>JARFIW010000828.1:0-2815833 GCA_036346225.1 Platerodrilus igneus
GTGGTTTTCTGTTACCTTACACATCGCAGTAGTGTCATAGAATGCCATACCAACCCCTATGTTCTCTATTAATCTAAGTATGGAAAGAGCTGCTGCCCTCTTTTGGGATCCTGTCTGAGTCTGGTTCCTTAGTAAAGATCCCACTAATTTGGTTAAACACCTGTAGTTTGGCTCTTTAGGTCACTGGAATGCGTAAGCTATTCTGTCAGTTTTAATAATCCAGAACTTCTTCTAGGTGCAGGTTCATTCAGAACGGTTATAATTAATAACGTTTTCTAATCTTCCATGTCATCTAATGTTACATAGCTGATTTCACAAATTTCATATGCTGCTGCAATTCCAAATACAGTGGCAACCTTGATCATTAAATAAACTTCTTACAAGATTATTAAAAATATCACTAATATGTGTGCTCGTAAAAGTGCAGATTTCTTGGGTATATAACCTTTTTTCCATTTTGCTTCAGAAATGTAATTAGTTTGAAATATTTTGAAATGTCACCATCATTAGATTGTAATATACTTTTTATCATTGTATTATTCGACCACACTATTGATAGCTTTTGTTATTGCGCCAGTTCTGTAAAATAAGCCAATAACATCGTCTCCGAGAAAGAACTGCGTGTCTTTCCACTTTCCATTCCATTAATCTTGTATATCTGGTTCCGTAAATTTTGTGATTTAACTGACAACAATTTTAGTGATCTTACTTTTGCTGCATCTACTAATTCCAGTAAAGTACGAGAAAACTTTGAATCAGAAATGTCTATTTCTAAATTTCGATTATTCAAAATAAGTTTGCAATTTTTTAAACCCAATCACAGAATTAAATTAACAAATTTGATTACTTTAAAGGTTTCTTTAGCAATGCTTCAAATTTCACATCGATTGATTTTCTAACTAATATATTGTAATAATAATTTTTCAATATTCAATCGCCGTCACAGAAAAAATAGTGTCATATAAAAGGTAAAAATATTAGATTTTAGCTTGGTATCGGTAGATAAACACAACCTCGAGTTAAAATCTAATATTGTTGCCTTGTATAATATTGTTGGTTTATTTAAAATAGACATATTAGAGGGTGAAGTGTGTAGCCATTGTATTATCTTTAAATATATGAATTATTATTATTATGCTTTTAAGCCTTTGTATATATTTATTATATAGTTAGTAAAAGCATTGTTTTCATTTATGTGATTTACACAGTAAGCAAGGTTAAATTCGATCATAGAGTAATTGTTAATTGAATAGTTTCAATAAGCACTTGAATCTCCTATCTCCCGTATTCAGTGTGGTAGATTTCTATTTACACCTTTGAATGCTGGGAGAATCATGTCATGCTTTGTTTTTTGTTTCACATTACATCAAGTATATTTCATTGTAAATTAGTTGTTGTTTTAAGATGCGCTTAAATGAAGGAAGACAGTACATACTTGCTAGGAATGAAACAGCAAAACCTGCAGATGTAAATTTGCGAAAGCCTCATCATATGACACCAGATGACCGTTGGAGACTTTACTTTTATTGGCTGAATTTATATAAAGCTGCCATGATTAGTAAATTAGTGCATATACGAGAGGAATATACTTTATTATATCAGCAATATACGGAGCTTAAGGATATTGACGATATTCAGGTGATGAAAGAAATGTTAGTAGTTGGTATGACGACTACCGGAGCTGCTCGACTTCAAGCATCTTTACAAACCCTCAAATGTCGTATTGTAATTGTAGAAGAAGCTGCTGAAGTTTTGGAGTCGCATGTTGTAGTATCTTTAACAAATTCTTGCCAACAGTTAATTTTAATTGGTGACCATAAACAACTGAGACCAAGTACAGCAACCTATAAATTGGAGAAGGACTTTAATTTGGGTATAAGCCTTTTTGAACGTATGGTTCGTAACAAAATGCAGTGCCATGTTCTTGGAATACAGCATAGAATGCGTCCTGAATTTGCTAAACTAATTGTGCCTACAATTTATCCAAATTTACAAAATCACGAGTCTGTTCTATCTTTTCCGCCAGTTTCTGGCATTACGTCTAACTTATATTTTGTTACCCATAATAATCTGGAAAAAGAAGTAGGCGATTCTAGTAGGGAGAACACACATGAAGCACAGTTTTTAGTAGCACTTGCTCGATACCTTATACAAAATGGTTATCAACCTGAAGATATAACTATCCTTGCAGCTTATTCTGGTCAGATGTTTGCACTTTGGCGCTTGTGCAAACAACAAGAAATGTTGCTCCGAGATGTTAAAGTTACAGTTTTGGATAATTACCAAGGAGAAGAGTCTAAAATAATTTTATTATCTTTAGTTCGTAATAATAACGACAACATAATTGGTTTTTTAAAAAATGAAAATAGGGTATGTGTTGCACTATCTCGTGCTAGAGAAGGCTTTTATATGATTGGAAATATGGATCTTCTTTGTAGAAACAGTGAGGTAAATGTAAAAACTTGAAATTCAAGGGTAAATCAAATAATTTCCAAAAGAAAAACACTTTTTAAAATTAAATAACATTTTATAAATTATTTTTCTACATATACATTTAATAGTATATTACATTACTAGCATGGAAAATGACCCATTTCACACAAGTGTGAAATGCCACTTTTGACATGAGTACTGACACGATATCTCTGACGACCACAAGTAAAAGGAAAAATTAGGAAAAATATTGTAAATAAACGTACACTGCTCCTCTTTGCCTTAGATACCTTACCCTGATGCAAAGTCGTGCGATCGTCCATTGGTAATGTCGAACAAACCCTACATCATGTTTTTGTCATTGGGTACGTTGAGTCGTCTATGTAATTAACGTGTCATATCACTCTAGAGTTGAAAATTGCTTCAACACTACATTGATATTTACTTTTGCACTCTTGAGTGATACACACCACTTTCTAAATAAATAAGTAGTATGCAATCTCTTATTTTCACATGTGGCCATCGGAAAAATACTTTTCCATGTAATGTTCCCAACATCCTAATTCATTTTTATAAAATTTAATGACTAACATTTGCAATTAAGTATTTTTTGTTGATCGGTGATATTTATTAGTCCTACGATACATTGTACCAACCAATGGCTTTTTTATAATACTTGTGCAAGTTATGAAAAATTAAGATTATAACATAGGCATTCGTAGTTTTCAATAACTGAGCAATATTGTTATGCATCTGTGGTTGTAAGAACACTCGATACTAGAGCCTGAATTGTTTTGTCAATCTAGAAAACAAAAATCTTTTACTCTACAAACTCCATTTAGAGCTAGAATCGACCTTAATTGTTGGGTTATTAATTGAATAAGAAAATCAATTTATCATCAAAAAGTTTGGGCATTATTCCTGTGTTTGTTATCGTAAACACACAACATCTTTAGTACTTAGCATGAGAAAGTTTGGTCAGTTTCAAATTACAGTTACATTGCCAGATTCATATGGAATGTCTAAGTTGCAGTCATCGCTTTTTGTGAAACACGTCAAACCTGTTGCAAATTTCTTAAACTAACACCATCAACATTGGAGGATTTTCACCAGGTTATAATATTTACAGGATTCCTTTTGTATTTGAACTCTTCATTTGCATATTGATGGCAATTTTTTGGAATATTTTCATTACAAATTTTCTACAGAATTTGGAAGATATCTACCGTATGGTATGTCGTGAAAGATTTCAAAAATAACACTCTACAAACTAATATGATTGAACTGGTTTAGTACCAATTTGGTTCTGATTCATAGGTTCAATTTTTCAATAACTGTGTATTATTATCTACCCTAGATTGATTAACCACGTAGTGTACTAATGTTTTAAATGTCGACATTTATTAATTACAATGAATGTGACATGCACTTGGGCAAAATGTACTTTACTGTAAGGCACAACACTACTATCTGAAATTTACCACTTGCTAAATCATGTTAGAGAATGACTTACATTAATCTTAGGTATTTACGGGGAAGTAAATATAACAATATTGCCTTAAGTTAAAGATTGAGTTTTTTTTATTTTTCAGTTCATAAAAAATCACCACAAACACATTATTTCAACATCATGCTAAAAGACTATATACATGGAAGATGCCAGGAGGTATAGGAAGATATCAAATGGATTATATTCTTGTTAGACAACGGTTTAGGAATTAAGTAAAAAAACTGTAAAAACTACTCAGAAGCAGATATAGACACTGACCACAACATCGTAATTATGAAGGCCGCACTTAAATTTAAAAATTTGAAAAAGAAACGGAAAAGCCACGTTGACTTTGAGAAACTAAAAGATAAAAATATTCAAGAAAGATTCGAAAAAAAGTCAAATGAATTGCTGAAAGATATCAGGAAAATATCTCATACTAAGAAAGTAGAAACAGAATGGAATAACATTAAATCCAGCCTAGACATGGCAGCCAGAGATATTCTGGGGTATACACAAAAAGAAAATAAGAAACCATGGATAACAAATGATATCCTGAATTTAATAGAGGAGAGACAAAAATACAAAAATAAATCGGACAAAACAGGAAAACAGAGATACAAAGCCATAAAATGGGAAATTATTCACAAATGCAGGAAAGCTAAAGAACAATGAATTGATGAAAAGTGCAAAGAGGTACAAACTAAGATGGAAGTAGGAAAGACAGATGAAGCATACGAACTAATTAGAATCAATTTTAGGGATATAAAACCGAATAGCAAAAATATATAGTATGCGGGAGGAAACGTCATTATAGAAAATGTAGAAAAAGTGGGTAGATGGCAAAAATATATAGGGAACTTATATGCAGGAGAGGAACTAACAGCATTAGAACAGGAATCGAACATTGAAAATAATGACTTGGGATATTCTATACTTAGGAGGTGAGTTTGAATTAGCATTAAGGGATCTGAAAAATGGTAAGGCGCCGGGTACCGATAACGTGCAAGCAGAAACTCTAGAAGCTGGTGGAAAAACAATAACAGAACGTTTCTTGCAACTTGTAAGCTATATGCACAAGATAGGCGACATATCCAAAGATTTCATACGTAACATCATAGTAACTATATCAAAAAAGAAAGGCACGGATAGGTGTGAAAAATTTTAAATAATAAGTTTGACAGCACACGTGTCAAAAATATTAACTAGAATTGTACAAAGACGAATGGAAAAACGAGCTGAAGAAATACTAGGTGAGGACCAATTTGGGTTTAGACGAAACAGGGGAATACGGGAGGCTATTTTAGCTTTG
This sequence comes from Platerodrilus igneus, assembly GCA_036346225.1. Lineage (NCBI taxonomy): Eukaryota > Metazoa > Arthropoda > Insecta > Coleoptera > Lycidae > Platerodrilus > Platerodrilus igneus. The sequence goes on from JARFIW010000828.1 coordinate 5,235, forward strand.
AGATTGATAATAGAGAAAACAATAGAAAAAGGGGAAAGCATGTATATAGGGTTTGTATATCTGGAAAAAGCATTCGACAATGTAAAATGGAAAAAATGTTTGAAATACTAAAAAAGATTGGAATGAGTTATAGGGATAGACGAATAGTACATAGCTTATACAAAGAGCAAACAGCAGTAATAGAATTAGAGCAGGAACGTAGAGAAGTAAACATTAGGAAAGGGGTGAGACAGGGATGTGCCCTATCTCCATTAATTTTTAATTTGTACATAGAAGAGGCAATGAAAACTGTCAAATGCAGGAAGACATTTGGAATTACTATGCAGGGACAAAAAACTGATATGCTTAGATTTGCAGATGATATAGCGGTTTTAGCATCTAGCAAGTAAGAGTTGGAAGCTGCTCTTAATAACATGGAAACGGATCTAACAGAGAGATATGAAAATTAACAAAAATAAAACTAAAGCTCTTCTAGTATGCAAAGGAGGGGAAAATAAATCAAAAACAAGAATACAAATAGGTAACAAGAACTTACAAGAGGTTAAGGATTTCTGCTACCTAGGAAGCCAAATAACGCAAGATGGGAAAAGCGTAAAAGATATAAAACAAAGATTAGCACAAGGTCGTGCTACATTTAACAAGAAAAAGCAACTACTGTGTTAAAAGGCAACAAACGTAGAACAAGGAAAAGATTGCTTAAAACACATGTGTGGAGCACAGCACTGTATGGCTGTGAAGCCTGCACAGTAGGAGAAGCAGACAAGAAAAAGGTAGAAGCCTTTGAAATGTTGTACTACAGACATATGATGATCTCATGGACATACAAAGTTAAGAACGAAGATGTACTAAAAATGGTAGGGGAAGAAAGAAATATGTGGAAAACGGTAAAAAATAGCAGAGATAGGATGATAGACCACATACTACGGCATGAGGGAATAGTGCGGAATATATTAGAAGCAGAAGTAGGAAAAAAGAGAAGAAGAGGTAGACCTAGGTTAGACTACTGCACACAGATAGTGAAATATGTAGGCTGTAGGAATGTCAGGGAAATGTGTAGGCTAGCTCAGAATAGAAATCAATGGAGGAACGCATCCAACCAGTCCCAAGATGTATAAACTAATGGCAAAAAAGTAACTGTATGTAAACATGATGGTTATTATAAGCAACTACAAGTATTGGTTGGGCAATATTCTCGAATAATGTTAATTGTGTGAAAGGATTTACGGGAAAACTATTAATTCGGCAAATGTCTAAGTGTTGGGGGATCTTGGCAACCACAGGCTGCTTAACCCCCTTCACTGAATCTCGGTGGAATGGGGCATAAAATTGTAAAACAATAGAAGGAGAACCGAGCTGTATATAGGCTGTGAGAATTTCGGGGAATTGTGTAGGCTAGCTCAAAATATAAATAAGTGCAGGTATGTGCCCAACCAGTTTTGAGAGAAAACCTAATGACGAAGAAATAAGCGCAGATAAATCTGATAATTATTATAAATAACTACAGGTGTTGGTTGTGAAATATCTGTAGCTAATGCTGACTGTGCGAAAAGATATATTGGAAAAATATTAAATTGACTAATGTTCAAGTGCTGAGGGGAACTTGGCAACCACAGGCTGCTTACTCCCCTTCAGGAGAGCGAACTGCATCTAATAAGAGAGAATAGCACCTATGATGAAAGACAACAAACATAGAGACAAGAAGAAAATTGATGAAAGCATATGCGTGGAGCACAGCACAGTATGCCCATGAAATACGGGCAGTAGGAAAAACAGACAGAAAAATGGTAGCAGCCTTTTGGAATGCTGTGCTTCAGATGTATGAGGATGATAGTATGGACATACCAAGTTAATAACAAATAGCTTATAGAAATAGTAGGGGAACAAGGAGAAATAGAAGGGCAGAATACGTTCTATAGCATTTTTGGGAAATAGTATGGAATATATTACAAGTAGAGATAGGAAAAAGGAGGTAGATGTAGACCTAGATCAGATAGTGGTAGTTGCAGACTGTGCAAATTTCAGAGAAATGTGTAGGTTAGTTCAGAATAGGAAACGATGAAGGTACATGTCTAACCAGTTCTAGAACTGAAGACCTAATGATGATGAAAAAAAGAGGTATGCCTCATCACTTATTAGTGCTTTAGAAGATATTCTGCACACCTTGTCATTGTATTCATACCATGCAAGTGAATATGGATATCAACAGTATGTCGTATAATAACTACTGTATGTAGTCCCACTGAGATTTGATATTACATATAGATTATAATAACATTCTCCAGGATTGATTTCGACAGCCTAATCTCGCATATCCAAACCATATATTGGAAAATTTATAGTTGTAGACAGTTCCTTTCTAAATTCTTCTGTACATGGAAAGCGTTATGTGTTTTATCAGTATTTTAAGAAATTTCTGTATAGCAAATGTAGGCATTTCCAATGAAAATTATTTTATTGACCCTTGTATCCTAGGTTTCATAAGAATTTTTTACATTATTTAAATAGTAATTGATCATATTCCTCAGATTTGGCCTAAAATAAGAGACGTTTTAGTGGAACAGCAAGCATTAGGTAAATCCTTAACATTGCGATGTCAAATTCACTCAGCTGTAATTACAAAAGTTGAGTCTGCAAAAGATTTTACTACCAAAGTGCCAGAAGGTGGTTGTAGCAGAGTATGTGCAGCATTATTAGATTGTGGTCACAACTGTGCTCGAATATGTCATATCAATGACAGAGTACATGCAAATATTGTTTGTAAAGTTAAATGCGAAAAGGTTCTTTGTGAAGAAAACCATATTTGTGAGAAAATGTGTTATCAAGATTGTGGTACGTGTCAAGTTTTAATGAAACGGGTATTGTCATGTGGCCACAACCATGATGTACCTTGTTCAATGGATCTTTCTGACTATAAGTGTATGACACCAGTTTTTTCGAAATTGCCATGTAATCATGAAATACCAGATAAGCCGTGCCATTTGGAAGTAAGCTTGTGTATATGTCCATTTCCTTGTGATACACGTGTAGAACCATGTGGGCATGCGTGTATACGCAAGTGCCACATGCAAGATGATCCAGATCACCTAAAGGTAAGTCAATGTGTGTGTGGTGATGATTTTTAATCTGATTATAGTTTTTGTTATTAGTATAAATGTTATAAACATTGTGGGAAGATTCGGGTTGGCTGTTCAACTGAAAAGCATATGTGCCCTAATTTATGTCATGAAAAATGTCCACCATGCCTTATACGTATCAAGAAGGAAAGAAGTGTATGCCCACATTTCTTTGACATAGAATGCAATTCCAATGTAGATAAAATTAAATGTGATAAACCTTGCACGAAAAATTTATCCTGTGGCCATATTTGTAAGAAAAAGTGTTTTGAAGCTTGCGGAGATTGTAAAGTATTGGTAAGTATTTTAAAAAGTAGTTGATGCTATGATATGTGAATGTTCATGTTTTGTAAACCTTTTATGTGCTTCTATAAGGGCTGTTAGTAAAATTTCGGAATGAAGAAGACGATATTTGAAATTTAAAATCACGTACGTACTCTTCAAAATATGCCCCCTTACAAACTATACATTTCTTCGTGTTAATAAATTTCAACCATGTATTTTTCCATTCCAAAGACAGTACACCAAAAATTCAAATTTTATATGATTCTGTATCATTCTCTAGTGTTCAAAATCGTTAATCACTAAGTTGAATTTTTGGAAATTAGAGGTCTAATCGAAACTTTGCAAAGGATGAAACTAATTCCTTCATTTGATTGCTGTGTTGTGTATGCAGAATAATGTATTGTGTGTAGTTCAGACAACATTTGTGGTAAATAAATGGATGTATATCATAGAAGTCAGACGTCCAATTAAAATGGACCATTCTTTTGAAAACAATGCGACAATGAGCATCTTTCATTGGGTTTAAGCAGTTTGGCCCCATTTAACACAAACATCCTTTTTACCTTGAGTTAAATTGCGGAGAATCAAATGCGAACTTTATTTTTAACACATTCATTTGTAGCATAATTACAGTAATTAGCAAAATATTAGTTTAGGCAGTTTGTTTATCCCCCAGTTTTGGCATTAAGTTGTATACTAGTTGAAAGAAGGAGAATAACGAGCAAATGTATTAACTGTTTGCACAATAATCGTTTGACAAAATGACACGAATATAAACAAAGGACACAAATAACGGGAAAAGTTTATTGTAAAAAATACGAAAATAGATAGTTAAAAATGTGACTATGAAAATTTTCTGAGAGTAAGATGTGTATCAGCGCAGCTGCCTATATATATATATATATATATATATATATATATATATATATATATATTTCCGTGGTATTCAGGAACAAAGCTTTAACATCGATCCTTCACCTGGGTCAACATAAAAGTTTTCGAAAAAAAAATAAAAATTTTAAAAATTTCTTACCCCTCTTAATGAGATCGCCTTCGAATTCCTTCAGCTTCCCTGGCTAGCTCAGTTGGGCCTCTTCTCGAAAACCTAAATTTACAAAATACCTCTTTCACACTCGCACACCATTCAATAAAACTACCAAATAATACCACAACCATACAACCTTTTATTTACGCCTATTAACAGATAAATTATATTTACATGTGTTAAAACAGTTTGATACAATAATTATAAAACTCAAATTATGGTATGTTTATAAAGTCCTTGATTTTTCTAATGATTTTTAAACAAATTCAATGAGATATGAGTAGATGGGCCCCACATGTTACCCTAAATTGACTTCACACTGGAGTATGGTGAGCTCATTATAACCCAGTTCAATTTGTATATGCCTTTTAAACCTTGCATAAATTAAAACAAAATTTTACAGACCTGTTTACCCTTTACAATTCAATTTTTATCCTGAATAAAATTTTGGATGTTCTAAATACACCTTTTTCCAATATTCAACATCAATAAATTGTCCAGTACATGTATCTTTTACAATAAATTCCTACAACCATAAATATGCCACCAAAAAAAGTCAACCACACAGCACAAAATTTCACAAATGTTTATAAAACAACAGAAATTTCAAATAAATTACCTGGAGAATTCTTCAGGCTTCCTTCCTGTCGGAGATGTGTGCCAGAAAACCTCTTGGCGTTGTTTCGATTAACTGTGCTGCTCAACGGATCCACAGGCCTCTACCATCTGATACCTCTGCAAGCTATGCGTCTCGTCTCACAGTACCATTCCATATATCATGCATACAAACTTGATTACTTGTGATGCTTACCCGCATATAACATGCTTCCATTTAATGATTTTTGTGTTGTAGAAGCCGGACCTTTATTAATTTAATACGCACTACTCGTACTTCACGCCAATAATTAGTGGTCCGCTACTACTGTTTTATACTTGCAACCACTATATTTACGGTAACATAATTACACATACATAAAATACTCACAGAAAGCTTTACTGTTATGGTGGTCTGAATCGGCATTCAGCACTTTATCGAAGTAAAGGAAAAGAGAAGAGGACCTTAATAACATAGCTTGGGTATTTATATCCTTTTTAAACCCCCCTAGTGGACGCGCTTCCTTCGAAAAGCTTATTTTCGAAACGAATTCCAAAAATTTCGAATATAACAGTCTCTAAATTCGTAAAATTTGTTCCGTCCTACGTGCTGTGTACCCCGAATTCGCTTTCAACCTTCGCGTGTGCGTACGTTTGGAAAACTGTCCGCTTTCAACCAATGACAAAATTCTCTGCCGTCACAAACTCCACCTAAGCTCTATCTCTGTTCTATACATGTTTGCTGTCTCGTTCAAAACCCCACTTGAGTTACAGAAAATCGATATTGTTGACATCTTATCTCAACTCCACGTGTATATTGTACGTGCATTTCAATTCCTTGCTTGCTTTATATCTGTCTCTATCTGTTGTATATAACCGATTGTCCATTTCCCTCGCTCCTTAAGATGTTGTTACCATAGTTGTTTATACCAAACTGACGTTTGAAAATAATTTCTATGAAATCCTATCTTAACATACGCTCGTCTTCTTTGAACGTAACCTTTAAAAAGCAGGTGTTTCTGTTAATTATTGACCGTTTGAACATAACAATTCCTAGACTTTCTACTTCTTCGTATCTGATAAAACTGACGTTGGCTTTTACAATGAATACAATTGCGTTGGGATTATTGATTTTCTTACACAGCACGCTCCCTTTTGTTTATATGTGTTTAATTAAAACAACTTATGGTTAATTATGCGTATCCTTGAACATCTATTTGCTTTGAAGCTTTCTTCCTTCCTGTGATCCTAACATTTCAATTATTAAATATAAAAATACTCTAATATTCCTCCGTTTTCCCTAAATGAATTAAATTAAATTTTTGCGTAAAGAATTTGCTCTTTTCTATATACAGAGTTGTTGAAATTTTATTGTTTCACACTGATTTACTCCTTTGAATCCACAACATAATCCCCCTATTTCAATTCAAAGAAAACTCACCAACGTTTTCTTGAATTTAAATATACTAAATCCTACCACCTAATCTTACTTAATATTTCTAAACACCTATCTACTCACGTAACACTACCTATATCTATCTATCTAACCTATCACTAGTTATCAACCTATTTCTACATATTTCTATCTATCTCTAATTATTACTATCTATCTACACCTATCTTTATTTATAAATATTCACACCTATCACTACCTTCTAACTAACTATTTCTATCTATTACTAACTCTTCTTCCTCTATTTCTGTCTATTTCACTTTAACCCTTTTGTCAACTATTGACTCTTTAAGTACCTCACTTTTATGTTTTTCTACCTATCTTCACTTTTTTATTTAAGTTTCTTCTATTTATGTCCCACTGTTTTATTTTTTACTTTACCTATTACTATCACTATCTATTGATTCTATTAACTATACACACCTAACTCTATATCTACATCTAACTATCTTCCCTTATTTATCCTATACCTAATTCTATTTTTCTACATACACCTATCTCTATCTCTATCTATTTAAATTCTACTCTACTATTCACCTATCTCTATATTTTTATCTATTAACATTTCTCTTTATTTAAATCTGACTCTTTTCTTGATCCTCCATGTCTTTCTTCTCACAATCCTAACACACTTCATACCTATTTTTCCTCCTTTTATCCCTATACTTATCAACCCTGTTATTTCACATAAAATAAAATCTTCCCTATTATCCTGACTCTTAAATATTTCTTCAACTGTCTCTACACTTGTCTGTTTTTCATTTCCTATTATTCCCTTTGCTGCGGACAAACTCAACGATGCTACCTCTACATCTTGTAACCTTTTCCTTCTAAAGAAAACTCTTCATCTCTTCTAGACTCTTTATGTACTAAATTCACACCGTAAAAATCTCCTAAATCAAAATTACCAAAATTATCTTTGCCACTTAACTCACCTATGCCTACTTTTAACTCTTGTGTGTAACATAATGCTGTGTTCGCCTCTACTTTTATTAATTCTGACTCGTTATTTTCTAACGTTTCATTTTACTCTACCTCTACTTGTTCAGGCTCTTAGTTCACTACCAATTGTACCTCTTCTAACTTTTCCTCATTATATTCACCTGTGTCGATATCTTTCACCTCTTCCTCATCTACTTTTATAACATTAACACATTAGCCCATATCATCCTCTGTGACATAACTTACCTTTCAGGGCAATATCCTATCCCGAATCCTAACTACTTTCCTCTCCATATTTATTACAACTTCTAACTTCATCATACAATCGACCCCTAATATCCCTTTAAACTTCAACCCAGGTACAATTATAAATTCCTGTTCACAGCTAACTGAACCTAACTCTACTTTTAAAATAACTACACTATTCACAACAGCAAATCGCTTTTTATTCGGCGTAACCAGGTGACTTCTTTTTATTGGCATTATCCTGTCACACACTTTATCCTTAATTTCATTGACGAATTCTTCCGATACTATACTCGCCTCAGCTCCTGAATCTAATAACGCTCCTAAATTTTCTTCAAAAATTTTAATATCAATTACAAGCAAACAAAATTTTACTGTTATTTCTGGCTCAACTTCTTCCTCTATCTTTAAAAATTTCTTCGGATGTTCATACTTGTACACAGTGATGTCTAGTGGTTTGGCCTTGTCTAAAAATCCTATCCCGGTCTGGTCTCCCTACTTGGTCCAGGTCTCGCTACCACCTCAGCATCTGTCCGCGATGTCTCCACTCTGTTTGTGTTCTCACTCTCTGTTAGGTATTGTCGGTGTCCCTCGTATGTCAGGCGAACTGTTTTGTCTTGTCACCGCCTGTCTAGGTGCAGGTCCCTTACCTACACTGTTACTCCTGAAAAACGTCCCTCTAGGTTCTCAATTCTGTCGGTTAAATCCATAATTAGTCCCCCATCTTGCATAGTGGTCCCTTCTATTGTTGAATCTTACCGTGTTCACTTGTTGTTCCCTTGGTTCCCGAGGTCGTCCACTGCTTACATCATCATACCTCTGCAGGTACTCCAAAAACATGTCCCTGTCTACAATATTTGCAACGCTACATGTTGCCTAACCTCAACCTCGAAATGTCGTGAAAGATATTTGATTATCTGTTTGTCTGTCAATGGTGGATTTAACTGTTTCACTATGCTATACTTCCTTATAGCATATTGCTCCCTACTTCCTGCACACTCTCCTTTAAATTTTCCTGTTATTAAATCGTCTCGTACTTGGTCCTGTCGGTGGTCACTCCAATAGTGTTTTAGAAATCGGTCCTCAAAGTCATTGTACGTATCAATTTACTGTCCTATAAGTTATACCAAGCTTCAGCATGGTCTTTCAGCAACGCTTTAACAATGTTGAGTTTCGCTTGTTCATCATACAAATTACTAACCAAACCTCGAATGTTATTAATAAATATTTGAGGATTCACCTAACTAACCCCATAGAATTTCATTTATTGATCCAGCGACATATTTCCTGTTACGAACCTGGTACCATCCCCCATTAATGTCGATACGTTTTGTTTAATTCCGGTCACTTCTCTCTCTACGCTACCTAAATGATTCTTACATGAGTCCGTCACCTCAGTCATTTTAACATTAATTTCGTCTTCACAGAAGATCCTCACTTCTGTCCGTAATTGTCCCATTTCCTAACTCAAACCTCTAATATCATACTCATTTTTATCCACCCTATTTTCTACCTCCCCCATTTTTACCGTTAACCTATTTTTAAAATCCAAAATTTTTTTGGTCGTTTTATCTATTTTTTCGCTTAATGTCTCCCTAACTCCACTTAACGTCTCATTTATTTGTTCAAATTTCGTGTTTGAGTCTTCTCTAACCCCGCTATATATATATATATATATATATATATATATATATATATATATATATCTTGGAGACTATTTCACTCTGAGGAGGCTTAATAAAGCCGAAACCGTCGGTCAGTGGATGTTTCCTCCCCTATGAAGTAATAAGCTAATGTTTTGTAAATGGCTATATAACTACCAGCCCGATTTGTATTCGTCAATAGGCTCTATTATTTTCATAGAGTTTGTTTACAGATACATCTTATTTTATATATTGTTTTACACAATTTCTTATTGCGGATTGCAAATAACCGTTCTGTTATTATTTGATTTGCCTTGGGGCATGAACCTGGGTGTCGCCGCGAGAAGGTTTGTTACGTTTGCAAATAAATTTTGCTTGTAACATTCCGCAAATCTCAAATGGCCTCACGTACTTGTATAGCCATCTATAGGATTTATTATGTAGTTTCGGTTCAATTCTGTACTTCCACACTTTAGTAGTGTTGGTGTTTTATCACCTGATGGCGGTTTTATTTACTTTTGCCATAGTACAGTGATTGTTTCGAAATTATATCATTATAATAGCTTCGATTACTTCATAGGGTTCTTGGAGACTATTTCACTCTGAGGAGGCTTAATAAAGCCGAAACCGTCGGTCAGTGGATGTTTCCTCCCCTATGAAGTAATAAGCTAATGTTTTGTAAATGGCTATATAACTACCAGCCCGATTTGTATTCGTCAATAGGCTCTATTATTTTCATAGAGTTTGTTTACAGATACATCTTATTTTATATATTGTTTTACACAATTTCTTATTGCGGACTGCAAATAACCGTTCTGTTATATATATATATATATATATATATATATATATATATATATATATTTAAAATAGATGATCAGGTGTACTGGAGTGATAGTAATATATTAATATATAATAGATAGTTTAGGATAACATTTTGTATTAATGCAACACATGCGGTCATATATACACATTCAACAATAAGGTAGGTTAAGAATTTTGTAACGTACTTTTAAATGACATACAAATAGGCTTATATATATATATATATATATATATATATATATATATATATATATATTGCTGTGGTACCTCACCAAAATGCGGGAACTAAGGTTTTCGAATCGAGCCCCAGCGTTGGGCCGTCATGAATGTTGTGAAATGATCCTTTGGTCACGGGAACTGGTACTTTCTACTGATCATTCGAGCCCCTCGGATTGGGCGTCATGAATGTTGTGGTACCTCACCAAAATTCGGGAACTAAGGTTTTCGAATCGAGCCCCAGCGTTGGGCCGTCATGAATGTTGTGAAATGCTCCTTTGGTCACGGGAACTGGTACTTTCTACTGATCATTCAAGCCCCTCGGATTGGGCGTCATGAATGTTGTGGTACCTCACCAAAATTCGGGAACTAAGGTTTTCGAATCGAGCCCCAGCGTTGGGCCGTCATGAAATGCTGTGGAACCTACAAAAAGCCTCACTAGAGTAAAAAAAAACATTCGAGCCTCTTGAATTGGGCGCCAAGATTGCTGTGCTTCTCGCCCTGGTGAATCTCTTCTGATAATCGCCTCTTTACTCTTTCCGCCTCGGCTGCTCACCTAGTTAAAACTTTCATCCTCATTCATAAAAAAAAAAAAAACACATTCCTACCACAAACATCAACGTTAACTCTATTTACATCAATATTCATAATACATTAAAATTTCAAAATTAAATTTCAGCATCATAAAATTTCAAGTTAAAATTTGTCATCATTTTAATTTGCATCCAGAATTAGAGTCCTTGTAGGATGCATACTAATTAAGTTAACAATATGTGCAGACCTAAGTCTGAATAAAAGGGAGCATCTCTACCCCTTTACGTTAATTAAACAGGTTAGTCTAATTGAGTTCAAAGACAGACCCAAACTTTCATCATAATCAAAAACATAAACCTGATAAATACTCCTTTCTACTTATACAAGAAAATTTTACCTTAAAATTCAAAATTTGTTGTTTATACAAATTTACTACTGTCCATTTTTATCAAACAAATTATAAAGATATTCAACACACAACAAAACATCAAAGATCGAACAACAAAGCATAAGTTACCTGAAGGTTACTGCATTCGTGGCTCCAATATACATCGTCCTTGCTAATCCCACCATTCCAGCTGGTTTATGTTTACGTCCTAGGATTTCTAGCCGCTTTTAAAATTTCTCTACACCACCATTCGTTTAAATTGTTTCAGGGCTTCTCAGGAACTCATCTATGTATATCTAAATCTTGTTTTGTGGATCCAATCACGTTTACGAATAACATTTGATTATTAACACCCCCGAAAAATAGCACTGAAATTCATAATTCTTTCACGCTATTCCCAAAACTGCCTACTTTTATTTATTTATTTATCGTTACTAATTTGGATAATTGGTACAGTAATACTCGCAAATATAACTAGACTTTATTACCTTGTATCTTCTCTAAGTGCACAAATAACTTTTATTGTAGCACGTAATCACCACGTATTCTACTTAAAGTATCGAATAATCAAAAAAATAAAGAGCAAAACTGTTTAAAGTATTGAATAAAATCAAAAATCTCAGAGAGCGAAACTCCTATTAGTCCGGGTTTATATAATGGCCCGCTTGCAAGTCGAATTTGTCCCGCAACGGACAATTTTTAGAATTTCGCATTCTATTTTCTTTTCGACGGCTCGGCACAGCGGTTCTACTAAATTTGCACACGTCCAAGTTGAAAATCTAAGAAATTTACACACGGCTCGCAACACGTCTGAGAACAACTAATTAATTTTACACACCAACTGATATGCTTTCCCCTCTCATGTTTGCATCTTATTTCAACCAATTGTAGCCCTAGTGAAGCTTCACAAATCACGCCTTTTATTATCAGTGTCTCAGCTATACGCGTTTCATCCATCCCTTTCTACCTTGGTCTGAGTGGTACAAATCAATATTCTTTACTATCTGCTATTTAAATCCACGTGGATTCTTACGTTAGTAAAATAACCCATCATCTAGCCCTTCCTGCTAAAACATCCGACCGTCTCCAATATACGTAGAAGCTGCATGTTTATCTATTCAAATTTATTAGAACGTTGACATTTAAAAGTTTGCAGGTGTGTGCTCCTAATGAACGTCTTAATATAATTCTCCGAGCTTTATTTCATGGTGTTCGCGCCGCAGGAATAAGACGCCAGATAGCTATGATCTGGATGATGCTGGTAGCTTTGGGGTCTTGTCTCGGCGTTCTGTTCTGGGTTACAGCCTGCACCTCGGGGTTGTATTTGTACATTATAATCGCGTCGCTTGGGTTTGACGTAACTAAAAATAATAACAATATGAAATTAGAAGCCAAATGTCAATTTTGAGAACACGCAGTTTAAATTTATCGCTACCAATTTTTATGGTTTGTGTTCCACGGGTTTTCAACGGGTGTGCCAGCCGAAGATTGCTGTCCTGTTTCCTGGAGCAGTTTGTCAAGCAAGGCCACAGGTAAGTGCTAGCAATCCTAGACTTGTAGTTATTTGTAACGTTGATTTCTTGGGGTACACATTCTCCACGCTATCGAAGGCCGCTATTAGACAGAACATTGATCCGCTTAAGGGGGATATTGTACGCACCGCATCCCGCTCCCCCATAAAAGTTTGATCCTAATCGAACCGGAGACAAAAAAAAAAAAACAATCTGAAACTGCATTAGGTACTGGCATAATTCATAAGTTTTCGCATTGCGCTTCTTATCCGCTTCTTAACAAACATACTTGATTTATTGTTACCGGCGCTATAACTGTCATCATGCCCAGAGGTGCACGCGCATCTAATAAAGAAACCGCAATTCTTCAAACGAGTAAACGGACTGAAGAGGAGGCTCGTTTAGCTTTTTTGGAGTCAAAGTTTGCGTCGTATTTTAGTTACGCACAAAAGCTAGTTGCTGCTATTCCAGAAAAACAAGACACGGTACAGATAGAAAGTTTTTTGTCCAAATCTTTGCATGTTATCGGACTACGCAGCGAGTTTATGACGTTAGCGGATGAAATCAATAGTTTATCAATGCGCTTAATTGAAGAGTTTGAACCTGAATTTGAAACCGTGTGGTCATTTACGGAAATGTGCAGCTCTATTCAGTCTGCAAGGGAACGCTTTTTGTCAATGAAACAAATTGATAAACCGGAGATTGGGCATGATACCAAACGCAAAGAAAATTACTTTAAGTTGCCTCGCATTTTGCTAGCCCCTTTTTCTGGAAATAATTTGGCCGATTGGCCTTTATTTATTCAAAACTTTAACATTTTAATACATGAGAATGAACATCTATCTGATACGGAACGAATTCAGTACTTGTTATCCGTATTAGTTGGTAAAGCAAAAAATATTTGTCATGGTATAACACCAACACCTGAAAACTATTTACCGTTATACAACGCCTTAATTGCAAAATATAAAGATAATCGAGCTTTAGCATCTGCTTTTCTTGATCAACTGCTTGAACTCAAACCAATTAGTAACGCAACGTCAAAATCTCTTGAGTACTTTGTAGATAAGTTTACATCTGTTTACCAAGCCTTGGGTCAGTTAAAAATTTGTGACTTAAAGGAATTTATGTTTGTCCATATTGGATTAAAGAAGTTAGATTCTGATACTGTTAAATCCTTCGAAAATGGGCACCGAAAAGCTGGTGATATGCCAACTTACGACGAATTTGTAACCTTTTTACGTGAACAGGTGAAGGTTTTAGAACGCACATCCAAAACTGAGTCTAAATCTACGCAGATACAATCGCATTCGAAATTACAAGGTGGTTCTAAAATTACTCATTCTTTTGTAACCACGGGCAATAAGTTATCAAAAACTGTGACTTGTGCCTTTTGTAGTAAGTCGAATCATGTGCACTTGTACCAGTGTGCTGATTTTAAAAAATTAGTGGCTAAGGATCGTTATGCCTTTATAAAATCGAACCATGCTTGTATAAACTGTTTAAGCCTGTCGCACTCTAGTTACACATGCAATTCGCAAAATGTATGTAAAACATGCCACAAAAGCATCATACATTATTACATTTTGATGCTCTACCTGGTGATGGAAATTCTTTGGCTAGTAATGAGTTAAATTTCAACGCATCGCATTCAAACTCTACCGCATTATGTAATGTTGTACCGCCTTCAAATGACAATAACTCACACGTCACGAATGACACTGTGACGTTAACATCGCATTCTCGCAGTAAAACCTTGAAAGCAATCTCGCCAATGAACAATGTTTTATTATCTACGGCGCAAGTTTTCGCTCGAACCAACAACAATCCAAGAAAGCTTATCAGATGCTTGATTGATTGTGCATCACAACATAATTTAATCTCTATAACGTGTTGTGAACAGCTGAATCTGTCCATAACTCCGTTAAATAATTCTGTGATTAAAGGTGTTGGCATGAGCTCCCGTCCTATACGTGGGTACGCCACTCTTACTATAGAATCACGTATTCATCCGCATACCTATAACATCCAAGTTTTAGTAATTGATTGTATTACCGATAATTTACCTGTTCAATACATTGATTCATCGCATATGACACAGCATGATTTCACATCTACCACATACTGCGCATTAAATAATAATGATTTGCAAGAATGTTTACAAAAGTTTTGGGAACTTGAAGAAGTTCCTACTACTCGCTTCTACAGTCCACGAGAAACCGCGTGTGAAAATGATTTCATCAAAAATATGTCGCGTGAAAGTGACGGTCGTTATACTGTTGCTTTACCTCTCACTGGAGATGAACACAATTTAGGTAACTCTCGGGGAGTAGCACACAAACGCTTAATCTATCTTGAACGTAAGTTTAAATTGAATCCAGACTTTCGCAAAGCTTATAACGAAGTTATAGACGAATATATTAAAAATCGCTATTTGGTAGAGGTTCCACCAGAGTTGGACAACGATCAGGGGTACTTTATACCTCATCACGCTGTTATAAACCAGAAAAAAGGACTACCAAGGTACGGATTGTTTTTAGATGCAAGTGCAAAACCCATTCAGGGTTATCACTTAATGACGTCCTGTACCCTGGGCCGAATTTACAAGCTGATTTATTTAAACTTTTATTAAATTTTCGCCTTTTTCCAGTCGCCATTACAGCGGATATTCGACAAATGTATTTGCAAATTGGTGTTATTAAGGAACACCATCAATACCAAAGGATATTATTTCGCTTTGATAGTAACGAGAGCATTCGCTCGTTCAAATTCACTCGTGTTCCTTTCGGATTAAAATGCAGTCCATTTCTTGCTATGCGCACTGTCAAGCAGCTCGCCGCAGATGAAAGATACAGATACCCGGAGGCTGCTTGGATGGCAGAGTCAGAGTTTTACATGGACGATTTAGTGTCGTCTGTATTAAATACTGAAGAAGCAGTGAAGTTATCGCACCAGCTGATAGCTTTATTTACGGCCGGAGGGTTCGATTTGGTTAAGTGGGCTAGCAATTCACTCGAACTGCTTAGCACCCTACCTTTATCGAGTTGTACACCTGTGAATTTTACCGACGGTAGTAACCAAAAGATTCTATGTCTGTCATGGGATCCTAGAAACGACGCCTTTTACTTTCAAACCGCAGAAATCTCAACCGCATCATGCACCAAACGAATAATCTTGTCTTGTGTTGCAAGATTATTTGATATATTGGGGTTGGTCTCGCCTGTAATTTTATACGCCAAATTGCTAATAAAAGATCTCTGGAATGCAAACCTTGGATGGGATGATGCACCTCCTAAGCATATAATTGAATATTACTTCAAGCTTGTATCTGAACTTTCATTACTAAAGAATGCAGTTATCCCACGTCATTTAAAGGTCGCTAATGACTGTACTGTAAACATAGTTGCATTCTGTGATGCAAGTTTAAAAACCTTTGGTTGTGCAGTCTACTTGCATGTAACAGATTCAGATGGTCATATTTTAATACGCCTCGCTTGTTCAAAATCAAGGGTTTCTCCTATAAAAATAGTGACTTTAGCTCGCCTGGAGCTTTGCGCTGCAGTTCTACTATCCACATTGGTAAGAAACGTGTATGATATATATAATTCACGTTATCCCATAGAAAACTTATACGCATTTTCAGATTCTACGATAGCCTTATCGTGGATTCATTCTTCTCCTCATCGTTGGTCTACATTTGTCGCTAATAGAGTGGCTAAAGTTCAAAGCAACTTAGACCCTAAGCACTTTTACCATATCGCTGGGATAGAAAACCCCAGTGACTGCCTATCTCGAGGCATGTTGCCCTCCCAACTGTTGTCGCATGATCTTTGGTGGAATGGTCCATCATGGATGTCGTTAGCTCCTCATATGTGGTCCATTAAACAGTTTTCCGCTTCGCCAAATGAAGAAATTCCGGAATTATGTTCAAGAAATTTAGCTATTATTGTTCCCGAGCTTCCGGTATTGTATGAGAGGGCACAAGCTGTGTCCTCGTGGTCCAAACTTTTACGCATTATTGTATATGTGTTACGTTTTTGTAAAATTGTCAAGCTTTCTCTTAGAATTGACGCTGATGATCTAAATGTAGCAGAACAGTATTTAATACATGCGCTACAACTAGTGCAATTTTCAGAGCTGAGGGAAAGTTTAAAAAAGGGCACTGTGCCTTTATACATAAGAAATTTAAACCCCTTCTTAGATGAAGTGGGTCTTATTCGAGTGGGTGGTCGTTTATCACGAACGGGATTGCCTTTTGCCGCTTGTCATCCACTGCTGTTACGAAAAAGAGATCATATAATAAATTTATTAATTGACCACTACCACCGCATTAATTGTCACACAGGTGCTAATCTTCTTAATTCGCTTATTAAACAAAAATATTGGATTATTTCTGCTAGAGATATTATAAGATCAAGGATTAGATTATGCAATTTTGTTTTCGAGTGAATCCAACACACCCACGCCAATGATGGCAGACTTACCATCATGCCGTGTGCAGCAAGCCAAAGCGTTTACGCACACTGGGGTGGATTACGCTGGCCCTATCAATATTACGCTTTCCCGCAGAAGAGGGCAGCGCTCTCAAAAAGCGTATCTCTGTATATTTGTTTGTTTGACTACTAAAGCTGTCCATATAGAGCTAGTATCGAATTTGTCGACCGAAACTTTTTTGGACGCATTCAAGCGCTTTTTGTCACGTCGTGGTCCAGTGTCCTGTATGTATTCTGACAATGGTACAAATTTTATAGGAGCCAAGTCCAAATTAAATGAAATCTATGATTTGATTACATCTTCAAAATTTCAAACTGCTTTAAATCTTGAATTCAATAATCGGCGCATCTCCTGGAAAATGAGTCCACCCCAGGCTCCACATTTTGGTGGAATTTGGGAATCGACGGTAAAATCTTTTAAAACGCATCTGTACCGCATTGTCGGTGGTCATTTACTCACCTATGAGGAGCTTTTGACTGTGCTGATCCAAATTGAGGCACTTCTAAATTCAAGGCCCCTTTGCGTGTTGTCGGAGGATCCTTATCCGGAAGTGTTAACTCCAGCACATTTTTTAATGCAAACTCCCCTACAATATTTACCCGCTTACGATATGTCCAAAGAGCATTTGACAGAGAGGGATCGCAAACGCTTACTAGATTCGTTAGTTCAATCATTTTGGCGCAAATGGAGGATTGAGTACTTGCACACATTACAGGTTAGAAAAAAGTGGTGCACGCCCGATAATCCTGTAACGGTTGGAACCGTTGTTATTCTAATGCAAGATGGCGTTCGACCATTAAGTTGGCCTTTAGGTATTATTGAAGAAGTGTACCCTGGGGCTGATGGAGTTATTCGCGTGGCTTTGGTTAAAACCAGAACTACTAAACTTAAACGCCCGGTAGTAAAATTATGCCCAATACCTAATCAGTAATCTCACAATCGGGATTGTTTAGTTATTTAGCTTAATTTATTACGCAATACTAGTTTTCTTTTCTTTATATACTTATTTCTTTTGGTTTCAATTTTTTCACAACTTGAGTTAATTGAAAGTTCTACATACTTTCAAAGCGGGGAGAATGTTCGCGCCGCAGAAATAAGACGCCAGATAGCTATGATCTGGATGATGCTGGTAGCTTTGGGGTCTTGTCTCGGCGTTCTGTTCTGGGTTACAGCCTGCACCTCGGGGTTGTATTTGTACATTATAATCGCGTCGCTTGGGTTTGACGTAATTAAAAATAATAACAATATGAAATTAGAAGCCAAATGTCAATTTTGAGAACACGCAGTTTTATTTTATCGCTACCAATTTTTATGGTTTGTGTTCCACGGGTTTTCAACGGGTGTGCCAGCCGAAGATTGCTGTCCTGTTTCCTGGAGCAGTTTGTCAAGCAAGGCCACAGGTAAGTGCTAGCAATCCTAGACTTGTAGTTATTTGTAACGTTGATTTCTTGGGGTACACATTCTCCACGCTATCGAAGGCCGCTATTAGACAGAACATTGATCCGCTTAAGGGGGATATTGTACGCACCGCATCCCGCTCCCCCACATGGTATTTTAATCAACCTTGGATTTTCACAGGCTTTTATGCTTATTATATATTACTAATGGTTCAATTAACTCCAATTAAAATAATAATGAATGGCATTGACTTCTACCCTTTACTTTTTACCGAATACTAATTAAATATTAATTATTATTTGTACACTTTGTTTAATACCCGTTACTTAAAAATTGAATCAATTAATATAAATTTCGGACGTAATTTCTATTTGTTTCTTTATACAGGGTGATTAAAATTATTTGATGTCGTTAATTAATTTTCTACCCTGGTCTAAATTTGAGTATTTTCCCCTATTTGAATACAAATAATCCCACTTATTTGAATTCAAATACGAAACATCTAGACTACAAAAAAATTTTTAGAAAAAATTGTCTATCTCACTCTACACTTAACTTTCCAACTTACCTAACTTATATCCAATCCTAAAAATATTTACATCTATCCTATATACCTATCCTATTCCTAACTCTCACCTAATTTTATAAACTGAAATTATCCCTACCTTCATCCTACTTCTCCATCTAATCCTATATACATCCTATATACCTATCCTATTCCTAACCTTTAACTAATCTTCACTATACTCACTTCCACCTACCTAATCCTATATACCTATCCTATTCTTATTCTATTCCTAACTCTCCACTAATCTTATAAGAAATATCTACACTTAACCTATCTTATTTTCTTCCTACTTTTAATTTTCCTTCTCATCCTATATACCTATTTCTAACTATCTCCCATATTTATCCTATACCTAGCTTTATTTTCTATAAACACTTCTACTCTTCTATATATGCCTATTCTATCCCTATATTTTGTTCATTTAATCTTCATTTCTTATTTAAATCTGACTCTTTTCTTGATCCTCCAAGTCTTTCTTCTCACCATTCTAATACTCTTCATCCCTATTTCTCCTCCTTCTATATCTATACTTATCATCCCTGTTATCTCACATAAAATAAACTCATCATCCCTATTATCATGACTCTTAAATATTGCTTCTTCTTCAGTACCTACACTTGTCTGTTTCTCATTTATTATTATCTCCTTTTCTGCCGACAAACCAAACGATACTACCTTAAAATTATAGATTTTTTCCTCTACGGAAAATCCTGTGTACCTTCTAGAATCCTTGTGTAATGGAATCAGCCAGAATGAATTCCTTAAATCTAATTTACTAAAAACAAACTTGCCACTTAACCTCGTCAAAAGTGTGTCCATGGATGGTGGACAATGGAATTGCGGTTTGATCCGTTGATTAATTTTTCGTGCATCTTTATTTAATTCTGCTTTCACCTGCTCCCGATATGCTGCTCTTGCTTCAACCTCCACTAATTCTGCATGTTTTTGTAATAAAGCTTGAACCTCTACTATCATATCCTCTGGACATCTTATTGTGTTGATCTGTTTAACTCCATCATCCTCTACCTCTACTACATTAAAACTCAACCCCGTGTCATCCTCTGTGACTTCATAACTGCCCTTCCATGGCACTACCCTATCCTTACTACCTTTCTTTCCATATCTATCAAAACCCCTAACTGCATCATACAGTCAACACCTAAAATGCTCTGAAACTTCAGTCCAGGTACAATTACAAACTCCTGTTCACAGCTTAAACCTCCTATATTTATCCTAAGCACCACAACACTATTCACTATAGCAAACTTCTTTTTATTTGGAGCTACTAAATGGCTACGCTTTATAGGCATTATTCTATCACAAACCTTATCCCTAATTTTGCTGACGAATTCCTCCGATATTAAACTCGCCTCTGTCCTCGTATCAAGTAATACTTCTACATTATTCTCAAAAATCCCTATATTAATAATTGGCAAACACAATTTTTCTTCAGTTTTTGGTTCTATTTCCTCCTCAATTTTGAAAAATTCACGTGGATGTTCATACACATTTACACAGAAATCTAGTGGTCTGTCGCGTTCTAAAAATCCTGTCTCGTCCTGTTTTCCGTGCTTGGTCCTGGTTGTTCTTCTACAACCTGTGCGTACGTCCTCCTCGTATTAATATCCGTGTCCCTGTCTGTATTCGGCGTGCTCGTCACTGTCCTGTTTACTTCCGGTAAACTATTCTGTCTCGTGTAACTAGGTCTTGGCGTCGGTCCCCTAGTCGCACTATTGCTTCTGTATTCCTGTCCTCGTCGTTCCCAATTCGGTCGAAAATTCCTATTGTAGTCAGGCCGTCTCGGAAACTTTTGTGCCCTGTTGTCAAACCTAACCGTGTTAATGTTTCGTTCACGTATCTCTCTTGTCCGTCCTACACATACATCGTCATATCTCTGTAAATACTCAAAAAATGTCTCCCGTTCTGTGATGTTTTGTAAGGCCACGTGTTGTCTGATTTCCAGTTCAAAATGTCGTGATAGGTACTTGATTATTTGTCTCTCCGTCAATGGTGGATTAAGTTGTTTGGCCACACTGTATTTGCGGATGGCATATTGTTCCCTAGAACCTGCAAACTCTCCCTTAAATTTTCCTATAATCAAGTCGTCCCTAATCTGATCCTGTTTGTGATCACTCCAGTAATACTGTAAAAATTTGTTTTCAAAGTCCTGATACGTGTCTATGTCCTGTCCTACTAAATTATACCGTGCTTCCGCATTGTCTTTCAATAAAGCCTTTATCGTATTTAGTTTGGTCTGTTCGTCAAATAAATTTCCCACTAGATTTCTTACACTATTAATAAAAATTTGTGGATTTACCCTGTTATCGCCATAAAATTTCATATGTTGCTCCAATGATACGCCACCTGTATAAAATCAGTAGAGGAAAATCAAGAATCCGGGCACCACATCTCCTCCAGCATCCACATTTCCTCCCAATTTTACATGTAAATTCCCATAAGGAGGAAATGTGGGTCCACCACATTTCCTCACACATCTGGACCAAAAATTTTTCTTCGACTAACCATTTTTCATCTTTCGAGATAAATATATCTTAAATTTTTCATCTTTCGTGATAAATGAGCGTTCGCTAAATGCAAGTCAATTAACAGAAATTTAATATTTCGAGATAAACCTATCTTGTTTGGTATCAATTAATATTAGATTTTTCTCAGCTACCCGAATTTCTAAGAATTTTTTAGATATCATCATCCCCAAGGGAGCTACCCTGATTTTAAGATTTCTTACCTGTAGCGAATTTTGAGCGTTCTTATAATTTTTTAGTCATGCGATACATCTTGTTAGTCTAGAATTTTACGCACATCCCGAATCTGCAAACAGATTTGCAATAGGACCACGCCCTGCAAAGTTACACTTTAAAGCTCCCAAACCTCTAAATTTTGCTCTTTGCTATATAAGCAAAACTAACAAATAGTTTTCTTCGTCTAACCAATGCATCTTTCGAGATAAACCTACCTTGTTTGGTATCAATTAATATTAGAATTTTCTCAGCTACCCGAATCTTTAGGAATTTTTTAGATATCATCATCCCCAAGGAAGCTACCCTAATTTTAGGATTTCTTACCTGTAGCGACTTTTGAGCGTTCTTATAAATTTGTTAGTCATGTGATACATTAAATTAGCTTAGAATTTTACGCGAAATCCGAATCTGCAAACAGTTTTGAAATCGGACCACGCCCTGCAAAGTTATACTTTAAGCTCTCAAACCTCTTTAAAATTTTTGCTCATTTATGACATATGCTTTAACCAACACAAAAATTAAGCACACAAAATTTTAATAATTTATTTTATCCAATTTACAGTTTAATAACTAATCATTCCAATGTAATGTGTTTTAAATATCTAAATGGGAAGGTCGACTTTTGGTGTAATGATCGCGTGGTTAATAATTAAGAAAGCGCATTTTGCTGGTATGAAATCTATGGAATTTCTCCTGTAATGAAAAGAAGAATGCATTCGTAATTGAAAATGCGTGTCACTTACCTTCAGCCAAATTAAGTATTAATATAGCAAAATATTTAAATTCAATATTTTCAAAACTTCCAATGTAGCATTAATTCATTTGTAATTATTTGTAATCCAGCAAATATTCTAGATTCTTAATAATCATGTGAATCACATGTGAAAGCTGTATATAATTTCTTCTCCAAACAAATGCGGTTATTACAATAGGAAAGTACGCTAAATGCAAGTCAATTAATAGCAATTTAATAGTGTTTACTGACCTACCTTAATTGTTTGTACAAGGAAACACAATAAAATATATACAAATATAGTAACTACCTTATATATTTATGCCCCATGTGTAGGTTGCTGTTCTATTAGGATCAGGGTATGCAGACTTTAACACCTCCACATCGCACGCTTTACACAGATGTTGGTTGTTTCGTACAAGACTCTTTAACAGCTGGCGGAGCTGAACGTTTACTGCTTAATGACATACCGTGCTGTTTTTCCTTGTGTCGCTGTGAGCTATTCTTGTAAAAGCGATACTGCAAGACCCAGACTTTAAGTACTTTGCTGCCGACGGATGTATAAGCTTAACCGTGGACGATGTTACACCACGACATTAAATGGCAGGCTTGAATATTTTTTTTGGAAACAATCGAAGATTGCCGAAGACACTCGAAGAGTGCACAAACGCGGTCACTAAACCACAATTAA
This sequence comes from Platerodrilus igneus, assembly GCA_036346225.1. Taxonomy (NCBI): domain Eukaryota; kingdom Metazoa; phylum Arthropoda; class Insecta; order Coleoptera; family Lycidae; genus Platerodrilus; species Platerodrilus igneus. Next base: position 28,673 of record JARFIW010000828.1, read on the forward strand.
TAATCGCCTTTATAGGTTTAACATTTCTACCATTACCCAGTAACTGGTGCTACGTACATGGAAACTTTAATTTCTTATTGGAGAGAATCCTTATTCTCCCACGCACTGCTGCGTAGTTGCATACCCACCCCTTTTGGGGATATATGCTAGTTATAGGTTGTAAGACCCTCGGTTTTACTTAACTACACTTCGTGAGATCCCTTTAATCTTTTTTAATCGTGTCCTTCTCGCGTACAATACAGTAGGAGTTAGCCTTACTACCTACAAATTCTAACACCAAGTCACCGTTAAACTCGTCTTTAAATTTCCCCACAACTTTTTGTTAACATGCGGTAAATTGTGTTTATTATTTGCGGGGTACACCACTTTAAACCTAAAAATAAAAACAGGAATACGTCTATTAATAATTTATGGTAATGTTGGCGATACAAATATGTAAAAACAAACTTTATCAAGAAAATATAATGTTTTAATAGAATACATACACGTATTGATAACATCTATAAACCGCTGTGGTAACCAGAGTCTGGCGAATCTGGGATAGCCAAATCTCTAAACATTTGCGCAAGCGATTGCCTTGCAGTTGCATCTTTTAAGTACTGAATGGGGAAACATTTAATAAGTTCCAACACTGTCAAGTAATTTAAATTGCTGCAATCATTAGACAGAGAAATACTGGCACTGCTCTCCCCCTCTAATAACGTTTGAACCCTTTCTTCCTCCGTCGTATTTCCACATACTTTTTTTATATCACCAACAAATTTTTAGTAAAATTCTGGAAAGTTTCTACACCTTAACTCAGTCATTTTAAAACAGATCAATTCTCGCAAATTTAATAGCTTGATGCACTCGTACGCAGGTAGCACAATAACATTCCCATCTTTCGTAATCCCCATATTATATAAATTCTCTTTTTCAAAATTGTCCAACAACCATATACTTCTATTTAGGGATGGACTCGGGCCGGGCCGGGCCGGGCTTTTAATAAGCCCGGCCCGACGCAGAAAGGTAACCGGCCCGGCCCGAGGCCCGGCCCGAAATGAAAATTGACGGCGGGCCGGGCCGGGCCGGCCCGACTTTTCTTCAGCGAATGAGAAGATATTTTTTTCTGTTGTGTTCAACAAGTAACTATCACTCTTTTGTTTAATATAAGAGTATAATGATTTTGAAGTACAATCAAGATACTTGTGGAACATATCATAGTATATCATTTGATTTTGGATTCTGTTACGTACCTAGACGTAGCCGGAAGAAAAGTAAGTACCAGGCTAACTATTAAACGCGGAGAGTGAGGGGATTCGCCTACATACCAAAAAGAAACAAAAAACACATCGCCCACGATGATCTATTAACAAATAAAAATAAATAACGGATTCTGTACAAACAAGCAAGAGCAACAAATTAAGCGTTACTATTTGAAAGCAAACATTTAGGTGATATGAACAATTTAGTACATTAGATACGAAGTGCGCATCTCGTATTTACACAAAATAAAATTAATCAGTAGCAAATAAAAACTGTGAGAGCTTTTGTCAAGCATTTTTAAAGTTTCACCTAATACTTTTTGTAAAATAACTAATTAGTAGGAAGAATTAACGTGTGGGAGCTTTTGTCAGATATCTTTTAAATCGTACATAGTACCGCTTGTAAAATAAACTAATCAATACAAAGGAATAAGCGTGTGTCTGTCCAATACTTTTAACACAGGTACATCACACATGTAGAGCGATAATATCGATTAGCAGCAACAAACAATAGTTCTACAATGTGACGTTTCTTGTCACATAACTATACCAAATGTTGATACGGAATATCCCATTGACACACAAATGAAAACGATTTGCATACCTGTAGGTGTCCGGATACTTACCTTGAAAACCGTCGGGGTGTGAGTCAACACAGAAACGCCGCGGTATTCAGGATCCATTTACCCTGGCATCGTAACTACAGCAACGACCTACGTACAAAAGCAGAAAGGAAGAACCCATTTGGCCTCCAGATAAAAAAGTGATTCACGCAAGACACCTCCTAGTTATCGAACAGAAAATAAACAGACGTGCATTGCTTTTGAAATACGGTGACGAATCATGTAGAAAATATGTCGACGCACAAGCTGTAGAAGCACATTTAACGATGGTTCAAATAATACGAATTCCAACTGCAAATCCTCTCTTATCCAAGCGCGATTAAAACTGGAAAATCCGGGTTTTATCAGATAGTGTGCGACCTTATTTCAACAAGTTTTTACATTGAAACAATAGAGAAAATCATTATAGGCGGTCGTAATGTATACCAAGATGACGGGTACCTGAAACAGGATATAACTATTTAGTTGTTGCAAAAACTTGTCGTGTTAAAGCAACTAGATTTAAGTTGAGGAATTTATTCGTGAGGATGTTTATTATTAATTATGTTGAAGGATTTAACAGTAGAAACAGAATTTATTCGAGCAGATATTGAATAAATAAGGGAGAAAAATAGAGTAATTAATTTATGCTGAAAATAAACGTAACAATTCTTTAAAAAATCCTAGAAATAGGTAACAAAGGTACAAAATATTTAGCAATTTTCAATGTTTTGTTACGTGCCATTCAAATTGGCCCTTAAACATTGTTTTTAGGATAATTTTGATGTGCGGAAGTTTCGCGCCACAATTTCAAAAGACTCGGGGTGCGTATTTCCGTTACGTCACAGTGCGTTGCGCCAGATCGCGCGACGCGAGTGGAGTAGGGGAAAAAAGTGGGGTTTTTCCTCTGCTCTCTGTAACGTGGTTTTTTTGCCCGAACCTTCGAGTGGAGTGGACGTTTGAGGTATCGTATCATGCCTTATCTTTACCTATGTAGTTTTCCTTGCTTGCTTGTCTTTGTTTGTCGCCCCTTATACCATGTTCCCGTCATTCCCTGCATAGGTAGGAAGGAATTGGAAGCTGCCGTCGGCGAACCGTACTCCACGACCCTAGACGAGCCAGATGTCCATGTTCCGCCAACAGCACCGGAGCAATCATCATCTTTAATCCCTCCGGGATGGAGCCCTGATGGACTTTAATAGAGGCCTACTTTAGCTCAACCCCGCAGGACGTTCGGATTTCTGATGTAAGTAGTCCATTATCTAATTTGTTCGCTGTATTATCTATTGTCTTATATTTATATACATTTCCGATTATTGCGCAATATAAATTGTGCATTGGTGACGTCATTGGCAGTTGGGCGCGCAAATCTGTAATAAGGTTAGCGTCACTAACAGCCCGGGAGTCGCTTTTTCATCGCGTTTGCGCGATGTATTTATCGACTTTTTAACTGTAATTGTCGACGTTCTAAACTGTAAGAATTATCGCCTTTTTTAATTGTAAGAGTATATGAAATTGTACGCTTAACGCACCTTATAACCTTTATAATAAATTTGCGTCCGCTTTATTTTGTCGTTCCTACTGCAAAGAATTTTTCTAAAATTACCTACTTGAAAATTAGAGAGTTGTTGCAAACTCATTCCAAGCAGACTTTATTAAAAGAATCTTCAAATAAAGTATCCTTTTTTAAAAGTTTGCATCCAATCTAAAGGAGTGTTAGTGCAAGTGTTTTTTCCCTTACTCTTTATTCTGACATATATGTTTAGTATTCTATATCTATAGGTTATGTTTTAAAAATGAATAAAGAATTAATCTCTTTTGTGATAAGGTGACCTATAATACATGTTTAACTATATTGGAAAAAATCAAAAAAATTGAATTCACACAAAGATAAACCTTTTTTTATTATTTGAGTCTTTTATTTCCCACTGATTCGATAACATTTGTATGTGTTGTCAAAGTGTTTTCACGGAATACTTTTTGAGTTTACTTCAAGACACTGTTTGTACTCCTTTCCAAGCATATAGCATTTCTGTTTTCAAAAGGATTTTTACAGTTTACGTCTAGGAAAAGCAATACAAAACAGCATCCTCGTATTTAGAGCGTTGACGTTTTATATCTTTTTCGTGTTATAAACTTGGACATTATATTTCTAAATTAAATTACGGAAACAACACTACAAAAAACCATTTATTTCGCTATATTTATACACAAAGCAGACAATTAAATGTAAGTTTGTACGTTAAGCATTTGGCATATGTCAAAATTAAGGCGCCTTAAATAAAAGCATTCCCTGCCTGTATTTAAATTAAATAAAGGTGTGCTGTATTTTAATAAAGTACAAACATTAAAGGTGTCATAGCGCATGTGTAAATGTCAAATAAGGGAAAACTTTATAAAAAAATTGGTAAAATGAACTTTGCAATAACTCTCTAGTGTTTTAGGCGGTAGACATAAATTATACACGCGATTGCTAATATCGACGTTCGCCGCATTATTGAGATTTGGAGTATATACATATACGTAATATAAATCGTGCAAACTTTTGAATCATGAATAAATCACCTAGTTTGACGTTCCTGGGCATCTTTAACTTGCCTAAAGTACAACATGAGGAATATTAAATAGGACTAGAAAAAATATTCGGTATAAGAAGTGAGTTATAATATCACGTCTCCTTTACACTAAACAAGACGAAAAACTGATTATTAACGGGTTCATGGAGACACTACGTAAAAATATAATTAAGAACGTTTACTTACTCAATGTGAGATAGAAGTGAAAGGACGATGGAGTATCTACTCGTGAGTTATTCGGCCCGAAAAGTTCGGGCCGGCCCGAGTAGTTTGGCCCGGCCCGGCCCGAAAAACGATTGGCCCGGCCCGGGCCCGGCCCGAATAAAGTAGTCATCGGCCCGGCCCGGATTCGAGCCGAAATCGGGCCGGGCCGGCCCGAAAGCCCGAGCCCGAGTCCATCCCTACTTCTATTAAAGGCTGTGCTCAGCTGCAATTTGAAATCTTGATCCAATTGTATGTCAACAACATCGTTTCCAGTAGTCAAACCATTTAATCTGACTTGTTTTGAGTCTTGAGCAAATTGGCGAATTTGAAATTCCACTTGAAAAGTACACAATTTCTTCCAATCGAAGTAAGAGAATGTTATCGTAGAATCAGCACACATACCACTACAGCAAATAACTTGGATGGCAGGTTGAAGACCACCATATAAATCAAAACCAACTTCTAATATATGGTGGTGATAATTTGGAGGAAATTCGCCTAACCTATAGGTTGACTTACCAACTAGTTGGTTGATATTTAATTGTGGTACTCGCACATCACTTGTAACGTCAACACAAGAAAAATCCATCTTTAATTTATAATTTTAATCAAACTCGACGATACTTTGACGACTAATGCACTGGAACATGGCTCTCGCCTTTTATGCCGATGGTCGAGCGTGCGCAGCTCCTTATTATATTAGTTGGCGTTATATGCAAGTCTTGACTGGAAAAGTGACGCGTATAATTGTTTTATAGTGGGTTTTACCTGTATGTATTTAACCACCAACACCATTTTTAGAATTATTAAACAAAATTACGCTTAGCAGTATTTTTAATATACCATCGTGTAAGATTTCAATTATTATTGTGTTTTCCTCAGGTTCTCAAATCCTCGGAATTTTTCAAATCAAATGACCCTTACTGATTTGCAGATTAACCTTTGCAAGCACCGTATATAATTCACCTTTAATCTATTTCTAAACCGTATCGCTCTGTCTTTTGAGATAAACCCCTGGTGTAACCTATGAAATTAGTATAGAATTTTCCTGGGGGGATTGAAATTAATTATCACGTCTTTTAAAATTAGTTCCAACAAAGACCTGTATATATTGTATTAATATTCAAAAACCTATCAGCAAAACACTTTTGCATTTTTATTTAGATTTAGCTCGATAATAGAGTTAAACTCCAAAAATATTTATTAGTGGCTAGAATTGTTAAAATTTTCAATTAGTGAATCCATATACAAATGATTAAACCAAAAGGTATAATACATATATTAATTCTGCACGGTGACCTAGAAAGTGGTTCGATAATCTATTTTAAATGTAGTTCAACATAAGACGTATATTCTAAATAAATTTAGTGAAATGTATGATCATTAGCCTTGCATTGTTTGTCGATGACGTCTGACTATTAATTTAATAAAAGCACTTTCCACAATTCTAGTTAATATACGGGAATACACATTCTATAATTTGATTTAAATTGGGTTAATGTAAGTACAAATTATACTTATACTTTCTCTATGTACATAAATACGGGGGAAATGATACCAAAAGTTCATTTTAAGTTTATTTTGTAAAACGTAAAGTCGTTTATAGTGTAATTAATAGTAATACTGAATTTTCAGTCTTTGGTTTAAAATTTCGTGTGAGGACTATCGACAAAGAAGAGTAAGTCTTAGTTTGAATTTTGCAAACGTAGAAGAAATTAATATTTACATGTATAATTCAAAACTGTTAATCAATAATTTTTTCTAGAATGAACATCTTAAGTATTGCGTACAGTGTGTGCGAAAATGTTTGTAACGGGCAATTTTTAATAGTTTAACCTTTTCCGCTTTACCAAATTTGTAAATACATTTCTGCAACTACTATCTCTTGTTTTATATTTATTAACTCGTGGGTATTACTTTAAAAGTAGATAAATTGAAGCTTGATTCTGATTAATAAATAAATTCCAACTTATCGGAAACGAGAAACAGCCTGTAATTAAGTATTAGATATGATTGCGGCATTTCACGTTTTGTATGTGGCTTATGTTATTAGACGAGTCTAGATAAGAGTCGATACGCGGTTGGTATAACAACGATTGATATATCTACAGACGAAGAGTTGTAGTTTGTCTTTTGTGACTATATGTTAATTACGTTACGTGGTTAGTTTCGTGCTTCGTTCCTATAGATTGTTTACGTTGAAAAGTTACTGTTTGCTTTTGCTTTGAAGAGAGTGTGGAAAAATGCGATGTTGTTTGTTGAAGCCACGCTCGTTTTTCACTAAATAAACTGTGATAAAATACAAAGAACGGTATATAATTTGTTATAACGTGCTTATAATGTGTATTTAAAGTGGTTTTGTGTCTTAGTAATATTTACTCGTTCGGGGTACCCAATGTGAAATCTGCAAAATCGCTCTTTTTATTGTGAACCTATCTTCGTTTTTACGAGGTCGTTCTAAATGTCTATGTGGTTGGCGCGGAGTTTGAATTGGTAATCATAACCTATTCAATTATATTCCTAGGTGTTTAGTTCTTGTATAATGTTGGACGAAGAACATTTGACGGACTTGCTTAGTGTTTGCACGTGCTTTACTAATGGTGTTTTTTGTTGATTTATCTTTTTATAATGGAACTGTTTGTGCAAATTTCGTTATTCAAAAACATTAGATTTTTCTTTGTTACCATAGGTAGCAAATAAAACACCTCACGTTCCTGTTAGTTTAATGCATTACATCGTGCCTTGAAAGCCCGTGATTCTAAATTTTTATTACCTTTTTTTTTTTTGATTTGTGTTACAAAGTATTTCGAAATTATTGTCTCAGGAAATAGAATGAACAAGAAATTTATCAATGCTACATAGTTCCATCAGCATGATAATGCCTGCTGCTAAAACCAGTGAAATACGTAGGTGTAATTAGTGTAAAGTGTAAGGAATTCCATCAACACCCTCACAATCAAGGGTGAAGTGCTTCGCTAGTGCAGGACCTCGTGAATCCCACACTTCAGTTGCAAGGAGGCGTTGCGGAAGGACTTTTTGTAAGTTGAACTATTTCTTACTTGTTATTGCTTTAAATATCTATCCGTTTGTTTTGCCATATCTTCGTCGTTCTGATACCTTTCCCAATAGACTTGCCTGCGATTAAAAAAAAAAAAGAAAGAAAAAAACAAACAATCAATACTACTAAATTACTCATACCAATTGTGTCTTACCTATTTATTTACTGAATTACTCATATCAATTGTGTCTTACCTATTTATGTTTTGTCAACATTTTATCTGATTTATGTTAAATTGGTGTGTGAGGAAACGTTTCTGCTACTCCCCAATATTACCTCACTTTGTACTAAAAATTTTTGTATTGCTTTTACCGTTGTTATATTATATAGATTATCTAAACAGTTTCTTTTTTTTTCATTCTACATAGTACTGAATAACTTAGACTTTTCATTACTGCTATGCTTTTTCTTTATTTCAGGTTTGCAGGACTAATCTTTTTTATTGCAGGTTTACTATTCGAATTTCTTTTATTGCAGGTACCGTTACTAACTCCTTACCGCCGCATACATCATAGGTCAGTCTGCTTTCTACAATCCCCCCTACTCAACGATTGAGCCCGGTCACTTCCGTGATATCTTTGTGTTACGTAACATAAATTTGGCGCCCAACGTGACTGCCACGAAAAAAAAACGTAACATGTTTTTACTGGATGTGATGCCATAAAAAAACACAACGAAAGACACATCGAGATGGTTTATTTTCAGGAGGAACTAAAAATTACAGCCAATGAGTGGGAACAAATTAAGGATTTGGAAAACCAATCGACCGCAGCGCATAAAGAACGTATAAACGCCGCAATTCAGTTAGAACGAACCAAGTTACTATTTAAAAAACCATACACCATGACAAAATCTTCTTCCAAAATCATAATTTTAGGCCTGAACCCGTTCGACGATTACAAAATAATTTTTAGATTTGTTGACACCATTTCGCAGAGCGTACTTGATGTATCCCTCAACGTATTTAGGAAGTTTATATCAAATTTTCCACACATTATACGCACTATGGAAGTTGGCATGCAAAATCAGATATGCAAATTCGACAACTTGCGTTTTTATTTAAATAAGAATTGTTTAGTGAAGATGATGACATTTGATGGGAATTATATGATATTTACCAAAGGAACTTTAGAGCACTTTTTAGGGGTATCTCAGATCGTTCTCAACCTAAAATAATAACGTTTATCTAGAGACTAGAGGTCTAACAAGAGTTATAATTATTTTTAAAGTCCTTAGCATTTTTCTTAAGAAATGTAATGATTTTGTTCATAGAATACATTCCATACCGGTTGTTTTGTGTGTGCACACACATCGGGTGTAATCGGTACATATCCGAATAGAAGTAGCCCATATAAAAGGACTGTTCGTGTAGAAGTTATTATTTGTTGATTGTACGGTTTAAAGAGACAATATAACAAATATGTATAAAGACTTTGGGGAGGTTATTCGAAGATTTCGCAATGCTCTACGAGTAAAAAAAGCAGAATGTGGGCAACGCTTTTCGATAGAAGGAGAAAAATGTCTTATGTGTCAGTCATACGAGGAAGCAATACAGCACTGTACTGCAGTGTTATCAATGCCCGAGGATCTGGATGATTTTATGGAAATAGTCGAGGAGATGGGGTTTATAAAACTGTTGGCAGATATTCAAATGGAATATATACTAAATTGTAAGTTTTAAAATAAAAATTTAATCACCACAACTATTATCATAAGAAATGAATGATGTGAATTTAGAAATTATTTTTGTATATATTAGCTTGTTTATGTTTTAAAATATAAAGCATACATTGGTATTGTTTAATTTTTCAAATGTCCACGTAACTGAAATGGGTATCTAAGTAATTATGAAAAGAATTATAACAAAGATGTGTATTATTTTTTAAAAGGGTGTTATAAACGTTTTACAAAATTATTAATCAGAATCGTTTTATTTAAAACTATAACATAATTTTATTGACATCTATTAATATCTGTAGTTGAAATACAACAATTTAGAAACGTATAAGAAAACAAAAGTGTAATTAATAGTGTTACAAAATTTTTAGTCTTTGGCTTAAAATTTAAGCATCGCTCGTAAATGCGTGGAATGGAAACCTGTTGTATTCTTCCATATACTCAACTTGTTTACAAATACTGTTTTCAAACAATCTTGGGTAGGTTCTTATAAATTCGTATAATATGACCCCAATATCACTATTACTGTATTTGCTTTTAATTACATCATGTGCGAGATTCTGTAGGACATCATTCCTATTATATCTTTCCATTGCGACATCTAGCAGAAACAGATCTATATTAGAGTACCCTTTTCCGTTAGTTCTTTTAAAGTATTAGCATGGTTGAGAACGATCTGAGATACCCTAAAAGTGCTCTAAAGTTCCTTTGGTAAATATCATATAATTCCCATCAAATGTCATCATCTTCACTAAACAATTCTTATTTAAATAAAAACGCAAGTTGTCGAATTTGCATATCTGATTTTGCATGCCAACTTCCATAGTGCGTATAATGTGTAGAAGATTTGTTATAAACTTCCTAAATACGTTGAGGGATACATCAAGTACGCTCTGCGAAATGGTGTCAACAAATCTAAAAATTATTTTGTAATCGTCGAACGGGTTCAGGCCTACAATTATGATTTTGGAAGAAGATTTTGTCATGGTGTATGGTTTTTCAAATAGTAACTTGGTTCGTTCTAACTGAATTGCGGCGTTTATACGTTCTTTATGCGCTGCGGTCGTTTGGTTTTCCAAATCCTTAATTTGTTCCCACTCATTGGCTGTAATTTTTAGTTCCTCCTGGAAATAAACCATCTCGATGTGTCTTTCGTTGTGTTTTTTTATGGCATCACATCCAGTAAAAACATGTTACGTTTTTTTTTCGTGGCAGTCACGTTGGGCGCCAAATTTATGTTACGTAACACAAAGATATCACGGAAGTGACCGGGCTCAATCGGAGAGTAGGGGGGGTTGTAGAAAGCAGACTGACCTATGATGTATGCGGCGGTAAGGAGTTAGTAACGGTACCTGCAATAAAAGAAATTCGAATAGTAAACCTGCAATAAAAAAGATTAGTCCTGCAAACCTGAAATAAAGAAAAAGCATAGCAGTAATGAAAAGTCTAAGTTATTCAGTGCTATGTAGAATGAAAAAAAAAGAAACTGTTTAGATAATCTATATAATATAACAACGGTAAAAGCAATACAAAATTTTTTAGTACAAAGTGAGGTAATATTGGGGAGTAGCAGAAACGTTTCCTCACACACCAATTTAACATAAATCAGATAAAATGTTGACAAAAGATAAATAGGTAAGTCACAATTGATATGAGTAATTCCGTAAATAAATAGGTAAGACACAATTGGTATGAGTAATTTAGTAGTATTGATTGTTTGTTTTTTTTCTTTCTTTTTTTTTTTTTTAATTGCAGGCAAGTCTATTGGGAAAGGTATCAGAACGACGAAGATATGGCAAAACAAACGGATAGATATTTAAAGCAATAACAAGTAAGAAATAGTTCAACTTACAAAAAGTTCTTCCGCAACGCCTCCTTGCAACTGAAGTGTGGGATTCACGAGGTCCTGCACTAGCGAAGCACTTCACCCTTGATTGTGAGGGTGTTGATGGAATTCCTTACACTTTACACTAATTACACCTACGTATTTCACTGGTTTTAGCAGCAGGCATTATCATGCTGATGGAACTATGTAGGATTGATAAATTTCTTGTTAATTCTATTTCCTGAGACAATAATTTCGAAATACTTTGTAACACAAATCAAAAAAAAAAAGGTAATAAAAATTTAGAATCACGGGCTTTCAAGGCACGATGTAATGCATTAAACTAACAGGAACGTGAGGTGTTTTATTTGCTACCTATGGTGACAAAGAAAAATCTAATGTTTTTGAATAACGAAATTTGCACAAACAGTTCCATTATAAAAAGATAAATCAACAAAAAACATCATTAGTAAAGCACGTGCAAACACTAAGCAAGTCCGTCAAATGTTCTTCGTCCAACATTATACAATAATTAAACACCTAGGAATATAATTGAATAGGTTATGATTACCAATTCAAACTCCGCGCCAACCACATAGACATTTAGAACGACCTCGTAAAAACGAAGATAGGTTCACAATAAAAAGAGCGATTTTGCAGATTTCACATTGGGTACCCCGAACGAGTAAATATTACTAAGACACAAAACCACTTTAAATACACATTACAAGCACGTTATAACAAATTATATACCGTTCTTTGTATTTTATCACAGTTTATTTAGTGAAAAACGAGCGTGGCTTCAACAAACAACATCGCATTTTTCCACACTCTCTTCAAAGCAAAAGCAAACAGTAACTTTTCAACGTAAACAATCTATAGGAACGAAGCACGAAACTAACCACGTAACGTAATTAACATATAGTCACAAAAGACAAACTACAACTCTTCGTCTGTAGATATATCAATCGTTGTTATACCAACCGCGTATCGACTCTTATCTAGACTTGTCTAATAACATAAGCCACATACAAAACGTGAAATGCCGCAATCATATCTAATACTTAATTACAGGCTGTTTCTCGTTTCCGATAAGTTGGAATTTATTTATTAATCAGAATCAAACTTCATTTATCTACTTTTAAAGTAATACCCACGAGTTAATAAATATAAAACAAGAGTTAGTAGTTGCAGAAATGTATTTACAAATTTGGTAAAGCGGAAAAGGTTAAACTATTAAAAATTGCCCGTTACAAACATTTTCGCACACACTGCACGCAATACTTAAGATGTTCATTCTAGAAAAAATTATTGATTAACAGTTTTGAATTATACATGTAAATATTAATTTCTTCTACGTTTGCAAAATTCAAACTAAGACTTACTCTTCTTTGTCGATAGTCCTCACACGAAATTTTAAACCAAAGACTGAAAATTCAGTATTACTATTAATTACACTATAAACGACTTTACGTTTTACAAAATAAACTTAAAATGAACTTTTGGTATCATTTCCGTATTTATGTACATAGAGAAAGTATAAGTATAATTTGTCCTTACATTAACCCAATTTAAATCAAATTATAGAATGTGTATTCCGTATATTAACTAGAATTGTGGAAAGTGCTTTTATTAAATTAATAGTCAGACGTCATCGACAAACAATGCAAGGCTAATGATCATACATTTCACTAAATTTATTTAGAATATACGTCTTATGTTGAACTACATTTAAAATAGATTATCGAACCACTTTCTAGGTCACCGTCCAGAATTAATATATGTATTATACCTTTTGGTTTAATCATTTGTATGTGAATTCACTAATTGAAAATTTTAACAATTCTAGCCACTAATAAATATTTTTGGAGTTTAACTCTATTATCGAGCTAAATCTAAATAAAAATGCAAAAGTGTTTTGCTGATAGGTTTTTGAATATTAATACAATATATACAGGTCTTTGTTGGAACTAATTTTAAAAGACGTGATAATTAATTTCAATCCCCCCAGGAAAATTCTATACTAATTTCATAAGTTACACCAGGGGTTTATCTCAAAAGACAGAGCGATACGGTTTAGAAATAGATTAAAGGTGAATTATATACGGTGCTTGCAAAAGGTTAATTTGCAAATCAGTAAGGGTCATTTGATTTGAAAAAATTCCGAGGATTTGAGAACCTGAGGAAAACACAATAATAATTGAAATCTTACACGATGGTATATTAAAAATACTGCTAAGAGTAATTTTGTTTAATAATTCTAAAATGGTGTTGGTGGTTAAATACATACAGGTAAAACCCACTATAAAACAATTATACGCGTCACTTTTCCAGTCACGACTTGCATATAACGCCAACTAATATAATAAGGAGCTGCGCACGCTCGACCATCGGCATAAAAGGCGAGAGCCATGTTCCAGTGCATTAGTCGTCAAAGTATCGTCGAGTTTGATTAAAATTATAAATTAAAGATGGATTTTTCTTGTGTTGACGTTACAAGTGATGTGCGAGTACCACAATTAAATATCAACCAACTAGTTGGTAAGTCAACCTATAGGTTAGGCGAATTTCCTCCAAATTATCACCACCATATATTAGAAGTTGGTTTTGATTTATATGGTGGTCTTCAACCTGCCATCCAAGTTATTTGCTGTAGTGGTATGTGTGCTGATTCTACGATAACATTCTCTTACTTCGATTGGAAGAAATTGTGTACTTTTCAAGTGGAATTTCAAATTCGCCAATTTGCTCAAGACTCGTGTATGTATTCTATTAAAACATTATATTTTCTTGATAAAGTTTGTTTTTACATATTTGTATCGCCAACATTACCATAAATTATTAATAGACGTATTAAACTATCCTGTTTTTATTTTTAGGTTTAAAGTGGTGTACCCCGCAAATAATAAACACAATTTACCGCATGTTAACAAAAAGTTGTGGGGAAATTTAAAGACGAGTTTAACGGTGACTTGGTGTTAGAATTTGTAGGTAGTAAGGCTAAGTCCTACTGTATTGTACGCGAGAAGGACACGATTAAAAAAGATTAAAGGGATCTCACGAAGTGTAGTTAAGTAAAACCGAGGGTCTTACAACCTATAACTAGCATATATCCCCAAAAGGGGTGGGTATGCAACTACGCAGCAGTGTGTGGGAGAATAAGGATTCTCTCCTATAAGAAATTAAAGTTTCCATGTACGTAGCACCAGTTATTGGGTAATGGTAGAAATGTTAAACCTATAAAGGCGATTATTAATTGTGGTTTAGTGACCGCGTTTGTGCACTCTTCGAGTGTCTTCGGCAATCTTCGATTGTTTCCAAAAAAAATATTCAAGCCTGCCATTTAATGTCGTGGTGTAACATCGTCCACGGTTAAGCTTATACATCCGTCGGCAGCAAAGTACTTAAAGTCTGGGTCTTGCAGTATCGCTTTTACACGAAAAGCTCACAGCGACACAAGGAAAAACAGCACGGTATGTCATTAAGCAGTAAACGTTCAGCTCCGCCAGCTGTTAAAGGGTCTTGTACGAAACAATCAACATCTGTGTAAAGCGTGCGATGTGGAGGTGTTAAAGTCTGCATACCCTGGTCCTAATAGAACAGCAACCTACACATGGGGCATAAATATATAAGGTAGTTACTATATTTGTATATATTTTATTGTGTTTCCTTGTACAAACAATTAAGGTAGGTCAGTAAACACTATTAAATTGCTATTAATTGACTTGCATTTAGCGTACTTTCCTATTGTAATAACCGCATTTGTTTGGAGAAGAAATTATATACAGCTTTCACATGTGATTCACATAATTATTAAGAATCTAGAATATTTGCTGGATTACAAATAATTACAAATGAATTAATGCTACATTGGAAGTTTTGAAATTATTGAATTTAAATATTTTGCTATATTAATACTTAATTTGGCTGAAGGTAAGTGACACGCATTTTCAATTACGAATGCATTCTTCTTTTCATTACAGGAGAAATTCCATAGATTTCATACCAGCAAAATGCGCTTTCTTAATTATTAACCACGCGATCATTACACCAAAAGTCGACCTTCCCATTTAGATATTTAAAACACATTACATTGGAATGATTAGTTATTAAACTGTAAATTGGATAAAATAAATTATTAAAATTTTGTGTGCTTAATTTTGTGTTGGTTAAAGCATATGTCATAAATGAGCAAAAATTTTAAAGAGGTTTGAGAGCTTAAAGTATAACTTTGCAGGGCGTGGTCCGATTTCAAAACTGTTTGCAGATTCGGATTTCGCGTAAAATTCTAAGCTAATTTAATGTATCACATGACTAACAAATTTATAAGAACGCTCAAAAGTCGCTACAGGTAAGAAATCCTAAAATTAGGGTAGCTTCCTTGGGGATGATGATATCTAAAAAATTCCTAAAGATTCGGGTAGCTGAGAAAATTCTAATATTAATTGATACCAAACAAGGTAGGTTTATCTCGAAAGATGCATTGGTTAGACGAAGAAAACTATTTGTTAGTTTTGCTTATATAGCAAAGAGCAAAATTTAGAGGTTTGGGAGCTTTAAAGTGTAACTTTGCAGGGCGTGGTCCTATTGCAAATCTGTTTGCAGATTCGGGATGTGCGTAAAATTCTAGACTAACAAGATGTATCGCATGACTAAAAAATTTATAAGAACGCTCAAAAGTCGCTACAGGTAAGAAATCTTAAAATCAGGGTAGCTCCCTTGGGGATGATGATATCTAAAAAATTCTTAGAAATTCGGGTAGCTGAGAAAAATCTAATATTAATTGATACCAAACAAGATAGGTTTATCTCGAAATATTAAATTGCTGTTAATTGACTTGCTTTTAGCGTACGCTCATTTATCTCGAAAGATGAAAAATTTAAGATATATTTATCTCGAAAGATGAAAAATGGTTAGTCGAAGAAAACTTTTTGGTCCAGATGTGTGAGGAAATGTGGTGGACCCACATTTCCTCCTTATGGGAATTTACATGTAAAATTGGGAGGAAATGTGGATGCTGGAGGAAATGTGGTGCCCGGATTCTTGATTTTCCTCTACTAAAATCTAGGACCATCCCCCGTTAAACTTGCCATGTTGTATTTAATACTACCAACTTCGCGTTCTACCCTGCCTAACTGATCCCTGCATGAGTCCGTTACTTCAGTCATTTTTATATTTATCTCTTCTTCACAAAAAATGCGTACTTCGGACCTTAAATTTCCCGTTTCCTGTCGAAGACCTGTAATGTTTTTCTCATTTTTATCAACCCTACTTTCTACTTCCCCCATTATCAAAGTAAGACTATTTTTAAACTCTGTAAATTCTTGAGTAGATTGCTCAATTTTTTCACTTATCTGCTCTAATTTTCGGTTGGACTCCTCCCTCGCTCTATTCGATTCTTCCCTAGCTAATCGCATTTCTTCTAACATTCTCATCATTAACTCATTTCCTGTTTCTCCTGACTCCGTCTTAGACTGATCCCTACTACCTCCTGCTTCTTCCTCCATTTCTGCTTCTGTTGTCTTAAACAAAGCACTATCACTGCTTCCTATTTCTACCCCTTGACTTCGAAGCCACTCTTTTCTCTGCATACGTCATACTTTTCACCCCCACACACGCCTACACACTTCTTTCACACACCTTCAAAAAATATTCATACTCAGCTCTTAATTTCAGGGTCGTCAGTTTCCTGAAACAGTTACACACTATCTGAAATTCGAGCCCTCACGTTCGGGTCGCCAAGAAATGCTGTGGTACCTCACCAAAATTCGGGAACTAAGGTTTTCGAATCGAGCCCCAGCGTTGGGCCGTCATGAATGTTGTGAAATGCTCCTTTGGTCACGGGAACTGGTACTTTCTACTGATCATTCGAGCCCCTCGGATTGGGCGTCATGAATGTTGTGGTACCTCACCAAAATTCGGGAACTAAGGTTTTCGAATCGAGCCCCAGCGTTGGGCCGTCATGAAATGCTGTGGAACCTACAAAAAGCCTCACCAGAGTAAAAAAAAACATTCGAGCCTCTCGAATTGGGCGCCAATTGCTGTGCTTCTCGCCCTGGTCAATCTCTTCCGATAATCGCCTCTTTACTCTTTCCGCCTCGGCTGCTCACCTAGTTAAAACTTTCATCCTCATTCATAAAAAAAACAAACACATTCCTACCACAAACATCAACGTTAACTCTATTTACATCAATATTTATAATACATTTAAATTTCAAAATTAAATTTCAGCATAAATTTCAGCATCATAAAATTTCAAGTTAAAATTTGTCATCATTTTAATTTGCATCCAGAATTAGAGTCCTTGTAGGATGCATACTAATTTAAGTTAACAATATGTGCAGACCTAAGTCTGAATAAAAGGGAGCATCTCCCACCCGTTTACGTTAATTTAACAGGTTAGTCTTATTGAGCTCAAAGACAGACCCAAACTTTCATCATAATCAAAAACATAAACCTGATAAATACTCCTTTCTACTTATACAAGAAAATTTTACCTTAATATTAAAAATTTGTTGTTTATACAAATTTACTACTGTCCATTTTTATCAAACAAATTATAAAGATATTCAACACACACCAAAACATCAAAGATCGAACAACAAAGCATAAGTTACCTGAAGGTTACTGCACTCGTGGCTCCAATATACATCGTCCTTGCTAATCCCACCATTCCAGCTGGTTTATGTTTACGTCCTAGGATTTCTAGCCGCTTTTAAAATTTCTCTACACCACCATTCGTCTAAATTGTTTCAGGGCTTCTCAGGAACTCATCTATGTATATCTAAATCTTGTTTTGTGGATCCAATCACGTTTACGAATAACATTTGATTATTAACACCCCCGAAAAATAGCACTGAAATTCATAATTCTTTCACGCTATTCCCAAAACTGCCTACTTTTATTTATTTATTTATCGTTACTAATTTGGATAATTGGTACAGTAATACTCGCAAATATAACTAGACTTTATTACCTTGTATCTTCTCTAAGTGCACTAATAACTTTTATTGTAGCACGTAATCACCACGTATTCTACTTAAAGTATCGAATAATCAAAAAAATAAAGAGCAAAACTGTTTAAAGTATTGAATGAAATCAAAAATCTCAGAGAGCGAAACTCCTATTAGTCCGGGTTTATATAATGGCCCGCTTGCAAGTCGAATTTGTCGCGCAACGGACAATTTTTAGAATTTCGCATTCTATTTTCCCTTTCGACGACTCGGCACAGCGGTTCTACTAAATTTGCACACGTCCAAGTTGAAAAAATGAAAGGACACTTAATGAACTATCCATTGTAGCAATAAAATTGGTAGGGTGCCATTTAAAAAAAATTTTAAAAATTGCATTTTGCGAAGGCTGACACACCCTGTATACTGTGAAGAAATTTCAAAAAAGTGATATTTACAAATATACTATGGTATATGGTAAAATTTTCTGCATCTTGAAAATTAACATAAGTTGTGTATTAGTGCAGTGGCAATGTATCTAATCGGGGTCATTTTTTCTAAAAACAGTTGAATATCTCAAAAACTAAAAGGAATAGACAGATACAATTTGATATCAAATTAAAGCTCTTTTTATGGGCTTTTCGAAAATGTAATAATATATAGGGTGTTCCATTTAAAAAAATATAAGTTTAATATGCTCTGAAATTATGAAACACCCTGTATGATTCCAAATATTTTTAAAATGTGCACTTTAGGCATGCCTAATATGCTTCCAAATTTGGTTTACGTAGCTTTTATAATAACGGGGTTATCGACCGTTGCCACACTAAAAACTCACCCTGTATATATATATATATATATATATATATATATACTTGTATGAAAAAGAAAACTACATGAACAGCAAACTAAAAACGTTGTGCAGAAACTAACAAAAATATTCATCTAGGTTAGAATGAGGTATTGGAAAAATACTGCTCGTATTATACTAATCCGGATTACATCCTAATCCAGTTCCCCTCTTACAAAAAGGGCAATCTTGCGACCTCACCTTGACATAACACTACTGTCACCCAATCGTCTTTCTTTTTTTTCTTTTCCGATCACTAGATCGACTACCTAACCAGAAACGCACTACAAAACATCGATAAAACGTAATCTCCCTGTTCAATCAAAATAAATGCATAACGATGGTAAAATCACGCCTGTACAATATGCAACTAAACTAACAGAAATGTGTAATGCGAGTTGCGCCTAAAGAAATATTGATTTGAATATATACGTATTTACAAACGAAGATGATGTGTGCTGTCCGGATTTTGTACACAGTTCACTATTGGGTGTCACAAAAGATGCTGTGAATATTCGGATATAGCCGCCCTTAATAGATAATACGAATTCTTACCTAGTAGGGCCCGAGTTCTCTTGCTAGCTCAGTGACTAATATGCTATGGATTTTAAGAAATAAAACAAAGAAATCTGAAAAAACATTTATATTTATATCTATACATTCAAACATCTTTCTTTTACAGC
This sequence comes from Platerodrilus igneus, assembly GCA_036346225.1. Taxonomy (NCBI): domain Eukaryota; kingdom Metazoa; phylum Arthropoda; class Insecta; order Coleoptera; family Lycidae; genus Platerodrilus; species Platerodrilus igneus. Next base: position 48,342 of record JARFIW010000828.1, read on the forward strand.
TTAAGTTTAGAAACAAACGATATCTTATCACTGCTTACGTATTAAATCAAACGTCACATAATCCTTGTTAACAAATAGCGAACCCCAAAATATTTCATATTTAGTCACAACATTTTTCTTAGAGTTTTTATGAATTTTATTATTCTTGTATTTACCCCGTCTCAGTAGTTGATCGACGTCGAGCAGAAACTTTTTTGTAAGGGTCAAAGTGCTTCGAGCTCTGACCTCAAAATTACTAAAATCAAACTATTTACAAATAATTTTTCTACGCAAAATAAAAACTCATCTTACCTTAATCTACTTTAATAATATACAAATGTTTTTTTAGGTTTCAAAACAAAGTTATATTTGCACTTTGGATCACTTTCTTGCTGGTATTTTTATCTCGGTTGCTATCTAAAAATCGTTTCCATTATAATTAACTGCATCGAGAAATTCCTGGTTCCATTTCCGATTTCCATTTTTAATCTATCTTCATTCGTAAAAGTATCCGTTTACAAAGTACATTTATTTTTATTAGATTAAAATTAGCAGGTGTCCTTGCACCAAGATAATTTATGTTGGAGCAGTAAATTACTCTTATTTGCACTCCATTTAGTAACTATTGAGTGTTGAAGTACCCATGTTCAAAACAAAGCTTGAACGCCGAAAAAATGAACGAATCGCTCTAATTCACTTTCATCTTTATATAATAAAATAATCTTAATACGTCATAGGCCTCTAATCTTCTGATTACATTCTGGAAGTATTAGTCATCCTCCTCGTAATAATTTACCACAATTTCGTGTTTGTTGTCTCAAATGAGCTGTCGATCTTAAAATTAATAGCGATCGTAAAGATTTTCACCTTTTATTAGTGAATAAAACAAATTTTCTCTCCCTACGAGCTTCTGTATAGCTATTAAAACTCGTTATTTTATCCGTTTGATAGTTTTTGGTGTTATCACTTTCTGCTAATTGGGCCGGTCATTCGTACTAGATAATTAATTAGCTGTTCTTTGCTTACAATTTATAGATTTCTGAACACTCTCGGAGACAGTATTTTTCATAAATATGATGAATTCTAAGATTCTGGACTATTTGTCTTTCAATAAATGTAGTGTACGTATTACATTTAGTAAGTGATATTTTTAAAAAGTATGGGTGCATTATGGAACTTTTTAAATGATATCGAAGTTATTTAGTATTCTTAAACTTGTTTTACCATCTTTATAAATAGAATAAGAATTTTTTTAATGTATTTTTCTAGCGTAATTATTTACACATGGATTTGAAATCAATGAATGCTTTGTATTTTCATAGATTTTAAATTTATGCTTCGTTTTTAACCAGTATCTCGCAACACTACATATACTAAAAACGTTTTATTTTCACTTTTCTCCGCCTTTGGGGTTCGCTTTCTCACAGAATGTGGTGCTCATTGACCTCATCATTATCACATCCATATATATATATATTATATATATATATATATATATATATATATATATATATATATTTAAGATATCTCGACTGGTTCAATAATTATTTAATTTGTTTTATTATTGGGGAAAGCAGTCAAATTCGATGGATTAATAAAATACTCTTTCAATCATTCAAGCTTTCGATAAATTTATTATCTTCGTCAGGAATCTAATATATATAAAATTAATTGTTGGAATAGTAGTTTAACATTACTTACGGTTATGAGTTTTATATATACATATAACTAAGGATATCGAAAAAAAAAAAATTTAAAATGTACAGAGTATGAAATTTTGAAAGACATTGACATGTATTAACAGTTACTGACTATGTAAAAATAATTAATTTGTGTATGACAATTTACATATCTCAATGTGTTTATAAATATGTATCAAATTAAAATTAAAATTATAAATAAATTTAAACTAATTTTTGAAAAATTAAAGTGAATGATTATTACTTTTAATAAGGGATATTAGATAAGAATAAATATTGTTCAAATTTTGTGTATCTGTTTTCTTGTTTAGTGTGTTGGCATTTATTGATATTGCAATCATTTCTAAAAATAAACGTTTGTGATAATTTGGTTCTCTGAAAATAATTTTAGTTTCTGTATAGTTCATGATATGTCCTGTTTCAATTACATGAGTGGTAAGAGCACAAGAGTTAATTTTCCTCTTACAATCACTTTTGTGTGAAATTATTCTGGCTGAAAGCCATCTTCCTGTTTGTCCAACATAACAGGTTTGACAATTCTGACAAGGTATTTCATAAACTAAACCAGACTCCTGTAGTTTTTGAGTGTTATCTTTTACTTTAGAAAATATCTTATTTATAGTGAGTATAGTTGTACACGCGCGGGGGGTCTTATAAATTTATAAATCGACTTACCTCCGCGGTGTTTTGTTTTTCTATGCTGCAGTTCCTCTTCCTTCAACCAAGTGGACTGTATGCGAATTGAGTTTATATGTTACGTTACACTTGCACTGTGTTTTTAGAGTTTAACAACGAAAGTCTGCTGCGGCACTTGACTAACTTAGGGTACTGAACGAAGAAACACGACCGTTCTGCTTCACTATCCATAAGAAAGTGTTTGTTCACTACTCTGTCCACTTATTCACACATGCCCAACGAATTTTTATGGCAGGATATAAGGGAACAAGGGATGACAGTTTTACTATTAGATTTACGACTACAAAATTTACGACTTAAAATTAAACACGCAAACGTGCGACAAAGAGACCGAACATCCCGCCCACCAAAATAAGTATGAACTAACTTATTTTATATTTAAAACTAATTAGAGCTATTAACTAAGAAACCTAACCGACAAACTTATATAAGTGAATATATGTGTACATACCATTAAATATCAAGTAACTGGCAGTAAACATAGTTTCACTAGAGGGCGTTTAACTAACCCTTGGGCTGTCTTGATGGTAGGTATCCGAACGATACCGTCCCTACCAGGATGTAAATGTCTTTCATGGCAATCTAAGATAATAATTTCCGTCAACCGATGCGACCGAGCAAGCAAAATTGGAAATTTTGCATCATGCGACAAGTCAGAATTACGTAGGCGACCGCCCACCCTCAACAAATCATGATTATCTAGAAACGGACTAAGGCTACGAAGTTGTTTACTAACAAGTTTTCCAGTTTTAATATTTGCAATGTCTTGAGCAAAAACATTTGTTTGAACTCTTTTAATCAATAACTGTATAGCCTCTTGCTGTTGAGCTAGAGACAAACTATCAGCATATTTTGAACGCAAATCTGGACATTGAACATTACGAATGAAATGACGAATACATGTAATAATCCTACAAATTTTCTGCAGTTTTGAAAATTTTTCCAACAACAAATCTAAGAAATTCTCAGACATAACGACTGTTAACGACAGAGTACGATATTCGACGTCCATCTGAGATGAGTCGATAAGTTTTGGCAGCGATGTTACTGGCCATTCTTCATTACGACGCACTAACCAAGAAGGTCCTGTCCACCATAATGGATGATGAACCAACTCTGAAGCCAAAAGTCCACGTGAGGCACAATCCGCAGGGTTATCCTGGGACTTAACATGAAACCACGAAGATGGAGGAATACGTTCTTGAATATGCGAAATACGATTGCTAACGAATGTCTTCCACTTATGCGAGGAAGACCGAATCCAAGACAAAACAACAGTAGAATCTGACCACGCGAAAATATTACTAAATGATAAAATATCTGTATAAGTATTTTGACAAAATCTACTAAATCTGCCAAGAGTACGGCAGCACACAATTCGAGACGGGCAATGAAACGCGATTAGTAGGAGCAACCTTCGATTTTGCGCATACTAATGAAATGGTAATATTACCTTCTAGATCGAACGAACGGAAATAGATGACAGCTGCATACCCGGCTTCAGAAGCATCACAGAATCCATGCAACTCCACCCTTTTAAAATTATGACATACGATGCGACGCGAAATCTCAATATTCGAAACCGCTGGCAATTCACCCAAAAATGTTTCCATTTTGTATGACTTCAATGGAGGCTCTTGGTCCCACCGAGACCTAATAGCCAAAGATCTTGAACTAAACGTTTAGCGAACAGTACTACAGGTGCTATCAAACCGAGAGGATCAAAATTTTGCGATAGCCGACAAAATATTACGCTTAGTGCAAGTGCGCTCTTCAACGTCTAAGTTGTATAAAATGCATCTGTAAGAGCACGCCACGAAAGGCCCAAAATTTTTATTGAACCACTATCTTTATCTTGAAATGTAATTGCGTCCGAACTGGACAGGGACTCCCTCAAGTTGGACATCACTTCCGGGCAATTACTACTCCATTTTCTTAATTGAAAACCACCACTAGAGCAAATACTATTCAATTCACCAATTAATTGATTAGCAGCTTCAATCGAATTACATCCAGTGACTAAGTCATCAACATAGGTATCGCTTGCCAATACGGATGACGCGAAAGGAAAATTAATTGATTCTAACCTTGCCAATTCTTGAACAGTACGCAAGGCCAAAAAAAGCGACGACGAAACTCCATAAGTTACAGTATTTAATTTAAAGTCCATAATAGGATCTGACGGAGAAAATCTCCAGACGATACGTTGATAATCACGATGAGTATCTTTAACCAAAATCTGCCGATACATTTGTTTAATGTCAGCTGTAATTACGATAGGGTGTACACGAAAGTGCAATAACAAAACTGCAATGTCCTTTTGCAAAGCAGGGCCAATAGCCAAGCTATCATTTAACGACTTTCCAGATTGATACTGACACGAAGCATCGAAAACCACACGCAATTTGGTGGTAGTGCTATCCCGCTTATGTACAGCATGATGGGGAATGTAATACATTTTCTCATTACCCGACGAATTTTCAAGCGATTTCACTTGAACCATGTGCCCGCTTGTCAAATAATCCTCCATAAATTTTTTATAATCTGAATACAATTCAGGATTTTTTAACAAACGACGTTCTAACGACAAAAATCTTTTAATACAAATTGATCTCATACCCACGAATGAGGGTTCCGAAATTTTAAAGGGCAAGGACACTACAAAACGACCGTCCTTGTTACGTCTATAACTTTCCACAAATTGATTTTCACACCTTTCTTCTTCAGGAGAAATGTGTTTTTTGAAGGGAATATTTTCTAATTCCCAAAATCGACGAATATCACTGTCTAAGGGTTCAACGAAAGCACACAACGACGTAATAGAACTATTTGGGGGAAACGACCTTTCCCGTTAAAACCCAACCAAAGGTTGTTTTAATAGCAACTGGCTCGTTAGCGACACCCCAACGAGACTCGTTCAACAAAACCTGAGCAAAGATTTCCGCTCCGAGTAGCATGTCAATTTTACCAGGAACATTAAAATTAGGATCAGCTAAGGCCAAACCTCGAGTATGCGACCATTCCTTGACCCCTATCGACGACGAAGGTAATTGATTACAAATGTTAGGTAAAATATAACAATCAATTCCATATGCTGGAGACCGTGCTCCCGAGGGCTGACTACACACGATAGTGCACCAGACACCAACGACGAATTCAAGCCAAGTCCTTGAACAGTGACATTGGCTCTCCGTTTCCTTAAACCTAATTTCTGACGGCACCTTTCAGTCATAAAACTTTCCATGGATCCGTTATCTAATATTACACGAACAGATTGCAATGTTCCTGTATAATCAAGCACCGACACCATTGCCGTAGCTAACAGCGTGGTTGTGTGTTCTAATGACGTCGAAATCAACGAACTAGTGACAGGTTGTTCATGCACAACCGACGACGACAGATTGTCTTCACTAGATCTACTAGTAGAAGTAAGTCAGGCGCCGCTCTCCGAGGAGACGCTGACCTTTGACGATGGGTTTGTCGGCGTGGCGACACCGATTTTCTTGTTTATCGAAGTGAAGCAACGAATTGTGGGACTGATGACATTTTCTACACGACCAATCTAACGTACAATTTTTCATCGAATGTGAAGGATTTAAACATTTAATGCAAAGATTTTTAAGCTTTACCACCTCAAATCTTTCTTGAGGGTTTTATCGAGAAACTGCTTACATCTATAAATAGGATGCACAGCTTGACAGAAACTACAATTTTAACATCATTGGTGGTACTAACTAAAGAAGTTTTAGCCGAAGTGCTAACGAACCTTCCTTTTCTCTTTCTTTAACGGAATCTCGAGATTTTAAGCATGTTCCTGAAGCAATGTCATTGATTTCCAACACTTTACATTGTTTTCAATGTACAACCTTAAATCTTTAAACGAAGGAATTTCGTCACTATTTCCTAATTCGAAACGCTTTAAAATGTTTGTATCTAATTTTTCGATAACAGATTAAACAACATGAAATCTAATAAATCTATTTCCATCTGCCTTAACGCGAATATATTTTCATCAAAACAACTAATTAATTGCCGGAGTTCCGCATGCGAGTCTGAGGAACTGACCTTAGGGCATTTTTCGAGAGCATTAAAATATGTTGAAAGTAATAACCTCTTGGACTGAAAACGATTAGTAATGATTTTATAGGCTTCCACGTATGCATAATCATTTAATGGCAAGTGTTTTATCAACGCACGCGACGACTCATCTAATGTATCAACGAGATGGCAAAATTTTTCAACGGGTGACAAACTGACATTATCATGAATCAACCGCTTATAGATTGCATTGTAACTCTCGAAATCTGAAATTCGTCCGGAGAAGCGGGGAACGGAAAGATGTTTCAAGCGAATTCCACAGCTTGACGAAAAAGAATTATTCATATTTTCTAACTTTGGCTTATTTTCTACCCGATCTAATTCGCATTGTTCAGCGATAATACGAATATCTAATAGATAATCATCGATTTTCACCCTAAGAGCCGAAAATTCATCCAATTGTTCACTTTCTTCATCAAAGAAAATATCCTTGCAAAAGGATTTGAAAAGCGTTTCAATCTGTTCGACAGTTTTAATCGACGCTCTAATTAAAGCAATCGATACGTTTTCCGTTTGGTTTATTTTGCTGTATATGTGATCCAACCTTTTAACTACAAATTTAGCTTCAAGAATAGCCTTATCAATTGATATAACCATATTTGATTAATGATTAATGAACGACAATAAAATTAATATAAAAACAATGCGTAACTCGAATACGCTAAATTACTAATTCATCTACGAAATTAAATTATTAATAGAAAAATGCACCTAACTACAGTGCTTGCCCGACAAAGCTTTTAAGGTTTCAAATAAATACCAATAACCCCTTTGTTATACAAGTTGCATGAACCCGAATGGTTCCTCCAACTTGAACCGACAAATAAGGTAAAGCTTTACAATACAATAACCATCATAAATAGTTTACATAAAAAGATACCGACGACGACGACCCTAATTTTTGCCACAAAGGATAAGGAATGTATTGTAAAATCTACCGTTATAACCAGATGTATTTAGCATTAAATGTGTAAGCAAGATGTTCTTTTCTGTGTAACACGTTTAACCATAATAAAAACTACAACAATTTTATAAATTTAAATTTAAATATAAGGAGTTTAAAGGATAGGAACTAATTATTTAATTAAAGATCCAGCGATGAAGGCCAATTTTGTACACGCGCGGGGGGTCTTATAAATTTATAAATCGACTTACCTCCGCGGTGTTTTGTTTTTCTATGCTGCAGTTCCTCTTCCTTCAACCAAGTGGACTGTATGCGAATTGAGTTTATATGTTACGTTACACTTGCACTGTGTTTTTAGAGTTTAACAACGAAAGTCTGCTGCGGCACTTGACTAACTTAGGGTACTGAACGAAGAAACACGACCGTTCTGCTTCACTATCCATAAGAAAGTGTTTGTTCACTACTCTGTCCACTTATTCACACATGCCCAACGAATTTTTATGGCAGGATATAAGGGAACAAGAGATGACAGTTTTACTATTAGATTTACGACTACAAAATTTACGACTTAAAATTAAACACGCAAACGTGCGACAAAGAGACCGAACAATAGTTTTATTGGAAATTTTTACATCTTTAAATTCTTTAAATATGTTAGATATTTTATTTGTGACGTTTTGTATGTATGGAAGTGTGTAAAATAAAGGTTGTGTTATGGAATTGTTATTACTTTAATTTTTCAAAAATTAGTTTAAATTTATTTATAATTTTAATTTTAATTTGATACATATTTATAAACACATTGAGATATGTAAATTGTCATACACAAATTAATTATTTTTACATAGTCAGTAACTGTTAATACATGTCAATGTCTTTCAAAATTTCATACTCTGTACATTTTAAATTTTTTTTTCGATATCCTTAGTTATATGTATATATAAAACTCATAACCGTAAGTAATGTTAAACTACTATTCCAACAATTAATTTTATATATATTAGATTCCTGACGAAGATAATAAATTTATCGAAAGCTTGAATGATTGAAAGAGTATTTTATTAATCCATCAAATTTGACTGCTTTCCCCAATAATAAAACAAATTAAATATATATATGTATATATATATATATATATATATATATATATATATATATATATAATAATAATAATAATCTAAAATGATTTAAAAGATAGTTGTTAGTACTGAGGGTAAACACATTAATTTACCATGCCTGTCGATGTTTTCTAAAATTTAAAACACTACAATAAACTAAGGATTGATAAATAATTACTTGTTAAACTAGGATAAAATTCTATTTACTCGTGGTGAAGCGTTTGAGATTTGAAAGAAGCATTTTGGTTAACTGTTCTTCAATAAAACGTTTGTCTAATGTAATTCCAACTGAAGGTGTTTCGGTTTGTAAAATATATAATGTTTGTAACTGTTTGATGGATATTGTATGTCATTAATTAATTAATGAACCATAATACCTGAAAAAGAATTTAATTTAGCATGTTTAATTATCATAAGGTAATGGTAAGATTTGTGGAATGTCAACCAATGATCAATTAGTGTAAGTGACACGAGGATCTGTTCCAAAATAGGAATTAGGCATAAATAATAATGACATAATGAATGTACTTCTTAAACATTGGTATATAGTAGGCAAGAAAATTTTTTAGAGACTATCTCCTAGGTAATTTTTTTTAGAAAATAGGTTGTTGATTTTGAATTTGTGTAAGATTAGATGTTTTTGCTCATGGAGCTTGTAAAAAAAAATATGTAATCCAAAATTAATATATCTACTAGAAGTTTATCTTTTTTATTTAATCGACGTGTAACTATAGCAATAGTATAAAGAAGTTAATGTGTGTGAAAGAAGAGCAATATTATAAAGAAGTTAATGTTTGTGAAAAAATAAGTGTGTATCATATAATAAATAAAAGGGTTATACAACCAAGTGCAGTAAAGAAGAGTGATTCCAGTTATAGCAAATCCAGGGTCACCTTTAGTGGTGGTGAAAATAGCATCAGAAAGTTTCACATAAGTTACAGTGGTTTCCCAGTCTAGCAGGACTACGTTTTATCATATGTGGTGGAGTATTGCAGGAATACATATGCATCTAGCGGATTCTAAGTATAATGTTGCTGAGTTATTATTTATTAGCTATAGAACCTAAAATAGAGTGAGTGTAATAAGAACATAAAACTAAAACCTACTTTCAACAGGTATTAACTGCAGGCGTTCGCAAGACGATTTGTTATCCTGTAACAAGGCCCATGTGAAACTCAAGCACTTTCGGAGGAATTACAGGTATTTGAAGATATATATATATATATATGTATATATATATATATATATATATATATATATAACTTAGAGATAAATAAACAAATTTGCAGATACAGGTTGTTCATGTTAGTTGAACGAGTTGGTTAGGAAGTCTGAACTTTAGTAAAAGCAGTCTTTAAATAGAAAAGGTTCATATTCATTTAAAATGTTGATGCCAGGATGTTCAATGTCATTGGATTGTCATACACAGTTAAAGAAAAGAAAGCCTTTGAAGATTGCAAATGTTTATACTAGCAAAAAGCTGAACTAAAGGTTGAACATACGTAGGTAATATTTATTATATTGGCTATAGTTATAGGCATGAGAAGCAGTGTCGGATCAGATTGCTTTAATCAGTGATTTAAAAAGTCAGAGGTTTGATCGAAGCTTGATTATTGTAATTGACTTCAAAGTACTGTAACGATTACCTTACCGTTCCTTATTTAGTACAATTTAAGCATTAAAGTGTACTGATGGTAATTATTACAATGTTTACTAGCACTGAATTCTTCTTAACACTGCGATTAACTACTTCAACACTAATTTCGATTAACTACTTTATCACTAAGTTTGATTATGTAATTCATCTAAACGAGCATTTATATTCACATCAAACATATTTAGTAATGCTTTATCTAGTAATTTATATTAAGACTTCTTACTTCAACTGAAACTTGTTGCTCTGCTGAGCTGTACACTTTTATGTAGGTAGTTTCGTTGGTCTGGAATGTTGGCTTCTTTATAATTCCTCAAGTACACTTTTACAAGTGTCAATCATTCTAGTGTGGGTTTAATGGCTTTGTTCCTTGAGATTCTAGATACTTAGGTGCCATATTGTAATATTAAAGTACATTGATTGTTATGGAACAAAACCAAGTACTTTTTAAATTGTCATTAAAATGATAACAGCGAAATATTTAAAATTCCAACATAAAAATGCTAGCTTGCACTTACAAAATTTAATTAATAGCAATCCTGAGGAGAGGTACTGACAAATTTTTTGGAATTTTTTTTTATCAGTATTAGCATTTTAAGTATGCATATTTTTCTCCGTTTTGTGGTAATTGGATAGCAAATTTAAAGATTTGGGAATTCTTTTTTTAGACTTAGGTGTGGCTAATTTTCAAAAATCTAATAATTTTTATTTTTTTTTAGGTGAATAAGCAACTGCCCGTATGCAAACATATGGTAAAAACAATTTGTTCGTTAGAACCAGATGCATCAAAATGTAAAGCAGAATGTTCTCGAGTCTTAGCTTGTGGGCATCCATGTGTCAAACGATGCAATGAACCTTGTACAGCTCATTGTCGTGTACTAGTTAATCACTCTAAGGCAGTTGATTGTGGGCATATGTTTAAAATTCCCTGCTTTATGGTTACGCAAGGTAATAATATTTTTATATTGTTCATAATAGTTGTTTTTTAAAAGAAACTAACTACAATTAATATTGCCAAGTATTTGTTGTCTATTCATGTAAATTAACAGTGATGAAAAAAATAATTCAAAACTTTTTGTATTGTACAGAAAGAAAGTGGTGCTAAAAATTTGCTTTGCAAAGTTATAACATTATGGTCTCTATTTTTTAAAAAAGGCATAGTTCCATGTTAGATTTGGAGATAAATATAGTTTTTGGTTCAAGTAACTGGAATTTAACGAAGAAATTTTATAATCATTTAAATGTTGTGTCCTTTCTCACTTATGTTTTGTGTTGCTGAAAATCTAATAATACAAAATATAGTCTGCAATATCGATAAAATTTGACTCATCTCTCTCACCATTACAAGCCTGCTAAAAAGGGCTATATGGATTGAACACATTTTCAAATCCATTATTATTTATATGTTGCAAAGAATGTGATCTGTTTGTTTACTTTGTAAGTACCTTATGATATTTTACCTATCTGTGAATTTATATGTTCTTTTAATATCAGTAACAAGATGAATATAAGCTGCAACAAGCCGCTCTCTCACACAGTGTAAATGAAATGTACAACGGTTGTTGATATCACGTTAGCACCCTTTGATCGATATCGCCCGCTCCACGAACTAACTCAGTCAGTTAACACAAAGCTCCTTCAGGGTGAGTTCAAATCTACAAACTGTAGATTATGAATTTTTAATTTTGTATATATACCTTTTACGCATGAATTAATTTACCAATCAACAAATGTGTTATAAAACCGAAATCATACACTTTTGGATCATTGAATATGAAAATAAAATCTAATATTTACCAACATCCTTTCAAGTACTTTTTACTCTATCTTCTACGGTGATGGCGTCTAGTTCAGCACTGCTTGCGTATTGTCTGAATGTGGTCAAATTTGTATTTTTGTTCTTTCTTCACCCTGCAATTTCAGGTGTATGAATATTTTGAATTTTTGTAACAATTTTAGAAACTAGCCTGTCAAACCTAATGTCAACAAAAATAATTAATATCACTTTACGTCAAAATTTTTTAAATCCAACAACCAAAAATTGGATAGTCACAATACAGACTATTCGGGATTGACTCCCTCAAGCGATATTTTCACACACTTTCTACACCTATAAAATATGTAAGATCTATAAAGTACGTTCTTTGACGGGACTTCTGTTGTGTCTCGATTTATTGGTGTTTGCTTGGGATGGTATACTGTTCATCTTCTACATTCTTTTTTCTGATGGAAATCCTGTTAAGAGTAATAATCTCTAGCTATGGAATGAAAAACGTCCACTTTCTCTGGCTGCCAATAATATTCATTCAAAACTCAAAATTAAACCATTCAATTCCTTTGCACATATTTTTAGCTACATCAATGAGTTCCATATATATAAATTCAAGGTTTTCTATATACATTATCAATACAACTTTTACATTTGGTTAAACTCAGTTACAATTCTCAATATCTAATAATTTTTTATTCGCAATTTTTTGAAAAATTGTCATAATAATAATAAAGTAATTTTTTTTTAATTTACTTGGATACCAAGTCACATACAGGGTGAGTTTTTAGTGTGGCAACGGTCGATAACTCCGTTATTATAAAAGCTACGTAAACCAAATTTGGAGGCATATTAGGCATGCCTAAAGTGCACATTTTAAAAATATTTGGAAGCATGCAGGGTGTTTCATAATTCCAGGGCATATTAAACTTATATTTTTTTTAAATAGAACACCCTATATATTATTACATTTTTGAAAAGCCCATGAAAAGAGCTTTAATTTGATATCAAATTGTATCTGTCTATTCCTTTTAGTTTTTGAGATATTCAACTGTTTTTAGAAAAACATGACCCCCGATTAGATACATTGCCACTGCGCTAATACACAACTTATGTTAATTTTCAAGATGCAGAAAATTTTACCATATACCATAGTATATTTGTAAATATCACTTTTTTGAAATTTCTTCCCAGTATACAGGGTGTGTCAGATTTCGCAAAATGCAATTTTTAAAATTTTTTTTAAATGACACCCTACCATTTTTATTGCTACAATGGATAGTTCATTAAGTGTCCTTTCATGTTTGTTAAGCATTCCGTATACCTAAATCCATTACTTTCTGAGATATTTTTGATTTTCTTCAAATTTTATGAATGTTTTTAATTTACATAACTAAAAATAACTTACTATTGGAGAATATTATAAAACAATTAATACATTTTGATTAACAATCAACTACAGTTATCCAATAACAATTTTCACTAAAGATATAACAACCTACAATAATACGCTATCAACAGAATTCTGCCAGATCAACAATATGCATTTTATAGAAAATGTTCAAGCAGGAAATCAGGCAGCCTTTGAAAAAAATAACTATTACATGTAAAGTGTCATTTAGGTTTATTAATTGTAGTGTGTTGTCATTTAACAGGATATCTCTCTTGGTATATTCTTGATGCAAGTAGGAAATTTTTTAAACTTGCTCCCAATACCCAAATCATATTTATTTGTTCTTCCACTGTAAAATTCATTTTGAAAACTCCTTCAAAGATTACATTTAAAACAGAACTGATAATGTGTTAGACAACACACTACAATTAATAAAGCTAAATGACATTTTGATTGTAATTGTTATTTTTTTCAAAGCCTGTCTGATTTCCTGTTTGAACATTTTCTATAAAATGCATATTGTTGATCTGGCAGAATTCTGTTGATAGCGTATTATTGTAGATTGTTATATCTTTAGTGAAAATTGTTATTGGATAACTGTAGTTGATTGTTAATCAAAATGTATTAATTGTTTTATAATATTCTCCAATAGTGTTATTTTTAGTTATGTAAATTAAAACATTCATAAAATTTGAAGAAAATCAAAATATCTCAGAAAGTAATGGATTTAGGTATAGGAATTCTTAACAAAATGAAAGGACACTTAATGAACTATCCATTGTAGCAATAAAATTGGTAGGGTGCCATTTAAAAATTTAAAATTGCATTTTGCGAAACCTGAAACCCTGTATACTGGGAAGAAATTTCAAAAAAGTGATATTTACAAATATACTATGGTATATGGTAAAATTTTCTGCATCTTGAAAATTAACATAAGTTGTGTATTAGTGCAGTGGCAATGTATCTAATCGGGGTCATTTTTTCTAAAAACAGTTGAATATCTCAAAAACTAAAAGGAATAGACAGATACAATTTGATATCAAATTAAAGCTCTTTTCATGGGCTTTTCAAAAATGTAATAATATATAGGGTGTTCCATTAAAAAAAATATAAGTTTAATATGCCCTGGAATTATGAAACACCCTGTATGCTTTCAAATATTTTTAAAATGTGCACTTTAGGCATGACTAATATGCCTCCAAATTTGGTTTACGTAGCTTTTATAATAACGGAGTTATCGACTCACCCTGTATATGCCTTCTAGTTTTATAAAAATTTTCAAATGATTATCTTATTTCAACATTATATGAACTCTATTCAGTATATCCAGCTTTTCTAATGTACTAAACTATACTACTTTTACATAGCCACACATTTTGAATACATTTCCTTTTGTCTTATACTGCACATCAAGTTTTTAAATTCGATTAGACATTTTAATTGTTTGCTGAGAAATACCTCTTTAAAACTAAAATATCCTTTTACAACTATGTAATGCTACATACTCCTAACCTACACTTTTTAATCTTATTTTCCCTTATATATGTTCCTTATTTACAAAATATTTACACCATGCCTCTTTACAATATACACATAGGTCCTTTTTATTTTTATATAATTATAACCATCACTACTGTCTCATTCATACCTTACCTTGCATTCCCAAACTACAGCGAGCTGTTTCAATCTTTGGTCTAATCTGTTTTATCTTATATAACCATCTCTTTTTCATTTGTTATAAAGCATATTCCACATTTTATTAAAAATAAACTACAATAGCAAATAAAAGAATTTAAAGTAAAATAAGGCATTTTCTTTGAGAACAGAGGAAATTTACATGTCAGAAAATACCAAAATATATCGATTTATTAGTAAATTGCTCACAAAATGCTTATAAATATGTTTTTCTTAATCTTCTTTGGGGATTAAACCACTCATAGTTTTTAAAATTATCTTTATTAACGTTTCGATCCATGACCTAGGATCGTTTTCAAAATAATTATTTTGAAGAAGAAGAAGAAGAAGATTAAGAAGAATACTAAACAAACCACAACAAACATACAGGGAGTATTTATAAATATGTGTTTAAAACATGTTTAAATTAGCCAACGTTAAATAGGGATTACTTCAGAGGATGTGATCAGCAAATTTAGCAAAAGAGGCGGGAACATTTTACGAGTCGGAGCGTGGTATGTTAGAAGCATAAAGTAAGTAGGTAAGCTAGTGAATTTGAAAATTGAAATGGATATGTTAGTATCAGACATAGTAGGGATTAACAAAGTTCGGAGGCCGGCGGCGGCGGAGGATTTTAACAGAAACTTTAGGGGTACTTCATATGGGATCAGAGAAAGAAAATTCGGGCGTGGGGGATAGTTATGCAGAAAATGGGCGACTGTGTAGAAAACCACTTACAAAAATCGAAAGAGTGCTCTTGGTTAAATTAGAATCTAAACCGGTAAACACAGTAATAATACAAGTATACATGCCCACCTCTATTTACTGAAGAAATAGAAGCGATCTTCAAAGATATCGATGACACACTAAGATTTGTAAATGGATATGAAAATTTAATAATTGAAATAGACTGTTGTGCTTTAATGCAGTGGTAGGTGAGGGTAGGAAAGATGTGGTATAGTCGAAACCATGAAAGAAGTCGTCTACGTCATCACTTGTATTCGTACGAATTAAGTTGAAAATTTGAAGTCAACGAAGCATCTAGTTCATAAATACCCAATAAATATTCCGATTCCGAAGTTTCCATCAAGCTTTTAAAACTTTAAAAAGTATATTCCGTTTACAAAAAACTAAGAAAGATATCCTATTTTAAAGAAAAGGCATAATTTTACCAAAGGTTAGCTTGTTAAGTATAAAGTTCAAAACATACGGCACATACTCTTCTCTGTCGTTTTCCCAGATGAAAGTGTTCACGTATGTCTTTATTTAAAACACGTACAAATCGTATTACTATCTTTACCATATACATTAGTTAAGCTTTTAAATAATCTTAAACATATGTTTTGAATTGTGTTAGACACCTATGACGTAGAGGACTTCTTTCGTGGTTCCTACTATAGTAGGATTATTTGGTTTAGGCACAAGAAACGATGAGGGAAATAGACTGGTAGACTTTATCAACAAAAGTGGCCAACACAAACACGTTATTTCAACATACTGTTAGGAGACTAAACAGAATGAAGATGTCAGGAGACATAGGAAGAAATCAAATACATTACATTCTTGTTCAACAACAGTTTAGGAATCAAGTAAAAGACTGTAGAAGCTACCCAGAAGCAGATTTAGACACTGATCACAATATAGTAATTATGAAAGCCGTGCTTAAATCTAAAAATTTGAAAGAAGGAATGGAAAGAAGCACTTTGACTTTGAGAAATTAAATGGTAAAAGTATCCGTAAAAGATTTGAGAAAAAGTCTGACGAATTGCTGAAAGACATTGGGAAAACTTCTGATACTGTAAGGAAGTAGAAACAAAATGGGATAACATTAAATTCAGCTAAGACATGGTGACTAGAGATATTCTGGGATATACACAAAAAGAAAATAAGAAACCATGGATAACAGAGGATATCGGGAATTTAATAGAAGATGAAAATACAAAAACAGACCAGACGAAGTAGTAAAACAGATACAAAGCCATAGAATGGGAAATTATTTGCAAATGCACGGAAGCTAAAGAGTAATAGATTGATAAAAAGTGCAAAGAGATAGAAACCAAGATGGCAATAGGAAGAAACAGACGAAGCATACAAATTAATTAGAATGAATTTTAGAGATGGTTGAAAGTGAAGTTGATGTGTTATTAGCTGTGTGTAAATACTGCAGAAATAAGTGTAACGTTCGTGCTAAATGTGTGTTGTGAATCAGTTTATCATCCAAGTTGTGTCAAGCGAGTTAAGAAATTAATATTCATTAATTATAGTACTGTTAATAGTTGCGAAGATTGTGTGTGCAACTTTATATAGGCCACCTTCAATAAATTACAAACAAATTGATATAATAGAAAGTACCCTATCTCAACTTTCATCACCTTATGGTCAGACTATCTTGATGGGAGACCTAAACATTAATATGAAAGAAAATAACTTCGAAAGTAACTACCTAGAGAAGATACTTATTGCATTTAATTTAAAACAAGTAATCTTGGAACCTACTCGGCTCACTTATACTAACAGCAGTTTAATTGATATTATCTGTGTTGAAAGCACATTAAATTTAATTACTTCAGGAACTATGGAAATGTATAATCCTACTGACCATAGATGGTTGATTCAGTTTTAGATGTACGAGTACCTAAATATTCTCCCAAACTCGTGCTATACTGGGACTTTAAGAATTTTAATCTGACCCAATTTAATCTTGATAGACTATGATAAACTTGTTGAGTATTTTTGATAAACATGCGTCTGAGAAGACAGTCGCTGTAAGAAAACAACACTTTCCATATATTACTGAAACTGGAAAAGAAATAATAAACCTAAAAAATAAAGCATTTGTCAAGTATAAAGGCACCCATAAGATAGAGCGTAGGAAGTGCTATTTACATATTCAGAATTATTTATCCTTTGCCATAAAAAATGAGAAAAAGGCTTTCATGGAATTTGAACTTAAAAAAGAAAGTATAAACTCTAAAAAAAAGATGGAAAAACTTAGGGAATGGAACATTCACATAAAACCTAATATGGAAATTTCAAATCATATAGTTGATGCAAATGCCATCAGTAACTACTTTGAAAGTGTCTTTATGATGGTTCCTCCAATTGATGAACTTACTAAGGAATATTATGAGTCTAATAGATTCCTAAAATGTAACACCACTTTTAAGTTTATATTACTGAGCATGATCACCTGGTGGTCTTTAGGGGAATTAAGTCCGTGTTATGGGAATAAATGGTATCAGCTATGAAATACTGTTTTTTAGTCTGAACCATATTTTGAGTGCGCTAACACTGTTAATTAATGACTTCCCGCAAAACAGTGAATTCACCAAGCAATGAAAAACTTCGATAATAAATTCGATTCCAAGGATCCCAAAGTTGGAATCGGTGGGTGACTAAAGATCAATAAGCATTCTGCCAATATTGGCAAAAATGATGGGCATTCTTGTTTATAACAAGATTAATGAATATATTACAGAACAGAACATACTTCCAAGTGTTCAGTCAGGTTTTCGACAATATCACAGAACTTCAACTGCCCTTACTAAAGCTATAAGTGAAATAGTAAATGGGGTGGGTAATCAGAAGGTATCCTGCTTGACGTTGCTTGACTTCAGCAATGCTTTCGATGTCCTAAATTGTAATTTGCTTATAGCAAAACTACGCTACTACGGTTTCTCTAATCAAGTGTATGCTTGGTTTTTAAGCTACCTGCTATCAAGAGTTTAAATAGTAGAAGTGCAGGGTGTCTATTCGAACAACTGAATAAAAATTCAGTACTTTTTCTGTACTTATCAGTACTTTAATTGAAAAAACAGTACTTTTTGTTGCACGAAAAACGAAAAATAAGCGTAATTCAGAACATTCTAATACTTTAATTAGTTAAAGTGGATATACCTACATATTCAAGAATAAAGTGCATAAAAAATATTTTTATTTATGAATTCAACTCTTCAGTCTCTTTTTTAATTTTTCTAATTCATCATCGATCTCTAGTTCCTCTTCCTTGCGCTTTTCTGTTACTTCAACTTTCTTTAACTCGAGTATCTTGATATCAGCATGCAATTGTTGAACTTTTCGCTTTTTAGTAAGTTTTTCATTATGCTTAACTTTTAATGCTTCTTGCCTTCTGGCAGATGCATTTCGAAACTCTAAAAGCATCTTCTTAGAAATTGTAAATTCGAAAAGGTGTTTTATTTTAAAAGTTAAAATTTTGTCATAAACAAGTCATTGGGCAACTAGCAATTCATTTAAAGTGTTTTCTACGAAGCATTCTTTATTTATCGAAAAACCTCTTTCAACCGAAGCATTGCCGTGAAACATGATTAAAATTTTTTAAATAAAATTTAAAAATACAAATTCTGATAAGCCACAGTCTTTACACAACCTCATTCAAAATATGTCCAATCTTTCCTTTTCTGGGGAATTGTTCCAGTTTTCCAAAGCATTCTTCTTGTCCTCATAATTGGTTATAGTGTTTTTTACAATGTCTGCATCAGATGCAATTATCTGTCTTCGCTCAATAAATTCCTCTAAAGCAATATTTAACCTGGATGTTTTTAAGACGTTGCTACACTTTACCATAGGTGACAAACAAGAAACACCTTTGATAATTTTGTATTTCAAAGGACTTTTCTCTGTAATTTTTTGGAAAAAATGTTTTAGAAAAGCTAAACAATCATTTTTAAATTTAACGACATCAAGTTCCTTCAAACCCTTCGCCTTACAAACAACAGATTCCCCAAAACCAATATCCACATTTCCAATTGACTTTAAGTTTGCAATTTGAGTTATATCAATTTTAATTAGTTTATTAGGGGTGTTTGCTTCATTTATAATTTTCGCACTAATGAAACGACTTCCGATATTACGCAAAATAGTATACAATTCCTGATATGAAATGAAATGGTGTTAGGGGAGCATCTGATTGAAAAAATTTTAAAATTGGTTCAATTTTTACACAAATTGATTTAAAAATTTGTAATCTAGCTAGTAAAAGTTTATCTGCTAAAAACCTTTTATCTTTTGGAATGTTCTACGCTCAAGATACTTCTTTAAAGCAATAGATTGTTCAACATATACCCCTACAGGTTTTATGATTTCAATGGCTCTGGTAATAACTGCTTGATATTCCACCCAACGTATTCTGCAAAATCGTTTTGGAAATACAATAGAACCAGAAAAGGCTGTATAGTTAGCACGTCTTGAAGGAAAGTCTTTAAAAAGATAATAGAGTGATCGTAAAAATCTAGCATTTTCCAACTCGTCTTTTTTCTGCTGTTTTGAATGCCCCATGAATCACATGTATTCAACAAGTTCCAGTGGAAAACAGTTCAGGATCCTCACTGCTTTCATCTTTTAAATATTTGCACAAGTCTTCAAGCATTCTTAGATTAACGTTAGAACCATCCATCCCTACCTGTACAATTTTTTTTAGAGACAAGCCTAATGAAGTTATAGATCCAATCAATTTATTCATTAAATCAGAAGCAGTTGCTTGTTTCAAGAATGCCGAATTTAGAAATCGTGTTTGTATAGCATCTGTTGCCTCATCCCAAAATCTGAACAATCATGTCCATATGACTAAGTCGGGATATTTTATTAAGACTTTTGTCAAATGACAAAGTATAATTGGTTAGAAAGTTCGTTTGGATATAACGTCCTAGTCCATGTTATAGAATAAGTTATTTTATCCTTATGAAGCTGTAAATTTGTTGCAATCACACTATCTGGATACTGGATACATAGCAGGAAAAGCATCTGCAGAACTTCTCTCTGAGGAATGTGTCATAACTTTGTGAATACACCATAAAATTTCTGCTATACTTACTTCTTCTCTTTGTAAGTAGGTTAACTTTATATATTACTATTACCAGAATACGTTGCACTACCTTTTGTTAAGGAATTAGGTGCAGTTGTACTTGCTACTACTTTATCACCATCAGCGACGACAAGTCCTGTATTTGTATTTAAGCATTCAATACCCATGCTAATTGTAGGCACTTTAAAAAGTGTACTTTGAGTCCCCATCAGTAAAGGTGCACAACTTTAAAATGTTTTTTACCTTTTGCGTATGTTTTAACACAATGTATACCACCTTGACTAACATCAAACTCCTTTCTGCACATATCACAAAGCACACGAAATTTATCTTCACGCGGCCGTAACCACAATCTACACTCCTCTAAATCTAACCTTAACGGAATAAACTGGCATTTACCGGGCATATTAATAAAAAAAGCACTACGGTGCTAAATTTGTTTCAAAATATTAATAAAAACTCCCGCAAGTTAAATTAGCAGCACACGATAAAATCACCGCCGCCGCATTGTAACTTGTATTATAAATAACAGTTGAGTATGCTAAATTTAATCTTTTAATGAGTATAATGAGGAAGGAAAACAAAAGCTTACTTCTTTGAAGTAAGTTAAAAATTCAACTCTGAATGAATGACCCAGAAAGATCCCGTTACGACTAATGCTCACGATAACAAGATGGGATGTTTAAACTAAAAATATAAAGAACCGTCGATTCAATCAGCGGTTAAACAGTTGAGTAATTGCAAAGTAGGAGGGTGTGGAAAATTGTCAGAAATCCATTTTGTTGACTAGTAAACTAGAATACAGATAAAAATTTTGAAATAATTATGTTTATTTTCTACTATCAACTTTACAAATTTCACCACTGAACAACTGAACTACTTGCATTCAAAAGTAATTTAGAGGTAATCATATTTCTTCTTAACGTTTTTAATAAGTTATAACATGAATTAGGGTACTCTTTCGCCAATTCCTTTTAGACTTGTAAAGTGATGATATATCAGTTATCAACAGAGATGTATTATTCAGATCAATACGTGCAGAAATAGACAGCCTTTGCTAGAGTGCCTAAAGATCCGGCATTAAAGCACTTAAACAATTTAAATGAGAAGAATAGATTTAGCCTGAAGAGAGATATAATGTAATTTGTTTTTGATTATGAATGTATTTACGGCCGTTGTATCTGTTCAGACAATTTTTAGTAGTAAAACAATTCTAACAATAATCTAATACATACCTGCACACTATTTTCGCATATATGTACCTATATATTTTTAGGCACTGTAGCAATTACGAAAGTTTTATTTTATTCACAATGAAAGATTACAAAATAAAAATCAGACTTTGTAATGTTTAAAAGCAGACGCTTAATTTCTGTACGTGAAGTATAAATTCCCCACTTTTTCCGCATATCCAGACTTGCTCTACAAAATCAGCACTTTTTCAGTACTTTCAGGATTTTCCATACCAGTAGACACCCTGAAGTGAATTATAAAATGGTCCAGAAAGAATCAAACAAATTTGGAAATTGCGGAGATTATAAAAGTTTGCTTAACAAAGCATTGTCTAAGTATTTATATCCTATTTCTTCGATGAACGGATTATTATCTAATTTGACCGGTGGAAAAGTGTTTGGGAAGATTGATTTATCCCACGCTTATCAACAACTAGTGGTTGATAAAGAGTTTTCAATTGCCCAGACGATTGTTACTCATAAGGGAGCGTTTGCTGTTAGGTGTCTACAATTTGGCATTTCGGTGGCTCTTGGAATATTCCAAGAATTCATGGAAAAGCTCTTGCGGAATGTTGAAGGCGCTGTACCATTTTTTGACGATGTTCTCGTCTCTGCTCAGAATGAAGAGGAATTTGCCAATCGCATTACACGAGTTTTTAAAATTTTCAAAGATAGTGGCCTAAAACTGAATAAAGAAAACAATATTCGTGGGCCATCGTCTGTTACATACCTTGGGTTTCATGTTGATTCTGTAGGCATCGACTCAGCCGAAGGAAAGTACAAGACTATACACGATGCACTGGTTGCCAAAGATAAGCGGAGTTCCAAGCATTTTTGAGTATGCTTAATTTTTATCAAATTTTTCTTAAAGGCAAAGCCACAATTGATGAACCTTTACATAGGCTCCTGGATTGCTCAAGTGATTGGGTTTGGACTGCTTTCCATGACAAAACTTTTAAGAATGTTAAAAACTAATTACTTCAAATGCGGATGTGGTACACTACGATCCAATGAAACCAATAATGATTACTTGCGATGCTTCTCAATATGGCGTTGATGCTGTTCTTAGCCACGTTTTACCAAACGGAGTGGAAGCTCCAATTGCATTTTACTCTAGAACAATGAATTCTACATAAAGGATCAGGAGACTTTAAGCATTATTGCAGGAATAAAAAAAATTCCATAATTACTTGTATGGCAGGAAATTCGCAATTGTTACGGACCACAAACCATTTTTGGGTCTTTTTGCTCCGGAGAATCCAAAATATTATTTCTCGTAGACTGCCACGTTGGATAATTACGCTAAGTACTTATGATTACGAAATTAACTACAAACCTGGCAAACAAATTTCTAATGCAGATGGGTTAAGTAGACTGCCTTTGCCTATCACACAACAAAATATTGAAAACCCAAAAGAAGTTCTATTATTGGAATCGATGGAAGATCCGTCTTTAGATGCTAAGCAAATTTTTTCCCTAACCGCTAAGGATCCCATTCTGGCATGTGTGTTAAACTGGATTTTGAAAGAATGGCCTGAAGGACAGGTATCGGAAGAGTTCAAAGTCTTTTTGCCTGCAGGAACGAATTATCGTCGCATAAAGGTTGTATTCTCTGCGGATGTGGCATGGTTATTCCAAAGGGTAGCTACCGTAGGAATTCTTGAAGTACTGCATGCGTGTCATCCCGGCACCGTCAAGATGAAAGGAATAGCAAGAAGTTACGTTTAGTGGCCAGGAATTGATGCTGAAATAGAAATTGTTGTTAAAGTTTGTAGAGAGTGTAAAACAAATGCACGCTCACCTCCAGCTTGCCCAGTATTTCCTTGGGAACCTACAAATAAACCATGATCGAGATTACATTTAGATTTTGCGGGGCCATTTATGGGAAAGGTTTTTCTAATAGCAGTGGATTCATTTTCTAAATGGCTTGAAGTTCGAATCGTTCCAAATACTTCCACTGATATAATACAATCACCTCGAAGCCATGCCCCATTCTACTGAAGCAGTCATATCAATATTGTATGGGTTGATCACTACTTACGGGTTGCCAGATAGAATTATATTCAATAATGGAACTGCATTTACTATCGAACGGTTTAAACAATTTGGGAAAATGTTTGGAATTCGTGTAATGACCACCGCTCCTCATCGACCACAAGGAAACGGAATGGCAGAAAGAATGGTTCAAACAACTAAAGATTTTCTAAAAAAAAGAAATTTTACTGGAGATTGGAAATTTAAATTAACCTTATTTTTATTTTGCCAGCACATCACTCCTAGCTCAACCACTGGTCGGAGTCCTAGCGAGATTCCTATAGGCAGGAAGTTACAAATTGTATCGGATAAACAAAATCCAGATTTGTTTTCGGAATTGCAACTGAAAAGGGAAGAATTTCTTGACAGTGCTTTAGAGTCACCTAACCTACAAAATTTAGCGTTAACGACACCGTCTTCATTAAGAATTATAGTAGTGGTGATAAATGGATTGTGGCGATAATCTCTTAAGTTAGCGGGTCCATTTCTTACAAAGTTAAATTGCACGAAAGAAGCATTTTGTGCAGACATGTTGTTACGTGCATTGACGTAGCCTATAAAAAAAACAAAAAAAAGAAATGGACGGGGCTCAATCGGCGAGTGGGTGGGGTATTATACCTACAACAAAAATTAAGGGAAGCTTGAAATAAAGAAAGAAAATTACACACGCTCATTCATACTCAAAACACAACATATCGACAAAAGAAACCTATAATTAAACACAATATGTACACGCAATAAATAATTACACACTAAATCTAAAAAAAATATCAACCAAAAGAACAGATCATTTTTTTTTTATAAATGGTGAGCTGCCAGTTTTAGGTTACTCCCTAGATTGAGTTTCAACAAAAAAAAATTAAGCAAAATTACCCCTCTACAATCAACAGCTCTAAATCAGCATGGTAAATCTAAAACTAAGTAGATACATTGTAACACTTCGCCCTCCTCCCCTGACTTATGTAGCAGTCAAAGAAACAAGTAACGAGTTACCTAATACATGTATAATCGAATGACAACTCTATATCACTTTTTATGGTTCAAAATTGCAATACAAGGGTCCACTTACATATTCCATAAGGTTGTTAACTATTTCTGACCCAATAGTCTTCACTCTACTTCTTTCAAACGTCTCGGCTACTCTACAGCGGAGAGTAGATGGACATGTCCCAGGGTGGTTAGGCCTAGAATTCTGAAACCGATACTGGTGAGTTAACTTACCCAAACGTTTACAAAGTATCTGTACCTAAATGTATTTCAATAAACCCCTTTTAATTGGTATATATATGCTTCTAATAAATAAAGTTGAGGTAGCAGATAGATGGAAAAGATATTTAGAAGATTTATATAAGGGAGACGAGATGGATGAGTTAGAGTACGACCAAGAAGAGGATGTAGAAATAGGGTTCTTAATATTAAGAGAGGAATTTGATAGAGCTGTTCGGAATCTTAAATTAAATAAAGCGCCAGGGATAGACGATATTCCCGCAGAATTAATAAAATATGCAAGTCAGAAAACTTTAGACAGATTATATGAACTAGTAAATGTAATATATGACACAGGTGAGGTTCCAATAGATTTCGAAAAAAATATTATTATTCCAATCCCAAAAAAGTCAGGAGCTGATAGGTGTGAGAATTTTAGAACGGTTAGTTCAACTTCTCATGCTTCCAAAATACTAACAATAATAATTAAAAATAGAGTAGAAGCTTTGACTGAGAATTATTTAGGCGAAGACCAATATGGTTTTCGTAAAGACAGAGGGACTAGAGAACCGATACTAATGATTAGCGTAATTATCGAAAAAAGGTTACAAAAAAATAAAAAGACTCATTTTGCGTTTGTAGAATTAGAAAAAGCATTTGATAGGGTTAATTGGATTGTTATGTTCAGGGTTTTGAGAAAAATAGGAATCTCTCATAGGGATAGAAAAATTATTTACAGTCTATATAAAAACCAAAGCGTAGTAATTAGATTTGATGAAATAGAAAAGGAAGCTAAGATTAGAAATGGGTTGTATACTGTCTCCCTTGATTTTTAATGTTTATATTGAGGAAGCTTTAAACTTAGCTAGAGAGAGAAAAGAGATAGGTATTAGTGTATAGGGACAGAAAATAGACATGTTATGTTTTGCAGATGATATAGCCATTATAGCAGAGTCTAGAAAAGAGTTAGGAGAGTTTTTAAATATTTTAGATGAGATACTACAGAGTAACTATAGTATGAGAATTAACTCAGTAGAGACAAAGATAATGACAAGTGAGCTACAGCCTAGTTCTAAACCAAAATTAAAAATAGGTAATACCGAGTTAGAGGAGGTAGATGAATTTTGCTATTTAGGTAGTATAATTACAAAGGATGGACGTAGCAGAAGGGATATAGTAGCTAGAATAGCTCAAGCTAGAAAAATGTTTTTAAAAAAGAAAAACTTACTAATAGCTAATAGTATTAGTTTAGATAATAGAAAAAGTTTCTTAAAGTCGTACGTATGGAGCGTTCTACTATACGGTAGTGAGACTTGGACAATTAAAGAAGTAGATAAGAAAAAGATAGAAGCTTTTGAAACTTGGTGTTATAGGAGAATGTTAAAGATTAGTTGGACAGATAGAGTAACAAATGAGGAAGTTTATAGAAGGATAGGTGAGGATTCCTGTATGTGGAAACAATTGAAGGTCCGGAGAGATAGAATGATAGGGCACCAGTTAAGACATGAGGGACTATTTAGTAAAGTTTTAGATTATAGACTACCAAATAAAAATAGAGTAGGAAGGCCTAGACAAAGCTATATTAGTCAAATTATTAGAGATTTAGGTTGTGAAGGCTATGTAGACCTTTTTAGACTAGCTCAGAATAGAAATGAATTTAGAGCTGCGTCAAACCGACTTTAAGTAAGTTCGAAAACAAAACAAAAAAATAAAAATCAGTAAACTAAATGTCACCAGGACATAACTCACAATTAGTTAGCGGTCTGGCATGTTGGTAGCGTTTCGTTGCTTAAGCCTTACCATAACATATAATTTAATAAACGTCACCATGACATAACTCACAATTAGGTAGCGGTCTGACATGTTGGCAGCGATTCGTTGCTTAAGCCTTACCATAACATATAATTTAACACTTTTTCTTTTTTGAAGCGGATAACCAGGTAATATTTCTTTATAAATGGGAATCATGTAAACATGTTGGAGTTCTTTAACAACCATCAGGTTGCTAATATCTATGTAGAGTCAGCTGAATAGGAAAAAGATAGAAGGATATAGGAAGACCTAGACCAAACTATATTAGTCAAATTATTAGAAATTTAGGTTGTGAAGGGTATGTAAAGCTTTTTAGATTAGCACAGAATAGAAAAGAAGTTAGAGCTGCGTCAAACCGACCTTAAGTAAGGTCGAAAACATAATGATGATGATATATATATATATATATATATATATATATATATATATATATATTTTATATATACTGTGATCCTACCTTATTAGTGATAGGCGTAATATATCTATCTGTCACTCCTTGTCTTATTTTAGAGCCTTGTTGAGTTATGCCACACAATTTATCTTTAAATATTTTACACGGCTGCTGCACTTAAATATTTTACAGGGCCGTCAAACACGTGGCGGAATCTACCTAGGGTGGGTCCGTCCTAAGCAAACACCTCTCAACTAGACACCCAAACAAATATTCAAGGATTTTTCAAATAATTTTAAAAGCCAAAAGTATTCCCAAACACTAGTTCCACTTTTATAAATTTGATTAAAGCACTGCGTAGATATTAAATACTAATACCTGGAATCCAGATACAAGCGCCGCCTTCCAGCCGTCCTGAAGCCAAGTGACCAACTGCAGGCACCTCCTGTAAATAATAAGTAACTCGAGCAACTGGTAATCTCCAGACTATAAAACTACTAATATTTCTACAAATTTTATGTTATACAAATACTCAGATAACTCCAATTCCACTATGCTTTCGTCTTCAAACAATAACGGTACAGACAAGCACTCCCTCTTTTAATTAACTTTTATTCGCCGTAAAACTGCTACTATTTGCTATCTCCAGGTACAACTTGACTTTCAAAACTTTCTCGTAACTTTTAAATGTAATAAAACTCATAACAGTACAAAACACGTCTATTTTTCAGTAATATCATTTGAAGTCCCTTATAAATAAAATCCGTCTTCTTTTGTTTCCGTTGCCATAGCAACTATCTCTACGCACACTATGTAATTTATAATTATTAATAATTGATTAATAATACAGTTGTATTCTCTAGATACATTCATTTTCTAGATGGTTTGTAATCCAGTGATTTATGTATATTGAACTTTTACAATATTGAAAATAGCTAACAAACTTTGATGGTTCAGCTTTTAAATTGTACGCAACAGACATTTATGTCTTATTCAGTAAACGTCCTGTCATTACATAACCAATCTTTAATTGTTAAAACATATTCAAACTGAAATTGATTTACAAATTTTACGGAGTATCACTTAACTCCTTAAAATTTTAAAAGCGTGCAGTATACCAAGCAATTTTGATATTTGTTTTACATTCAAATGGTTTTGAAAACGCTAACTCCAAATTAAATTTCATATACGTGCAACCATAACAATTAAAATACGTATACAATGCAAACTTATAACTAGCTTAGCCTGGTCTATGGCGGTATATGTTGTTGAATGCAATGCAGTTTCAAAAGCTTTATAAATTTATAAACGTGGAATAGTTGTTGTTAATTTATAAACCAAAAATACCTGAAAGAAATACTCAAACAAAACCAAATATACCCCATTCTAGCAAAGTCGTTTCGAAGCCCTATTTAAACATTTTATAAGCCCACCCCTTCTTGACAGTATATAAGGCCCCACTGATTTTAAATAAAAATGAAAATTTACTTCCTGGATATAAGTAATTCTTTTAATGGTTGAGAAATTTTAAATTTTACTTAAAATCACTATAGTTTTTTTTCTTTATGTATGAGGATTAAGTGTTAGTTTCTGTATGTTCTGTATAGTTTTAAGCTCGTTAGTATTATTTACAGTGTTAATTTTATTCTTGCGATACTTTACTTTCCACATGGAAATATGGATACAAATTTTCTATATGAAAACGTCCCCGACATTCACCCTGTCATTCTCCAATTCGTAAGTATTCCTTCTGCAAAATTCTTCTCACTCGATAAGGACCTTCGTATGGAAATAACAACTTGGCACAAATATTTCTTTCCCAATTTGACATTCTCAATCTTTTAACAATAACAAGATCCCCAACTGAAAAACCACTTGCTTCTTGATTTTCTTGTTACGTTTCTCCAACTCCCTTCTTTGTATCGTTTCGACTTGTTGTTTGGCTTTATGCAACAACTCCGTTATATCCTCCACTTTTTGTTCAGCTCTCCACGGTCTTGCTGGAATCACCTTCTTCATCAATGTCACAGGACACATTCCTGTCACTGAACTTGGTACAAAATTAATATATTCTTCTATTTGCGGTAAATACCTTACCCACCGATCATGTTGTTCCTGCGTTATTAACCTCAAAACTTTATTACTTCTCGAATATATCTTTCACACGGATTTCCTTGAGGATGTCTGATACTACAGAATGTCATCTTTATTCCATCCTTCCTTAATTTACTTTCAACCCTTCGATTACGAAAATACGTTGCATTGTCCAACAATACCCTATTCATCTTACCTATTCGTTCTACAAACTTTCTTACAGAACTCAATACATGCCTAGAATTACATCTCCTCGCTGGATAAAGCTGCACAAACTTTGTAAAAATATCAACTACAACTAAAATATGCTGATATCCGTTCCTACCCGGTATCAAATTACTCAAGTAATCCATTGCCACAATATCTAATGGACCTTCCGCTCTTATACATCTAACTTGATTCTGCAACACCACATTCTTATCCTTTCCTAACAAACACGTCTCACACAGATTTATGCAATTTTTCACCAATTTTCTATCGTTTCGTGCATAGAAAGCTTCCCTAAATATCAAGAACGTCTTACGAATCCCTATATGACCAAATGTAGTATGAATTTCCTGGATCAGCTCAACGGCTACCTGTGTCATTAACACTAATAATTCATCATCCCATAACCTTTTCACCAAAACTCCCTCGACCATATAAAAATCTCTGTCTTGTTCTAAATTCTCTCTGAATAATTTTCTCTGATCACCCTTATTTCTTCGTGTGCTTGCATCCGATGAAATCTGGCATTCGACCATCTTCCCAGATCTTCAAACACTTGCAATGCAATCAAAATCCATTCCTACTATCCGTTAGCAACCCTTCATCCTTCCTACTAAAGAAATCAGCCGTAACATTTTCTTTACCAGGTTTATGTGTAATCTCAAAATCATATTCCTGCAATACTAACGCCCATCTATACAATCGACTGTTCAAAAACTCTTTCTTCTTCAGAAACGTGACCACTGTGTTATCCGATTCAACCAGAAATTTATTACCCAATAAATAAAATCTTAACTTCTTCACAGCATATACGATTGCCAGCATCTCTTTTCCGCTGTCGAATACCTAGTCTCGCAGTCTTTCAGAGCCCTCGAAATAAAACAAATTGGCACTTCTCTCCTTCTTGAACCTGCACCAACTCAGCCCCTATTGCAAAACTCGAAGCGTCTGTCCTTAAAATAAATGGATCCGTAAAATTGGGATATTTTAATGACAGTTCCTATAAAATACCGCCTTCAACTCCCGAAATGCCTGCTCCCTTTGCTCGTTCCATTTCCACCTTTCGTTCTTTTTAACAACTCCAACAATGGAATGCACAACTCGAATATTTTGGTATGAATCGACGATAATAATTTAATACACCTAAAATCCTCTTAAACCTTTCAAATTTCTTGGCTGTTTCAAATTCTTCAACTCGTCCAAGCGTTTTTCACAAATTCTAATTCCTTCGCTGCCAACGACAAACCCCAAATACTTTACCTGGTCCTTAAAAACTCACACTTCTTCGAATTCAACCTCAAACCTCCCTCGTCTAACCTTCGGATCACTTTTCTTAAATGTTCTAAATGTTCTAACTCGTTCTTAGAAAAATCAAAATATCATCGACATAGTGCGTACAGAAGTCTTCGTACTCATCTAATAACTTCTGCATGGCTCGAACTAATGCAGCGGATGACGTTGAAAGACCAAATGGAACAACTCTGTACTGATAAATCTCCCTTCAATGCTAAATCCAGTATACTTCCGACTTTCCTCATGCAAAGGAATTAGCCAAAAGAATTCTTTAAGTCCAGTTTGCTAAAATTTTCATCTCGCTTACCTTGTATAACAAATTATCTAGTGATTTTGGTTGTTCAAATTGTGGTTTAGTAATCGCATTCAATCTCCTAGCATCTAAACATATTCTTAATTCTAAATTATCAGATTTAGGCACAACCACTACCGGATTGATATAGGGTGTTCTCGCTGATTCAATAATTCCTCTTTTAACATCTTTTAATCTCATTTTCACTCGACCCCTTAATGCAAATGGTATTGGATATACCCTAGTACGAAAACTTCCCTCGTCTGTGACCTCTAACTTATGCGTATACTCCTTCGCAAACCTAGGCTCATTACTAAAACTCCTGCATGTCTATTAAACACCTCATATAACATTTCCTTCATATCCACCCTATTAATCCTATCTGTTCCTCATCAAATACCTTCTCAAATATATTACATAACCGTAACTCATCAATTCCATCATAAATTCTATTCTTAGTCTTTCCTGATCCTATACTATCTGTATTTATCTCATCCCTAGTATCCCAATTATCCTTAGGCACCACCCATTTCTTCTCTAAATTTAATACCTTTACCATTCGTGCTTTACCATCTATAACCAGTCCAAATTCCTCAATTACATCTATCCCTACAATAAAATCTAAATATAATCCTCTTGCTATCCAAAACTCTACTTCACCTAGTCTGGTACTTCCTAATACAATCGATACTCGTACAACTTTGTCTATCGTAGTTAACTTCCTCTTAATCGCAGACCATAAATTAATACTCTTAACCCTACAAATTTTCCCTTTGAATAATTCTGCATGTTTCAAAACTATTTCCTCTCTCACCAGCGATAACTGCGACCCTGTATCTATCAATGCCGTGTAAACAGAATCCCTAAACTAATATGAATAAATGGTAACTCCCGCCTTCTTTCAAACTTATTATCTAACAACTTATCTACTAAACTAATACTATGCTGTGTCCCTAAATCTGATTTTCCTAACACTAATAAATCGACGTTTTTTTGTACCGTGGGTTCATCGTGGACCTCCACTTTCTCTATCCTATCCTCCGATCTCTGTCGCGTGTCTCTTGTTGTTACGTGTTGGATCGTCAAGTTTCTATCTGTCTCCGTTCTCGGTCTCTAATCCCTGTCGGTATTTCCCCTGATCCGTTGATCTCTGCTCGCTTTCTCTCTGCCACCTCTGTCCAAAACTCGTTCTTTGCTGTCCAAAACCTCTGTCATTCCTATCGGTCCTGTTCCAGTCATTGTTCCCCTATAATTATCGTCTCTATTAAAACGTTGTTCCCAATTATTATTCGTTCTCCTTTGATTTCCTGATATTGCTTTCTGTAGTTGTCCTGTCCATTCTCCCTATAATTGTATCCTTGCACCCCAGTCCTCTGGTAGTCTGTGCTATTCCTATTCCTATCCCAATTCCTATTATCACTATTTTCCTGGTATTCGTTTCAAACGTCCTAGCTACGTCATAATTTCGCATCATTTCCAAAAGTCTCTTAAAGTCCGAACGTTTTGTATCGCTACGGCCCTAGTTATTTCCGCCTCCATATGCCTTGACAACAATAATATAATTTCATCTTCTCTTAATTTAGGAATCAGGTGCTGCGCCTGGTTATACTTTTCAATCACATAATTTTCTCTCGATCCCTGGTATGACCTATAGTTCCCAGTGTTTAAATCCGTTTGAATATTAGCCTGATGCGTGTTTCCCCAATATTGTTCTATGAATAGCCTTCGAAATTCCTCGTACGAACTATATTGCCTCCTCACGATACAGTGCCATTTCTCTGCACCACCCCCCAATGTCACGCTCACCATCTGCATCTTCACCCTCTCAGGCTCACTCTCTACCATCTCGTCCAACTTGCTAAGATAGACCATCGGCTGCTCATTCTTTCTGCCTTCAAACCTCGGCAAGGTCTCTTTCCTAGCCTATACTGGTATCCTGCATCACAAACAACTCTTCCCTTTCCAATTCAACCAACTGTTCTCTCATCTGTCTAACATTCCTTCAAGACCAGACAATCCATTTACCGTATTCCCCAGAACCGTCGTATCCCTTCTCAGCTTCTCTGCCATCTCCTGACTCGCCCGCAATTTGCCTATAATTTCGTTTTTAGAGTTAATATTGTCCTCCGTCTGAATCCGAACTATTTCACCTAAATTCTGCAATTTTTCTGTCTGTCTAACTTCGACCATGTACAGCTCTTCCCTTACTTCATTTAAACCTGTTGTTACCTTCCTTCTACAACCTGGACTCTATCCTCTACGTCCTTCAGAACTTCATCCTTAAATGAACACAAACTGCTCTGTATTGATACATTAATTCCTTCAATTTTCATTTCCATCATATCAAATTTTTCCTTAACTTCCGCTTGTGAATTTCTAACCTCGGCCAACAATGATCCTCTCAATTCTTCATGCGACTTAGTTAACGACCCTTTTAATTCCAACAAAACCATCATCACATCTTGGATCTGCATATTCTCTTTTCCTTATCAATTTCATTTTCTCCCGATGTATCCCTGAATTCACGATAATCACCTCCGGCTCCACATATCCTCCAGCTTCATCCCTAGCATCCCCTGCTGCTACAGTCTTAACCACCGGTTGCCCTCTCACACCAGTCTCAACTCCATAAACTTTCCCTGACCTCGTGATTCTCTCCTCATCAGACATGTCCCTTTAATTTTCAAAATAAACTTCAATGATGTGCCCCACTAAGCTACACAACCTCTGCAAATCTGAATCAGCCCTATCGAGCCCCACCTTTAGGCGAACAAATATTTTGTTGCGAAGTTATTTACCTATTCGAGCCCCACCTAATGTTTTACCGCCGCTAAAATTGACCAAAGTGTGAATATCAAATTACGTCTTAGCCTACTACAATAAATTCAAAACCTTCAACAACTGTCAAATAAATATATATGAAACGTCAATCAAATATTAATTTTCACTTTTAAATAGAATATATGCAACGTACAACTAACAAATCTACTCTGCCTCACGTTGTTAGCGCCATCTGTTATATTTTGGTATATATTGAGTTATAGAGAACCCTTTTATAATCAATTACCACCTATTTTGTATTGTTTATTCATGATTACAGGATTGATCTTTCTTTTTTTTTTATCTTAGGACAATTATGACAATTGCAACCGAATACACAAGCATTCTTCAAATAATTTTAAAAGCCAAAAGTATTCCCAAACACTAGTTCCACTTTTATAAATTTGATTAAAGCACTGCGTAGATATTAAATACTAATACCTGGAATCCAGATACAAGCGCCGCCTTCCAGCCGTCCTGAAGCCAAGTGACCAACTGCAGGCACCTCCTGTAAATAATAAGTAACTCGAGCAACTGGTAATCTCCAGACTATAAAACTACTAATATTTCTACAAATTTTATGTTATACAAATACTCAGATAACTCCAATTCCACTATGCTTTCGTCTTCAAACAATAACGGTACAGACAAGCACTCCTCTTTAATTAACTTTTATTCGCCGTAAAACTGCTACTATTTGCTATCTCCAGGTACAACTTGACTTTCAAAACTTTCTCGTAACTTTTAAATGTAATAAAACTCATAACAGTACAAAAACACGTCTATTTTTCAGTAATATCATTTTGAAGTCCCTTATAAATAAAATCCGTCTTCTTTTGTTTCCGTTGCCATAGCAACTATCTCTACGCACACTATGTAATTTATAATTATTAATAATTGATTAATAATACAGTTGTATTCTCTAGATACATTCATTTTCTAGATGGTTTGTAATCCAGTGATTTATGTATATTGAACTTTTTACAATATTGAAAATAGCTAACAAACTTTGATGGTTCAGCTTTTAAATTGTACGCAACAGACATTTATGTCTTATTCAGTAAACGTCCTGTCATTACATAACCAATCTTTACAGTCTATATAAAACCAAAGCGTAGTAATTAGATTTGATGAAATAGAAAAGGAAGCTAAGATTAGAAATGGGTTGTATACTGTCTCCCTTGATTTTTAATGTTTATATTGAGGAAGCTTTAAACTTAGCTAGAGAGAGAAAAGAGATAGGTATTAGTGTATAGGGACAGAAAATAGACATGTTATGTTTTGCAGATGATATAGCCATTATAGCAGAGTCTAGAAAAGAGTTAGGAGAGTTTTTAAATATTTTAGATGAGATACTACAGAGTAACTATAGTATGAGAATTAACTCAGTAGAGACAAAGATAATGACAAGTGAGCTACAGCCTAGTTCTAAACCAAAATTAAAAATAGGTAATACCGAGTTAGAGGAGGTAGATGAATTTTGCTATTTAGGTAGTATAATTACAAAGGATGGACGTAGCAGAAGGGATATAGTAGCTAGAATAGCTCAAGCTAGAAAAATGTTTTTAAAAAGAAAACTTACTAATAGCTAATAGTATTAGTTTAGATAATAGAAAAGTTTCTTAAAGTCGACGTATGGAGCGTTCTACTATACGGTAGTGAGACTTGGACAATTAAAGAAGTAGATAAGAAAAGATAGAAGCTTTTGAAACTTGGTGTTATAGGAGAATGTTAAAGA
This sequence comes from Platerodrilus igneus, assembly GCA_036346225.1. Classification (NCBI taxonomy): domain Eukaryota; kingdom Metazoa; phylum Arthropoda; class Insecta; order Coleoptera; family Lycidae; genus Platerodrilus; species Platerodrilus igneus. The sequence continues at coordinate 84,266 of JARFIW010000828.1, forward strand.
TTAGCTGGACAGATAGAGTAACAAACGAGGAAGTTTATAGAAGGATAGGTGAGGATCCTGTATGTGGAAACAATTGAAGGTCCGGAGAGATAGAATGATAGGGCACCAGTTAAGACATGAGGGACTATTTAGTAAAGTTTTAGATTATAGACTACCAAATAAAAATAGAGTAGGAAGGCCTAGACAAAGCTATATTAGTCAAATTATTAGAGATTTAGGTTGTGAAGGCTATGTAGACCTTTTTAGACTAGCTCAGAATAGAAATGAATTTAGAGCTGCGTCAAACCGACTTTAAGTAAGTTCGAAAACAAAACAAAAAAATAAAAATCAGTAAACTAAATGTCACCAGGACATAACTCACAATTAGTTAGCGGTCTGGCATGTTGGTAGCGTTTCGTTGCTTAAGCCTTACCATAACATATAATTTAATAAACGTCACCATGACATAACTCACAATTAGGTAGCGGTCTGACATGTTGGCAGCGATTCGTTGCTTAAGCCTTACCATAACATATAATTTAACACTTTTTCTTTTTTGAAGCGGATAACCAGGTAATATTTCTTTATAAATGGGAATCATGTAAACATGTTGGAGTTCTTTAACAACCATCAGGTTGCTAATATCTATGTAGAGTCAGCTGAATAGGAAAAGATAGAAGGATATAGGAAGACCTAGACCAAACTATATTAGTCAAATTATTAGAAATTTAGGTTGTGAAGGGTATGTAAAGCTTTTAGATTAGCACAGAATAGAAAAGAAGTTAGAGCTGCGTCAAACCGACCTTAAGTAAGGTCGAAAACATAATGATGATGATATATATATATATATATATATATATATATATATACTGAGTTGAAAGATAAAACTCCAAAATGCTACTTAACAATACTGTTTATAGTATAGAATGCTCTTGTGGAGGCACTTACGTTGGACAGTCTAAACAATATATTAAAAGAAGACTGACCCAACATAAAAGTGATGGTAAGTTAGGCAAAACATCATGTAAACTATCCACACACACACAATATATATATATATATATATATATATATATATATATATATATATATATCAACTGGCCATCAACCAAATTTTGAAGAAGTTACCATTTTCGAAATTGAACCAAACTATAAAAGAAGATTATTTTTAGAATCATATTATATTAACAAAATTAATAACAGTTTAAACTCAAAAACCGACATAGATAATTTAAGTAACATTTATTCCTTATTATACCAATATTAAACATTTTTAATTTTTTTTTTTTAAATTTTAAAGAGTTCTTAATTCTAAAATTTATTTTATCTTTATAATATTAAATATATAGTTTATATAGTTACCAAACATTACTCAATCTAATTATAAATAGTTTTATTAATAGTATTACAGTTCCAAAAATTATCTAGCAACAACATTCTAAATAATGACATATGTCATCATGATTTCCAAATTTCTAAATGTCGAAAGAATGTACACTTTTAAAATGTTAGTCTTAAGCTTGATATGTTTTTATATTCATTGCTAGTTACTTTTAAGGTATTTTTACGCATTTACTAAAGTAAGTAACTATTGTCCAATTATTAATTTAACTGTTATGTACTATTTTAGTTTCTGATGAAGGGGACAAATTCTCCGAAACTAGTAAAGTAAATAAAGTAAAATTGAGTGAAACCTTTAGTTATATAAGCAATTCGCCCAGAAATACCAACATCTTATTCAATATTTATATATATATTGCTGTGATAAGGGGTTGCTTAAGGGTGCACGTTATAGTAAAGGTCGTTCAGGAATGAGTAATTAGAATAGGCAGCAGAAAACTGCACGTATTTAAGGAAATAATTAAAAAATAGACATAGTTTGTAGATAGTAAGTAGTCAACACCCTGTATATAAAGTAGAAATAGTTTTTGGGCGACGCAGGTAAACATAGGAAGACGCATAGTTGGCGTAGGAATGAGAAATACATGTATTAAGCAGATAGTAAATATTAAATACCCTGTAGATAAAGTTTAGTTAATTTAGGTAAAACAAATAAGGATATTTTTCAGTGGAAGCACGCGTATATTTAGGAATAAATGATAAAGTGTAATTAGACACGCATTAAGAAAAAGAGTTCCAGACGATTAAATTAATACGGATATAGAGATAGAGTTTCAGGTAGTTGAATATAAATGCGTACAAAGATTTAACCATTTTGATAAGAGAAATGATTAAAAATTGCGTGAATCGCATGTAAACATGAAAATTTAAAGTCGAGTTGCATCAGTTTGTTTATGGAAAAGCAAGTAATCTATCAAAATACAGCATGTTGATAATGAAAGACAGCTGCGGGCAGGTTGTGATTATGGGAAATCGTGGAGCATTACATCAGAAACTGCTCTAAATGAAATTATTTGATTAGTCAGAAACAAGCGACGAGTTCTAGACCATACCCACGGATGGAGTGGGAATTTGAGATTATATTAGCAAGCACCTTGATAAGAAAGTCAGTTTTGAACTCAACGAAGGCCGAAGTGCGTTGCCATTAAAACAAAGTAATACGTAATAATTATAAAAGTGAAATAAAATGAGTGCGAATATGAAGATTATAATTGCCGTTTAAACGTAAGTACGTTTTTAATGAATTTATTGTAAACTAAGACATAAAAATAATAGGGCTTCGAGGTCTGAGGGAAATAGACTATGATTCTGATGTTAAGGGAAAAATACAGTAATACAATTTAGATGTCCAGGGGAAAAGAAGAATAATACAATCTTGAACTACAGGGGTGAAACAAACTACAATTTTAAGTCTGGGGCAAGAATGATAAAAGTCTAAGTTAGAAGAATTGAAATAAATTGGGGTGTATAATTTAATGGTGGTGGTCCATAGTGTAATGGCAATAATTTGAATGGAATCCAGAATTCGGGAAGATCATTTTTATTGGAAGCGTCGATGTGAAAAAGATAAAACCAGGTCAGATTTTTAGTTATAAGACATTTGTTTTTCTACATAAATTTTTATTTTATCTTTAATATTGAATTTGCTAAATATGATATGCTTGTGAAGAAGTCAACAAAAGAGGTTGCATACGTATAGAATGAGTAATATGATAACAGGTTTAGAATATTCTACACTTTGTTGGTAAAGATAATAAGTTTTCTTTGGTGACTTTGGGTTTTTGAGTACATACTAGTTGGTTGTTAATAAATGAAATTTATAAGGTTAACTAATTTAAAAATGTATTACAAATAATTTCAAAAGCTGTACATAACATATTGGTTTCATTATATAAAATCGAAATTTACTGAATTTTATAATTCCAAATAAATGCTAGCCGAGGTCATAAGATTTAAATAGTACAAAGGCGGAGCCACAAGTTGAATAGGAAATTGATAACCCGCAAGGCGGTAACGTATCGAATTTTGCCATTGGTAGATAAAGTTGTTTAAAGATAAAGTCCAGTTGATAGCAATATTAAGAAAACAGCTGGAGGAGGCGATAATTACAATTAATAGTGAATATTAAAATGGTGGTCCAATAGTTTAGAGTACGTAGAAAACTAATAAGGCGCACAACGAAGGGGATCAAGAATTCCAGTTCATAGTAATAAAAATAACAGCCAGAAGTAAGGGGCGAGGAAATTACGCCAATAAGTATAGCAATAAATATAACAGCCCAAAGTAAGGGGCATGAGAATTCTAATAGTATAGCTATATATATATATATATATATATATATATATATATATATATATATATCAACATTCGTATTAAGTAATGAATTTAATAACCTTTAATATGGTGATATAACTATTTACATTTACTATATCGACATACTTGAATGCAATAAAAGCAATATCTCTTACTTAACTAAAGTTACTTTAAGCCGGGTGGTTATATATTGTACTAAGCACTGCAAATTCTACAGTTAAAACTTAAACATAGCCAATAACTCTTGATGTTTTACACAAAATTCATAATAATGAGCGGTAACGTTAATAATAATGTTCAAAAATTCCAACCTTAATCTAGCAACTTAACATATTCATGTAAAAGCATAGGTATAACTATATAAAAGTTCATACTTACAACCCCACGTGTATGCATGCATATACACGTCTGTTCTCTCGAACCATTTATTCAAAGATTCACTCAATACCAGTTTCGGGTATGCAATACCGACTGTTGCTCCATTCTCTACAATACCCCGAGGTAACTTATCTTCACCAGGGTTGATAATGCTTAACACGGGTATTGATAAATATTGTGCTTGAAACTCTTGATATTCCCCTTACTTTTGTACCAACTTGGTTTGGAATTGAGTTCCAAAAACCGAACTTCCACAATCAATCAATAATGAACCATATAGATGTGGTTAAGTATCATTTTCTTTGCAGTTAATAAACCTGCACTTTCTACCATTAATCGCCTTACAGCTGAACCATTTCGTTTTTTGATTACACTTAAATTTACTACGATTTACTTTTCCTTTACGAGCCGGACGTATGTGTTCTTTATCCACTAGTTAAATTCACTATTCTTCCCGTAATAAGCATACTCACTTCTTATATTTGTTCACTAAACATTACTATAATTTACACGGGCATATAACCAATACTGCTACGCGATCTTGCAGCGTAACCCGTACTAGCTCCGGGCTAGTCTTGTCTTGTCACATTTACGTGCTTTCTTTCATATCTTTTTGTCTTTGTGTGTCTTGGTGAGTCTTTGTCTGTCGTGTGTGTGAATTTTTCCACTTCCCATATTTATATACCTTTGATCATGTGACTGTTCTAGCCAATCAAAAATCTTACATATTTCACAATTGTACATCATCCCTACATGTGCTTTTAGGTTAATGGTTTAAATCAACTTTTATTATTGCCATTGCTAATTGAAACTACCCTATATTTAAATTTAAGTTATTCTGCTAATATTCTACAATACTTCCTGTTAATATTTTTATAGATATCACGAAAAATTAGATATTATTACGCACTTACGGTTTCGAATTCTCTAGAACAATCTAGCATTTCTTTTGGCGCCTTAATTTAAAATCTTCTAAATTTCACTGGATGTTAGATATCAGTTGATAGGTTATGTTCATTTAAAGTGTCAATTGTCACCCAAAGTCGAACTAGGATTGGGTAACTATATTAATTCTGGTCAGTGATGGGTTACATTTTAAATAGAATTATCTGTGATTGGCAGAAAATATCATTTAAAATTTGGATTAATTTAAAAATGTTCTTGAATGTTACAACATCTAATGGCAACAACATTTTCAAACGTGCCAGCAAGCCTTCAAATCATTTTCACTTCAATAAGTTGTACACTCTTAGTTATTTAAAGCAAATAGTAGTGCATTCTTATAGTGTCAATAAATGTCAAACTAATTCACTAATTGTCGTCTAAACAGATTAAATTTAGGAATGCATGAGCTTAAACCGAAAATCTCAATCGATATGGTTGCAATCGTAAATGATGGAGAAAGAAAACACTCACACGTCGAACAGAAAGATGGCAGCAAGTGAAAATGAAGATGCTGATGCGGAGTTTAAAAGTGAAAATAAAGCATACAAGTGCTGTAAAACAAAGAAAATTTCAACTGTAATATGTATATACTGTGGGAATGTATATCACAAAAGTTGTGTTGACAGAATTAATGCAGTAATTATTGATCAAACTAGAATTAATTGTTGTCAACAACAACATAACCTTAATAGTGTTAATGAACCACAGCACAGTTGTAATGATCAAGTTAAAAATCATATGGAAATTCAGCTATTAAAGAGGTTAATTAATGAACTAGAAGATAAAAATGCTTTATTATTAGAAAATAAAAATCTGATTGAGAATAAATTGAAGGATGTTAGTCAGCAGTAGGCCTTAAGTTCAATGGATGTTAACAAGCATGTTATAGATGCAATTAGACCACAATCAAATGTAACAGCTGAAGTAGGAGATAATGAGGGTCATCTAGGTAGTAACGAGAAAGATAAATTGTTTAGTACAGTTGTAAAACAACATCAGATTTTAATAATTAAGTCAATTAATAATGAAACACATGGTGAAGCTCGCAAAAATATAGTTCAAAAAATAGATGTTAACGTATTTAATGATGCTCGTGTAAAAAAGGCAAAAAAAAAATGGACACTTAATAATGGAGTGTGTAAATAAGAACCAACTTAAGGATATTCAGCATACTGTCAGTGCTAAACTAGGTAATCAATATGAGATTATTAAACCACTTAAAAACGCAACCCGCAAATAATTGTCAAAAATATAAGGTGTGATATAGAGGAAAGTGATGTTATTAGATCTATGAGAGAGCAAAATGAAATTAGTGAAACAGTTAAGAACTTTTGCTTTAAGGTACTAAAAGTAATTCAACGTAATAAAGAGTCATACAATGCCATTATTGAAGTTGACTCTTGGAACTATGAAAAACAAATAAATAACGAATTTTTATATGTAGGTTTTACTAGGTGTAAAATATATGAATATGTGCGGTTAACACAATGTTTCAAATGCTATAATTATGGACATGTGGCAGCTAAATGTGGATTTGAAAAAACTTTTTGTGGTAAGTGTGCTGATTACCATGATACCAGAAAATGTATTAAAAAGAAGTTAAATGTATTAACTGTATAAGGAACAATAATAGTCTTAATTTAAATTTGGATATACAACATGAAGCATTTGATAAAAATTGTCCCATTTATACCTCTATTATTAATCATGTACGAAAGAAAATAAATTATTATGTACTGTCTGTCTCTTCATAGCAATTAAATGGTTCCATACTGCTATTAAACATCCAAAGTCTAATTGCAAATAAAGCTAAATTATGCCATTTTATTGAAATAAAGAGACCTTTAATTATTTGCCTTACAGAAACCAGAATAACTGATGAGATAATGGATAGTGAAGTGTTTATTGGTAACTACAATCATTTAAGAAATAACTTCTACAGCAGGTATACAGGAGGGGTAATTATATATATCCACAACATGATAAATTATGTAATAATAATTAATAAGATGGACTTGGTTTATAGGTATACAGGTAGGGAATCTTTGTATATTGTGTATCTATAGATCACCTTGTTACGTTAATTCGAGGCAGCCACGTTGGGCGCCAAATTTATGCTACGTTGGCTCCTAGCCGTGCGTAACACAAAGAAAATCAAAGAAATGACCGGGCTCAATCGGAGATTAGGGGGGGGGGTGTAGAAAGCAGACCAACATACAATGTACGCGGCTGTAAGGAGTTAGTAACAATACCTGCAATAAAAAAATTAGAATAGCAAACCTGCAATAACAAAAATTAGAATAGCAAACCTGCAATAAAAGAAATTATTCCTGCAAACCTGAAATAAAGAAAAAGCATAGCATGCTGATCGAGCATAGATTGTTCAGTACTTGGTAGAATGTAAAAAAAACTGTTTGGATAATCTATATAATATAACAACGGTAAAAGCAATACAAAAATTTTTAGTACAAGGTGAGGTAATATTGGGGAGTAGCAGAAACGTTTCCTCACACACCAATTAAACATAGATCAGACAAAATTTTAACAAAAGATAAATACGTAAGCACAATTGATATGAGTCATCTAGTATTGTTGATTCTTCTCTTTGTTTTTTTTTATAGCATGCAAGTCTATGGTAAAAGGTATCAGAACGACTAAGATATGGCAAAACAACGGATAGATATTTAAAGTAGTAACAAGTAGGAAATAGTTCAACTTACAAAAGGTCCTTCAGTAACGCTTCCTTGCAATTGAAGTGTGGGATTCACGATGTCCGGCACTAACGCAGCACTTCACCCTTGACTGTGAGGGTGTTGATAGAACTTATCACACGTTACCCTAATCACACCTACGTATTTCACTGGTGTTAGCAGAAGGCATTATCACACGACGGAACTATGTAGCATTGATAAATTTCTTGTTAATTCTATTTCCTGAGACAATAATTTCGAAATATTTTGTAGCACTAGTTTAATTTCAACTGGAACCAAATGTATATTATTTTCATAAACATCCAAAAAGCAGTGAGAAACTTCAACCACTACCTTTGTAAACCGGTAATCGGTTATATTTCGCAAATAACGAAATTTGCGCAAGCAATGATCTATTTTAGATACTTTGGGGTTGGAAAATTCAGAAACTACAGTATCAACTGTATTTGGATAATCCAAAGTATGCACTACTCTGATAAAAAAAGAAAAGGACCGCGAAACTAGATCGCACACGCAGTTTAAATATCAAAAGACAAAGCACCAACAAAAAAACCCACAATGAGTAAAGCACGTGTATCACTAAAGTAAGTCCGTCAAAATGTTCCGTAGAACACGCGTGCAGGTCGAGTTTAACAAGTTCTACCACTTTTATTTCCAACAGAAACTCAACCGAAAAACAATTAGTAAGGCACGCGTAAGCAATAAAACCGTCCGTCAAATGTCCTTAAAACACACGTGCGTCGACCAAACACGTTCGCCTATAAACCATACTATTTCAATCGGAATTAGCACTACACTCTCTACAGTTAATATACAACTTTTATTTCACAAGAAAAACAACTAAAATCGTGTCGTGCTTGTTCATGAACAATTCGAAAATTCATACCGCATTAATTCTCACTATTTTCAAAGCAAAAAGGAAACAGTATTTTTACCGTAATTAGTATATAGGAACAAAGAGCAAACTACAACTGCCCATCTGTTTATATCAACTCGTTGCTATTACAACCTCTTATCGTCTCTTATCTAGACTTGTATATCCACATAAGGAACGAAATCTATATGAACGGCAAGACAAGAACGATGCAATCCACTCATTATAATACGACGCATTCGCCCAAGGAGTTAATAAATATAAAATATAGAAATAGTAGTTACAGAAATGTATTTACGAATTGAGTAGTGTAAAATGTTAAGCCATTAAAAATGCACGTTACAACCTGCACATAGTAAACCTGTGTTTATTGAAAACTTACAAAATGTTTTAGACTTGTTGCCAGAACATACTGAAATATTACTATGTGGAGATTTTAACATAGATGTCTCTAACAAAACTACATGTGCAAGCCAACTATTAACAAGTTTGCTAATGAAAGGACTTACACAAATTGTTGTAGATTATACAAGAATTACTGAATATAGTAGAACTACAATTGATCTTGTCTTTGCAAACTGTAACGTGATTTTTTTGTAGCTCAACATTTTACGCTTTACTCAATTCATAAATACATTTCTGTAACTATTATTTCTATTCTTTATATGTATTAACTCGTTTGCGAATAATCTCTTTATATTATATTACGCGATTATCGACTTTCACTCTCCACGATTCGATAGTGTGGTTATATGATCGAGATTGAAACACATCCTTAGGCCATGCGCCCTATTATAATGAATTGGTATCAAAGAACATACAGGGTGTCCACGTCCTCCGTGAAAGTTCCATAACTTTTATGTTATTCAAGATATCAACTTCCGGTTTTTTTTAAACGATAGCTACGGCTAAACTGCACAATTTAAAAATATTTTCACCTATATACAGGGTGTGCCAATATGGTTTCCAACCCAAAGTTATGTTTTTTTAAATAAAATACCCTAGATTTGATACCATATTCTAAAAGCTCTTTTGGCGCTCATCAAAATTATATAGAGGTACTATAGGTCTACAATGGATGGTTTGCTTTTTATGAGTCATTTTATGTCAAAATCATGTCAACTTTGAAAAATTGCAGAAGTTTTCTTATTGAACTTGGAGAGTTGATTCTTTCACGACATCATTTTCCATATCCTGTTGTATTATTATCGATATCGCGATGTACTTGTTTTTTCCTTTTATTGTACAAGGTGAAGCAAAACGCAAAATGAACAAAAAGTCAATTTTTTTAAATGGCACCCTCCATATTGGATTTTGCCATTGAATAGAGTTTTTGTGGAGCTTTGTATTGACATATAATGTTTTATAGGTTACACGAGAAAAAATTCTGAAAAATTGAGAAAACATGTTTTTTATGCAGTTTTGGGACTAGAGAAAACTAAGTAGGCTACTAGCATCAAATCTGACATATCTTGTCGATATTAATTATCTTAAAAATTTTCCGTTTAATTTGTTGATGTCACAATGAATTTCACACGTCAAGAATTAATTAATATGATATACTGTATTGGAGAAGCTGATCGAAACCCTTTATTGGCAAGTTGAATCTATCATCAAAAATATTCAAACTTGAGAACGCCACGAACTGTAACCTTTGAAAAGCTGCGAGACAGATTTGAAGCTACTGGAAACATTGCATATTCTAAGTGTGAAATAATAGCAAAACGAATTGACGACGAATCCGAATTAGAAGTTTTGCTGATAATAGAAGAAAATCGGAATCTGAGCACCAGAGAAATCGCTTTAGTAACTGATATTTCAAAAATCAGCGTAAACAATATAATATTGAAACATCCATTCCACCCTTATCACATCTCGAACTTCATCAAGAACTACATGGAGATGATTTTGAGAATCGCATACAATTTTCAAGTAGAATGAGCGGTGTGTTTGCCAAAAATTATTACATTTCGAACATTTTGTTCACTGACAAGGCATCGTTCAAAAGCAACGAATCAGTCAATAGGCATAATATGCATTACTAAGCAACCGAAAATCCACATTGGTTAAGAACTGTTGATCATTGACATCAACGGTCCCTTAATGCATGAGGAGGTATTATTGGTAACCAAAATGTCAGATTTGATGCTAGTACATTTTTGGTTAAATCTTCCTTTTAATAAAATCTTTAAAATAGTATTACATTGAAGAATTTTCCCTCTTGATTGTAATTAATAAATTCCATTTTTTAATGTCATTTGCATTTAAAACATCACTTCATATTTATTGTACCAACGTAATAATTATTAAATTAAGGTATACTTACTGCATATTTCAAATATTATCTTCGCACAGCAACAGCTCGCGACTTAAAATAACATTTCGCGATGGCATTTAAGAATCAAATGAATCGACTGAATGAATCTAATGAACGAATCCCCGTTTTTAATAAACGCTTTCTTATGTACGCGTTTTATATGTTTTCAGAATGTTGTAGAATTTGCGCAATTTCATTCTAAATAATAAACGCCTATCTTACTTAATTCTTGGAAATTCTCATTAGCGTTCAAATTTGTAGAGCTTTATTATCTTGTTATCTGATTCCACTTATTCGTGACGCGCGCTGCGTCTTCTTGTTTAACACATATACTATTATTGTGGCGTCGCATACTAATGCAAAAGGTAATCAATTATATTGCCAATAAAGGGTTTCGATCAGCTTCTCCAATACAGTATATCATATTAATTAATTCTTGACGTGTGAAATTCATTGTGACATCAACAAATTAAACGGAAATTTTTTAAGATAATTAATATTGACAAGATATGTCAGATTTGATGCTAGTAGCCTACTTAGTTTTCTCTATTCCCAAAACTGCATAAAAAACATGTTTTCTCAATTTTTCAGAATTTTTTTTCATGTAACCTATAAAACATTATATGTCAATAGAAAGCTCCACAAAAACGCTATTCAATGGCAAAGTCCAATATGGCGGGTGTGTTACGTTAATTCGTGGCAGCCACGTTGGGCGCCAAAGTTATGTTACGTTGGCTCGTAGCCGTGCGTAACACAAAGAAAATCAAAGAAATGACCGGGCTCAATCGGAGAGTAGGGGGGTCGTAGAAAGCAGACTGACATATGATGTATGCGGCGGTAAGGAGTTAGTGACAATACCGGCAATAAAAATAGTTAAGCAAACCTGAAAAAAAAAGAATAAGCATAGCAGCAATGAAAAGTCTAAATTATTCAGTACTTTGTAGAATGTAAAAAAAAAGAAACTGTTTGGATAATCTATATAATATAACAACGGTAAAAGCAATACAGAAAAATGTTTAGTTTACAGTGAGGTAATATTGGGGAGTAGCAGAAACGTTTCCTCACACACCAATTAAACATAAATCAGACAAAATGTTAACTACGTTTTAAAATAGCATGCAAGTCTATTGTAAAAGGTATCAGAACGACAAAGATATGGTAAAGCAACGAATAGATATTTAAAGTAATAACCGGTAGGAAATAGTTCAACTTACAAAAGTCCTTCAGCAACGCTTCCTTGCAATTGAAGTGTGGGATTCACGATGTCCTGCACTAACGAAGCACTTCACCCTTGACTGTGAGGGTGTTGATGGAATTTCTTACACTTTACACTAATCACACCTACGTATTTCACTGGTGTTAGCAGCAGACATTATCAGGCTGATGAAACTATGTAGCATTGATAAATTTCTTGTTAATTCTAGTTCTTGAGACAATAATTTCGAAATATTTTGTAACACAAATCAAAAGAAAATGGTAATAAAAATTTAGAATCACGGGCCTTCAAGGCACGATGTAACGCATTAAACTAACAGTAACGTGAGGTGTTCTATTTGCTACCTATGGTAACAAAGAAAAATCTAATGCTTTTGAATAACTAAATTGGCGCAAACAATGATCTATTTTAGATTCTTTGGGGTTAGAAAATTCAGAAACTACAGTATCAACTGTATTTGGATAATCCAAAGTATGCACTAATCTGATAAAAAAAGGACCGCGCACACAGTTTAAATATCAAAAGACAAAGCACCAACAAAAAAACACAATGAGTAAAGCAACGCGTATCACTCAGTCAATGTTCCGTAAAACCGCGCTTGTGGTCAATCAAACACGTTACATATAAAGCATACTTTCTTCAAAAGCCATCAGAACTACACTGCCTACAGTTAATAAACAACTTCTATTTCACAAGAAAAACAACTAAAAACACAATTAGTAAAGCAACAAGGAAACAGTATTTTTTCCCTAATTAATATCTAGGAACGAAGAGCAAACTACCACTGTACTCTAATCTCACTATTTTCAAAGCAACAAGGAAACAACATTTTCAACGTAATCAACATATAGGAACGAAGAACAAACTACAACTCCCCTCTCATCTGTTTCTATTCACTCGTCGTTATTACAACCGCTTATCGCCTATTATCTAGGCTTGTATATTCACATAAGGAACTAAATTTATACGACGGCCAGACAAGAACGATGCAATCTATAATTAATTACAAGCTGTTTAACCTTCACTCCTTGGGAATTTATTTATTAATGAGAATCAATCTTCAATTTATCTATCTTTAATTACTACACACGAGTTAAATTGCATACCATTCTGCATTATTCTGAAGTATTTACTTTATACAAACAGCGATCCCAAAGAAACGATGTATTTTAAGTACTCTAACAGAAAGGGAGCGTAAAATGTTCAGCTATAAAAATATGCCCGTTACAGGTGCCATTTAAAAAAATTGACTTTTTGTTCATTTTGCGTTTTGCTTCACCTTGTACAATAAAAGGAAAAAACAAGCACATCGCGCTATCGATAATAATACAACAGGATATGAAAAATTATGTCGTAAAAGAATCAACTCTCCAAGTTCAATAAGAAAACTTCTGCAATTTTTCAAAGTTGACATGATTTTGAAATAAAATGACTCATAAAAGGCAAACCGTCCATTATAGACCTATAGTACCTCTATATAATTTTGATAAGCATCAAAAGAGCTTTTAGAATATGGTATACAATCTAGGGTATTTCATTTAAAAAAACATAACTTTGGGTTGGAAACCATATTGGCACACCCTGTATATAGGTGAAAATATTTTTAGATTGTGCGGCCTAGCCGTGGCTATCGTTTAAAAAAAACGAAAGTTGATATCTTAAATAACATAAAAGTTATAGAACTTTCACGGAGCACGTGGACACCCTGTACATGTTGTTGTATATGTTCTTTGATTGGTATCTTTTGTTGCAGGTTATCTATAGCAGATTGTTAAAGAAAACACCTGTGAAAACTTGATTATTCTTGCGCGATCCTTCGAAAAGTGAGGTGTGGTACGAACTATCGTGGCATACCACGCCGTTTATATTTATCTTTCTGTACTAAATGTTTTGAAAAGTGCTCTTTCACTTAAAAAGTACGAGTGTAGTTTTGTGAGTATGTGCTACATTCAACGTAGTTTCAGATAAGTACCTGTTTGATTTTTATGTTTTACGTATTGTAGGAGTTGTATTTTGAACACTTAAATGCCTACAGACTGAATTCGTATATCTAAAATAGTCCTACCATTCGTGAACTTTTAGTTTTTACTTTCTTATTGAAATGGTACACAGGGATCATACTACTTCGCCTTTCTATGTAGATAGCACAGGCGGAATTTCTAAAGAAAATAATAATCTGTCGAATTAAGCAACGCCGTCGCGTGCTGTGAATGTTAACGTCATTACAATCTGCTGTTTGTTCTGTTATCAGATTCTTATTTGGTATTTACTCTTACTAAAGTAGTCGAAAATGTGAGGCGACATCGTTAAACAGATAAAATTCGTCAATGTTATAGATCAATTATATCTCATGTTACTTGTGGCTGATTTTAACTTTCGTATGGTAACTGTACTAATATCTTTTCTTAAGTTCACAATCTTTAGCTCCAAACCTCTATCTTCCTTAAATGAGAGAATTTGTAAGAAGTTTAATAATTTAAGCAATACTAAATTCGTGAAAATTATGAATGAAGTAGTAAATTTATGTTAGCTAGGGGTTTTGCTTCTGACCCTGTCAGACAAGTTATAACTATTCATTTTGCTGTAAGCGGCACAAACGATAGTACTATCGAGTTCCGTCCCAGTCGGCCGATTAATGTTTTCTTTTGGGCCATTTCATATTTTTAGATATCGAACTCGTTGTTTGAATTACTGAACAATATTATTAACTCTATTATATTATAAATGCTACTATGACTAATTTCTGGAAACATTGTGAAAATAATGATAATTGGTAATTTGATAATTATTACTGATGTATTACCAAAGTCAATTTGTTTTGGTTGAGCATTCTAGATTATTCATTAAAGTGAAATTACTATATCTTACTCTTTAGTTGGGGTTGTGAACTCCAGGTATAATTATGATTATTTTCTTTATTTTACAGAAACAAAAAAAAATAAAAGTAAAAGTTCTACACAAAGCTCTTTGGAAAATTCCCACAGGTATTATGCAGACCATCGTTCTGTATGAATTTCTTTTTCTTATTGATTTCTATATTTAAATATAGTATATAAATGTTTTCTTTGAGCGGACTAGTGTTGTGTTATTTGATAAATATCTATCTTTATTTTATGTTTGTGCTAATACTGTATTTTATTTTTCAGCTAGGTAAATTGTTGTGGGTATCCTTATTTTTCTTGCTACCCCTCCCCTCTCCGGCTCTCGCTAGCCCAGGCACTCCCCTCCTCCCTTTCATTTATGACAACCTGATAATTTACTTTGTCATAAAATTTCTGGCGTTCAAATTGGACGTTCACTTAAAAATAGCCGTGGCAAAACAATAATAAAATAGTGACTAAGGTGCTCAAAAGACCAATAATATCTGATCATTTAATAAGAAATAAGCCATACAAAACAAGACTGTGAGTATGTAACAATTAATGTCAGACGATTAAACAAAATAAGTGCACAAAGTTTTGTAGAACAACTTACTAATAAAGAATGACATAATAGTAACAGTATAGATGTTACAGTTGACATGTTGGTTGAAAACTTTATAACAATATTACGGAGGTTCTTAATAAGCTGGCACCAAAAACAAAAGTTAATATTATAAATAAGAATGAATGGTATGACCAAGAGCTAAAGACATTAACTAAGAACAGGGATGAAGAATATCAGCGTACAATTATTATGCGAAATAAGGATAGTTGGGAAAAGTTTCGGAGAGCTAGAAACTTAGTTAATCGAGTTCTTAAAAGAAAAAGAAAAAATCTATGTAAAAAAAATTAAACAAAGTACAAGTGCAAAAGAAATGTGGAAGAATTTAAAAGAAGCCATAAATGGTAAAGTGAAAAACAACAAAGTAACAAAGATGAAAATTAATGGATCAACAATTATCAATAAACTAGAAATAGCTGAAGGATATAATAATTTCAATATTGACAGTATAGAAGAACTGGTTCAAAATAAATTAGATGGTAAAGTTGATCTACCAATTAATGAGCAAGACAATAACTTATTTAAGATAGAGCCTATTAGAGTAGATGACTTAAAGAAAATAATGATACCACTTTTAAGAAAATCCTCAACAGATGAAATAGATGGTCGTATAATTCAGTTGGGAGGAAATTTTATTATACAAAGAATAACAGAAACTATAAATAAATCAATAAGCACAAGTACATTTGTGACGTTATTATCGGGGCAGTCACGTTGGGCGCCAAATTTATGCTACGTTGCACAAAGAAAGTCAAAGAAATGACCGGGCTCAATCGGAGAGTAGGGGGGGGGGGTTGTAGAAAACAGACTGACCTATGATGTATGCGGCGGTAAGGAGTTAGTAACAGTATCTGCAATAAAAAAATTAGAATAGTAAACCTGCAATAAAAAAGATTAGTCCTGCAAACCTGAAATAAAGAAAAAGCATAGCAGTAATGAAAAGTCTAAGTTATTCAGTACTTTGTAGAATGTAAAAAAAAACTGTTTAGATAATCTATATAATATAACAACTGTAAAAGCAATACAAAAATTTTTAGTACAAAGGGAGGTAATATTGGGGAGAAGCAGAAACGTTTCCTCACACACCAATTAAACATAAATCAGATAAAATGTTGACAAAAGATAAATAGATAAAACACAATTGATATGAGTAATTCAGCAGTATTGATTTTTTTTTCTTTCTTTTTTTTTTCTTAATCGCAGGCAAGTCTATTGGGAAAGGTATCAGAACGACGAAGATATGGCAAAACAAACGGATAGATATTTAAAGCAATAACAAGTAAGAAATAGTTCAACTTACAAAAAGTCCTTCCGCAACGCCTCCTTGCAACTGAAGTGTGGGATTCATGAGGTCCTGCACTAGCGAAGCTCTTCACACTTGATTGTGAGGGTGTTGATGGAATTCCTTACACTTACACTAATCACACCTACGTATTTCACTGGTTTTAGCAGCAGACATTATCATGCTGATGGAACTATGTAGCATTGATAAATTTCTTGTTAATTCTATTTCCTGAGAGAATAATTTCGAAATACTTTGTAACACAAATAAAAAGATGGTAATAAAATTTAGAATCACGGGCTTTCAAGGCACGATGTATTGCATTAAACTAACAGGAACGTGAGGTGTTTTATTTGCTACCTATGGTAACAAAGAAAATCTAATGTTTTTGAATAACGAAATTTGCACAAACAGTTCCATTATAAAAGATAAATCAACAAAAACACCATTAGTAAAGCACGTGCAAACACTAAGCAAGTCCGTCAAATGTTCTTCGTCCAACATTATACAAGAATTAAACACCTAGGAATATAATTGAATAGGTTATGATTACCAATTCAAACTCCGCGCCAACCACATAGACATTTAGAACGACCTCGTAAAAATGAAGATAGGTTCACAATAAAAAGAGCGATTTTGCAGATTTCACATTGGGTACCCCGAACGAGTAAATATTACTAAGACACAAAACCACTTTAAATACACATTATAAGCACGTTATAACAAATTATATACCGTTCTTTGTATTTTATCACAGTTTATTTAGTGAAAAACGAGCGTGGCTTCAACAAACAACATCGCGTTTTTCCACACTCTCTTCAAAGCAAAAGCAAACAGTAACTTTTCAACGTAAACAATCTATAGGAACGAAGCACGAAACTAACAACGTAACGTAATTAACATATAGTAACAAAAGACAAACTCGAACTCCCAGTCTGTAGATATAAAATTGTTGTTATTCCAACCGCTTATCGCCTATCAACTCGACTCGTATATCCACATAAGGAACAAAATTTATATCTACTAATTAATTGCGAGCTGTTTATCATTTTCCATAAGTTGGAGAGCAATTTATTAATGAAAATCAATCTTCAAATTATCTACTTTTAAAGTAATACCGACGAGTTAATAAATATAAAACCTAGAGATAGTAGTTGCAGAAATGTGTTTACCAATTGAGTAGTGTAAAAAGGTTAAACTATAAAAATGCCCGTTACACATTCTCAACAAAGCTTAAAAAGGCGGTAGTTGTGTTGAAGTAAACGATAATAGACCAATAAATATGATGCCACTATTAGAAAAATTATTGGAAAAGGTAATCTATACTCAATTACTAGGCTATATAAAAAACGAAAACATATTGAGTCCAAATCAGTCTCGCTTCCGTGAGTATCACTCGTGTGATGTTTTGGGACATTGCGATTGAGGAGCTTTTGGAGCAGCTGGAAACCGCAAATGAGGTGAGCTCCATAGTAGCTAATGCGGATGACATCTTGTTGGTGGTGGAAGGTGGTTCCTGAAATGAACTACAGCACAATACAAATACCGCATTGAACAAAACCCTAGAATGGTGCAAAGCAAATAAGACGACGATAGCACATAACAAAACAACTGATATGATAGTTAAAGATTCTCTAGAAAGAGACCCTATTATTAAACTGAACAGAGACAAATTCGAAGAACACGCGAGGCCAAATACCTAGGGTAACCCTTGATGAAAAGCTGAACTACGAAAAACACGTTGCCACAGTGACTGCAGGTGCCAGTAAAGCTATGCAATGCATAGCAACCCTTGCACAACAAACGTACAATATCCCCCTAAACTGTGTAAGATTATACTTATCCAGCGTACTTGCAGCAATAATAAGCCATGCAGCGAGCGCCTGGGCAACCAGGTTACATCTAGTAAAACCCAAACAAAAAGTCAACAGTGCCCAAAGAGGGGCACTAATAAGACTTACTGGAGCATACCGGACCGTATACATACGACGCCCTCTATGTGATATTAGGAGTTTTCTCTTTTGATCTGTATATCAGGAAGAGAGCGGCGACATACTGGTTAAAAAACAACGAATCAGAAAAGTCTGGGAAATCTTAAAACTAATATCAGAAATTCGGATAAAAAAGGACATTCAGGACACAATACTAACCGCGTGGCAAGATAGATGGAACCAGAGCACAAATGGGAGGAGGGTATATGCACTAGTCCCAAACATCCGAGACACGCTAAACTGTCACCACTTGGTCCCCTCACAAGGGCTCATTCATTTTCTCACGGAACATGGTCCTTATCTAACCTACAGGAACCGCTTCGACTTCCAAGACAACAACAACAACTGCACATGTGGTGAAGTTGGGACACCGGAACATCTGCTGTTCCGCTGCGCCGAACTGCAACAGGACCTAGGAATGGACAGGACAATCCTACGGGACATACCCCTTTCGGACATGCTCTGGAACGAAAACAATTTCCTTACCTAAACAGGATCACTCACCAAACTACTACTATACTACACCACAGTTACCCAAACGGACACACACAGACACACACAAACACCATACAAACCCCACACATCACAAATACCACAAACACAGATCACACGAAACACAGAAGCTTGACGTAACGCATCGAATGTGTAATACAAAAGCACAGTCCACCCAATACACATGGGAACCGACAACAAACAAACTGCATTCTCCCAAGGACATACCAGGAACCACGTGTCTCCTGAAGATCTACTAGAAGGCTCGTGAATCCTGACGAAGTGAAGATAATGAAAACGGCAAAAGTGCGGCAAACGTAGCTCAAACACGTCTCCCCCAGAACACTCATTAGCATTAGAATACTAACATTAGTAGGATAAGGACTGAATACTAACCATCTATCCAAAAAAATACAACTAACTAAAATAAACAGAAGAAAATACAAACCATATTCTTAATTGCTTTAAGAAATCTAACACTAGCTTCAGTAACATAAAATTTATATTTCCAATGTTGTAGTGCAACTAGAAATTACTACTGGAGAAATATTCTGGCAACATAATTACAACACATCAGCACGACAATATACACACATACATGCACACGCTTACGCACATTGGAAAGCACAGACACACACAACAGAGACTGTACGTGGCCTCCCTGGTTTCCGGCTGCCGGCGGCCAACACACGTACAGGAATGCGTACTTCTCGGTTTCCGATTTCCAGCTACCGGCGGTTGGAAACCGGGAGAGCGAAACAATCCCAAGGACCTCACCACAGACATAAGCACACGCACACACATACATGAAAACACAAACACCAACAAACGCACATGCACACACACACACACGCACCGCATACACACACACGCATATACATACACACCGCACACACACCGTATGCACACACACACCACACACACAGACTGCATACCACACACACACACACACACCGCGCGCCCACACACACACCGCGCACACACATACACAGCATGCACACGCCATACACGCCCACATACATACACATCGCACTCACTGCATTCATACACACACTGCACACATCACACACCCCACGCACACACACTGCACACACACACACACCGTGCACACACACACACACACAAACACCGCATGCACACACCATACATGCACACATACATACACATTGCACACACACTGCATGTACACACGCTGCACACACCACACATCCCACGTACACACTATGCACACATACACCGCACGCGCGCATACACACCGCGCACACACACCGCGCATATACACACACAAGCACCACATGCACACACATGCATATACATACACACCATATGCACACACACCGTATGCACACACACACACACACCATACACACCACACACACCACACACACACACACACACACACACACACACACACACACACACCATACACACACACACACATACACACACATGCACACACACCGCACGCACACATACGCACTGTGTGCACACACACACATGCACACACACACACAAACACCGCATACACACACACATGTACATACACACCACGTGCATGCACACACACACACATACACACACACACACATACACACTGCGCACACACACCATGCACACTGTGTGTGCTCGCATTGTGTGTGTGTGCAGTGTGTGTGTGAGGTGTGTGTGTGTGTGTGTGCGGTGTATGTGTGTGTGTGGTGTGTGTGCATATGCGCCCGTGCACCCGCTATTTGTTAATATGGCTCCTACATCACAACATGGTATTGCTGTCTATTAGGAAAACACCATTGTGCGTATCTGCATGGAGTTTTATTAAGAGAGGAATCACTTTCGCCTTCCAGCTGCTGTTGTCCACTTCTCTCACGAATATTTCAAACTGGATATATCTGGTTGGTGTGCAAACAGCCTTCTAGTTATAGACGAAAAGTTTATAAAACACGTGTGCATGTCTGACATTCAAAAGTATTTTCTAACTATTATTTAATATGCTTATATTAAATCTGTTACGTTAATCTAGGCCCCACGATGGGCGCCAAATTTGTGTTACGTTAATTCGTGGCAGCCACGTTGGGCGCCAAATTTATGTTACGTTGGCTCGTAGCCGTGCGTAACACAAAGAAAATCAAAGAAATGACCGGGCTCAATTGGAGATTAGGGGGGGTTGTAGAAAGCAGACTGACATATAATGTATGCGGCGGTAAGAAGTTAGTCACAGTTCTGCAATAAAAAAAATTAGAATAGCAAACCTGCAATAAAAAAGATTAGTCCTGCAAACCTGAAATAAAGAAAATATGCATAGCAGCAATGAAAAGTCTAAGTTATTCAGTACTTTGTAGAATGTAAATAAAACTGTTTAGATAAACTATATAATATAATCACGATAAAAGTATTACAGAAATTTTTATCACAAAGTGAGGTAATATTGGGGAGTAGCAGAAACGTTTCCTCACACACCATTTAAACATAAATCAGACAAAATGTTAACAAAAGATAAATAGGTAAGACACAATTGATATGAGTAATTCAGTAGTATGGATTTTTCTTTCTTTCTTTTTTTTTCTTAATCGCAGGCAAGTCTATTGTAAAAAGTATCAGAACGACGAAGATATGGCAAAACAACGGATAGATATTTAAAGTAATAATAAGTAGGAAATAGTTCAACTTACAAAAAGTCCTTCAGGAACGCCTCCTTGCATTTGAAGTGTGGGATTCACGAAGTCCTGCACTAGCGAAGCACTTCACCCTTTACTGGGAGGGTGTTGATGGAACTTATCACACGTTACCCTAATCACACCTACGTATTTCACTGGTGTTAGCAACAGCCATTATCACGCGACGGAACTATGTAGCATTGATAAATTTCTTGTTACTTCTATTTCCTGAGGCAATAATTTCGAAATATGTTGTAGCACTAGTTTAATTTCAACTGGGACTAAATGTATATTATCTTCATAAACATCTAAAAAGCAGTGAGAAACTTCAACCAATACCTTTGTAAACCGGTAATCTGTTATATTTCGCAAATAACGAAATTTGCGCAAGCAAAGATCTGTTGTAGATTCTTTGGGGTTAGAAATTCAGAAACTACAGTATCAACTGTATTTGGATAATCCAAAGTATGAACTACTCTGATAAAAAGAAAAGGACCGCGAAACTAGATCGCACACACAGTTCAAATATAAAAAGACAACTCCACAAAAAAACACAATTAGTAAAGCAACGCGAGTTAAGGTTCGGGCCTTTGGAGCTTTGTTTTTAAAAACAATTTCAAACTCTTAACACATTTATTTAATGAAATTTAGATTAACTTGTACATAATACTAAAACTAATTATTGTACTAGTGAGTAGCTTGAACAACGAAGTATGGAGTTCGAAGACTGACTCGGTTGAGTAGCTCAAACAACGAAGTATGGAGTTTGAAGACTGACTGCCGGGCATTGAGCTCCCGGGCCTTTTATAATAACCTGCCCCTCACACGGCTGTGGGAACTTGCAGATCTCATGTCTGCGTTTCTCTTAATTGTACACTTTATTACAATGTAACAACTTAATTCTAAGTAATTGCGGTCTGTTGACCGCCTGTGACCTGCCACCTGCAGTATCACTGCCCTCACGGATGCAAAGTTGCATGTCCGTTCACATGAACTGTCGATAACCTCTCTGGGTTATCCTTGTGTTACAATGTTGTATTGAACTTGTACTTTTCTTAACAATTTCTAATAATTCCTATTAGATTCAATATATCAATATATATATATATATATATATATATATATATATAGGTAATTGGGGATACATAACTCCTCCCACCGTAAATAAAAATTAAGGTTTTTCTTAATTTTAAATACATAAAATTCATTATTTAAATTCATTTAAAATTCATTGTTTCTAAGGGTATACTTATTGTTTCTTTTTCTCTTTGTTTCCTTAAATCTAGAACTGTTTCCTTCATTCTTATATCTAAGGTACATTTTGTAAAATACATATATAATTACAAAATTATTAAAATGATTAATACAATTGTCCAAACATTTATATTATTATAATGTAACTTTGGCGTTTTGAGTTCACTTAATTGTTCTTTATAACTTTCCACTAATTTCACGGCGTGGTTGAGATCGTCTAAGTCTAGATGCTCTAGCTTCATAGGTTTCTTGATTATTTCTTCGTCTTCTTGTTGTATCTTGAACTGTAGTTCCGGTAGGTTTGCAAGTTTCTTTGTTGCTATGGGATCTTGATAAACTCTGATTACTTCATCTTTCAATTTCACATAACAATCTTCTTTGAGGGTAATTAGTTTGCTTCCGATTAATGCTTGGTTATTTTCATCTTGGTTGCAGTGGATGGTTGCTATTACTTCTGTTGGGAAAATGGCTATCCATTTGTTATCTGTAACTTTTGAATTTTCATATTAGTTATTTGCACTTGTTTGGTTTCACAGTTTTCGTAATGATTTGAGAATTTTAATAGTTGTACTTCACAAGGGCTGTCTTCTTGAATGGTTGTTGTCGTCATCGATTGACATAAATATTGGTTTGGTGTTACTTCAGTACATTTTTCGTTTGTATAACCATATCTCAGTTCATTTAGGGATAGGAATTTGGTTTTGGGTATGATTACTTGGTATGTGCTAGTAACTTTCGTTGGAAAAGCAAATAAATGATAATAATTATAACTGTTACTTTCTACTATCGGGATTTCTATTAGAAATATTATTTCGTTATTCTTAATGTAGCCTTTCACTATAGCTATCTTTTCAAATATTAGAATGTTCGATTCTGTTACATCAAAAGGTAATTTACTGTTAATTATAAATGATCTAATTCTTATTAATTCGTTTAATAAATCGGTTGGTTCAATAATACTAGAGTGTAAGGTATTTAGTTTTGTAAATGTAAATTGGGTTTTGCATACTGCCTAATTTAATTGGTAGTATACCGGGGTTGTTTTTTATATCTTCTATTATTACTTGGTTGTCCGTTCTACCTGGGTGGAGGTTGACGGTAAGGGTGATGATTGTCCATCTGAAATTACAGGGTGTCTTAGGTTTTTCAAATGAATGTATTTTGTTATTTTACCGTTGTCTACTA
Organism: Platerodrilus igneus; assembly: GCA_036346225.1. Lineage (NCBI taxonomy): Eukaryota > Metazoa > Arthropoda > Insecta > Coleoptera > Lycidae > Platerodrilus > Platerodrilus igneus. The sequence goes on from JARFIW010000828.1 coordinate 108,738, forward strand.
CTGCTATGTTTTTATCTGATATTTTCTTAATTTTAAATGGTCCTAAATTTCTGGGTGCTGTTTTATGTCGCTTGCTTTGAAAGTTTTTCTCATACACGGTTTGTCCTATTGAAAATTTATTTGAGTCGGTATTTTTATTTCGGGTTGTGGTGATACGTTCTTTATCGTTTTCTAATTTATCTTTTACTTTGTCATAAGTTATTTTTAGTTTTGTTTGTGATCTTTCGCATATTGTTGATATACTTCTTTGTTGTAGTGTATGTCATAGGGATTTCGTGAATCTGAATGTCCTAAGGTTAATTCTAAGGGTGTAAAATTTGTTGATGAGTGAATTGTGTTATTATAGGCGATTAGTGCGTATGACATTAAATTGGTTATATGTTCCTTTTTATAATTTATTCTTAATAATCGAATTTGTTCTAACAGGGTTAAATGTAATCGTTCGATTAGTCCGTTTGATTCAGGGTGGTTTTCCGTTATGAAATGAATTTTTATTTTGTGTAGTTCTAAAGTGTTTTGTATTGTCTCATTTTTAAATTCGCTACCATTGTCTAAAGTGATTGATTCGGGTGTTCCGTAAAATATGAAATATTGTAAAAATCCTTGGGTCACGTCAATGCTATTTTTGGATGTGATTGGTATTGCTTGGCCTATTTTTGTAAATGCGTCTACAATTGTTAGATAGTTTTGCGCTTCTACTACTAGAGTATCGGCATGTAGTTTTTGAAATGGTTTGTCAGGTATTTTGGTTAACATTAAGGGTATCTTTGGGGGTTTCCTATCGTATTTCGCTTTGTCACATAATTCACATTGGTTAATGAAATCTGTGGTCAAGTCTTTCATGTCTTTAAAATAATAACGTCTTATGAGTTGTTTTATTGTTTCGTTAATTCCACAATGGTTGGTTTTTCCTTCGTGTTGATTTCTAATTACATCGTTTATTTCGTCAGGGTCGTCTAGTGTTATTAGTTTTCTAGTACATCTGATGAGTTCAGGTCCAGAGTTGTTGAATAGTTTAATGTATAATTCTGAAAATCTTTGGTATAAATGTTCGGTGTTGAAATAAAAATAAAATCGTTTTTCTCGGGGTGTATTCTTTTAGAATTTTAATTATTTGTTCCTCGTTGTCGTCTTTAGTTATTTGAATTTGATATATTTTTTTGTTATCTACTTTTGTATATTTTACTGGATTGGGGTTATTTAAAACTTCGGTTATTATAAATTGATTGGGTTTCATATCGATTGCTTCGTTTAAAATTTTAATCGCGTTTTTTGGTTCTTCGTTTTGTGTCGAATGTATCGTGTTGATCTCGTCTGGATCTTCCCTTATTTCTTCTTCGTCTACGTTTCCTATAATGGATTCCGTTTCTAATGTATTGAGTTGGATTCTGCTTAAAGCGTCTGCGTTGTTGTTATAAATTTCCTTTTTATATATAATTTCGTAATCGTATTCTTCGAGTCTGATTCTCCATCTTGTAATTTTGAATTCGGTTCTTTCAGTTTGCATAACCATACTAGTGGTCTATGATCGGTGTATATGTAAAATTTTCTTCCGTATAAGTAAGGTCTAAAATATTTTGTTGCCCAAATTATGGCTAATAATTCTTTTTCTATGGTACTATATTTTTGTTCGGTTTCATTTAGGGTTCTGGATGCGTAGCTGATGGGTTTATCGCTACCTACTTTTCCTTGGCTCAATACTGCGCCTAATGCTACATTCGATGCGTCTGTCGTCAGTATAAATGGTTTTGTAAAGTCTGGGTATTCTAATACAGGGTGATTCGTTAATATGTTTTTAATTTTGTCTACGGCTTTAATAAATTCCGGGGTGTGTTCAATTTTGTTTCCCTTTTTTAAACAGTTTGTCAGGGTTTGGTTATCTGAGCGTAACCTTTAATGAATTTGCGGTAGTAACCACTAAGTCCTAGAAATCCTTTAATTTCTTTGTTTGTTTTTGGTAATGGGTAATTTAGAACTGCATTTGTTTTGTCTGGATTTGGCATTACTCCTTGGGGTGTTATTACATGTCCTAAAAATGATACTTCTTTTTGTAAGAATTCACTCTTGTCTAATTGTACTTTAAAATGTGCTTGTCTAAGTCTTTCGAATACTTTTTCAATCTTTCTATGTGTTCTACCAATGATGTGGAATAAACTATGATGTCGTCAAGGTATACAAGGCATTTTTCATTGTGTATTCCTCGTAGTATATTGTCCATGACTCTCTGGAAAGTAGCGGGTGCGTTCTTTAATCCAAATAGCATTCGTTTGTATTCGTAATGTCCTCTAGGTGTGCTGAAGGCTGTTTTGATATGTCTTTTCTTCCATCTCTACCTGATGGTATCCTGATGCTAGGTCTAATGTTGAAAAATATTGGCATTTGCCTAATTTGTCTAAAATTTCGGTTATATTTGGTAGTGGATATTTGTCATCTACCGTTTTTTCATTTAACTTTCTATAATCTATTACCATTCTGTACTTTCTCTTTCCGGTTGCGTCTAATTTCTTAGGTACTATTAACACGGGGCTGCTCCATGGTGAATTGGAGTGCTGGATTATGTCTTGGTCTAACAAGTCTGCTACTTGTCTGTCAGCTTCTTCTTGGCTTGCTATATGCTTTTGTAAAAATTGGCTTATTGTCTGTTAACTCGATATTATGTTTTACTGTGTTGGTGAATGTTAATGGTATTCCTTCGCAATGAAATATGTCTCGGTATTCAAAACATAAGTTTTAATTGCTCTTTCTTCTTCTTGATTGATGTCGGTATTGAAGCGGATGTTAGTTAAATTTTCTCTTAACATTTCGTCATGTTCTATTGGGTTGTAATCGTTTTCTAAATTTTCGTCTATTTCCATTTCGTTAAAATTTAGTTCTTCTACGTTAATTGGGTCTGTCAATGATAATTCTACGGGATAGTCGTTTGAATTTAATATTGTTGTGGTTGCATAATTATCTTTTATTTGCACTAAGGCAGTTGGGGTTTCTACTCCTTGTTGAAATGTCATATGATTTATTATTCCTAAATTTTGTTAGATTTTACTGGGATTTTTATTTTTCTTTCCGTTCGGGGTTCTATAGTGTATTTTTGTTCAACTTGTGTGTTTTGAAATTTAATTGGGATTTTTCCGTATTTTGTCCTTAATAAGCGATTTTTAATGTCAATGTTGGCTCCTAATTTTCTTAGAAGGTCCATTCCGATTAATCCGTCATATTTGTCGTTAAATTCGAATACACAAAATTTATGTTTCATTTTAACATTAAATGTTCTCGGTAAGGGTATATTGGCTACGAATTGGTGTAGTGTCGTTTGATGAGCTGTTTTAATTTTAAATGGTTCTCTTTCTACATAATCTAAATAATGTTTTTGTACGGTTCTGGGGCTAATTAATGTTTTAGAGGATCCAGTGTCGATTAATAGTTTGAATTTGGCGTGGGGTATTTCTATGTATGGTAATACTAAGTGATTTATGTTATTTAAGTTTATTAAGTTTGGTTGTCTATGAATGGGTCCATTTGAAAATTTGAATTCGAGTTTTTGTCGTCGTACTCCTCGTAAGTTTCGTATTGTTCGTCACGTTCATAAGTTTCTGCATGATTTGTTTCATTGTTCGTAGGTGTCTCAATGTAATTATTCTGGTCAGTGTCAAATTTTTCTATTTCTTGATGGAATAATTCTTCCGATGTAAAATTACGTTTCTGATGGGGGTTTGGTCGGATATGTGTTATTTTTGTATTTTGTCTGGTGTTACCAGATGAGGTATCCATTGGTGTTGGTTTGTAATAATTGTTAGGGTTGTTATTGTTATTAGTCATTGGTGTATTTCTGTTGGGGTTTGCGTTGAATATTGGTCTTTGTTGGTTTAGGTTTTGATTAAATCTAGGTTGGAATGTTGGTTTCGTAAAAGTTGGATTGAATGTTGGTCTTGAAAATTTTTTATATTGATTATTAAAATTTGTATTGTTAAAACTTGGGTTATTACTTTGCGGTTGACTTGTTTGTGCGTTAAAGGGTGTGAATTTTTGTTGAGGGATTGTTTGTCTTGTAGCTTGTATAGTTTTTATTGGTGAATAACTTTTATTCGCGTTGGGGTTGTATAGTCTGTTGCGGTAATACATTACATTTTCTTCTTCTATTACTAGGCTCATAGCTTCTTCTAGATTTTGGGGTCGTTGGAATCTGATTTTATCCGATAGTCGTTCTGGTAAAGCGTTTATATACGTGTCTAGTGCCATTTCGTCATACATTTTTGTTTTTAAATGTCTAACGTTTTGATCGGGTTCTTCGATTTTTAATTTTGTTAAAATTAAACTTCTCACGTCCTGGCATTTCATTCCGAATTGGTAGGGGATTGATTGTGTTCCATTCTAAGGTTTATTAGGTCTCGTACCAGGCATTTTATGTTACGTTGGTCTCCAAAATATGCAATTAGTAGCTGTTTAAACTCCTGGTCCATTCCTGTAAATCGTCCCTACTGGCGATTAAGGTTAGTGCCCTTCCGGTTAGTTTACTTATTACCAGGCGTATAAGCAATGAATTTCTTGCGTCATCTCCGGGTTTGTAGAAGGTTTTAGGAACATTTCATGCTCCAATGAAATTTGAGAGATGGGCCTGCGTGCCATCAAATGTCTGTATTGTCTCCAAATAGAGTCGCATGTCTGTGTTACTCATGTTGGTTAAGGGTTGTTTTCGATTTTGGGAAATTTTAAATTTTTTTTTTTTTTTGAATTAAGCTTTATTTCGCTATTTGTATTGTTATTTTCGCTTCGGATTTACTTAATTTTCCGTTTGGGTTGTGAAATTTCAAATTTTGTAAAAATTGGGGTTGATTTTCTATTTGTAACGTTAATTATGCTTTGGATGTATTAATTTTCTTTTGGATTAAATAATTTCGAATTTTGTAAAATTGGGATGTTGATTTAGCTATTTAAAACGTTAATTTTGGTTTTAGTTTGTTAATTTTCATTTAGATTGGGTAATTTTGAATTTGTAAAATTGGATTGATTTTCCTATTTTGAAACGTTAGTTTGGTTTGGGTTTATTAATTTTCCTTAGATTAGGTAATTTCAATTTTGTAAGATTGAGTTTATTTTGCTATTTTCAGCTTATTTGTTTGGTTTGTTAATTTTCAGTTTAGATTGGGTAATAAAATTTGGTAAAGGTTGAGGTTTATTTTGTTAATTTTCAGCGTTATTTTTGGTTAGGATTTGTTAATTTTCAGTTTAGATTGGGTAAAATTTGGTAAAGTTTGAGGTCTATTTTGTTAATTTTCAGCGTTATTTTTGGTTAGATTTGTTAATTTTACGTTTAGTATTGCGTCGAGTTATTTTTAAAATCGTAGTCGCTGTTATTTCTATTTAATTACACAGTGCGGTGATGTACTTGTGAGATCTGTATTCAATAGTGTTGAATTTAATTACCGTAGTCTTGGATTTGCTTGTTTTTTATCTTTCTGAAGAATAGTTTCTCTCGGTATTTACTCTATTTTGCGTTAGTTCAGTTCTGTTAACTCGTAATTAATACTTTTTCCGTGGGTTTTACTGAGTTGCGTAAACGTACAGTTCGTCTGTCTTGTGTTCTACTTATAACTTAAGGTTAATTACTCCTGCACTTTATGGTTGAAATTGAATACTTAAGTTGTAATCTTTGTTATTTAGTCACGTACGTTGAGGTAATTGCACTTACAGGTGTTAATAGAAATTTATAGGAATTACTAACTTACTTTCCGTACTTTGCATAAAGTGTTACGTCTAGTTTTATTTTTAAATATCTCGGTGTTCACGACTTGTAATTGAACTCTTCGTTATGTGCGTTTTCAGGTTATAATTATGAGCGTAAGATAACGTTTAGCGTTATTCTGTATTCGTATTGGAATAATGCACTTTATAAATGCTGATTAATTAGTTGAAAAACGTTTAGGTTTTATACCGTGATTGTTGCAATTATACACGCTTTTATGGATTAATTACTTGTAGGTATTAAATGCAAAACTGCATTGCTTTATTATTCCGTGATGGATTTAATTACTTATGATTGCGTTGTTGAAAGTTAAACTTTAGTACTGTGCAAAGATTCTGAAAGCGATTTTCTCTGAGGTTTAAAATGTGTAATAAGGATGCTTTCTTCGCGTATTTTACTTATCGTAGGTGGTTTTAAGTTACCGTAGCAGAGTGTTTTGCTAGAATTTATAGGGTCAATGGTTTTAATAACCGTTCCGTACTGCTTGTTCGAATTAGCTTTGAACTTAAGTTTGCGTTCTGTGTTTTTATTTTACCGGATTGAAACGTGCTTTTGAATCGCGCTAGTTAATGTTTCTATTTTGGTTTTAGTGAATGTGCGCCCGTTATTTTTTGGATTATTTTCGTTTTAATAATTGTGGTAAGAATCTCTTAATATCAATTCTCATTTACTTTTTAAAAGAAAATCTCTTTTACATTCAAGTCTCATTTGCTTTTTAAAGAAAAAAATATCTCTTTAACATTCGTCTCATAGGTTGATACTTTCTTAAAATAAGGTCTCGTTTTTTTTGGAAATAATTCACTTTGAAATTATTTTCAAAACAATATTCATAAAAATAAAATTCATAAACAATGATAAATAAATGGTAATCAATAATTATAATACTAGCATATATCAATTATAGTTTTTGGTTAAAAAAAAAGGTATGGAAATGAACTTACATTAATTTCGTCTGTTTCTTTGGTGGGCTCGATCGATTCTGTATCTTGTCCACCTTGGTTTGTTTGTTGGCTTTAGACGATTCTTGTTCCTTGTCCAACTTGGTTTGTTGTTGGATTTAGACTATTTGTGTTCTTCCTCCAACTTGGTTTGGGTTCTGCCAAAATTTCGAATTAAAATTCTTGGTCACCAATCTTCCGATTTTTGGATTCTCAGTGCCCTTTTGAGATCCGTTACGACTGCGCCAGTTAAGGTTCGGGCCTTTGGAGCTTTGTTTTTAAAAACAATTTCAAACTCTTAACACATTTATTTAATGAAATTTAGATTAACTTGTACATAATACTAAAATTAATTATTGTACTAGTGAGTAGCTTGAACAACGAAGTATGGAGTTTGAAGACTGACTCGGTTGAGTAGCTCAAACAACGAAGTATGGAGTTTGAAGACTGACTGCCGGGCATTGAGCTCCCGGGCCTTTTATAATAACCTGCCCCTCACACGGCTGTGGGAACTTGCAGATCTCATGTCTGCGTTTCTCTTAATTGTACACTTTATTACAATGTAACAACTTAATTCTAAGTAATTGCGGTCTGTTGACCGCCTGTGACCTGCCACCTGCAGTATCACTGCCCTCACGGATGCAAAGTTGCATGTCCGTTCACATGAACTGTCGATAACCTCTCTGGGTTATCCTTGTGTTACAATGTTGTATTGAACTTGTACTTTTCTTAACAATTTCTAATAATTCCTATTAGATTCAATATATCAATATATATATATATATATATATATAGGTAATTGGGGGATACATAACTCGCGTATCACTAAAATAATGTTCCGTAAAACAAGCACGTGCGGTCGAGTCAACAAGTTCTATCACTTTTTTTTTCCAACAGAAGATCAACAAAAACAATTAGTAAAGCAACGCGTATCACTAAAATAATGTTCCGTAAACAAGCACGTGCGGTCGAGTCAATCAAACACGTTACATATAAAGCATACTTCCTTCAAAAGCCATAAGAACTACACTACTTACAGTTAATATACAACTTTTATTTCACAAGAAAAACAACTAAAAATCGTGTCGTGCTTGTTCATGAACAATATTCGAAAATTTATACCGCCTTAATTCTCGCTATTTTCAAAGCAACAAGGAAACTGTACTTTTAACGTAATTAATATGTAGGAACAAAGAACAAACTACAACTGCTTGTAACGTGCATTTTTGGTGGCCTAACATTTTTAGTCTACTTAATTCTTACAATACATCGTTTTTGGATCGCGGTTTGTATAAAGTAAATACTTCCGCCTAGTTTTCAGATTGATATGCAAGTTGACTCGCCGGTATTAATTTTAAAAGATGGTTTAGTTGTAAATTGGAATACTCGTAAAATTACTTTCCACTTGTCATTAATAAATAATCCCGCTGTAATTAATTTGTGGATATACAGTGTAGGTAGACGATCAGAAGTTGTACTAGTAGGATTAGATATAAACAAAAAAGGGTCGTGTTTTGTTCTTGCTTGCGAGATGTCAAAAAATTAAGTGTAAGATACGGTTTTTCTGGTTGAACTAGGAGTGGTAGAGTTGGTGAAACTCGACGCACGGGTGTTCGAAGGACTTTCGACGTACGGCTTTAGTGCTTACGCGTGTCTACTAAACGTTTTTAGTCGTCTTTCTTATGGAAAAAAAAGCCGTAGAACTAACTTTCGTGGAGTCGTAGTTGGTCTTTGGGTTTCGATATAGGAATGACGTTAAAGATACTGATTCGTTCTGCTTTTAACTCGATGCACGCGGATGTTAAGGACATGGTTACGGACTCCCTTTAGTGATACATGTGCTTTACTTATTATGGCTTTTGTTGCTTGCTTTGTCTGGTGATATTTAAACTGTGACAGACTACCGGTATACAAAAGTAGTGGTTGAAGTTCCTCGCTGCTTTTTGTATGGTTATGCAACTAATATACCTAGTTCCTTCGTGTGATAGGGTCCGCTGCTAACCCCAGTGAAATCAGTCAGTGTGATTAGGGTAAGTTGTGATAAGTTCCATCAACACCCTCACCGTCTAGGGTGCAGTGCTTAGTTAGTGCCAGACATCGTGGATCCCACACTGCAATGGCAAGGAAGCGGTACTGAAGGACTTTGTGTAAGTTGCACTATTTCCTATTTGTTCTTACTGTAAATATCTACCCGTTTGTTTTTGCAATATTCCTTGTCGTTCTGATACCTTTTCCATAGACTTGCCCGCTATTTAATAACAAAAAAAAAAGAACAATCAACCCTACTGAATGACTCGAAACAATTGTGCTTATCTACTTATTTATGTCTTTGCTAAAAATTTTACTAAGTTACTTAGATTAATTATGTCTTACCTATTTATAACGAACAATCAACCATACTGAATGACTCAGAACAATTGTGCTTATCTACTTATTTATGTCTTTGCTAAAAATGTTACTAAATTACTTAGAGTAATTATGTCTTACCTAGTTATATTTTTTTTGTTACATTTTACCTGAATTATGTTTAATTGGTGTGTGATGAAACGTTTCTGCTACTCCCCAATATGGCCTCACTTTGTACTCAGAATTTTTCTGTACTGCTATTACTGTTGTTAGATTATAGAGTTTATCTAAACAGTTGCTCTTATTTATTCTATAAAGTACTGAACAATTTATACTTGATCCATAGGCTATGCTTTTTCTTTTTCTTTTCTTTTTTCTTTTTCTTTCAGGTTTACTATTCTAATTTCTCTATGGCAGATACTGGTACTAACTCCTGACAGCCGCTTCCCGTATAGATTCGTCTGCTTTCTACGCCCCCCCCCCTCTCCGATTGAGCCCGGTCACTGTTTTTTTTTCTTGGATTTTCTTTTGATACGCACGGCTACGAGCCACCGTGACATAACTTTGACGCACAACGTGGCGTCTACTAGAAATACGTAACATGCTCATCTGTTTAAATCAACTCGTTGCTATTCCAACCTCTTATCGTAAATTATCTAGACTTGTATATCCACATAAGGAACAAAATTTATATGAATGCAGCCATCATATCTACTAATTAATTACGAGCTGTTTATCATTTCCGATAAGTTGGAAAGTAATTTACGAATAATCCTATTTAAAATTCGTTCCTCGCAATTTATTTATTAATGAAAATCAATCTTCAATTAATCTATTTTTAAATTAATACACACGAGTTAAATTGCATACAAATCTGAACTATTCGAAAGTATTTACGAATTGGGTAGTGTAAAATGTTTAACTACAAAAATGCACGTTACAAATTTGCCGAAAAATTTATTTATATTTATACATTACTATTTTTTAGAATTTTCCAGTAATGATGTTGAATTACTTCAATATTGTGAAGAACCTTGCCGTGTTGAATTGATGTGTAAACATGTTTGTGCAGGATCATGTGGTAGATGTATACAGGGACGTATACACACAACATGCAAAGAAAAATGTGGGACTATTCTAGTATGTGGACATGAATGTTTTACTCCATGCAGACAAACTTGTCTCCCATGCACTCAGCGGTGCGGTTTCAAATGTCCTCATAGTAAATGTAAAAAGATATGTGGCGAGCCTTGCACTAAATGTGTCGAACCATGTATTCGTAAGTGCGACCACGTATTTTGTAAGGCTAAATGCGGAGAAATATGTACAGTGCCTCCGTGTAAGGAGCCATGCCCTAAAATATTGAAATGCAGACATAGGTGTGTTGGGTTTTGTGGAGATCCGTGTCCACCTCTGTGTCGTATCTGTAATCATGATGAGCTGACTGAGGTATTTTTTGGTTCTGAAGAAGAAGAAGATGCAAGATTTGTACTGCTTTTAGAATGTAAGCATGTTGTTGAAAGTGAAGGAATGGAGCAATGGCTTGAACAAGCTAGTCACGAAATTGGTTATAAACGATGTCCAAAATGTAAAACTATTTTATGTATAACAGAACGCTATAGCGAATTTATTAAAGCGGCGAAGGCTGATGTTATAAATATTAAAAGGCGCCTTTTCGGAGGTGCTGCAGAAAATGAAACAAAACGGCTAGAGTTACTACAGCAGTTTAAGGAACTATCTTCACGTGCTGTACGTATTGAAAAATGTGAGTATTCAGTACTTTTATTCACTTACTTAGGGATATTAATTTTAGATTCGAACTGTATATCCACAGTTATTGCAGACCTTACTGCTGCTATCAAACCAGTTAGAAACGATAGAAGACAACCAATAAATATGAATTTTATTAATACATTCACTGCAAAAATGCAAATACTTGAAAAAATCGTAAATATTTTCAACAAAGCCGAACTAGAGAAACATAACACAATTCAACATATGTTCAAATTGATCAAATTGCTATTGAAACCTTTATTACCTGCTGACCAAAGAATAACAAATCAGGAGATTGGAGACTTGGAGAGAGAAGTATACAGATTAGTTTGTTTTGTCCAATTATCTCAAATTGAAGAAGGCATTACTGTTACTAACACATCTGAAATTTCTAAACTTCATACTGAAATAAAAATATGATATTTGCTATTCATATCTTCAGTGACGATTATAATACTACTATTAAGAATAAAATTTTGGACTTCCATAAGAAAGTTAAAAGCAGATTGGTTATTACCGAACGTGAACGTGTAGAAATTGTTCAAGCAATGGGAATGGGATCTGGTCACTGGTTTAAATGTCCCAATGGCCATTATTATGTAATTGCTGATTGTGGCGGTGCAATGCAAGTAGGTACTTGTATTGAATGCGGCGAATCCGTTGGTGGTACACAGCATCGATTATTATCAACTAATCAACATGCAAGTGAAATGGATAATTCTAGTCGTCCTGCATGGCCACCTCGCTAGTTGTAAATAAATGACAATGTTAGATTTAAGTCTATATAAAATATCGTAAATACAAGTTTGTAGTGCAGTTTACATGTCGCATTTTAGTAGTATAACCAAAGTAACAACTAATGTATCACTAGCTATAAGTGCTCCACTTATGTTTTAATAGGAGGTTCTTTACTTTGCTGTCGATCAAATGCATAATACCCCTTACTTATACAATGTTAAAAGTTTCAATAAATGTTTCTCAGCGATTGATTTTATTATCGATTCTTCATTTAGGTTTTCAGTAATGAAATTGGTTAGACCTATATCTCCATTGTTTCTGAATCTGTGCTAACCAACACACGTCCCTGAAATTCCCGCAGCCTTATGCTTTCTGTGTATAGGCTAATCTAGGTCTATCTCTACCTCTCTTTGTTTCTTATCTCTACTTGTAATATATCTCGCACTATTCCCCAAATGTCTTGGAATGTGCCCTACCCCTTTACTTCTATTTTTTCTGTTTTCCTCATATATTTCTTCCTCTACTATTATTAGAGTTATTAACTTTGTCTGTCTATGCTATCATCGTCATACTCTGAAGCACCACTGTCTAAAAGTTTCTACCTTTTTCTGTCTACTTCTCCTACTGTGCCAAATTTTTCCTTGTTTCCATGTTTGTTGTCTTCAAACAGCTGCTGTTCTTTCTTGTTAGATATAGCACGGCTCCCCTTCTATCGTTTTCTAAATATAATTCTATTTCACCGATATGTGAAAGGGGTTAAATAACCCAAAGCTATTAAGATCACCCGACCTAAATTAATAGTTTTCCAATAAATCCTTTTGCACAATTGAGAATACTGTAAAACCAACTGCTGTTTATAAAATCATATTTAAGAACAGTTAATTTTTTTCATTAGGTTTTTCTTAATGGAAATTTGGATGCATATCTCCATTGGTGTCTGTTTTGAGTTAATCTATACATTTCTTGGTAATTTCCACGTCCTGCTTCGTGTAATATTAAAATTTGTAAAATTATAAAACGCAGCAGTCTGACAAAAACTGAAAGGACTGTAAAGTAAGGGCCTGCACGATTTACGATTACGTATCAAAAAATATAAGAAATTTAGAAAGACTTGGCTATCTACAAGCACGGAGACTGGGTTGATTCACATAGACATAAAGTTCATCGCCAACGATTTTCTATTTACAATGAACATGAAAATTTCTATTTTAAACAAAAATAAATAAAAAGTTACTATTGCTACGTTATGCAGCGTATGGGTCAGATAGAAATACCTGGCTAACTACCAATGTGGGGGATTCCTAGCAACACAAAAGTACATCCCAATGATTTTCTATTTACAATAAAAAAAGAAATAAAATTTCTATCTAAACAGCAAAAAAAATTAAACAAAGTTACTATTTAAAAAAAGCAATTTTACTCTATCGACAAATTTAATAATTGTTCCACGAAGTTCGCATTTCGTAGTTAACATGTAATAAATCTAACCAGTAAAAGGAATAATGTTGATACTTCCTCGTATAAGCAGATGGGTTAAGTAAAAAAAGCATTAAGTTTAGAAACCTTTCTAGTAAAGATTTTATCATAAAAAACATTAGCGTATCTAATTTCAAAGGGGTTTTACAAAAAAAAAGTGTTTTGTTCACAAGCACGATGCGAATTGGGTTTATCCCTTGTTATGTTAAAAAAAGAAAACAAGTTGCATACATGTGTCGGGATACTTATCTTGCCATCCATCGGAAGCAGATCAGCACAGCATTGCCGCGGTAGTCAGCAACAACCATACTGCTGCCGTAATTGCAACAGCGGTCTGCAAGCAAGAGCAGTTGATCTACGTCAAAGAATAATCGGGCCTACATAACAAGCAATTTGGCCTCCAGCTAAGAGCTGTATAAGGATTAATTTTACGCTATAGTAATGTGTAGCCAGTTAACGGATACTCAAAACAAGGTACCAAAAATAGAATTTATAGCATAAACTCGTCGTCTTAGAGTGGATAGATTGAAATTGAAAATTATTCGCAAGCGTATTTATTATAAAGAGGTAAATATATATGATGTTATTGACTTATGGAAGAGTAGCAAAGGAATCGATGTGGTTTTTAATTCATCGGTCGTAATTGAACATAACACTATTTAAAAAAAAATTATATTCTAGAGACAATTTTAATATTTGGGGTACGAAGTGTGCATTTCGTAGTTTAACATGTAAGACTAATTGGTAAAAAAGTAATGCTTATACTTTTGTATAAGCAAGTGCGTTAAGTAAAAAAGTGTTATTGCCGAACAAATTGTAGTGATTTTTATAAAAACAAATTAACAAGTAGTACTAGTGAAGCTAGTTTTTAGGTGGGTTTAGTAATCTGGTTTCACACCATCAAACACAAAAGGAAACAAGGAACATACCTCCACGTGCCAAGATACTTATCTTGCAGCTAAATCCGTGAAGGTGAACCAGCAACACATCCTGACCTCGTTTACTGATGAAGGGTCACAACAGCAGCCAGGTACGTTGATGTTGCAACCATAGCTGAACCAGTGGGTCTACGCAAAACCAATTGGGCCTATGTAGAAACATTTGGATTTACGTAAAAGAGAGCAATTTGCCCTATTTAGAAGTATCATTAGGCATACGTCGAAGAGCAGGGCACAATTTAACGTATCAATCTTTGACTATCTCTGAGCATGTTTGACCTAGTTATACCTCTACCTCTCTTTTTTCTTATTTCTGCTGCTAATATATTCTGCACTATTCCCTCATGCGTTAGTAAGTATCTTAGCATCCTATCTCTTCTATTTTTTTTATTGTTTTCCACATAGTTCTTTCTTCCCCTGCCATTTCTAGAACCTTTTCATTCTTATCCTTCTGTCCATGATATCTTCATCGTACATCTGTAACACCACAGTTAAATGCTCATTTTTCCATCCGCTTCTTCTACTATCCAAATTTCGCATCCAGTGATGTGCTTCACACATATACTTTCGACAAGCTTTTCCTTGTTTCTATGTTTGTTATCTTTGAACATAGTAGTTGCTTTTTCTTGTTAAACGCAGCACAGCCTTGTGCTAATCTTTGTTTTATTTTTTGTACCTTTCCTATCTTCCATTACTTAACTTTCTATGTAGCAGAAATTTTTGTCTTGTAAGTCCTTGTTTCCTATTGTTACCGTTGTTACCGTTGTTTGCTCTTTATATAGGCTATGTACTATCTTTCTATCCCAAAAACTCGTTACAATCTTTTTGAGTATTTTGAAGATTTTTTGTTATCTATTATATTTATTAAATGCCTCTTTAATTGACTATAAGAGTTACAAGAGTAATTTCAAGAGGTAAATAGTCTCGGCAACTGCAGTGCATTAAAAAAACGTATTGTCAATTGGAAAATACAAACAGAATGCTCGCAATTAATAATGTTAACAATATTAAAAAAAAATTTATACGAAATTAATTATTGCCCAAACAATTAAATATTCTACAAACAGAATTGCAAAGTGCAACTCCAGCATTATGAGAAATTATATTCCAATCTGAAAAGATCACACTTAATTTTTAAAATTTAAAAATTTTGCACAATTTATTACATCGGTGATGCAGTAAGTGAACTAATGAAAAAGAGTCATGCATGAAAAATCCATTTCGAATGGACCTGCACTTTGCTGAAGTTCTAGATTACTAGAACAGGTGAAATGGCTTGCTTGTTCTAATGAGCTAAAGAGTCAAACTACAGGTCCAACCAAAGTAGTAGGGTCGTTAGTGAGGAACCAGACTAAGACAGGTCCCCGAAAGAGGGCAGCGGCTCCTTCGGTACTTAGATTGGCAGATACCATAGCGGTCGGTATGGCAGTCTAAGACACACTACCGCGATGTGGAAGGCAACGGGAAACCACCACATTATCTCCCAAGTACACAGCGTACTTAAATTGTAACAAACATGATGGCATTCTCTGGGGTAAAAGATTCCGGAGTTAAAATAGTCCCCATTCGGATCTCCGGGAGGGGACTACATCGGAGGATGCGATCGGAAAGCTAAAAATAAGAGTCGGGAACATTCTGCGAGTCGGAGCGTGGAATGTTAGAAGTATGAAGCAAGTAGTTAACCTAGAGAACCTAAAAATCAAAATGAATAGGTTATCACTAGACATATTAGGGATCAGCGAAGTTCGGTGGCCAGAGGCGGGGGATTTTTGGAGTGGATGCTTCAGGGTAATTAATACAGGAGCACAGAAGGAAATTTGGGTGTGGAGATAGTTATGCGGAAAAAGATGTGTAGAAAATAACTTACAAAAGAACGAAAGAGTACTCATGGTTAGATTAGAATCTAAACCGGTAAACACAGTAATAATACAAGTATACATGCCCACCTCTAGCTACAGTGACGAAGAGGTAGAAGCCTTCTACAAAAATATCGAAGACAAATTAAGATATGTAAAAGGACATGAAAATTTAATAATTACGGGGGATTTTAATGCCGTGGTAGGTGAGGATAGGGAAGGAGCAGCAGTATGTTTATTTGAGGCACGAGAAACGACAGGGGAAATAGGCTGGTAGAATTTTGCGACAAGAACAATTTAATCATCACAAACACATTATTTCAACATCATGCTAGAAGACGATATACATGGCAAATGCCAGGAGATATAGGAAGATATCAAATAGATTACATTCTTGTTATACAACGATTTAGGAATCAAGTAAATGACTGTAGAAGCTACCCAGAAGCAGATATTGATACTGACCACAACATCGTAATTATGAAGGCCGCACTTAAATTTAAGAATCTGAAAAAAGAAATGGAAAAAGGCACTTGGACTTAGAGCAACTAAAAGATTAAGATATTCAAGAAAGATTCGAAAAAAAGTCAAATGAATTGCTCAAAGATATCGGGAAAATATCTAATACTAAGGAAGTAGAAACAGAATGGAATAACATTAAATCCAGCCTAGACATGGCGGCCAGAGATATTCTGAGGTATACACAAAAAGAAAATAATCAACCATGGATAGCAAAGGATATCCTGAATTTAATAGAAGAAAGACGAAAATACAAAAATAAATCAGACGAAACAGGAAAACAGAAATACAAAGCCATAAAATGGGAAATTATTTGAAAATGAAGGAAAGCTAAAGAACAATGGATTGCAGAAAAATGCAAAGAGGTATAAACGAAGATGGATATAGGAAAGACAGACAAAGCATACAAATTAATTAGAATGAATTTTAGGGATATAAAACCGTATAGCAAAAATATAAGGGAAGCGCAGGGAAACATCATCATAGAAAACGTAGAGAAAGTGGGTAGATGGCAAGAACATATAGGGAATTTATATGCAGGAGAAGAACTAACTGCATTAGAACAGGAATCAGACATTGAAAATTATGACTTGGGATATCCTATACGTAGGGATGAGTTTGAATTAGCATTAAAGAGTCTGAAAAATGTGTTACGTTTTTTTTCGTGGCCTCCACGTTGGGCGCCAAATTTATGCTACGTAACACAAAGAAAGTCAAAGAAATGACCGGGCTCAATCGGAGAGTAGGGGGGGTTGTAGAAAGCAGACTGACCTATGATGTATGCGGCGGTAAGGAGTTAGTAACAGTACCTGCAATAAAAGAAATTAGAATAGCAAACCTGCAATAAAAAAAGATTAGTCCTGCAAACCTGAAATAAAGAAAAAGCATAGCAGATATGCATAGTCTAAGTTATTCAGTACTGTTTAGATAAACTATATAATATAACAAGGTAAAAGCAATACAAAAATATTTAGTACAAAGTGAGGTAATATTGGGGAGTAGCAGAAACGTTTCCTCACACACCAATTAAACATAAATCAGACAAACAGTATTGATTTTTTTTCTTTCTTTTTTTTTTCTTAATCGCAGGCAAGTCTATTGTAAAAGGTATCAGGACGACGAAGATATGGCAAAACCACGGATAGATATTTAAAGTAATAATAAGTAGGAAATAGTTCAACTTACAAAAAGTCCTTCAGGAACGCTTCCTCGCATTTGAAGTGTGGGATTCACGAGGTCCTGCACTAGCGAAGCACTTCACCCTTTACTGGGAGGGTGTTGATGGAACTTATCACACGTTACCCTAATCACACCTACCTATTTCACTGGTGTTAGCAACAGACATTATCACGCGACGGAACTATGTAGCATTGATAAATTTCTTGTTACTTCTATTTCCTGAGGCAATAATTTCGAAATATGTTGCAGCACTAGTTTAATTTCAACTGGGACCAAATGTTTATTATCTTCATAAACATCTCAAAAAGCAGTGAGAAACTTCAAACAATACCTTTGTAAGCCGGCAATCTACCACATTTCGCAAATAACGAAACTTGCGCAAGCACTGGTCTACTTCAGATTCTTGGTTGTTAGAAAATTCAGAAACTACAGTATCACTGTATTTAAATAATCCAAAGTATGCGTTACTCTGAGAAGAAAAAGGACCGCGAAACTAGATCGCACACACCGTTTAAATATCAAAAGACAAAACAACTAAAAAGAACGATAACGGGTCAAGCACGTGTATCACTAAAGCAAGTCCGTCAAATGTTCCTTAAAACATTTATCTCACAAGAAAAACAACTAAAAACAATTAGTAAGGCAACGCGTATCACTAAAATAATGTTCCGTAAAACAAGCACGTGCGGTCGAGTCAACAAGTTCTATCACTTTTTTTCCAACAGAAAAGCAACAAAAAGAACAATTAGTAAAGCTACGCGTATCAGTAAAACCGTCAGTCAATGACCTTAAAACACACGTGCATCGACCAAACACGTTCGCCTATAAAACATACTATTTCAATCGCCATCAGAACTACACTATTTTCAAAGCAAAAAGGAAACAGCATTTTTAACGTAATTATCGGAACAAAACACAAACTATAACTCCTAATCTGTTTATCCAACTCGTTCTATTACAACCTCTTATCGATAACTAGAAAATCAATAATATCCACTCATTATAATACGACGCATTCACCTAAGGATGTGTTTCAATCTCGATCACCTAACCACACTATCGAATTGTAAAGAGTGAAAGTCGATAATCGCGTAATATAATATAAAGGGATTATTCGCAAACTAGTTAATAAATAGAAAATATAGAAATAGGAGTTACCGAAATGTATTTACTAATTGGGAAAAAGCGTAAAATGTTCAGCCATTAAAAATGCCCGTTACAAATGGTAAGGCGCCGGGTACAGATAAGGTGCAAGCAGAAACTCTAAAAGCCGCTGGACAAGCAGTAACAGAACGTCTCTTCCACCTTGTAAGCTATATGTATGAGACAGGCGAGATACCCAAAGATTTCAAACGTAGCATCATAGTAACTATACCAAAAAAGAAAGGCGCGGATAGATGTGAAAATTTTCTAACAATAAGTTTGACAGCACATGTGTCAAAAATATTAACTAGAATTGTGCAAAGACGAATGGAAAAACGGGCGGAAGAAATACTAGGAGAAGACCAATTTGGGTTTAGGCGAAACAGGAGAACACGGGAGGCTATTTTAGCTCTGAGAGTGATAATGGAGAAACAATAGGAAAAGGGAAAAGCGTGTATATAGGGTTTGTATATCTAGAAAAAGCATTCGACAATGTAAAATGGAAAAAATGTTTGAAATACTCAAAAAGGTTGGAATGAGTTTGTAACAAATACGATTATCTGCTTCTTAAATATACGCTTTTGTTTCATATATCTATTCAATAAATATTAAATTCCAATAGAACAATATATTACGGATTCATACATAGAGCCATCTATATTTAAATATTCAAAGTAAAATTTAAGATCTCTTCTATTTGTATGTATTTTGATACAATATCCCCTTTTCTGCGCGTGCTTGAATAGCATTCATTTGATATCGGTATGTAATCAGCATAGCATGTGTTAACGTCCGCCAGCAGGTTTTGATAAAACATGCCGTCCTAGAAAGAAGTGAAGTGGTGTCAACGAATACCATGGCTTCATTTTTAGTTGTAGTATCGACCTAAGTATAGTCAAGAAAATATATCTACGGTAGGTGAATAATTCTCAAACTTACCTTTAAAATCATTTTTCCCATTTCTTTTCTGCGCAAGTACGAAAGTACTAAAGATGAATTTATATTGAAATAAAGTAAAAACATACGGATATGCAAACACGTAATAAGCCCTGTTGGATATTGGTTGTACTGAAAGTGCAGTTTTAAATGTTGCTATGCGAGAGAGGGTGGAAATTTCCACATATGTTTGGTTAGTATAGAGGTCAAACTCGTGTCAGCCATGCGCACCTGCCATTATAAGTACCTAGATGTTTAAAGAATTTGGTGGCCTAGCAGATATTCAGCGGTGAGTCATCCTCAATTTTAGGGCTATATTCATTTCATGGAACCATCATTTACGATGTACAAATAATTTTTGAAAATTCTATATATGTTTACTTAAATTTGATACACGAAATTTTTGTGAAATTTTTATAGTCATTTAAATTGATACACTTAAAATTTTGTTCAAAATTTAATAGTCGAATAGTTCGTAAATGTTCTTATTATTTCAAAGGCATTTCTATAAGATAATTTTGAAGTTACAAGGTTATACTAAAATGTTTGCATAACTAAACATGTGATAACTTGATATTTGTTTGTCACATGATAGTGTATAATTTTTTTGACAGTAAACCTGCAGTACAGCTTAATTCAGACAATAAGTGTTTTTTGACCTTTGATTCTATCAAATATATCAGTTTAAAATATAGTTCTGTAATCTACGAAAAATCTGAGCATTTAACTTAATTCTTGTTCACTCGAACAGGATCCTATTCAAGTATCATAATGAAACTGTAATATAACAATGAAAAACATATATTTCTTATAGAGAATTAACGTAAATTATTCTATTATAAATGTCCTATGAGTATTCAGAGATTAATACTAGATCTTAATAAAGTAATTGTTTCGAAAGTCTCCGTACAGATAACTTTGTACAAGCGATGTATGTATATATTTTTTAAAATTAATAGAAAGAATAATAAGTTGTCGTAAAGCTTTCTTTCATTGAAATCAGCAGTAATTGTTCTATAGAAGCAAACAACCCCATTTATGAAGTTTTTGTAGTGAAGAGAGAGATGTTATTGGTGTTGGTTTATATATTTTTTTAAGCATAATTTTTACTATATGATCTTTCTTTACTTTAATTTTTTGTGATAAAGTAACTAGGCTCTAACGTAGCCCTAGTCTAAAAATATTTAGAAGTGATTAAATTTTCAGGTTGTACGAGAACGTCGTTCCCATTCCAGTTTGCAGAGTCAAAAGTAAGTATTATTTTTTTATATGTTGCTCGTCTTAAGGATTTTTTTTCTTTTCGAAGATTCCCGTATCTGATCTTCGGATAGTTTCTCATTATAACATTCATTAAGATACGGTGGCGTCCAATAAAACTTCTTTTTTTATCGTATACCATCCTACGACCCTAGCTCATAGCCCTGCCCTAAGTTGAAGAAGCTTAGCTGGCTGGAAGATCTCTTTAGAGGGTCATTTTTTTCTCAAAGCCGTTTATCATCCTTTTTACCCTGGGCTTAAACTTTAAACAGGAACCCCTCATAATCTATCGAGGCTCTGCTGCCTATAAGGAGGAAAAAAATGTTTGAAATACTCAACAAGATTGAAATGAGTTATAGGGATAGACGAATAGTACATAGCTTATACAAAGAGCAAACAGCAGTAATAGAATTAGAGCAGGAACGTAGAGAAGTAAACATTAGGAAAGGGGTGAGACAGGGATTTGCCCTATCCCCATTGATTTTTAACTTGTACATAGAAGAGGCAATGAATACTGTCAAATGCAGGAAGACATTTGGAATTACTATGCAGGGACAAAAGATTGATATGCTTAGATTTGCAAATGATATAGCGGTATTAGCATCTAGCAAGGAAGAGTTAGAAGCTGCTCTTAATGAAATGGAAACGGTTCTAACAGAGAGATTCGGTATGCAAATTAACAAAACTAAAACTAAAGTTCTAGTATGCAAATGTGGGGAAAATAAATCAAAAACAAGAATACAAGTATGTAACACGAACTTACAAGAGGTTAAGGATTTCTGCTATCTAGGAAACCAAATAACGCAAGATGGTAAAAGCACAAAAGATATAAAACAAAGATTAGCACAAGGTCGTGCTACATTTAACAACAAAAGCAACTACTGTATAATTGTAAAACAATAGAAGGTGACCGAACTGCATCTAACAAGAAAGAACAGCGCCTATGAGGAAAGACAATAAACATAGAACAAGAAGAAAATTGTTGAAAGCATATGTGTGGAGCACAGCACAGTATGCCTATGAAATACGGGCAGTCTGAAACGCAGACAGAAAAACGGTAGCAGCCTTTTGAAATGCTGTGCTTCAGATGTATGAGGACGATAGCATGGACAGACAAAGATAATAACGAATAGGTTATAGAAATAGTAAGGGAACAAGGATATCTGGGGAAAAAGATAAGAGAAATAGAAGGGCAGAATGCGTTCTAAGGCATTTTTAAGGAATAGTATGGGATATATTACAAGCACAGATGGGAAAAAGAGGTAAATGTAGACCTAGATCAGATAGTTATAGATGAAGACTGTGCAAATTTCATGGAAATCTGTAGGTTAGTTCAGAATAGGAAACAATGATGGTACGCGTCTAACCAGTTCCAGGACTGAAGACCTAATGAAGATGATGATGCATGAAAAATAAAAATTATCGTAGCTAGCTTTGGTTCTGAATGGTGAGAACAGAAATATCAATTATTTAGTTAACGTATATTTGTAAATGACTTTTATTCAATTTTACTGAAATTACCTGTACAGGGAATATCTGAATTGTACAAAAATCGTGTACTACTGAATATCGGGGAAATAGGGTATATATTTATAAACAATAGAAGGGTAACCGAACTGCATTTAACAAGAAAGAAGAGCAGCGGCTATGTTCGAAGACAACAAACATAGAAACAAGGAGAAACTTGCTGGAAGCATAGGTGTGGAATAGCACAGTATGTCTATGAAATAGGAGCAGTAGGAGAAGCAAACAGAAAAACGGTAGAAGCCTTTTGGAATGTTGTGCTTCAGATGTATGAGGATGATAGCATGGACAGACAAAGTTAATAATAAAGAGGTTGTAGAAATAGTAGGGGAATAAAGATATCTATGGAAAAAAGAATACGAGAAAAATAGTAGGGCAGGATACGTTCTAAGACATTTTTGGGGAATAGTGCAGGATATATTACAAGCAAAGATAGGAAAAAGGACGTAGAGGTAGACCTAGATCAGACTTTTGCACACAGGTAGTGAAAGATGCAGACTATGGAAATTTCAAGGAAATGTGTAGGTTTATACAGAATAGGAAACAATGAGGGTATTCGTCTAACCAGTTCCAGGACTGAAGCTAATGATGATGACAAAAATTCTAAAGGTGCATCTGAACCTTCTACAGCTACACAGAAAGGTTATTTAACACTGATTGATTGTTTCTGGAATTTATTACACTTCTATATTCGTGATACATTTATATGGTGATAGTTCTTAAAAGTCGGTAATACAGTTAAAAGCCGATAATACAGTTACCAAAGTTCATAAGATACATCGCGCAAGCGCAATGAATAAAGCGAGTGACGCCTCTAGCGGAGGGCAGCGCGAACCCCTTTTACAGGTTTCGCGTGGCCAACTACCATGACGTCATCATTACCCCAAATTATATTGCGCCATAATCGGAAATATAAAAAATTAAACAATGAAAGATAAAAGCGAATAATTTTAACAAACAGAATACTCACATAAGATATCCGGCTACATCCCGGAGGGATTAAAGATGGTGATTCCTCCGGAGCTGCTAGCGGGGCATGGACATCAGGGTCGTGGAGTCCAGTTTGCCGAAGGTTGCTGATTACCTACCTATGCAGGGAATGACGGAAAAAAACAGGTAAGGGTCGACAAACAAAAGATAAGCAAGCAGGATATCTACATAGGTAAAGCTAGCGATACGTTACCAAAAAAACGACCACTTCACTCGACGAACCAAGACAAAAAGGCCACGTTTCAGAGCGTCACCCAAACCTCTCACCACTTTGTCCCCACTCCTTGTCTTTTTCACATCCGCACGAAGTTATTCGTCTACCCCTCTAGTGTCACGCCATCTGCGCAAACTCACTATGACGTATCGGAAGTACGCCTAGTCTATTTAAAATTCCCGCGCGCCGCGTCTTTTGAAATTATGGCGCCAAACTTCCGTACATCAAAACTTAACCTAGAAACAATGTTTAAGTGCCGATTTGGCACGTAACAAATTAACGTTTGACCAAACTGCTTGAAGATCCGTTCTTTGACTTGTCTCTAAATAGAGGTAACTACCCATACGTAGACGTATACTTCTACCTACCAATATAACAATCAAAATTGAAACTAAATAATTTCAATGCTTTTGCTTTCATAGCACTTAAAGGCTCTCTGATGGGTTTTTAAAACCACTTCGCTACATTGAAGTAATTTCACATCATATTTTGCTTAAAGCCAATGTCCAACACTTTTACAGCCTTTTGTTCCCCCGCAACTCTCGAACGCACTTTTCTAACATGGCATAGTATAGATTATTATTCATTGATAAAATGAGAATGATATAAATATTGTTATGGCTTTTAGTTAGTAATTTGAATGCAAAGAGTAGTTTGATAAACAGAAGATGGTGAAGTTATTGGAAATAGAACTATAGTTCCTAAAATTTAGCATCTCTGAGAAATACATTTTGATTGGCTGAATTAATTTATAAGCATAGTTTTTATTACATGATGTTTTAGCCTGTCAATACTTTAACTTGGCTTCGTATATTATTAATATGACTAATTTACTGTATTTGTAATCTTGATTTTGTATATGAATTAATTCTCTATTATACCCTCTGACCTACTGGAGCACTGCCAGATCTGTTTTACAGATGGCATGTTCCAGTAACTTCTACAATTTTCTATGGAAGTTACTTTCTTAGAAACTGCAAATCTAATTTAAATGGGAGTGATGTCCAATCTATTACTGGTTTAAAAGGGTTTTTACATGCTGAATTGACAATAGTACCTCAATTAATTTTATTCTACAAGAGCGAAGTGATTTTACTGTAAAATAATGTATTGCTAGTTTTAGCGGTGTGGGGTGGGTTCTATGAAAGCAAGTGCAAACTTTAAGGAATATGCAGATTATAACACTTATTAAATACTTTTACACCTACCTCAAAAGGTCTTTAAACTCTCTTTGTCTAATAAAGCTTTTGAGCACTAATCCATTTTATTTAAGGTAATACATATCGAAAACAATTTTTTTTTAATACAGTATTGAGTTTAGTGTTTGTGGAACAACGTGTTGCAAGTATGAAAACAATTAGAAGTTGATCAAGTTAATAATTAAATCATTTTTACCCTGATGTTTCTTTTACTCTTCGTCAGATTTGGAAGATCTGAGGTGATTCACATCAATAAAACAGCCCTATTATAAAAAGTGTGGAATTTTTGAGTGACAGTGGTGAAACTAAAGTAAATGATATATTGCTGTTAAATAGAAATGCTTCTGCAATTAACATGCGAATTAGTTCGATGCACATAAGCACAGGTTAACAATGACAGAAAACCTTCTTTAGCTGCTAAATCTAAGCTTGTGTTGTTTGAAAATAAACGCCATTTGAGTGAGAACGTATTTAAATTGAAGTCACACTATAATATGTAAGATTTGTTTATATTATTGAAATAACGCTTAAATATAAATTTACATAATTGCAGAATTTTCACAAATGTACATTTCACACCATTACAATTGCACAGAACTTTTCGACTACATTGTATGAAGCAAGTTGAACGGAGGTTCAAAGTAGAATTCGGTTCCATGAGGAAATAGCGTTTTTAGCATCTTTGTTGAATATGCTCCCCATTGTGAGTTATTCTGTTCTGCAAATAATTAAAGTTAATTGGACATTTGAACCATTTCGAATGGACCTGCACCTTGCCGAAGTTCTAAATTACTAGAACAGGTGAAATGGCTTGCGTGTTCTAATGAGCTAAAGAGCCAAACTACAGGTCCAACTAAAGTAGTAGGGTCGTTAGTGACGAACCAGACTAAGACAGGTCCTCGAAAGAGGGCAGCGACTCTTTCGGTACTTATATTGGCAGAGACCATAGGGGTTGGTATGGCAGTCTAAGTCACACTACCGTGATGTGGAAGGCAACGGAAACCACCACATTACCTCCCAAGCACACAGTGTACTTAAATTGTAATACACATGATGGCATTCTCTGGGGTAAAAGATTCCGGAGATAAAATAGTCCCCCATTCGGATCTCTGGGAAGGGACTACTTCGGAGGATGCGATCGGAAAGTTAAAAATAAGAGTCGGAACATTCTGCGAGTCGGAGCGTGGAATGTTAGAAGTATGAAGCAAGTAGGTAAGCTAGAGAACCTAAAATCGAAATGAATAGGTTATCACTAGACATAGTAGGGATCAGCGAAGTTCGGTGGCCAGAGGCGGGGATTTTGGAGTGGAGACTTCAGGGTAAATCATACAGGAGCAGAGGACGGAAATTTGGGTGTGGGGATAGTTATGCGGAAAAAGATAGGATACTGTGTAGAAAATTACTTACAAAAGAACGAAAGAGTACTCATGGTTAGATTAGAATCTAAACCGGTAAACACAGTAATAATACAAGTATACATGCCCACCTCTAGCTACAGTGACGAAGAGGTAGAAGAAATCTACAAAGATATCGAAGACATATTAAGATACGTAAAGGACATGAAAATTTAATAATTACGGGGATTTAAATGCTGTGGTAGGTGAGGGTAGGAAGGAGCGGTAGTAGGTTTATTTGGTTTAGGCACGAGAAACGACAGGGAAATAGGCTGGTAGAATTTTGCGACAAGAACAATTTAATCATCACAAACACATTATTTCAACATCATGCTAGAAGACGATATACGTGGAAGATGCCAGGAGATATAGGACGATATCAAATAGATTACATTCTTGTTAGACAACGGTTTAGGAATCAAGTAAAAGACAGTAGAAGCTACCCAGAAGCAGATATAGATACTGACCACAACATCGTAATTATGAAGGCCGCACTTAAATTTAAAAATCTGAAAAAGAGGAACGGAAAAAGGCACTTGGACTTAGAGAAACTAAAAAACAAAGATATTCAAGTAAGATTAAAAAAAAAGTCAAATGAATTGCTGAATGATATCGGGAAAATATCTGAAACTAAGGAAGTAGAAACAGAATGGAATAACATTAAATCCAGCCTAGACATGGCGGCCAGAGATATTTTGGGGTATACACAAAAAGAAAATAAGAAACCATGGATAACAAAGGATATCGTGAATTTAATAGAAGAAAGACGAAAATACAAAATAAATCAGACGAAACAGGAAAACAGAGATACAAAGCCATAAAATGGGAAATTATTCTAAAATGCAGGAAAGCTAAAGAACAATGGATTGATGAAAAGTGCAAAGAAGTACAAACTAAGATGGAAATGGGAAAGACAGACGAAGCATACAAATTAATTAGAATGAATTTTAGGGATATAAAACCGTATAGCAAAAATATAAGGGACGCACAAGGAAGCGTCATTATAGAAAACGTAGAGATAGTGAGTAGATGGCAAGAATATATATGGAATTTATATGCAGGAGAGGAACTAACAGCATTAGAACAGGAATCAGACATTGAAAATGATGACTTGGGATATCCTATACTTCGAGACGAGTTTGCATTAGCATTAAAGAGTCTGAAAAATGGTAAGGCGCCGGGTACAGATAAGGTGCAAGCAGAAACTCTAAAAGCCGCTGGACAAGCAGTAACAGAACGTCTCTTCCAACTTGTAAGCTATATGTATGAGACAGGCGAGATACCCAAAGATTTCAAACGTAGCATCATAGTAACTATACCAAAAAAGAAAGGCGCGGATAGATGTGAAAATTTTCGAACAATAAGTTTGACAGCACACGTGTCAAAAATATTAACTAGAATTGTGCAAAGACGAATGGAAAAACGAGCTGAAGAAATACTAGGAGAAGATCAATTTGGGTTTAGGCGAAACAGGGGAACACGGGAGGCTATTTTAGCTCTGAGAGTGATAATGGAGAAAACAATAGAGAAAGGGAAAGCATGTATATAGGGTTTGTAGATCTGGAAAAAGCATTCGACAATGTAAATTGGAAAAAATGTTTGAAATACTCAAAAGATTGGAATGAGTTATAGGGATAGACGAATAGTACATAGCTTATACAAAGAGCAAACAGCAGTAATAGAATTAGAGCAGGAACGTAGAGAAGTAAACATTAGGAAAGGGGTGAGACAGGGATGTGCCCTATCCCCATTGATTTTAACTTGTACATAGAAGAGGCAATGAATACTGTCAAATGCAGAAAGACATTTGGAATTACTATGCAGGGACAAAAATTGATATGCTTAGATTTGCAGATGATATAGCGGTATTAGCGTCTAGCAAGGAAGAGTTAGAAGCGGCTCTTAATGAAATGGAAACGGTTCTAACAGAGAGATACGGTATGAAAATTAACAAAACTAAAACTAAAGTTCTAGTTTGCAAAGGTGGGAAAATAAATCAAAACAAGAATACAAGTATTTAACACGAACTTACAAGAGGTTAAGGATTTCTGCTACCTAGGAAGCCAAATAACGCAAGATGGGAAAAGCACAAAGATATAAAACAAAGATTAGCACAAGGTCGTGCTACATTTAACAAGAAAAGCAACTATTGTGCTAAAAGACCACAAACATAGAAACAAGGAAAAGATTGCTTAAAACATATGTGTGGAGCACAGCACTGTACGGCTGTGAAGCCTGGGCAGTAGGAGAAGCGGACAAGAAAAAGGTGAAAGCCTTTGAAATGTGGTGTTACAGGCGTATGATGAAGATATCATGGACAGACAAAGTTAAGAACAAAGAGGTACTAAAAATGGTAGGGGAAGAAAGAAATATGTGGAAAACGGTAAAAAATAGGAGAGATAGGATGATAGGCCACATACTACGGCATGAGGGAATAGTGCGAAATATTTTAGAAGCAGAGATAGGAAAAAAGAGAAGAAGAGGCAGACCTAGATTAGACTACTGCACACAGATAGTAAAAGATGTAGGCTGTAGAGGTTTCAGGGAGATGTGTAGGCTAGCCCAGAATAGAAATCAATGCAGGTACGCATCCAACCAATCCCAAGATGGATAAACTAATGACGAAAAGATAACTGTGCGTAAACATGATGATTATTATAAGTAACTACAAGAATTGGTTGGGCAATATTCTCGAATAATGTTAAGTGTGTGAAAGGATTTACTGGAAAACCATTATTTCGGCAAATGTCTAAGTGTTGGGGATCTTGGTAGCCACAGGTTGCTCAACCTCCTTCACTGAATCTCGGTAAAATAGGGTATAAAATTAGAAAACAATAGAAAGGAACGAGCTGAATACACATACTCCCTGAAAAGAAGAAAAGAAGAAAGAAGAAAACCACCAAAAACGCAAAATCAAAGAAGCTGCCTATATAACCCTACATAAAAATAACTGCGTTGTAAACGAATCCGTGACTTTCAGTAAACAATGGATTCCATTACTAAAAGAAATAACAAATGAAAATCAAATACCCACAATATCTAGGTAGCATTGCAAGTTTTCCTGGGTTTTCCTTGCAATATTAACATGAAATACAGCCTACATACATGATTTCTATTTATACATAAAATAACTAATTACATAAAATAAGCATATTAACAATCCTTGTAAAACAGCATTGGTATATGACAAGTATAAGTCCACAATAAGGTTACCTCAAAACCATATACAATCTCCGTTGAACAGTATTGGTATCTGACAAGTGTAAACCCGCCATAGGGTCGCCTCAGATCCATATACAATCTTCATAGAACAACATTGGTATCTGACAAGTGTAAACCCGCCATAGAGTCGCCTCAGAACCATGTTAAAATCTACCAAAGAGGTAACTTAAATCATAATGAATTTTCTCCCTCAAAATAAATATAAAAAAACGACTACTTAAGCCTTTCAATAATGCAATCGCACACTTCTTTAATAACCATCCTCTCAATTGTATAAATAGAAACATGTTAAAAAATGTTTTCCAATTCCAAGTTATTGAATTTATATAAAATTCACCAATAAAAATTAATCAGCTGATTTCACGTTAAGCGTATTGGCTACCTAAAGAAAGCCGATCCCAGGCATAACACAAATTGAAGGCAATCATTCTGTTAAACTTTAAAAATTTTTGCTTTGTATACTCAAACCAAATATTTCAAACATCAATAAATCAAAGTCACCTTCAATTTATGTCATAAATGCCAAACTTGAAATTTTTATTATAATTTTGACAACGATCCTAGGTCTTGGATCGAAACGTAAATAAAGTTGTTTTTAAAAACTATGAGTGGTTTAATTCCCAAAGAAGATTAACCTGAATACTGTTACGTGCCAATCGGCACTTAAACATTGTATTTAGGTTAGTTTTGATGTACGGAAGTTTCGCGCCATAATTTCAAAAGACGCGGCGCGTGGAATTTTAATAGACTAGGCGTGTACTTCCGTTACGTCATAGTGAGTTTGCGCAGATTGCGCGACGCTAGAGGGTTGGACGAATAAGTTCGCGCCAATGTGTAAAAGACAAAAGAGTGGGGACGAGTTTCCTCTGCTCTCTAGAACGTGGCTGTTTGCTTTTGTTCTTCGAGTGAAGTGTACGTTTTTTGGGTAACGTATCGTTATCTTATCTATGTAGATTTCCTTGTTTGCTTGTCTTTGTTTGTTGCTCCCTTACCATGTTCCTGTCTATTCCCTACATAGGTAGATAAATTTGCAGCTACCTAGGGCAGGCCGAACCGTACGACCCGAGAATAAGCCGGAAGCCCATGTTCCGCCAGCAGCTCCGGAGGAATCACCATCTTTAATCCCTCCGGGATGTAGCCGATGGACTTGGGAGAAGCCAACTATAGCCCCATTCCGTCGAATGCAGGATTTCTGAATGAGACTCTTTTTGTTTAAATTTTGATATTTCCGATTATGGCGCAATATAATTTTGTGTAATGGTGACGTCATGGTAGTTGGCAACGCGGAATCTGTAATAAGGTTCGCGCTTCCGGCCGCCAGGGGCGTTGCATTGCTTTCGTATTCATTGCGCTTGCGCGATGTATTTATGAACTCTTAAACTGTATTACCGACTTCGTAAACTGTTTTATCGACTTTTAAATTGCAAGAACTATCACCAAGTAAATTGTAATAGAATGGCGCCCTTATCAACGTGGAAATGGTGAACCTAGGGTTTTTTCTCTTCTTTGTTTTTAGGTTATAATAATTTCCTTTATAAAGATACAATGTATAAACTGATGTTATTTAAACAGCTTTTTCACTAAAATAACCCTACTTTTATGCATGTGAGTATACAAATAAAACTTTCACCTTATTTTATGTCTTTAAACACTGTTTATTACAAAATTATCTATATATATTGCTGTGATATACTCCTGTGAATGCGGGAACTGGGTCCTTTCAACAAAAAAATTCTAGTCCCACCGATTGGGCGTCATAAACTTCTGTGATCCTGTTTTCGCCTCGGCTGCTCACCTAATTTTATAAACCTCCTCATTCATAAAATTAAACAACACATTCCTACCACAAACATCAACGTTAACTCTATTTACATCAATATTCAGAATACATTAAATTTTCAAAATTAAAATTCAGCATAAATTTCAGTATCAGAAAATTTCAAAATTAAATTTATTTTCATTTTAATGTGCATCCAGAATTAAAGTCCTTGTAGGATGCCCACTAATTACTATAACAATATATGCAGACCGGAGTCTGAGTACAAAGGGAGCATCTACCACCCCTTTACGTTAATTAACCAGGTTCGTCTAATTGAGCTCAAAGACATACCCAAATTTTCATCATAATTCAGAACATCAATACTAAATACCCCTTTCTACTTAAACAAGCAAATTTCACCTTAAAATTAAAATTTTATTGTTAGTACAATTTCACTAATGTCCATTTAAAGTAAATCAATTATAAAGTTATTCAACACACACCAAAATGTCAAACAAAATAGTATAATTTACCTGAAGGTTACTGTCCTCGTAGCTTCAATGTACATCGTCCCTTTAGTTAATCACACCATTCCAACAGGATTATATTTACGGCTTCTAATTCTCAACGCTTTTAAAATTTTCTCCATCACCATTTATTTAAAGTTGTTTCTGGGCTTTTCCGGAACTCATCTGTGTATATCTGACCCTGGTTTTGTGGATCCAGACACGTTTTTGAACCATTTAATTATTAACACCCCGAAAATAACAAAGAAATTCATACTTCTTTCACCAATATACGCCAAAACTGCCTACTTTTGTGTATACATTTGTCGTTGTAAATTTTGCTAATTGGTACAGTGATACTAAATTTTATTACCTTGTATCTAAGTGCACTGAAGTACATTCATGTTAGCACGTAAATAACAAACTATTTTGAATCACTAAAATATACGAGCAAACTTTAAATTATTTTATCAAACTAAAATGCACTGTTTAACATCTTCAATCAAGTCGCGGATCTAAGAGAGCTTTTAACGCATCGAATAGTCAAAAGTCTAAGAGAGCTTGTTTATATTCACCTCGGTATATATAGCGAATAGCCGGCACGTCGCTTTTGTCCTCAAAACAGACAATTCTTAAGAATTTCTCATGCTATGTTCCCAGTCCGTAGCCTGTGCGTCGGTTTTACGAATTTTGTACTCGCCAGTTGAAAATCTCAGAAATTCTCACGGCACGCAAACATGTCCGAGAAAACTAATTAATTTTTACAGAAATTGTTGTTTCTACCTCTGATATTTGCATCCTATTTTCAACCAATTGTGACCCTCGTGACGTTGCTTAAATCACGCCTTTACTATATGTGTCTTTGCTTGACGCATTTTCTCTTTCCTTTTCTAACCTGTTCGTATTGTTGCAAATTGATATTCTTTATTATCGATTATATTTTAGTCCATGTGGACTATCTGAGTTCAAATAACCCCGTATCGCACCTTCTCGTGAATATTAAGCCCCGGTTTCTCCAAGATTCTTTGAAACCATTTGTTATCTACACAATTTTCGCCGTACGTGATATTTAAACTACGCAGGTGTTCAAAATAATATTAATTCTCAGAGCTTTTAAATAAACCCTGTTTTGTATTTCGTGCTAAAGCATCTGACCGTTTCCAATATCCTTAGAATCGACATGTTTATCTAAACAAATTAAACTGAAATTGCCTTTTAAAATACGCAGGTGTGTTCAAACATCCTACTTCTAACTAACACTTCTAGGATTTGCATTTTATTGGGTTTTACAAGTTTCTATAGATATTATCTGTACGTTTTGTTCAATACCGGTTACTTGAAATAGAGTTAATTAAGATAAATTTTGCATGTAATTTCTCTTTGTTTCTTTATTAGGAATAAATAAATTACACGCAGAGTTTTTTTTAATACTGTTTCTTTTGATATAAAGCGTCTTGTACATGATTTAAATTTCTTATTTTTACTGAAACGACCGAATTTATTTATGCTTCATGGTTTTAATAAAGCGTATTATTTAATAAAATTCCTTATACACGGTGATTAAAATTCTTTGATGTGATTATTTAATTTTCTACCCTGGTCTAAATATATATATATATATATATATATATATATATATATATATATATTAAATTAAAATATAATCTTTGTTTTCTTAACTTTAGATCTTTTGAAACTTGAATACACTGTCTTCTATGTTACATTTTAAAAACTGCATTATTGTTTTACCTATTCAATTAATACAGTATTGCCCGAAATAAACAGTACTGAAATTGTAATTGTTTTGTATATTTAAAAAATACATATTATTGACACTTTATTATATGTTCTAAATGTGCACCTCCTCGTTCGAGACAGACTTCATAACGATGTTCTAAGTTTCTGGTCATGTTATTGAATAAGGGTTGTCTCAGGGCTGCGAAGAAGACTAACGGCATCCTTTAATTCATCGATGGTTTGTGGTGCCCGTTTGAAAACGGCATTTTTAGCCATGCCCCATGTATGCGTCTGGAGGTGTGAGGTCTGGAGAATGTGAAGGATAAGGGAAGTCAGTAAATCGTGATATGAATTTGCTTGGAAAATGTTCTTGAAGAAATTGACGAATTGCGGCAGCAGTATGGCAAGTTGCCCCGTCCTGCTGAAAAAATTGGTTTCGAAATGCCAAGTTACGTGCACGACAGAATTGACGTAGATCAGGGATAAATCGTGTTAAAATTTGTCTGTACCTCTGTTGATTAAGTGTGACTTGCCTACCATTCTCTTCGATAAAGTACGGACCAATGATTCCGTGTCCGGAAACAGCACACCAGACACTCACTTTTTCACTATGTAAAGGAACCTCTTGAACCTCATCGGGTCGGGCAAAGCCCAGAAATCGATTTGTGCGACGATTCACATAGCCTGACAAGTGAAAATGTGCTTCGTCTGAAAACCAAACATTTTCAAAAATTCAGGATTTTCATACTGTAACGCGAGAATTCTGGCGCAATATTCCACTCCACTGCGATAATCCCGAGGATGTAGTTGTTGATGTACCTGAATCACATACGAAAATGTACCCAGCTCCTTCAGGATTCTTTGAAAGGAAGTTCTTTTAAATCAAGTTGTAACGCTGTCCTTGCCTGGCTGACTTTCGGATTTTCTAAGATTTGCTCAAAAACACGTTCATGGTTATTGTTGTTGTTAACTGTCCTGGGACGCCCGAGTTTCCTTTTCGTTGGCACAATACACTACCTGTATTTCTAAACTTTTCAATAACCTTCAAAATTACAGCATTACTTGGAGAACGTTTATTAAACCTTTGTGTGAATTGATCAGACACGTATAGCAAACTTGCACCATTACGTCGGCCGATTTCGTATGAACGAAAATAATGCTCTACCAGAAACACTTTCTCCTCTGTACTTAACACCATTTTTAACAATTAGGCCCTACTAATTACTTGTTTGAGGTTTACTTGACAGGTCTATATTAGCTAACTTGAGTGTGACAGCGCACGCATAAAAACACCGCCAACTTAGTTTCAGTACTGTTTATTTCGGGCAATACTGTAATATCTCAATTACCTTTACAAGAAAACCTTGTGTTTAAAAGCACTGAGCGAAATAAATTGGCCTTTTTAATATCTTTTTATGAAACGTTAAACTATGGATTCTTGTTGCTTTTGTTAAATAACATTACCTACATGTTTTTCTAATTTCGAATGCCTTTTTGTAGTTTATCAATGATATATTTCTTTGTTAAATACTAACCTTGCTCGCATATAGTTTTAAACGTGTTTCTTAAGTTTTTTGGTTACTTATCATGTTAACATTTGCATATTATTCTTTACGAATGCTCTCATAGGAAGTTTTCATCGTTAAATATCTTATCGCACT
The DNA here is from genome assembly GCA_036346225.1 of Platerodrilus igneus. Taxonomy (NCBI): domain Eukaryota; kingdom Metazoa; phylum Arthropoda; class Insecta; order Coleoptera; family Lycidae; genus Platerodrilus; species Platerodrilus igneus. The sequence goes on from JARFIW010000828.1 coordinate 143,780, forward strand.
GACTTGAAGTAGTTGTAACGTTTTTTTACTTTCTGATTTACGTCAGTACTGCATATCTCATATATATCGTGTCTCAAATAGAAATCCAAGATGAATGTTTCACATTTAAAATCTCTTAAGTTAATTTACGAGATTGAGTGTAGGAATATTACTGCCGCGCATAATCAAAATGATAGGAGATCTCAACTCAGGGCCATTTTAGCCCAGGAAATGAAGGGCGTTGCTATCTCAAAGAAAACCGTTGGCGATTGGCCTCTTAACGTATCTGAAATTAAACTTTCTTTGGACGACATATCTGGTGTAATAAATAGAACAGATCCTGGTGCCAGTGATATCGAGCTAGGGCGTTTAGTTTCCAGAATAACGCATGTCAAACAGCGTATCGAATTATTATCTTTATATGACGATGAGCAAGCGACCCAAGCTAAACAAAGTTTGTTGTCGGAAATATTATTACTTGAAGGAATTGTTCTTGACAAACTCAATCCAAATGCAGACGTAGATATATCGTTACCCTTTTTCAAATCTCGTATTTGCTCAACCTAAACCATTAGGGAAATCTATACCTGTATACAAATGGGGTCTCACTTTTCAAGGGTTTCATGCGCAAGTCTCTCTATCGTCCTTTCTTGGCCGTATTAACGACTTCAGAATTTCTCGGCAGTGTACAGACCAGGACTTATTTGTCTCAGCAGGTGACTTGTTTTCAGACTCAGCGTTGATATGGTACAGAAACATCCGAGACCAAATTTCTACCTGGGAGGAGTTAGTTGCGTGTTTGAAACGAGACTTCCTACCTCATGGTTATATTACCGACCTTTAGAACGAGATACGTAATCGAACCCAAGGTCCTGACGAAAATGTTGTTTCTTTTATTACCTCATTAGAAGCTTTATATAGCAGACTCGACAAAAAACCTTCAGAATCCGAAATTATCGATCAGTTACTTAGAAATTTAAACCCGTATTTCTCTGAACGTTTGGCATTACAACACATCTCTTCGTTAGCCCATTTTAAAGATCTATGTCGTTCTCTTCAGGAAGTGAAGTTAAGGATTGATAAATATCGTCCGCCCCCAGAGAAACAATCTGGTCTTTTAGAACCCGATTTAGCTTGTCAAGCTCAAGCTTCCCATAAAGTATCTACTCTTAATGTTCCTTCTACCGTAACTAATAACTCACTTACCTGTTGGAACTGTAAGAGAAGTGGACATAACTGTAATGTCTGCACATACCCCAGAAATATTTTTTGTTATGGTTGTGGCCGCTCAAATATCTACAAATCTAACTGCACCAACTGTAATCCTAATGTATCGGGAAACTCCCGTCGAGATATTTCAAATCAGGGCGTGAATATCTCAAGGAATCAAAATCGTCCTCAACACCAATCATTCAACGGACCCAGACGTCAATAAATTTAAATCCTAAAACTACCTACAACGCTGTATCGTCATTAAATTTATCTAACAATAATACCGCTACTGTTAATGTACAAAATGCCTTACCTTCATTAGAAGAATTATGTTATACTACTCCATCCGAGTGGTCTAAGTGGTTACAAACCGTCAATTCCTTTTACCATAAAAAGACTGCTGCCGTTTCACAACTTGTTAAGAAACCCTTCGATAATCGTCCACACTTATCTATCTCGATTGGTTCTTTGAATGTAATTGCCTTATTGGATACAGGTTCCTCATGTTCCCTTATAAATAACGAAGGTTTACATCAATTATCTAAACAAAATATTAATATTCAAATTATTCCCGAAAAAACTTCCATAAATTTAGCTGACGATAATCAAATACATGTAACGGGTTCCCTTAAGTTAAAAATTTGAGTAGAATCCCTTGAACGCGACGTTTTATTTTTGATTGTCCCTGCATTAACTTATCCTTTCCTATTAGGTGTGGATTTTTGTAAACTTTTTAATCTGTCACTTTATTTCCAGGATTTTGCATGGCAAACCTCTCTTAAAACGAACTCCTGTGCATCTACAGGAATATCTAACAAAATTTCTCTTACTGACTCCCAAAATGTAACTCTTAACGCTACAAGTGACAAATTTCGTAAACTTAATACCTCTGAACTTGGTTGCGTTACAACTGCAACACACGTTATCTCTACAGGTGATGCCCTCCCTTTTAAGCAACGTCAATATCCGTTATCGCCTGCATTACAAAAGCATTTACATGCTGAAATAGATAAAATGTTAGAATCTGGTGTTATTTCTCCCTCAAATTCACCTTGGACGTCTCCCGTATTATTAGTTCGGAAAAAGAATGACGAATGGCGTGTCTGTTTCGATGGCAGAAAGTTGAATTCCGTGACTGTCTCAGATGCTTATCCTCTACCTAGAACTGACTCGATTTTAAGACGGCTTCGTAACGCAAAATTTATCTCATCTATTGACCTTAGACAAGCTTTTTATCAGATACCTCTCGACCTATCTTCTCGTCAAAAAACTGCTTTTTGTGTTCCAGGCCGAGGTCTTTTCGAGTATAATTTTTTGCCATTTGGTCTCTGTAACGCACCATAAACCCTACAACGTACTATGGATCAAACGTTAAGTCCTATCTTACACCAGGAACGTGCCTTTGTGTTTTTGGACGATATTTTAGTTATCTCAAGTTCCTTTGATGAACATATCGCTACATTAAATGAGGTTGCAGAACGTTTAAATGCAGCAGGTTTTAAGATAAACTGGGAAAAGTGTCAATTTTGTTGTTCGTCCCTTATATTTCTTGGTTTTATTATCGATGGGACTGGCCTACGAGCAGATCCTGCTAAAGTCGATGCTATTACTAAATTTAAAACACCTAAAACTGTTACCGAAATCAAACGTTTAATCGGAATGATTAGCTATTATCGCATCTTTCTACCCAACCTTTCAACTATATCTGCACCCATTACCGCTTTAATTAAAAATAAAAAGAAATCCCAAACTATCGAGTGGAATTTAGAATCCCAACAGGCTTTCGAACAAATTAAAACATTAATCACTTCAGCACCTATCTTAATTTCACCCAATTTCGATGAAAAGTTTTATATACAAACCGATGCCTCACTTACTGGTTTAGGTGCAATGTTGTTCCAGGTAAACAATGGTTTAGAACATCCAATCGCTTATGCAAGTCGTGCTTTAACTTCTGCCGAACAAAAATACTCTGCTACCGAACGAGAATTACTGGGTGTTATCTTTGGCATTGAGAGATTTAGAGGATATGTTGAAGGTACACACTTTACCGTAATCACTGATTGTGCAGCTCTCACGTGGCTTAATAACTTGAAACAGCCCGCAGGTCGTTTGGCAAGATGGAACTTGCGTATATCTCAATTCACTTTTGACGTTAGGCATAGGCCTGGCAAATTAAATATCGTACCTGATGCCTTATCTCGTGATGTTGTTTCTCTTAACCTTCCAAATTTAATTCTTGATACCTGGTACCTCAATATGATTAAAAAAGTTTCCGATAATCCCGACAAATTCCCTACCTTTCGTGTAACTAATAATAGACTATATAAATTTGTACTTCTTCCCCACATAAAATATCGAATATTCCTGAATGGAAACTGGTCGTGCCTACTGCGAACCGCAGTGAGGTGCTCAAATTATGTCACGATGATCCCATAGCTGCACACCTTGGTGTTACAAAAACTCTCGCTAAAATATCTGAATTATATTACTGGCCCACACTTAAGCAATCTGTTTGTCGCTATATTAAGAACTGTAAAATTTGTGGTTCTCATAAGAGTTCGCAAGACGCTCGCCCTGGTTTAATGGGTAACTTTAAAGGTGTATCTTATCCCTTTCAATTAATATCGCTTGACTTATTAGGACCTCTCCCCCGATCGAAAAGAGGTAACCAATATCTTTTAGTTGTCACCGATTGGTTTTCTAAATTTGTTATGGTACAACCCTTACGTAAAGCTACTTCCGCTGCTATAATTAAATTCCTAGAACAAAATGTCTTTCTTATCTTTGGTGTCCCTCAAATTATTCTTTGTGACAATGGGGCACAATTTATCTCTAAAGATTTTCAGAATTTCGTTAAAAGTTATAAAGTACAAAAAATTTGGTTTAAGCAAAATACCATCCCCAAGTAAACCCTACCGAAAGAGTAAATCGAGTCTTAATTACCGCTATCTCTTCCTATATTGATTCAGACCATACTACATGGGATGAACATATTTTTAAAATTGCTCAAGCTTTGCGTACATCTAAACACGAAGCAACCCAATTCACTCCGTCATTTCTTGTTTTTGGAAGATATACCCCAATCGATGGGAGTTACTATGGTTTAGTGCCTGACGATAATAACGTAATTGTATTTGACGATAAAGTACGTTGGGACAAAGACCAACAGTCATTACCTTCTATCTTTAACGACGTTAGAAAAAATTTGTTAAAAGCTTACGAAAAGAGTAAGGACCATTATAACTTACGTAAACGAAATATTTCTTTCGCCTTGGGCGAACAAGTTTGGAAAAAGAATTATGTCTTATCGGATGCATCTAAGAAATTTTCTTCAAAATTAGCCCCTAAATTTATCCTTTGTAAGGTCACTCGTGTCATTAGTCCCCTTATCTACGAACTTCAGGATGCTGAAGGAAAAAGCCAAGGCAGGTGGCATATTAAAGACCTTAAGCCATTCTCTGCTGACCCAAATGCTACTTAAGTTTTTTACGTTCCATTCTCCTCACTATTTACCTAATATTTTTTGTTCTCACCATCAATTAGTTAACTTTAATTACTTATTCCCTCTCTCATACAGTATATACAGTATATACACGTTTAACTTTACTTATCTTAATTTAGCTATCTTTTTCTTTTGGTTGACTTTTCCTTGACCATACCGTTACTTATATATCACTTCATTCTCTACACCCCCCAATATAACTCTGTCGTTTCATTTAATTAACCCTTGAACTTTTCCTACTACATATTATTTGGTTTTTAGTATTTTTCTTACGTCATTTAATTTTGTGTGGTAATTGTCGTAACTTTGGTTGCAATAACTCATTGAATTTTTATGATTGGTTTTAGCTGATGATGAGTGGATGATTTTTTCTTTGGGCCCACATAGGAGTCGCGACCTATGCCATTGAAAGAAATAGTTCATATTCGCAGTTGCAAAAAGCTAGGATTGTCTATTCCATGTGTTTTTCCTCTGAATTATTACAGTCGCCCACATTATACTATAACATTATTTGTTTCTTTTTCTACTAAATCAACATAACTTATAAACTTTTTTTTTCATGGTTTTTTGTTGAACTTTGTGGTGAGGTGCTATTGCTTTTTATTGTTACCTTATTAAACTCTCGGTTGTTTTAGCATATTGGAACAGTGTATCTGTATTTAACTGCTTATAATTGGGCATTTTTGTGTGTTTAGGGTGCTACCGTTTTAAAAAACTACCTTAAAACAGTTTGTTTCTGTGTGTTTGTATGTGTAATGATACTTTTAAGTTGTTGTGTCAACTTTTGTCTGATTTTCTTATCGTAGTTGATGCACTCGTTAGGAAAATGATCGTACTAGTTCTCTTAAGAGTGTAGTGAATTTTAAATTTATGTCTATACTTATCTTGTCGGATTAATATCGCAGGTGGTCCTTCAGACTGCGCTGTGTTTAACAGGGACAACTCTCTACCTTCTCTCGGATGCTTGTCCAAAAACTCTACTTTTTCTTATCCCGCTATCTCCGCTATGCCTTATTCTTCTTTCGGTGGACCTGTTCTTGTCCCGGAACACCCGTCTGCCACATAAGAGTGATGTTCCCTCACTCCGAGCTACTAGTCACATTGGCTGGTTGAGTAGCGCTTTGCTATCCACCTTTTTCTCTGTCTCTATTGCTCAATGCGAGCCCTTCCTCTACTTTCTTCTACCTGGAAGTGTCTCTTATGCACTCCAAAAAACCAACCTCCTTCTTTTTACCGTTCCTGTTTCTACTGCCTTTTCATTTCTGTTAGTCACCGTGTGGTTGCGCGGGAGGTTTTCACAGACACCTGGACCTCGTCTCTGCGAATCTTTCGTGGGGTCATGCGGTGCCGCTGTCAGTGCATGGGCTCTGGCAGTGAAGGTATGTATGAGTGTGTGAATGTGTGAGTGAATGAGTTTATATCTATATGTCGATATATCGTGTGGGTATCGGGTGATGGTATCACCGATATCGATTAACGCCGGGTGCGGGGATGCACCCAAATGTCTTTGCCGGTCTTTCGTGCCGTTTATTGCAAACGGACCTGCTTCACAGGTTTCTCTTTTTAGAGAGCACGAGTCAATCCCCATTTAAACGGCTCTACTGGAGCCACTCTAACTGTTATTTATTCATTGTCTTGGGTAATAACTAGGCCAAAACCTTTGTCTTCTTTATTATCTTCGATAATACCCTTAGTTTTAATATCGTTATTTTACCGATTACCTTTAGTAATAACTTTAGTTTAGTCTCGTTATCTTACCGATTACCGTTAGTAATAATTTTGGTTTAATTTCTCGTTATCTTCCGACTACCGTTAGTAATAACTTTAGTAATTTCGCGTTATCTTACCTGTTATCTTTAGTGATAACTTTTGTTTAATATCGCGTTACCTTACCTACTATCTCTAATCATCACTTTAGCTTAATATCGCGTTATCTTATCTAGTATCTCAAATACAACTAAAGCTTAATATCGTTATCTTGTCTATTACCTTTGAGGATAACAATTTAAGCTTAATATCATTATCTTATCTACTATCTTTAACAACAATTTGAGATCTTGCCTTATCTTTTTACCGTCCTAACGTGTGGTATCTATGACCAGACGTGGGAATTATTTTTTTTGATATTTAAGTGAAAAAGCTAACCCGATATAGAAATGTAATTTGTCAGGTTAGCATATAAGGATTTAGTAGGGTGGTACTTTTGGTAAATTTGTTGATTCACAACTATGTCATGGACAAGTTTTAAATGTGCATCGTTAGAAAACCAAAGTACCAGTAACAAAATTTGCTAGAGTGCAGAGTGACTCACTCCATGAACATTTTTAAATTTGGGCACTTCTTGCCAAAAGAAGAATAGTTTGATGCAACACTCATGTGTGTTCGCACATAAGAACTTTAATGTTAGTTTTAGTTTAGATAGGTTTAGATAGTTTAGGCGACTTGTCGCACCCGTGTTAGTTTAAGTAGTGTTTCATGCTCCCCGACAAATTTGTGCTGTCGATAATTAGTGTAGTCATAGACTATGGGGCTACCTATTCCGTTTCCTGGTACTTCGGTAGACGTGTTATCGGTCGAAAAAACCAGGTGGCGCCTTACATAAACATTTTGTAGGTTTTAAGTTAGGTTTTATGTAGGGTAGTTAGGTCTTAGATTTTAAGCTGTTACTGTGCTAACAGACTTTTTCTTTTTTTAAGTTTTTTCTTTCGTGGCTTTGTCGCGATTGTTACGTGCCAATCGGCACTTAAACATTGTATTTAGGTTAGTTTTGATGTACGGAAGTTTCGCGCCATAATTTCAAAAGACGCGGCGCGTGGAATTTTAATAGACTAGGCGTGTACTTCCGTTACGTCATAGTGAGTTTGCGCAGATTGCGCGACGCTGGAGGGTTGGACGAATAAGTTTGCGCCAAAATGTAAAAAACAAAAGAGTGGGGACGAGTTTCCTCTGCTCTCTAGAACGTGGCTGTTTGCCTTTGTTCTTCGAGTGAAGTGGACGTTTTTTGGGTAACGTATCGTTATCTTATCTATGTAGATTTCCTTGTTTGCTTGTCTTTGTTTGTCGCTCCCTTACCATGTTCATGTCTATTCCCTACATAGGTAGATACATTTGCAGCCACCTAGGGCAGGCCGAACCGTACGACCCGAGAATAAGCCGGAAGCCCATGTTCCGCCAGCAGCTCCGGAGGAATCACCATCTTTAATCCCTCCGGGATGTAGCCGATGGACTTGGGAGAAGCCAACTATAGCCCCATTCCGTCGAATGCAGGATTTCTGAGTGAGTACTCTTTTTTTTTAAATTTTTATATTTCCGATTATGGCGCAATATAATTTTGTGTAATGGTGACGTCATGGTAGTTAGCAACGCGGAATCTGTAATAAGGTTCGCGCTTCCGGCCGCCAGGGGCGTTGCATTGCTTTCGTATTCATTGCGCTTGCGCGATGTATTTATGAACTCTTAAACTGTATTACCGACTTCGTAAACTGTTTTATCGACTTTTAAATTGCAAGAACTATCACCAAGTAAATTGTAATAATACACATGCTGTGTGAGAAATTCAGGGAACTATGTAGGCTAGCTCAGAATATAAATAAGTGCAGGTACGTGTCCAAACAGTTTTGAGACGGAAAACCTAATGGCTGCGAAATACCTGCAACTAATGTTAACTGTGCGAAAAGATAAATTGGAAAATATATTAAATCGCCAAATGGTTAAGTGTTGGGAGAACTTGGCAGCCACAGACTGCTTACCTCCCTTCACAACCATTGAAGGTCGTAGAAATAGGGCATATAACTGTAAAACAATAGAAAGTGATTGAACTGCATCTAACAAGAAAGAACATCGCCTATGAGGAAAGACAACAAACAGAATAAGAAGAAAATTGTTGAAAGCATATGTGTGGAGCACAGCACAGTATGCCTATGAAATACGGACAGGCTGAAATGCAGACAGAAAAACGGTAGCAGTCTTTTGAAATGCTCCAGATGTATGAGGACGATAGCATGGACAGACAAAGATAATAACAAATAAGTTACAGAAATAGTAGGGGAACAAGGATATCTGGAGAAAAAGAGAAATAGAAGAGCGGAATACGTTCTAAGGCATTTTTGGGGAATAGTATGGGATATATTACAAGCAGAGATAGGAAAAAAGAGGTAGATGTAGACCTAGATCAGATAGTTATAGATGCAAACTGTGCATATTTTAGGGAAATCTGTAGGTTAGTTCAGAATAGGGAACAATGATGGTACGCGTCTAACCAGTTCTAGGACTGAAGACCTAATGATGATGATGGACATTTGAACTGCATTATTATACTAAATATTTGATAATGTCTTAAGGATTTCAATGTCATTTTATAGATCGTCCACCGTGCAACTCCCGTTTGACTCATGTTGTTACGTTTTATTTTAAATCTTTTAGGTATTAGATTTATTAATTTAGAAGTTAGGGACTATATTTTATTATTTATAAAAATCCCCGCTTAATTAGTGCAATTATGTCGATGTTGTGAAACCCCGGGATTAGTAACGGATCTCGATGCCAGTTGCTTATTATTGCAAACGTAAGCGCTGATGCAGGGATGTTCATCTTCCCACAGACGCGGGCGGAAGCGCGTCGATGTCGGCTGGTGGTAGAAGAGATCAAAAGCGAAAACCACAAATTAGTTGGGCAGACCCTATCGTACCCCTCCCCCACATCTACCTCATCGATAAACTTATCGTACTGTTACCGGGCAGTGGTGACGCGAGTGCTTCCTGTCCCACCTTTCTTACCTTCCTATTGTCTCGTCAGAGAAGCCCTACTGGTAGAAGCTACGACTCCAACAACACAACAGAACCAAGTAGAATGCCCCCCGTTCACCAACATCTAACAATATTCCAGGGTAAGTGTTTGTAATTACTTTCATTCATTTACCCAGGGATTTATTGATAGGGTTGAGTGTTATAATGTTCAATTTCAAAGTTGGGCATACTGAAGTTTAAATAATCTGCAGTTAATTCTTAACATACTGTAGTTTATAATAACTATAGATACTATTTGTATTATATGAAGTTGAAGGATGGTTGAAATGCACATTCGATTGCGTTACTGTGTGCTTCGGTAAAAGAGTGGTACCTGTCTTCGTTCCTATAAATTAATCATTAGTTTCTATGTATTACAGTATAATAGATTTATGGTTTGTATCAACAAGTTGGTTGTCAGAACTGTTATAAGAACTCATCATCATATTTTGATGCATTTCCAGTTATCTGACTACCAATAATTTCAAAGCATTATATATCCATGCTATCACATGCCACTTTTTTTGATGGACCTCCTCCTGTTCCATAGAATAACACTTTTTGAAGGCAAATTTCTTTTTTGACCGTTTCTTTAAGTTATATTTGTTTTTTAAAACTTGCGCGTCCCGGTAATGTGCCGATGAACTTTTATTGAAGTCAGCACACACTTTGGTCAATGCTGCTTGTTTTGCTAGGATGGTACTAGCATAAGTCTACTTGCATTCTATTTTCTTAGGATATTTTTTTTCACCAACCGCACCCATTGGAGTAAAACTTGGAGCTCTCTCTACTTCCGTACTTCTTTTATTATTCATACTTACATCTACAATATGCAAACTAATAGATTTTAATAATTAATCTGTCGTGTACCTACTTCCTTTGTGTAAAAACTGAGCAGTTTTCAGAACTAATAATCAATAATAAAAACAATACAAAATAACAAATATAATTAATTAAGTAATAAACGAATAATAACCAGAAGAAATTTGAAACAACTTTGAGGCAAGCTTAAGAGCATAACACTGCAAGCTTTTTTCAACTTTAATCCCTTAATAATCTAAACCACTACAATCACTATCATCCCTTCCACATTTTTCATCAGACTCCCTCTGTGTTAACACTAAATTGCAAATTGTTGATATCATCTAGAATACGTTTTTTCGATACGATTTAGTTCTGGATGGTATGGAGATAACCTCAACACTAAATGACCATGTTCATGTAACAACACTTCCAAACCATATTGTTACGAACTACTGTTAGGCAACCCGTCAAACACAGATGCATAACCGAAAGTATATTCTACAGAAGTCTCGAACGTTTTAGCAAATAGTAGAATATGAGTCATCTATTTATTTATAGGGTATATATAAGATCGGTGATGAATGTAGGAGTTAGTCTATATCAAAATGTCGTATATAAATAATCTCGTATATAGTTAGTTGTTCATTACGTTCTGAAAGTCCTTCAGTAAATATAAATTTGTGTTATGTGAACATGGATATTGTACCGTCAGCTTGTAGAATACATAAATAGACAAAAGCGTAATAAATAAATTATAGTAGTGTTTAGTATTGTTGAGAAGCCTTACGGTTAAGAATTTAGTTTAAGAAGTTATTAGTGCTTGTAAATTCATTAGTGTGATAGTGCTTCATCGTTAATTGGACTGAAAACATCTATAAATAAGACATATACTGTTAATTAGACTTGTGAACAGTGCGTAATAAAGACTTGCTATTACTTGTTTTAAATTGGTGAAACGTGTTAATAGTAGCCGCTACAATATGTTTTAAAGTGTGGTTTGTGCAACTTAATAATTTCATAAAGTTCTGCCTTTGTTTCTTGTGGGTCATGCACAATTCTACAAAAAATAACCATTCCACCGTACTTTTTTAAGAGATATGATGCATTATCGACCACCAAAACACTATTCACAGGTAAATTGGGAAGTAATTATGTTGGAATCCATTTTGAAAAATTTGAATAGTTTATGTCGTCATGATAATCACCTGACTTGGCTCCTACAAACCTAAATTAATTTTGAGAATACATGAAGCTGTATTTTACACACTTGAGGTAGACATTAACAATGCATTAGGGATAAACCTATTCTCATTGCCAGCATGCACCATCACCAATCGCATGTCCTTGGTATACCTTTGTTGCTATTATCAGTCCATTCCTTAGGAACTGTGTGTGATATATGGATGTAGCTTTTTCCTGCGTATACAATCGGTCTTCCTTCACCTTCTAATCAACTGGTTAAGATATACAATTCGTTTGTAGCAAATATCTTGTGAATGCATCAATGAACTACGTTTATCAGCCTCTTTTGTCCACCTGAAAATATCAATATATATATATATATATATATATATATATATATAGATATATATATATATATATATATATATATATATATATATATATATATATATATATATATATATATATATATATATAGGATACGAGAATTCTTCTAGAAGTCAAACACACAAAACGCCGCCGGCACTGTTTATTCTCAATAGACCTGGAAGTTTCTCGTAATTACCAGAAGATGAGTTATATATTTAAATCTGAGTATATATAAGACCGCTAAGAAATGCAAGGGTCAGTCTATACTAGAATGTCGTATATAAATTATAACGTTGTAAAGTAATAGTAGTTTTGAGCTTTTAGAAGTGTACATAAATGTGATATGCTGTGTCTAATGTACCTGCAGCTTGTAGTATACATAAATAAATAGAAGTGTATAAACAAATAGTTGTGTTAGTGTTGTTAATGAACCTATAGTAAAGAAGATAGTTTAAGAAGATATTAGTGCTTGTAAATTCATTAGTGTAATAGTGCTACATTGTTAAGTGGACTGAAAACATCTACAAATAAGGCATATACTGTTAATTAGACTTGTGAACAGTGAGTAATAAAGACGTTTGTTATTACTTGTTTTAAATTAGCAAAACGCAGTAGTAGTAGCCCGTTACACTGGTGTCAGCCTGTGTGGGGTATATAGTGATTAATTTAAAACACAAGTCTAAAGACATTTAAGTAGTTTGTATATGCCAGTTACAAGAAATCAAATTAAGATGGAGGCAGAAACTTTAATGAATTTCCTCAAGGATTTTAAATCCGGTATGGAGGAGAGGTCGGCTAAACTAGAATTGACACTTAGTGAAAATGCTGAGAAAATAGAAGAAAAGTTAAGTGAAAATGATAAGAAAATGAAAAAAGGTTTACTGAAAATGCAGTGAAAATGGAAGAGTTGCATGAAAAGACAGCCACGTTAGAACAAAGATTAATGGAAAGCTCCATTGCATTGAAAGAAGATGTCACCGAACAGGTAAAAACAGTTGAGCAAAAGTTAGACAGTAAATTGGTAAAAATGGAAGAAGATGTGATGAGTCTGCAAGAACAGGTGATTTCACTAACAACACGGCCACTTGAAATAGCAAATCGAGTTGTGAATGAGAACATTCCAGAAATAAGAACCATGGAAAGAAGCGAGTCCATACCGTCTAAATTTAAAGTGAAACCACCCACATTTGATGGCAAAACACCTTGGCCCACATATTTGAAACAATTTGAAGCTGCGGCAATAGCCAACGGTTGGTGCAACAAAGAGAATGCCATCTCCTTAATAGTGGCCCTACGGGGGGAGGCTCTTAACATCTTACAAACGATTCCCGACCACCAGCAGAATGATTACGGCCTCTTAACATCAAAGCTTGAGATGAGATATGGAGATGCTCACCTTCAACAGGTTTACCATGCACAAGTTAAGAACCGCTCGCAAAAGACAAGTGAAAGCCTGCAAGAATTTGAAGCTGACATCGCCAGATTAGTTAGATTGGCATATCCAACGGCACCAGAGAGTTTCCTCGAACAACTGGCTGTACAAACATTTGTGGATGGCGTTAAAGATGGCGAAATACAGCAAGCGCTAAGATTAGCACGGCCAAAAATGTTAGATGATGCACTGGCCCATGCGCTTGAATTTGAAGCAGCTAAGCAGACATCACATAGGGTGAGTCACAAAGTTCGGTCTGCCTTAGAGGAACCTGGTCAAGCTCAGAACAGCATAGATGAAATAATCAACCGTGTGTTTGAAAAGCGAAAGGCGGAAAGGCTGAAAAGACAACGACCGCGGAGATGGCGTCTACGATGCTGGAGCTGCGGTGAAGTTGGCCATATGCAGAGACGCTGTACTCAACCAAAGAAACAACCGGTTGTGCCAAAGCTGGTTCATGTAAGGGGGCGAACTTCGACAGCACAGCGTAGTGCCCCGGAGATTATCATCCGTGCTGCATCGTCGGTGGAAAGTCTGGACAGCATTTATATCGATGGTAGAATTAATGGTAGGGTTGTCCGATTACTTGTGGATACGGGAGCGACAAGAACTATTGTGAGACCAGATTTGGTTGGTCGTGGAAAAGTGCTACCTGTTTCGGTGTGTCTCCGAACGGCAAGTGGTGAGAAGATTGGTACTCACGGAGAGACTGCCGTTATGTTGACAATTGGGGACAAATTAATTAATCATCGAGTGTTGGTAGCTGAAATTACAGAAGAAGTGATCTTGGGAATGGATGGTCATGAGAGAATATGGGTTTCATGTAAACATGAAAGAAAATGTGCTTCGGATAGATGATGATGAGATTCCATTTCAAGGTAGGAGTAACCAGACGATGCAAGTTCGAATGATTTGCGATATGAAAATACCCGAGAAAGCGGAAATGATAGTAATGGGACGCCCGGATGGTACGCTCCGGGAAGGACAAGTATGCATGATGGAAGCAACTGAATCGGGAATGGGTCAGGAGGGACTTCTGATTGGACGAACGCTGGTAAAGTCTCGAAATATGGTACCAGTAAGGGTGCTGAACATTAATCCCCATACCGTGACCCTGAAGAAAGGTATGATTGTGGGAAGTTGCATTCCAGTATGTCATATTAAACGTTGTGTGGACGACACGAAAAATAAACCAACCAACGGTTGCTCACAGAAATTGCTGGATATGTTGATACCCTCGTGTCAAGGATTAAATGGCGACCAACTGGCAAGGTAAAAGAACTGGTCGGACGATATCGAGGTGTGTTTGCACTGGATGATAGTGAGAAAGGAAGGACGAATGTTGTGCAACACAAGATCAATACTGGAGATGCGCAACCGATAAGACAACACCCAGGCGGCTTCCTTTGGCTAAACGTAAGGAAGCTGAGCAAATTATCACCGATATGGAAGAACAGGGAGTGATTGAACCCTCGAATAGTCCATGGGCATCCCCGGTAGTGCTTGTCAAGAAAAAGGACGGGTCGACAAGGTTTTGTGTAGACTACCGGCGGCTTAATAATGTGACAAAGAAAGACAGCTATCCTTTGCCCAGAATTGATGACACCTTAGATACTCTATCCGGATCTCAATGGTTTTCGACCTTGGACTTGAAAAGCGGTACTGGCAGGTAGGCTTGGAGCCAAACGATTAAGAAAAGACTGCGTTTACAATTGGAACTGGATTATGGCAGTTCAAGGTCATGCCATTTGGATTATGCAATGCTCCTGCTACTTTTGAACGATTGATGGAGTCGGTACTGCGTGGACTGTCCTGGAAGACATGTCTGGTGTACCTGGACGACGTGATAGTGTTAGGCCGGTCTTTTGAAGAACATCTTAAGAACCTAGAGGAGATATTCCAAAGATTACGCGGGGCAAACCTTACATTAAACCCCAAGAAGTGCCACCTATTTGGAAAAGAGGTGAAAAACCTAGGACATGTCGTTTCGGAGACCGGAATAAGAGCTGACCCTGACAAAATAAAAACGGTACAAGAGTGGCCTACACCAGCAGATATACACCAACTACGCAGTTTTCTGGGATTGTGCACATATTACCGACGTTTTATACTTGGGTTTGCGAACATTGCCAAACCGTTAACAAAATTAACCGAAGATGGACAAGAATACGATTGGAATGACGACTGCCACAAAGCATTTGAACAACTGAAACGGCTACTAGTTACAGCACCAATTTTGAGTTATCCACGGATGGAGGGGAAATTTGTGTTGGATACCGATGCCAGTAACGCAGCTATAGGAGGCGTTCTTTCTCAAGTGCAGGACGGACAAGAAAAAGTTATTGGGTATTTCAGCAAGGTCTTGTCACGGCCAGAAAGGAACTATTGTGTGACAAGAAGGGAGCTGTTGGCCGTCGTCAAATCCGTAGAGCACTTTTATAAGTACTTATACGGCCGTAAATTCCTGTTGAGAACAGACCATGCTGCACTGAAATGGTTACTGCAGTTTCGAAATCCTGAAGGGCAAGTTGCAAGGTGGATAGAGCGGCTGCAGGAATATGACTTTGACACAGAACATCGGGTAGGAACTAGCCATCGGAATGCAGACGCTTTGTCAAGAAGACCTTGTCCGGTGGACTGCAATCATTGGTCCAAGATGGAAGAGAAAATAAGTGTCATCCATAGAATGACGGTAACCGATGATACTTGGCAACCCGAAAGAATGCGAGAAGACCAGGAGAATGACGCCGAATTGGGACGTATTATTGAGTGGAAAAATAGAGGACAACGACCAGCTTGGGAAGAAATTAGTATTTTAAGTAGGAGCCTGAAGGCATACTGGGTACAGTGGGACTCTTTGATGATGGAAAGTAGAATCTTGAAACGACGCCTGGAATTTGAAGATGGCACGGAGAGACTTCAAGTGATAGTGCCGAAAAGCAGAGTGCCGGAAGTGTTGCAGCACTTGCACGATGGTAGTTCCGGAGGGCACTTTGGCGTGAAAAGAACTCTCGAGAGAGTGAGAGAAATATTCTATGAACTGCAAAGATGATGTGAAGGAGTGGTGCCGGAAATGTGAATTGTGTGCCTCTGCAAATGGCCCGGTCTCAAAACGGAAAGCCCCAATGAGACAGTATAACGTGGGGAATCCTTTTGAGAGGGTAGCCATTGATATAGCTGGTCCGTTTCCTGAATCAAATACATCTTGGTTGCAATGGATTATTTTACCAAATGGCCGGAGGCGTATGCTATACCTAACCAAGAAGCCGAGACGGTTGCAGATGTACTAGTCAGGGAGTTGTTTTGTCGTTTTGGAGTTCCGTTGGAATTACACTCCGATCAAGGTCGAAACTTCGAATCAGCGTTGTTTCAAAACGTCTGCAAGCATCTTGAAATCAGGAAAACTAGAACCACGCCACTTCATCCTCAATCGGATGGCATGGTTGAAAGAATGAACAGAACGTTAGGAAAGTACCTGGCCAAAGTTGTCTCTGAACATCAACGGGACTGGGACCAATATCTACATTTGTTCCTACTGGCGTACCGATCTTCGGTACATGACAGCACAGGGTACTCGCCCGCTTGCGTAATGCTAGGACGTGAATTGCGGCTACCATGTGATCTTCGGTTTGGATTTAAACTTGGAGAAGAGATCGCAGGTGAAGATTACGTTAGTAAGCTTCGTGAAAGATCAAATAGCATTCACGAAAACGTCCGAAAGAATATACAGGCAGCAAGCGATCGAATGAAATCACAATATGACACGAGAGCACAAGAAGGTGGTTATCAACCTGGAGATTTAGTGTGGTTGTACAATCCACAAAGAAAACGTGGATTGTCGCCAAAACTACAAAGACAATGGGAAGGGCCGTACGAAGTGTTAAAAGAATTAATGATGTAGTGTACCGGATCAGAAGATCCCTCGTGGTAAACCGAAAGTGGTACACTTTGACCGTTTAACATCCTACGCTGGCAACAACCAGGAAGACTCGAATAATGATAATGGTGTTCGGCAAGTTATTAATCATGAGCCAAATGTAGATTTTGAGAGCTTTATGGCGGCGTATGGTGGTTCCGCTAAAGTGAGATTTGGCGTTGTTGTTGAAAAACAGCAAGATCTGTTTAGAGCACCAGAAGAGTATTCCTTGCACATCGCGTAGCTCAAGATTTGGCAATGTCAAGGGAATAGCTGTTGTTTTCAAGAAAAAGTTTGGATGTGTGGATGAATCAGTACAACAGCAGCCAACTGTAGGAAAATCTTTGGTTCTTCAAGATAAAAATCGTTATGTTTACTATCTGGTCACCAAAAATTCTTCATGGCAGAGACCTAGTTATGGACATCTATGGGAGGCTTTGCTAAATCTTAAGGCGCAGTTGATGGAAAATGGAGTAACGAGACTAGCGGTGCCCAAGCTGGGCTGTGGACTGGATCGCTTGGATTGGAGGATAGTCCGAAATATGCTAGAAGTAGTTTTCCAGGGAACCAACGTCCAGGTCCTTGTTTGTTGTTTTCAACCGGTTGCCTACCAAGAACAAGAAAAGAGTATTGACTGTTATTTCCAACGACGTGGTGGATGCACCAGAGGAGATAGCTGTCGATACCGTCATCAGTCATCGAATTGGCGCCAAAATGTATCTACAGTTACGAGACGTAACGGTTTTAAAGAGGGGGCAGTGTTGCGAGCTACTACTAGGCAACCCATCAAACACACAAGCGCTGTAGGCTCTGCATAGTTTTCAAGATACGAGAATTCTTCTAGAAGTCAAACACACAAAACGCCGCCGGCACTGTTTATTCTCAATAGACCTGGAAGTTTCTCGTAATTACCAGAAGATGAGTCATATATTTAAATCTGAGTATATATATATATATAAGACCGCTAAGAAATGCAAGGGTCAGTCTATACTAGAATGTCGTATATAAATTATAACGTTGTAAAGTAATAGTAGTTTTGAGCTTTTAGAAGTGTACATAAATGTGATATGCTGTGTCTAATGTACATGCAGCTTGTAGTATACATAAATAAATAGAAGTGTATAAACAAATAGTTGTGTTAGTGTTGTTAATGAACCTATGGTAAAGAAGATAGTTTAAGAAGATATTAGTGCTTGTAAATTCATTAGTGTAATAGTGCTACATTGTTAAGTGGACTGAAAACATCTACAAATAAGGCATATACTGTTAATTAGACTTGTGAACAGTGAGTAATAAAGACGTTTGTTATTACTTGTTTTAAATTAGCAAAACGCAGTAGTAGTAGCCCGTTACAATATATATATATATATATATATATATATATATATATATATGCCGTGAAATTGTGGAAAAACATCAAGCCCCAGCGTTGGGCGGTCCTAAGATTGTAGTGGAATTTGAGAAAAATTCTTGGACAAAGCTGGGACAAAGCTTTAACATCAGTCCTATACCAGTGTCATCAAATTATTTTCAAAAATGCACAAATTTCAAAAAAAAATTGCTTATCCTTATTATTTCTGCTTCAAAAATCTTCAGCAGCTTCCCTGGCTAGCTCAGCTGTGCCTCTTCTCGGATACCTAAATTTACAACCATTCTTCCTTCACACTCGCATACCATTCAATAAAATCAGCAAATAATACAACAATCATACAACATTTTATTTACCGCTATTTACAGACAAATTATTCACATGTATAAAAAAAAGTTTGATACACTAATTACAAACTCAAGTGTAATATGTTTTTAAAGTCCTTGATTTTTTAATTATTTTAAACAAATTCAGTAAAATATGAGTAGATGGGCCTCACATTTTACCCTAAATTGACTGTACACTGGAGAATGGTGAGCTCATAATAACCTAGTTTATTTTGTATATGCCTTTTACCTTGCATAAATTAATACAAAATTTATAGATCCGTTTACCCTTTACAATCCAAGTTATATTCAGAATAAAATTTTGTAAATTTTACATACACCCTTTTTCAATATTTAACCCCAATAAATTGTCCAGTACATGTATCTTTTCCAATAAGTTTATATAACCATAGATAAACCCCAAAATTCACTCACACAGCACCAAAATTTCACAAAAGTTTATCAGACAACAGAAGTTTCAAATATATTACCTGGAGAATGCCTCAGGCTTCCATTCCTTTGACGACGATCGCAAGAACACCTCGGCTTCGTTACCCTGCACTGCGATACTTAGCGGATTCATAGACGATAACACCATTTGCGAGCCAAGCGCCTCGTTTCATAGTACCATTCCATATCAGCATACAATCCTGGTTGTTTGTGATGCTTACCCCACATATATTATGCTTCCATTTATTGATTTTCGAACTTTGTAATTTTGTATAGTAGTAGCCGGACCTCTATTAATTTAATATACACTACACGTATTTCGCGTTAATAAATAGAAGGCCGCCACTAATAAGTCACACGTGCTAGCACTATATTTACTGTATTATCAACACATCTAATACCCACAAAAAAGCTTTACTATTATTTTAGTCAGCATTCAGTACTATATCGTAGTAAAGTAGTATAGAAGCGAAGCCACGACAAGAGAGCGTTAATAATTTCGATTCAGTATTTATATTGTTTCAAAATCCTACCCCCGGACACACTTCACGTGAAAAGCTTATTTTCCAATTTAAATTCTACAAATTTTAAATACAACCGTCTTAAAAATTCCTGAAATTTACTCCGTCCTACGTGCCATATGTCCGAAAGCGCTTTCCAACCTTCGCGTTTGTCTACGTTTGGAAAACTCTGTTTTAACCAATGATAATATTCTCCATCGTCATAAAACTCCGCCTGTACTATCTTCATCTCTGTCTTATGCATGTCTGCCGTCGCGTTTAAAACCCCACTTGAGTTATAGAAAATCGATATTGCTGACAGCTTATCTCCACTCCACGTGTATATGGTACGTGCGTTTTCAACATCAACGCTTTTATATCTGTCTCTATCTGTAGTATACAACCGATCGTGCATTTCCCTTGCTCTTTAAGAATTTTGTTAGCCTTGTGGTTTAAACCAAACTGACGGTTGAAAATATTTCATGAAATCCTATTTTAATATGCTCATAATTTCAACGAATGCAACCTTTTGAAAACGCAGGTGTTTGTTAATTATCGACCGTTTAGCACAACAATTCTTAAACTTTATATTTCGGCGTATTAGATAAAACTGACGTTTGCTTATTACAACGAAAAATTTTTTCCTAGGAATTATTGATTTTTTACCCTAGTGCGTTTTCTTAAGCTCTTACATGTTGAATTAAAATTAAATTAAAATTAATTATGCGTATTCTATTTGCTTAAAAACGGTTTTTCTTTATGTACTTTTAACCTTTCAATTATTAATTATAAAAATACGTCAATACTTGTCCATTCCCCCTAAATAAATTAAATATTTGCGCGTAAATAATTTGTTCTTTTCTCTATACAGGGTGGTTGAAATTGTATTGTTTACCCCAAATTTAACCCTTTGAATCCACAACAATATATATATATATATATATATATATATATATACAGGGTGAGTTTTTAGTGTGGCAACTGTCGATAACTCCGTTATTATAAAAGCTACAAAAACCAAATTTGGAGGCATATTAGACATGCCTAAAGTGCACATTTTAAAAATATTTGGAAGCATACAGGGTGTTTCATAATTCCAGGACATATTAAACTTATATTTTTTTAAATGGAACACCCTATATATTATTACATTTTTGAAAAGCCCATAAAAAGAGCTTTAATTTGATATTAAATTGTATCTGTCTATTCCTTTTAGTTTTTGATATATTCAACTGTTTTTAGAAAAAATGATCCTGATTAGATACATTGCCACTGCACTAATACACAACTTATGTTAATTTTCAAGATGCAGAAAATTTTACTATATACCATAGTATATTGGTAATTATCACTTTTTTGAAATTTCTTCACAGTATACAGGGTGTGTCAGTTTTTGATTTTCTTCAAATTTTAAGAATGTTTTTAATTTACATAACTAAAAATAACTTACTATTGGAGAATATTATAAAACAATTAATACATTTTGATTAACAATCAACTACACTTATCCAATAACAATTTTCACTAAAGATATAACAACCTACAATAATAGGCTATCAACAGAATTCTGCCAGATCAACAATATGCATTTTATAGAAAATGTTCAAGCAGGTTTTGAAAAATATAACAATTACAATCAAAATTAAAATGTCATTTAGGCTTATTAATTGTAGTGTGTTACTATTTAACACATTATCAGTTCTTTTTAAATTTAATCTTTAAAGGAGTTTTCAAAATGAATTTTACAGTGGAAGAACAAATAAATATGATTTGGGTATTGGGAGCAAGTTTAAGAAATTTCCTACTTGCATCAAGAATATACCAAGAGAGATATCCTGTTAAATGACAAAACACTACAATTAATAAGCCTAAATAACATTTTAATTGTAATAGTTATTTTTTTCAAAACCTGCCTGATTTCCTGCTTGAACATTTTCTATAAAATGCATATTGTTGATCTGACAGAATTCTGTTGATAGCGTATTGTTGTATGTTGTTATAACTTTAGTGAAAATTGTTATTGGATATGTGTAGTTGATTGTTAATCAAAATGTATTAATTGTTTTATAATATTCTCCAATAGTAAGTTATTTTTAGTTATGTAAATTAAAAACATTCTTAAAATTTGAAGAAAATCCAAAATATCTCAGAAAGTAATGGATTTAAGTATAGGGAATGCTTAACAAAAATGAAAAGACACTTAATGAACTATCCATTGTAGCAATAAAATTGGTAGGGTGCCATTTAAAAAAAATTTTAAAAATTGCATTTTGCGAAACCTGACACACCCTGTATACTGTGAAGAAATTTCAAAAAAGTGATAATTACAAATATACTATGGTATATAGTAAAATTTTCTGCATCTTGAAAATTAACATACGTTGTGTATTAGTGCAGTGGCAATGTATCTAATCAGGGTCATTTTTTCTAAAAACAGTTGAATATCTCAAAAACTAAAAGGAATAGACAGATACAATTTGATATCAAATTAAAGCTCTTTGTATGGGCTTTTCAAAAATGTAATAATATATAGGGTGTTCTATTAAAAAAATATAAGTTTAATATGCCCTGGAATTATGAAACACTCTGTATGCTTCCAAATATTTTTAGAATGTGCACTTTAGGCATGCCTAATATGCCTCCAAATTTGGTTCACGTAGCTTTTATAATAACGGAGTTATCGACCGTTACCACACTAAAAACTCACCCTGTATATATATATTATGGTATTATAAAATGGTTTAAAAGATAGTTGTTAGTACTGAGGGTAAACACATTAATTTACCACTCCTATCAAGGTATTCTAAATTTAAAACACTACGATAAAATAAAGATTGATAAATAATTACTTGTTAAACGCAGATAAAATGTTAAGTACTAGTGATGCAGCGTTTGAGGTTTGAAGGAAGCATTTTTGATTCACTGTTCTTCAATACAACGTGTATCTAATGTAATTCCAACTGAATGTGTATAAGTTTTGTTAAAAATATTGTTTGTAATTGTTCAAGGATACTCTATTCCATTAATTAATTTATGTACCTGTAAATGAAAGTAGTTTAGCATTTTTAATTATCATAAGTGATGGTAAAATTTGTGGAATGTCAACCAATGACAAGTTATATAAATGATACCAGTATCTGTTCCAAAATAGTAATTAAGTACAGATAATGTTGAAGCAATGAATGTACCTCTTAGATTATTATAGATAGTAGGCAAGATGTAAATTTTTTAGAGACGATTTCCTAGGTGATAAGTGTTTATAATGAGTTATTTGATTTTAAAATTGTATACCATATAGATGTTTTGGCTTTTAGAACTTGTAAATGAATTGAGAAAAAATAATATATGCGTTTAAAATTTATCGCTTTCATTTGAGCGTGTAACAATAGTAATATTACAAAGAGTTTCATGTTTGTGGAGAAAAGTGTATCATGCAATAATTAATAAGGTTTATACAACCAAGCAAGTTACAGAAGAGTAATTCCAAGTAAAGCGAACAAAGGGTCATCTCTAGTGTTGGTGAAGAGTAGCACCAGTGAACTTTAGATATTTTGCAGCGGGTTTCCAGTCGTATAGATTACGTTTCATCATATGTGGTGAAGTATTGCAAGAGTACCTATTAATGGAGCCTTATCTAAGTATACAGTTGCCGAATTATTAGTTTATTATTTGTAGAACCTAAAAAAGAGGGAATTTAATTAGAACATAAAACTAAAACTTACTTTCAACAGGTATTAACTGCAAGCGTTCGCTAGACGATTTTGTTGTATCCTGTATCAAGGTCCATGTACAACCCAAGCACATTCAGAGGAATTGCAGGTATTTGAAGTTATCTTTATATATACATCATTTAAAGTTATTTGTTAGTAATTTGAATCTTAAACGTTTATCTAAATTATACATTGCTGAGTCTATTTATCAATCTTTGAATATAACCACGACATACAAGTACTAAGAGAGGTTAAGTGGTTTTAACTAGACGACGCTTTATGCGTAAGAGGACGAAGAACCCACGTTTTCTTACAGAGTAAAATTGCTAGATTAAATTATTCCTGAATGAGTCTTAAAAGCCGTGGCATAAATAGAACAAAATTTTTTCTTTATTAAATCTTACAAAACTACACAGGTTAGCATAGTATTTTTCAGCGTGCTTAAATATATGCAAGCACGTCAGGTTGCGGTACTATCAGGGAAGATTTGCCGCCGCTTCTAAAAATTTAAAGGTCGACACCACATTTAGGTGTGCAACTATTAATTCTTTAACTAATATATTTTGAAATATATAATATCGCATTCTTCATACACAATAATATATATATATATATATATATATATATATATATTGCCGTGTTACTCTATAAGAATCGAGCCTCAGTAGCAAAAATATTCGAAAATTTATTAATTTACCAAAATCGAAAATTTCACAATAGAAGAATTTTTCAAAAAAAAATTATTTCTTAGCTAGATTCCTTTCTTCATCACCTTAATTCTTTAACCACTTCCCTGGATAGCTCAGTTGGGTCTCCTCTTGGATACCTAAATTCACTATCATACTCTTTATCGTTCACGCACACACTCAATAAAACCACAAAATAATACAACAATCATACAATATTCATTTACCACTATATACAAATAAAACTTCAAGATTATTTACATTTCGGTGCTCAAGCTACACTTCAATAAATTCTATTTTTGTAAAGTCCAGAATTTTAACTAGAAATATTAAACAAATTGAATGTAACCGGAGTAAATGGGTCCTGAATAATACCTTATTTTTCATTCTTTAATTATAATTAATTTTAATTAGTACACTTTGGAGTATAGTGAGCTCATGATAACCCAGTTAATTATGAATAATGTATGCTTTTTACTTTGCATACGCTTACAACAAACACAAGAAAAGAAACCCATGTACTCTTAACAATAAAAATTTTAATTCCTGAGGAACGTTAATAAGCTTTATATACACCTTTAGATTTCTATTTAAATACCATAATAAAAGTTAATTATA
Source organism: Platerodrilus igneus (assembly GCA_036346225.1). Lineage (NCBI taxonomy): Eukaryota > Metazoa > Arthropoda > Insecta > Coleoptera > Lycidae > Platerodrilus > Platerodrilus igneus. Next base: position 168,622 of record JARFIW010000828.1, read on the forward strand.
CGTATTATTTTCAATACGCAAAATAATGCAAATGTTTATAAAAACAACAAATTCTAAAGCGTTACCTGGAATTTTTTGAAGATCTCTACTCCGTTGACGATGCCGTTAAATTGTTTCGCTCTGCTCTGCTCGCCGCCTCCAGCTATTTGTCGATGAACACCATCTAAGTTGTGCTGCATGCTCTGCCTTCACGATGTATTCAAATCCAAATCCAACTTTATTACACTTCTTTCATAATTGCGTACTTTAGTTTAATTTAATTTAATTTACGTTTCATTACTTCACTTCACGAACTTGTTTAAAATAAATGTTGCACCTCAATAAAATTTAGACTCGACACTTATCCGCGGTTCAAAATTATTAGGCCAACTCTGTACTATTTAATTTAAAATAATTGTATATACTTACAAGCTCGTGGTAAATTTCTGTTCGTTGTCTGAAGCGATGAAAGTACTAAGAGAACGAAGTTAAAAGAGAGCGATGCTAATTCTCTTAGAGCATTTATATTATTTCGAATGCCACCTCTCGGCCACTCTTCCCGTGAAATACCTCATTTAAAATAACACTTCTTTAAATTTTGGTTCAACCGTTTTCGAATCTTCGAAATTTAGCGCGTCGTTACGATATTTTCCGAAAAACCCGACTTCAAATATTCCCGTGTTTGTCTGTTCTACAACTAACTATATCCACCAATGATATATCCATTGACGTCTTAAAAACACCGCCTATATTAACGCTATTCCTCTCTTACGCATATTATATGTTTCCTTCTAACTTTGTTTGAGTGGTAGAAAATCGATATTACTGTCCGCGTTTCAAACTAACCCATGTGGACTGAATACGTGCGCTATGAAGTGAACTGCTATTATGCTTATCTCATTCCGAAGCATATCATTGATTGTCCATTCTTTCTGCGCTTTAAGGAAACTTTTAGTTAGCATTTATGCGAAACAATCTACCGTTGCACAATATACCTCGAATTTCGTCTTTTATCTACACATTTAGGGGAACATAACCTTTCCAAAACCTGCAGGTGTTCAGTTAACGAACGCTTTAAATAACATTTCTTGGAGCTTCTTTTCATGGTATTTCAACCCAACCGATATATTTGTTTGTTACAATGAAAGCTATTCGTTTTGGATTTATTGATTTTTCATGCTTTTATGCGTATTAGACGTAATAACCTTTTGAACTAAACTCAATTAAATTAATTAGTAATTTGCTTTGGCTTCTATAATTTATTTTCTTTACGACCCTACCTAACTTTTAATCACTCATTGTAAAATTATGGTAATACTTGTTACTTTAAATTCACTAAATAAAATAAATTTCGCACGTAAATTCTGGTTGTTTCCTCTATACAGGGTGTTTGAAATTGCCTTGTTTATACTTAAATTTAGCCTTTTAAAACCACTACAATATATATATATATATATATATATATATATATATATATATATGTTGAAGTAACAAATTTAAAACCGATGCTTAGAATGACCTTTCATAACGAAATTCTACTTCAGATTGTTTAATTTTCTCAAATAAGCGGTTCACAGTTGGGCATATTTTATTAATAATATACAAATCATTAATTACTCGTCTGATGGTTTCCTTATTGCCTACGCTGCGAGCTGCTTTTAGAGATTGCCGTTGCCTTTTCTTCAACAAAGTCAAACAATAAGACTGTTCCCTTTGTTTAGCTTTCTTCGTAATGCGGTTATAGCTGCTTTTAGATGTTTTAGTTGCCGCTAACCGTTCCCTAAAACAATGGAGTGGAATAAAAGGTCCTTTATTTTTTTGCTCTTGTTTTATAAATTGCATCACATTCAAAACCATTTCCCTGGGTTGCGAATGAGGATTAACCATTATTTCGAAAGCGAAAAGCAAACCGGATAGTGACAAATTTGCATCTCCAAGGAAAAAAATTAACAAGAGCAGTCCTAAATTTAATGTGGACCAATTTGAGGAAGAAGTTGTTCGAACTACTGTATAAAATTATGCAGGCATTCTTAAGCGAAGACCTACCATGAAAGCCATATTTGGGGAACTAAAAAATGTTGATCTTGTTAATTTTACTGGAAAATTGTCATCGTTTAGGCGTCATACATAAATTAGGTTATCGGTGGAAAAACCACTGGGTAATCGAAAAGTGTTAATTGAAAAATCTGACATTCGTAAAAAACGAGTTGAGTTTTTACGGCAATTACAGCAATACAAGAAAGAAGGAAGAAACATTGTGTACTGGGGCGAAACATATTTACATAGCCCACATATGGTTCTTTTAGCTTGTGATGATGGCAGCAATAAATGTTTAAAAGCACCTGTGGCCAAGGGTCAACGTCTGATTATTCTTCATTCTGGTGGTAATAAGAGATTTACTCCGAACGCTTTGTTAATGTTTAAATCGGTGCTTTAAACGGGGGATTATCATGATGGTATGAACAACCGTAATTTTGTAAAGTGGTTACAAGAGAGATTCCTTCCAAATTGTGAAATGATTTCAGTTTTAGTAATGGATAACGCAGCATACCATAATGCGGCAACAGAACATACTTCTAGATCTTCTTGGAAAAAAGGGGATATGCAGAAATGGTTAACAGAGAAAGAAATTATGTATGATGTGCATGAAACAAAAAGTGAACTATATTCAAAAATATAGATGAACAAACTTAATTGTAAAACGTATGTTGTCAGGGTCGGACTGGGCCGGAAGGGCCCGGGTGTGGCTGATCGCAATCCCGAGGCCCGAGACTAGATCATGGTGATGGGATACTATCGAAAAATACTGGGATATACAAATTGAGATAAACAAACTATAAAAAATTTATTACAATACTAAAATAAAGTAAAATAATAAGTAGGTATTTACTAATAACAAATAATAATATAAAGCTAGCCAATCAACTTTTTTTTTTAAAGAGGAGAACTTTCAGCTAAGCAGTTAATGACTCGATCGTAAAAGCTGCCGTTTTCGTCATCCGATTCTGTATTTAATATAATTAACGAATCTAACAGTTCTTGCCCCAGTAGAAAACGAAGTCTCGTTTTAATGCGCTTTAATGCTGAAAATCGTCTCTCACAAGTCACTTGCGTGAATGAAATTGTGAGAATTACACAATATGCAACATATAAGGTGGTGTACGTGCTGATATGCATGTTATACTGTGATAAAAGTTTACATGTACATGTTATGCAACTTTGACAGACGTCCAAACCACTTCCGGAAAAACACATGGCGTCCTTTGCTGCCTGGTCTAAGTATAAAACATCTTTGTCGTTTTCTTTGTCGCTTTGTGAATCTGAATCTTGCTTATGCTGCCTAGAAGAAATGTGCTCATCCCAAAGAGTTTTAGACAGTTCCTTAAAATTATTTGCAAAAGATTTCAGTTCTTTTAACAGCAACTCTCGATCAATATTTGTAATTGATGCGATAGACTTCAGTGCGTCATTAGGAATCCCATTTTCTTTGATTCTATTGAAGTTTTTCGGGTCCAAACAAGCGACATCTTTCATTAAATCTTCGTTGCAGATGAATTTTTCGTTTATTTTAACTAAAGCTGTATTAATAATGACTTTGTAGACAGAAATAGAATAAAATCTCTTTGGGTCTGTAGCCAATAATGTTACTTCATCTTCACATAACTGGTCATGTTTCTTCGGTTTTTTAGAAATTCTTCGTAACGGTAACGTGGTTTGTATGTCGAAATCAATGTTTTCAGCGTGCATCAAGTCTTGAACATCGAATGCAAATAAACTTGCAGCTTTGAAAACATCATCAAAGGTATCTAAATATCTTCGTAAATCCATATCTAAACATTTGATGAATCCCCAAGCTTTAAGATAATCCAATGTAGGGGTTTGGAGATATTGGCTTACTGGGGTTGATAGGTCAAACATTTTCCTGAACGTGAAGGCTGTCAGGATTGTTTCGAATTTCAAAAAAGAATCCATCAAAGCCTTTGCTTGGAACGAAACCTTTGGCTCGAACTCCGTGCTCGATGATATGGCACTTAAAGTTTTTATCAACGCCACATATCGAGTTTTCTCCATAACAGTGGTCAAGGCTTTATCTTTAGCCCACCATCTTGTTTTTCCGATATTCTGTAATCGTCTCAATTTGTCTTGTCCAGCTGTTAATTCTGAAATTTTCTCCACCCATAGAGATGTGCGCTTAAATGATTCATGAATAAATACACTGGTAGACTCCAAGAGCCCAAACAAATTCTTGGCTTCAGTACAGCTTGACGTAGCGCCTCCCAGCACTAAGTTTAAAACATGTGCATAACAATGTGTGAAAATTAATTTTGGCACTTCTTCCTTCAGTTTTGCTTGAAGACCATTATACCTTCCTACCATATTTCCGGCACCATCAAATGACACGCTAATAAAATCTTGCAAATTTAAGCCTAACTGGGCTAGTTCATTGCTTACAAGAGCTCTGTAATCTTGTAACGTGCATTTTTGTAGTTGAACATTTTACGCTTTTCCCCAATTCGTAAATACCTTTCTGCAATTACTATTTCTATATTTTATATTTATTAACTCGTTGGCGAATGCGTCGTATTATAACGAGTGGATTGCATCGTTCTTGTCTTGCCGTTCGTATAAATTTTGTTGCTTATGTGGATATACAAGTCTAGATAATAGACGATAAGAGGTTGTAATAGCAACGAGTTGATATAAACAGATGAGCAGTGGTAGTTTGTTCTTGGTTCCTATATATTAATTACGTTGAAAATACTGTTTCTTTTTTGCTTTGACAATAGTGAGAATTAATGCGGTATCAATTTTCGAATTGTTCATGAGCAAGCACGGCACGATTTTAGTTGTTTTTCTTGTGAAATAAAAGTTGTATATTAACTGTAGAAAGTGGAGTGCTAATTCCGATTGAAGTAGTATGGTTTATAGGCGAACGTGTTTGGTCGACGCACGTGTGGTTTAAGGACATTTGACGGACGGTTTTATTGCTTACGCGTGCCTTACTAATTGTTTTTTTGTTGAGTTTCTGTTGGAAATAAAAGTGGTAGAACTTGTTAAACTCGACCTGCACGCGTGTTTTACGGAACATTTGACGGACTTACTTTAGTGATACACGTGCTTTACTCATTGTGGTTTTTTTGTTGGTGCTTCGTCTTTTGATATTTAAACTGTGTGTGCGATCTAGTTTCGCGGTCCCTTTTTATCAGAGTAGTGCATACTTTGGATTATCCAAATACAGTTGATACTGTAGTTTCTGAATTTTCTAACCCCAAAGAATCTAAAATAGATCATTGCTTGCGCAAATTTCGTTATTTGCGAAATATAACAGATTACCGGTTTACAAAGGTATTGGTTGAAGTTTCTCACTGCTTTTTGGATGTTTATGAAAATAATATGCATTTGGTCCCAGTTGAAATTAAACTAGTGCTACAAAATATTTCGAAATTATTGTCTCAGGAAATAGAATTAACAAGAAATTTATCAATGCTACATAGTTCCGTCGCGTGATAGTGTCTGCTGCTAACACCAGTGAAATACGTAGGTGTGATTAGGGTAACGTGTGATAAGTTCCATCAACGCCCTCACAGTCAAGGGTGAAGTGCTTCGTTAGTACCGGACATCGTGAATCCTACACTTCAATTGCAAGGAAGCGTTACTGAAGGACCTTTTTGTAAGTTGAACTATTTCCTACTTATTATTACTTTAAATATCTATCCGTTTGTTTTGCCATATCTTTGTCGTTCTGATACCTTTTACAATCGAATTGCCTGCTATTAAGAAACAAAAAAAAATCAATACTACTGGATTACTCATATCAATTGTGTCTTACCTATTTATCTTGTGTTAACATTATGTCTGATTTATGTTTAATTGGTGTGTGAGGAAACGTTTCTGCTACTCCCCAATATTACCTCACTTTGTACTAAAAATTTTTTGTATTGCTTTTACCGTTGTTATATTATATAGATTATCCAAACAGTTTTTTTTTACATTCTACAAAGTACTGAACAATCTATGCTCGATCAGCATGCTATGCTTTTTCTTTATTTCAGGTTTGCAGGACTAATTTTTTTTATTGCAGGTATTGTTACTAATTCCTTACAGCCGCGTACATTATATGTTGGTCTGCTTTCTACAACCCCCCCTAATCTCCGATTGAGCCCGGTCATTTCTTTGATTTTCTTTGTGTTACGCACGGCTACGAGCCAACGTAGCATAAATTTGGCGCCCAACGTGGCTGCCTCGATTAACGTAACAATCTTCTCCTGTTGATTTCCGGACAGGGACCATGCTGAGCATCCGTTCTTGTGGGATCCCACTCTTAACATAGCGCACGCAAATTGCAGCCTGGTCAACAACGCCAACATCCTGGCAAGAATCCACATTAAGGCTAAAAGATTTCGCCGCCTGGATTTCTTTAACGATTTCTTGTTTAACTTGACGTGCACATATATTTATTAATTTATTTATAGTGGTTTTTGATAAAAAGGTAACAAGCCTACCTCGACCCTTACCTTTTCCTGAGTCTTTTCTTTTTTTACTTTCAGTAATTGCCTCGGACATGTGGGCCTTAAGAACTGGATCATACTTCGACAATAGGACAACTAAATTAAAAAAGTTTCCGTGATTCTGGTTGTCGTCTGCGATATCCGCTAAAGAGTACAACGCCTCACTTTTTCCACGATAAGCAATGCCTTGTTTAGATATAAATAGTATTATATCAATTATTCTTTTCAGGACCAGACGCCTATTGGAAATCTCTTGCATATTCTTTCGCGTGAGATGCTGTTCCACATTTCCTTCTTTTTGCTGTAAGCAAGGCGACTACGGCTAACTGATGACTGTGGCTTTCCTCGTGTTTGACAAGTTGCTCATAAATATGTTTTTTGGATGGAGTAACGCCATCAATAAATGAACTTCTTCCTCCTCCTTCTTCTTTCGTGGCGTCAGACGCAAAACACATGCAGGCAGTACAAAATAGCTTATTTAATTCAAGAGAATAAGAGACAGATTCTCGTCGAATTAAAGTTCCTGTTGGTAACTTTCGGTAGTAAACTCGATTTGCATCGAAAGGCAAACTGTTTTTATCACCCGAAGGTTGGACAGGGTGAACAGATAAGAAACTTAATTTCTCAGCAGTCTGTAACATTATTTTGTAATGTTAACAATTAAACAAATTAATTAATTTAAAAATTCAGAAACTTGCATAAAGTATAGACAAAAATTCCCACAATAAATTATTTCACATTCAGTCAGGTTCCTTTATAATAAAAGAGCACATTTACCGATAGCTTCGGGCTACTAAATTCCAGCGGCAGGTCATCATTTAAAGCTCTAGACCATCGTAAGCCAAATACAATAAACTTCTTAAAAGTTAGGTCGGTAACAGACTAACAAATCCGATTAAATTAAAATGTAATAGTACCTTTTTAGCGTAAATAAAGGAAAACCGATTTCAGTTTGAAAAGCTTAACCTTCGTTGATTGACAGGCGGGTTATACAAAAACGAAACCTTTTATAAAAGCGGAAACTATTTCCAATTTAATTTGTTCAAATATTACAAATAATCTTAAGTAGTCTGGAGACATCAATTGTATTTAAAATCCATTTTGGCGCAAATAGGTTTACCGGTCTTTGTTAAAGCCAGACTACGGCCGCCATAGGTAGATCCCACATTGCAATAATTAGGAAATTCGCAGAAGGAAAAGATAAGTTAAATTCTAGGGAAAAATAGTTGCTTCCGTGATTCTCATCTAAACAAGGGGTTGGATTTGGTTTCTGAAATCTTGTTTTGTGGGAGGTTCTGTTCAGTCATTGGATACCAGAAAATGACGCTCATAATTAGAGTAGGAATTAATCTATATATTTGAGGGCTTAGCCAAAAGACAGGAGTTTTTCCAATGGGGCCGACCGTAGTTAAGAAGTAGAGAGAAACGTAGTTTTGCGGGTGGCGTTTCTCTGGCATGACATAGAAATTAAACTTCGTATCACGTTAGAAGAAAATTGGAAAGAAGGTTACTCTTCCAGTTTCGCGAGGGTTATGCCCATAGTTCGCGGATTTAAAGTGATACAAGATAAATATTTAAAACTTGTAGGCGTGTGACGCACAAGTAAGTTATATTGTCAAAATTCTGCCGAGTTCGTGTGCCAGTCAATTTTCTTAAACATTACAAACAGAAGCAACAAGCGAGATTCTCTTCCCAAATGTAATAACTGCTCTACGTTGGAAAACAAACCCTCAAGCAATGGACAATTATTAGTAAGTAAGTTTTATAGTTAAGAAGCATGACCAATTTTAGTTAGTTTATTTGTTAAGACGTTTTGGCCATAAACCGTAGGATTAATTTAGTGTACAATTTATAATATAAGTTCTTTCATATACAAGTGTTTAATAACTACTTATGTACTCAAAATTTTCATAAATTCCATAGTCACCTATTCACTTAAATTTATAAACTAAAATCAATGCATGTAAGAGGTTCACGTTTATTGCTCTGTGAATTAAATAGTTTTGTTTGCCGTTGATTAAGTCAATAGTTTTTCTTATTTTTTTTTATATAAGTAGTACAAAAAGTGAGGATTTGATTAAAAGAAACAATTGTCCTCCTTGGGATGACAAGTCTCTCAAGGATTTTTACGAACATTTGGACATTCTCGACTTGTCTGGCGCCCTTGGCAATTGTCATTAAGCCACAATATTTTATGAAAGGTAAGTGCCACATTTTTGTAGTATATTCTAAATTAATTTAACCTATTTTTCAAAATTTTAACCCTCTATATGATCCACGACCTTCCGCTAGCTAGTGCCGGTGACCCCCCTTTAAATTTAGTTTTACAGGCCGCCCCCATTTTATAATTTGACTGGAAAGGATACACTTAGTAGCTTTTCCGCCTGTAACAAAATTCTTGGCGCCCAACGTCCTTGGGATTGCTTATGTAAGATTCTTGACGCCCAACGTCTGTGGGTTGACATGTAACAAAATTCTTGACGCCCAACGTCTTTGGGATTGCTTATGTAAAACTCTTGACGCCCGACGTCTTTGGGTCTTGTTTTTTTGAAGAATTAAAATTCTTTTTATTTGCTTATTTCATTATCAATTTTATATAAACTACAACCTTTCAAAAATATATGTGGCATTTGGAAAAGAAAGAAAGAAAATTCGAGTGTGAAATAATTCTAAGGAAATTTTTGAGATATATTATTTTTTACTTTTTAAAGAGAATTTTATGATAACATTGTACACATTCTTTAATTCAAAGATGGAATTTACATACAGTGTTGACAGGTTACTAAAAGATGAACTGATTTATGAAATAACTGTACGAGGAATAAACACGGAAAATATGACAGTAACTGATTTAAGAAAACCTTACGGAAAGGGATTAGATTAGAAACTGAACCAGATGAAGATTTTGACTACCCATTTGACTTTACAGAAGATGTGACAGTTGTTAAAAATGTTTTAACGCTATTGCATGAACAAATTTTAGATTTAAATGTTTTAAATTATGATAGTCTTAAAGTAAGAATAGAAACAAAATTTGCATATGGTTATTCAAGACTTTCCAGAAGTTTACCAGATGACGATAATGATGAAAAAATTAGGAAAATTTACAATTAGAGTTAGGAGGTTTAATTGAATCTTTTCGTAAAGTAGGAAATGACATTTTAAAGACAAAACACAAATTGCTTCCAAAGAGGATAAACCAATTTTAGACGAACTAGAACGAAATGAAACATCAGAAATATTTGACATAAATAACGTAGACTTGATCGAATTTGACGAAAAACTAGACTTAGCATCATCTACAACAAAACAAGAAAAAACTAGGACCGTAGACGAGCACACGCAAAATATAAATAAATCTTTTCAAAATAATCAAAATTTATCTCATAATAGTTCTGTAGTTTATAAGGTTACTCCAGTTGCAAAATGGGGAATAACATTTAATGGCGATACTTCGGTAAACGCATTTTTGGAACGGGTCGAAGAATTAAAACTTGCTAGAAATATGTCAGACTCTCAACTTTTTGCAGAAGCATGTGATCTTTTTGCACATAAAGCACTGATATGGTATCGTGCAAATAAATCTTTAATAAATAATTGGACCGAATTAAAAGAAGCACTAAAAGACGAATTTTTACCACCCGATTATGATGAAAAATTAATGACAGAAATTAAAGCGAGAACGCAAGGAGAAAATGAAAGTATAGGACTTTACGCAGCAGTAATGACAAATACGTTTGCCAGATTATCAGAACCACTTACTTTGACACAACAAATAAAAATATTACGAAAAAATATGTTACCTTTTTACCAGTCACAATTGAGTTTAGTCGAAATAACTTCCATACGAGAACTAATAAAGTTAGGAAAAAAATTGGAGGAACATAAAATATCAATTGAAAACTTTATCCCACCAACTCGAAAAACAAATACTTTAGAAACTGACTTAGCGTACACAGACGTTAACGTTTCACAGAGTAGGTCTTCAAATAGAAACCAGATTTCAGTAATGCAGAGTGTTAATTCAAACAATTATATAGAAAAACGTGCACCCACGTGTTGGAATTGTCACCAGTTAGGACATTTTCAGATTAATTGTAGACAGATAAGACGAACGAATTATTGTTATAAATGTGGCACTGACAATGTTACGTTGAACCGTTGTCCGCGTTGTCAAAAATATAGAAATAATTTAAACTAAAAGAAGGGGCATTAGATAGTCGTATAGTGTCCCGCACATTTTATAATTCGACAAAACATGTTCAAAATATGATTTATGATAAAGAAGAAAAATTTCAGAAAAATAAGATTATGTTAGATTATGTAATAGAACAGTCTAAAAATGACGAACGTCCTTATGTAAGTGTAGATATTTTAGGAACAGAGATTTTAGCTTTATTAGATTCAGGAGCAACAAATACAATTTTAGGAGAAAACACTTGGGAATTTTTCTCAAAATTAGGTTTAAAATTAAATAGGAAAGAAGAAGAATGTCAATTGGCAAATGGTAAAATTTTAAAAGTTTTGGGAACAGTTACGTTGCCCATTAGATTAAAACAACGTTTAGTGGTTTTAGACGTTTTAGTAGTACCAGATGTTCAGCATAGTTTAGTTTTAGGAATAGATTTTTGGAAAAACATAGGAATAATACCAGACATTTTTAAAGGCGAATACACCTTTGCAAAATTAGATACTATTGAAAAGAAAGAACCGATTTTACATTCGACATTAGATTTAACAGTAGCACAAAGAAAACTGTTAGATACCAGTATTGAAAAATATTTTTTTGATTTACCTGAATTAGGCCGTACCGAGTTAGTATATCATAAAATTAAAGTTAATAGCGAACCAATTAAGCAAAGATACTATCCAGTTTCACCTACAATGCAAAAACATATAGATAATGAGTTAGATAAATTGTTACAATTAGGTGTAGTTCAAAAAAGCAACAGTTCATGGTCAAATCCAATTCTTTTAGTGAAGAAAAAAAGACAATTCATATCGTTTTGTAGTAGATTTCAGAAAATTAAACAAAGTAACAGAAAAGGACGCGTATCCAATTCCGTACGTCTCCTCCATATTAGATAAATTGCGCGACGCGAAATTTATTACAACGTTAGACATTAAATCCGCTTATTTTCAAATACCACTAGATAAAGATTCTTATAAATATACAGCTTTCACTATACCTAATCGAGGGTTATTTGAATTTACACGTTTACCTATGGGTCTCTCAAATGCACCCAGTACATGGTCTAGATTGATAGATAAAGTGTTAGGTCCAGAATTAGAACCTTTTGTATTTTGCTACCTAGATGACGTCATAATTTTGACAAACTCTTTTGACAAACACCTAGAAATATTACAGGAAGTTTTTAACAGACTTTCAAGTGCAGGACTGACTTTAAGTAAGGAAAAATGTCACTTTTGTAAGAGTGAACTAAAATATTTAGGTTATGTAATAAATGAAAACGGTCTCTTAGTAGACCCAGATAAAGTAAAAGCTATTTTAGAAATACCAACACCAAAAACCGTAAAAGAAGTAAGACGAATAATCGGAATGGCTTCTTGGTATCGTCGATTTATCGAGGGATATAGTACCATTATAGCTCCATTAACCGCATTGTTGAGGAAAAATAGAAAATTTGTTTGGGAAGAGTGTTGCGAGACAGCCTTTTCCACTATAAAAAATTGCCTAATTTCAGCACCAATTTTAACTTGTCCAAATTACGAATACGAATTTACAATTCAGTGTGACGCATCAGATTATGGAATTTCCGGTGTGTTGACGCAGTGTATAGATGGAAACGAACAAGTAATATGTTATATTTCAAGATCTCTAACTCAAAATGAAAGGAAATTTACCGTAACAGAGAAGGAGTGTTTAGCAGTTCTATTCAGTATAGAAAAGTTACGTCCATATATAGAAGGAACACATTTTACCGTCATAACAGATCATCATTCTTTAATTTGGTTAAACAATTTACAAAATCCAAATGGTCGACTGTGTAGATGGGCCATCAAATTACAACAATACGACTTTGAAATAATTCATAGAAAAGGCAAAGATAATGTAGTTCCAGATGCGTTATCGAGGGCTGTACCAATAATTGAAACTATACAAATTAAAAATGAAACCAACAACTCTGAAAATTCTACGCTAATAATACCAGACACAAAAATTGTAAACGAAAATACTAAAAACAATAAAGAAGAAATTCAAAAATCAAATATTCAGTATGATAATTGGTGTAAAAGATGATTAGTAATGTTGAAAATATCCAATAAAATATAATCGTTGGAAAGTAATAGACCACAAATTATTCAAACATGTTAAACCAAAATTTCCTAAATTTAACCGAAGAGACAGACAACTGGAAAGAAGTAATTCCAAAATCACAAAGGAAAGACATTTTAAAACGTTTTCATGATGAACCGACGGCTGGTCATTTAGGAATTTTTAAAACTTATGAAAGGATATCTCAGAAATATTTTTGGCCAAAATTACGTGCAGAAGTAACAAGATATATAAACCAATGTAAAATTTGTATTTCACACAAACCAGAACAAAAACTTCCAGCAGGAAAAATGTCAAGACATCCAATAATTTCCAAACCTTGGCAAATGATATCCATAGATTTAGTAGGTCCACTACCTAGGACTACAAAAGGACATACATGTATATTATCTGTAGTTGATACATTTACAAAATTTCCCTTATTTTTTCCGTTAAGACAAGCCACTGCATCGTCCGTAGTTCAAAAGATAGAAGAGTTTATAATTTTACTTTTTGGAGCACCACAATATGTTCTAGTAGATAACGGTGTACAATTTCGAAGTCATTTATTTAAAAATTTAATGAACAAATACAAATCTAAAATTATTTTTAATGCATATTATCACCCACAAGCAAATCCTGTTGAACGAGTCAACCGCGTTTTAAAGACAATGTTGGCATCTTATGTGTCAGATAATCAGAGAGTATGGGACAAGATATTACCCATGGTTTCGTGCGCTGTTCGTACCGCAGTTCATGAAGTAATAGGCATGTCGCCATATTTCGCAAATTTCGGTAGAGAAATGGTAATAGATGGTTCCTCTTTTGGTGAAATAACTGATTCAGAAAACTTAAGCGATATTCAATTTTCAGAAAGAAAACAACTAATAGAGCGTATTCCAGAATTAAATAAAGTATACCAGGAAATAACAAAAAAATTAGAAATAGCATATAATAAATCAAAACATAACTATGACTTACATAGACGAGAAGTAGTACTTTCAGTGGGAGATACAGTTTGGAAGAAAATTTTGTACTCTCAGACGCATCAAAGTATTTCAATGCCAAATTAGCACCGAAATATGTAGGTCCTTTTACCATAACAGAAAAAGTTTCAACAAATACTTATGAGTTAGCCGATGAAACAGGTCAATCCAGAGGAGTTTGGCATGTTAAAGATTTAAAAGCTAATCCAATTGGATATGACGAAGAAAAATAGTTATAAAACCTAATATTAATAAAAATAACCTAATATTAATAATTAAGAAACTTGAAAACGACGCTTATAATGAAAATTGTTTTTTATACAAAAACTTAGTTTTAAGAATACTAGTTAGGATAAAGATAAGGATAGAAAACGATAAGTTAGTAAATAGGAATGAAAGAGTGAATCTCTTAACACAAGATTTTTGGAAAAAATCTCCTTTTGTAAGGGGAGTGTAACATTATTTTGTAATGTTAACAATTAAACAAATTAATTAATTTAAAAATTCAGAAACTTGCATAAAGTATAGACAAAAATTCCCACAATAAATTATTTCACATTCAGTCAGGTTCCCTTATAATAAAAGAGCACATTTACCGATAGCTTCGGGCTACTAAATTCCAGCGGCAGGTCATCATTTAAAGCTCTAGACCATCGTAAGCCAAATACAATAAACTTCTTAAAAGTTAGGTCGGTAACAGACTAACAAATCTGATTAAATTAAAATGTAATAGTACCTTTTTAGCGTAAATAAAGGAAAACCGATTTCAGTTTGAAAAGCTTAACCTTCGTTGATTGACAGGCGGGTTATACAAAAACGAAACCTTTTATAAAAGCGGAAACTATTTCCAATTTAATTTGTTCAAATATTACAAATAATCTTAAGTAGTCTGGAGACATCAATTGTATTTAAAATCCATTTTGGCGCAAATAGGTTTACCGGTCTTTGTTAAAGCCAGACTACGGCCTCCATAGGTAGATCCCACATTGCAATAATTAGGAAATTCGCAGAAGGAAAAGATAAGTTAAATTCTAGGAAAATAGTTGCTTCCGTGATTCTCATCTAAACAAGGGTTGGATTTGGTTTCTGAAATCTTGTTTTGTGGGAGGTTCTGTTCAGTCATTGGATACCAGAAAATGACGCTCATAATTAGAGTAGGGAATTAATCTATATATTTGAGGGCTTAGCCAAAAGACAGGGAGTTTTCCAATGGGGCCGACCGTAGTTAAGAAGTAGAGAGAAACGTAGTTTTGCGGGTGGCGTTTCTCTGGCATGACATAGAAATTAAACTTCGTATCACGTTAGAAAAAATTGGAAAGAAGGTTACTCTTCCAGTTTCGCGAGGTTATGCCCATAGTTCGCGGATTTAAAGTGATACAAGATAAATATTTAAAACTTGTAGGCGTGTGACGCACAAGTAAGTTATATTGTCAAAAATTCTGCCGAGTTCGTGTGCCAGTCAATTTTCTTAAACATTACAAACAGAAGCAACAAGCGAGATTCTCTTCCCAAATGTAATAACTGCTCTACGTTGGAAAACAAACCCTCAAGCAATGGACAATTATTAGTAAGTAAGTTTTTATAGTTAAGAAGCATGACCAATTTTTAGTTAGTTTATTTGTTAGGACGTTTTGGCCATAAACCGTAGGATTAATTTAGTGTACAATTTATAATATAAATTCTTTCATATACAAGTGTTTAATAACTACTTATGTACTCAAAATTTTCATAAATTCCATAGTCACCTATTCACTTAAATTTATAAACTAAAATCAATGCATGTAAGAGGTTCACGTTTATTGCTCTGTGAATTAAATAGTTTTGTTTGCCGTTGATTAAGTCAATAGTTTTTCTTATTTTTTTTTATATAAGTAGTACAAAAAGTGAGGATTTGATTAAAAGAAACAATTGTCCTCCTTGGGATGACAAGTCTCTCAAGGATTTTTACGAACATTTGGACATTCTCGACTTGTCTGGCGCCCTTGGCAATTGTCATTAAGCCACAATATTTTATGAAAGGTAAGTGCCACATTTTTGTAGTATATTCTAAATTAATTTAACCCATTTTTCAAAATTTTAACCCTCTATATGATCCACGACCTTCCGCTAGCTAGTGCCGGTGACCCCCCTTTAAATTTAGTTTTACAGGCCGCCCCCATTTTATAATTTGACTGGAAAGGATACACTTAGCAGCTTTTCCGCCTGTAACAAGTCGTAGCATTTTTTCTTGGCGCAGCAAATTCAGAAAGTTTTTAAATTTCACTGCAATCATCGACTGTTAATGTAAGTGGCTTTAACGCAACGTTATCAATATTTGCACTAGATCCAGTGTCGCTAGAAGTAATTGAAGTAATTGTGTCTTTAGGATTACAAAAGCATGCATTTGTTTCTTGTGGTGCTGTGTCTTGCGTGATTAGTATGGGTAGAGTCGCCGCTGCTATGCTCTGTTCTGAATTACTTGCATACGAAACTGAATGCAATTTTTCGTCTAACTCAATTATTGATGATGATGATGAGGGTCCTATAAAAATAAATAAAATATTGTATAAATATTTGATAGCTATACACATTCACAAAATATCATTGAAATCGGTTGAGGGGTTTCAGAAATTTAATAAAAATCCGTTTTTCGTCTACAATATGAGTAAAGGGATTTCATTTTATTACAAAAATTGAGCTATCTACGTTCAAGGGTATGGTCTGGACACTAATGAGTTAATCAGCCAAGACTTTTGTTTATAATAATATAAGATTTCTAAAAATGTAGCATTCTCTAAAATATTCCGTACCTATTTGTAGCTTAAAATTTATACATCAAAGTCGATATATAAAAAGACGTAATTTTGGCTTCAAACGGATAATTTTGACAAATTTTTAGATTATAAAGAAGGAATTAAAAAGTGAAACTACAGGTAAAACTGGCAAACAAATATGTAAAGATTTGTTAAATTAGAAAAAAAACTGTATTAAATTAAATCTATTAACCTGGTTGCGATTCGCTCCGATTTTGAGGATCTTCAAGCTCTTGAGATGTAGACGTGAAAGAAAGCCTGGATTGCTTTGGATTCGAAGCCGCTGTTTGTAATTCTATCTTTCTTTTATTTTTCCGTTTCTCCGAACCAGATTTAGGTTTATATGCCGCTGAACGTGACTGAAACCGTTAAGTATATCAATTTGAGTAATACTTAGGTATATAATATGAAATTACAAAAGCACCAAAGTAACTTTTTTTCAGAAAGCAATAAAAATAATATAATGCAACTAACCTTTTCCATTGTTTCTCGATGTAAAGAAAGTCAGTATAATATTTAAAAACAACGTAATTGAACTAGAGTACCGGCGATACAAACCCGACTAAACAATGAAATGCGATTCAAAGAGCAGCGAACGCACGTCGGGGATTCCCCAACCACAAAATTCTTTACTTGCTTAACGCGTTCCGTTTCTCAGAATTATGAGATGAGAGTAAATAAATACGTTACGTTTCTTAATTGTTTTTTATAAATGTTGCAGTTCCGAATTCATCGAGTTTTTAACCTCTATCGCCCCAGCATGCTTGGTGCCGTGTTAGCTAGATCCAGAAAACCGCGTAAATTGCGAATTTTACGTGCTTTTTCCGCGACCTTACCTCAGCAGATCCGTGGTTTGCATAGTCAGATCCGTGGCGAGACAAATTAAAACAATTTTTTTTCACTTCCTATTATATTTATGAGGGTGCCTCATCGACAAAATGTTTTATTTTTCAGCCCTCTTTTGCCACATAATTTTAGTTTTCTTCTGTAATTAAAAAAAATAATAGCCATGGATCTGACGTGAAGAACGTTTCTTACAGGAATCAGCCGCGTATGCTTGGTGCCGTGTTAGTTAGATCCAGAAAACCGCGTAAATTGCGAATTTTACGCGTTTTTTCCGCGACCTTACCTCAGCAAAAAAGTCCCAGTTCTTCGAAATCATGACAGATTCCTGTAGGGTTTCTTGCTTTAGTTTATTTAATAAACGGCGGAATAAACACTATTATTAATAATAATAATAATAATAATAATAACCACTGTAATACATAAAAAAAGCAAAATAAAACTCCCAGGGATTTTCCGGCAATTTTCCGAGTATTGCATTTATTAGAGGACGCAATTTTATTTTTGGGACATGTGAGGGGGGTCAGTCAATAGAAGCTTAACCTTATGTTTTTGGGGTCGCCACCCTTGTCCCCAATCGCCATCTTGAAAAAAGGGGTGAAAACACTTTTTTTTTATGCGTCTTACAAAAAATTCGTTATGTCATAATTTGTAGCAAATTGTTTTGCCTACAAATATGTTTACATAACTTTTTGTCCTAAATTAAAAATTAGAGAAGTTATACATAAGCAAAAAGGATTTTTTATTTTTTGCTTATAACTTCTTTAATCTTTAATTTAGGGCAAAAAGTTATATTAACATATTTGTAGGCGAAGCAATTTTCTACAAATTATGACTGTACAATTTTTTTGTACGACGCATAGTTTCCGAGACATGCACGCGGGCAACCGTAACACAGGGGCCACGCTGCGCGGGCCCCCTGTGCTACGGTTGCCGCATGCCTCGCAACCAAGGCCCGTGGGGGGCCCGCGCAGGCTGGGGCCCGGCTGGCAAATGCCACCTCGACTGTATGGCCAGTCCGACGCTGTATGTTGTCAATGCACTTTTAAAACAATATGGGCATGTTGTCCTTCATCTAGCACCTTATCATTCAGAGATACCCAATTGAAAAAATATGGGCATCCGTTAAAAACTTTGTTGCTGCACACAACACAACTTTCGAGTTAGACAATGTAAGAAAAATAGGACAAGTTTAGTGTCACTGGTGTTAAAGATTGGGAAAATATTTGTTCACATCTTGAAAAAATTGAAGACGAGTATCTGAAAAGAGAATATATGATGGACGATATTGATGAGATAATTATCAGACTTGATGAAGATTCAGATGGATCAGATTTATATGCAACTTCTGAAGAAGGTAGTGTAAGTGATAAAGAGACTTTAGGCTGCATGCCACCATCATAACATTAATATTATCTTTCAAACACAGTTCAGTTTACATAAAAATGAATTTTGTAATTGGTACATATTTCAATACTGTTAAGGCATAAGGCAGAATAGAAATCAATGGAGGTATGCATCCAACCAGTCCCAAGGTGGATAAATTAATGACGAAAAAATAACTATACCTAAACATGATGATTATTATAAGAAACTACAGGTATTGGTTGTGCCATATTCTCGAATAATGTTAATTCTGCAAAAGGATTTACTGGAAAACTATTAATTCGGCAAATGTCTAAGTGTTGGAGGATCTTGGCAGCCACAGGTTGCTTAACCCCCCACACATACCACTGAATCTCTGTGAAATAGGGCATGTAATTAGAAAACAACAGAAGGGGAACCGAGCTGTATATAGGCTGTGTGAGAATTTCAGGGAACTGTGTAAGCTAGCTCAGAATAAAAATAAGTGGAGGTATGTGTCCAACCAGTTCTTAGACGGAAAACCTAATGATGAAACAATAAGCGCAGACCAACCTGATGATTATTATAAACAACTACAGGTGTTGGTTGTGAATTATCTGCAACTAATGTTCACTGTGCGAACAGATATCTTGGAAAAAATACTAAATCCGTAATAGTTCAAGTGCTGGGGGAACTTTGCAGCCACAGGCTGCTTACCCCCCTTCACAACTACTGAATGTCAGAAAAATAGGCTATATAATTGTAAAACAATAGAAGGGACCGAACTACACAAGAAAGAACAGTGACTATGATCAAAGACAACAAACATAGAAACAAGAAGAAGATTGTTAAAAGCATATGTGTGAAGCACAGCACAGTATGCCTATGAAATACGGGCAGTAGGAAAAGCAGATAGAAAAACGGTAGCAGACTTTTGAAATGTTGTGCTCCACATGTATAAGGATGATAGCATGGACAGACAAAGTTAATAACAAATAGGTTATAAAAATGGTAGGGGAATAAAGATATCTGTGGAAAAAATAGAAATAGGCAGGCAGAATCCGTTCTAAGGCATTTTTGGAGAATAGTATAGGATATATTACAAGCAGAGATAGGAAAAAGGAGGTATATGTAGACCTAGATCAGATAGTGATGATGCAGACTGTGCAAATTTCAGGGAAATGTGTAGATTAGTTCAGAATAGGAAACAATGAGGGTACGCGTTTACCCAGGTTCAAGACTGAAGACCTAATGATCATGAAGGGATAATTTAAACTTTTTTGGTCATTTGTTTTTGTACACATTTGAATTATTGTTCGATATTAATAGAACATATCAATAGTTATTATTAAATCAGTTTGCCTTTTTTGGCCATTTCATGAGACAAATACATACTATGAAAAGCAACGAAACCAGTTACACAGTCTTGATTGGAATTGCCATGTTAGTTTGCTTGGGATATTATTGAAGAGAGAAAAGGTATACTAAAATTGTTATAACCCCGACGGTAAGCTACACGCGTCACTACAGTCAGTTGGTAGCAATGTTAAATAATTGTAAAAAACGACGCGCAAATAAAAGATTACGTCATATCAATGTTCGAATTATTACAACATAATAAAAAAAGTTATACTAATTTTAAGGAAAACCCAAAAGGGTACTCGGGTAAACTGTAGGGCGACTCCAGCGCTACTCCATGATGGCGGGCTCCGTTGAATGGTTTTCGGGCGTGGGTAATTCGTTGCCCCGGTGGAATTCAAATTCAAATTGTCTTCTTTCTTTTTGTAGCGGAACATAGGAATAGGATGAGGGACGATAATTATGTAGAAGGCAGGAAACCTACATCTCAAGAAAAAGACACGATAAGACACAAAGGTAACTACATTCGTACACCAGTCCCGACACGTCTTCGGAAATCACCACCACCCTTCTTGGCACACCGCGTCGGCGCAATCTCGCGCAAACGCACTGTCTAAAGTGACGGAAATACGCGCACGTCTTTTTAAATCCTTGGCGCGAAATTCTTACAAATTAATACTAAATTAAAAATGTTTAGTGCCGATTTCGGAACGTAACAAAATATAAATAGGCAATATTTTAACAGTGTTGATTAGCGACACTCAAGTTGAAGATGGAGTGGCGCAAAATATTAACATTAAATAACTATACTGTTAAAACTTTTTTGATAACCGTTTGTGGTAGAATGTTTCTGGTGATAATTGGATGCGGTGCATTAATCATGTCATTGATAAGCAAACCCTAATGTGTGCAGCTTAGATGGTGTTGGCATGTTGACAGCTTAGAAAAATTATTAAAAGGATAGAAGGCACATGACAAAAATAATAGAACTAAAGTTATTCTTAATTTATATAATACTGTTGAATCGTTAAAAAACCTATATTGCGGATATGATAAACACTTGTAAGTTGCTTGTTTAATGTTAAATTTGACCACGCTTTATTGTAACCTTTTAGGTAGATTTTAGCGTGAATATCAATAAAAGTTGAAACGCCAAAAACTTGGTTTACTCCTTATTCCCGCCTGTAGTAATTGTACACAAAATGCAAGTACCTGCGGTCAGTTATCGCTATAGTTACAATACAATTAGGCTAATATAAAGAAAAGCATCCAGCAGGTACAGGTTAACAGATAACAATTTTTAAACAATTTAGCTTGTAATTATTTATCAATAAATATATTACAATATTTGAAATTGATTATCTTTATCGGATACAAAAGATTTAACACCGCCGTAATAATAAAGTTTGCATATGATAGCATAATTGACAAACTCGTTAATCTCTAATTATTAATGTTGAATATAGGGACTCTGGCAGTGATAGTAATTTTTTGATGTTTCAGATTAAATTTGTATGAAATATGTATTCATCAAAAATAATAAGAGGGCAGTATTTTGGCTGCCAAGAGTTTTAAAAAATTTAGTCTGTCTATTTTCATCCACACACGCACAGAAACCTAACCCAAAAAAGAACAATAAATAGTACATCAAAAAAGTTACAGGTTCCGCACACAAAATATAATTTTGTAATTTATAAGTTGATAAATTACTGGTTATGCAATTTACATAGCCTACAGGTTGAGTTAATTCAGAATACGCATCCGGAAAATTAATGTTTTTAGATTTCACTTATATTTGTTGCTTTTTATTTACACCTTAGCTAAGAATGGCTTAAAATAAGGTTAGGTGTAAATCTATCCTTACCTAACTTCATTTGCATTTGATTATTAGGAACTTAGCATTTTAGCTAACTATTCCATAAAGGGTTTGAAAATAATATTAGAATCAACTGATTCTTGTTAAGAATCAACTTGGTATTAACTGTTATGTTGTAGTTGCTTTTATAAATGTGCAATAAAAATTTATATCATACACAACACGAAAAATATATCCTCAGTATAAACTTAGGGAAGGAAGTTTGTATCTAAGGTAGATCTATAGGCACCTTATCTGGGGTAAGGGGAATGCAAAAGATCTAACTTTATCTAAGTTCCTTTGTAGTAAAAAGAACTTGTCCTCAACTAAGATTATTTTAACTTAGGTTAGATTATCTTCATTTTTTGGGCAAATAGAAAGCAACG
The DNA here is from genome assembly GCA_036346225.1 of Platerodrilus igneus. Taxonomy (NCBI): domain Eukaryota; kingdom Metazoa; phylum Arthropoda; class Insecta; order Coleoptera; family Lycidae; genus Platerodrilus; species Platerodrilus igneus. Next base: position 190,952 of record JARFIW010000828.1, read on the forward strand.
ATTGTATTATTCTTTCTTTTTATACGATACCTATCGCTTCCTTCATTGCGCATCTCACAGCCCATGAGATTTTGAAAGACCTATACATGATGTATCAAAAATGGTGACTTGTCGGCTTGTATTAATTACATGTGAATTCCTTTTATGTTAATAAATGTATATTGGTTGATTATTAGTTATTATCAAGAACCTCGATACAAATAACAGGTTATGGGCCTAGGTAACTCTAAAATATGAAAAAGTACTTGAATATTTATTATTGTGTTACATGCCGAAAATCGGTCATGTAAACTGTTATGTATTGTATTTATGTTGTAGTCACATTGTCGCATGCTCAGTCACTAATCTGTCTGTCAACTGATAAACATATATTTAGTGGGATGGCCACGGGTTTTGTCTAGAGCCATGCTCTTGTCAAGTGATTGTTTTAACTGGAAATGTAATTGTATAGTGTACTTTATTTATTACAAATAATGAATAAACAAGTATTTGTTATTGATTTACTTAATATATTGCACTGGCGACGAGGAAATCAAGAATAAATTGAAGGTTATACAATTGAACAGCTATATCACCACGTGTTATCTAATGCCTGATACTAATAATTTAACAAATTCTACAAATACTTCAGATTTTAGTATCACTACAATGAGTTCTACAAGTGCTATACCGTTAATTGGTATGTTGCCTACATTTTCATCAAAAGACGACTTTGCTATTTTTAACGATCGCATAGATCAATTTTTTATCGCAAACAATATTGATACTGCAGATCCAAGGAGAGCAGGTATTTTAATTATTCACCTTAAAGACGATGCCTATAAATTATTGATGGATTTATGTTTACCTGAACATCCTAAAACAAAAACATACGAACAATTGATTTTATTATTAAAGCAGCACTTTGTACCTCGCAAATCTGTTTTTGCTGAACGCTACAAATTCCATCTAGCCCGCCAAGAATGTGGTGAGCTTGTTGCCGACTTCAGTGCTAAATTACTAAATTTAGCTACCAATTGCAAGTTTGGACAAAATCTAGATGAAAATCTACGGGATAAGTTTATAGTTGGTTTACGTCAAGGTCCCATTTTGGATAAATTACTCGGTCAAGGTGAAAACTTATCTTTTAAGGAAGCTGTAAACTTAGCAGCAGAAATGGAAGCTGTTAAATTACATTCATCTACACTTAATACAAATTATGTTCACACTCTACATTCTAATACTATGTTGAATTCGCCACGACACGGTACAGTCGTACCAAACCTTAACGAAGGTAGTGATACGAGTAACCGAAAATTACTTACACAGGATAATGTACGTTCCAAAATAAAATTTAATTGCTACGCCTGCGGGGGAGGCAATAATCACGATTTTAAAAACTGCAAATTCAAGGGATACACATGTTTATTCTGCAATAAACCAGGGCACATTAAGGCTGCTTGTAAAAGCTTTAAAAGAACCAGGCATCATTTCATGGAATCTGTTGTATCGGACGAACAAGATTCGCATTCTCCTAATGGTATTTTCCAGATGAATTATCTATATTTTCAAGAAAATGCTGTCAATTTGGTTGCCGAAAATTCTAGTGCCATGCAATTGTCCATTTCTAAGGTTCCGCCGATGATAGTCCAGTTGGAGGTCAACAACACCCGTCTAGAAATGGAGATAGATAGCGGTGCTGGTAAATCTGTTATATCCTTTCAGCAATTTTCTACTTTATTTCCTAAATTCATTAATAATTTAGAACCAACATCTGTTTCTTTTTCGCCTTACTTTGGTGATGATTTTACTCCTAAAGGAAAAATTAAAGTTAACGTAAAATTCAAAAACTTAATAAAAAATTTAGACTTATATGTAATCGATTTACCAAGAAATTATGGTGAAAAACCGGCAATTATAGGTAGAGATTGGATCTGGGCTCTGGATGTTATTCCCAGAAAATGTATGGAATCATATTTTTCAAAAAAATTTATTAATCTGCATAATACTCAAGTTACTTTCAATCTTTCTTCTGAATTAAAAAATTTACTTAAAACTTACGACACAGTTTTTACTGAGAATGTAGGTAGGTTCAACGGTGAACCTTTAAAAATTAAAATTATTAAGGATGTCGATCCTAAGTTTTGCAAACCCTATACTCTACCATTTTCACTAAAACAAAAAACAGAAAATGAACTTAGTCGTTTAGTTAACGAAAATATTCTCACTCCAGTACATACTAGTTGCTGGGCTATTCCTATAGTGCCAGTCTTAAAAAAGGATAATACAATTAGAATTTGTGGAAATTTTAAGATGTTAAACCCTTATATAGAGGACGATCATTATCCTCTCCCAAGGGTAGATCAGTTGTTCGCTAAATTAAGCGGCGGAGAAAAATTTTCCAAACTTGATTTACAATCAGCCTATAACCAGATGCCTGTTTGTGAAGAATCACAAAAGCTTCTGGTCATCAGTACTCATATTGGGCTCTTCAAATACAACAGAGCTCCTTATGGTATCAAATCGCTACCTTCTAAATTTCAAAGAACAATGGACAAATTATTTTACAGTTTGCCTTTTGTGCTGGTGTTTCAAGACGATTTATTAGTTACCGGCAGAAATGATACTGAACATTTAGAAAATTTAAAATTAGTTCTAAGCATTTTACGAAATCACGGGTTAACCTTAAAAAAAGAAAAATGTTCTTTTTTTTTGGACTCAATAGAATATCTCGGTCATGTTATAGACAAGTTTGGAATAAAAACTAGTGCTAGCAAAATTGAAGCGATAAATAACGTCCCTCTTCCTCAGAATATTACACAGCTTAGGTGCTTCTTAGGTATGGTTAATTTTTATGGAAAATTTATCCCTAATGTTTCTGAAATCTTGTCCCCATTATACCGTTTGTTGCAAAAGAATGTTACATATCAATTTAATAACGTGTGCATTAATGCTTTTAAAACAGCAAAAAGATTGCTTACTAATGCACCTGTTCTGGTTCACTATAACCCAGAACTACCTTTGAAATTATATTGTGATAGTTCCAACTACGGACTTGGATCCGTGCTAGTTCATGTTTTCCCAAATAAGGTAGAAAAACCCATCGCATACGCTTCTCGTACTCTTAATAAAGCTGAACTGGCTTATTCCCAAATTGATAAAGAAGCCCTTGCGTTGATATTTGGTATTACCAAATTCAATCAATATTTATATTTACAAAAATTTTCTTTAGTTACTGATCATAAACCTCTTTTGTCTATTTTTGGACAAAAAAAACATCTCCCTACTATGGTAGCAAATCGCTTACAAAGATATGCCCTTTTTCTCATTGGTTATGACTTTGATATAATATACATTAATGGATACAAAAATATTGGTGCTGATTGTCTTTCAAGATTACCACTTCAAGGTAACACTGCTTCGATTTCAGAAGATAATATTAACCTTAACTACATTCTTAACAGCGAATTACCTCTAAATTTTGATGATATAAGAAAAGCTACCAGGAAAGACCCTATTTTGTCTAAAGTAATTCAGTTTATCTTAATGGGCTGGCCCTCTTCAAGTAAGGGTTTAACCACGGAACTACAAAATTTTTATCAAAAACGAGAGCAACTCTCTTTTCAGTCAAATTGTGTTTTCTGGGGTTACCGTTTAGTAATTCCTAGCTGTTGTAGATTATCAGTACTAGGTACCGCGCACGAAGGTCATTTAAGTATCGTAAAAATGAAGTCTTTAGTACGTTGCTACATATGGTGGCCTAACATAGACACACATATCGAAGATTACTGCAATTCTTGCCAGTCATGTCAGTTAGAGAGAAACGAACCTCCAAAATCTGTAGGAATAACTTGGCCTACCACTAGTTCCGTCTGGGAACGGGTGCATCTGGATCACCTCGGTCCTATTATGAACAAAATTTATTTAGTTGTTACTGATTCATATTCGAAATGGGCTGAAGTCTTACCTGTTTCAAGCACTTCAGCTGATGCCACGATTAAAGCATTGCTTCCTACTTTTGCACGTTTCGGCCTTCCCAAACTAGTTGTTAGCGATAACGGTCCACCGTTCGACTCTTATGAATTCAAAAATTTTCTTCAATCCTTAGGAATACGTTCCACATTAATATCTCCATATCATCCAGAGTCGAACGGCTTAGCAGAAAATAGTGTCAAATATTTCAAACACAAGCTACACGTAGCTAGTCATGATGAAAATTTCAGATTAGATTATGCTATTTACAAAACCTTGTTTCAATATAGAAATACCGAACATTGCACTACTAATCAAACTCCCGCTTCACTAATGTTTGGTAGGTCACTTAGATCAAAATTAGATCTTTTACGGCCCACTTACGAGTCGAAAGTTGCAAATAAATCTCGGATATTACGGGAATTTTCTGTGAATGACTTAGTGTTAGCTAGAAGTTACAGGCCAGGGGAAAAATGGAAAAAAGCAAAAATTATAGAAAAATTAGGTCCGGTTTCTTATTTAGTACTTTTAGAGAGCGACAGTAGGGTGGTGTGGAAAGACATGTTGATCAATTGATTAACAGAAGTGAAAATGATCTGCTACAATCCGCAATCCTACCTCAAAACGTAGAAACTGTTGTCGAAGTTTTGCCTACTCTACCTAATTTATCAACTGTACCAAACAATTTGTCGGACATTCCTATCGAAGTTAACATTAATAACGAAAATATATCACCTACGGTATTATCAGAGCCAGAGAATGTCATTTCACCTTTTCATAGTCCTGCTACTAGCACCTCTCCGTCGAATACCTCACTTACAATGACACCCACTGAGTGTTCTGCGCCACCCCAGAAGTTGAGTCCTATGGATAAGGATATGCCTCAACGGAGGTATCCCACCAGACTTCGCAAACCACCAGAAAAGTTGAACTTATAATTAAATAAAAAAAAAAAAAAAAAGTTTATTTTTTTAATATGTTTGTTCCCTCTTAAGGGTGAAGGTGTGTTATGTATTGTATTTATGTTGTAGTCACATTGTCGCATGCTCAGTCACTAATCTGTCTGTCAACTGATAAACATATATTTAGTGGGATGGCCACGGGTTTTGTCTAGAGCCATGCTCTTGTCAAGTGATTGTTTTAACTGGAAATGTAATTGTATAGTGTACTTTATTTATTACAAATAATGAATAAACAAGTATTTGTTATTGATTTACTTAATATATTGCATAAACATTTCTGTAAGTTTCTATATTTTTGTAAAGGAATTCGCGCCAATAATTTAAAAGACTTGTGCGTGCATTTCCGTTGCTTTGGATAGTTGCGTTTGCGCAAGAGAATGCGCAGACGTGGAGTGGAATAAAAGTGGTAAATTTCCGACACGTCGGGACTAGTCAGCCAAACGTCGAGCCTAGTGGTTATCTTTGTGCCGTTTTCTTGTCTTCTTTTTCAGATATGTAGGTTCCCCTTTGTCTTTTGTACCTGTTATCGCCCCTACCTGTTTTCCTTTACCGTTCCGCTACAAAGAAGAAGAAGACAAATTTGGATTCAACCAGGGGCTAAAGAATGACCCACGCCCACAATGCTCAACTGACGCGAGAGTAGCTGAAATGCCGTGAGGAGTTCTACAGTTTACGTCAGTACCTTTATCTTTTTTGCATGTGATATAGTAATTTAAAAACATGTATATGACGTGATCGTTTGTTGCGCAATATTTTGCAAACATTTATCATTGTTACCAATTACTGTAGTGGCTCTCATACATGTGCATCGGGACTTTTAAAAGTAGACCAAAAGTGGAACAGTGACGCATCCAACGTGGTTATGTTGAAAAAATTTGCTTTCTTCTGGTCTATATCTTATAATGTATTAGTTTTAAATATACCTGGAAAATTTTTACTCAAAAATATAAATTTTTAATTTTTAATAACTTAGAAAATATAGGGTGGTACCACTGTATGTTACTATGACAATCATCTAAAATGAAATGACATGGAAATTGTTGCTATGCTAATTTGACATGGGTAGCCATATTGATTATTGGTTATTGTGTTTACTTTTATAAATGTATTGCTAATTTACATGTGACTTTATAAAAAATAATGTGTTTGTAATTTAAATTCTTTTAGATAATGACCTAATTTAATTTACCAGGAAGCTGGAACATATACCTTTTAAAAGTGTTAAATCAGCATAACCTAACTTTACTAGCTGGTTTTTGGATTACATAAGTTTTTGCTGTAAGTACACTAGTTATAAATAAATACCTCCATTTACCATTCTTTATGAGTAAAAATGTCCTTAGAAATATACTTAAGTCAATTAAATAAACATTATAAATCTCAGATCTTTTTTAGTATTTTAGATCAACTTTTTAAAAAGCTTTTACTTAGATAACTCTTATAATATCGTATTTCTCTATGATTTAAGTGTCTCTTTATAATCTGAATGATCAATTATAAATTACAATTACCTCCATAAAGAAAATTCCTTCCCTAAATATAGATTTTGTAATTAACTGAGTTTTTAGTATATCTTCTATCTTCTAAAACGTTATAGTAACTTAATTTTCTTATTTCTGTTATCTTAAATACTATATTACAATGAATATCGTCCATCTCAAGTACTCGGAATTAATTTACGAAATTCAATCGAGGAATATCCAAGCAGCATCCAACCAAAATGACAGACGTTTGCAACTCAAAGCTATACTAGCTCAAGAAGCTAAAGGCTCACCCATTGCGTGTGTCCTCGTCTCAGATCTTACCTCAAAACACCTTTGAAATTAAACAATCCCTTGACGATATCACCAATATAGTAAATAGAATTGATCCAGAACCAAGCAAAACTGAAGTTAAGCGTGTTGTATTTCGTATAACTCACGTTAAGCAGCGGATAAAGTTGTTGTGTTTATTTAACAATGAACAGGCTGAGATAGATAGAAATAGGTAGGAATAGGTAAATAATGAATAATAAGGTAGATATATAGGTATAGGTAGTGTTAGGTGAGTAGATAGGTGTTTAGAAATATCATGTAAAATTAGGTAGTAAGAATTAGGTCATATTTAAATTCAAGAAAACATATTGAGTTTTCGTTGAATTGAAATAGGGGGACTATTGGTGCCGAAACCAAGTCCAGTGACATATTCCCTGTTACAAATCTAGGATCTCTCAAGCTCCATCATTGAGGAAATCCATACCTGTCTACAAATGGGGTTTAACTTTCCAGGGCTTTGACTCCAAATTTCATTAATGTCTTTCCTTGATAGAACTAACGATTTTAGAATATCGCGAAATTGTACAGATCAATATTTATTTGTTTCAGCGGGTGAATTATTCTCTGGTTCTGCCTTAATTTGGTATAGAAATATATGAAATCAAATTTCTACCTGGGAAGAATTAGTTACGTGTTTAAAACGGGATTTCCTACCACATGGTTATATTACCGATCTTTGGAACGAAATAAGAAACCGAACCCAGGTACCCGATGAAAATGTAATTTCTTTTATTACCTCAATAAAAGCTTTATATAGCAGATTAGATAAGAAACCATCAGAATTTGAAATTATTGATCAGCTCCGTTGGAATTTGAATCCATATTTTTCTGAACGTTTAGCGTTACAACACATTTCTTCTTTATCTCAGTTCAAAGACTTATGTCGCTCGCTCCGAGAAGTAAAATCGCGTGTCGATAAATACCGTCCTCTCTCAGAAAAACAATCTGGTCTATTAGAACCTGATCTGGCATGTCAAACTGAACCCTCTCGTAAAGTATCTACCACTAATCTCCCTTCTACCTCTTCAAAAAACTCACTTACCTGTTGGAATTGTAAAAAAAGTGGACATAACTATAGTGTTTGCACATACCCCAAAAATATTTTTTGTTATGGTTGCGGTCGCACCAATAACCTATAAATCTAAGTGTACAAATTGTAATTCTAACGTATCGGGAAACTTTCGCGGAGATATTCCTAGCCGGGACGTCAATATCTCAAGAAATCAAAATCGTCCTCAACATCAACCAGTCAACGGACCCAGAGGTCAATAAATCTAAAGCATAAAACTACCTCTAACGTTATACCTTTACCTAATATATCTAATAAGAATAATCTCGCTAACTTGAATTTACAAAATAACTTGCCTCCATTATCAGAATTATGTCATACTACCCCGTCAGAGTGGTCGAGTGGGCTGCAAACCGTTAATTCCTTTTATCATAAAAAGTCTGCCGCCTTACAACTTGTTAAAAAACCCCTTGATATCCGTCCTCATCCACCTATTTCGATTGGTTCCTTAAATGTAATAGCTTTACTGGACACAGGTTCCTCATATTCCCTTATAAATAACGAAGGTCTACAGCAATTATCTAAACAAAACATTAAAATTCAAGTTGTTCCCGAAAAAACTTCCATAAATTTAGCTGACGATAATCAAATATATGTAACGGGTTCCCTTAAACTAAAAATTCGAATAGAATCACTTGAACGTGACGTTCCATTTTTGATTGTGCCTGCATTAACTTACCCATTTTTACTGGGAGTAGATTTCTGTAAACTTTTTAATTTATCGCTCTACTTTCAAGATTTTTCTTGGCAAACATCCCTTAAAACAAATTCCTGTGCGTCTGCGGGAATATCTAATAAAATTTCTCTTACCGATTCTCAAAATGTAATTCTTAGCTCTACAATCGACAAATTTCGTAAACTAAATACCTCTGAACTTGGTTGCGTTACTACTGCAACACATTTATCTCTACAGGTGATGCCCTCCCTTTTAAGCAACGTCAATATCCGCTATCGCCTGCATTACAAAAACATTTGCATTCCGAAATAGATAAAATGTTAGAATCTAATGTTATATCTCCCTCAAATTCACCATGGATGTCTCCCGTGTTATTAGTCCGTAAGAAATATGACGAATGGCGTGTTTGTTTTGACGGCAGAAAACTCAATTCTGTAACTGTGTCGGACGCCTACCCTCTACCTCGAACGGATTCGATTCTAAGCCGACTTCGAAACTCAAAATTTATCTCATCTATCGATCTTAGACAAGCTTTTTATCAGATACCCCTTGACCTATCTTCTCGTCCAAAAACTGCTTTTTGTGTTCCAGGCCGAGGTCATTTCGAATATAATTTTTTGCCATTTGGTCTCTGTAACGTGCCACAAACTTTACAACGTACTATGGATCAAACGTTAGGTCCTATCTTACATCAGGAACGTGCCTTTGTATTTTTAGATGATATATTAGTTATCTCAAGTTCCTTTGACGAACATATCGCCACACTGAATGAAGTTGCTGAACGCCTAAATGCAGCAGGTTTTAAGATAAATTGGGAGAAATATCCATTTTGCTGTTCTTCCCTTACATTTCTTGGTTTTATTATCGATGGAACTGGTTTACGAGCAGATCCTGCTCAAGTCGACGCTATTACTAAATTCAAAACACCCAAAACTGTTACAGAAATTAAACATTTAATTGGAATGATTAGTTATTATCGCATCTTTTTACCCAACCTTTCAACTATATCTACACCCATTACTGCTTTAATTAAAAATAAAAATAAATCCCAAACTATCGAGTGGAATTTAGAATCTCAACAGGCTTTCGAACAAATTAAAACATTAATCACTTCAGCACCTATCTTAATCTCGCCCAATTTCGATGAAAGATTTTATATACAAACCGATGCCTCACCTACTGGTTTAGGTGCAATGTTGTTTCAGATGAGCAATGGATTAGAACACACAATCGCTTATGCAAGTCGTGCCTTAACTTCCGCCGAACAAAAATATTCAGCTACCGAACGAGAATTATTAGGAGTTATCTTTGGCATTGAAAAATTTAGAGGATATGTTGAAGGTACACATTTCACAGTAATTACTGATTGTGCAGCCCTCACGTGGTTAAACAACTTAAAACAACCCGCAGGTCGTTTGGCAAGATGGAACTTGCGTATCTCTCAATTTACCTTTGATGTTAGGCATAGACCTGGCAAATTAAATATCGTACCTGATGCCTTATCTCGTGATGTCGTTTCTCTTAATCTTCCAGATTTAATTCCTGACGCCTGGTATCTTAATATGATCAAGAAAGTTTCTGAAAATTCCGATAAATTTCCTACCTTTCGTGTAACGAATAATAGATTATATAAATTTGTATCTTCCTCATCCCACAAAATTTTCTAACATCCCTGAATGGAAACTTGTTGTCCCTGCCGCAAACCGCAGTGAGATTCTTAAATTGTGTCATGATGATCCTATAGCTGCTCATCTTAGTGTTACAAAAACCCTAGCTAAAATATCTGAGTTATATTATTGGCCCACATTAAAACAATCTGTCTATCGTTATATTAGAAACTGTAAAATTTGTGGTTCTCACAAGAGTTCTCAAGAGGCTCGTTCTGGCTTAATGGGTAACTTTAAACGTGTATCTTATCCCTTTCAATTAATATCGCTTGACTTATTAGGACCTCTCCCCCGATCGAAAAAAAGTAACCAATATCTTTTAGTCGTCACCGATTGGTTTTCTAAATTTGTTATGGTGCAACCGCTACGTAAAGCTACATCTGCCGCTACAATTAAATTCCTGGAGCAAAATGTATTTCTTATCTTCGGTGTTCTTCAGATTATTCTTTGTGACAATGGCGCACAATTTATCTCAAAAGATTTTCAAAATTTCGTTAAGAGCTACAAAGTACAAACAATTTGGTTTAACGCAAAATACCATCCACAGGTAAACCCTACTGAAAGAGTAAATAGAGTTTTAATTACCGCTATTTCGTCCTATATAGATTCTACTGCCTGCAAGGCAAGTTATGAGGTCACAGAAGATGACATGGGGATATGTATTAATATTATAGAGGTAGATGAGGAAGAGGTGAAAAAAATCGACACAGGTGAATATACTGAAGAAAAGTTAGAAGAGGTACAATTGGTAGTAAACAAAGAATCTGAACAAGTAGAGGTAGAGTCAAGCGTAGCATTGTTAGTGAATAAAGAGTCTGAATTATTAAGAGTAGAGGCAAAAACAGCATTATGTTACACACAAGAATTAAAAGTAGGCATAAAGGAGATAAGTGGCAATGATAATTTTGATAAGTTGGATTTAGGAGATTTTTACGGTGTGAATATAGTACATAAAGAGTCTAGAAGAGATGAAGAATTTTCTATGGAGGGAGAAGATGAAAAGGTTAAGGTAGTATCGTTTGGTTTGTCCGCAGAAAAGGGAATAATAGTAAATGAGAAACAGACAAGTATAGAGACAGAGGAAGAAACATTGAAGAGTCAGGATAGTAAGGATAGTTTTATTTTATGTGAAGAAGTAGGGATGATAAGTATAGAGATAGAAGGAAGAAAGATAGAGATGAAGTTTATTAAGATTGTTAGAAGAAAGACATGGAGGATCAAGAAAAAAGTCAGATTTAAATCAAGAGATGACTTAATAGATAAAAATACAAAGATAGGTGAATAGTTAGAGGTGAATTTAAATAGATAGGGATAGAGATAGGTGTATATAGAAAAGTAGAATTAGGAATAGGATAAATAAGGGGAGATAATTAGAAATAGGTAGAGTTAGGTGTGTATAGTTAGTATAATAAATAGATAGTGAGAGTAATAGGTAATGTTAAATATAAAACAGTTGTACATAGGTAAGTAAAAGGAACTTACATAAAAGTGAAGATAGGTAGAAAAATATAGAAGTGAGGTACTTAAAGAGTCAACAGTCGACAAAAGGTAAAGTGAAATAAATAAAAATAAGAGGGTGAAGAGTTAGTGATAGATAGAAATAGTTAGTTAACAAGTAGTGATAGGTGTAAATAGTTAGTTATATATAAAGATAGGTGTAGATAAATAGAAATAATTAGAGATAGATAGAAATAGGTAGGAATAGGTAAATAATGAATAATAAGGTAGATATATAGGTATAGGTAGTGTTAGGTGAGTAGATAGGTGTTTAGAAATATCATGTAAAATTAGGTAGTAAGAATTAGGTCATATTTAAATTCAAGAAAACATATTGAGTTTTCGTTGAATTGAAATAGGGGGACTATTGGTGCCGAAACCAAGTCCAGTGACATATTCCCTGTTACAAATCTAGGACCATTCCCCATCAAAGTCGATACATTTTGTTTTATTCCACTTACTTCTCTCTCTACCCTACCTAACTGATCCCTACATGAGTCTGTCACCTCAGTCATCTTAACATTAATTTCATCTTCACAGAAGATCCTCACCTCCGTCCGTAATTGTCCCATTTCCCGACTCAAACCTCTTATATCGCGTTCATTTTTATCAACCCTATTTTCTACTTCCCCCATTTTTTACCGTTAACCTATTTTTGAAATCAGAAAATTCCCTTGTAGATTTTTCTATTTTATCCCCTAATTCCTGGCTCAGTTGTTCAAACTTCTGATTCGACTCTATTCTAACTCCGCTTAGTGTTTCATTCATTTACTCCACTTTTCGTTTTGATTCTTCACCCATTTCTCTAATCTCCTCAAACTTCCGGTTAGATTCTTCCCTACTTAATCTCATTTCCTCTAACATTCTCATCATCAATTCATTTCCAGCTTCTCCCGACTCTGTCCTCGACTGATCCTTGCTTCCTCCTGCTTCCTCCATTTTTCCTGCTTTATCAAATAACGCACTATCGTCACTTCCAATTTCCACTCCTTGGCTTCTTAACCACTTCTTTCTCTGCATACGTTTGAATCACTTCCACACACCCTCAAAATATTTACCAATTTATACAACACACACACTCGCTCTTAGCTCGCCAGTTTCCTGGAATAAAATTCTCAAATTTTATCTGGAACTCGAGCCTCACGTTTGGGTCGCCATAAAATTTGCTGTGTATTATGTTGTGGATTTAAAGGGTAAATAGGTGTAGACAATAAAAATTTAGCAACCGTGTATATAGAAATAAGAGCAAATTAATTACACGCCAAATGAATTAATTTATATAGTGACGGGTATTAAGGTATTTTTCTATATTTAAATTGGAATGTGAAAATTATATAATTGAAAAAGTTTTAGAGTACATAAACAACTCAAGGATACGCATAAGTAATTATAGCAACTCTTAATCAAACGCATGGGAGCAACAAGGGAGTGTGCTTGTATAGAAAATCAATAACTTCAAACGTAAAAGGTTATTCATTTTAAAGGCTAACGTTCGGTTATACAAATACTACGAAGCGAAGAAACCGAGAATTGTTATTTTCAACGGTCGTTTGTTTCAAGAAATACCTGTTGTTATATGTCAGGTTCATAGAATATAAAACGAACGTTAGCACAAAATTTCATAGAAATTATTTGCAACGGTCAATTTGGATAAGCTGCTACAATAACCAGTACCTTAAGGAGTGAGTGGAATAAACGATCGATAATATAAAATAGACAGAGAAAAGTATAAATGATGCGTTGGATTGAAGTCACGTAATATATACACGGGTATTTGTGAAGGATGACTACAATATCGATTTTCTGTAACTTAAGAGGTGTTCTAAAGGAGACAAAAAATATGTGTAGAACAGAGATAGAGAGCGGATAGGTGGAGCGCTGTGACGACAGAAAATTATATCATTGGTTGAAATAAATAGATGAAATAAATTAAAATTATTCAGGTTGACATGATATAGGAATAACACAGTTAACTTACTAATTATCAAACATACTATAAATGAACATATTTAGTTGAAATTGGACTTTACAAACTTTCTTATAAGGCCACATATATATTTCACATGTTTTACAAAATACTTTGATTTACTTCCAAAGAACAGGATGTCCCTTTCTCTTATAAAACTTTATATTTCAACTCTTAACAGAAAATATCTGCTACAATTTTTAGAACATTAAAACTTTTACCAAATTCTACAGAAACAAGCCCAGATACAGGCACTCTATCTTTATATAAAATGCATGTTAAAATATACATTCGATCTAGTAAGCACAGGTTAAGAATTATTCATTATGAATGCATCAGGTTAAACGTGCTTTTAAAAATTAAACACATCATGGCATTAAATTTGCAAACAAAAAATATACATAGCAACTGTATCATTAATTTATTTACTATCTTAAAACATAAACAAATAACGTTAAATAATTACTTAAGCCTCGATGCAATAGATCACTTAAAAATTGCATTTAATTAAAAATATTACCTTGAATAATAGCGCCAGTAAACTTTTTCAACCTTTCATGTTTGAAATCTGAAGCAAAAGTGAACACGTAGGTTAAGACTTGTAAAAACCGATATCGATCACCCCTACTACAACGGGTAAAATCTGACATCACCGAGTGCATTCTGAAACCTGAAAGTAGTTAATGTGCTGTTCAAAAATACTTTCAAATATGGAAATATACAGTATAATATTTGCAATAATTATCAACCAATGAGAATTGACTAAAGGAAATAGTACAAATCACTACAATTGTGGCAAGTCATGGCCAAATCTGTTGCGCTGTGATAACTAACCTTAGATGCATGTGTTCATAGTTAGTTTTGGACTTTCTGCATCACGCACTCTTACGGTTGGGAGCAGAATCTACCCGCAATTTGAATTCTGTTATCCTAGTACAGGTTCATATATAAATAATGACGAACGTCTCGCGCCGTATCTGATCTTGGCTGCCGTCAAGGCCATAGCTTCCTTGTTATTATGTTGTCATTTGCCTGGATAGGTTTATGTATGAGAGGTTATGTTCACAGATGTTATGTATGTTGGTTTTAATTTAATAATTCTAATTCTGTACATAAACAAGTGGAAACTATATCTTCATTACATTATAGAAAAAAATAAACCACTTATTGTATCAGTAGGTTATCTCACAGAAAGGAGAATAAATCAATAAATCGAATTTTGGAAACTGCTTCTTAAGATAATAATTTCAGCAAAATAGTGCTTCTCGAATATTGACACCAAATGGGCGATAATATCAGTATAGCATATTGGAAAGCTGCAAGTATGTAAATGATGTCACTGTGGACTTTATTGAGAAGACTGTTGTGAAAATGTCTGAAAACATTTGTGTTGTTTTACAAGATCATGGAAAGAAAATAAGGCAGAATCGTCAAGAATTTGGTTCTGCAAGCACACATATAAGGATTATACCAAGCATGCTTATAATCTTGACGTTTAATGCTATTTTGTGAATTTCAATGTGTATTTGTTTTAAAGGTGGTTCAAGAGAATAGTACATTTTGTTGTCATGTTACATATACTGTAGGTAGTGTTCGTTCAAATAAATACCTATTATACTTTGCATTATTTCACAGTTAGATCTATCATATGCAATAGTGAGCTGGGGTCACTCCCCATGTGCAAAGCATTTATTTTTATTGCAGAGAAAAGTTGTACAAATAATATCCAATTTGGGAATAGGGAAAATTGTAAAGAAAATTTTTCAAAACTTAAGATAATTTACTTTGTCCTCGATATATGTATATTGAATTGTTTGATTTATGTATACAAAAGTTTTGATAATTATACAAATAATCGAGATTACAAAATAATACATAAACAAAAACCACTACATACAAAACACACAATCCTCACCGCTATAGTCATAGAATATTTAACCCAATAGACTAAGTGCAATCAGATATTCAATCAACTGCTATGCGGTAAAATTACTCTATTTATATTTATAGGATTAACCCCATTAATAATAAATTACACAATAAATTATGTATAGACAACTATAACAGTGACGATTGGATAATTCTAGGGGTATATAAATAAACATTTATTTGTAACTGAAGATTAATAGGGTCATTTATATATAATATATTTGGTAAAGTCCTCACAAGTGTAATTTTAATTGCTGATAGTGCCATCAAGGTTTTGATGTTTAATTTTCACCATATAAACAAGTTTCACAATTGTCAACTGAAAACTATGATGACCTTAGCGGCAGCCAAGATAAGATGTGGCGCGAGATGCTCGTTACTGTAATATGGTTATGTAAACAAACAAAATTATTAAGTGTGCTACAGCGCCTGTTTACAAATTCCAAGAAACTAATTTAAATTCTGAAGGTTACCTATAAAAGATTATGTCTGTTTTGTTTTTGGCTATGACTAAAATATTCATGGAAATTGCAGTGTCGTAAAATTTGTTGCCTATCCAGTTGGTACTAAATAAATTAATTACATTGTAGCGTTGATTGAGGTATTGGCTCAATCAACGATTGTAGTTAAATTTCTAAGTAGGTATTTTAAAATCCATTGCAAAATTGCCTACGCATAACGAATCTTATCACCTAAGCTCGTCCAATAGAACGTATTCGTCCAATAGAAAGTATTCTACAATTCAATAATAACATTTACACGTCTTCATGAATGCTACTTGTTGCTTCATTATTGCTTTACAGTTGCCACAGCTTATTCTACTTCTTTTATGACTCATTTTAGTTGGGATTCCCAGGACACGATTTTATTTTAACTGTATGTCAGATTAGGTCATAGTTTACTCATTAATTTTTGGTCTGTGTCATTAATTTTATAACAACCAACCCCTCAGTAGTGTACAATATATCTAATTTCTAATAGTTTTTATGTTGTACAATAGGTGTGAATTTTTTCTTAATCTTCTTTGGGAATTAAACCACTCATAGTTTTTAAAATCGTCTTTATTTACGTTTCGATCCATGACCTAGGATCGTTGTCAAAATAATAAAACTTCAAATTTGACATTTATGACATAAGTTGAAGGTGACTTTGATTTATTGATGTTTGATGTATTTGCTTTGAGTACATTAGGTGAAAATTTTAAAGTTTAAAAGAATGATTGCTTTCAATTTGTGTTGCGGCCTGAGACCGACTTTTTATTGAATTTATTTGAAATTACCAATAAAAATTAATCAGCTGATTTCACGTTAAGTGTTTGACTACCTAAAAAGTCGGTCGCAGGCCGCAACACAAATTGAAGGCAATCAATCTTTTAAACTTTAAAATTTTCACCTAATGTATTCAAGCCAAATATATCAAACATTAATCAATCAGTCACCTTCAATTTATGTCATAAATGTCAAACTTGAAGTTTCTATTATTTTCACAACGATCCTAGATCATGGATCGAAACGTAAATAAAGATGATTTTAAAAACCATGAGTGGTTTAATTCCCAAAGAAGATAAAGAAAAATACTAAACAAACCACAACAAACATACAGGGAGTATTTACAAGTCAGGTGTGAATTTGTGCAACTGACCTAAAGTGAAAGCCTTTTGTTTTTATTTGTAGGTTTGCGTAGTTATTTTCCTTAATGTACAAACTTCTTTTATGTCATCATCATCATTAGGTCTTCAGTCCTGGAACTGGTTAGACGTGCACCCTCATTGTTTCCTATTCTGAACTAACCTAAACATTTCTCTGAAATTTGCATTGTCTGTATCTATCACTATCTGATCTAAGTCTACATCTACCTCCTTTTTTCTGTCTCTGCTTGCAATATATCCCATACTATTCCCCAAAAATGCCTTAGAACGTATTCTGCCCTTTTCTTTCCACGGAGATCTTTATTCCCCTACTATTTCTACAACCTATTTGTTATTAACTTTGTCTGACCATGCTATCATCCTCATATATCTGAAGAACAACATTCCAAAAGGCTGCTACTGTTTTTCTGTCTGCTTTTCCTACTGCCCGTATATAGGCATACTGTGCCGTGCTTCACACATATGTTTTCAACAATTTTCTTCTTGTTTCTATGTTTGTTGTCTTTGATCATAAGCGCTGTTCTTGTTACATGCAATTCGGTCCCTTTCTATTGTTTTACAATTATATACCCTATTTCTCCAACACTCAGTGGTTGTGAAGCGGGATAAGTAGTCTGTGGCTGCCAAGTTCCCCCAGCACTTGAACATTTGCCGATTTAATATTTTTTCAATATATCTTTTTGCACCGTCAACATTAGTTGAAGATATTTCACAACCAACACCTGGAGTTTGTAACGTGCATTTTTGGTAATTTAACATTCTACACTTTACCAAATACGTAAAATACATCGTTTCTTTGGGATCGCTGTTTGTATCAAGTAAATACTTCAGAATAATTCAGAATTGTATGCAATTTAACTCGTGTGTATTAATTAAAAATAGATAAATTGAAGATTGATTCTCATTAATAAATAAATTCCAAGGAGTGAAGGTTAAACAGCTTGTAATTAATTATAGATTGTATCGTTCTTGTCTGGCCGTCGTATAAATTTAGTTCCTTATGTGAATATACAAGTCTAGATAATAGGCGATAAGCGGTTGTAATAGCGACGAGTTGATATAAACAGACGAGGAGAGTAGTTCTGTTCTGTGTTCCGATATATTAAGTACGTTGAAAATACTGCTTCTTTATGCTTTGAGAATAGTGAGAATTACTGCGGTATCAATTCTCGTATTGTTCATGAACAAGCACGCCGTGTTTTTAGTTGATTTTCTGTTAAAAATAAAAGTAGCAGAGCTTTTTAAACTCGAGGCACGTGTGCTTTACGGAACATTTGACGGACGGTTTTATTGCTTACGCGTGCCTTACTAATTGTTATTAGTTGTTTTTTTTGTGAGATAATTGTTTTACGGAACATTATTTTAATGATACGCTTTGCTTTACTAATTGTTTTTTTGTGGAATTGTCTTTTTTTATTTGAACTGGGTGTGCGATCTAGTTTCGCGGTCCTTTTCTTTTTATCAGAGTAGTTCATACTTTGGATTATCCAAATACAGTTGATACTGTAGTTTCTGAATTTTCTAACCTCAAAGAATCTACAACAGATCTTTGCTTGCGCAAATTTCGTTATTTGCGAAATATAACAGATTACCGGTTTACAAAGGTATTGGTTGAAGTTTCTCACTGCTTTTTGGATGTTTATGAAGATAATATACATTTGGTCCCAGTTGAAATTAAACTAGTGCTACAACATATTTCGAAATTATTGCCTCAGGAAATAGAAGTAACAAGAAATTTATCAATGCTACATAGTTCCGTCGCGTGATAATGTCTGTTACTAACACCAGTGAAATACGTAGGTGTGATTAGGGTAACGTGTGATAAGTTCCATCAACACCCTCACAGTCAAGGGTGAAGTGCTTCGTTAGTGCAGGACATCGTGAATCCCACACTTCAATTTCAAGAAAGCGTTACTGAAGGACTTTCTGTAAGTTGAACTATTTCCTACTTATTATTACTTTAAATATCTATCCGTTGTTTTGCCATGTCTTCGTCGTTCTGATACCTTTTACAATAGACTTGCCTGCTATTAAGAAAAAAAAAAGAAAGATAAATACAATCAATACTACTGAATTACTCATATCAATTGTGACTTATTGTTACGTCATCATCGAACAATTCGGTATTTGTGACAATAAATACCATCAGTGCGTTCACCCTACGGTTTGAGTGAAACATTTATACCGGCAGCGAAAGTGCGTGAAGACAGTCGCATTCGAACCCTTGCAGAAGACGGTTGTATGAGAGCTTTTAAAAGCGACACCGACACCCGGTCGTGCGTGTTTTTGGTTGTCCGTCAAAAGCTTTTAATGATAGTTCGCTTTATACTTCTTAAATAAGAAAGGAAAGGGATTTGCTTTGTATTTAAAAGCCATTGCACGTTTTTGTATTACACACAAACCTGCTCGGTTTGTAAACCTAAAATATTGAACACATTTGCAGGGCAATAAAGTTGCAGAAGCTGCATCTTGCAAACACGTTAAGCCGCATGTTTAAACGTTCCTGTGATCTTTTGATGTAAAGGCCGACCGTAACCGTAAGCTGTAAATCTTATCTAAACGCTTTGTTTGACAAACCGGTAGGTTTTCGACGTCTCGTTTTAAGACCGCATTGCAGGCTAATAGTCATAAAACGTGATTTATTGGTTTATACGCTATTTGACATTTTTCGTGGCTTGAACAACAACTCATAATATTTTAATATTTCTCAGTGCACATTTGAACTTTACCGTTTTACAACATTTTTATAGTGTAGGCTTTCAGAATAACCTTCAGAATGGCTCCCAAGAAAATACAGGTAGCCGAGCTAGAATTGCTGAAAATTCGCATTATAGAAATGTTCGAACTGAGCAACGCTATACAAAGTGACCCAACTTTTAAAACGTTGTTCCTTATTCAAACAAGGGGCGTAAATGACCTTTACAGAAATTTCAATACAATTTTAGTTGCTGTCTTAGCCTCCTGTGACGAGGAAGAATTATCAAAGTACAACGCCTTACGAAAGGAAGTAGATTCCGCTTATTATTGCATACTGCTGCATCTCGAAACGATGCAAGAAATGAAAGCACCACAAATTACGGAAAATGCTCCAAGCAGCTCGGGATCAAAATTGGTACCGTTAAAGCTCCCACTTTTTAATAATGAGGTAACTGAGTTTGCATCTTTCATCGATTTATTTGACAGTCTGGTCTATAACAACGCGTCGCTGTCCAATATCGAAAAGCTAAATTATATTATCAGTTGCTGTACCGGGGAGTCTTTGAAAATCATTAAATCAGTACCCATTTCGGGAGATAATTTTATCATTTCATATAACGCCTTGCGTGAGCGTTTTAGCAATCCGCGTTTATTGGCAACTTTGCATTGGAAAGCTATGAAGACTTTCCACCTTTAAAATCAGAAGACCCTAAGAAACTTAGGGCACTTATTGATTGTTTTTCAGAGAACCTTGCTGTTCTAACTAACTTAAAGTTTCCCACTGAACATTGGAACTTTATTCTGGTCGATTGTCTTTTAGAAAAACTCGATCCGTTCACTAGAAAACGCTTCGAACTCCAATCGGATCCGAAGCAAATACCCAATTTCGATGATTTGAGATATTTTTTAACTCAACAATGTGCAGCGTTGGAAACCTTTTTTTCAACCGTACCTGTTTCTTATTCGACGACTGTCCATACATCTCACACATCAGTGCCTAAGAAATCCTCAGCGTTTCAGTTTAAACCAAGAGTTTCTTCTAACGTAGTCTCACTGGACACACCAAGTAGCTCCAGTGACTCAAAGAATTCATTTTCGCACCATTGTCCTTCTTGCAAAGGCAATCACTTAATTTATAGATGTCAATCGTTTCTAAAGAAAACTCCGACAAAACATTTCGACATTGTCAAACGCTTACGCCTTTGTTTAAATTGCTTACGAACAGACCATGCGTCCATGCAATGCAAATCTTATAATTCCTGTCGAACTTGCGCCAAGCCGCATCATACCTTGCTACATTTTGAACCGCAACCTGCTTCTAGCCGTTCAGCTGAACCGATTGCTACACCTATGCATAAAAATGCCAATAGGACGCAGTCAGCCTCTCCTATTCCGGCAAATGTTTTGTCTTCACAGACGAATTCAAATCTTGGGGTTACTGTCTTACTCTCCACTGCTGTTGTGGAAGTTCAAGATCGTTCTGGTAGATACAAACCGATCAGGGTACTCTTAGATCCTGGCTCCCAAGCTAGCTTTATTCGAGACGATTGCGTGAGCAAACTTTGGCTTCCACGCATACGTTCTCAAGTTCCGATTTATGGACTTGGGCAGACAACTTCAGCGGTCAATAGAGGTGCCGTCAGCTGCACCATTCGCTCTATGTTAGACTCTGAAAAATCTCTAGAAGTCACAACCTTTGTGCTTTCGTCAATATCTGGCAAATTACCTAGCGTTAAAGTTCCTAATAATTGGGAACACTTATGCGGCCTGCACCTTGCAGACCCGACCTGGAACTCTCCAGGAACTATTGACATGCTCCTTGGAGCAGATGTTTATCCGTTCATCATCAATGGCGGTGTTATACATGGCAAATTTCTTCAGCCTGCCGCCATAAATACAATTTTGGTTGGACTATTATTGGTCCCACAAAAGCTTGCAGTCTGACACTGTCCAAGCATTTTTACTTCTGTAGAAGATCCTATCGACCAGACCCTAAGGCGGTTTTGGGAGATAGAAGAGTTGCCATCCAAGCCTTATACTTCTCCGGAAGAAGAAAAGGCAGATTTGATTTTTGAAAACACGTTTTCTCGTGACTCTAGCGGTCGTTTTATTGTTGCGTTACCGTTCAACGATACTTTGCCCATTTTTGATAAGTCCTTTGAGATGGCTAAAAAAAGACTATTTTCGTTGGAGCGCAAATTGCATGCTCAACCGGAGCTACGCGCACAGTACAACAATTTCATGCAGGACTATCTTGATGCGGGTCATATGGCATTACTCGATTCTCCGCCCGTTGGGAACGATAATTATTTTTTACCCCATCACCCTGTGTTTAAAGAGGAAGGTCATACTTCTAAAATTCGTGTGGTTTTTGACGCCTCTGCAAAGGCTAAAAACAACGTGTCACTTAATGACACTCAATTGGCTGGACCTAGTCTCCAAAACGACATTTCGTCAATCTTACTGAAATTTCGTACTCATCGTTTCGTTTTTACTTGTGATGTTCGCCAAATGTATCGACAAATTTTGGTTACCGAAGAACATCGAAAGTTTCAGTTAATTGTTTGGCGGTTCTCCGCAGAAGAACCCATTCAGACTTATCAGCTTAATACAGTGACCTATGGTATTAAGTCATCGCCTTATCTAGCATTAAAAACTCTTCAGCAATTAGCCATTGACGAAGCCAAAAGGTTTCCGTTAGCCGCTGACGCTATACGGTCAAATCTATATATTGATGATTTCGTCGCCGGTGGAGATTCTATACAATCGGCCCGCGAAATTAAAGATCAACTTATCCGACTTTTACATTTGGCTGGTTTTGAACTTCGAAAATGGAGTTCTAATTCAGCTTCTATTTTGGAAGGCATTCCGTCAGATTTTTGCCAATATACTTCTCTCGATTTCGATTCTGACGAATCAATAAAAATATTAGGTCTTCAATGGTCACCTACAGAAGATATTTTCTCATTTCGGGTTAAACCATTAAACCCAATATGTACAAAGCGCAACATACTTTCGCAAGTTGCCAGAATATATGATCCATTAAGGTTTTTAGCCCCACTAACACTTTTTGCGAAACGCCTAATCCAGCATCTGTGAATGTTAGGTTTAAATTGGGATGACATCCCACCAGCAGACATTTCGTCTCAATGGCAGCAATACCAAGAAGAGTTGCCGTTATTATCGTCATTAAAGTTACCACGTTGTTTACCCCCTTCGGATCCTTTTACTTGTCATTTGCATGGGTTTTGCGATGCTAGCGAGGTAGGGTATGCAGCGGTAGTATATTTTCAGTTCATAAATCAAACTACTGGAGAAATAACTGTACAATTTGTAACCGCTAAAACAAAAGTAGCTCCAATTAAGCGCATTTCAATTCCACGTTTGGAATTATGTGCCGCCGTTTTATTAACCGATTTACTTTCTTTTACCATTCGGTCTTATCAAGGCTTGATTGAAATCTCCGATGTTTCAGCGTGGAGTGATTCTACGGTCGCTCTCACTTGGATACGTTCTCCACCTTTTCGTTGGAAAACTTTTGTGGCAAACCGTGTTAGCCACATTCAAGAAATCATTGCACCTAGCCGATGGTTTTATATTAAATCTTCGCATAATCCGGCTGATCCTGCATCTCGGGATTAATGCCAAGCGCGGTTATTTCATGTTCGCTATGGTGGGCGGGGCCTGAATGGCTTCACTACCCTAGTGACTCGTGGCCGCCTCTACCAACATTGTCAACCTCAATTGCTGAGGTAACTACGGAAAAGAAGATCCTAACATTTGTCGCTCAAACAGATCCAAACGTCATTGACATTTTACTAAGTCGCTTTTCATCGTTATATAAAATCCAAGGCATCGTGGCTTACATTTATAGATTTTCTAAACCCATGGCTCAACGTCATACGGGTCCCTTAACAGACATTGAATTACACAATGCTCTCATGATTATCGTTCGGCATGTACAAAATGTTACATTTTCAAAGGAAATAGCTTCGATCAAGGCAAACCGTAAATTACCTAAAAGTTTGCGAAAACTTTCTCCATTTGTTGATCCACAAAATATCTTAAGAGTAGGTGGGCGCTTGACACATTCTTCGCTTTCCTATTTCGAAAAGTTTCCTGCGTTATTGCCTCAGCGGCACCGATTAACCGAACTTATCATTCGGTCAACTCATGAAAGGTATTACCATCCCGGTGTTAATACCACAGCGTATCTTATACAACAGAATTTCTGGATCCTTTCTATTAAAAATTCAATCAGAAATTATTTATCATCATGTCATAGATGTTTTCGTACCAAACCGGTCCTGGTAACTCCTCCTATGGGAGACCTACCGGCAGCACGTATTACCCAAATCAAACCGTTCAGTATTGTTGGTGTTGATTTTGCTGGCCCTCTTTTAATAAGGGCTAACCGCCTACGGGGCTCTAAATCTCTTAAGGCCTATATTTGTATTTTTGTTTGTTTTGCCACTAAGGCAGCACATATTGAACTTGTTTCGGATTTGTCGGCAGACGCGTTTCTTGCCGCTTTGCGACGATTTATAGCACGTCGAGGACGCTGTTCTCAGATATTTAGCAATTGCGGTACTAATTTTGTAGGTGCCTATCGTCAGCTTATGAGTTATCTGCATAGTGCAGTAACCTCAGAAAAGATAAAGTGGTCGTTTAATCCACCTAGCGCCCCTCACTTCGGTGGCTTGTGGGAAAGCGGTGTTAAGTCGGTAAAGACACACCTAGCTCGCGTAATCGGCGAACAAAAACTTACCTTTGAGGAACTTTACACAGTTCTTACGCAAATTGAATCTGTTCTAAATTCAAGGCCACTCTGCGCTTTGAGTTCGGATCCAAATGACTTGCGTTGCCTAGCACCAGGTCATTTCCTAACTATGGAGCCTCTTTCTGCACCACCAGATGAGGACCATTCAACCAACGTTTTACC
This sequence comes from Platerodrilus igneus, assembly GCA_036346225.1. Lineage (NCBI taxonomy): Eukaryota > Metazoa > Arthropoda > Insecta > Coleoptera > Lycidae > Platerodrilus > Platerodrilus igneus. The sequence continues at coordinate 215,770 of JARFIW010000828.1, forward strand.
ATTAAAGAGCAGGTGGAAACTCCTGCAAAAACTCCATCAAGATTTTTGGGCTCGCTGGAGCCATGAGTACTTACATACTCTGAATCAAAAGGTTAAATGGCACTCTAAGGTAGGTGTCCGACAAGTAGGAAAGGACACTATTGTCCTCGTCAAGGACGACCAGCTTTCTCCACTTCAATGGAAGTTTGGTCGTATTATTAATACTTTTCCCGGTGCGGACGGTATTATACGTGTCGCTGAAGTCAAAACTGCACATGGCACATTAAAACGACCTTTGGTCAAGCTAGCGCCGCTACCGGTATTCTAATTTTATTTTTTATGTTTAGATGTATATACACATTTCTTACATGTATAGTAGTATATTATTTTTACATATTTGCTTATTTACATATATATTTTATTTTTGCATAGTTGGTAATATCGCTCGCTGTAGTGTACCACCCTATCTTTCGTTACCTGTTTTCCTAGCAAGGTCAAATCCCATGTGATTTCCTTCACCCAACCTACTTTCCTCCTTTTCAAAATTCTATGAATTTGGTGGGCGGTATGTTACGTCATCATCGAACAATTCGGTATTTGTGGCAATAAATACCATCAGTGCGTTCACCCTACAGTTTGAGTGAAACATTTATACCGGCAGCGAAAGTGCGTGAAGACAGTCGCATTCGAACCCTTGCAGAAGACGGTTGTATGAGAGCTTTTAAAAGCGACACCGACACCCGGTCGTGCGTGTTTTTGGTTGTCCGTCGAAAGCTTTTGTGTGTGAACGTTTATTGCCCACAGCGGCACAGGATAAAAGGTATTTATACCCTTTATTACGTAGTTTGGTGTAGTTGGTTTTTAGTTATTACATAACCGCTCTACCGCCATCAGTATTGCTACAAAGCAATTGGTCCTTCCCTATAATTACCATATCTTATCACCTCATTCACCCCCCAATTAACCACTTATCTATTTATCTTTTGTTAACATTTTGTCTGATTTATGTTTAATTGGTGTGTGAGGAAACGTTTCTGCTACTCCCCAATATTACCTCACTTTGTGATAAAAATTTTTGTAATGCTTTTATCGTGATTATATTATATAGTTTATCTAAACAGTTTTATTTACATTCTACAAAGTACTGAATAACTTAGACTTTTCATTGCTGCTATGCTTATTCTTTTTTTTTCAGGTTTGCTTAACTAATTTTCTTGCAGGTATTGTTACTAACTCCTTACCGCCGCATACATTATACGTCAGTCTGCTTTCTACAACCCCCCCTACTCTCCGATTGAACCCGGGCATTTCTTTGATTTTCTTTGTGTTACGCACATCTATGAGCCAACGTAACATAAATTTGGCGCCCAACGTGGCGCCTCGAATTAACGTGACAAGTTTATAATAAACATAGAATTTATTGGCGCTTATTTTTTTATCATTAGGTTTTCCGTCTCAAAACTGGTTGGAAACGTACTTCCACTTATTTATATTCTGAGCTAGACTACACAGTTCTCTGAAATTCCTACGCAGCCTATATACAGCTCAGTTCACGTTCTATTGTTTTCTAATTATATGCCCTATTTGACCAAGATTTAGTGGTATGTGAGAAGGAGGCAGCTCCGTGGCGTAGTGGTATGTATGTGACTACTACGCCCAAGGCCCCGGGTTCGAATCCCGACACGGTCCGCTTGAAAAATGTTAATTTTTCACAAAAATACACCCACGTTCGGATGAGAGGTAAAATTGTGGTCCCGTGTGTGTGTTGTCACGCACGTTAAAGATCCCTACCTTGCTTGGAACAGTAAGGGTTCGGCAAAATTCCAAATCTTTCAGGTAAAAAAAACTCGCTCCCTGGCCAATGTAGTACCTTCGGGTGGAGCAATGGAAAATCACATGTATGGTATGTGAGGGGGAGGGGGCTCAGTGGCGTAGTTGGTATGCATGTGACTACTACGCCCAAGGTCCCGGGTTCGAATCCCGACACGCTCCACTTGGAAAATGTTAGGTGAGCATTTTTCAGAAAAATACGCCCTCGTTCGGATGAGAAGTAAAATGGAGGTTCCATGTGTGAGTGTTGTCATGCACATCAGGGGTTTGGCAAAATTCAAAATTTCCAGGTAAAAAAAAACTCGCTTCCTGTCCAGTGTAGTCCTTCAGGTGGAGCATTGGAAAATCAAATGTAGGGCATGTGAAGGGGGTTAAGCAGCCTGTGGCTGCCAAGAATCCCTCAACACCTAGACATTTGCCACATTAATAGTTTTCGAGTAAATCCTTTCACACAATTAACGTTATTCGAGAATATTGCACAACCAATACCTGTTGCTTATAGTGATCATCATGTTTAAGTACAGTTATCTTTTTCATCATTGGAACTGGTTGGATGCATACCTCCATTGATTTCTACTCTGAGCTAGCCTACACATTTCCCTGAAGTTCCTACAGCCTACGTCTTTCACTATCTGTGTGCAGTAGTCTAACCTAGGTCTACCTCTACTTCTCTTCTTTCCTCATGTCTTAGTTTGTGGTCTATCATCCTATCTCTCCTATTTTTTACTGTTTTCCACATATTTCTTTCTTCTCCTACTATTTATAGTACATCTTTGTACTTAACTTTGTCTTTCCATGATATTTCCATCATACGTCTGTAGCACCACATTTCAAAGGCTTCTACCTTTTTCTTGTCTGCTTCTCCTACTGTCCAGGCTTCACAGCCATACAGTGCTATGCTCCACACATATGTTTTAAGCGATCTTTTCGTTGTTTCTATGTTTGTTGTCTTTAAATACAGTAGTGCTTTTTCTTGTTAAATGTAGCACGACCTGGAGCTAATCTTTGTTTTATATTTTTTGTGCTTTTCCCATCTTGCGTTATTTGGCTTCCTAGGTAGCAGAAACCTTTAACCTCTTGCAGGTTCTCGTTACCTATTTGTATTCTTGTTTTTGATAGATGAATAGTACATAGCTTATACAAACAGCAGGAACGCAAAGAAGTAAACACTAGGAAAGGGGTGAGACTGGGTTGTGCCTTATCCCCGTTAATTTCTAACTTGTACATTGAAGAGGCAATGAATACTGTCAAATGCAGGAAAACATTTAGAATTACTATGCATGGACAAAAATTGATATGCTTAAATTTGCAGATGATATTGGTATTAGCATCTAGCAAGGAAAAGCTATATGCTGCTCTTAATGAAATGGAAACGGTTCTAATAGAGAGATACGGTATGAAAATTAACAAAACTAAAACTAAAGTATGCAAAGAAGGAGAAAAAAAATAAAAAACAGGAATACGAATATGTAACACTAACTTACAAGAGGTTAAGGATTCCTGCAACCTAAGAAGCCAAATAACGCAAGGTGGGAAAAGCACAAAAGATATAAAACAAAGATTAGCACAAGGTCGTGCTACATTTAACAAAAAAAGCAACTACTGTGTTCAAAGACAACAAACATAGAAACGAAGAAAGATTACTTAATACATGTGTATGATGCACAGCACTGTATGGCTGTGAAGCCTGGACAGTAGGAGAAGCGGACTAGAAAAGGTAGAAGCCTTTGAAATGTGGTGCTACAGACGTATAATGAAAATATCATGGACAGACAAAGCTAAGAACGAAGAGGTACTAAAAATGGTAGGGGCAGAAAAAGATATGTGGAAAATGGTAAAAAATATGAGAGATAGGATGATAGGCCAAATACTAGGGCATGAGGGAATAGTGCGGAATATATTAGAAGCAGAGATAAAAAAAAAGAAAATTAGAAGTAGATCTAGGTTAGACTATTGCACACAGATAGTGAAAGATGTAGTCTGAAGGAATTTCATGGAAATGTGTATGCTAGCTCAGAATAGAAATCAATGGAAGTACTCATCCAACCAGTCCAAAGAAGAATAAACTAATGACGAAAAAATAAATGTACTTAAACATGATGATTATTGTAAGCAACTACAAGTATTGGTCTGGCAATATTCGCAGATAATATTAATTGTATGATAAGATTTACTGGAAAACTATTAATTCCCCAAATAATTAAATGCCGGAGGTTCTTGGCAACCACAGGCTGCTTAACCCTCTTCACTGAATCTTGGGGAAATAGAGCATAAAATTAGAAAACAATAGAAGGCGGACCGAGCTGTATACTGGCTGTGTGAGAATTTCAGAGAACTGTGTAGGCTACCTCAGAATATAAATAAGTGTAGGTACGTGTCCAACCAGTTTTGAGACTAAAAACCTAATGACGAAAAAATAAGCGCAGATAAATCTGATGATTATTATAAAGAACTACAGATGTTGCTTGTGAAATATCTGCAACTAATGTTGACTGTGTGAAAAGATATATTGGAAAAAAATATTAAATTGTTAAATGTTCAAATGCTGAGGGAACTTGGCTGCCACATGCTGCTTACTCCCCTTCGCAACCACTGAATGTCGGAGAAATAGTGTAATAATTGTAAAACAATAGAAGGGGACCGAACTGCATCTAACAAGAAAGAATAGCGGCCATGATGGAGAGACAACAAACATAGAAAGAAGAAGAAAATTGTTGAAAGCATATGTGTGGAGCACAGCATAGTATGCCTATGAAATACAGGCAGTAGGAAAAGGAGACAGAAAAACGGTAGCAGCCTTTTGGAATGCTGTGCTTCAGATGTATGTGGATGATAGCATGGACAGACAAAGTTAATAACAATTAAGTTATAGAAATAGTAGGGGAACAAGGATATCTTTGAAAAAATAATAGGAGAAATAGAAGGACCAAATACGTTCTAAGGCATTTCTGGGGAATTGTATGGGACATATTACAAGCAGAGATAGGTAGTACAGTGGTGAGTATAACCCGCATGATTGTATCATTTGGGCGACCGGGGTTCGATTCCCCGCCGAGGAGACTTTTTAAGGCGACTCCGTGGCGTAGTGGTATATGTGTGACTACTACGCCCTAGGTCCCGGGTTCAAATCCCGACACGGTCCGGTTGAAAAATGTTAGGCGAGCATTTTTCGCAAAAATACACCCTCGTTCGGATGAGAGGTAAAATGGAGGTCCCGTGTGTGAGTGTTGTCACGCACGTTAAAGATCCCTACCTTGCTTGGAACAGCAAGGATTCGGCAAAATTCAAAATTTTCCAGGTAAAAAAAAACTCGCTTCCTGGCCAATGTAGTACCTTCGGGTGGAGCATTGGAAAATCACATGTAATGTATATAGGCTGTTGTGAGAATTGCAGGGAACTGTGTAGGCTAGCTCAGAACATAAATAAGCTGAGGTACAAGTCCAACCACTTTCAAGACGTAAAACCCAATGACTAAAAAATAAGTGCTTTTAAATCTGATGATTATTATAAACAACTACAGGTGTTGGTTGTGAAATGTTTTCAACTAATGATGATTGTGCGAAAGGATAAATTGGAAAAACCATTAATTCGACAAAGGTTTAAGTGCTGGGGAAACTTGGCAGGCAAAGGCTGCTTACCTCCCTTCACATACCGTTCATTTACATTTCCAATGCTCCACCAGAAGGTACTACATTGGCCAGGAGGCGAGTTTTTTGTTGCCTGAAAATTTAGAATTTTGCCGAACCCTTGCCGTTCCAGGCAAGGTAGGGATCTTTAACGTGCGTGACAACACTCACACACGGTACCTCCATTTAACCTCTCATCCGAACGAGGGCGTGATATTTGTGAAAAATGCTCACCTGCCATTTTTCAAGCAGTCGGCCGTGTCGGGATTTGAACCCGGGACCTTGGGATCCGTAGTCTTGCGCTTACTATTCCTTAACATACCACTGAATATCGGGGAAATAGGGTACACAACTGTAAAACAATAGAAGGTGACCGAACTGTATCAAACAAGAAAGAACAGCAGCTATGTGCAAAGATAACGAACATAGATACAAGAAGAAAAACGTTCAAAGAATAGTGTGGAGCACAGCACAGTATATCTATGAAATAGGGGCAGTAGGAAAAGCAGACAGAAAGAGATAAAGGCCTTCTGGAATGTTGTTCTTCTGATGTTTGTGGATGGTAGCATAGATAGACAAAGTTAATAACAAATAGGTTGTTGAAATAGTAGAGGAATAAAGATATCTGTAGAAAATGAAAAAATAAGAAAAATAGTACAACAGGATACGTTCTAAGGCATCCTGGGGAATAGTATGAGATATATTACAAGCAGAGATAGGAAAAGATAAGTAGAGGTAAACCGAGATCAGACAAATAGTGATAGGTGCAGACTGTGCAAATTTCAGGAAAATGTGTAGGTTGGTTCAGACTAGGAAACATTGAGGGTACACATCCAACCAGTTGTCTTTGATATCTTTGTAGAACGCTTCTACCTCTTCGTCAATGTAGCTAGAGGCGGGCATGTATACTTGTATTATTGCTGTCTTTACGGGTTTAGATTCTAATCGAACCATGAGTACTCTTTTGTTCTTTTTCAAGTAATTTTCTCCACGGTGACCTATCTTTTTTCGCATAACTATCCCCATACTCGAATTTCCTTCCTCTGATCCTGTATAAATTACCCTGAAGTCTCCACTCTACAAATCCTCCGCCTCTGGCGACCGAACTTCGCTGATCTCTACTATGTCTAGTGCTAACCTATTCATTTCAATTTTCAGGTTCTCTAGCTTAACTACTTGCTTCATACTTCTAACATTCCACGCTCTGACTCTCAACATGTTCCCGACTCTTATTCTGAACTTTTCTTTTATGTATGTAAAATAGTTTATACAGATTTCTGAAAATTTTATGGTAAGAAATTATGGCCTTCTAATGTATAATTAATTATTAAATTGTAGTGTCCAATAGTGAAAAACTAATTACTACAAATGAAGTAGGATGTGTATTAATTGAACCCTCATGGTTGGTAACAATTTCAAATATTAATGTGCTCAATGGCTGATATCTTTGTATATCAGTTTGGCATATCACATAGTTAGGCATAATAAGCTGTATAGTTTAAATAATTTCAACATAGATCAGTCATTGACTTTTGATAGCCTCTATCTGTTGATATAACTATATTGGTCATTAGTTATAATGAGTGGTCACAAATGTAGTACTTTATTCCATTTGAAACTGGACTAAATATTTAAAATATATGCAGTAAAATTAGAGAGTGTATATTCCAAGTTTTGTTGTCTGGTATAGATCTAAATTTGGAAATCTGTAAAAGTCCGAAATTATACAAATATTAAAATTTTTAAATAGTTTTATAGAATATTTGTTGTGTTACAGATTTATAATTTACTTTCTGTTTGTCATGGAGGTGTGGATTGCCTATGGAAGAATAAACCTGAAAAAATTATTGTAACATTCCGTCCATCAATAATAATGTATCATTACAGGTAATGTTAGGATAATAAGTGTTCATAGCAAGTGGTGGTAGCTTATTGTAAATCAACTACAAAATTTTTAATAAAATTAATATGAATGACTATTCTTTGAGAGAGATTTCAAATTATATTACAAAATCAAGATTTGAATTAACTTTATTTAATGATTGTTCTAATGAGCAGTGCAGATAAATATAAGTAAAATAAGCATTGCGAGAACAGGTTTGTAACGCTAAACTTTTTGCAGTATTTTTTTTTATTTTTCAATGAAAAAATCTGTAAGCTGTCCCACGAAGTATATTAATAAAAAAAATGATTTTAAGATTGGATTTACATTAAAACTGGAAATTAGAATTTATATTGTAAAACGTAACAATTGCTTTGGCCGCTATAGTCTCGTGAGACCAGTCACTTTGTCCTCCTCCCCTGACCTATGTAGCAGTCAAAGAAACAAGGAACGAATTACCTAATACATGTATAATTGAATGCCAACTCTATATCACTTTTTATGGTTCAAAATTGCAATACAAGGGTCCACTTACCTATTCCCTATGGTCGTCAATTATTTCTGATCCAATAGTCTTCACTCTACTTTCCTCAAACGCCTCGGCTACTCTACAGCGGAGAATACATGAACATGCCCCAGGGTGGTTAGGCCTAGAATTCTGAAACGATACTGGTGAGTTAACTTACCCAAAAGTTTACAAAGTATCTGTGCGTAAATGTATTTCAACAAATCCCCTTTAATTTGAATATATATCTCAACATTCGTATCAAATAATAAATTTAATAATCTTTAATATGGTGATATAACTATTTACATTTACTATATCGACATACTTGAATGAAATAGAAGAAATATCTCTTAATTAACTAAAAGTTACCTTAAGCTGGGTTGTTATATATTGTACTAAGCACTGCAAATTCTACAGTTAAAACAAATTGGCCCCAAATTAAACATAGCCAATAACTCTTGATATTCTACACAAAATTCATAATAATAAGCGGTAACGTTAATAATAATGTCCAAAAATTCCAACCTTAATCTAGCAACTTAATAACATATTCATGTAAAAGCATATGTATAACTATATAAAAGTTCATACTTGCAACCCCACGTGTATGCATGCAAATACATGTTCGTTCTCTTGAACCACTTATTCCAAGATTCACTAAATACCTGTTTCGGGTATGCTGTTGCTCCAATCTCTACAATACCTCCGAGGTAACTTATCCTCACCAGGATTGATAGTGCTTAACAAGGGTGTTGGTAAATTTTATGCTCGAACTCTTTATCTCCCACTACTGCTATACCGACTTGGTTCGGAATCGGGCCTCCGAAATCCGAACTTCCACAATCAATCAAAAATAAACCGTATAGGTGTGGCTAGTTATCATCTTCTCTGCCGTTAATAAACCGGCGCTTCCAACCATTACCCGCCTTACAACTTAACCATTTCGTTTTCTGATTACACTTAACTTTATTATTATTTAATTCTCCTTTAAGAGCGAAACTTATCTGTGCTCTTTAACTACTACTTAAATTCACTATTCTTCCCGTAATAAGCATACTCTCTTCTTATATTTGTTCACTAAACATTACTTAAATTTCTACGGTCATATAAGCAATACAGCTACGCGCCATTGCAGCCTACCCCGCACTAGCTCCGGGCTAGTTAGTTTTCATTTCGTGCCTTCTTTCATATCTTTTGTCTCTGTGTGTCTTGGTGAGTCTTTGTGTGTCGTCTTTTTGAATTCTCTCACTTCCCATATTTATATACCTTATATCACGTGACTGCTCTAGCCAATCAAAAACCTTACATATTTCACAATCGTACATCATCCCTACATGTGCTTTTAGGTTAACAGTTTAAATCAACTTTTATTATTGCCATTGCTAATCGAAACTACCCTATATTTAAATTTAAGTTATTCTACAATATTCTACAGTACTTCCTATTAATATTTTTATAGATATCACGAAAAATTACATATTATTACGCACTTCCGGTTTCGAATTCTCTAGAACAAACTAGCATTTCCTTTGGCGCCTTAATTTAAAATCTTCTAAATTTCACGGGATGTTAGATATCAGTTGATAGGTTATGTTTACTTAAGTTGTCAATTGTCACCCAAAATTAAACTAGGATTGGGTAACTATATTAATTTTGGTCAGTGATGGGTTACATTTTAGATAGAATTATCTGTGATTGGCAGAAAATATCATTTGAAATTAGTATTAATTTAAAAATGTTCTTGGGTGTTACACCAGCCATCATCAACAGACTTTATAGCGATCGAAACAATTGTTACGTTTTACGATATATATTCTAATTTCCAGTTTTATTGTAAATCCAATTTCTGAAAATAATTTTTCTATTAAATACTTTGTGGGGCATATTTAAGATTTTTTCATTGAAAAGAGGACACAATGGATATGTTTGTACGTATTTGCAGTAATTGAAGTTAGTTGCTCTACCATTGAAAACAAAGTAATGTTTAAATTATTGAATTGTCGTTATTAAAACCAATTTTTTAAAAATTATTAGCAATTTATTGGTAATTTTTAACTAAGGTGTCTGTTAGGGCTCGGTAATTTTTATATGCTTTTAATTTTCGAATTTTTGAAAATAATTATTGAAAATGGTTATGTCGTGTTTCATCATATTGTAGTGGTATTAACTAGTCTCATATTTTTTTGATGCACCCAATTTAAGTGCATATTGAAATTTATTATATATCTTTAAATCTGGGCTTATTTATGCCCCTTCCTGAGCTGTAAGAGTAATGCTAATTAAACAAATTGGGCTCTTTAAAATTAAAAAATTAACTAAGTATTGTATCTTCAAATTGTAATTTGCATTATTCATAAAAAATAGGTAAATGCTGTATACATTTTAGCAACATCTAGAAACATCTAGCTATTGCTCGCGTAAACTTCATAAATGTATTACCAAGTGCGAATAGATTGGGGTTGTTAGAAAAAGTATCCTTTATTTGCCTGTATATTTTGGTCTACAATCCTAGAACTGATTGAACGTGTACTTCCATTGTTTCCCATTCTGAGCTAATGTACACATTTCCCTGAAATTCCCACAGCCTGCATCTTTCACTATCTGCATGCAATAGTTTAATCTAGGTCTACCTCTAACTCTCATTTTTCCTATCTCTGCTTATAATATATCCCACACTATTCCCCAATGCCTTAGAACATGTCATATTCCTTCTATTTTTTTGTTTTCCACATATTTCTTTCTTTCTCTAATATTTCTGCAACCTATTTGTTATTAATTTTGTCTACCTGAGCTATCATCTTCATATATCTGAAGCACCACATTCCAAAATTTTTTCCTATTTCCTCTCTGCTCTCCTACTGACCCCATTACACTGTGTTGTGCTCCACACATGTTTCCAACCATTTTTTCCTTGTTTTTATGTTTATTGTCTTCGAACATAGCCGTTGCTGTTTCTTGTTAGGTACAGCATGGCTCTCCTGTCGTTTTCTAAGCTAGCTGAAGGCTACCAAGATCCCCAACACTTAGACGTTTGCCGAATATTGTTATTATTATATTAATTTATAAATAATATAAAAACTAATGGTGATTCTATTATTTAAAGTTTATATAACCTTTCATCATCATTAGTTTGTATGCTTTGTCTGTCTTTCCTATTTCCATCTTTACACTTCATCAATCCCTTGTTTTTTAGCTTTCCTGCATTTGCAAATAATTTTCCATTTTATGGCATTGTATCTGTTTTCTTGTTTGTCTGGTCGGTTTTGTATTTTCGTTTTTCGTCTATTAAATCCAGAATATCCTATATCAACCATGGTTTCTTATTTTTGTTTGGTTTATACTCCAGAATATCTGTGGCCGCCATGTCTGTTAGTTTTAATCTTATTCCTTCTGTTTCTACTTCTTTGGTATCAAAAATTTTCCAAATGTCTTTCAGCAATTCGTTTGATTTTTTCTCAAATCTTTTGTGGATATCTTTATCTTTTAGTTTTTCAAAGTCGAAGTTCCTATATAATGCTATCCTATCGATTTCAATTTTCCAGTCTCTAACTTACCTACTTACTTCATGCTTGACATTTCACGTTCCAATTTGCAAAATGTTTCTGGCTCTTCTTTTAAATTTTTCGATCACATCCTTGGAAATAGTTTCTTCCTGGAGATCCATATGGGACTATTTTAACTCTGGAATCTTTTACTCCAGAGGATGCCATCATTTTAAAACACATTTTTTAGTACGCTGTGTATTTGGGAGGTACTATGGTTCTCCCAATGGCTTCCACATCGCAGTAGTGTGTCTTAGAGTGTCTTACCGATTCTTATGGTCTCAACCACCTTAAGTACCTAACCAGCTGATGTCCTCTTTCGGAGACCCGTCTTAGTATGGTTCCTCACTTAAGACCCCCACTAATTTGATTAAACCTGTAGTTTGGGTATATAGCGCACTGAAACACACAAGCCATTGTACCCACTCTGGTATTCTCGAACTTCTCCAAGGTACAGGTCCATTCAGAACAGATATACAGTATTGCTGTGTATTGTAGCAATAAAAATAAAATTAGCCCCTATGTTGGGCGTCAATAAGAGTGCGGTGAATAATAGCCTGAAGATATCTGAATTATCTCGCTCACTCAGTATAAATGAAACAATGAGAATCAAACATCAATCTTATAATACATCAAATATTAGTTAACAAACAATCATTCAAGTCGCAATTGCTACATTCACATACATCTTTTCTCCAACCAACAATATTCTAAAAAAAATAGTACATACAAACATTAAAATCTACAAATAGTTCAATATCGTCAGCATATCTTAAGTCTAAAAAAAGATTTTTACAACTACTAGATAACTCGCTTAAACTAAAATAGACTTCATAAAATCTCTCTTAGTATTTCACAAATCTTCTCTTATGAAATCACATTATGTACAAATTTTTATAAATGTAGATGGATAATTTTTAATAATCCCTCAGAAATCGAAATCAAACGTTATGTTCAATAAATCCCTATATAACGGTTAAATTCTACCGAAATTCGACCTTAACAAACATTTTAAATTACCCTGTAGTACAAAAGCTGTACATGCCAAATCTTGGAAGCCACTATTACCGAATCTGTTCATCAACAACAAAAAAATGTTTGAACTGCTTCCTTGCCATTTCAAGTTTGTATATGGAAATTGATGTTGCACACTCAGCTATTGATAAACAATGTCCTACATACTTGCAAGCTTTGAAAAGAGAAGCATCCAAGACTGAATATCAACATCTGGCATAGCAATCGTTGATTAATAGCCAAGCTTCTAATCCCATAAAAAATCCAATGAGCATCTTACTTGTCAATATCAGATCATTGGTATCCTGTTTCGATGACTTTGTTGCATTCGTAACCGCTGATAATTATAATCTAATTGGAATCATTGAAACTTGGCTACTGCCTGATTTTCCATCTACACTCATTCACATTCCTGGCTTTAACATTTTCAGAGTAGATAAGGAGACCAGAGGAGGTTATGTATGTTGGTATGCCAGTAATAGCTTATCTTATAAAGTAATAAATCTAAATTATAATGAATACTCTAAATTAGAACAATTGTAAAATCAACACGAAAACTATTGGCGCAGGAATCATATACAGGCCTCCCACCACTAATATAGTCTTCTTAGAGGAACCGGAATTAACACTTTTAAATGTCTACACAAAATGCGATTCTATCATAATGATGGGTGACCTAAATATTGATGTTAGTCAAACTACATCTCCTAATTGCTCAAAGTTTAATTCATTATTAAAGGTGTTTCGCCTTACTCAACATGTTGATGAACCTACTCGGGTCACCTATACTACGGCAACACTAATTGCTATTGTTTGTACTAGCTCTCATATCAAAATAATTAAATGTGCCACACTAGAGACATGAACCATATAACTGATCATAGAGCAGTAATGTGTGAGTTTAATCTAACAGTTCCTAAAACTGTACTAAGCTTGTCACCAACAGAGATTGCTATAACTTCAATCATGATGAATTTGCTCATGATGCTGCACATATACAATGAAAGGTGATAGAAGATTTACCTGAATTGGATGATAAGTAAGTGTACTCAATGAATCCATTATATCACTTTTTGACATACATGCACCATTAAAAACAGTTATAATTAAAAGGATAAACTCTCTGTACATTATTTTTACCATTAAATATGTTCTAAAACTGCGAAATACAGTGTAGGTATCCAACCCAAGTTGCACCTAACAAACTTCATAAGCGTCATAGAAACGCAAAAGTGAACGCCACTTAATAATAGACTTGCTAATCAACACACCTTAAAATCCAATAGACTCGCCCGGGAATTCCGATTATTGCAATACAAACATTAATGATAATGATCAAGTAGCTGAACGTTTGTTTGTTGTTGGATATATATATATATATATATATATATATATATATATATATATATATATATATATATATATATACCGGGTTATCCAAAAGTCCCGCAACCCTAAAATATTTTTTCTGGACGCATTTTCTGGAAAAACTTTTCATACAAAATATTTAGGATTGTCCTCCAGTTATCTGGTTGTGGCCTTAAAGTTGACTTTGTCAATGACCATGATGGTCAAATTGTTGTCAAGTTCACTTTTTCGAATAGACACCCCACCCCTGTTTTTTATTGCGGATTCGGAAAGAGCACAAAATTTCATAAATGATCTTGACCTTGGCCATGACCTTGAGATGACCTTGAAGACAATTGCGGTCAATTAAAAAAAAGTATTTCCAATATTTTAGGATTTCTCGAGAATTTTTTTACAAATGCTCAAGATTGTGCTGCACCTAACTGTTTGTGACCTTGAAGTTGACCTTGACAGTGATTGAAGGTCAAATCGTTTTTAGGTCAATTTTTCAAATAGAAACCCGTATCTCTTATTGCGAATTGGGAAAGAGCACAGAATTTTATAAATGACCTGAACTTAGGCCTTGACCATGAGAAGACCTTGAAGACAATTGAGGTCAATTAAAAAAAGTATTTCCAATATTTTAGGTTGTCTGGAGAATTTTTTTACAAATGCTCAAGAATTTCGTTACCTGAAGTAGGCTCTTTCCATCATCACCTCTGAAGCTGTGTTTCAAAACGCTTGTCGTGTCGATACACTTTGTTGTTATACATAGATCCAACCCATTTTCACTCGTTATCCAAATCTCTGCAGCCGTCTTCAGTGTTCTACCCTGATAATTGTCTCGACCAAGCTTAACCTTCCGTAATTACTAAACTTCACGCATTCTTGTTTCAAACACTTCTCAACTCGCTTACGCTAGTACCATCCTTTCATTAGTTTGTTGCGTGTAGTAACAGCACCGTATATTAGCTAGCACCCACTTGTGCAAAGCACACTTTCAATAAATTATCGACGTACGTTACTAACAGCGTTTTACACACTTTTAAATTAGGATGTTATATTATAAGCAAAGCGAAGTCAAACGAATAAGCGACGTACGAGAAAAAGTAATAGTAAGAGAACTTTACTACCTCTCCTAATGTATTTATATTATTTTCTACACCCCTCACGGACCTTATTTCAGTCGAAAAGCTTATTTCATCAAAACAGATTCTACAAATTTTGTACATAACGAACTTCTACATCCGAAAATTCTTATTCCACCGTGCTTTTACCCTGAAAACTGCTCAACAACATATAACCGTCGCAAGCTTCTCAAAAATTTCTAGCATTCAACCAACCATATTCCTTTCCCCCGTTTCCAAGTCCAGTCTTTAGCTATCTTGCCTCGTTTAACCCATATTTGCTGTCTCTTTTAGAATCCCATCCAAGCAACAGAAAATCGATATTGTGGTTGACTTCCAAACCTACCGCGCACTTTAGAGGAGTATTTTAACCAACATTTTATTATACGCGCTCTCTGTCTGATTTACAATATCGATATTCCGTCTTACTTTGCTTCAAAGCATCTGTTATTTTAGTAGCTCGTACATCGACCGTTAAATACAATTCTATAAAATTCTGTTCCAACGTTCATTTAAGTTTCCCTGAACTTGTTATTTCAACAGTCAGGTTTTTCTATGGAACAAACTGTCCGTTAAAATTATATTTCCAAGTTTTAGTATTTCTTAGGATTTGTATGTAACGAACATTTAGTTTAGTTAAATGGAACATATGCGTTTAGATTATTGATTTTATATACCCAAAAGCTCTGTTTATTATCCGATGTGCTTAATTTAAAATATTAAAACTAATTATGCGTATCCTTAAGTTTTCACGTACTCCAAAGCTTCTAGACGTTATGCAAATTTAACATTCGGATTTAGAAATACAAAAATATGTTATTATCCGTCCGTTTTCAATGTCACAACTAATTAATTTGGCGAGTAAATAAATTGTTCCTATTTCCTCAATACACAGTCGTTAAAAATTTATTATCTAAACCTATCTATCCTTTTTAACCTATAATTTCCACGACAATATATATATATATATATATATATATATATATATATATATATATATCATTTCAAATCGAGCTAGTAATTGAAAGATGAAAAATATAAGGTCTTGGACAGGACTTGAACCTGTATCCTGGTTTTGCCAGAACCATGCGTTTCCCGATTACGCCACCGAGACCAATGACACAATTGGGAAATTTACAAATTTAAATCGTGTACACGATGATACATCAACCTAACTTTCAATTACGTTCGGCATTTTTGTCAATCATATCTGACATTGTCAAGTTTTTGACTTATGTCAGTTTTAGACAGGAAGCTATGCTCAAAATTATGGCTATAAGCCAAGTGTTAAATATATAAATATTTTAGGTAGTTATTACACAAGGTAAGTTGATAAATACTATCGTATTATAGTGAATAAAATGAAATAATAACTTAGACTTTTATGCAAAGTCCAAATAATCATTTCAAACCGAGCTAGTAATTGAAAGATGGAAAATATAAGGTCTTGGACAGGACTTGAACCTGTATCCTGGTTTGTTACGTGCCAAATTGGCACTAAACATTCCTTAGCTTAATTTTGATGTGCGGGAGTTTTCGCGCCTTAAATTCAAAAGACTTGGCGTGTATTTCCGTCACGTCAGAGTGCGTTTGCGCCAGATCGCGCGACGCGAGTGGCGGGAGAACAAGAGTGGGAAAGTTTCCGGGAGACTCTGTAACGTGGCTGTTTGCTTTTGAACATTAAGAGGAGTGGTTTGGTTTAGGTATCGTATCGTGTCTGTATCTTTTTATGTAGATTTCCTTGCCTTTTGTTTAACTGTCGTTCCATAACCCTTCCTTATCGTTACCTCTACATAGGAAAGAAGATAATTTGAAGCAGCCTAGGGCGAACCGGAGTCCATGACCGCCGTAGCTAGTCGGAGCCATCCGGAAGGACGCTAGGCGTACTCTCCGTAAACTATCTTAAAGGAGGCTCCAGCAATCCTGAAGGACGCTATCCTGTGGGACGCCATCCTTGGCGTACTTCGTGGGAAGCTGGACCTATTTATGTGAGTACCTTATTGTCTATACTGCATTTGTAATGTTTATTATATATTCCGTCAATTGCGCATTTAAATTTGTATATTGGTGACGTCATTGACAGATGGGCGCACTGAAACCTGTATAAAGTTTAGAGCGACCACCTGCCGGTGCGTCATTTATTTCCACACTTGCGGGATTGTAACTTTAACTTTGAAATGTAAGAGGTTTTGCCGGAATTGGTAAACGCATGGTTCCGGCAAAACAGGATACAGGTTCAAGTCCTGTCCAAGACCTTATATTTTCCATCTTTCAATTACTAGCTCGATTTGAAATGATTATTTGGACTTTGCATAAAAGTCTAAGTTATTATTTCATCTTATTCACTATAATACGATAGTATTTATAATCTTACCTTGTGTAATTAACTACCTAAAATATTTATATATTTAATACTTGGCTTATAGCCATAATTTTGAGCATAGCTTCCTGTCTATAACTAACATAAGTCAAAAACTTGACATTGTCAGATATGATTGACAAAAATGCCGAACGTAATTGAAAGTTAGGTTGATCCAACAAAACTGTTACCTGCAGATCCCTCGCGACAACGTATCTGTGAGTACTTACTCCTATGTTAATACCTTTTAACATAGGTTTCTTTTTAATCCGTTTTTGTTAACAGCACAAGCGGCAAAGTTCAAAGTGAATCCAGTGTGCGATTTTCCTTTATTTTTGTGTACAAACATTACATGCATTTAAATCAACACTATAAATTTTCTAACGCTAAAGGACATTTGCATTTCTAGCGTTAACAAAATTTGTTCATATAAAAACTCTATTCTAATGCATAAATTCAAGGACATTTGTATATTGCATATGCTGTAGAATCTTATGTAATTATCATTTTTAATTTCATGTTATTGTATATATTTCTTGCAGCCAATGTAAATAAATTATACACATTTGTAGTCTCTATGCATTAACCAAACAAAAGGTGACCCCAAAAACACAAAATCGCGAACTGAGCACCCACAACAGCTTACAGAAAATACTGTAAGACAAAAGATAATGCCGCTTTTCAATACTACAAAGGCTTACGAAATTATATAGCATATGCTATAAAAAATGAAAATGAAAGCCTACTTCGAATATCAATGCTGAAGAAATGCAAATAATTCTAAGGTGTTATGATAATTTTTTGACAAATGCCAAATACACACCAGGCAGAAAACACAAATATCAAATGAAATTAATGATCCTGATGACGTTAATAATTACTTTACTCACTCAATTCCGTAACAGTCTATACCAGCTGAAGATATTCAACGATATAATGCCACTACCCAACAGACAATTAATAATTTCACTCGTTTTGAACCTGTTTTTTCTTTGGAAGACGGCGATTCAGCGGAGCGTATAAAACTTATCTTCTTTTCTACCATTTAAGTTGACCCAGCATATTGATTTTTATTAATCTTAGTTTTTATTAATCAGCATGGATACTGTTCAAGATGTCGACTTCATCATTCTCCCTCGCCAAGTCCTCGTTAACCAGGGACGTTTTCTCCTCCCCCCTCAACACTCGTGCATCACCGGCCTTACAAGAATATGCCATCACACTTCCGTACTGCAAAACTTAAACTTCCAAGACGCTATTTAATTACATGTATTTGCAACCAATACAAGTGTAATATCTCAAAATTGTCAAAATATTGAACAACTATTTGTTAAAATTGAATGCTTACATGTGCTATTAATTGTTGGAGCACTCTATTTACCAACGAGGTCCCTGCCGGATGATTACCTAAGTCATAGCTTATCAGTTATTGATACAATGGATGTGTATTCTAGTAGTAAGGTGTTGTTATTTGGTGATTATAATCTTTCTCATATAGGGTGGATAAATGATGAGTTTGGCGTTTAATGTAAGTTTATACCTAATTGCCCTAACTACGAAAGAGAGGCTTCTTATCATATTACTCAACAATTTGGTTTTCTAAATTTGCATCAATTGAATAATATAAGTAATTCCAATAATGTTTTGTTGGATCTTTCATTCTCTAATATTGAAAATGTAATGTCATCAGCTGATGATGTGATAGTATCGTGTGATGCTCAGCACTCAGCTTTGAATGTATTAGTACCAATAACTGTAAAACGAACCAGTTTGGAATATAAAGAGTACTTCTTTGATTTTCGTAATGCTAATTACAACATAATCACTACACATTCAAGTCAATTTAATTGGGAAATGATGTTAACTGGTCTTAAGTTAGATGCAGTTAGCTTATTTTATGAGATTCTCTATGAAACCGTAGAGTTGTATGTGCCTCTTCGTAGATGGAAAACCTCAAATTTTCCTTGCTGGTACTCACCTGAACTGAAATCTTTAACTTATGAAAAACAATCTCAAGAAATATAAGTTTACTAATGCTTCCACTGATTATTTAATATTTTCAGACTTAAGAAATAGACAGAAGGTTATACTGCTTATTGTTTTAGGAACGAACTATACCAATAAAGTAGAAAATTCAATTTACACTAATGTAAAATCATTTTGGAAGAACACTAATAATTTGTGTGGTGATAAGGGCATTCCCAATACAATGTATTACAATAGTGATGTAGGTTTAAATGGAAAAGAGATTGCTAATTTATTTGCTCATTACTTTTCGTCTGTTTATGTTGACAATGATAAGAAGAATTATTTTAGACATGATATGAATATAAATGCAAATATTAATTTTTCTTGCATCAATCTAAAGTTGGCGGATATATTTACCAAACTTAACAATCTTGATGTAAGCTCTAGTCCTGGTCCTGATGGTATAGCAGTTATATTATTCATGAAGAATTGCAGTTTTATTCTCTCCCTTCATTGTTCATAATCTTTAACTAATCATTACGTTGTGGCATTTTTCCTACCTATTGAAAGTCTAGTTTTATTACTCCCATGTATAAATCAGGTAATAAGTCAAACATTTCCAATTTCCTACCTACCTCGATCATTAGTTGTATTCTCAAAATTTTTGAAAGTCTCGTTACTGATTGGTTATCATCTGTCTTTAAATGCACTATTATTGATGAGCAACATGGCTTCTCCGCTGGCCGCTCTACAACTTCAAATCTTTTATTATATGTCAAGTACATAGCAAATGCTCTTGAACAAGGTTATCAGGTAGATGGCATTTATGGTGATTTTGCAAAAGCATTCGATAGAGTAAATCATGCGATTATTTTAGCTAAATTGGAGGGATTGGGAATTGGGGGTTTACTGTTAGAATCGTTTAGTAGCTATTTAGAACGTCGAAATCAGGTTGTTAAGATAAAAAATTATTTATCAAAAGAGATTATTAATCTATAGGAACACTGTGGCACAATTTGAATAAAATGAAAAAACCCTTACCACAAAAAATTGTGGTAAGGGTTTTTTCATTTTATTCAAAAGAGATTATGGTGAAGTCTGGTATCACACCTTGGACCAATCCTCTTTATACTTTTTATAAATGATGTTAAATCAAACTTCAAGTTTTGTAATTTCTTACTCTTTGTATTGTATATCTTTATTATTTCAATAGCATTGATACAAATAACTATTAACTCAAGAAGTAACTCTAGCGAGATTTGGACTATGAAGTCCACTCTTACACCTAACTAAAGATTACTTCAAAATTGACAGAAAAATAAATAAAAATAAAAATAAGCATTTTCACAGTGTTTAAACAAATAAATAAATATTCCTTTGCCATACACATACATACTCGCGCGTATGCGCATCGCACCCATGCTCATACATACAGATAACAAAAACACTGTCACACAACAGGCACTTAATAAATAAGTAAATAAATATAAATAAATAAATATAAATATAAATAAATAGTATACCTTTGACATACACATACCACGCACACGTATGTGCACTCGCATCCATGCTCATACATACACATAACAAAAACTCTCAATCACACAACAGGCACTTAATCTCGGAACCCATGCATCCTAAATGTAACTACTGTTGCGATAGTAGATACTCCCGATACGTTTGTTGGAACTTAGAGATTGTGATAGAATTTCTTATAATGGCAGGAATGGAGTTCCACTTTGAAGAACTGGAAACCACAAAAGAGGAATGATACATTTCAGTTCGATGATATAAAATGATATAAAAATTTATATGGCTGTAACCTCCTCTATTGATGTTTTACACCTACAGTCTGATTTAGATAGATTTTATAATTGGTATTTACATAATGATCTACAACTAAACCTATAAAAAAGTGTTATTGCATTGAGTTTTTTAAAATAAAAAATTCTATTATGATTGCTTTTAATATCAATAATAGTGTACTTGAGGTCATAACTGAAGTTAGAGATTTGGGTGTCTTCATTAATAAAAATTTGTCTTTTATACCTCACATTATGAGTGTCATGGCTAAAGCTACTGGAATGTTAGGATTTATCAAATGTGGATTACTAAAACGAAAATTTCTACAATCAACTTACTTGGAAAAAAATAATCCAGATTTGTCGTTACTGAATGTGATTTTAAACGAATTAACTGTATACACTTTTCACAATGAACTATTTGTCAATAATTGTAACAGCAACTTGAATCTTGGCCTAAGTCAACAACGGAATCCTCGGCAGAGCTATGTGTACTCCCCACTCTAATACCATAGCAATATATATGATCAAAAATATTGAGTCGATGCCGTGAATACTTTAAAATTTTGTTTTGGTTTGAAATAGAAGATATCGCTACATTAT
This sequence comes from Platerodrilus igneus, assembly GCA_036346225.1. Lineage (NCBI taxonomy): Eukaryota > Metazoa > Arthropoda > Insecta > Coleoptera > Lycidae > Platerodrilus > Platerodrilus igneus. The sequence goes on from JARFIW010000828.1 coordinate 237,357, forward strand.
AGTACAGCTTTTATAGTATATTATTCAATGAGCGAGTTATGATAGTCATTGCTCATTCGGAAGGTTTGTGCTACTCGCCCTAACAGGCTCGTGGCGTAATCCGAGTGAGTAATGGCCATAACTCGGGAGTAGAATATTATACTTTTCCCATGACTACACAAATCTTCATTATCAAATATTTTCTAAAAGTGTTAACTAATAGCGAAAACACTGACAGGCAAAAATTTATTTGTCAAAGTGTAACAGCCCATTTGCATGATACAAAAATTATACCTAGCAAATTATGAAAAAAGAAGGTTAGTACTGATTGGTCAGAGGTGTTGCATCATGATCATAGTCCATAACCTAGATGTTCCTATTTGGTTAAAGGTGTTGGATTATGAATTCATATACGTCTAAAGAATAATGGGTACTATTATTAACCCATTCCTAAATGAGTAAGAAATATATTACTGGATAGTCGTTGGAAAAATTATTTGTCTTTGTTCTTAGCATTTATTACCATTTTTTTTTTAATAAAAATCTATACTCTTTTATGTCTCCATTCGCTTTTAAGTAAAATGACTTTTAATTAATATTGGTTATTAGTTTAGTAAAGGTTAGTTACTCATGGTGTAGTGAATTTGAATGATCTTGTTCTGGATCATTTTTGCTTGTTTATATTTAAAAAAAAACGACAAAAATTGAAATTAAATTTAAAAGATTTGTTTGTAACATTCATGTGAATGTGCATAATGCTTCAAGCAGACTTTTTGTTTCAGATAAAAGATGTCTCGGAAAATTAGAAGTGGGCGCATTACATTGAATGCGAATGATTTTAACGATGGAACAAATACTCTTATATTTTATAATACAGCTCAAGCTAATGCAGCACGCTGTATACCCCCAAACAGAAGGATAAGAAATCACAATAGAAATGATGGAGATCCTAATATTAGAACTCCCTTTTCTATTCCACGTAATGAAGAACGAAGAAATGGAAACAGTCGCAGCCGAAACCAAACTACTGAATCTTCAAGAAACAGAAATCAGTATATTGGTTTTAAAACACTTGAAAACTTGACCAATAAAGATCCACATGAAATTATGGGTGAATTAATGGGGCGAAAAACTGGATTTGAAGACTTATTAGATTCGAATAAATTAACTGGTGACACTATAATATTAGTTATTAGAATATTAGCTAAACTGTGTTCATCTGCATTCAATGCAAATAAATCATATATTATGAACTTGGCTTCAAAGAATAAATTTATAGACAGTTTGCAAAAGTATGTATTTCTTATACAATTACAGGACAATACTGATCGTCGTAATAATAGCTATCTTTGGCAAGATGTGGATAGTTTTTTTAATGATTTGGATACTATATGTGCGTCTCTTATTGAAAGTATACCTACTAGAGCATGCGAAGTTCTACCTAAATCTTTGAAGGCCATTATGATTACAATAGATAATTTAAAAAGCACTCAAGCTGTTATGATAGCTCAGAGTATAAGATCAAATTTTTTGCAGTTACAAGAAAAATTAACTTTATGCCAAACAGAAATGGAACGAAAAAAGCAATCATTACAGGTAAATTTGGAGGAGATGGCACCTCCAGATAATTTTCGGGAACTCAGCGTTTATCCTTTAAGTGAAGAAATTTTATCATCTAAGAATGCTTTTATTAGACGCAATGTTATTGATGGTGCATATGATGACGTAGATCATTATTTAGATGTTCAATTTCGCTTGTTGAAGGAAGATTTTGTTGCACCATTACGCGAAGGCATTCATCAATTTATTAATTGTGATGTTAAGGAACTTCAGCGTTTGAAGTTTTCAAATGTTCGAATACATCGCCACGTTGAATTTATATGTCCTTATTTTCACAATGATAAGGCTGGCATGCTCTTAAAGTTCGATTTTAATAAAAACAGACCACCCATAATTATCTTTACTCTAAACGTTTCATGTTCGGAACTTTACTTTGTTTTACCAAAGATAATTTTGCTACAATTGTATTTGGAAGAGTTATTGAACGTGACATAAAATTGTTGGAGCAACAAAAAATTGTAGTTGAATTTCAACCAGGACAAGATAATCTTGAGTATAATAGGCCTTACCTTATGGTAGAATGTAGTATTTATTTTGAACCTTATTATCATGTTTTAAGAGCTTTGCAAAATATCGATGAAGATTCTTTTCCAATGAAAAAGTATTTGATTCATGTAACTCCCGATATTGAACCTCCGAGATATGTTAATGCTCAAACACTTTTTATTATTAATAACTTCCCGACTGGGTTGTTGATGCCCACTACTTGGGCTACTGCAAGTAATTTGGATTTAGATGAAACACAATATATAGCCTTTAAATCAGCACTAACTCAAAGTTTTTCTGTTATACAAGGTCCACCAGGTACAGGAAAAACTTACTTAGGACTTCAGATTGCAAAAACACTAATAAATAATTCATTTTCCTGGTACACTTCTTCAAAAACGCCACTTTTAGTTGTATGTTTTACTAATCATGCGTTAGACCAGTTTCTTGAAGGTTTAATTGGTACCACAGATCGAATTTTACGAATTGGAGGTCAGTCTAAAAATGAAAAGTTAAATGATTTTAATATTCGTATCAAACGTCAAAATAGACATCAAAGAACGTTCAATCGTGTCTTGTATGGTACTAGGAATGAACTACAGCATAAACTAAGATCGATTAAATATTGGACAGATACAATTGATATTATAGAAAAATATGATAGCATTATTGACTTTAATAATTTTATAGTTGTTGACCCCAGTTTTTCACAAACTTGGTTTAAGTCTGCTTCTAAAGAGGCCATAATTGAATGGTTAATGGGTGGTAGAACTTTGATACAAAGGAAAGCAGAGCAAAGAGAGATAGATTTAAACAAGGTATAGAATTTTATATTTTTTTAGTATAAAGAACATATTTTTACAGCTAATGCATGCACAAGACCAGATAAATACAGAAAATGACATTGACCCTGATATGCAACTGGAACAAATGTTAGAAAATGAAGATAGAGATGCAGTTGAGGACGTTAATGAACTGCTAGACTTCATGCCACTAGCTACACCAGTTTGCTTATTAAAAATAGAAGAGATTTCAGTAAAAATGCATGAAATAGGTTTAGAGTTAGAGAAGCATGGAATGGACGTTGATGATCTGGCTGTTTATAATGTAAAATGGGAATTAGAAGATCAGTTATTGATTCTACAAGAAGATTTAACATACTTACAGGTATATAATTTAATTGAAGAGCGAGTATAAACAATATGGTTTAATGAAGTTTAATTACTAACACATACATTTTTACTACGGGTAAAGAAAGTTAGTGTTACTGATTTTATTTTTGCCATACAAACTATAGCAAATCGGGACTGAAAATTAGTCATTTCTAAAGCTATTTTTTAATTTGATGTTACTCTTGTTTCCGAACGTCATTCCTGCATAGATTGTTAGTTGTTTGAAATTTTGAGGAGATTAATTATCAACACGTTGGTCCTTGTTTATACATTACATTCAAGAAACTATGTATTTCAACTGCTTTTTAGATAAAGTATTCATTGAATTAATTACATTGTAAGCTTTTAGAAATTTCATGAAACAAACACCAATAATACATGCACCTTTTCAATATATTTACAAAGTAAACTCCTGCAAGTTCTAGATTGTTTACAGTGCTATCCTGTCTAAAGAATAACTTGAACATGACCTAGACTAACCTATGTAGTTTTCGAATTGTGCCTGTTTCAATTGCTATAATCATTTGTTTAACTTTCATTTTAATTTCAACGCCAAGTGTAATAACACCCTTGTTACGGGTGCTTGAAGCATTAAGTTTTTAAATTTGAAATTGACCTAAAGGGGCGGGAATCCCGTAACAAAATAAGGATGCACAGGTCAAATACAGTGGTGCAGGAGTGGGTTCCTATAGTACTAAATGGTGAAGAAAATTAAACAAGTTTGTATTATAATCGAAATTTCATCTAGGTGCAATTTCATGTTAGCTTATTACTACCATTTACACTGTTAGGTTTTCAAGTCGCCAAGTTTAAAGGGTGCCAACGACGTCTGGGATAAAAGGAATTCTTCTTGCTGAGGTGTAAACCAGAGCATTGTTGATTCTCTTGGTGGAATGAATTTTTCCAGTTATTTGCCCATTTTAACGGGCAAAATTATTTTCCACTCACCTGGTTTAAATTTATTCTACAAAAACATTTTGGTGCACAAATAATTAAAAAAAAAACAAAGTTTAAAATATACTTAACAGTAATTGATGTGTTAGTAACCTATAATTATCTCTATTACAAAGTACATATATTGAACAAAAATTGGTAAAATTCAGTTAACCTTATATTCAACTACAGTTCCAGTTACCACAGTAATTTTTTTAAATTAATGTTACCTTACAGGTTTAACTTCCATTTAATCAAAAAAATCGTCTCCTCGTTTGGGACCTTGAATTCCAAAATATTCTACTGGTAAACAAACCGTGTAAATCTGTTTACTTGTTGGTTATGTCGAAAATCCTTGTATCATCACGTGAACTCCCATTTATTATTTGATAATTAGTAGGGTATTTACAACAAATAAACCTTAACCTTTTTTTGTCTAACACCATATTTGTTTGTATTGATAACTAGGAAGGAATTTAATTCTTTTGTTCATGTAACAGTCTGGCGATGTCATTATCCCCACTTCTGTTTTAGAGGGTATGTTATTAGTATACACTATGGATGCGATTTGAGTCGATTTTTTGTACTCGAGTAACTCGATTGTAATATTTGTTTGACTCAGAGTCGAGTTAAAACTCGGTTCGATGTTCAACTCGAGTTAACAAATTTAGTAATGGGACTCGAGTCAATTTATTTACTCGAGTGACTCTAATATAAATTCTTCTCTGATTTATTTACTCGAGTGACTCTAATATAAATTCTTCTCTGATTCGAGTTTAAACTGAAACCCAGTCACAACATGGCGAGTAACCGCTATGCCGATTGAAAGTGCCGCCTTTCATTGCTTTATAAAAATTTAAATATCAATATTTATTTTATTATGAAAAACACTGTAATCTGTAATAAATACACGATCTTGATGTAGTATAGGTGGAGCCGCATGAATTGAATAAAGTACTATCAATTTCATCACGTTTGGTTCGGGGCATCCCCTAAGTTTGTTTGTAAAGGTTACATTTTGCACTTTTGCAGTTCTTGTCTTGTTGCAATTGCTATTGTGTGGGTATCATATACTGTCTGTCTACATGTCTATTTCAGTTTCATTTCAGTATCAAATGAAAATAGTTTACAGCACACAAGTTATGCGGTGTTTTGTTTAACGTATTTTTAAAACGTGCCACATTTAGTGCTCATTTAATTACTTTTGCATTTGGATCATCATCATTAGGTCTTCAGTCCTGGAACTGTTAAGACGCGTACCATCATTGTTTCCTATTCTGAACTAACCTACAGATTTCCCTGAAATTTGCAGTGATAACCTATTCATTTCGATTTTTAGGTTCTCTGGCTTACCTACTTGCTTCATACTTCTAACATTCCACGCTCCGACTCGCAGAATGTTCCCGACTCTTATTTTTAACCTTTCGATCTCATCCTCCAAAGCAGTCCCCTCCCGGAGATCCGAATGGGGGACTATTTTAACTCCGGAATCTTTTACTCCAGAGAATGCCATCATGTTTGTTACAATTTAAGTACGCTGTGTACTTGGGAGATAATGTGGTGGTTTCCCGTTGCCTTCCACATCGCGGTAGTGTGTCTTAGACTGCCATACCGACCCCTATGGTATCTATCATTCTAAGTACTGAAAGAGCCGCTGCCCTCTTTCTGGGACCTGTCTTAGTCTGGTTCCTCACTAACGACCCTACTACTTTGGTTGGACCTGTAGTTTGGCTCTTTAGCTCATTAGAACGCGCAAGTCATTTCACCTGTTCTAGTAATTTAGAACTTCGGCAAGGTGCATTTGGCTACTTTACAAATATTGCAATACGTTTTATTGACTGGGTAGGTATGAAACTTTATGTCACATTACATGTGATTTTTTTTCCAATGCTCCACCCGAAGGTACTACATTGGCCAGGAAGCGAGTTTTTTTTTTACCTGGAAAATTTGGAATTTTGCCGAACCCTTGCTGTTCCAAGCAAGGTAGCGATCTTTAACGTGCGTGACAACACACACACACGGTACCTCCATTTTACCTCTCATACGAACGAGGGTGTCTTTTTGTGAAAAATGCTCGCCTAACATTTTTCAAGCGGACCGTGTCGAGATTCGAACCCGGGACCTTGGGCGTAGTAGTCACACACATACCACTATGCCACGGAGCCGCCTAACTTTATGTCACAGCATTAAACGCATAATTATGTTATTGTTTCTTACAGATAAAAGCTATTGAAATATGGCATTTCAAAAACAAAAGTCTCAAATTTGGAGTTTATTTGACTTAGATAAAAAGACTAACATATTGTCCTGCAAGTACTGTTCAACCAAATATAAGAATTTTGGAAACACAACAAATCTTATTAGTCATATGACAAAAAAACATCCGTTTCATTATGCAACTTTCCAGAAATCAATTCAGCAAACATTTTGTACTCAGCATGAAACATCAAATGAATCAACCACAGCAGTTGAGCTACATGAATCTGAATCAATCGGCGCCGATACTTCGGTAGTTACCAAAATGCCACCCTCGGCGCTACCTACAGGACGAAAGTATGCACAACAGTTGATGTCATTTTCAACTTCAAAATTTACGAAAGAAATGTCGGATTCCATAGATCAGGCATTGGTTGGTATGCTTTGTTTAAACTTTCAACCTTTGCTAATTGTTGATAATAAAGGATTCAAATTGTATACTTTAAGATTGAACAGTCTATATAACTTACCATCTCGTAAAACACTCTCTGATAAGCTTTTGGATGACAAATACACAAAAGCCAGGGCTGTAGTATTTGAGAAAATTCAGTAAGTGGAAAATATATCCCTCACTACTGATATGTGGACGTCTGATAACAATAAGAGTTATTTAACTATTACAGCTCATTTTATAATTAAAACGCAAATGATAGTTATTGCTTTGAGTATGAAAGAAGTGCCAAAAGAGCACACTTCCATCAACATTGCTGAATTAATTAAAGTTGTCTTAGATGACTGGAAAATTTTTGACAAAATTATGGCAATTGTATCCTATAATGCTGTCAACATAAAAAAAGCTATTTCCGAATATTTAAAGAAACGTAATCAATATTGTGTTACTCACACGTTAAATTTGGTAATTGGTGATTGTGTTACGGAAAATAAAGATTTTGAGAATTTAGTTAGTAAATGCCGTACTATTGTTGCATACTTTAAGAGAAGTAATGTAGCAGATTATAAGTTACAGGAAATACAACAGCAAATGGGCTGAAAACAGTTCAAACTAAAGAAAGATGTCGCCACCAGGTGGAATTCTATTTATTATATGCTTGATAGACTGGAAAAAATTAAAGTTCCACTTTCGGCAGCGCTCACAGCTTTAGCAAACGCTCCTGATAATGTTAGTTCTGAGGAGTGGAGCGAAATAGCAAATTGTGTTTCCATTTTGCAACCAATTTAACAATTTACCAGCATACTCTCTGGAGACAAATATCCTACATTATCGTCAGTTATTCCTCTTGTACGAAATGTACAAGCAAGTGTAAACAAAAAAGAACCAATTGCACCTCTGCTAGTATAAAACGTTCAATGCTTAACATACGAAATAGGCGGTTGGGCATTTTGGAAAGTAACAAAACTGCTGCTAAGAGCACAGTATTAGATCCTAGATTTAAGAAAGCCGGTTTTGGAGTAGAATCCAACGCTGACAAGGCTGTGCAATGGATTATAGATGAGTTGTCATTTTTACTGATCCCCAAAAACGCCCATTCGCAAAATCTACAATCATCGTCGCTTAGTGCTCAATCTTCAAAATCGAGTACGCCACCAAGCGAAGATATATCGCAGCATTTTGACAATAAAATCGCACACCGTTGTTTAGTACAAACACCCGTATCATCTGCAAGCATCATTATGAAACAATATATCGACCTACCTTACGTAGACAGAAAATTGGATTCATTGGGATTTTGGGAATCCCGTAAGGAACTTTATCTGGAATTATATATAATTGCACTCAAATACTTAGGTATTGCGGCAACATCAGTGCCATCAGAACGCGTTTTTTCAAAAGCTGGCTTGCTATGCAATTCAAGACGAAACAGGCTTGAACCTAAAAAGCTTGATTGCATAATATTTGTAAATAGTTATTTGTCATCTGGTTTATTGTAGAACTAACCCCATATTGATATATAAATTTAGTTCTATGTAAAGTTCCATATAAATACATTTTATTTTCAATTAGTTTTGGCAATTTACAATTTGATATCGATTATAAGTACAAAACAATCTATCTAACCTGCAGCTATTTATATTTTTGGTTTTTAATAATTGTTATATTATTTTATATTTTATTACAAAACTCTATCTATACACTTTCCCACAAACTACAAATAACAACAATAACGTTCTGTATTTTCCTAAAGTACACAACAGACAACACTATCGAATCACCTGTCCGTATGTAAAATATAGATAAAAATAAAAGGTAATAAAGATGAAAAATTAAATTGTTTCTTTCCGAGATATGATCATGAATGGTAATGATTCACTTCGAACTAAACCACAGAAAAAAGATCATTGACGCAACACGGTAAATTCACCAACATCGATTGTTAAAAATTCGAGTTACCTGGAAACCCAACTCAACTTAAGAATCGAAAAAATTATAACTTGATTATAATTGAGTTGCAAATCAGCTAGAGTCACAAGCCGATTCGAGTGGCAAGTCAACTCGAGTGGCGAGTCGACTCGAGTGGCGAGTTGACTCGAGTTTCAAGTCGACTCGAGTTTCGGGTCGACTCGAGTTGCATTGTCATTTGACTCGATTCACATGAGTAGGGTTGTTGCTCGATTAATTTGCGACTCGAATCCCATCACTAGTATACACCTAACATATTTAAATTGGCCTGTTGTCATGGTTTATTTTTGTTAACCTCGCTGTAGTGCTGTAATTTGTTTTCCCTTTTGATGTTTTTTAAAATAATTAATAAATTGGAGTTTTATTTCAAATGTATTGTATAGAAATAAAAGGCTGCTTTTGTGAACTCTAAATTAATCTTTTTATAGAATCGTTATTTATTGCACTCGCTTAGTAAACACTATTACACTGAAATTACACAGGGTTCTTCAATAATAAGTTGTTTGTTTTAAATTTCTTACCCCATTTCTCATCTGATTTGAATTTCTCATAACGCCCAAAAGCTACACTCTGTATATTAAACATTCATTTTGTATTGTAGATCATTTTTATTTTATACTCTAGTTTTGAAGTTAAATATCAAAGTATTTCGTATGTGTATATTTTGTATATTATTTGTTATATTTCACATTCAAAAACTAAACAGGTAGCTAATATTTTACCTTTTTAGGCCTACATGGAAGAAATTTATAAAAGTAAGTTTTGAGCAACATATTTGACTACCAATTTGAAATACTTATGTTAATACGTGGAGATTTATTTGTAAAGACTGCATCTAAGTTTCTCTTTTCATTTGTTGATACATTCTGATGCTTTCTTAATTTCGATGCTGTCAATCAACTGCAAAAGCTACACGCTCGTAAGTTTCTTCATTCAAAATTAAATTTTTAAAAAGTAGCAAAAGATCAAAAGTATCAAATCTTACTAAAAAAAGAGTCAAAACAAAAGTAATCAAGTAATAACTATGTGTTTTTGACATTCTTGATGCAAACGCTGCTGCTTTATTAAAACAATTGCATCTTTTTAAAGCTTAAACAATTAAACTTTGGAATGTGTAATTTACACAATCCAATTTGTAGCTTATTGTAATATATCTGTACAATATATAGCTTTTCCAGTTTAAAAAAAAACAACTCTAAAGCGTGTTACAAAACCACCACTCACCAAAGTATTTTTTTGTGGCATGAAAAAGTTTGACATTTCATCTCTCTTGACATGTAAGAAAATGTCACTTTTTATGAAATTACTTTTTCCTCTGGAAAAAGAATAAGTACTTTTCTCCTGAATATGTCCACATAAGTAAGAACATGATTTAATTCTAGAATATTTTATTATTATACAAAAGTTACATTTCTTTAATGTCAAAAAGTATAGTTGCTAAATGTGCATTGCATGAAGACCATTTTCCTTGAACGATTAGAAACATCTGCTACAGTGGTGTTTTCTTGAGATGAAATCATATTTTCTGTCATAGACACTGGTTGTAAATTGGATCTTATATCAGCCAATGCACTACCGATTCATCAGCATACCCTTCAGCAACTGTTGTCGACTTCCAATCGCCATGTTTGTTTAGATTCGTTTGTCTTTTTCAGACTTAGTTAAAGGTGTAGCAGACGATCTTCAAAATTCATGACCTGTACATGACTGTTTCGCGTATCTTATAAAACTATCTACCCACAGCCTAATTGATACATTTTCCATTGCAATATGCATGAAACAGGGGCGATCATTAGCTGCTGCTGGATGTTCTGCAACCTTTAATATATTCTTTGGCAACTATAAATCTCCTGTTTACATTGTTCTTTGTTTGGTTAAGTTTTACAATTAATCGTCATCGTTAGGTCTTCAGTCCTGAAAATGGGCAGACGCGTACCTCTATTGTTTCCTATTCTGAACTAATCGACACATTTACCTGAAATTCCCACAGTCTGCAACTTTCACTATCTGCATGCAATAATCTGATCTAGATCTATCTCTCTTTCTTTTCTATCTCTCCTATCCCACATTATTACCCAAGAATGCCTTAGAACGTGTCCTGCCTTTCTATTTCTCCTATTTTTTCCAACAGATCTTACATCCCCTACTATTTGTAGAACCTCTTTGCTATTAACTTTGTTTGTCCATAGTATCATCATACTTCTGAAGCACAACATTCCAAAAGACTACTACATTTTTCCTGTCTGCTTCTCCTACTCTCCCTATTTCATAGGTGGTGTGATCCATGTATATGTTTTCAACAATTTTTTCCTTGTTTATATGTTTGTTGTCTTTGAACATAGCCGCTGTTTTTTCTGGTTAGATACAGCTCAGTTCCCTTCTATTGTTTTATAATTGTATACTCTATTTCACCGATATTCAGTGCTATGTGGAGGGGGTTAAGCAACCTGCTACCAAGATCCCCCAACACTTGAACATTAGTTGACTTAATAGTTTTCCAATAAATCCTTTCGCACACTCAACATTATTTGAAAATATTGCAAAACCAACACCTGAAGTTGTTTATAATAATCATCACGTTTGAGTACAATTACTTTTTTGTCTACCTCTACCTCTTTTCCTATCTCTGCTTCTAATATATTCTGCACTATTCCCTCATGCCTCTTATTTTTTATGGTTTTCCACTTAGTTCTTATGTCTCCTGTCATTTTTAGAACCTCTTTGTTCTTAACTTTGTCTGCCCATGATATCTTCAACATACGTCTGTAACACCATATTTCGAACGTTTCTATCTTTTTCCTGCCCGCTTCTACTGTTCAAGTTTCACAGCCTTACAATGCTGTGCTCCATACATATGCTATAAGCAATATTTTCCTTGTTTCTATGTTTGTTGTCTTTGAACACAGTAGTTGCTTTTTTCTTGTTAAATGTAGCACGACCTTCTGATAATCTTTGTTTTGTATCTTTTGCACTTTCCCCATTTTATGTTATTTGGCATCCTAGGTAGCAGAAATCCTACACATCTTGTAAGTTCTTGTTACTTATTTGTATTCAAGTTTTTGATTTATTTTCTTCTTTGCATAATAGTACTTTAGTTTTATTTTTGTATCTCTCTGTTAGAACTATTTCCATTCCTTTAAGAGATTCTTTTAACTCTTCCTTGCTAGATGCCAATACCGGTATATCATCTGCAAATCTAAGCATATAGTCGAAATCATGAAAGAATGAATGCACGTCATCAACCGTATTCGTATGCATCAAGATTAATCAATTGACTGTTTAATAAAGATTTCAAGAAATATTCCCATTGGAGGATTAACTAGTTTCCGGTTTCATTTAATAATATAATGAAAACAACAAAATATAAAAGCAAACCTAAATATAAAGGCGCAGTTATAAGTTATGGTTATGTTAGGTACGTTGTATTAAAAATGACGTGTTAAAAAATCGCACAAATCAACTTAAAGACTTCATTAATATAAGTGTAATATAGTTAGGACATGCTACAGTTTACTGTTCCCATTCTTTACGTATCATAAACTCCACAGCGTAAGTCGTTACTAAGCTACTTTGCTCGAAACACGTGCTACTTGTATTCTTTCTTTCTCTTACATGTTAAATACGTCCATTGTATATGCGGAAGTATATCTTGGATTGAATCAGAAATTAATGACATGCATTTGACACTATTTATTACCGCTTCGATGTACAAGTTAAAAATTAATGCGGATAGGGTACGTTCCTGCTCTAATTCTATTACCACTGTTTGCTCTTTGTATAAGCAATGTACTATTCGTCTATCCCTAAAACTCATTCCAATCTTTTGGAGTATTTTGAACATCTTTTTTCATTTTACATTGTCAAATGCTTTTCCCAACAAACCCTACATACATGCTTTCTACTTTTTCTATTGTCTTCAACGTTATCGCCCTCAGAGCTAAAATAGCCTCCCGTTTTCCCCTGTTTCTCATAGTATTTCTTCAGCCGGTTTTTTCTACTTGTTTTTGTAAATTCTAGTTAATATCTTTGACAAGTGTGCTGTCAAATTTAATGTTTAAAAATTTTCACATATCCGCGCCTCTCTTTCTGGTATAGTGACTATGATTTACATCTGAAATTTTTGGGTATCTCGCCTATCTCATACATATAGTTTACAAGTTGGAGACGTTCTGTTACTACTTGTTAAGCGGCTTTTAGAGTTTTTGCTTGCACTTTATCTATACCCGGTGCCTAACCATTTTTCAGACCCTTTAATGCCAATTCAAAATCATGTCTAAGTATAGAATATCCCATCTTCCATTTCAATGCCTCGTTCCTGTTCTTAGTGCTTCTAGTTCCTATCTTGCATACAAATTCCCTATATATTATAATTAGTTTGTACCTCTTTGCACTTGTCATCAATCAACTTTTCATTAGCTTTCTGTTTGTGCAAATAATTTCCCATTTTATGGCTTTATATCTCTGTTTTCTTTCTTTGTCTGGTCTGTTTTTATATTTTCGTAATTCTTCTATTAAATTCAGGATAACATTTGTTATCCATGGTTTCTTATTTTCCTTTTGTGCATATCCCAGAGTATCTCTGGCCACCATGTCCAAGCTGGATTTAATGTTATTCCATTCTGTTTCTACTTCCTTAGTATCAGAAATTTTCCCGATATCTTTCAGCACATCCTTTGACTTTTATTCAAATTCTTCGTGGATATCTTTATCTTTTACTTTCTCAAAACCAAAGTGCAATTTTCTATTCCTTTTTTTTTTAGATTTTTAAATTTAAATGCAGCCTTCATAATTACGATGTTGTGGTAGTGTCAATATCTGCTTCTGGATAGCTTCTACAGTCTTTTACTTAATTCCTAAACCGCTGTATAACAAGAATGTAATCTATCTGATATCTTCCTGTATCTGTTGGCATTTTCCACGTGTATCGTTTTCAAGCATGATGTTGAATTAATGTGTTTGAGATGGTTAAATTGTTCTTATCGCAAAATTCTACCAGCCTATTTCCCCTGTGATTTCTTGTGCCTAAACCAAATAAACCTACTACCGCTCTTTCCCTACACTCACCTACCGCTGCATTAAAATCCCCCGCAATTATTAAATTTTCATGTCCTTTTACGTATCTTAGTATGTCTTCGATATTTTTGTAGATCGCCTTTACCTCTTCCTCACTGTAGCTAGTTGTGGGCATGTATACTTGTATTATTACTGTGTTTACCGGTTTAGATTCTAACCATGACTATTCTTTCGTTCTTTTGTAGGTATTTTTCTACACGTCCTATTTTTTTTTTGCATAACTATCACCACGCCCAAATTTCCTTCCTATGATCCTATATATGAATTAACCTAAAGTCTCTGCTCCAAAAACCCCCCGCTTCTGGCTTCCGATTTTCGTTAATCCCTACTATGTCTAATGCTAACCTATTCATTTCAATTTTCAAGTTCTCTAGCTTACCTACTATTACGGGCAATTTTTAATAGTTAACCTTTTCCGCATTACCAAATTTGTAAATACATTTCTGCAACTACTATCTCTATGTTTTATATTTATTAACTCGTGGGTATTACTTTAAAAGATAGATTAATTTGAAGATTGATTTTCATTAATAAATAAATTGCAATGAATTGTAAATTGGATCGCTCTTGTCTAACCGCTGTAATTAATGAGTAGATATGATTGTTGCATTTATATAAATGTTGTTCCTTATGTGGATATACAAGTCTAGATAAGAAGAGTCGATAAGCGGTTGTAATAGCAAGCAGTTGTAGTTTGTCCTTTGTTCCTAGATGTTAATTACGTTACGTTGTTAGTTTCGTGTTTGGTTTCTAGATATTAATTACGAAAAGTTACTGTTTGCTTTTGCTTTGAAGAGAGTGTGGAAAAATGCGATGTTGTTTGTTGAAGCCAAGCTCGTTTTTCACTAAATAAACTGTGATAAAATACAAAGAACGGTATATAATTTGTTATAAAGTGCTTATAATGTGTATTTAAAGTGGTTTTGTGTATTAGTAATATTTACCCGTTCGGGGTACCCAATGTGAAATCTGCAAAATCGCTCTTTTTATTGTGAACCTATCTTCATTTTTACGAGGTCGTTCTAAATGTCTATGTGGTTGGCGCGGAGTTTGAATTGGTAATCATAACCTATTTAATTATATTCCTAGGTGTTTAATTCTTGTATAATGTTGGACGAAGAACATTTGACGGACTTGCTTAGTGTTTGCACGTGCTTTACTAATGGTGTTTTTTGTTGATTTATCTTTTTATAATGGAACTGTTTGTGCAAATTTCGTTATTCAAAAACATTAGATTTTTCTTTGTTACCATAGGTAGCAAATAAAACACCTCACGTTCCTGTTAGTTTAATGCAATACATCGTGCCTTGAAAGCCCGTGATTCTAAATTTTTATTACCATTTTTTTTTTTATTTGTGTTACAAAGTATTTCGAAATTATTGTCTCAGGAAATAGAATTAACAAGAAATTTATCAATGCTACATAGTTCCATCAGCATGATAATGTCTGCTGCTAAAACCTGTGAAATACGTAGGTGTGATTAGTGTAAAGTGTAAGGAATTCCATCAACACCCTCACAATCAAGGGTGAAGTGCTTCGCTAGTGCAGGACCTCGTGAATCCCACACTTCAGTTTCAAGGAGGCGTTGCGGAAGGACTTTTTGTAAATTGAACTATTTCTTACTTGTTATTGCTTTAAAAAGCTATCCGTTTGTTTTGCAATATTCTTCGTCGTACTGATACCATTTACAATAGACTTGCCTGCTTTTAAGAAAGAAAAAAAAGAAAGAAAAAAAACAATCAATACTACTGAATTACTCATATCACTTGTGACTTATCTATTTATCTTTTGTCAACATTTTATCTGATTTATGTTTAATTGGTGTGTGAGGAAACGTTTCTGCTACTCCCCAATATTACCTCACTTTGTACTAAAAATTGTTGTATTGCTTTTACCGTTGTTATATTATATAGATTATCTAAACAGTTTCTTTTTTTTCATTCTACATAGTACTGAATAACTTAGACTTTTCATTACTGCTATGCTTTTTCTTTATTTCAGGTTCGCAGGACTAATCTTTTTTATTGCAGGTTTACTATTCTAATTTCTTTTATTGCAGGTACTGTTACTAACTCCTTACCGCCGCATACATCATAGGTCAGTCTGTTTTCTACAACCCCCCCCTATCACCGATTGAGCCGGGTCATTGCTTTGACTTTCTTTGTGTTACGTAACATAAATTTGGCGCCCAACGTGGCTGCCACGAAAAAAAAACGTAACACTACTTGCTTCATACTTCTGACATTTCGCGCTCTGAGTCACAAAATGGCTCTTCTTTTAAGCTTTCCGATCACATCCTCCAAAGCAGCCCCCTCTTAAAGATCCGAATGGGGGACTATTTGAACTCCAGAATCTTTTAGCCCAGAGGATGCCATCATCTTAATTTACAATTTAAGTACGCTGTGCATTGGGGAGGTAATGTGGTGGTTTCTCGTTGCCTTCCACATCACAGTAATATGTTTTAGAATGCTATACTGACCCCTATGTTCTCTACTAATCTGTACTGAAAGAGCTGCTGCCCTCTTTCGGGAACCTGTCTGAGTCTGGTTTCTTACTAAAGATCCCACTAATTTGGTTAAATCTGTAGTTTGGCTCTTTAGGTCACTGGAACACGTACGCTATTCTGTCAGTTTTAGTAATTTAGAACTTCTAAGTGCAGGTTCATTCAGAATGGTTACAATTAATAAAGTTTTCTAATCTTCCGCGTCATCTAATGTTACATGGCTGATTCCACAAATTTGATTTGCTGCTGCAATTCCAAATACAGTGGCAACCTTGATCATTAAATAAACTTCATGACAGGATTATTCAAAAAATCACTAATATGTGTGCTCGTAAAAAGTGCAGATTTCTTGGGTATATAACCTTTTTCTCCATTTTGCTTCAGAAATGTATTTAGTTTGAAATATCTTGAAATGTCTGCATCATTGGATTGCAACATACTTTTTATCATCGTATTATTTGACCACACTGTTGATAGCTTTTGTTATTGCATAAGTTCTGTAAAATAAGCCAACACCGTCTCCGAAAAAGAACTGCATGTCTTTCCACCTTCCATTCCATTAATCTTGTGTATGTGCTTCTGTAAATTTTTGTGATTTAAGTGACTATAATTTTAGTGACCTTACCTGTGCTGCGTCTACCGATTCCAGTGAAGTACGAGAAAACTTTGAATCAGAAATGTCCATTTTTAAATTTTGAATATTCGAAATAAGTTTGCAATCTTTTAAACCCAATCACAGAATTAAATTGACAAATTTGATTACTTTAAAGGTTTCTTTAGGAATGCAGGTCCAACTTGTCGCTATAAGTACAATAGCCTACCAGTTTAAAATTTCAAATTTCACATCGATTGATTTTTTAACTAATACAGTGTAATAATAATTTTTCAATATTAAATCACCGTCACAGAAAAAATAGTGTCATATAAAGAGTAAAAATATAAGATTTTAGCTTCGTGTCGGTAGATAAACACAACCTAGAGTTAAAATCTAATATTTTTTCCTTGTATAACAAATAATTATTGTTGGTTTATTTAAAATAGGCATATTAGACGATGAAGTGCATAACCGTTGTATTATGTTTAAATATATGTATTATTATTATTATGCTTTTAAGCTTTGTATATTTTTATTATATAGATAGTAGAAGCATTGTGTTCATTTATGTGATTTACACAGTAAGCAAAGTTTAATTCGATCATAGAGTAATTGTTAATTGAATAGTTTCAATAAGCACTTGAACCCCCTCTCTCCCGTATTCAGTGCGGTAGATTTCTATTTACATCTTTGAATGCTGGAGAATCATGTCAATGCTTTGTTTTTTGTTTCACATTACATGAAGTATATTTAATTGCAAGTTAGTTGTTGTTTTCAGATGCGCTTAAATGAAGGAAGCCAGTACACGCCTGCTAAGGATGAAACGGCAAAACCTGCAAATGTAAATTTGCAAAAGCCTCATCATATGACACCAGATGACCGTTGGAGACTTTATTTTTATTGGCTGAATTTATATAAAGCTGCTGTGATTAGTAAATTAATGCATATTCGAGAGGAATATAGGTTATTATATCAGCAATATACGGAGCTTAAGGATATTGACGATATTCAGGTGATGAAAGAAATGTTAGTAGTTGGTATGACGACTACTGGAGCTGCTCGACTTCAAACATCTTTACAAGCCCTCAAATGTCGTATTGTAATTGTAGAAGAAGCTGCCGAAGATTTGGAGTCGCATATTGTAGTATCCTTAACAAATTCTTGTGAACAGTTAATTTTAATTGGTGACCATAAGCAACTGAGACCAAGTACAGCAACCTATAAATTGGAGAAAGACTTTAATTTGGGTATAAGCCTTTTTGAACGTATGGTTCTTAACAAAATGCAGTGCCATGTTCTTGGAATACAGCATAGAATGCGTCCTGAATTTGCTAAACTAATTGTGCCTACAATTTATCCAAATTTACAAAATCACGAGTCTGTTCTAACTTTTCCTCCAGTTTTTGGTGTCACGTCTAGCTTATATTTTGTTACCCATAATAATCCTGAAAAAGAAGTTGACGATTTTAGTAGGGAGAACATACACGAAGCAGAGTTTTTATTAGCACTTGCTCGATATCTTATGCAAAATGGTTATCAACCTGAAGATATAACTATCCTTGCAGCTTATTCTGGTCAGATGTTTGCACTTCGGCGCTTGCGCAAACAACAAGAAATGTTGCTCCAAGATGTTAAAATTACAGTTTTGGATAATTACCAAGGAGAAGAGTCTAAAATAATTTTATTATCTTTAGTTCGTAATAATAAGGACGACATAATCGGTTTTTTAAAAAAATGAAAATAGAGTATGTGTTGCACTATCTCGTGCCAGAGAAGGTTTTTATATTATTGGAAATATAAATCTTCTTTGTAGAAAAAGTGAGGTAAATGTAAAAATTTGATATTAAAGGGTAAATCAAATAATTTCCAGAAAGAAAAACACTTTTTAATATTAAATAACTTTTTATAAATTATTTTTCTACATGGGCATTTAATAGTATATTACATTACTAGTTTGCAAAATGACCCATTTAACACGAGCGAGAGAGGCTTTTGCCTCGTGTGACAATCCCACGAGTGTGAAATGCCACTTTTGACACGATATTTCCGATGACCACAACTAAAAAGAAAAATTAGGAAACATATTTTAAATAAATGTACATTACTCCTCTTTGCCTTAAATACCTTGCCTTGATGCAAGGTCGTGCGATCGTCTATTGGTAATGTCGAACAAATCCTACATCATGTTTTGACGTTGGGCACATTGAATCGTTTAGGTAATTAACGTATTAATACCTCATCTGTCATATCACTCTAGAGTTGAAAATTATTTCAACACAGCAATATTGTTATGTATATGGGGTAGTAAGAATAATCAATGTTAAAGCCTGAATTGTTTTGTTAATCTGGAAAGCAAAAATCTCTTACTCTACAAAGTCTGTTTAGATATAGAATCGACCTTCATTTTCGGGTTATTAATTGAATAAGAAAATCAATATTATGAGCATCAAAAAGTTCGGACATTATTCATGTGTTTGTTATTTTCGACACACAAGTATTAGTACTTAGCATGAGAAAGCTTGGTCAGTTTCAAGATACAGTTACCTCACTTGATTCATATAGAATGTCTAAGTTGCAGTCATCGCTTTTAGTGAAACACATCGAATCTGTTGCAAATTTCTTAAACTAACACCATCAACATTGGAGGATTTTCACTGGGTTATAATATTTACAGGATTCCCTTTTGTCTTTGATCTCTTCATTTGCATATTGATGGCAATTTTTTTGAATATTTTCATTAAAAATTTTCTCTAAAATTTGGATGATACTTACCGTATGGTATACCGTGAAAGATTTAAAAAATAACTTTCTACAAACTAATACTATTGAGTTGATTTAGTGCCAATTTGGTTCTGATTGATAGCTTCAATTCTTCATGAACTATTAGGACTGTGTATTATTATCTACCATAGATTGATTAACCACATAGTGTACTAATATTTTAAATGCCGACATTTATTAATTACAATGAATCTGACACGCACTTAGGCAAAAATGTACTTAATTGTAAGGTACGACACGACTATCTGAAATTTACCACTTGCTACATCATGTTGAAGAACGACTTAAATTAATCGTGGGTATTTACAGAAAAGTAAATATAACAATACTGCCATTAAGTTAGAGATTGAGTTTCTTTTGTTTTTTCAGTTCATAGAAAAGGAGGTACGCCTCATCACTTACTAGTGCTTTAGAAGATATGAGTATGGATATCAACAGTATGTCGTATGACGATTACTGTATGTAGTTCCACTGTGATTTGATGTTACATGTAGGTTGTAATGACATTCTCTAGGATTGATTTTGACAGCATAATTTTGCATATCCAAATGATATATTGGAAAATTTATAGTTGGAGACAGTTCCCTTCTAAATCCTTCTGTACATGAAAAGCTGTATAAGTGTATTATCAGTATTTTAGGAAATTTCTGTATAGCAAATAATTTTATGCATTTCCAATGAAAATTATTTTGTTGGCCCTTGCATCCTATGTTTTATAAGAATCTTTTATATGATTTAAATAGTAATTGATCATATTTCTCAGATTTGGCCTAAAATAAGAGACGTTTTAGTGGAACAGCAAGCATTAGGTACATCCTTACCATTGCGATGTCAACTTCACCCAGATGTAATTACAAAAGTTGAGTCTGCAAACGATTTTATTACCAAAGTGCCAGAAGGTGGGTGCACCAGAGTATGTGCAGCATTATTAGATTGTGGTCACAACTGTGCTCGAATATGTCATATTAATGACAGAGTACATGCAAATATTGTTTGTAAAGTTAAATGCGAGAAGGTTCTTTGTGAAAAAAACCATATTTGTGAGAAAATGTGTTATCAAGATTGTGGTAAGTGTCAAGTTTTAATGAAACAGGTATTATTATGTGGCCATAACCACGATGTACCGTATTCAATGGATCCTTCTGACTATAAGTGTATGACACCAGTTTTTGCGAAATTGCCATGTAATCATAAAATACCAGATAAGCCGTGCCATTTGGATGTAAGCTTGTTTATATGTCCATTTCCTTGTGATACACGTGTAGAACCATGTGGGCATGCGTGTGTACGCAAGTGCCACATGCAAGATGATCCAGATCACCTAAAGGTAAGTCAATGTGTGGTCGTGATTTTTAATCTGATTATGGTTTTTATTATTAGTATAAATGTTTTAAACTTTGTGGGAAGATTCAAGTTGGCTGTTCAACTAAAAAGCATATGTGCCCTAAATTATGTCATGAAGAATGTCCACCATGCCTTATAGCTGTCAAGAAGAAAAGAAGTGTATGCCCACATTTCTTTGACATAGAATGCAATTCCAATATAGACGATATTGAATGTGTTAAACCTTGCACGAAAAAATTACCTTGTGGACATATTTGTAGGAAAAAGTGTTTTGAAGCTTGCAGAGGTTGTAATCTATTGGTAAGTATTTTAAAAAGTAGTTGGTAATATGATTCCTGAATGCTCATGTTTTGAAAATCTTTTGCGTGCTTCTATAAGGGCTGCTAGTAAAATATCGAAATGAAGAAGGCGATATTTGAAATTTAAAATCACTTACGTACTCTTAAAAGTATGCCCCTTTACAATCTATACATTTCTTCATGTTAATAAATTTCAACCATATATTTTTCCATTCCAAAGACAGTACACTAAAAATTCAAATTTTATATGGTTCTATATCATCCCCTAGTGTTCAAAATCGTTAATCACTAAGTATAATTTTTAGAAATTAGAGGATTAATCCAGACTTTGCAAAGGATGAAACTAATTCATTCATTTGATTGCTGTGTTGTGTATGCAGAATAATGTATTGTCTGTAGTTCAGACAACATTTGTATTAAATAAATGGATGTATACCATAGAAGTCATACGTCCAGTTAAAATGGACAATTCTTTTGAAAACAATGCGACAATGAGCATCTTTCATTGGGTTTAAGCAGTTTGGCCCCATTTAACACAAACATCTTTTTTACCTTGAGTTAAATTGTGGGAATCCAACGAGAACTTTATTTTTAACACATTCATTTGTAGAATACTTACAGTAATTAGTAAAATATTAGTTTAGATAGTTTGTTTATCACCCAGTTTTGGCATTAAGATGTATACTAGTTGAAAGAAGAAAAAGAATGATGAGAAAATTTATTAACTAATTGTACAATAATAATTAGACAAAATGACACAAATAACGGGAAAGTTTAAGCAAAAAATACAAAAATAAATAGTTAAAAATGTGAATAACAAAAATACGATAACATCCATGTTTGCTATTTACATCAATGTTTACAAATTGGAAAGTTGTCTTTTGAGTAGATTTCCCGAAATGCACACTAATTAAATTGATTCATTACTTTACTATTTGAATTAGTAAACTTTAACATTCTGATCATTGGAGATAGGAATTTTGTTGATATATGTTCATTAATGAAATTCCTTATTTAGCATTCTAGTTAATTTTTCAGGTTGTGAATGTTATTTTTAAACACCCTAAATAGTCAGGAAATAGAATATAGAAAAAACGAGTATGTGTAATATGCAGTACTTGTTTCAAATGTTATGTAATTTGAATTGATACACGGGTTGAGAATTTTCTGAGAGTAAGAGCTGTTTCAGCAAAGCAGCCTATATATATATATATATATATATATATATATATATATATATATATATAGTGAATAAGATGAAATAATAACTTAGACCTTTATGCAAAGCCCAAATGATCATTTCAAATCGAGCTAGTAATTGAAAGATGGAAAATATAAGGTCTTGGACAGGACTTGAACCTGTATCTTGGTTTTGCCGGAACCATGCGTTTACCAATTACGCCACCGAGACCGATGACACAATTGGGAAATTTTCAAATTTAAATCGTGTACACGACGATACATCAACCTAACTTTCAATTACATTCGGCATTTTTGTCAATCATATCTGACATTGTCAATTTTTGACTTATGTCAGTTATAGACAGGAAGCTACGCTCAAAATTATGGCTATAAGGCAAGTATTAAATATATAAATATTTTAGGTAGTTAATTACACAAGGTAAGTTGATAAATACTATCGTATTATAGTGAATAAGATGAAATAATAACTTAGACCTTTATGCAAAGCCCAAATGATCATTTCAAATCGAGCTAGTAATTGAAAGATGGAAAATATAAGGTCTTGGACAGGACGTTTTAATCAAAATTACGTCAAATAACCTATTAAAGTTTATAGTGCGATTAGTTTTATTATAAAACTGGATTGTGGGGTTTTATGGCTATTTGGCTTTTACTACAAGAGGCAGCCGTTTTTGTATTTTTTTGTGGAATCTGTAAGTGCGAACAAGATTTACTTGAGACTTTGAAACTGGACAAATCTGATCCTCCAGAAGTGGCAGACTTTATTAAGAGCGTGTTGGAACATAAGGATGATTTTCGTAAAATACGAGAGTCTCAAATGCTTTTCGAGCAAATGAAAACTATAACAGATGATCCTTTGCATAAAGGTCTAAGTTATTATTTCATCTTATTCACTATAATACGATAGTATTTATCAACTTACCTTGTGTAATTAACTACCTAAAATATTTATATATTTAATACTTGGCTTATAGCCATAATTTTGAGCGTAGCTTCCTGTCTATAACTGACATAAGTCAAAAATTGACAATGTCAGATATGATTGACAAAAATGCCGAACGTAATTGAAAGTTAGGTTGATGTATCGTCGTGTACACGATTTAAATTTGAAAATTTCCCAATTGTGTCATCGGTCTCGGTGGCGTAATTGGTAAACGCATGGTTCCGGCAAAACCAAGATACAGGTTCAAGTCCTGTCCAAGACCTTATATTTTCCATCTTTCAATTACTAGCTCGATTTGAAATGATCATTTGGGCTTTGCATAAAGGTCTAAGTTATTATTTCATCTTATTCACTATAATACGATAGTATTTATCAACTTACCTTGTGTAATTAACTACCTAAAATATTTATATATATATATATATATATATATATATTGCTGTGTTTCCTTGTATTAACATCGAGCCTCACGAATTGGGAGCCAAGAATGTTGTGAAACCACCAAAATCCGGGAACTACGGTTTTCGAATCGAGCCCCACAGATTGTGCGTCAAAGAATGCTGTGAAACCTACAAAAAGCTATTAACTTAACTGGTCCGTTGACTTTCTTCTGTTCATCGCCTCGGCTGCTCCCCTAGATAAACCTTCATTCTCATTCATAAAAAAAAAACAAACACATTCCTACTACAAACATCAACGTTAACTCTATTTACATCAATATTCACAATACATTAAAATTTCAAAATTAAAAATTCAGCATAAATTTCAGTATCAGAAAATTTCAAGATTAAATCTGTTATCATTTTAATGTGCATCCAGAATTAAAGTCCTTGTAGGATGCCTACTAATTACTATAACAATATATGCAGACCTGAGTCTGAGTACAAAGGAGCATCTTCCACCCTTTACGTTAATTAACCAGGTTCGTCTAATTGAGCTCAAAGACATACCCAAATTTTCATCAAGAACATAAATACTAAATACTCCTTTCGACTTAAACAAGAAAATTTCACCTTAAAATTAAAATTTTGTTGTTAGTACAACTTCATTACTGTCCATTTTAAGTAAATAAATTATAAAGTTATTCAACACACACGAAAACATCAAAGTTCAAACAAAATAGTATAATTTACCTGAAGGTTACTGCACTCGTAGCTTCAATGTACATCGTCCCTTTGTTAATCACACCATTCCAACTGGGTTATATTTAAGGCTTCTGATTCTCAACGCTTTTAAAATTTCTCCACCGCCATTCATCTAAAGTTGTATCAGGGCTTTTCCGGAACTCATCTGTGTATATCTGACCCTTGTTTTGTGGATCCAGACACGTTTATGAACCATTTAATTATTAACACCCCCGAAAAATAGCAAAGAAATTCATGCTTCTTTCACCAATATACGCCAAAACTGCCTACTTTTGTGTATTCATTTGTCGTTGCAAATTTTGACTAATTAGTACAGTGATACTAACTTTATTACCTTGTATCTTCTTGTCTAAGTGCACTAAAGTACACTCATTGTAGCACGTAAAGAACAAACTGTTTTAAATCACCAAAATATACGAGCAAACTGTTTAAATTATTCTATCAAACTCGGAAAACTAAAAAGCACTGTTTAACGCATTGAATCAAGTCGAAAATCTAAGAGAGCTTGTTCATATTAACTTGGGTATATATAGAAGTTAGCCCGTCTGTCGGTCTAGTCCCCAAAACGGACAATTCTCAAGAATTTCGCATGCTAGGTTCCCATTCCGCAGCCCGGCATGCGATTTTTACGAAATTTGCACTCGTACCCATTAAATCTCAGAAATTTCGACACGGCTCGCAACGTCTGGAAATAACTAATTGAATTTTCTACAGAAATGTTATTTTTACCTCTCAAGTTTGCCTTTTACTTTCAACCAATCGCAACCCCGTGACGTTGCTCCACTCACGCCTTTTACTATATGTGTCTCGGTCTTGCGCATAGTATCTGTCTCTATCTACCCTGTTCTTATTGGTGCAAATTGATATTCTTTATTATCGATTATTTCAGTCCATGTGGACTGTGAAATAACCCACCTTTAGCATTTCCAGTAACTATTAAGCTACGGTTTCTCCAAGATTCTCTATAACCATTTGTTATCTGCCAAATTTACGCAGAATGAGCCTTTTAAAAATACGCAGGTGTTCAAACATAATACTTCTAAATAACACTTCTACGATTTGCATTTTATTGGGTTTTTACAAGTTTTTATAGATATTATATGTTACTAATGGTTCAATTAACTCCAATTAAAATAATACCCTTTAATTTTTAGTGACTCCTAATCAAATATTAATTATTATCTGTACATTTTGTTTAATACCGGTTACTTAAAATTGAGTTAATTAATATAAATTTTGCACGTAATTTCTATTTGTTTCTTTACTAGTAGAGCTTTTTAATACTGCTTCCTTTTTTTTTATAGCAAGCGTCTTGTACATAATTTAACTCCCTTATTTTTAATGAAACGAATGAATTTTATGCTTCACGGTTTTTAATAACGCGTACCTTTTCCCAAAGCTTCTACACGGTGATTAAAATTATTTGATGTGATTATTTAATTTTCTACCCTGGTCTAAATATGAGTAATAATATATATATATATATATATATATATATATATATATATATTAAATGTTTTAATGGGTTTGAGGTCAGCTGGTAAAAAAGAAAACTCTTTTTCTTTTACCAGCTGACCTAAACCCATTAAAACATTTAATATTACTAGAAGGTCATTATCTTTAATATATATATATATATATATATATATATATATATATATAATATATATTAGTATATAGTCTGCTCGGAAGGAGCCCTGAAATTCGTGCCGCACACTTTGGGCGTCAAAATGGTGCATATTTTCCTTGGGAACGGCTCATTAATCCTTGCCCCACAACTTGGGTGCCAAAATGGTGCGTATTTTACCTTCTGTAACTCCCCTAAATTTTTTATGTTGTTACAAAATTTTCCACCTACCTGAAATTGAAGCCCCTCCACCCAGACTTGCAATTCATACCATCTAACAACAATATCATCTGAAGATGCCTTCTAATTCAGACGCCAAAACCTCCAGCTTCCTCAGAGATATTCGTCACGGCTGCTCACTCGTTCTCTGAAAATCCTATTCTACTAAAAATAACGTAGATTGCTAATAGTACATTACTATTTATTAGTATATCCAATTTGTGACTTACAATTTTAATTTATATTCCTCCTGTATTTCAATCTCTAACACATTTTATCCATTGTGAAAATAAATCTCATTTTAAAGAAAATAATTTTGAAATTTTATTACATTAATCATTAACCAAAAGTAACGGAGCTTATTTCCAAATTTTACTTTACACCACAGGTGAAATACGAGCTCATAGTAAACCCTCCTTTATCTAAGTGCCGACTACGGCACTGAAATTACCAATAAACTCTTTTACTTTTTACAAAAAATTAAAGTTTTACCTTCGTGAGATACCATTAAAATATTACGTAAATAAATTATCATTTAGTCTTTTCTAGGTAAATCGTCAATTGAAATGTTATTACAATACAATAAATACATAAAAATCACCAAATTGTCACCCACAAAAAACAAAATGACAGTTTTATAAAATAGAGTTACCTGGATTTTTGTGTCACCAGTTCTCTACATGGACACCATCTCCAACGTGATCCTTCCTCTCGACTACACATTCAAATACTGGTTCTCTACATGGACACCATCTCCAACGTGATCATCCCTCTCGACTGCACGTTCAAATACTATCTCCAGGTGGCCTCTCACCATCAGGAACAAACCGCTTCTAATGAGATTCCTCCACGCAAATGTACGGTACTACCATGCTCCCGTACACCTGCTACTGGTCCATCCATACCGCCTCCAACAAGTACTAAAATTGTACTTACTTGATATTTAATTTCGATTCTTTACTGCATTGCCAAATTATTTAAGCACCCACTTGTGCTAATTAAACTTTTTACAAGATCAAAACTTCACTCAATTACTTTTATAAGTAGCTTGGTTGGCGATCGAAGGTAGAAGAGACGCCACCTGTCTACGCGCATATATCATATTTCGTTCTAACCATGTTCTAACTTGCATTTAAAATCTCCCGTCTTATGTTATCTCTGATTCTAGTTCCCCCGCAATTCACCAGCTATATTATACCTAACTCTCTGTCTTATTTTTGCTTACTTAATCTAACTGTCGTACTCTGTTTGTAGAATATTCCCAGCTGTCTTATTCCCTTATTGCTCGATATATTCTGAAAACATAACACGTCTTTGTTCCTCTCATTCGCTTCTAACGTTCTTGTCTAGTTGGTGTTTTCAAAGTCAACGTTTCACTCAACATTTATTACATCATGTAAACTATAGTCTTTTTCTTTTTAAACTTTATTGATTTATTTTCGTACGTGCAGTGTACACCTGTGCTTTGTCCCTCATTATCTATTTCCCGCAATTTCACTTGTTGACAAGCTCTATAGAACGTTATCTGTTTACGACGTTAACCTTCCTAGAAATATTATAACACGTGCATAAACTCGAATAACAACCGCCGCTTGAATATGCTATACTAATTAAATCTTCGTCTATTATTGATTTTTATGCCACAAACCAGAAAGGTTTTATATTTACAGAAATCATACGCTATTTTATAACAACTTTTAACTAAGCTTTACGAAATTCCGTTTCACTTGTATTTACGCAATGATGCGCCTCAAATTACGTTTCCTAACTAATTAATAATTAATATTTACAGTGAAATTTTTACCACTTTATACAACTAACCTAATATTTAATGATAATTGGTCAAATGTCATCCGATTTTGCTCAAAAATGTCTCAAACTTTGCGTGACCCATTTATACACCTTTTACCTTGCAATAACTACAAATTTGAGCTTGCTAATGCCTATTATGACACAGTAATATATATATATATATATATATATATATATATATATATTTTATGTATGGTGATATTTATATGAAATGCTGCTTTAATATACGAGTAAAAAAATAACAGGTGCAACCTGTAATATGGTGTTGGTCTTTAAATGATTAAATAAATACTCTTTCAATTCAATTATGCCACGGCTTTTTGAAACTCTCTCTCAGGGAAACTGAATTTAGTATTTTAACTCTGTAAGGAGACGTGGGTTCTTTGTCCCCTTACAGGTATTGAAACACAGGCGCCTAAAGCGTATGAGATCAAAATCAACTTAACCTCTTAGTTGTGCTTACGTATACCGATTAGACAAAGATTGATAAATCTATTCAGCAATTATTTACTCTAGTTAACGTTTGAAATTTAAATTATTCCAAATTACTTTAATATGAAGTGTAGATAAAATTGACTTTTATACCTGTAACTCCGTTGAATGTGTCTGGGTGTACAGGGGTTGGAAACACGATACCACAAAGTTGCCTCGAACGCTTTCAGTGAGTACCTAATAAATATATGTTTTAGTTTAAATACAATAAGGATTTTCCTATAGTTTTAGGTTCTACTATGGAATACTACTTCAACCACTATATGCTTTGATTTCTCTACAACTACGAACACTTTAATACTTCACCAAATAAACTGAGCTGCAAAATTCACTATTCCAGCTGCACTCTTTAACCACAACAAAGGATGCCCCGATGTTGGTATATTTGAATTCTTCTTTTTGTAATTTATTTTCGTCGTATAAACCTTTCACTTTCTTTTTATTATAATATTGAAATAAAATGCATGCACTTTAACATGTATATTAATTTTTAGAAATATTTTCAGTACAAGCTCTTAAGCAAAAAAACAATTATTCAGTCTACCAAAATTTTATATCTTCTTTTTTCAAAATTTTATTATTAATTAATTTTTTTTAAACAATTATCACCTAGGAGAACTAAACAAAACTTATCTCTAGCCTACTAACTAATATTACATAAGGGATGCATTCAACATATTCAACTTAATTCTACCTAATTACTATTTTAGAACAGCTTTGTTAATTTTACATTTTATTTTGACATTTCAAAATTTTATTTTGCTTTATAATTAAAATGTATTAAACATCTTTTATTTTAGGTAAATCCACTTTTAAATGGCCTACAGTATCCTGCACAAATTACAAATGATAATTTTAAAGACAAAACCTATACACATTCAATCGAAGATACATTAGATACCCTTCGTATATGTAAATTATGCAAATTATTAATGTGTTTACCGGTTTAGATTCTAATCTAACCATGAGTACTCTTTCGTTCTTTTGTAAGTAATTTTCTACACAGTATCCTATCTTTTTTCGCAAAAATATGCACACCCAAATTTCCTTCCTCTCCTCCTGTATGAATTACGTTGAAGTCTCCACTCCAAAAATCCCCCGCCTTTGGCCACCGAACTTCGCTGATCCCTACTATGTCTAGTGATAACCTATTCATTTCGATTTTTGGGTTCTCTAGCTTACCTAGTTGCTTCATACTTCTAACATTCCACGCTCCGACTCGCAGAATGTTCCCGACTCATTTTTAACTTTCCGATTGCATCTTCCTAAGTAGCCCCCGCCCGGAGATCCGAATGGGGGACTATTTTAACTCCGGAATCTTTTACCCCAGAGAATGTTATCATTTTATTATAATTTAGGTACGCTGTGTACTTGGGAGGTAATGTGGTGGTTTCCCGTTGCCATCCACATCGCGGTAGCGTGTCTTAGTCTACCATACCGACCCCTATATAGTCTCTGCCAATCTAAGTACCGAAAGAGCCGCTGCCCTCTTTCGGGGACCTGTTTTAGTCTGGTTCCTCACTAACAACCCTACTACTTTTTAGCTCATTAGAACACGCAAGTCATTTCACATGTTTTAGTAATCCAGCACTTCAGCAAGGTGCAGGTCCATTTGAAATGGTTTTTTAGACTTAGGTGTGGCTAATTTAAAAAAAAATCTAATTCACTTGTTTAAAGACATCTAATAATTTTATTTCTTTTAGGTGGATAAGCAACTGCTTTTATGCAAACATATGGTACGAACAATTTGTTCAAAGGAACCAGATGTATCAAAATGTAAAGGAAATGCCCTCGAGTCTTAGCTTGTGGGCATCCATGTGTCAAACGATGCAATGAACCTTGTACAGCGCATTGTCGTGTACTAGTTAATCACTCTAAAGTAGTTGATTGTGGGCATACGTTTAAAATTCCGTGCTATATGGTTACACAAGGTAATATATTTTTATATTGTTTATAATAGTTGTTATTTAAAGAAACTAACTACAATTAATATTGCCAAGTATTTGTCATCTGTTCATGTAAATTAACAGTGATGAAAAAAATAACCACAAACTTTTTGTATTGTACGGAAAGGAAGTGGTGTTACAAATTTGCTTCACAAAGTTATAATTTTATTATCTCTATTTTTTAAAAAAAGGAATAGTTCGATGTTAGGTTTGGAGATAAATATAGTTTCTGGATCAAGTAATTGGAATTTAACAAAGAAATTTTATAATCATTTAAATGTTATGTGTCCTTTCTCAATTATCTTTTGGGTTACTGAAAATCTAATAATACAAAATATAGTCTGCAATATCGATAAAATTTGAATTGTCCCCCTCACCATTACAAGCCTGCTAAAAGGTCTATATATATATATATATATATATATATATATATATATATATATATATATATATATATATATATTATGACATTTGACATTTATCAAAGGATCTACAAAGGTAGTTCGTTAGTGCTACGGATAAAACCATAAATTTTCCATTTTATCAAGCTATACTAAAAGTTAAAAACACTACGGTTAACAAAGATTGATGAATAGTTACTTGTTGAAAGCATAAATAGGATATTACGTACTAGAAGTACAGCGTTTGGTGTTTATAAAAAGCATTATTATTTGTTTGCATATACGAAGGGTATCTAATGCATCTTCGGTTGAATGTGTATAGGTTTTGTCTTCAGTTTAGCATTTGTAATTTTTGCAGGATACTGTATGCCAATTATAATTTTGAGTTTCCTAAAATAAGATGTGTTTAATACATTTAAAATATAAATCAATATAAAATTTTTGAAATGTCAAATAATATGTAAAATAAAACAAAACTGTTCTAAAATAGTAGTTAAGTAGAATTAAGTTAAGTTAGTTGAATGCATCCCTTATGTTATATTAGTAGTAGGCTAGAAATAAGTTTGTTTTTGTTGGTTGTTATGGTGATAATTGTTTTAAATTGAATTATAAAATTGTTTGAAAAGATTATTAGAAAAATTTTGAAAGAGTTTACACATAAATTTTTGTACACGGAATAATTGTTTTTTTGGCTTGAGGAGCCTTGTAATTAAATATTATAAAAATTAATATATGTGTTTTTCCAAGTGCATGCAGTTTGATTGAGTTGAAATACAAAGATTAGTGAAAAGGTTAACGAAAATATATTTACAAAAGGAAGAATTTCAATAAACCACCATCGGGGCATCCTTAGTGGTGGTTCAGGAGTTGCAGCTGATCTGTTAATTGGTGATGTATTGAAGTGTTGTAGTTTGTAGAATAATAAAACAATTAGTGGTTGAAGTAGTTTCATAAGAGAACCTAAACTAGAGGAAAAACATATTTGTATTTCATACTAAACCATATATATTTAGGTACTCACTGAAAGCGGTTGAGGCAATTTGTGTATCCTGTTCCAATCCTGTACAACCAGACACATTCAACGGAGTTACAGGTATAAAAGTTAATATTATCTACTCTTCATATTAAGTAATTTTGAATAAATTAAATTTCAAACGTTAACTAGAATAAATAATTGCAGAACAGATTTATCAATCTTTGTTTAATCGGTATACGTAAGCACGACTTAGAGGTTAAGTTTGATTTTGATCCTATACGCTTTAGGTGCTTGTGTTTCAATACCTGTAAGGGGACAAAGAACCTACTTCTCCTTACAGAGTTAAAATACTAGATACAGTTTCCCTGAGAAAGAGTTTCAAAAGCCGTGGCATAATTGAATTGAGAGAGTTTTATTTTAATCAATTACAGACTAACACCATATTACAGGTTGCACCTATTATTTTACTCGTATATTTAAGCATCATTACATATAAAATATCAACATACATAACAATATATATATATATATATATATATATATATATATATATATTGCTGTGAAACCTCTTGAATTACCTGGTCTGTTGATTTTCTTCTTTCTGCCTCGGCTGCTCCTCTAGATAGCTTTCATCCTCATTCATAAAAAACAAACACATTCCTACCACAAACATCAACGTCAACTCTATTTACATCAATATTCACAATACATTAAAATTTCAAAATTATTATTCAGCATAAATTTTAATATCGGAAAATTTCAAAATTAAATTTATTATCATTTTAATGTGCATCCAGAATTAAAGTCCTTGTAGGATGCCTACTAATTACTATAACAATATATGCAGAGTACAAAGGGAGCATCTACCACCCCTTTACGTTAATTAACCAGGTTCGTCTAATTGAGCTCAAAGACATACCCATATTTTTATCATAATCCAGAACATCAATACTAAATACCCCTTTCTACTTAAACAAGCAAATTTCACCTTAAAATTAAAATATTATTGTTAGTACAATTCCACTACTGTCCATTTTAAATAAACAAATTAGAAAGTTATTCAACACACACCAACATCTCAAAGTTCAAACAAAATAGTATAATTTACCTGAAGGTTACTTGCACTCGTAGCTTCAATGTACATCGTCCCTTTGTTAATCACACCATTCCAACTGGGTTATATTTACGGCTTCTGATTCTCAACGTTTTAAAATTTGCTCCATCACCATTTATTTAAAGTTGTTTCAGGGCTTTTCCGGAACTCATCTGTGTATATCTGAACCTTGTTTAGTGGATCCAGTCATGTTTACGAACCATTTAATTATTAACACCCCCGAAAAATAGCAAAGAAATTCATACTTCTTTCACCAATATACGCCAAAACTGCCTACTTTTGTGTATTTATTTGTCATAGTAAATTTTACCAATTGGTACAGTGATACTAAATTTTATTACCTTGTATCTAAGTGCACTAAAGTATATTCATGTTAGCACGTAACGAACAAACTATTTTGAATCACCAAAATATACGAGCAAACTTTAAATTATTTTATCAAACTAAAATGCACTGTTTAACATCTTCAATCAAGTCGCGGATGTAAGAGCTTTTAACGCATCGAATAGTCAAAAGTCTAAGAGGCCGAAATTCATATTACCACCGGTATATATAGCGAATAGCCGGCACGTCGCTTTTGTCCTCAAAACAGACAATTCTTAAGAATTTCTCATGCTATGTTCCCAGTCCGTCGCTCGCGCATCGGTTTTTACGAATTTTTCACTCGCCCCATTTAAAACTCAGAAATTCTCACACGGCACGCAAACATGTCCGAGAAAAACTAATTAATTTTGTACAGAAATTGTTGTTTCTACCTCTGATATTTGCATCCTATTTTCAACCAATTGTGACCCTCGTGACGTTGCTTAAATCACGCCTTTTACTATATGTGTCTTTGCTTGACGCATTTCTCTTTCCTTTTCTAACCTGTTCGTATTGGTGCAAATTGATATTCTTTATTATCGATTATTTTCCAGTCCATGTGGACTATCTGGGTTAAATAACCCCGTATCGCACCTTCTCGTGAATATTAAGCCCCGGTTTCTCCAAGATTCTTTGTAAACATTAATTATCTGCAAAATTTTCGCCGAATGAGCTTTTTAAACAAACCCTGTTTTGTATTTCGTGCTAAAGCATCTGACCGTTTCCAATATCCTTAGAATCGACATGTTTATCTAAACAAATTAAACTGAAATTGCCTTTTAAAATACGCAGGTGTGTTCAAACATCCTACTTCTAACTAACACTTCTAGGATTTGCATTTTATTGGGTTTTACAAGTTTCTATAGATATTATCTGTACGTTTTGTTCAATACCGGTTACTTGAAATAGAGTTAATTAAGATAAATTTTGCACGTAATTTCCATTTGTTTAGGAATAATTACATTACACGCAGAGCTTTTTAATACTGCTTCTTTTGATATAAAACGTCTTGTACATGATTTATATCTCTTATGTTTAATGAAACTAATAAATTTTTATGCTTCACGGTTTTAATAACGCGTATTATCTAATAATATTCATTATACACGGTGATTAAAATTATTTGATGTGATTATTTAATTTTCTACCCTGGTCTAAATATGAGTATTTTATATATATATGGATTGAATACATTTTCAAACCCATTATTATTTATATGTTGCAAAGAATGTGATCTGTTTGTTTACTTTGTAAGTACCTTATGATGTTTTACCTATCTGTGAATTTATATGTCCTTTTAATATCTGTAACAAGATGAATACAAGCATATTCCACATTTTATTAAAAATAAACTACAATAGCAAATAAAAGAATTTAAAGTAAAATAATAATAATAAAGTAGGTTGTTATGGTGATAATTGTTTTAAATTGAATTATAAAATTGTTTGAAAAGATTATTAGAAAAATTTTGAAAGAGTTTACACATAAATTTTTGTACACGGAATAATTGTTTTTTTGGCTTGAGGAGCCTTGTAATTAAATATTATAAAAATTAATATATGTGTTTTTCCAAGTGCATGCAGTTTGATTGAGTTGAAATACAAAGATTAGTGAAAAGGTTAACGAAAATATATTTACAAAGGAAGAATTTCAATAAACCACCATCGGGGCATCCTTAGTGGTGGTTCAGGAGTTGCAGCTGATCTGTTAATTGGTGATGTATTGAAGTGTTGTAGTTTGTAGAATAATAAAACAATTAGTGGTTGAAGTAGTTTCATAAGAGAACCTAAACTAGAGGAAAAACATATTTGTATTTCATACTAAACCATATATATTTAGGTACTCACTGAAAGCGGTTGAGGCAATTTTGTGTATCCTGTTCCAATCCTGTACAACCAGACACATTCAACGGAGTTACAGGTATAAAAGTTAATATTATCTACTCTTCATATTAAGTAATTTTGAATAAATTAAATTTCAAACGTTAACTAGAATAAATAATTGCAGAACAGATTTATCAATCTTTGTTTAATCGGTATACGTAAGCACGACTTAGAGGTTAAGTTTGATTTTGATCCTATACGCTTTAGGTGCTTGTGTTTCAATACCTGTAAGGGGACAAAGAACCTACTTCTCCTTACAGAGTTAAAATACTAGATACAGTTTCCCTGAGAAAGAGTTTCAAAAGCCGTGGCATAATTGAATTGAGAGAGTTTTATTTTAATCAATTACAGACTAACACCATATTACAGGTTGCACCTATTATTTTACTCGTATATTTAAGCATCATTACATATAAAATATCAACATACATAACAATATATATATATATATATATATATATATATATATATATATGCTGTGAAACCTCTTGAATTACCTGGTCTGTTGATTTTCTTCTTTCTGCCTCGGCTGCTCCTCTAGATAGCTTTCATCCTCATTCATAAAAACAAACACATTCCTACCACAAACATCAACGTCAACTCTATTTACATCAATATTCACAATACATTAAAATTTCAAAATTAATATTCAGCATAAATTTTAATATCGGAAAATTTCAAAATTAAATTTATTATCATTTTAATGTGCATCCAGAATTAAAGTCCTTGTAGGATGCCTACTAATTACTATAACAATATATGCAGAGTACAAAGGGAGCATCTACCACCCCTTTACGTTAATTAACCAGGTTCGTCTAATTGAGCTCAAAGACATACCCATATTTTTATCATAATCCAGAACATCAATACTAAATACCCCTTTCTACTTAAACAAGCAAATTTCACCTTAAAATTAAAATATTATTGTTAGTACAATTCCACTACTGTCCATTTTAAATAAACAAATTAGAAAGTTATTCAACACACACCAACATCTCAAAGTTCAAACAAAATAGTATAATTTACCTGAAGGTTACTTGCACTCGTAGCTTCAATGTACATCGTCCCTTTGTTAATCACACCATTCCAACTGGGTTATATTTACGGCTTCTGATTCTCAACGTTTTAAAATTTGCTCCATCACCATTTATTTAAAGTTGTTTCAGGGCTTTTCCGGAACTCATCTGTGTATATCTGAACCTTGTTTAGTGGATCCAGTCATGTTTACGAACCATTTAATTATTAACACCCCCGAAAAATAGCAAAGAAATTCATACTTCTTTCACCAATATACGCCAAAACTGCCTACTTTTGTGTATTTATTTGTCATAGTAAATTTTACCAATTGGTACAGTGATACTAAATTTTATTACCTTGTATCTAAGTGCACTAAAGTATATTCATGTTAGCACGTAACGAACAAACTATTTTGAATCACCAAAATATACGAGCAAACTTTAAATTATTTTATCAAACTAAAATGCACTGTTTAACATCTTCAATCAAGTCGCGGATGTAAGAGCTTTTAACGCATCGAATAGTCAAAAGTCTAAGAGGCCGAAATTCATATTACCACCGGTATATATAGCGAATAGCCGGCACGTCGCTTTTGTCCTCAAAACAGACAATTCTTAAGAATTTCTCATGCTATGTTCCCAGTCCGTCGCTCGCGCGTCGGTTTTTACGAATTTTTCACTCGCCCCATTTAAAACTCAGAAATTCTCACACGGCACGCAAACATGTCCGAGAAAAACTAATTAATTTTGTACAGAAATTGTTGTTTCTACCTCTGATATTTGCATCCTATTTTCAACCAATTGTGACCCTCGTGACGTTGCTTAAATCACGCCTTTTACTATATGTGTCTTTGCTTGACGCATTTTCTCTTTCCTTTTCTAACCTGTTCGTATTGGTGCAAATTGATATTCTTTATTATCGATTATTTTCCAGTCCATGTGGACTATCTGGGTTAAATAACCCCGTATCGCACCTTCTCGTGAATATTAAGCCCCGGTTTCTCCAAGATTCTTTGTAAACATTAATTATCTGCAAAATTTTCGCCGAATGAGCTTTTTAAATAAACCCTGTTTTGTATTTCGTGCTAAAGCATCTGACCGTTTCCAATATCCTTAGAATCGACATGTTTATCTAAACAAATTAAACTGAAATTGCCTTTTAAAATACGCAGGTGTGTTCAAACATCCTACTTCTAACTAACACTTCTAGGATTTGCATTTTATTGGGTTTTACAAGTTTCTATAGATATTATCTGTACGTTTTGTTCAATACCGGTTACTTGAAATAGAGTTAATTAAGATAAATTTTGCACGTAATTTCCATTTGTTTAGGAATAATTACATTACACGCAGAGCTTTTTAATACTGCTTCTTTTGATATAAAACGTCTTGTACATGATTTAAATCTCTTATGTTTAATGAAACTAATAAATTTTTATGCTTCACGGTTTTAATAACGCGTATTATCTAATAATATTCATTATACACGGTGATTAAAATTATTTGATGTGATTATTTAATTTTCTACCCTGGTCTAAATATGAGTATTTTATATATATATGGATTGAATACATTTTCAAACCCATTATTATTTATATGTTGCAAAGAATGTGATCTGTTTGTTTACTTTGTAAGTACCTTATGATGTTTTACCTATCTGTGAATTTATATGTCCTTTTAATATCTGTAACAAGATGAATACAAGCATATTCCACATTTTATTAAAAATAAACTACAATAGCAAATAAAAGAATTTAAAGTAAAATAATAATAATAAAGTAATATATATATATATATATATATATATATATATATATATATATAATGAAATGTTAGTAAAGGCTTAAAGGGTTCTAAGGGTTGTTTTGTTGAAGGTAGTGTATGCCAAATAAAGAAAGCCAAATATCAGATCCCGTAACTGAGAAATTTATGTTTGCCGTACTTTACAAACGTTAAAGTATTTGAAGTATTAGTCAAAATGTAAGTGCCAAGACGAAAAAACAATGACTTGATGACGTGATAAAGCACAGTATTCAAGGATTTACACTGAGTTGTATGTTTAATAAGCCATAGAACGTACATTTGCTAATCGAGAAACCGGATGCGTCTGTATAAACTACACTATTCACCACGCAGATTCAGGTTTATATGTGTAACATTTCGGCGTTTATTTTAATAGAATCAACCTTTGGACAAACATGTAATATCAAAATTATAAGTAAAAGTATTGTCAAATATGATGGAAGGGTTGTGCGATATTAAGCACCAATGATTGAACATTTATATATGAAATGGGAAAGTGCAAAAGACAGAGTATAAGGTATTAGTGACACGAACTTGTTGGGACGATGTTATTGGATGGAATTTGTATACAATGTATTAAAGAGTAGGCATGTTTGAATTGCAATTATCACCTAGGAAAAGATAAACAGGAAGTCGATTTATAATATTTTTGGTAGTAAGACGTATTTTTGTAAACTGCGCTAAGTTTTGAACATTTTAAAAATTAATAAATGAATTTGAAAGTTTAAGAGTTTGATTGATATAGAAGCAAGAGTAATAATAATTAAAAGTAACGACGAAGTGAAAAGGTTAAGAGTGGATTCGAGTAACAGTGGAAAAGGCGTAGTAAATAGTGGAATATTGGAACGAGATAGTTAAAGGCAGAAAGGCATTGAATGGTATTTATGAAACTGAAGGCGATATTAATGGAATAGATTTGGGTATGGTATTAGGAGGATTAATGGTATTGAATGGTTATTAGAGGATAGCAGTGAATTGGAAAGGGTGGACTTAAGAGGAAAGCATTGAGTTTGGAACGAGCGGAATTTGGAACAGGAAAGCAGTGGAGCAGCAGGAGGAGTAATACGAGAAAAGAAGAGTAAACATCAGGAAAATTAGCGCAGGGGAAGTTATATAAAAAGGTAGTCAAAATTCTAAATTTGGGTATATTTATTTTAGATTTGGGGATATCAAAATTCATTAAAAGAAACCTGGAACTGGACAGCAGATCTTTCATAGTGATAGTGCCAGCAGTGTAAAGACGTATACGGCGAGTTAGATATTTGAGCCAGTTTTCAAAGAGGCCGACGACGAAGTGTAAAATAGGTGAGTACTGTGGTTTTAACGTCAAAGTCACAAATTTTGTAATATTAATTAATTTGGCACAAGGCTACGTGGATCGTATATAAAAATTTGGCATATACAAGTGTAAAATATCACAGGTACAAAAACAAAAGGTAGTGCTGTTTGGTTGGTGCATTGCACATCTACTTACCACTGAACCCACGGTAAGTAGGTGGATACCCTGGGAAGAACGAGTTTTCAAATAGTCGAGGCATATTAACACAGTTTTGTTTTATAAACCAACCAAACGTAAATAAAGCACGTAACATAAAATAAATATTTGCATATCATATAAAATTAAATAAATAAATAAAAAGGCGCAAAGGGGCGGCGAGCATAAGATATATATATATATATATATATATATATATATATATATATATATGTTGCTGTGACACGACCGGCGTTGGTGCGCCACTAAAAGGGTGCTGTGATACAGATATAGCAAATCGTAAAATTTTAAATTTCTGACTTTCCTCCTTTCTAACTTTACTTTGCCTGTGCCTGCCTAGCTCAAGGGAATGCTGGAGTATACAAAATGAAATCAAAAAGCAGTATAAAGAACATCTATACAGCCGTACAAAAGGATATAGAACATTTAGAGCATAGTTTCTTTCAAACATCAAATTATATTTAACAAATAATTTTTTACTTAATTATTAAATGTTCCTCACCTTATTTAAGTTTAAATTTGCAGAACTAAAATCTCTTCTCTTATGGATAGTTTACCTGGATTTAATTCTCACGCTTGTAAGGTTTGTTTGGCCAAAAAATTCTTGACAATTTATAAAAAAGATCATAGTGTTTCTAACTTCGACCACAAACTTCTTGGTATATATACCTTGCAAAAATAAAATTTTATGATTAAAATGTATTCTACCTTAAGTTAAATGACAAAATTCAAATACCAGTTACATACAATATAAATCTAAAACTAATACTTGCAAAATAAAAAAAAAAGTTACTATAATTCGCAGTTAATAGCATTGAATATCTTCTGCTTCTTGGTTTTATTTTAAATTGATGTCCAAATTCCAGTTTACAAAATCATCCATTCCCTTAAATCTCCATCCAGTTAATTAATTTAAAGTAGCGTTGTATCGAAAAATTTTCCCTCTTTATTGTATATTACAATAATTTAATATATTTAATAACTTTCAAACTCATATGTAAACTTTGTAGGTTATTTTGGCTTTATAATCAATGTGTAACATTTACTGTTTATTCACTGTTACATTGTAATTATTAATTACGATATGCATATTGCATATTTTAAAACAATTTCTTCTCAAGTAATATCTTTAATAAAGGTTCCTGTTTATATACAAATTATTTTGATTGTCAGTCCGTCTAGAATGTACGAGTTTCGTATCGAACCTAGTACACCGTAACGATGCAAGTTCATGGGAATTCCTCGTTTTATTATCTCTTTAATGTTCAAATCTTGGCGTTTGTTTGTTTTTCTCTAATACATAATTATTGTGGCGTTTCATACTATAGTAATGGAAAAGATAATAAATAATTCTTATCAATTTTTATCGGTTTTGAATGTTCTTTAGAATAAACAGTTTATTTATTAATTAGTTTATACCATATTTCTTATTAACTGACGTATTCTTCCGTAAATTCCTTTTTAATCTCGTACATTCCAGAGAATTCTTTATTTAAATTTGAACAGAATTCAATTTGTGTAATTAATTTAAACTTTAATTGCTTTATCATGCAAACGAGTTGCATTTTTATAATTGTAAAAGAAATATATGCTTTCACGGTAAACTAAAACGTGTTTTCAACATACAAAATTATCAAGATTAAAGCGTTATTTTTTAACAAGATTGATGTAGTTCTTACGAATGTTTTATATTCAACAGGAAATGCATTTTTATGCTAATAAGTGAATATAAATGGCTTTGTATTTATCTTAAAGTGATTATTTATAAACACAGAATTGTGTTTTTTGCTACTGCACATTAATTAATACGCTTATATCATACAGGGTGATTATTAATACACACCGAATTGCATATTTCGCTTGGAAAAAGGAAGCTTGTAATATACTGGATGTAACCACAAATTTTCGGAATTTTTTATTTTTTCGGATTTTTTATATCTTGGAATTTATTTGTAGAATTTGGGTTTTAATGACTTTCGTGGCCTCTTTATCTCCTATATATATATATATATATATATATATATATATATATGCTATGATAATAGGGTTATTTAGGGGTATATAGGGTCGGCGGCTCCGTGGCGTAGTGGTATGTGTGTGACTACTACGCCCAAGGTCCCGGGTTTCGACTCTCGACACGGTCCACTTGAAATATGTTAGGCCAGCAATTTTTACAAAAATACACCCTCGTTTAGATAAGAGGTAAAATAGAGGTCCCGTACATGAGTGTTGTCACGCACGTTAAAGATCTCTACCTTGCTTGGAACAGCAAGGATTCGGCAAAATTCCAAATTTTCCAGGTAAAAAAACTCGCTTCCTGTGGTCAATGTAGTACCTTCGGATGGAGCATTGGAAATCACATGTAAGGTATATAGGGTCACAAGGGTTGTACACTCCAGGTAAACAAGACCAAAGTCTAGAAAATTAAACATTTTTATCATAAAGAGTAAGTAATTCGCCAATTATACAAAAAGAAAATATCAAACACACTGTATAAAATTCACAACCAACTTTAATCAATGAAAGGAGCTCATTACTCTACAATTCAATTACATTTAGTAAAATAAATAACTTTGTATGCAATCCAATTCATTTTTTTGGCAATGCATTCATAAACTTTAAATAAACATGTATCAGGAACATGGAAAGTCAAACAAACATAAAACGATTTTTTTTAAACTCGACGCATTCATAATCATGCATGCCCATAACAAACGGATCTTGCAAAACAAGCAAATTATAGAACGTAAAAAGTCAATTAAACGCATCTAAATTACGTCATCTGTTAAAAAATACCGTTATAAATTTGACTACGTGATCTTTTAATTAGAAACTTGACAAAATTTAAATAAAATCCAGCACATTGGTAAACAAATATAAGAAACCATACACTTGACTACGCGCAAAATTAAACAAAAAATTGGAATAAATTTCTGTACAAATAGGAGGACGTGACTTGAGAAAGTACAAGGTTTCAGGGTCAAAGGAATCAACAATGTAAAATTTGACGTCTACGTGATGTGCTAAATTATTGCGATGAAGAATTAGGATGGTAACTCCATGGAAATCTAAAGGCTTGCCCGATAAGACAAGTGCAATGCCTCAATCAACAAAACAAGCTTGGTAAACCAATTATAACAGGTGATAGGCGGGTCTTCAAATACTGCACGAGCTGATAATGGGTCAGTTTTTCTACGACCAATGCATCCTCTGTATTTCTTTGAACCAAGATAACACACGAATTTAGAATATCAAATTAAATAATAATATAAGTGAAAGTTGGTGATTGAAAAATCTCAAATAATAGTACCAGTGCAAATATATAACAGAAATTCGTCGTTGACGTTTAAAAAATGTAAGTCCAAAATTCTAATTAAATATTATCTTTAATATTTTATTGACTTAGGGCACTAGGTATTAGACCAGGATTAGACCAGGTATTATACGACCTATTAGACTAGGGTTGAACTAAATTCAACTAAGTAAATGATCAAGTGTTAAACGGGACGTTTAATCAAGCTATACTATCCAACAAAATTAATAAGAAAAACTAACTGAAAATAATCGAAGGACACTGGGCAACAGCACGCAGTGGCTGTTCTAAGAAATGGGGTGCATGCAGAGACGCGTATTCACAAGGGAATTCAACAAGGACAATCAGGTCAGAATAAAATTCATTAATAGCTTAAGATATTAATTTCTTTCTGAACATTTTAATTTTTGTATGTATTGAGATATTTATGTATAGGGTCATTAAAAACCTTTAGTGGATACGTAGAAATTACGTGAAATGAAAAGAAGGTCATTAAACGTTCAACGTACTTCAAGTAGTATATAGTTATTTTTGCTGACTTTAAACTGATTTAAGGGAGTCATAATTTGGGAACAAACTAATTATTGTTACTTTGATTCAGGGGTTTTCTCAAATAGAGAATTGTGAAGGCTGTGGAGCTACAAATTGTACATATTTTTGTCATTATATATAAATTTTGTTTAATTAATTCAGGTGGGAAGTGTTAGAGAAAAAGGGGGGGGTGTAAAAACTTCTTTGTTGTCGCATCGTTATGCACTCTGTGTGGGATTGAACTGAGCTAGTCAAGGCATATAAAACGAATTGTGTAAAATCTAAAA
The DNA here is from genome assembly GCA_036346225.1 of Platerodrilus igneus. Taxonomy (NCBI): domain Eukaryota; kingdom Metazoa; phylum Arthropoda; class Insecta; order Coleoptera; family Lycidae; genus Platerodrilus; species Platerodrilus igneus. Next base: position 281,326 of record JARFIW010000828.1, read on the forward strand.
TTTATCAGAGGTTATTTGGAGACAGAGCGGTGGCGAGCAGCAGGCAACTGAACGTTAAATACATCGGAGTACGGCGATATCAGAGATTAGATATATATATATATATATATATATATATATATATATTGCCGTGTACCCTTTATAAGCTCAGTACTTTCTCAAAACACATCGAGGATTTTATTAATTTACCAAAAATCGTCATAAATTTCAAAAGAAATATAATATTTCTTACCCAGATTCCTGCTTTTTCACTTAAATTGCTTTCTTCAGCAGCTCCCTGGCAGCTCAGTTGGGCCTCCTCTTGGATACCTGGATTCACTATCATACTCGTTATCGTTCACGCACACTCTCAATAAAACCACAAAATAATACAACAATCATACAATATTTATTTACCACTATTTACAAATAAAAATTCAAGGTTATCTACATTTCAGTGGTCAAGTTACACCTCAATAAATTCTACTTCTGTAAAGTCCAGAATTTGAACTTGAAATATCAAACACATTGAACGTAACCGGAGTAAATGGGCCCTGAATAATACCTTATTTTTCTTTCTTTATTTATAACTAATTTTAATTAGGACACTCTGGAGTATGGTGAACTCATGATAACCTAGTTTTTTTTAGGATTCATGTATGCTTTTTACTTTGCATACGCTTACTACAAACACAAAAAAAAACCATGTACTCTTAACAATAAAAAAATTTAAATTCCTGAGGAACGTTAATAAGCTTTATATACACCTTTAGATTTATATTTAAATACCATAATAAAAGTTAGTTATACGTATTATTTTCAATACGCAAAATAATGCAAAATACCTTCATAGTTCACTCTCACACATCACAATAATTTTCATAGTTTATAAAAAAAAAAACAACAAATTCTAAAGCGTTACCTGGAATTTCTTGAAGATCCCTACTCCGTTGACGAAACCGTTAAGTTCCTGCACCCTCGGTTACGTAGTTCTGTTCTGCTCGCCGCCGCTAGCTATTTGTAGATGAACACCCTCTAAGTTGTGCTGCATGCTCTGCATTCACGATGCATCCAAATTCAAATCCAAGTATATTACACTTCTTTTGTAATTGCTTAATTTAATTTACGTTACATTACGTCACTTCACGAGTTTGTTAAATTATATGTTGCACCTTAATAAAATTTAGACTCGACACTAGCCGCGTATCAAATTATGAGGCCAACACTGTACTATTTAATTTAAAATATTTTATATACTTACAAGCTCGTGGTAAACTTCTGTACGTAGTCCCAAGCGATGAAAATACTAAGAGAGTTTTATTAATTTTCTTAAAGTATTTATACAATTCGAAATGCCACCCCTCGGCCACTCTTCACGCAAACTACTTTATTTTGAAATAATACTTCTTCAAATTTTGGTTCAACCGTTTTTGAAATCTTCGAAATTTAGCTCGTCGTTATTATCTTTTCTGAAAAACCCGCATTCAAATTTTCCCGTGTTTGTCTGTTGTACAACTAACTATATAGACCAATGAGATATTCAGTGACGTTTTGAAACCCCGCCTGTATTAACGCTATTCCTCTCTTATGCATATTCTATGTTCCTTCTAACCTTGTTTGAGTGGTAGAAAAACGATATTACTGTCCGCGTGTCAAACTAACCCATGTGGACTGAATACGTGCGTTTTGAAATGAACTGCTATTATGCCTGTCTCATTCCGAAGCATTTCATTGATTGTCCATCCCTTCTGCGCTTTAAGGAAACTTTTAGTTAGCATTTATACGAACCGTCCGACCGTTTACCGAGATACCTCGAATTCTGTCTTTTATCTACACAAATAAGGGGAACATGACATTTCGAAAACATGCAGGTGTTCAATTAACAAACGTTTTAAAACAACATTTTTTGGAGTTTACGTTTCAAGGTATTTTATATTCAACGGCTGTTCGTTCGTTACTAAAGCGTTTCACCTTGGTATTATCGATTTTTCAAGCTCTTATGCGTATTAGACGTAATAACCCTTTCAACTAAACTCAATTAAATTAATTAATAATTTGCATTGGCTTCTACAATTTATTTTCTTTACGAACCTAACTAAATTTTAATCACTAATTGTAAAATTATGGTAATACTTGTTACTTTAAATTCACTAGATGAAATAAATTTCGCACGTAAATTCTGGTTGTTTCCTCTATATAGGGTGTTTGAAATTGCCTTGTTTATACTTAAATTTAACCCTTTAAAACCACTACAATATATATATATTGCTGTAATTATAGGGTTGATTTAAGGGTAGGTTAAGACATAGGGGTCGTAGAATAAACAAAAGAAATGCCTAAGTAACAAAAGCACATAAGTACAGATATTAGAAGAGTAAATAGGTCATTATAAATATAAATTAGTTGAGAGCACACTGTATATAGCAGTACAAGAAATTAAAAACACATATCCAAGAGTAGCTACGAGCAAAAGATAAGAATTTAAAAATGTAACGAAACGCATTGAAATTAAATCAGTGAAAACCTGCATGAATTGGCTAGATAATTATTCAAAAAGTGCGTTAATATATCATCTTAAACGCACGCAGAAACTATGCATTATTTGAATAGCGTACGTGATCTAAAAGTATCACATTTGTTCTAAAATTCAATTTATTAGGAAATAAACAAACACCAAATTTATTACATTCAGATTAGAATAAGGCCAACAACAATAGTACGTGCTTTTATGAACGAAGATTCCTGGGATTTTTAAAGTAAATGTGAGGTATAACATTAAATTACGTGACCAAGAGCAGCGTTTCATGCAATTGAACTACACAATTGGTAAAGTTTCCCAAAATAACAATAGATAAGACACTTGGTCTCGCCCAGCACGTGAAGTCAACGAATCACAAACAAAAGGGGCCGTTCCTATAAATATTAGGACAATTGAATATCGAGTTAGTATACTTTGAAACTGGGCAGTCACTATACTTGAAAGTGCTAAATATTTACGTGAACAGTAAAGTAAATTAAAGTGAAAATTAAAGAGTGTATAATTGTGCAAGCGAACCGTACTTCTAAAGGCGTAAGTAGATCAGATTTAGAAAATTATACCATTTCTAATAATAAATAAAACAGGGCTCTTAATTACCGTCTTAATCACCATCTTAATCACCGTCTTAATCACCGTTTCGATTTCGATCTTAATCACTATCCCAATTTCAATCTTAATTACAATCTGAAATTACAATTGAAATAACGATCCTATTAAAGATCTTGTTACGATTCCTGTTAACTACGATTTTAAATACAATTTTGGGATACGAGACTCTGGAGAATGCTGCCTGTTCAAGCAATTTGATAATCTCTGAAAATGGTAAATATTCTATTGCGGAAATGAAAAACCGTTCATTGGAATAAACTCACCAATAACGATTTGGATACTAATTTGGTTGGATGTCAACTTTAATACTTTGGAATGCAGAGCACGTACTCAACCACTTCAGGTTAGATATGATTTACTTCTAAAACTGTTTTTATTTCAATAATAATTCAAAGTGTAAGAGCCGACAAATTGGGGTTTCTTGTATAAATTTATGAAAAGTAATAGACATCTTGAAACGTTTCAAAAGTCTCTAAATGTAATAAAAATCTCGTTTTGTTGGCTTGATTTTCTAAAAATCTGACAGATGTATATAATTTAAAAGGGGAGAGGATATTTAAAAAGGTTGTAAATATTTAGCCATTATACTGTGTATTGTAGAATTGCTTTATTTAATTATATAAAGAAAATTATATAAAGAAAATTATAAATTAACATTTCTTGAGTAATAAAAGTATAAATCATAGCATAAATATGGTCCAAGCGTAGGGGCTAACAGGAATTAAATCACGACATAAATATGTACGCCCAAGCCGTGGGGCGAATATCACAGTAAACAAGGTCTGCCTAAGTCGTGGGGCCTAATATAAGGGAAGTAACACAGCAATATATATATATATATATATATATATATATATATATATAGTGCTAGGATAATAGAGTTATTTAAGGGTATATTGAGTCTTAAGAGTAGTACACTACATGTAAATAGCACTAAAGTTTAGAAAACTAAATGCAAAAAAGCTAATATCAAACACACTGAATTATAAATCACAACTAACTTTAATTCATGAAAAGAAGCTCATTCTTCAAAAATCAAATCACATTTAGTAAGATAGATAACTTGTAAGCCATACAATTCATTTTAGAACAATAATGCAAGCATAAACCGAAAATGAAATGAATATACGCCTTCAATTTACGTCATCATGAAGATTTGACTACGTGATCCTTTATTGAAAACATCATAAAATTCAACAGATTAGGAATACAAAACAAGAAAACAGACGTTTGAATAAATTCATATACAAACAAGCGGACGTGACTTGGAGAAAGTTCAAAGCTTTTATATTCAGAGGAATACACTATACAAAACTAGTTGTCTACGGATGCACCAAGCATTTTGACAAGAGTTTGAATGGTAGCTTTATAGAAAGTCCGAAGGCCTGCATGATAAAAGCAAAATGCAACGCCTCAATCAACAAGGCAGACTCGGAAAACTAATGATAGAGGTAAAGAGGAGGATCCTTTATATAGGACACGAACTTGATAAACAATCAGTCTTTGTTCGATGAAGGCACGATCTATAACAGTTTAAGTCAGAAAATCACGCGAAGTAAACATAGTAAAATTAAATAATCATATTTTGTGGAAGTCGTGATAGAAAAGTTTTAAAATAATAATCCTAGTGCAAGTATAGATAGAAATTTGCCGTTGACTTTAAAACGGCTCTAACAACGTACTCTTACGAAATAATCTAAATGAGATGTTACGAAGTAATCTAATAAAGTAATCTAACTAAATATTCGACCAGAGACCTAATTAAGCAGTATAAATATTCGTCAAAACAACCATCAAAATATTGGTCTACATAAGCATTGAAGGGAGAAATTAATTAAGAAAATCAACTAAGGGATAAACTGGGCGTTTGGCCAAGCTGTACTACGCAATAGACAATCTAGAGGTACTGGTCAATCGCATGCAGCAGCAGTTGTAAGAATTGGAAACACACAAAGAAAACACAGATCAGAAATAAGAACATTCTTTAATGGCATAAGGCATTATTTTTATTTTAACCATTTACATTTTTACATATATTGAAATATTTATGTAAAGGGTCATCAAAACTCTTTTAATAATTGTGTAGAGAGAAAGAAGGTCGTTTGAACGTTCAAAAGGTACTTCTAGTAGTATACAGTGTTATGTTTGCTGGCTTTAAGGGAGTTATAATTTGGGAACAAACAGATTGATATTGTTACTCTGATTCGGGTTTATTTTTGAATAGCGAATCACATTATAAAAGTATCATACCGTCGTGCACTCTGTGTGGATTGAACTGAGCTAGTCGAGGCTTATAAAACGAATTGTGTTTAAAATATAAATTTGAGGTTATTTAGAGAGAGAGCGGTGGCAGGCAGCAGGAACTAAACGTTAATTACATCGGCGTGCGGCGATAGCATAGCAAGGAAAATTGGCTGCCCAAGCGTGGGGCTAGAACGAAAAAAAAGATATTTGGCGCGAACGTAAAAGAGAGAACAAAAGGAAAATTGGCTGCCCAAGCGTAGGACTAAAGCAGAAAAGAAAAATCGACAACACAAGCGTGGGATTAGAACACAAAATAATTTTGAAAATCAATCGTAAGGGCTAGAAAATATCAAAAGAAATATACGACCCAAACGTAGTGGCTAAAACAGAAAAGAAAACAGAGCGAACATAGGGACGAGAACAAAAGAATATTGACAACTTAAGGACTAGAACAGACAAGAAATAAATTTAAAAAAAGTTAGATTAGTATTTAGGGTTTATTGTAAATATAACTAAGCTAAAATGGATAAAAGAATGCGGGAAGCTAGAGAGGCGTTGAGGAATGAAGGGGTAGAGATAGGATCTCAGGAAAGTGTGCTACCAGAAGATACATCAATTGCAGAGAGAGTATTAGAAAGGAGTCACGGTGAGGAACAGCAGACCACACAAAAATCGAGAATGATGTCAATTTTATTAGAGTTAAATAAGAAAATGGATAAAAATGAAGAGGCCATGAAAAACATGACAATACAAATTAATGAAAATAGACAAAATTTGGTTAATTTTCGGGGAAAAGTTAGGCTCAGAAATAAAGATTTTAAGCGATGGTCTAAGGGAAACTAATCAAACGATCACGGAAATAAAATTACAGATGCAAAGTAAAGTTGTAGGATTATGGAGGACGAGGTTATGAGAGTTAAATCAAGCCAAGAGATATGCGAAAGGAAAACAAACGAGAAACTTACGGATTTAGATGCAAAAGTACAAGATGCTGAGGGAAATTGTGAGTGAATTTTGTGATAACACAAAGAAGTGTGGAGACGGATAGATTTAATTATCAACGGAATAATAACAACTCTGGGGAAAATTTCATTAGGGACAACTACAATAATTATAATAATAATTTTAGACGTAATTGGAGTACGGGTAACACGCCAAAGCGAGAAATGTAGCGGACCAACCATGATAGGAACATCAACCAGAAAACACATAGCCAAGAACACGTGGAATTAGACGGAACCGAGGAGAACTAACCTCTACCAATTACATTGATCAATTAATAAACTTAGGATCGAAACATTTTGATGTTAAATTCCGCCGAATGTGCCAAGCAGTTTGAACAGTTTTTTATTGGATGATTTTAATTTATTCAAACATTCAGTCTGACAAATATGATATAAGAGACTATATGAGGCATTTACAATTTATTAAATTTCTTCTCACATCTGTTATCCAAATAAAAATTCACTCTAATTGTAGATTGAAATATTACTTCCTGCGTTAGATGTAAAGCTAATAGTGGATCGGTGTTTTCTTATTTTGGTCGCAAAACATACATTACGACTATCTGCCTATAATAATTGTATTATGCCAGTAGAAGTTTTAATGGCAAACTGATTATTTCTGAAGTTGGACTTACTACGCTTGAACAACTGCATCGTCAATGGTAATCCAATTCTTGACTTGGTACTTCTTCTACAGTACTGTCGACACCGACATCTTAATTATATTTTCAACATATAAAACTCTGGCTGTGGCTGAGATGGAGATGGATTCAATGTTGTGGTGTCCTAATACAATTTAATTCAATGCTGTAAACATCTTGTAACACGTACGATGATAGCCCTTATCTAAATGTTCACGGAACCATAACATCACTATATTTCAAATTACGCAATATGCCAAAACACAAGACAGACTTACATCCTGAAAAGTTCTTCCGAGAAGATAATACTGTCACCAGAATTGAATTTCAAAAGCACAATTTAATTCATCTTCCATGATTTAAAATATTCAGTCAATTTTTAAAAAGGATGCTTAATAATCGCAGGAAACATTCAAAATTCACAGTAAGATACACACATGATCTGAACACATTTCGAATCCAAATATTATGACAAATTTCTTTTCATCCTCTTTATCCAAATGTAATTTCACTCTAATTGTAGATTGAAATTTATTTTTTTGCGTTTGATGTAAAGCTTGTTGTGTGGAGCGGTGTTTTTTCTTATTTTTGTCGCAAAAACATACATTACGACTATCTGCCTATAATAATTGTATTATTGTCAGTAGAAGTATTTAATGGCAAACTGATTATTTCTGAAGTTTCACTTACTACGTCTTGAACAACTGCATCGTCAGTGGGTTGATTCAATTCTTGACTTGGTACTTCTTCTACAGTACTGTCGACACCGACATCTTCAATTATATTTTGAACATCAGTAGAAGTTGATGGCTGTGGCTGAGATGGAGATGGATTCAATGTTGTGGTGTCCTAATACATTTTCTTCAATGCTGTAAACATCTTGTAACACGTACGATGATAGCCCTTATCTAAATGTTCACGTGGTAAAATAACATCACTATATTTCAAATTATGGAATTTGCGTAAACGCAAGATAGTCTTACATCTCTTAAAAGGTTCTTCCGAGAAGATATGTACACTGTCACCAGAATTGGAATGACAAAAAGCACAATTTAATTCATCTTCCATGATTTAAAATATTCAGTCAATTTTTTAAAAACAACGCACAAATAATCGCAGGAAACTCTCAAAATTCACAGTAAGATACACCACACGTGCTTCTCGAACAAACTTTCAGAACGAAATGAAATGGAGTATCGGACCATTACAACATTCCAGGTGTATGAGATATTTCTTTTCCTAGGGAGAGTAGACTAATGAAGTGAAGGCCAGGTAAAATTCCTATTCAATCGAAAAGAAAGACATCCGTTCCATTCAAAGAAGCTTTAAAATGAATAGTGTATATTCACCAAACCTTGTCCATCGTTTTTACAAAGGTGCTTGAATACTAGTTCCCTGCGAGATGAAAAGCTTGACTGAGAAACCATTATGTGGTCTGCCCGCAAGTCAGAACCGACCTATGGGTATGTTTTTGTAAATATATGTATATTAATAATAATATAAATAACACATATAATTTTCAGTTTTGCTGTAATAACGCAAAGTTGTATAAAATTTTGGAAGGTTTGAAAATATATAAAATATATTAGGAACTCGAATAAGTGTCTGTCATTAAATTTTTCCATAAAAAAAATTATATATTGTTGCGAGCTACTATTAGGCAACCCGTCAAACACACAAGCGCCGTAAGCACTTAATATTCTCCATGGACCAAGAACTTTCTAGCAATTACTAGAGGATGAGTCATCTTTTTAATTCAGATTATATATAAGACCGCTTATTAATATAAAAGGTTTAGTCTATATCAGAACGTTGAATATAAATTATATCGTGTAAAGTTAAATAGTTGAGTTTTTGGAAGTCCAAGAGTAAACATAAATGTTATATTATGTGTACGTGTCTAATGTACATGTAGTTTGTAGAATACATAAATAGACAAAAGTGTAATAAATAAATTATAATAGTTGTGCTAGTGTTGTTAATGGACCTATGGTTAAGAAGTTAGTTTAAAAAGATATTAGCGCTTGTAAATTTATTAGTGTGATAGTGCTTCATTGTTAATTGGACTGAAAACATCTATAAATAAGGCATATACTGTTAATTAGATTTGTGAACAGTGAGTAATAAAGACTCTTGTTATTACTTGTTTTAAATTAGTGAAACGCGGTAGTAGAAGCCCGCTACAATATTTTAAGATATCAAAACGGCAGACATGCTGCGATCACGTTTTGAAAGTCAATTTTGATGCGTTTCAACTTCTAAGCACGCCCAAAGGAACCCTCAATGGGAATAGTGAACCCCCATTTCACCTACGGCAGGTGAATACTATACCTAACATTAATATGGAGTTTGCTACTATACTGTAAGTCTTCGGAACGCTGGCTCTCAGTTTATATAACCTCGTCCCTCACATAATCGATGCCCTCCATAATCCTCACAATTTTACTTTGCATCTGTACTTTCATTTCCGTGATCGTGTAATTAGTTTCCCTTAAACCATCGCTTAAAATCCTTATTTCCAAACCTAATTTTTTCCCCAAATTAGCCAAATATTGCCCTTTTCATTAATTTTTGTTGTCATGTTCTTCATGGCCTCTTCATTCTTATCCATCTCATCAATTAATGCTAATAAAATCGACATAATTTTTGATTCTTGTGAGGTCTGCTGTTCCTCGCTGTGGCTCCTCTCAAATATTATCCCTGCAGTTTCAGTTTGTGTATCTTGCAGGATTACACTTTCCTGAGATACTATCTCCACCCCTTCATTTTTCAACGCCTCTTTAGCTTCCCGCATTCTTTTGTCCTTTTAGCTGAATTATATTTACAATAAACCTTAAATACTAAATTGACTTTTGAAATTTATTTGTTGTCTGCCTGTAATCCCCATTTTTAATTAATATACAATTTTCGAGTTTTTCTAGCCCCTATGATTTTCGCGTAAAAAATCTTTTTTCGTTCTAGCCCTTACGCTGATGCGCCAATTAATATTTTGGTATTATAGCCCCTTGATTGATGCGTCAATTATCTTTTTTATGATATTCTAGCCCCACGTTGTCGATGACATAACTTTGCTATGATAACGCCACATGCCGATGTAATTAACGCTCAGTTTCCTGCTGCCCGTCACCACTCTGTCTCTAAACAACTTAAAATTTAAATATGCCCCGAATAGCTCAGTCTAATCCACACAGAGTGTACAACGTTACGATAACAAAGAATTTACCCCCACCCCCTTTATCAAACACTTTCCAACTTGAATGAGACAAATGAAATTGACCAAGATTAGTATAATGACAAAAAAATGTATACACTTTATAGCTTGATAATATGATTTGCTATTCGACAAAATAAACCCCTGAATGAAAGTAATAATAATATCAATTTGTTTATCTCCAAAATTATAGCTCCCTTTAGTTAGTTTAAAGCCAGCAAAAATGACACTGTATACTATTGGAAACATCTTTAAACATTTAATGACTTTTCCTTTTACGTAAATTTTCACATATAAAAAGATTTTTGATGACCTTTTACATAAATATTCTGGTATAATAAAAATATGTAAATGATCAATAGAAAAGAAAATAATGCCTTATGCTATTAGATAATATTCTGACCTGTAGTTTCCCTTGCATGCTTTTTTGTTCTCCCTATTCTTAGATCTGCTACTGCTGCGTGCTGTTGACCAGTACCTCTGAGTTGCTTTCAGTTAAGTTTACTTGTTGATTTTATAGTGCCGCTTGGCCAAACACCCATTCAATGCTTTAGAACAATCCGCCGTTTAATTAATAAGTTTTCATTTACGTTTTTCAGTTAACGGCAAACTCCTCTCATACATATTTCACTATTATTTTAATTTCAAAATTTTTCTATCACGACTTCCACGAAATATAATTATTTAATTTTTCTATGTTCACTTTACGTAAATTTTTATCTTGACTGATGTAAAGCATGTTTAGGTTGAACGAAGACTGATTGTTTATAAAATTTGTGTGGTATATAAAGCAACGCCTCCAATTGACACCATTGGTTATCGGTGTCCTTCGGTCAAAGTTTACGACATGCTATAGATTATTGTCCATACTTTGGGCCTTCTCTGGTATGAATTTGATAATAGCTCGCCGAAACGATGCTGTCAGTTACGTAGTATTCAAATTCTATATAGTGGATTTCTATAGTCCGCGTACTTTCACCCGCGTGGTTTTTTTTGTTATAGGAAATTTTAACTCGACCTCTCACGTAGACAAACTTATGACTTTTATTTTTGTCAAGATAATTTTTTGGCTTTTAAATTTACTCCATGTTAAAAATCACGTAGGCGAAATTCCTATAATGACGTAAATTGAAATGCGTTTATTTACATCCTGCATTTCTGAAACGTGTTTGTTTTGAAAGGTGCGTTTATTGCGAGGAAGCTTTGTTATTTCTTTGCACTATTGCGTGTTTAGTTTAACAGAATTCGTATTATGATTTTCTAGCTTTCGATGCTTTTAATGCGTATTTATTTAGAATTTATAAATGCTTTTTTAGTTTAAAATGAATTTGATTGCGTACAGAGTTATTTATCTTACTGAATGTAGTTGTATTATTGAAGGATGTGCTTCCCGACATTAATTAAAGTCAATTGTGATACTTATACAGAGTGTTAAATGTTTGCTTTTTGCATAATTTGCGAATTACGTACTTTTCATGATAAAATTATTAATTTTCTAGCTTTTAGTACTATTTACATGTAGTGTGCGACCCTTCTGATCATATATATACTCCTAAATAATCCTATTATCATAGCAATATATATATATATATATATATATATATATATATATATATATATAAATAAATTATTGGTTGTGGGTTTCAGGTCAGCTGGCAAGTTCAGTAATACTCTTTTTTATTGCCTAAATTTTCGAATTATTTTAATTCTTGATCACAGGCACTACAAATGATAAATTTTAAAAAACTGGTACAATTTGGTGTTAAAGTTACATACTAAATCGAGGTTTGTATAAATAATTAGCAACAATGTAAAAAATAACAGGAACTATAACGTAACATAACTAAAAATAATATAAAATGTATAATTTAATAAAATGACACCATTTCAAATAAATTTGTCACATTGTTCTTTTATTTTGTGTGACGGTATGACAAAATTGAATGCATGCATGTATGTATGCATGTAACGCTTTTAATGAATTAAGTGGGTGTTAATCTGAGTATGTGTGTGTGTTAATTTTTTATTTTTGTATGTTTGGTTGTGTTGTGTGTTTCTGTGTGTATATATATATTTTTATATTATATAAATATTTTTATGGTGTATGTTTATAACATCTCACTGTAATAACTGTAAAAAATTACTTTGATCCAATACGTAGTATCTTGTTTAAAGTATCTAATTTTTAAAATTTAATAAATAGGTATATATAGAGCTCAAGTTGTTTATGTAAACAAATCTATATTGGTCAAACTTCACAAAACTTAAAACAAAGGATAATTCAACATAAAAGTGATGTTAAACATAAACCTAATGCATGCGCTTTAACTAAACATATTTTAGAAAATAATCACATAATGGACTTTCAAAACCCAAAAATTATTCAAATTCAAAAATCAGAATTCAAAAGACTATTTTTAGAAATGTGTTATATTTATCAAAATTCTTGTACAATGAACAAAAAGACGGACATAAACAACTTGAGCTCTATATATACCTATTTATTAAATTTTAAAATTAGATACTTTAAACAAGATACTACGTATTGGATCAAAGTAATTTTTACAGTTATGTACAAGTGAGATGTTATAAACATACCATAAAGAAGTATTTATATAATATAAAATATGATATATACACACAGAAACACACAACACAACCAAAACATACAAAATAAAAATTAACACTACACACATACTCAGATTAACATCCCACTTAATTCATTAAAGCGTTACATGCATACATACATGCATGCATTCAATTTGTCATACCGTCACACTAAAAATAAAAGTAACAATGTGACAAATTTATTTTGAAATGGTGTCATGTTTATTAAATTATACATTTTATATTATTTTTAGTTATGTTACGTATATAGTTCCTGTTATTTTTACATCTGTATAGCTAAATTATTTATACAAACCTCGATTTAGTATGTAACTTTAACACCAAATTGATACCAGTTTTTAAAATTTATCATTTGTAGTGCAACTGTGATCAAGAATTAAAATAATTCGAAAATTTAGGCAATAAAAAGAGTATTACTGAACTATGCCAGCTTGACCTGAAACCCATTAACCAATAATTTGATTTATATCATATATAAAGCAAGGTCGTTAAACAGTAAGATAATTATTAATTATATATATATAATATATATATATATATATATATATATATATATAGTTAATAAGATGGAATGTTAACTTAGACTTTTATGTAAAGCCCAAATGATCATTTCAAATCGAGCTAATAGTTGAAAGATGGAAAATATAAGGTCTTGGACAGGGCTTGAACCTATATCTTAGTTTTTCTAGGACCATGGGTTTACCAACTATCCCACCGAGACCGATGAAGACAATTGAAAAATTCACAAATCTAAATCGTGTACACAACTATACCTGAACCTAACATTCAATTACATGTGGCATTGTTGTCGATCTTATCTGACATTGTCAGGTTTTGACTTTTGTCAGTTAAAGCAACGCTCAAAATTACGGCTATAAGCCAAGTATTAAATATATAAATATTTTAGGTAGTTAATTACACAAGGTAAGTTGTGTAATTAACTACCTAAAATATTCATATATATTATCGTGTAAATTATAGGTTAAAGGGGATAGATAAGTCAAGAGAATAAGTGTGTAACGACCGTGTATATAGAAAATAGGAATAAATTATTTACGCTCCAAATTAATTAGTTTTGACCTTAAAACAAACGGATAATAGCATACATTTGTATTAAAAAATCGTAGTGTTAAATTTGCATAGTGTAGAAACTTTGTAGTATGTGAAAACTCAAGGATAATACGACTATAATTACTTTTAATATTCGAAGGTTGTAAATTGAGCATGTCAAATAACAAGTGAGACCTTTTGTGTATAAAATCGATAATGTAAACGCATATTTTCCATTTAACTAACAAAGCGTACCTTAAAGATAAATCCTAGTAAATCTACAGGTTAAACAATATGGAAAGTAAATTTCAAACGGGCAATCGGTTTATAGAAAGCCTGACAGACAAATAAACAAGTTCAAGGAACCAGAATGTATGTTGAAACATAATTCTTTAGAAATTTTAGTTAACGGTCGAAGCGAAAACTGCAAACAGCAGGTGGCTTGAAAATAAGATAGGGACCGGGTGTCAATAGCATTGGGTAAATAAGGAGGACAAATAACAGACATTAGATAAAACACCCGTTTAAAGCGCGCGATAAGGTGTAGAGGCTAACCACAATATCGATTTTAAGTTGCTGAAGTGGGTTTTAACAAAGACGGTAAATATGAGTTAGACGAGGATAACATAGTTGGATGATAGACCTACGAATGGGAGAAATGTTTTTGATTGGCTGATCGTAGAGTGGAATGAGAGAAATTTCGAGAAGATCGCGACCGTTGTGTTTGTTAGCCAGTGTTTCGGACTAAAGCTGCGATGGAATGAGAAATTCTGAGTTTTAGAAAGTTTGTTGTATATTAAATTCTCAGAATCGGTTACGGTGGTAGTGCTTTTCGATAGAAACGGGGTACAGGAGGTGTGTTTCAACTATTATAAATATACTAAAGGACATAGTAGGGCTCTCTTACTTCACTTACTTCTTCGGTCCGCTTCAGACTTATATGGTAACATCTAAGTTAAAAATTTATAAATCGGTGATAGTGAAGTCCGTCTTAATTTAATTAAAAGTGTGAAAGCATGAGTGGGAGCTAAGTGTAAACGGTGCTGTAGCTACATACAAAGAACGAACGAAAGATGTTACTTAGGTAAGCGTGCCTAGATAATTTTTCGGAACGAGGATGCTGGGTGTATGGTAAATACAGAAGGATATTAGTTTATTTTGAACAATTATATGGGTAGAAACATTGAAGACGTCTGCAGAGAATTGGATAGCAAGAGGGAATGAGTTTAATGTACATATAGCAGTGAGAAGTTGGATAGAAAGCAACGACGAGGTTTTGGGTGGACAACATCTCCAGAGGTGACGGTGCAAAAACTTTACTCCAGGTAGCGAAATTAGTTATTTGAGATATTGCTTGAACATTTTGTGCTGTTATTTTGTGCTAGAGTGTTTTGATACATTGGGTGTGTATTTTATGTACATAAAAACTAATTTGAAGGTTGTATGAAAAAGACAATTTTAATTTATTATTCGAAGGTGTAAATAAATGACGTAAAATTTTGCTGTAAAGAGTAAACGGGTCTTTAAAGTTGTTGAAAACAAAGATGCGATTTATTTATGCATTTAGAGTAACAGGGTTTATACTGAGTTCACCATAGACCAGGGTAAATTTCAATTTCGGGTTTCAAGATAGGCCCATCTACTTATATAAAAAAAAATTTGTTGAAATAAATTAAAGTCATGAAATTTAAAAACATTTAATGGTTGAGATTGTCAAATTTTATGAAGCTGTATATCTGATTTTGTAAATATTGAGCTGGTGACGTAAATTTTTGATTTGTATGAATAAAAGGTTGTATGTTTTGTTGAATTATTTGAGTAGTAATTTTATTTGGTAGAATAAGTGAGAGAGAGTAAACATAGGATAGGTAAGTATCTCTGAAGAAG
Source organism: Platerodrilus igneus (assembly GCA_036346225.1). Taxonomy (NCBI): domain Eukaryota; kingdom Metazoa; phylum Arthropoda; class Insecta; order Coleoptera; family Lycidae; genus Platerodrilus; species Platerodrilus igneus. Next base: position 297,118 of record JARFIW010000828.1, read on the forward strand.
CCGGAAACAGAGCTAGCCGTGGTATGCTGAAATAAGGGGAGCGTTCTAGAGATATTGAAAATATTTTATTTTTCAGGAAAAATATTTATGTAGCCCAATTGGTAAAAGGGTAATCCACTGCAATTTTATGGCGCCCAACGTGACGTGAGAATAAAAGAGTTTATTTCCAAGAGTTTCCACTGTTTATGGCTCCCAACGCAAGGGTTCGAAGGTAATTTCGATCTCCACTGCAATATATATATATATATATATATATATATACAGCCTGTTTATATATATATATATATATATATATATATATACACAGCCTGTTTCAAATTAACTCTGCACCATTGCTAACTTTGTTATTATTGGAGCTACGAGGTTGGTTAAATGAGCAAAGAAGCTTAGTTTTTACAACTGATTACCGTGGACAGCGCAAAAAAATAATTGAACATCGCTGTTTCGAGATATTGATCAAAACACTTACTTTTTTAATGGAACTGTATATTTTTAATTTAAATGAAAGAGAAATAAATTCTTAACAAAAAGTCTTATACACTCTTATATTAAAATCCTTAAGATAAAGTAAATATTAACAAATTTGTAATTTAATTAAGATAGTCTTGACTTTTAAATAAAACATTTATTTAACACACTAAAATAACATAAAATGTTCAAAAATCCTCCATTTTCTTGAATGCACATTAAGGTTCGCCTAATAACATCCCCTGTAGCATTTGCAATACTCCTACCGTCAATTGAATTAATACTTAATCGAATACTGTTTTCTAATTCTGCTACATTGGCATATCTTCTTTCGTAAACGTTATTTTTTACGTTGTCCTAAAACAATAAATTTAAAAGCGACAAGTCTGGTGAACGAGGTGGCCACTTTATAGGACCATTTGTTCCCATCCACCGGTCTTCAAAACGTCTTTGCATCATTGCGCCAACTTTGCGAAAATTATGTGCTGGAGCTCCATCTTGCTGGAAGTAAATGGTTTGGCGATCTTCTAGATTAATATCATCCAGGTACTCTTCAAAAACTTCTTCTATAATGTTCATATATCTAGCTCCAGTAAGCGATCCGTAATAAAACAAAAGGCCCACTATTTTACTACCAATCAAACCACACCAAACATTTAAACTAAACTTTGTTTGTGAATGGGATGGGAAAGTTAACAGTGGATTTTCGCGTGACCAGTAATGCATGTTTTTACAGTTAAACATTCCAGAATTCGAAAAATTTGATTTGTTATACCTATATAAAACTAATACCGAAGAAAGTTATTAGGAAATATTAGGAAATGTACAACAATGTCATAAAAGACAAATTGTTACAATTTATTACAATTATTTCAGTTCCCACGAATGGAAGCGCTACAAAGTAGCCCAAGGATAAGTGACACTGCAGATGTCAGGTCACAGGCGGTCGTAGGAAGTCACGTACCGAGATTACGCAGAATAAGCCTGCAACATTGTAATTATGAATAGCTTTTAAGATAGCAACTATGTATCATGAATAGAGTCAAGTGTAAGTAGACATTACGTCTGCAAGTTCCCACAGAATTGTAAAGAGGTAGGGAGATTATAAAAGGACCGGGAGCTCCACTTGCGGTCAGTTCAACAACGTTCAGCTTTCACATTGCAGTCCGTCGCTAACTCACCTGTACAATTATTAATTAACGTATTTCGACTTAGAATAATTTAATTCAAGATTGTAAATTTCCATTGTTCAAATCTGTTTAAATAAAATAAATTTGTTAAGGACCAAAGAAGTCTTTTTAAAAAGGACCGCTCGAAGCCACGAACCTTAACTCGCGAAGCAACTAACCAACGACTTATTTTTTTGTTGATATTTATAAGAAATAAATTTATGTTTTCTTAATATTCTATAAATGACTGTTAAAAAAAAGTTACTATTTTTTACCAAATCTCTAATAGAATCATTTAGAAATGCTTCAAATTAAGTTAATACATTTGTTTCAATGTTTTTACTAATTATAAATCTCTTTCTAGTTCTTTTCTTCAAAAACAAATTTTCATTATCTTTAAATTTTTTGTACAGAATTAGAAAATATCTTCGGTCTGGAGAATTTTGATTAGGAAAGTTTTTGCAATAGCAATTTGATGTTCTGGTAGTATTTTTTTCTATTTATTATAAAAGTTTACAACATATCACACTTATCTTCATGAGTAAAAGGCATTCTAACAATGTTATTAATACTTCTTAAAGTTAGCTGCTACAATTAAACACACGAAATAGCAAACTTGTTAATCAAATGAATTCTGCACAAATATCCGCGCCTACCTTGATTAAATTACAAATTTGTTAATATTTACTTTATCTTAAGGATTTTGATATAAGAGTGTATAAGACTTTTTCTTAAGAATTTATTTCTCTTTCATTTAAATTAAAAATATACAGGGTGTTCCATTAAAAAAGTAAGTGTTTTATCAATATCTCGAAACAGCGATGTTCAATTACTTTTTTGCGCTGTCCACGGTAATCAGCTGTAAAAACTAAGCTTCTTTGCTCATTTAACCAACCTCGTAGCTCCAATAATAACAAAGTTAGCAATGGTGCCGAGTTAATTTGAAACAGGCTCTATATATATATATATATATATATATATATATATATATATATATATATATATATATATATATATATATATATTTATCAATAATGGACTGGATAGTATAAATATTTTAATGATAAGTTGTTTGTATATTGGGTCTGAAGTCCAAGTAATAAAAGTTGGGGTAAAATTTAAAAGTTTATTTTTATTATTCTTAACGTTTCGGCGACTCTTTTCGCCTTTATCAAAAGTATCTACAAATGGAAGCGTTGTATATTAAAGATAACATAGAATATGAATAAGTCACTCACCATATAGAATTAATAATTGTCAAATTATTTTTTTGAAAATGATAGATGATTATGTGACTAACATGATAATTAAAATAAATTTAGATGGAACTTGAAGGAAGTTTCTTAAGCTATTGTACGTTGAAAGTTGAAATGATGAAAGTTCGGTATGGTTGAAGATGATGATGTAGGGTGTTTCAAGAACATGGACATAACATCAGTGTAATCTTCATATGAAGGAGTTACTGTTGTTTACTGGATTTGAAGTGATTCGAGTTGTATAGAGTGGAATAGAATCTATGTGAGTCTTCTACATCTTGTTTGTTGTTTAAACATTGTTTTCTTTATTGATGTGGTAAGATTCTAAGAACAATCTTGTTTTGTAATGTGGCTCCTTTTCTAATACTTCTGTTTCTTCGAATGCGGGAGTATGTTTGGTTGCATATACATGTGTAGAAAGTGCACATTTGTTGGGATTGCGTTTACAGTCGCTTCTATGTTGGGTTAGACGACTTCTTAACCACTGGGAAGTTTGGCCAATGTAACAAGCCTGGCAACTGCAGACTATCTTGTAGATTAGGTTACTGTCAAGTAATTTAGGTGTAGGGTTCTTTATTTTGGTAAAAAGATTCTGAATAGTATTGTTGTATTCGAAGGAAATGGTAATGTCTGGTTGTTTAAGTACCTTAACCAACAGTGGAGTTAGTCTTTGTATGAATGGCAATTTCTTGTGCATAATGTTGTTGTGTTCTGTTGATAAATTTTTAGGATTGTTGTTGACTGTCAGAGTATTGGTGTAAATCAGTTTACGTAAGAGTTGTTTAGGGTAGCCGTTATTTAATAAAGTATCGAAGAGAATTTTCTTGTTTTTGTTTAAAAATTGTGGGTCAGAGATCTTCTGTATGCGTTGTTTCATGGCATTGATTGTGCCGACTTTATGTTTGAATGAATGGTTAGAGAAAAAATTTAGGTATCTACCTGAATTTGTAGGTTTGGTAAACCAGTCAAAGATTAAAGAATTGTTAGGTCCTCTGATGACTATGGTATCGAGGAAAGGTAATCTTCCATTTATTTCTATTTCACTTGTGAATTGTAGATGCTCATTAAAGCTGTTGAATGTGGCTATGGTTTCTTCAATATTGTCGGGTGGGGTTGAACATATGATGTCATCGACGTACTTGACGAGGAATGTCATTTCATAAGGTAGTCGTGGAAGCACAGAGTCTAGAAGGAGTCCATAACAATCTGGCTAATGACAGGTGATATTGGGGAGCCCATTGGTGTGCCGAATAACTGGAGATAATAACAATCTTGAAAAGCGAAATAGGTGTTGTTGAAGATAAGGTTAACAGTACTTAGGAAATAATCTACTGAAATTTTGCAGTGAGGTTCAATAGTTGACCATTTTTCTTTGATGATATTGAGGATTAAGGTTAGTGGAATGTTAGTAAATAACGATGTGACATCTAGAGAGATAAGAATGTGATTTTTGGGAAGTTTAAAAATACTTCAAACTGCTTTTCCACCAAAAAACTATAACATCAAAGATAGTTTCACATTCGTAGACAAATTCAAAAACTTTAAACTTCCCAAAAATCACATTCTTATCTCTCTGCAGTTGCCAGGCTTGTTACATTGGCCAAACTTCCCAGTGGTTAAGAAGTCGTCTAACCCAACATAGAAGCGACTGTAAACGCAATCCCAACAAATGTGCACTTTCTACACATGTATATGCAACCAAACATACTCCCGCATTCGAAGAAACAGAAGTATTAGAAAAGGAGCCACATTACAAAACAAGATTGTTCTTAGAATCTTACCACATCAATAAAGAAAAACAATGTTTAAACAACAAACAAGATGTAGAAGACTCACATAGATTCTATTCCACTCTATACAACTCGAATCACTTCAAATCCAGTAAACAACAGTAACTCCTTCATATGAAGATTACACTGATGTTATGTCCATGTTCTTGAAACACCCCTACATCATCATCTTCAACCATACCGAACTTTCATCATTTCAACTTTCAACGTACAATAGCTTAAGAAACTTCCCTTCAAGTTCCATCTAAATTTATTTTAATTATCATGTTAGTCACATAATCATCTATCATTTTCAAAAAAATAATTTGACAATTATTAATTCTATATGGTGAGTGACTTATTCATATTCTATGTTATCTTTAATATACAACGCTTCCATTTGTAGATACTTTTGATAAAGGCGAAAAGAGTCGCCGAAACGTTAAGAATAATAAAAATAAACTTTTAAATTTTACACCAACTTTTATTACTTGGACTTCATACCCAATATACAAACAACTTATCATTAAAATATTTATACTATACAGTCCATTATTGATAAATATACAAGAAAGAAGTGTTTTTCTATTACAGAAATGGGTTTTTATAACTATATCAAATTATATTATGGAGAAGACGTTGTATTTTACCTAAAGATTTGGGCTAATAACACCATCCAACAAGCCAACCTACTAAACCGAATTCACTTTTTAGAACGATGTAGAAGAAACAAAATCACCCCAACCATATTAAGAATATATTATTCAACACAAGCAACTTACTAAACAATACAAACCAAAGAAATAGACAAAGGATAAACAACCACTTGAAAAGATCATCCGCCTTCATTATTAATTTAGAAATCCAAAATAGCCACAGCATGTTAACACGTTGCTACAAAAACATGCACAATGCTATAAACTTTGTTATAAGGGCTTTGCCCCAACATATTATACATTCATACGATTATATACAGTCTATACGTTATAGTCGTCATTTTGAAAAAGTCAAGTCTATCAATATTAGTAAATTCTCAAGATTAATTAATGAACAGACAAACCAGTCACGTGTCTTTATAGACAATTCCAAATGGATAGTGAATATTAGTGATGTTCCACTACCAAACGAAATAAAAAACTTTCTATCTTTAGGACCAAAATTCAACATAAAGCCGTTAACTAAAGATATTCACATTGGCAAGCTATTAGGACGAATAGAATCCATTCTTGACTCTACTGAAGTACCCCAAAGACAAAAGACATCAACAGAGGCAAAATAAACAACATAATCTTGAACTTTGCCAACAAACCTATCAACAACCAACAAGAAAACGAATTCAGATCACAATTCTACAAAACAAAAAGATTCTTATCTGATAACCCTAATTTAATTGTAACTAAAGCAGATAAAGGTGCTGTCACTGTCATCATGGACAAGCAACAATATGTCGATAAATCCTTAGAATTGTTATCTGATACTACAACTTATAAACTCTTACGTCCAAGATCCAACCTTCACCACCCAAAACGTGTCAACGATCATATAAAATTACTCCACAGTAAAGGCATGTTAAACGATAATGAAAAGAAACAACTATACATCTGCAATGCAATCCCAGGCAAATACTACGGACTACCAAAAATCCACAAACCTTTACTTACACTCAGACCTATCATTTCATCTGTAAATACTCCCACGTATTTGGTAGCCACCTTCATTTCAAAAATACTTCAAACTGCTTTTCCACCAAAAAACTATAACATCAAAGATAGTTTCACATTCGTAGACAAATTCAAAAACTTTAAACTTCCCAAAAATCACATTCTTATCTCTCTAGATGTCACATCGTTATTTACTAACATTCCACTAACCTTAATCCTCAATATCATCAAAGAAAAATGGTCAACTATTGAACCTCACTGCAAAATTTCAGTAGATTATTTCCTAAGTACTGTTAACCTTATCTTCAACAACACCTATTTCGCTTTTCAAGATTGTTATTATCTCCAGTTATTCGGCACACCAATGGGCTCCCAATATCACCTGTCATTAGCCAGATTGTTATGGACTCCTTCTAGACTCTGTGCTTCCACGACTACCTTATGAAATGACATTCCTCGTCAAGTACGTCGATGACATCATATGTTCAACCCCACCCGACAATATTGAAGAAACCATAGCCACATTCAACAGCTTTAATGAGCATCTACAATTCACAAGTGAAATAGAAATAAATGGAAGATTACCTTTCCTCGATACCATAGTCATCAGAGGACCTAACAATTCTTTAATCTTTGACTGGTTTACCAAACCTACAAATTCAGGTAGATACCTAAATTTTTTCTCTAACCATTCATTCAAACATAAAGTCGGCACAATCAATGCCATGAAACAACGCATACAGAAGATCTCTGACCCACAATTTTAAAAAAAAACAAGAAAATTCTCTTCGATACTTTATTAAATAACGGCTACCCTAAACAACTCTTACGTAAACTGATTTACACCAATACTCTGACAGTCAACAACAATCCTAAAAATTTATCAACAGAACACAACAACATTATGCACAAGAAATTGCCATTCATACAAAGACTAACTCCACTGTTGGTTAAGGTACTCAAACAACCAGACATTACCATTTCCTTCGAATACAACAATACTATTCAGAATCTTTTACCAAAATAAATAACCCTACACCTAAATTACTTGACAGTAACCTAATCTACAAGATAGTCTGCAGTTGCCAGGCTTGTTACATTGGCCAAACTTCCCAGTGGTTAAGAAGTCGTCTAACCCAACATAGAAGCGACTGTAAACGCAATCCCAACAAATGTGCACTTTCTACACATGTATATGCAACCAAACATACTCCCGCATTCGAAGAAACAGAAGTATTAGAAAAGGAGCCACATTACAAAACAAGATTGTTCTTAGAATCTTACCACATCAATAAAGAAAAACAATGTTTAAACAACAAACAAGATGTAGAAGACTCACATAGATTCTATTCCACTCTATACAACTCGAATCACTTCAAATCCAGTAAACAACAGTAACTCCTTCATATGAAGATTACACTGATGTTATGTCCATGTTCTTGAAACACCCCTACATCATCATCTTCAACCATACCGAACTTTCATCATTTCAACTTTCAACGTACAATAGCTTAAGAAACTTCCCTTCAAGTTCCATCTAAATTTATTTTAATTATCATGTTAGTCACATAATCATCTATCATTTTCAAAAAAATAATTTGACAATTATTAATTCTATATGGTGAGTGACTTATTCATATTCTATGTTATCTTTAATATACAACGCTTCCATTTGTAGATACTTTTGATAAAGGCGAAAAGAGTCGCCGAAACGTTAAGAATAATAAAAATAAACTTTTAAATTTTACACCAACTTTTATTACTTGGACTTCATACCCAATATACAAACAACTTATCATTAAAATATTTATATATATATATATATATATATATATATATATATATATATATATACACAGTGCTTCCCAAAAGTAACGGATATATTCGATTAAATGATTATTGACAATTTCTGAGTAAAAAGCTCTGACACGTTGATTTTTATTTTTAAATTGTCATTTAATTATATAACTTTTAACCCCCTTCAACCCCTAAGCGCTAGCATCCCCTACTTAAAAATTTTAAATGGCAATGTACCCCTTGTGATACCTCAATTAATACCATTTTTCATGTAGAAATAAAATTTTACAAAAAAAATCTACATCGGTTGATAAATAACTGTTTTATTCAATAAAAACTTATTCGCTTAAAGTGCCAATTATGGGGTATGCCTTTACAAACAAAATGTTTGTAAAGTGTCAAATAAGTTTAGTAAAAATACGTTAGTTAAGTGCGTGTTGCTTGTTTAATAATAAATCGGTTTTATTCAATAAACAAAACTTGAATAAAAAACAAAAACAAACCCAATTAAATTAAATGTTCAAACTGCTGTCCGTTAGTCGCTAGGCAGTATCCTAATCTAGAGACAAACTCTTGTTGAACTTTGTTTACTATCTGAGGGGAAATTAAGCGAATTTCATTCCGAGTTCTCTGCTTTAACTCGTTTACGTTTTGAGGCCTATTCAGATACACTTTAGATTTTAAATAACCCCAGAGGAAATAATCCAAAGGGGTTAAGTCGGGAGACCTAGCGGTCCATTCAATTTGCCCTCGTTTACCAATCCATCTCATAGGAAATACTTGGTCGAAATATTCCCGTACTGGACGTGTATAGTGGGGAGGCGCACCATCTTGCTGTAGCTAATTGCTGGGATGAGGTGAATCAGGATCTTCTGCATTCGGATGCAGTACCGCTAAAGCCCGAATTAATTCAAATTAGAGAAAATTTATATACTGTTCTCCATTGAGTGTTCTCTCAAAAAAGTACGGTCCAATAACTTTATTACCCACTATCCCCGCCCAAACATTAATCTTTTTTGGAAATTGTATATTTACTTCCATCATCCAATGCGGAATCTCATCAGCTCAATAACGGCAATTCTGCTTATTAACGGTACCATTTAAATAAAATGTTGCCTCATCAGAAAACATAATATTTCTTTCCAATCCAGGAATTTCATTGCAAAGTTCCATCATTGTCTCACAAAATTGCGCTCGCTTATCAAAATCATCATCTGGTAACTTTTGCACTTTGTAAGGGTGAAACTTTTGCTTACGGAGAAATCTATGAACTGCACTTTTTAATGCATTTAACTGTGAAGCGACTCCCGCAACGCTTGAATACGGATTTTCCTGCACAAATAGCAAGTCATCCTATTCTGAATCTTCATCTAAAGCTGATGGATGTCCATCTTCAGATTTATCTCGTACGTGTCCAATATTCCGAAATGTATTTACAATTCGGCTTATCGTTGATTGCGAGATTGGGGGGAGGTAGTAGTGAATTTGATTGAATAAAATTCGAACTTCTTCGAATTCTATCTCCAAAGCCCATCATCATTAAAATTACAATCCTTTCGGCTTCGTTAAGTCTCATTTTTGCTGACTTATTATTAAACAAGCAACACGCACTTAACTAACGTACTTTCACTAAACTTATTTGACACTTTACAAACATTTTGTTTGTAAAGGCATACCCGATAATTGGCACTTTAAGCGAATAAGTTTTTATTGAATAAAACAGTTATTTATTAACCGATATAGAATTTTTTGTAAAACTTTATTTCTGCATGAAAAATGCTATTAATTGAGGTATCACAAAGGGTACATTGCCATTTAAAATTTTTAAGTAGGGAATGCTAGCGCTTAGGGGTTGAAGGGTGGGGGGTTAAAAGTTATATAATTAAATGACAATTTAAAAATAAAAATCGACGTGTCAGAGCTTTTTACTCAGAAATTGTCAATAATCATTTAATCGAATATATCCGTTACTTTTGGGAAGCACTGTATATATATATATATATATATATATATATATATATATATATATCATTTATGCACACGCGCGCACGCACTCACACTCGCACAGGCACAAGCGCACACGCACACACACACTCACTCACTTACTTACTCACTCACTTACTCACACACATGCGCGCGCATGTACTCACGCATACTCGCACACGCGCGTGCGCGCACACACGCACGCGTACACGCGCACGCACACGCGCACACACACACGCACACACACACAAATTTGTTAATACGGCTCCTATATCACAACATGGTATTGCAGTCTATTAGAAAACACCATTGTGTGTATCTGTATGGAGTTTTATTAAGAGAGCAATCCTTTTTACCTTCCAGTTGCTGTTGTCCACTGCTACTCATGAATATTTGTAGCTCTCTTCATGCGCGAAGGTGTTGTATTAATTTAAAACTGGATATGTCTGGTTGCTGTGCAAACAGCATTCCAGTTGTAGATAAAAGTTTATAAGACATGTGTGCATGATGTCTTACATTCAAAAACATTTTCTAAATATTATTTAATGTGTTTATATTAAACCTGCCGAAATATTTATTTATATTATACATTGTTATTTTTTAGAATTTTCCAGTTATGATGTTAAATTACTTCAATATTGTCGAGAACCTTGCCGTTTCGAATTGATGTGTAAACATATTTGTTCAGGATCATGTGGTAGATGTATACAGGGACGTATACACACAACATGCAAGGAAAAATGTGGGGCAACCCTAGTATGTGGACATGAATGTCTAATTCCATGCAGACAAACTTGTCTCCCGTGCACTCAGCGGTGCGGTTTCAAATGCCCTCATAGTAAATGTAGAAAGATATGTGGTGAGCCTTGCACAAAATGTGTTGAACCATGTATTCGTAAGTGCGACCATGCATTTTGTAAGGCTAAATGTGGAGAAATATGTACAGTGCCTCCATGTAAGGAGCCATGCCCTAAAAGATTGAAATGCGGACATAGGTGTGTTGGGTTTTGTGGAGATCCGTGTCCACCTCTGTGTCGTATCTGTAATCATGATGAGCTGACTGAGGTATTTTTTGGTTCTGAAGAGGAAGAAGATGCAAGATTTGTACTGCTTTTAGAATGTAAGCATGTTGTTGAAAGTGAAGGAATGGAGCAATGGCTTGAACAAGCTAGTCACGAAATTGGTTATAAACGATGTCCAAAATGTAAAACTATTTTATGTATAACAGAACGCTATAGCGATGTTATTAAAGTGGCGAAGGCTGATGTTATAAATATTAAAAGGCGCCTTTTCGGAGGTGCTACAGTTAATGAAACAAAACAGCTACAGTTGCTACGACAGTTTAAGGAACTATCTGTGCGTGCTGCACATATTGAAAAATGTTAGTATTCAGTAGTACATTTATTCACTTACTTAGGGATATTAATTTTAGATTCGAACTGTATATCCACAGTTATTGCAGACCTTACTGCTGCTATCAAACCAGTTAGAAACGATAGAAGACAACCAATAAATATGAATCTTATTAATACATTCACGGCAAAAATGCAAATACTTGAAAAAATTGTAAATATTTTCAACGAAGCCGAACTAAAGAAAAATAACACAATTCAGCATATGTTCAAATTGATCAAGTTGTTATTGAAACCTATACTACCTGCTGACCAAAGAATAACAAATCAGGAGATTGGAGACTTGGAGAGAGAAGTATACAGATTAGTTCGTTTAGCCCAATTATCTCAAATTGAAGAGGGCATTACTGTTACTATCACATCTGAAATTTCTAAACTTTATACTGAAATAAAAGATATGATATTTGCTATTCATATCTTCAGTGACAATTATAATGTTACTATTAAGAATAAAATTTTGGACTTCCATAAGAAAGTTAAAAGCAGATTGGAAATTGTTACAGAACGTGAACGTGTAGAAATTGTTCGAGCAATGGGAATGGGATCTGGTCACTGGTATAAATGTCCCAATGGCCATTATTATGCAATTGGTGAATGTGGTCGTGCAATGCAAGTAGGTACTTGTATTGAATGCGGCGAATCCGTTGGTGGTACAGGGCATCGATTATTATCAACTAATCAACATGCAAGTGAAATGGTTAATTCTAGCCGTCCTGCATGACCATCTCGCTAATTATAAATAAACGACAATGTTAGATTTAAGTCTATATAAAATATTGTAAATACAAGTTTCTAGTGCAGTTTACATGTCGTATTTTAGTAGTATAACCAAAGTAACAACTAATGTATCACTAGCTTTAAGTGCTCCACTTATGTTTCAATAAGAGGTTCATTACTTTGCTGTCGATCAAATGCATAATACCCCTTACTTATACAATGTTCAAAGTTTCAATAAATGTTTCTCAACGATTAATTTTATTATCGATTCATCATCATTAGGTCTTCAGTAATGAAATTGGTTAGACCCATACCTCCATTGTTTCTGATTCTGAACTAAACTACACATGTCCCTGAAATTCCCGCAGCCTTATGCTTTCTGTGTGTAATAGGTTAATCTAGCTCTATCTCTATCTCCCTTTTTTCTTATCTCTACTTGTAATAAATCCCGCACTATTTCCCAAATGCTTTGGAAAATGTTTTACCCCTATACTTCTATTTTCTTTGTTATCCACAGGTATCTTTCTTCCCCTACTATTGCTAGAGTTACTAACTTTGTCTGTCCATGCTATCATCGTCACACTCTGAAGCACCACTGTCCAAAAGCTTCTACTTTTTTCTGTCTGTTTTTTCTACTGTGCCAATTTGTTTCCTGGTTTCCATGTTTGTTGTCTTCAAACAGCAGCTGTTCTTTCTTGGTAGCTTCAGCACGGCTCCCCTTCTATCATTTTCTAAATATAATCCTATTTCACTGATATGCAGTGATAATGTGAAAGGGTCTCTCTACAAAACTCCATCGTAGAGTCCTTTGAACAGGCATGCCCGGTCAGGACAGATTCTACTCGCTCCAGTACTCCATGGTGGGGCGCGGAGCTACAGAAGCTGAAAAAGACCCTGGGCAAACTGTTTAATAAGGCAAAGAACACCAGAAGTATGGCTGACTGGGAGGCATATAAAAGCCACCAGCGACTATACAAAACGACAATTAGAAAACGACAGAGAGACTCATGGAAGACCTTCTGTAACTCAGTCGAGTCTACCAATGCAATCTCTCGCATTAACAGGATCTTGTCCAAAGACCCTCGTCATCAACCATGCTGTCTGAAACGTGTGGATGGTACATACACAACCAACGAGGCAGAAACAGCGGAGTTACTCGCGGACACGCACTTTCCAGGCAGTGTCACACGACCTTTGTCTTACGGGTTGGATCAACCCAGCTCGGCTAACGGGGCCGACTGGGAGGTTTCTAACCGGGTAGTGGATGAGAGAAAAATTAAATGGGCTATCTCAACTCTCAAACCGTTTAAGTCCCCTGGAAAGGATGGCATCTTCCCCGCCCTACTACAGTGGGGAGTGGAGAGGCTGACACCGTTCCTTGTGGTACTTTTAGGGGCTGTATTGCTTTAGATACATCCCCAGCAGTTGGAGAGAGGTTAGAGTTGTCTTCATTCCTAAACCAGGCCGGAAGGACTACTCCCAGGCTAAATCCTACAGACCGATCAGTCTCACGTCTTTTTTGCTAAAGACCTTGGAGAGATTGTGCGACAATGATATGAGGGAGAGGATAATGCTTTCTTATCCACTTCACCCAAATCAACACGCCTTTATACCAGGTAAATCAACGGAATCTGCCCTGCACGCTGTTGTAGGACGGATCGAAAAAACCCTAGACAATAACATGTCCGCCTTAGGCGCATTTATTGATATTGAGGGTGCGTTCAGCGAAACTACTTTCGCAAGCATCGATAGAGCTCTACGGACACATGGAGCTGAGGACACCCTTCGGCAGTTTACCATGCAGATTCTGCAATGTCGACGGGTACACATAAATGTGGGGGAAACCTCAGTAATTAGGGTGGTGGATAAAGGCTGTCCCCAGGGGGGCGTGCTGTCACCGCTACTATGGAATTTAGTAGTGGACAGCCTTCTCAAACGTCTTAATGAGGCAGGTTTCTTCACGATAGGTTACGCCGACGACTTAGCTATTCTAATAGTCGGCAAATTCGAACAAGTGCTGTGTAATTTGATGCAAGCAGCACTAAGGATCACGGAGCTCTGGTGCTCCGACAACTTTTTAACCATCAACCCCAACAAAACGGCGTTGGTGTTGTTTTCCAATAAAAGGAAGCTGACGGTAACTAAATTGCCAATGCTCTTCCAAACTTCCTGCCCTTATCAGCAGAAGTCAAGTATCTGGGCATTATACTTGATAAGAAGCTGAACTGGGCCAAACACCTACAAATGAAAACTAGCAAAGCCAACCAAGTGTTCTGGCAATGCAAACGTGCCATAGGCAAACTTTGGGGTCTCCCACCAAAGGCTGTCCTGTGGCTATACATCATGGTAGTAAGGCCGATGCTCTGTTATGGCGCTGTAGTCTGGTGGCGCAGGACCAGACTGGCCCATACAGTCCAAGACCTTACTCATATCCAAAGGGTGGCTTGTCTAAACATTACAGGTGCATTGCGTTCCACACCTACTGCAGCCTTAGAAGCCATCTTAGGCCTCCCTCCGCTGGACCTACATGTGGAGGAGGTGGCTTTGAGAGCGGCAATGAGGCTGCGGTTCAAAGGTCTATGGATCGATAAGGGAGGCGGTGGTAGACACCACAACATACTAAGAGAGGCGGTGCGGAACACACCTATCTTGGGAGGAGTGGTTGATTCGATCGCACCCATAATCATTTCCAGGAGGCGCTTTGGGGTTTGTCTAAACACTGAGGACGCCTCCTTAACGGAGATCTCCATCTACACAGATGGCTCCAAAACAAATGAAGGTACCGGGGCAGGCATTTTCTCCGATGACCTAGACCTTCATGAAAGTGTTGCGCTGGGCAGGCTGGTAACTGTCTTCCAAGCGGAGGTCATAGCCATTATGCACGGCGCTAACGCCATACTGGAACGTGGAATCCAGAACAAAGCTATACGCATCTTGAGCGATAGTAGAGCAGCTCTTCTGAGCTTAAACAAGCAGAAGCTTCTCTCGGGGTGGTATACCAATGCCATCGTGTTCTCGAGCTCGTTTCTGATACAAACGCCCTTGAACTGGTTTGGATCAAAGGGCATTCAGGAGTACATGGTAACGAACAGGCAGATTCTTTGGCGAGGCAGGAGCGGCTCGGGGTTTTGTCGGCCCTGAGCCATCGGTTGCTATTGCGCCATCTGTGGTGTTCTCCATGATAAGACAAATAACCCACCGCCGTCACAAGGATAGGTGGGCTTGTACATCAAGCTGCCGGCAGGCAAAATGTTTATAAGGTCTCCCATGACCAAAATAGAAAAATTTGTCATACGCTTGCCAAGACAGAAACTACGGCTACTAGTAGGTATTCTGTCCGGGCATTGCACTTAAGGAAGCACCTGCACAGGATGGGTCTGTCAGACAACCCCACCTGTCGCGGTTGTCAACAGGAGGATGAGACGGCGGAACACATTCTGTGCACCTGTCCGGTACTCGCCCGACTTCGAGGATCCATGCTGGGGACTTTTGGCCCGAGAAGGCCGGAATTGAGACACCCCTGGTCCGACATCCTCAAATTCACCTGCAAGGTCGGGTGGTTGAGCAATGAAGGACCAACCTAGGGCAAGGAAGGCAGCACAATGGGCCCACCAGGAGGCCTAAGTGCGCGTGGCTTTAAGTCACCCTTCCCAAGTTAATCAATCAATCAATCATGTGAAAGGGGTTAAATAACCCAAGGCTATTAAAATCGCCCAACCTGAATTAATGGTTTTCCAATAAATCCTTTCGCACAATTGAGAATATTATAAAACCAACACCTGCAGTTTATAAAAATCAGGTTTAAGAACAGTTATTATTTTTGTAATTATGTTTTCCTTAATGGCACTGTTTGGACGCATACCTCCATTGCTTTCTATTCTGAGCTAACCTACACATTTGTCTGAAATTTCCACAACCTACTTTATGTAATGTTAAAATTTGTAAAGTTAAGAAACGCAAAAGTCTGACAAAAACAAAGGACAATAAAGTAAGAGCTTGCACGAATCACGATTAAGGATAAAAAGATAAAAAAAATTTAGAAAGACTGACACGGAGTCTGGAGTGATTCACATAGACAAGAATTTCATACGTGGCTGAAGTTGTCTTCATCTTCATCTTCATCTTTGCTTAAATTACAGCGGTCCAGTTAAATATTGCAACAAATAAAACTATAATACTGTATGCTTGCAAAATAGAATTAACCTGCAAAACATATATAAAAAAACATGAAAACGAATTTGCCGACCTTCTAGTAGGGCAAGAAGGTGGCGAAAACGGCAAATTAATTTGCAGTATAAAATTTTCAATTTTCAATAAACTTCTAGTGTTAGTTTTCATGTATTACCAAAAATGGTTAGTTATAATACCATAAGACATAAGACTAAGGTACAATTATCAACTCTTCAGCAGGGGCAGAAGGGGTCGAAGACGGCAATTCAAATTTCATAATCAAATTTTCGATTTTTGAAAGTTTTCAGTGTTTGGTTTCAATTGTGACCAAGAACGGTTAGTTGCTGTACCAAAACCTTAGGAAAAAGTTACCAACCCTCCGGCAGGGGTAGAAGGGGTCGTAAACGGCAATTCAAATTTCATAATCAAATTTTCGATTTTTGAATGTTTTCAGTGTTTGGTTTCAATTGTGATCAAGAACGGTTAGTTGCAATACCAAGACCTTAGAAAAAATTACCAACGCTCCGGCAGGGGTACAAGGGGTCGTAAACGGCAATTCAAATTTCATAATCAAATTTTCGATTTTTGAAAGTTCTCAGTGTTTGGTTTCAATTGTGATCAAGAACGGTTAGTTGCTGTACCAAAACCTTAGGAAAAACTTACCAACCCTCCGGCAGGGGTAGAAGGGGTCGTAAACGGCAATTCAAATTTCATAATCAAATTTTCGATTTTTGAATGTTTTCAGTGTTTGGTTTCAATTGTGATCAAGAACGGTTAGTTGCAATACCAAGACCTTAGAAAAAATTACCAACGCTCCGGCAGGGGTACAAGGGGTCGTAAACGGCAATTCAAATTTCATAATCAAATTGTCGATTTTTGAAAGTTCTCAGTGTTTGGTTTCAATTGTGACCAAGAACGGTTAGTTGCTGTACCAAAACCTTAGGAAAAACTTACCAACCCTCCGGCAGGGGTAGAAGGGGTCGTAAACGGCAATTCAAATTTCATAATCAAATTTTCGATTTTTGAAAGTTTTCAGTGTTTGGTTTCAATTGTGACCAAGAACGGTTAGTTGCTGTACCAAAACCTTAGGAAAAAGTTACCAACCCTCCGGCAGGGGTAGAAGGGGTCGTAAACGGCAATTCAAATTTCATAATCAAATTTTCGATTTTTGAATGTTTTCAGTGTTTGGTTTCAATTGTGATCAAGAACGGTTAGTTGCAATACCAAGACCTTAGAAAAAATTACCAACGCTCCGGCAGGGGTACAAGGGGTCGTAAACGGCAATTCAAATTTCATAATCAAATTTTCGATTTTGAAAGTTTTCAGTGTTTGGTTTCAATTGTGACCAAGAACGGTTAGTTGCAATACCAAGACCTTAGAAAAATTACCAACCCTCCGGCAGGGGTAGAAGGAGTCGTACGCTGCACTTCAAATTTCATAATCAAATTTTCGATTTTGAAAGTTTTCAGTGTTTGGTTTCAATTGTGACCAAGAACGGTTAGTTGCAATACCAAGACCTTAGGAAAAAATTACCAACCCTCCGGCAGGGGTAGAAGGAGTCGTAAACGGCAATTCAAATTTCATAATCAAATTTTTGATTTTTGAAAGTTCTCAGTGTTTGGTTTCAATTGTGACCAAGAACGGTTAGTTGCTGTACCAAAACCTTAGGAAAAAGTTACCAACCCTCCGGCAGAGGTAGAAGGGTCGTAAACGGCAATTCAAATTTCATAATCAAATTTTCGATTTTGAAAGTTTTCAGTGTTTGGTTTCAATTGTGACCAAGAACGGTTAGTTGCAATACCAAAACCTTAGGAAAAATTACCAACCCTCCGGCAGGGGTAGAAGGCGTCGTAAACGGCAATTCAAATTTCATAATCAAATTTTCGATTTTGAAAGTTTTCAGTGTTTGGTTTCAATTGTGACCAAGAACGGTTAGTTGCAATACCAAAATCCTTAAAAAATTACCAACCTCCGGCAGGGGTAGAAGGGTCGTAAACGGCAATTCAAATTTCATAATCAAATTTTCGATTTTGAAAGTTTTCAGTGTTTGGTTTCAATTGTGACCAAGAACGGTTAGTTGCTGTACCAAAACCTTAGGAAAAAATTACCAACCCTCCGGCAGGGGTAGAAGGGGTCGTAAACGGCAATTCAAATTTCATAATCAAATTTTCGATTTTTGAAAGTTTTCAGTGTTTGGTTTCAATTGTGACCAAGAACGGTTAGTTGCTGTACCAAAACCTTAGGAAAAAATTACCAACCCTCCGGCAGGGGTAGAAGGGGTCGTAAACGGCAATTCAAATTTCATAATCAAATTTTCGATTTTGAAAGTTTTCAGTGTTTGGTTTCAATTGTGACCAAGAACGGTTAGTTGCTGTACCAAAACCTTAGGAAAAAGTTACCAACCCTCCGGCAGGGGTAGAAGGGGTCGTAAACGGCAATTCAAATTTCATAATCAAATTTTCGATTTTTGAAAGTTTTCAGTGTTTGGTTTCAATTGTGAACAAGAACGGTTAGTTGCAATACCAAGACCTTAGAAAAATTACCAACCCTCCGGCAGGGTAGAATGGGTCGTAAACGGCAATTCAAATTTCATAATCAAATTTTCGATTTTGAAAGTTTTCAGTGTTTGGTTTCAATTGTGACCAAGAACGGTTAGTTGCAATACCAAAACCTTAGGAAAAATTACCAACCCTCCGGCAGGGGTAGAAGGGTCGTAAACGGCAATTCAAATTTCATAATCAAATTTTCGATTTTTGAAAGTTTTCAGTGTTTGGTTTCAATTGTGATCCAAGAACGGTTAGTTGCAATGTACCAAAACCTTAGGAAAAATTACCAACCCTCCGGCAGGGGTAGAAGGGGTCGTAAACGGCAATTCAAATTTCATAATCAAATTTTCGATTTTGAAAGTTTTCAGTGTTTGGTTTCAATTGTGACCAAGAACGGTTAGTTGCTGTACCAAAACCTTAGGAAAAAGTTACCAACCCTCCGGCAGGGTAGAAGGGTCGTAAACGGCAATTCAAATTTCATAATCAAATTTTCGATTTTGAAAGTTTTCAGTGTTTGGTTTCAATTGTGACCAAGAACGGTTAGTTGCAATACCAAAACCTTAGGAAAAATTACCAACCCTTCGGCAGTGGTAGAAAGGGTCGTAAACGGCAATTCAAATTTCATAATCAAATTTTCGATTTTGAAAGTTTTCAGTGTTTGGTTTCAATTGTGACCAAGAACGGTTAGTTGCTGTACCAAAATCCTTAGGAAAAATTACCAACCCTCCGGCAGCGGTAGAAGGGTCGTAAACGGCAATTCAAATTTCATAATCAAATTTTCGATTTTGAAAGTTTTCAGTGTTTGGTTTCAATTGTGACCAAGAACGGTTAGTTGCTGTACCAAAACCTTAGGAAAAAATTACCAACCCTTCGGCAGGGGTAGAAAGGGTCGTAAACGGCAATTCAAATTTCATAATCAAATTTTCGATTTTTAAAAGTTTTCAGTGTTTGGTTTCAATTGTGATCAAGAACGGTTAGTTGCAATACCAAGACCTTAAGAAAAAAAACCAACCCTCCGGCAGGGGTACAAGGGGTCGTAAACGGCAATTCAAATTTCATAATCAAATTTTTGATTTTTGAAAGTTTTCAGTGTTTGGTTTCAATTGTGACCAAGAACGGTTAGTTTCTGTACCAAAACCTTAGGAAAAAGTTACCAACCCTCCGGACAGAGGGTAGAAGGGGTCGTAAACGGCAATTCAAATTTTATAATCAAATTTTCGATTTTTGAAAGTTTTCAGTGTTTGGTTTCAATTGTGAACAAGAACGGTTAGTTGCAATACCAAAACCTTAGGAAAAAATTACCAACCCTCTGGCAGTGGTAGAAGGGGTCGTAAACGGCAATTCAAATTCCATAATCAAATTTTCGATTTTTGAAAGTTTTCAGTGTTTGGTTTCAATTGTGACCAAGAACGGTTAGTTGCTGTACCAAAACCTTAGGAAAAAATTACCAACCCTTCGGCAGGGGTAGAAGGGGTCGTAAACGGCAATTCAAATTTCATAATCAAATTTTCGATTTTTGAAAGTTTTCAGTGTTTGGTTTCAATTGTGAACAAGAACGGTTAGTTGCAATACCAAAACCTTAGGAAAAAATTACCAACCCTCCGGCAGGGGTAGAATGGGTCGTAAACGGAAATTCAAATTTCATAATCAAATTTTCGATTTTTAAAAGTTTTCAGTGTTTGTTTTCAATTGTGACCAAGAACGGTTAGTTGCTGTACCAAAACCTTAGGAAAAAATTACTAACCCTCCGGCAAGGGTAGAAGGGGTCGTAAACGGCAATTCAAATTTCATAATCAAATTTTCGATTTTTGATAGTTTTCAGTGTTTGGTTTCAATTGTGATCAAGAACGGTTAGTTGCTGTACCAAAATTTTAGGAAAAAATTACCAACCCTCCGACAGGGGTAGAAGGGGTCGTAAACGGCAATTCAAATTTCATAATCAAATTTTCGATTTTTGAAAGTTTTCAGTGTTTGGTTTCAATTGTGACCAAGAACGGTTAGTTGCAATACCAAGACCTTAGGAAAAAATTACCAACCCTCCGGCAAGGGTAGAATGAGTCGTAAACGGAAATTCAAATTTCATAATCAAATTTTTGATTTTTGAAAGTTTTCAGTGTTTGGTTTCAATTGTGACCAAGAACGGTTAGTTGCTGTACCAAAACCTTAGGAAAAATTACCAACCCTCCGGCAGGGGTAGAAGGGTCGTAAACGGCAATTCAAATTTCATAATCAAATTTTCGATTTTGAAAGTTTTCAGTGTTTGGTTTCAATTGTGACCAAGAACGGTTAGTTGCTGTACCAAAACCTTAGGAAAAATTACCAACCCTCCGGCAGGGGTAGAAGGGTCGTAAACGGCAATTCAAATTTCATAATCAAATTTTCGATTTTGAAAGTTTTCAGTGTTTGGTTTCAATTGTGACCAAGAACGGTTAGTTGCAGTACCAAAACCTTAGGAAAAATTACCAACCCTCCGGCAGGGGTAGAAAGGGTCGTAAACGGCAATTCAAATTTCATAATCAAATTTTCGATTTTTAAAAGTTTTCAGTGTTTGGTTTCAATTGTGACCAAGAACGGTTAGTTGTTGTACCAAAACCTTAGGAAAAATTACCAACCCTCCGGCAGGGTAGAAGGGTCGTAAACGGCAATTCAAATTTCATAATCAAATTTTCGATTTTTAAAGTTTTCAGTGTTTGGTTTCAATTGTGACCAAGAACGGTTAGTTGTTGTACCAAAACCTTAGGAAAAATTACCAACCCTCCGGCAGGGTAGAAGGGTCGTAAACGGCATTCAAATTTCATAATCAAATTTTCGATTTTTGAAAGTTTTCAGTGCTTGGTTTCAATTGTGACCAAGAACGGTTAGTTGTTGTACCAAAACCTTAGGAAAAAATTACCAACCCTCCGGCAGCGGTAGAAGGGGTCGTAAACGGCATTCAAATTTCATAATCAAATTTTCGATTTTTGAAAGTTTTCAGTGTTTGGTTTCAATTGTGACCAAGAACGGTTAGTTGCTGTACCAAAACCTTAGGAAAAAATTACTAACCGTCCGGCAGGGGTAGAAGGGGTCGTAAACGGCAATTCAAATTTCATAATCAAATTTTCGATTTTTGAAAGTTTCCAGTGTTTGGTTTCAATTGTGACCAAGAACGGTTAGTTGCAGTACCAAAACCGTAGGAAAAAATTACCAACCCTCCGGCAGGGGTAGAAAGGGTCGTAAACGGCAATTCAAATTTCATAATCAAATTTTCTATTTTTAAAAGTTTTCAGTGTTTGGTTTCAATTGTGACCAAGAACGGTTAGTTGTTGTACCAAGACCTTAGAAAAAAATTACCAACCCTCCGGCAGGGTTAGAAGGGGTCGTAAACGGCAATTCAAATTTCATAATCAAATTTTTCGGCAGTGGTAGAAGTGGTCGAAGACGGCAATTTAAATTTCAGAATATTTGCGGAGTTATAAGGATTATAAATGATGTGGATCATTGATGCTTCTTGTTTAATTGATGGTTTTTGATACTAATACGGATGTTATTTTTACAATGTACCTCAAATTATGAGAAATATAAAATTCCAATCCATAATACAAACAAACTGCATTCTTGTTAAGGCTATTGTCTTGGCAAATAATCAACTTTAAAGAAGTGAAACAGAAATACATCATTTAGGTAAAAGGCATTGCCAACTTCTCTAGTGCAACCAGAATTAAAGTGCATTGAGTGCCGTGCAAGTTAGGGAGAGGTACAGGGTCCCATACTGCTGCTGTAAGCCACTGGTAAAAGTGCATTAAGGGATTTTTTGCAGCTATGCGAATTAGATAAACTGTCTGCTAAGTTTAGTTAAAAGATTCGTACTGCTTTTTAAGAATGGGCTGTACTGTAACCTGTTTTGTTTATGTTTTAGATATATCTTCCCTAAGTTGAATATCTATTCAATTTTAACAAAGGTGACTTCTATTGTATGTAAGATTCTATTAACAATGATGGGATTTATCTTCATATTTTCCAGGAATTTCAGGTAGACACTTGCACAATAATGACTCATAAGCTAAAGTATTCTTTCTATTCGTCAAAATTGAACTTTTCTATAGGTAATGTCGTAATGGTTTAAGAAGTTTTACAAAAGATTTTATTTAGGGGTGTATTTGTTTATCTTGTAGCTAGTCGTCTTCGGTGCGGTTCAATACTGTGTAAGTTCCTTTTCATTTAAAAAGTACTTCTATGTGTAATCAAAGCCGTGTGCCTAAAGACATTAATAACATTTGTACTTCATTATAATTTGTTTATATTTTTGTTTTATTGTTTTAGTGTTTATGTTTTTAGTTATTAATTCGGTAGAAACAATAAAGTGAAATAAAAAGTGTACCCGACCCGATCATAAAAGAACAATCTCATCTTACCAAATTGTATGTATATATCTTTACTGCAGGTATACAATGTAACTTCGCAATTATTTCTATAGGTATAGGTATACCAATGCCATGTCTCCCTATCATAAGAAGCAGTTTCATACAACGATAGAAATGATAGCTAACGTAATTCGCGAAAATAATTTGTCGATGTGCGAACTGAAAGAAGCAAAATACTACTGTACTAGTGGAATCATCTCAAAATTATGTAAGTGGTTGCAAATAAAAGATAATTTGTCGAATAGATTAAATATATACAACAAAATTAAAAGGTACTGCAAAGCCCAACCACAAATGTTGTTTCAAGCAAATGAATGCATTTTAGATATTTCTCAACAAGACACGCAGCGAAGTAGTAGGAACAAAAACGAAGAAACTGATGAGATTCGCAATCATGCGATTAATAAATTACCTCAGATTATAAGTTTTGGAACGCGAAAAGAATCGGATAATAAAGGAAATAGTGAAATATGCTCTATTGTAGGAACAAATGACCAACAGCTGCAACCAGTGGAAAATGATTTTGTAGATCAAAGAGAATCAGAACGTTCAGAAAAAGCAATGTTGCGGTGGACTTTATTAAAATCACTCCAAACTCAACGATATTTTTCGGATGACATTCCACAGAATCATGAAATACGACGTCAGTTTCTTAAAGAAGCGTTGCCACATATTGAAATCACCTGCGTTTTAGTTTTCAATGGCTATCGTAGGAATAAGAGGACTCCAGATCATATTGTAGAATATGCATTTTGTAAACATACAAATTGTAGAAGCTTTAAATTGCATTACAAAAGAGTCAATATCAATGTTATAGTTCAAGTTTTTTACAAAGGCCCTGTGGCAACCAACCACACCGAAGTATTTTCTTACAACTTCGAGGCCATTTTAGAAATAACATGAAATAAACACTACGAAATCAACTGCCAAACAATGTACGGTGTAAGGATATAGAAACCATAAATCCTGAAATATTGCAGGAAGGTAATTGGCAAAATTTGCGATCCTTATCCGTGTATCAAAAAATTCGCTCTGAAGCCAAAGCTGATAATGATAAACACGCGGATCCGATGAAAGATATTTTAATACATTCTCTAGAAGAAAACAAAAATGAAAAATATATCCGATTTCCAAACGGACGATTGCTTGTATACATGTATAGCAAACTACAAACTAAACTATTGACGTTGAAAAACAAACAAAACATAGTATATTTAGATGCAACAGGTTCTGTTGTAAGACCTCCTCTTTATAATAGTACAAAAAAAGTTTTATATTACGCGGCTGTAGTTAGAATAGATGACAAAGTATTACCAATGGCGGAATTGATTTCAACCAAACATGATAGTGCTACTATAGGGTGTTTTCTTATGCAATTTAGACAGTTTGTTATTGTAAAATGTAGGAAGAAGTGGCCAATAATGAACGTTTTAGTGACGGATTGGAGTTTTGCATTGGTCACTGCTGCGTGCCTAACATTAAATGGAATGACATTGTATTCATATTTACATCTAGTTTATAAATTTATTATTAATGACGCGCGTGGCGGTTCCTTTTCGGACATTATACAATTACGGTTTTGTTGTGCGCATTTCATCAAAATAATTTGTTGCCGCGGTAAAAATTCGATATCTAATCGATATAATGGGTTCCTTAACGTTACGATGACAAATAGTGCTCCGGAATAGCTCAGAAAAGACTCATCAGGGCGGTGGGTAAAGAATCGCATTCAGGGACCATAAGGAACCACTAGAAAGGTCCAATAAGTCAAAACTAACTATTTTATTAATGGGCGCCAGGAACAGGAGCAAGCAGAATAAACGAGAAATGTTCCACTATTCTCGGGCGAAACCCAAGGTAACTCACTATATCAATAAATTAACATGGCACAGAATTAAACCTGAATTTATTGAAGTAACTACAATGCCAAATATGAAATCAAACACATAAATATAAATTTTACTAGAACAAATAATTCTACAAATAATCATACATACAAGATTCAAACCTAAATGATTCAAGAGAAAATTAACCAAGCTAAGTGCTCACAATAAGCAAATATATGTTCACTCCAGGTGATTGTATAAATAATATTTAACAGTAATAACTCAATGGTGTTCAGAATA
This sequence comes from Platerodrilus igneus, assembly GCA_036346225.1. Classification (NCBI taxonomy): domain Eukaryota; kingdom Metazoa; phylum Arthropoda; class Insecta; order Coleoptera; family Lycidae; genus Platerodrilus; species Platerodrilus igneus. Next base: position 322,592 of record JARFIW010000828.1, read on the forward strand.
TCCGGGCACGAGCCCATACGCAAAAATAATTCGTACCAAGTAATAATCGGGTACGCAGACTTGGTGGCCACTAAGTACGCTGTAACCGCATAACTCAAGTGAGTAATAATTTAACCAAGGGTCTAAGCTCGTGACTAGATTTACAATCAATATGTATAAATCACTGGAACGCATTAACGAGTTGTTAGCATTAATCATAAGAACTTAGCATTTACTAAAGAAGCATTCAAACATTAATACCTAAATAATTTTATCATAAATACAGATTTTACGTTAATTATCGCAACCCACCTTACACACAGGTGTAAGTATGGTTGCATGCAAAGCAAAATAATAAGAGGGTGAATATAAGGTTTCATACACAAAAGTATTAATCCAATAATCTTAACAGAACATACACAACACACTTAAATAAGGAACTATACGACCTCAAGAAGTAATTCCAATGCACCAGTAGCAGTCAAGGATTCCAAATCCAACTTAACGGGATTACAGCAATTACAGATGGTCACACAAAATCGCTTCAGGTGTAATATTCATCAACGGATAACTCCAACAGGTTTCGATTAATATTTCGGTAGTCCAGCAGATGGAACTTATTGTATCAATAATTAGTTCTTCGTCGGGAGCTTCAATACCATCTATTTCAGTAAGTTGTCGAGACTGGGTAATCGTAATACCACCAAAACGATTACTTAACCAAATCTTCACAAATGTGCATCTACTTAAATTGGAACTGCTAAACCTAAAATATGTAATTACTCTTGGACTCGCACGCAGACGTAGACGTAAATTTGGACTTAAATTTGGACTTGAATTTGGACCCACATAACAATGTGGGTAGAATATAACAAATATCACAAAAATGTGCTTCCCTAACTGAGCGAAGGCCAAACCAATAGTATTAATAAAAACGACGTGAAATCCGCCAAAGGCGTAATAATTAACTTTCTTACTCACAAACACCAGAAAGATTAATTTTATCCAAGGTAGTAAGTTAGAATCCGCTAAAATAAGCGATATAAATTTTGCCAACGCACCAAGTTCGTCATTTCGATTCGAAGGCTGGATCAAGAAGGACGAGCCACCACATGGGCTCGTTATCACCCTTAGGTGAGATAACATTTTCCCACAATTAAACCACTTTTTATGAACAAAAGCAAATTAATTATGTTAAAAAGATACTAAAAGTTGCAATGAGTTATAAAACTTAGAACGGGACGTTCCATTGTAATAAAGTATCCAAATGCAAACTATCAAATAAATATGGGAAAGTAATTGTAGACTGCGTTGCTGCAATGCTGCTTTCATCAAACCTTGATGAGTTGTCTCGTACATTTAAAAATACATTGCTTGTTCTTTTGTCCCCCTATTTGAGTGACATTGTATTTAAAGCACTTGAAGATGTGCAACAGTGTAAGTATACTCGTGAACATTTTATTAAGTTAAAGGACAATAGCGATTCAGAGTTGCATATGGGAGAGGAAGAAAGCTTTAGCGGTAAATATGATACAACGCCATTTTACTTGCATTTTTTTAAAATTTTCACGGATGTTAAAGAAGTAATTATGAAGTTGGATAAATCTAGTTCCACATACGAACGAAATTACTATAAATCAGAAGATATGGCAATGTATCTGCTTAAACGATGCATGCCCTTTGCACCAATGTGGTCCAATCTTCTAGATGGAGAACATTATAGTAATTCCACAGCCGAGTGTTGGTTTAAGATTTAAAAAAAAGACGTTCTTCAAGGTCAAACCAACTTAAAAGTGGGAAGATTTGTACAGGAAGTAAAAGGGCGTTTAGGTGTTGAAATGAAAGCGTTGAGTCTATGTGCAGGTAAGATCCCTGGGAAGAAGAGAACAAAGGTTCACAAGAAAGAAATTGATAATCCACATTTAAAGGAAAAGTGGCTAAAAAAGAAAAAAAAACGTCGTATTTCCAACTCCCACATTTAAAACAAATTATTAACAACAAAAAATCTAAGATTACCGATTCTGAACCAAAAAGCAATACTAAGTTATCACACAACAAAAACGACTACATTACAACTAATATAGCTCAGCATAATAGCAAAGAAACATTGAATCATTCTGCCAGTCATCTTGTTTCACCTGATATCAGCAAAATTGTCGATGCTTCCCATTGTGACAAACGAAAACATAGAAAACAACAAAATCCTCCAAAACCATCAATGTTGCTCGCTGACATGCAATTTGAACATCAAGGCCAAGAAATTCATTTCGCACCTGCTTTAAGTTTTGAAAACGATTTTCTAAATTCGCCAAATGAACAAGCTTTGTGCAACGGTTTGTTTATGAATGTAGAATATTATATGTCTTCTGCTGTGGATAACAAGAAGTATATACTTGGTACTTACACTGGAGGATACGAAATTCAAATAAACAGCATTTCTCAAAAACGTCTTCTTTTCAAGTTAAATTCATCCGACACCACACCAGATAATATCGAGGAACGGTTGCATGACGTCGATTTAATTGATGCAGCAGCTACTCTCCTATTCGAAAATAAAAGCGAAATGATATATATTTGTACAACATCTGTACAAATGTTGTTTTCAGACACCTTTAAAAGTCATTGGGGAAAGTTTAAGCCGTACTCGAAAAATTTAACAAACGTAAAATATATCTTTCTACCTCATAACGTGCGTAATATTCACTGGGTGTTGTTAATTTTGGACTTACAACTTCACATAGTGTATTTATTAAACCTTGCAATTAATGACAATCTTGATGACGACAACGCATTTATATTAAGTAAAATAAAAAAAAATTTTAATACTCGAAATTGGATGAATAATGAAACAACAAATATACGCGACTGGCAAATTAGAATTCTTACAAACTGCCCCAAACAAAGCGATGATGTAAATTGTGGTATGTATATAATTTACTATATGTATAGTTTCTGTAAGTCTGGGGGTGTAGACAATTTTGTGCAATACTGCAAATTGAAATATTTTGATCCTGAAAAATGGCGAATCTCTCTGCAATATGCACTTATACTTGGTTCAAGTGATATGTCGCATAAATGCATAATATGTGGACTTTACTCTAAAGACGCCCAATACATAGAATGTACCAGATGCGGCCGATGGACTCATTTTGTACGGTGCGCTTTTAATTCTTTGCCTCCCAAGATGACTTTTGAAGAAGTGCACAACAAAGATTTCGAGTTTGTGTGTAGATTATGTCAACATACGCATCTGTTTAAGAGTGTTGAATCTCAAAGGAAAATTGGTTTAGAGGAGTTTGAGTTGCACTACTTCATAAGGCATTACAAATATTACTTATTAAACATTATCAATACCAGGGAAACCAATAATACATGTGCCAGGTATCGCGAAATAAGACATCCAAATAAGCACATGAAATAGGATTATTCAACAGAATTTATATCTTATTCCACATCTCTCAAACTTGGAAGGTTGCTGATAAACGAGTTTCCACAATTAAGCCCGGAATTTGTTATCTACTGCTTGCTGGGGTGCATCAATACCAAGTTATTTTACAAATTCTACGGTTTACTTGAAAGTGAATTTAGTCATGATTTTATTGACAAATATAAACAATTAAATCCAGAAGAAGAGAATGGTGTCCTTGACTATTCGGTTTCATACACATTAGAAGAACTGTTTGAGAAATTAACAAAGAAAGATTAAGAACTAAACATCTTAATATGAATAATGTTATGTAAAATACACACAAATTAAGTTATCTGCAGGAAGGGTGGCCATTTGTTCTGGTTCGTTTGTATTGCGAATAATTATATTCGATCATAAATGAAACCAGACGTCAAAAGTTTTAAACACTTAAATTTTTATTTTGACAATTGTAACGCAGTTTTGCCTATTTTTACACTTGCTGATGGCTTAATGAATACAATGAAAATGATGGTGTGATATTTCAGAAATAGTTCTAGAAGTAGAAGCAGGGTTAAAAATAGCTCTAACTCTAACTGAATTAAATATAATCAGCGGTATTTTTAAAATGTTAATTATATACCTGTCGGCATAAAAACATGTATGTAGTAGATGTTGTTCTTTTTCATTTGTTGCAATTTTAATTTAATATGTAATTAATTACAGTGTATAATTATTGAATGAATATTATTAATCACCAAATTACATTCCAGTAATAATATAAAATCGTATAAAATAGAAAAATGTGAATATTAACCTACTGCCAATGTTTAGCAATTAACCATTTTTTATCATAAATAGAAACCACTTTTGGAATTTTCGAAGATTGGAAATTTTATTCAGAAAGTTATTATACCGTCCTCAACTCCTTCTACCCCTGCCGGAGGGTTGGTAATTTTTTTCTAAGGTTTTGGTACAGCAACTAACCGTTCTTGGTCACAATTGAAACCAAACACTGAAAACTTTTAAAAATCGAAAATTTGATTATAAAATTTGAATTGCCGTTTACGACCCCTTCTACCCCTGCCGAAGGGTTGGTAATTTTTTCCTAAGTTTTTGGTACAGCAACTAACCGTTCTTGGTCACAATTGAAACCAAACACTGAAAACTTTCAAAAATCGAAAATTTGATTATGAAATTTGAATTGCCGTTTACGACCCCTTCTACCCCTGCCGAAGGGTTGGTAATTTTTTCCTAAGGTTTAGGTACAGCAACTAACCGTTCTTGGTCACAATTGAAACCAAACACTGAAAACTTTCAAAAATCGAAAATTTGATTATGAAATTTGAATTGCCGTTTACGACCCCTTCTACCCCTGCCGGAGGGTTGGTAATTTTTTCCTAAGGTTTTGGTATTGCAACTAACCGTTCTTGTTCACAATTGAAACCAAACACTGAAAACTTTCAAAAATCGAAAAATTGATTATGAAATTTGAATTGCCGTTTACGACCCCTTCTACCCCTGCCGGTGGGTTGGTAATTTTTTTCTAAGATTTTGGTACAGCAACTAACCGTTCTTGGTCACAATTGAAACCAAACACTGAAAACTTTCAAAAATCGAAAATTTGATTATGAAATTTGAATTGCCGTTTACGACCCCTTCTACCCCTACCGGAGGGTTGGTAATTTTTTCCTAAGGTTTTGGTATTGCAACTAACCGTTCTTGTTCACAATTGAAACCAAACACTAAAAACTTTCAAAAATCGAAAATTTGATTATGAAATTTGAATTGCTGTTTACGACCCCTTCTACCCCTGCCGGAGGGTTGGTAACTTTTTCCTAAGGTTTTGGTACAGCAACTAACCGTTCTTGGTCACAATTGAAACCAAACACTGAAAACTTTCAAAAATCAAAAATTTGATTATGAAATTTGAATTGCCGTTTACGACTCCTTCTACCCCTGCCGGAGGGTTGGTAATTTTTTCCTAAGGTCTTGGTATTGCAACTAACCGTTCTTGGTCACAATTGAAACCAAACACTGAAAACTTTCAAAAATCGAAAATTTGATTATGAAATTTGAATTGCCGTTTACGACCCCTTCTAACCCTGCCGGAGGGTTGGTAATTTTTTCCTAAAATTTTGGTACAGCAACTAACCGTTCTTGGTCACAATTGAAACCAAACACTGGAAACTTTCAAAAATCGAGAATTTGATTATGAAATTTGAATTGCCGTTTACGACCTCTTCTACCCCTGCCGGAGGGTTGGTAATTTTTTCCTACGGTTTTGGTACAGCAACTAACCGTTCTTGGTCACAATTGAAACCAAACGCTGAAAACTTTCAAAAATCGAAAATTTGATTATGAAATTTGAATTGCCGTTTACGACCCCTTCTACCCCTGCCGGAGTGTTGGTAATTTTTTCCTAAGGTTTTGGTACAGCAACTAACCGTTCTTGGTCACAATTGAAACCAAACACTGAAAACTTTCAAAAATCGAAAATTTGATTATGAAATTTGAATTGCCGTCTTCGACCCCTTCTGCCCCTGCTGAAGAGTTGATAATTGTACCTTAGTCTTATGTCTTATGGTATTATAACTAACCATTTTTGGTAATACATGAAAACTAACATTAGAAGTTTTTTGAAAATTGAAAATTTTATACTGCAAATTAATTTGCCGTTTTCGCCCCCTTCTTGCCCTACTAGAAGGTCGGCAAATTCGTTTTCATGCTTTTTTTATATATGTTTTGCAGGTTAATTCTATTTTGCAAGCATACAGTATTATAGTTTTATTTGTTGCAATATTTAACTGGACCGCTGTAATTTGAGCAAAGATGAAGATGAAGATGAAGACAACTTCAGCCACGTGAATTTCATCGCCAACGATTTTCTATTTACAATGAACGTAAAAATTTCTATTTTAAATAAAAATTACTATTTAACAAAAATTATATTCTGTGAACAATTTTAATATTTGAGGTACGAAATGCGCATTTCGTACCTTAACATGTAAGACTAATTGGTAAAAAAATCAATGCTTATACTTTCATATAAGCAAGTGTGTTAAGTAAAAAATGTATTAAATGCTGTACAAATTTTAGTAATTTTTTAAAAAAATATTAACAAGTAGTACTAGTGAAGCTAGTTTTTAAATGGGTCAAGTAATCTGGTTCCACACCATCAAACACTGAAGGAAACAAGGAACATACCTCCACGTGCCGAGATACTTATCTTGCACCTAAATCCGTGTATGTGAACCAGCAACACATCCTGACCTCGTTCACTGATGAAGAGTCACAACGGCAGCACAGTTCGTTGATGTTGCAACCTTAGCTGAACCAGCGGGTTATACCTGACCTCGTTCACTGATGAAGAGTCACAACGGCAGCACAGTTCGTTGATGTTGCAACCTTAGCTGAACCAGCGGGTCTGTGCAAAAGCAATTGGGCCTATGTAGAAACATTTGAATCTACATAAAAAAAGCAATTTGGCCCGCGTAGAAGTATCATTGGGCCTACGTCGAAGAGCTATAAAGAGAATCTACAAGTATTGATAAGCACGGAAAAAAGTACCGATGTACCCAGAATATCCATGCAGAAAGTACATGTTATCACGGTGAAAGGCAAGATCAAAGTGAAATGAAATTAAGAATCGAGATGATAAGCGATTCAAATATTTGAGTAACACATGTTAAAAGAACAATTTAAAGACGTTATATATAAATAAATAACGAAAACCGGAAAATACGAATACAGTTGTAGAAAATGTACGCTTTGCAAACTTTATTACTCCTCGTAAATAAAGTGAACATATTCTTTAGAAAACAAAGAGTAGATAATGTTATCGTTCGAGTGGGGGGCGTCTGAAAGCATGTAGGCTTAGCTTGATTATTTGTTTAATAAATATAAGCAAAAATAATTAAAAGTTTCACAAATACATAATAATAAAAATGAAATAGTTAAAATTGAATGATTTTAACAATTTGAAGTAGTTCGAAAGTCTTCGGAGTTCTTCGGAAGGCTTCGGAATTTGCTTATGAGGCCCAGTGCTAACTAGAACAACGATAGTTTTGAAAATATTTACAGTTTGAAGAGGTCCAGACATCTTCGGCGGTTTTCGGAACTTTTCGAAAGGCTTCGTGTTTTACTTGTGCGACAACGTTACGTTACATAGAATTATAATATGAAATTAAAACTACTAATTGAACATATATACGAGCATAAAAGGGTTCAGAAGTCTTCGAAACTCTTCGGAAGACTTCGGATTTTATTTGTGAGGCCCAGTAAGAACTTGAACAGCGATAGTTAGAAAATATTTATAGTTTGAAGAGGTCCAGACATCTTCGGTGGTCTTTGGAAGGTTTTGTGTTTTACTGGTGGGACAACGTGAAGTTACAAAGAACTATGATACGAAATTAAAACTATTAATTGAACATATATACAAGCATAGAGAATTTCAAAAGTTTTCGGTTGTCTTCTGAACTTTTCGGACGGCTTCGTGGTAGTGGTGCCTTAATCCTCGTCGAGTGCGTCGCCGTTAAACTCTACGGAGAATACACAGGTTATGGGGAGTAGTGCGCGCTGAAGTATAGCAGGCAATGGAAAGCGCCGCTTGTTGAAGGTTTTGCAGACTATGGGGAGCACTGCAAGGTGATTCCTTAGGCTATGGTGAGCACTAACGAATGTTTTTCGAAGAATTTGCGATTATATTTATACACTTCCATTTCATATTCTTCCTGTGTTGAAAAACGTTAATGATGACTTTAACTAATGAAATTGTGTTTTACAACTTTTAAGTGTAAAAGAATTTCCAAATTTTGTCTGACCAGTGAGCGTGCTGATTTTTGGGTACCACAAAAAAAGAGTTGGAATTTCTCGAGATTCTTAGTTTGTTCTGTGTTCAGTTCGTGTACTTTGATATAGTCAACTGCATGTTATCCGGGTGGGTTCTCGTTACTAAAATATTATGCAACAATATTTGTATAACAAAGAAGTTTGATTTTATTTTGGCAATTCGAATAAATAAGAACATATATATATATATATATATATATATATATATATATATTATAATGGTTTTAAATGATCAAACAAATAAACATAAGCGAAGCAATTTCAAAACACCCTGTATAAAGGAACAACCAGAAATTACGTGCGGAAATTATATTAGTTAATTCATTTTTAAGTATCTGGTATTAACGAAATTTTATAAATAATTAATGAAATTTAAGTAGGTTTGCTAAGAAATTAAATGGTAGAAGCCAATGACATTAATTTAGTAATTAATTTGAATTTAATTGAACGATTATTGATATATAATATGCATAAAAGCATTTAAAAACCCAATAATACCAAAATGAGACGCATTTGCTAACGTACAAATATATCAAGAGGGTTAAAATACGTGGAAAATCCAAATAGTAGAAGTGTTATTTAAAATATTACGATTGAACATCTGCGTATTTTTCTAAAAGGTCAAGTTCTGCTTAAATTGTGTAGATAACAAATGGTTACAGAGAACGTCGAATAAACCGCTGCTTATATTCACGGGAAATGCTAATAAGGGGGTTATTTAACTCACGTACAGAGTCCACGTGTGTAAACAGTGAACAAACAAGGATATCGATTTTTCAACCACTCAAGCAAGGTTAAACTGAGACGGAGAAAACGTATAAGCATGCGACCGCAATAGTAGAGGAGGGATTTGAGAAACGTCATTAAGTCTACGATTGGTCGATATGTTAGTTCAACTTGGCATATACGCGAGGATAGTGTAGCGTGATTTTCTTGAAATTTTATAACGAGGTATTGAAATTCGCAGATTTGAAATTGGGGTTGAGTGCGAAATTGTGGGAATGTGTGTGGTGTGCAGTGGATTTCGGATAACTAGGGGCCTGGAGAGGTTACAGTTGAACGACATAAATCCTCTAGAGAACTAGGACTCGCTCTTTTGTCTTTTAACTGATTGCCTTATTATTTCGATCGTCCCGAAAGCACATATGAAAATTAACACGAGTTTTAAGTATTAACAAATAATTTAAAGTGTATTGCTTAGTGATAGCCTCTAAATTAATTCAAAACGCGCTTAGTGTGCCGAAATAACTTATTTTAATAGAGGTATCACCTATAATTTATTATCAACTCGTGCCGGGACATTAAATAACGCAGATTACTGTGAAATAAAATTTGGAATTTGGTTACACCGAGAAGGAGACGTTGGCAGATCAACTGAAATGGAAGTCGTCTAGTAATTGAGAAAATCGACCTGCTGACCTGGTAGAAAATTACATGGCATCATCTACAGAGCGAAGATCTTCTAGAAATGCCAGGTAACGATTTAAATTTGTGATTCCTATAAACTGTAAACATTGGGGTAGAGTATGAAAGTGTTTTTCAAGGTAGTGTGAATTGTTTACGTATTGAACAGAATATATGTAAATAACTTTATTACGGTATTCAAATAGAAATTTGAAGGTGTCTAGAAAGCTTCTAAACATTCCATCAGAAGGTGAAATTTTGTGAAGAGTACATGGTTTTGTTTTTTTTTTGTTTTAGAGTATGCTAAGTACAAGGGCATACATTAATTGGGTTATTATGAGCTCACCATATCCCACAGTTTACGTAGCGTATTAAAATAAATAAATAAATTATAATGAAGGAATTTTAGAGAAGGTATTATTGAAGGTCCATTTACTCCGAGTACATTTTATGTGTTTGATGATAGAAAAATTAAATACAGGACGTTACAAAATAAAATTTACTGAAGTGTAATGTGAACAATAAAATAATAATAAATTGCATTTGTAAATAGGAATAAATAAAAGATTGTATGTTTGTTGTATTTTGTGGTTTTATTGGGCGTGTGCATGAATGATAGGATTTATGAATGAATATAGCTATCCAAAAGGAGGTCCTAATGAGCTAGCGGGAAGCAGTTGAAGAAGGCCGTTCAACTGAGGAAGAGAGGAAAACGGGTAAGCAATATTTTTTTGACTTATTTAAATTTTTGAAAATGTTTCTATTTTCGAATTTGAAAATTTTATATTATTTTCGAAAATAATTTTGTTGGTAGGATTTTACCATACGAGTTTGTGTACAGATACGGGTGGACAAGTGTTGGTTCTATGCCGTGGCGCCGCCTATGTAGCGCTATGGCGTCGGTGTCGTCGTGCTGCCTCGGGCTCAGAACAGAGCCGAGGTTTTCTTAGACGGTGCCTCAAACTTAGAGAAGCGCCAGGAGTCGGTGTCGTCGTTCTGCCTCGGGCTCAGAGCATAGACGATTTCTTCTTCGACGGTGCCCCGGGCTAGGAGAAGCTCCAGGGTCTTCCGGTGGTTCCTCAGGCTAGGAGAAGCGCCGAGGTCTTGACTGTTCTCTCTAGGCTACGAGAAGCGCTAGATGACTGAATCCAGTGACGGTCTGGTTATAATGCAGCTGGTTTTATATTTATTTTTGAAGCTGGTGGAGTGACGCGCAGTCAATCAGCGTGCGCGATTTGTATGTTTGGGGTTGTGGTAATCGTAAAAGGGGCGAGCCGCGTTAAGGTATATATACAGGTGTTGTGATCACGTGCCTCTATACTCGTCGCACGCGGACTTTCAGTACCCTCGTGTGTACGCATGCACAAGGAGCGACCGAGACGAGCCATGTCCATGGTCATAGTCACCTTGACCTAGTCCATGGAGGCAAAGCAAATCTGCGAGCACCAGCATGTGCTTGCTGCACCTACGTGTTCAGGTGGAGATACCGCACCGACGTTCCTTAGCAGAACAATGCTATCGGTGTCAGCGATTTGGGCACACGCAGACGAACTGCAAAGCCACGCCTAAGTGTGTAAAGTGCGCCGGCAACCACCTTAGCGGCACCTGCCCCAAAAGCAGGGAAGTTCCTGCAATGTGCGTCAACTGCGGTGGCGGAGCATCCAGCGAGCTATAGAGGATGCTCTGCATTCCCGAAGTCAAGGGTGGTTGCCAAGAGGCAACACGAGACCGCATCTAAGGCACCGGTTAGCGTCTGTCCTGCGAAATTGACGCCGGGGGCCGCTGCTGTGGGAACTCGCTACTACGTCAACGTCGTCAACGGCTCGGCTAAGGCCGTCTCTACACTGACAGCCAAGAGCCCAGCTCTTGCGCAAGTTGAGCAGACGCCTGCCTAAGCAGCCCAACCCACCCACAGCGGTGGAGCGGCAGCCAGATAGACACCGTCCTGTGGCGGCGTGCAATGGGCTTCACTCATCGGATTCCTCGCTGGAATCGACTTCCAGAAGCTGACTGCGATTGCCAGAAAGCTACTGCCTATAATCACCGAATTCGGCGATTTAGTCATGGGTTTAATTGTATGCAGCAAGGATTTCAGCGAACTCTTCCATTTTAATGGATAGACGTCGCGGAAATCTAAGAAGAGAAGTAGGAGGTGCTATAAAAGCAATTGTTATGACTGTGTTATATTTGGATAATCAAGAAACTTTTCACTAGCTACCAGATAGGTTTAATGTTACTAAAGTGCAGCACATCGCACTATTAAATTAATAATCACGTATTTAGTAGCGATATGTAGAGAACATTAAGTGTCCAAACAAAGAACGAATCGTTGTCATTCGAAAATCACTTAGAAAAAATAAAAAGCCTAGAAAGTGTCGTTGGTAACGCATATGGTCGTCGCATCAATATTAATAAACCTAATAAAAATAGCTATGTATACTGTAATCGGAAATCCGATAATAGTATATTGATAGTATATTTATTGCAAGCTGTGTGTGACTATGAAAAACAGTTTATAAATTTATTTTCTGGGAAAACAGGGTCAATTCATGTCACATTATTAACAAAAATGTTACTTTTTAATTTTAAATTTAAAACTTGCGCTTAATATTTTATCTTTAAATGTAATAGTGAGGTATCTCTCTGATAAGTAAACTACAAACACAATTATATTTAAAAATATTGATGAGTTAAAGAGATTGATATTTTATATTACATGGATACATTTATAAAAAGTGGTTTTTTATGTGTAGATGTGATACGTGATAATAACAAACTACTTTCAACAATTTCAATATATAAGATATAGTTTGTTGAAACTCAAATTAACAACGAATACATTAATTAGTTGGTACTAGTCTAGCGATTGAAAATTTATGCAAATTAACCTGACATTGATTACAAACATACTACATATATCATTTACAAATGAGTATTTTTGATCGATCAGGCTAAAACGTAGCTATAATGCAAGAACAAAATATAATTAACCAATTTGAGATATTTCCCGCATTAGTTTATTATTCTATTTTTTATAATGGTAAAATTTTCTATTTTTAAAAAATTTGCGTCGAAGAGCTTAAGCTAGTTTTAGACATATCAATTTATTGATCGATTTCTAGTACTTAAAATTGAAGGGTAAATTTAACAATAAATTTATGAGCTTAGAGGGCTTTACATTTTACAAGTAATTGTTCAATTTATAGTCCAATTTCAGTGGTACCATCATAAGGATGTTAGATGGTAACAAATTATGTTAAATAACATAACCTATATTTAGCAAGTTTTATTATAAGTATATGACTACCTGTCGCTTAATTTTTTTGAATTTTATCTCCTCTTTAATTATCATTTTAACAATACAGTATAGTGATAAACTCGATAAACCCAACAGTTGGCCAATCTAAAAATCACTAACATAACCAAAAATTGATGGAAAAAATAGGACATGTTTTAAGCTGAGAAAAATTGATCAATTTTAAGTACTTGAAATTCATCAATTTATTGTCATATGTAATAGCTGAAAATTCAATTGAAGGTCAGTAAGTACTAGAAGTTGACCAATAAATTGATATGTGTAAAACTAGCTTAAATGTATTTTTGTTCCTTTAAATATATAGTATGTGTCATATCCAGCAACAACATTGTATGTTTAGTTACATCCAGTTATAATTTATTTATTGGTATCTGTAGTTTAACTGCAGCATTACCAACATATTGTTTCAGAAGTTCTTTTTCAATACCAAAATGGCTGATCAGGTAGGCATCAATATTTATCCTAATTTTTATAAACCTTAGAAGTGTACTGTTTCCTCAATAAGATCTCTGTTAAATAATATTTCTTTTTTTTATGTTTTAAGTACCTGCCTAATTTTGTACCTTATTATAGTGTACCCATACACACGTGGTGGACCTTAGTTTAAAGTTAGGTTATGAATCGTAACATTTTATACAATTTTTGCAGAACGAAAGAGCCTTTCAACGTCAGCCTACAGTATTTTTAAATCGTAAGAAAGGTGCTGGTGGTAAAAAGCGTAAATCTTTACGTTATCACCGTGAAGTGGGCCTTGGATTCAAGACCCCACGCGAGGTAGGTGGTTGGACTAACATACTAACGAGTTTTTCTTTTTAATAGACAGAAAGAGCTTACCAAAAACAAAGTTGTATCAACGTGCACCGCAAAGGGAATTTAAAGAAAAAGCCTCTACGACTACATCGTAATGTTGGTTTAGGATTTAAAACTCCTCGTGAGGTTTGTTATTTTTACAGATGGTTCGGGAGAGTATTCAAGGCAGCGGGCAGTGACATCGGTGTCGGGGATTTTAATCGCATGTTTTTTGTGTACTTAATAGTGTGCTTTTTTGCTTTGCATGTTACATTTGCTTTTTAAGTTAAGGTTGTGACTTCTACAAAGCTGATACACAGAACTTTGCCTGTTTTGAATATTAACTTATTAATCATGTATTGTGTGGCAAAGTTTTGTAGCTTGTTTTAATAAAACATTTGCCCTACATTATTCTTTTACAGTTAATGCATTAACAAATTACTAATTGGAGTAACATAAAGTTATTAAGATTGAAAAATTATTCATACTATTTTTATTGCTTTGCATGTGTGTAATTTTTTATAGAGCTTTTAATGTATGAAGTCACGCTTGACGATAAGCCTTTATTTGGAACTCGGCGTGAAAGTAATTCGGTTTTTTCTAGGCAATTGATGGATCTTACATCGATAAAAAATGTCCTTTTACTGGAAATGTTTCAATTCGTGGAAGGATTCTTACTGGAGTTGTTCAAAAAATGAAGATGCAACGTACTATTGTAATTCGACGTGATTATCTTCACTATGTTAGAAAATACAATCGTTTTGAGAAGCGTCACCGAAACATGTCTGTACATTTATCACCATGTTTCAGGTAATATCAAAATTTAAATTAATCAAATGTGGCAATGGTAGTATTTTACAGAGATGTTGAAATTGGAGATGTGGTAACTATTGGTGAATGCCGTCCTCTTTCAAAAACTGTAAGATTCAATGTGTTGAAAGTTACAAAACAAACGGGATCAAAGAAGAGTTTCAAAAAATTCTGATGTAGATATTTAACCAATATAATTTGTTAAATATTTTGTTTTGATTTCAACATTTTTTGTGTATATGTCCGATTTAGTTTGTAAAACACTTTTTTGGTAATGCATAGGATGAGAGTCGGTGGTCCCCCATTCTTAATTTTGCATTTAATTAGACATTGACTAAGCTTTTTTATAATCTACATAAAGCCGAAGTTTCCACCGCTCGGTAATCAAACAATGAACATGTTACAAGGTGGTTATCCTAAATAATTAAATTTATTTAGTAATTACTGTACTCGAACAAATTAATTACAAAAGTTTTATGTATGAAGTGATTGAAAGGATAACTTCGAATTTCTGTGAGAATATCTACAAATTATTTTTTGTGCAAATATAACAATCTCGTTACTCGAGAAAATAAAGTGACTAAAATTATAGGGATTAAAAATAATCAATTTTATTGGTTAAACATGTCTGATTTACACTGCTTAAAATTAACGATTTTTGGAATCGTGCTGCGACAAAAATATCCCCAATGGATATTCATTATTTTAATTGCAATTAATATTGTAAAGATTATTTGCCAATAAAGTAGGAATTGCTGGAAGGAGTATGAACAAATTCTTCAGTGATCAGAGAAAAGATCTACCAATGTGCTTTGCAATATCGGGTAATGAAGTAACATTTATTCATTTTCGTGAAACAGACTGGTAGTTAAGTTAAATAAATTTCTTGGTGTAATCCATCAAAAAAGATCTACCAGTCGCATGTTTCTGTGACAAATCTGTAATATATGATACATAACATGCGCTTTCTAGTTACTTCTGATTCATTATGAAATAAAAGGAGTCTGCGACTTTTATTTCAATTATTATTTTACTGTCATATTATATAAGCTTGTCTTTTAGTTTAATAAGGCCTATATTTGCGGGTTTACATTTACTACAATTTATTAAACAGAACGAATGCACAAATATTTAAGGCGCGAACGATTCGACGGTGATCCTAAATCTACGGTAAGTTCTTCATTGGAATGGTTACACTGGAAATGTACTTTCGAGAGTTTTCTGAAAGCTACTGCTACAACTGAACAACCCTTGTCCGATTAAATTCAATACAGATTACTAGTAAACCACCCATCTTCGAGTGTATACAGTAATATTGATTGCCGTGATTATGCTGAAGTGATAACCAGGTTAGACGCAATCATCATAAAGCCTCGAAACATTATATATGCTAGACATAAATTGGCTAAATATCCACAAAGCAAATCGGCCAGTAAAACATCTGCGGCGACTTCACAGCTCTTGTGAAAGAACCAGAAGCACAAACTTTATATTGCGTCGTGTCTTCTACTAACTTTTTTAATTTTTTTATTTCAGAAATTCATTTCCATAGGAATGTACATAAAAAACATTATGGAACAAGTCAACATTCACTATTATCTATAGAAATATTAAATATAACATTAAAATTTTAAATATACCTCTGTATTTCATATATACCACACTATAACTTACGCATACTTGGCAAGTTTCAAACTATAGGAGAAAACTCTTCAATGTTGTAAAAGCTCTGAGCTACCAAGAAACTTTAGTTTAACTCTAAAAAAATTTACATTGTGTGAGGACTTTATTTCTTGAGAGATTGTTAAAAAAATTTTGACCTAGATAAGTGGGAGATGTCCTTCCAATTCTATGCTTAAAGCTAGGAATCCTGAGATCACTTTTATTGCAAGTGTCATGGTTATGATAGCCGTAGCCATGCTAGTAATCTGCTTTATTCTTATAGATTAGAATGGCCACTTCTAAAATGAAAATCGAAAGTAGAGTTAAAATACATAATTGCTTAAAGAAGGCACAGCAAGATGTAGTAAATGAACCGTGCCTATATTCGTAAATGGTTACAAAACTCGTGCATTGGTCGACACGGGAAGTAACGTGTCGTTTATAGATGAAAAAATCGTGAAACCATACGGTCTGACGGTGAGAGCCTGCTCACAACAGGTTGCGATGGCCAGCAGCGACTACTTCTCGGAAGTAAATGACTGTTGTGAAGTTGACCTACTTATACAAGGATACAGTAGCCATACTAAGCTGCTCGTTTTAAAAAATGTCTGTGCCGACGTTATTTTAGGTCACGAACTGCTCGAATCCCATTCAGACAAAAATTCACTTTGGTGGTCCAAAAGAACCCCTCAATTTATGTGCTCTTTCGAATGCGAACGTTAAACCGCAACATCTGTTTAGCAATCTTACTGCGGAATGCAAACCAATAGCCATCAAATCGAGAAAATACTCGAATAAGACATGGAATTTATCCGAACTGAAATCAAAAAGCTGTTGGATGACAAAATAATAGAAGAAAGCCATTCGCCATGGCGAGCCCAAGTCCTTGTCACTAAAAAAGATTGGTAGTTGATTACTCCTAGACGATTAATCGTTTTACTCAATTAGATGCTTATCCGCTACCACTCATTGAAGACATTATTTCTAAAATATCTCAGTACAGGGTTTTCAGCAAAATTGTTCTACAAAGCACTTACCACCTATCGCTGAAGAAGACAAACTCTATACAGCTTTCGAAGCCTGTGGCCGTCCGTCTATCATTTTTGAGTATACCCTTTAGAGTAACTAATGGTGTAGCCTGCTTCCAGCGTGCTTTGAATTCGATTATACAACAAGAAAGTCTCGAAGGGGTTCATACTTATCTCGATGATCTGTCTGTGTGTGGGGTGGACCTAGAGGATCACGATTACAAACGTAAAAGAGTCATGGAAGTTATACAAAAATACGGACTAACCATAAACAAAGCCAAAAGTCTATTCTCTAGAGGAAATTAAAGTGCTAGGATATGTCCTATCAAAAGGAGTAGTAAAACCAGATCCTGAGAGACTTTGTCCTTTGATTTACCAGTTCCTGTTGATTCCGCGGAGCTACAGAGAGTGATTGGTATGTTTGCCCCCTATTCTAAATGGGTTTCCAACTTCTCCGGGAAAATACAAGCACTAGTTAAGAACAAAGCTATTCCTCTGACTGAAGAAGCCTCGATAGCTTTTAAAAATCTAAAACAAGAAATTGCTAAATCTACTGTAAACGCTATCGGACCAGAACCTTTCACTGTAGAAACTGATGCTAGCGAGTACGCAATAGCGGCGTCTCTATGCCAACAAGGAAGACCAGTAGCCTTCTTCTCGAGAAGTCTCTCGGATACCGAGCGTCGTTATTCCTCCGTTGAGAAAGAAGCGTACGCTATTATCGAGTCAAAAAAATGGCAGCAATACTTGGCCGGAAAACAGTTCGTGTTAATCAACGGTTGGAAGTGTTCATGTTCGATCAAAAACATACACCTAAATTAAGAATGAGAAAATTGAGAGATGGAGATTGGAACTTTCTAGCTATAAATTTGACATTGTCTACCGCCCGGCAAGGACAATGTTGTTGTGGACGCATTCTCCAGGGTTCGCCATAGAGTAGCCACTATTAGCACTAATCTTAATAAACTTTATCAAATACATCAATCGTTATGCCACCCTGGCGTTACCCGAATGGCACATTGGGTAAGGAGCAAGAACTTGCCTTACTCTATGGATGACATTAAAAGGGTTACATTCGCTTGCAGATCCTGCACTGAAGTTAAACCCCATTTTTCCAAAACCGAAGGTGATCTTATAAAGCACCTTTGCCTAGTGTCACCTCTAACAGGTATATTCTTACTAGAATTGACGAATACTCCCGATTCCCATTTACTTACGCTTGTAAAGGTATGTCCGCTAAAACTGTAATAGGATGCCTAACCGAATTATTTTCAACATTCGGAATGTCCTCTTATAGTTGGATAGTGGAAGTTCTCTTATATTGGATGAAGTCAAACAATTTTTACATACAAAAGGAACTGCTAAGAGTTGCACCACTGCCTACAATCCCACGGAAACGGACAAACAGCGATACAATGTCATCGTTTGGAGAACTATTTCGATAGCTCTAACGACGGAAGGCACTTCCGTAACAAAATGGGAAACAGCTTTAAACCAGAGTCTCCATTCAATTAGGTCCTTGTGTACCGCCACTAACTCGACTCCTCCACGAACGGATGTTTACACATTGCCGAAGATCTGCTTACGGGCAATCTATTCCTTCTTGGCCAGCGCCTGGGTCTATTCTTATTCGGGAAAACGTTCGTTCTTTGAAGTACGGCCCCGTCATAGAAGAAGCTGAACTACTTAACTCCAACCCTTATTCGTTCGTCAAACTATCGAACGGGAGAGAAATAACCATCTCAAATCGCTATCTAGCTCCCCTAGGTAATCTGGGAGAAGTAGTCGATGCTGAAAGTACTGATTCTTCGACTCTACACTCTTCGTCTACTGAATCTTCGCCTACTAATTTGAGCCGTGATTTGGTTGCCGCATCACCTGCTGTTAACCCCATTCGCATTTTTTCAGAATCTTTACCTAACGTCCCTACCTCAAATAGTTATTCAAGTCCCGAGTCTGTAATGCGATTACCTGACACGCCAGTGACTCGCAAGTCTACTAGAGAGACTCGTCCAGTGAAGTATCTTGTTGACTATGTGACTAAAATTTAAAGAGACTGAAGAATATGATGAAATAAAAGGTGTCTGCGACTGTTTTCTTTCAATTATTATGTTCCTGATTGTCATGTTATATAAGCTTGTCTTTTAGTTTAATAAAGCCTATATTTGCAGGTTTATATTTACTACAGTAGTTAAGTTAAATAAAGTTCTTGGTGCAATTCATCAAAAAAGGTCTACCAGTCGCATGTTTCTGTCACAAATCTGTAATATATAAATATAGCATGCCTTTCTAGTTACTTCTGATTCATTATGTTAAACTGTTGTGAGACATTAACTTAAATGCAAAATTAAACTTTTTTAGAACAATTATTTTATTGTTTAAGAAATATTTCAACTTCAAATTTTGCGTTTATTCGAAATTCTTAACACCAACAAATATATCATTCTTATATTATTTAAAATGTGTAATTTCTTTCTATTTTATCATACTGTTGGTTTCGTTTTGATTTGCATCATTCTTAACAAATTCTACTAATTAGTTTGTTACGTTCATTTTAGTAAATAATTGATTAGTTTATATGCAATAATTTTAACTTAAATTCCTTTGGCGTTAAACACGAAAATTAAATTCCGTAAATTAAACCCATCCGCGTATTAAAAATGGTATTGTAATTAATACTAAATATCCTTTCTAAGAATTTCTTACCGTGGAATTTACGCCATAATTAGATAGGCGTCTTTCCAAGTATTCAATAATTAAGGCTGGTGTGTTTTCCCTTTTTAAAGAATTCGGCGAAATTGTTTCAATAAATTAGGGTTTTCCTGTTTTATTTTCCTTGACGACAAGTTTACGTTGACCTTTAACTAAACAAATGTAATATTCACTTTCTGTTCGAATAGCAACAAGAAAACATCCGTCCTGCTTTGCTTCGTTCCGTTTTTCGTTATGCGAATTTCTGGTAGGCATTATATAGCGTGCTGAGTATTTAGTGTTTATAAAACGGTACTTTTCGGTTTTAATAACTTAATCTATTGTTCGTGATTATTCTAGCTTCCTGCGGGGGATACGTTAAGCCCTTGAGCTGTTGTTTCTTCTGGTAATGGAAGGCCAAACGCATTCTTCATGGGCGCAGGCCTACCTACCTGCTGACGTAGACCAGCGACTGATTCAACCTCGACATCAGCAGCTCGAGGGTGAGTTTTTCTTTGTATTCGCTTCTTACTTTGGAACCAGAACGCCTGGGGTTTTACCGTTCAAATATGGCATTTCTAAATTTAATTCTTATATATGAAAATTATTGAACTATTTTGGTATTCACTGCTCTTTTATTACTGCTTTACTATTTGTTTATAAATCACTACAAATATACTACTTATTTATGTAAAAACGGTTTAAAGACTTGCTGGCACATTTGAAAATGTTGTTGCCATTATATTTGTAAATATATGTTAAGTTTATATTTACGATATTCTAGAGCTGTGGTTTTTAGGGTTGCGTTTGGTTCTTTTCTTTTTTTTACTGATTAATGTCAGCGGGTAATTACCTAAAAACTACAGCTCGCCATTTTCATGAATAATTTTTTACTGTGTTGTGTAAATATTTTGTTTTAATTATAAGTTCTTTTTTCCTTTGTATGTTTTGTTCTGAGTGTGAATGAGTGAGAGTGTGTATATATATATATATATATATATATATATATATATATATATTTTATTTCAGGTTTCTTTTTAATTTCTGTATAGGTATAAAACCCCGCCCACTAACCGATTGAGCCCGGTCCTCCTTTCTTTTTCTTGTTTTTTTTTTAGGTTACGTCAATGTATGTAGCAAGTTACTCAAAATAGCGTCGCATTTTTTCAAAAAGGAAAAGATAATGTTTACTTTTTGTATCCAAATAGTATGTTGCCATGAAAACTATATGCATCGAATGTCAAATTTAAATTTGTGCACACATACTTACGAGCACTTATAATTTCACACATTAACGTACATTTTTCATTTGGCATTTAATGTTGATCATGTTTGTATGGCAACTATGTTGAATACAAGAGTAAACCTTAATTTTTTTATAAAATGTGATGTTGTAATAAGTAACTAATGGATAATATTTGTTAAGAATAAAGTACTCAATAACTTCTATTTGTAACATTTTTCTCTCTAACTTATATTGGAGATATGATCTGCAATTGAAAACCTAACGCGATGAAATCCTAAATGAGACATGGTATAAAATAATTAGTTAGAGCTTAATGTACATATTATTTTGACATGCAAAATTTTGAGTAATTTTAAAGCATTATCAAATGTCTAATTTTATTTTATTCTGTGAAATTTGTCTTTGTGGTACGTGTCTTACATTTTGCTTGTAAAGTCGTTTGCATGAAATCTACCTACACTTGCTTCTTTTTTTTTAGTACTACTTCAACTTTTTATTACGTGAATTCATATTGTTGTAAAACTGTTTTTCGTTGTAGTAGTCCTTCTACATCAAAGCAAACTGTTCCAGTACTGTATAAATGTGTATTATAATAACAGAAGTATTAAGTGAATAAGAAATGAATACTAGTGATTATGGACGACATTCAAAAACTTCAAAGGCAAATGGATCAAAAGTGATCAAAACTAATAGCATACAATTTGTATCTGTAACATGTCGAAGCAATTAGTAAAGTCTCAACTATAAAGCAGAATGCCATAGAACTTGGCATGGGTCAAAGCACCATATGGAAAGTA
The DNA here is from genome assembly GCA_036346225.1 of Platerodrilus igneus. Lineage (NCBI taxonomy): Eukaryota > Metazoa > Arthropoda > Insecta > Coleoptera > Lycidae > Platerodrilus > Platerodrilus igneus. The sequence continues at coordinate 344,571 of JARFIW010000828.1, forward strand.
ACTGCTAACTCCATATCATTGTGTAAAGTCAGAAAATCTCTACTAAATGCTGGAAAAAGGTAGATCTTATGGGCTGGCTTGTAAATAAAGAAATTAAAATTGAAGACCATTATCTAAAGATCCAGTAAATTTGGTTAAGTAGTATCACATTTTGCATCTCACAGCATATGTTATTGCTGAATTCCCTACCACTGCAGTTTAAATCCTATAGAATTGGTATGGGCTGACGTTAAAAAATATGTGTTGCACATAACACATTCAAATTAAATGATGTAGAAACTCTGTTTCAAGATGCCATTACAAGAGTGACTTCTGCTGCATGGAAAAGTCGATATATTATCAGAAAGGAAGAAAAGCAGTTTTGGAATTTGGCATTGCAGATGTGGTCGAAAAAATAGCGATAGGTGTGAATTAGAATTCAGGTAGTGATTCAAGCGATTATGATATATATCGTTCCGTTATAAATTGCTTATACAGTAATGCCTACTTCTTTTTCGGTATTTTACTATACAGTGTAACCACATTCATCATGATTCTATACATAGACATGGCCTTATGCCATTTATTTATTTACTATAAATGTAGTGGAAATTTCTTAAAAGGGCGTGATATTGTATTGTTAAAACAATGTGTTTTATTTGGGTTGTTCTTATATAATAGGCGATTTCATTGTCGCTTCGTATTATTACCTTTATATATAATCTGTCCTTAAACCAATTGACCATTTAATAGTATTAATAAATACAGCAGCATCCTATAAATTATTTTGTTATAAATTAATGAATATAATTTTAATTAAAAAGAAACTAGCTAAAATGTCATCTACGATACTTGTCCCTCTAGATATTATATAAGATTACTATAGGAATTTACAAGTAAGCATATTTTTAAAAAGACGAGTAAAGTCATCCTAAAAATTTGCTAAATACAATAATTAACTTCCTCATAAAAATTCAGTTCAATTAATAGTTTAATATAACAAAGTGATTTTCAACTTGGTCTCCGTTTCCTAGTCAGCTACGCCTTCAGACCGTTATTTCGCAGGTTGTGATGGGAGGATAGTTGGGTGAAGCAGTGTGCGCTATTAAACGTCCTATGCAGTCATCGGTAGTACTTTATAGAGTGTTTGTGTCTCGTCGTTACATACTTTGTTTGGCCGCGGCATAGATTCAGTGAATCAGGTAAGAATGTTTATTGATCGTCAATGTAGTATAAGATGGCTGTCATAAAAATGTAGTTACAAAAGTTGTGGAGTGTTTCAAGTGTAATATTAAAATTCACCCATCATGTGGTGCCAGAATAGGAGCTTTTTTGCAACAGAGAGTGGAATAAAAGTATTTATTTGCAATAAATGCAATATGCTTCCACAAAATACTCATATTAATGACAGAATTGGAGAATTACTTGAAGTTCAAGATAAGGTAACATGTGACTTCAATGAAGAAGAAAATTTTGTAGTTACCTTTTTGAAAAGTAATGAATTTGGTATAATTATAAAAGAGCTTATCAGAAAGGAATTATGGCATCTTCAAAATGAAATTATATCTCTAAGGGATGAAGTTAATATACTCAAGAGCAGTAATATTGATCTGATAAGGTTGTAACGAATACAATTACCTGCTTCATAAATATACGTTTTTGTTCTAAATATCTATTTAACAAATATCCATTATTAGACACAAAATATTAAATTCCGATGGTAAAAATATATTACCAATTCATACATAGAGCTCCACCTATATTTAAAGACTCGAAGTAAAATTTAAGATTTCTTCTATCTGTATGTGTATTAATACAATATTCCCATTCTGCACGTGCTTGGATATTAAAATTGCCTCGTGGCCAAGGTTCATCATTTACCCTCTGAATGTAATCAGCGAAGCAAGTGCTGAAACGTGGGCTAGCAGGTTTGAAAAAACATGCTGTCCCAAAGAGACGTGCAATGGTGTCGACAGATACCATGGCCTCGATTAGTTGTTATATCGACCTAGTGAGACCAAGAAATACATATCTACGCGCCAGCAAAAGTTAAAGTAAAAGTAAAAAATAATATCGAAGCCAAATTTCAAGTCCAATTTTGAAACGCAAATTTTATAGTATTGGAACGCAAATTTTATGTAAGCACGTAATGTATCAAATTGTGGAGCGATAAATCTTTCGTATATAATTGTTATGGAACACAGAAGCACAATTGGTTGTTAGTTGTATTGAAAGTAGAAAGTCTCAAATGTAGGATGGTGGAAGTTTCTGCAGATGTTGTTTCGTATAGAAGTCAAACCCGTGCACGTGCCAGCCGTGCACATCTGCTTTTGTAAGTACTCAAGATGGTTGACGAACTCGGAGCCCTAGCAGATTGTTTGTGGTGAGTCATCTCCAATTTTAGATCAATTTTCATTTCATGGAACCATTACTGAAAATGTACAAATAATTTTTGTAAATTCTATATGTTCATTTAAATTGGCACACGAAATTTTTGTAAAATTTATATGGTCATTTAAATTAGACACGTAATATTTTGTTCAGAATTTAATAGTTGGATATTTCATAAATGCTCTTATAAACACAAAGAAATTTCTATAAGATAATTTTTGAATTTACAAGGTTATACTAAAATGTATTCGTAACTAAACACGTGACACGTTGATATTTGTTTGTCACATAAAATATAATTTTTTTGGCAGTACACTTGAAGTATAGTTTAATTCAAACAGTAAGTGTTTTTGACCTTTGATTCTATCAATTAAAAATGTAGTTCTGTAATCTACGAAAAGTCAAAGCATTTAATCAATTAATTGTAAGCCCGAAAAGGATCCTATTCTGGTATCATTACATAAATTGTAGAATAATAATGAAAACACTATATTTCTTATAGAGAATTATCATAAATTTTCACTTATAAAATTTATATAAATAATCAGAGACTAATACTACACCTTAATAAAAGTGATTACCTCGAAAGTTTCAGTACGTATAAAATTGTACAAATGATGTATATATATTTTTTTTGTAAATCAATAGAAAGAGTACTAAGTTGTCTTAAAGTTTTCTTTCATTGAAGTCATCAATAATCTTTCTATAGAAGTAAACAACCACAGTTATGAAATTTTTGTAGTGGAGAAAGATATATTATTGGTGTGGAGTTTAAAATTTTTTGTATTATAATTTTGACTAATTGATCTTTTTATAATTTATTTTTTTTGTGATAAAGTGACTAGGCTCTAACGTAGCCCTAGTTCAAAAATGTTTAGAAGTGATTAAATTTTCAGATAGTACGAGATCGTTGTTCCCATTCCAGTTTGCAGAGTCATAAGTATTATTTTTCTATGTGTTGCTCGTCAACGATATTTCTTTTCGAAGATTTCCATATCTGGTCTTCGGATTGATTCATAGTATAATAATTATTAAGATACGGTGGCATCCATTAAAAATTCTTTTATTATCTATACCATCCTACGACCCTAGCTCATAGCTCTGCCCTGAGTTGAAGAAGCTTAGCTGGCTGGAAGATCTCTTTAGAGGGTCCTTTTTTTACTCAAAGCCATTTACCATCCTTTTTACCCTGGGTTTAAACCTTAAACAGGAACACTTCATAATCTATTGAGGCTCTGTCACCTATAAGGTTAAATACACTATGTAAATCTATATAGAAAAATTATGTAACAAGGTTGCTGAGTAAGGAGAGTACTTACAAAGTATTATCCTCAAATAAGGGAAGTATATCACCTTTATTAACTCAAACTAATAACACTGCCAGTATAAATCCTGTTTATCAAGCATTCAACTCAAATGTTAGAACTGATAAAGAAGTACCTGAATGTAAACAAGCTGATAATCAAGCCACAAATGAAAATATTATGGTTATGAATAACAATACAGGAAAGATAATAAATACAGGTTTAAGTAATTTATTAACCAGTAAACTTGATAGGAAAATTCCCAAAAATAATCAGCCACATCCAGGTGAGAGTCTGTTAGTTGCAGAGAAAATTAAACTAATACAAAAACCACAAGAAGATTCAAAAATGGATAATGAAAATCAATGGGTAAAAATTGATAGAAAAAATCCAAAATTTAAACAAAGACCTAAAACTGCAATTATTGGATGTAATCTAGATAGTAACGAACAAGACATGAAAGCTGTACCAAAAAAAACTTTTTTGTTTGTGAGTAGGCTGCGACCAAATACCACAAAAGAAGCTTTAGAGAGATATGTGCAAACTAGATTTCCAAAAGCAATATGCATCGTTCAAGGTGATGATTGACCTACAGAATATTGAAAAGTCAATGCAACCACAAATGTGGTCTCTTTGTACCTATGTTACTCGTTATTTTCACCAGCGTCCCAATACCCAAATAGAAACTTAGCACCTGCTTCTAATTATTTAGACTCTGCAGGAAATAAAGTTCATTTATCTGAAGTTACTAATTCTTTTAATATATATTTCCAAAATGTTAAAGGATTAAATACAAAAACGAATCAATTTTATATTGCAAATATAATCGAAGCTTATGATTGTGTTATATGTGTGAAACGTGGCTTACTAGCAAAATAGAGAACAATGAACTCTTTCCGGATCACAATACAGTTTATCGTAGGGATCGAAATAAAGCTGCCACGGGCAAAACTAGAGGTGGAGGTGTCCTCATAGCTGTTGATTCCAAATATCCCACTGAAGAAATTAAACTTACATCAGTTGAGGCAAATATTGACATATTAGCTATTGTAATTAACTTTGGGCATGCAAAATGGTATATGCTCGCTTGCTACATACCACCAGCAATGGGATTAGAGGTTTATCAGCACTTTTTTGACCATCGCATCACAATTAATAGATAATGACAATTTGGTATTAGTGGGTGACTTAAATATATCACAACTGGTTAATTTATATGATGGTATTCATGAGGACTATTGCAACACTAATTTTCCATTACCAAAATTTTATGTCATTACTAGGTGCCAAACAATATAATAAAGTGAAGAATGCAAGTTTACGGATTTTGGATGTCGTGCTATGCAACCAACCATGTAATGTGACCAAGAGTGATGTTACCTTACTTCCGAAAGATAGCTACCATCCGTCCTTAGAAATTAATTTTCGGCTTCAATCGCCCAGTAGACATAAAAGTTTTCAATGTCTGGCATATAATTTCAAAAAGGCAGATTTCAAAAAAATGTATTCTTTGTTTTCAAAAGTGAACTGGGATCCAATTTTCAAGGCTACATGTGTAGAGGAATGTGTTGAATCATTTTACACTATTATTGACCATAGCTTCAGTCAGACAGTACCTCAAACCAAAACTGCTTTTAAGACATATCCTCCATGGTATAACTCTGATATTATTTATAATCTTAAATTGAAAGAAAATATAGAAATGAGTGTAAATCTACAAACAACATTAATGACGAAACAATATACAAACAGTATAGGGCACGACTTAATAAAGATATTAGAATAGCACAAATGGCATACATGTCTCAAATAGAGCATGATGTAAAACGCAATCCTAAGGATCTGTTCGCTTACATTAATATAAAAAGGAATACTTCTAGGATCCCCACATCTTTAGTTTATAAAGGAGTTACATACAGTGATGATAAAAGTAATGTTAATGCTTTTGCACATCACTTCTCCTGTGTATATGAAGATAAAGTAATACCTTATGATTGAGATGATCATTTCGATCACAATATCTCTGTTTTTTGTAGATCTAAAATCTGTCTCTGAAAAAGACGTTTTGGAAGCTATTGGTAAACTTAAAACCAAAACTTCTATGGGAGACGATAACTTTCCAACATATATATTAAAGGGTTGTAAAGACTTTTTCACCAGACCGCTGCAGTATATGTTTAATTTGTCATTATCAACCCACTGCTTTCCGAACAAGTGGAAAATAGGTAAGGTGTGTCCGATATTTAAAAAAGGTCATAAAAATGAAATTGAAAACTACCGTCCAGTAGTTATTCTATCATGCTTTTCTAAGGTATTTGAAATTATTCTATACAAATACATTTATACAGCTATTATGCCTATGATATCAGTCAAGCAGCATGGGTTTATGCCTACTCGTTCTGCGGTAACGAATCTTACAATCTTTTGTACATATATTTTGAATGCCTTCGATAATTCTTGTGAGGTTGATGCTTTCTACTTAGATTTATGCTACTCCATAAATTAGAGTTCCAATTCAATTTTTCTACTGGTTTGTGCAATTTTTAAAGTCATATCTTGACTCGGGGAATTTATATGTTGTTAACAATAACATAAGGTCAAATTTATACATTTCAACAGCAGGTGTTCCGCAAGGAAGTAATTTAGGTCCTCTTCTCTTTTTAATATTTATTAATAATATAGTGGATACAATCTCATCTGAGATTTTATTGTTTGCAGACGACATTAAACTGTATAAACAAATTACATCAGTGGTGGATTGCGACATGCTGCAAAATGATCTGAATAGTTTACTAAGCTGGTCAATAAGAAATAAACTTATTTTTAACTATGATAAATGCTTTCATATCAGAAAAATCTAAAAGGTATAGGGACAGAATTAATAAAGATCCACAAAAAAGAGAAGAATACCTAACAAAATTCAGAAAAAGAGCCTCCAAGCAGAAAAGAATTGGAAAATAATCTAAACGGGAACAGCGATATAAAAGAAAGATATGGAGAGAAAATCAAACGAATTGTCGACAGAAAAAAAGACAAGCGATAGAGTACGAAAGATATTTAGAAGATAATATTACGCCTGCATCTCCGTCTACTTCACAAGAAACGTCAGTAAATAGAAGACTAGGACGAAGACGGGTAGAAAACAGAAGAAGTTCATCTTACAGAAAAATTAAAAAAACTCGAAGAAAAGTTGAAAATGGGTTAGAAATTAAAAAGAGATATGCAAGATTGAAAATATTGAAGAAGCCTCAAGACATTGATAATAAAGAAAATTTGTTGCCAAACACTAAAATGAAGATAGATACAGCAGGATTTAATGTACCAGAAAATGTAAAAAGACAGTTAATAATTCACAATGCCCTAATAACACAAATTAAAGCTAACTACAAGAATACTAAAAACGAGAAAGGTAAACATTTTATTGGTCGTACTATTACTGGGCCAATTACTAAGAAATATAGGTGCCAAACAGTTTTAAAGAAAAAGGTTGAATGCTTCGTTAAAAGGAGAAAACCGGAAAACTTAAAAGTTGCTCGGTATCTAGCACTTGGTATAAAAATAAGACAATTTTTAAATAGAGATGACATTACAACATTAACACCAGGGAAGAAAAGTACAATAACAAGAGACAAAGTTAATAAACAAAAAAGGTTACCGACTGATAACATGAGAGTTCTACATAAAAAGTTCTGCATGGAAATGAACAACAAAACGAGTTTTTCAACTTCTTGTAAACATAGACCCTTCCAGGTTGTTGGACCTAAACTTACAGATCACGACTCTTGTCTTTGCAAAAAACATTTAAATATGCAATTCAAATTAGATGCCCTTGTAAAAGAAAAACTTGCAGAAAGAACAAGCATTGAAAACTTATGCAATATGATTGGGCATAGTGAACCTCTGTTTATGAAGTGCACGACGAATGACTGCGAGATGTGTAAAGATGAAGACATTGTTAAGTTAAAAATTATGAAAACTGAGAAGAACAAGTTAATTATTTTCAGTGGAAAATTGTTAAAGAAGCAAAAACTAAAGGAGACAACACATTTACGGTAATAAAGACAATTAAGAGTCAAGAAAGTGCCCAATTACAGCACTTGGTTACTTCCTTCAAGAAAGTTTCGTTCTTCATTTTGTCCACATGTTTATAAAAAACATCATCAATCTCAACAGAGAATGAAATGTATCAAAAAGTTAACATATGATGAAGCAGTAATTCATGCCAACTTCTCATAGAATTACCTCAGTAAGATGAACGCTGAAGTCCAATCCATGCACTTTGGTTCGTCCCATAACCAAGCATCACTTCATACTGTTGTAACATATATTAAAAATGGAGAAACGGAAGCTGTATGCACAATCTCTCCAAAGTGCCACGATCCTGCTGCAATATGGGCGCATCTAATTTCTGTGTTTCAAACGCTAAGAGAAAAAGGAACAAACTGTACACTTCTTTACTGATGGTCTTATATCTCAGTACCGTATAATCGAGATAATTTCTATTACCTAAACGCGATTTTGAAAAATATGGGGTTTTTGTTTGCAACGTGGAATTTTTCGGAGGCTTCACATGGAAAGGGAGCTCCAGATGAAGTCAGTGCTGCAGTAAAGAGAGTTGCTGATGGAGTTGTTTCCCATGGAGATGATATACCAAATGCTGAAACGCTTTATGAAAAACTTCAAGACAGTGTGAACATTACACTTTATTTTATTATGGATCAGGCCATTAGTGAAATTGAAGCATTGAAAGTTGAAACTGTATCTCTCATCAAAGGGATTATAAAATTGGGCAGTTAATATTTGATTGTACTAAGTCAAAAATAAAAATGAAATACCTGTCGTGTTTCTGCAAAAAACTTCCCTCAACGTGTTTGTGTCATAATCCTGTTACAGTTACATAACTAGCGGCGAATCCTTAAATTTAAAAGCAGATAGTGACATTAACGTGATTCGTGAGAGCAATGTTAAAGAAGTAGAAACTCTTGGACCAAACAATGTAACTCTTTTAGTGGACAGTTGGGTTGTAATAAAATATAACAAAAAATATTACCCTGGACTAATTACAGATAAAGATCAATTAAACTATACTTATGAAATTAATGCTCTACACTCTGTTGGTTATAATAAATATGTTTGGCCGGCTATTGGTATAATGAAGATGATATTTATTGTACCGCTGTATCGCCCATAAACATTAGTAGAAGAGTTTTGGCGTTTAGTGATGTGCCTTGGCTGAATTGATTTGCATTTTTTAAATAACAGTTTGTGTTGTTTTTATTTCAGATTATATACAATTCATTTGAAAGTCATCTATGCTACCACACTGTCATTTACGCTACTTTTATTAAAAATTTGAATCAACGCAGCAATTTAAATACAGTATGGAACAGGAATTGATCATATATGTTTAAAAATAACAAATCTGAGCTGAAAATCTAGAGTGAATAGCTTATTGTAATATATAATTTAAGAATTTGAATTTGGTGGCATAGGCAACGCAATGTTTTGCTAAAATACTTTAAAAACTAGCATAAAATACAAAAAAATGTTCTGTTTCATACATTATCTCAATATAAATTTTATTTTTATTGAAGAGTTATCCATATATAGCTACTATTAAAATGTTTTTTTAAATAATTGTTTTTGTTTGGTTATGTTGAATAAATAAGGTTAAGTAACTATTTTTAATTTCCCGTTCATGATATTCTAGTGGTGTAAATTGCTCTCTACGATCTGCCCTCTACTTTATTCTCTCGTGGAATGGATCATGGGCAATGAACAGTTTTGGGTCTTAAATGATTGTTTGATTGATTCTATACACAAAAATAGTTGCGATATTAGACTAGAACAATGCAATATTTTTGGATATTGAGTAATTTTGTTTTGTTGGCAACAAAAGACAAATGTGTGTTGGTGAGAATCTTCAATAAAATAGAAATATAACTTAACTGTTATCAACATATAACACCGTAAGAGTTAAACACCTACGATGTTAAAAAATTGAGTCTAAGATGAACACTTGCGATACCTTGGTTGTGACATTTTTGAGATTAGAATTGTTTCCTCACATGTAAATAGTTTTTAAATAGGGCTATTAGTTCAATTGAAAACCCACTTTTTTAGGTTATGTTAAATGTCTTTGAAAAGTTTGTATAAAGGCTGAAGTGTTTTGAGAATACTCAGAGTAATCTCAAAAAGTTTGTGTTCTGGAATAATCATCATACGGTTTTCATAATTCAAGTATTTAAGGATTGTTACGTTCAATTTTACATTCCTAAATATTTTCATTCGATTTACGATGTTCTCAAATATTCCCACACTTCCATATTTTGCATAACTAACTGTTATAGGAGACGCCTCTGATAACGTATTATAATTTAATAACTCTATTTGTTCTTATAAAACTCATTCTAATACAATTTCAACAAGTGCTTGTTCAACACCCTGTAAAATGTTATTAATATATTTAGTTTAAGTCAAAGTACCTCAAATATCGCTATTGTTTGATGACACCAATCAACAATCTTTACTTTCTGAAAGTATATACTTGCCTTATTTAAAAGTAGTAATATCAGTTTATATAGAAGAGATATTCTACATGTATGATTAGCAAAGGCGATTGAATTCGAATTAGCCGATTTTCTTTATCTATTTATGCATTACAAAGACTCTAGAAGTGTTATTTGAAATGAGGTATCCTAATATTTCAATAGATTATCATATCGTTTTCTAAACTGGGTTCACTTTGATCCTGTTTTTCATCCGGACATGTATCTTCTGTATGACTGATTCTATTTTTTCAAGAGTAATGCTCGCCTTCTACGAGAAGCTTCTATCCTCGGTGCGTCGGTAAGTTTCTTACGTGGTTATTAATGACTAGAAGGAATTTTTTTTAGCTCTGCAAACGCCCACTGTGTCAGTTATGATCGCAGCCTGAATGATCCTGACTACCGTGATGTTGATACCCCATCGAGCGAGAAACAAGATGTTTTGCTGATTCACCTCTGCTGATGTGAAGTATTTCGACATTTGGAGGTACGTCACGATGTTTTTATATCGAAAGAATCTTGTTTATCCACTTTTGATGTGTGTGCATAACAAATGAACCACGGATAAACTAAGTTATATGGCTCCGATGGACCGAACAAATTTAGAAACCCACTTCGAAATCTGTGCGTACAAGAAAGAAAGTAGTAAAGTAAGCAAAGAAATTTAGCCTGCAGCAATCAGCACAACAAAAACAAGGGAAATCGAAGGAATTAATACCGTGCTAGCTAAAAATGTCATAGAGGTGGGTCACACAGAAAGAAAAAGGAAACCTCAAAGGATACAATTTATTTACAAACCCTTAAGAAATTAACATGTTATAAAATGACTCTTATAGAACACAACATTTATCCTGCATATCCCGAAGGATTTACATAGTGCGAAAATCTCCAGAAAAAGAATTAATATCCTTTGTTCATTACATTCACCTAATTCTCTACCTCAATCCTAATATTTATCTAAAACAAATAAAAAACTATATATAGTGAATGGTTTTGAGTCACTCTCTCCATCCTAATATTTACATAGAACAGCAATTTAAAAAATTTTTATAGTGAACTGTTTCTTTCGCCTTCACTCTTATTTACATAACAGCAAATAAAATAGTCACTACAACCTTATACTTACATATGGTCCACAAGTAATTCTGGATTGGCAATTACAAAAAATAATAGTAACAGTAAATTATAGTAGCAAGGAAGTAAACTCGCTACGAGTCAAAATGCTTTTTTTTTCGTGGTTAAAAAAGTATTAGCAAATGTAACACTTTACATAGTGTATTCTAAATTTTTTTATAGTTTGAAAATTATATTTTATAATTGATACCCAAACAAGAAAAACTGTCTTCATTAGTATATTCTGCCAGGTTCAACGCAGTGATACCTTCATTTGTGCAAGAGCACCTGGAAAAACTTAACAAAAAAATACAGACTTAATTCTTCCTGATGTCATCAGAGCAGTGCAGAAAAGAAATAGTAATTCTTGCAGCTTAGCCGGACATTCCATTGCAGCTCCACAACTGTTTATAGTCGACATCTGCGGGATCACATGGCACAGCATACCAAAATCTTTTCCTGGCAAACCAAGATAATCAAAAAGAAGTAACAGTGAACAGAGTAACTCCTCACTTTCCTTGAGCATAGATAGTAGTAAATCATTATCTTATCTAGGATATATGTCTACACATGTTACATAGTGATGTGTTGAATTAGTTGAAAATAAATTAGCACCAATTGCGTAAATAATTTAGTTAGAAAAATTCCATATCCCAAAGAAACAACTTTGTACAAACTAATTTCAGAATCCCACGTTATAAATGCATTAGCTATAGAAGCACACTCGTTTATCTTGATGACTAGGATGTACTGTTTCTGACAGGTACAAGTCATTAGATAGACCTAAAATCAAACTTGGACAACGAATGAATTGAATATGCCACATTAGAAACTCAAAAGTCAACAACCAACCAATAGGAAACCCATTTGATAAAACATGTGACTAAGTGATTGTAATATTTCTGAAAATAAATGTTTTAACAATCGAAACCTGCGTTTTAAACGTATTATAATATTTAAGGAAAATACTAGATTTAATACTATATTGAGAGTAAATTTGCTATATCTAAATAATAATTCCATGTACTAATAAAACCTATAGGGTGTTGAATAAGTAATCGTTTAAATTGAAAGGGAGTCGGATTTGCTAATAAACATGCAAAATATCCATGGAAACAGTACGGAATATAGTACCGTAAGTATTGTCTATAAAATCTGGAGTATCGATCAGTACTCGTACCCGCATAGCACCCCAAAAATTAAATTTATGATTATGTTTGTTATAAGAAGGGAGGTGTTATGTATTTTTGTATGTGAAATGCATGTGATCTGATTGGTGTTGGTTGGTAACTAGAACACATTGTAAGTGCAGTAGTGTAGCCCGGTATCTGTGAGAAGCTACATTTACTTGGAGTCCACAGTGTTACAATGATTACTGAAATTCAATAGACATGAGTTGAATCCATGTATTTTTTATTTAATAACGTAAAAACAAACCAGCTTTGCAACAGGCCGGTGTTGGTAAAATCCAATCTATGCCAACCTTAAACATAAATTCAGAGACTTAATAACCATTCTAAAGAAATCAACCGACTGGATGACATTATGAAGCTACACCCATGATAAACGTTCTTTGGCTCAGTCATGTAAATGTATTCGCCCATTTTCAGTTGTTGATGTTAAAGGATACGCTTCTGAATGCGGTTTGGCATATTAAATAGAATTCAACTGGTTCTGATTGAATTTCGGCATCAGTTTTTCAAATTTGCCCGTTACCGTTGCATTGCTCACATCAATTATTACTGGATTGTTTAAGTCAGGTTACTTTCCTTTGTTACGAAAGCATGCACTGGTAAAACTGCTGCCTGTTAATTCAAAATCCCAATGATTATAGGCCAATAAACATCTTACCCGCAATGTCGAAATCTATAGAATATTTAGCTTTAAATCAAATTTTGGACTTTCTGCATAAAAATAACCTTATTGACTAATACAAAATGGGATTTCATGCTATCATAATACGTGTACAGCTATTTTGAAAGTAATCGAAGATGTAAAACGCTATAGATACATAACAAATTACAATCCTCACTCTTAGATTTCAGATCAGCCTTTAACACTGTTGATATTGATATTCTATTTACAAAAGTTAAATATTGATGTAATTTTATGGAGCGATCGTTGATGAGATGGCTTAGAGGTCATATCTCAATGAACATACACAGAAAGTAGTTGACCATAAAACATTCTGCTTCAGCTACAAAGAGCCTAGTATCAGGAGTTCCACAAGGGAGTGTCTTAGGCCCCCTCTAATTAGTTTATACATTTAAGATGTTCAATTGTATCATCATTTTAATTCAAAACATGTCATTCAAGCTGTAACTGAAGTAAATAACGATCTTGCTAGAATTCTTGAGTGGGGTGTATGAACCTCAACGTAAATCCAGCAAAGCGTCAATGAAGACGCAAAAAATATTAAATAAACTCTTGATGATGTCCCTCCTCTAAAGCTAGGCAAATCAATTATCACCATTTCTTATACAGTTAGAGATCTTGAAATACCTTTAGATTCTAATTTAACAAGGCATCCTCAAATATGTGACGTCTGCAAAAGTTCTTTTAACTCCACACACAAGAGACAAGCATTTTTTATCACTTAAACCTAAATGGATGCTAGTTCAAGCAATTATTGTACTCCATTTTGACTATTGTGACAATGTATACAAATTTATGTTCAGATCTTTGTATGCATTTACAGCACGTAACAAAATACATGTATTTGTTATATTTTTTATTTAAAATATGCCAGAGTTTGTATTTTTAACCCTCAATTAAATTGGCTTTGATAAAAAGCACAAATTTCACTTAGTTATTTTTATTTTCAAACTACTGATGCAAAAATCACTGTCATATTTATTATCGCAGTTGTTTCAGCTTTAACGCAGGACCTACAATACGAAGCAGGTGGAAGTATTATTTATTCCCAAATGTACCGCTCTTTATTCCTTGTCACAGGCTTACTTCTCTGGAACTCTATCCCACAAAATATTATAAATGCACACTTGAAAACCAGATTCCGTGAGGTATTGTATGACCATCTAATCAAAGACAATTAGGTACATTCATGAATTTGCTGTGGCTCTACGGTTTAATACTGGACGGACAAGGAAGAGAGCAACGAAAGCAACGTAATTAGTCCGCACCAATTACCACAACAAAAAAGGAAGATCGCCGTGCTAACTGAAAAGTCGTAAAGGGGTTGGTTTATCTCTTATAGAAAAATGAAAAACCCTAAGTACGATTCGCTCCAGAGAATTATACATAGCAGATCAGGTTGAAGTTTGACATAGTCTTCATTTCAAAATATTCACTGTAATGTTGAACCTTTTTAATTGTAGTATTTTGCAGTTGATACAATCTTCAATGCAGTCTACCATTAAAACAAAATGTTTATATGCAATCAAAAAATATGTCGCAACGCTTTCTTTGTGATTATAAAATAAATGTCATGTAAAAATCGTTTTCATACCGTAGTCCACCATTTTAAACGTCCTTCATTAACACATTTACAAAACCCCTACTATACCGAGTGAGGTCATAATAGCACAGTACATTTGTGCCTTAGCACATCCAACCCGGTCAAATACCATGGTTTAAAATGAATGATTTTTAATTGTCTTTTAACGTGAGTTATTTATAAAAGTTTGCCACGCATTTGTCTTAAAACAGTCTAAACAAAATACTTACGGGTTTCTTTAGCATCATTCATTTCCTCTGGATTAGTCCAAGTAAAAATCTAATACCAACTCTATGGGAACTGTACGTCAAATCTAATACCAACTCTAGGTGAAATTTACGCCAGGTTTCCAATAAAAACGAGCCGGGTTTTAATACTAATTGATAAAATGATAAAAGTGAATAACCATGCTCTGAGAATAAGCAAGCTTCGGAGTTTTAACCACTTCAGTAGTTATCAACACCAATATTTGTTTGACCAACAGTAAATGGTTTTACTATCTACTCATGTATTTAAAGATAAATTTCCCGATTTCTTGCTAACTATAAAACTAGCACCTGCGTATAGATTTTGGAGCACTTTAGTCTGCATCGATGTAACACCCAGCACTTTCAACTGATAATTATATTTTAAACAATTTTGTAAGTCTATAACTTGTTCGCACATATTTAATTTTAATTTTTTACAAAATTAGACATATACTGTATTTCTAAATTACAACAAAACAAAATTATAGTTTTTTGCCACGAACTGTTTTACTTAAATCCAACAATATGTATCTAATGCTAAGAATTTCCATTTCACTCACGGACAGACTGCATTTGTCACGTTTTCGTGTAAAATCGGGAATTAGAAAGCTAAACAGGTGGATTTCTATTGGTAGGATATAAGAAATGTAGACTACTAAACTATTGGATTTAAGAGCGATGCATAAATTTGCTTGCCTATTTACGCTGCTTGAATTTATGGAAGTATAGCAAACGTGAATTAAATGATTGGGACCAAATGGAAAGTAGTAAGGCATTAAATTTTTTAAAAAATGAAATAGAATGTAACAAATTGTTTATCATAATGTATCTATGGGCTATAAGTTAGATGTAAAACAGGACCTTTTTACTCTAATTTCGCTTATCACTTGCATAATATTAATCGATTTTGAAAAACAAATACATTTAATAAAAATAATAACACATTGCCAATAGTCACCGGACTTAGTACTCAATGGCTTTTTTATTAAAATATATTAAAATAAAATGTGCGGCAAGTTTTTTTCATCGCCTTAAAGGCAAGCATTTAATTTGCGCATTTTGAAGTTGAGTGGATACACTGTTATGGGTTTTATCGAATGTAAACACGTATAGCCATAAAAGAATAATATTTTGAGAAGCACTAAAACGATTTACATAATGTATTCTTAAATATTTTTGGAAAATTTTAACATTGACCCTCATATCAATAGAAAATAAGAGCAGATAGCGTAAGTACACACACACACACACACACACACACACACACACACACACACACACACACACACACACACACACACACACACACACACACACACACACACACACACACACACACACACACGCACCCATGCATACACACCATTGTCGTCGTGCTTTATAGACATGTTTTAATGGAGCTCCGATATTTTAGTAGTGACAAATCAAACTTTCTTTGGCTTATTTATGTTGTAAACATTTTTTGAAAGCAATTTCGCATTAGGTGCTGCTAGTAGTAATTCCTTTTACTTTAATTTGGTTTACATTTTAAAATAACAAAGCCTATAGACATTTAGAATAGAATTTATTCGCGATATGAGTTTAGTATGATATAAATGTAGCATCCTATCTTTGTTTTCCTCACTATCCTTTCATAATGTTGGTTTTATTAAATAATTTTAATAAAGTATTAGAATAATGCAATCTAAAGAATTATCAAGAAGTGGCGTTTCTAACAGTAACGCTACAAATGAAGACTAATGTAGAACAAACAGGTTCACTTAATACCAGCTTAATAATTAGTCAATCACAGGTAAAAGTAAATGTTTATTTTTGAAAGTGGTCAAATTTACTCCATTCCCGAAGAAGGAGGGATAATATTTTCTGCGATTGAGAATATTTCCGTAAAATTATATGTAATTGCTGTTGTGAAGTTGGATACACCTAGAAATGTTATAATTTGTATCAAGAATGTCTGGCCGCATTTGTATTTATTTGAATTCAAAGTATACCGTTTCATTATTTATAAACACACGTGGCGGAATTACAATCCGAGATTTATTCATACCCGGATGGAATTTTATGTCTTTCGAAGAGAATAGTGTTTATCAAATGGATCCCCGTGTAAACCACATCATACAGTAGAAGCAGTATTAAAACAGTTCATTTTCATTTCCAATGCTCCACCCGAAGGTACTACATTGGCCAGGAGGCGAGTTTTTTGTTGCCTGGAAATTTAGAATTTTGCCGAACCCTTGCCGTTCCAGGCAAGGTAGGGATCTTTAACGTGCGTGACAACACTCACACACGGGACCTCCATTTAACCTCTCATCCGAACGAGGGCGTAATTTTTGTGAAAAATGCTCACCTGCCATTTTTCAAGCAGTCGGCCGTGTCGGGATTTGAACCCGGGACCTTGGGATCCGTAGTCTTACGCTTACTACATTGATCCACGGCGACGCTGCAGTATTAAAACAGCACAACTTTAAAGTATTGTTGCTGTTATCGTTTATTGGTGCCCGAATTGGGCTTGCCAAACTATGCACGTCATGAGCTTCAGACGACATTTACTACAAACAACAAAGATGAAGCCCTATCAGAATCCTTACTAATTAAATACGAGAACTGAGAGTACACAATTTTTGTGTCTGATGAGAAGGCTAGGTGTTTTGTATCCAAGGAGATTGGAATATCTCGTCTACATGCACAAACAATAACATCCATAGAATCTCCGACATCAACGTTATATAAGAAACTGTTACAACCAAACGACTCGCACCGTATACTACTAATGCGACTGAGCAGAACAAACCAACATTTTATCATGTTGCAGAACAAGTAGAGACTAGCCAATTTATTGATCACAAAATTTTTTGTCACCACCCCACAGACTGGCAAAACGAAGTCTTTTCAGAGCCCTAAACACGAAGCTGGTAAAATGAAAAGATAGGTTAGGCATAATAGTAAAACTGAAGGTTGATCTCATTCCCGATAAATCCATGCATGATGATTTCAAGGAGTTGGAAGCCAAGTGGCATAATGAGTCCAAGATAATAGATTTTATACTGTTCACAGTTTTTGACTGAAGTGAGAGCAACTTCAATCGCCATGAAATATACAAGCGATACAAATAGCATGCTGTTATTAATTAGAGAAGCATCAAGTACTGTCACCACCTGAGCTTTAAAAGATAAGTGCAGGTGCCTTACCGTACCAATTAATAAAGCTCTTTCTGATGCGAAAATCAATGTTTCTGTATCGTCCCAAACATCAGAAAATTCTCAGGAGAATCTTAAAAGGCTTTCTTCAACAGAAAGCTTAGACTGCGAAAAAAGCAGCCATTAATTTTTTCCTTGATTAAAATTAATTATTTCCTTGGCATTACAAGCCTTTAATCGTCTCACATTACATGTAAAAAGTATACGACGTAGTTTCAAATGTTTACAATTAGAACAATTTCTTGCACCAGGTCAGATGTATTGTAACAAGAAACTAAGTGTCGGTGGCACCAATAATTACAAAAAATTGTAGATACAATGCGTTTTTTAACGTGGCATATGCAGCGTTCATGGGCACTGCAATTCTGTCAATGAATCTAAACATATACAGATTGTGAACCATGAAATTTGATATAATTCGTATCTGCCACTACTGTCAGTTTTAATAGACAACGATACCTGGCATATTATTGTTGTATAGTGTTCCCATGATGAACAAAGAAATAGAATGGGAATACTAAAATCATTTCTTAGACACCTCACCCAGTTACAGTGAGAATTCCAAAATAATATTTAGGCAGCGACTTCAATTGTACATTACAACCCGTATTAAACCACTCTAATGCACATTAAGTCTGATCAGTTTATGGAAAACTGTTGGGAAAGCTTATCAACAACATTAATCTATTGAACTCGTGCGGGCTTTTTCACAAAGAGAAAGGTGGATAAACATTTGTATCAGCTAGTTCGGGGGCTAGAATGCATGGTACAGCAAATATGGGTCAGCATACTAACTAACACAATTCTACATAATTCATTTTCAGACCATCTAGCATTATCAATAAATATAACAGTTACACTTACACAAAGCAGCAGTTTGAAATCATACTGGAGGTTCAACAACGCATTGTTAAGTGATCAAACATATGTAGAGTGCATGAAAGTTTTCCTAAACGAAGAAATCGATAATGCATTACTACAGGTTTTTCTCTTATCATGATGGGACGCTTTCAAAATCAAAATAAAACATCAATTCAATATGTAAAATAGCGAAAATAAAGTTTTAAAGCAGAATATAGATTGCAAGTGAGTAATTACGAGTTGCTACAGAAACAAACCAGGAACTCTTGGTACACTGAATGACCTAATAAAAGATAGGTGCAATATCTACAAAATAAATGCATTTGTAGCTCATGCGTTGGAAAAATACAAAGAACGTTATGCAACTGATAGGCCTACATTACACTGTAACGTGCAAATGATTTGTCCCACTCATTCAAATTTAGGTTAATGGTAATGCAGTGAAAAATAGTTTGGTGCTGTATGGTTTAATGAGCATTCAATCTTTATATAACCAAACTGACCTATAAACTGATAACAACTCAATACTACCAAGTAATGTACTAGGTTATCATAAAGTAAGGGATATATTTTAAATCATTACAACTTTTTAATAAATTAAGCTAGTAACATAAAATAAACAAAATCTAGTTGCTTAATGAATGGGATTTTACCGTATCTATGAGAAACAAAAGCGTTGTCATAACAATTGTTGACACTAGTGTCAAAACGAAATTTTCAATTTGAAGTTTTATTTTGAAATTAAAACTCAAGTAAACGTTGAGTACAAACGACTCAACTGTAATAACATGGATTTACAAACAAGAATTGGTTTAGTTCAGTGCTATTATGAATCCGGCAGAAATTACACCGCTGGATTACGAAGATTTCGCACGAGAATGGGTTTGAGAGCGGGACCCTGTCAAATGAAAGCGCATCGCAATTTGATACAAAATTTGAAAGAACAGGGTCTGTAACTGACTTACCAAGATCAGGAAGACCAATAATTAGTGATGTCCAAGTTGCAGAAGTTCTTCATGAAAATGAAGACATAGCCAGAAGCAATTCACTCGCAATCAGCAGTGCAAATGAGATATCCAAGCGATTGCAAATGCCGCATACCACTGAAAATGCTGTTTGAATTAAAGGACGCAGATTTGGCTACTAGGTACGATTTTTCTTTGCGAGTAATGGCTCAGATTGAAATTGAACCCGAATGGTTATCCCGTATTTTATGGACAGATGAGGCACATTTTACTCTGAATGGTGGAGTCAATACTCAAAACTGTAGAATCTGGTCTGCAGAAAATCCGCAACAAATCGTTCAAAAAGGTCTTCATGACAAGAAAGTCACCGTTTGGTGCGGTTTTACAGCTGATTTTATTATTGGTCCGTATTTCTACGAGGAAATGCAGAATGGACAAGCCGTATCTGTAACTGTAAATGGTGAACGATACTTGCAAATGTTACAAAATTATGTTATTCCACAGCTGCAAACGAGCACTACGGAATTGAAAACATCATTTTATGCAGGATGGAGCACCCGCACATTTTCGACCAGTCAAAAATTGTTAACCAACGTTTTTCAAGATCGCGTGTTAAGCAGACATTTCGTAAATTCATGGCCACCAAGATCACCTGATCTAAACCCAGCGGATTACTGGCTGTGGGGTTATTTAAAAAGTTTAGTGTTTAGAAGACAACCAACTACGCTACAAGAATTAAAAGATTACGGAGCAAATTGGTACAATTCAACCAGAAATGTTACGAAATGCTGTGTACAATTTGGAGGTAAGGATGGTGATCTTACAACAACAAAATGGACGTCATATTGAGCAATTGCCGTAACCTGTTTTGGGCATACTAAATCCCATTTCATAAGCAATTAGATTTCATTTATTTCTTGTTATTAACTTAATTTGTTAAAAAGTTATCATAATTTAAAATATATGCCTTACTTTATGAAACCTTATAGACCAAGAGTATTTGGAATCGGGCTTTACCTCTGACAAGTTTATTATCGCCGTGAAATCCTTAAATAAGAATAATGCTTCAGGATTAGATGGTTTGACGATGGAGTACTACCTGTTCTTTTGGGATTTCCTGAAACATCTGCATCATGAAGTTTTTAGCATAGCTTTATTGCATATGCGTCTGTCCTACTTAATAACGAAAGCGGTTATAAGCTTATAAGCAAAAAACAAAGAGAAACTGAAGTTCATCGACAGCTGGAGGCCTATTTCAGTTTTAAATAAGGATTATAAGAAGCATAGCAATGAGACTGCAGAATGTAATTGGAGATCTGATTATTGCCGACCAAAGTTTCTCAATGCCAGGTAGAACAATTTTCAACTCCGGCTAACTAGACAGTAACACAAGAAAATATTGGTTACATACAAATCTTATACAAAACCGACTCCCATGTCAGCTGCCATTTCAGCGACAGTAACACACTTCAGAAAAGTACGGCAGGGCTGTCCACTGTCTATCGATTATTCAGTCCTTGAAACCTTTCCTTAATATTTGTACAGACCATGTATCGGGTTTTCTTTCCTATATCCGATATGATACGTTTACAACCAACAAAATTAGCATTATGTGCATATGCCGATGATACCTTTTTATTTCAAAAAGTGTTTTCCGTAAATTACACACTGTTTTCAAACTGTATAAGATCTGTTCAGAGTCGGTGTTAAATACACCTAAACCAAATGTGCTCAGATGCGGTTCCCGACGAGGGAGAACAAATGTTCCGCTATGGTCCTGGTCACCAGGGAATATAAGGGTAATACACCTATCTGGAAATATTCAGAAAGATACAGTATTGGCCTTACAAGTTCTCTAAAGTAGACAATGCTACTGAAACATGGACATTGCATGCACCCACTTCACTGATCAGAAGAAAAATAATTATTAATCAATTTACTGCACCCAAGTTGTGGCATTGTATGCAAACTCTTCCATTTAATGTCAACCAGCTAGAAACCTTGCAAAATACATTAAGGGATATCATGTGAATTAATAAACATCGAGAAAAATCTGAAGAACTGTATCTACTGAAAGAATACAGTGGCACTGACCTGGTATACCTTAAAGCCAAGCAAGACTGCTTTTGCCTTTTTTCTGGGTACCGTTTAATTAATTCCAGAAAATCTAAGTGGACAACTATTATGAAATGTATTATTAAGAAATATAATTCATATGGAGTAACATGGCAGCTTCTAGTTTGTACCAATTTCAACACGTACACGGCAAATTTTAAAGAAAATATTTTTGTAAAATCCTTGGTTAGTGCGTTTTGGCAAAATAATGTCGTATCTGATTTCTCTAAATTTAAAAAAGGCCTTCATACAGTACCTTCAACCAGCTGTAGGTTGATTGCAAGCAATACTGTGTCTCAACTATTTAGCAGAATATGGGTTTAGAACTATTGCCGATTCATGGAAGAAGATAAATGAATAACACAGAAAAATGAAAGAACGACTGTCCAATGCCCTATATCCAATAAAAAAAATGACCTAGAACACTAGAAAATCCGATTATTTTTCAACAAATATAAGATATAGGATCAATGTCGATATAAATAAAACATCATCAGACATGACAAAAGACAACTGCAGTAGGCTATAAAGGAGTTTGGTGATTCTGTTACTCAACTGCAAGAAACCCTTGAAAAGTAGATGACGTATGTTGAGGTAATCTGGAGTTCCTTCACCACTCATCTCTTGGAGGTTTTGAAAGAATATATTGGCCTATACAAAGTTATTAAACCACTTAGGCGTAAATGATACCTCGTCCATCCATGGTGTAAAAACGAGGGAAATGCATGGAATACGATGATTACTTACCAAAAAACCAAGCCATTGTGATGGTTTGTGACAACATTTAACAAACTTTAATGAAAAGGAATAGACTCTTGATCAGTGAACAATGTTATGGAATTGGCGGCAAAACAGCAAAGAGTGACCTAGGAAATTACATAATAAACATAGCTAAAGCTTGTGTCTATTGGACGATTTATGAGATAAAAAAATGTTAATTCTAATATAGCACTAACCCAATACTACAAACAACGTTTCCTTGGAAAGTTTTGCAACATGTGGTGCAACGATATACTATGTGGAGAACGATAAGTTACAGTTTAATAACAATTTAATGCAGTGACTCACTGAAATCTGCACAGATTACAAAAGCAAACGTTGAGACATGGATTTGTGTGCACAATAGTTAATTTGGAAACATCTTGATTTTAATTTAATTTTATTTTACTTTGTCTTATTTTATTATGTTACTTTCTTTTTTATTTGATGTTATTTTGGTAAAGCTATACTTTCCGATCTTAACTACTTTCTTTTGTAATTAATGCATTTTATTGGCGGCACTACCTTTATGGTGTTAAAATAACAATTTCGGTTTTATATAACCTTCAATATTAATATTTTATACATTTGAACCATATATTATGGAAAAACCTAAGCTTTAATAAATAATAACACACACATCATGCATGCACACATGCACACACACACACATACATGCACATGCATGCGTGCACACACACGCATGTACACACACCCAAAGGTAAATTTTAATAATACAAACAACCAAAGAACCTACTCGCAATTTGTTCATTAAGAGTTGGCATCACAGCAACATGTCGTTTCATTGTAGTACAATTAGAACAACTAAACACATTTAAAATATGTTAAATTTACCATTTATCATGGATAATCTCATTTTCATGTAACGATTTACTTAAAATTAATAGGAAAGATGCCTTAACAAACATAAATATATATATGAAAATTAACTATAAATTCTATAATAATAAATTGGATTTAAAAAAAACCAATTTAAACTTCATTATCCACAAGAATATCATTCAAATAATGTAAAATTGTCTGCCAATGATTATTGAGATCCTGACTAAAATCTCTCTCTTTAGTTAACTGGTTTATATAATATTGCACGCCACTCCACAACGCTTCCTTGCACCTTTTCAATGCCAGAGCATCACTAAAAATGAACAGTATAAAAATTAGTACTTACAAAGGAAACTTACTTCCTATCACAAATGAATATGATTTTACTATTCTTTAATTTTAACAACACTTGATCTGTCGATGGTATTTTATCAGAAAAATTGGTTTCCATCAACTAAAAGAAAACTATTAACAAAAGTTTTACCAATACCTTCAAGTTTACCGTCTCAATTTCTAGTTCTCCAGTTTTGAATAATAATACTGCTAATGGTGATATCATACTAGTTTCCCTTACAAGAGTTGTATGTCGTAAATTGGAAACAACTTCATTGATGTATAGAAAAAAGTCTGAAGGAAATTTACTTCTTCTACTATTAACACTTTCTGATGTAATTGTTGCTTTCTGGTTATGCCTTGTACGGAAAACATTCGCTTTCTTCAATCGATCTTTTAATATGTGCCAATTACCATGTTGCAAGACAGTTCCCACTCCGGATAGTATAACAGCCTTGATTAATTCGTTATTGTCAGAAAGATCATCAGAGATTGGAAGGGCACTACTCAACCCATCGCGTAGATAATTCGTGTGAATTTCACGTAGTTCTGAAAGTAAGATAAACCCTGTTATGTCTAATGTGAAGTACCGACGTACGGACATGAGACATCCTACATTTGACGCTGTTAAAAAATATATAATATACCACATGTGTATTTGTGTAATTGAAATACAATTAAAGTACCTACTAAGTTTATTTTATTAAATAAATACATAATATAGTACTGCTATAATGTTGTGTTGAAATTATAACAAAAATATTTGAAAAAAAAGGACAAAGCATCAGATTTTAACAAACAACATTCTTACCACTAGCAAGCAAATACCAACTCAATTTTGCTTCCATAAATTTCACTCGAGAACATTTCCATGAAAAACCATTTCATTGAGAGGTTTTGCTTCTGCCATAGCTTTCCCTATTAGTAATTTTCAAATTTTTCACCTTAATCAACGTTTTGTTTTCGATATTTTGGTAAATACAAAGAGGAACATAACCTCCTTTTTGCTTGTTGTGTATATACTTTTCTATTTCAATGCGATTCTTACAAGCTATCACCATTTATGTATATATCCTATTAAGTTCTCCAGGTTACGGCCGACGGCACACTTGATGATAAAATAGAGGTAACGAGAGTTATATTACTTTGTTGTAGTTTATTTCAAGCTAGGAGTGGTGTTTTAAATTAAACCTGCTGAAACTTACGTTTTTGAGTGGCTACACATTCGGTATGTGTACGAATCATTTAAAAGTACTACTGCATTTACCAAACATCCAATTTTAAATGTATAATTTAAAATGTTGTAGAATATAAAGTAGTGAAGTTTAATTTTTCAAGAATTCCATACAAATTTCTACGAATTAAATAGCAGAATTTACTATTTATTAATTAGGTCATTAGTGTTCTCTTGTTGTCTGTTTTTTTAACCATATGAACGTAACTTTATCCAGTGTTACGTTTGAGATTCGTCTTAATAATTTAGGGTTTCAAGTTAGAACGCTAGCATAGTGTTTGTTAATATAGAGTTTTTTCTAAACGTTATTTGTTGTTTCGCATTATCAAACGTTTTTGTCAAAATTAGAATTAAAGCATTAATTTGCATATACTTTTATAGATGATATGCAGGAACACATCCCAAGTTCTGTTGTGAATTTGTGAATTAATTCATTCAATTCTGAGATGAGTTTTTTATGTTTTAAAATATATGAGCTAAGCCGTGGTAACAAAAAACAATAAAAAGGGATTTCACAATTCAAAAGGCGACAGATCGTTGTCCGGCTTGGGATCTATCTGTCGAGAAATTTAGATAGAATTGGCATTGCAGTCAAAAATATTTTCTTTCGAACAAAAAAAAATATATGGAACATTTACAGCATAATCTTTTTCAAGCATGAAATTAGTTCTAACAAGTACCTATTACTTAATTATCAAAATGTCTCTCACCTTATCTAGGTTTAAATTTACAAGACTGAATCTCTTCTCTTATGGATAGTTTACCTGGCTTTGATTCCCACGCTTGTAAGGTTTGTTTGGCCAAAATATCCTGGACAAATAATATATAAAAAAAATCAGAGTGTTTCGAACTCTGACCACAAACTTCCTGGTAAATATACCCTTACAAAAAAATTTTTATATGATAGGCCTTATTCGACCTTAAATTTAAATGACAAATAACTAACAATATTTAAAAGTTATAATTGCAAAAATCCACACAGTGCTTCTCTAATTCGTAATTAACCGTATTAAGTATCCTCGGTTTAATTATTCAATTAAATTTCTAAAGTAGCTTTTTATCTTGAGGAATTTTCCATCTTCATTATATATTAAAAGATCAAATAACTGTATCTAACAAGTTCCATTTTTATGCAGGTTCAAAAATTACTTCTTTGCTGTTACATAGTAATTATTAATTACGATATGCATATTGCATACTTCAAAACGTCTTCGAAATTCTTTACATATTGCTTGGTCGACGCAAATTAATCAAATTGATTCTAATGTCGATTGTTTCTGTTTGTATATAAAAATTATCACTTTCTAGATCGTTCTATCTCCGTACACAACATTTTACCCCATAATGATGTAACATTTTCTAAGAATTCCTCATTAGCATTCAAATCGCTGTGTTTTATCACCTCGTTAGCGTAATTTATGTGCACTGTCCGTCTTCGTTTAACATATAGGGTTAATGGTTCACGGTCTCCACTAATACGTAAGGCTATGAAACTGTGATCTTATCAACAATTTTATCACATTCTATGGGTTTTTAATGTTCCTTAGAATAAACGTTTTGTTTATTAATGAGTTTATACCATATTTCTTATTAACGGTCGCATTCTCCTGAAAATTCCTTCTTATTTCATATATTCCAGAGAATTCTTTATTTAAAATTGAACATATGTTATACAGAGTCAATTGATATGATTAATTTAAAGCTCCACTCATCTTACAATGCAAACGAGTTGCATTTTTATAATTGTAATAAAAGATTGTAGTTTTGTTTTACGTAAATGCGTAAAGTTAGCACTATTCTATGCTTATTTACAGCAAATGAAAAGTATTTTTATATGCATCAGAAATGTATTGATAATTAATAAGTGAAAATAAATGTCTTTGCATTTATCTTAGAGTGACTATTTAAAAAACACGGAATTGTGTTTTTCGCTACTGCACATTAATTGCTATGTATTTACAATGCTTATATTATACAGGGTAATCATTTACACGTCAGTTCATTATTCCCTATTGTTCCTATACCACGTACTTTGACATATTTAAAGGATGCTCTAATAGATAGTAATGTTCATGACAATAAAATCGAAGAGTATATCAAGTTTGTTCCACTTTGCATGTCCCAGAACTGTTTTCAATTTAACAACAAATTGCACAAACAACATGAAGGGACTGCAAATGGGAAACAGCCTTTCACCATTCATAGCTAATTTGTTTATGTCGAGTTTTGAAACTGAGTTTAAAGAGAATTCTAAACACTTCCCAAGAATATGGATAAGGTACATGGATGGCCTTTTTGGCCATTTTTAACACTTCAAAATCAAATGTTGATGATTTCCTTAATAAATTAAATTCAAAAGTTAAAAACATAAAATTTACATACGAACTAGAGCATAATGGACAATTGCCATTTTTAGATACACTAGTAATTAGAAACTATAATAAACTAGAATTTGATATTTATAGGAAAGAAATTAATGTGAATAGTTTTATTTTAGCCTCCTCCAACCACAGTTTACAACATCAACTGGTGGCTTTCAATATTTTAGTGAACAGATTAATTAATTTTCCTTTAAATAGCAACAGGTTTAATAAGGAGCTTGCATTTATTAAACAAATAGTGATTTACAATGGTTTCTCTGCGGTTGTAGTAGATAATATTCAAAGAAAATGTAAGAATAGAAATAACATCCGTAAATCAACGATTTTGCAACCTAGCACCAGTAATGAAGTAGTCAAATATGTCAAACTTCCTTTTCACAGCACCACTAAGGGCCTTAATAAAATATTTAAACAATTCAATTTCAAAATTGCTTATAATAAGACTAATAAAATTACAGATCTGTTAGGTAACCCAAAAGACAAAGTGGACAAGTTGTAAAAGTCAGGGATTTATGAGATTAGCTGTTCAGGATTAGGATGTTCTCAAAAATATATTGGTCAGACTAAGAACAAGTTGAAAATGCAAGGCATTGTCGCAACGAACTTCCAAATGTAGACTTACTTTAAAACAATTTAAAGAAATTAAAATTATTATGTTGTAATAATTATAAGTATTCAGATAAAATACAAAAATTTATAAACAACAAAAGAGACATTTTAATATATTTTATTTTATTGAATAAATATTTTAAAAGCTATATATTAGTTCTCATCAATAAGATAAGATTTTTTTTTTTTATATGAATCTAATTATTTTCGGCAATCAAAATTTAAGTTTAAACAATGTCTATAATATTGGAATAATTGGCATGAAATGCCATAAATTGTTCAAATATGTGTCGCATATTGATTTTAAACTTCTTAAAAATTTTAATTATCCTGTAGATTTTCCGCGGCTCGGCGTCCCGTGGCCCGATTTTAACTGACATCAAAACTTAAGCTCTGGACACCGAGCTGAATCGATTGATGTATCACACATTGATGTCCGACCATTAGAAAGGCCTCGGACGGACAGACAGACGGACGACAAATCGATTTCATAAACGAACGAAGTTCGTTGAAAATGATACAACTAGATTTAAAGAGCGCACTGCTTATTCCAAATATGGTAAATATGAAAGTTCTCAAGTTGCCAAACTTTTTGAAACCAGCCACCCGGTTAAACTAGAGGATAGACTGTTGAAGGTGATGCCAACGTATTACTTTCTAAATGCGTATGAATCAATCAAAACAGTTAAACGCAAAAGACCCCTCCGAAATACTGACAAGGGTCCACTAGCATCATCTTGATTTCTTTCTCTATTGGCTTAACAACCAATGGGAACGCATAATTAACTTTGATTCCCCTAGAACAGTTATAATTTTAGTAGAAATTAAGTGGTTTTGTTTATTCAGGCAACAATTCACTTTGTTTTTGTAGAGATCACCAGCCTTTTTAGTAAGTTGTTTGTTGGGAAAGATCACTTCATCCTGCGTGGTGAGGAGAATATCTTCAGACGGGTTTCCTGAACAACTTTTAATTTTTAATTTTTAATGTTTTTTATTTTTTAGTTTACTACTGATGATGACCACAATGGTCGAAATACGTATTTAGTCTTTAAAAAAATATTTTTTGTGGTAAAGGGGTATTGATTACTTTAATTTGTATCGTGCCAGTGTTCTAATTTATTATTATCATACGTTACAGTTACATGGCTCGTATATTCAACTTGTTATGGTGGTTACCTCTTGTAATTTTCTTATCAAGTATTTTCCGCAACGCTTTTGTGGTACAAAAGGTTCAATGGGATGACATTCCACTTGCGTTTGATGCTCAGAATAAGAGCAATTCTATGTCAGCTTCCGAATTTATCTCAGATCAAAATTTCGTAGATTGTCACTTCCTAACAGCACTTATTGCCTATTAGTTTTGCGATGCTAGTGAGAGAAGATATTCAGCTTGCATCTACTTATTGCAGATAATGCCGTCACATGCAATCTGTTGCAAGCTAAAAGTAAGGTTGCACCATTAAAGACTTTCATCAGTTCTCGTATGAAACTTTTAGGTGCACTTTTATTAGTTCGCCTAATACACTCTATCATCGCCAGCCATTTTGATTATGTTGTACAATAAATTAAATTATTCACAGATAGTTTTAACCTGGTTGAGGGCACCCCTATTCCTTGCTTAAAACCTTTGTTAGTAATCGAGTAGATAAGATTCTTGATCTAACTAATATGGCGCAATGGAAATATATTTTCTGTAAAAAGAATTCTGCTATTCTCGCGCCATCACTGCTGATTGAAAATCGGTTATGGTGGCATGACTATACTGATTTTTCCGATTTTTCGTTTGAACGGTTCATCGAACCTTTGAAGTGTTCCAGAACAACAGCTAATATATATTTTTTTTTAACAAGTTTCCTACTGAAGATGACCACATAGTGGTCGAAATACGTATCTAGTAATTTAAATATTTTTTGTGGTTAAGGGTTTTTATTTAATTTTATTTATTGCTTGTAAGTTTGTTGTTAGGGCTATTTCCTCTATATGTTTTTTGTTGTTTACTAGAATTGCCACCCCTCCGCTAGCTATTCTTGTAAGCATATGTAATGAGGTTGTGTTTCTTCAATTAGTTTTTGGAATTCGGCTTTATGGGATTGAAGTCCATTACAATTCCATTGGATGATGTTCATGTTATTGATTATCGACTGAGGAATCAGACATTTCTGACTCAATTTGTTGTTCCTACATTGTTTTAGTTATTCTTGTTATTGTTGTTTTTATTTTGCTGTCATGAGTATTGTTTTAGATTTCATGCATCATTTGTATAAGTTGGTTTGTATCTTTGGTATAGTTTTTACTTAATTGTAGTATTTTTTGTGTTCCGATCGTGTTTTCTAGAAAGTCCCAAAATTTGTTGAATGAGATAATGTATTTAGCTGGATCACTTTCTATGATTTCCTTTATTGTATTGTGTTTTGGGGATTCCAAGTTCTTTTTTTAATTGTAGGATCCTTTTTTTGTTTTTTGTTTGTCCGTTTGGTTTGTGATAAATTCGACAGTGTTGATTCTTGGCTGGTTTCTTGTTTTTTCTTTTGTGTTGCTTCTCTTATTTGATGTTCAATGTAAGTTTCATTTAGTTCTTCTGTAGGTGTACTTTCGGATGATTGATTATGTCTTTTATTTCTTATTGTCTCATTTAGGTTTGTCATTTGTTCAGGTTGTTTTGTTTCGCTCTGTATATTGTGTTCCTCGCAGCTTGAGCTTGAATGGCCGGTTTGTTTACATGTATAGCAGTATGTTTCTGTAGATAAAAATACTCTGTAGGGGGTTTCTTCAAATAATACTATTATTGATTCTCGGATGTTTAAATTTGCCGTTTGTTTAACATAGATTTGTCTACGAAAGCTTAGTACGTGTTTAAATTTTATTTCTGATAATGCAGCTTTTATAAATGACATCTTGCCTGTTAAAGTTATATTTAGCTTTATAAGTGCGTCTTCTATTACATTGTGTGGTATGGATGGGCTAACATTTGAAATAACCACCCTTATGGTGGCTGTTAGTGATTTACATATTATTTCCACTAGCTGGTGGGTGTCTTCTTTTGTAGTTAAATAAATACAGATCCCCTTGTTTGCTATTCTTGATGCAAAGGTTATATTTTCAGCATCTATTATTTTTTTGTTTGGCTGATAGAATGATTTATGGTTGGGGGTGTTATTGTTGGTAAAGGATACATTTCAGGCAGTTTTGATAAGTGGTGTGAGTTAGGTTTATTTAATGTGGTTGTAATAAAAGGATGAGGAATTTTTAGAAAACAATATCTGTTTTGATTTTATCACTTGCTAATATTATTATTTCCAAGGTCGTATTTTATATCAAGAAATTCATTTATAAACTGTACTGTTGAACATATGGTCGCGGAATGGATTATTTCTTTAAAAATATATCTTTGTTATATAATTATATTATGTGCTGGAACAAGAATTGCAGGTGCTATGAAATTATATTATGAGAAGCTGCATGCTTACTTTTTATATAAACTGCACATATTACTACTCTTATTAATTAGGTATAACTTATGAGGTTTCGTGGATAGATTTAAAAGTGCCACCAAAAAAAGGCAAATGTACTTGCTAATTATTGTTAGGATTTTTTCCAATTTAATTTCTTTTATAAAATTCTATCTGCAAAAAGGTAAAGTAAAATGCTTGCGTGTAGTTACCTTAATAATAATTCAATTCAGAATGTGCTTTTATAACTCTTGTTCGGTGATTTAGTACGACCTTTACAATTAGGTCAATTTTATTTAATTACTATTATCTAACTTGAAATTTATATATTTTGTTTTCAATTCAATCATAAAGATAAATGTTTTATAAAGATTTCATGATAAATACAAAAATATTTAAATATATTGCTAGTGTCCTGCAGGATAAAGATTTGTACTTCAGGTTTCTATTTTGATTTGTTACGAATTGAATATTTTTTGCATCCCTAAATGTGCTTGCGTCACAATAATTTGCTGTGAAAGACACACAAAATTAGTTATTTTAAATTTATTTGTTTTCTTTAATAAAGAACGCCACTGAAATTACTATGTGTCTTTATTTACATAATTTTTTTTATTATTATTACTGATCCTATTGAATTGATTTATAGCATTTTAACAGGCAAACATGCTGTCCTTAATTATTTTATTTTGGTGTTATTTACTAACCATTTTTTCTTCTATTTCAGATGGATGGATCGGTCTTGGAGTTTTCTTGTAACTCCCGCTTTTGTTGTGGTAATCAGTGTTGGATTACTTACGTTATCCATTGTTCTCTTTCTAGTCCGCACGGTAAACCGTAATAGATGGTACCAAAACATGTTTCATTGAATAGAAAGGCAGTACATGGTGAAGAGTTAAGAGCTTTTGTACGTTTAAATTCTATTAGTCACCCAATTTCAGTTTTGTACGTGAATCATATTAGTTTCTGACCAATCAAAATTAGTCATTTACAAAAATCAAAAATTCAAGTAAATATGAGATAGTTGTAAAATTTAATTCAAGTATTATTAATTGAAATATTGGGACCTTAAGCCTACTACAAAAATTAAGCATTTTGTTTTTCCCCGAAATGTTACTAAGTCCTTACCATTTTTTTTAATTTTTAAATTTTAATAGCACTGACAATTAGAAGCACAGGAATCGCAACTCGTTTCTTAACTGCAAATTTGAAAACATGTTTTGCAAAACAATTTGAAATTTCGACTTACATATTCTGGTTACCATTGCAATTAAAATGTGCATTTTGATTTGTCCAAAGTTAAAAATAAATAACTACAAAAGCAGCAAATGAAAGAATTGATTTTTTTCTGTCGATTCTACCGACAAAAATTATTACTAGCGAAAGTCATCTGAAATAAGATAATCTAATCTAACACTCCAATTTGTTATTTTAAAATCTTTCAATGAAGTAAATTAAATTATTTTTATAGATTAATAATGTAATGATTAAATAATTAATCCCTAATCCATAAGCAGTTATTAATGGAGATGAAAATATTTCTTAATGCGATGAGCTCTGCTATGTAAATACAAAAAGTTCAAAACATACTCACTTGTAAGTGTGGCAAGCTTATGATGTACCATGCCAGTTCTCTCACAAAACGTTGACGCTTCACTAATACCCTCATTTTCGACATAATCCAGCCATTTTTCATACAAATTCATCATCGCTATGTGGTCACTGCTATTTGAAAAACGTGATTTTGCACCTCTAATACCCTCTTTATCAACCAAAGTTTTAGTAAATAGGGAACTATCCGAAGAAAATAACGTAACAATATCCACTACTGGTGTGACACATTTAAATATCACAGAATTAACCATAGCTTTCGAAAGCTTAGGTGATAATTGAAAATCAGAAATTTTTCTTCCCAAAGGTGTTAAGTTTTCATTTTCATCTAATAATTCAAGTTCTTTCAATTCTTCTACAGCACCCTCGATAGCGCTTTTTTCAGGAGGGCAAATCAGTTGTTCAAGGAACTGTTCGGCATTCATATTATTACTGTAAACTTTTGAATCTAATACAATTTTTGTTAAAGAAGTACGTAAAATTTCGGGTATTGAATATTCTGTAAATTGTTTAAATTTATTCTCAGGATATAAATGAAAACATTCTCCTGCTTGGCAACGGCCAGCTCTACCACCTCGCTGAATTGCACTCGCTTGTGATATCCAATAATTATCAATACACGACACACCTAAAAATATAAAATGTGTTTAATTTAGCATGTGTCAATGCCTATAACATAAGACAAATTAAAAAATAAACTTAAAGTAACTTATACTAAGACGATTTTTAGTGTGCTGCATGCTAGAAAACCAGTATCACCCTTTTCTTATAAAACAATTTTAAACATTCTACTCTTAAAAACCCATAAAAATAAATAATACAAAATAAGGGTTTGTTACATACAGTTTTGGCACCAGAAAATTCAACCGGTAATCCACAAGAAACTTGGTGAAGTATTTAGTTAAAAATCCTGTTTTGGTAAAATACCGAAAATGCCGACTGTACTAACCAAATAGTTGCAGACTAACCACATAAACTCCTACAAACTCCTACAACACAATCAAACTATACAGCGAATCACGTAAATAAAACATGCATGTTTTTGCCCCTTTATCGTTGTTTTTCAAAAAATCATTTAAAACCGTACATTTTGTTTGTCAGGAGGACATTTTTTACATATTTCCAACTCTCCCGCTTCAACCTTTAAAGAGTAACAAAATTAACATCATGATTTCAAGTAGGGTTGATTGGTGTATCTCTTTAAAGTTAATTATTTTCTCTTTTCAACAGTGCCCCATTTTTAAATTTGGACAATAGTGACGGAAATAATGTTTAAAGTTAATAAATTTAATACATTTGAGTTAGTAACATCAATGTATTAAATGTTCGAACTCACAACCCTTAGATTCCATACAATATTACTGTCTGGTATTATTAAACTTAGTGTTTGCAATTTGAATCATCCCGTATGCAGCGCATTTTACGTTGGAATTAATTTCAACGAAGAAATATGTCCTAATTCTATGACCTTCTATTATGAGTGGGGATGGTCAACCCACCAACACTTATTTCAACATCTGGTTATTACCAACAACGACTTCGTGTTCAACATTCCTAATGCAAGGTGCTGTCTGTATATTCAAATATTCATGTTATTTTTGTTTTGTAAAATTATTTGTTTAGTGAGAATAAATTTCAAGGTGTAAACCATTTTAAATTGGAAGCTAATTCTCTACATGGACCCTAAGTCGAAAGGTTTATTGCATAAATGCAATACATTGAAGCAATTATCAAAGGCAAGCATTGAATAATGGAATCTGGGTTCGTGGAAAGGACAGATTAAGAAGGCCCGTCGACTACCTGCCATTGAAAGTAAGTCCGTTCCTTATTGTTATTCCACTATTCATATTTTCTTTTCATTTACTGCTTCAATTTGAGTACAGTTCGCATTTAAACGTAGTAGCAATAAGCAATCACTGATATACAAGTAAGCTATTTGACTTACATTTTCACATTAATAATTATTTATGGTTAAAAACGGCAGCTTAACATAAAATGAAGTCAACTTAGGGCTACACTAACACGCTTTATAACGATTGTTGACAAGTAGGTAGCAGATAAATCTGAACAAAATATTTTACAATTAAAAACAAGACTAGAGCAGGTGGAAAATTTATTACAGCAATTTAATGACGTACAATACGAATGAGAAATTTTGGATGAAAGTGAGATAGATAGCAATGAACATCAAGAATTTGAAGATCATTTTTATAATGTTATACCAAAAGCTATCCAGTTAATTAACAATGAATCTAATCATTCAATACCGAGTATCATTGAATCAGGTAATAGTGCCCATGAAAATTCACAATAATCCCATTTTCAGCAAAATCCAAACGTGCAATTTCCTGTTCTAGAATTACCAAAATTCTTTGGGATTATGAAAAATTGGGTCAATTGCGCGACATGTTTAATTCATTAGTAAACAATAACGATTCATTGGATAACATAAAAAAGTTTTTCCATCTTTTAAGTTGTTTCAAGGGAGATATTGCAAAAGTCATTGAATGTATCGAAGTCACTAACGAAAATTATCAAACGGCTTGGGAGTTTTTATCCTCTCGTTATCAAAACAAATAAGTCATTATCAAAAATCACGTTGGAGCATTATTTGAGCTTCCAGTAGTAACCATGAAGGATATTCATTTAAGCCTTAGAAAATTCACCGACTTGATACAAAAACATACGATCGCTAAAAACTCTAGCTGAACCAGTTGAAAGTTGGGACATGCTTTTGTTTTATTTAAAATCACGGAAACTTGATTGTGATACCGCAAAATAGTGGAAATTGCATGTTATATCTAATAACGCGAATTAAAAATGGATGATTTAATTGATTTTCTTGAACAACTGTAGGCTGTTAGAAATAATCAATCCCGAGCAAAGTGATACCAAATCATCTAATATAGCGAATGCAAAAACGTTTAGAAACTTCTCTTCTACAAAAAAATCATACAATAACCCGTTTTCTGGATTTACTACACAAACCAACAGATTCTCATGTCACTTTTGCAACAAAGAACATTAGAATTCAAAATGCTACCAGAAACAAAAAAATTGGAATTGTGGTAAACTGTTTGTGCAATAATCATCAGTCCTTTGCATGTAAGTCACGTGGATGTAGAAAATGTCAAAAATACCACAACATGCTCTTGCATTTTGAAAAATCAGGTAACACCAAAGTTAGTAATTCTAGCGTTGGCTCCTCTAATCAGATTGATCAAGGTAGTTCAAATGAAGATTCTGATAATAATCAATCCTTAGTATCAACCGTAATAATGTCACTTCTTGCAAATCACTGGTCACGAGCCGCAAATTTTATTAACAACAGTAATGATTTTATTCAAAGATTCCATCGGTAAATGGCACGAGTGTAGGGCATTGCTAGATAGTGACAGTCAACCAAATTTTATCACACGAGCGCTAGAAGAAAGCTTAAAACTATTGTCAACAAGTTCAAATGCATCAATAACGACCGTAGGTACTTCTATAACTGGTATAAATAAAAAAAACTCACACAGCTATCAAATCAGCTCATGATGATTTCAATGCCCAATTGACATTTTTAATTTTAGATAAAATCACCGAAAATTTACCAACAAGCCTGTTCGGTTAACTCGCATATAAATCTGGTATATTGGTCGGATCGGTAATGTTCGTGAATAATTCCGATATATTAGTGAGAGTTTAATCCCGCTATTTTTGTTATTTAAAATAGAGAGTTACTTTTCATACTTGGTGGAAGCAACATGTAAAAATATTATTGACAGGTTGAATGTGTGTACCGTCCTTTTTTTGTATGTAACCTATGTAGTGGTTACCCTGTGATTTGGAGTCAGTGTTTATATTTTGGTTTATGGCTGTATATTAAAAAATAGGCAATTCACGTTTATGCTGTCCATGTGTCCACAAGAACGAGCGCTCGTATATGCAGTCTACTGGAAGGACAAGGTGAGTGTTTGTTTGCTTTATTATATAGAAACCAATTGTTTGCATTGTCTCCAACTCTGAATATTTCATTTAATTTAGTTATTGAAAATTCTATGTAATTACAGTCCTCCTTAAATTTTGTATATTGTGGAAAGTGAATGATACCCGTACAAGCTCGTTTTCGCTTAAGGATATGAACATACCTTCCGAAACAATTTTAGTGGATACGAGATTTAATATCGCTAGAGAAGTCGACATTCTCTTAGGCGCTGGAATATTTTATGATCTACTCAGTGCTGGTCAAATTAAATTAGGTGAAGGATTACCCATATTGCAAGAAACATTATTAGGATGGGTTATTGCCGGAATGCTTCCTAACGTATACCATCATAACGTGGGATTTGCTTCCAATTTGTCAGTAAATAAGACACTCGAAAATGCCATTGAACGGTTTTGAAAAATTGAAGAAATTATCAAAAATAAACATTTAATATAGGCAACGGAATGCAAAGAAATATTTGTCAAAACCTTGCAACGTGATCAAGTAGGGCATTTTATGGTCACACTGCCTATACGTAATAACGCGAATACATTAGGCCATTCTCTAAATGACGCGGTTAGAAGCGTAAGTTCACGAAGAATCCAGAATTTAAACAAAATTATTTAGAATTTATGTCTGAGTATACATCAATGGGTCATATGACAAAAATCAAGCCTAGCGAAATCAACACCAAACCTCAAACGTATTTTATCTGCCACATCACGATGTGATTAAGGAATCGAGTTCTACCACCAAATTACGTGCAGTCTTTGACGGATCATGTAAATCTTCAAGTGGCACTTCACTAAATGATATTTTGATGGTTGGGCCAAATATACAACATGATTTGTTTTCTGTTCTTCTTCGGTTCAGAACTCATAATTTCGTAATAACAGCCGATATAGCAAAAACGTATCGGTACATCAATGTAATTCCAGATTAGAGAGACTTACAACAAATCGTGTGGCGATCGAACACTACTGATGCTATTCAACATTATCAACTTAACACAATCACATACGACACATCATTAGCATCATTTTTGGCGACACATAGCTTGCACCAAATTGCCATAGAAAATGCAGATTCTCATATAGAAGCCAACCAAGCGATACGTGATGATTTCTATGTTGATGATTTGTTAAGTGGATCCGACACTATTACACGTGCAATCAAGTTAAAACACGATTTAACGAGTTTGCTCAGTAAATACGGATTTGAACTGCACAAATGGGTGTCGAATAACACAGAAATACTAGATAAAGATGATTTCATTCGACAGACTATTACAATATTAACGATGAACAATTACACAAAACTTTAGATCTAGTTTGACAAGCCCAAAATGACACGTTATTATATACAGTGAATAGTTAGGAATTTCAAGTTAAGAAAATAACTAAACGGGTAATGCTATCATTGATATCGAAAATATTTGGTACCCTTGGTCTTGTGTCGTCCATTATTGTAAGATTCAAGATCATGGTGCAATTCTTGTGGCAAGCCGATATTGCTAGGAATGATCATCCTTCTGAACATATTTTACAATCTTGGTCACTATTACGAAACAACTAGCCACAACCAACAACTTTCGTGTTCCTAGGCACATTGTACTCATCAATTACAAGTACATTGAAATACACGGTTTTTGTGATGCGTCACAAACGGCATACACAGCGTGCATATATATTAAATCTGTCGATTACGGCGATCAATCATTAGTAAGACTGTTGTGCTCGAAAACCTCTAAAAACAATAACGTTAGCACGTCTAGAACTATGCGGCGCTCTGCTACTTTCCCACCTTTATAATAAGGTTAAGAAATCAATCATGCTTCCTATAGCTCACACGCAGTTTTGGACTAATAGCACAATTGTATTATCATGGATTATGACGGGCCGTTTGTGTCTACAATAAATACCGAAATATATATATTTTTTCTAATATATATGTAAAATAATTTGTAATATATATTTTTTTCAAATATATATATAAATATATATATATATATATAAATATATATATATATATTATACTGTCAAGAAGGGGGTGGGCTTATAAAATATTTAAATAGGGCTTCGAAACGACTTTGCTAGAATGGGGGTATATTTGGTTTTGTTTGAGTATTTTCTTTCAGGTATTTTTGGTTTATAAATTAACAACAACTATTCCACGTTTATAAATTTATAAAGCTTTTGAAACTGCATTGCATTCAACAACATATACCGCCATAGACCAGGCTAAGCTAGTTATAAGTTTGCATTGTATACGTATTTTAATTGTTATGGTTGCACGATATGAAATTTAATTTGAGTTAGCGTTTTCAGAACCATTTGAATGTAAAACAAATATCAAAATTGCTTGGTATACTGCACGCTTTTAAAATTTTAAGGAGTTAAGTGATACTCCCGTAAAATTTGTAAATCAATTTCAGTTTGAATATGTTTTAACAATTAAAGATTGGTTATGTAATGACAGGACGTTTACCGAATAAGACATAAATGTCTGTTGCGTACAATTTAAAAACTGAACCATCAAAGTTTGTTAGCTATTTTCAATATTGTAAAAAGTTCAATATACATAAATCACTGGATTACAAACCATCTAGAAAATGAATGTATCTAGAGAAAAGAACTGTATTATTAATCAATTATTAAGAATTATAAATTACATAGTGTGCGAGAGATAGTTGCTATGGCAACAAAACAAAAGAAGACGGATTTTATTTATAAAGGACTTCAAATTTATATTACTGAAAAATAGACGTGTTTTTGTACTGTTATGAGTTTTATTACATTTAAAAAGTTACGAGAAAGTTTTGAAAGTCAAGTTGTACCTGGAGATAGCAAATAGTAGCAGTTTTACGAATAAAAGTTAATTAAAAGAGGGAGTGCTGGTCTGTACCGTTATTGTTTGAAGACGAAAGCATAGTGGAATTGGAGTTATCTGAGTATTTGTATAACAAAATTTGTAGAAATATTAGTAGTTTTATAGTCTGAGATTACCAGTTGCTCGAGTTACTTATTATTTACAGGAGGTGCCTGCAGCTGGTCACTTGGCTTCAGGACGGCTGGAAGGCGGCGCTTGTATCTGGATTCCAGGTATTAGTATTTAATATCTACGCAGTGCTTTAATCAAATTTATAAAAGTGGAACTAGTGTTTGGGAATACTTTTGGCTTTTAAAATTATTTTGAAAAATCCTTGGATATTTGTTTGGGTGTCTAGTTGAGAGGTGTTTGCTTAGGACGGACCCACCCTAGGTAGATTCCGCCACGTGTTTGACGGCCCTGTAGAATATTTAAGTGCAGCAGCCGTGTAAAATATTTAAAGATAAATTGTGTGGCATAACTCAACAAGGCTCTAAAATAAGACAAGGAGTGACAGATAGATATATTACGCCTATCACTAATAAGGTAGGATCACAGTATATATAACAATATATATATATATATATATATATATATATATATATATATATATATATATATTTAAAATTAGGTAGAACAAATATTAAAGTCGATTGCTTAGCTTTCGCTGATGACCTGGCAATTTTAGCTCGAGACACGGATACGACCCAAAAACAAATTGAGATTCTAAAGGAGATCGCAGAGAAAGTTGGCCTTCAAATTTCATTTGAAAAGACGGAGTACATAACTAATCTTAAAATAGCTCCTAAATTCTTGAACACAATATATGGGAAAATAAAAAAAGTATCACAATTTAAGTATCTTGGTGAAATCATACAAGAATCAGGCCTTGAAAAACTTGCAAATGAAGCCCGTTGTCAGAAAATAACAACCGCCTTCAGACTTACCCAAAACATCTATAATAAAAAATCAGTCTCTAAATATGCTAAACTCCGTCACTACAATACAGTAATCAAACCAGAATGCCTCTATGCATCTGAAACACTAGTTTTAAATAGAAAAACTGACATAGATGAAATTAAAAAAAAGAAAGGAAAATTATCAGGAAAATTTTAGGCCCCATTCACACTGAAGTTAACACCTTTAAATTGCGAAAGAACAAAGAGATAGAAGAATACACGGATATACACTCAGACATGAGGAAAAGAAGATTAAAATTCTACGGACACATCAAAAGAATGGAGTCAACGAGACTAACAAAACAGATTGTAGAATTCTATGAAAATCGCAGTAGGGCAAAGACAGAGACAATCAAGTGGATAGCAGCAATCAAAGAAGATCTACAAACATAAGGCATAACACAGGCAGATATTTTGGACAGAAAAATGTTTAGGAATAAAATTACTAAATGGGAGGTTGGTAAAAGGAACATTCTCAAGAGACCAGCAACAGCGTGGTCCGATGACAGAAAAGAGCCCATTCAGAAAAAATGAAACTAGTCTGGGCACAGAAAAAGGCCAAATTATCAAAATAAAAAAAAAAGATTAATACCTCGCGTGGTCCTATTGGGCCCATACGTGTATAATAATAATAATAATAATATATTTAAAAAATATATATTTAAAAATATATATTTAAAAAATATATACCGAAAAAATCCATAAAATACGAAACAAATTCAAAATCAAAACAGTACTTACAACCCTCAACACACTAAGAGCACAATTAACAAAAACAAAACCCAAAAATGCAATACAAAGTTTAAAAAACTGCATCTACAAAATACTGTGCGAATGTAACAAGTTTTATATAGGAGAAAGTTCAGACCATTTGAAGTTCGATTAAAAGAACATACATCATATATAAAAAATGGAAAATTTGAAAAATCAGTGATTTGCCAACATGCATGGGACTCCAGTCATAAAATAAAATGGGAGGATACAAAAATTATTGACAAAGAAGAAAACCACCAAAAATACAAAATCAAAAAAGCTGCCTACATAAAAATAACTGTGTAGTAAACAAATCCGCGACTTTCAGTAAACAATGGATTCCATTACTAAAAGAAATAACAAATGAAAATCAAATGCCTCCAAAATATATAGGTAGCATTGCAAGTTTTTCCTGGGTTTTCCTTGCGATATTAACATGAAATGCAGCCTACACACATGATTTTATTTATACACACAATAACTAATTACATAATAAGAACCATATTAGTAACCTCTGCAAAACAGCATTGGTATCTGACAAGTGTAAACCTGCCATATGGTTACCTCAGAACCATATACAATCTTCGTGAACATCATTGATATCTGACAAGTGTAAACCCGCCATAGGGTTACAACAGAACCATATACAATCTTCATTGAACAGTATTGATATCTGACAAGTGTAAACTAGCCATAGGGTTGCCTTAGATCCATATGCAATCTTCGTTGAATAGTATTGGTACCTGACAAGTGTAAACCCGCCTTAAGGTCACCTCAGAACCATATAATATATTCGTAGAACAAAGTTGGTATCTCACAAGTGTAAATCGCCACAGGGTCGCCTCGGAACCATGTTAAAATCTATCAAAGAGGTAGTCTAAATCATATCCTCAAGATAAATATAAAAAATGGCTGCTTATGCCTTACTGTAACATAATCGCACTCTTTTTTAATAACCATCCTCTCAATTGTATAAATAGAAACGTGTTAAAAATGTTTTCCAATCCTCAAGTTATTGAATTTATATGAAATTTAACTATATAAAATTTAATCAGCTGATTTCACATTAAGCGTATTGACTACCGCAAAGTCGCTCCCAGGGCACAACACAAATTGAAGGCACATTCTTCTATTCTAAACTTTGAAATTTTTATCTAATGTATTCAAACCAAATATGTCAAACATTAATAAATCAAAGTCACCTTCAATTTATGTCATAAATGTCAAACTTTTTATTATTATTTTTTTAATTACTATTATTATTATTATTTTTATTATTTTGACAACAATCGAACTGACAACAATTGACAACAATCATGGATTGAAACGTAAATAAAGACGATTTTAACAACTATGAGTGGTTTAATTTCCAAAGAAGATTAAGAAAAAACAACTTGATATAATGTTAGCTTTTGTATGAGGTTGAATGTGCAGAATTCCAAGAAAATTTTGGTTGCATTCCTAAAGGGAATAGGCGACAATGGACATGTAAATGTGAAATACATCTGCAAGTGGCAGAGTAGTTTCGTAAATGTGCAGGCATGGATGCCGTGAGAACCGTTTGAAAACAAAGCAGTAGGACCT
This sequence comes from Platerodrilus igneus, assembly GCA_036346225.1. Classification (NCBI taxonomy): domain Eukaryota; kingdom Metazoa; phylum Arthropoda; class Insecta; order Coleoptera; family Lycidae; genus Platerodrilus; species Platerodrilus igneus. The sequence continues at coordinate 388,102 of JARFIW010000828.1, forward strand.
AGTGAGTCACCTCTCCGTTGAATTGGTACTTGGTGGTATGTTTAGAGTTAGGGAGTCACTGTGTTTGGATATCTAAGAAATGATGAATGGAAAAATACTAATGGTTGTTGGAAATCCTGGAATTAAAAGGTGCACTATTATGAACCTTTATGTTACATTTTAAAAACTGATGAAGTTTTAAATGCCAACGGTACGTTTGTATTTTGGTAATTAGAAATTAATTAAGTGAAAATAATTATTTGGCTGGGGTAATTAATGATGGAACGCTATATATTAATTCTAAAATGAAAGTTTTATTGGTGAAATTTAATGTTAATAAAAGTATTTAAAAACTTAGTATTTTTGGAATGGACAATGGAAGAGAACAAAAAGGCGTTATTAAGTGCATTGCCAATCGAATTGGGATTTATAATGCCACATAATTCATATGGAAAACAAGAAAAATATGAAATCAATTATTATTGTTGTATGTAATTTAATGTTTTCTTTAGACTTTGTTTAGGAATACAAAGTAATTTAATGTTTTTCTTTAGGTTTCATTTTAGCGATATCTGACCAGATTTGAGGTTATGAAATTGTTTTTAGGAAACTATAGTTATATGTGCAGTAAAATTATTTTACGTAATAGAGTTTAAGTTTATGTTGAATTTGATTACAATTTATTGAGGAAATAGGTAAAATTGTGGAAAAACCGTCTTCTGTATAGAAATAACAACATAAGAAATTGCTGTGAGAGATCGTTTGGCGCTTCTCGATTTTGGGAGAGAAAAATCTTTCAGATACTCCCTGTATGTTTGTTGTGGTTTGTTTAGTATTCTTCTTAATCTTCTTTGGGAATTGAACCACTCATAGTTTTTAAAATCAACTTTATTTACGTTTCGATCCATGACCTAGGATCGTTGTCAAAATAATTAAAACTTCAAGTTTGACATTTATGACATAAATCGAAGGTGACTTTGATTTATTGACGTTCGAAATATTTGGTTTGAGTATACTAGATAAAAATTTTTTAAAGTTCGTAAGGCTTAAACAATCGTTCTTTTATATTTATTTTGAGGGGGAAAATCATTATGATTTAAGTTACCTCTTTGGTAGATTTTAACATGGTTCTGAGGTAACCCTATGGCGGGTTTACACTTGTCAGATACCAATGTTGTTCTATGAAGATTGTATATGGTTCTGAGGTGACCCTAAAACGGGTTTACACTTGTCAGATACCAATATTGTTCAATGAAGATTGTATATGGATCTGAGGCGACCCTATGGCGGGTTTACACTTGCCAGATACCAATACTGTTCAACGGAGATTGTATATGATTTTGAGGTAACCACATTGCGGGTATACACTTGTCAGATACCAATGCTGTTTTATAGGGGTTGTTAATATGCTTTTTTTAATGTAATTAGTTATTTTATGTATAAATAGAAATCATGTATGTAGGCTGTATTTCATGTTAATATCGCAAGGAAAACCCAGGAAAAACTTGCAATGCTACCTAGATATTGTGGGCATTTGATTTTCAATTGTTATTTCTTTTAGTAATGGAATCCATTGTTTACTGAAAGTCACGGATTCGTTTGCAACGCAGTTCTTTTTATGTAGGGTTATATAAGCAGCTTCTTTGATTTTGCGTTTTTGGTGGTTTTCTTCTTTGTCGATAATTTTTGCGTCCTCCCATTTTATTGTATGACTGGAGTCCCATGCATGTTGGCAAATCATGGATTTTTCAAATTTTCTATTTTTTATATATGATTTATGTTCTTTTAACCGAATTTCAAATGGTTTCGAATTGGATAAGGAGAGGAAATGTTTGAAGATGCATAACCTTAAATTAAATATTTATACATTATTTGTAAAAGTTGAAAGTAGGAAAATAATGGCAAACTCGAACGAATCCGATGTAACATCAGAGTTGCAATTAATGATGGTACATTTGACAAATAACATGCTCAAAATGCAGAACACCATTTCACAGCTGAGAATCAGTTAGGGATAATATAGAAAGTAAAGCACCTGTAAGTGTACAATTATTACCCTCGGCTGAAGTTTCTAAGTCTGCAAGTAAAAATTATTTAGCAATATGGCAAGATGGGAGAGTCAAATATTTAATTTCAACCGAATGGGAGTTTGCATCCAATACAGTTTTTAAGAAAGATAAAAAAATTATTTTTAGAAATAGGGGTACCAGATTCGGCTAAATTAAATTTGGTTGTACAAAATTTAGAGAGGTCTGCAGTTCAGTGGGCGGCAGCCCGTGAAAATCACATCGTTGATTTTAAAAATTTTTAAGTGCAATTTAAGCAATGGTACTTTAATGCAGATGATGAATGTGAGTTATTTTATAGGCTTAAGTATGGTCAATTTAAATCAGGTAATCGATCAGAATACATTCTTAAATTAGCCATGGAAGCAGAATTTTTATCTGAAACCATTGATGAAAACACTTTGGTAAGTTAGTTATCAACTCATTTTACGTCTGATATTCAGAGGGGTATTATTTTGCAAGGAATAAAAACGGTTGAATTGCTTGAAGCGTTCTTACACAACATAGATAATACCTATCGAAAGGGCAGCAAAAATGAATTACATTTATCAGAAGGGAACCGCAAGGCAGAGGTGCAGGATAGAACCTGGTATAATTATAGGGGGAATATGAGCTGTGCTAGGGAAGTTAGGTCCTATAGACAGCATAAGAACGAAAAGGGACACCAACAGTGGAATTGGGATGATAGAAACTATAACCGTAATACAAATTATTCATATAAGGATGATCTCAATTGCAGAGATAAGCGTAATGATAATAATCAGAATTATAATACGAATGTGGCTAAGCGTGAATTTAGGTCACTAACTACTTATAGGATTGAGTCAAATGACTTATTGAGTGAAGCATAGGAGGAAGGCTCGCCATCAGAAAATATATCTCCAGTAGTATTAGGTATTGTACAGGGCAAACAAGTCAAGATGCTCATAGATACTGGAAGTCAGGTTACCGCTGTCTGAAATCTATTTCAATTCGTTAGCTAAGGAGGTGCCTATCCTACCGGTAGCTAATGTGTCGCTATCCACAGCAATCGGTGGTAAATTAAGTCGTATAACAAACCAGGTTATGCTGCCTATAACATTAGCAGGTACAATTATTGAGATAATCTGTGTAGTAGTACACAAACTTAATCGAGATATAATCATTGGCAGCGACTGGCTGTACCAAAATAAAGTAGAGATAAATTTTCGTGAAAAATGGATCGAAATTTACTGTTAAAACTGCCATTTTGTGAAGGCGAGCCCATTGAAAATTGCCTATCTATTAATTTAATAAATTATAAAAATAATAACATTGGACTTGCATACTCTAATGCGGAACTGAAAGTCGCGGCTAATAAAGCGGAAACATTCAATGCGAGTGAAAGGGTAGCAACGCAGTTGATAGCAAATATCACTATTGGTACAAAGTTTGTAGCCGTCGGGTACCAGCAAAAAACCCAAAAGTGCTCGATACTTAAGCACTGAATCAAGACCAATTATAATGGTCTTCCTAAAAACAATAATCTTTTTTGTTGAAGGGGGAATTTAATGTATTGTTGCAATAGAAATAAAAAATTCGGATAGACAAAATAATATCAATTTTAATTTACTGCCAAACTACTATCAATCAAAACATGCATCATCTAATTGTTCAGTATTATTTAATAATGTGCAAGACTATTAGTGCTCAGTGACAGAGTTTGCTATTAAACGTGAGATAGTTATTGTTACTTTACACATGTTCATAAAACCGTATAGTTTAGAAGTTAATAAATACTTATATTTTAATTGGCTAAATTTTACACTTGATTTTTTTGAAAAGTGTCTGTAGTTAAAACTGTGTACTTGTTAAATGTTTAATGTTGCGAATGAAATCTTGGCTTTCTCTAAGTAACAATCTCATCCCGCTGCAATTTAAACAGTATAAGATTCAGGTCATAGTTTAGGAAACGTTAAAAATAATGCGTTCAATGGTGTCGATTAAATAAATAGTTAGATTAAGCAAAGCTGTGTGAAGTAGTTGCATTTAAAGAAAACATTTTAATTTTTGAATTTACCTCCACAAGTTAAATTCCAAATTCCTAGTACTTTTAATTTGCATATGCAATATTAAAACTTGCACTAGGGTGTTTGTGATTATCTATGAACAATTTGTATCTTACATTCCATATAAATATCATAATCGAGCGGCTAATATTTTTATAAATAAATAAGTATTGTGAGACTATAAGAGTTAAGGGGATGATTGACCGGCTAACCTAGATCCTCTCAAAGTAAGAGTCGGCATTTATCAAAACCACACTAAATACACATATGTTGAATTATTTTAAAAAACAGAAATGGAGGGAAACAGGTGCATATACTACATACATAAACAAATGCTTCGCTACATGATTCAATGTTAATAATTCTAAAGTTTCGGGTATGTAGCAAAAGCAAGAATCATGTTAGAACCAAAGCATGGGGGCGAATTACCAGCCCCAACCCTCCACATGTTAAATTTTCAACAATGTTACTAATAGTATCGTTGCACAGCACTGGGTACAAGATTCCTATACGCAACAGGTGGAGAGATTAGCTATTCTTACTCTAAAAGATATCTTACAGTTTACAAATAATTTACCATTCTCAAAAATTTGGGCAGCGTTAAAAATTAAAAGTTAATAAATATAATAAATACATAATTCTGCGAGAATAAGTTTGTCTTTTGTTTTTCTATTACCCAGCACGCTTCAATATTAATCGCATTACTGATAATTATCAGCTGTCGGTGACCACGTATTTACTTCACTGTATTTATCTGATAGGCAAAAAGTCCATGCTGTTTATGATAGAAAGATATATGTATTATAAACCAGTAATACATTATTATTCAGTGAAATAATCACCATGCACTCACTGACTTTCTGCCAACATGACACCAATTTTTGTATGTTATTGTAGAAATCTACGGATTTAGAATAAAAAAACTGGCAGATATCTGAACTCAAGTTTTGACTGCTTATACCTCATTTAATTGTTAAGTGAAAAGGAACAGATGGAAATCACGAGGCGAAAAGTCAGGAGAATAAGATGGATATGGTAATGTTTCCTAGCTAAGCTTGGAATTTTTTTTCCAGGTCACTATTACGGTATGCCATTTACTGTTCTTCTTCCTTTCAATTGGTCCAAGAAGGCTGTTTCTGGATTGGTGCTGCTTGTACTTGCTGAAGCTGATTACAATAGATCACAGCAGTGATGGTTAGGCACATTTCCAACAACTCGTATTGGACAATACCAGCTGCTGTCCACCAAACACACTCTTTTTGAGTGTGAGGAATTCTTTGGACTGTGTGATATTGCGTCAGTTGGTGATAACCAATGATAAGGTCGCTTAGAATTGAAGTACAGTATCCACCTTTCATCGCAAGTTAACAACCGATCAAAACAAGGTTCATTTTGATAGCATGAGAAGTTTGCAGAACAAATGGTAATGCAGCTTAATTTGTTATTATCTGAAAATTCATGTGGGACCCCATTTGTTTAACTTACATGTCCTCGCTAGCTAGTGAAGGTGCAACCGAATAGTTTCAGTCCTCATATTGAACGTTTCTGCAAGAGCTTCTAGTATGCAGCCTCCGCGATTTCTTTCAGATTTTCGTTGTTAATGATTTTCAATCATTCAGGTCTCTCGAGCAAAATTTCTTAAATCACTTTTGTGCTGTCCGATCACTTACAGTGTCATCTCCAAATGCGGTAGAATTTTCCACGCAGCCTTGGCCGCTTTGGTGCCAATGGGAATTAAATAAATGCCACAAAATTTGTTTACATAAAATAAAAGAGAAATTCAAATGAAAGTAAATGACAGTATATACAAGTCGTATCAATAAATAATTAAAAAAAATATCCATGGCACTATGTATAAGGAAAACCGCACAAATTTTTTTTGATTACCAGATAAAACAATTCTTACACAAACTTAAACACAGAATAAGATGTACGAGTTTTATTTTACTGAATCTTCAGTAAAACCCTACTAATTAAAAACTACAATACCTACCTTTATCGGCATTAAACCGTTCTTCTTTATGAATACCAGTATCAACAACATACACAACATCATTAATCGTCACCGATGTCTCTGCAATATTTGTAGATAAAATCACCTTACGTACACCAGGAGGTGGTTTTCTAAATATTTTCCGCTGCTCAGACACTTGTAGTTTTGAATGCAAACATAACACAGCCATATCATTCGTTTGTGGTAATAAATTCATTACTTTTGTAATATCATCCCAGCCAGGTAAAAAACATAAAATGGCACCTGGAGGTCTCTTCGTGTGTATAAAATTAATAACTTTAGCAACATCTTCAAATACAACATTGGGATTTTCGCCTTGACACATCTGATATGTTTTGACTAAATCAACATTATTAGATTTAGCATTTAGAAACCGCTGTTCAACTGAATAAGTAAAACCAGGTATATGTATCACATTGGCATTATTGAAATAATCTTGAAATGTTTTTGTTTCTAAAGTGGCACTCATTACAAGGAGTTTCAACGAAGGATTTAAAATAAGTGCATGTTTCAATAAATTCATAAGTAAATCAATATTTACATCACGTTCGTGAGCTTCGTCTAAAATTACATGAGAACAATCTAATAATTTTGGATCATTCTGCAAGCGGCGTAACAAGATTCCAGTAGTGCAATACATTATTCGACCAGTGTGTCTGTTAAAATTTGAATCTAAACGAACATGATATCCAACTGTACTCCCTACCTGAAAAAGAAATTAAATTAAACTATTTATCTTAATTTAGAAGTTTATGTTGGTATATACGATCATATTCTACGATTTTAATTTCCACATATGAAACATCCGAAAAAACAATTATTTTTTCTCAAAAAGCACCCCCTATTTGCACAAGAAATTATCCAGTAGATCCTGTACATGAATAATATTCTAACATGTTCATTATACAGAATAACTTATAACGAGTGTAACAAATTCAGAATTTTATTAGGTAAAAGTATTTCACTTTAAGAAGAACCCAATGTCATTATGTGCACAAAACAAAATTCAATTTGAAAAACTTCTAAGATTTGTACTGGTGGTAAATGTACAAAACTGAAAATATTAAACATGCTAGTGTCCTCTGACATGAAAATTTCTACTTCGCTTATATTTTCGTTGTATGCTAGTTCATAGACCACTGGTGTTGTTTGAAGGAGGTTTCTTTGCTAATCTTCGGACAAATAGGTACGTCAGATAATGTAGATTAATCTAGAGCCATGCCCTCTAGCTAAAATTCTTTCTAGCTAGAGGTAGTGGTAAGTCAATGTAATTGTAATTGTTGAAACAGGATATTTATAAGGTTTTGTTGATGACTAAACTTTAACTGTAGCTTAACAAAGAAGATTATCTTTATGCGAAATATTTATTATTTATATTGTACTATTTAAGGATTCTTTATTGTTGGAATTTTATGAATTTAGATTTATGCTTATGATAGTGATTTACATTTGTTGTTTTAGGAGTTGCAAATTCTTCTTGTGTATTGAGAGATCCTCGAAATGACGTAAAAACTGCAGCTTGCCTCTTTAAAAAGTGATTCCTTTTTTGTTTTTTGTGTTTTTATGTCCTTCCGACATATGATTTATAATAATTATAGGTATTAATAATACCTGTGTTACATAAAACAGTAATGAGTGACTCAGGCTTCACTATCAAAATACTGTTGAGCTTAACTGAACTAGTTATTTTTTAAGTTTTGTAACTTTTGGGACCAAAATACTTATTGAAAATAAGTCGTTTTTGGATTTGTACGGCTGCGTTCGTTTTATTTTGTGTATTATTTATTTCAGGTGATACGCTTTGCACTGGAATCGCGGAGTCAGCTGCTTTAGTCTAATAATTTGTGACGTTTTCAGAGTAATTAGTTATTGGTTCTTGTTTCTTTTTCTGCACATGTCACATTACTGCAAGGCACTAGCCAGAGTCAGGTAGTTTTCCCTCCAACCGCTACCCTCCCGCTTGGATTTTAGTTAAGATACTTTCTTTTTGTTAATGCACGATTTGTCAATATCCAGAAATATAGTTCGAGCTTGTATTTTCCCATTACGATTGTTACAAATTTTGTTACAGTAGTTTTCCGTATCACTAACAAAAGGATTTGCCGAGCTAGACCAATTGGAGATTGGGGTGGGTAGTATACGATAAACCGAACAAAACAAATCGCTGTACTGAAATAAAGACAACCATGTAATAGTTAGTAAAGAAATGATTAGGACAGAGCGTTAGTCTGTCTAGTAAACATTTAATACCTCCACCCAAGTAATAAAAAAACTCGATAATATATATAAATAAAGTATCTATAATAACAGGCTATTAGGTCTGCTAGTTAATGAATTAAACTCTTTATTATAATTCAAGCTTCGGTTTTTATTTTAAACCTTTATCAAGAATACTAAAAATTGTGAAACGTTATTAGGGCATACAATAATTAAATACTTACTAATGTGAGGTTTTTAAACTAGAATCGTTGATATAAATAAAATTCATAAATATAAATTAATAGTGTGATGTATAAAGCTTTTAACAAAAATAATGTGATATTCATATTTAAGTTTGAAAGTTACAGATTGACAAATTTATATTTATGATTATTTTATAATTCTAGTTTAAAAACCTCACATTAGTAAGTATTTAATTATTGTATGCCCTAATAACGTTTCACAATTTTTAGTATTCTTGATAAAGGTTTAAAAATAAAAACCAAAGCTTGAATTATAATAAAGAGTTTAATTCATTAACTAGCAGACCTAATAGTCTGTTATTATAGATACTTTATTCTGAAGTGTTACACCACATAATTATATATATATATATATATATATATATATATATATATATATATATATATATATATATTCTTGTATATAATTACTTATATATAAATATAATTACTATGTTTTTTTTTCTCTACTATTTTTAACTTTAATCTCAGGATTTTCTCACCTTCTTGTATTCTAAATTTTATATAATATAATTACTCCTCCTTTAAACAAGATTTTATTACACGACTTTTGTCGTCGTCACAATGATTTCAAATCGAGGTGCTTTAGCAAACGTTTGGTTGGTTTTTCTTTACTAATTACTATATTTTATATGCCTCGACTATTTGAAACTTTAATCTCAGGGTTTTCTCACCTACTCACCGTGGGTTCAATCGTGAGTAGATGTGCAATACCCAACCAAACTGCACCCTCGTTTGTTTTACCACTTTTGAAATGTACTAAATTTATTTTAATATGCCAAATCTTATTAGATCAACGATGCCTGATGTCAAATTAATTTATGTAACTTTTATGACTTTAATTTCTGACGTTCTAATATATTCACGGTACTTACCAGAAATATACTGCGCTGAAGGCCTTCCTTTGACTGCTGGCTCAAGTTCGAAATTGCCGTACGCACTTTTACACAAGATTCTCCAAAATTGTCCTCTTGCACTGCCTCCAGGTGTTTGTAAAACAATTTTGATGCCCCAAACCTGAAATAATGTTACCCCAATTTAGAATTTAGTAAAAACCTTTATCTACTTTCCCTGCGTCAATTCTTCCTCGCCGTATTCCTATCTCCTGTTCCTCTGCTCCGTATCCCGCTTAATTCTCTCTTCGCACAACCAAATCAATCCCGCTGTCTTAATACAAATCACTCCTAATCCTGCTATACCAATTATCCATACCATGTCCTTTCTGCCGTTATATCTTCTCAAATCAATCCAAAAATTCTTTACGTCGTCGATGCCTTCTTTAACCACTCCAATATCCTGCTGCCGTAATACCCAAATCTATCCCAAAACCAACACTAATCTTCTCAAATAATATACCGTCGCTTTCTCCTTTGCACCAATAACCACTTCCACAATCTTCTTTACATACACGCTGACTTTCCCTTTTCACTTTTAAACACTTTATATACTTTCTTTTATACTTGGATTAAATAATACTCGATGAATACACAAATAAACTTTTATTTCAAAACTATTTTACAATTTTAACGCAGGTTTCATAAATAGGTCTGTATCTGAACAAATTTAAAAGAAGTCCCTTTATTTATATTGCTTAGTTATTAACTAAACAAACTTAGCTTACTACAATAACATTTTTACATATATAACATCCAATAACAAATCTCCTATCTTTCAGTGTCCAACATACCTTCGCTATAGTCTTTATAATAATTTTAAATTTCTACCATTGGTCCAAAACACTTCACTAAACTCCAATAACCTTTTACATTTTGATTCACTTTAAATTTTGATTTACAATTCGTCTAAAAGTTTGATTCTATAAAAGGAAAAGCCAAATAATTCATACACGACCTGGACGCTTTGTTATATTGCAGATATCCATAAATGCGTCCGGCTTTCCGACGGCAAATGTACTCTCAACTGGCTCATGAAATATCAACTCAGTATAAAACCTCAAGTACCGTGCATTATATCAACGTCATAAAGTCATGTTACTACCTTTTGGCATATAAGTTTCAATCTGAAATGGTACATACTTTAACGTATGTAAAGTATAGCAAAATTTATAGTTTTAAATTATTAAATCTGAAATATTGACCCTATCGTTTGGCATACACCCTATTAATACAAATATACCTTTAGAAACCTTATAACCCCCTCCCTTACACAATAATATATATATATATATATATATATATATATATATATATATATATATTTTCACAGTTTATCAAAACGCTAAACACTTTCCATAACTTTCAGATAATTAAGCAACTTAAAACAAATAAGTAATATTGATACATGCATTTAATGACTATGCCTGTAGCCTAATGCACGAATGAAAACGTTTTAACGGATCATTGCTTTACAAAGTATACTGCAATACTAAAGCAATTAAGGAAATATTTGTACTATCAGCGCCGGTATAAAATATTGTTTTTTTAGAAGAAAATTGCTTGCTATTAAACAGTTAAAGATATTTCACGTAGTAAAATGTTATCCACATCATGTTTGCGTGGCGAAGAAGGGTTTACTAACGTGAGTCAGAACTAAACAGATACATCAAATGTTGCGCTCCAGGCTATTGCAAATATGTGTGTATATTTTAGAATAAATAGGATATGAACTTAGTACACATCCAGTTTAATTACGTAAGTACCGGACATTTTACTAGTATCATAAGTAACAGTATAGATGTAGTTACCATAACGTCTTATACTAATCTCACCAAAATTAATCCGTGCCAGAGGTGGAACAGCCAAGGTGGTGTGTAATTAAACAATATGGCAGCAACCCAAAAGGTACCTCGGAATCAGAGGATAGCAACCAATAATCAGGGGAGTAAACCATTAATATAGACAGCAGAAGGGAAACCAAGCGGTTGGCGCTAGATATAGCAGGCGGTAACCAAAGCACAGGTATAATCCAATCCTTGTATACTCCGTGCTGTATTTCAAAAAGGAAGAGTCAGAAGGATTTTTAACTTTGTAAAGTAATATCGAGTAATATGTTCTTACACTTTCAAATTGTCGGGAAAGAATGTTTAATAACGCGATAAGTGCATTATCAAATTAACAACCAAATGTGAAAGAAAACTTCTAGACTATTCAAATCGTGTAGCATGTGTTGATAACAATATTCGTATGAATTAGGATGTTATGATAATATACCGATCAAAAGGTTACAGATTTACATACACAAGCAATTAAAAAATAAGCAAAAGGCGTAATTGATTAATAGCGGTAGTTAAGGTATACCTACACTGATGTCTAAATACGGAGCAATGTTTCGTGGGATCCGTTTCTTAGGTTTTGTCCAGATTTGTTATGGTAATACACTGGGACACAATAAGAATGTATTAGCTAACTGCAATCGTAAATTGTGGGTGGGGAGTAAGAAAGCCTAAGAAACAAATTCGAAAAAATAAAAAGATTCCCAGAAAACAATTCGTCACACTGAAATAAACAAGTATTAGTTTACATATTAATATAAATAGTCAATAACAGAATATTAGTCTGTCCACAAAACCTAGATATAGAAATAAAATAATAGTGATGGTTCTAGAAATTTCCTTTTATCTAGAAAGTCGTAACGATAGGATCTCAGTGACAAACATATATAACTTTAGTACAGGATAGTCAATAAGGACGGTTAATGGTTCAATGAGTAGCTACGGGTGTCTGTACCAATGGTCGTTATTGTACAGCATTAATAAAGTACCGTAGATACCACTCACATAAAAATTATTTATCATTCAAGTATCACTAATCCTAGGGAGCTCGGAATATCACATGCTAATTATAACTTAAGCAGTAGCCGAGATTGTATAAGCAGAATACTATAAAATAAAAGGAAATGGAACTTAAAACCCCAAAATTAGTAAACAAATTTTGACAATATTATTAACTTTCTACTACAAAAGAAACCGCGGTGGTTTAAATACGTCTAAAAATATATTTTCAAAATTTAAAGACATAAGGGCAATAAAATGTACAATACTGAAGATAAGTGTAATATGTGTACTAACCGTACAAAAAAAAGTACGTTTCCTATTATCTATGTACTAAAACAAATTATAATATAAAAATCCACCGATTGTTCTTTCTAAAAGCACAAGAATATGAGGTACTCTCAACTTCAGCGTTTGGAGTAGCACAATTTCTAGGTATTTGTCTAGTTCTAGGATTGAGCCTGCAATAGTGTATAACACGAATGAGAGCACGTTTTATATCAAGTAAAGTAAAAGCAATGGTTATTTTTTGGTGAAAGAATGTGAATTATAATTAGTATCAACAGGAAAATTATATTTCCGTAAATTTGTGTGGTGATTGAATCACTTTCCACAGTCACGGGGTGGTAGGTGGTTACCCTTACATCAGAGCAAAGTCCAGGACAGCATAATATATTAACAAGTAAAACAAAACGCAACAGGACCTCCAAAATCAGACCTGTATCCAAAACGAGAGGAAAACTACCCTAATATTGGTAACAAATCGTCACAAGAAATACATACCAATTCCATAACAGCAGAAACGTATAAACTAAATTTTAAAAAAAGGATAATATGTAACTGCTCGCTTAAAATATAGAAGTAATCTCATAACAAAAGTTTGTTTGCAAAGACCACTAAAGGCAAGTAATCTCGTATCAACCAGCAACCTATAATTCTTTCAAATTGGAATAGAAACATATGCTTCTGATAAGGCAACCAAAAATAGCAAAATGAATGAAAACCTAATTTATACGCTTAGCTACATAGTTTAACTTATTGAATACCATTAAAGGGTCAGAAGTAGAAGGACGTTGGGAAGTGAATGTAACAGGTTCCTGCATTGATGTGTTGAACCTACACAGTTTTGTAACAGATACTTGTGGTGGTTAGATGTGAGATAGGTAAAGGATTCACATGTACACTTTCTGCAATAAATATGCACTCGTATTTAATTTATTGAAAACGTACGTGAGTAGACTATAAAGTGTTTAAAATATGCCTTTGCCATAGATTCATCGTTATTCCCGTTACCATATAAAGTTCATTAGTAGGGGTGGGCGATACGGGATTTTGCGTATCGAATATCGTTACATATTCTATATCGATATGATCGATATTCGAATATCGATATATCGACGATCGACACGGGATCGGGACGACACGTCCCGACGGCGATCGACACGGCCCCAATCGACAACGATCGATGCGATCGACACGCATCGACGATCGGGCGATCGAACATCGATTTCGTATTCGAAATGCGAGAAGAATATATATATATATATATATATATTTTTTGTTATATTTTGGTATATATTGAGTTATAGAGAACCCTTTATAATCAATTACCACCTATTTTGTATTGTTTATTCATGATTACAGGATTGATCTTTCTTTTTTATCTTAGGACAATTATGACAATTGCAACCGAATACACAAGCATTCTTCAAATAATTGTAAATGCCATCTGTTATATTTTGTTATATATACTGTGATCCTACCTTATTAGTGATAGGCGTAATATTCTATCTGTCACCCTTGTCTTATTTTAGAGCCTTGTTGAGTTATGCCACACAATTTATTTTAAATATTTTACACGGCTGCTGCACTTAAATATTCTACAGGGCCGTCAAACACGTGGGGAATCTACCTAGGGTGGGTCCGTCCAGGCAAACACCTCTCAACTAGACACCCAAACAAATATCCAAGGAGTTTTCAAAATAATTTTAAAAGCCAAAAGTATTCCCAAACACTAGTTCCACTTTTATAAATTTGATTAAAGCACTGCGTAGATATTAAATACTAATACCTGGAATCCAGATACAAGCGCCGCCTTCCAGCCGTCCTGAAGCCAAGTGACCAGCTGCAGGCACCTCCTGTAAATAAATAAGTAACTCGAGCAACTGGTAATCTCCAGACTATAAAACTACTAATATTTCTACAAATTTTATGTTATACAAATACTCAGATAACTCCAATTCCACTATGCTTTCGTCTTCAAACAATAACGGTACAGACCAGCACTCCCTCTTTTAATTAACTTTTATTCGCCGTAAAACTGCTACTATTTGCTATCTCCAGGTACAACTTGACTTTCAAAACTTTCCGTAACTTTTAAATGTAATAAAACTCATAACAGTACAAAAACACGTCTATTTTTCAGTAATATAAATTTGAAGTCCCTTATAAATAAAACCGTCTTCTTTTGTTTTCCGTTGCCATGGCAACTATCTCTACGCACACTATGCAATTTCTAATTATTAATAATTGATTAATAATACAGTTTTTTCTCTAGATACATTCATTTTCTAGATGGTTTGTAATCCAGTGATTTATGTATATTGAACTTTTACAATATTGAAAATAGCTAACAAACTTTGATGGTTCAGCTTTTAAATTTGCAACAGACATTTATGTCTTATTCGGTAAACGTCCTGTCATTACATAACCAATCTTTAATTGTTAAAACATATTCAAACTGAAATTGATTTACAAATTTTACGGGAGTATCACTTAACTCCTTAAAATTTTAAAAGCGTGCAGTATACCAAGCAATTTTGATATTTGTTTTACATTCAAATGGTTCTGAAAACGCTAACTCCAAATTAAATTTCATATACCAACCATAACAATTAAAATACGTATACAATGCAAACTTATAACTAGCTTAGCCTGGTCTATGGGGTATATGTTGTTGAATGCAATGCAGTTTCAAAAGCTTTATAAATTTATAAACGTGGAATAGTTGTTGTTAATTTATAAACCAAAAATACCTGAAAGAAAATACTCAAACAAAACCAAATATACCCCATTCTAGCAAAGTCGTTTCAATTTTAAACATTTTATAAGCCCACCCCTTCTTGACAGTATATAAGGCCCACTGATTTTAAATAAAATGAAAATTTGCTTCCTGGATATAAGTAATTCTTTTAATGGTTGAGAAATTTTAAATTTTAGTTAAAATCACTATAGTTTTTTTTTCTTTATGAGGGATTCAGTGTTAGTTTCTGTATATTCTGTATAGTTTTAAGCTTGTTAGTATTATTTACAGTGTTAACTTTATTCTTGCGATACTTTATTTTCCACATGGAAATATGGATACAAATTTTCTATATGAAAACGTCCCCGACATTCACCCCTGTCATTTCCAATTGTAAGTATTCCTTCTGCAAAATTCTTCTCACTCGATAAGGACCTTCGTATGGAAATAACAACTTGGCACAAATATTTCTTTCCCAATTTGACATTCTCAATCTTTTAACAATAACAAAATCCCCAACTGAAAAACCACTTGCTTCTTGATTTTCTTGTTACGTTTCTCCAACTCCCTTTTTGTATCGTTTCGACTTGTTGTCTGGCTTTATGCAACAACTCCGTTATATCCTCCACTTTTGTTCAGCTCTCCACGGTCTTGCTGGAATCACCTTCTTCATCAATGTCACAAGACACATTCCTGTCACTGAACTTGGTACAAAATTAATATATTCTTCTATTTGCGGTAAATATCTTACCCACCGATCATGTTGTTCCTGCGTTATTAACCTCAAAAACTTTATTACTTCTCGAATATATCTTTCACACGGATTTCCTTGAGGATGTCTGATACTACAGAATGTCATCTTTATTCCATCCTTCCTTAATTTACTTTCAACCCTTCGATTAAAAATACGTTGCATTGTCCAACAATACCCTATTCATCTTACCTATTCGTTCTACAAACTTTCTTACAGAACTCAATACATGCCTAGAATTACATCTCCTCGCTGGATAAAGCTGCACAAACTTTGTAAAAATATCAACTACAACTAAAATATGCTGATATCCGTTCCTACCGGTATCAAATTACTCAAGTAATCCATTGCCACAATATCTAATGGACCTTCCGCTCTTATACATCTAACTTGATTCTGCAACACCACATTATTATCCTTTCCTAACAAACACGTCTCACACAGATTTATGCAATTTTTCACCAATTTTCTATCGTTTCGTGCATAGAAAGCTTCCTAAATATCAAGAACGTCTTACGAATCCCTATATGACCAAACGTAGTATGAATTTCCTGGATCAGCTCAACCTACCTGTGTCGTTAACACTAATAATTCATCATCCCATAACCTTTTCACCAAAACTCCCTCGACCATATAAAAACCTCTGTCTTGTTCTAAATTCTCTCTGAATAATTTTCTCTGATCACCCTTATTTCTTCGTGTGCTTGCATCCGATGAAATCTGGCATTCGACCATCTTCCCAGATCTTCAAACACTTGCAATGCAATCAAAAATCCATTCCTACTATCCGTTAGCAACCTTCATCCTTCCTACTAAAGAAATCAGTAACATTTTCTTTACCAGGTTTATGTCTAATCTCAAAATCATATTCCTGCATGTCTATTAAACACCTCATATAACATTTCCTTCATATCCACCCCTATTAATCCTATCTGTTCCTCATCAAATACCTTCTCAAATATATTACATAACCGTAACTCATCAATTCCATCATAAATTCTATTCTTAGTCTTTCCTGATCCTATACTATCTGTATTTATCTCATCCCTAGTATCCCGATTATCCTTAGGCACCACCCATTTCTTCTCTAAATTTAATACCTTTACCATTCGTGCTTTACCATCTATAACCAGTCCAAATTCCTCAATTACATCTATCCCTACAATAAAATCTAAATATAATCCTCTTGCTATCCAAAACTCTACTTCACCTAGTCTGGTACTTCCTAATACAATCGATACTCGTACAACTTTGTCTATCGTAGTTAACTTCCTCTTAATCGCAGACCATAAATTAATACTCTTAACCCTACAAATTTTCCCTTTGAATAATTCTGCATGTTTCAAAACTATTTCCTCTCTCACCAGCGATAACTGCGACCCTGTATCTATCAATGCCGTGTAAACAGAATCCCTAAACTAATATGAATAAATGGTAACTCCGCCTTCTTTCAAACTTATTATCTAACAACTTATCTACTAAACTAATACTATGCTGTGTCCCTAAATCTGATTTTCCTAACACTAATAAATCGACGTTTTTTTTGTACCGTGGGTTCATCGTGGACCTCCACTTTCTATCCTATCCTCCGATCTCTGTCGCGTGTCTCTTGTTGTTACGTGTTGGATCGTCAAGTTTCTATCTGTCTCCCTTGCCTAATCCCTGTCGGTATTTCCCCTCATACTTGATCTCTGCTCTATATATATCATTTCCAAACACAGTTTATCAAAACCTAAACACTTTCATAACTTTCAGATAATTCCAGATTAAAACCATAATAATATTTACATATTTAATGACTATTTTAGCTATCTTTGATTAAACGTTTTAACGGATCATTGTTTCTAAAGTATACTGCAATACTAAAAATTAAAAATATTTGTACGTATCAGGCTTCAATTTTTTTTAAAGAAAATTACTTGCTATTAAACAGTTAAAGTTTCACAGTCTAAAATGTTATCACATCATGTTTGCAAGTGCTAAATTTCTAACGTGAGTACTAAACAGATACATCAAATTTCCCCCAGCTATTGCAAATATGTGTATTATTTTTAAATTAGGAATAGTGCTTAGTTCATTTAATACAACTTTCTTTTATCCTCATAAGTCACAGTATAGATGTAGTTACCATAACGTCTTATACTAATCTCACCAAAATTAATCCGTGCCAGAGGTGGAACAGCCAGTGGAATGTAATTAAACAATATGCCCCAGTACCTCGAATCAGAGGATAGCAACCAATAATCAGATCAACTTATCTAGACAGCAAGGAAACCAACGTTGGCTAATATAGCAAGTAACCAAGCAGTATTTTTCAATCCTTAACTCTGTGCTGTATTTCCAAAAGGCAAATCAGAAGGATTTTTAACTTTGTAAAGTAATATCTTAATTTCCACACTTTTCAAATTGTGAAAATGTTTAATAACGTGATAAGCGCATTATCAAATTAACAACCAAATGTAACAAACTAGCTATTCCACTCGTGTAGCATGTGTTGATAACAAATTTCGTATATTGAGTTACGATAATATACCGATATAAAGTGTAAGGTTGGTTGACTAACGAACTATTGTGACTTAAAATAAAATGCCAGAATTACAAAATTGTAATACTTGACTAGAAGCGTCACTCATAAACAGCTGGTTCATCACGTCTTTCAGAAACGAATTAGAAATAATCGTGATTATAATTAATTCTCGATACTTTTATCATGTATATTTACCCAGGTGTTTGTATTACACCCAATGACAAAATTCCTCCAATTTACGATTAGCTAACAACTTAATTCAAAAATAAGCAAAGGCGAATTGATTAATAGCGGTTAGTTTCAATTATATCTCACTTGTCTCGATTATCCAATGTTTCAAAATCCCGTTTCTTACTTTTGTCCAGGTTTGTTATGGTAATACCCCTGCACAATAAGATTATCCACTGTTGCCTCTCACCGTGGATCATAGAAAGCCTAACACAAATTCAAAAATAAAGATCCAGAAAAATTCTTAATGAAATAAACAAGTATTGTTTACATATTAATATAAATAGTCAATAACAGAATATTAGTCTTCACCAAACCTTGATATAGAAATAAAATAATAGTGATGGTTCTAGAAATTTCCTTTTATCTGAAAGTTTACGATCAGGATCTCAGTGACAAACATATAACTTTAGTACAGGATAGTCAATAAGGACTTAATGTTCAATGATACTGTCGTTACCAATGTGTATTAAATTAATTTATTTTAAATAGAATATCATAAAATTATTTACAATTCAGTATCTACTTGTAAGCTCGAATATCACATTTAATTATATACTTAAGCAGTACCGTTGATAACAATACTACTGTATAGGATGATTATCAAATTTACAGATTACTTTTTTTTATATTAGATAGTGTGTATAAAATGTACAAGTGGCCAAATTGTAAACAAATTTTGACAATATTATTAACTTTCTCTAAAAAAACGCTGTGGTTTAATACCTCTAAAATATATTTTCAAATTTAACCTAAGGCAATAAAATTTAGAATACTGAAGATAAGTGTAATATTGTAAACTTTACAAAAATGTCCTTAATTTCTATGTACAAAACAAATTAGAATACCAGGATTGTTCTTCAAGCAAAACTGACTACCAACTTCAGCTTTGAAGGTTTCAAATTTCTAGATTGTCTAGTTCTAGGATTGAGCCTGCATTTTATAACACTTTGATTAAACGTTTTATATCAAGTAAATAAAGCAATGGTTATTTTGGTAAGAATGTGAATTATAATTAGTATCAACAGGAAAATTATATTTCCGAAATTTTGGATTGAATCACTTTCACAGTCACGGGTGGTAGGGTACTACATCAACAAATCAGGACAGCAAATATATTAACAAGTAAAAAAACCAATCCAGGACCTCCAAAATCAGACCTGTATCCAAAACGAGAGGAAAACTACTAATATTGGTAACAAATCGTACAGATACATACCAGTTCCATAACAGCTGAACTTTAAAACTAAATTTTAAAAGGATAATATGTAACTGCTGCTAAAATATAGAATAATCTCATACAAAAGTTTGTTTGCAAAGACCATAAAGGCAAGTAATTCTTTTTCCGCAACCTATAATTCTCAAATTGGAATAAACTATGCATTTCTGATAATAACCAAAAATAGCAAAATGAATAACCTAATTTATACGCTTAGCTACATAGTTTAACTTATTGAATACCATTAAAGGGTCAATTAGAAGGTTGGGAAGTGAATGTAACAGGTTCCTGCATTGATGTGTTGAACCTACAAGTTTTTAACAGATATTGGGTAAGTAGATGTGAGATAGAAGTTTAATTGTACACTTTCTGCAAATAAATTATTACATTTAATTTATATACACGTGAGTCTAATTAAAAGTTTAAAATATCCTTTGCATAGATTCATATTTATTTCTTCCATATAAAGTTCATTAAGTAAGGTAATGACCACAAATTCCTTCGCTGAAAAATTAAAATACTATCAATAAATTATGGGTTCTCAAACTCAGTTCGTGTGAATCCAAAAATCACAAACTTTACATGTAGTAACCTAATTAAATTAGTGATGGGAAGAAAGCTTACCCTTTTTGGGTTATAGAACAAATCTATACCTATTAAAGCAAAACTTTATGCAGTCAAAAAGTGTAACATGGTACAATGCCCAAAGTACATGTTGCAAATTTAAAAAAAATTAGTTTATACTGGTAAAACCTTTCTAAACAAAGAATGTCACATGATAATGTTCAATACAAACTTTACTAACTAGGAATATCTTTAACAGCAGTCTTAGTTAACGTATATAATGGTTGCAGTGATCGTCCAATAGTATTTCTTTAAGAAACAGTTTTAGGCATATTGTTAAGCTGATATGGATGGTTTGTATTTATTCTCTTCATAGTATATTTAATTCGATTGAAATTAAACATTTTTTTATTATTATTCAATAACAATATCTAACAATACCACGATTGCTTAGTACATCAAAGAATTAAAGATCATGACTGTTGAAATATTGAAATATACAACTAAAGAAAAACCAATCAAGATTTTATTTTTTAGTCTTAAACTGTTACATTCCGAAAACGGCTATGTATCATTTTTGGTTTAAGTTTTAAATATGTGACTGAATTCACGCCAATATTTTAAAAATAACTTGTATTTCGTCATTAACGTTGCGTCACAGGGAATGCACAGGCGTGAAGTAGGAGTAATGCGTTTCAACACAGGATTAGCAAAAGACGTCAAACAGTCAGATTTATCTGTTCGTCTTTTTCTTTTCTTTCAGAATGTAGGTTTCCTTTGCCTGTATCGTTTATCGTTGCCTTCGCCTCTTTCCTTCTGTCCTACTTAAAACTAAGAGAGGAAAATAAAACAAATCTGGTTTCAATGACGGCATAACCTTTCGGTCAAACAACGCCAACAAACAATGAAAATCAGCATGTTCCAAAAGTAACCGCAAAGTCGTGAAGAGCTCCACATTTTTAGTATCAATTTTATCTTTTTTTAAGGCACCTTTTGTATCACTTATAATTTTTGGTATGTGATATAATTTAACCAAACGAGATTTCTTTAGAAATATTATACGCTTTAGTATGATTGCCAACTATCGTAGTGGTCTGACACAGAAGTTTATTAACAGTTATACCCTAGACTATAACAAAACCTACATAAAACTTCAGTCTACAAACAAGCACATAACATCAAACTTAATGCTTTGCAATCCTTTTTATGTTCTCGTACCTATTGTATAAAGAATATATTGGAATCCCCAAAAAATTTGACTTCAAGTTTTTAATTGATCCACATGATATACATTTCCCAAGATTCAAAAATGCATTTTTTGAATTTGATGTCCTATGTTAATTTGATGCCAAAATTTCTTTCAAATTTAATTGTTACTACATTGCACAATGCGCTTCGTGGTACCACTAGGCGGCTATACATACAAGTATTTTTACATGTATCTAGTTGTAATGTTTCGTTTAGTTCATTAATATGGTAGGCATTAAATAAAGAATTCCTTAAATCCATCCCTGGATTTATTTGGTATTAAATTTTAGTAGATATCGATATTGAACGAAGAGATGGTCCGCACACACCTTCCCTATTATTTGATAAGTTTTGCAGGTGCTTAAGAAACATGACAGTGAGTGATGATGTGGACTTTGGTTATTAAGGTTGTATAATTTTCACCTCGATTTTCAACGCTCTTGTGGCGAATTAACAAATTATAAAAGTTCTACATGAGATTGTTTATTAACTCAAACTCGTAAGTGTAGTCCAGTTTGTTGAGTAATTAAATTGCTAAATTAAGCAGACATATATAGTGCAGGCGCCGAGTTTTCAAATGTTGTTTTGGTGACTTATCGTCTGTGCTTGATTGCTTACTCTGTTTTGAGTCCATTATGTCAATTCAAATTCGTTGTTTGGGCCAGGAAAGATGTTTGATACCAATCTACTTGGGAAATTGTTGTTTAGATGATAAAAGCTGACTCCAATTACATATGCAGTGTGCTGTAATAACCCAATTTAGTTAGGAATCAAGCACAGCTATAACACACATTTAGTAAAGTACGTTTGAAGGGCATTAGCTCGACCCCCCTGATCCATACCAGGTAAGCAATATACTATTAGAAGTTAATTACTATTAGAACTACAGTGACCAAACTAGATCCGTACGTTATCATTGTGTATGCTGCATTACAAAACCAACTTGTGCTGCAATCAGCTGCATGAATCGGAAAGTTATCCAAATTACTGTAAAGAATGATTTATTTTGTGGAGGTTACATATGCACTATTAATTTGAAATTTTTAAAACTACAGTATCCCCGATTTAATATAGTTTGCTAAATATAAGTAGTATCATGGTATTTGTAGCCATCATCACCTTAATCATTAGGTCTTCAGTCCTGGAACTGCCCTAGAACATGTCCTATCCTTCTATTTCTCATATTTTTTTGTTATCCACAGATCTTTCATCCCCTTCTACTTCTAGAAGCTCTTTGTCTGTCTATGCTACTTTCATAAGACATCTAAAGTACCACATTCCAAAAGTCTACCTTTTTCCTGTCTGCTTTTCCTACTGTCCCCATTTCATAGCCATACAGTACTGCACTCCACATCTAAGCTTTTAACAATTATTTCTTTGTTTCTACATTTGTTGTCTTTGAACATAGCAGCTGCTCTTTCTTGTTAGAGACACCACACGGCGTTGTGCTAATATTTTTTTTATATCTTTTGCACTTTTCCCATCTTACGTTATTTGGTTCCCTAGTTAGCAGAAATCCTTAACCTCTTGTAAGTTCTCGTTTCCTATTTGTATTCTGGTTTTTGATTTATTTCCCCTGCTTTACATACTAGTATTTTAGTTTTATTTTTGTTAATTTTCATACCGAATATCTCTCTGTTAGAATTGTTTCCATTTCATAATGAAGAAACGTGTGCTATTCTGTATATGACAAAACACAACGAAACAACAAAAAATGTACTATCGACATTATCTTTGCATTTTTGGCTTCAGGATTTGACTATTACAAAGACCATCAATGCTGTCACTCTAATGCAGCTTTAAAAATTTACTTCAATCAACCTCCCTGAGTTGATGCCTATTCCAATAAAATCCAAAAGAGAGTATTCTCGTGTCGAAATAATATAACGTTTTACAA
Organism: Platerodrilus igneus; assembly: GCA_036346225.1. NCBI lineage: Eukaryota > Metazoa > Arthropoda > Insecta > Coleoptera > Lycidae > Platerodrilus > Platerodrilus igneus. Next base: position 411,836 of record JARFIW010000828.1, read on the forward strand.
AATTTCAGCAGAGCACTTTTGATGTTAGCCATATTCGATGCCACTACAAGTAAGCATGCGAAAGTTATATAAATCAAAAATTTACGATAGTTACTTACTGTCAATTTAAAAATTAATATTCCATCAAACTATTACATTAAATATAGAAAATGTTTGTTAGTTTGATGGAATATTAATTTTTAAGTTGACAGTAAGCAACTATCGTAAATTTTTGATTAATGACCGTTATATACAAGCAAGATTATTGAGAGAAGATACAGCTCTGAAGATGGTAATTGGATACTTCTAAATTACATTGAACTACGAGTTTCATCTACATTTACTAGACATAAAGCTTTATTTGTTGAAGCTCCTCATAAAACAAATTATGGTTTAACGGATTGCCTTAACAGGCTGTGTAAGAATTACAATACAAGTTTTCTAAATATTGATTTATTTAATGTTCAAAATTTGGATAAGTTCAAATCAATAATTAAAGAATCAATGTAGTTTCACCCATATTGAAGCAATGTTTTATAATAATTTTGTATCATTTGGAGTTTATCTGTTGATACCATATGTTGATAAATAAAATACATAAATATATAACTTTCGCGTGTTTACTTGTAGTGGCACCGGAGATGGCTAACGCCGAAAGCGCTCTGCTGTAGTTTTATAAAACTTTTTTAAATATTATATTATTTCTACACAAGAATACTCTCTTTTGGATTTTATTGAAAATTTCGTTTACACAGTAAGGAATTAATTCTTGATGCATATTCCGACCTATACTCACACTCCTTATCTTACAGAAATAAAGCCTCATCGATGTGATATTTCATAAATATTTTCAGATTCGTCCAAACATTAATGAATCTATTTGCAGCTGAAAAACTTGAGAATGCTCTTTGTTCATTCAATTTTCCTTTTTGGCAAAAGTAAAATTGAAGAATAAATGAGTATTCTACAGAGCACAAACAAATCGCAATCGACCTTACAAATAGGTACACATAATTTGAGAAAGCAGTAAAATGTTGTAAATTACATTTGTTTAAAATGTCACACAACTTCCAGTTACTCAACTTCAATAATCTGTAAATTAATTTAAGAAATACCAAAGAGATACAATTTAAACAACAACTTACACCTTCTTCACGTTCATCAGCTACACGTTCTGCCAAGGAAATTGCAGCTATACGCCTTGGCTGGGTCACTATAATTCGACATGGTTTATTTAAAACATCCGTGCTTTTTGCCCATGCTTCTAGAACATACTGGGGTACACGTGTGCTTTTTCCACAGCCCGGTTCTCCTTTTATTATCAAAACACGATCTTTGTTCAGCATTTCAATAATATCGTTCCTAAAATAGAAGCAAAATTTTATAAGCTGCTTTTGGGTAATGCAGCATTAATGTAATAAAAACAATCAACAACTTTTAAATAATACTGATTAGACACTAGAAGACATGTCAAACTTGTTATAAATCGTATATCCCAGACCACAATCAAGTTTAACGATATAATCTTTGAGCTGGACAAAAACAAAATATGTTTGCCTCATTTTGAAATTAGAGATTATCGTTGGATATATGTGAGTGATGTTTGTACAATATTTGATTTCTACATCAGATGGGAGATGATTTACTTAAAAGAGCTTAACACGTTGGCTACAATTCTAAAAATTGCCGGTTTCTTTGTGATGCGTTAACGGTCCTCGGGGACATTGTTTGTGAGTTGTTTAGTGAAGTGGTGTTGAAGCGGCAATAAGCACACTGCATAAAACGGTACGAGTTGAAGAACAAACACATGAGGATAATTGATCTGAAGTTGACAGTAAATGTTATGTTAAATGATCCATTTTAATAAAGTACAAATGCTAGGCATGGATATTTAAAATTACAATCTCAGTAATACCCATGGTGGAGTCATTAGAAAATGAATATATTTCTATTAAATTAAACTGGCAACTTTATTTCTGGCGACATTTGAATGTAAGATTAAGAGTATGTATTCATCAAACAAGTATCTAAGCAGTTTTCGGTTAGAAAACGTCTGAATACGATAAGTCAGGCGAATTGACACTGGAAGACAACCTCGCAGAAAATTTTAAATCCTTTAAATGGCACGTATCAATTTATTTTATTGTAACAGAAACAGACAAAATAACTAATGAGGTTCAAATTGCCAGATTGTAAAATTTAATGGATAAAAGTGTATAATACGATTAATGCTGCGTTGACAACTATTGATTTAATTCTAAAGGAATTCCAGTCTTATTGCATATCCAAGAAAAATAAAGTTACAAAACACAAATTTTTCTCGAGGAAACAAAAACCAGGTGAACCGTTTAATGAATTTTTAATTATTTTAAGGAATTTAGAGAAATCCTGTGGCTTTGATGAAGCTGAAAACAAAATCCTGCATACTCAAACTGTTTTAGAAATTAATAACCCTTATATACAAGCAAGATTATCAAGAGAATATACAACTTTGAAGATGGTAATTGGATACTGTCACGTAGCAGAAATTGCAGAATTAAGTAGAAAACCTCTAGATGATGATCATATGAGAATCTCAGTGCAATGGGACAGTAATGTCTTAAATGTTTGAAATATATTATTTTAAAACCTGTTGTAAATCTCAAGTAATATGTAACTATAAATCATAGCAGAACATTCGAATTAAGTGATTCAGATAATACATGTTAGATTAATGTTATTAAAGCAATTCATTACACAGCTTAAGGGTGGCATGCAGAATTAATGCTAGATGATAATAGTATTAGTTTTAAATTAGATAGTGGAACAACGACTAATAAATACCAATTAAAATAAAATTTTTAATAAATTGTCTAATACAAATTAGGTATAACGAATATTAAACCTGAAGCATTTGGTGGATTTAAAATCGCCCCGTGCAGTGAATTCAAAGTATCTATACAATATAAGGACAAAACTGTTGTTATGAAGTTTATTGCAGTCGACAACAATATGCTTGTACTTCAATTTTAGGACTAGATACTAGTTTAAAGTTAGGTTTTAACAAATAAAGTTAATTATGTACACGAAAATAAAATTTCAAGAAAAAACAAAGTTCATAAATGCAAATCATGACGAATTTAAAGTGGTAGGCTCATTTCCTGAAGTAGTGTCACTTAAATTAACAAGTAAAGCTATCCCAAAAGCAAGTGCAAATAGGTGTGTCCCATTTAAAATTAAAGAAAAATTGAAATTAACCTACCACAGATGTGAGTGCATTAGCAATCTAGTTTATGTAGATAAGGCCAATGATCAGCTTTTGTTATGTATAGATCCCACTGATCTAAATAAATATCTAGTTAGGGACTTATATGAAATTTCAGCATTCGATAAATTTAGCTCTAAATTAGCTAACAAAATACTTTTGTATTTTGAAGCTATAAAATGAATTTCATCAGTTGGTTCTGGATGAAAAGTTAAGTAAATTGTGCATCATCATCACTTCTTTTGGTAGCTATCAATATTTAAGGGATAGATTTGAGTTGTACATAGAACCAGAAATTTTTATAAAGTTAGTAAATACTTTCGTAACATGAAGACTGTGGTACCCTACTTTGATGATTTATTGTGTGCTGCAGACACTGAGAAAGAATTAAATACAAAATGTTGTAGATATTGCAAAATATATCTCAAACTAATATTATCTTTATTACGTTTAGAGTGCATGTCGTATATTTTTCGCTTCACACAATCTATAACAAAATCGTCCACATCACAAAATTTCGATTTGATACACTTTCGTTTCTATTGTATTCTATTGCGGGGGTTGGTTTACTTCATGTGCTTCGAATACCTTCGTCTTACGGAGTCCTATACCACAGGCTTCAGCGGTACGTTAAATCAACCTAATTAAAACCATATTTTCTACTAAAATTGAGCTAGCATTTGTTTTTATCTGCATTACAGATTCAAATGGAATAAACAGACTGTAGTAGAAAATTATGTAAAGCTAAGATCATATTTAAAATTTAAGCAGAAGTAGAAAAAAGATGTTGGATTATGTTTTTAGGAAAGTGTGCTTTTTAAGTTTTCATTAAATAATTTATACCCTGACACGTACTTGCGTAAAATGCCCGAAACCTTTTATTTATGTGCTCCTACAAGACCTTGATTTTCATGTTCCCATTCGAGGTGATTAAAAACGTTCATAATCACCAACTGTGGTTGTAATTTTAAATGTTTATTATGAAGCATTTTTAGTGTTAATATGAAATTGCAATAGTTTTGTAAAAAAACTGTTCAACGAAACAATTGACTGAGGATAATATAAAACACTAAATGTAAATGAAAACAAAACCATGCTAATTTAACCCTCAAAACAAACTGTGTTTGGTACTTAACCTGTAAAAGCACAAATGAATTTACAAACTACATGAACCAAAATCAGACACACGTTTGCTATATCTTCATTATAACATTGGGAAGACGCACGTCTCTATAACTCCTATTTTATAACCGTGAAATTAGTATAGACAAAGTAACCTATACTATATTATAGTTGTGTTTTCTTTCTATGTATTGCGATGAGTCACATGCAAGTTTATTTGGTCCCGACTATATCATTCTTCTCTGCTTTGGTATTGGGAGAAATAGATATGTAGGCATCATCCTATAAAATCCATTTGAAATATGCGGATACCACTTCTCTAACTCAGAATTGATGCATAGGCTTGATATATCATATATACAAATGGAATAGAATGATGTACCCTTGTAAATCACCTGGATGTAGTGGGTACTTACACATGATGCATAAGGCTGCATCATCCTATTGAAAGGGTTAAGAAAGCAGTCTATTTCATGGTACATCTATAGCAAGTAATTCGTGTTTTATTAGAAAACGATGGCGATATAAATTCAAATCTTCTTTAAGAAGACGTCTGTCTACAAATGCAGTAGGATACATCTAATTCTTGCCACAAATGTTTCAAAGAGGTGCTTGGACATTCTTCGATTATGCCAACCTTTTTAAATAATAATTTTGTTTTCAAAACATAGCCTACCATTGCCTTCTTTTTATTATCACATCCAATTTTCCTAAATACGATTACTAACTGGAGAATATATTTTTCAAAGTGATTAAATAGAACAATTTGACTCGGAAATTTCTCTAAGAATTCTTCATACACATTTCTCATAGAGTAAGTTCATGCACCATGATTGTTTCTACCATTGCTTAAATATATCTACCAGATATCGCGTTTGTTCATTGTTAAATCCAAAAGCCATCCCATTTACTTCAATCTCAATATATTTGACCATATTTTTAAATTTTCAAAATGTTGTTTAACTGGATGATCAGGTATGACTTGTATAACTATTTTTGTTATGATAAAACATTTGTTACTGACAATGACAATATACCATTTAACTTCTACGATTTTAAAAAACTTGCAAAACAGTTGCATTTTAGAATCATTACATTCAGCACGGACTATCATAGATCTAAAGGTCAGCAGAACAATATGTCGCAATCGTAAAGAAATTCTTAATTAAAAGTTAAGAAGCTAAATCTGAATTTTACTTAAGTTTGCTGGATTACCTTGGTCACCGGCACAACTAATTCAAAATAAGAATTTCCGAAGCAAGCTACTAACTAAACGAGAACTTTTTTGTTCGGCGTCGGCTGCTTTGGCCAGTAACCGTATAAACAAGGCAAATACCCATGGTAATTAAAAATGCCATTGATACCATGAAAGACAATGTCAAGTTATTACAACAAACATGCAAACATTCATGTCAGGTTTTGCCCGATAAAAAGTTCTAATCAAAAATATTAAACTAATTATTGGGAGAAAGGGAAAATAGAAAAAATGCTTGACTTTCCACCTGCAAGCTATTTGGTTGAAATAAATAGTAAAATTTTAAGATGTAAAACTTCGTTTATAAAGAAGTTAATCGAAGGGTTAATGATTTAGAGAGTGAGGTAGAACCTTTCGTTCCAAAACACAGTCTTAGAAATTTAGTGCCGAGGGATGGAATTGGTATATGTACAAAACGTGGAAGCAATACAAAGCCCCTACACCGATCAGATGTATAGTTCTTTAAGGGTTTCCTTATTGTTTGTTATGATTACATTTAAATTGTATTTACATTAAATATGTTTTGCAGTATAGATGAAGATTTTGTCAAATAGAAATAAGCATGAAGTATTAAAAGGACAAACATTAAAAACAGCATGTTTGGGAGTTGTTTAGTGAAGTGACATTGAAGCGACATAGACTGCATAAAACAGTGCGAGCTGAACGAAAAATAAACAAAGTCAATTGATCTGAAGTTGACATTATAATATACTGTGAATGTTATATTAAGTGATCCATTATAATAAAGTACAAATAGTAGTATTTAAAATTACAATCCCAGTATTAAACACTGATAGTACCACATTTCTTAGCTACATTAATGGTCTCAAGGGACTGATATGCAGATATTACTGTAATGACATCTGTACATTTTGGTTCTAAATAAAATGGTCCTGTGGGCTTAATTAACGTATGAAATTTTTTTTAAGACGCTAATGTTGTTCAATTGCATAGCTAATACTCTTTTAAACTCAACAAGAGACAATTTCTTATTTGATATCCGATTTATTAATTATGGATTAAATAACTGCACAAGTTCCAGAAAAGTTCAATAATCGTTTTACAATACCATTTAATTTCTCTGCGCAGAACTGTATGATATGTCAACATCTGGTGGCTGTAATCCATGTCCTTTTTTGCATTATTATTAAATTGAACACAAACAGATTTCACAATGGTATCACGTTTAAGGGACTTTTTCCAGTCTCCACTAAATCACCATTCCCAAGGGGATTCATAATAACAATAAAAACAGGTTCTTTGTCTATCCACTTTATCACTTTTATACGATCATTTTGTTAACCATATACCTGTCTTTTCCTCTTTTATCGGAAAACATTTTTGGTACTCCTTTTCGGTTTACATGTAAAGTACCACTTTTTTCTCAAACAGAGATTTTGCCAGCGACAGACTAAAATAGCCACTTATGGGCGTTTTACCTCATTTCCGGGTTAATGCGCACAATCCTTTTTCTCATATTGCCATTGATTTTTGCGGTCCTTTCTTTGTAATTTCACGTCGCTCATGTGGTTCTAAGGCTACAAAGGCATACGTGTGCATTTTCGTATGTACTTGCACTAGGACAATTCATCTAGAGCTCAGTATGGATCTCTCAACAGACAGTTTTATTGCTGCGTTTCGTCGGTTAGAATCTTGACGCGGCATGGTTTCAGATTGCTACTCCGACAATGGGTCAAACTTTGTCGGTACTAATAATCAATTTATAAATCTCGCTAAAGAAGCATCCGAAAAGCTTGCATTACAATGGCACTTCAGTCCTCCCCTTGCACCTCACTTCAATGGTCTTGCGGAGGCAGCTGTCAAAATGTTTAAATCACACTTTTTTCGAGTTGTTGGGGAGCAACGACTTACTCTGGAAGAAATGAATACGTTACTTTGTCAGATTGAGGCTATACTCAATTTTAGACCCCTGTGTGCTATGAGTATGGATCCCAATGATCTTGTTTCTTTGACTCCGGGCCATTTTTTGAACCTGGAACCGTTAAATTCCTCAATTCATGAGCCTAGAGGTCCTGAGATTGCTATAAATCGACTTACTAGATGGCAACTTATCCAACAACTTCGACTTGCTTTCTGGAAGAGATATTCGTTGGAATATTTAAATTCTTTACAGCAGCGGCTAAAATATGATATCACATCCTCCTTTCATTGGCCGCTCGGTCATGTTATAGAAATACATCCCGGCGACGATGAAAATGTTCAGGTGGCTACTATAAAAACAGATACCGGTACTTTTAGAAGGCCAGTTATTAAATTGTGCCCTCTACCTAATTCCTAATTCGTTCTACTTTCCCCCTTTTTTCTTTAGAAATATTTTTCGTTTTTCATTTTTCGTTTTCAATCTAATTTTGTTATTTTTCTTTAGAGATATTATTTTAATTTTTCGTTTTCCATTTCTCGTTTTCTATTTGAGTTGGTTTAGGGAAAACACAGTGTGTTTTCAGTGGCCGGCATGTTCGCGCGAGAAATATTAAAATTCATATTTCATATATTCGCGATCGTCTATTTACCACAATCGTTGTTCCAGCTGTTACGATAAACAATTTATCTGTGCGCGCATATGTAAGTCGGTTTCCAGTTGTTGTTGAGTAAGGTCGGTTTCCAGTTTTCGTTGAGTAAAGTCGGTTTCCAGTTTTTGTTTAGTCGCTTTCTAGTTTTCGTTAAGAAGTTTCGCCTTTGAGTTTCCGAGGATTAAAGACGTGTTTGTTTGTGTTCGACATTATTATCCTTCAAAAATCTATGTTTGCGTTTCGGTGTAAAATTATGTGTTAGTGTAAAATATCCATATCCCTTTTCCGATTTCCCACAACATTCAGAAGACCGAAACAATTACTACACCTGTGCTGCTTCACTTGGTAAGTAAGGTTTTATTTTGCCTGTGATTAGTTAAGCTTACGTACATTAATACAACTCTGTTATTGGTGGTCCGCTTATTATCGAAGGAAAATTAATTACATTTCGTCCGATATTGGGGTTGTATTAACAACTAATATGTTTGGATGGTTTAGTTTCAAACAAAGAAAATTTGGACATAAGCACTCGATGAACAGCTACTTTATTCTTGACTCCATTGACTTCTGTAGACACCTGAATGCGTAACTGTAAATCATAACTCAGAAATAGAAGTTTATTTTTTGTGACATTTATGTATGATGTTTGTTTCCTAAATTGTTGATGAACTTATAAACATCCACTTTAAGTAACGTACAGGTTTAAATTATTACAGGTATAAAATCTGAACATTGCAACTTAGAGACGCGTTGCAAATTATTATTATAGTTAAATATCAAGGTTATAATTAAGTGAAGATGAACTGATTATCAAATTTCCAATTTTGTGTGTATTTGTTTATAGAAATATCGTTGTTGCTGTTGTTTACATTGATATACTTTAAAATTGTTGTATATATATCTGTATACAGAAAAATAGAATATTGTTATATTAATAGATTTTAGGCGACGTAGTAAGTTCAAATTTGATGTTTTATGTGTTCAAACATACAGGTCACATTTTGTAAAGGAAACTCCATTTCATCAGGAAGTTAATGTAATTAAAATCCCCAAGGATTACTTGTCGTCCACAGGATTATTAAACCAGACAGGTTGGCGCCCACAATTTGAGAGTGTTGAAAACCTTTCAAGATAAGTTTTATTCATAATGTAGCTTGAAATTACACCTAGAGAGCATACCCTTTACACTCCATTTGATTTTACGATCCTCCACCCGAAGGTAAAACATTGGACAGAAAGCGAGTTTTTTACCTAGAAATTTTGAATTTTGCTGACTCTGCTGTTCCAAGTAAGGTAGGTAATTTTAAAACGTGGATCTTTAACGTGCATGACAACACACACACACACACATGGGACCTACATTTTACATCTAATCCGACAAGGGCATATTTTTGTGAGAAATGTTCGTCCAACATTTTTCAAGTAGACCGTATAGGGATTCAAACCAAGGACATAATAGTCGCATGCATATCAACTGCGTCATGGAGCCGTCAACATCCTTGGCTACATACTACATTTGATTTATTCCAATGCTCTACCTGAAAGTATTACATTGGTCAGGAAGTGAGTTCTTTTTACCTGGAAAATTTTGAATTTTGCTGAACCCTTGCTGTTCCAAGCAACACAGGGGTCTTTAACGTGCATGACAACACACACACACACGAGACCAACATTTTACCTCTCATCCGAACAAGGGCGTATTTTTGTGAAAAATACTCACTTAACATTTTTCAAGCGGACCGTGTCAGGATTGAAACCTGGGACATTGATCCTTGGCTACTGCTATTCATCAAGGTGAGCCTTTTACTTAGTTTTAATCGCTTGCTTTGTATGTAAACCTGTAACCGTTTGAAGGTAATAATTTGCAACCACATTTGGGATGTAATAAATTATGCCCAAGGATAACGTTGTAATTGATGACCAGCTGGTAACGTAATATGTGCATTGAGATGTTCTAGACAATCTTTTAAAAAATGTCCACTTTGTATACACTGAAAAAAAGCATTCAATGCACTCACTTTAGTACACTGCAGACATATGTCCCGTTTGAGCACAATCATAAAAACAGACACTATTTACTTCAACTTTATTTTTAATAGAATTAGAGATTAACACACCATGTGTGTGTCCATATTGTACAGAGTCTTCGAGTTTTGTTATCCTGTCGTGTGATATAAGGTCAATATATCATATAGACGTTCATTTTCGTTGTGATGTAGTTTTGTTATTAAGCCAAGAAGCATCGCTTTATTATGTAGACCATTACAATGTGTTCTTTCTATTTCCTCAAAATGTTATTTAATAGCAATACATAATTTAAATTTTTTCATGGAAATAATTCTCCACATTTTCACGCTCCCTTTATATTCGTTCCACAATTAATTTTTTCCCGTAAAGTACTTGTAGTCGAGGCCTAAACAAATGTTGCCAGAAATTCTGTTTCAAAGTTATTCCAAGATGTCAGCCTCTACTTACTTCGTACCAATCATGATCCGGTCCCTTCAGATGTATTCGAACTATTTCAAGTTTTACCAACTGAGATTAACGGTGTAAAAATACAAGTGGCTTCCTGGTTTAGTTTATTTGCATGTGACTACTAAGCCCAGGGTCCCAGATTCGATTCCCGACACGAACAGCTTGAAAAATGTTACGCAAGCATTTTTAACAAAAATATACCCTCGTTCCGATGAGACGTAAAATGTAGATCTTGTGTGCGAGTGTTGTCACAAATGTTAATATCCCTACCTTGTTTGGAATAGCAAGGCTTCGACAAAATTTAAAATTTCCAGATAAAAACAACTCGCTTACTGGCCAATGTAGTACCTTTGGGTGGAGCATAGAAAAATCAAATGTAATGTGTAAAAATACACAACTGATAACATAATTAAGTTATTCTATGATTCCGCTGCCGGTTTCATCCGAAAAATTTGAAATGAAACCATTTAAATTTAGCATCACCTGTTAATATAAATCCGTGGTATGCCATTTGCCGATTATGTTGTAAGCTCAGTTGGTATGCATGTGACTGTTACACCCAAGGTCATTGGTTCGAATCTCGACACGACCCGCTTGAAAAATGTTAGGCGAGAAATTTTCACAAAAATATGCCCTTGTTTGGATGAGTAGCAAAATGTAGGTTCCCTGTGTGAGGGTTGTCACACACGTTAAAATCCCTACCTTCCTTCGAACAGCAAGAGTTCGGCAAGATTCAAAATCTCTAGGTAAAAGAAAACTTGGTTCCTGGCCAATGTAGTACCTTCGGGTGAATCACTGAAAAATCAAACATAGTGTAAAGTATTACAAAACAGCTGCTTCGTGTGCGAACGATTTTGTTCAACGGTCATAACCATTTACATCATTACAGCCAATTGTTGTTGAATAAGTATTTTAAAGTCGTCTACGGAAGAACCACATGAATAGTATCTTCCATGGTTTTTGCATTGCTTGTCATGACCATTATATAAAAAAAAATCACCTTTACGTAGCACTTTGTAATAGATCGCCAGGTATTTGATCCTTAGCTAATCTCACTTCTGATGTATCCCAGCTAAGACAAACCAAAAATAGTATTACTTAATAGAAATAACTCTATATTTACTGGCAATACAAAAAGAAAATTCTGCATCAACGAGACATTCAATGCCAATATTCCCTTTTTATTAGTGGGTTGCAACCAATTCTCTGCATCTCTGTCACCATAGTCACACATGTCTGACTAACAGATATACAATATATCTTACAGAAGGATTTTTATATATAAAAGTATTTAATATTTTGTTTCGTATCGCTTGAAAATATACTATAACCCAAAAAAGTAAACATTAACAATATAAAACAAAAATAATTCTGGGTTGTAATGAGCATCTTAAGTGCTAAATTTCATAACGACATACAACTGACTAAACGATTCTTAAACCTTACCTATACTTTGAAATAGGGAGCTCAACGGGTTCCCTTGCCATATAAAAGTTGACAGGTTCGACTTTCTGTATACGATTTGAATATGAAGTTTCTGGCCACTTTCCCTCATATTCTTCAGAGGTGATTTGAAGATCAGCTTTATCATTTTCATTAGCAAAATCTTTACGAATTTCAGGAACAAAGCGCTGTTCATATAGATCAACAATAGAATGCAACCTTTCTTCTGTAACACCATTAAAACTAATACAAGGATATGATGCTTTAGTAAGATTCCTAACTTCAGTTTTATCGTAAATCAGCGGTTTCCCCAATTTAGTAAGTTTATTATTCTCCTTAAGCCAAAATAATGCAGCTTCAGCAGCTTTGGTGCCAGCTTCTTGTTTAGATGCTGCCATCATAGAAAATTTCATAAGTTCAGGCCATTTTAAAATATAAGTACACATCCACGCTGTTTTTTTATCATGTTTTACTAATTGGTATTGTGGCTCTATTTTAAGATCTTTTCGATTTAACTCACTGCCAACAGAAGCAAAATAATTATGAAGAATACTTTTAGGGTTGATATTTGGAATAGCTGCATCTTCGTCGGTTTTAGAATGTGCTTGAGAAGCAGTCGTGTAAGATCTAAATTGATTACCAAAACTTAAACCATTATTTTTAAGCAATGATTGTATAGAGGTTTTCCTTGGCTGTCCATACATGTTTGATTTTGTAGCCATTTCAATACCGACCTTGCTGTATTCTGAGAAGCTTCTTTTTTACTAAATCCACTAGAACTAAAACTGAGTTGAGTCGGCCATTGCACAACGTATTTGCACTGCCATAAATAATTTTTAGTAAATATAAAACTAGGTTTACTTAAAATGTAATTTGAAGATCCTAGTACAGTAGCAACTTTGTCATAAAAAACTTTTAATCTACTCTTAGGTTGATCAAAAATATCTATCTCGCAATCCAAATAATCACTAGACAATTCTACGTTTGCTAATAATTGTGCATTATCAGATGTACCTATTTCCAGAGAATGTGTACCGAAGGTAGAAAATTGTTCCTGGCTTTTCAAACTTGTTGATTCCTCGAGTGCTTCAAGGGAAGGTTTGCAAGTAACTAATAATAGATTCTTATTGCAATTGTAAAGTGTACTTTTAAAATCCAAATTTGTTTTTAATTGATCTAAAAGTATACTTTTAAATAATATCTCTCGTTTTTCCTTTTTTGTATCCATTTTTCGTTTTCTGCTAGAATTAGAAACTAAACTTCTTCTAAAAGTATCATTATTTGCCGATTGAAACAATCGAGTGCCAGCGAACCAATCGTGGCATTTTTTGAGTTGTAATAACAACCTGCACTTTTTTTGTACACCCAACATTGTTCTAGTTTTTGGAAATTTGAAAAACCCAGAAAAGCAAGTTAAATATTGAGGTTATAAACTAAACATGGCATAATCATTCAAAAAGATGAAAAGTATACGTTTACGGTAGTCTAAGCGGTTTATATGACGACAGGTATGTTTATAAATCCGAACCAATAGGAATAAGTTAATGTTTAAAATTTTGTAATTACTACGAAAATACACAGTAATGGCTATAAAAATAATTAAAATCTTGCATTTGTTCCCAGATTGTTTTAGTGTGTCTGTTAGAAAATAAATTTCTTAGAGTTTGTACTATACTACTTGTTTGTTTATATAGTAAGAAATAAACTCAATAATGACATGTGGTATCAATATAATACTTATTCATCAGACAAAAAATCAAAGTTAGTGCTGAAATAAGTCTTACAATAGATGTAAATAATCACAAAAGGAATTAAAATTCAACTGCATATTACCTTAAAAACACAAATATTAAACAACTGACCTTTACTTGTGGCAAGTTCAAATTACTTGCTATTGCTTATTTAAACCTGACTTATAAGTAACATTTTCTATGCAGAATTAAAATTAATTAACTATGGCGTAGTTAGGACTAATAGGTCGCATTTTACAAGTTATGAATCAAAAGAGTTTTATTTCTATACAGTGGATAAAAATTTTATAAAAGAAATGGGAAATTATTCGAAAATGCAGGAAAGCTAAAGAACAATGGATTGATGAAAAGTGCAAAGAAGTACAAACTACGATGGAAATAGGAAAGACAGACGAAGCATACAAATTAATTAGAATAAATTTTAAGGATATAAAACCGTATAGCAAAAATATAAGGGACGCACAAGGAAACGTCATTATAGAAAACGTAGAGAAAGTGAGTAGATGGCAAGAATATTGTTACGTGCCATTGCCACTTAAACAGTGTTAGTAGTTTAGTTTTTAATGTACGGAAGTTTTCCCGCCATAATTATCAAATACGCGAGACGCGGGAACCTTTTTAAATAGACTAGGCGGAGCTTCCGGCACGAAATAGTAGTGAGTTTGCGCCGTGTGTTTATCCTTAGAGGGTTAGACCAATACTAGACAAGGAGTGGTGGTGATGCGCTGAATCGTGGCCATTTTGCCTTTGATCGTGAAGTTTTGTGCGCGTGATGGTGTGGTAACGTATTTATCTTAGGGTTTAACTATGTAGTTCCTTCTCTAATTATCTCTTTGTTTGTCTACCTTTACCTTCTTCCTGTCAAAACCCTACATAGGTATAAATCTACCGCCACCTAAGGACTTTCAAACTTCATGCCTGTGGATGTCCTCCATGTCTACCGCAGCTAGCCGAGCTGTAGCTGTTCCTTACGCATCATCTCTAATTCCGCCGGGAGAAGCCCGAGGACTTCAGAGAAGCGAACTGTAACGCAATCCCGCCGGATACCGGATCCCTTATGTAAGTAACCTTTTGTTAATTTGTTGTTAAAATGACTCTCGTTTATCTTTAATTGTTTAATTTTTATATGCAAATTATTGTGCAATATCGATGACATCATCAGTATGACGCGTCGAAATCCGTATAAGAGTCGGCGCTGCAAACTGTGATAGTGTCTCTTATACCATGCTACCGGTGTAGTAAATATCGAACTTTTAAATTTTAACTACCGTCCGTGTAACAATATATAGGGAATTTATATGCAGGAGAGGAACTAACTGCATTAGAACAGAAATCAGACATTGAAAATGATGACTTGGGATATCCTATACTTCGAGACGAGTTTGAATTAGCATTAAAGAGTCTGAAAAATGGTAAGGCGCCGGGTACAGATAAGGTGCAAGCAGTAACAGAACGTCTCTTCCAACTTGTAAGCTATATGTATGAGACAGGCGAGATACCCAAAGATTTCAAACGTAGCATCATAGTAACTATACCAAAAAAGAAAGGCGCGGATAGATGTGAAAATTTTCGAACAATAAGTTTGACAGCACACGTGTCAAAAATATTAACTAGAATTGTTCAAAGACGAATGGAAAAACGAGCTGAAGAAATGCTAGGAGAAGACCAATTTGGGTTTAGGCGAAGCAGGGGAACACGGAAGGCTATTTTAGCTATGAGAGTGATAATGGAGAAAACAATAGAAAAAGGGGAAAGCATGTATATAGGGTTTGTAGATCTGGAAAAAGCATTCGACAATGTAAAATGGAAAAAAATGTTTGAAATACTCAAAAAGATTGGAATGAGTTATAGGGATAGACGAATAGTACATAGCTTATACAAAGAGCAAACAGCTGTAATAGAATTAGAGCAGGAACGTAGAGAAGTAAACATTAGGAAAGGGGTGAGACAGGGATGTGCCCTATCCCCATTGATTTTTAACTTGTACATAGAAGAGGCAATGAATACTGTCAAATGCAGGAAGACATTTGGAATTACTATGCAAAGACAAAAAATTGATATGCTTAAGTAGGTAAATAGGGCCGGTCCTAATTCAAAACGCGACAGACGTATTTTCCATGTGTAAAATACGTCTGTCACGTTTTGAATTAGGATCGGCCCTATATAATTTCAATGTAAAATAGTTGTGAAAACATTTGAATGTAAAATAGTTGTGAAAACATGAATTCTTCTATACTTTCAATGTAAAAATACGTCTGTCACGTTTTGAATTAGGACCGGCTTTATATTACTTTCAATGAAACACACGTATGTTGAAAAAAATGTAAGTGCAGAGAAGAATGTGTGTAGCTGTTTTGAATTCGGTTTTCTAGCGAGAAGTTACACGTGCACCGTTTTGAATTAGGATCGGCGTTATATACTTTTAATGTAAAATGTGAAAACCTGAATTCTTTTCAAATGTAAAATACTTGTGGGCACGTTTTGAATTAGGATCGTCTTTATATTACTTTCAATGTAACACACGTATGTTGAAAAATGTAAGTGCAGAGAAAATGTGTGTAGATGTTTTGAATTTGGTTTTCTAGCGAGACAGTATGACAGATGCAAAAAAATATCGCATTCAAGTCAATTGTGTTTTTTTAATTAAAGTGGATTCTGATTTATGTTTAGAGGCTGCAAATACACATGGGCCGGTTTTAATTCAAAATGAGTTCACTCTTGTGATAGGTTGAAAAGTGGGTTGGCAAAGTACGCAGATGGTGGTAATCTGCTATATAAGGAGATTGCTCCTAATATTAATTTAATTAGTCAAAGAAAAGCAATATGGATTTTAATACTCTTAATAAAACCACATATCGCAAACCTTATGTAAATTCAAAAGATCTTGTAGTGAATAAGAGGTTTGAAGTTTTAAAAGTGGAAACAATCAAGACAAAATATGGAGAAAGAGTATTAGTGGAAACAGAAGAGTTCAAGAGTATATTGCCATTGAGATATTTTGAATACCTTCAAGCACATGGAGTGAAACAATTAAATGAAAGTATTGGCTCGAACAAACACGTATACATAACTAGTAAGGGATCGATCGGTCTAACTGTCAACATAGAATTTTCAGAATAATATGTCACTAATTTAAGAAATTAGTTTATTATTATAACACATCTAAGTCGATTGTATAAAGAATGATGTATCAAATTAAAGTGGGTTTTGATTTATGTGCGTTTTACTTTGAGTTTACTACCTTGTTTATAAAAGTCTTGTTTCAAAGAGAAACTTTTATAAAATACTTTTTATTTTACAAATTGTTGAATATATTGATCTAACTATTTATAAATGAAAAGTATTTATTAACTCCGTTCTTGAAGTATCTGCTGCTCCTCGCTGTTAGTTCCTCTCTTTTGCTTTATTATTTCTAGTTCCAAATCTATACGACGCAGTAGCTTCTCTCCACGCTTTTTAAATGCGTTAAGCAACTCTACTGTGTCATCTTCGTAGGATTTATCATCTTCACCGCAAACAGCCATATTAGATTCTGTACATAACTTTTTCATAGTCAACATGTTTTTGCCTGTTCTGTGAGCATAACATAAAAGATTATTGTAGGTTCACCTTTTCTTTTGTATACTACCTGATGTTTCTGAGAGGACCAGAGTGTGTCAACGATCCTACGATAGCCTCAGAATTTCCAGAATGGTTTTTGATCTAATGTAACTTATAAATTAGTACTGTTTTAAAACACATGTATAAATGTGAAAAAGCACTTACCGTGATATATCTATTACGTCACTATCAAAAATAGCATCAGTCTTGAATTGAGGTGAAGAACAGCCGAAAACTTCTTTAATCACGTCTTCGTCAGAATGTAATATAAATTGCTCTAGAACTTTTACGTTGGTATTATTACAATTTTGATTGATGACAAGTTACTCATTTTTTAAAAAGTTGCTAGTAATAGTAACTAATAATTATACAAGAGATCTGATTGAATACTGTTGGTAAAATCTACGTGAAGTATTTATATTAAATAATAAACTGATCTGTTAGAAAAATTAAAAATTTGCATCGTTTTCTGAAAAAATTCAGCTCTGTAATCTATTCTAATGAACAAAACAGTATGTAAGCGAATATAATTATACCTCAGCAGAAATAATGAATTAGTTTCATTGTCTGAAAAAGAAATTGAAATGAATGCACATAATAATAAAACCCTAAAATTAATTAATTTCGTTTTAGATTACCGCTGACATAACTTATGCTGTATAAGAAATTTTTAAAGGTACTGCTCAGCAGAAATAATGAATTAGATTCATTGACTGAAAAAGAAATTTGCATGAATGCACATAATAAAAAACCTAAATTAGATTAATTTCGTTTTAGATTACCGCTGACATAACTTATGCTGTATAAGAAATTTTTAAAGGTACTGCTCAGCAGAAATAATGAATTACATTCATTGACTGAAAACAGAAAATTGCAAGAAGGCGCATAATAAAACCTAAATTAGATTAATTTCGTTTCATTTAAAAATTTGCATCGTTTTCTGAAAAAAATTCAGCTCTGTAATCTATTCTAATGAACAAAACAGTATGTAAGCGAATATAATTATACCTCAGCAGAAATAATAAAACCCTAAAATTAATTAATTTCGTTTTAGATTACCGCTGACATAACTTATGCTGTATAAGAAATTTTTTTAAAGGTACTGCTCAGCAGAAATAATGAATTAGATTCATTGACTGAAAAAGAAATTGCAATGAATGCACATAATAAAAACCTAAATTAGATTAATTTCGTTTTTTAGATTACCGCTGATATAATTTATATGCTGTATAAGAAATTTTTTTAAAGGTACTGCTCAGCAGAAATAATGAATTACATTCATTGACTGAAAACAGAAAATTGCAAGAAGGCGCATAATAAAAAACCTAAATTAGATTAATTTCGTTTTATATTACTGCTAGCATAATTTATTTTCCATAAAAAATTAACAAAAATTCACGCACTGGAAAATGTTTTTTCTTCAGATTAATTTTTCGTTTAAAAATAATGCAATGCAAATAAATCCTTTAAGTAGTAATATTTATAGAATAAGTTTTTTAGATTACCTGCTGACACAATTTACATGCATATATATATATATATATATATATATATATATATATATATATATACGTAAATTGTGTGAAAATTCTTTAAAGGTACTGTTATATAATAAAACTGCAGAATGTTTTTTTAATACTGGGTTTTTAAAAACCATGAGTGCGTTACATTATTAAACAAGACGGTTTAATCTGAGACATTTTTTTCAAATTTGCTTTGTTTTATTTAAAATATTTCAATGTAATCATAAAAATAGCTCTGTAATGATAATGTATTTTCTGTACACATAATAAATCAAAGGTCGTATAAAAACATTTTGTAGTAAACGCATACGGAAATGAAAAATGATGTTGAATGCATTCCTCAAAGGTCGTATAAAAACATTTTTTGTAGTAAACGCATACGGAAATGAAAAATGATGATGAATGCATTCCTTTGCAGTTGTTTTGTCAGAGTTTGCATTCAATATGTAAATATTGGAATTGCTTGCATAGCGAATTTATTTATTATAGACACGTACTGAATGCAACTGTGCAATTTTTTTAGACTGCATGCACAACTCAAGCTTGAAAATCGTCTTGAATAAAAACGTAAATAAAGGCGATTTTTAACAATTGCATTCAAGCAATTCGTTATGCAATTATTTCGATTTGTATGCTATTTTCTTTTACAGTTGTTTTGCTTACGCGTTTTCCGTAAACTCAGATGAATGAACCTTTTGCAGTTGTTTTGCTTACGTCAGATGATATTTTATATAAATAATAAATAGAGAAAATACTTGTATTATTAAGTAGTGTATTTTGATTTTTATATAGAATCATGAATGCTGAAACCGTATCCGAGATTAGTAGCTCAATTTTGAGATTAACTGTAAAATGCGTGAATCTAATTAAATCAGTGAATGAAATAACGAAACACATTTTAATTATCAAAGCAAATATTAGTATATTGAAGCTTGCTATTAAAAATAAGGTATACGAAGACAATCAACAAGAAAATCCTAGTAGGCTGGAATCTAATTTAGCAAATCTTTAAAGCTACCTTGTACGATTGAGGCACTTGAAACGTACTTTGGAATATCGTGGTAAAAGTGTTGATGCAACGCTTACTAGAGGTCATACTCGAAAAAATTTGATTTGGCATGATGTACAATCATGTTTTGGAAGTCGAATAATTACGGGACTTATTACCAATTTAAATTATAGAGATCCTCTAGTGTTCTTAGACAAGGCGTTCGCTAGTTTTAAACGCAAGATTGTTGCTTGCTTAAAAAAGTCAATGTTGAAAGTTAATGTAATATTTGCCTCTAACTTTGTTAAGCCTACAACTGGTGAAATAGATTTGAAAACGTTTCCTACTGCAAATCGTCACATCGATATAAATACCAATCTCAAGCTGTGGTATAAGGAGAACGTATTGAACAAGATTTCGAAGCGATTAGAAGAATTTTGCGAGAAAGATTCTGGTTGGGCAATCCAAGAAGTTTTACACTTGAAGGTAAATATAAACAATCATGATCCACTTAAAGGAGGGTGTTCAACGTTTGTACCGGTTCCGGACTTTATAAAAGAAAAAGCTGTGGTAAATGTAATAAATAACGATCAACATTGCATTCTTTGGAGCTTGGTTTCCGCTTTATATCCTGCTAAACAAAATAGTCAGAGAATATCTAGCTATCCACATTTTGATACAGTATTACGTTACAATTCAATTCAGTTTCCAATCGCATTAAAAGACATAAAAAAAAATGAGAAGCTTAACAATCTCGCAATTAACCTATATTGTATAGAAAATACTAAAATACTACCATTTTGTTTAAGTGAAAATTTTAAAAAAATTGAACCTATTAATCTGTTAGTTTTAAATAATGATTCCTTACAATATTCTCGTCCGACAAATGCTGATGAGAATCACTTTCATTTTACTTGGATTAAGGATATGTCAAAATTATTTGCAAAACAGTTGTCTTCACATGAACATAGAAAATTTTTTGTTATAGATGTTTAAATAATTTTAGTACAGCAGCATTACTTAAGCGTCATTCGAATTATTGCGAAAAACAGAATACTTGCTCAATAAGATTACCCGAAGAATCTGAAAAGTATCTAACGTTTAAACATTTCCACTATCAAGAAAAAGTATCATTTGTAGTTTATGCAGATCTCGAATGTATATTAGAACCATGCAATGAGTCGGAGGTAATTAAACACAGTCTCTTACCAAAGGCATATACCCTTTAGTGTAGCGTATTATTTGAAATGCTCGTATGATAATAAATATTCCAAATTTCAATTGTATCGCGGAAAGGATTGTATAGAATGGTTTGTTGCTCAATTGAAACTGATTTCAGAAACGACTAATAAAATTTTCTGTAACCCAAAACCTATGAATCCTTTAACAGAAGAACAAAAGTTAGCATTTAAATTTGCCCTTCACTGTCACATTTGCAATAAACCTTTTAGTATAGATGATATTAGAGTTCGCGATCACTGCCACTTTACAGGTGAATTTCGAGGAGCGGCTCATCAAGATTGCAACATCAATTATCATAATTTTATATGATACCGGTAGTTTTTCATAACTTATCAGGCTACGATTCGCATTTCATTATTAAAAAATTGCGTTAGGGTTTTCAAGTTTGGTAAGAATTCTACCAATAAATAAGGAAAAATACATATCTTTTACAAAATATGTAAATGGTACGAAATTACTTTTAGATTTATCGATTCATTCAGGTTTACGGCATCTAGCATCGAAAAATTAGCTTCATACTTAGATGATAATAAAAATCCATCACCAGGAAAATTGTAACACCGATAATGAGTTTCAGTTACTTACGCGTAAAGGTATATTTCCTATGATTACATTAACTCTTGGGATAGGCTCAATGAAACCGATTTACCAGGTAAAACAGCATTCTTTAATCGTTTGCGCAATGAAGAAATCTCAGATGAAGACTACAATCATGCTAAACACGTTTGGCAAACATTTAATATAAAAACACTAGGGACTATTCAGACCTATATTTAAAAACAGATGTACTGCTCTTGACTGATATATTTGAAAACTTTAGAAAAACTTGTATGTTCACGTATAAGTTAGATCCGCTTCACTACTTTACGGCTCCTGGTTTAGCTCTAGATGCGATGTTAAAACGACGAACGTTAAACTCGAGCTGCTTACTGATATTGAAAAATAATGTTTTTAGAACGGGGAATTCGTGGCGGTGTTTCTCAATGTTCGAATAGATATGCTAAAGCAAATAACAAATATATGAATGCAGATTATGATCCAAATTTCGATTCTAAATATTTAATGTATTTTGATGTTAATAATTTATATGGGGCTGCAATGTCTGAATATCTTTCCATATGGAGAATTTGAATTTTAGATGGTACCAGTCCAGATATAGTACGTTTAGACATACTTAATATTCCCGATGATTCTGATGTAGGATATATTTTTGAATGCGATTTACCCTATCCAGTATCTTTACATGAAATTCACAGTGACTTACCTTTAGCGCCTGAACATATGATACCACCAGTACCTTCTAATAAATCAAACTTAAAGAAATTACTTACAACTTTATATCCAAAACTCAACTATATTATTCACTACAAGAATTTAAAAATGTATTTAAGCTACGGTTTAGAACTGAAAAGATTCATAAGGTTCTTCGGTTTAAACAAGCTCCTTGGTTAAAAGAATACATTGATTTGAATACGAAATTAAGACAACAGTCAAAAACAGTTTCGATATATGCTTTTATAAAAATATGATAAATTCGGTTTATGGAAAGATGATGGAAAACGTACGGAAAAGGAAAGATGTGAAATTAGTGACCAAATGGGAAGGACGGTTTGGAGCTCGTAGTTACATAGCGAAGCCTAATTTTCATAGTTGCACTGTGTTAGACAAAGATCTAGTCTTAATAGAAATGAATAAATTAGAGGTTTACTTAAACAAACCCATTTATGTAGGTTTCTCTATTCTAGATATTTCAAAACCTATTTATATGAATTTCACTATAGTTATATAAAATCGCAATTTGCTAACAAAGCAAAGCTGCTGTACACAGATACGGATAGTTTGATATACGAGTTTAGCGTTGAAGATATTTACTCTTATATCAAACAAGATATTCATAGATTTGATACTTGATTACGACCCTCATAACAAATATCATATTCCATTATCAAATAAAAAAGTTCCTGGTATTATGAAAGATGAAAACAATGGTGACATCATGCTAGAGTTTGTAGGACTTAGATCTAAAATGTACACGTATAGAGTTCAGGATAGGATAATAAAAAAGTCGAAGGGATCTTCCTTAGCAAGTATTAAGCAAATTTCTTTTGATGATTATAAGAATGCTTTGTTTTATAAACAGACTGTACAGAAACAGCAATGTTTAATTAGATCAGTCAAACATGATGTCTGTACTATTAAACAAAACAAAATTGTTCTTAATCCAAGTGATGATAAAAGAATTCTTAGTACCTTAACCACTGATACTAAACCTTGGGGGTATAACTATACATATAGAGATGACTTGTAAAGCTTCAACCACTGGCTCAAATAAAGAATGCAATTTATTTTATCTAGATTAACATATATTATTTTTTAGTTATAAAACTTCAGTGTTATGTTTATACCTGCACAAGTACACCGATTTTCGTTTTTGGATGTATCTAAAAATAGGATACCTTTCAATCTGCCCGAGTTTTGAACTATATATAGTAGTAGTAGTAGTAACCGTTCTGTTTTAAAAAAATCCAGTTTGTTACTAACATACCAGTTAGTTTATTTGAGAAATGTATAACAAAACTTTTATTTAAAATTGTCAATGTTTATGGCTGTTTACTAAATCACTTAATAATTCAAACATGTAAAAGATATTGTAAAAACATGTAAAAATATTAATAAATAGACTGTGATTGCTAAATGATTTATTGTTTTTCATAATTTGTAAAGGTACAGTAATAATAATAATAAAGTAATTATAATATTCTTATGCTGTTTGAGAGTGGATTGTATTTGACTATCTTATCATGAAGTATAAGGCAATGACAAGATGTATTTGGCAAAACGTTTCTGCTAGTTTCAAATTCTAATCTAATATCGACAGTACCAGATTTTAACGCTTCGTTTTGTCTAGAACAATCTATGACTACTAATGGTGCAATACTTCGTAAATCTTCAGGATTAAAAAGTGGCTCATTTTCCTTTTCGTAGTATGATTGCTGAAACTGAGCATACATCTCATATAACAACGCAGTCTGTTTATTCTCGAACCTCAAATTTAAGTTATCGTACGGGAAAATTTCTGAATTTAAATATAGTTTCATGTTGGTTAAATAGCAATGATCAAAACGACTGTAGTTGCTCATGTATCTATTTTTCGGTTGGTTTGGAAACCAACAATCACAAATCTTGGTTTTCTAATTGTGTTGTTGTTTTAATGTTCCATGTATGACGTTGCGTTTCTTGTAGAAGTTGATATTCATGCAACTCCCATCCTCTAAACGGAATATGCAAATCCTGATTTTGCGCAACGCATTCTATTAAATTAATTCGTTGAGTATCATCAACGGCTACATGCGGCATTTTCCATAAAACTTTATTTAAAACAACTTTTATTTCTTCATCGGGTGTAGGATTAATTATAGCATTAGTATCAAAACTAGAACGTAGTAAGGTTTAAAATAATTTTTTTTAAATCTTCGCATAATCCGAGAACCATTGAAAGGTTTATTGCAACATTAAAATTCCCATTAGCATCAACTATTTGTGAATCATCCATAGGAAACCACCCAGCGTTTTGCAAATGTTTACTTTGATTGCTATTATATGAAACATATCCCTTCATTATAGACGTTAATCCAGGATTCCGAACACGATCTACAATGATACCACCAATCTTATACCTAATTTCATCAAAAAGCAGCAAAATTCCATTATTTACAAACTTTGCTGTCTGAGACGGTGTTCCATCTGTTTTAATTAATTTGCCTTCTATGTACAGCATGCTCTTTGATGGTAAGGTGTATACATCTTGTTGTTGTATAGGATTCGAATTTCATCATTATTGTTTAAAGATGTGTTAGCATAAGGTTGATGAGTATGTTTTCAATATTAACAATTGCATTGTCGAAGTAAACTTTATCACGCACGTTCAGTATTTCACTATTCATTCTACTTTTTTAATTAAATGCAGTCCTAACGATTGTAGAAACTGCCGGTTTTGTGTTGTTAGCGGTCTTGAAACAATCAATCGAGTGTCGATTGCTTTGAAATTTCCAGCATTTATATCAATTCTTGACATGTTGCGTGCATTATACTTAATACCCATGGCTATTGCAGATTTTTTTAAATGCAACCTTACAGTTAGCAGTTTTCCTCTGAAATTAACTAAATTTCCATCTTGATCTAACACTTTAACTATTATTTCATTTATTATACGTGACCTGATTGGTAGATATATAATCGTAGGTGGACACTCGACAATTTTAAAACCTGCAGGTACTTGAGGAAAAATTCGTGTATTACATGGGCTGGTTTACTATTTAAATAGGATCCACTTGCAATATTACAATCGATTAAAACTGCATTCACTTTACAAATGTTGATCGCGTAGTCTGCTTGATGCGTGACAAATGCTAGCAATTTTCGCGGATTGAAACCAAGTAGAGAACCAATTGAATCCTTTTGGTAAAATCCACATCTAGACTACATTTAATACTACATTTAAGTGTATTATTGTCAGCTGTAATTTCTATATACACTGGCGTCTTTCTAGCGCTTCGTGATTGATCCATACGACCACGCCATCTTTTATCACCTAAAGCTTTTTGAAGATATTTATTAATTTCTCTAATCTCATAAGCACCTTCAGGTATTTCTATGAATTCTCCGTTAGATCCATAATAAAATTTATTATTTATTCCTTTTCTATGTTTGGAATTGTGTTATAAGACTCAAAATTTGTTAATCCTAATACGTACTCCGAATCATTATCCAAGTTTATAGGCGGATTAAAATTGCTTGTTAAAACTGAAGTGTTTCCCGTTAGAGTAAAAGTGTACGACATAACAACTTCGTACGCAGTTCTATGCACTACTTAGAAATTGTAAGCATAAATGACCGCAAAACACAGTACCGTACGATTGTTCTTGGTTAATGTTATAAAGAATTTTACATTTACCCCGCTATTCAAATAACTTATCAACTCTGTTGGCGGTCGCAGGTTTCCGTAGCTGTCATAGTAAATAGCGCTACTACCGTACTTTTTGTAAGAGGTCCAATGCGTGCCTAAACCTTCTATTCCATCTAAATTAATTATACCACATTCTTTTAAATTAACTTTCTTGGGAAGATTGTTTCTCATGAACACTCCACGGAAATATGGTACTTCTAATTGCTTAACAAACTTTATTAATTCTACATTGCTTAGTGCTCGATTAGGTAAAATCAAGTTGCGTTCCTTTGAGGTTTTGCAGGGCTAAAAAGACCAAAACCTTTTTTATAAGGTTTGATGTACATGCCGTTTCCGACTGCAATGTCCTCCATTGCCTTGTTATGACGTTGTTTTTCAGCTAGTTGTTCCTTAGCTATTTTAGTATCTGAAACTGCTTTTGCAACAGCAGCTGCACCTCCAGTAAGAGTACCAAGAGCGCTTAGGCCTGCAAAATTGGTATTAGTGGTAGAAAACCTCCTGTTTTAGGAATTGATATAATACGAGCTGATTTAATATGCTTCTTTTGTTTTGCTGTATTGGCGGCCTTAATTGCTATGTTGATTGCATCCATAATATTAGATCCTTTAGTCTTTTTAAAGCTGTACGTGCTGGTTTGATAATACTTTTAATACCTAGCGTACTTCTTATTTTACGTTTCTTTATCAGTTTTCTTATTTTATTGATATTTTTTGTTCTCAGTGATGCACAGGCACCCATACCAAGTTTTACTTTAGCTTTCATTGCGGTAGCTACTCCAAATGCTGCTACTTTTTCACCTAAAGACGAGTCACCAGAATTTAGTCTTTCTGTAGCTAACTGAGCTAACTTCGAATCTGCTTGATGACGTTTAGATAGATCCTTTTCTTTGGTGTATGCAATATCGTGCTCCTTACAAGCCTCGTCTAACTTGTTTATTCCCTTGTCTCCCCGAGCTAACTGTTCGATTAGTTTTGTACCCGGACCGCAAAATTTGTAACCCGGAATATGCGCTTCAAATGGTAAATTGTTAATTACAGTATTTAATAGTCCGTTCCCAGTAGTTTTAGAATTATTATTATATGTAATCATTAGCGGACAACTATCCTCTCAAGCTGTGCAGTAAATAAATAAAATATTATGAATTAATGATTCTTTATATACTCGCCGTTTCTTATATATATATATATATATATATATATATATATATAATTCCACTTTTTACAAATCGAATTTAGTACTTGCAAACATGCGTGTTGTGAAACAATCAACACCTTTAACCATAAACAATAATGACATTGGCGTGCAATCCTTAGCTAAAAAGAAAAACATAGTGTTCTTCTGCCTTCATCTATTCGATGTCTAGTTGTTGGTCCATCAAATTGCGGTAAAACCAACGTTATGATTGGGCTGATAGAACATCCTAATGGTTTAAAGTTTGAAAACGTATATGTTTATTCTAAATCACTTTATCAACCAAAGTATCAATACCTTGAAAGTCTACTGCAACCAATAAAGGGATCAAATATTATACATTTTCCAGTTCTGATAATATTATATCACCATCTGATGCTCGAAATAATTCTATATTTGTTTTTGATGATGTAGCTTGCGATAAACAAGGTATCATTAGGGAATACTTTAGTATGGGACGTCATAAACAAGTAGACAGTTTTACCTTTGTCAAAGTTATACTCGTATACCTAAGCACTTACTACGTGATAATGCTAATCTTTTAGTTTTATTTAAACAAGATGATTTAAACTTAAAACACATATATGACGATCACGTCAATACTGACATAAAGTATGATAAATTCCGTGAAATATGTGCTGCTTGTTGGCAAGACAAATACGGTTTCTTAGTTGTAGACAAAGATAGTGATCCAGATCAAGGAAGGTACCGAATAGGTTTTGATCACTTCATACATATTTAAACCTTGAGAGACGCAAGTATCGTTAGTATCGAAGAATTTTTTACTACAATAAACTTTTACGCAATGAACAAGGAGGCGATAAAACTTAAAAGAATTTTAATTAAGAAAAGAAACATTGTAAAAACAAATTGCGTCAGTTAAAAGATAATGAAGTCGTCCAAGTGGAATCAATCTTACCCATAACATCACGATTAGAAACTATTGCTAATAAACTGGATGGGGAAAGTGGGTAAAGAAAGAAAAATTTAAAGAAGAAGAAGAACTGCCTCATAGCAGTGTAAAAAAATTAAACCTAAATTGCTAGAAAGGAACGTTGACTATATTGATTCCCCGGTTATTGCTCAGCATATACCAAATATAAAAATGATGCCGTAGAGGTAGATGATGATGACGATGTTGAGAATGAATATGAAGCAGAAATTAATCGAAATGCACAAGAAGCCCAGGAATATATTCAAAGCTTTGCCGATTCACCTGGTATGACACATTATCTCGAACAGCTACATCCGCTACCTCGAGAATATATTTACAATATGTTTAAAGATGTTAAGAACGAATTTGATCATAAATATGGTATTAGGTTTAACCCTGATTCAAATGGTCTTATGATAGGCAATTCGAATTTCGCGTTGGATGATGAAAATGTTCTAATAAATGATTTGAAATATAAAGGTACTCCTGGATTATACGAACTACTGTTTAAAAATATCCTGTCGGGTACAGTCATCAAGATCTAAAGTCGTACCTTGATATTGTAAAAAGAACAAATGCTAATAGAAGATATTATTCTGAAACAGAACAAATTCAGGGTAATACTTCATATAAGTACAAAAATATAATATCTACATTAAACATACTTCCCAAACACCCGTAGACCTAGAACATTACCCTATAGAAAGCGTCTTGGAGACGGTATGACAATGGAAGTATCAAATAACGCTATAGATTATTTATATTGGAATGATCCCAATGAACTTGTTGATAGATTACGACTTTTAGTTTCATCTCAGACTGCTGGACACACAGGTCACGGCAACGAAATAAATTCGATCATTGAAGAATTGCGTGAGGCGAAAGTAATTAGATGATATGACAATTGACAAATTTGGAAGGCACATACATAACCGTAAAATAGATATAACTGAACAGGAATATGAAAATAAAAGTGAAGGTTTTGAAACCTTGATTGAGTACAAGTTACATATGCTACATTACACGGTAGTAGCAACGTTTTACTCTAATACATTTCTCGACGGTGACAAGACATTCCTTATTTTCAACATTAAACATAATTATGAATTTCCTTATGAGGAAGCAGTCATTGAGAATATTAAAGGATACCCGCAAGACATTGAAATTCTTATAAACGAAAAAGTTATGTAATTGCACAGTTACAAGGATTTTTGCTTAAACGTATGGATGTAATCAGCTTTCGTGACAGCGGTGCTATCATAAACAATACCACAATGTTTCTTGATTTTATATTAAAAGTTCCTTTCAAAGCAAGTGGAGCCCACGACATTCAAACATAGAAGTATTTCATTAATTGTATTTAATAAATCCTGATTATAAAAAAGTATTATGATAGTTGCTCAATCAAAAGTGAAAGAGGATATAGTAAATGAACTTCATAAACCAGCAAGAATAAATTTCAAGAGACGCAAAGTGATAGTAAAAGGTTTAAATGACCTTCTTCAGACCGATTTGATTGAAATGCTACCATATTCGCAAACAAACAAAGGATTTAAATACATTTTAGTAGTTATTGATTGTTTCTCCAAATACGTATGGGCTGTACCACTTAAAAGTAAAACGGGTATTGATGTTACTGCTGCAATGAAAACAATTTTAAATAAATTTAAAAATCCGCCAAGAAATTTGCAGTCTGATTTTGGTAAAGAATATTATAACAAACACTTTCAATCCTTAATGCAGACATATGGCATAAACCATTATAGTGTTTTTCTACAAAGAAAGCATGCATTGTAGAACGTGTAATTAGAACTTTAAAGGGAAAAATGTGGCGCTTGTTTAACCTGAACGGTTCTTACAATTGGATAAAAATTTAAGCGATATTGTGAAACAATACAACAATACAGTTCACAATACTATCGAGTCAAACCTGTAAAGTTGATAAATCAAATGAAAAACTATTCTTAAATCATCATTTACCCACATCAAACTTGCAACCAAAATACCAAAATATTCAATAAAAGACAGTGTGAGGATTAGTAAACACAGGGAAGCATTTACGAAAGGTTACACGCCAAACTGGTCAAATGAAATTTTTAAGATTAAAAGGTAAACGTAACCAATCCTACAACATATATATTAGAAGATCAAGATGAGAAAGAAATCAAAGGTGCATTTTATGAAACGGAGTTGCAAAGGTTAAACATCCAGGAATTTACCTGGTAGAAAAGTACTAAGAAAGAGTGGAAATAAAGTATTTGTAAAATGGTTAGGCTTCTCTAACGTACACAATAGCTGGATCGATAAAAATAATGTTTGTTAGAAGTTGCTATAATAATAGTTAATAAGGCTAACATTGTAAAATTATATTAAAATAAATAATACAGACAAAATCTTTCTATTGTTTTTTATTATTATTATAAAGGAATTTTGTAAGGCTAACATTGTAAAATTATATTAAAATAAATAATACAGACAAAATCTTTCTATTGTTTTTTATTATTATCAAGCCATTCTTTTAATAAAAAGATATTTTGTTTTGCGCATTGCAAATTATTATTGCTGCAACAATGGATGTTATATTTTAAACGATTGTTGATTTTTAACTCCGATAGCTTAGGACAACCTAGTGCAAGCATATCAGTTACAAAGTTTTGCATTATATATGTTTCAATCAATTTCTTCTTTTCTAGACCCTTCACAAATACTTCTTCACCGGGTCGGATAATTTGCTTCAAATAAAGCGCTATATATGATGACACCATTCCAGCCGTTGAAAATTCATCCCAAGAAATACCATGAATATTCCTTGTCACCCAGTCGTTATGTTTTATATGATCTTGACTCAAACAACTGGACTGCATTGGCAGTTTAAAATTTGATGCCAAACATCACCTTTCAACAAGTCCAAAACCGCAATTTCTTTACACACAAACTCGTTTTCTTGTATTTAAATCCCTGAATATCAATTATATACATGTTTGTATGTAAATATATGCAGTAAACTTCGACTAATTAAATTAATATTAGGAGCAATCTCCTTATATAGCAGATTACCACCATCTGCGTACTTTGCCAACCCACTTTTCAACCTATCACAAGAGTGAACTCATTTTGAATTAAAACCGGCCCATGTGTATTTGCAGCCTCTAAACATAAATCAGAATCCACTTTAATTAAAAACACAATTGACTTGAATGCGATATTTTTTGCATCTATCATACTGTCTCGCTAGAAAACCAAATTCAAAACATCTACACACATTTTCTCTGCACTTACATTTTTCAACATACGTGTGTTACATTGAAAGTAATATAAAGACGATCCTAATTCAAAACGTGCCCACAAGTATTTTACATTTGAAAAGAATTCAGGTTTTCACATTTTACATTAAAAGTATATAACGCCGATCCTAATTCAAAACGGTGCACGTGTAACTTCTCGCTAGAAAACCGAATTCAAAACAGCTACACGCATTCTTTTCTGCACTTACATTTTTTTCAACATACGTGTGTGTTTCATTGAAAGTAATATAAAGCCGGTCCTAATTCAAAACGTGACAGACGTATTTTTACATTGAAAGTATAGAAGAATTCATGTTTTCACAACTATTTTACATTCAAATGTTTTCACAACTATTTTACATTAAAATTATATAGGGCCGATCCTAATTCAAAACGTGACAGACGTATTTTACACATGGAAAATACGTCTGTCGCGTTTTGAATTAGGACCGGCCCTATTTACCTACTTGCTTAGATTTGCAGATGATATAGCGGTATTAGCATCTAGCAAGGAAGAGTTAGAAGCGGCTCTTAATGAAATGGAAACGGTTCTAACAGAGGGATACGGTATGAAAATTAACAAAACTAAAACTAAAGTTCTAGTTTGCAAAGGTGGGGAAAATAAATCAAAAACAAGAATACAAGTATTTAACACGAACTTACAAGAGGTTAAGGATTTCTGCTACCTAGGAAGCCAAATAACGCAAGATGGGAAAAGCACAAAAGATATAAAACAAAGATTAGCACAAGGGCGTGCTACATTTAACAAGAAAAAGCAACTACTGTGCTCAAAGACCACAAACATAGAAACAAGGAAAAGATTGCTTAAAACATATGTGTGGAGCACAGCACTGTACGGCTGTGAAGCCTGGACAGTAGGAAAAGCGGACAAGAAAAAGGTAGAAGCTTTTGAAATGTGGTGTTACAGGCGTATGATGAAGATATCATGGACAGACAAAGTTAAGAACGAAGTGGTACTAAAAATGGTAAGGGAAGAAAGAAATATGTGGAAAACGGTAAAAATAGGAGAGATAGGATAATAGGCCACATACTACGGCATGAGGGAATAGTGCGGAATATTTTAGAAGCAGAGATAGGAAAAAAGAGAAGAAGAGGCAGACCTAGATTAGACTACTGCACACAGATAGTAAAAGATGTAGGCTGTAGAGGTTTCAGGGAGATGTGTAGGCTAGCCCAGAATAGAAATCAATGGAGGTACGCATCCAACCAATCCTAAGATGGATAAACTAATGACGAAAAGATAACTGTGCTTAAACATAATGATTATTATAAGTAACTACAAGAATTGGTTGGGCAATATTCTCGAATAATGTTAAGTGTGCGAAAGGATTTACCGGAAAACCATTATTTCGGCAAATGCCTAAGTGTTGGGGGATCTTGGTAGCCACAGGTTGCTTAACCTCCTTCACTGAATCTCGGTAAAATAGGGTATAAAATTAGAAAACAATAGAAAGGGAACGAGCTGAATACACATACTCCCTGAAAAGAAGAAAAGAAGAAAAAGAAGAAAACCACCAAAAACGCAAAATCAAAGTAGCTGCTTATATAACCCTACATAAAAATAACTGAGTTGCAAACGAATCCTTGACTTTCAGTAAACAATGGATTCCATTACTAAAAGAAATAACAAATGAAAATCAAATGCCCACAATATCTAGGTAGCATTGCAAGTTTTTCCTGGGTTTTCCTTGCAATATTAACATGAAATACAGTCTACATACATGATTTCTATTTATACATAAAATAACTAATTACATAAAATAAGCATATTAACAATCCTTGTAAAACAGCATTGGTATCTGACAAGTATAAATCCACAATAAGGTTACCTCAAAACCATATACAATCTCCGTTGAACAGTATTGGTATCTGACAAGTGTAAACCCGCCATAGGGTCGCCTCAGATCCATATACAATTTTCATAGAACAACATTGGTATCTGACAAGTGTAAACCCGCCATAGGGTCGCCTCAGATTCATATACAATTTTCATAGAACAACATTGGTATCTGACAAGTGTAAACCCGCCATAGAGTCGCCTCAGAACCATGTTAAAATCTACCAAAGAGGTAACTTAAATCATAATGAATTTTTCCCCTCAAAATAAATATAAAAAACGACTACTTGAGCCTTTCAATAATGCAATCGTACACTTCTTTAATAACCATCCTCTCAATTGTATAAATACAAACATGTTAAAAAATGTTTTCCAATTCCAAGTTATTCAATTTATATAAAATTCACCAATAAAAATTAATCAGCTGATTTCACGTTAAGCGTATTGGCTACCTAAAGAAAGCCGATCCCAGGTCGCAACACAAATTGAAGGCAATCATTCTGTTAAACTTTAAAAATTTTTGCTTAGTGTACTCAAACCAAATATTTCAAACATTAATAAATCAAAGTCACCTTCAATTTATGTCATAAATGTCAAACTTGAAGTTTTATTATTATTTTGACAACGATCCTAGGTCATGGATCGATACGTAAATAAAGTTGATTTTAAAACTATGAGTGGTTTAATTCCCAAAGAAGATTAACCTGAATACACATGCTGTGTGAGAATTTCAGGGAATTATGTAGGCTAGCTCAGAATATAAATAAGTGCAGGTACGTGTCCAACCACTTTTGAGACGGAAAACCTAATGGCTGCGAAATACCTGCAACTAATGTTGACTGTGCGAAAAGATAATTTAGAAAATATATTAAATCGCCAAATGGTTAAGTGTTGGGAGAACTTGCCAGCCACAGACTGCTTACCTCCCTTCACAACCATTGAAGTTCGGAGAAATAGGGCATATAACTGTAAAGCAATAGAAAATGATCGAACTGCATCTAACAAGAAAGAACATCGCCTATGAGGAAAGACAACAAACAGAATAAGAAGAAAATAGTTGAAAGCATATGTGTGGAGCACAGCACAGTATGCCTATGAAATACAGGCAGTCTGAAACGCAGACAGAAAAACGGTAGCAGCCTTTTGAAACGATGTGCTTCAGATGTATGAGGACGATAGCATGGACAGACAAAGATAATAACAAATAAGTTACAGAAATAGTAGGGGAACAAGGATATCTGGGGAAAAAGAGAAATAGTAGGGCGGAATACGTTCTAAGGCATTTTTTGGGGAATAGTATGTGATATATTACAAGCAGAGATAGGAAAAAAGAGGTAGATATAGACCTAGATCAGACAGTTATAGATGCAAACTGTGCATATTTCAGGGAAATCTGTAGGTTAGTTCAGAATAGGGAACAATGATGTTACGCATCTAACTAGTTCTAGGACTGAAGACGTAATGATGATGATGATAAGAAATGTTCGATACTTTTATTAATTTAAGTGAAGAAATATATGTCCAAACTAAATTTGGCAGGAATAGTATTATTGTGGGTGCAAAAATCATAGTATTTCGATGTAAGCTGTAACGCGTTTGCGTTATTTTAAATAGAAATCGAATAGAATGGAAAAAATGTATCTTAAATGAATTAAATAGTTACGAAAGTACGTGTATTACGACTTCACAAATAGTAGTGCTCAATAAGCTTGGCATTTTAATAATTTTTTTGTTCTATAAAGACAATTCAGGTAATAAACTTAAAGCCACAAAACCATATTTATATTTTCTGTGTAATACATAGTTGAACGTAACTCGGGACAACATATTGTTTCCAAACCGCAAGAAGGAAAACAAGTTTTAATATTACGTGATACGATTAAACATGGGTAATTACCAGAGTTAGTTGGGTAAGATAACTACAATAGTAAGTTTTCATAATGGGATAATGTTACTTTAAGAAAGTGTTTAGAAGAATAAAAGAAATCAATAGCTATAGCGTAAAAATATGTATATTTCATACAATAATTACCAAAAATAAGAAAGATTTAGCAATGTTTAGTAGAATTAAGCAAAATTAACGTTACATAGAAACAAGTATAGTTTAAATACAAAGCAACTATTAGATACGAAAATAGTAATATCATTACTAGGTAATTAATTACATAAATACAGACGATGATGTAGTGAAATTCGCGAATATTTTTACAAATGATACCAATCGACATACTAGTGAAGAACCATACAATGTAAAAGATTACAAACTACACAAATCGCAGGATTGGTGAGTATTTGTGATAGTATAAATCACATATTTTTATGTGATACCAGTAGGCTTAATATGAGAACCGTAACACAATGACATAAACTTTGAATGTATGTCGAGTGAGAGAAAAGACAAAGCTAGACACCCGACGGGATTGAGTAATTAATTATTTGTAAGCCGAAGGCGAAGATTCATGTAAGGCCGTCCGTTGAAATGGTAGTCCAGTAAACATCTTTGGCTATGAGACTAGCAGACGGGAGTTAAACATGATAATATCCCTACATTTGAAATTCCAAAGCTTCATGCGAAAATACTACAGTGGCCGGGAAGCGAGTTTTTCTAACTGGAATGTTTGAATTTTGCTGAACACTTTATGTTCCAAGCAAAGTAAGGATCTTTAATGTGTGTGACAACACTCACACACGAAACCTATATTTTGTCTCTTATCCGAACGAGGGCATATTTGTGTGAAAAATGCTTGCTCAACATTTTTCAAGCGGTTTGTGTCAGCATTTAAATCCGGGAATTTGGTCGCAGATACTCGACAAAACCCAACAACATCGATAGAATTGGGACCGACAGGTTCCAAGGCAACAGAGGTTGAGAAGGATTAACCCTACAGAACGTGAACTCAGTCTTGGCTTTATGGAATTTTCTATCCGCCCTAGGATTTAAGATTCAACTGTAAGTTCAGTAGCGAGTTATATACTTGTTTTGTTTGGCTAGTGGTATTTATGCATGACGCTTGGTCAATTAAATATGATGAAATTATGATACTGTTACATGTCAAATTGTCATAGTTGGAAGGGGGAGGGCATGAACAAAACGTGGTAAATCTGCTCCAAGGAGTAAACTATACCGCGGCTCGGTTTGCTGGTCGCGATGGGCGTGGGTCGACAGGGAGGGAAGTGAAAATAATATATATTAACGTTAGTCTCAAGTTAAGTAGTATAATGGGCACCACCCTTATCTCATTGGAGTTCTGCCTAAAATAGCTCGGATTCTTTGTCCTTCAGAAAAGCCTACAAGATAATAGAAAACTCGACTTCTTTAGACAGGAACTGAGGTAAGTCATGCGTTGTGATAAGAACGTCCAGTGTTGCCAAGCTGAATTGCATTTTCTGTTCTTCGTACGTTCGTCACCTCCGCTTACGGTGGAAATAACTAAGATATTAAATATCGTGCATTAAAATTTATTAATTAAGTAACGTTCCCAAACTTAAAAAAAGTGTCTGAATTCCTGTTCACAGAGAAGATTAATTCTGGTAAAAAATTAGTTCCTTAAATTAATTGATTGTAATTGAAATTACACGAAACACTGTTCTTAAAATTCCAACCCTCATAGCTAAATTAATCAGAAGTCACTTTTTGTTAATATCTTATTTATTTAACTACTACTTCGGATTCAATTATGGTCAACCCTATATATACATTTTAATTTCATCATTGAGTAAATTCTTAACTTACACCCTAGAATATCCTCGTACCTTCGTATTAATCGAATAATACACAGCTAAATAATTAAAAATAAATCATGGTGAACATGCAATTTCATGCGCTACAGATAATATCGGACAATGCATAAACAGTTGATACAAGAACATGTTACTCACAGTACTGGGTAATTAATTATCACAGGAATTCAGCATACGGTTCCCATTTGTAATTCTCGTACATACATCGAAGCTCCAGGAAGGCACCACCAGCAAGCAGCTCTATTTAATTTATTCGTAAAATCCTTTACGTGCACAGCGCCATTGAATCGGAATTCGATTAACACAAGGGTACGTCTCTCACATTAATTAATTGTAACGGAATGATTTCTTAATCAAGACCACCTTCACTCCGGAAATAATTTAAGTTCTCTCGGAACTTGCTACTAGCTAATTATTTAAATAGACACTTAAAACTGATACCTTATTTACTAATAAACCGTGTTTGTTGGGTATGGGGTTACACTAAATTACTTCGGCGGCTTTGCACCACGCCACCAATCTTCGAATTATTAAATCCGATCCTTTAAATATCAAGATCGTTACGGTTATACCAAACCCAATTTTGTCAACGCGCTATATCTATCCTTCAAGATTACTGGAGATTAAATTACGTTCAAAGAAAACCGACCTTTGACACGAATTACTTAGCCCACTTCAGCGCGTGACTTGCTTCTCGTCTTAAGACCCGCCACTATATTTTACATCTTCAGCCTTTTAGTATCTAACGAACCCTGACTATTATAAATTACTGAATACCCTCCTTGCCCTTCTAGCGAATTACCGGGGGTGTAACAGACAGTCAAAATTAACAGGCATGCGACATGCACGTGAAGCGTGATATGTCCCTCACTGCTAATTCTTGGAAACCTAACATCTGCTATAGCAAGAATGTGAAAGCTAAGAGTTATCTATCCAAAAAGGGTTACTTGGAACGTATATATGAAATATACCTGCTTACATTACTGGTTTTTAAATGAAAAATATGCACCGTGTAATTTATTATTTTAAAAATAAAACCGAAGATTTCAATACGTCCACCATCAGTGTCACGTATCGCTTAAATTTCAATAAATGTACAAAACCTGGTTATTGTAATTTTATTTAAAGGGTTGAGAACGTGATTTAAATTAGTATAATAGGATCGATAATGTTGTAACTAGTTAAAAGTAAAGTAATTTATACATATAGTTTGACAATTCTGTGAATCTACCTGTTTACAGGAATGATCTTACGATACTTGTACTTAAATAGATTTAGGTGATGCAGTGACCTAAAAGTGGTTCTTTTCTTTGTTTAAAAATATAGTTTAGCATTTTGTAAAAAAACCCTTTCACACTTAGGCCGACTTAATTAGGATCCTTGGGAATACTCGCCGTTCATAGCATTATCACTAGACCAGACAAGTAGGGTCCCATAAATTTAAGATAGTATTAAAACTTTTAAAGTATGTGTTATTAGTATCGTAGTTTAAAATTGTACCTATTTATTTTTATATTTAACGATTTTTTTCCATTTCTGTATTTATTACTATAGGAATCCACTCTGCACTACTGTAGTTAGCCTGTGCACGCTTAATTGTTACAGTATTCCCGGCAATGTTAACACTACGTACGAATTACTATAATTTACTATAATTCTATATTTATTAACAATTAGTTTTTTATTTAGTAATGCTACAAAAACGAATTTGCAGCAATTACACTATTTTTATTATGAGCACCATCTATATCTCACAGAATTAAAATATACTTTACAACAGCACAATTCTTAGCACTTGTTAAATTTTAACAACGGTATTAAGATTAAGAGACTATGTACATTATCTTCATACTTTTCGACTTTTCCTGTTCTATTCAGACTACTGAAACTAAATTGAAATTGCCATTAAAATTCTAATTGCAGTATAATGTAATGTATAGATTATATTCACCTGTTTGATTACACGAAGTGCTTAGGATGCAAAACATATATTTTAGTATAGTTTACTTTTTGCTATTATGTTGTATATTAAGCAAGAACAAATTACACAAGTTCTGTCTGATTTGGGACATGCTACTTAGAATATAATAAATCTACTTGCTTATTTACTACTTACCTCTAAATTTATTTGCTGTTTTATTTTAGAAGTGCCTAAAATGCAACATTAAACCGCATATACAACAGTCGGGGATTCTTCTTAATCTTCTTTGGGTATTAAACCACTCATAGTTTTTAAAATTATCTTTATTAA
Source organism: Platerodrilus igneus (assembly GCA_036346225.1). NCBI lineage: Eukaryota > Metazoa > Arthropoda > Insecta > Coleoptera > Lycidae > Platerodrilus > Platerodrilus igneus. The sequence goes on from JARFIW010000828.1 coordinate 451,214, forward strand.
CGTTTCGATCCACAACAAACATACAGGGAGTATTTACAAGTCGGGGATTGTTTCAGCTAAGATGTAGTAGGCCTCGAGCAAAAATAATTTATTTGTAAATTAGAATTTCTAATTAAATTCTTATTTATTTGTTCTATTACTTTACAGTTACATTAATACCGTTGATAACACGTAGGTACTACTACAACTATACCACATGTTGCTTTTTTAAATTCAAATGTCAAATTCAAGTTATGTGTTGGCTACATGTTGGCAGTTTTTTGACCTTTGGCAACCCGGTATACTTTCATAGAGTTGACAATTCTCTCCAATTTCAAATTTAATTTTAATCACAGATTATTTTTAATTTTGCTTCCAATTTTTATACATATTTAATAATGTCTGACCAATGGGAAGTAGTTGGTAAGAAAAAGAATAAAGATAATCTTGTTACAAACAAGAAATCTGGAACTTCTAATAAGAAGAAAATAATTGCTGAACCTAATATTCCCAAAGTGGAAGATATTTGTGAGTAGAATTTCTGCCTTATTTTCAATATTTTTTAAAATTATATTTGCAGTACCTAAGAACGAAGTAAAAAGTTTATTTTCTTCGAATAAAAATAAAGAAAATCGTAAACCTAACAAGCACCCTGAAAATGAAACGATTAAGAAGGTCCTGAAGAAGGTTGAAAAACAGCCAGAACCGTCAAAACCTAAACCGCCTAAAACTATTGAAAGTGCCCTTAAGTTGGTTAGTATAGAAAATTGAGGCAGTATTTTTAAAATTTTTGCTTGTGTATAATCTGATGGGGTTCTCGTATGGACTTGGGTAGGACAACTGAAACTTGTAGTCTGTTTTTGTATGCAAAATCAATTTTTTAAAGGAAATATCAAACTGAATAGAAATTCTGTATAAATTAGTATTGCATTTACAAAAACTTATCGGAAAACAAATTTGAACATACTTAGTAAAGCTTGGTGGTACGGTAGCCATACAGAGGTACCATTTTGGTTTGGACGAATGACTTTCATTTATTAGCTGAATTAATATTAAATGACAAAATCGATGATTTTGGCATTGGGATATAATAATGGGTTATAACACATTAACAATAATAGGTTACAGCATTTTTATCATACCTGTGGTAGTGATGGTGTTTTAAAATGTAAGTATGCTTAGCTGAATGATATTTAATTGTGTGAGTTATCTACGATAGAAATTACAAGCGATGACAGCAACCTCAAAGGCTTATGATTTTTTTATTTATACACTTTCAAGCAATTTATGAACATCTCCATTGCTTCCGAGAAAGGTCACAGTACATAGGGCAATCTTTTTAATATACAGTAGGAGAAAATAACCTAGTCATATGTTATTAAATACATTATATGAATATTGAAAAAATTTTGATTTTTATGCAGCTTTAGAATGCAAACACGACTTGTAAGAAACATATGTAACATATCCACATGTGTATATTTTTATGTAGTAGCCTAATGGACCTACATATGTTTTCTTCCATGTTTAGTTTTCATATCGTTGTCTATTTTATCATGAAAAAATTCATTTTCAACTGCTTTTTGTTTTTATCATGATCCTAGAAGTAAACTTCCAGCTGGTTTCCAATTTTTTACTAGCATATCTTCAACAATTGAGGAGGAATGAGGATGCAGTATACAAAGTACAAGTTTTTTTTGGTATATATATGTGATTTTTAAAAGTTGTTTATTCTTTTACATGTAGCTAGTGCTTAGCAATTGTCTTTGAACTTTGCTAGAACAAAGTTTTGGAGTGAACTTACCTCGTTTGCAAGGAAATTAAATTGAACAACATGTCAGATTGTAAAAATTAGTGTAGCGGCAGCAGATGATGTGTTCGCAAACTCAAAAACCAATTCAACATATAGCTTTAGAATTTTGTTGTATTTAATATATATATATATATATATATATATATATATATATATATATATTATTGCTGTGGCACGTCTGTGAGTAGAGGGTTTGCCCAAATTAATGTTTTTAGGTGCAGCAATGGGAAATTTGAAATTATTATCTTACCTTTCTGTTCTTTTGCTTTGCCTGACCAGCTTAACAGAAACCATACTGTGAAATTTACCAAATGAACTGAAACACAGCAATCTGAAGAAATAATATACATTCAAAAACATTTTTCTATCAAGCAAAAGCATATAGAACAGTTTACAGCTTGAGTTCATACATAAAATTATTACTAAAATAATCCATACCTAATAACAGGTACACAAACCTTTTATTAATTGTGGATAATTTGTTTATCTTTTATTACCCAATTCGTGAAATGTGATTGCCAATAACTTTTACAAATAATTTATTAAAGGTCAAGATGTTGCGAACTTGCACTTCAAAATTTTCTACAAACTATCGTCTTCACAAATAATAAAAATTAAAACTTATTCTAATTTAAATTTAAATATTCTATCAGTTACAAATAAAGAAATTTAAAATTTATACTTCCAATTCTTATGGTCAAATAGCACTTATCAAAATTTCATTTCCAATTTAATTAACAATATTAAAAACTTCCTGGTGCCATCTTAAATTTCCATCAGTTTATCAGTTTGCAAAAGTGCATCTTCTATTTTTAATTAACTTCAGAGTAGCTCTTGTATCGAAGAACGTTCAATCTTCATAGTATTTTACAAAACAATTGATGCTGCATCAAATAATTGCATTTGATAACTTCAATGTTTCAAACTACTCAAACATATACGTTTCATTGCAACTGTTTCAGTACGGGGGCTCTTATAAATTTGTATATTGACTTACCTCTGCGTTGTTTTATTGTTTTAAGATGTAGTTCCTTACTCTTCAACTAAGTGGACTGTATTCGAGATTATAGTACGTGTTACTTTGCACTTTCATTGAGTTTTTTAGGGGTTTATCAAATAAATTCGGCGGCACTATTGACTAACTCACCGAACGCACAACTGTTTCGTTCCAATATCGACGAGAGTGTTTTTGTCACTACCCCTTTTTCAATTTATTTACACATGCACAAAGGAGGTTTTACGATAGGATATAACGGGACAAGGGATGACAATTTTACTATTGATTTACAACTACAAATTTAAAATAACTTAAAATTAACTACGCGAACGTGCGACAAACTAACAGCAACTGTGCCTTAAATGTTACATATTGTTTGGTTCAGGAAAGAATCGCGAATCTTTACTAAACTTACATAGTCAATTTCGTAAATTGAATGCTCCATAAATGTCGATTACTTCCGTTTATATACAAAAATTATCCTATGCATCATTTTCTAAATCCTTCTTGATCTGCTTTGGATACAACACACCTAGGTGATGTAATATTTCCGAGGATTCCAATGTTTTAAAGATCTAATTAGTGTCAAGCTATGATTGATGCTTATTGTAAAACATGCGGTCTGTCCTTTTCTAATGCACAAAGTTAAAGTTTGCGGTTCCATTTTATCTTATTGTAATGCGTGAGACTATTAAATTTGCTTATCTAAATCATAATTAATGGTATTAAATACTTCCTGGTCCCACCTTAAATCTCCATCAGTTTCAAGGTACATCTTTATTTTTTTATCGATTAAACTCAGCAGTAGTGATCTTCTACCAATATTACCCATATTATTCTAATAAATCCTTATCTCCATCAAATAATTACGTTTGATAACTCTAGGTTACTTGGGGAACACCAATGAAATAGATTTCAAATTGTTCGAACGTATAAGTTTTATGTCGTAAATAATTCAAAGGATGCAACTTTGCTTGTATATGGTTGATCTCGTAAAATGAATTGAATTGCGAATGTTACATATTGTTTGGCTTATGAAAAAATCGTCGAATGACCCCTTCTAATCCAGTTCCGGTTTATATACAAAATTTAACTCGATACGTCATTTTCCAGAGTTTTCCCAATTCATTTGGAAGGATTAATCAACTGCTGATGTAAGAATTTACACCGAATGCATAGTTTTAAAGATCTAATTAGTGTCAATACCACGGTCGATATGATTTATGACAGTCTTAAAGCATCATTGATCCTTCTTTAACGTATAGTTAATGTGTTATTTCTTCTATTATATTATTAAACAGAAAACTATAAAATAACTTATCTATTTCATTGCATTTTAATAATTGCTGATTTCTTTGTAGGAGCATTCGTTTATTTATGGGAAATAGTTAGCTTTTAATGACGTTTGAAACATTTCTTAGTAACTGACGTACTTGTTTATTCATTAATAAAGAAAATTCTGAAAGTTTTATGCTTAGTTTAAAACTCTTAAAATGAAAATGTTATCTACACATGGAATAATTATTTTATGCTTTGCAAATGCAATAAGATTTACATGGATTTGTATTCTATCAGGGCGTGGATGCATATTTTAAAGAAAATAGCTTAAATCTAAATTATTTAAATGCTTTTTAAGGTATCTCAAGACTAACCATTTTTACATACACGGCTTAAATGAAATTGAATGGTTTTTGTATTTACATTTGCTACGTACATCGACGCAGTCTGAAAGACAAACAAGGAATGACCGGGCTCAATCAGTGAGTATGCTGGGTCTTACGAATACAAGAAAAAAATAAAAGAAAGGCCTGAAATAAAGAAAAGAGAGTAACAATGCTTATCAATACATATAATTACCTTAAATGACATTTTGGAGGGACATAACAGCTTAGTATACCCACAAACAAAAACAAATCAATAACTACAATGTACATCTATCAGAAAAAAGAATCATTGTTTAAACTGGCAAGCTGCAGTTTCTATATCACTACAAATCTTAATAAGCAACAAAAAAATTAACTCTAAAAACTCTAAATTCTCATTGTAATCTTAAAGTTATATACATAAAATTAAATATATAAAATTGTCCCAAAAAAAAACCAATCCTTAAATAATAGAATGTTTGTCTTAATTAACCCAAATTTACAATTTCAAAAACAATCCTGCAATAATAGAATATTATCAACACATAGCCCCTCACCGAAAATAATCATTTTACAACTACCAAGTTTAGTAATTCAAAACAAAAAGCAATGCCTCAATATCATGGCCATAAATACTAAAATAGTTCAGTAATTTTTGTATATACGAACCAATCTTGTAAATGCATGACCCACGCGTCCATGGTGCTGGGTTTATTACACCCTCCCTAGGGTCAGAGCGGGGCAGATGGACCTGGGATTACACAACCTGTGCATTCTTCTACACCAAGAGGAGCGGCAATTCAACAGACCATTATGTCCACCGGAGGAAGCTATAATAAGTACAGTTAACAATTATACTCTTTACGAAGAAAAGTACATGTTTTTAACAACAAAAGTACTTACTACATAGTGGTGTATGCATAAAAAGTTTACAGCTAACGGAAACGACAATTATGCTTGATCGCATATAAAAAAGAAAATGAATATTCATTCGTTTAATAGCACCAATTCATATCCATGCCAGCATTATTAAACATACCAAAAGGTAATTAGAAACTGGAAACACGCTTTATCAAATAAGTACGACCCATTATATCAACGAATCTTTAGGTTGGAATAGTATCAGCATTAATTATGCTCTATAGGAATAGGTATCAAGCCAGCGGACGCCTAAAACAAGATACCAACTATTCGATTGTAGAAGAGCATTTCGTTTTGAAGTAAATAGATTTAAATGCAATTACGTAAAGTGTACTTATTGTAAAAAGGTAAAATATACCCGGTATTGTTGGAGGATTGAGGCAGAATCTACGTAAATGAATAATGAAAGAAAAAGGATACGGATTAGTTCCTTGTCGGAAAGTTAACGTAACACATTTTAAAATGATTGATTTGCATAAGGTGTCTCGCTCGGCTGAATGGAATTGATTTAAAAATGGAGTTTTAAGATTTATTCTGTACAGGATGGAGAAATTAAATATTGGGATATTTTAATTTTTCTCGTTTATCTGGCTTTTTGACGTTCAATGACCTTTTGTGACCTTTTTATCACATCAATATATAACAAATTAAGTGTTTGATTGTATTTTATTTACATATGTAAAGAAAATAAGCACTGCTGATTTGGTGAGCGATATGTTTGTTTGTTTTTACTTTATAATTTATTCACTTTTCTTAATTCTAAAAATGTTTTATAATTTAAATTTTGTGGACTTTACTTGCATAATAAGTTAAAGTATTAGTGTATTATATTGAATAGATCATACTGCTTATTAAAACAACTATGATTTCTTTAGATTGTATTTGCTACATTGATTTTGTTGCTTCTAATTGTTTATCGAAATGGTGTTTTCAATTATCATCTTTACTTTATTGTTACTGTAAATTGGCATTTTTAAAAATTACTTCAATTTGTGCTGATTGACAATAATTAATCTGTAACGCATTTAAATCTTTGGAATATCTCATCAAATTCAGCATGTTAATGTAGCAAAACTATAGAAACATAATAACTTGTCACCATGTGATCTAACAACTTTTTTTTCAGATTAATGTAAATGAGTTTAAGTCATCGTATGAATCGAATAAACAATTATTTCCAGATGCTCCTCTAATTTGGTTAAAAGATCTAGTACAATTTTTAAATCACCAAGTGCCTGTTGAAATACCTGACCCAACATTTTCCACAAAACCTGATTATTACCCTCTTTCTGTCGTAAGTTACTACTTTATCATTTTATTTTACATTATTAAGATATTTTAGGTGCCTGGACCTTTGCGTAGTGCAATTGAAAGGTCTGTAAAAGAAGCGGGCCACAGCAATGCTCAGTTATTTTTTGATTTGGCTCTTATTTCGATGGCTAATGATATGAGTAAAAATTTATCAGCGATAGGATTTAAGTTGTACATTCAGTACTTGGCTATAACAGATCCAACTTTTATTGTTACTAACTTAAGTAAACACGCTATTTTAAAAAATTCTTATCAGAATAGGCCACCTATCGGACTATCTATACTATGGGCAGTAGGTCAAGCAGCTCTTAAAGATTTTAATGTAGGTTTAAAAGGTAAGTAATAACTTCTATAATTGGGCTAATATTACTTTACTATAGTGAGCATAAATTATTATTCACTAATAATTAGAAAACACTTGAATTTACTGCATGGGTATCAATTGAATATTTAATATTTCAGTTACTTTTTTTATGATGGTCAGTGAACATATCAAATGATTGTAACATTCGCATCACATAAAAAATTATTATAAAATGTTAGTTTGCTGATTGTTCATTACAAACTTTTGTGGTATTTGCTTACTTCTTATTAGAGAAGCTTGGATAAAAAGTACATACAAGGTTTAATGAAATACATAATTTCATTAATTGTTCATGAAGCAATTGTCATGAATAAGCAATTTTTGGTTTGTGAAATCTGCAATGTCAAATTTTGCAAGTAACGCAAACCAAAAATTTTATTCCTCGTTTTGTTAACAATGTTTCTTTTACAACTATTATACAAAATAAGTTGTTGCTATGTTATAATAGGAGTTTCAAAATCCTAATTTTAAAATGCGGTTTGTATATGGAATAGTTGAAATTAACTCAGTTACCTTTGGTTTTTGGGCGGGAGTTCAGACTGAAATACTGGAACAGGAACTGGATATTTTATAAGAACGCATTATACGTAACCTTTGAACAATTTGCATCGTGTTTAGACTAAATCGGAAGAGCATTAGCAGTCTTATCTTTTCAGGGTGCACACAAGGACATAGAGCACTTAGATGGGGTTTTGGAACAACTAGAAAAGAAACAAAACTGAACACTTAAATAACTATTTGTGTATTAAGAGTGGAAGGTAATACTTTGCCGCTTGAGACAAAAGGTCATGTCGAAAGCGGCAACGAATTTTCCGCTCGAATTGCACACTTAATTTTTTTTACAATCCCATTATTTTAAGATTGACTTTAAAAACTGAAATTATCAAATGACATTTCATTTAAAATAGCCTACTATACGTAACAGACTTTGTTTAGAATTTCGTATCATAATAAACATAAACCTAATTAAAATTAGGAAAGCGTTTTTAAAATTTTGTTGCTTTAGAGCGACAAAGCTGACACTTAATTTCAGTTCGCGGAAAACGTCAATTTTGTGGTGCGATTTCAAAGCCTTTGGATTGTGATAGTAAAAAAATTATTTTCTAGTAGAGTCTTCTCAGAACTAAACTTTTATATCTTGGTATTATTTGTGGGGACAATTGTCACTACGTTTACATTATTCTGTATAGGAGTATCTACTTAATTCAGAAAAAATTAAACGCACACCAAAATTCTTTTATATGTAATTATGAAAGTGCAATATACATGACGGAACACACTCCAAATTCTTAATTAAAATAAAACTTAATAATAGTTATTCTTGGCTGTATTCTTTCTTCTTTTGATTCTAAAAACCTGACAGGGTATTCAACTTTACCCCATAGCACCTCTGTTGGTTGTCTAAATTAGAATTATAATGTTTAAACAAAGAGGTGGAATGAAAGAATTTCATTTACGTACCTTTTAAGCAAACAATCCCCTAAATACTGGCAGACTATAACCAAAAATAATAATTAATAAACGGGTTTATAAACAATGATAAATATCCCGTAGAATAGCTTTATATTTTTAGTCCACATACGAGTGTAAAAACACAAACGTTGTAAGCATAAAGTTTATTTACAATTAACATTAAGAGTAAGTAAATATCACAGAAATGGAATTAAAATGATGAAAATGCATGAGTACTTTTATGGAGTTTTAATGTATTTTAATGAAAGTGCATATTTAATAGTTCTTGCACTAAAACAGAAGTAACATATATACTTGTGATGCAAAGTACTTGACATAATTGGCATATAGGATCATTTCGAAAGTCAGGTTGTGGTAGGCGGAACTAATTGTGTGGAAATTGAAGCTCTTGCGAATGCAACCCAAATACACATATGGCGGATCATTGGAATTTTAACAGAAAGAATAACTCGTGTAGGAGAAGAATTATTGTAAGATCTTACCTAATATTCAATTGAATTCCATGGGTGTAATCGTAATACCAATACTTAATCTGTACATGCAGTCTGTACCTCTATGTGAAGCAATGGTTTGTATTTCACTACTAGCATCATCTACTGGAACATGAAGGGATGCTTTGGAAATATCTAATTTACAAAAATATTTAGAATTATGCAGGCGGTTTACAATATCCGGAATGTGTCCAATGGCATAATTTGACTAGACAAGTAAATCATCAACATCACATTCGTAGCCCATGCATAAACATATTCCCTAGTCTCCATTAGGAATCATAACTAATAGCGGTTTTCAATCAAAATTGCCAATTTTTGAAATAATTTCAGTCGATTCTAAATTATTCGGTTTTTCTTCTACCAGACTTCTTAAATCCTAGGAAACTGCATATTCTTTTGTATACACAGGCTAGGCATTTTTACATAATTTCAGTGACACCTTTTGACATGGAATGCATCCAATCTCTTGTTCAAAAACTTCAGAGTACTTGAATAAGGTTGCACTCATATAGTTAATATTGCTATTTGGACGCTTTTATGCAGAAACGGACCATACAACAATATGAACATATTTGAGTTGATCACGACATCAGATACAGAGAAGTCGACTTTACTTTTGCAGAATGAGTGCAAACCAAATATAAGGTTCGATGAGTTGCTAAACTAAAAAACTTCAACCCTCAATGAAGTTTAGCTTTATCGGAACAATGCACTCTTAATGTGTACTTTGCACTATTTGAGTCGAGAATGAGGTATGGCATAGCCTATTGGGGCAATTCTACTTTGGAAAATATTTCAATTATTTTTAAAATACAAAAACGTGCCATCCGAATAATCTGCAAGGCGGATAAAACTGCTCATTGCAAACCCCTTTTCAAGAAACTCGGCATTCTAACGTATGCTTCAATGTACATTTTTAAATCATTAATCCTTTTTCACAGATATAATAATAATGTTGCTACTCATAGTTCATTTTATCTTCATAATACACGAACTGCAGCTGACTTTTATAGACCTTTACCTTTATCAAGCTTTATAAAAAAATCATTTTTATACACAGCACCGACACTTTTTAATAAACTTCCCAAAGAAATAAAATCTTACAATAACTTCAAACAGTTTAAATTTTCGTTACTGTCCTTGCTGCATGAGCGCAGGATTAAAGAATTCCTTACTGATCATTTTGATTAACCCTTGGGTTTGTTTTTCTTGTAATTTCTGTAGTATTCTATAAATTTTATCTCTAACTGATGACTTCTATCACATTTTGTGATTTTGCATTATTTATGTGACAAGTTTGGATAAGGCATGGTGATGCTTTAGACTGTGATTAAACTTTTGTTGTTGAGTTTTTAAACTATGTATCTATTCTCTTCACTTCTTAAATTGTATCACAATCTTGCTTGACAAACTAGGCTAATGGTATGTATATATGTATTTTTTTATGTATTGGGCATTGCTCACTATGTAATTTTACCATGTTTACATGGGTACTGATTAAATATCTATCTATCTATTATTTCGCAGAAAAGTTCCAAGGAGCATTATTCCTTTCTGCAGAATAAAGTATGGTATAGATTATTCTGTTACAAGAAGACCATGCCACGTGGACCATTTTTGCACAATTAAAACTATTAAAGTGAAGCATGAGTTTAGTGGAAGGAGCAGACGGCTTGACCATATGCTACTAATCCCACCACATTCTCTGCAGTCCATGCATATTAATTTGTCAGTTTGCTGTTATAATTTAAAAGCCTCAGTATTAGTGTTGTTTAAGTGTGTTATTATTATCACAATGTGTCTAGAGGATGAAAATTTTAAAACTTCGTAACTCAGCTAATATCATTAATGGAGAGCAAAACGAGCAGAAACCTGCAACTAGTAAAGACGATTTTGATGAGATTAAAAGTGTAAATCCGCTGCTAGGTATGTACAAAGAAATAATAATATTTTATGGCTTCGTAACTAATACTTTCTCATGCAACGTAGTTTCTGCTAGTTTGTATACTGTTTTATTGTATGATATCGATATTGTGAACTAGGGGTCCATTGGATTTGTTTATTAGCATGTTAGACTATTACGCTACAGTTATGATTATGATAATGCGTACCGAATAACTTACTGCGTCAGGGAATATTTGTTAGATTGGGTTCAAGCATGATGCTTAATAATAATAAAATGTTTACGTTTATTACTGACCTTGCTTTTATTACTTACAGATTTCGATTCAGATGATTCTTATAAAGACCCTACAGTAACTGAGAAAGATTTTAGCAGCAATTCTGAATCTGTAGGTTCAAATTATCAAGTGCATGATGTATCGAACACCAACAATGAAAATCAGCTAAATCAACATACTTTAAGGGTACCTTTAGTGCTATGGAGATTTGGCGATTTGGATATTTGGAGAATGATCCTATTGGTTAAAGTGATCACGTGACACCGCCGAGAAACGTCAAAATCACCGAATCTCCGATCTCCCAAAAGTTGGTTCAAGTTCAACTTTTCTGACTATTTTGAGATCGGAGCATGCGTGTTTGATCAGAAAAGCACGTGATGTGTTTGTTTTGTTACAACCTTAACCTTACCTTTTTGTTCGACGTTATATAGGTTGCGTTTTGCCTATTAAACATATTGGAAATAAATAGGAATTCTGTTATTTCTTTAGATACTCATAGCTTAGTAACAAACATTGAAAACTTAACATCCAGTAACTCAAAACAATAACAAATATCATCTGTCAAACTTCTCCAAATACCCGAAGCAGAAAATACCCTAGATGATTAAAAGCGAAAATATTTAATTCCCCAAATATCCAAATCGCCAAATCTCCATAGCACTAAAGGTACCCTAACAGGTGAGCATATTGCTCACTGTAACCAAGAAAACATTGCTGTTGTTAATGAGAAGGCGGCTCCGTGGCGTAGTGGTATGTGTGTGACTACTACGCCCTAGGTCCCGGGTTCGAATTCCGACACGGTCCGCTTGAAAAATGTTAGGCGAGCATTTTTCGCAAAAATACACCCTCGTTCGGATGAGAGGTAAAATGGAGGTCCCGTGTGTGAGTGTTGTCACGCACGTTAAAGATCCCTACCTTGCTTGAAACAGCAAGGATTCGGCAAAATTCAAAATTTTCCAGGTAAAAAAAAACTCGCTTCCTGGCCAATGTAGTACCTTCGGGTGGAGCATTGGAAAATCACATGTAATGTTGTTAATGAGAGTAGTAAGCGTAAGACTACGGATCCCAAGGTCCCGGGTTCAAATCCCGACACGGCCGACTGCTTGAAAAATGGCAGGTGAGCAGTTTTCACAAATATTACGCCCTCGTTCGGATGAGAGGTTAAATGGAGGTCCCGTGTGTGAGTGTTGTCACGCACGTTAAAGATCCCTACCTTGCCTGGAACGGCAAGGGTTCGGCAAAATTCTAAATTTCTAGGCAACAAAAAACTCGCCTCCTGGCCAATGTAGTACCTACAGGTGGAGCATTGGAAATGTAAATGAACTGTTGTTAATGAGAAACCTAAGGGTAGAAGGAAGTGAAAATATAGCAGACTTTTACATAACGAAAGGTCTAAGAGAAAATATTCAACTGAAGAATATGTTGATTACTAGAAGTGAGTTATTCCAGCAAAGGTGTTCGTGGACATGCATTGCGCTTGTAAGTTGGAGTACTCAAAAAGGGGTTTGTTTGAAATAGACAAATAGAGCGACAGCAATTTTTGACATTAGGTTCTTACACGGCCCAAAGCCTGTTTTTAAAAAGCAACATATCACAATTTCCAAAAAAGAGATCCTATATAAAAACAGGAACAGAACCCAATGAAAAAAGAAAAAGAAATTATCCAGAGTATACAAATTGGCAGATATGCAAGTATGTAGAGATATGTTTGTAAAAGCATATAGAGTTTCTCCTAATCGTATAAACACAATTTTAAAGAAATGTAGATCAGGTGAATCGGTTACAGATCGGAGGGGTTTAAAGCAAGGTGGATTCAATAAATTGGGGATGCACAAAATAAGTGCAGTAATTCAGCACATTAAAAAAATTCCGACCTACAGACAGCTCTCATTATGCTAGAGCTGACAGAGATTGCAAATATTTTTCTTCTGAAATGTCGCTATATCTAATGTATGCTATGTATGCGAAGGAACAACAAGACATAAATAAAAAACCTGTTTCTGCAACGAAATATTCCAAAATATTCTATGACAATTTCAATGCAAAGTTTCACAAACCTAGGAAAGACTTGCAACACGTGACATTTTTGATAACAAATTAAAAGTTGTACAAAATAATGAAGAGAAGAATATTGTTACAGATTTGTTCAATAAACATAAAAGTGGTGCATATGAAGCCAGAGACTTGATGACCAGAGACATAAAATGAGCTACTGAACAAGAAAATGTGGAAACGTTCACATTCGTTTTGCAGAAAACTCTTCCGCTCCCCATAATACCCACCAATGTAGTATATTATAAACGATAGTTGTGGGTATATAACTGTGGTGTGTACTTCGGGAAACATCATAATGGATTTTGCTATTTATGAGTGGAAGGGACAGCTGGTCGGGGATCCCAAGAGCTATGGTCTTGTTTAAGAAAGCATATTCTAACGAGGGTTTCAAGGGATGTGGAGGAACTGATTTTATGGAGCGACTCATGCGGGGGTCAAAATCGCAACATCAAAGTGGTCATGATGCACATACTTACCAAACGATGATGATTTTGGAAAAATAGAAGCAGAGTTGAAAAAGTAAGAGCGATTGTACAAAGTGGACGATTATATTGATATTATGAAGAAAGCCAGAATAAAAAGACCATTAACAGAGTTACACAAATGAGAAAGGATGATTTTTTTGTTACCAATAATTTGGAAACAAAAATTACAAATAGAAAGGCAACTGCTTTAGAGCCTGTAAATTGGTTAAAAACAAGAGAAATTCTTTTGGAACGCAATAAACCTTTCTCCATTTTTATGAATCAATGTTTTGACTCCCATTTCGAATGGACCTGCACCTTGCCGAAGTTCTAGATTACTAGAACAGGTGAAATGGCTTGCGTGTTCTAATGAGCTAAAGAGCCAAACTACAGGTCCAACCAAAGTAGTAGGGTCGTTAGTGAGGAACCAGACTAAGACAGGTCCCCGAAAGAGGGCAGCGGCTCTTTCGGTACTTAGATTGGCAGAGACCATAGGGGTCGGTATGGCAGTCTAAGACACACTACCGCGATGTGGAAGGCAACGGGAAACCACCACATTACCTCCCAAGTACACAGCGTACCTAAATTATAATAAAATGATGGCATTCTCTGGGGTAAAAGATTCCGGAGTTAAAATAGTCCCCATTCGGATCTCCGGAGGGGACTACTGGAGGATGCGATCGGAAAGTTAAGAATAAGAGTCGGGAACATTTTGCGAGTCGGAGCGTGGAATGTTAGAACTATGAAGCAAGTGGGTAAGCTAGAGAACCTAAAAATCGAAATGAATAGGTTATCATTAGACATAGTAGGGATCAGCGAAGTTCGGTGGCCAGAGACGGGGATTTTGGAGTGGAGACTTCAGGGTAATTCATACAGGAGCCGAGGAAGGAAATTTGGGTGTGGGGATAGTTATGCGGAAAAGATAGGATACTGTGTAGAAAATTACTTACAAAAGAACGAAGAGTACTCATGGTTAGATTAGAATCTAAACCGGTAAACACAGTAATAATACAAGTATACATGCCCACCTCTAGCTACAGTGACGAAGAGGTAGAAGCAATCTACAAAGATATTGAAGACATATTAAGACACGTAAAGGACATGAAAATTTAATAATTACGGGGATTTTAATGCAGTGGTAGGTGAGGGTAGGGAAGGAGCGATAGTAGGTTTATTTGGTTTAGGCACTAGAAACGACAGAGGAAATAGGCTGGTAGAATTTTGCGACAAGAACAATTTAATCATTACAAACACATTATTTCAACATCATGCTAGAAGACGATATACGTGGAAGATGCCAGGAGATATAGGAAGATATCAAATAGATTACACTCTTGTTAGACAACGGTTTAGAAATCAAGTAAAAGACTGTAGAAGCTACCCAGAAGCAGATATAGACACTGACCACAACATCGTAATTATGAATGCCGCACTTAAATTTAAAAATTTGAAAAAAGAAACGGAAAAAGGCACTTGGACCTACAGAAACTAAAAGAGAAAGATATTCAAGAAAGATTCGAAAAAGGTCAAATGAATTGCTCAAAGATATCGGGAAAATATCTGATACTAAGGAAGTAGAAACAGAATGGAATAACATTAAATCCAACCTCGACATGGCGGCCGGAGATATTCTGGGATATACACAAAAAGTAAATAAGAAACCATGGATAACAAAGGATATCCTGAATTTAATAGAAGAAAGACGAAAATACAAAAATAAATCAGACGAAACAGGAAAACAGAGGTACAAAGCCATAAAATGGGAAATTATTCAAAATGCAGGAAAGCTAAAGAACAATGGATTGATGAAAAGTGCAAAAAGGTACAAACTAAGATGGAAGTAGGAAAGACAGATGAAGCATACAAACTAATTAGAATCAATTTTAGGGATATAGAACCGTATAGCAAAAATATAAGGGATGCGGGAGGAAATGTCATTATAGAAAATATAGAGAAAGTGGGTAAATGGCAAGAATATATAGGGAATTTATATGCAGGAGAAGAACTAACTGCATTAGAAAAGGAATCAAACATTGAAAATGATGACTTGGGATATCCTATACTTAGAGATGAATTTGAAATAGCATTAAAGGGTCTGTAAAATGGTAAGGCGCCGGGTACAGATAAGGTGCAAGCGGAGACTCTAAAAGCCGCTGGTCAAGCAGTAACAGAACGTCTCTTCCAACTTGTAAGCTATATGTATGAGACAGGCGAGATACCCAAAGATTTCAAACATAACATCATAGTAACTATACCAAAAAAGAAAGGCGCGGATAGATGTGAAAATTGTCGAACAATAAGCTTGACAGCACACGTATTAAAAATATTAACTAGAATTGTACAAAGACGAATGGAAAAACGGGCTGAAGAAATACTAGGAGAAGACCAATTTGGGTTTAGGCGAAACAGGGGAACACGGGAGGCTATCTTAGCTCTGAGGGTGATAATGGAGAAAACAATAGAAAAGGGGAAAGTGTGTATATAGGGTTTGTAGATCTGGAAAAAGCATTTGACAATGTAAAATGGAAAAAAATGTTCGAAATACTCAAAAAGATTGAAATGAGTTATAGGGATAGACGGATAGTACATAGCTTATACAAAGAGCAAATAGGAGTAATAGAATTAGAGCAGGAACGTAGAGAAGTAAACATCAGGAAAGGGGTAAGACAGGGATGTTCCCTATCCCCACTAATTTTTAACTTGTACATTGAGGAGGCAATGAATACTGTCAAATGCAGGAAGACATTTGGAATTACTATGCAAGGACAAAAAATAGATATGCTTAGATTTGCAGATGATATAGCGGTATAAGAATCTAGCAAGGAAGAGTTAGAAGCTGCTCTCAATGAAATGGAAACGGTTCTAACAGAGAGATACGGTATGAAAATTAACAAAAGTAAAAGTAAAGTACTAGTATGCAAAGGAGGGAAAAATAAATAAAAAACAAGAATACAAATATGAAACACGAACTTACAAGAGGTTAAGGATTTCTGCTACCTAGGAAGCCAAATAACGCAAGATGGGAAAAGCACAAAAGATATAAAACAAAGATTAGCACAAGGTCGTGCTACATTTAACAAGAAAAAGCAACTACTGTGCTCAAAGACCACAAACATAGAAACAAGGAAAAGATTGCTCAAAACATATGTGTGGAGCACAGCACTGTATGGCTGTGAAGCCTGGACAGTGGGAGAAGTGGACAAGAAAAAGGTAGAAGCCTTTGAAATGTGGTGTTACAGACGTATGATGAAGATATCATGGACAGACAAAGTTAAGAACGAAGAGGTACTAAAAATGGTAGGGGAAGAAAGAAATATGTGGAAAACGGTAAAAAATAGGAGAGATAGGATGATAGGCCACATACTACGGCATGAAGGAATAGTGGAATATACTAGAAGCAGAGATAGGAAAAAGAGAAGAAGAGGTAGACCTAGGTTAGACTACTGCACACAGATAGTGAAAGATGTAGGCTGTAGGAGTTTCAGGAAATGTGTAGGCTAGCTCAGAAGAGAAATCAATGGAGTGCACGCATCCAACCAGTCCCAAGATGGATAAATTAATGACGAAGAAAGTAGCTGCACTTAAACATGATATTTATTATAAGCAACTACAAGCATTGGAGGGGCAATATTCTCGAATAATGGTAATTGCGTGAAAGCATTTACTGGAAAACTATTATTTCGGCAAATGTCTAAGTGTTGGGGGATCTTGGCAGCTACATGTTGCTTAACCCCCTTCAATAAATCTCAGTGAAAAAGGGCATAATATTAGAAAACAATAGAAGAAACATGATATTTATTATAAGCAACTACAAGCATTGGATGGGCAATATTCTCGAATTATAGTAATTGCGTGAAAGCATTTACTGGAAAACTATTATTTCGGCAAATGTCTAAGTGTTGGGTGATCTTGGCAGCCACAGGTTGCTTAACCCCCTTCAATAAATCTCTGTGAAATAGGGCATAATATTAAAAAACAATAAAAGGGGAACCGAGCTGTATTACTGTGTGAGAATTTCAGGGAACCATGTAGGTTAGTTTAGAAAAGAAATAAGTGCAAGTACATGTCCAACCAGTTTTGAGACGGGAAACCCAATGACGAAAAAATAAGCGCAGACAAATCTGATGATTATTATAGACAACTAGTTGTTTGTTGTGAAATATCTGCAACTAATGTTGACTGTACGAAAAGACATATTGAAAAAAATATTAAATCAGTAAATGTTCAAGTGCTGAGGGAACTTGGCAGCCACAGGCTGCTTACCCCCTTCGCAACCACTGAATGTCGGAGAAATAGGGTATATAATTGTAAAACAGTAGAAGGTGACCGAACTGCATCTAACAAGAAAGAACGGCACCTATGATGAAAGACAACAAACATAGAACAAAAAGTTGTTGAAAGCGTATGTGTGGAGCACCGCACAGACAATATGCCTACGAAATACGAGCAGTCTGAAAAGCAGACAGAAGAACAGTAGCGGCCTTTGAAATGCCGTGCTTCAGATGTTCGAGGATGGACAGACAAAGTTAATAACAAATAGGTTATAGGATCGCAATCTAGTAATAATTCTGGTTATAAATGTCCAAAAATTTTTCAGGGCTGGTAGTTTGATGTATACCATAATCACAACTTCCATTTGAAATACGATTGTGGCTGGTGGAATCTGTATTATTTAAAAACTTTCATATAAATTCATTTTGGGTTGCCTTTCATTTAGAAGTGTTTTTATACAACCTTTTGCGACATGTCCTTCTTTCTTGCACTATGTACATTTTAATTTGCTTTTCTCTGTAGAACTTTTATTAGAACAATGACTCGCCAAATTCAGGATCACTTCGAAAAAAATAATATGTTCGCCTAGAACAATATGGTTTCAGATATAAATTATCTGCTTCAAATACTATCCTTGCCCTGATTAGTCAAATGACCGAGTATTTTAATAGAGGAGAATTCTGGATGACTTCCTCTTTGGACCCGACCAAAGCATTTGACTGATCTCATCACATACTTTTAAAAAACTTATATTTTATAATTTTGACCAAGGCAGTTGCTCTTTAGTAAAATCCTTCTTAAAAAACAGGAAACAATTTGTCATTACAACAATACAAAATCTGAACTGTAAATTATGAAGCATTGGAGTTCCACAATGGTCCATCTTGGGACCTATTTTATTTTTGATATACATCAATTATTTGCCTCCATCCTTAAAATTGACCAAATCTGTCATCTTTGCAGATGACACCACAATAATAAACAAATCATCTTCATGTACAGATCTAGTAAATCAAAATATTATTAGTCATTTTTCAGTCAATGCATGGCTTACTTCGAATAATTTACTTTCAAATCCTAGCAAATGCCAACAAATTCTTTTCTCACTAAGACTTCACAACTATATAAATGCTGATTATGTCAAGTTCCTGG
Organism: Platerodrilus igneus; assembly: GCA_036346225.1. NCBI lineage: Eukaryota > Metazoa > Arthropoda > Insecta > Coleoptera > Lycidae > Platerodrilus > Platerodrilus igneus. Next base: position 470,332 of record JARFIW010000828.1, read on the forward strand.
AAGTTTATGTGGATCCAACTTTGAAATGGCAGCATCACACAAAGGCAGTGGCAACAAAATTAACTAAAGCAATCTATTGCATTCGATTTTTGAAAAACCATGCCTCAAAGGATGTCGTTCGGGTGGTATATTTTTCGTTATTTCAATGCCACTTACGGTATGCTATTTTGGGATGGGGTCATTCGCCACATGCGAATAGGTTGTTTTCGTTACAGTGCAAAACAATTGTTATTTTTTGTTTGTTTTATTTGTACCATATAAAATGGTAGTTACAATTTAACTGCATTAAATAATACAAATTACAAGAATCTCATCAAGAGAAACAATACATAATTAAATACATAGATAATAAATAGGTATATAGATAAAATGAACAAAAACAAGGGCCTTTATAAGAAGTTGTTTATGATAATACTTACAACTTTGCTAATCTCGTATATCATTTAAAAATGCCTCAAGTGAGTAATACGGACGGTTGCGCAGCAAGGTCAATAATATAGACCTAAACTTAATGAACGAATTAGAAAGTTTAAATGTTACTTGGTAGCAGTGGTTTGTAAATAGCTATAGCATTTCTTGTATTACGATGGTGAAGGGAATTTGTACTTATATATAGTGAGCGGTTTTTCATGAATAATATCAGCACTTCATAAATGTATAGTGACGTGAAAGTTAATAAATTCAGCTTTATAAACAATGGTTTACAATGAGCGTATTTAGGAGCTTGGCTGATAATTCGAATAGCTCTTTTTTGCAGCTTAAATATGGTCAAAGTTTTATATATGGATGAATTTCTCCAGAAAGTGATTCCATAACGAAGTCTGGATTCGAATAGTGCATGATAAACTTTCAAAGAACTGTCCAAAGTCATTTCCCTTGATACATTGTTTAGCGCATAGCAAATTGCCAACTTGGGCTATAGAGATAACTGCAGAGCACTTTTCTCTGAACTAGAAATCTTGACATTACCCTGTATCTACATATTTCAATGTGTTCCATACATTCACAAACACCTTAGCAACTTTGAACACCCCATGCAATCACAACTCAATGCACATGATACACGAAATGGGAAACTGTTAAAAATACCGTGCTCTAGAATTGTAGCAGCCAGGTATTCTTTAAATTGTCATGCAATAAAGATATACAACCATCTTCCCCACTGAACAAAATCATTATAACTTCCGTCTTTCAAGAGTAAAATGAAAAAATTATTACTGCAGAATTCGTTTTATTCCATGCAAGAATTCTGCAACCACGAATTTAATACACACGACAGTATATGACCATAAAGAAACATAAATCGTTGATTCCTAGGGAACTATAGTCTATCCTTGATTTGGACCTGCCTCCGAATTGAGTTGGTTATTTAATGAATCGAATTTAGAATGATGGAAATGCTTCTTATCTTTCCTTGCTTGAGGTTGTTACAGTAAAACCTGTGATTCAACAAGAGGATGAGCCGGCTAGGTACAGTTGGAGATTGGGGTGGGAAGTAGTAAAAACATGATACCATAAACTAACTAGCTGAAGTAAAAGAATATTAGAGTACCTGTAAAAACAAATGTATCAACAGAACATTAATCTGTCCAATAAAAGTAATATAAAGAAATAAACCAAAACAATTTCTTTCAGTAACAACAATAGGGTATATATTTATAAAACAATAGAAGGAGAACCGAGCTGTATCTAACAAGAAAGAGCATCGGCTATGTTGGAAAACAACAAACATAGAAACAAGGAAAAATTGTTGATAGCTTATGTGTGGAGCATAGCACAGTACGTCTATGAAATAAGGGCAGTAGGAGAAGCAGACAGAAAAACGGTAGAAGCCTTTTGAAATGTTGTGCTTCAGATGTATGTTGGTAATAGCATGAACATACGAAGATAATAACAAAGAGGTTCTAGAAATAGTAGGTGAAGTAAGATATCTGTGGAAATCAAAAAAATATGAGAAATAGAAGGGCAAGACATGTTCTAAGGCATTTTTGGAGGAACAGTGTGGGATGTATTACAAACACAGATAGGAAAAAAGAGAGGTAGAGGTAGAGATCAGACTATTGCACACAGATAGTGAAAGATGCAGACTGTGTTCAGGGAAATGTGTAGGTTAGCTCAGAATAGGAAACAACGAACGTACGTCTCTAACCAGTTCTAGGACTGAAGACCTAATGATGAACAATAATTTATAAATAGTAGTGGTATAAGACAAGCTCACAATAAATATAGAGCACAGTTTAACGCAAAGCTCTTGAATGCATATGTTGTAACAAACTACTACAAATATTAGTAGAATACCACCTACACAGTTAGCACAAAAGTCTAATGTAAGCAACACTAGTCTATCAACCTTGATTGCAATCAGGAAACTACAAATCTGGCAAAATTAGAACCATTATTAAATCTAAACTTCAATTGCTATAAGTAAAAGTGGTTTAAATTTTGTTAAAAAGAGTGTATATTTTCATCCTTGAAAACTTTGAAATATATGTTACATATTAAGGTTACCATAGGAATTCACGATACTGAAGCGGTCCATGTAATTAATTCCCATTGTTCCATCGCTTATTCGTTCTTTTCCTGGATTGGCTTATTAATATCGACCGATGTCTTACAACCAACTGGAATAAATAACTTCGACACTTCGATAACATATGTTCACATTACTTCCCTCAGAGCGATAAAAATCCTGAGGGTATTGTAACATATTTATACATATTAAAGTCAGTATAATCTTACAATGTAGGTGATAATTTATAAAATAACTAGAACAGGATTCAGGAAAAAAAGAGAATTCCTTTACTTTTATACAAAATACCATAAATTTAATAAATATAAGAAATGGAAACTGGTCATCCGATAATTGAAAAAGGTGTGTTACGATTTAATTCACTTAATACGTAACAATATACATCTGACTTTCATCATGTTGTATGACCGATTTGATGTTCCTGAGTTAAATCATTTATACATTTCTTGACATTATTGAACGTGAACTTTTTAACTTTGAGTTAAACTGTAGAAAAGTCTATGTAAACGTAATTGTTTAAAACATAAATGATCATGTAAAATTTGATTAATTTTTTTGTGACGATACTCAAGTGTGTCTATTTAGTGTGGCCCATTTTGAACCAGAACTCCCCTGCCAATTTTTAATTTATGATTTGTTTTGAACCAATTTTTTTTTAATTTAGGGCATATATGAATATGTATTTTGGGACAATGATATTATATTAATGCATCAGACCAATGCCTACTCTGGTAGTTTTTCAGGGTCGAAAATTGAGAAAAAGCCTTAGAAATTTTTTTATTTTTTTTTCTACACGTTCTCTTCAACATCCTTCAAAACGGGTATACACCAAATTTCATTTAATAATGAGTATTAGAAAAAGTTTTGTTGTAATATTTAATTTTATTATTTTACTGGGAAAATGTTTATTTTAATAATTAGATAGTGTGCTGTGGAAAACAACTGCACCAAGTTTTGTACAAGAATGTCAAATTGATGAGAGTATTAGATTATTTTGTGTTTTGTGTTCCGTTTACTAAGCTGTGCCTTAATATTAAATTGTAATTATGCAACAATTAAGTTTACCTGAAAGAATCGAAGTTGTACTTCTAGTTGGCGATAATGTTCGCTCAATGAAAGAAGCAGTTAAGGAATTTAATAATAGGCATCTTCAGAGACTTCCGATTAGCTGCAGCACTGTTTATAATATTAATAAAATATTTAACGAGACTGGTAGTGTTTCAAGGCATCTTTTAACAGCAAATCATCCACACCAAAGAATAAGACCTATTGAACAAGTGGTTTTGAATTATTTTTAAGATAATCCTCAATGTAGCTTAAGAACCGCCGCTGTAGATTTGAACTTACCCCAAGAAACAATAAGAAGATGTCTTAAAAAGAACAAAATGAAGCCATATAAACCCAAGTTCTTGCAAGTAGATTATGTTAAAAGAAGAATGGAGTTTTGTCTGTGGACTCAAGGGGAGTATCTTAATAATGAAATGTTTTTAAGTCGCATACTATTCAGCGATGAGGCAACTTTTGCAACTGGCAGAGTAGTTTCTTTTTAAAATTTTCGTCACTGGTCTGTGGACAATCCTGAATGGATGATTAACTGCAAGAGTCAATATTCACAAAAGGTGAATGTGTGGTGCGAAGTTACGCATGAAAGAATTATTGGGCCTTACTCTTTCGAAGGAACCTTAAATGAGCAGCATTTTCTGGAATTTCTGGTAAACAACTTTACGGATGCTTTGGATAATATTCCTCGTCAAGATTCAATAAATCTGCATTTTCTATTGTATGACAGTCCTGTTCATAATGCCACAACAGTGAGGGAGTGGCTAAACATTCACTTTCCAAATTTATGGATAAGCCATAACAGCCCATTAGCAGATTGGCCACCTATATCTCCAGACTTAACCACACCGGATCTTGTCCTCTGGGGTACAATTAAACATATTGTGTATAAAACCCGCCCTCAAACAATATACGATCTTCACATCCGAATTATTAATTTTTGCGCTGAAATAACTACGGAAGGTACAAAGAAACATTTTCAGGCGTTATGAAAAATGCATTGTAATGAATGGTGGGCTGGTTGAAGTTACAAAAATTTAGGTTATCATTTCTTTCATTTGATTTTTGTTTGTTGTTTAATAAGACTTTTTCTAATAGTCGTTATTAAATGAAACTTGGTGTATAATCGTTTTGAGGGATGCTGAAGAGAATGGTGTAGGAAAAAATAATAAAAAAAATCCCTAAAACTTTTTCTCAATTTTTGACCCTGAAAAATTTTTGTACTAGGCATTGGTCTGATGCACAAATGTAATTGTCTTGTCCCAAAATAAGGTTTCATATGTCATAAATTTTATAAAAGAAACGTTTCAAATCGAATCGTAAATAAAAAATTGACAGGGTGTTCTGGTTTAAAATGGGTTACACTGTATATAACATGACAATCGGTCATTATTATTTGTCGAACAATTTCAATTTTCCACTATTTTGTGAGTTGATCTTTACAAAATTCATCGCTAAAACCTACAACCAAATTTAAATTTCTGGTACAACTGTAACAGTTGTTTTTGACGGTAGTTCATCACCAAAAGTTGTTTTTAAATCATCGATGAACTTTTTTGTAAGTCGAAAATAAAATAAATTCAGTGATCAAAATGATCATATCGTGTATCTTCAAATATTATTAACTTTAAGATTATGTTATCATCAAACTGTTCAATATTCTTCCTATGTTATATTTGTTTGACAATACAGATACCAAACGTTAAAAATTTTCTTATTTCGAGCATCTTTTTACATAGCCCAAAATTTCAGCAGCAGCCCATGAGTATCACATATATGTTTGAAATGCAGTCATTTTATTACAAAAATGCCATGTATTTTTATCTTACAACTTTTATTTTAATGTTTAAACTAACGTGTAATTTATTTTCAGTATTTCAAGAGATGATGCTACCAGTTATCGAAATGAAGAGTTATTCTAGGTACGTTGTTCAGTACCTTATATCATTGATAAATCGCCATGAAAAGATACATATTAATCATGAGCAATACTTATTAATTTTGGATGTGGCTTTTGCTAATTATAAGAATTTTCCAAATGATCTCAGGAAAGAAGTTAAAAAAATTGTTATAAAATTAGAATCTATGTTGCTTTCTCATCGTGTTAGTGAAAAGGGTCGTACATATGTGGACCCACTTCTCAAAAAGATGTTAAGTAACGATAGTGATGCATATAGAAATGAAGTATGTAAAGTACTCGGTAATGTTTTAATAAACGACCAAGTAGCATTTAGTAGTTGGAGTAAGTGTTATACAAAATATCTACCACAAAGTGCCATTTTGTTAACGTATATTGGTAATTGCATATTTTATTTTACCTATTGAGTATAATGCATTTATTTTTGCAGCTGACAATTGGCATATACTTTCCAATAAGTTTAATAAGACTGTTATTATTGATTTATTAGACGCACATAGAGTTATTAACGAAGAACTTTTAACTAAGAAACGTAAAGAAGCTGGTCTTTTGGAGGCTGAAGCTGCAATAAAGGTAAACCACCACACTCTACTTATGCTTACGGGTTTTGTTTTTGTGAAATTGCAAAAGGGGATAAATAACGATAGGAAGGTAGAATATCTACAGTGTGCCAAAATATACAGTACTGGAGCATAATAAGGAATCAATTTTTACTTATATGTAGTTTGAAAGTTGTTCTGTAATTACTTGACAAATCGATAATGTAAATGTTCTAAATGTGCACCATCGAGTAGACAGTGTTCATAATGTTTGCAAAGATTTTAAAACGTCATGGAAAATTCGTTGTTGCAGATCCTGATAAAGGTGCCAATCTTCTCATGTATTGCAGGCAAATTTCTGGAGAATCTATATGACTGAACACTTTGTCCTTTAACTTTCCCCTTGGGTAGGCAGCAGACGATGTCAGATTGGTGGAATGTGAGAGAAGTCTAAGTCGATCCCATGGCGAGTGATTCATCCTGAAAAATTTATTACAGCATGACCAGAGGCTGTTGGGCAGTATGATGTATCCCACATGTCCTGCTGATTCTGCTGTATATATGTCTCCAAAGAAGATTCCTGGCACAACAAAACCGTCTGACATCCCGAACAAATGGCAAAATCATCACTGCACATAATATCGTCACACACTCACTACATAACGGTTTCTGAACGATAGTTTGACTTCTCAAAACCATGACAGTGAGTTGATTGGTGATTGATAAAACTGTCCAAATGAATGTAACTTTCATCGGAGAACCAATCATTGACTAAGAAGTCTGGATTCGCGTGCACCATGGTCAAAAAATGTGCACAATATTCAACCCTGTTTATCTTGCTCAGTTAATCGTAGCCCAACCCGTATTCGTTATCGAAATCCACTAATGTCTTTAAACAATCATCGAAGTAACATATTGCTGATGTTTAATTTCAAGGACGTTCACCAAAGTTGTTTTGGTGACTCCAACGCCTGATTGAGAACACATTCACGATTCTCATTTGTGGATACAGCTTGTAGCCTATCAGACCTTCCCTACCGTTGACACAATACACTACCAGTATGATGAAATTTTTTAACAATAGAAAGTATAACTGTATTGCTTGGTGTAGTCTTCATAAACTGTTTGTGAGATTGTTCCCCTGCAGCCTAAAAATTTTCAGTGTACAACTTAACATTCTTGAATACCACATCGCATATTTGAAAATTGTTAATTACCGCATTAATTTATTGTTGGGTTATTCAAATTATAAATTTATTCAGAACCACAGAATAGAAAGCAGTGTCAGAAATTTGCTTGTGATGAGTATGGACAAATGATTGAATTTGGGTTTAATAAAACAAACCAAAAGCATTTGGCAACTTTATGATTTACACATGTACTGGTATAACAAATTTGGATATAGATTCAATGTACGTTTCAGTTGAGACCCGCTAAAGAAAGATCAAGATAAGCAATGATAAAATAAATGCAATTCTTTAAATAAAGTGACGTGCCAGAATTAGAATAAAGTTGAAAGAATGGAACAGTCGTGTGAAGTGATAGTGACTATTCAAAACAAAATCGATATTGAAAACAAAGATTTTGCTCATAAACCAGGTATTGATTTTAAAGAAACGTGTTTATTCATCAGTAGACATTCAATATTAAGTTTGTTTCGATTATTAATACTATTAGATTTAAATGTAGCACATGTAGGTGTTAATGCAGTTTTTTCGAATGGCGTCTATATTAAACAAATTTAAGGTTTCATTGAACCAGCTAATAAAAGTAGAGTTTTAAAATTAAATAGGGCTATTTATAATCTGATAGAACACTTCAGAACATGGAATAAATATACATATGAAGTTTTGATTGTCTAAGATAGAAAAAAAAATTAAGCTTAGGACATTGTTTGTATTTTAAAAATAAAAGAAATTATAAGCACACGGAACATGTTTGTTCAAAGACAGTAAATGTTATGTTGATGATAATGAGATAGTTTATTTGCATTTAAAAAAATTGTTGGACGATGACTACAAAACATCATTCTTATTAAAAGCATATTGTACTTTTAGTTTTTGATATTTTGTCAAGGCATCTTTAATTTTTCTACAGAATATTGTCTTTATATCAGGCAAGTTTGCTTCTATTTAACAGATTTAGAATATTCAATGGTTTGTCTTCTTCATTTTAGACATTGCACGAGAGCAGCTGTTTTTCAACCTTCAATGGGTCGTAAAAAATACTAGTGTACAGGATGATTCCTAACTTTATAGAAATATCTTAACGAATGCTTAAGCATGGGCCACAGATTGGTATTTTCGCAAAAAAAATTATTTTTAAAAACAAAAATTGAGACGGATGCTTTTAGGGTATGTATAAAAATAAGGTGATCCACCACATACTCTAATTGAAATGCTTGGTGAGTGACCTCTGGTATAATGTTTATGCTGTATGACAAGCCTATCGTAAAAGTTTACGAGATGGTTTGTAGTTTAAAGTTTACATGACATTGACCGGACACTACGGACATTTTTTATTTTTACTTGTTTAGTAAACAAGAAAGAACAGCGCCTATGATGAAAGACAACAAACATAGAAACAAGAAGAAAATTGTTGAAAGCATATGTGTGAAACACAGCAAAGTATGCCTATGAAATGCGGGCATTAGGAAAAGCAGACAGAAAAATGACAGCAGCCTTTCAGAATGTTGTGCTTCAGATGTTTGAGGATGATAGCATGGCCAGACAAAGTTAATAACAAATAGGTTATAGAAATATTAGGGGAACAAGGATATCTGGGGAAAAAATAAGAGAAATAGAAGGGCAGAATACGTTCTAAGGCATTTTTGGGGAATTGTATGGGATATATTACAAGCAGAGATAGGAAAAAGAGGTAGATGTAGACCTAAATAAGATAGTGATAGATGCAGACTGTGTAAATTTTGAGGGAAATGTGTAGATTGGTTCAGAGTAGGAAACAATGAGGGTACGCGTTTAAACAGTTTCAGAACTGAAGACCTAATGATGATGATGTTAGTAAACAGTTTTTTTTTTGAGTTTTTATTCAAACAATAGGTGTTCTACTTTACAGGTAGCGAACTTGTAAAATGCTATTTTACAAGCTTGTGGCACATTGTTAACATTTTGGTGTCAGTCATAAATTTTAAAAAGATTAAATGACGGTAAGCATTTATTGGTACACAGTAAAATTTGTTTAATGTTTATTCAGTACCGGCTTTACCCTACTTTTGTTTTCTGTGAATTTTAATTTCGTAAGAAATATTGAAGATTTTGCTTTTGAGAGTGACTACTAGCATGTAAAGTAGCATTTTACAAGCTCGCTAACTGTAAAGTAGAACACCCATTGTTCGTATTAAAACTCAAAAAATGCCGTTTACTAATGAGTAACAAATAAACATTATTTGAAATTCTGGTTGGTGTCATTGGCACGGATGATAATAAAACATTACTTTGTGGATTTACAAACTTTAAACCACAAACCATACCATTAACTTCTATGATAGACTTGTCATACAGCATAAACATTATACTGGATGTTACCTATCGCGGAATTTCAATTCGAGCATGTGGTGGGTTGCTTCATTATTTTTATACGTACCCTGAAAATAATTTTTTTTACGTAAATACCAATCTATGATTCATTTTTAAGCTTCAGTTAAAATATTTTTGTGAAGTTGTGAATCACCATGTATATAAACAAACGATTTTATTATTAAAAGTTTGTACACGTGTGATTACTTTTCGACATAATCACCTTGGAGGTTGAGGCACTTGTCGTATTTGAGGATAAGCTTTCCAATGCCCTTTGCATAAAATATTGCTGCCATTGAATTAAAATGACTTGTTATTGTCTTGAAGCTCCTCGTTACTTTGGAAGTGTTGCTCTCATAGCCACTTCGTTAGTTCAGTTCACTCAGTACTAGGTCGAGACAGTATGGCAGGTGATTGATCCCATCCTAATGAAATTACTGAAGGAGCCGTTGTGTTACAGCAGCACTATGATGACGGGCGTTGTCATTCCTCACAACACCATCACCCAACGCCTTATCATACATGCGGCTCTTTCGCCGATGAATTTCTGCTGTGGTATTTCCTTCTGCTTACAGGAACGAATACTGCAATTTGCACTTGGCAGGATGATCAATTGAGTTAGCTATGTTTATGTGGCTGCAGCTCAGTTAAGAATGCTGTCTAGGACTAGGCTGTGGCAAATTGTTCACTGCGCAGAATGACCAATTGCCGCTTGTCTTAACGTTTACAGCTTGTGATCAGAAGTTGAAAAAAATGGCCCTTGTATATTCTGCGTAGTTCAACAAAAACCGAACAGATTTCATTTTTAATTGTTGACTCAGATTTGTTGGAACGTGTTTGTTTTCAAGGAAGGCATTTTTATGGAGTCCCCGCTACCATAACCTGCAGTGGATAACAAGTCAAGTGGCAAATTATTGTGAAGATCATTAAATTGTTTTTACATGATTGTTAAAACAATTTATTAAATTATAAAATTATTAATTAAATTTATACTTTTCTGTAAAAGTTAATTTTTGTTGAAAATCAATAAAGCGTTTTACAAACATAATTTATAGAAGTATATAAAATTGCCTTCCCTATTTTGTTGAAATTACAAAAGGATTCTTAAATTGTTGTTTGCATTAAATTAACTTTTACAAATCTTTTAGTTTTCAATGCGTTGCTTTTCAGCAAACATATGGTTAAATTGGTGATAACTACATAACTACTTTAAGGTTAGTGTCTTTATTATTTGAATTAGTATATGTATTTTATATAAGCTAGTTATAATACTTGTTATGGTAGAAAAGAAACTAACAATTCAACTAATTTTGGAAATTGGCTACATATAATAAGAAATGTCGAACTGTTTCAAAATCAGCAACCCTGGAATGCGCAATGGAAGAACTAAGAAATCTTTTGAAAAGTATTAAACGCAGTGTTTTCAGTTCAACCTAAAAACATCAAGATTCACTAATATGAGCTTTAATATACTGTCAAGTTATTAATTTGTAAACAAATAACTAACTTATGATACATATATAGAAGGCAAGGCATATTCAGTTTTGAGTTTTGTATTACTTCTTGGGAATAAATGAATTAAATAAATCATGCGAAGATGTAAATTGGGATATTTGCAATAAGGTAAAAGTTACTATTGCTTGCAAAACGTAATGAACAGCTATTTAATTTGTTTTGTAAATAATTTGTTGACATTAAATGGCATTAAAATTTAGGTAGAACAATCAATTAAAAATAAAACTTGAAATAGAGGAAGTTTATTGTTTGAAACTAAGATTGTCTAGACAATTGTAAAAGTGTTGGTAACATGAGAATGGTTTTAAGAACGAAGAAAAAATTCATAGTTGCAGCGTGATTAGAAATTCCCATAGACTTGTTCTATGATAACTAATGAAAAGGCTTCAAGTGGATTTAATAAAAGTTTAAATATATTATTTAGATCAGACACCTAAACAAAATAATAATTATTAAGTATTATTTATTTATTTATTTAATCTCCTGCCCTTATACCTTACGGCGTCAGGCTTACATGCTATATTCTTATATTCCCTTTTATATACAGGTAGTATATCCTTGTATCCTCTGTTTCCATTTTGTTCTATCGTGGGCTAAGTTCTTTATCTCTTTCTAGCGACTGTGAAAGAAATATAGATGATTTGCTAGATGTTTATAAACAACTAGTAAGAGCTTTGCGTAGTGAAATTGCTTTATTAAAAGAAAACAATATGTTAATAAGAGACAACTTTAATTACATTTATCAGGAAAACCAAACGCTAAAAAAAAATCAAGCTGTCTTATCCGCAAGCTATGGGATCCAATTCTAATGATATGAATACAATCAAAGATTCACTACTAAACTTAAAGGCGCAAACATATGATATTGTTAATCATGACGCTTCTTGCGCATCCGGTGAAAATTGGAATGTAAATAAGGTCAAGGTTAAAGCCCGAACTTGTAAACAAGATGAATGCGCAAGCCTGAGCGATAGTACAGCTGTTTCCTGGCAAAAGTAAATAAAGATCCTAACCTAAAAAGGAATCTATTACTGTACTTGAAAATAAACAACGTAAAATTATGGGTACCGTAATTAATCTCGAAAAATCTAAAAGTCCTAAAGAATATGGAACTAAATTAGTCGGCGCCTTATCTAGGAAGCCAACAAATATAAAAAAACCTTTAATTATTGGTAATAATACTGAATCTACAATGTATGGTGTGGCTAAATCATCCTTCATTTTTGTTTCAAGGGTGGATCCGAAATTTAGCAATGAAGATATTATTAAGCATCTTGCTAATGGTGGTATTCAAGTTGTTTCCTGCAATCCACTACAAACTAAATATGATGGTTACAAATCCTTTAAGCTTGGAGTTAAAATGGATGATATTGAAAAAGTGCTCTCACAGAAACTATGGGGGAATCATATTTTAGTAAAACCTTTTAGGTCTAAGAAATTAAGTTTACATAATAATAGGGAGGGTTTTTAGGACTATATGACAAACCATTATTTAATGGAGATGGAGTGTTACCCTCTACATGGTCTAATAATGATAGAGGTTATCAAGGGTATTCTAATAAATTAATAACTAATGAAACTGTGGGTAAAACCAAAAATGGGTTTAAGGGTATACCCTTAAACACATTAAATATTTTTGTTATTAATATACAATCAGTTAGAAATAAGGTTAATGGTGTGGAGGCGTTTTTTGCTTCGGAAAATTTGTCTTGTAATGTTCTTTGTCTCAGTGAGATAAATCTTAATTATGATGAACTTCAATTTTTAAGAATCAATAATTTGATCCCTATTTCTAGCTATTGTAGACAGAATCATGCGTGGTGGTGTATCTATTTTAGTTGATATAAATACTATTTACGAAATAGTTCCAATGCCCGATATTAATGCATTATCAAGTGAATTTCATGCTGAAGTTGCAGCCATTCATATCAAGCAATTAAATCTTTTTATTATAACAACATATAGGTCACCCAATAAAGGATCGTTAAAACTCTTTTAAACATTCAGCAGGGTATTTAAAATTTTAGGTAAGCTACATAAAAACAGTGTTTATATTTGCGGTGATTTCAATGTTAAGTTTGGTTCATATGACAATGATTCTATCTATATAACTGATTTTTTGCTGGTTTTGGTTTTAAATTTTGAATACGAAACCAACTAGGTCTAATAACTGTTTAGATAATGTTTTTACCAACATACCAAATCAGGAGTGCAAGGTTATTGACACTGGTTTATCCGATTATATGGGTTTGCTTTTGACCCATACAATATTCGAAAGACCTAAAAGAACTGAGTCACTAAGTTTTTATCAGACTCTCACAAAAGCAGGAAAGATAAAATTCTATGGACTTCTAGAGCAGCAGAATTGGAACTTTGTAAACGATGAAACATTAAATCTAAACCTAAAATATGAATATTTTATAAACATCTTTGTTGATGCTGTTGCTACAGCTTTTCCAATTAAATCTATGAAATCTAAGGATTTTCAACATGAAATTAAATTAAAATGGTTTGATCAAAATTTAAGGGCAATGAGAAATCATTGTATCTATTTGAAATGTTTGAGTAATATTTTCCAAAGGAATACTAATATTGGTTTGCATTTAAAGAATTTCAAGTATCAGTATAGAGCAGCGCTAAAAGACGCCAAGATTAGGGCGCATGATGAGTTCATTAATAAAGCAGGGAATAATAACAAACTCAAATGGAAATTATTAAATCGCAAAAGAAAAGTGAATTTTGAAAATAAGCATGAATCAGTACATGGCTTTACGTCAGACACCTTCAATGACTTTTTTATTAGTTCTGTTGATAGAATTATAGCAAATACAATTTCAAAAAGGATTACTGCTCAGAATAATACTGATCAAATTACTAAAAAGCTAAACAGTGCAACACTCAAGACTTCTACTGGTACAACTTTTAACAGTAATATAAATTTCGTTTTTAGTGAGGTATTGTGCAATCAAGTACGTGATGCAATTTCATCGTTAAAAAATAGCAGCTGCAGGGATATTTATAATCTAAATAGTGCTTTGATAAAATCTGTAGTACATATTATCTTACTTCCGTTAACCAAACTAATTAATGAATGTATAAGAAAATCAATTTTTCCCGATAAACTTAAGAAATCAAAAGTCATAACTATAAATAAAAAGGAGACAAAAATTGTATTGAAAACTATAGACCGATATCTATAACCCCTGTATTTTCTAAAATTCTTGAGATTATTATGAAAAATCAAATTACAAATCATTTGGAAACTTGTAAATTGGTGTTTAAACAACAGTTTGGATTCCAAAAAAATGTATCTACATCTGATGCTATTGCTAACCTATTAGGTAAGGTTACTTCTGCTTTTAACGAATGCCAGTTCCTATTAGTTGATTTTTGTGATATGAGCAAGGCTCTTGACTGTGTAAACCATTCACTATTGATTAACAAATTAACGAAACTTTTCTTTGATCAGAGTAGTACTACATTTATTAAATCTTTTCTTGAGAATAGAAGTCAAAAAGTATATTTAAATGGTAAACTTTCCAAGCATCTTATTGTTGCCAATGGTGTTCCTCAAGGATCCATTTTGGGACCAATCCTTTTTATTTGTTTTATTAATGAACTACCTTATCAGTTGAATAATGGAAATGTGATTTTGTATGCGGATGATACAACCTTCTATTATCAGGGTTCTAATATGCAACAACTTTTAATTGGAAGTAAATATACTCAGGATCAGGCATCTAACTGGTTTGTCAATGATAACCTTTGATTTAAAGGAGAACAAGACAACCCAATTGTGTTTCACTTTAAAAACAAATGACTATAATACATCAAACTCTGTGAATTTTCTTGGTGTTACTTTGGATAATCTGCTGAGCTGGGACTGTCACTGTATAAGCTTGAGCTCTAAACTTTGCAAAACTCTCTTTTTCATAAGTTCTCTCAGGGACTCTCTATCTTTAAATATATTAAAATCTGTTTATTTTGCCATGTTTCATAGTCATTTAAGTTATGCAATCGAAGTTTGGGGACATTGTTCAGCTGCAAACCGTATTTTCGGATTACAAAGGCGAGTGATCAGAGTCATGGCACACTTAAGCTACAGAGCCGACTGTCGAAAACAGTTTATCGATTTCAACATACTTACCTTTCCTTGTGCTTATATTTTTAGTTGTGTAGTCTGGGTTAAGAAGTATATCAATGATTTTGATGTTCATGCCAGTGTACACCATTTTGATACACGGAACAAAAATAAAATATTGGTCCCATATCACAGAATAAAGAGAAGTAGATATGGTCCCAATTAGTATGGATTTAAATATTTTAATGTTTTACACAACAGTATTCAAACTTTACCATTAGATAAGTTCAAACAAAAAATTAAACGGTTTCTAATTAGCAATGCTTTTTATACAACTCAAGAATATATTGAAAATGCAATACAATTGGTAGCTTAGAGCAAACTTAGCATCCACACTTTTATCCTTGTGATATAAATTTTTAAGTTATATGTACATGATCATTGCTGTTACACATTATTATGTCGGACCATTGATGTTATACACATATGTGTTTCATCAACATCTTAAATGTAATAAATAAATAAATAAATAGTCTATTTTTCTTTTCTTTGCTGCGTCTTGTACTTGTTGTTTCCATACGTGATCTACTCGCTCTGTTTTTATCTTGTATTTTTATTTCATATATTTGTTTTGTCAACCTCTCCTCTTCCATTTTATGTATGCTGTCCTAGTTGACTCTCCTCTATTATTTCTATTATTGACTTCACTTATAGCTCTTTTATCACTTCTGCATTTCTCACTTTGTCCATTCCCATTGTCCCTTCGATTTTTCCGTTGCAGTAATTATTTTACTCTTGCTTTTCTCTGTCAGTGTTCAAGACAACTTCCCACGCCCCCACAACATATTTTCCCTGACCTTACTACTTTGTTGTACGCTGCTGTTTTTACTTCTTTTATGGATTTTGTTGTTATCTAAAAAGGTTGATTTTATGGTGTTGTAGATCCTTCTTGCGTTTTCTATCCTCTCTTCTATTTCGGCCTCAATCTTCCCATAGTCCTCAATGATTGTGCTTAAATCTTCTCGCTTGTTCCACTTGCTTTCATTCTATTTTTATACCATGTATCCCTTCATTTTCTATTATTATCACCGTTTTTGTGTTGCCTTAATTTCATTTCCATATTTACTTTCTTCAGTTTTTCATTGTATATATTTATGTTATACTGTAATTTTTCTTCCGACTCCACCACGAATATCATATCATCCCGAGTTCAGCCTGCCTCTGTACTTTTACATCTTTAATCTCTTTTAAGTTTTTTGAATCTACTAAGAAATAGTAGATAATTGATTTTTCATTTCTTGATTTTACATCCTTGTGTATTTATGTATTCTTGTGTTCGAATTTCGTTTTTGCTATCACCAAATCATCTGCTATATATATTTCTAGTATCCCTTTTTCCATTCTTATTCTATATCCTTTTTCCAAATTTTCCTATGTATTTTTCGTTACCTACTTTATAGTTCATATCCCCCATCACTATTGTATTTCCTTCTCCTTTATCTAGTTCCATTTGCAACCGCTTAAAAAATTCATCTTTCTCTTCTTTTTTTGCATGCTCATTTGGTGCAAATGCTATTGTCATATTTCATGCCCTTTTGTCTATTGTTTCCTGTACTAATAATAATCCCCTGTTTCCATATTCTTACGTTATTACATTCTTTATTCTTTTGGTTTTACTATTAGCCCTACCCTTCCACACCTCTACCTTGTTCTTTCACTTCTAACCACTATGTAGCAAATACTCATCTTTCAGCTCTAAAATATCTTTTCTTTTCTTTTTCGTTTTTGTTGCCCCGAATAATCCAAATGGTACTCTTTCGTTCTTCCATTATCTCCTCTTTCTTATTCCCAATATTTCTCGACGTATGCTGAATTTTTCTGTGCCACTTGTGCAGAAATGTCAGTTTTTTATTAGACTTTCCGTATCTGTTGTATGTTCAAGTCCACCTCTCTCCTTTCTTCAACTAACGATTTGTATCCTACTTTTGTTTCCTTTCCTTTCCTTTTTCTTCTCTTTCCCTTAGTTTTCTGCCTATTCCTCTTTATTCAAATATGTGGTTGTTTTCTATAAAGAATTTGATTCCCTTTAACATTACTTTTTTCTCCATAATCCGTTTCTTTTCCTCCTATATATGTAATTGTCTTGCTTTCTCCTCCTAATGCAGTATCCATTTTTGATCTTGGGTATGGCATACATGTTTGTTGTAAAAATTGCTCTATCTCTACTATTATCCTATTTTCTTTATTCTTCTCTTCCATTCGTTATTACTTACCGTTAGGTCTTTTATTATTGTTATTTTTCCTCTTCCCTGTCCTATCTTTCCAATTTTTCTTTTAGTTGTGCTATTTTCGTTTCCACTACTTGTCTCTTCTTTTCCATTCTTCTGCCATTTTTTTCCATTTTATCATTGCTTTTTGATATTCCTCTTTTAATATAGCAAATTCCTATTGTATCTGTTTTCTTGGCTCATCATGTTTCTTATTAAACTCCTCTTTATTTCCTCTAATATCTGAATGACTGTCTCCTGTTTTCGATTATCTTGCCTTAACTACTCCGTTTATCTTTTTGTTTCGGTTTTGCAGAGTATCTTACTATTTTCACACAGCAAATTTGTAATCCCCTTTCCTGCTGCTCTTTCTCAAAATCCTTTTGCGTTTTTTACTTTATTTTTATTTTGAAACATTCCGCTATGCTTCCCATGCTATTCGCTCTTTCTCTATTTCCATTCATGTATTGTGTTTGTGCATATAGGTGTATTCGGGTCTACCCCTCAGAAATACTCGTTATTGTATGTAGTATACCTATTTCTATAATTTGATTCCTATTTGGCTCTCACTGTTTTATTAGTGTAGTAGGATTACAATTTAGTGTACCCACGAGTAATCTACAATACGTTCGTTATACATGTCTTTACTCACTAATTAGAATATCCATTATTCACTAGAGAATAATGATTTCATTATTCACTGTTTTATAAAATCAAGGCTTGTACTTACTTGACATTCTCAAGGCGTACAATTTATTGCAATGTATTTCTCTGTGTTTACTTGTTACATTTCGATGTCTGCTTTGTGGTTTTATTAATGTCACCGCCCGTTCATTTTTAACATACAATGTAGTTAAAAGTTAAATTTGCACTTTCTTATTTGAATTGTTTTTTCTTTATAGCAACAAAAATTGAAATATCCTGATTAATTAAGAATTATTATTTATGAAATCTTTTATACGTCCCTTCAAAATTGAATTATATATTTTTCACCCTAATTTAACGTTAGTGTAGTAACCATCGTATGTCAAAATTCCTTAGTCACTTTAAGTCCCAAAAAAAAAAAACAATAAATATGAAAAGTTCAAAAGTCAAACCTAAATTATACAACACTGTGAGTGCTGCGGAAGGCGGAAAGCATCCTTCTCTACTCCATAAAAAACACTTATGGGGGTCGAGTTCTTCAACTCTGGTGCTGCAGTGCTAGAGTAATACCACCTGAGAAATGGAACAAGCTTCATTCCTCAGTCAAGTATTACCTCAACCCTCTGGGCATAATTTATGATTGGACAATTTCGCCAGAAAGTCCATTGGAAAATTGACCCAGCAACTACTTTTGCAATCCCTCTTTATTATCCCACTCCTCATTAATATTGTTTAATTAACTTCTTTGGGAATCTAGCATTAAGAACCCCCCTCACTCCCTGCTGTGCCCATAAAAGGAGGAACTGTTGCTATGATGATGGGCTGAATTATTATCGTGACTTTTGGTAGAGCCCCGAACCCAAAATCCAATGCTAAATTGGACTGGGGAAAGACTCGGTGAGATTTGAAAGTGGTAGGTATATAAGAAATAGGAAAAAAATTGTTTTGTGAAGTGGAAGATAGGGTACAGTGATCTGTTGTTGGAAATAGAAAAGGGGCTTGTCTAGCCACACAAATAAAACTAACAAACATCAGTTGGAAACCCTCCTTTTCAGGTGAAGACCGAGGGTGAACAGCCAAGGAAGGGTATGTTAGTGTTGTCGGGAGACTGTTTGAAGAAATGGGCGATCTATTCCCTTGAGGAGCGGTCGATAGTGTGATAAGAATAAAGTACTTACAAAACAAGATGTCAAGAAAGGCGAATAAGAAAAAGCATGGTGTCAACCTAATTGTCCGTGCTGTCTATTGTCTGTCTGTTCAAGTCAAAATATAAATTGCTATGTTAAAAATAAGAAAACTAGCTAAAACGATCCAACCACACTCAGTTAAAAAATAATTTTCCAAAAGGAAAATTAAAATAGTAAACTATCGTGCTCAACTGTTTCTCCTCAAAATATTTTTAATCTCGAATATTGCCTTCGAATATTTATAACAAATCCCATTTCGTTTCAAAATTTTGCTCATGCCAAATTCCTCAGGATTGACCTATATCATCCCTACTTTACATATCTTTAACAACAATCAGAAATGAATCTAAAAATTCGAATATTCAATTGGCCTTGACGAAGTTTGTTGCATCTGAGAGCGAAATGTTTCGCCCGTACTTTATTTCTGACTCCATGTCGTCATACGTCCTAATAATATTTTCCAGAAGTTTTTCTCAATCTGGTAACTGTCAAATCATTAATCTTTTTCATATCGTAACTCATAACTCAATTCATTTTTCAACAAAAAGTCCACATTACACGTAAATCACATTTTAAAAAAATGTTTCTGTTCCAAGCCACAATCAGTCAATTTCCATCTTAAAAACCTCTCAAGAGTTTTCAAAAAAATCTTTCAAAAAAATTTCAATTTATCACTAAATTTAGAAAAAGGACAATTAAGTTATAAAAATTCACTACTTAAAAAATTCACATTAAAATATTTTTTCAATAAAACAATTAAAAAGACAAAAAAGTTTAAGGCCTATACGTTAACCACAAAGAAATGTTTTACCAACTAAAAAAACTACTTCATGTTTAAAAAATGTGGCCCTAACAATAAAAAAGAAACGGCTTCAAAATTTAGTACGAAGAATTTTAATGCTATAAAAATTTAACAAAATCACAAAAATAATCTCATATTTAAAAAACGGTCGTAATAAAACAAAATGACTTCACAGTTAAACAAATTACTATAAAAAACTACTTCACGTTAAAAAAATTTAGCTCACTTGGAAAAAGGCTTAATTTTCTTTAAGAAAACCCTTAGAAAAACATCGGTTCTAATAAAAAAAAAACAATTCAAAAATTTAAAAAGCCCAAATATTAAAAAAATTCTCTATCGAAAAAAAACCTCGAAGGCTTTCACCAAAAATTATTAAGAAATAACTAAAATTTTGAAAAATAGCCTTACCGATAAAAAAAGAGATTGCTGTAATGAAAAAACACTTTAAAATTTAAAAACCTAAACATTAAAAAACCTGTCAAAAATTATAATAGAAAATAATGAAAAACTATCCAATTTTAAAAAAATTCGTCACTAATATAAAGAAAGAAAAGCGCCGAAGTTGGATGTCAAAAATTTACTGTTACGGGTAAAATAGGTGTTAAATGAACTTAATGTTTGATTGACCCTGGAGGGGTGGGACCGCATGACAATATAAGGTTGCCTTGGCTAACTACAATGGTGTGGGAGTAGGTTCCTCTAGATGAATGAGAAAAAATACAAAATTAATAGTTAACAAGGCTTAAATTAAAATTCTACATTACATTAACACACTCTGAAAGGTCTTTCTACTGTTAAAATCAAGGGGTGCCAATCAGTCTGTTGCAGCATTATCTTTGATGTCATTTCTATGTGGAAGATTGTTATTCCGCATAAAACTCCCTTGCTTTGATATCCTAAAGTTGGTTACCAAGAAATTTCTCAAATTAAAAAAAAAGAAACCTTCAATTATGGCTACCGCTGGGGTAGCTTGTTGAGTTTGTGGCAAAATGTAAGAGGCTGGAATTTTTCATACAGGTAGCTCACAATGTAGTGGACCTTGTATATATGTCAAAACGTAGGAGTACCAAATTTTTTCAACGATATAAATTTTTTTAATATGGCAGTGCACGGCTCGTAATACCTATACTAAAAATCTTTTTCGGAGATTAAAATTTTTTAATGCGATAGTGCACAGCTCGTAATAGATATACTAAAAAGGTTATTGTTCGTTGCTGAGTTTGTGACAAAATGCCGAAGGTGGCCCATAATGTAGTGGACCTTGTGTATATGTCAAAACGTGGTAGTACCAAGTTTTTTAGAAGATAAGAATTTGTTAGTGCGACAGCGCACGGCTTGTAATAAGTATAATAAAAGGTTTATTGTTCGTTTTTGAGTTTTGGTAAAATGCAGGCGGCTGAAGTTTTCATAAGGTTCGCTTATTATATTATTGTTATACCGCGTCAGCAGGAAGGCTGAATTCACGTTAGTTTTTTTAAAATGTCTAAACGAACCTTACCCATCGTCTTTGGTGATTATAGCTCACTTTAATACTGTTGTGAGTTCTGAAAAGAACTGTTTGAAGCAAAAATCAGTGAAATATCATTGTATAAAAACAGAAAAATTCACGAGGTTGTTGACACAAACTAAATAATGAATGACATAACCTAAAACTTCTTATTTCCAATGGCCTCTTGCCTTACGGCATACAGCCAATTTTCTTTTTTAAAAATTTTTTCACAAAAATACACCCTCGTTCGGATGAGAGGTAAAATGGAGGTCCCATGTGTGAATGTTGTCACGCACGTTAAAGATCCCTACCTTGCTTAGAACAGCAAGGTTTTGGCAAAATTCCAAATTTTGCAGGTAAAAAAACTCGCTTCCTGGCCAATGTAGTACCTTCGGGTGGAGCATTGGAAAATCACATGTAAGGTCCGTATACACTTATACCACACCACTCTGTGTCCTGGTCCATTGAGGCATCTGTGTAGATGTATTTGTCGGCTGGATGCTCATTTAAGAACTCTTGAAATTTAAGGGCAGCTTGTTCCTTCTTGATATTTGTGTTGACCCACTTAATTGGACGAATTTCTGTACCATAATCAGCTTCATAACAAGGAATATTCACTGATTTTTCCAGGGAGTCGTGGAATTGAAGGGACAGGTCCAGAGCCTCTATGATTGCAGGTATTTTTGTCATCTTCAGTACTGACGTTCTTCATTAAACAGGGCATATAAGTCAATCAGCAGCTTGCTTGTACTACTTTGCGATCTAGATAAATGTTTCAGACTGAACTTTGCCCCTAGGCATACTCTTTGATTAACCAATGATGTCTCTCCTGCCTAGGACAATAGTGCATTTGTTGGGATAGACTTAATGCATCCCAAGATGATCCTTAGAGCCTGGTATTGCAGCATTTCTAGTTTAGTCCAGTTTGCTATGGAGGTTTTGAAAATTGCTACTGCGCCATATTCCAGATGTGTTCTTACTATCCCTTTATATATTCAGTAAGGTTTTGGGCCCTACCCCCACCATTTTCTCGTTAACGCCATCATTATATTGGTGCCACTTATTGCCCTTGTACAGCAACTGGCAATGTACTCGGTCCACTTCATATGGGAGTCAAAAATTACCCCCAAGTATTTGTATTTGATGACCCATTCTATCGGGAAGTTGTTATACATCAGCTGTGATATTGATTTTCTGAGCTTTCCCTTGGTGAAGATCATTGCTTTGGTTTTTTTCTAAGGAGTTAGTGAGGTCATTGTGCCTCACCCACTCACTGATTTCTGACAGGGCTTGTTCTATCATAGCTACCGCCCTTTCAATATTAGAATGCATGTAGACCAGAGCTATATCATCTGCGTATTGCAGAATGTTCACATCCGCTTTTATTTTATTTACTAGTGATATTGTATATATATATATATATATATATATATATATATATATATATATATATATATATTAAAGAGCACAGGACTCAGCGGAGATCTCTGTGCTATTCCTTTCTGGGAATGTTGAGGGCCTTTCAGCTCGCCGGTGTTGGGGGATCGGATGTAAATACTTCTCTTACTGATTAGTTGTATTACACTTCTAATTTCAAAGAATAATAACATGCTCCCAGTTTAGTTATAGTTTTAAATTATATTTAAACAAAATTGTGCTGTTCCATTGACTACATTTACACAGACGAATAACACCGGTTTTAATAACATCGGTGTTACTAAAACCGCTTTATTAACGCTACGCCGCTTTCACAACAGACGTGACTTATCTAAAACTTATGTTATGTAGTGTGTAAACAGTCGCGAATATAAAGCCAGTTTATTCATGTCGTCAACTGAAATAAAATTACTAGATCCTAAATGCCAATTCTTAACCTGAAAATAAAAATAGTGAATCGCCGGGAAAATTGTTTCAACTTTTAATCAAGTATGAATAATAAGCGGAGGGACACTTGGGATATTGACGAGACATGTTTTTTACAACTCATGCGCGAGAAACAAATTCTGAAATCTTTGGATGGAAAACGGTTCCGAGTAGAGGATATTTTCAGTCATTTAGAGGAACCCATGCACAATATAGGCTACTTGAAAACAACCAAACAAATGCAAACGCGTTTTAAAACTTTGTGCTGTATGTATGTAATACTTTGAAACAAATTTAATAATAGAAATGTTATAGTTGAGTACAATAAGGAGGTTATTAAGCACAAGCGGCGAGGAAAATTCTCAAAAGAAATTTTATATTTTAATGAAATGAATGTTTTGTTGTCTGAAAGGCCAATCAATACAATTGAAGGTGTAGATTCTGCAAGGCGCAGACGTTCGGTTGAGCAGTCAGACGCGGAACCCGAACCAGACCCGCCTAAAATAATGTGGAACAATGAAACATCAAACCCACATATATCAGAGAATTATGAGCAAGACAGTGAAGAAGACTCTCAAACTACCTTGCAGTATCAAAACATGTCTGAGGCACAATATAACGAAGTGACACCAGAAATAAATGAAACGCCTAAAAGAAAAGTAACCTCTGGTCGAAAAAGCTACAAGCACCAGCTTGATACATTTGCTGCCATTACCTTAAAAAACCATACTGAATTGCAAAAAAATTGTTGGGGCCAATCTAAGATTTTAAATGAAAATTTGCAGAACAAAATAAGTTAGAAGAAAAGATGACTGAAAACTTTATTAGAGCACAGAAAAAAAACACTACTAGAAACTTCTAATTTATTCCTTAACGGATTACGTAGCATTTTACAACCTCATCAGCCGTCTAGTTTACTTTCCACAAATCACTTAAA
The DNA here is from genome assembly GCA_036346225.1 of Platerodrilus igneus. NCBI lineage: Eukaryota > Metazoa > Arthropoda > Insecta > Coleoptera > Lycidae > Platerodrilus > Platerodrilus igneus. Next base: position 494,700 of record JARFIW010000828.1, read on the forward strand.
CCCTGTAGTATTTCCATCAACTTCTTCTTTACCGTTAAATGTCCCATCTGCATATTTACCGACCACACCTAACATATCCTCTTTTTCTAATTAAACTGTTGTATCCCCATCAACTTCCCATATACAGCCCAACATTCAATTTACTTCTTTTGTGCATTCTTTAACCACATCCAATTCTGATTCTGCATCCAACAATCACATTTCACACAAATTAAAATATATTGATAGGTTTGCTTAATTACCTTTTATTATTAAATTACAAAATGAATTTTTACATTTGTTAAAAATTAATATTAGTTAATAATAAAAACTTAACTTTGGTTAATGTGTTTTTCTTAAAGGAAAGTTGTTGGCTAAATAATTCTGCAACACATCTCGTATGTTGCTTGCATTATTATTGCTTCGAGTACGATTTGCAGATGTAACAGGTTGTGGAAATATTAATTCAGCTTCTGCAACGGCTGCTTTCCAGCGATTGTAAAAAGTTTCTATTTTTGATTCCACAATTTTATGTAGAATACAAGCTGCAACCACAGCCCGTACCAAAGTGAAATGAATGTCTAGGCCTTTTAATAAGCAAGCCACCGAGCTTTTAAATCGACCAAAAGCTATTTTCACTGATACTCTGCCACAATTTAAATAGATATTGAACGATTTCTCTTCAGATGTTAACTGAGTCGTTCTTGTATAGCCTTTCATTAACCAGTGTAATAAGGGATATGCAGGATAAGCATGTATGGTATATTAGTACCATTTATAGCATGTGTTGCCTGAAAACTACAAATTCAAATAATTGTTATGATTAAATAATATTTACAAAAGGGATTAGTTGGTCATGATCTTTATATATTTGAGACCCTTGAAAAACTGCACAATCATAAAATGCTCCAGGTGCTTGGCAGTTGATATTTCGAAACGTATAGAAACACTGCAATTAATATAGGCTTATCTATTAACATACACTCACCTGAAACTATAATCTAGAACAGCCTGCAAAACAAAGGAGGGCCAACACTTTCTATTTATAAAATCTCTGTAACCGTCTGATGGTAGCAGAATGGGAATATATGTTCCATCTATGGCCCCTATTATTTGAGGAATGTGTTTTTTTAATAATTAAATGACATATGTGATTCTGCAGCATTTGGCATGTTTAAACATGAAGTCATTAATTCTGTGTTTATAGCATACACTACTTTATGTACACATCTACAAACTGTCGATTTATGAACACCGAAAGTATTACCCACTATACGATATTCACTGCAACTTGCTAAAAAATATATTGAAATAGCCATTTGCTTTTCCACTGATAGTGGCTCCCTGGTTTTAACAAAATTTTCAGAAGGTTCAAGATGAGGCCGCAAGTGATTGCATAACTACAAGAAGGTTTCTTTACTCATTCAAAAGTTTTCCCACCAATCTTCGGATAAAAAGTTTGCTAAAATAATATTTTCCCAAAAATCTCAACTTCTTTTCTTCATCGGTAGGCTTCTGTGACTAAATCTTAATACGGGTCCTAGATCCAGTAATTGTCCGGGAATAGATCCAATTAAATACATTAGCAACAACTGGCTTCGACGTTGACGGGATCTAGTAATTGCATTAATATGAGCGTTAAATTTATTCGTTATTAGATTAAAATGTTCCAAAACCAACAACAAAACCCAACCAAGAACATTTAACATTTTGTTTTTGTATTTGGCATAACCTTAAATTTATACAAACAAAATATAATTTCCAAAGTTGATCTTTTTTGATCTTGCAGTTGGTACCACGTAGTGGTGTAGCTTACGCCGTTTACGTCACGATATAATAAAACTAGTGTTAACACGCTTACTGTGTAAACAGCCAATAACATCGGTTTTTCATAACACCGGCGTTAATAAAACGTGTTATTTTTGCATGTAAATGTCATTGTTTTGGTGGCAAAGATAGGTATTTATATGTCTATATGCTTAGTAAATCAATAATAATATTGCCCCTTGGAATTAATCTTGTTTTCTTTATCATGAATACATATATAAAATCATTGTTGTTTTGTGGTCTTTAAAATACTTTTGTGTTATAAAGTGTAGGAGTTCAAATTACTAAACCTTACCACCAAAACTAGCTAACCAATCAGAATAATTATCATCGTTATGTCGAGTATAGTTTAGGAACGCGATTATTTTTTCTCTAATGAATTGCCGTGTAGGACTGCGATCCATAACCAAAGAGGCTTATAGTCACATTCATAAATAGTTCTACCTGAATAAACTACTCTGTCACAATTAATATTTATCATGGACAGAATAAAGCCCCTTTAATATGTTTGTATATAAGATGCCCATGTATTGTCTTGCATTATTAGGTTATGTTATGTACTGGCTGGCCGTAGCTAAAGAATCGTAAACTGCGACAGTAAAGAACATATTAGAAATACACGCGATGTACAAGTGTGACGTCATTTGAATGCTTGACGATCTTGTTTTTCTTGTAAACCTATGAACTTTTAACGCTTTAATTAGAAATGGCTACTGCATACTTTTTCAAATGTGCTATAATACTTATAAATTCACAAATCATCTCTTTTTTGTTTTGCCGTTATGTACTTTTATTTTCAATAAAAATAATTTGTATAATCATGCACCCGAACTTTAATATATATAACTACCGAGTTTTACCGGCCCAATATAAATAAAATTGGTAATGAAAATTAAACTTGAAGGTTACTGTATTTAATTATAACTCGTAAAAAAATTTGCGCTAACTAATAAAATAATTGGTCAATTAGATTGGTGTAGCATATGTAAGTGGAAAACGAATTATGGCAGAAGTTGTGGCGTGCATGCGTAGTAGTTTGTTTCAATTTGTTATTGATTGTTAATTTACTAGTTTTGGTTACATTACAATTATAGAATTGTTTTGATTTGATGTGAAATGATTTTTATTCGTCTTGCTTGGATTGACGTGTATTGAGTTTGGAATATTTGTACTTCAAAAATACGTGTTTAAATTTGGGTGCTTAGCGGACGTATATGAATTTCCGTCGCTTTGAGCGTCACAAGGGTGTTTTGTTCAAAGGGTTATAAGGTAACTGCTTTGGGAATTTCTGATTCGAAGTTGTTTAGTTACTTAAACAATATCTGTATTTTACGTGACCTTTTGACTGTCAACCTTTATCATGACAACTTTATTTTATCATAATATTTATTCTATTTTCAGAATTTAAAGGATCAACTAGTAAATCAAAAGATGGTATCTCAAAGGGGTTCTTACAAATGCAAAGTGTTTGTTTTACTTCTTATTATTGGTGGATGTTTTCTGTATCAAGATATTAAATCCCATGGTTCTTGGCAGAGTATGGCTTAATACTTAAATTATCTTTAATTTTTATTATTTATTTTAGAGTCTGTTGCTTACAGAAGTTTAAAGAATTATGGAATACTGAACTATGCCGATAAAGCACTTGAACATTCAAAAGAAGGGTTGCAATGGCTGCATATTCGTATTGAAGAACAAGTCCCTGGATATTACGAAAAATCTGCAGAGGTTTTACAACCATATGTAAAGTTATGTAACGATCTTCGTATTCTTGGATATAATCATTTTTTACATCTTAAGGAAGTTGCAGTTGAAAAATACTATCCTGCTGTAATAGCTACGGTAAGCATTTTGTTGAACAAGCAATTATAATTTTGTGTGCATCATAAGTTGGTGGTTTTTATCCGATCCTCGTATGTAATAATGGTTGTGGTCATAATTTACGTTAAATTCATGTTTTTAATTTTGTTAATTTAAATTTATGGGACATGACCAACAAATTTTATTTATTTGAGATTTTTCTGTTTTAATTACGGAATTGGGCTGATTGCTTCTTTATTACATCTGATAATACTAAAGCTTCAATGAACAATAATGTCTTCTCAATGAGAAAAAGCTATTGATAGGTCGCGTTTGTTTGAAGTGATTGTATTGTTGGTATAATAAAACCAATACAAAGATATAGAAACTACGATTGAGATTTGCAGTTTATTTTTGTTTATATTTTGAACTTATTTTTGACACGTTCCATAACTTTTTGTACTTTTTTATGTATGATAGTGCCAAGTATTACATATATCATAAACTTTTTTTGTAAATTTTGTTTTTACATTTTTTTTTAATTAACTCCATATATACTTTGCATGTCTAAACATGGTAATGTTTCATAACTAATTTTATTATGTAAAGTTTTTTGAAATCTTCGCACGCTAACGTTAGATTGATGTCAGTGTATAAATAACCCACATTGGTAATGAGAAATATAATAATTATAATAAATTCCTTTAATGATAAATTGTACAAAATATGGCTACAAAAAATAAATAAGTTGCAATAAATAAGGGACAAAAATCAGTCAAAGGACGAAGCTGAACTGGACAGCAAATTATTACTCGCTCTTTCAGATATTTCTATTGTATCACTTTGCTTAAATTTTTTTCTAACAATAACTATGTTATTTTTATCAGTAATCTCAGTTAATAGTAGCTCACTTCACGTACGATGTCAATTTAACGTGTTCTTTTTAGATACTGAGAGGATTTAAAAAATCATTTGCCCTCTTTCCCTTAAAGCATGACTCCGTAATGACTTCCAAATGAAATTTCATCTCGGGTTAGTAAAAGTGGGGAGAATCCACGTTTCCTGCGTAGGACAAATTGATTGATAAATAATGTTATGAACAGAAGTAAGGTTATGATGTGTGGTCTGTGGTTATGATGTGAAATGTTCTTTTTACATCACTCACAGCCAGATAAATCTCAAAATGATCTGAGATTACTGGTAAAAAGAACACAGTTATTTTAAACTCGACCCTAATTATAGTAGATTAAGAAAAAGAAGCAGAATTTGGATTGATGGTGTTTTGTATTTAAATTTGAGTCATACTTAAGATATCAGGACTATTGGTATATCGTGAAGGATAAAATATACCAATCTGAGGAGCTGCAAAAGCAGTAGTCTTATTGGTTGTTTTCTCTTACAAATTGCCAACAAATAATTGATGTAAATTCATATTCAGTTTCTAAGCCGGTTACCAAGTTCTCAACATGGATTGTATTGTGTAGGAATATGATTGCTTAAATGATTCCTTTGAATACCGATGTGGGGTTAAATTCACTTTATTATGCATATTCTAAAATGATATGTATTTGTTCTTCATAAAGAAGAAAATAGGTTTTGCAGGAAGGGGGAAAAAAACTTTGGATAACCCTAATCTGTTGTATTCATTTATATATTTTGTCATACTTGTACATGCCTAAAAAAGCATCTTTGTGATGAATTTGTATACTAATTACTTACAAGAAAACTATTGTACTTAATTATGCCACAGTATGTAGTAGGCAAACTTAATATAAATCATGTTAATCGAAATACCCTGTTGATTTGTTTATAATCTAAAGAGAAGAGTTATTAGCCAGGTAGGTTATGCTGTGGATTGTTCGGGATACTTAAGAAATAATTTATCCATCTTCTACAATAGGAGATAGTATTACAGAGACGATTATGCTGAAATTGCCAAGACGAAAGCATGACAAAATGTATAAAACTGTAATGAAGACTTTTTACTCATTCAACTTTGTATCTGACTACTCTAGTCTGCTGGCTTAAAATAGAACTCACAAGAGGCATAAATCATGTGTTTCTCAGCGGAGTGGTGAAGAAGTATAGATACGAAGATTGTGTAGTTAAATCATTACAATATTTGTAATTGCACTTTGTGTTGCAGTAGATGTTTTTCATTAAGCAGCGAAGTCCTCAGGTTCTTGACATAGAAAAATTTATTATTTTGGCCATTTGTTTTTAAACAAAAGCAACAGAGTGGAAAAATATTAAACAGTTTGATTATAACATAATTCTTGAAGAAACATGGATTTTAAATCGTGAGCATTTTCAAACGATTGTTCTATTTTCAACTGGAAAAGGTGAAAAAAGTGTGATGACGATGATTAGATCTCGACAAGAGCAACTGTGTTTTGTTGATATCGAGAATTTAATTTGGTCGCAGTAGCCTTAGTTATGAATTTCGACTAACAACATTGTAAACAGCAGAAAGTATCGATGCTGTTTGGAAAATAATAATGGCAGTTCGACATTTAACATATAGGGAAATTGCTTCACTCTTGGAGATCGACATGAAACAGATAAATCAAATTTTTCATAATCGCTTACGAAACGCCTTAACACCCGCATTTAGAGCTAGGTAGAATAGTGTTTTACCCGCATATTACATCAAATTTATTTTGGGGTTAAACTGCACGAGGCAACAAAATGTGTTGCTAAGTTATTAGGGCTACACTTACCTGCTTACCTGCGATAACTTGCTCCTAATGCTGCTTTGAAACAGCTGTCTAGAGATTTTGTGGTTACTTCCTATTGTCGTGGTGTTTGCCTGACTGTAGTCCTCTTTACCGATACGATATACGATGATAATAGAATGGGAACAGAAGTGGGGAATCACATGTCGATAAGTCAAAGCACTACAACACATGTCAACACTCGAAGTCGTTAGTTAAGTCCTCTATTTCGATACATTCGCTCCCACGAGAGGTTAAAGTTCTCTGATGCAAATTGTTGGGTACAAAGTCATACAAGGCGTGAGAAAGAAATGCAAGCTTAGCATTCTCTCAAACCACTAAGATAAGCGAATGATCGAAGTTTTCATGCAAACCAAAACTTTGTGTGGTTTTCACGTATGTCTGCATTAACACACTAGAAAGCTGGGAATTTCCCCGTATGGGGTTTTTAAAAGTCGTCTGAACCTAATGAATACAATAAATGTTAAAACTTTATAAAAAAAGTGTAACGCCTAAGTGTTAAAAAATTATGTTCATCTTGAATTCGTTGTAATTTAACTCGAGCAAAAATATCTTCTTGTTAAACGATGTCACGAAATGTTTACATGATGTAATTCAGGAATATCAAATTTGGTATATACAGTAGAGACTCGATAATCCGAATCAATTAAAACCACTGCGATTAGGATTAACAAAAAATTCTGATTACTGAAACAACATTATATTCAACTAAAAATGTATGCAGCATTTATTAGCAATAGGAACCATATAATGAAACAATTCTAAAATAAATAAACTTAAATGCTTGATAAAGCATATCTTGAAACAATAACTATTTTAAAAAATCTGTCCGTTTTGTTTACCTTTTAGAACATGTGTGAAGTTTTACAGTGACTTCTTGTCTTAATTCTTTAAGCAAAAGTGTGTTTTAAAGAAATGTTGTTTTCCTATGCCTGCAGTTAAGTAGTTCATTACCTCTCTATATTTCATATTTACTGTTATTTTTTCTCGCATTTCTTCCTTCGCCTTATCTCATCTGACCCCTTGTCAATTAAAGCAGCACTTGCATCCTCCTGAAGGTACTGGTCTTCAGTGTGTTCGACCCAATGAATGACTGCATTTTCTGAAAGTGGTGGAGCTTTTGATATTGTTTCCAACATATCTCGATCCATAATACCCAAAAATAAGTCACTAAACTTTTTCTAGAAAATAGAGGCTTAATTAATGTTGTACAATTTGGTGCAAAGAATATTGCATACACATGCCCATTCTCACAAATTAACTGTTGCTCCTCGCTACAATGACTTGGTGCATTATCAGCTAAAAGTAGCGCATTCTCAGGAAGATTTTCACTTCTTAAAAATGTTTTAATCTGTTTGCAAAACGATTTGTAAAATCAATCCTTGAAGATAGTGGAAGTCATTGTTACATTTATTTTTCAGCATAAATCAAATACCCTATATAATAGTGTACCTGTTCAGATTAAGCCCACTTTAACATAATTTTAACTCAAATCCATTTTGCTTGTAAAACGAAAATTTATTCGATAAATTAAATAGTCAATACCTTGTTTTAGATATCCGTTAATTTGTTAAACATTCCGATAACGTATAACGTATAATTGCTTTCACTTGTGTTTCCCTTCTAAAGACTTTTCAAAATAATGGATCCTACTATTATTTGATAGCGTGTTTTCCAGTTCGCTAATCGTGCTTTTATAACACGAGAATTGCAGTTCGAACTCGTGTTATTTGAACCAATTTTTAATTTGATTCTGCAGCTTGTGCATTGAAATATTTTCTACATTACTCTTCTCAGTACTTCAAGAGCGGTGCACGTTTTTTTGTGCAACAAGTAGGAGGTACCTGGCGTGTATCGGTGAGTTTTTCCACGCTTACCCATCCTAATCAGATTCTTTTTTTAGCTCTTAGCTGGAGACCAAATTGGTTCTTTCTTATGTAGGCCCAACTGTTCTTTGCCACAGATCAACTTCCATTGCCTGTAGATCGCTAGTGCTGTTATGGTAACAGGGTAAATAGATCCCGATGACCGTGGCAATGCGGTGCTGATACACTCCCGAACGCATGCAAGCTAAGTATCCCGACAAATACAGGTATACAACTTGTTTTCTTTTGTGTATATCAAGGACATACTCCTTATCAGTGTTGGGTGTAGTTATGTGATTAGAAACGTGACACTGTAGGACTATTGTTTGTTGCTGCGAATCGATATTATCGCTCTACAGGTGTGATGTACCATTGTTAAAAATGTTTGGGCAAAAGTTCCCACATGCTTATTCTTTTCGACTGATTAGTTTATTTTACAAACGGTATTATGTACAATTTAAAAGAATGTTTGACAAAAGCTTTCACCCGTTAATTCTTTTCTACTGATTAGTTTATTTTACAAAAAAAGTATTATGTGCAATTTTAAAAACTGTTTGCTGTGGGAGATTTTCAAAAGCAAACCAGACTCGTCGTTCGGCATTATAGATTTGAATTGGAAGAAACGTTTTTATTTTATTATTTTCACTAGTTAGTTTGTCAATAAAGGGCTACACAGCAGTTTCATCGTTTGAAAGCTTTTCTCTGCATATTTTAAGATGTCTAAATCCATGACGTGTTTTGAACTTTAGAAGCCAACCTCTACTCGTGATAAATGTATCTCCAAAAAGAGTGGTTGTTTGTTTTATCTCAAAAACTGAAAATATAACTACTATTCCTTTAGAAACTTGCAGTTTCTTTCAAGAGTTCTCTAAACTACAAAAAAGTAATAGGAAACATCGTTTCATTCTGGATCAGGATGATGTAAACTCTCATATGCCACAGTAAACAACAAGTTATTTGACAAGTCAAATGGTAGAATTGGTGTCTTATTCTACATACAGCCTTGATTTTAAGTATTAATGACTTCTTTGCATTTCCAAAAATCAATTTTGTTGTTGTGGGATTGTTAAGGCTTTATAAGTATTTTGGTTGTAGTGTAGTATGCCAATCACAATTAATTTAAGTCCTTAAACTATTCCCACCTAGAAACCCTCCATTATCCCTACCTTTAGTGCAACGACATAAAAGGGTTGGTAATGTACGAGTGGACGACTATTCATCTTCGTTCTCGCTTGGCTTTGGTTCGTGATTTAGTTCGGTGCATCGAGCATCAGTAATTAGCAACAATTAGTGAACATTATACATACAGTCCATAATTATCTGATAGCAGTGCAAGTACAATCAACCACTACAACCAGTGAAAGGTAGGTGATATATTCCTTTAAATTATCATTTCCTTTGTGTGATTGTAAATGCAAATTAACATTTTGATTAACATTTTTGGTCCTTTGAGCAAATATTTGGCTTATTAATTGGTTTATTATTGGCATTTATTATTGGCATTCATTTTAACTACATTGTTAATTGCTCTTCGCTTAAATTAGGGGTTGACCGCATTTAGAAGAAAAGTGTAGTCACACCACCAGTTTCATAGTCAATTGTGTAAAGTAACTTATAGTAGATGCAATCTCGCATTAAATTTGAAATTTTGTACTGATACAGAATCTTATAAAGCCTTAAAATGACAAATCTTTGTAAATTTTAGGGATAGTTAACGTAAGAATTTGTAGTCAGAAAAGTGTTTAAGCAATACAGTTATTTTAAACTTGTAATTCAAGTTCGCTAGAGAATTCAGGTATTCGTAAAACCGGGTAGAATAAAACCCTTTGCTCTTTGTCATATTGAAACTTGCAAGCTCCCGTTAGGCACGTTGTAGTAAAAATTCTTTAACAGGTAGTTCAACATTACCCTTGGTATATCCTATTATTAGGTGAACAAACCCTTCATTTTTGTAGCTGAAATCAATATAAAATCGATATTAGTAACCTTGTTCGTTAGGATGGCACATATTTCATCGGATAGGTTGATAGTGGATTTAAAGGCCGCACTCGATAGATTATCTGATATATCTGGTGCGATAGATAAATTGGAGCATATTAAAGGCAATTGTATTTCTGTTAATATTATGGCTGAAAGCGCCTTTGATATCAAAAACGATGTAGATACTGCTTATAAAACGTGCATATTGGATGAGGACAACTCTGAATTATTAAATGAAGTTACAACATTAAGAATTGAAATAGATAGGTCTTTGTTAAACATTAAAATTATTAAGGCACAATTTGATAATATATCCACTGCTGAAAATGCTTGACTGAAAATATTACTAGCATCGGCTCATGTACTAATATTCGTCTCCCTCGGATAGAAATGAAAAATTTTCTGGAAAAATAGAACATTTCAAGAGTTTATTCAATTTTTTAATAATTTAGTTCATGAAAATAATCAATTGCTACCGATCGAAAAGTTCTATTTTTTAATTGATGCGTTGGATTTTAAGTCTAGAGAACTCATTAGACATTTGCAAATTTCGAATAATAATTATATGCTAGCTTATTCAATTATTGTGGAAAGGTTTAATTCAAAACGTTTAATTGCAAACACGCATTGGAATGCTTTAGAATCGTCACCAAAAGCAAAATTTAATTCACATACAGATTTAAGAGAATTGCTTAATTGCTTTACGGAAAATATATCAAGCTTACGTCAAACTAAGATTGATTTGCTCGACTTCGTATTGTTTAATTTGTTATCAAAAAAGGTAGATACAAATCTTTTGAAAACATTTGAGTTAGAAAATACATCAGACATTCCATCTTATGATCAATTAAAATTATTTCTAGAAAAACATTGCAAGGCATTAGAAATTAGCAATATGGTTGTTTCCGATACACCGTCCAAATTTAATACGTCCATTAAACAAACCATATCATCTAGTGTACCTTCTAAACGTTCCTTTGAATATTCAAAACCCCAAGTTCGAAAGTCATTCGTAACAACTTCATTCGCTCAGAAATGCAGTCTTTGCAGTGGTACTCATAACTTATACCAATGTGAAATGTTTCTGAATAAATCGCCACAAGACCGTTATAACTTTGTTAAAGACAAACACTTATGCATTAATTGTCTTCGCAACTCTCATATGGTTACACGCTGCTCTTCCAAACTTGTTTGTAAAAAGTGTGCAAGGGTCATCATACTTTATTGCACTTTGAAAACCCTACAGTTGCACAGAAACCTGCAATCACTCAGGCAACAGATCAACTTCCGAACCCACCTGCAACACTACTACAAGTACGTTGTTATCATCTAGATCGTCCAACACAATGACGTTATTAGGCACCGCAAGAATTTCAATTACAGATGGGTTTGGTAAAGTTCAGACAGTAAGAGCACTTGTAGATAGTGCATCAATGGAAAATTTCATGACTGATAAGTGTTGTCGACGCTTAGGTTTAAGAAAATCGAATATTTCAATGAAGGTTGAAGGCTTAGGTCTATCTGCTTCTCATGCGTATGGACAAGTATCGTGTAAAATTAGTCCTCAAGGTAAAACTGTTCCAGAGTACAGTATTGATTGTTTTGTTTTACCAGACATTTGTGGAACCCTTCCTTCATCAAGGATCTCACCAAATAGTTGGCCTCACATAGTTGGATTAGATTTAGCAGATTCGGACTTCGACAAACCTAGCCATATCGATTTATTGTTAGGTGCAGATTTGTTCGCGTGTTTTATTAAACGCAACTCGCATTGGGTCACTAGAAGAACCCGTGGCAATTCACACTACCTTTGGGTGGATATTAACAGGAAGGTTCTTTCTTCTGTTACATCTCGTATATCATTAGCTGCACTTGTAGAAGATGCTAACATTACTCGATTTTGGGAACTGGAAAATATTCCAGATTCTAACAAATTATCTCCTCATGCGGAAATTTGTGAAAGGCATTTTGTGGACACTCACAAGCAGGATGACACCGGTCGTTTTATTGTTTTGTTACCTTTCAATGGTCCTGAACCGCTATTTGCTGGCTCTCGGAAATAGCACTCAAGATTTCTTTCACTAGAACGCCGTTTGAAATAAATCCTCAACTGTATAATTCGTACAGAGAATTTATGCAGAATTATATCGATAGTGGTCACATGTCTCGTATTGTATCGGATTCAACTCGATCGTCTACATTATCGCCGGTATATTACATACCACATCACGCCGTGTTCAAACCAGACAGTACAACTACAAAACTTCGTGTCGTATTTGATGCTTCAGCCAGCGCTCAAAGTGGAGGGTCTTTAAATGATCATTTACTCGCAGGCCCCTCTTCAAAAGATATCATGGAGTTGTTATTACACTTTCGTTTACATTCTGTAGTTTTAACTGCGGACATTAAGCAAATGTATAGACAGATTCTTATTTCTACTAGCCATCGAGACTATCAACGTATAGTTTGGAGATTTAAGTCCTCGGAGTCTGTTATCGATTATCAGCTAAACACTGTTACATACGGCATCACATCATCACCATTTTTAGCCATGCGTGTAATTCAAGAACTTGCAAAAAGTCAATCGTTACGTTTTCCTATTGCTTCCAAGATTTTAGAATCGGATACGTACGTGGATGATTTGATTACAGGGTGTGATTCGATAGAGGATGGCAAACGACTCGTGTATGAATTAAACCAAATTTGCCAATCAGGTGGTTTTATGTTGCGAAAGTGGAATAGCAACGTGCCAAGTGTCATTGGCCATTTACCTGATTCCGTTCGGTATCAGCAAGCATTTTGTTTGAAGAGGTAAACAATACTTCTCAAAAATTTTAGGACTGCAATGGCAACCATTGAGTGATATGCTGTTTTACAATCTTAATATCGTTGATCGGCCTTGTACCAAAAGGAATATGGTTTCGGAAATTGCAAGGATCTTTGACCCTCTGGGGTTATTATCACCATTGGTCTTCTTCAAAACATTTGATTCAATCTGTATGGATATTAGGAATTGGCTGGGATGAACTTCCTCCCAACAAATTGTTTTAAAATGGAATCTGTATCTTCAACAATTACCCGAGTTATTGAAAATTGAAATTCCTCGACGGATTCTTTGCGATAACCATCAAACTGTACAAATTCATGCATTTTGTGATGCATCGGAAGCTGGATATGCAGCAGCAGTTTATCTCCGCTGTGTCGATGAGAAAGGGAACATCCAAGTATCATTGGTCTGTGCCAAATCTAAAGTCGCACCAACCAATCGTATATCATTACCTCGATTAGAATTGTGTGGTGCAGTGTTGTTGTCGAACTTGGTCGAGTATGTGCAAAATACGTATAGAGATAATTTAGTATTGGACGATACATTTGCGTGGTCAGATTCCACAGTAGCATTAGCATGGATTCGATCTTCGTCGTATAATTGGAAGACCTTTATTAGCAATCGTGTCTCGCATATCCAAGAACGAGTGGCTCCATCATCGTGGCATCATATTAAATCACAGGATAATCCTGCTGACTGTGCATCAAGAGGATTATTAGCTGCTGAGCTTGTTAATCATCCTTTGTGGTGGACGGCTCCACCATGGTTACTATTACCTAAAGAGAATTGGCCTGCTCATATGGAACCAACTCTTACAGATCACACTCAGATGCACATTGAAAAAGAACTTTATCCCTTAATATACACGTTGCAGATCATTTCGTAGACTCGATGGTAAATCAATTTTCAGATTTGCGAAAAATATGCAGGATTCTGGTATATATTTGTCAGTTCATTCGTAACTTGAAAGTTCGTGCAAATTTGGATATTCGAAACTTAGAACAATTATTGGTCTCCCCCGAACAGTATGCACTTCATTTATTAATAAAACGGGTTCAAGAACAAGTTTTCAGTCAGGACATTGATATCATTCGAAAGGAAAACTTAGTAATAAACAACTTCGACCTCTCAGTCCTTTCCTTGACAGTGATGGGTTGTTAAGGGTGGGCGGCCGGTTGCGAAATGCAGACGTATCTTATGATACAAAATTTCCTTTGCTACTTCCTCGGTCACACCGGGTGACAGAGCTCATTATTCGAGATTGCCATACGAAATATTTACACCCTGGACTTAGAACTACTCATTTCTTGTTAGTACAAAATTTTTGGATTCTGTCTGCAAAAAGGGCTATTCAACAGTGCCTAAACTCTTGTATTCGATGTTTTCGTCAAAACCTATTTCGCTATGCCCTCCTATGGGCGACTTGCCCCCCGCTAGACTTACTGCCGGTAAAGCGTTTCTACATACTGGGGTAGACTACGGTGGACCCTTTTCTATCACCATGAATCGTATTAGAGGTGCCAAATCATTGAAAGCTTATGTTTGTTTATTTGTTTGTCTTAGTACAAAAGCGATACATCTGGAGTTGGCATCAAACCTATCTAAAGAAGCCTTTATTGCAGCTTTACGGCGGTTTGTAGCACGCAGAGGTAAATGCTTGCAAATTCATAGTGACTGTGGAACAAATTTTATCGGAGCATCTCGGGAACTAATCGAATATATGAAGCAGTCATCTGAAACGGAAGGTATTCACTTTGTTTTAATCCTCCGTCGGCTCCTCACTTTGGGGAATGTGGGAAGCTGGGATAAAATCTGTAAAGTCCCATCTCAAGAAGGTGGTAGGCGAACAAATTCTCTCGTACGAAGAATTTAACACCATTCTAGTTCAAATTGAAGCCATCTTAAACTCCAGACCTTTATGTCCAATGAGTAACGATCCCACTGATTTTTCATTCTTAAGTCCTGGTCATTTTCTGAACGTAGAACCAGTGTCTGTCATTCCCGACCCTAATGTCTTAGATCTGAAACTATCTTCCTTAAATCGTTGGCAACTGGTTCAACGTATTCAGCAATCATTTTGGAAACGGTGGCATTTGGAGTACCTACACACTTCAACAGAAAACCAAATGGTTTTCTGCTAATTATTCGTTAATGGTGGGAACGTTGGTGTTGATTAAGGATACTCAGTGTCTCCATTACAGTGGAAAATGGGACGTATACATACGTTGCATTATGGAAAGGACAATGTTTGTCGTGTGGCTACCGTGGCAACATCCCAGGGACTATTTAAAAGGCCCGTGGTAAAATTGTGCCCTCTCCCATTTCAGAGGCAACTTAGTATTATAGTTAGTATATTAGGGTAAGTTAACTTTTAAATTTACGATTATATATATATATATTTTTTTTTTGCTCGTTTAGACACACTTAGAAAATAAGTTCCTAATACTTATTTTGGTGGGCGGTATGTTAAGGCTTTATAAGTATTTTGGTTGTAGTGTAGTATGCCAATCACAATTAATTTAAGTCCTTAAACTATTCCCACCTAGAAACCCTCCATTATCCCTACCTTTAGTGCAACGACATAAAAGGGTTGGTAATGTACGAGTGGACGACTATTCATCTTCGTTCTCGCTTGGCTTTGGTTCGTGATTTAGTTCGGTGCATCGAGCATCAGTAATTAGCAACAATTAGTGAACATTATACATACAGTCCATAATTATCTGATAGCAGTGCAAATACAATCAACCACTACAACCAGTGAAAGGTAGGTGATATATTCCTTTAAATTATCATTTCCTTTATGTGATTGTAAATGCAAATTAACATTTTGATTAACAGGGATTTAAACACCAACTTTGTTATTAATACTATGCCTATGGCTGCTCAAGGAGATTGCATGCATTTGGAGTAGGTTATAGGTACTCCAAAATTATGCAAATTATATTTTAAAAGTTTGGTTCATTAATTTTTTGTAGTATAATCAATTTATTACGAGTTATTTGTTGACCATTAACCACTAAAGATTAAGCCACAAATTTCCTATTACTTTTTCTGATAATTTTGCTTTGTTTAAGTGAACAGATTTGTTATACTTATAAAATGGAAGTGGGTATTAAGAATATTGTAATCATCAATTTCTGATAACTTCATCCAAAATTTGACCTTCTCATTAATGCTAAGTTATCTTTAATGTAGCCTCAATATAATAATTACGATTAGTCTAAAGTGGCCGTTGCACTAAAAATATATTTATCATTTCTTATTATAATTATGTTATCTTTTTTCAAATATTGACCTAAACATTGAGCACAAATGAGCATTTAAGTTATTTTGTAATCTTTCTTATTATAAATTAATGTAAGCAAGAAATATATTAATTGTGGATGTCATCATTGCGACTGGCAACAATTATTATAGCTCCTATTTTTTGCTGATTTTAAACTAATGAATTCTTTAGTAAATTATAAAGTATTTTCACCACTCTTTGACAAATCATAACTCTGTGTGTGCGTGTGTTTGTATATATATATATATATATATATATATATATATATTGCTGTGTTATTTTATTATATTCAACAAACCCCTACGATGGGCGTCATAAATTGCTGTTATTTCAGCCCCTACGATGGTCATCATTAAAAGCTGTGATACTTCTTTATTATATTTAACCCCACGACTTGGGCGTACATAAAATGCTGTGTTATATTTTTCACCCCACGATTGGGTCTATCATAAATTGCTGTGATATTTTTATTTTTGTCCCTTTGATCAATCAAGCACCTATGATATGAAATGTGAAGTTACGGATTTTCTTTGCCTCAAGTAGCTGATTCAATTAAATAAAGCAATTCTACAATACACAATATAATGATTAAATATTTACAACCTTTTTGAAATCTTACCCTTTTTCAGAATATTTGCATATACCAGATTTAAGAAATTGAAGCCAGCAAAACGAGCCTGTTTGTGTTTAGAGACCTTTTGAAACGTTTCAAGATGCCTAACCTTTCATAAATTGATCAATGAAATTAATGTTTTGTTGACTCTTACATGTACCAAAATATTGAATTAAAACAGTTTTCAGTAATAAATTATATCAATACGGCTAACCTGGAATGGTCCCATAGTTCCTCTGCATCTCCCAAGAGTTCTCGTGCCCAGTCTGAACATTCAGAGTCGAATTTGGAAGTAGACATCAAACCAAAGTACTATCCAAATCGTTATTCAAAATCCCATAAGTTAATCCAATTTAAGATTCAATTTGTATATCAGTAAATAAAAGGTTTTCCATCTCCGTAATTAACAAGACAGTAATAGAACATTTACCATGTAAGTAATTACCAAAGTAATTTAACCAGAGTATTCTCCAGAGAATATACCAGAGAATTAACCACAGCCCTGTTTTATTCATGTTAGAAATTATATTTTTACTAAGTTGTTGTTTACTTACGTCTATAATAGATCGGCTCACACTTGCACAATTTTTACACTGTTCAAAATGATTTTCATTCACTTTCGTATCTGGTTACATAGATTATTTAGCACTTCTGAGTATCGTCGTAGCCCAGTTTAAAATGTATACTAAACTCGTCGCTCAATTGTTATCGTATTTATAAACCGTACCTCTTGTTTCCTATTCGTTTATTCACGTATTGGGGCGACACCTTCTGCGTTTATCTTTTGTGTACTCCGGGAAATTTTACCAATTGTATAGTTCAAATACTTGGATGAACGCTTAAATTGTCACGTATTCATTTACATACCATGATGTTTAATTGAGAAATCCACGAATTTTCGTTTATTTAGTCAGGTATTCATTGTCGATTGCTTACTCTAATCTAAACCGAAATGAATTTGGTGTTTGTTTATTTCCTAGTTAAATTGGATTTTTGAACAATTGTAATACTTTATGTCACGTACGATGTATTCAAATTAATGCATAATTTTAGCCTGTGTATATGATGAAATATTTAACTCACTTGTTAAATATTTATCAAGGTTTTCCGTTGATTTAATTTTGGTGCATTTCGTTACGTTTTTAAATCTTATCTTTGCACGTAACTACTCTTGGATATTTCTATTTCTTATGCGTTTAATCTCTTGTACTTTTATATACAGTGTGCTCTCAACTAACAAATATGTATAGTGACCTATTACTCTTATAGTACCTGTAATTATGTGATTTTGTTAACTGGAAGTTTCTTTTATTTATTCTACGACCCCTGTGACTTAAACTACGTTATTTTTACATCCCTATTCCTATTTTGATCTGTACTATACCTATACACCTATTCATTCTAAATTTTATTACCATTATGTTATTATAATCTATCAATATTTCACTCCATATTTATCCATATTTTCCTATTTACATATACTATTCTTATTTATCATATACTTTTCTTATTGACCATATACTTTTTCTTATTTACATATACTTTTCCTATTTATTATATACTTTCCTATTTATCATATTTTTCTTATTTACATATACTTTTCTATTTATCATAGACTTTTCTTATTTTCACACTATCTATTATGATCTACTAATATTTTACTACATATACTTTTCCTATTTACGTATAATTTTTCTATTTACATACTATCCATTATGATCTACTAATATTTCACTACCTATTTATCGATATTTTCCTATTTGCATATACTTTTCCTATTTATATATAACTCGTCATCATCTCTTCATATTTCTCCTGTCTCTATATTCCTATTCATATACCTTTCTTATTTATTATCAATTTATACAACGTATCTTCATCTCTTCATGTTTCTAATAAACCCCTTCTATTTATCTATCCCAACTTATTTATATCTTTTCTTATTTCTCATAAACATCATCTTTTCCTATATCCAATGAATCACTCCTATCTACATCAACCAATACTACTCCTACTTATCCTACACCTCTCCTAATTATTATTGACCTATCCTATGCTTTATTGTTTTTAATATTTCCAATAAGTTTTATTCCATTAACCCATACTACTCCTACTTCCCTAATTATTTTTAACCTATCATATGCTTCATTGTTTTCTCATATTTACAATAAGTTTTTATTAATTACTTATACTTCCAATTTCATAAACCCATCTATGCCTTTTTGTCGTCTAGTATTTCCAATCTATGCAATTTTCTATTCCTAAACCCATCCTAATTTATTAATATCCCTATTTAATTCTCCTATTTGTCTATACCTATCCTAATTTATGATCATGTCCCTATTTCCACTAATTTATTTTACAGTATATACACTTTTCTCCATTATTAAATTTTTTTCTGCAATGAGCTTGTCTTTCTTGTTTCCTTTATATGCGCTTTTTCCAAACTTATTTCCTGTAGTTAAATTATCATTATAGTTTTTCCCTTTAATGTATCCTCTTTCATATCCCAAAACTTCTCCAAATTTTAACCTATCACTCCCAAATTCTTCATTTGGTTCCCATATACCCTTATTTTCCAACGAACCAAAAGGAACCATTTCACACTTATACTTTTGCCCTTTTATATAAAACCCGATATATTTTCTTGATTTTCTTGCAGGTGGAATTTCTTTAAATGTCTCCGTGTCTATAACTTCTGATTTCTTCACATATCCTGTTGCTATTATTCTGGATTCTGATCCCATTAATTGTGAATTTTTCTCTAATAGTGTCTTCACCATATCCTTCACTTCTCCTGGACATTTTATTTTATCATTAATATTCCCCTTTATATCAACTTCACTCTCAAATTTATTAATATTTAAACAGTCTCCTTCGACTTCAATGCTCTCCTCATTATCCTATTTTATATTCCCCCTTTACCTCTTTTGCCTTTCCTGCGGCATTAATTTTTAATCCCAACTTATCTATTATGTCCATACCAAATATTGGATGTACTCTTAACCCCGGCACTATTATGAATTCATTCTCAAATTTTATCTTACCCATTTCACATTCCAGAATTATTATTTTGCTCACACTTGCAAATCTCTTGCTATTTGGTGCTATTAAATTAAACTTCCTAATGGGCATCATATTCCTTATTAATTTTTCATGTTTAACAAAATCCTCAGACACTAACGACGCTTCTGCTCCTGTATCAATGAGTGTTCCACCTCGACTATTTCCAATTCTCAATTTAATTATCGGTAATAAGCTTTTATTCATTTCCTTTTCCATTTCACATTTTATATATTCACGCTGGTGTTCGTATTCTTTTATTTTTAAGGGCTTACTTGGTTTGTCCTCTTCAAAAATCCTGATTCGACGTAGATGGTCTGGCCTGACTCGTAACTTCTGCATAGGTACGGTTCATTCTTGTAGGTTGTGCTGATTGTTCCCGATGTGCTTGTAGCGTACACTGATTTATGCTTCTGTCGTGATTCGTTTGTTCTGTTTCTCTTCTTAGCGTGTCTCTTGTGTTCCAGTTCCTTCTAAAATTATTATCATTGTAGTTGTTGTAATTGTTTCTATAAAAATTTCCCCAATAATTTCCCCTATTATTCGATCTGTTGTTTTCTGTGCTTCTTTGCATTCTACCTAAATTTTCTCACTGTCTTGGTACCATTCTACTTTCCGCTACACGACTTTGTCCTAACTCATCACAACGTTGTAAATATTCCAAGAAGATTTCCCTATTTGCTATGTTTTGAATCGTCACATAATGATCTTATCTCTTCACCAAAATGTCCCGCTAAGTACTTTATGGTTTGTGTTTCTTCCATCGGCGGATCTAGTTGCTTTGCTATACTGAATTTTTGTATGGCGTATAGTTCTCGTGTCATCCCTAAGTTCTGATTATATTTTCCTGTAATTAAATTATCTCGCGCCTTGTATTGGCAATGCCATCTACACTATCACGTCGGAGACTGGAAACAGTCTTCGATAGTTAGTTGCTTATTCTTGAGTATAAAGAGCGCATGAGAAATATTTGCACTATAAATACACTTTAATTTGTGTATTATTTTAGAACTTTAGTTGGTTGTTTTGCAAAAAGATATGCGTCCGTCTGATGATCTGCAAGAACAGTGAAACCGGTCACGGGCTTGTCTTTTTGCAAAATAACCAACACTTTATATATTGATTTCGATCCTCTATGCTCGAATTACTTTCTCCATGCTAGGCAAAATTATTCGTTAGTTTTGTACTGAATGTTTAAAATTTGTAATTTTTATAATGCGTACAATATAAGAAATTGACATTCAGTAAATATTTAAATGATGAAGGCAGAGATACTAGTAATTGATAGCAAAGAACTATTTCACATAAGTCACTTTGCCACATTCTCGGCATCCCATTTGCAGGCTAAGATTAGTATGAAAATGATTCACGTTTGGGCAAAGTTTGCTGCTTCATGCAGTCGCTTCCTCGCTATAAAAAAATATCTAATTGCTTAGCCAATCGCTCATATTCAAGTTTGTTCAGTTGTGCTCTGATTCACTTGTGATGCGATATTTTTTACACTCGTCTATGACAGGAAATAAGGCATGCCAAACCAATGAAATGCAGGTGTAAAATCTGTTTGTAGCATACAATATTATTGTCAAACGATAGTTACAGATAAACGTTCTTAGAGCCAGATGTGGTTCTGCAGAGGGCACAATATTGCACAAATTTTAATACAATGAAAGAACAATTGAATTATTTACAAAACGGCTGATCTTTGATTATAAAGGTAGGTTGAGATATGCCTAGTGTACTTTGCTTCTTGGTAAACCTTCTCTATCGGCTAAATGTACAACAGGTTCTTATTAGGTGCAAAAGTTGTTTTTCTGTACAAATTTTTACAGTGAAGTTGATTGTTGAAACCTACAACTGTTTTCGAACAAGATAAAAATATTTAAAAGGACAGTAGAAATTCATATGTAAACGTCGCTGCATACTTCAACATGCACTTACTGTATATGTCGATCTGGTAAGATAGTTCAAGATAGATTACAGGAGGGTTCATGTCGTTCACTTGGAAACCCATGCACTTACTGTATATGTCGATCCGGTAAGATAGTTCAAGATAGATTACAGGAGGGTTCATGTCGTTCACTTGGAAACCCTCGGAACCTACCAACCATCGAATGTTTTCATTGGTTGGGGCAATAACTGCACATTCCTTCAAACGTGAAAAAATGCGTGTTTATCTGGTCGCATACAATAAACTATAGATCCTTCACCTGTAGTGCATATGAACTGAACAACCGCAATCTCGTGCGTAATAATCTAATTTATACTATAATAATAACGATGGGAAATAATGCTTTCCTTTTTGGATTTAAAAAATTTTGTTAAACCAATAATGCATAATAACAATAACAAGAGTAGCTAAAAAGCACTTGGCAAATTTGAAATTTTTAATCAGATATCAAATCGATCGGGTTAACCACTTTATATTTTATTTCTCTATTTATTGATTTTAATGCTATAACTTTTTTTATGATTACAGATTGATACATATGCCCCTGGATTATACGAAGCCTCACAGAAAGCTGTTGTTGACACGTGGTCGACATCTGTAGTGTATTGTACCAAAAGTATAAATTACTTGAAGAAAGAAGTTTTTGTGTAAGTTTTTGTTTTTAAATTTATTATGATCTTAGTAAATATGTAATTTAAATATTTACCTACCGCGTGAGGGTATCCAATTAACAATAAATAATAAATGGCAGGACCTCTAGCACTATCGACCCTCACGTTTGGGACATTGCCTGCAAGCTGCAGCAGTCGGTGAGAGGAGGGTTCATTAAACAAACACACTACTGACGAAATTCCGATTGTTTTATTAAATGGGCTACTAACTAAAACTTCACCTAATTACATATGCATACAAAATATACAGTAATTAACATTATTTACAATAGGGCGCCACCATGGGAATTAAACGCCCATGGACCAATCATGTAATAGCTCTCGTCGCACTTTGTTCGTGGGCGATGAACCAAGATTGCAGGACAGAAAATAAATCACTTCACAGGGGCTAATCTTTTAAAGTATCTGGCTAGCACAAACACAACTTAACTAAACAAAACTAAAATCCTTATTTTATGAATATTAATAACAGTTATGGGTGAAACCAACCCCAATACAATAATTAATTAATTCTACCGTAGTCTACCTAACTTGCATATGGCGACAACCCTCCTTTAACCACGGGGTCATCAACACCAGGAAAAATACGACCTTCTCAAGGGTCAAATAGTACAGTAACGTGACTCCTGACCTGAGCTTTGCATACTCAGGTAATCTCGTGGCTTAGTGATTAACGGTCTCTAAAACAATAATCTAACGGATCAATTTACTTGAACTGAGCTTTAACCCGGAATTGTATTTTATGGAAGTCGCCAAGTACTGTATTTAAACAAATAACTGACTTATGCTGCATAACACAGCCTTGAGTTCATGGTAATACCACATATACTAATTACTTACTCAGAGAAATAACTAACTTAGAACATAACGGCATGCACTTGAATTCAGAGAAATAAAACACTTCACTCAATCGTGCAAATAACCGCCAGCTTTAAACTCTAACGCGTCTGGAAATAAACAACCCCCATTACACCCGGCTGGCATCCTTATATACATTTAAGTTAATTGAAAAATAACCCCTTGCCTAGCTCTCATACTCGACTTAGGATACGCCGGTCGTAAATCTTTAAGATTAATTAAACTGCCAATTGCACTAAGATAGCCACACAAGTAGATCTCGGGACTAATTTTTAGTTGAGTACTCCGCTAATTGAAAAATTCCTTCCGACCACCCAGACATAAATAGGGTCCTAGAACATGATTGACATCTAATCATAGATAGCAACTAATCTGACATGTTTAGTGCCTTTAGAAAAATTAATTAACTCTTGGATTATATCTTCCTGGAACTTCGCTAGGACGCTACTTGGGTAATCTTGCAGCCGTTTACAATTGCAGACATACTTATGCTACAAGACCTTCATTCTAATAATTAGAATGCTAAAATTATACTAGAAAATAACTGTTTTTAGAAATAATAGAACTATTAGAGCGTCATAAAACAGTATGTTACAAATAGAGTAATACAACACACTGAAGGTTATAAGAATTAACGTTTTAAAAATAGTGCAATTGGAAATGCAAAATAATCATATTGCACCTAAAGTTAAATGTTACGTATCTATGGCAACAAGCATCAAACTGCATAGTTAAGGTATCATTCTATTTTACCTAATTATTAACATAATTTATAAATTTTAAAACTTTATTATTTGAAAATGACCTTTATTTCATCAAAATTTGAAATAATCTTGTACGTTACACTACGACTTGTCAATAGACAGGTAAAAGGTATAATGCAGTAGTATATCACTTGCCTATACAGAGGGCGTAATTGTATTCACATAAATTGCAATCAAGATTATGTAAATAATTTACAAAATGAGTATACTACAATTCAGTTTTACCATAATTCCTAAATAATTAAGATAAAACTAGTTTCGGAATCCTTGATTCAATTGTTACCTATTAAAACCATACACTACGTATTGGTCGTCTAGTTAAATAGAGCCAAAGGTCCTAGTCCTCTTCTATAACTGATTCGTTGGTGGAGTTTGTGTATCTACAACATAAAAGGAACAAGTTAAAGATACGATAAATCGGGATATGTATAGAAATTTGACGGGTAAAAATCTACCATACTAATGTACGAAGCACTACTCCTCACTAGTCTTCATGGTAAGATATTTACGAACAGAATGAATCATGGCTGACGTTTTTCTTAACTGTCTACCACTCCTTGTACTTTTGCGTTCTCGTTGGTTGTAACAACGACGTCTGTTTATTTCGAAGCGTGAGAATACATAATTATAATTAATTTCCCGAGCAATGCTGCAAACTCAAAACCTCATTTACTTATAATAACATTATAAAAAACCCCGAGGATAATTACACGACCTATTTTCTGTTGGATTACATGTGTAATACCCCTGCATATTAAAACAATCTTACAAGACTAGTGTAATATACTTTAAATTAATGATTAAAAATACCCTATTATTAATTATTAAAATAAAATAGTTGTGGAAGCAAAGGAGGTATAACAATAACAGTAAAAATAGTTTTAAGTAATTCACATGGTCTGCTATCATTGTTAGATCTAAAAAAATTTGTCGTGTTTGTCGTCATCTGCAGAAAATATTTCTTCGTATCATTTCACAAGTGTGAACAGTTTACATCTTTACGGGCTGCATAAAATTTATAGCGTTTTGTAAAATTCTTGCGATATGATTATTCAACTTGTAGAAGACCACAGTTGTTGCTGATAGTGCATGATGCATGAGTTTTGTAAAGCTAGAATCAATCTTTTGTTT
Organism: Platerodrilus igneus; assembly: GCA_036346225.1. NCBI lineage: Eukaryota > Metazoa > Arthropoda > Insecta > Coleoptera > Lycidae > Platerodrilus > Platerodrilus igneus. The sequence continues at coordinate 520,047 of JARFIW010000828.1, forward strand.
AATTTAGACGTTCTTTTATTTGTTGAAATCCTTTTTAATGTTTATGTATTTTGTTTGTCTATCTATAAAATTAGTATGGAACAATGGAGTGATGTTCAATATCTGAATTTTGTGAATTATATTATCCAATGAATGTTCAGTTGTAACATTTTTTAAGTATCTCTCATCAGTTCGCTCGATGTTCTTTTACTCTGATGTTTATATATAGGGGTGGGGATGCCTGCCTGCCTGCCTGCCTAATGTAGTTTGTTTCTTTAGCAGATCCAACAGATTTATCGATGTTTGTTATCACTTTGTAAATGTAAATGGCTTCAGTATCAAATTTTCTGATCCCAACCTTTAGTGTGGGAAGATATTGTGACTTCCCTTCTTTGCCAGAGGCTAAAAGATCTCGCAAGGTTATGCACAACAGAAAATAATGCTTGGATGGTACTGAATGTGGTTGCTATTGGTCAAGTTTAATGTGAATGCGGCATGGTGCAGAGAGTAGTCGTTGATAATAGCATAAAGGGAAGCTACTACTACAAATATATAATCTGAAAGGGCATCAGGAAAAATCGCCAAACTGAAATAGCACACTAACCGTCCGTAACTGGTAGAATACTACCTTTGATTTATTTCTAATACTCCACCCAAAGGTACTACATTGGATAAGAAGCAAGTTTTTTACCTGGAAATTTTGAATTTTGCCAAACCTTTGCTGTTTCAAGCAAGGTAGGGATCTTTAAAATACCTGAACACCCACACATGGTCCTGCATTTTACCTTTCACTCGAACGAGGGCTTATTTTTTGAAAAATGCTTGCCTATTATTTTTCAAGTGGTCTGTCGGGAATCGAACCTGGGACATTGGGCGTAGTAGACACACACAAATCGATTTGGTAGAATGGCAACGTCACACTAAATAACCATCCGTCAGCAAAGCGTAGTTTGTGTGGAACCCTAGGACCAGTAAATAAAATATAACGTGGAGCACAAGGATCTTCCTACCCTATGGGGGTAGATTCAGAGAGAACACTAGTCTTATTTATAAAAGAAAACATAACAAATACTCAATTATTACATATAGTAGAATGAATATTTAGTTTTAACTTTTGCAAAAGTATCTTTTAAATTCCAGGGTATGTTAATTAACTTGGCAATATAACCTTGTGCAATCGTGTGTATTACCAATTGCATTTGCATAAAACTTAAAAATGGACATAATAGATATTGCTTACGTAAATTAATTAACTATTTATTTAAGTCAATGAACCTAAATAATGAACTTTGCATCAACGACTACTCCAAAAGATTATTAAAAAAAAGTTAATTTGTCTTCAAGTAGCAACAATAAGAACGAAAGTTAAAATCACTTATCTGATATACTGGAGGTTGTTGCTCACCAAGAAAAACAATATCACGATAGGTATTTCCATTTTCTTCAAACCTCAAAACAGTAGGATTTCAGATATGCACTCTCTGTCTCCACAGACCACAAATCTGATTATTCTTACTCTTTCGCAGGTGAGAATCCAAGAAAAATAGAATAATGGAGATACTGAATAACTATATAAACTCTAAAACTGTCCTAAAATTCATACCGGAATGGTTAGGTTTGTTGTAAGTATGACTGCTATTGTTGTCTGACAGTAGGTCCCAAAGATTGGTACAATTAAAGTATTAAGGCACTAACCCTTTGTACACACAGTTTTGGATTCAGAAAATCTAATCGGTAAGTGATTCCATCTAAAATCTCAGTAGAGTACCGTACTAAAATTCTGTATTCTGTTAGAGTACTGAAAACCGCGAATGTACTAACAAGAATGGTTGCCAACTAACCCAGTGGGACAGATAGTGTGTTTGAAAGGGGTCCGGAATGATTTTGTATGGAAATTACATACTAATCGAGAATTATTTTGGACGTCATCTAATCTCAAAGTACAAGGGCTTCTAGGGAAAAACTCCTTAAGGAGTAACAAAACAATGCCAAAACCTGAGATCAGGAAAAAGGTTTTAACTAAAAATTCACACAAGGAATAGTCAAGTACTGCTAAAACCAGCCTAAAATAAATGTTTAACAATGAGTAATATATGTATTTAGAAACGGCTAGCTAAAAGGAAGGCTTCCAAAATCAAATGCTAAATTATCTGTATATTAATTAGGCCTCTAATTGATTGCAATATATTTTATTACATCAAGGTTGGCACCCGTATTTCTTCATTAGTTGTGAAAAACGCTAGAATAGGAGTACTACTGTAACAATTTTATTTTCGCAGTAAAAGAATCTATTCATTAAAGGTAAAACGAATATTAAAATACCTTTATTAACTAAAATAATGATACGAGTAACAATCAAATTTTTACAGTATTACAATATCTAGAATCATTAGTCTATTAGTTTCGGAGTTCGTGTATTGTACAGCCACTGACGCCACGAAGAGGTTTTGACAACCCCACCGGGATCCTCCCACCATGTAAGAACGCAGCGGCGCACTCGTCGATAGTTAGAGGCAGCGTCAAGATGCAGTTGAAAAGAATGACGAGTGACCTCCGGTCGCCTTATTTTTGTGAAACATTTCCTGAGTAACGGTTAGTACATAATCCACATTTTGTATATTCGTTATCATATTAGCTAATTTAAAATTTATTTAGCGCAACGACATGTCAGAAACTGCAACGATAAATTAGAAACCACACGACTACTTTGAAATTACAATTTAGAAACCTTAACTTATGGACTACGTAATGAAAAATTATATTTGTAAATAAGATTAGACAACGGAAGATTACGCTACAAAGTAATGTTGCCTTGAATCAATGTAAGAAATCCGCTTCACTTCAACACCTGTATTAAAGCATGGAAGGCAGGAATAATTAGTAGCAGATTCAGCACGGCGAGGTTGTTTCCATCCCAACCAAGGACAACAGCCGGTAGTTGGTTCGTAGTAGATTTAAGAACTTCCTCAGTACTTCATTCTGAAAGTACATTATTTCGTTTTGTTTGTTAGAATTACAAAATGGTTATTCAGTTTACCTGTAACTAAGCTGTTTTCCCCAGTATCAAATTTGATTTCATTTAGTTTCGTAAATATGTGACTACACGTGGCTTCAGCATAAATTAACAGCTACAATTACGTCACCTGTTTGTTTGAACAATGCCGTCAACAATTGCATAATGGCTAACAGATGTTTAGTATTACAGTACTGCCACCTTTGATAAAATTAGAGAATATCTTTGTGAATATTTTGATTTCAAATTGATTTTAATATCGTTAACTTAAAGAGAAAATTTTTGTATAGTAATTTTGTAAATGACCTACACAGATCTGATTGGGTTAGTAAACTTTAGCATAACCAGTCACACTGAATTGTAATTTATTTGAGTAAGGATCAGTTGTTAAACCTTACAACAACTTTATAAGTATATCAAGTATTCATTTTATTTTATCACATTGAATTTTATTTACTGAAACAAAGAAAATTCTTTCTAGTAAATTTATAATCCACATTTAAAGTTTTTTATTCTGATCTAGTTTGATCAGACCTGATAAACAAAAACAATAAGAATTAAATTTTATAACTCCATTATGTAGAAAATATTCTTTATGCATTTTTAGGTATACTTGAGGGACGCAAATTGTGTTCCCATTTTCTATGTGACTTAATTATTATTTTTCCTTACAGGAACAGCGTCTTATTCTGTTAAGACAAGCTTTTGTGTCAGCGAAGGCGATCTTTTTTTCTTTGGGTTTCCACGTCCGCCCTTAGAAATTTGCTATGCCATTAAAATAAATCAATCTGGACTTGGTGGCGCCTGTTTGTTTTAGTTTGAGTATGACCCCCTACAGATATCGACTTACCCCCATTGCTCATAGCTCTACCCAAGGAATAGACCCCTAGTTACGTCGGAAGACTTTGTTTTGCAGACACCTGACTTGGAGCATGGTGATAATAAAGTAGTGTTCTAGTAAGTCAAGAAATATGTTTCACTGGTGCCGGCAACGTCAGGCCTTTGAGTGAAAAATTCGTTTCACTACTACACAATTGTGTTTTCATTACCCGTGCATATAAACATTGTTAAGCAAAAAACCCAATTATATCAAAAATTACTAAACTTAATGAAAAAAGTTTACGATGAACCAAATTAATTTCCAAGTTTTTAAACTAATAACAAGAACGTACTGCGGGTATGTTTATAAATTTATACAGAAAAAATGTTTATTAATATACAGTCACTATGGATGATAGTTTCAGAAGATTTATTATAGATGCTCAAGAACTCATTGGCTGTAGATACCTTTGGAAACAACTAAAATTAATGCTATTCTGGACTCATTCTGGACTCAATTCATTCTAATCAGATTCTATGGGACTTCTGGAGCTTCGGTAAACAGTTTGATGTTCTTTATTCACACGACTTTTTTCCAACAAAGTTATCTACTGAAGGAACAATTCTCATTAAGTTAAAAGGAACCATCCTGGTAGGGTATTATTTTATTAACCACATTATTCAATTTGCTACTTTATTATTCAAGGGCGAACTATACCTACTTGCATGTTATCTGTATGGGTGGTAATGACAAACTGTGCAACAAAAAATTATTGTTCCTTCATACACTACGATATTATCTTCGGCAGAATTTAGACAAATGAATTAAGAATGCAAATTGAAACTACTTCTTGTCATTTTTCTTTATCTAACATATGTAAGGTTATCTTACTCAACATTAACTTGAGCCCGAGAAAGCACTTTCATTTTCTGAATCAGCATAATGTTTGCATGTGGAACTTCTTTGTTCCAAGATAATATCATAGGTACCAGCGTTATACGTTAAGGAAATAACCCTAACCCTATTGGTGAAATTTACCAATACAGAAACTATTAAAATGAAATATGATTATAAATATTTCAAAATGTTACAAATATCTCCAATAATTCAATTCAAAGTCGACAATTTCCATTAATTAATTCTTATTTTCTCAGATTTTCCTTATCCTACAAGTTTTTTAGATTGTATGGTGGGAATTGGTGGTATTGGTGGGAATTACCAATACAAAAGCTATTACAATGAAATAGTATTATAAATATTTCAAATAGATGTCTCACCGTACAAAAATCTCTAATTCAAGCTCTCAATATTTATCCTGACAGGTGAATTATTAAGATTAGATGCTAACCGGGTCAATAACGTAACACAAAAAGAAAGCAAATCTATAAGGAAAATATCGACATGCAAAACTTGCTGATCAGAAACCAAATCAGATTTTTGTGCAGGTAAAATAACAAACAAATCTAAATGAAACTGTCAACTTAACATCACTTGCCATAGGATGATCCATAAATTAATAATAAATCAATTTGCAGAATAGAAATGTTACAATATTTTGGTTTTTGTGCTCTTGGAAGAAATTGCTATTTTTACTTCATTTTTGTCATAGATTTGTTTTTGAATTGTGGTCATTTTTTATGAATGTATTCTAGGCGTTTCGATTCCTTTTGTAGATTTTCGTTGTCACTTATCTTTCCTGTGTGCTCTACCAGAGTTGTAATAATGCCCATTATAGCATGAATTATTTTTCAACGTATATGGCATGACATATACATTTTTTGAGCAGTATGTACATTAAGATGGGGACTTCCCTATCATTGTAATACTAAACTGTAAGATGCTGTTTTATGCTCTTTATATGTTTCAAGAAGTCTTGCAGTTTTTTCCATAATTTCAAACATCCACATATGGATACCATATTTTTGATTTGTATCCAATTCATTTTGTCCAATTGTTATTCCTGTAACCTGCTTGAAAATGTTCTTATTCCAAGTGAAGTAAATTGGCAAAGAGAAACCCAAATAATTTGTTTTTGAGATAATGTGGTTAATGTGTACTATCGATTTTCAAATAGAATCTTTATATATCTGAAGACTGCATCAAAACTAACTAAAATGATCATTGCTTCTTGTGAAATTTTTGATTTTACGATTTAAATGTGTAGGCTCTTTTGTATGTTTTGTTTCTTTACAAAAATTGAAAGGTTTGAAAAGATTTTCGTTGATTCATTTGTGGGAGAATCTCCATGTGCGAATTTCTTGAATGGCATCTGACGTGAACTGTTGAGAATTTTTGCATATCGTTGTCTCAACTCTGACAACAAAGGCCAATACAGAAAACGTCATTTTTAGCAATTCTTCACATGTCATTCTTGCGCATGATGAGAAAATCATACAATTCAACTCAAACAACCGTATCTGGTATGTTTCCGGGGTGACTTCAAAAGGATATTGATAATTTTTTTGGTTCATTCCTATGTATGGTAGGGATGTATTTATAGGTATAAAAATGTACAAACGACAGTTTTATACAAATTGAAGACGAAATCCATTAACTTACTGTGTATTTTGTAAAATTTGGTATGTGTGATATTTTTAAGTTTTACATGATGGCATACGAAGTTTTCTTATGTACATAATGATTATTGGAAAGAATGTTGGGCCGAGCTTGCAGATTCTCGATTTCAGACTCCGTAGGTGATTTTTCATATTTTGACAGAACAGACAGCATCATCTTGTGAAATGTTGCATTCACGTTTCGAATGTACAGCAATGCACATAGAAAAAATTTGTGTTGGTTATATATTTTAGAACGGTAGATGATAAAAAAAAATAGATACATTCAGAACATTTGACAATAAAATAAATGGAATAATTAATTGGAAAATTTGGAAATGTTCTTTTCCGTTGTTAAAAAAATTAATCGGTTCTTTTTGAGTTGAATCAAATATAAAAATAATAACACATTTGCTTAAAAAAACCATTACAAACATTGCACTAATTCTAAGCACGACGTATTTATATAAAAATGAAAGGGAGCTTTTAATTAGTTAACGTGCTTGGAAAGGAATCAAACACACACTAAGTTGTTCTACAACTCGATACCTATGCTAATAAGAAAGTTGTATGCTGCACTATGGATATGTTTGGAATGCAGAGTCTTATGAAGATGGTCATTTTTAGATACATAAGCTGCTGGTTTCACTCTAGTGGCAAGTTTTAACAATGAGAAGGGTTTTTCTGCAAATCGTTTCATATAAAATTACTAAAGCTCGTTGATTGTGTCGATTACTCAGTAATTGCAAGTTTAATTTATCCAGTAAAGCATTAATGCTAGCTGTTTACTCATACTGTCTAAATACATATCTCACGGCATGATGTTGGATGGCTTTGATTGTGTCCCTAAGATACTTTGTTAGAGAATTCCATATAGCAAAACAGTATACCAGGGTAAGACATATTAAAGTTAAGTATGTATGTTCTCCTACAGCAAAGTTAGCATGTAGAAGATTAAACAGACAAATTTAGTTGCTTTTGTTCTTTGGAGACAAGATGCTGAATGTGTTCGCTTTATATTATATGTGGGCACCTAAATATTTGCAACTTCTAGAAGTTCCAAGGTAATGCTCCTAACGAGTATGTGTTGTGGTATGGTAGCTCCAAATGAAATCCAAATTATTTTTTTCTTCATTAATAATCATTGTCTTTTCAATGCACCTATAATACATCATATAAAATTCTGCTTGTTGAATGTCTATATCAACCAGACTTTTAATAGGCCTGTACACAACTATATCATCGGCAAATAAGGGAACAGTAGATGATTTACCTACTACACAGCTATTTATAATTAAGAGCAGAAGAGCTTTCAGAAGTAACCAATTTGGGGTTAGATAGATTGTTATCAACAAGAATTTGGCAAGTTCTTTTAGCGAGAAATGTAGCAGTCCATTGCAGAACTCTGTAGTGTAGGTAGATTTTATTCAGGGCTTCAATTAACAACTTGTGGGGAATTCTATCAAAAGCATTAGGCATATCAAGAAAGACAGCATCCACATCAATCCCTTTATTGAAGCTATCGGCAATATCTTGAAGAAATTTATGATGTATTTTAGTTAATGTGACTGTATCTCGAATGTTTTAATAAATATAACACACACACACACGTGCATGCACGCGTGTGCACACACCACACACACACACACCACAACTACCAACCGTAGCGATTGTTTTTGCTGTAATAAATGTTATGTTTGCAAAGTTATTTCTAATCAGAAACATATAAAGTATATATTTTTCACCTATTACACTTTTTTTTTGTATTATAGAGGGAAATTGGCACCTGAAAATGTCCAACGTGTTGTGCTAGAAGCATTGAACACCACCCAACAAAAAGCTGCCCAATGCTACAATTGGATATATGAAAAAGTGCAGTCAGCCATAAAATAAAACAAATTTACCCTCGGATTGTTTTTTTTTTGTATAACTATGTTTGAATTCTCACTAGTTGTCCTTTGAATTGTGTGCTATATAATAATTATAAGTTGTAAGTATACGGTGGATAATTTTACCTTATAGAACTGATTTTATACATACTTCATTTTGTATATTTATTTATTATTGTAATTACATTCCTTGTGAATAATTGTAGTATTGAATTTCAAATATAGTTTTTTGTTACAAAATTGGTTATTTATTTTAAGATTGGAAAAAGCAAAGTATTATGTGCCATTTTGATGCATATCCAATTGCTTTTAGTATGGAGCTTCATTTAAATTTAGCATGTTTTTTAAACATTTGTGTAACTTTCCATTTGAAATTGTGTGGTTGGCTGTTGTCGCCTGAAGTTCATCGGTCAATCAGAAAGAACAGTTTGGTGTAAACGGAAGTTGGATAGTTTTCAGTAGTGAACTAAACACGTAACCGAAAGAAGATCAAAAGTGGTCTCCTTTTCTTGTTCTTTATTCCCAGCAAATTATCTTGTACTTTGATCTCGCTGTAGCAGAATTGACTTACCCTGGACACCCACCCTCTGAGATTATCTTGAAGACGTCCCGAGTTATTGTAAGTAGTCATGTATTTAATGTTTAAATCTTCAATTTTTTATATGTAAACATTCATGATATGCCTTAAATTATAATATGTAACAAATGTCATAGGTGCAATAAATGTTGGTAAATAAAGGGTATCTATGTTGTTTACAACTGAAAACCTTTTATATTATCAATAAATTATAAGTTCAATAATTTTCAATTGGCTTTATTGCATGGATTTTGTTAACTGAAGAAACAAATAATTACAGGTAAAACAGCTATTATGAACAAAAAAGCCAGATGAACTGAGAAAAGTTATAGGGTTAATTCCAAAACTAGCCGGCGTGGGCCATAAGTTCTTTTTTTGTGAAAAATAATAAAATAAATAAATTAGCAAGAAAATGTTGCAAGTTATATAAAATTAATATACCAACCTGTTGAAGTTACCGTTGTCTTTCTCCTAGTCTTACTTAATGTCAAAATGATAGCTCAGACGCTCAAGAGCCTCTTTTTCCCACCGTTTTGAGACTGTAATCTGGACAATTTGTAATTTAACATTAATAAAAAAATATGTTTTAGCCAATTATAATTTACAAAAACCAAAGAAAGCAACATTATCTAATTAAATAAACTGTATTGTGTAAATGGTTGTAGGACAAAACCCTTTTTGCTAACAGTTGTCTTTTTAAGCTACAAAAGTTAAATTGAGACATTACCGAAAGACAAAGGTGAGTCTACGTGTAACGTTTTAGATTTCTGTTACGAATTAATTACAATTTTCTCTTTCAATTTGATTAAATGTTTGATGTACGTCGTTAACTTCGGTAAATTTAGCAGTCATGAAATCTTTACAATTTTATTGGCTAGGCCTTAGTATTGAAAAATCGTATAATAATATTTGTTTATTAGTAATTAATACGGCAACGTGGATTATAATTTGCGTGGAATTATTTTATTGGCTTTCAGAGAATTTCAGATAATGTTCAATTTTTAGTTGTTAATCGTATGTATGATAACACTTGTCAAAGCCGAGTTCATTTCCGACAATCCATTCTTTGTTTCTCATCTGGACTTGGCGGTCGTGCATAGGTTAGCACTCCATTTTGGGATTTTGCCTGTCCAGAAAATTTATTGAAGCATTTTTGTGTTGGTTAGAAGTCGTTTCGAATTGGTTTAATTAACCTATATTTGATAGGATTTGTGAGAACAGGTATGTAATTATTCATTGCAGTGCATTTATTTAACGAGCACATTTTGTAGAATTTTTGAGTTGGTTATCAGTTACGTTCGTGTTATCTACAGCTGTTATTGAAGTCGTTGCCCGGCAGGTAATTTAGTATTTATATTTTTATTTACGTTAAGAATTGTGTATTCGCACAATTATTATTTGTTTTCTTATAGGGCTTGTGGTAGTATCACGCTTGTGGTTGGTAGTATGGTGAGCCTTTTTTTTTTCTTTAATGGGGAGTGAGTCAATTAGTGAACAAAACCTCAGTGGACCCACGTGCTTTACTATATTCGCGGCTTAGTCTGGGAATTACCCCAAGGGTGAGCAATGAGATTGGGCGTGGGTATAGGGTGGGCTCGACTACAAACGGGAACTAAAAAAACGGAAATGAGCGCCAGATATCCATAAAACAGATCTGTTCTGGCTTACAAAATTTCCCTAACGAATTTATTATACAAAAAGTTCATATGGCTCAAACATTATATGAAATTAAAGAAAGTTAGTTCGTCATATGTTAGAAGCAGCATTGATATTCTACTCATCATATGGCATATTGTAGTTAAACATCTTTCAATTAAAAGTGAACTTTATACTTATTTTTCTCAATTAACATGTGCATTCCTTACGTGCTTTGAATAACAACTTTAAATTAATTATTCTAAAAGTTCCAAAATTTCTCTTATGTCAAAAAAATTTAGTTCTGAACAAAAAGGTATTTGACCTATTAGGTTACTAGGATATAATTCTCTAACTGATTTTTATTTGGGATTTAAGCATAAACATATCTTGCAAAAAAATTTAACATTAACATTCGTTTAACAAAAGTTTCTTATAATTTGGAAAACGTTAAATCAAAGCTTTGACCGTAATTAATACATAAAATTAATTCACTCAATAAATAGTTTTATAAGTACCTGGATGGTTTTGTTTTAACTGCTTGATGGTGATGCTGCCAAACACTCTAGACCAACCAAAACAACATTATACTCCATCTTATTGAAGTTTTAAAAAAGGTACGAAGTTGGCATTTGCTAGATACAGCATTCTTACATGAACAGCCCCACAGACAGCTTCAAAACAAGTGATTCCACAATACATAATTACATTCCAATAACATTACATAGAATTCTGCTCGACATACAAACCACTTGAATTCTCAATTCTACCATACTCAAACGTGCTTTCTTAAAATTTTTATTCTTTAGATGAGCATACTCAGATGTGTCTACTTAGATGTGCTAAGGAAATTAAAGCATCTATTAGTTTTATATAAGGTAGTTTTATTACACAATCTCACCATTAACGGACTTCATACCAGCACGTGTTGCTACATTCTCCTCTTCATTGTCCGGGGTGGCTTTACAAGAGCTCCTTTGCAAAGCCCCCCCCCCCCACGACAACCTTTACACCCTCTTCGATAGTAGGGCAATCCTAATGCCCCACTTGGAGCTTGGAAAACTCCGCATCTTAAAAACGAACCGTACCTGCTCGTTGTTGCTTGCAAGATGGCCGCGCTCTCCCTCGCCTTGCTGTCAACCAGCCAACACCCTACCTGTAGCGTCACCTTACGCGCAGGCGTTGTGTCTGTCCAGCAATCGCACAATTGGGCTTAAGAATACCTGTAGATTATGCAACACAAGTTACGTTCAGGATATTTGCAGATATCAAAAGCGTAGGAGTCACTATTAAATGCTTTATATAGGTGAAGATAATGTAAAAAAGGAAAGAGGTGTTCTTCCTTATAGTAAATTAAACTATTTAACGATTTCACGCTAAATGACAATTTCGTATGCTGTAGAATAACAATGGCTAGAAATGTTTTTCTTTAAAGATTTTAATATAACAAAAGTTTTTGTTACAATGGTAGTATAGTACTTTGGTAATACTATACGGCTACCGTTGTCTTTGTGGTTACTGGTTCCTGGTTGTTGTGTCTACAGCAATAAGACTTGGGAAGAACATCGCAATTTTGGTGTGTTACAAGAGCAAATCATCAGGTGGTTTCAAGACTGATGGTGTTGGATTCATCCATGTCTCAATGGATGGACTTACAAGAAGTCGTCTGGTCAAGGATTAATTGTAGCTGATGTGGTTCGTAGACGCATGCAATTTTTTTCTTTATCTAATATTTGAAAAAGTAAAGTAATTTGATTAATAAGAGTAGTGAACTATTTATCACGTGTACATTGACGCTGACAGTTTTCCGTAAATTTTCAGTGCACTTCCTGTCAACGACTGCACATTTACTAATTTATGACGTAGTTTCTAACTAGCAATTCTAAACCTAATTGACAACGATTGCAGTGTTGCCAACATGAGTAGATATAAATTTATTTTACATTCAGGAAAATAGTTTTGTGATCAGATTCTTGATTCTAGTATGTCAACATTAGTACTAAATCACATTTCAGTACAATAACAAGTTTTAATATATTTCAATTGGAGATTAAACATGTTAAAATATGGATCCATATTGTTTTGAAGGATTGTTTAAAATATAATAAAATCAATTCTGAACGCAATAATTGATTCGAATATTTACAGATATATAAAATTAGTTTATTGAAATTATGTGATACTAACAGTGATGTGAATTGCTATGTATGGTTTTAAATATAGTTATGATTATGGATATTGCTGATTTATAGTATTTGGTTTGTGCCTGTTGGTACTGTATTGTATGTATATTAGGTTGGATGCCGATTTTCCAGGAAGGTAATATTCCAATTTATTAGTGGAGATTCAGGTACATTTAATTGGATGGCGCTTATTTGTTTATTCCAGCTTAGGTGCTAGTTGTGCGAATTCTTTGGGAACCCGCCCCACTCACCGTTGACCTAGTCTTGGGTACACGCCTTGCAGTTTCCGCAGTCCGGTGGAATAGTGTATGTTTTAGTAGTTGTTCCGTGTTGTGCTTTTGAACGGCGTGTTATATATTTGGTACCCTTTCGCTATAGAGCTTAGGTAGACAATCGCAGATTAAATCAACAAACTTGTAAAGGTAGTGCGTTATTTAAACAAACTTTAGTTAATGGAAAACAATTTAAATTTCAGTTAACTAAATGAGCTTTTAATACGAAAACATCCTAAAATATTTATAGAAACCTTGATAAGATTGATTACATTAATAACGTGGTTATTTCATTATAATATAAAATCATTACAAATAAACAGGAAAGCATCTAATGTATATTAAAGACAAACGGTAATAAAGAATGGGACTTTACACTTTTCGTATTTAATTTAGAAAAATACAGATATCTGGGTAAATAATAGGCTTTTGAAAGCTTATTCGTAAACATTCACACAAATTTAAAAAACCGAAACCCTAGTAAATTATCCCCAAAAGTAATAAACTCTTTAATTTACAATAATCAAAAATATGTTATAAACATAAAAAAGTGTGCAGACAAGATGACTGTCGACATAAATAGAATAACATTGAACTCGATGATTAGGACAGTATTAGACGCACAATCTGCGAAAACAGGAAAATCAGATAATACCCCAACACATCAAATAACTATAAATCCTGACAGTCAGCTTCCATTCAGACTTGCGATCTGGAGTTGAGAGGTGGTTTAACACCCAAGAAAGATTAAAAAAGACAACTTAAAATTAGATATAAACTTATCTGATCAATTAGGTTTAATAATTTTTATTATATAATGACAAAACCCGCAGGCTGCCATTCCCTCAATTGAATTATCAGGCATGTACAAAAACTCCCTGATCTAACTTCAAATCCTAGCACCAAAAATACTCTTATCATGGTACTTAACCGTATGTGAATACTAGAACTGAGGTTAAAAATTAGTTTGAGGTAATTAAGGAGGGTATTAATTTTTTTGTGAAGAGCTTTGTATTGTGTTAATCTTCCGAGATATGTTGGATGAATATTGTTTTCTTCACGGGTTGGTTTTCCTTTTTGTAACATGTTTTTTTGATTAAATGTTTTGTAAATACATTTCCTTCATGAGGTTTTCTTTTTCTGTGACCCACCTCACTCTACGACTTTCTAACTAGCACACCAGTCTTTGAATTCCTGTTTTTTTGTTGTGGTACTCGGTATGGGCTATTTTCGTTACATATGTTGCATTTTCCTTGTTTGCATGGAATACCATAACACATTTTTCTGTTTTGTGGGTACACAAAATTACTTTCTGAAACGTTACGTCACTATATACAAGTGTCAAATGATAGTGAAAAAGCATTTTATGGTAAAGAAATAATTCCTACACATACTTTATTTTCTTTACTTATCAAATCCTTCCCTATATACCTACCAGCAATGCAAATGATGAAGAGATTGGATCCTGTTACATGCCAAGATTGGCATTGTACATTTTTAAATATGTGACTAAATTCCTGCCATTATTTCAAATAAACTTGTTAAATTTCCGCCATCCTGGACAGTTGCGTCGGCGCAAAAGAATGCGCAGGTGCGGAGTGAGTGGGGAAGTGCGCGGTGTGACACGACTTTATTAGCGACGAGATGTCGAACGGTAACGTCTACCTATGTCGCGTTTTTTGTCTTTTCTCTTTTTTAGGATGTAGGTTCCATTGTATCTTTATCTTCGAGTACCTTTACCTGTATCCTTGTTGCCTTACCTACGAACGACGAAAGAAGATAGACGTTAAATTTGGATTCAACAATGGCGTGATACAACCCACCCGGAAACAAGGAGATGCCCCAAGATTTAACTGCAAGGCGCGTTTCAAGTGAGTACTTTGCTTTATTTACATTTTCGAATAAAAATTGTATCATTGTAAACGTGTTTGGTATTTGATACAATTTGCCACGTAATTATGTCAATATAAACCATTGCGCAATATTGTGAAATGCGGACCGTATAAGTGTTGCCAAAAGTAACAGTGGCACTGAATACGTACGTGGGAAAATGTACCAATCCGTATACGAAGAGATAGAAGACCCCATGCAGTTGTAGGAATAGAAAGGAAAATAAAATGGTATGACAATATGACCGGGATGCAAGGAACGAATGGGGAAGCTGACTGGTAGAATTTTGTATATGAAACACGTTCTAATCCTTACCAACACTTGGTTTAAGAAACAAAAGAAGTATGTATACCTGAGTGAAGCCTGGAAACATTGGCAGGTATTAGATAGATTATATAATGGTTAGGTAAAGGTTTAGAAACCAGATTCTTGACTGTCAGACACATTTGGGAGCAGATGTAGACTCTGACTACTATTTGCTGGCAATGCAATGGAAACTGAAATAAAAAAAACTGAAAAGAAGCAAAAAGTCGAATAGGTGGGACCTTGATAACTTGAAACAACTTGAAGTGAGGGAGAACTTCGAAGAGACTATTGAGCTTGGAGTAATTGAAAAGAGCAAAAGAAGTACTCTAGAAGAGGATTTATCAATGCTGAAAAATGAGTTAGCAGAAGATGAAAAAATAGGAAAAAGACGAGGGCCGGAAGAAATGTGAGTAACTCTAGAGATCCTGGATTTGATAGATGACCAATAAATATTTAGGAATATAAAGGAAGAGACATGCAAAAGGAAATATAGGAGCCTCAGGAATAAGATCAACAGGAAATGCAAGTTGGCAAAGGGAGATTGGTTGCAAGAGAAATGCAAATATGTTGAAATTATTTTTAGTTACACAAATTAAAAGGTATTCCTAAAATTTGAAAAAAATCAAAAATATCTCTAAAAGTAATGAATTTTGGTATAGGGAATACTTAACAAAAATGAAAAACACTTAAGGGACCATCCAATGTCATAATAAGATTGGTGGGGTACAATTTAAAAAATATATTTTGAGAAAAAAGATACACCCTGTATATGTCAATAAAAGATTCCACGGATTGAAGTGTTTCCCCTAATTATTTTTGCTGCCCAAGTTAAATGAAATCACTAGAATAAGACATCAAACTTATAACGACCTGAAATATTCTTTAACAAACAATCTTTCAAATAGCAGCAATTGCTACATCCACAACCACTTTTTTTCTAACAAACATCTTACATATAACACCATACAAATATTAAAATCTAAAGCTATAATCCAATATTGCCTTATTGGCTTTGCCTTACAAACAGTATCTTAAACCTAATAAAAATTATAATTTCTGAGTAATCACTCACTTCACTCAATTAGGAGTCCAAAGTCTCTTTCATAATCATGCTGCACACTTTAATATTAATTTTCTTCATTAGTAACTCCTTAATTAATCTTATTATGTACAAATTTAGTCAAGATAACAATAGATAACAATCTCCACCCCTTAAAATTAGATATAAACTTATCTGATCAGTTAGGTTTAATAATATTTATTATATAATGGCAAAACCCTACCACAGGCTGCCACTTCCTCAATCGAATTATCAAGCTTGTACAAAAACTCCCTAATCTAACTTCAAATCCTAGCACCAAAAATATTCTTATCATGGAACTTAACCATTTTATGTGCATACTAGAATTAAGGTTAAAAATTAGTTTGAGGTAATTAAGGAGGGTATTAATTATTTTCGTGAAGATTTTTGTACTTTGTAAATCTTCCGAGATATGTTGGATAAATATTGTTTTCTTCATGGGTTGGTTTCCTTTATGTAACATGTTTTTTGATTAAAGGTTTTGTAAATAAACTTCTTTCACGAGGTTTTCGTTTTTGTGACCCACCTCACTCTACGACTTTCTAGTTAGTACGGTAGTCCTTGAATTCCTGTTTTTTGTTGCGGTACTCGATGCAGGCTATTTTCGTAACTTACATTGCATTTTTTCTTGCCTGCACGGAATACCATAACACATTTTTCTGTTTGGTGGGTATACAAAATTAGTTTCTGAAACGTTAGTTACATCACTATATACAAGTGCCAAATGATAGTGAAGAAGCATTTTATTGTAAAGAAATAATTCCTACACATACTTTATTTTCTTTATTTATCAAATCCTTCCCTGCGAACCATGGGACTATGAAGAAGTAGGGAGAGTTGCATATCTCAATGAAACAGATAGCTGAGCCAAAGGAACAACCATATCGGAAGAGTTATCTGTGGTGAGATCAGACTAACAAATAGTTCTTTAAAGAGGTGCAACAGTCCGTAAACTAGTTACTAGGACAGTATGGGTAATTGACCGCCTAGGTGTTATAGTATCACTCAACAGACGTTAGCCTTGTTGGCACTACTGCACGACTGAAGGTAAGGCAAAACTACAGTCATTGCTTTTCCCGAGAACATGCAGCTCTATCTGTAGGTTTTAATGATGATGACATCCTCCCAAGTTAAGAATTCCAGAGGTGAAATAATCACCCATTCAAATCTCCAGGTGGGGACTGCTCGAGGGGAAGTCATTGCAGAAGATAAACATAGCATTTCACGAGTCAGAGCGTAGAATGTCAGAAATTTGAATTGTAGTGGTAAGTTAGAAAACCTAAAATGGGAAATGGATAGGCTGAAATTAGATGTAGTTGGAGTTAGTGAAGTATGCTGAAAAGACAAGCAGGATCTCTGGTCGGGAAATTACAGAATCAGTATAACATTAAATTTAGCAGGGGATTTTCGGGAGTAGGTTTAATAATGAATACGAAAATAGGGCCGAGAGTAAGTTATTATGAACAACATAATGAAAGAATTGTAGTAGTCAAGATAGAAACAAAGTCACAACCCACCACAATAGTACCGTTCTATATACCTACCAGCAATATAAACGATAAAGAGATTGGGTCTGTATACGAAGAGATAGAAGACATCATGCAGTTGTAGGAATAGGAAGAGAAAATGAAATGGTAGGAGAATATGACCTGGGTGCAAGGAACGAATGGTGAAGCTGTATATGAAACATGTTCTAATCCTTACCAACACTTGGTTTAAGAAACACAAAAGAAGGATGTATAACTGAGAGAATCCTGGAAACATTGGCAGGTATCAGATAGATTATATAATAGTTTGGCAGAGGTTTAGAAACCAGATTCTTGACTGTTGGACACATTTGGGAGCAGATGTAGACTCTGATCACTATTTGCTAGCAATGCAATGGAGACAAATAAAAAAAACTGAAAAGAAGCAAAAAGTCGAATAGGCGGAAGCTTGATAACTTGAAACAACTTGAGGTGAGGGAGAACTTCGAAGAAACTATTGAGTATGGAGTAATTGAAAGGAGCAAAAGAAGTGTTCTAGAAGAGGACTAATCAATGCTGAAAAATGAGTTAGCAGCTGATGAAAAAATAGGGGAAAAGACAAAGGCCAGAAGAAATGTGAGTAACTTTAGAGATCCTGGATTTGATAGATGACCAATAAATATTTAAGAACACAAAGGATGAGACATGCAAAAGGAAGTATAAGAGTCTCAAGAATAAGATCAATAGGAAATGCAACTTGGCAAAGAAGATTGGTTGCAAGAGAAATGCAACAATGCTGAAATATGTTTTGCCATGGGAAAGGCAAATACAGCTTACAGGAGAATCAAAGAAACGTTTGGAGAGATGAAAAACAGTTGTACAAATCTACTGGACTCAAATTGGGAAGCCACCTACAGGCAAAGAAGAAAAGGTAGACAGATGGGAGCAACACATACAAGAACTTTATCAAAGAAAAGAAGGGCGACAGGATACTTAAGTCTGAGTTTGACAGGGTATTGAAAGATGTGAGTAGGAATTGATATTCCATCAGATTTGCTGAATGCCATGGGAAACAGTTGGAATAAAACTGTAGTATCTGGTAAGTAAGATATATGAAACAGGTGAAGTAGTACCTTCAGCTTTCAAAAAAAAAAGTGATTATTCCTATTCCAAAGAAAATACAAGCTGACGTGAAAATTACTGAACCATAAGTGTAGTCAATTATACTTGCAAACTTCTAACCAAAATCGTCTATATGCAGATGGAAAATCAGATAGAACAGAAATTGGATGATGACCATATTAATTTACATAAAAGGTACAGTGCAAAATTCTAGTTACCAGCACTTGCTGCGAATTTTACAAAAACCTAAGGTCATTTATGTGTTACATTTATCATTGTAAATTACTTAATAATTCGCTTACCTCTAATTACTGCATAACAAAAAGCTGCAATATTACTGATACGGTTCTTAATCTAAGGGTTGCAATGGATTCTATCAATGATGGTTCTATTCAAGTTTTAGTAGTGGGGTTACTTGTTTGCTACAACAAACACAGGAACACAACGGTAAAGATATAGTGAACAGATCAGATAAATGATCAATGGGTAAACTTAACTACTTTATTTATAAAGCACTACACCAGTCTTAAGATAAGGTAGTCACATATAGAATACTATCATGGCTGCTCCTTCCAACACTCTTCCGTACAATCCCATTGCGCATTCGGAATTATTGGGATAACAACGTATAAAACCGCTTGAAACGTCTCAACCGCAAAAATACATAATAATAAGGGGTCATTTACCCTAAACATTGTTGAGGAACTCAGACCACATTAATATGCGTAAATACCCTTCATCTCACACTATATTATAATAACTATGTATAATATACAAAAATTAATTATTAGAAATCTCATAACACATTTATTTACAAAAATAACTTGTGAAGTAATTTGAAGCGCAACAACCAGTTCAGCTTTAGAAGAAATGTTGGAACATGTGAGGCTATATAAAGTCTACAACTTATCTTGGACAGGATTAGGAAAACAAGCCCATGTTTTTAGTCTTTACTGATCTAAAAAAAACTTTTGACAATATTGATTAGAACAAACTCTTTGAGATTATGTGTACGTACCTATGAGGTTGTAGCTAGAATATATCAAGGTACATACCTGGAGATACTATCGAAGGACGAAGTTTGCTGGTCCAACGATTAATAACCAACGAATTCTGTGGACTGTATTTTTATGATGTAGTAATGCTTCCTCTGCAAGCCGAGACGAAATATCCATTAAACGACCAGTTTATTATCACTTACAAATTTCGCACTATTATGGCCATAAATAGCACTTGTGTAATTACACCCTTCATTCCGAACACTACACGATAATTAATGTTTTACATAACGAACCATGAAACGAGCTTCGAAAACATACCGAATTGTATGTTGCGTTAATAACGTCTTCACGTTTCGAACAATTAACTACGACTGCTTCTTACACTCTATTTAGGGGTGCAGGCACGTCGAAAACAAGTTTCTACCTGTTCGAACCTGATCGCGCGTAACCTTCGTGATAAAAGGGGTGAGGTATTCAGGATGCATATTTCCAATGTCTACATTAATAGGATACAGGAGCGAGTCGTCTTCAAATTAAATTTAATAAAATAATAAAAAAGACCAAACATACCGCTCACCAAAAATAATTAGAAACTAACTTATTTTTAAGCTAAAGATAGAACGATAATACAATAGGTTTATACGTGAGTATATACAACAAAAAAAAACTATATTACTGTACAGGCAGTAAGCATAACTTAACCAGTGGCCGTTTGATTAACCCTTGGTTAGTTTTCACAGTAGCAACCCGAATAACTCCATCATTACCGGATGCACTTCAACGATGCGTCCTAAACGCCATTTTAACGGAGGAGTGTTCATTTCCTAAGAAGCACTAACGAACCGATATTTACCTGATTCGATTGATTAATGAACCATTTATTTTTCTGTTGTAGAGTGTGCAAATACTCTACACTCCATCTTTTCCAAAAGGTTTGGTGTATTTGTTGTAGCAGTTGCCACCGATCTAACCGAGACACTTTGGTATTCAATAAGTCTGGATCCGGTAGAGCCGAGACTGGACCGAGAGTTAAAAATGACCTGGTGTTAAATACAAAAGTCATTAGGGTCTGTACTCAACGCACATAATGGGCGTGAGTTCAGCACCGCTTCAATCTGTGCCAATACTGTGCACATTTCCTCATACAACAAAATCTGATCACCTACTACACGATATAAGTGACCTTTCACGGATTTAATCCCAGATTCCCAGAGACCTCCGAAGTGAGGAGAACCAGGCGGATTAAAAACGAATTCGATACTTTCCGACTCCACTGAAATTTTCATCATTTTTTCAAGGCTCTAGAGGCACCCACAAAATTAGTTCCACAATCCGAATATATCTTTAAACAACGACCTGCCGCGATGAATCGCCGCATAAAGCTGCAATAAATGCTTCGAAGATAAACTCGATGCCAATTCTAAATGAATGGCTTTTGTGCTTAAACACACAAACAAACAAATATAAGCTTTAGTAATCCGTGGGCCTCTAGTCCTATTGAATGTAATATTAAAAGGTCCACCATAATCAACTCCGAATTGAGAAAAGCCTTTCCTGGAGTGACTCGGGAGAGGGTAAATTTCCCATCAAAGGCGATAATAAGGGAGGATTAGTCCTAAAACAACGAACACAAGTTTTCAAGCAAGCTTTTACTGCTCCCTTTGCTGAAATAATCCAAAAATTTTGAGCGAGCAAAAATAATGTAGTGCGCACACCCGAATGTAAATATTTGACATGACAATCCATAATAATAAGTTCCGTCAATTTATGCGACTTTGGTAAAAGTAACGGATATTTTGCATCAAATCCTAACTGCGAATTTTTCAATCTGCCGCCCACCCTAAGCAAACCCCGACCATCAATAAATGGGCTCAAAGGGCGAAACTGCTTTGATATAGGTTTTTTATGAATACAATTATCAAGTTCCTTTTGAAATACTTCCGACTGTACATTCTTCACCAGAATATGCAATGAAGATTGCAATTCCTGACTTAAAATGTTTCCCACCAATCGTTCTGAACGAGCAACTCTCAAGTTACATGCGAAACGTCTACAAAACGAAAGTACTCTTAATAGTCTCTGTAATGTTGAGAATTTGTACAACAAACAATCAAAGAAATTTTCCTGAGAAATTACCAAAAATGTTTTCGTAACTCTCTCTTCCGTGAGGCAACGTATCCTCTATTTCTAATACCTTACTGGAAGGCCAATTCCTTTTGCAACCAATAACCAAGGAGGACCCGCCCACCATAAGGGATGGTTGACCAGTTCGAAGCGAATAAACCACGAGAAGCACAATCTGCGGGATTGTACTTGACTCCACATGATACCATTTTGAAGGAGCTACGTATGACTGGATACGAGCTATCCGATTTGCAACAAAGTTTTCCATTTATTCGGCGTTGATTGAATCCACGCTAATACCACCTTTGAATCCGACCAAGCAAAAATATCTGCGAACTCCAAAATATCTTTAAATGTCACCATGACAAAATGAATTAATTCCGATAATAATACTGCAGCACAGAGTTCCAATCTTGGCAATGTTATCTTGCTGAGTGGTGCTACCTTTGACTTAGCACATACCAAAGAAACTACAATATTATGATCCATATCCACACAACGAAAATAAATTACTGCAGCATATCCTGCCTCAGAGGCATCACAAAACCATGTAACTCTATTTTTGTAAGTTATCTCCAACGAATCTACGAGGAATTTCTATATTCGAAGCTTCCTGTAAATCTGATATAAACTTTCTCCATTTTGAACGAACTTAGTATGAGGTTCTTGATCCCAATCTAACCCCAATAACCATAATTCTTGGATAAACCGTTTAGCGAAGAACACCACTGGCACTAAAAGACCAAGCGGATCAAAAATTCTAGCTATTTCCGTCAAAATATTACGTTTAGTGCATTGTCTTTGTTGCACATGAATAGTGTATGCAAAAACATCTGACGAAGGTCGCCACTGAAGACCTAAAATTTTCAAAGAACTGTTTACATTATCTTGAAATGACAATGTTTCCATTTGACCTAAATTTGAGAAGCTTGCAAGAACTTCTACCGAATTACTGCACCACTTGCAGTTCGAATCCTCCAGATTTACAAAGGGCATTCAATTCAATGACAAGTTGTTTTGCTGTTGCAATCGAATCACAACCTGTTACTACGTCATCTACATAAGTATCGTCGACCATGGCCTTTGCAGCAAGAGGGAAATTAGATGCTTGTAGCTTTGCTAGTTCTTGGATGGTACGTAATGTTAAAAATGGCGATGATGCCAACCCATATGTGACAGTATTTAACTGAAAGTCACAAATAGATTCCGAGGGCGTATCTCTCCAAACAATGCGTTGATAGTTACACTGACTTTCTTTCACAAGAATTTGTCTATACATCTGCTTTATATCTGCAGATATGACTACACGATGTACACGAAAATTCAACAATAATACAATTATATCCTTTTGCAAAGCAGGACCAACTAACAAATTATCATTCAAAGAATTACCTGCAGCATCTTTGCACGAGGTGTCGAATACTACTCTCAATTTAGTGGTAGTACTGTCTACTTTATGTACTGCATGATGCGGTATATAATACAAATTACTACATTTTAGAGAATCTACTGAAGGGACCTTAACCTTAGTCATATGACCACTGTCAAGATAGTCTCTCATAAATTCTTTGTAGCTCGAATACAAATCCAAATCCTTTAATAAACGACGTTCCAAACTCAAAATCTATGAACTGCAATTTCTCTAGAATTACAAAACAAAGGTTCCGAATTTTCAATGGCAATGAAACCACAAATCTTCCAGTTTCATCCCTCGAATAATTTTCACAAAAATCTTGTTCACTTTTCTCTTCCTCAGGCGAACGATGCACTGTAGAAGGCATATTCTCCAATTCCCAAAATTTACGAATATCCACATCAAGTGGTTCTACCACTGCACAGAATGAAGTAAGCGACAGTAGGAGATACCACTTTACCTGTTAGTACCCACCCCAAAGTAGTATGAATGGCAACGGGTTCAAATGCATTGCCCCAACGTGATTCATTTAATATTATTTGAGCAAATACGTCTGCTCCCAAAAGCATTTTGATTGGCTGGAACATCAAATTTTGCATCAGCCAACTGTAAATCTTGAATATGTGGCCAATTATTTATTGGTAGTTTAGTAGACGGCAATCGATCACAAATCGTAGGCAAGATAAAACATTCAGTCTTATATAGAGGTGACGATAAACCAAGTGGACTAACAAAACACAATGCCTTGCCAGACACTGAAGATGACTTCAAACCTAATCCCTGAACCGTGACTTCAGTTTTAGCTTTCCTTAACCCTAACTTCTGCCGACATTTTTCTGTAATAAAGCTTTCCATACTTCCATTATCGATTAAAGTTCGAACAGAATGTAATTGACCCGAATAATCTTGTACCGAAACCACCGCTGTAGCTAACAACGTGGTGGTATGGTCTAACGACGTTGATATTAACGAATTAGTAGTGGTTTGTTGTTGAATAACTTGTTGGTTAACCACCGAACTTTCTTCAGTTGAAGATGACGAACTATTAATTGATGTGGTTCTCTGCGGAGAAACTGGTGCCTGGTTTGTTGTTGAATAACTTGTTGGTTAACCACCGAACTTTCTTCAGTTGAAGATGACGAACTATTAATTGATGTGGTTCTCTGCGGAGAAACTGGTGCCCGACGATTTCCAAAATGTAATAAGGTATTATGATTTTTGGCACATTCTCTACAATTCCACTGGCAACGACAATCTTTCACCGAATGTGCATCACCTAAACGACGAATACACAACTTGTGCCTTTTTACCACCTCATAGCGTTCTTGAGGGGATTTATCCAACAATTGCTTGCATTTATACAATGGATGCGAAGCTTGACACAAAATGCACTTTCTAACAGTAGAAGTAGCGACAAACGAATTTCTAGGCGCCGACGATGCGCTAGCGAATTTTCTAGTATCTGAAGCCCCGAATTTTATGCTTTCCCGAGTTTTCGAAGAAGTATCTAATGAAACAATCTCACTCACTTCCAACACCTTACATTGCCTTTCTACAAATGCTCTTAAATCCTTAAATGTAGGAACATCTACAACATTCTCCAACTCAAACCTTTTTAGAGTTTCACTGTCTAATTTTTTGGATAACAGATTAAAGAGTGCGA
Organism: Platerodrilus igneus; assembly: GCA_036346225.1. NCBI lineage: Eukaryota > Metazoa > Arthropoda > Insecta > Coleoptera > Lycidae > Platerodrilus > Platerodrilus igneus. Next base: position 545,037 of record JARFIW010000828.1, read on the forward strand.
AATCCCACAAGTCGATTTCTAATTTTTCCAATGCAAACAAATTTTCATCGATACAATTAATCAAACTTCTTAATTGTTTATGCGAATTTACCGTACTAATTTTCGAACATCTCTCAAGCGAGTTCCAATAAGTGGATGCTAATAACCTTTTGGATTGAAAACGATTTACTAAAATGTCATACGCCTTTTGATACGAATCATTCCCAATTGGAATATGTTTAATCAAAGCCTGTGTACTCGAATCAATGTTATCTAACAAATACATGAACTTCTGAATTGGCAACAATCTATCATTCTCATGAACCAATTTTTCAAAAACTGATCGAAAACTTTCCCAATCGACAATCTTACCGGAAAAGCGAATTATTTTTAACAAAGGGAGGGGGAGGTTATCACTAACGGGAACAACATCATGCGGTCCTGTAGCTGACATACCCATGACCGGTTTAACATCTTCGAATTCCACTTTAAATTTAGCAGCGAAAATTTTAATTTCCGTAACTAGATTACCTATCTCTATCCTCAAAGCACGATACTCCTCTAATTCCACCGACTCTTCCAACACGACCGTCTGACACAAAAGTTTAAAATCTGATTCGACTTCTTTCGCAGAATCCAGCCAAACGCGTCTATCACACAACAATTATTTTCCGCTCTACCAATTTCTCTCATATTATCAAGAATACTATTTAATCTACTCCACGCTGTTTTAGCTTCTAAAATAATCGTTTCCAATTTATTACTCATTTTGAATATTAAATAACAAGCATAAATTATCTAAGTTGTTAAAACGACGAAATTTCAATTATATTAATATTTGAAAGCGACTCCAAGTTTGTAGGTAAGGAATAACGAGATTTTATTGAAGTAAATAAACACAAGTGTTTACAACCTGCACCAAACGACGAATTATTCACGCACCGATCACGTGATTACGAATACAACCGACACCAACGACAGCTGCACCATACCCTAAGGGTACAAAGTTCAGTAACTACACCGTTGACGAGATACGGCGACGAAGCGACCAAATGTACGTACCTATGAGGTTGTAGCTAGAATATATCAAGGTACATACCTGGAGATACTATCGAAGGACGAAGTTTGCTGGTCCAACGATTAATAACCAACGAATTCTGTGGACTGTATTTTTATGATGTAGTAATGCTTCCTCTGCAAGCCGAGACGAAATATCCATTAAACGACCAGTTTATTATCACTTACAAAGTTCGCACTATTATGGCCATAAATAGCACTTGTGTAATTACACCCTTCATTCCGAACACTACACGATAATTAATGTTTTACATAACGAACCATGAAACGAGCTTCGAAAACATAACGAATTGTATGTTGCGTTAATAACGTCTTCACGTTTCGAACGATTAACTACGACTGCTTCTTACACTCTATTTAGGGGTGCAGGCACGTCGAAAACAAGTTTCTACCTGTTCGAACCTGATCGCGCGTAACCTTCGTGATAAAAGGGGTGAGGTATTCAGGATGCATATTTCCAATGTCTACATTAATAGGATACAGGAGCGAGTCGTCTTCAAATTAAATTTAATAAAATAATAAAAAAGACCAAACATTATGAAAATGTGTGAAGTAGAATACAGAGAATGAAGGGGTATATAAAATTTGTACAAAAAGCAGACTGCAGTGATAAAGTCGAAATAACATGAAAGAGAGGCAAGAGTTCAAAAGGGAATGAGACAAGGCTGTAGTCTATATCATATGCTGTTTAATTTGTACGTAGAACAAGCAATGAAAGAAATTCAAGAACAATTTGGTAAATGTGTTAGACAGAAAATTAAGACTTTAAGGTTTGCAGATGACGTTATTTTATCAGAGCCGGCAAGAGTTTTATTAGATTTGTTGAATAGCATGGAATCTATTTTGAAAAATGATTATATGATGAACATTACAAAAAGTAAAACGAAGGTGATTGAGTGCAGTCGTGTACGATCAGGTGAAGCAGCAAACATCAAATTGGAAGCTAAAACAATGAAAGAAGCAGAGGAATTGTTATTTGGGTAGTAAGATAACCATGGACAGTAGAAGCAAAGATGATATAAAGTGTAGACTCATTCCGCGACCGTATGTTCAACAGTACAGTTCTAAGTTAATTCGTTGATAATAAAATACGACCTCGGAAATAACAAATTAACAAGTGATAAAACCAAAACAGGTATTGTTTTCTAAACATTCCTCTTCCTTTTATTACAGCTACATTAAATAAACCTAACCCAAACCACTTACCAAAACTACCTGAAATGTATCCTTTACCAACAATAACAGCCTCAACCATAAATCATTCAACCAGCCAAACAAAAAACCCACTCGCCCATCAGACAATAAAAGAAGGGACATATTCGAATGCAGTAAAAGCAAAGCACCAAATGAACAAACATCTGCAAGCAGTTTCCGTCAAAAGAAAATGCGATTATATTAAATTCATTGCCAAACACGAAGTTAGAAGATTATCTAAATGCAATCACGGAAATAATAGATCCTAAAAATATAACCTTTGCATCAAGAATAGCAAACAACCGGATCTGTATTTATTTATCTACAAAAGAAGATGCTGACCAGTTTGTAAACAACCATCCTAATATAACAGTAAATAACACAGAAGTGGAAATACGTAAATTACTAACGCCGACCATAAGGGTGGTTATTTCAAATGTTAGCCCATCCATACCACACAATGTAATAGAAGACGCACTTATTAAGCTAAATATAACTTTAACAGGCAAGATGTCATTTATAAAAGCTGCATTATCAGAAATAAAATTTAAACACATACTTAGCTTTCAGAGACAAATCTATGTTAAACAAACTGCAAATTTAAACATCCCAGAATCAATAATAGTATTATTTGAAGAAACCCCCTACAGACTATTTTTATCTACAGAAACATACTGCTATACATGTAAACAAACCGCCATTCAACCTCAAGCTGCGAGGAACATAATATACAGAGTGAAACAAAACAACCTGAACAAATAACAAACCTAAATGAAACAATAAGAAATAAAAGACCAAATCAGTCACCTGAAAGTACACCTACAGAAGAACTAAATGAAACTTACATTGAACATCAAATAAGAGAAGCAACACAAAAGAAAAACAAGAAACCAACCAAGAATCAACCCTGTCGAATTTATCACAAACCATACGGACAAACAAAAACAAAAAGGATCCTACAATTAAAAGAAGAACTTGGAACAAACTGAATCCCCAAAACACAATACAATAAAGGAAATCATAGAAAGTGATCCAGCCAAATACATTATCTCATTCGACAATTTCAGGACTTTCTAGAAAACACGATCGAACAAAAAAATACTAGAATTAAGTAAAACTATACCAAAGATACAAACCAACTCATACAAATGATGCATGAAATCCAAAACAATACTGATGACAAAAAATAAAACAACAATAACAAGAATAACTAAAAAATGGAGGAACAACAAATTGAGTCAGAAATGTCTGATTCCTCAGTCGATAATCAATAACATGAACATCATTCAATGGAATTGTAATGGACTTCAATCCCATAAAGCTGAATTCCAAAACTAATTGAAGAAACACAACCTCATTACATATGCTTACAAGAAACACACTTCAAAGAACATCAAAACATAAATACATACAATTTTATACAATATCGCAAGGACAGACTAAACACACATATAGCTAGCGGAGGGGTGGCAATTCTAGTAAACAACAAACAACATACAACAAGATGTACAAACTATCCTGAGAGACACATCCAATATTGAACCACTGCTGAACTATCTTAAAGACATAGAAATCCAACATCGTATATAAAATATATAAAAGATAAACATATATTGTACCATAGATTATAAATAATACTTCCAACCTCCGCTAATAACTGTAAAGGTGGAAGCGGATGAAAGTGAAATTAAAAAAAAAAAAAAAGTGTAGACTGGCACAAGCAAGAAAAGCAGTTCTGTAAAAGAGATATTTGATGATGTCAAAAATAGATTTATGTATTAGGAAGGTTTTTGTGTGGAGGTGGCTATGTATGGAAGTGAAACATGGATGATAAGTAGCACTGAAAATAAGAGAATAGCAGCCTCCAACATATTGTGTTATGGACGAATTTTAAAGATTAGATGGGTAGATCGGGTCTCAAAAGAGGTATTAGGGTGTATTGGTGAGAAGAGTTCTGTGGCAAAACATAAGGAAGAGAGATAGAATGATTGAACATATCTTGAGGCACACAGGAGTGATTAATTCAATGTTAAAGGGAAGTATGATGACCAAAAATAGTGGAGGAAGACCAAGGCTTGAATAGGATGAACAGATTCTGATGGAAGTAGGATGTATTAGTTATGTAACAATGAAGAGGTTAGCTCAGGATAGGTTAGCATGGAGAGTTACATCAAACCAGTCTGCTGACTGAGAATCTAACAACAACATTTATCAAATAAATACGTCTTGTTGAACTTAAACTTCACATAAACTTTTACTAAAATTCAGTCGTTCGGTTTTAAATTAGAAAAAAATAGAGTTATAGTATTTTTGTAAATAATTTCAGATAATTCTACTGCATCTTGTTTCTGTACAGCAGCCACAACATCAAGGACTTGTCTGAAATTTAAATAATAGAAAACAATGAAAGTGTACAAAAACCAACCTGATATTTAGAGGCTCATTTCTACCCTTAACTGTAGCATCCGGTTGCCATTTTTCTTTTTTAACTGCAGGTACAGAACGATTTTGTTCATAGATGTGTTGATATCCTGCATGTGTTGGTCGTATTTCACACCAGGGACAATCAGTTTCTAGTAAAATAGAATCTGTAGGCATACTTGCAACTGTTTCTAAATTTTCTTTTGTTTTTACGGAGCTAAAAAACCAAAAAAATAATAAATTTAAACATATTTATTCATCAGTCTAGCAATAAGGTGTGATAAACAAAATAGTTGTCCTCAATTAGCCATAACAAAAATAGTTATACAAGTCATACCTGATCATCCAGTTAAACAAAATTTTGAAAATTTCAAAAAATTGTTGGTCAAACATATTGAGATTGAAGTAAATGGGATGGCTTTTGGATTTAACAATGAACAAACGCGATATCTGGTAGATATATTTAAGCAATGGTAGAGACGATCACGGTGCATGAACTTGTAACAGTTTTTTTGACCACTGCAAAGCATCAATAAATTATTAGTTAAATACATCTTTTTGTCTTCCATTAAACCAGTAAACGTCGTCAATTAAATAAATATCCGTATTGGGATCATGTGGTCTAACCACAATACAGAAATGCTATTTTGGTTGCTAACATCAGGCGTTAACTATTTGTATAAATATTTCAAGGCCAAACGCCTTTCATATTTCGTGCACAATGTGTCAACGGTCATTCTAGTTAGAACACTTGGCACGAAGGGGTCATGAAGAACCTCAGAATTCTAGCGAGTAATTTGCGTGTGGCTTTACGCCCTTGTGAAAGCTCAAGTGTAATAAACACTTGATATAGTGTTTTAATAATGGTAAGCAATTAGATATAATCTCCTAGACAAACTAAATAATTTTGTTGTAGCGTTCTTTTGAATATTCTTTTGTATATTCTTTGGTATACTCTGTTGTATATTCTTTTCGTATATTCCTTTGTTAGTCTGATTCCGTTTTATCTGGATTTATAAAAATTAGCCCGTTTAAATTTTGTGTTGCAAGATTATATGGATCTTTTCTTTGCATTTACGATTATCGAGTTTACAATTCAATTATTTCAAAGTAGCGATAAGAAATATTGGTCTAATATGAACGTCCTTCAACTTTACTATAATAGTTGGATTTAATAAAATGGTCTGCGATGAAACTGTATATTTGACATTTCACCGGAATGTTCTTCAATTTAGATAGTTTAACGGGACGAGGGACGGTTTTTGTTATAATTACTAATAATACTCGTTGTACACAATATATGTATTTGTATTTTAATCTCAGGGTTTTAATATAAAGCAATGGTACACAGTAAACTACGTATATTAAGGACTTAACAATCAAAACAATGCATAATACATGAGCGAGGAAAGGATACGACCATTCCTCTACACGGCTTAACACATACTATCTAGTAAGAGGTTAGGAGTGTGTTTCACTTATACTAATCATTGGCGTGCAGTAAAAGGGATCACGCTACAATAGCAATTTTGTGGTTTCAATCTAACGTCAAATAATTAACAGTAATGGTGTTTTTAAAATTGCTAAGATGAATTTACAAGTAATTATGTGGATAATTACACGCAAGATAATTATTCTGGTAATGATCTAAATATAGTAGTACATCGAAGTTTTGCATTTTTGTGATAACCGTTGGAATGGATTTTGGTTTGTCCCATTGTTGCGTATAGGAAATACGCTTTAAGCTCATATGGTTGGGTACAAGAAACACGCAGCTGGTTATTTGCAGTACAACACGTGAAGGCGACGTCATTTGTTTGTCCAGGGACCGTATGTATAAACATCTGCTCTAACACGATGTAACGCTGTCACACAAACAAAACATGTTGAAAGGAGGTAAGAGATTTATATTATTCTTACATCACGTCCACACTTGGCAAACTTTGATACAAGGCTACACCAGAAAAATAACTTTGTGCTGACCTATAACTATTAATTTGTTTAACAAATTAGAAAGGACTTTGATAAATTTTTATTGCCAATATAAATGCAGTGTAGTAACAGTTATTATTATTAACGAAATTAAGCAACTCCATTGAGTTCTGATTAAAGTTTCATTTATGTATAATTATAGTTAAAGCTTTTGAACATTGAATTATTAGATATTTTCGATATTTTCAAATACATTTGTAAACCGAATAGCAGATGATATTTTTGGTATTGAATTGAGTTAATGTTTGTAGTAAAAACAAACACTTAACGTACTTGATATTTCATTCAAATTCATAGTTCTACCTCAGTGTAGAAGAAATTATAGTAACCTTTTTGAAATGTAAATTTTGTACATACAATTTTTATCACGAAACAACTTTTAATTAAAGAATCACCATTTAATTCTCTTAATTAATTGTTTTATTTTGTACAAGTGAGTTCAGAAATGGTATAACCAGGTCAAGGAATAAAAGACATAAATACCTCGAGGTAATGATATTTGTAGCTCCTATTTAACAAAGAAGCTCTAATTACTCTTTCAGAATTTGATGCCTAATATTTGTGCCTATAAATTTGTGTGCATAATTAAACTTTTCAGCTTTTTTTATGAGGTAGCAAGAGTATGCCTCTTGTGTCCTCACTTTGTTAATTTAATTCAATTTTCTTTACAGCTCCTGTGCAAGCAGTTAATACGATATTCTTCTCTAAGGACTCCCAAGTTCTCTTAGAGAAAACCTCTGTTAAAAATTTAATGACTTGGTGGCGCCCTCCCTAAACCCTTATTTTGGTATGAATTAAGCCATAGTAAGCAAATAATGTTTTGTAAAAAGAACCACGACCAATCCTCATAAGCTCTACCCGAGGAATAGACCCCTAGCATAGTCGGAAGATATTTGCGTTCCATCATTTTAAGGAAATCCTTCCTTAAAGTTCACTGGTTCCATTTGAGAATATTAAAGAACCCACGGGTTACTTTAATTATTTAATTAACCACAACAGCAAGTGATTATTTTGTAAGAAACTTACTCTATGAGAAATGTATATGAAGAATTCTTAGAGAAATTTCCGAGTCGAGTTGTTCTATTTAATCACTTTGAAAAATATATTCTCCAGTTAGTAATCGTATTTAGGAAAATTGGATGTGATAATAAAAAAAAGGCAATGGTAGGCTATGTTTTGAAAACAAAATTATTATTTAAAAAGGTTGGCATAATCGAAGAATGTCCAAGCACCTCTTTGAAACATTTGTGGCAAGAATTAGATGTATCCTATTGCAATTGTAGACAGACGTCTTCTTAAAAAAGATTTGAATTTATATCGCCATCGTTTTCTAATAAAACACGAATTACTGCTATAGATGTACCATGAAATAGAATGGTTTCTTAACCCTTTCAATAGGATGATGCAGCCTTATGCATCATGTGTAAGTGCCCACTACATCCAGGTGATTCACAAGGGTACATCATTCTATTCCATTTGTATATATGATGTATCAAGCCTATGCATCAATTCTGAGTTAGAGTAGCGGTATCCAGATATTTCAAATGAAATTTATAGGATGATGCCTACATATCTATTTCTCCCAATACCAAAGCAGAGAAGAATGATATAGTCGGGACCAAATAAACTTGTATGTGACTCATCGCAATACATAGAAAGAAAACACAACTATAATATAGTATAGGTTACTTTGTCTAAACTAATTTCACGGTTATAAAATAGGAAAGCTATACAGACGTGCGTCTTCCCAATGTTTTTATTTATTCTGGTACATCCATTTGTTTCTTTTCCACATTTCTTATTACTACTTGTGCTTTTTGCACTTTATATCTTTTATACACTTTATGCAATAATAAGACTAGAATTATGATCACAAAAATATAACCTATAATAGTCCATATGTTTACATTATTGTAATGAATGCTTGGCGTTTTTAAACTGTTTATCTTGTGCAAGTTTCCGTCTATCATTTTCACAACACTGTCCAAATGATCTAATTGTAAATGTTCTATTTTCATGGGTTCTAACACTGTAATTTCAGAACCTCGGTGTTCCTTAAGATCGAATTGCAGATTGGGTAAGTTTGCTGCTTTTCTTGTTAAAACTGGGTTTTTGTACACGTGGATAATTTCTTAAATAATAGTGTATTCTAAATTTTATATAGGAAATTGTTAGTCAGCGTGTTGATGATGTGTTTAAAATAATTTGTAAAGTTTGTGAAAGGGGTGCCTCCGGTGGCCCAAAGTGTGTTATCTGTAAGTCTTGCAAAGCTGTTTTCCACCGTAGCTGTGTGGAACAAAAGAAACTGCTGTTTTCGGACGAAAATAATGTGAAATGCTGCATTTTATCGCCGGCCATAACTTCAGCTGTTTCCGTAGTTTCTACGTTAAGTGAAAGTAAAATAAAGATGACCCACAATTTGTTATTTACTCAAAATCAATTAATTGATTCGCTACATAATAAGATTTCTCTGTTACATGAAAATTAGGAGTTACTTAAAGAAAAAATCAAAACTGTGAGTGATGAAAATCAGTACTATAAAAACAAGTTTGGTTATATTTACACTGCTAGTGATCGTCATTTAAAAAGTCAGCACCTTCAACCGCCACATCTGTTTCTACCAAACAGGCTAAACTTGGAACTACAAATACAATAATGGTTAGCGCTAGTAATGATTATGTAAACAAAGATGAATTATCTTCTTCTGCAGTATCCTTTAGTACCAACAATAACAACCAACGTACGCAAACATGTGGGTCATCGACATCTCTAACCTCACTTGTTAATAAACAACGATCAGTGATGCAATCCGTAATCAGTTTGGGTATGGATACTCCTGCTAATGATGTTTTACATAATAAGTTATTGAATAATCGCCAGGCATTTGGTGACTCTAATAATATGCATGAAACCGATGTAATATGCAGGAACAATGATAAAGCGGTGATTCTAGGAGTTGAAAAATCAAGTTTTATATTTATTTCTAGAGTACAGCCGAAGTATTCCAATACTGATATCTCTACTTTTCTGAAAGAGCAGGATATTAAAGCTAACTCATGTGAAGATCTACCATCGATATTTAGTACCTACAAATCTTTTTAATTAGGTGTTCCTACTGATGTCGTGAGTAAAGTCTTAAATTCTGAGCTTTGGGGTAATCATATCATCGTCAAGCCATTTAGTTTTAGGATAAGATCAAGGAATAATAAAAATAATAATGATAGAGGTTTTCATTAATTAACAATTCAGCACTAAATGCTGATGTTAATGTAAATAAGGAATCTAACAGGAATTTTATACCTTATTTTTATCTATTATCAATTAATATTCAATCATTAAAAATACGACTAATGAAGTGGAGGCTTTTCTTATTTCTAGTATAGATAAATGGAATTTACTTTGTTTTAATGAAATTAATTTAAGAGATGGCTAGTTACAATACTTAAAACTTAATTTTGTTCCAATTTCTGGGTATTGCAGATCTTCCTTGTCCTGGGGAGGTGTAGCAATTCTTGCAGAGTGCAATAGTAATCTCAATCCAATATGTTTGGATAATATAAACAAATACTCAATTGATTTACATGCTGAACTAGCCGCCATTTCCATCCCTGTTCTGGACCTTATTATTATAATACTTATAGATCTCCTAATTAAGGTTGTATTAAAACTTTTTGTGAAATACTATATAAAGTGCTTACTTTAATTAAATCTTCTAAATTGAAGAACATTATAATCTGTGGCGATTTCAATATTCACTTCGGCACGGGGGATAAAAATGCTATTTATCTAAAAAAAAGGGTGAGAACAAGAAAAGGGGAAAATGTTATGTAACTAATATTTTGTTCTTCTTTGCACACGTAAAAGTTTAAGTTCTTTTTTATAATTTGAATTGTGGCACCAATTGGTTACATCATGTATACATGTAGGATTGTGATTAGTTGTTGAAGTGGGGATACCATTATGGCTGATTTTACACTTCTGGCAGTGTTTAGATGCTTTTAATGTAGAAAGAGAATAATTGTTTATGTTTGAATATATTACATAAAGTTGGTTTACTTTGGTCTGTTATTTAATTCAACATAGCTCTGAAGGAAGCAAAAATCATTTTCATACTGCTTGATTGAATATGAAAATATCTCACGAATTTACGTATCTCCAATCAAAATGTGTTAAGTGTTCACTTGTGTTTCAGCAAACGAAAGTAAGGAAGGCTTCTTGAAATCATCAGAGATCACCGATACAATCACCTTTATACAAGAACCATAATCCGAATCGTAACTTTAGAAAACTTAAAACTAACTATTCACTATACCATGCAACAAACTTCAAAATAAAATGCAACGCATCTTTATAACGGAAAGCACTCCTCGTTTTCGTTCTTAAGCCATTGAAAGCAGGTATAATAATAATAATTTTATTTCGATCGCAATGTACCTTGTAAAACAACCAGGTCCAGATAAGGAAAACTAACAGCGAACGACCATCAATAACATGGAAAAACCCCGTTCACCTTATGTTGTGAAACAAGTCGAATCGTTCTGCACAACGTGAGAATTACGTTAAATTCAAGGGCTTTTAAGTACTCGTATGATGTATTGCCTACCTTCGCGTATAAATTTATAGAAAATGTAGCATAAAACCAGTTAATAACATGATGATAAACATAGTGCAGCGATAAGCGGTCAGAAATAACCAAATTGTTCTGATAAACAACCCACATTCTAAACTTATTTAAGCAAACATATTGTTATGAATAAATACCATGTTTTAAATTTATTAGAATATTTCCGAAGCAAATGTTTTGATAAAAAAAATACCAGATTGAATGCTTTATCCAAAATAAAATAGATTTCCGCACTTTCTTAATAATAAAATCCTAAGTTTTCACGTTATCAAAATGGAATAGATGTAAACTATTTAAATTTATAACTGAATATTTTATAAAAATTCTACAGGATGTTAAATAAACAACCGTTTAAATTGAAAGGGAGCCGAACTCGCTAATAAACACGCAAAAAACACCATGAGTGCAATAAGGGATATGAAAGTTAATTACATAAGAACGAAAATATTTACCTACGGGCATGGCTCGTTACAACTCTCCATGAAATTACAATTTTGTGTGTCGTTTGGTCAGGGAAGCTGTTGTTTACAAGACAAGAAAATGAAAAATACTGATGGTTGTTCGAAATCCTGGAATTAAACAGTGAATAATATTATGAGCTTCTATGTAACTTTTTAAAAAATGTATATATGAATTTTTAAATGTCAATGTGTGCATTTATGTAGTAATTAATTAAAGTAAAAATGATTATTTTGCTAAATGATGATTTTGCGACGGAATGAGTGTTGGTTAAATTTAAACATAAACTTATTATTCGAAACTATTAAGAAATATGTACGTATTGATTTTACATTATTTTGGAATAGACAATGAAAGTACAGAACGAAAAACTGGTATTTCACTGTTTTCTGTGTTTGTTATTAACGACATTTTCAAAGAAATTGGGATTTATAAACGTCATGTAATTTAATATGGGAAGCGAAAAAATTTAGGGGTGATACGAATATTGATGAATTAGGATTTCTTATAGCAATACCTGGCCAAAGTGAGATTAACGAATTTGGAGTTTTCTTTTAAAGTAAGTATATTTGTATTTTTATTGAAATCGTTTAATGTCAATAAAAGCTAAGTTTAGGTTGAATTTTATTTGCATTTATTTAAAACTAGGTAAACAGACACATTCGCAAAGGATATCCAGCTACCCCCAATGATGGAATCTTATTTCGAAGGCGTTTTATTTTCAATTTTATTTAATTTGACAAAATTTTAATGTGTTTTAAGATAATTGAAAGAAAGGTAAATATAAGGTAATTGAATTTTGGAAGATAAAGCAGGGAGACAAACCTATGCCGAACAAACCGTCTTTCGTATAGGAATAATGTCAAAAGCGATTGATGTAACTATACGGTTTGGCGCCCATTAGTTATGGCAAAGAGAAAAAAAACCGTCAAAGGGTGTGATTAACGTAATATAGTTTTTGTATTTCAGACCTTTTACTATTTATTTCGAATTCTTCTATTTTCTTTTATTATTTTTTCATGGAACCCTACTCCCCACAACACTACAGTTAGCCGATACACCCTTATATTGTTACGGCGTCCCCGCCCCCTTCAGGGCAAATCAAAATTTATTAACGTAACACTCATTTTACCTGTAACAAATTACACTTTGTTTAGAACAAAATAGTGGCTACACAACAATCTTCTATAATAAATTATTTTTGTACTTTTCAGTCTTTATTTGAGTGTACTCATAAAAATTATGTAGGTTGAATTCAAAACAAGATAAGCTGAGACATAACAAATTTATATCATGGCCAACTGAGAGACTTATTTTGGGCATTTTACATTATTATATAAAATTTGAACAAGAAAAATCGGAATATCATTCTTACCATCCATTCAAACCAATGTAATATCCTAAATCAATGAACCTTTTAGCTTCCTCTAGGGTACCATCAAAAGAGTGTACAACACCTCGTAAACCATTATATTTGGAAAGTATTTCATATAAATCACTTGCTGCATTACGACAATGTAGAAATAATGGTAAATTTAAATCCACACTCAACTTTAATTGTATTTCAAAATACCTAAAAAAGAAATTATTTAATATAATTTATTTGTATGTACGTTCATACATATTTTATATGATAAAATAATATAATCTCAAACAAAGCTAGGCATGCTAATATGGCTTATTAAAAAAAAAGAGTGGGAACATTAATATATCAAATTATTGGCATCACCGCTTTGTTCTAGATAAGTTATAATAAATAATATTAACTAAACTGCCTACACATAAACTATATACGCAACAATAGAATTTTACTAATCAATATTTATTTTGAATAATTAAACTTTATTTTGTAATATTTACAGATTGCTGTTTTCCGTAGATGTAGTAGAACACTAGCGCATTACGTAAATCAACATTAAGCAATAGAAAAGAATTTATTAATTTCAGTTAGTTAAATGAGCTTTTAGCAACGAAGGCACTCTGAAAAATTTATAGAAACTTGGGTGATTTACATTTAATAACATGGATATTTCAATAGAATTTTAAATTAGGGCACAGAAATAAACCAGTAATAAATATCGGGACTTTACACTGCATATTAAAATTAGAAAATTATAGGATAAACAATTGGGAAATAACTGTGTATATTCCGTTTATTGGTACACATTCTCGCGAATTCACAGAAATCGACACAACCACACTCATAAAACAACATAGAATTTAATGACAAGCTTTCAGTATCAACTGTAAAGCATGGAAACAATGATCTTTTCACATGGATGGATGACATTGAACTCGACCATGAAATGTTTTAGAAGCACAAAGTGTGAGACGAAATTTTAAGAGAGATTGAAATATAGCACCATCATTGGCAAAGTTTGTAAGTTAAGTTATGAAAGAAATGGCAGTGTAGTGACAGTGAATGTGCCGTTGGCAGTAGGCCGTGGGCCCTCAGGGGCCAATGTCCAAAAGTTTTGAGCTTTACAGGAAACATAGGACAGAAAGATCAAGCAGTGAATAAAGGAATTTATATTCGCGTCGGTCAGGGTTATAAAACCATGAAAGGGTGATAAATTGATTTCACTTGTAAACAGAAGTTAAGAGTTTAAATTGAGAGAATGAAGTTACCCAACGTGCCAAGGAAGTAAGAGCCAGGTAAATCATTAGCGTCCCTGGAGATGCTTCATCTATAGTTTTAAAGATGATCTAGAAAATTAACCCCATGCGTACAATATGAGCTTTTCATTTGTTTATGATGTATAATTATACACCAGTGGATTTTAAATATAAATGGCTCGTATCAATGTAGTGGGGAATTAATATTCGCTACATAATTATTCTGTTAGACTCTGAAATAACAATAAAATAGTTTTGTTTAAATTTGAGTGTAATATTATTAGCAAAGGAAGTTTGAGCATTTTAAACGAGTAAGAAATATGTAAATGTAAGCTAAATTGTGAGTTTATAGTTAGTTCGAATGCAAACGAACTATTTTTAATGGACATTGGAATGGTGAAAGAAAAGTTTAATGAATAACTCATGACGATCAGATCGATACCCTTGGTTCGTAATAACATGAATAGCACGGCATTGCAATCTAAATATACGTTCAGTAGCACTTGCATGTCCCCATGATAGAATTGTATAAGTTAAAAAGCAATGAAAGATGCCAAAATATGCAGATTTTAAAACCTCTAAAGAAACATCATTTTTTAAGCAGTACAAGAAGTAAATAGACTGAGATAACGTACCACTCAGATTGTAACAATGTTTATCAAAAATTAATGAAGAGTCCAGTGTTATGCCCAAAAACTTTACACAGTGGTCATTATCAAGCAAATCTTTTTTTAAAGTAAAGATCATTCGTTCAGTTTTATCATTATTTAAAGCTAGCTTATTGATCTCAAACCAATTATTAGCAGTTTCAATTGCTACCTCACTGTCATGAAGTAGATCCTCAATATCATTGCCCTGATGATAGAAAGTGGTATCATCTGCATGTAGGATTATGCCACCATTAGTGATCGCTTTTAAGAAATCATTGATAAAATATAGGAATAGTAATGGCCCCAATATTGAACCTCGAGGCACGCCACATGAAACACCCAGAGGGCCAGAGTACAGATCTTTTGGATAAGCATGAGGAAATCATATTCACACTACTAACATCAAAATTTAATAATTTTAATTTCTCTAGCAACAGACACCGGTCCACACAATCAAATGCCTTGCTAAGTTCGAAAAAATTGCCAACAAAGTATTCGCCCTTGTCAAACGAAATAGTAATTTTGTGGACTAATAAGTTAATTGCATCACTGGTTGAAACATACCTTCTGAAACTAAATTGTTGGTTACATAGGAGTTTGTTATTTTCTACGTAATGTGTCATTTGATCTTTAAGAACTGTTTAAATTATTTTGGAATAAAGCGGCAGGAGTGATATAGGTTGATAGTTCTTCAGTGAAGTAAAAGATACTTTTTTTATGAATTGGAACCACTTTCGCTAATTTCAAGGAGACAGAGAAAGTAGAGTTTTTGATACAAAGATTAAGTAGCTTAGTTAAAGAAGTTATGACTACATCTAGTGGGAATTGGCTCTTAGTTGAGTTGTAGAGGATAGCCAAGAACTTGATCTCTTCTCCTTGTAACGTAGTGGACTGTACTATATGGTAATGTAGGTAAGTTCAGATGTCAAAAAAATTTTAGAGAGTTAGAATTCAACGCTTGTAAAATACTCCAGAATTTGGGTGAACACACTTTATTTGAAAAGCCAAATATTACACTCATTGACGAAAAAACTAACTTGACATACGAAACTAACAATAAATTATGACAGCAACGGCATACTTGATTCTTAATTACTGTACATTTTGCAATGCACAAGTTCACTTGCAACTAGAACTCTCTATGAAATGGAAAGGAGCTTAACATGTTATTTTTAAAAAGGTGAGAATGTGTGAGAAACCCCAACATACCCCCTCGCGCTGAAGCGATTGCTTCAAAGAAAGAAGAAAAAGTGAGCAAAAGAACAAAAGGAAGAAAAGAGTATGGGAGAGAGAATGAAATTAGATACATGTTTTGTTTAGTTTGCTGAAAGGTCGCAGTCTTAATTTGGCAGCCGGCACAATTTAGTAATTGGCCTGATAAATATGGCATGGGCAGTTGGAATTTTGACAACATAAACCATTCCGTCTCTGCCTGGAATGGTCTCAAAAACTCTGGCAAGGGGCCATTGTAAAGGAGGAACATTGCCTTCTTTTAGCAACACCAAATCCTTCTTTTTAAATTGTCCTTTGGTTTATTTTGGAGATGATTAAGATATTCGACCGACCAGCGTTTCCAAAAGGTCTACCAAATCGGCGACATTCGTTGATAAACAGAAAGCCTATTTTCTGACAAATGAGAAACATCCCTTTCAGAGTATGCGGTTAACGGTGAAACAAAAGGAAATAGCCTGGAGTTAAGCATCCTAAATCAGATTCGTCACTGGATAAAGGACTTAATGGTCTTGGATTCATTATGGCCTCGATTTAACATAGTATTGTAACGAATTCTTCAAAAGAAAATTTATAGTTATTTATAGTTATTATTCTCTTCATATGATATTTTGCACTTTTTATCGCGGATTCCCAAATCCCACCCCAGTGGGGAGATCTTGGAGGAATAAACTTCCATGAAGTTTCGTTTTGAGATAAAAACACAGTGATAGACTCACAGTTGCTTTTATTTTTGAAGAATTCATATAGATCTTTAAGTTGGTTTTTTGCGTCCCAAAAATTTTGTAGTGTGATTGCTGAAAATTACTGATAGACTGCAACATCGAGAGATAAATCGTTTCAACGTTAGGATAAATACTTCAGTGGATAGACTCGTCACTGCCTCAATATGTACGGCTTTCATTACCATACAAACGAAAACAGCAATATAAGCCCTCATTTCAGAAGACTTACGTAGCTTGGACATTTTTATTAGAAATTGACCACCAGAGTCAACCCTCACTTTGTGAAAGGGTCTAGTACCCTTAACTGTCTTCAGGAAGGTTAGCCATGATTTGTTGTGAAGTTTGATTATTGAACTTGAAACAGGTTACACATTTTCGAATAATCTTCTTGGTATCTCTCAAACCATTAAGTGCCCAACATCTTAGCTGAATGTTTCCTAGAGTTGTTTGAGCACCAGCGTCAAACGTTTATGCTCATGAATAAGAATTAATTTCGTTATGTGATTTTTAGGAAGCAACAACAGTGGATGCTTCTGTTCGAAGGAAATATTAGCATTTTCCAAGCGACCTCTGACCCGCAGAAATCTGGAGTCATCTAGAAAGGGTGTTAGTGAGCACAATTGCTTATTCGACAATTGTTTATTTAATGAAAGTATCATTATTTCTTTTGAGAAATATTTATTCTGGGTGTGTTTAATTATAAAATTCAACGAGGATTCAAGTTCTTGAATAGTGAGGGAACCAGAAATTTCATTTCCCTTTATAATATTAATGAAACAGAATACAAATGCAAATATATGCTACAAACGAGAGAAACTAGATACACATACAAACTTTTCCTCAATATAAGTAAAGGGTTGCGATTCATTGTGAGTTACAAGACGAAACTTCCTTTCTTCAGGCAATTCTAAATTTTCCAGTGATTGATCATCAGCTAGATCTAAATGAATATTTAGCAAGAAAGCAGAACCATGCCACCAAAAACTATTATTCAGAATTTTATTAGCATTCATGCCCGTTGACAAGAGGTCAGCTGCGTTTTCAGATGATGTTACATGTCTCCATTTAAAATTACAAGTAGCTTCTTGTATTTGAGCAACACGATGCAACACGAAAACGGACCATCTATCGGCGTGACTTTTACACCAAGCTAATGCTATGAGTGAATTTGTCCACAGATTTACAGAATCAATATTTCTCCTATTTTTAAAAACATTAATTATTATCTTCACACGTTTTGAAAGAAGTAGCATGGCGTACAGTTCCAGCCTTGGCAAAGTGATTGATTTTACGGGAGCTATTCTTGATTTAGATGAAATTAATGTAAAGGAAACTGTACCGTTCTGGTATATAGTTCTGAAATATATACAACAACTATATGCTGATAGGTTCGCATCAGAAAACCCATGAAGTTCAACTATTCAAATATTTTTACTAAAAAAATAGAATCTTGGAATGCGTTGTTTTTTTAACACCGAAAGAATAGTAACAAATTCGTTATAATCATCAAGAACATTTTGATCTGAAATAGCAACATCCCAATCCAGTTTCAGAATCCAAAGTTTTTGCATGAGAATTTTGCCTTTTACGATCTAGGGTTTATCAGTCCAAATGGATCATAGCATTGAGCAATGACCAACAGATTTTTTTTTTTTCGTTACTGGAAATGTTTGAATGCAGTCTGGTACTGAAATGCAAAAGGTATCTGTTGTTGGGTTTCATTTCAGCCCTAGAACTTTATTAGGAATGCCATGGAAATTAATATCGTACTCCATAGGAAAGAACTATTCAGAAATATTTATTAGAAATTGTTCGGAATTAGAACAGTATTTATGGAGCTGAAACCCATGTATGTTCAATACAATATTTAATTCCAAATGAAGTTTAAGAAGGGAATCTAGATCATGCGTTTTGCATAGTCCATCATCCATGTACACTTGAGAAAATATTACCTCAGAAGCGAGAGGATGTTCATTCTTATTAAGAAGGGCTATTTCCTTTAGTACTCTAGTAGCGAGAAAGGAAGCACTGTTGGTCCATACGCAACAGTGGCCAATTGAATACAAGCTAAGTCATCATCAGTGTTTTCATGTCATAAAATATTTTGTAGGAAGGTTTATTCTGGATTAATTAGGACTTGTCTTAACATTTTTTGTATATCGGTAGTGAAGACAAGAAAAAATATTCTAAATCTGCAAAGGATATCAAAAAGGTCTGGTTGAACTTGATAGCCTTTGAGATAAATGTCGTTTAGAGAATAACCGGTGGAAGTTTTGCAACTGGCGCAGTTTTGTAGATGGACTAGAATCACAAACAACGCATAGATGAAGAATGAAATATTTATTTTCAAGATTGTAGTTTCATAGTGTTAAGGGGACGTAATGAGCATGATCTAAAGAAACATCGTTGTACGTGTTTGTTGTATTCATGAAATAGGTCATTGTCTTTTTTAAATCGTTTCAATAAGTTTAGGAAGCGTTGTTTGGCTATAGCAAAAGAGTTAGCAAGCTTCGTTGGTTCTGTGGAAGATTTAAGTAGAAGGTTTACTTGGAATCTACCATTTTTAAATTTTTTTGTACAAGTGAAAATACTTTCGGCTAGTTGCTCATCTTCCGAAAAGGCGGTTCTTTCTGATAGTTCTTCTATCTACCAAAACTTTTTGAGAAAGCTATCAACTTTAGAAGTTGCGAGTAAGGAAAGGTTTGAATTTTTTTAGAATGGTTTTCATCAGGCAGCAACATCAAGCCTTTTTCGTACAGTGCCTGCAACTATCCAACCCAAATGAGATTCTTGCAGTACAGGAAGATTTTAGTCAATTTTAATTGTATTATCGATTATTATATCGTAATGGCAGTCTAGTTCTATTAGAATGTCAATTTCTGACGGTTGATAAAAGTTATCTTCTGCCAAGAAAAGATTTTTTGGAATGTTTATTTCATTAGTCCTAATCTGATGTTGAGGTAACTTACAAGTTATGCTAGGCAGTGCAACACACGAAATTTAAAATTTTTTGGATAAATTCCAATTTGAATAGAGTTTAATGTTTGCCATTTTATTAGTAATTGTGGGGCTTTCGTTAATGCCTGAAATGTTTACAGTGGTACCATAAGTTTTGCACTGCAATTTGTCAACTATATCTTGAGTTATAAAGGAGTTTAGACTTTCCGTGTCTAATAGTGCTTGAATATTTTTATGAATGATGGTAGTAAATTCCCGCAGTGAACTTGGCTTACATTTTATTAAGCTAGGGATATCTAACATTGCTGATAAATAAGAGTTTGCAATGACAAACTTGTTTTCAAATCTGCATTTTAAAGTATTTAGGGCTATCTGAAAGTTTTCATTTGTAATTTGCAATGAATCAATTAACTGTAAAGGTTCATTTCATAAATAACTTTTGAGATATATAAATTGCTGCATATCTGTTAGCTGAAGGTTTTTACAATTAAAGCCTCAAAGAGTTGATAAAAGGACTGGAATTCTTTAACATCGCCTGAGAAAATGTAATACGGCAGACGAGACAGCATGATTGAGAGTTGATATGAGGTTAAATAAAAAGCAACAAAATGAAACCAGCTTCAAGTATGTAACGTGGTCTTCTCAGAGGAAAATTTAAAATGGTTTGTGAGCTTTTATGCTTGCAGTTTTGGTGAGGAATGTTTTTTTCCATGCATGGAATTTTGAAAACACATGTATGCCATAATAAAATGGATACTTGTATGGATAGCTCAAACAGGTGGGTTGTGTGTCAATGGAGCTGTTTGTCAGAAAACAGGAAACGGAAAATACTGATGGTTTCTGAAAATCCTCAAAAAAATTATATATTTGGAATTTAAATACAATTTACATACAGTGAGCAATATAAGATAATTATTTGGTTGGACTAAGCAGCGATATAATTGTGTATATAATGGTATTCATTTAAAAAGTAGGTAAACAGACATTTGTAAAGGATATTCAGCTACCCTTGTGATGGAATTGTATTTGGGAAAGCATTTTATTTAAATTGGCCACAATTTAATAAGTGCTTTATGATATTTTAGAGAAAGGAAAAACATGTTGGGATAACTTTAGGAAACCAAAAACAAAGAGACCTTTTCAGAATAACAGTCCTCCACGTAGGGAATAATATCAAAGGGATTGTTTGGACAGATGGTTTGGCGCCCCTAAATCATGACAAGAAAAAAGCCTTTCAGGATAAGTTAGAGTAAAGTAGGTTTTGGTATTTCAGTTCTTTTACTTATTATTTTTATTTCTTTATTACTTTTATTTTGAATATTTCTATTTTGTTTTATAATTACTTCCATAGGAACCCACTCCTGTAGCACTGCAGTTAGCCAAGGCATCCTTATATTGTTACAGGGTCCCTGCCCCTTTGGAACAAATCAAAATTTATTAACGTAATGCTCACTTCACGCATAACATGTTTTTAAGTTGTTCTTCATGTCGTTGTCCAACGAGAGTGCATAGTCTTATAATTTTAATGCCCAGCGAATTCAACATTATACATATTTTGAACTCAAAACATTATACTGTCTAGAACTGAACCAACAAACATAAATCTGTCAATAAAATCGATTGCTGTGTTATATGAAGGCGAATATGATGACCATAACAACTGTAGCAGAAATAATTTTACCATGTCGTACATGAAATTTAATTACTTCTACGTGTTATTCGGTTGCAAATATTTCCATAATTTAACGTAAGTGGTAATACATACTAAGCAAAATAGTTACCATAGCTTTTCTAAAAAATGATATTGTGAGAAATTTAAACATAAGTTCATTTACGGACACCATAATAAAACTTTTTATCTAATCTCGTTACGAAATGTCAAATTTTAAATGTATTTTTGATGCTACAAAATGTTACATTTTTTATAACTGTCAGTTTAATACAACACTAGTGATGTAATGAAATTTTACGTAATTGCGAATACTTAAGCCTTTATTTCAGAAAAGCTATTTACAAAAATATCAATCCATAGCAACGCTCAGGTAAAGCGATGAAACTGGATCTTTTACATTTGGAACTCCACAATCCGTTTACTATATTTTAAAGCGGAGTTAGATAAACTATTGTACTGAACACGTAATGAAACCTAATTTTATTTAACTCATGTAATTGGAAAAACTCGCTCACTACGTTCGCTCGTTTTGGCAAATATTATATTCGTCACATTAGTCTTTTCATAACTGGTTACGTAAATATTTATTTAAAATGATTTTAGTTTAGCCACTACTTAATACCTAGATTAAATCAATTCTTCAAAATACTAACTTCTTCTGAATATCCTTAGGACAAAATTGAATCCTGTCATAGTCTAAACCACATTCACCAATTGCTACAACTTTGGATTTATCTTTTAGAGCTAATTCTTTTAAGTTGCGTAAGTACTCCTCAGGTTCCAAATTCTGTTCAAACTCAAGACATCTAGTTGGGTGGCATCCGACAGTCGAGAACAACCTATCTACAACAAATTCATTATAGATTAGCTTAACATAAAAATAAAATGCAGTAAAATATAGTTTTTGCAATTTCTAAACCAACTTTTATCATAGCAAACCACATCGATGCCAACATAAAATAATCTTTGTCCTTCTGTAACTCATGAGGGAATTTAACTGCGACATAGCTCTCTCTTGATCACTTGTTGACATAAAAATTGATATAGGTTATGTTAATTTTTCATTGGTTGACATTCAGCACTAGTGTACTTATGGTATTCACATTCTTTGTTATTTACCAGTTAATTTGGTTGGACACCCATTAAATTTAAAATATTCTTTTTCTTTTAGATACAGGCATGTTTGGCCAATTAGAGATAGAACTTAGTTTATTTGCTTTGTTGTGTTTGTTAAATAGTGTGATATTCATGCTTGGATAGGTGAACGATTTCAAATTCCCCTATTATTTGTTTATTTTAAATTAGGTGAGTATAAAGTGTACACAAGACTTCATCAATCTGTATTTACAGAAAAAACATGTAAATCGTCTCGTAGAGCCAAATTCACAGTATTTTGGTTACGCCAAGCTTTACTAAGCTGGTTTTATTATTTAAACTAATGTTGTTATGCACTGCACGATGAGTCTATGTAGTTTAGTAAAGTGCTCCTCTAATTTGACAACATTGTAGAAAATTAAGAAGTTTTACCTTTTTAGTAAAAATCAGTGTTTATAACGGTAGCTTTAACGTTTAAACCGTATATTTTATTTGAGATCAAGTCATTCACTGCCATTGAACTTTATCTAAAACATAAAATTCAATGTTCACTGCTGCCAGTTAAACAATAATTGTCTATAATGAGTCCACGAACTGCAAATTTCACTGACAATGAAAAAGTACACTTATTAATAAATATAATTACAAAATATTCACTTATTATAGAAGACAAACAAAGGGAAAAAACTTCTTTACTTGCAAAATTACAGACATGGGTAAAGGTAGCAGACAGTATTTGTTCTAAAACAGTTTGGTTAGACAAAATCGTCTAAAAAGATATAAATCATCCATTTCAGCAAAATAATCAGTGTGGTCACAAAATCGTCTTGGAAATCCAAAGTCTATTCTATTTAAAATATCTAAATCATCATCAATATGCATTTCGTCTTGAATTTCCAGCATTATAATGTCAAAAAAGTCAGGCTCAAGATTTAAGTCACCAAAGTTGGAAGCTTATTTTAAAACTCACATAAACATACATTTCTGTTTGGTGCATACGACTTTTACAACTTAAACTGGCTTTAGTGGTTACAAGGGTTTAAATGTGAACGATGCATTTGACTCTAAGAGCACCCATCACCTAGCAAGACTGAAATCAGGTGGGTTGACGCTCAACAGCTTTTTATTAGACAGAAAGTTCAAAACCTTTCCAGGTAGGAGTAAATGAAAGTGTGAAGTTTGTGTACTCCTAAAAATATTTGCATTTACCTTTATTAAACCCACCCCTCACCACAAAGCTAACTGGTGCATTATTTACTGTTACGTATCCTTGGTAGAGTAAATTTAATTCAGGTAACTGGCGTCAATTTAGCACATAACAAAATTCCAGAATAATAAACAAAGAATATTGAGAGCAAAGTTAGGTTTGGTAACAGGTAACATAAACCATTAATGTGAACTACCATAAACGTAACAGAGATTACAAATGTAGCAATTAAATTAATCAACAAAGGGCAAAGATGGCATATATAAATAAATATAGAAATTGATGGGGAAAAACTTTCTATCGATTGTAATCGATATTGTAATTTAACTGAGGACGACTAACAATATATATCTTTTCAAAACCAAAAAAGTGACAGTCACATCTAGTAAAATTCGCAAATGTTACATAACCTTTAAGACTCAGTAACGATACTTGTGTTTGTTCATTTAACAATATATGGCAAATATGTGAGAAAATGTATTTAAAAATTAAAGTACACCAATATGATCCCCTTCAAAGTATTTCCCTTGGACAGCTACACACTGAGTCCAGTGTTTTATCCAGTTTTTGTAACTCTTCTATTGACAGCTGTGGGGTAGCCACATCACGGATGTTTGAATGTCAGTTATCAACTTATGGGAATACAGGGCCTGGGGCAATACTGAAATATTTTTGAGGTCAAAAAGTGTGTCGCACTGAACGCACGATCACATTGTGTGTTGTCATGATGAAAGATCCACATGTATGCCATGTTTGGGTGGACCCTAGCAGCTTTTTTCGCAAATGTTCAAATAGTTCAAGAAAAAATTGTTGATTTACGGTCTGTCCAGGTGGCACAAACTCCTTGTGCACCACTCTTTTGCTGTCAAAGAAACAAATAATCAATGTTTTAATTGTGGATTTGTTCATTTTTGCTTTTTTGGTCTTGTTGATACAAGAGACAGCCGCTGTTGACTTTGCCGCTTTGTTTCCGGATTATACTGAAAGAAGTAACTCTCATCACCAGTAATTTACAACTCAAAATGGTTGTATCATTTTCAATTTGTTGAAAATAATGTTGTGCGACAAACATTTGCACGTTGTTGTTCCACTGAGTGTTTTTTTGGAACCATTTTTGCTCTAAGCTTTTTCATGCACAAATCTTCAACCAAAATCTTTCTAACTTTTTCACAGTTATTATTCAGTTCATCTGATAACTGAATTGTTAGCCGTCAATCTTGCAGCACAAGATTACACACACACACTGAGCATTGATGTCAGTTTGTACTTCAGCTGCCCTTCCACATCGCGGCTTATTGGCGACAGTTTCTCCACCGTATTTAAAGTCTTTGTGCCACCGGAATACTTGTACTATAAAATAATTTTTGTAATTTTATTGTTCTTTATCCTCGTGACTATCAGCTATAAATCAAACCTCCCAATTTTCTAAACCTTAATCTGATATCACGGGGTCGAGAATTTCTTCTTTTTCTTTTAAGCCCAAGGTAATGTCGGATGGTAAATGGCTTGAGACAAAGAAAAACTCTTAAGATATAAACGGCTAGTCGAGTGTTAGCTCTGGGTAGATCATGAGCTTGGGTCATGGGTGAATAATAGACCAAAAATACCTTTAATGAGCGCCACCGTATTTTTTAATACAATAACCAACAAAATTTCACTGTGCTCGTATAAGGGAATGCGGAAACCTTATCTTAACACCACTAACATAGCCATAAAACTTGAATTTCACTCTTTCGGACACACTTACCAAGACCTCAACCACCAGATGTTATACAGATGTCTCAGCTTTACCTGTGAACAAACAAAGCACAACATGGACACCATTTGTGTCCTCAAAACATTTGTCAAAAATAGAATAATAGAATTTAGGCATCTAAAATATACCGAGGAATTTATTTTCATTACACACACTTTTTACTTAAGGAGGACTTGCACTATTTTCTTTTTTATTAAATGTTGAATAATAAAACGTCTTTCAAAAACAAAAGGAATTCTATTAGAATAAATGTCTGATTATATACATGTGACTGCAATATTTAAGTTTGTATCATTGTCATAATTTTTCATAATAATTCTAGTGAAATTTAACATTCAAAATCAAGATCTATGAGTAGATCATTTCTATAGGATTTTATTAGATAGACATATAATTTATTAATTGTTCATAACACATAAGTTTATTTTAATCATTGAAGTACTTCCTTGATTATTACAACAAAAATTAATTATCAAAGAGCAGAGATTGTAATACGCAAATATTCTAATTTAATTATAATCTACAAAAAACACGCGAATTTCATATATCAATGAAAATGCCTTTACAAGATCTGAAAGTCTTTAAACATAATGTAAAATTAACCAAGACAGCATATGGCGTCTAGATTGGAAAACAGAATCTACACTATTTTTTGTCTGACATAAGTTGTCATTCCGAATTTCTTAAAATACACTGTTTGCGTACATGTGCAAACAAACTGACAAGCAAGATACTTATTCGTTAATGTTACTAACTTCTTAAAAAAACTACTTTATATTTTTGTTACTCAAATAAACAATGTTGGATAATTCATAATAATTTACTATAATTTCAAAGCTATGAAAAGTTATAAACACTCACGTGTATCAAAATGTACAGCAGGTGCCAGACCTTGACGTCAGCTGTTGAACATTTCCAGCGTAATATCCGTGTGTTATTAGTCATCGGTAAGTTTGAAATATCGAGATCCCATGTAGAATGGACGTTTACTTTACTGCGTATTAAATTGAATATAACGAAACCATAACTCCTAGCTTTAAATTACTGCCATAAAAATTTGTTTTAGTTTATTATCGAAATTGTTGTTGAAGATATGTCCTCAAGATATTGCACTAAGATGAAAAATATTAGTATAATTTATTGTATTAATATATACCAACTGTCTCAAATGATGTCAAAAGAGGTTCCATATTCTCTACTTTTTCTTAACTTTATTAGAAGCCATGTGTTTCGACAGGGCCATTTTGACTTTATCTCGTCTGCAAAAGCGGCTTGCACTCTCGGACGTTGGGAATAAAGTGCCGACTAACAACTTGACAGCGCTTGGTAACAAACTTCAGAGTATATATATATATATACTAGAATCTATGTGTTATTACGAATATTATATATTAATTTTTATTGGATGATAATTCACAAATTAAATGCTTTAAAATACAGCTGTTTTATTTTTATTTTATTGAACTAACTGTAACTAGAAAAAAAATACGTTACATACTTGTGCATGATTCATGGCATTATCTTTATCTAAAGTGTCCATTACAAATTCTCCCAGTTTCACACAAAACTTGATCGTGTACTGTTGCTCAATATTATGCTGCTCCATTTTCGTGACATTCACCACATACACAGACTTCAACAACACGACACAACTGGAAACATAGGATCATATGGGAGTCGCAAATCCATCTATTAATAGATTAAACTTAGGAGATTAATGGCCCTAAGTGTCAGATTCGCAGTGCTACCACATACACGAAAAACAAATTAGTTGCATTACATAGTTGTCAGATCTTGTATGGCCACTTCGTCTTAGCGTGTATTACAATATCTTTAGCTTTAGGGTTAAAACAACTGGTTTTCATATGTATACCTTAGACAATACAAAACACATAGACAAAGCGCATGCTAGCCATCCCCTGAGCTTGCTTGATGTAAACACCTCTGGCATACCACTGATAGTGTTTTAAACTGCCTGTGAGCATAGTTGTGCTTAAAACTACAGAGTAGCAAAAATGGTGCATTCTTGCTGTGCATATAACTGAAGGTGGTACCGTTTGTTTAGTTCGTATGCATGTGACTATTAAGCCCAAGGTCCCAGGTTTGAATCCCGACACGGTCCTCTTTATAAATGTTAGATGAGCATGCATTTTTCACAAAATACACCCTCGTTCGGATGATGAAAAGTAAAATGGAGGTCCCATGTGTGTGTCGTCAACCATGTTAAAGATACCTACCTTGCTTGGAATAACAAAAGTTCGGTAAAATTCAAAATTTTTAGGTACCTTCGAGTGGAGCATTGGAACAATCAAATGTAGTGTGTGCATATAACTCCACAACGCGGTTCGTGAAAGGATCGAGTATATTATTTCATAGGTAAGAATATTTAAGTTCATGTTATAGATAGTTATATAATAATTATTCAAAATGTATCGAAACTGAATAAAGCGATTATAATATCGCCTGCTTGTGTGAACGATTCTAAAGTTTGTAGTATATTACTTACAACTATTGACATTTCTTCTTAAATTGTATATATTTTTATTAATTATTGGAAGAAAGTTTAATTTATCACTTTATATCTGACAATTTATTAATTAAAACATTCCTATCAACTGTGTACAAAAGAAATTGTTGAAAAAATGGAAACGGATATCTCTTGTATTTGTCGGCAATAAATTTAAATTTATTTTTATATAAAAATTATGCAATTTTGCTACCATTAAATCAGGGTCCTATATTGATAATTATTTTTAATGCATAATTTCATTTAATTTAAAGGCTTTTTATATTGGAGAATATTACAAGAAAATTTTAACTTTATATGTTCCCTCGAGATAAAACAATGAAGAAAAATGCAATGAGGAGGGAAATTTTTAAACCATCAAAGGACAAGTACATGTTCACGGTATTTTACAATCGATTCATTCAATATGGGTGTGCGGTCTTCTAAAAAATCACTACGAGCAGATGCTGTTCCAAGCGTATGCCAGCAAATATAAGAAAGAATAGTACACCCGGTTGCAAATCTCCATTCAACAGGCAGAATAATTTGGAAACATCTAGTTGTAGTAATGAGCTTATTAATGTATCAGATGAATCATCACCCTCCAGCATATATACTGCACATGTAGCAAAAAAGAGGTCTTTGTTTTACGAAAGAGATTTAAAGATAATTCTACACAGAATCAACAAAATACAAGTTGTTGTGCTTTTTTTTTTTAAATATATAAGGCTTGACATTTATTTTACTATTTAATTCTTAGAGGATTTTTAAACCCAATATAGGAAAGTTTTTCTTTCTCCTCCTTAATTTAAGCTTTTATGTGTAGGTTCCATAATTATTAATTTCCCATGCATTTGGATATTAACCTATGAGTTATTGGGGGCTAACCGCAAACATTGTGTTTCCAAGCAACACAAATGCAGTTCTGTTTAACGGATGGGCCGTAAGATCTTGAAAAAAATGGTGGGGGGACTATAGTTGGTGAGAACTAAGCTTCTAAAAGGAGACAACTTTGCTACCACATTTAACGGGGACAGACATGCACGAAGTTCCGAGTTCGATGAAGTGATTCCCTTTCCTGCCTGTACCTTTTCCCGTATATCTACAAATTATCTTGATTTTGTCGACAAGGACAGCTGAACCGCATAAAAAAACCCAGCCAAAGGACTACCTCTGCGACCCAAGTAGCAGCCGTGGCTTTAGTAAAAACCTGGTAAGTTCCTGGTTCGTTGTATTAATTTGTGTACTGTCTACACCATGGACGTTCAATTTCACCTAATTTATACTAAAGTACCTTACATGTGATTTTCTAATGCTCCACCCGAAGGTACTACATTGGCCAGGAAGCAAGTTTTTTTTAACTGGAAAATTAGAAATTTTACCGAACCCTTGTTGTTCCAAGCAAGGTAGGGCTCTTTAACGTGCGTGACAATACTCACACACGGGACCTCCATTTTACCTCTCATCCGAACAAGGGTGTATTTTTGTGAAAAATGCTCGCCTAACATTTTTCAAGCAGACCGTGTCGGGATTCGAACCCTGAACCTTGGGCGTAGTAGTCACACATACCACTATGCCATGGAACCGCCTATACTAAAGTACCGTAAACATAACAAAGCATATGAAGAAAGCATAGCAAAAAAGAAGGCTTAATAAAAAAGTCGGCTACCATACAGCTTTGGTGAAACATGTGGAGAATGAAAAACATATTGATCAAGACTCGTCTCTGAGGCTTATAGTGAGTACTTAAACTTATTAGTTTAATTCATTTTTCTAATTTTATTCGTTCTTAAAATAGTTTTTTTTAGAATACCATACCTGCTAGGAGAGTATATTCCGCTGAGTTGAAAAGCTTTGTACTTATGTTAAATTTTTATTCCCCAAAAGCTTACTCGTATGTAAGAAACATGTTTCCTAAAATGCTTCCTCATCCACCTGCTTTGCAAAAGTGGTATAAAACTGTTGAATGCAAATCGGAATTCCATACATAGGTGTTAGAAATGCAAGAAGGTGAAAGGACTGTATATGCTCTTTAAAGGTCGATGAAATGACTGTGTATAAAAAAGATGAATGGGATCGTAAAAAGTTTGTCGGATACGCTAATGGTTACCTACAAATGTAGTTTAGATTTTGTCTCCTTTATATTTTTCAATTTTATAAAATTTCTAATATTTTTTGTCATTTCTTGTAGATATTCACATGGGAAGTTCTGATGAACACGAGGAAATGGTGCAGTTAGTTTTACAAGCGATTATATTCCTGGTCAACAATACATTTGACTTTCCAATGCTCAACCCAAAGATGCTACATTGGCCGAGAAGCAAATTTTTTTTAACTGGAAATTTTGAATTTTGCCGAACCCTTGCTATTCCAAGCAAGGCATGGATATGTGACAGCACTTACATACGGGGACCCACATTTTATCTCTCTTCCGAACAGGTGTGTATTTTTGTGAAAAATGTTCGTCTAACATTTTTCAAGTGGTTCGTGATGAGAATCGAACCCTGGATCTTGGGCTTAGTAGTCACATGCAAACCAACTAAGCCACGGAGTTAGTCAATAACGTGAGCGAGGAAGCTGCCTGTAGGTAATTTCTGCATAGAATCATTATCAGGCGCACAACAATCAAGTTTGCTAACTTTATGCCTACAAATTCTGCACGAGATAAGAGTAGAAATGATAAATCTCACATTCGATGGCGTTTCCAGTAATATTTTAATGGCAAACATTTTGGTGCAGAATTGTTAGCAACCACAAAAAAGTTCTACATTCCACATCCAATCACCAATTAATGTACAACTGTTTTGGCAGCGGAAAGGATATAATTGACAACAAAAACTGACAAATAAAATGGCAGCTGGTTGAAAAAATTATCAATATACAAGAGAACGAAAAAATGCATCTGGCAATTAAAATAAATCGACAGCACCTAAATTCGTTAAAACAAAAATGAAGGTAAGATTAGCTGCTCAAACTCTATTCCTCAGTGTAGCAAAAGCAATTCGTTACCTCAGAAAAACCAACTACTCTAAAAATTTTATTGATAGTGAGCTACTGAAAAGTTTATAACAATAATTAATGACGCATTTGATATTTTAAATAGTAGAAACGTGCTTGCCAAATACCATAGACAAAGCCTGCAGAAAGAAAATGCAGCACTTATTTTCAAGAGAATTAATGCATTTATAAACTAAATTGTGTCTCTCAAATGTGCTAAAACCAGCCTTCCACTACATTTAGAAAAAAGAAAAACTGATTGTGTATGTCTTATTATAAACTTCTGTCCATATGGATGAAATACGGTGACAAAGGTCTGACACAATTGAATGCTTACAAATTATCGCAGAACCATTTGAAAGTATCTATTAATGCCACTAGAAAAAGCTGTACTAAACATATTGAAGAATGTAAGAAGGCACGTGTTTTCAAAGTACCCTAATCATATGTTTAATTCTGATGCAGTGGGCAATCGCATAATTACATTAATTAAAACGCAATGCAATATTGCAGCATAAAATTGCACTATTATAATAGAATCAGAAGCAAATTAACTAAAACGGTATTATTTTGCAATTAGTCATGTTATATTAATATATAGTTTGATTTATACTGTATTTGTTAGTATATTTTTTGAGTTAAAAATATCAAACATCAATATAGCATCTGTTTTTTATCAATAAGCCCTATTTTTGGTGTCACTTGTTAACCAACTCAATAACATTAATAAATATTATTCGATATATATATTATTTATGTGGTGTAAATATCATTCTAATGTTTCAAAATGTCCATTCGAATTATCTAAAAAATAGTTAGTCTCAGTATCATTAAAAATCTAAGAGTGCGTATCTAAGTGCAATGCTGACGTCACTCGTCCACTAACAATGTTTGCATCAATCGACCAACCGCATGACATGTCTATTTGATTTGTATGGTCTAAGAAGTATATGAATAAATCTGATTATAAGAATCGATACTGTAAGATAAGAATGTTTGTTAACAGCAATTGCAATAAATGTCTCAATAACCAAGTAATTTTAAAGCTACTGTTGAGATGCAATCTCCACCACATCCAGAAATAAAGTTAGGTACATTTAAAGCATATAGTTTAGTTGACCGTAGAATATGCAGAAGTCGCAGTGTGATGAAGCAATAGTCTTCATATAATAAATTTTTGGAAAATAGATTTCTATCAAAAAATTAAGACCAAAACCATTGCCTACTTCATATTATCAATAATCACTAACCATCTGTTTGTGCTAGTTCCAATGATTTTTTGCTTTCTTCAAGATTTCCACCGGTTACAATTATTTTTTCTAAGCCGCTGTTCCAACTTCGCTTTAGAACATAATTTAAATCTGGTTCATGTTTCTTACTAGAATTGTACACTCCTGAATACATTGTATCTGTTAAATTTGCTCCAATATCTATATTTATAAAACAAATAATGTTAATTGCGTTATTATAAGATCAAAAATGTATGTACCTATGAACTTCATTAGTTGAAACATTTTTCTTAAACAAGCCAGGCTGCAGCTGGTACTAGTTTTAAATAGAATGTTTGTGATAAAAGTCCGTCTAAAAATTAGTAATAATATTAATAATGATAACCAAACGGCAATTTTTTATTTTAACAATATGTATGCTAACCATTTTTGTGATAATAACTAATTATATTTTAAAAGTTTTGAACAGTGCCGAAAGTGAGGTTAGAAGATTCCGGGAACTTACATATCATGAAGAAATTCTTGAAATAGTGCCTTTTTTAGCTAAGCAATATACCGTTATACAAACTACAAATGATAACACCACCAATACTTTTATTCGCAACTTAAAAATTGTTGAAAAATTTAATAACCTTCAAGAAGTTTGGAAACAGGCAGAAGCATGGGTATCCAAAACACAGCTATATAGTGCCAACAGCACACACCTAGGGAATGTTATTTATGCTATGAAAACAGCTAAAATTATAAAAGCAGATATTGATAAAAGAGGAACCCAACTTAAATTATTATTAACATTGGAGGTAATGTAAATTATAATAAATTGTTTAGAAAAATTTAAACAACCAACCTAAGAAGCATATAGAACTACTTATCCAATAATGTGATTACAATTGCTCATTTTTTGTTTATATCATTTGTTTAAAACTTAAATGCTATGGGTTCTACCATTGTACAAACGTATACCCTGTTCACAAGATTTTATTACTTGGAATTGTTTCATATCAAATTAAAAAAACAATGGCAATTCTACCCTTTATGTGAAGAAAAATGGTAAGAAAGTAGAGAATTGGCTAAGGTGCAATAAATGAACTAACATTGATTCTAAATAGCTATTAATATATATATATATATATATATATATATATATATATATATATATATATATATATATATCATCATCATCATCATCATCATCATCATCATTAGGTCGACAGTCCTGGAACTAGTTAGATGCGTACCCTCATTGTTTCCTATTTTGAACTACCCTATACATTTCCCTGAAATTTGCACAGTCTGTATCTATCACTATCTGCGTGCGATAGTCTGATCTAGTCTACCTCTGCCGCTTTTTCCTATTTCTGCTTGTAATATATCCCGTACTATTCCCCAAAAATGCCTTAGAACGTATCATGCCCTTCTATTTCTTCTTTTTTTTTGTTGTTCACATATCTTTATCCCCTTACTATTTCTATAACCTATTTGTTATTAGCTTTGTCCATGCTATCATGAAGCATCTGAAGCACAACATTCCAGAAGGCTTCTATCTCTTTCTGTCTGCTTTTCCTACTGCTCCTATTTCATAGACATACTGTACTGTGCTCCACACATATGCTTTTAACAATTTTTTTATTGTTTCTGTGTCTATTGTCTTTTAACATATCTGCTGTTATTTCTTGTTAGATACAATTCGGTCCCCCTTCTATTGTTTTACAATTATATACCCTATTTCCCCGATATTCAGTGGTGAAGGGGAAGGGGGGGGGGCAACCTGTGGCTGCCAAGTTCCTTCAGCACTTGAATATTTGCCGAATTAACAGTTTTTCCAATATATCCTTTCGCACGATCAACATTAGTTGAAAATATTTCACAACCAACACCTGTAGTTGTTTATAATAATCATCAGATTTAAGTGCACTTATTTATATTCTGAGCTAGCCTACACAGTTCCCTGAAATTCCCACAACCTATATTCAGCTCGGTTCCCTTTATATTGTTTTCTAATTATATGCCCTATTTCACCAAGATTCAGTGGCATGTGAAGGGTCCCATGTTCGAACCCTGACACGGTCCGCTTGAAAAATGTTAGGCGAGCATTTTTCACAAAAATACACCCTCGTTCGGATGAAAATCACATGTAAGGTATGTGAAGGGGGTTGAGCAGCCTGTGACTGCCAAGATCCTCCAGCACTTAGACATTTGCCGAATTAATAGTTTTTCACTAAATTCTTTAGAACAATTAACAATATTCGAGAATATTGCACAACCAATACTTTAGTTGATTATAATAATCATCATGTTTAAGTACAGTTATTTTTTTTCGTCATTAGTTTTTTTTGTCTTGGAACTGGATGAACGCAAACCTCCACTGATTTCTATTCTGAGCTAGCCTACACATTTCCTTGAAATTTACACAGCCTACATCTTTCGCTATCTGTGTGCAATAGTTTAACCTAGGTCTACATCAGCTTCTCTTTCTTCCTATCTCTGCTTCTAATATATTCCTCACAATTCCGTCATGTCTTAATATGTGGCATATTATCCTATCTTTCCTATTTTTTAGTTTTCCACATATTTCTTTCTTTCCCTACCAGTTATAGTACCTCTTTGTTCTTAACTTGGTCTGTCCATGATATCTTGATCATACGTCTGTAGCACCACATTTCAAAGGCTTCTACCTTTTTCTTGTCCGCTTCTCCTACTGTCCAGGCTTTCAGCCGTACGGTGCTGTGCTTCACACATATGTTTCGAGCAATCTTTTCCTTTGTTTCTGTTTGTTGTCTTTGAACGCAGTAGTTACTTTTTCTTGTTAAATGTAGCCCGACCTTGTGCTAATCTTTATTTTATATCTTTTGCGCTTTTCCCATCTTGCATTATTTCGTTTCCTAGGTAGCAGGAATCCTTAATCTCTTGTAAGTTCTCGTTACGTATTTGTATTCTTGTTTTTGATTTATTTTCCCCTCTACATACTAGTATTTTAGTTTTATTTTTGTTAATTTTCATATTGTATTTCTCTGTTAGAACTGTTTTCATTTCATTAAAAGCAGCTTCTGACTCTGCTAGATGCTAATACCGCTACATCATCTGCAAATCTAAGCATATCAATTGAAGAACATATAGCCTGTTTATTAAGCAGCTTTAACCATTAAGTACTACCGACCAAATATCCTTACGTTGGCAATACAGACATATCAGGCAGACCCAATTTTTAATTGGAATTAAATCAATTTAGAAAAAGGCAAATTGTTTATTTTCTCCAAATACAAGTAAAATACATACACGTACACTTAATGAAAGTAGATTAATTATACTAAATGCAGTATATTGTTGTGGACTGTAGATGATTCTAAATGAGCCCCAGGTTGGGCATCGATAAAAGTGCTGTGGGCTGAAGATGCCAGACGTTGGATCCAATAAAAGATGCCGTGGTCTGAAGTAGTTATTAAAAGTGTTGCATTAATTATTTTGCTAGCTCAATTTAAATAAAACTACTAGAATCAGATATCAAACTTATAATGACACGAAATAGTTTTTGATAAACAATCTTTCAAATAACAATTCCTACATCCACAACAGCTTTTCTCTAACATACAATATCTTACATATAACCTCTACTAAAAAATACGTTCATATAAATATTAAAATCTAAAAGTAGGGTCCAACAATTGCCACAACGGCTTTGCCTTACAAACAATATCTTAAATCTAACAAAAATATAATTTCTGAGTAATCACTCACTAAATTATCGTTCAAAGTCTCTTTTATATTTAGGCTGAACACACTCTAATCTTAATTTCATTCACCAGTAGCTCCTTAATTAAGTCTTATTATATACAAAATTTATCAAGATAAGATAGATAACTCACTTTACAAATGTTTGTTTACCCAGTCTACTAAATAATTTCAATAAAAAAATACAAATATACTTTTCTTAAACGAAAAATGTAAATTTCTTGTCATCTCTGGCCAGCTATTGCTAAAAGAAAACCTAAAAAGACCTTAAATCTAATTCATCATTCCAAATTTTCCTGTTTGCAATATTAAATTATATGACATTTATAAATCCCAATATCTGTAAATGTCGTTAATAACAAATATAGAAAACAGTTAAATACCAACTTTTTCTTACATCATTTCATTGTCCATTCCAAACTACTAAATTTTTATGTTTTTACTAACACTAAATTTCATCAATAAATTTTGCCTTTAAAATCAATATACACTACTTCCATTGTTAATTTAGTCCAATAAAACAACTACTTTCACTTTAATTTCCTATTACATAAATATGAACAAAGACCTTTTCAGTTCACAAATGCATAATTAATAATTCTAAACTTTATGCTCATTTTACTCATGTTTAATTCCATTTTTTTTTAAACTTTCAGGTTGTCCAGAGACCTTCAGTTATTTTTTATTTTTTCGTCCTATGACAACAGCTCCCTTGACACACCACACAAAATTCCAAATTAACAGAGGAATGAACTAAGTCCTAATGTCTTTAATCAGTCATAACGACAATAATTCCACAAACATGTGAATTGAAAATGCCTTGCTCGTGCAAGCATAAGTTTAAAAATTAGTTGCACGCGGCGTTTGTTGTTTGTGCGGGAACATCTATATTAATTTTTTGCTTGAAGTTGTGTTATGTTCAAGTTTCTACTATTACTTACATTACTACATTTTTACATTCTAAATAAACTTATCTGAACTTTACTTTTCAAAACTTAAATGTCCGTCATACTGACACCTACCATGCGGGTCTACCGCTATATTACGTGCTCGAATGATTACATTTTGACGTGTTCTCTTTACCGGTTCGCGAATAATTATTAACTTCTGCGTCGGGTGCAATTATTTTTGTTTAATTCTCCTTCTACTTTCTTATGTTGTTGGGGGTTTTTGTCATAATACAGATTTCCTATTGAGTTTATGGAATGAATGCTGTAGAAAGTACTTGTAGCATGTGATTACTTAGGCTAACGTTTGTGTTTCTTTCTGTATCTGCACTATAAAATGAATACATTGTAACATATTGTATGAAATGATTAAATCATCTGCAATCTGATATTCGTAAATATCTCCTACACAGCATGTGAGTTTGTTACATGCTTTTGTAACTATGCATTGAAACCATGTAATATTGCATTTAATTTATTTGACTAAAATTTGAACAACCTCATTTATATGTGAATTCACTACTATTTACTTGATAATTCTAAAGCTTTCTTAAAAATGACATAATTCCACTTTGAAGGTTTACAGATATAAATAATTTGTTTATACCCATTGTGGTTTAAATTAAGTTATGAATCCGAGGTCCGTTCCAATATGTATTTAATAGGGATTATTTCTAATGAATGATGATAAAAAGCTTTTTAATTTTATATGAGATACCTAATACCTAAATCTGGTTTTCTTTTTGGTAGCTTTTAGATAAGTTATAAACCCGAATTACATTCAAATATGTATAAAATAAGGCTTTTGTGGTTTATAAGTTTTGAAGATTTGAATAGAACTAACAATTTTACTGCACTGTTTTGCTTACTGTACACTACTATATATGAAATCAGAATATGCAGGTTATATCAGTAATAAGTTTTTCCGTTTGAGATTAATGTTCCTTTTTTTTACATCCAGTTTTTGTTTAATGTCATACCAAAGCTTTACATAATTTGGGTGTCAGTAATCAATTTATTCAACTATCGTTGATGTAAAGTAGTTAGTCCAGAAGCTTTTTCACAAAGTAATTGCACTTTTCTCGAATCTGCTATTTCCTTCACGTATGGGGCTTAATTCACTACAAACCCGAATTCAAAGCTGCCATTATGAATCACTCAACCTATTCACCCGCCTGACGATCATGCTTGTCAATCGACTAACTGAAGATTAAAGTTTGTATTGTAAGATTTTAACGATTCTGAATGCTCCCTTCCATTATGTTGTCGGTATTTATAGGTTATATTATTTCAGGGGTTTTACCAGAGTTGGTTCACACGGTTTGTACGATTTGAATTGTCTTTTGGCCAAAGTCAAAGGTATTTCAGGGCGTGAGAATGATTATATGTGTTTCTTCAGTTTTTATTTAATATCGACATCTGCACGACTGGTTGGTCAATATGCTTTAAATTTTATACTATTTTATGGGTTCTTATCTGTTGGAGTGATTTACAATGGTTTCGGTTTCTTCCAATTTGTGATAATGTTTACGAATACACCTTCGTAGGCTTGGTAATTTGCTGTAATGTGTTGGTTTGTTTATCTAATTAAATGTCTACTCTGAAGTCCCGACTCTATTTGCTGGTTGCAAAAGTATGTACTAGTTACTTTACTATCTAGGTCCTATTTTGATCTTCTATAAAATTTTAAGGATACAGTCAAACCTCGCATAACGAGCATAATTCGTTCCGGAGTCTTACTCGTAATGCGAAACACTCGTTAAGCGAAACAATCTTAACCATATAAATTAATATAAAATATGATAATGCGTGCCATGCCGAAAAAATATTCAACAAAAACATTATGTGTAACTTTTATTTAAAGAAAAATACATATAAAGTATTAAGGACCGTTATCCAACTTCATTTTTCTTCTTTCGCGGAATGAACCAGCCTAGAATAAGAATTAGATTTAAAGAAAACAAAAAAATCGTAACATACCTAATTCTTTTTTACTAGAGACATTTGTTTTTGCCGACGGATTCTGCGACACCGCATTATCATTGAATAGATTTGTAGCACTCATAGCCACCTCCTTATCGAGGTGATTCTTCTCAATGTATGATGCAACAGTTTCCCATGCTTTCAGCATTTCTCATATTTCTCCTGAAGATTGTTGCTTCGCTGCTACCTCCTCCTTATCCACTGACAAAGTCTCCTCAACATCCTCTTGCTGTGAAACACAATGCAACTCCATAAGCTCTTTAGTGGTCAGGTCTTGGCTGTGCTCTTCCACATGCTCATCGATATCGTATTTTTCCACCTCCAGCTCCAAGATGTTGGCCAGGGACACAATCTCGTTGACTACAGGATACTCAGATACTGTTTCAAACCTCGTAATGTCACATTCGACAACGCTCTCTGGCCAAAGCTTCTTCCAAGCAGAAGTGAAAGTTCTCTTGGTATCTTCTTCCCACGCCTTGTGGAGTGATATTTCCAAAATTCTGTGAGAGTGAGGTTGGTCCCTTCAGTCACCTCAAAACAACGCTCAAAAAGTGCTTTCGTGTAGAGTTTTTTAAAATTAGAAATAACCTGCTGATACATAAGCTGAAGTAACGGAGTGGTATTGGCAGACAGAAACTGGATCTTTATGAAATTGTATTCTTCAAGGAGGTCACTTTGTAGGCTTGGAGAATAGGCAGGTGCGTTAAGACATGGAGTGGCAGATTCATCTCAAGTAGATATTTCTTCACAGAAGGACCAAACACTTCATTGATCCAATCAGTAAAAGTGGCGCGTGTAACCCAAGCCTTGTTGTTGGATCTCCATATCACATTTAGGTTACTCTTTTGAACTTTACACTACTTAAATGCTCGTGGAGTTTCAGAATGGTAAACAAGCAGCGGTTTAATTTTCAAATCACTGCTTGTATTGTCACAGAATAGCAGCGTTAGACGATCTTTCATTGGCTTGTGTCAGGCAATGCATTCGCTTCTGCTGTTATATAGGTTCACTTCGGCATTGTTTTTCCAGAAGAGACCCGTCTCATCACAATTAAAAACTTGTTGCGGCAGGTAACTCTCAGAATCTACGAGTTTCTTGAAGTCGGCGATGAAATCCTCTGCTGCCTTTGTATCAGAGCTTGCTGTTTCACCATGTCTCATAACGCTGTGGATACCTGCTCTTCTCTTAAACTTCTCAAACCACCCATGACTTGCCTTAAACACTTCATCTCCGGGTGTTGATGATCCTGGCGTTGTTTTAACGTGGTCAGCAAAAATCAATTTCGCCTTCTCACAAATGATGCTCTCGTTAATAATGTCGGCTTGCAATTGCTTTTCGTTTCTTCATATGAGAAGAAACCTTTCAATATCGTCAAGAATACGTAACCGTTGCGTAGATGTTCTTGGCAACCCCCTTTGAAGCATCAATCTCCTTAATCTTGTCCTTCTTCTTAAGAATAGTACAAATGGTTGATGTAGGCCGATTGTATATGCATGCTAAATCAGCCATGCTCACACCCCGTTCTCGCTTTTCAACGATTTCACGTTTTATTTTTAATGTTATTTTTAGTCTCTTACAGCTGCTCTCTTGTAGCCTTTTCTTCTGGGACATTTTTACAAGGGGAATAAAATTAGAATAAAAAACTACAAATAATGTCGGAACACAAGTTTGGAAAAATGTGTGATTCTACTGACATTAAGACGCTAGCGCAAAGAGTTCTAAACACAGACTGATGTAGCAATAGCACTGAAAGTTGTATCGCACGATTCGGGGATTCCCCTATCCACGTTGCATGCGAAACGTCGCTCGTTAAGCAAGCTATTATTTTGCTCGTTATGCGAGGTTTGACTGCATTTTCGCGCTACAGCTCATTTAACAAACCTAAATTAATAAATGCTTTTCTAATTAACGTCTTAGAGTTACAAGTTCTTGAAGAATTGATCATATATTAAAGCTGTTTGGTAACACTATTTCCATAGTTTCAAGTTTAAATCATCAAATCTTTTATTTTAGAAAACAAGTTTTGAATTCCTTAATAAGACTGTGTTATTTCTGTTAACTTTGTGTCTGAGTTTTATTAGCATTGGAATTAAATTTTAATAAATGTCTATCAGTTTTATTACTGTATTTTTAATTGATTGAGGTTTTTCCATATGGCTGACAATACGAAAGAAATGCAATGATAATATTTTAACAATTTAGTTTTCAATATTCTTATATGAAAAACTCCAGAAAAATATGTTATGCATTTTTTCTAAGTGTTATGCGTCTTTTAGAAAAAAAGATTGAAATGTAGGCTGCATTTATGGGTATTATCATGTACAAAAACTCCTACCTTACTTAAAACAGCAAAATTCCAAATACAGTGCAGCGCTTAGATCATGTCACCCCACATCAGTGGTTAGCCATAATAACTAATATGGTTGATATACACAATTCAACCTCTACCAATAATGTCCCAACACAGAGGGACTGTTAAGATAAGAGAATGTGTTCGTAGTGAATCACTGGCCACCAGCAGCATAATTTCTAATTTGTTCTACTTTTAGAACTTGAATTATGAAAATTTTAATAGTAAATTGGTCAACAATATTACATTTCATTGTTTGTGGAACAGTAAATGATAAAAATTTGTTGCTTTTGAAATATGCTGCAAACTTTAATAGAGAATGCACTAGTGCTAGAAAATAGTAAATAACCACTAATAAATATTTATTATCTTCTAGAATGAATTAACACAACAAATTAACATTGTTGTAGGTTAATGCTGTTTTTAACTAACTATGCTTCTTATGATAGTTGTTGAATTATTACTATTCCTTATATTTTATTACATAAAATACAAAATTTATAGGGTGATCAGCAAATTGTCTTTAAACCCAGATGGTATCCAGTGGATTACATAGTAGAAGGACCAGTATATGCAGGAAAAGATAGGTATGGTTCTGAAATTTTAGCATTTTATTTATCTGCAGTTGTGGAAAAGCCTACGGTAGCCATTGCTACTGAACGAACAATATCTTTAAAGCAAGATATAATACCTGTAGCATCTAACATATTATTAAATACAATTTTTGAAAGAAGAGGTGTTACTTGTGTGTATGGGAAATGCTACTATTGTAAAAAGGAAGATCCTGCATGTGAAGATGCAAACAAAACTCTCACTGGAGCAGCTATATTGAATGTTAATGCCAGTTTTAGGAATAATCGATCGCCTTGGCAAAGAACATACAAAAATAATAAAAAGGCCGTATGGGAATATACTACGGACTATTGCAGGTAAGTTATGTAGGTGTTGCTGTAAATAATTGTGAAATAAATTTCTTTTGTTAAATTCGGTTCCCAGAAACTTGTTTTCTTTAATAAGTAAAAAAATAGATGGATTTGAAAAAATGTTATATAGAATCAACCATGACTCGTTTTAAACGTATTTCCTGATGTAGTATCGCACATAACACCGGCAAGGTTTCTTTTAATATGGAAAGCATAAGGTTTTTCAATATGTATGTGCATATGTGATAATGCGCACACTTATGGGTGTGCACATACAAGTGAATTCGTGCATGCATGAAATGTGTTTAATTATTTGTACTGTGTGTGTGCATTTGTGCGTGTATGCATGTGTGTGTGTGTGTGTGGGTGCATGCATGTGCATGTGTGTGTGCGTGCGTGCATGTGTGTATGTATATATATATATATATATATATATATATATATATATATATTGATATAAGTAGAAAGGAAATAACGGTTGTCACTTTGTTAGTGTGTAAGTGTAATGGGGTATTAATCTTTGGATTTGAATAATAAAATCAAATTTATAAATATAAATTTTATTAATATCTAATTCGTCCGAGCTTACGTCGTCTGTTGGACAACTTCATCAGGGATCTAAAACTTGTGATACAATGGAAATAATATTCAAAATGGGTTACTTACATATGTTATATATTTTAGATTAAAACAATATTTTATAAAAATAATTACAGCGCTAATTAATAGGTTTGAAAATACGTTGCTATTGCATGCTTATTTATAATATTTGACATTGACCTTATGCCGATTGGAATTGAAAAGGATATATAATGCAATGCAATATCTAATGTAATTAATTATGCCATTCTTACATGGAAAATTCTCTAAATCTAAATACTGTATGTAACCATACATCAACCCAACTCTTAATTATGTTTGGCATCTTTGTCAATCATATCTGACAGTGTCAAGTTTTTGACTTATGTCAGATATAGAGAGGAAGCGATGCTCAAAATTATGGCTGTAAGCTGTTGAGGTAATCCCTGCAGACAAGAAAAAAGTTGTAAAACAAGCAAAGAAAATTGCCTGCACTGAGTACCGCAATGAAAAAGGGGAATCAAAAGAAGTAATGTCATGCTAGCTAAAATGTTGTAGAGTGGAATGGGTCACAGAAATAAAAGAAAACTTCAAGAAAGAAAATTTATTTATAAACCGTTACGAAATCAACATGTTATATAAGGAAAACCAGCTCGCATAGAAAACAACATTTATCCAGCGTATCCGGGAGGATTTACATAGTGCAAAAATGTTAGCAAAATAATCAATACACTTTGTTAATTACCTTAACCTAATTTTCTGCCTTAATCCTAATATTTATATAAAACAAATTAAAAAAATAAGGTGATTGCAGTTAAAAAATGTATATGGTGAAGTTTTCTTTACCTTCAATTAACTATTTACATAAAACAGCAATTAAAATAATCATACCAACCCTGTACCTACCTATTGTCCATGAGTAATTTTCGATAAGTAATTGCAGAAACAATTGTAATAGTAAATTACAGTATTTGAGGAAGAATCTCTCTCTATGAGTAGAAATACATTTCCTCGCAGCTGAAAGAAAAATATTTGAAAAACGTCACACTTTAACCTAGTGTTATCTAGATAAAAAATTATGGTTTTTAATTGATACCCAAATAGTAAAAACCTTCTTCATTAGCATATTCCGCCAGTTTGAGTGAAATAAGTTTATTTCCAACAGCGTAATACCTTCATTTATGCAACGAGCAACCAGAAAACTTAACAAAGAAACCAGACCCAATTCTTCCAGATGTAGGTCATCAAAATGGTGCAAAAAAGAAATAGGAAGGAATTCTTACAGCTTGGCCGGACGTCCCGGTGCAGTCCAACAACTGGTTAGAGTCAGCATCTGCAGGATCACGTGGCACACCATACCAAATTCTTTACCTGAAAAACCAAGTGAAACATATTCAGAAGAAGTAAAGATGAACAGAGTAACTCTTCACTTTCTTTGACCAATATCTAGTAATAAATCATTATTTGATCTAGTATATATGTCTATACATGTTACGTGGTAATGGATTGAATTAGTTGAAAGTAAATTAACACCAATTGCAGTAAATAATTTCATTGTTGGAAAAATTCCATCTCTCAAAATAACAACTTCATACAAACTAACTTCAGAATCCTATGTTATAAATCCATTAGTTGTAGGAATCCACTTGTTTATCTCGGCAACTAGAACGTACTACTTTTGTCTTATTACAAAATCCTTCGGACAGTTGCCACTCATTAGATAGATTTAAAATAAAGGTTCTATAACGAATAATTCGAAATCTGCTAGAAATCTGCTTAGAAAACTCAAGCCCACGACTATTGATAATGGGAGACCCATTTGATAATTTCTAGTCCATTGCAATGTATGTCTTTTTTCAAGAAACATCCATGTATAGATAAAGAAACCGGCAAGTTCGAATTGAATCGCACTTGAATCACAGATGTAGTAAACCCATTTTACAAAATTGCGATATTTTCGAACACAAATGTTTTAACAACCAAATCTATATTTTAAACGTATTATAATCTTTAAGGCAAATACCAGATTTAATACTATATTGAAAGAGTAAATTTGCTGTATTTAAATTATAATTGCATGTACTAAAAAACCTACA
The DNA here is from genome assembly GCA_036346225.1 of Platerodrilus igneus. Lineage (NCBI taxonomy): Eukaryota > Metazoa > Arthropoda > Insecta > Coleoptera > Lycidae > Platerodrilus > Platerodrilus igneus. The sequence goes on from JARFIW010000828.1 coordinate 590,031, forward strand.
GGGTGTTGAATAAGCAATTATTTCAATTTAGAGGGAAGTTAGAAAGGCTTAACAACTTTGCACATGCCCTTGGATACAATAGGGAATATGAAATCTGCCTACAGGGACGGCACGTAACAGATCCCCCTCAAGCAACGGACTAGATAGTACACCAGCAGGACGAACAAAAAAAAATTTGTTTGAGAAAACCCAAAAATAAGAAAAATTTTCATCGGGCTCAAAGGACCAATATACACTAATAGGATGAACCAAAAGAAAATTCGTATTCAGAAAACCCGAAGAAAACAAAAAAAATAAACAAATTTTCATCTGGCTCAGAGGCCAAAGCATCCTAATAGAATAAATAAAAAAAAAACGCTTCTGAAAAACAAAAAAAAAACAAGAAAAATTTTATTCGAGTCGAAGACCAATATACTGGACCAGGTCAAGAAATGTGAAGGATATAGGGAAAGGCAAGGTATTAGGTAGCAATCACCGAGAAATGGAATGGCCTAACACTACAAAGGTCTTCGCAAGACGGTTATCTCTAGGAAAGAAACAGGAAAGTTTTCAACCTCAAGAACAGAAATTCGTTTCACGCAAAAACCACAAAGTAAGAAAAGGAGCAAGGAAGAAAAGCAACAATAAAAGCCAAAACGAGACAATAACTGTCAAGCCTCAAAGTATGTAAGGACACGACAACAATGCTAGATAGAAAAAATTGAGGTACTTGAAGCTGTGGTAACAAAAAATCGTATCAAATGAACAACCTAAGAAAAGAAGAGTTAACTAGGTCGAAAAGTCGACTGAGTGATTTCCGAAGAAAAGAAGAAAGGTATAGAAAGCACATACCACAGGAAGTAGATTGAAAAATTGAATCCAATCGGCAGGATGACTAACAGTAAGAAGAACCAACCAAGGAAGGGAAAGGAATGTGTAGCAATGAGAATGAAGAAGCAAAACCAAAATCAAATAGAACTCCAACAAATAGCACAAGATCCGAAAGAAAAGGAAGAAACATAATTGTGTGTGTGCATGCATGTGTGTGTGTGTGTGCATGCATGCATGTGTGTGTATATGTATGCATACGAAGAGTGTGTTGAGACAGTGCGTTGGACCGCTTTAGTCGCCTCGTATGAGAGGCAGGCCATACCGTGGAACTATTCTAATATGAACCCACATGGGGTTGATTAAGTATGAGTGGTGGAGCGCAAGTAAAGAAAGAAAACCAATAAGAAAAAGCGTAAAGTCCAAAAATGAAATCCTAAGGAGAGCAAAGTCGGCATAAGAATCTGGGCACGCGAGGACTAGGAATGAAGTTTAAGATATTTGAGGTGCCAGCAAGAAAAGGAAGCGAGATTGGTGACATTGGGGTTATTGGGATGAGCAGGTTTGAGATCCCCAACTTGCCAAATACCTAAGGATGCTCCTCGTGTTCCAATTTTCGACGATCCACATCTTCAGGTATTGAATCAACATAAAATATTTCCTGCCTCTTATTTCTCTTGTGAATCGGTTTCGTTGGTTGAGTTACTAGAACAGGTGGGTGGTATATTGATTGGACAATTTTCTACAAAATAGGAACCACTGTTGGTATGGTAGCTGTAACATGCGGTTGAGGATGTGGTTGCGATGATGGTGGTAGTGGTGATTGTGGTTTTGGAAATTTGTTATTCTTTAGGGAAGCCTGTTTATTTTCAGTATTAATTGTAAGAGTCAACGTTAGATAAAGGAACAGAATCGGGTAAAATTTCAACTACAATAGGATTTGCTTTCTCAACAACAGCAACAGTACTTTCTTTGTCAGTATTATTAGTTATCGCCACTTCAACTGCATCTGTTATTGCAGACAGGACAGGAATTTCTTTTGCAGTATTATTTAAGGCAGCAGTAGCAAACTCTTTAGTTGCTACCGTATCACAGCCTGAGGTGGAAGTGAATACATATGACCTGTTTGATCACAATTTCAACAGCTAGGGACAGAATTTGGAGTATTGTTTGAAGACATATTTGCTGAAGAAGTGTATGTTTTGACAGTAGTAGGATGACCAAGATCAGGTACAGAAAAGAACGTAGAACTAGACACAGAAGAAATTCAGGAATTTTTATTTTCCTTTGTGGTTAATAATTTTGATTAAAATTCTGTACCTATAATTACGCCGTTTATTCTTTGTCATTCCCTAGGGTGCTTTATTTTGAAATATGGGGGGGATTATGTTTAGGCAACTATAATTCAGAATTGAAAGTTGGGGATTACCGAACATTGTCAACAAACATAATAAGCTTTTGACGTACTGAAGAAAGTCGCTCTAATTTTAACAACCAATTTTCAAGGATTTGTTACGTTCCATTTCCTATTTGAAAATTTACTGTCTCATTACTGTAAAAACCCTTTCAGTTTCTAGTCATTTGTATTTACAGGTTGATACACTTGAACGATTTTAAGCTTGCAAATTCTAATGGCGAAAAATGTGCTTTTTCTTTTTATGTGACTGTACGAAATTGTAGTCAATATTATACCCCAAATTTGTACTCCATATTCTTTGATTTTTAAAACTAAGGTTAGCTTCATTGTGCCACAGAAATGTACGTTATCGGTATAGCATATTTTGTCCGGCTACTCGTACCCTTCAAAGCCTGTGGGAAAGAATACTAGATGATGATGACCGACAGCTGTGTACTTACCTCCTGAATGGTATGTAGTTTGCATATATTCTAACGATGTTAAGAGCAATACTTAAGACTAAGATTTATCTAATAACTTGTGGTTTTATCTTTAAATGTATTATTGTAAATAGTTTTTTTTGTATATTTATGTGTTTCAGTATCTAGTCGGAACGAATTCGGTCTGCATCAATATCGTAAGTAAGTATTTAGATTATGTAAGTTTCTGCCGCTGGGTATATATTATTAGTGTTAATTGCTTACTGAGTGAATACAGATTATTTTTCATTACGGTAGTTAGCTCTACTTAGTTTGTTGTCCTAAATTATGCGACAATACTTAAGGAGGTGTATACTTGCATAGTTCTTTTGTTTCCAAACACCCTCCCATTTGTTTATGATTAGATATAATTGGTGCTTAAGAGGGAGTGGAGAATACAGAAGTTTGTCCTCACAATTTAATTTTCTTTTGCTATTCAAATTTGTAGAAATTATTCAATAGAGTTATATTTTGTGTGTTTTGTGTTTAGTTATTTCCTGCAGGTACAGTTGTTTGAGGAAAAAGGTGAATTGGTTGGTATGTACTGTCGTGCCATTCATAAACCCCCTCTTCCCCTCAGGGGTGTGTTTAGCGCGTCATTCGATTTCATGCTCTTTCTATTCTCTTTCCTTGTTACTCCGTAATGTGTGCGAGCGTTTCATTCTGATTTCGTTCTTTCTTACTGGTCGGCTCGTATTGTGGGTAATAAATTAGTTTTGTTATTCTTGTTTTTGATTTGTCACGATATTGACAAAGAATGGTAATCGTTGGAGTTTATTAGAAGACACAAAAAGTATGAACAGTTGCTAATCATGGGAAGTAAATCTTCGATAATTCAATACTCATATGCACTCAATGAACTTTTAGAACCAGTTACTTTACCATAAAATTGGCAAAATAATTTCATCTTCCACTACTACAATGCTTGCCTTTATGTTGCAATAATGGCATTACAGTATTTGCAAAGTACTGAGGCTACTATTATGTTATTCACTGTACATTATCAGATAAAGCACTCCTAGATCATGTTTGCGACATGATGGGTGCCAAAAGTCGGTATGCTTCCAAACTCCGGTACGGAATAAGGATATATGAGTTACCTAAGCTTTGTTAGACACATCCCAAAATTGTAGCAAAATGTATTCTATACAATTCTTTTCACAGGAAACCTGATGTGTTTACAAGACCACAAGTATATGTATATATACAAAACTTTCTAAAAATACGGTCATGAGTTTTTTCGCACTAATATTTTTAAGGATCTACACTGAATAAAAACTTACGCTTTTCTGTTTAAGTAATTTTCTTATTCTTTTGTTTTTAAGAAGCTTAGATCCAAACTTACAGTAAATAACTTACTTGTACCTATACAATTTGTAAATTTTAACGTTTTGTATCAATTAAAACCTTCTGTGTTTTTAGAACAATAAAAGTTTGTGTTTTTAGAACGATCAAAGGCACATTATCCACACACAGGCTTTTAGATTTAGTAGATGCCGCGATTTTTGATTTTCTTATACAAAATGGTGATCGGCATCATTATGAAACTCTGAATGGTAATGTTGTACTACTCGATAATGGTAAAGGCCTTGGAAATCCTAATGTTGATCATCTGGACATACTAGCTCCACTATATCAATGCTGCATGTAAGTTTTACAATATATTATGTATTTACTAAAGGTATCTAAAAACGGCATACGATTATTGTTTGTACCTAAACAAATCTTGCAAGTCACATTAGCAAACCATTTGTATTCTTTTCCTTTTAACTATGACTTGGAAAATTTATTTTGGCCACTCCAGATACAGCTACTATTGCAGTTTTTCTCCAAATACATTTCTTTCTTACACAAGGACAACTACAGGAAGATAAAGGTCAAAGAAAGTAAATTACTTCTACCAGTTATTAGGTATTTAAAAAAAAGATACTAACACCACAAGTTTAAATATGATTATTTTTTCATTGCAACTGTTTACGCTAACTAGTTGTTGGTGGGATCTGAAAAAAGCTGTATATGATGCTTTTGATGGTAATATTATGTTTTCGGATTTTGTGGACAATCTGTGAAGAAAAATCTGATGATCTGTAACAAGAGATAATTCTTTCAATGTGAATTGCAAACATACCATTTGTTACGTGTTGAATTAAGTTAATTTACTGTCTAAAAGTGAAGTGATGTAACAGCGAATAATGCACCAGCTAGCTTTTTAGGGTATACAAATTTTAACACTTTCACTAAGTACTCGTACACCTATCTCGAAGGTCTTGAACTTTCGGTCTAATAAAGCCTTTAGGCACCAACTCACCTGTATAATCTTAAATAAAGCCTGTCCGAAAAATGGATCTTTCAAGAGACGATTTAATGGTTCTTACTGCAATATGGGTTGATGGAGCCTTGTATACACATTTTCTTACCTTCCACTAATTTAAAATAAACTCAAATAATAAGAAAACTCGTCTTTTTCACCTAACCTGTATTATCAAACATGCATATCACAGTAAATAGCAAAAGAAAAACTAAGCCCTATCACTAATTGGCGAAATATGCATGTATCTAAAAGAAAAAGAAGATCTTAAGTTCATCAGTTATAGACATCCAACCAAATTAAATGGTATATATAAATTATACAGATACAACTGTAGTGCTTTTCCATACAATATTTTCTGTTTACAATACGCTTCACTAAGCGTGCACCAACATAAAAAGTCCTCTTAATCATAATTTTTATTCCTTCGTATGATTACAACCAATTACAATTAATAAAAATATAACGTCATTAAATGCATTGCAGGTGGAAAGCAAAAAATTGATGACTTACAGGTTTGTTGGTCTTGGACTAAGCTCAAGTGACCTCTTATTGCAGGAAAAGCGTTGCAGGTAATCCAATATCCCAACTTATCATCGAATGAAAGCTTCCAACACATGAACACTTTCATTAGTAACTGTATTTTTAAATTCCGTGTTTACGCTTGCGTTTGGGAACTTGTTTCTTTAACTATCGCAGAGTTTTAAATATTATCACTTTTGTTACTCGATTTACAACCTTACCCACATGACGATGGTTGCATAGCTCTGGTCGAATTCAATGTCATCAGTTTGCGTGAACGCATTAATTTTATGATGTTTTATGATTCTGTGGTATCTTGAACCACATGTGGATTTATGCAAATATTATTTTGAACGGTGATGTCCCCAATTTTTATTACTGGTTGTAATAAAAATGTACTACGTGCTTTACTGTGAATTTATTTAACCTAAACCAATTTTGAGCAGTTTCAATATCAGTTGAAATATGGTTTTCTAATAACTACAGCGAGGAACAGTCCCAGTACAAAGTAATATCATCAGGAAAACGAGTACACTTAGCAAAGGCTATAGACGATGAAAAATCATTAATATAAAATAAAAATAATATAGGGCCCAAAACAGAACCTTGGGGTACCTCAAGATTAAGAGATAAGCTATCAGACATGATAGTTCTGTATCTAGTAGAGAATCTAACAGACTGAGCTTGGCCCACTAAATAAAATTTAAACCAACAACTAGCCACACCTCTAATACTATAATGTTCAAGTTTATTTAAAAGAATATTATGATGATCACAATGCTTCACTAATATTAATAAAAGCAGCAGCTAATACTGTATTTCTTTTATTGAGTGAGGAATAGACTAAATAAAAAATTTTGTATAGCATCAGTAGTGGATCTGTCAGCACGAAAACCATACTGACAATCATCAAAAATTTTAATTTGGTAGCAAAATTAATAAGCCTGTCCTTTACAAGAGTTTCTAATAAGTTTGAGATATTGATAATAAAGATATTATTCACCAAGAAGCATCCCTTATGCAAAGGAATGACAATGGCGTGTTTGACACAATCAGGAAAGATTTCGTGCTGAAAAGACTTGTTTATAAGTTCTGCAAGGTGCTTAATGACATGTAGGGGAATGAGTAGTAAAATTTTGACCGATATATTATCATGATATATTGAATTTTTATTTTTAAATGCCTTAACGGTTTGAATTATTTCTTGTAACCTATTACATCTAGAATTACAGGAGAAAAAGTTATTTGATCTGCAATAAATGACAGTACCATCATGACCCAAGTGTTGTCGATGTGATATGCTAATAATATTGTAAATCTCAATGTGAACATATTCCTGAGATTTTAACCAATGTTCAGTGAGACATAAAATTTTGGGAAAACCTAAGCTATCTAGTAATACTAGTAAATTATTAGCCTTGCTGTGCAAATTACGAATATTGCGCAGGATAAAGGAGAGACGTAGTGATTTTTGTGATATAGAAAATTGTTTTGATTATTATTATACGAATAAGATTCATCATTTGGTAGCGCTGTGACGGAGGATCTGAAGGTTGAGTATACTTGAGTGACAAAGACCCCTAGAACTAGTTTTTGCATGATTCGTTGTCTAGATATATATGAGGTTAGAATTGCTACAATTGAAGGTTTCAATAGATTTGGTAGATAAGTTATTGGTAATTGCTAGAATGTGTTTGATTAAACATTCTTTTCCGCTAAGTTTCATGTGGAGCCTGTAAGATGTGAAGAATTTCGGAGACAGAATGGTGTTTATATCAATATAGAAAAAATTCGCTTCAATCCATACAAGCATGGAATACAAATAAATATTTACAATATGTAGAAGTTTATTCATACATTTTGTCTATTCCAGAAAGGGGCACTGATCAAGACTAGATTAATGACTTTGGCTATGCTGAGTACTAATTTTTTCTCATCCTTTCCTAATATTTACTTCTCTACGTTTCAGCTCTAATTCTATTACCGACGTTTGCGCTTTGTATAAGCTATGAACTATCCGTCTATCCCTAAAACTCATTCCAATCTTTTTGAGTATTTCCGACATTTTTTTCCATCGTACATTGTCGAATGCTTTTTCCAGATCTACAAACCATATATACACACACTTTCCCCTTTTTCTATTGTTTTCTCCATTATCACCCTCAAAGCAAAAATAGCCTCCCGTGTTCCTCTGTTTCGCCTAAACCCAAATTCGTCTTCTCCTAGTATTTCTTTAGCTCGTTTTTCCATTTGTCTTTGCACAATTCTAGTTAATATTTTTGACACGTGTGCTGTCAAACTTATTCTTTGAAAATTTTCACGTCTATCTGAACCTCTCCTTTTTGGTATAGTGACTATGATGTTATGTTTGTAACCTTTGAGTATCTTGCCTATTTCATACATATAACTTACAAGTTGTGTTACTGCTTGTCCAGCAGGTTTTAGAGTTTCTGCTTGCACCTTATCTGTAACTGGTGCCTTACCATTTTTCATACCCTTTAATGCTAATTCAAACTCATCTCTAAGTATAGGATATCCCAAGTCATCCTTTTCAATGTTTGATTCCTGTTCTAATGCTGTTAGTTCGTCTCCTGCATATAAATTCCCTATATATTCTTGCCGTCTATACACTTTCTCTACATTTTCTCTAATGACGTTTCCTCCTGTGTCCCTTATATTTGTACTATACGGTTTTATATCCCTAAAATTAATTCTAATTAATTTGTATGCTTCATCGTCTTTCCTATTTTCATTTTAGTTTGTACATCTTCGCACTTTTCATTTATCTATTGCTCTTTAGCTTTCCTGCATTTGCGAATAACTTCCCATTTTATGACTTTGTATCTCTATTTTCCTGTTTCGTCTTTCTTCTATTAGATTCAGGATATCCTTTGTTATCCATTGTTTCTTATTTTCTTTTTGTATATAACCCCAGAATATCTCTGACTGCCTTGTCTAAGCTGGATTTAATGTTATTCCATTCTGTTTCTACTAAGAAATTTTCCTGATACCTTTCAGTAATTCATTTGACTTTTTTTCAAATCTTTCATGGATATTTTTATCTTCTAGTTTCTCAGTGTCGAAGTGCCCTTTTCTGTTCCTTTTTTCAAATTTTTAAATTTGCGAACGGCCTTCATAATTACGATGTGGTCAGTATCTATATCTGCTTCTAGGTACCTTCTAATCTTTTACTTAATTCCTAAACCAGTGTCTAACAAGAATGTAATCTATTTGATATCTTCCTATATCTTCTTGCATGATGTTGAAATAATGTGTTTGCGATGGTTAAATTGCAAAATTCTACCAGCCTATTGTCCCTGTCATTTGTCGTGCTTAAACCAAATAAACCTACTATTGCTCCTTCCCTACCATCCCCTGCCACTGCATTAAAATCCCCCATAATTATTAAATTTTCATGTCTTTAAAAATTAAGTATCTTAGTATGTCTTCGATATCTTTGTAGATCGCCTCTACCTCTTCTTCACTGTAGCTAGAGGTGGGCATGTATACTTGTATTATTACTGTATTTACCAGTTTTGATTCTAATCTAACCATGAGTACTCTTTCGTTCTTTTGTAAGTAATTTTCTACACAGTATCCTATCTTTTTTCGCATAACTATCCCCACACCCGAATTTCTTTCCTCCGATCCTATATGAGTTACCCTAAAGTCTCTACTCCAACAATCCTCCCCGTCTCTGGCCAGCGAACGTCGCTGATCCCTACTATGTCTAGTGCTAACCTATCCATTTCAATTTTCTAGTTCTCTAGTTTACCAAATGCTTCATACTTCTGACATTCCACGCTTCGACTCGCAAAATGTTCCGTGCTCTTCCTTTAAACTTTCGGATCACATCCTCCAAAGTAGTCCCCTCCCAGAGATCCGAATGGGGGACTATTTTAACTCCAGAATATTTTACGCCAGAAGATGCTATCATGTTACTTACAATTTAAGTACGCTGTATACTTGGGAGGGCGGCTCCGTGGCGTAGTGGTATGTGTGTGACTACTAGGCCCAAGGTCCCGGGTTCGAATCCCGACACGGTCCGCTTGAAAAATGTTAGGCGAGCATTTTTCACAAAAATACACCCTCGTTCGGATGAGAGGTAAAATGGAGGTCCTGTGTGTGAGTGTTGTCACGCACGTTAAAGATCCCTACCTTGCTTGGAACAGCAAGGGTTCGGCAAAATTCCAAATTTTCCAGGTAAAAAAAAACTTGCTTCCTGGCCAATGTAGTACCTTCGGGTGGAGCATTGGAAAATCACATGTAATGTATACTTGGGAGGTAATGTGGTGGTTTCCCGTTGCCTTCCACATCACAGTAATGTATCTTAGAATGCCATACCGACCCCTTGGTGTCTGTCACTCTAAGTACCGAAAAAGCTGCTGTCCTTTTTCGGGGACCTGTCTTAGTCTGGTTCCTCACTAAAGACCCTACTACTTTGGTTCAACCTGTAGTTTGCCTCTTTATATCACTGGAACACTGAAGCCATTCCATCTGTTGTAGTAATCTAGAACTTCTTCAAGGTACAGGTCTATTCGGAACGGCTTTATCACTTACTTTACAATAATATTGTTTTCTATATTAAGTGCGTAGTGCCTTGTACTGATCGAGATAGATCTGCATATTTTTTTACCCACTGTTTGTATTAACAAAATCACCTATTATTGTAATGTGCTCGAGCTTTAGTCATTATCAGCAGTTGTTACGATATACATTTAATTTATTAAGGTATATTTTTATATCCAAAATGTTAAGTAAATTTAAATAGTTTTAGTTTTATCTTTATTTTAATATTATTGTATTGTTTCCTGTAAATGGGATATTTAAACCTGCTGGAAATATTTTTCGATAAGCCTCAAAAAACATTTTTAATTTGAAATCTTTTACAAAATATCTCTGATTGGTGATATTTAAAAGCTCCATTAAGCAAAAATATTCAGACTAATCATGTTTTGATTAGCGCTCTAAAGAATTTATTTAAAATATTCGTGTTTGATTTTATATTATATTCACTGAAGAAATCTATGTCTATTACAGCTATTTTTTAATTTTAGGTTACATTCGAGCACTTGGAAGCGCCTAAAACAATTATCCGGTGGTTTTATTAAGAAAACATTGGAGCATATGCCTGATATATACAATTTTGTCACAGTAAAACATTTGAATGCTATCGAGAGAAGACTATTGATTGTATATGCCACGGTTGAATATTGCAAGAAGCGAAATAAACTTGAACATATCTTTTATTAATTCCTTTTAAACTATTCTTATATAAATTAGTATTTTGTTTTTCCGCCATAGCTGTATTTAGACGCATATTGCAACACTGAATTATATATGATTAACTAAACAACCTACACGTACTCAAGTTACCATAGATGCCTTATACTCTTGGTTGATTTTTAAATAAAATTGTTAACAAATCATTTGTTGTTTGTACTATCAATGAGTTGGAATGAAGAACATGTGGATATTATACAGGGTGATATAAAGACATGCATCATCTCGTAAATATTCAACGTCGTAAACCCAATCAAATTAAAGAAAAAGCTCAATTATGTAGACATTTATTTGTATAGAGAAGAGTATTTGTGAAAATGCTTGGTGTATGGAATATAAATACATAGGGACCATGATTGAAAGGGTTTTCATCCTTATTACATAAACTTAATGATGAAGAAATACTGCTCTATGATAAAAATAATAGTATTTCAGTATATTCTGCACGTAAGAGGGCGTCTTTCAAGGCGCTTCATCCACATTTTTACTATCAAGGTACTCAATTGTGTATAAATTTCGCGGGTTTCATTTTAAAGGAAGCTGCATGTACAATATTTTAACTTCAATTTCCTTTTAATAACAAACATATGTTGGTATTTCAATGAAAGCGTATTCAGTTAATATCAGTCGCATATTCTAAGAAGACGTATGATTGTATTTCAATTGAAAGGTAATTAGGATCGTGTATTATTGACCTATATTCTAGAACAAACAAGTACTAAAATAAAATTTGATTGAATGATGAAATAGCTGGAGAGCGACGATGAATTCGTGAAAGCCATAAACGAAGCAATAAAATCTGGTACTTTTTGAGCTTTTCTCCAATTCTTCTCGGCTTTTCTGGAGTTTTTCTCTACTTTCCATAAGATAAGGAAAGGACATCAATTATGGCATAACTCGAGGCCGTTAGAAAACGAAAATTTTCAAATGTTGTATCACGCCTATGAGAACCAGCCAATTAACAAGAACTGGAGTTAATGGGAAATTTCTAGATGCGACATTACAGAGTTCGTTCTTATATAACTCAATGGATGTTGAGAATGGAGTTCAGTTCTGATTCAAATGTCACCATGCTAGTCTGATAATACACTACATAGTATTTAGTCGTGGAAGTTATTATAGACGATTATATTGAAATAGACGACGTTAGAAGTTCGTTGCTGCTCAGGAGGGGAGAGCATTTGAAGTAATTACAATGATTTTAAAAATGGAAATAAAGAATTAATCGAGACTATAGTAAGAGTCTCTGAAATGAAATAAACCATATGTAATGAGAATGGTCTGTTATATGGAGCAATTTGCATTTGTAAGATGATCTGAGCAAGTTTGGAGCTATAATTGATAATTACAATACGGAAAAGGCCAACAAGCAGATTTTCCATGGTATAATAAAATTATATAAAAAATTTAAAAGGATATATCAATTGATTAATGAAGTTATATGATTACATGTTTTTTGTGTACAAGTCCTTGTGTGAGAGTTGTATGTACAAGTCGATAATTTGATTAAAATAGGGTTGGCAGCCTACGATAAGGTCTTCGCCAGTATATAGAGAAATAATTAAACCTATCTGCTCAGATATGTTTAAATTCGATTTTAAAGTGGTGGATATTGAATTATCCGACTTATCTTGATAAATCTTGTACATAATGAGATTTAATTAGGGAGTTATTTGTGAATGAAAATTAAGAGATTGGTATTTTTAATATTTAGGGTTTGCGTTGAAAGCTGTTTTTCTAGATGTTATATTTAAGATATTGTTTGCAAGACAAAAACTGTTGTGGATGTAGTAACTAGTATTTGAAAGATTGTTTGTAAAAGAATATTGCAACATATTCAATTTCGCGTCATAGCTAATTCTATTAAATTTCTGCTTTCATTAATATTCCATGGCATTTAATTTTTTAAAAAAACAATAATGGTATCTATTTGGGTCGTCATCAAAAATTTAGTTCACGTATTTTACGTTAGGGTGAATTTGTGTTGGATACCTATTCGTCGGTTTTGTTTTAATACGTCATCACCAGATGACCTTTGATTCCATACCGCACACGTTGCACATATGAAATTGTAGTTGTTCGCATTTTAGAACTTGTTTTGAAGTGGGGAAAGCCATTTTGGATGAGGTCATGTTTGAAGAAGACAGGATGTCTAAGATCCTGTCACTGGAAAATGTGAATAGCATTAAAGTGATGTAGTGGCAATTTTTCTGGCTCCTAACTTAACCTATTAATGGTAAATATATTGTTATTTCGTTTTTTATTTTATTCTTTGTAGCACACATAGGAAATATTTTAATGTAATTTAGGAGTTACAGGTGGTTGTGTTACAAGATGGCTGAGTTTAAGCGTACTGTTAACACTTTTAATTTACAGTTTGTGGATATATTGCAACAATACACTTTCATCAATATACTATTTCGTGTGGGTTTGAATAATTTTAGTTGCCTACCATTGTTTAATGATGCCTGCGGTAAGTACGATTGGATGTTTGCTTCTGGAACCACTTGTAATGGGTGTCTGGATGTAGAATTGTGATTGAAACATTTGGATTATCGCATAACATATTAGTAAAACATGTTGGTTATAGCTGAGTAATTTGAAATCATGATGCACTAAAATCATTTAAGTAAAAATTAGATATAGAACCCTTAGAATTTTACTGGTAAAGTTTGCAGTTGTTCTTTTTGTTATGCACTTCAAAATCATTTAGGTAATAATTAAATTTAAAGCTCTTTGAATTTGTTAGTAAAGTTATGGTACAGTCTCAACATGTCAATTCTTCAGACAACACGTTTTTGGTTGGGTCGTATCTGGTTCAGTTGCGCCAGTTTGGCCACCCAGGTGCAGTGTCATCTAGTACTCTCTCGGTTCAAGATCAACTGTCTATCTTTTGGGAACTTGAAAGTTATCCTGCAGACAAGATTCTTTCTACAGCGGAGAATGCTTGTGAACTTCATTCCACACAAAATACCTACAGAAATTCAGATGCAGATTGGTTGTTTCTATTCCACTTAAGTTGCCCACAGAAATGTTAGGTGATTCACTAGCTGTGGCGCAAAAGAGATTCTTTGTCTTGGAAAAATGCCTCCAAGCTAATCCTGAACTTTCAGATCGTTATTCTGCATTTATGCGTGAATATTTGGAGTTAAGTCACATGTTGGTATCTAGTCCAAATATCAGCCAGTTCTACTATTTACCTCATCATGGTGTCTTAAAGGAAGACAGCCTCACCACTAAGCTTAGAGTGGTATTCAACGGTTCATGAGTAACCACAACTGGTCATTCTATCAACATAATACTAATGATAGGGCCAACCATTCAACGGAATCTCTTTTCGATCTTAGTTCGTTTCAGAAAATATTTTATGCCATTGCTTCAGATATAGAGAAGATGTATTGGCAGGTTCAGGTGACTTCTTCTCAGAGGTCTCTACAACGCATTCTGTGATGGTTTTCACCTACAGGTCAGATTCAATCTTACGATTTGAATACATTCACTTATGGCACATCCAGTGCTTCGTTCTTAGCCATTCAATGTCTAAATCAGTTAAGTATTGATTTAGAAACTTCTTTACCGAAGATTTCTAAAATAATCAAACGTGACTTCTGCGTTGATGACTTGCTTACAGGTGCAGACAGTCTCAATGGAGCTCATGAGATTTGTTCACAACTTTCAACAGTCCTAGAAACAGGGTGTTTTAAACTTCGAAAGTGGATCTCCAATGATCAAGCTGTCCTCTCGGACATTTCTCAGACTCATCTTCATCCAAGTGTTCATGAGTTTGCTTCTGAAGGGCATACTAAAATGTTAGGTCTCATTTGGTCCTTTTCAATCGATCACTTTATGTATTCAATTTCGAGTTCAAATACTACAACCCAAATCATCACGAAGAGAATCATCTTTTCAAAGATTTCTCAGATCTTTGATCCACTAGGGCTTCTTTCGCCATGTACTAGTAGTGCAAAGATTATTTTACAACTGTGGCTGGAAAAATTGTGTTAGGATGACCCAATTCCAACTAGTATTCAATCAACGTGAATTGCTTATCGCCAGGATCTTGTTGGTCACAATGACCTTAAGATACCACGTCATGTACTATGTCCAAACCATGTTGATGTTCAGCTTCATGGATTTTCGGACGCTTCACTTTATTGTTATGGTTAATGTATTTACCTTCGTTCTACTGATGTGAACAATCGTGTTCAAGTTCATTTACTTTGTACCAAGGCGGGGGTTGTTCCCGTCAAAACAATTAGAAAACCCAAAGTAGAGCTCTGTGGAGCATTACTTCTTACGAAGCTTGCAGATCAGGTTCTGAATGCTTTAGATATTTCAATTTCAAGTTGTATCTTTTGGACAGATTCAACAATTGTTCTTGGGTGGCTCAAAACCAGTCCCAATTTGCTAAAGACGTTACTAATGGAGTAGCAGAGATTCAAGGTTTGACCCCAGATGTGGTTCAATCCTGTGGATTTAGTGTGAAGAGAAATTACTCAAAATTTGAAAACTCTAATTTGTGGTGACACGGTCCATCATGGCTATCGCAGCATCAGTATTTTTGACCCATTTCAAACGCAAATATTGCCAAACTTCCAAAAGGTCAATCTCATTGTCTTTTAACCATGGAACAATTGTTTCCATTTGTAAACTTCTCAAGTCTCACTCGACTTGAAAGGGTCATTGCTTATTGTTTAAGGTTTCTTCACCACTGTCGTTGTCTCAAGGATGGGCACCTTACAGGCCCTCTTAACCCTACTGAAATTCAGAATTCACCACTGCTGCTAGTGAAAATTGCTCAAACTGAATCTTTTGCAAAAGAGTTCAAGCAACTCATTCAATGCAAATCCTTAAAGAATACATCTTTGATGGGTCTAAATTCGTTTTTAGATACTAAAGCCATTATTTGCGTCGGAGGACGACTGCGAAATTCTCAATTTCCTTATAGTAAGAAGCATCCTATACTACTATCAGGAAAACATTACTTATCGTAGCTAATTGTGGAGCATGAACATATCCGATTGTTGCTTGCTGGTGCTAAGGCATTTGCTTTTTTCATTACGTGATAGATTTGGTATCATTTCAGACCGAAATCTTACGAAACAAATTGTTCATCGTTGTGTTCGATTTATAGGTTTTCTCAGAGTCAAACTCAACCTATTATGGGAGATCTACCTGCTTCTCGTGTATGGCCTTCCTATCCATTTCACATAACTGGTGTCGACTTTGGTGGACTCATTGATCAAAGATAGAAAAGGTCGAGGTTCCAAGACCTCGAAGGCATATATTTTACTATACGTGTGCTTTACTACAAAAGTAGTTCATATTGAATTAGTGACAGACTTGTCGACCAAATCTTTCTTACTATCATTTCGCTTGTAGCCCGGCATGGCAAACCCCTCCAGGTCTATTTGGACAATTGAACAAATTTCATTGGTGCCAACTCCGAGCTACAAGAGCTTGGTAAGTTTTTTCAAACTCAACATAACATAATTTCAGAGGCAGTTGTATGTGAGGGAATTACTTGCCACTTTGTACCACATACAGCCCTCATTTTGGAGGATTGTGGGAGGTAGGGATCAAATCTTGCAAATTTCACTTAAAGCTCATAGTTGGTAGTTGCATTTTGACCTACAAAAGACTTTGCACATTGCTTTCGCAGGTGGAAGCAACCCTGAATTCCAGAGCTTTGTGTCCTATCTCATCCGATCCTAATGATTAGCAACCCCCCACTCCTGCCCATTTCTTGGGTGTAAGACCACTGAGCGCTGCTCCCGATCCTGATGTAACCGGGATAGCAGATTCCCGATTATAAACTTTTTAAAGTGTTCAACAATTCCATCAACATTTGTGGAAACAATGGAGTTGCGAGTATATTTCAGAGTTGCAAGTATGCCAAAAGTAGCAGCTTCATCGTTCTGAGCTGAAGCCATGAACATTGGTTCTAATTAAAGAAGAGAATCTACCTCCAATGAAATGGAAGCTCGGTATAGTTCTACAACTGCATCCTGCTGCTGACAACATTAGTCGAGTTGCGTCCGTACAAACCTCAACAGGCATAGTGGGAAGTTCCTTCCCAAAACTGTGTTCACTACCAGTGGACCCTTCTAGTGTGAGTTTAGTGCGCAAGTTCGCACAATTTGCTGTGTTGTACGCTATCTTTGTACAAGTTTTCTATGTGCCATGTTTACTTGCATATAATTTACTATTAATGTTTATTTATATCTTTGTATTTACATTATAGAGTTTAAGCAAACCATGTATCTAAAAATTCAAAATTTTTGTAAAAAATTTGAATTTTGCCAGGGAGCATGTTGAAGATTATGTAGAACAGTTTGGTATTCGCTGATCTTGCCCCGCCACCTATTGCAAATGTCTATTCGACAAGACATATGTGTTGTGTTCTCCGTACGTTTGGCATCTCAAGGCAAGATATATATATATATATATATATATATATATATATATATATATATATATATTGCTGTGATTTGCTCCTTTGTATGCGGAACTGGGTCCTTTCAACAAAAAATTCTAGTCCCACAGATTGGGCGTCATAAACGGCTGTGATCCTCTTTTCGCCTCGGCTGCTCACCTAATGTTATAAACCTCCTCATTCATAAAAACAACACATTCCTACCAAAAACATCAACGTTAACTCTATTTACATCAATATTCAGAATACATTAAAATTTCAAAATTAAAACTCAGCATAAATTTCAGTTTTAAAAGAATTTCAAGATTAATTTTATTATCATTTTAATGTGCATCCAAAATTAAAGTCCTTGTTGGATGCCTACTAATTAATATAACAATATAAGCAGACCGAGTCTGAGTATAAAGGAGCATCTACCACCCCTTTACGTTAATTAACCAGGTTCGTCTAATTGAGCTCAAAGACATACCCAAATTTTCATCATATTACCGAACATCAAAACTAAATACTCCTTTCTACTTCAACAAGCAAATTTCATCTTAAAATTAAAATTTTATGGTTAGTACAATTTCACTAATGTCCATTTAAAGTAAATCAATTATAAAGTTATTCAACACACACAAAATGTCAAACAAAATAGTATAATTTACCTGAAGGTTACTGTCCTCGTAGCTTCAAAGTACATCGTCCCTTTAGTTAATCACACCATTCCAACAGGATTATATTTACGGCTTCTAATTCTCAACGCTTTTAAAATTTTCTCCATCACCAGTTGTTTCTGGGCTTTTCCGAACTCATCTATGTATATCTGACCCTTGTTTCGTGGATCCAGACACGTATTTGAACCATTTAATTATTAACACCCCGAAAAATAGCAAATAACTTCATACTTCTTTCACCAATATACGCCAAAACTGCCTACTTTTGTGTATACATTTGTCGTTGTAAATTTTGCTAAGTGCACTGAAGTACATTCATGTTAGCACGTAAATAACAAACTATTTTGAATCACTAAAATATACGAGCAAAATTTTAATTTATTTTATCAAACTAAAATGCACTGTTTAACATCTTCAATCAAGTCGTGGATGTAAGAGCTTTTAACGCATCGAATCGTCAAAAGTCTAAGAGGGCTTGTTTATATTCATCTCGGTATATATAGCAAAAAGCCGGCACGTCGCTTTTGTCCTCAAAACGGGTAATTCTAAAGAATTCCTCATTCTATGTTCCCAGTCTGTCGCTCGCGCGTCGATTTTTACGAATTTTCACTCGTCCCATTTAAATCTCAGAAATTTCAACACACGGCACGCAAGCATGTCCGAGAAAAACTAATTAATTTTGTACAGAAATTGTTGTTTCTACCTCTGATATTTGCATCCTATTTTCACCCAATTGTGACCCTCGTGACGTTGCTTAAATCCCGCCTTTTACTATATGTGTCTTTGCTTGACGCATTTTCTCTTTCCTTTTCTAACCTGTTCGTATTGGTGCAAATTGATATTCTTTATTATCGATTATATTTTAGTCCATGTGGACTGTTATCTGGGTTTAATAACCCCGTATCGCACATTCTCGTGAATATTAAGCCCCGGTTTCTCCAAGATTCTTTGAAACTATTAATTATCTACAAAATTTACGCCGTATGTGATATTTAAACTACGCAGGTGTTCAAAATAATATTAATTCTCAGAGCTTTTTAAATAAACCCTGTTTTGTATTTTGTGCTAAAGCATCTGACCTTCTCCAATATCCTTAGACTCGACATGTTTATCTACACAAATTAAACTGAAATTGCCTTTTAAAAAACATCCTACTTCTAACTAACACTTCTAGGATTTGCATTATTGGGTTTTTACAAGTTTCTATAGATATTATCTGTACGTTTTGTTCAATACCGGTTATTTGAAATAGAGTTAATTAAGATAAATTTTGCACGTAATTTCCATTTGTTTCTTTTGATATAAAGCGTCTTATAAATAATTTAAATTTCTTATTTTTACTGAAACGGCCGAGTTTATTTATGCTTCAAGGTTTTAATAAAGCGTATTATTTAATGAAATTCCTTATACACGGTGATTAAAATTATTTGATGTGATTATTTAATTTTCTACCCTGGTCTAAATATGAGTATTTTATATATATATATATATATATATATATATATATATAATATTCAATATACACTCTATTAAAAAGAAGTATCACAAGAACGAGAAGGTTTCTATTGTTACATTTTAAAACATTGAAATATTTTAGTGATATTTATACAGTATACCATATGTTTAACCTAAATATTTAAGAGTAACGAAATAGGACAATGATCAGATCCAAGGACTTTCGTTATCACATATTATCTAATAGGTATTTGGAAACGATAAAATAATTCAAACGCCATCTTATATTTTTAAATCTAGCTTTACTCGTGTAAGACCAAAATGTATAAGCATCTTTTTTATTGGGATAGAATGATCAGAACATGTCAATGTGGCCATCTGTTAGAAAATCAGTCATACCTTCTCGTTCTTCTTTAGTAAAACCAGAATTTTGTCTATTTCTCTTGGGATGTGCTAAATCTATCATAAGGTGGGCAACATTCATATCACCACATATGATAATTGGCTTTTTCTTGTCCAGGTTTTTAATAAAATTGTAATAAATTTAAAAAAAAGAAGAAGATATTATTTCAAATACAGTCCACTAAAAATCAAAATCCAGCACATTCTTCCAGGGAAATGTACATTACCTTCAACAAACACGTTAAGGTTATATGCTCAAACACATTGGGATTTTCAGCTACTGCCATCAAAACATTGAAGGTGTTGTCATTTTCCTGGTCTTGTGTTAAGTTTTGATCGTAATTATTACACTTTCAATTATTTAATACTGTGCCCGTAACTTCAAACTTGTGCATTACTCTATCAATCGTTGTACTACTTCGAATTTGCAGTTTTACGTATTTTACGCTAAGCAAGGCACTTACTTGACGAACACTATTTCTGGTGTAAAACCACCTTATCATTTCCACTTTTTCTTGCATTGAATACATTGTAAGAACAAAATTTAGTTATTAGGTCTAAACCATAACCTGTACCGACATTGTATGTAAATAAATTCTGGTGTTGTTTGTTTGTACACTTACATAGCATCACCGATTTGTTTAAAATTACAATTTTATTTCTTTCATTTCTTCGATTGCGTAAATTAGAAAATTGTAAACAACAATATATGTGGATGTAGCATTTTTTCTCTACAAATATTCATTTACGCTTTTTCTTTCCTAAAATGATCAGAGAGGCTAATAATTCAACATTAAAAAAATAGCATTGAAATCCATATGCTGTGAACTAGTTTTTGAAATTAAATGTTTTTCCATTTTTTCGTTCTGTAAATTGAAAAATTCTAAATAATAATATGTGTGGGATGCAGTATTTTTTCTCTACAAAATATTTCTTTACGCTTTTTCTCTCAAATAATTAGGGAAGCCAAGAATTCAACATTGAGGAGTTGGCATTGAAATGCCCAAGCTGCGTCTTTCAAGTCACCATGCGGTATAATTAGCTATGTTAATACTTACAGATATTCAGGAAATTTCAAACTTGTTTACAACCAGATTGGAGTTCTTCTTCATAACGTCCAACACTGAACTACTTACATGAATGACAATCATAAAATAATGACTGGGTAAAAATACGTAAGTCTTAAAGAGTATTACTATCCAAATAAATATTAACCTGGAATATTCTTCATTAATCTAGACAAATATGTCAAATCCTACGAATTACCATATTACATTCCAAATTTGGCAATGTACATTGTTATAATGTGAATTTATGATCAGACGTAGGAATTTTTTTTGTTGAGTATTGACTGAAGAAGCTAACCTGATGGTAGCAATATAATTTCTTAGGTTAGAAATATAAGAAATTAGTAAGATGGTACAGTTGGTAAGTTTGTTAATTCACAACCATGTCATTAAAAAGTTTTGATGTGTATTGTTTATTAAGCGAGAGTACCAATACATAAAAATTTGCTAAAATGTATAGTAACTTGCTCTCTTGGGCATTTTGAAATTTGGTCATTTTCATGCCAAAGTAAAACCAGTTTAAATGCAATACTTATGTGCGTGCGCACTTAAAAAACTGTAACGTTAGCTTTAGTTATTGTATATATGTTAGGCGACTTGTCGCATTTGTTTTAGTTATAGTAGTGTTTCATGCTCTCCGACAAATATGTGCTGTGAATTATAACTGCGCCACATCAAAGACTCGTGTGTGCATTTATAGATGTAGTTCAAAAAACAATGGGGCTACACATTCTGTTTCCTGGTTACTCGTAAGACGCATTATCGGTTGAAAAACCAGGTGGCGCCTAAAATAAACATTTACTAGAATGTAAGTTAGGTTATATGTAAGTTAATCAGACTTTAGATTTTAAGTTTTTACCGTGCTAAATGTTTTTCTTTTTTTAAGATTTTTTTGTTATAGCTTGTCGCGATTGCTACATTTCAAATTTGGCAATGTACATTGTTATAATGTGTAAATAAATTCCCGCAAATATTTTTAAAGTTTGCAAATTGCTTACTCTGTCAATTAAAATTTGTATGGTATAGCAACATATTTGTGATTAACTAATAATTTTTTGTGTATCTTCTTTGCATGGTCTATGAATTTTTACTATTTTATTCTACTGGTAGGACTATGAAGAATTCAACGAGTATATGAACTGGTTAAGACTATCTATGTTCTTTGCATTTGTTCCGTTGGTTGCCCTTAATAAAGTAAACGAAAATGAACGCCGTGATTGCGGAGAAATATAATGCTCTTATATTTTATATTAAATATTATATAAATCATATATATGATGTTATAATTACCCGCGGCATTAAGATACATTTTTAAATGTGCTTTTATGTTTATAAAATAGTGCCCGTTATCCGGATTCTAATTGTATTTTTTATAGGATTTTTATAGAAGTAATGGAAAAGTGGGTTGTTTGTGGAAATATAATTAACCCCAATTCTTCCTCAACAAGCACAAGACATGCAAGACAGAATTGACATTTTTGTAGATGTGTACTTGACATGAATTGTTTTTAGGATGATAATGATGATACAGTTTCACTTTCAAACACAACTTCCGAAATTGCAGATTTAGTAGCTAATTCACCTGTCATTAATAATATCGGAAATGCAGATATACGAAAAAGAAAAAAACAATGCAAGAAAACACACTATTCGTTTCGTTCAGAATGGTCGGATGTGCCCGAACTTAAGCCATGGCTAATCGAGACTAAGAACAATAAAAATGTTGCTTGCTGCAAAATATGCAACTTAAACCTTGTTGCACATAAAAACGATCTCATACGTCATTCGAAATCTGAAAGGCACATTAATAACTGTCGACAAATTAAAGAAAATCAGGATCATACAAATTTTTTAAATGAGTTGATCGGTGAAATATGCTACTGTTAAATTAACCGAATTGTTAGCAACTAATAATTTACCTTTTACTGTAATGGATATTTTACCGGAATTATGTGCTAACATATTTCATCAATTGGTAAGTTGCTAAAAGTTCATCAAACCAAAGCAACTAAGTTGATGAAAGAAGTGTTGACCGCAAACTTCAAAAATCTGTTATATGATAAACTTCAATCTCCTGGATACTTTTTTTCATTAATAATGGATGAAACAACTGACACTAGTATCATTAAGCAATGTGCATATACAGTAGTATTTTTGATAATGAAACAAATACAGTTAATACGAGGTTTTTTGACATTAAAGCTTTACCTTCTTCTAAAGCAGCTGATCTGTATAGTGCCTTGAAAGCAAGTATTATTAGCAAAAATATCCCATTGTCAAATTTAGTAGGGTTCTCAAGCGACACCACAAATGTGAAGGGTGGAGAACATCATTCGGTATTTTCATTACTAAAACAAGATTTTCCTGAAATAGCTTGTGTTAAATGTTCATGCCATTTAATTCATCTGGCTACATCAAAAGCTTGTCTGCAATTACCACGGTCAGTAGAAGATCTTTTACGAAACCTAGGTGCTCACTTTAGTCGCAGTTATGGGAGGCGTGAAAAGTTTAAGAAATTTCAATTATTTTTTCATGTAGATATACATAAAATACTTACTTCAAGTATAACTCGTTGGTTATCCTTAAAAAATTGCGTTGACAGGGTTCTGGAGCAGTATGCAGCATTACAACCTTATTTGCGAGAAATTTGCTTTAATGATCCTTCTAAAACTGTAGAAGAAATGTTGGAAGCAACGAAGAATATTTTTTCAAAAATCTATCTAGAGTTCATGTCATATATACTTGGCATTTTGAATGACTTTAATGTCTTATTTCAGAGTACCGCACCACTTTTATATAAGTTAAAACCAGAGGTAATAAGACTATTAAAGACAATTTGTGGTAATTATATGGAACACTTGTATCTTAAGAAAACCGATATTTTACTGGTGGATTATCGCAATCCACATAATTTCATTGCACTCGAAAAAATATATGTAGGTATACATGCCTACGAAAGTATTCAAAATCATAAAAATGATTCAAAATGTTCAACAAAAGAACTGGAAACATTTTTCAAATCATGTTTGAAATTTTACATTGAAATAGTTAGTGAAATAAAAGAACGTTTTGTATTTACTGACAAATTATTCGATGTTATCTCGGTTGTAGATCCACAAGTTGCTCAAAATTTTGAAGTTAAAACTTTACATGGTGTTACTGAAAGGTTTACATTTTTAAAAAACTTTATTGATATTCAGCAGTTGGATAATGAATGGAAGGAACACGCGCTTTTAGATCATTACAAACTTGGTTTAACACTTAACCTGCCTACGGAAAAATATTGGAAGATTGTTTTTGAATTAAAGAACGCCATAGATCAACCAATGTTTAAAAATTTGAAGATTGTCATATCCTTTTTACTAATTTTGCCTTTTTCAAATGCTTCAGTTGAAAGAGTATTCAGTAACTTAAAAAATATAAAAACTGAAAACAGAAATAGGTTGGATAGTGACACTGGGTTGTAGTGTCTTTTCTCTTTGCAGGCATATAGGTTCCTGTATATTACCTTCTGTCGTCCCTTTACCTGGTTGTTCCCTCTCTTCCCACCTACGAACGAGCATAGAGGATGGACAGATAAAATTTGGAGTCAATAATGGCATAGCCTACCCATACAAAACCAACAAGGATCCTGAGATGTTAAGAAATATAAGTGAGTAACCGTTTTATTTATATTGTGCTTAAACTTTGACCATTGTATCACTATTAAAGGTGTTTGGTATTTGATTCAAATGGCACGTAATTTGCCACGTAATTATACGTTGTATTAAACAATTGCGCAATAGTAAGAAATGCGGGAAACCGTAATAACCATACTTGAACAACTTCAGAAATTTGTATTGAACTATTTATTCCTACATGAACAATAAATTCTACATATAACACATTGAGGAAACAAACCTAGAATACACAAGTTTATATTATTTACAACAAAAATAATAAAGTTAACATAATATGCTTAAATAGATGGGTACATTGTTTTAATCGAGTTTATAACATACGTACTAGCAAAATGAACAGTTGCAACTAATAAGTATAAAGTTTGTAGTCTTATAAAAGGTAGAACACAGTGACCAACAATCACACACTTCTGGTCAATATTGTTATGCATTTCTTTTTGAATTAATTAAAATTTTATATGCTTGCAAATCTTATTTAGTACTACTCGTATTTTTAACACAAAAATACCCAATTTCAACAACATTTATTCAAATCATACTGTAGCAAGTTGAACATCATGTATGGTAATTGAGCAATAAGTGTTAAACTTATACTAACATTCCCACCATTCTATATACACAACTCCCACAACGTTTTATACGTTACCTACTTATAGTATTGTGTATCGAATAACTTCACAATTAATAAATTTCACCCAGTTTATTTATATTATGTACAAAAGTAAAACGTGGTTAAAATTGTCAATGAATAATAAGATATTGATGTTGTAGTTGAAAAGTTTCTATCTCATAGTCGTATAATTCATCAATATTCTTGAATAACATGACCAAAACAATTATAATTAATTTTAATAAATAATTAGAGGATATATTTTACAACCACCTTGCTAGCAATGTTATGTAACGAATTTTTTATTTTGCATCCTGTCATTTGGACAAAATACAACTGCAACAGGTACTGATCTGCTCCTTTATTTCAAGTACAAAGCTGTAATAATATGCAGTGACATCATGACTACAATATACTTAAAATATTCGCAACTCTTAACTGCATACAAAACTTTATAAAAAATGTACATAAATTAATATGATATGAATGAATTAAACATGCTTTGTTGAAAAACGGAGTTTTGTTTTTACAACATAAATCTTATTACAACTATGTTATTTGGCAGAATGTGATTTGCATAAATAAATGATTTTTAAAACGTGGCCCATGAAGTGCCTTCTGTAAAGACCGATATTCTAATCTGCAATGAGTGTACACAGTAATGTTTATCTAACATGTCGGCAAAAACCTTCGAGGTTCTAGGCAGCTACACTTTGCAACATGTTTCGTAATTGATATTTATTGCGTATTTGACTTTTATGAAATGTTTGAAAACAGTTAACTATCGAAGATTTTAAATGCTGACATGGTAAATTAATAATACAATATATTGAATTGATACTAATAACGGCACATTAATTTATCATCACTTTTATGGTCTGTGCCTCAATGCATTTCCAAGAGTTCATTCTCATCTTCTCGTGACTGTATGATGTGTTAATGCTTTGCTATATTCATAGGTAAAGTTTGTCCTATTATCGGCGTTGTCAGTGTGTGTAGTCTGCTTAAGTATTCTGAATAAGCTGTCCGAATGATTGTTGACATTTTGCATTTTTTTCTTGTAAACTTTCATGTTTAATTTGTAGAATATTTGTGCAATACAGTCTGTTTTGTTATTCTATACAAGTTACTATTTCAGCTTGCTAATTGAACAATGTATGCTTTAGGAGACTCAACTTCGGAAGACCTTCAAATATTTTTGCTCATGTTATACCAATCCCACTTTTAATAAGTGCTTTTATGTCACAAAAAAAATAATTTCCTTTTTGCAAGAGATCATATATAACAAATTTTCATTATATTTGCATTTTAATTGACATTTTTGACACAAGATAAAGTATACTTTGATTAGACGAATAACTATGAATATTTTCAACACCCAATTAATCACTTACTAACAAAAACGTCACATTTTGTTCCTATACTCTGTAAAATGAACACCCGATGTTTGCAACTGTCGTGCATTAAATAGTGTCGATGAATGACACCTGCTTTGATATCAGTGCAATTTACTAATGTGAAATTGTTCTGAAAATGTAAGCAAAAGTATAAGAATTTCTTTAACAAATTTAATTTATGTACGATATGTACCTGTGTACTTATAGTAAGCATGTATCAAGGTGTTGCATCTTTACAATTTGTTTTTGAGTTCACGTTCAACCTAGGTACTGTTTATAAAATTTCAACAGCTAAGGCATGCTTTAACTTGATTCTTAAATGCAGCATTAATTTTGTTTATTTATTAAACATTGGTAGTCTGTTGGAATAGACAACAGTAGTACACCTAAAAGGATGGATGACTACTGTCAAAACACAATGAAAGGAAATACATAATAAGTGGACAAAACTGTCTTCATACAAGCTGAAAAGGAGGATTTCAGTTGTAAATTGTTCATGCTAGACACGGTTTATTTTCAAAGGTGTCAACAAGCGAAACTCTAGGGCTTCAGTTCAGAAAATCCACTAATAGTCGCAGAAAATCAAAGTGAATAGTTAAAAGTTTTAAAGTGCTCTCCCCATTAATTTAATGTGCTTGGAAAATAGTACTTTAAGGCTATAACAGAGCAGATGTTGATTATAACCAGAAACTGTGCCACACCAGTCATCACAACTAATCTCTTGCATGCAAGTTCAATTCCATCTTATCGATCATGTTTATGAGTCTTAGGCACTATGAGTCTGATTTGTTGATGCTATATTTTTTCTTTGTAGTTTGTAACGCAATGCGTTATGCTAATAATAATTTACATAAAAAGAAAATTAAATCTTGAATGGACCTACTTGTTATTGAATCACCCCGTATAATCTTAGTTTTCATGTAAAATAGTGTTTAAAAACAAGACTTTTAAATAAATCCGTATTTTTATTCCAATTAAACTGAAAACAACAAAATAATTATTTCATTTCTATTAAATACATACGGAAACTTAAATAACAGATTGTAAATTATTTTAAACCACAAGAATGTAAACAAATCAATTATAACCATCCAATTATATAGTGCAAGCATGCCATGTTTTAAGAGTCAATCAGAATTATAAAAAGTTAGTTTAATGAATTCCAAGCAATATGACAATATTGTTGAGATTACCACAAAAGTAAATCGCAAATACACTACAGTGTGTGCAATTATATGGTTTCAGACAAAGAAATAAAATATACAACTACATCAATTACACGATAACCACAGACAACATTCGAAGTAGTATGGAAATTAAAGAATAATAATTATATCCAATTGAGATTGAAGCCAGTTATATAGAACTTGGTTACTTGAAAACATTAAAAATGTAGATATACGCGCAAATTGAACAGGGGGGGGGGAGGGAGGTGGATTGATAGAAGTGAGTTTGTATACGGAGATTTGATAGAGGGCACAGAAGCTCCAGGAAAAATTGTATGGCTATCCCGAAGGGGATAATGCAGCAAACGACGTAACAAAATAAAATACCTCTGCAAGTGTCAAGGTATGTTCATGGCACGTAAGAGTGTGGATATAATGTCGGAAAACTGTTTTGAAACAAAGAAGTAAAAATCGCTCCATTTGATTGGAACTTTCCGAGGCATATTTTGAGTCAAGGAGCAGCTGTGTTTGGATATTTAGTAAATGATAAGACACCAAATCCTGTTGGTGGTTGGAAATCTTGGAATTGAAAAGTGAGTACTTTTTATGTTAACGTTTTAAAAACAATATTATGAATTTTTAAATATAAATTGTGTGTGTTTTGATAATCAGATAGTAATTAAGTGAAAATAATTATTTGGCCGGACTAATTAGTGATTTGAAACAACCGATTCATTAGTAAAATTTAGGGCATTCAAAGTATTAAATTCGGTAATTTTGGAAAGGATATCGATATAAACAAAGTTGTTATTTAATTATTTTTGTTTGTTTTATGAACGACATTGCCAATAATTTGGGATTTATGAATGTTTAATAATTAAATAGGAAAATAAGAAAAATTGTAACAAATGATCTTGTTGATGGCTTAGAATAAAATTTTTTATAAGAATTTCATTGAGGACATTTTTATTATAGCATGGCCAGATCAGACGTTAGAAAGTTATTCTTAGGAAAGGATATTTACATGTTAATTGAAATTATTTATATGTTAATAGAAGTTAAGGTTAGGTTGATTTTTATTTAAGTTATTTAAGAAATAGTTAAAGCCAGCGAATTGTAAAGAATACCCAGCTACCGTAGTGTCCTGACAGATGGTTTGGCACCGTCGATTGTGATAAGAGAAAGACCTTGTGTTAACGTAATGTAGAATTTTGAATTTTAAAACCTTGTTATTTATAAATTTTGTATTTCTTTATTCTCTTTTTTCATTTATCCATAAGAACCCACTTCCACTCCAGTACAGTTAGCCGACGCACCCTAATATCATTATTGGATGCCCGCCCCTTCAGAGCAAAATCAAAATTTAATTCTTCTAACGTCTGTTTGACCTGCAACAAGATAACTGTATATTTTTGAAACCCTATATACATTGATTGATAACGCTCTTATAAAACTTATTTATAGTTTTCGTGATGTGATTTACTTGTCATTACTATAACGTTATAATGATATTGTATTAATTGGTTTAAATTTTTAATATTTGAAATTTGGATATAGATAAATTATAAATACAATAAAAAAAATTAAATTAGACTATTTTTATGAAAATTATTCTTATTTTTCATATGCTCTACAACAGAGACAGCAGGTTATTACAATTTAGATAACACGAAAAAAGTGGAAAAGAAACGCAACATCAAAGCCAGTCGTTTCATGTTCCATCAACATGAATATTGAATTGCCAATTGTCCTTGAAAATTAAGAAAACCAATTTTGAAATGGAAAAAATATGCAAAGAATTAAAACTAATAGGATTGTCAACAATAAAGATGATAGCCGTAAAACGACAGTAACGACTTTAGGATATAACTGGTGATGTATCTGGTTGCTGCAAGGATGTGGCGCAACTCAAAACAACAATTCAAATTAAGTTGGCAAAGTTAAAAAAAACAAACTACCCATAAAAACAATACATTGCAGAGGTAAATATGCTATGTAGGCTATAAATCCTGCATTCAATGACACAAATCGCATGCATCAAACTGTTTTAATAAGTTGTATAAACATTAGATGTTCTTTTTTTCTAAAACTTATTTTTGTACAATAAAATAGATTCATATGAACATTTTTAAAAATTCAAACACGTTTGTAAAGTATAAGCTTTCAAACTACACTAGTCCTTTTACACATTTGATTATAATAAGTACACACCAAGCCTGATAACCATCCAAAAAGTGTCAATCTCAACCAATTAGGCAGAAAATGAGTTATCGACATATAAAATATATGAAACTTAGTCGCTTTACAATATATAATCACACCGCTTAAAAATTAAATTATACTGTTACCAATCAGGAGAATGTAAATCATCCAGTAATTGAAAAAGGGCAAAACACGCTCTCCTTAAGAAGCCGTACATCTATAAGTCGGGGACCGACATACAGAAATAAAGTTAGATAACAATCAAACATCAAGAACACATACAGTTTGTGCATCTAGTAAAGAAGCACATTGTAACGTATATAATTATTGGTGAAATTAATTTGTCTAGGTTTTACATTCTTGAATTTTATCCTATTAAAACAGTACTTAAATGTAGCTGTCCTATTTCAATGTCACGAATCTCACATGTTATTAATGCTTCATAGAACAACATTGGTATCTGACAAGTGTAAACCCACCATAAGGTTACCTCAGAACAATGTTAAAATCTACCAAAGAGGTAGCCTAAATCATAATGATTTCCTTCAAAATAAATATAAAAACGACTACTTAAGCCTTTTAATAATGCAATTGCACACTTCTTTAATAACCATCCTCTAAATTGTATAAATAGAAACATGTTAAAAAATGTTTTCCAATTCCCAAGTTATTGAATTTTTACAATAAAAATTAATCAGCTGATTTCACGTTAAGCGTATTGGCTACCTAAAAAAGTCGGTCCCAGGCCGTAACACAAATTGAAGGCAATTATTCATTTAAACTTTAAAAATTTTTGCTTAGTGTACTCAAACCAAATATTTCAAACATCAATAAATCAAAGTCACCTTCAATTTATGTCATAAATGTCAAACTTGAAGTTTTTATTATTTTGAAAACGATCCTAGGTTATGGATCGAAACGTTAATAAAGATAATTTTAAAAACTATGAGTGGTTTAATCCCCAAAGAAGATTAAGAAGAATAATAACACTATTGTTGCAAAATATATTTTATTAGCTAAAAGAACCAAACACATTTATGTTCCCTGCAAATGTTAAATTAGTGACTTATCCAGTAGGACTTTCTGGATATTCAAGAGTACCAGAGTTGCTTTCCGATGTTATGTCCATTCTTGTAATCAACTTATGAAAGTGTAGTTCACAAATTATGTGAAGATAAATGCTAAATATACAATGATACACAACATATAATGAATACAACACTTTGGTTTGATTAAAATTGAACGATTAAAGGTTTTGACATCGTTTTGAACACAGTGACATTAAATACACAAAGGCAGGAAAAGAAATAGTTATTCATGTTAGCAGATTCAAATCTGACCTGAAATCATTTTAAATGTAAAATTACTACAGTATATGGATTGCAGACTAGAAGTTGATTCATGGCATTAGTATAACAGTTCTTTTATTGGGTCCACAATGTCTCTTTGTGGACACACACACAACTATCTTTATTATTTCCAGTGAACTGACCCAAACAAGATTTTACGGACCATTCAGCTTTCTTCATATTGATATCTTGGCATTATAGTGTTTCCCCATGTGATATTTATTTCAGTCTTCATCCATTTTTAACTTGATGTGTATCCAAACCGCCAAAAGCATAGACCATTTCCTTATCCATTAAGGAAGGAAGAGTTGTTATCGTTTAGTAGAGATCATTTTTCTAACTCTCCTTTTATATCAATATTATTATTAACAAAAGCAAGTTGTGATTCGTTACTTCGGTTAAACTTATTGGACTATCCATATCATCATTTGAATCACATTTTGAACTGTTTTCTTTAACTTCTTCAGTTTGATCAATGGTAAAACCAGTACTATCATTAAAATCTACTTGTTTTGAACCCTTTATTACGTCCACCTTTCAACGGTGTACTAAACCTTATGTCATTTTATTTCATTATTCATTCGCAAAAATTCTGCTTTTGATACTCATACGCCATCCTGTATATTAGACATAACTACAATAAGTACGCTTTACTGCAATTCCATTTAAACCTATTTGCTGCGAAATGGAAAGTTCTTCTATAATTTAAATAATTGGTACCTTGTTTCAAGTATACGTCAGCTTGATGCATATTACAATAGAGTATAATTCATTCTTATAATACCCAAACCTAAAGACTCATTGAAATAATGGATCACACTTCTCTAAAGTTTGTTTTGAGTTTCTATTAACAGCTGTGTTTGATAACATTGAGATTGAATTTAATTCTGGCAATAAAACGAGTTCATTTTATCCTTTCTGCATATGACCAAGAAGATTTGTCGTTTTTCGTTATCTACAGAATTTCGTGCACACCATTGTATGCTTCCTCCGGTGGACATGACCATCCATTACATGGACCTCTGATTGATGAGATGGTTGCCACTTCTTTTGTGAAGGATGCACGAATTGTGGTGTCCAGGATCCATCTGTTCCTCTCTGTCTTTGGGGAGGGTGTGACCAATCCAGCAACATGGACATGCAAGTGAGTGTTTCTTCACTACTTACTTGTATGGGTCTTATGTAATTGCCGACACCTCTAATGATT
The DNA here is from genome assembly GCA_036346225.1 of Platerodrilus igneus. Classification (NCBI taxonomy): domain Eukaryota; kingdom Metazoa; phylum Arthropoda; class Insecta; order Coleoptera; family Lycidae; genus Platerodrilus; species Platerodrilus igneus. Next base: position 622,456 of record JARFIW010000828.1, read on the forward strand.
CTTATATAACTGTACCAAGACAGGATTTCCAGGGTGCTGTTTGGACGGATCCCGTTTATTACTGGTGTGACTGAAAAGTGTGAAATATTCAAGTAAGAATTTCTTTCACGTTACTGTTTGTACCTATGTTATCTAACTGATAAGAGAAAGAAATTCCTGACGTACTGCTATTATACATATATGTATCCTATTTATACTTAGATATTGCCAAGACTAAAATCCATTTCGCAGCAAATAGGTTTAAATAGAATTGTAGTAAAGCGTACTTATTGTAGTAGTGTCTAATATACAGGATGGTGTATGAGTATCAAAAGCAGAATCTATGCAAATGAATAATAAAATAAAATGGCGTAAGGTTTAGTACACAGTCAAAAGGTGGATGGATGTAACGCCTTTTGAATTACATATATTTTAACCATAAGTTTTTCCCTCTTTATTTGATGTTCCGATGATTTATTTTCAACAAATTCTTCTCCTTTTTTATGTAATACTGGCAGAATGTGCTTTTCTAATATTAGTAAACTGAAATTAACAAAGATTCATCTTGACGTGAAATATGCTTACAATTTTGACATTGCAACGAACTAACTAAGACAGATCGAAAAACTTGTTCACTTGCTAATAGTTAGTAACTCAGATGCTTGCTATCTACAGAATGTTCTTCTTATCATCTTCAATAGATGATGGATGTTTTGCAATTGAGCTTCTTTTTTTTAAATTACTACTTGGTGGCTTTTGAAACTGACTTCAGGCACTGTTTCTAACAAATGGCATTAAAATTCATGCAAGTCATGCTATTGGCCTCTTGCAAACTACGATCTACCACTTTGTAATTCTTGTAAGGTTTGTGCTAAATTATGTGCCAAAGTTTCATCAAATGAATCTAACACCAAGGAATCTTTATCATCTAGATTAATCCTGCCACCAAATAACTGAAAATATTGTCCAGGCTGTGAAGCATTATGAAAAAATTGTAATCGATGTGGTGTTTGATTGCGGCATCGCATAACGGAATTTTAAAAAAACAGTGGATCTCTAAACATTTAACTTTCTTTATAGTTTCAGGTATTTTATCAACATGAATGACCTTTACTGCCTGAACATCCATGATAACATGTGAATCACTTTTGGCTTCATAGGAATCAGCTTGTTTTGAAAAATTCTACAAACTGTGGAAACTTTTTCTTGCATGTAACATTCACTTTAAAATTACAGGCATACCAACACACGGATCAATTATTTGTATTAACACAATCAAGTAACAATCGTTTCAGGTAGATGTAAAGCATGCCTATTTCTAACCTCTGCAAGCTTGGTGTCCACATCATTTAAGACACCGTCATAAGGAAATATTAAATTCATAATCATCATCCATTTAAAAATCACTGAAACTGGAATTTTCGTGACATTCATTACCGATAGTAGTTTTGTGTAGAGATTTTTTTAATTCAAGGTAAATTCTCTGCTTTATTAATTGTGGATGCCAACCATATTTTGATTTTCATCACAGAACACCGTCAAATCACCAAAAATATTAAAATTTAGTTACCTTTTGTTTTTGCTTTTCCCTTTTTTTGTAATCTCTATATTCAAACTTAAGTTGTCCTGATTAACAATTGGAAATATATACTTTTTTTGCTTATTGGTATTATTACTGTTATTTTTTATATTTCTGTTGTTAGTGTTATTTCCTTAATGTTGATCAATGCAGGTTGTATAAATTTGTATTTCAAACTGAAAACCACCTTGTGCAATTACTTGCATTCGTATGTGTGCATACGTGTGTGAATGTGTGTACATTATATATATATACATACATACACACACAGAGTGTTACATACATCAGAAACGGCAAGAGATACAGAATCAGTCAAGCGGGGAAAAAGTTGCTTACTTTGGATTATACTAAAATGGTTTTAATAAATTGATACTAATCTCATGCCGTTCCCAAGCTATACATGGAAAACAACAACGCCATTTTTCATTTGTGGAGTCGATCAATTCTATTTCAAAAATATCAAAAATGGAGAAGAAAAAAGTTTTTCGATATAAAGCCCAAGAATATACCTTGCAAAATACAATAATAATTTACTAAAAAAGAATCTTTGCTTAAGAGTATTGCCATAATCAAGGTGGGATTAAAATGACAGAAATATTTGAAATTATGTTGGAACGAAGAGGCACATCGTAGTGTAGTCTTTTACAAGGATCTCAAAGCCAGGAATATATTATATATTATAGATAATGTATAAATTTCAATTAATGTATACATTAATTAATAAATGTATACATTTACCTTAGTTTTTAGAGAAAATATAAATTGAATAATAAGAATACATTACCTAGTAATAGTTTACATTACTATAAAATGCATACACTCACGACAAAATTTTAGCCAAAGTTTGAATAGGAATATATAATAGAAAAGGGTATTCCAAATAGGTATTTTTCGTTGCATAGTTACTTTCTGGTTTTGGTGAATATTGTTATATTGCAGTAAATCTAACCTAAATGCAACAAATATTGACGTTCTTGTTGATCTTAGACTGTTTACAATATGTTTCTGTATAAGTATTTGTCGGCTATGTCAGTAAATCTATCCTAAAAGCAGGAAAGGATTCTACTCTTATTGATGATACGAATCAATTCTTTTATTTATACTTTTCTTATATTTTATTTTTTGTTATTTCGATACATATGCCCAAACCTAATAAATAACTTTCTTTACACACCATATCCACTCTTTTATAATAATTAAGGAATTATCATTTCGTGTAAAACCATATTTTTATAATTAAAACGTAAATCTATTAACACGATTTAATATTTGTTAAGGTGTTGCCATATTTGATTCCTTTATAAACTAAAGTCTGTCAGGAATGTATGCATTATCTAGTAAAAGTATTCGTAACTTCAAGAATATATATGACTAAATTAAAAAATGCAGCATATATATAATGTGGAGATGCATATGGATTTTAAAATATATATCATAGCTAGCATCTGGAATTTACACAAGTCAAATAATTTTTTAACGTTTAAATTTGACAAGCTTTATGGTAAACATTTCTAGGTATTGTAATTAGCATCAATGTAACTTAACTGTTATTACACAAATAGCATAATAGCACTTGTCAAATAGTTTAGTCTTTTCATTTCTGAAGTATTATCCACATGATTGAATATTAAAACAACAATGAAATTTACTAACTGCTACACCTTAAATGTAAGTTTTATGTACAAATTGTAGAGATCGGCATACTTCCGTGTACAGCCTTGTAAACTTAAGGCCGTTTTTAACAAGTAAATCACAAAATTTTTTACCTATGTACGTCACTTTTCTTTTAACTTAGTGTAGGACTATAAATAAATAATGCAACATTACAACCTAGTAACCAAATATTCGCTTCTTTAAAAACTTAAACTAACTGAAGTTGAACTGTAATCAACAACGTAGTTTTAAAAATCCTCATATTTTAGATTAGATTGACGGATTTATTTGGTGAATAATAATTATTAGTACGATCACGATTCTCCATTACCACTGTCATTTTCATCATCTTCCACACAATCAGATGCATCAGATGGATCATCATCATAATCTTCATCATAATCATCATCATAGAAATCAGTCATTTCTACCTGGTTATCATTGTTGGGTTTCACTTGTGTTTTTATGCAATAATCTTCAAGAGTTAGTGGAACTTGAATACCTTCTCGTTCAGCTTCTGCTCGAGCCGCCATCGCTTGTTTTCTGTAATAAAAAATTCATATATCTTTTTCATCAAATCAGTTATAACTACTTACAGCACTATTAAACATATATTTTGAACATTTACATTTTTCCATACTCAAGTTTTCAACTTGATTACAGCCTAAAGCGTGAGTTTAACATTTTGTATGCAATGATGCATATGCAAGAATTTCAACCTGTTAAATTATATTATCAAAAAGTGACTAAGTGCGTTCAACAAACAGATTCAGTAATTCAAATAATGGAATGAGCTTTAGTTGCGCAGTACAAACTGAGTACAAGCTTAATTCACAGAGAACCATTTTAAACATTGCGGTAACTACAAATACATGTAATAGTGGAATAGTAATTTCAAAAATTGTGAATATATGCCCACTGTTCAGAATGGTTGCTCAAAATCATGTAGCAATTACGTGTTCAAATAAACTCAGAAACTGTAAATAACTTTTCAATACATTATAAACATTATAAAAAGAACCTTTCTTTCACGACCGGGAGTCAAAATCATGACAAAAGTACACCATTTTCTTCCTAGAGAAATAATAAGGAAAAACTTCCTAGGAAGTTTCATTAATTTGACAGTTTAAAAGAAAGTTACAAACACAAACTCATTCTTTATTCATATTTACAACTAACCATTCTTTAAATTAGTTGTAAGCTGCATCGTATAACTTTCTTGATTTAGCTGGTAAAAGATTTAGAACCTTGCAGATGCTGCATCAACAATCTCTTGAGGTTGTTCAATTTTATCGCATGGCGTTTTCAATAATAAAGACGGCGCAAATGCAATGTAAGAATCAAAATAAATTTTCAAAAATTTCAACGCCTGTTCAAACTGTTTGTTGTGTGGGTGAAACTGTCACAGGCTACTTATATGAATTTATTACTTTGTCAAAGATGAGGGACTTAATTTTTGTGGTGTTTCTGCTCCCGGCCGTGAAAAAAATAGTATATACACTTCGGAGTGAATGCCATTTTTCCCTCAGTGCTTTGTGGCCCTCGGGAAACAAACTGCGTTTCATGAAAAATGAGGCACTTCTCTCCCTCTATGTATAGTATACTATTATTATTCACCTATATATTAGGAAGAAACACAATATTAATTAGAGCTGCAATTTTTCATATTGTTTTAGTACCGAGGAACCGATATGTTAGTTACTTCATTTTCTGTACTATTAGAAGTAATGTCCTTTAAGTTTACTTGATATGATGTATCTCAATAAATTGAAGAAAAACAAAATATTTCTGACCAAATGTTTTTCGGTCTGTTAAATTATACTCACAAGTTCGTCTAAAAAAGTCTAAAATTTTGTTGATTTGTGTGATCTTCAGTTATTAAAAATAAATTGTAAGTATATATTAATGATTTTGTATGCAAAATACCATTATTTCAGAAGCACAATCATGAGTATGGTAAATGGGAAATATTGAGTGCCATCATTGTTTGTTACAACAGTAATAATCATATATCGTCGCCCCAAAGCAACAGTAAAATGTAAAAATAGTCAGTTATGAGAAATAGTGCAAAGAATGTATGCCTGGAAATTAGTTATCAATAATTTTTTTATTTGTTAATGAATTTAAACCAAACTTTGCTCAGTTACATAGTTTTTCATGCAGTATAACAATGTATCAATAAAAGAAAAATACATTGATGAACAAGTAAATAAAAGTTACTTGACCTACCGTTGCATTAGAAGATAACTAATTTATCAGTGAATACTTTCCATTCTTTTGTTAGATATCCTAGTGTAACAGGTAATATGATTGTGGTTTTCTTATAATTTTTTCTATTTTCAATGTAAAAATAAAACCTACTTAATTGTTAAAAGTTTGTATTAGTTACCCAAATATTTATAAAAATAATTTACAATTAAAACTTACAAAAAATAAAAGTAAAAAGTCTGATTAATCAGAATCATTATTAGTGATCTTTGATGAAGCTGACAAAGACACGAAAAATCTATGGCGTTCTTTTGGTATTAAGTTTCCATCACACAAACTAAGTAAGTATTTTTAATTGATATTAGTGGTGCTGTATAACAAACGAGGAAGTTTATAGAAGAATAGGTGAGGATCCATGTATGTGGAAACAATTGAAGGTCAGGAGAGATAGAATGATAGGCCACCAGTTAAGACATGAGACCCTATTTAGTAAAGTCTTAGATTATAGACTACAAAAAAAAAAATAGAGTAGGAAGGCCTAGATAAAGCTATATTAGTCAAATTATTAGAGATTTAGGTTGTGAAGGGTATGTAGACCTTTTTAGACTAGCTCAGAATAGAAAAGAATTTAGAGCTGCGTCAAACCGACTTTAAGTAAGGTCGAAAACAAAATGATGATGATGTGTCGTATACAGGGATTAAGGCTAGATTTGCACACTGGGTTCTTGTGTTTCTAAAGTTTATAATATTAAATCCTTCTTGTTTGTACGATGTTTTATAAAAAAATTTATTTGGTTCATTCTTCATTACTTTAAATATTTTAATATGATCAAATAAAATCTTTTCACCTGTTTCATTTACATTGAAATTTGTTCTCATTATCTTGCTTATTTTTTTCCAGCTGGCAAAATCTTCAGTTGATATCTCATTAACTTCGTATGATTTTCTTTTCTTTTTTGCTAGTTAGCTATAGTTATTAGTTCAGATGAAACATAAATCAGACGTTTTGAAGTACTCTTGATCTTTCCTTTTCAACACAAGAATGCATTGAGATTCACCTTCAATTTCTGTGTGATAAATGATAAGGTATTTATGGGTAATTTCTTCTATGTCATGATTTACCACAGCAGGTAAATACATCACCATCAAAAATTTATTTTTATTTTGAGCTGCACAATTGTCAATATAGAATACCCTTCTTTTAGTACCATACTTTTTTAAAAACTTAAATACACAGGTTGATATTTCGCTGGCCCTCGTTTGGCCTCTCCTTCGTGCCACATGTAACAAAATCCTGAGTTATGTTAAAAATTATGAAATTACATACACTAATTTTACTTTTGAAGTAAAATCTTAACACGTTTCCATTGGGCAATGGAGTGACAGTCTGAAAATCATACAAACATAACAAGATATTGTTAGTTTCATCTTGCAAAATCAAATCTTTATCTTTTGCCTTTTCCAAATGAGACGGTATCTTTTCCTCTTGGTGCTTTTTAAAATTTTCAAGTTTACACTTTTGTTCTTCAAAACTTAAATTCTCGAATGTCTCACATGCAGCATACATCCTTTTTTGGTTTTAAAAAACCCAAATTAAATTTTGTATTAAAAATATGTGAATATGTGATGTTTAACAAAAAATATACCATGGCTTATACATTTTTCCTTAAACATATAGCTTAAATTAAGTGAACCTTCCGGAAACACTCGATTTGTGGAACCCCTACAATAATGACCACGTTTACGCAGACCGTTAACACAAGTTTTATTAAAACCAGTTGTTAATAAAACAGGTGTTAAGTTACGTGTAAACACTATATAACGCCTGTTTTACTAAACCGGTTTAATAAAACTACACTGCTTCGGCAAGAGAGGTGACTTAGTGAACACCGGTATTAAAAGCCATGTAAACACTCCTACAAATAACACCGGTTAATAAAGCAGTATTGCCAACCCGCGCAATCGACCCAAATTTTGAATATCATATCGATAGCCAACTAGATAAAACAAAAAATATTTTATTGGTTTTATACTTAAACTTAAACACTGCAATATGTAATATTGATATATGCCAGAGATAATATATAAATATAAAAAATGTTTATAATTTACCATTGGTATTACTGACAACGGATTGAAAGTTAAAGACCAGTTGGATTTTAGGTCCCAATTAACATCCTTTGCAATTATACGTGTAAACGGATGTTATAAAACCAGTTTAATAAAACCATTTTTAATAAAACCTGCCTTAATTGTCTGTGTAAACATAGTCAGCAAGATTCCATTCTGGGGAAACTATTTATATAGTTTATTATACTATCAATATCATTTTCATGAGTTTTGTTAGTTCTGCATAAATGAGTGCCTCCTTTTCCAAAATCCAAATTCATATTTTTTTAACGCAGTTTCAATAGAACAGTTCAACATGTTTAATGTATTTTTAAAAAATAATTTATTTACACATTCGAACTTTTTGGCTACTGACATAAAAAATATGCACATGTAAATGTTTTCTCTTTGTATTGCTTATCAGGTTTGTTTGGCATTTTTTCAAGGTGTCGAGACAAATACTCTCTTTGAAGAAATTTATTAGCCAAGCTTGTAATACGCGTTAAATACCTCTTGCCTATGAATTTTGCTAACACTTCCAGAGTATTTAAATGAACATGTTTCTACCACCAGCTTCCAGTACAGATTTAGCCTTGTATATCTTTCAGAGTCTTGAAATACATTCCTTTCCCAAATTAATTCTTTGTCTTTTAAGTTTCTTTTTCACGAGTTCGTATCTTTTTATTCATTTTTTACTTTTTCGGCGTTCATTCCTTTCTTGTATTCCTTTCATATTCTCACCTTTCTCTTTATTTCATCTTCATTCTCCATTTCATTGCCGCTTGTTTCTGCATCTGCTATTTTATTCGCCTCCTTGGCATTAGATAAGAAAGCTGAACCTTGAAGGCGATCGCCGGCAGAAAAGTCACTAGTACATTCCTCAAAATTGTATTGAAAATTAGCATCATCACTGAGAGCACTTTCCTTATATTGGGAAAATGATCTTGAATTCTAATTTCGACAGTTATTGATTTTGAGCTTGTTCTGCAAACGTATCACATTGGTTGACTACATTGTAAATGTGCAATGAGTACGATGAAAATAACAATTCGTGTTCTTCATTAAAGTTTAGGCTTTTGACCCACTGTGATATTCTTTGATTTTGCAAATATGATGTAGACTCTTCGGCTTCAATAATTAAACAAAACACTGCATTAAAAAATTAAATATAGCTGAAAACAAATATCGTTACAATGTTTTCATATGGCAATACTGCAATGTTGACGAATTTTATAATCTACAATTTAACATAGTTGCTTTTAAATTTGACAAAAATACTACCTATGCCTTTTTCATATCGTTTAAACAACTTAATATTTACTAAAGCTCAACTCCATAAAAAATAACCTCTTCCAAATGCAACTATAAATTAATTACGTATTCACTTACCGTTTTCACTTGTTTGTTGAATCTATTCATTATTATTATTATTATTATTATTATTATTATTATTATTATTATTATTATACTTCTTCGCTAACCAGACTAAATGCCGACCTCTGCTAGAGACATTACAGTTATTTCCATTTAAAATGTGGGATTTTTTAATGCATTTTATTCTAAAATAATGACTTACAAACAATTGTTTAAGCTAACCTTGTTCGGACTAAGAAATTATTCAACTGATGCACCAGCACAATCAGTTTAATGAGATCCCACAATTTGACAAAACGTAAACTATTGAAATACCACGTTGTTTTTTTAATGTTTCTCTGTAAGGACTAAACAATACACATTAAGTATATCTACATAACTAACAAAGATGAGTGACATATATTTCAGATTTGGGCATCAGGGCCAAGTTCCCAAGTTCGCTTCAGGATAACCACTTCCAAAAGCAGCAACAAAAAGAGATTAGGTGGTTTGGTGCCCATTATTTCGACACTAATAAAGCTCAATAACCTCGAAAGATATTGATAAATTAATTTGTATAATTTTGATACTTTTTATTGTATTTTCCAGTAATTTGTAACGTCCTGGCATAATTGTCTGCATTCTTAGTTAAATTATCTATGTACATACTGGTAGTCACCTTTGATTCTCTCCCTTGGTTAAATATTCTACTGTCATGTCATTTTAATTTGATAGAGTAGTGATCTTGAACTTTAACATAATCTGCATACCATTTTGCAATTGTTATTTTTAATTTTGGTTATAAAAAGTTGTTATATGTGTTTGTCCTGCGATGTTATCATCACCTGTTTGATAATGAGTGCGAATATTACTTGGGATTTTGATGCCAACCTTGGTTGAAGAGGGACGCCTCAGTGGAAGCAGCTTGTTAAAAAACGCTACATAAAGTGGATTTTGCGTTCACTTTGGATATTTTAAATGTCTTATTGCTGTGTGTTATGAAAATAATTATTTACACTTTTAGTGAAATTTTGGTCGTACTTCAGCCAAGGTTTCGAACATCTGTTGGTTAATCCACTTGTGTTACTTTGCATTGAACCCACATTTTGTGGTAATTATTGTTCTGTAACAATTCTTTCCTAATTGCTGTTAGGGTGCAATTTTAGAATGTTTGCAACTTTAGAGTTATTTTGTCCAATTTCCAGTGCAAGCCTTAGTTGCAATTTTATTTGTTTAAGTCCGACTGTCCAATTTCTAGTCCTACAAGCTTGCAGTTTACTGCAAATTTAGTTTATAATTCATGTTACAATTCAAGTTTATTGTCCAATTCTTGGTTAGAGATTAAATGTATAGTTCAAATTCGTGTTCGCATTCAAGTTATGTGTTAATCTGAAGAATATTATGATTATGCATTGTGCTGTTAATTATTGATCCTCATTGCAATTAGATTCAGCATTATTGGCAGTTTATATTGATATTACTGGTGAACCGTTCATATTTGGAGGAGCAATTCTACCTGCTACGTTTAATAAAAGGTTCATCACATCTTCAACCTTACTTATTTGGAGCCCGTTAAGTTATTTATATGGAATTACTAATTATGGAATGTATTTTAATGCTGCTGTTTGGCTGTTGATGCCTGTTGAGCAACAAGACATTTATCGTTACCCTGTCGTGAACTGTCTTATGAGCCCTGGACCCAGTACAACGTATACTAAACAGGTCGTATAATAGCCCTACGTTTTCTATGCATGTTTAAACATCAAATTACTTAACACTATTGAAATTAAATCATTTTCCTAACCCCCTTTATTAAAATAAAATTTTATTTCAAACATTCGTACACTTTTACCGAATGGTGAATAGCTTTTATTAATTAAAACTGAATTTGTTAACAATTCCTTTGATAATAGCTTTTATTAATTAAAACTGAATTGGTTAACAATTCCTTGGATATTTAATGTGTTATTCATTTAATTTTACAGTATTGATGTGAACTTTAAGCAAATTGCCATATGAATTATTTAGCTACTCTTGTAAATCTGTTGTGCAAGTTTGAATTTGGTTCAACATTATTGATATAAAAATTACCAGCTTATTGCAACTTCATGGCCATGAATTTGTATTATATTTAAGGTTTATGATTTACAGGATTAGGTGCAGTGTCCTACTGGCTCGTGTCCAGACGTTAGTTTCCTTTAGTTTTTGTGTCGCTCGCCCTATAAGACTTTTCGGTACTATTGTTTACGACTTTAACGTTGCCTTAATAATTAAATCTAAACTATTTATTAATAGTGTTGAATGTGTGGGGCTTAACCTCCCTGTCTATATTTTGGTAAGTTTTTGGAGATTTATTTGAGAATAATTGTTATTCAAACAATTTAGTCAATTTGAACTTTCGGCTTTATTTGATATATGGCGATACGCTAGGGTTTGTCCTAGGACTTTGATCAATTCTCGCAGGTACTTTTAGCTCTAGTTCCTGGCGCCCTTTTATTCTAGCTCCAGTTGTGAGGTCTTCAGTTGTTCCTCATGGTATGCTTAACGATCAATTTGAACCTACGCCTTGAAGAGTTTCATCTGAGCTGGTCCAGAGCAACTTACTATCACCGTATCTCTAAAGAAACGCATTATATCTTTAAATATAAAAACTTTTCTGTGACAAATTTAATAATTTCTTCAATAAAGAAACTATGGACTATGTTAACCTACATCTGGGATTAATCCTTTAATATTTTGTTCATATGCTTCTGTGTCTATTTCAGTTTAGTCCAGTAGTAATACTCATTTACGTGTAACAAATATTAGAATCAAATGCTATAATATGTATCTATCGTGCCACATAACTTTGAACTGTATACAAATAAACAGCAGAAAAAGAAGTCTGTGTATAAATCGTGAAATCTGATGGGATATATAAATATTTTTGTGGATTAATTTTTAGATTTATTTATATTTCACTCAATTAAAATTTGAAGTGTGCGGAAATTTTTAAACTTGATTATAGTGAATCGATACTGATGGAGGCTTGTTTGTAATTATTTTGGAATTTTATTTAATACATAAAGATTTTAATTTATAAATATTATGTTAATAATAGCATTGCTATAGTATATACACCATCATTAGTATTTTGTCATTTGACAGGATTCACATCTTACTTATTGCTAGAGCTCTTCAGTCAAGTCGGTGCCCAATGTGGGTACCCTTGGCTAATTTCTTAGTTTCAATTATTTGTTGTGTAATATTCAATCTAACTAAAACTGTTTGTTTCCCCCTTCCACCAATTTTCTATTATCCTCTATAGTAACTTGATTAAGCAATTGACCTTGTCTGTCCCAGTAATCTTATCTTTTCATCACCGGGTCTAAATTTCAAGTTGTTTTTCTACTGATTTCTTAAAAACCCATGATTCACATACATATAGGATTTTGCTTACACACAAAATACATTGTCCTCAAAACTACTCTTTCCATCTTATTATTTTTCAAGTTAGATAAATAAGTGTATTTAGCTTATTGTGCACATTGTCGCTATTTAAGTTAGAATTAATTTATTCAGATTAGCAGTAAATAGACCTCCTTTACCAAGATGTATTATCCTAAAAGTTTTTAACTATTCTCTTCACACTACATGTTACATGCCGAAAATCAGCTATGTATCATATTTAGATTAAGTATAAATATGTGAGTGAATTCCTGCCACTATTTTAAAATAGACTTGTTCATTTCCGTCATTTCGGACAGTTGCGTTTGCACAAAAGAATGTGCAGGCACAAAGTGATGGGCAAGTGCGCGGTTTGCGACACGAGATGATGATTATTAACCACGAGACGTCGAACGGTGAAGTTTGCCTGTGTCGTTTTGTTGTCTTTTCTCTTTTTAGGATGTAGGTTTCCATTTATCTCTGCCTTATATCGTTCCTTACCTGGTTGATCCTACCGTACCGCTACGAACGACGAAAGAAGGAAGACAAATTTGGATTCAAATGGCATGACGCAACCCACCCCAACAAGGGCCCTGAGATTAAACTGCAAGATGCATTTTAAGTGAGTACTTCGCTTTATTTTCATTTTAACGTGCAACTTGTATCATTGTAAATGTGTTTGGTATGTGATACAATTTGACACGTAACTATGTCATTATTTTGCAATATTGTGAACATGGATCGTATCAGTGCTGCCAACTGTAGCAGTGGCGCTGAATACGAACTCCGGGATTATAACATACATTAATTTCCAATTATACTTAATTTTGTAATCTCTAAAGAAGTTTTTCAGCATTTATTCCACAAATATATACAACGCATCAACTGTATATAATATCGTAATTTTTTCAATATTTTCTTGATACTAACATTAACAAATATAAAATAGGTCCAAAGATAAAACCCCAAAGAACTCTCTATTCTAAAATTGGTTTGCCTATAACGAGTTACGTTACTCTAACAATAAATTAAATGCGAAAGCAATGAAATCCAGTTTCACAATAGAAGAAGTAAAATGAACTTGAAAGGACTATAAATATTTTAGTTTTATAAACATATTCTTTGGAGGTCTTGACTATCGGTAGCTATTACTCCACACCCAGTATAATATGCTTATTACTATTTCATTAGGAAAATGAGACACATTATAAACGCGTTAAGTATATTTAAAATATGCTCACTAGTTCAAATTACTAAGTTAAATAGTCTAGACTGCATTTTATGTATATAAATTCAATCTAAAAATTACATTTCAAAAAGTAACAAACCACATTTTGCCAATAGCCTCATTGTAGTTATGAAGAATGCAAGAACTTATTATACAAATCAAGGAACATTTGTTTGAGAGAAAAAAAATTATATATATTAAAGTTAAAAATTAAACAGCATTGTTTATCTACATGTTACATGCCAAAAATGGTATTTTACAGTTTTAAATATGTGACTGAATTCGCGCCAATATTTTAAAAAATAAACTTGTTCATTTCCGCCATCCCGGACAGTTGCGTCGGCGCAAAAAAAATGAGCAGGCGTGGAGTGAAGGGGTAAGTGCGCGGTTTCCGACACGACCGGACATTGGGATTAGCCAACGAGACGTCGAACAGTGACGTGTGCCTGTCTTTTTTGTCTTTTCTCTTGGAATGTAGGTTCCTCTATCGTATCTCTACCTTCTATCGTTCCCTACCTTATTCCTACGCTCTACCTACGAACGAAGAAGAGGGAAAACGTAAAATCTGGCTTCGACGACGGCGTAACCCAACCCACGCCCAACAAAGTCGAGATCCATGGAAATGAGTATAGCCCCTGTGCAATGATGACCGCAAAATCGTGAAGTTCCACATTTTTAAGTGAGTACATTTTATCTTTTTAAGGTGCATCTTGTATCACTATAAACATATTTGGCATGTGATGCAATTTGGCAAATTATGATCTAATATCTTGTTGTGCAATATTGTGTACGTAGTTAGTATGTGTTGCCAACTGTCGTAGTGGCTCATAGTGGTCGCGTGGGACTATAACATACACTGAACCCAAAACTTTTGTAAAGGTCACTGTAAAAAAATTACCTTCTGCCTAATTGTATTATACACGTGTGGTAAATTTTCGTTAACTTTATAATAGACATACAGTACCTTATCTACAGCTTAATATAAAATATGATGACACAATATCAACACAAAAAACAAAAACCCAAATAGAAAATTAAGTAACTAATTTAAGTTACACAAAATACAGAATAATTATCATCAGTACGCATCTTATATGCATTGTACTAAACCTCATCATTTAGTTACGTCGTAAGAAAGCAAAATTGTCCTTATAGAACCAACAGTATTTATATCTAATAAAACGACTATTGGCAACATTAACAAAGAAAATAGGTACTTGTTTTATTTAAGTTTCCGAAATGGCCTTGAAGAGATAAATACGCAAGTGAAGCTTGCCAAAACACCAATATTTTGTATGCTCTAAGGCTGAACCAGGCAACACAACATGTTTGTTGGAACATGAAGTGTACAGGTTGTTTATAGTGTGGCTTAAATGAAACTAATATATATGGGTACAAAAAAAAGCTAAAAATAAAATTAATTAGAGTACATCAATGGATAAAAGTTAATATCTGCTATACATAATATCATATTTGCTACAGTGAAGTCTCCTTTAGTGCTCTTACTTTTATAATCATGTCTATTTGTACAGCTTGTAAAATTCCATTCAATGCTTCTTCATATATTGTACCATGCTCTGTTTGTTCAAATTTATTTCATGCCACATTGGATTGTGCAGGTCTATCTGCTTCTGAATCAAAAGTTTTGGACCTTAAGAAGAAGCAGATGATGGTCTATAAATGTATAGATTGCCATTCTAATGGCAGAGGAAACAATTTTGTTGATGTTCACTCTTTGTCTGCTGACCTTAAAGATATTAAAGCATCTTGTGGAATTTTGTCAACACTCCAGACTGAATTAGCTGATGTCAAGTCTCATATTGATGGTATTGTGAAATCACTAGAAGAGCTGCCTCGCCTACAGGGCCAAGTTGATACCCTACAGCTGAGAATATCTGAACTGGAATCTGCAAATCCTTGCTCCACTAACAATACTGAGAAGATGTTCTCTGAATTTCAAGATCGTATCTCACGTTCATGTAATGTCATTCTTTTCAACCTTCAGGAGTCAAGTAATGGTAATGCAATTGATGACATTAATCTTGTGAAAACTGTATTGGAGCCCATTGGTATTGAACTTTGTGATATTAAAGTTAAGAGAATTGGGCGGCTTAATGTTAACAATAATAATAAGACTAGACCTGTTATTGTAACGCTTAACAGCTCTAGAGATGTTTCTATTGTTTTCAGGAACAGGTTTAAATTGAAGCACCCAATCAGAGTATCGTTTGATAAGACGAAATCTCAGCAGCAGCAATATGCTAATGCTCTCTGAACTTAGGACAAGATCGTCTGCTGGGAAGTTGACCTTGTGGTCAAGTATTTGGATAACGTTCCACTGTTGTTCAAAAGAGCAGTATTACTTCTCAGTCACAGACAAAAAACTAGTTCATGTTGATAAATCTAATCTAGTCATCTATTATCAGAACTGTAGGAGTCTGAAGAATAAGTTTCGTACTTTGCAAGTAAATTTAAGTCAGCTGACTATTTCGCCTGATGTTATAGTTTTCACCGAGACCTGGTTGGATAGTGCTGTACTGGATAGTGAAATTGGCCTGGATAATTATGTGCTATATAGAACTGATAGGTCTGTTCAACATAGTAACCTTACGCGGGTGGAGGTGTGCTTGTTGCTGTAAGCAAATCTTTTCTTTCTGCTTTATGTGAAGTTGATGATAGTTGCTGTGAGCAGGTCTTTGTAAAGATTAATCTAAATTTCAAGAAATTGATTATTGGAGCAGCCTATATACCTCCGATGTCCTCTATACAAGTATATCAGTCTCATTCTGCTGCTTTGGAGTCTCTACTTAATTCTTTTACTAATGATGAAATGGATGTTATCTTGCTGGGAGATTATAATTTGCAGAGTCATATGGACAAATGAAGAGGATTGCTCGTTCAAGATTTTAGGTTATCTTAATCCTAGTTCTCGTCTGCCGTTGAAGTAGTGAGTGATATGGTGAATACCTTTGGTTTAAAGCAGTACTTTCCTTTACCTAATAATAAGCCATATTCTTTGGATTTACTATTTACTACTTTGGCTAAAATCAGTGTAATTTCTTCTGATGAGTATATATTACCAGTTGATATTCACCATGTCCCTTGCTACTTTGGTATTGATATTTTGCCAGGCTCTTTTGTTAATTTGCGTGGCGTAATTAAAAGTTTTGATTTCTACAATGCGGACTGTGATAAATTAAGTCTTGAATTTGATAATGTTGACTGGGACTCTCTTAAATTCTAATGATGTAAATTTAGATGTTGCTTGCTTTGAAGATCTAGTCCATAATATTATAAGTCGAAATGTGCCTTTGAAAACTAGACGTATTTCTTCCTATCCAAGTTGGTTTTCTGCTGAACTTTGTAAATATTTGATATCTAAGAAGATTGCACATAGGCGCTGGAAAACCTCTGGTAAACTTCATGACTTTATCGAATTTAAGATGTTAAGAGCAAAATGTCTAAGACTGTCTAGGTTAAATTACAATGATTTTATACTAAAGGTTGAGAATAGTTCTATAAGTAATGTTAAGTCATTCTGGTCATTTGTCAATAAAAAAAGATGTTCTACTAGTTTTCCAGCTGTTATGCGACTTAATAGTTGTTATGGTCGTACTGAGTCTGAGATTGCTCAGCTGTTCTCTGATTGTTTCAGTTCTGTTTATAGGGTAACGCCGAATCTTAATGCTCCATTCTTGAATAGTTGTCCTGAACTTGATGTGCCTGTGATTAGTTCTGAAGATATTGACTATTGTATTAAAGTATGAATGAAAGTGACAGTACAGGTCCTGGTTTATTACCAACTAGGTTATTGAAGAAATGTATTGCCTCATTGAAGAAGCCTCTTCTTGTATTATTTAATAAGTCTATCAAATTGGGTGTCTTTCCTACTTCTTGGAAACTTCGCATATTACTCCGATTTTAAGTCTGGCAATAGACAAGATATTTCGAATTATAGGCCTATTTCACTGCTTGGCTCTTTCTCTAAGCTTTTTGAGTCAATAATCGTTAGTAAATTAATTAATCTAGTTTATCCTTTGATTAATAGCAGTCAACATGGTTTTATTGGGAAGATCTACTCTGACTAACTCTCTTCAGTTTACCACAAATATATGTGTGTCTCTTGAATTGGAAGGACAGGTTGATGCTTTGTTTCTAGATTTTGCCAAAGCTTTCGATACCGTTAATCATGGTCTTCTTATTCACAAATTATTTTGTTTTGGTATTAGAAATGAATTTCTCTCTTGGTTTAAATCTTACTTAGAAAATAGGGTTCAAGTAGTGAAGATTGGTGGGTGTTTATCAAGTCCTATTCGTACTATTTCTGGGGTTCCGCAGGGTTCAAATTTAGGTCCGCTTTTGTTCATACTATTCATAAATGATGTCTGCAATGTAGTAAAATTCTCTAAAATCCTTTTATATGGGATGATCTCAAGTTATATTGTAATATAAGTAATACCACTGACTGTATTAATTTGCAGTCAGATCTTAATGAAGTTGTTAGATGGTCAGTCGAAAATGATTTGTTGTTAAACATTGCGAAATGTAAAACTATGTCCTTTACTAGGCGTTCTGCTCTTACTTTCGATTACAGTATATTGGGTATTGATTTAGAAAACACTAATTCTATAAAAGATCTTGGGATCTTTCTGCAATACAATTTTAGTTTTAATATGCATTTAGATTATGTTATAACTAGATCTCTTAGGATGCTAGGCTTTATTATACGATCTACTAAGGACTTTAAATCTACAAACTCTGTTATTTCTTTGTATAGAGCTTTGGTCATGCCTATTCTTATGTATGCCTCTGTTATTTGGACGCCATATACTGCTTGTGATACAGTAAAACTTGATAAAGTTCAACATTTGTTACTCAGATATCTGGCATTCAAGAGTGGATCTCCTATGTTACCATTTGATCATAATTATGGTCCTGTGGCTTCTAAATTTAATTTGCCCACCTTAAAATCAATGCATGATATTTCTGATGTTATCTTTGTTTATAAGGTTCTAAATGGTTTCTTAAATTGTGAATTTACAGTGGGGCATTTTGCCCTTAGTCTTAATTCATATCCGACTAGACATCATCGTTTACTGCGGGAGCAAACGCATAAATTTAATTTTGCTTTCTATTCTGCCTGTCCTAGACTGCGTAGGAAGTGGAATTCTCTTGATGAGACTGTGCGAAATTCTGATCGCTTAAGTTGCTTTAAACCTATTATTCGTAAATTACTGCATAGGTACTGAGTCCTATATTCATTTTGTTATAGTTTATAACTAAGTTATATTTTATAGTCCTTTATTTTGTTATTCTTTATTAATTTTGTATAAGGACCTTTGTGTCCGTGGATTTATCAATAAATAAATAAATAAAATAAATAACAACAAATCTTACCAAATCCACATGGTAAAAACAAACCTAAATAGAAAAAGAGTTATGCGTGAATTTGCTCGTTTAGAAATAATAGTAAATTCACAATTAAGTTACAAAAAACGCTAGGACAAAGTACAAAGAAGGAATCGAACAGTTCAAAGTGTGATTTCTAATTTAACTCATGCAGATAATATCAAAATGAAAGCAGTGGTGAAGTGGATATAACAACTAAATGCCTAATAGAGTAGAATAAATTATAGTAAACCACTAAATAATCGAATAAATTTCAAAAAGGGATGTTCAACTTGAATCAAATAATTAATTTAGAAAAACAAAAATAGTAAGTTATTTAGGGGAATGCAGGAAAGTATCCACGTAGGGGGAATGAACGTAACAAAGTATAACTTATAGATTATCTAAATGCATAAGAAACAGAAAAAAAACGACACATTATTAGCGTTAATCTTATAATTGTATGTTTCTGCAATTCGGATTGTTTCTTCATACGAGTACAACACTGAACATTTCAATAAAATTTACCAATACCTACTAGGTGTTGACTTATTGGCAGCCAGTATATTATATAATCAATTAATAAACGACATTATAATTAAATCCGTGTAGTTGAATTTGTAACTCTTCCACATAAAATGTCGGTATCCTAAATTGTTATAAATTCACAAATTATTTTGCCAGTCCCAATTCACTAGAAACAATAAATATAAGCATCAGTGTTTAAGCTCATTGTTTTATATTCTGAGCTAACCTGAAATTCCTCTAACCTACATCTTTCACTACCTGCGTGTCTACATCTACCTCTCTTTCGCTCTTCTCTGTTTCAAATATATCCCATACTATTCCCTCGTGCCTTTGTCCTGACATCTTATCTCTCCACGTTTTTACTGTTTTTCACATATTTCTTTCTTCCCCTGCAATTTCTAGTACCTCTTTGTTCTTAACTTTGTCTGTCCATGATATATTCATCATACGTCTGTAGCACTACATTTCCAAGGCTTCTACCTTTTTCTTGTCCGCTTCTCCTACAGTGCTACAGTGCTGTACTCCATACATATGTTTTAAGCAATCTTTTCCTTGTTTCTATGTTTGTTGTTTTTGAACACAGTAGTTGCTTTTTCTTGTTAAATGTAGCAAGACCTTGTGCTAATCTTTGTTTTATATCTTTTGTGCTTTTCCCAACTTGCATTATTTGGCTTCCTGGGTAGCAGAAACCCTTAACCACTTATAAGTTCTCGTTACCTATTTGTATTCTTTTTCCTGTCCACTTCTTCTACTGCCCAGGTTTCATAGCCGTACAGTGCTGTGCCCCACACATATGTTTTAAGCAATCTTTTCCTTGTTTTTATGCTTGTCATATTCAAACATATCAGCTGCTTTTTCTTGTAAAATACAGCATGGCCTTGTACTAATCTTTTTTTAAATATTTTTTGCACTTTACCCTTCGATTGTTTTCTAAAGATATATTCCCTATTTTACTGATATTAAATGGTACGTGAAGGGGGTTAAGCAACCTGTAACAGAATATCTGACACAAAAAGTGTTTTTTCAAGTAACGTCTAAATAGTTGTAAGAACACAAAACAGAACTTAAGTTTATTTTCATTTGTGTAAGAAAAACCACGGATTTTTAATATCAGTTAATAAACTTCTAAAGTTATTAAAAGCGTGCATCTTATTTGTTAATAATTATTATTTGTTAAATAATGTTTCAAACTGAAAGTGTTATTTACAAACTATGAAATGTAAATTGGAAATGAAGCTTTTCTCTACTGCACGCTCCACGTTGGTTGTCCGCTAGTGAAATGTTACTAGTTTTTTTTCTAATTGGTTTGTCATAAGGTGTAAAGCCCTTCTTTACTATATTCGCGGTCTAGTCTGGGAATTACCCCATGGGTGAGCAATGAGTTTGGGCGTGGGTATATGGTAGGCTCGACTACAAACGGGAACAAAAAAAGGTAAATGGACGCCACTGCATCTATATAGACAATAAGCAAAACTAAAGTATCCTACAGGAAGACGCAGAAACCTATAGGATATAATGATTATCAAAAACTTACAAACCACAATAAACAATACCTCTGAAACCTCTCGGACCTCTGCTCCAGCTTCCGCGATGTCGGACCTGCAAGAAGATGTCACACAAAAATAATATATAAGACACTGTTTGTGCCTCACAATAACAAAATATTTCGATCCTTATAGATCGATTGGCCTGAATTTAAAACCTTAATAACACCTTACCTATGAGAAAATACTCTACTGGAAATTACTTATTCCGTTTCTATTACCTGGTACTGTATCAACTTTTTCCACATTCAAAATTTTGCTGGTCTAATTTGAGCAATGTTAAGTTCAATAAGTGAAATAAAAGACAAAGGTATCAATTCAAAGTTTAATAGAAATATGATTCTCTTTGTCGCAAAAATTACTTGTAACTAAAATTTATTAATCAATATATAATAAGCTTTAAAACTTTCTTAGAGGGTTCCTCTATAATCAAAATTATCAACATTAAGTAAGTTATAGAAGTTTCTGAATATGCTTCTCTACATAGAGAGGTATTAACATTTATAAGTTATTTAATACAGTTTAGGTTCTAAAACATCCATAAAACAGATCTGTTCTGGCTTACAAGATTTTTATCTAAAGAACTTGTTACATAAACAGTTCATATGGTCTAAGCATGAAATTAATAAAAGTCAGTTCAACATATGTTAAAAGCAGCTTAGGTATTCTACTAATCACAACAAATTGCTAGAAAACATCTTTCATCCAAAGGTGGACTTTATACATATTTTTATCACTTAACATGTGTATCATAAATGCACTTTGAATAACAACTTTTAAATCATCTAAAGGTTCAAAAATTTCTCTTATAAAACAATCTAATTCGAATGAAAATATTTGACTTATTAAATTTTAGGTTATACTTTCAAACTAAATTTTACGTAATATATGAGCATAAACACATTATGCAAACAAACTTGAAATTTACTTTATTTAACGAAAGTTTCCCATGATTTAGAGAGTAAATTAAAGCTTTAACCTTAATTAGCACACGAAACTGATTTTCAGTAAAAAGTTTATAAGTACCTGATAGATTGTGTTTTAGTTCTACAACGGCGATGTTGACGAACGTAATAGATGAATTAAGACGCATAGCATTCCATCTGCTTGATATTCCGAAAGATACAAAACATGCCGGCATTAACCATAATTCCTCGGACAGCTTTAACACAACTAATTTCACAATACTCGACTAAAATCTAATTCCATTGTTTAGCGTGTTCCTCAAACCTGCACTAATAGATTTCCTCACAACGTGTTGTAGCTGTTGCCTTAAGTTGACTGGGCGGCTTACACGAGAGCTCTTCCTGAAGCCTCCGCGCGACAACCAAGAAGCCCTACCACTCTCTTAGAGCTATCCTTAGCTCCCACTTACAAGCGGAGTTGACCATTTTCAAAAGCAAAGTCTACGTACCCGCGGTTGCTTGCAAGATGGCCGTGTTCCTTACTTGCCAACGCTCTTAGTCCTCGCGTCATTTTCGCGCAGGCGTTATGTTTAACAATTGTTCTAGCGGACGTCAAAACGCCTGTAGTTTATGTAACTCAAGTTACGTTCAAGGTATTCACGATATCGAGAGTATAGGAGTCTCCATTAAATACTCTTTATAGGTAAAAATAATATAAACGGAAAGAGTTGTTCTTCTTTATAGTACATTAAATTAATTAACGATTACACGCTAAATGACAGATTCGCAAAATAATAACAGTTAGAACTGTTTTTCCTTCAGAGATATGAAATGTAACAAAAATTTTGTTACACTGCCTCCGATCAAAAAAGAAAAAAACTTTGAGGTTAATTATATCTTAATATATACATAACCGAGAAGATTTTTTTTATAGACGAAAACTATCGCCTTAACCAAAAGATAAATACAAAAAAGAAGCATCCTAACTAATTTAAGTAAGGGCAAAGTAAGTTTGCACTTTGACCTCTGAACCGAAAAAAATTATGAGCGACCTCTTGAATTAAGAAGAGGAAAATGGGTGCAACTAAATGAGTGTGTAGGTAACTCTGCGTACCACACATCCGTCAGGAGTCAGTATAGGTAAGTCGTAATCGGTAAAAGTCATAATCGGTAAAAGTCAAAATATTGTAGTCTAACACTCGAGTTGCAACCAAACGGGGAACTAAAAACTAACTTACTTTTCAAAATATAACTTGAAATTCAAACAAAAGCTTGACATGAACTATCGCAAAATAACAACAAAAGATTTACTTTCCTACTACTACCCTTGACACGATAACCTTACTAATATTAATAGTAAATCAAAACTCACATCTATATACATAAATATCAATAAAGTTCCAACAATGATTATGTATTTGCTGGTCTCAAAATTCCAGCTCAATACATTCAGCAAAATTTGATTATTACCTCTACCAAACATAAACTGCTCATCAAGCCAACATTCCATACTCATTGTAGCCTACTAATGAATACTTGGCTTCTACAGCTTATAGCTATTCATAGCCCAATCGCTACTCTTTTCTTTGGGACACTCCAGTCTCAAAAAATCCTCAACTCTACTGTGGCCACCCAAACATCTCGAACCAAAGCTACTCAATACTACAATGGCCTCACCAACTAGCTTACTCCGACCTACAACAACAAACAGCACCTACCTTCCTCGCTTACTCTAGACATAACAACACATGACGCGATCAAAATACGCCCACCAACATGAAGCAACAAATATTTGTTTCGCTCCACCACGGGCTACAGCAACAACACGGGCAAAACAACACTTTTGTCTTTCTCGCTACTACTACTAAATATTACATTAGTGCACATTTAAAACAACACTAGTTGAGAAATTTCAATCTCTACTAGCAACGATATACTGGCAAAAGCCTTCAATTCATCATCACCACTCTATCCCATAACCAAATTTATAATATATCCTTTACGACACAAATACTAAAGACGACCAATCAGTCCTCTGGTACATATTCTGGATCTACGACAGAATAGGGTTTTAGATCCTTGACATGCCACCTGCCTGCTTTTGATCCATCTAGATTAATTAGATCGTACACCACATTCGAGCACTTCTTTTGACTACACTCAAAATAAATTTTGGAGCCAGTTTAGCAGTAAATTTATTAGCCCGCTCGACAGCACCTTATTGGACCTCCACACTTTACTGCCAACCTCAAAAGAAATGTTCCTCCTCCTTAGATTATATCGATTGCTTGACCTTCGATAAGCCACATGCAACTCGCACAACGTCTTCAAATACTTTAAATATACCTTGGTGGTCTGAAACATATAATGGGCAACTACCAGGAACGATTTCAACATCAGCTTCAGGAATAAATCCACTACCGTAAAATTTACCGGATATGGGGACGTGTCGGCCAAAACCAAAAAATTCGAGTATAACCCGTCGACTCATGCTTAGCAGAATTAATTGCAAATTGAATCTGCGCTAACTCGTATCCCAGGTATCATGTTCTTCGAGATAGGATCGAATAGCTGTCCCTACCGTCCTATTAATCCTCTCAACAAAATTACATTGTGGCGCATAAACAGCATTATACCATATCTTTTGAATTTCAAACCTATTACATAATGACTTAAAAATTCGACCAGCTAAATTTGAACCATTATCGCAAATAATAAATTGGGGCACACCAAACATTAAAAACACTTTCTGTTCTATAAACTGTTCAATTACATGTGACTTTGCACTGCGCAGAGGATGTAGAATTGTATATTTTGAGAACCAATCTCCTACTACCAACAACCATTTAAATCCTAATTTTGAGCGAGGAATGGACCCATAAGATCTAGCGGATAATTTGAAATGGAAACTTGGCCTCTTTCTCCTTTCCCATTAAGCCTAAAGGACCTGCATTAGAAGATTTTTACCACCACACACTAAACATGCCGACAAAATTTCAACACATCTAAACTCATCTTGGGCCAATAATAATGTTCTTGGACTCTAGCAATTGTCTTCGAGATCCCAAAATGTCCTGCAACTGAGGGGTCATGACACGATCTAATGACTTCTTCCTTTGAACTTTCGGTACTAAATATTTCCACTCTACTACATTTGACAACATAGGCAAATTTGATGGGATAAACTTAAAAACAAAATCATTCTCAACTTTCCATTGAGGGTAATTTTCAGGCGACGCCAAAATTTTCTTACGTAACGACACATACCAATTTTCTAAATTATCAAGCTTGACCTCTATTAAATTTACAAATGTTTTCATCCGGAGTTGCACGACTTAGACAGTCAGGGACTACGTTAAACTTTCCTTTCCTGTGTACCAAATCAAACGAATGTTGTCTTAACCTTACAGCCCATCTAGCTAACTTTCCAGTAGGGTTCTGCAAATTACTCAACCAAAGCAACGAAAAATGATCGGTTACGACCGTGAAACGAACTCCTTCAACCCATGGACGGAACTTTTCAATGGCAAAGATTACCGCAAGGCACTCCTTCTCCGTCGTTGAATAATTTCGTTCAGCTCGATTAAGGGTTTTGCTGGCATACGATATAACACGTTCTTCTCCACTGACATTCTGAATTAATACGGCACCTAGACCCGTAACTTGCATCACACTCAATAATAAAGGGAACAGAATAATCTGGCTGCGCCAGAAGTGGTGCAGACACTAAAGCCTCTTTAATCGACACAAAGGAAGCCTCTGCTTCTGAAGTCCACGTAACGACTTGACCTTTTTTTCTTTTCTTGACTAGATCATTGATTGGTGAAACTAAAGATGAAAAGTCTTTAATGAAACGACGGTACCAGCTACACATACCAAGAAATCTCTTAACTTCAGTGGTGGTCTTTGGGCGTGGAAAATTGACCATAGCTGACACCTTATCTGGATCCGTCCTTAAAGAATTTGACCCTACTATATAACCGAGAAACTTGAGTGACTTCTTAAAAAACTCGCACTTTTCTAAATTCAACGTTAGATTTGCCTCTCGAATGCGTTCCTTGACTTCGTACAATAACTTTAGGTGTTCTTCAAACGTCGATGAGCACAGAATTATATCATCCAAATAGCAGAAAACGTATGGTTCGAATTTCGGACCGAAAATTGCATCAACTAAACGCTGTTGAGTCTGTGCAGCATTTTTTAGACCGAACGGCATCGTCACAAATCTATACTGTCCCCGCGAAATAACGCTAAACGCTGTTTTATCTTTCGACGATTCACTAAGAGGGACCTGCCAAAATGACTTTCTCAAATCAAGACTAGAAATATAATTAGCATTACGTAACATCCCTAGGATTCTGTCTATATTAGGAAGAGGGTAACTGTCATGGACCGTAACATCGTTCAATGCTCTCCCATCGAAGCAAAATCTATATTCTTTACTATCTTTTTTCTTGACTAATAACACGGGCGAATTCCATGGACTCTGACACGGTTCTACTACTTTTAATCGAATCATTTCATCTAACTCCTTATCCAACTCTTTACTAATATAGGGAGACATAACATAGGGTCTTTTCCTGAAGGGTTTTGCATCTCCTGTATCGATATCCATCTCAATCATATTAGTACGCCCTAATTTATCAGCACTAGAAATTTCTCGAAATGAATCTATGGCAGTTTGCGCCTGTGACCTCTGATTAATCGACAAATCATCCAAATTGAGTAAACAGTCACTATATTTTAGGGGAACTGATGATGGACCCACATACGGAACACTACTTTCCGCATCGCCTTGCACATGCCACGAATTATTTTTAAAATTTGCTATCAATCCAAATAGCTTAGCAAAGTCACTACCAAATATAAATGCGTGTGGTAAAGATGGCACTACAGAGCATTAAGAACACGACATTGTTTTCCTACTGAAATGGGCAATCTCGATTCCTTCGACTGGTTTCAAAGCTCCATCCGCTGTAAAAATACCTTGTTTCTGTGACCTGAAAATTTTAACTCTAACCTATTGATTAAAGGAATAGCAAGAGACCCAACTACCGATGTAGTACATCCTGAATCCAAAAGACCAGTGACATCTATATCAAATAATTTAACCATCACATATGGCCGATTATCACCAGATTTTTCAACAAATAACGAATCAGTTTTGGGCTGAGGGTTAGTACGACAAAAATTTTTACTACTTTTAACCATTCAGACCACTCTTTTTACAAAAATAATTCTTCTGTTCACAAACCATAACTGCCGCCTTTTGAGAAGGAATGGAATGCCGGGCGCAACATCCATCTCCTCACTCGTTTTTTGAACATGCTGGACACCTATCATGCGTAACTCCTTTATGACCGCAACCGTAGCAAAAAATTCTTTTTGGGAATCTACAATACCGAAATGAATGACCATGTCGCGAACAATTCCAACACCCTGAAATAATTTTCGTTGGACCTGAAGAACTAGCATGGGTAGGTACTGGAAAAGTTTTATTATTACTTATAGTCTGAACTTGTGGAGCACACGTTTTTTGATTATCAACACGAGCTTCTGATGTAGAAGAATCTTTCAAATAAATAGGGTATTTATTCTTTACTGACGAAATGAAATTTAGCGGAGCTAGTCGACTGACTGAAAACTGATTTTTGTTTCAACATCATGGCCTCTTCCAATTTCTTGCATAATTTTATTAACGTAGCTGTATCCTCAATATCTGAAAGAGCAAGTTGCGATATGAATTCTGGTAATAAATTTTTCCTGAGTATCCTCACTTTTGTAATCTCTGCTGGGGTATGGGGTAGTCTACTAAATAAACTTTCTACATGAGCAACGAATAGAACAATTGGTTCATCCCTCTTTTGACGACGATTTTTTATTGTCTCCCAGATCTCTTCCTCTGAATGAGCGGGTAAAAAATCTTCTTTCAACCTACTCTCAAGGACTTCCCAATCTTTTACGGAATCTCTAATACTCCTAAACCACACTAAAGCATTTCCGACGAACAATTCGACAGACGACTCAAACAAGTCTTTATATGATACCTTACGTGAATGTGCCAACTCCTTTATCCTATCCAAAAAGAAATACATCTGCTTGGGGTCTCCTGAAAATTTAACTGACCAAGAGCCAACAGGGATCGGTGGTGTAAAATATGGGAACGTATACATAGGTGCAGCTACTGCTAACGGTTGTGTGACTTGCATCACTTGCACTGCTTGACCCTGGGCTCGGCTTCACCTTCTCGTACAATTCAGCTTCGACAGTAAGGATGGTTGCTAACAATTCCTTTTAGATAGTTCAGCTTCTTTCAGTTTGTCAGACGGAGTCTCATACGTTTAACTCGACACGATACATGGACAAGCCTAGAAAGTACTCTTTAAAGATAGAATCTCCGAATCACCTTCAAATTCTAACACCAAATGTTTTATTGAATCGATGGTAGCATTTATCTCTACATTCTTCCTCAAATTCTACCCTGTATACTGACAGATCTACTAAACAATCAGGTTTCCTACTTCTTTCGCCAACAATCTACCTAGAATTTTCTCTTTTCCATAACCGGCCTGGCACTTTCTATTCCACGGATTTTTAATTCATATTCCAGCTCTTCTTTGAGTAAATGAACAATTTGAAATGTTTCAGCCATTTTTAAAAATTTATTTTGACAACCTAAAGTTATTTTATTTCTTGACCAACTCAATATGACAAAAAATTTCTTTAATGCGAATCAAACCTGTTGTGACATTCAAATAACTAATGCATAAAAGACTTGAGGTTCCAGACACGATATAAATCCTATGAAAATTTATAACCAAATTAATTTTGAGTTTACCAACTAAACCAACACATTAAGGGATATTGAAATAACTAATTTTTATAAATCAAACATCAACGAAATCGAGCCTCACACGTTGCGCCAGTGTAATGTAAATTGAAATGAAGCTTTTCTACTGCACGCCCACGTTGGTTGTCCGCTAGTGAAATGTTACTAGTTTTTTTCTAATTGGTTTGTCATAAGGTGTAAAGCCCTTCTTTACTATATTCGCGGTCTAGTCTGGGAATTACCCCATGGGTGAGCAATGAGTTTGGGCGTGGGTATATGGTAGGCTCGACTACAAACGGGAACAAAAAAGGTAAATGGACGCCACTGCATCTATATAGACAATAAGCAAAACTAAAGTATCCTACAGGAAGACGAGAAACCTATAGGATATAATGATTATCAAAAACTTACAAACCACAATAAACAATACCTCTGAAACCTCTTGGACCTCTGCTCCAGCTTCCGCGATGTCGGACCTGCAAGAAGATGTCACACAAAAATAATATATAAGACACTGTTTGTGCCTCACAATAACAAAATATTTCGATCCTTATAGATCGATTGGCCTGAATTTAAAACCTTAATAACACCTTACCTATGAGAAAATACTCTACTGGAAATTACTTATTCCGTTTCTATTACCTGGTACTGTATCAACTTTTTCCACATTCAAAATTTTGCTGATCTAATTTGAGCAATGTTAAGTTCAATAAGTGAAATAAAAGACAAAGGTATCAATTCAAAGTTTAATAGAAATATGATTCTCTTTTGTCAAAAATTACTTGTAACTAAAATTTATTAATCAATATATAATAAGCTTTAAAACTTTCTTAGAGTGTTCCTCTATAATCAAAATTATCAACATTAAGTAAGTTATAGAAGTTTCTGAATATGCTTCTCTACATAGAGAGGTATTAACATTTATAAGTTATTTAATACAGTTTAGGTTCTAAAACATCCATAAAACAGATCTGTTCTGGCTTACAAGATTTTTATCTAAAGAACTTGTTACATAAACAGTTCATATGGTCTAAGCATGAAATTAATAAAAGTCAGTTCAACATATGTTAAAAGCAGCTTAGGTATTCTACTAATCACAACAAATTGCTAGAAAACATCTTTCATCCAAAGGTGGACTTTATACATATTTTTATCACTTAACATGTGTATCATAAATGCACTTTGAATAACAACTTTTAAATCATCTAAAGGTTCAAAAATTTCTCTTATAAAACAATCTAATTCGAATGAAAATATTTGACTTATTAAATTTTTAGGTTATACTTTCAAACTAAATTTTACGTAATATATGAGCATAAACACATTATGCAAACAAACTTGAAATTTACTTTATTTAACGAAAGTTTCCCATGATTTAGAAGAGAGTAAATTAAAGCTTTAACCTTAATTAGCACACGAAACTGATTTTCAGTAAAAAGTTTATAAGTACCTGATAGATTGTGTTTTAGTTCTACAACGGCGATGTTGACGAACGTAATAGATGAATTAAGACGCATAGCATTCCATCTGCTTGATATTCCGAAAGATACAAAACATGCCGGCATTAACCATAATTCCTCGGACAGCTTTAACACAACTAATTTCACAATACTCGACTAAAATCTAATTCCATTGTTTAGCGTGTTCCTCAAACCTGCACTAATAGATTTCCTCACAACGTGTTGTAGCTGTTGCCTTAAGTTGACTGGGCGGCTTACACGAGAGCTCTTCCTGAAGCCTCCGCGCGACAACCAAGAAGCCCTACCACTCTCTTAGAGCTATCCTTAGCTCCCACTTACAAGCGGAGTTGACCATTTTCAAAAGCAAAGTATACGTACCCGCGGTTGCTTGCAAGATGGCCGTGTTCTTACTTGCCAACGCTCTTAGTCCTCGCGTCATTTTCGCGCAGGCGTTATGTTTAACAATTGTTCTAGCGGACGTCAAAACGCCTGTAGTTTATGTAACTCAAGTTACGTTCAAGGTATTCACGATATCGAGAGTATAGGAGTCTCCATTAAATACTCTTTATAGGTAAAAATAATATAAACGGAAAGAGTTGTTCTTCTTTATAGTACATTAAATTAATTAACGATTACACGCTAAATGACAGATTCGCAAAATAATAACAGTTAGAACTGTTTTTCCTTCAGAGATATGAAATGTAACAAAATTTTGTTACACTGCCTCCGATCAAAAAAGAAAAAAACTTTGAGGTTAATTATATCTTAATATATACATAACCGAGAAGATTTTTTTTATAGACGAAAACTATCGCCTTAACCAAAAGATAAATACAAAAAAGAAGCATCCTAACTAATTTAAGTAAGGGCAAAGTAAGTTTGCACTTTGACCTCTGAACCGAAAAAGAATTATGAGCGACCTCTTGAATTAAGAAGAGGAAAATGGGGTGCAACTAAATGAGTGTGTAGGTAACTCTGCGTACCACACATCCGTCAGGAGTCAGTATAGGTAAGTCGTAATCGGTAAAAAGTCATAATCGGTAAAAGTCAAAATATTGTAGTCTAACACTCGAGTTGCAACCAAACGGGGAACTAAAAAACTAACTTACTTTTCAAAATATAACTTGAAATTCAAACAAAAAGCTTGACATGAACTATCGCAAAATAACAACAAAAAGATTTACTTTCCTACTACTACCCTTGACACGATAACCTTACTAATATTAATAGTAAATCAAAACTCACATCTATATACATAAATATCAATAAAGTTCCAACAATGATTATGTATTTGCTGGTCTCAAAAATTCCAGCTCAATACATTCAGCAAAATTTGATTATTACCTCTACCAAACATAAACTGCTCATCAAGCCAACATTCCATACTCATTGTAGCCTACTAATGAATACTTGGCTTCTACAGCTTATAGCTATTCATAGCCCAATCGCTACTCTTTTCTTTGGGACACTCCAGTCTCAAAAAAAAATCCTCAACTCTACTGTGGCCACACCAAACATCTCGAACCAAAGCTACTCAATACTACAATGGCCTCACCAACTAGCTTACTCCGACCTACAACAACAAACAGCACCTACCTTCCTCGCTTACTCTAGACATAACAACACATGACGCGATCAAAATACGTCCACCAACATGAAGCAACAAATATTTGTTTCGCTCCACTACGGGCTACAGCAACAACACGGGCAAAACAACACTTTTGTCTTTCTCGTCTACTACTACTAAATATTACATTAGTGCACATTTAAAACAACACTAGTTGAGAAACTTTCAATCTCTACTAGCAACGATATACTGGCAAAAGCCTTCAATTCATCATCACCACTCTATCCCATAACCAAATTTATAATATATCCTTTACGACACAAATACTAAAGACGACCAATCAGTCCTCTGGTACATATTCTGGATCTACGACAGAATAGGGTTTTAGATCCTTGACATGCCACCTGCCTGCTTTTGATCCATCTAGATTAATTAGATCGTACACCACATTCGAGCACTTCTTTTTGACTACACTCAAAATAAATTTTGGAGCAGTTTAGCAGTAAATTTATTAGCCGCTCGACAGCACCTTATTGGACCTCCACACTTTACTGCCAACCTCAAAAGAAATGTTCCTCCTCCTTAGATTATATCGATTGCTTGACCTTCGATAAGCCACATGCAACTTCGCATACGAACGTCTTCAAATACTTTAAATATACCTTGGTGGTCTGAAACATATAATGGGCAACTACCAGGAACGATTTCAACATCAGCTTCAGGAATAAATCCACTACCGTAAAATTTACCGGATATGGGGACGTGTCGGCCAAAACCAAAAATTCGGAGTATAACCCGTCGACTCATGCTTAGCAGAATTAATTGCAAATTGAATCTGCGCTAACTCAGTATCCCAGGTATCATGTTCTTCGAGATAGGATCGAATAGCTGTCCCTACCGTCCTATTAATCCTCTCAACAAAATTACATTGTGGCGCATAAACAGCATTATACCATATCTTTTGAATTTCAAACCTATTACATAATGACTTAAAAATTCGACCAGCTAAATTTGAACCATTATCGCAAATAATAAATTGGGGCACACCAAACATTAAAACACTTTCTGTTCTATAAACTGTTCAATTACATGTGACTTTGCACTGCGCAGAGGATGTAGAATTGTATATTTTGAGAACCAATCTCCTACTACCAACAACCATTTAAATCCTAATTTTGAGCGAGGAATGGACCCATAAGATCTAGCGATAATTTGAAATGGAAACTTGGCCTCTTTCTCCTTTCCCATTAAGCCTAAAGGACCTGCATTAGAAGATTTTTGCACCACACACTAAACATGCACGACAAAATTTCAACACATCTAAACTCATCTTGGGCCAATAATAATGTTCTTGGACTCTAGCAATTGTCTTCGAGATCCCAAAATGTCCTGCAACTGAGGGGTCATGACACGATCTAATGACTTCTTCCCTTTGAACTTTCGGTACTAAATATTTCCACTCTACTACATTTGACAACATAGGCAAATTTGATGGGATAAACTTAAAAACAAAATCATTCTCAACTTTCCATTGAGGGTAATTTTCAGGCGACGCCAAAATTTTCTTACGTAACGACACATACCAATTTTCTAAATTATCAAGCTTGACCTCTATTAAATTTACAACATGTTTTTCATCCGGAGTTGCACGACTTAGACAGTCAGGGACTACGTTAAACGTTCCTTTCCTGTGTACCAAATCAAACGAATGTTGTCTTAACCTTACAGCCCATCTAGCTAACTTTCCAGTAGGGTTCTGCAAATTACTCAACCAAAGCA
The DNA here is from genome assembly GCA_036346225.1 of Platerodrilus igneus. NCBI lineage: Eukaryota > Metazoa > Arthropoda > Insecta > Coleoptera > Lycidae > Platerodrilus > Platerodrilus igneus. Next base: position 655,991 of record JARFIW010000828.1, read on the forward strand.
ACGAAAAATGATCGGTTACGACCGTGAAACGAACTCCTTCAACCCATGGACGGAACTTTTCAATGGCAAAGATTACCGCAAGGCACTCCTTCTCCGTCGTTGAATAATTTCGTTCAGCTCGATTAAGGGTTTTGCTGGCATACGATATAACACGTTCTTCTCCACTGACATTCTGAATTAATACGGCACCTAGACCCGTATTACTTGCATCACACTCAATAATAAAGGGAACAGAATAATCTGGCTGCGCCAGAAGTGGTGCAGACACTAAAGCCTCTTTAATCGACACAAAGGAAGCCTCTGCTTCTGAAGTCCACGTAACGACTTGACCTTTTTTTCTTTTCTTGACTAGATCATTGATTGGTGAAACTAAAGATGAAAAGTCTTTAATGAAACGACGGTACCAGCTACACATACCAAGAAATCTCTTAACTTCAGTGGTGGTCTTTGGGCGTGGAAAATTGACCATAGCTGACACCTTATCTGGATCCGTCCTTAAAGAATTTGACCCTACTATATAACCGAGAAACTTGAGTGACTTCTTAAAAACTCGCACTTTTCTAAATTCAACGTTAGATTTGCCTCTCGAATGCGTTCCTTGACTTCGTACAATAACTTTAGGTGTTCTTCAAACGTCGATGAGCACAGAATTATATCATCCAAATAGCAGAAAACGTATGGTTCGAATTTCGGACCGAAAATTGCATCAACTAAACGCTGTTGAGTCTGTGCAGCATTTTTAGACCGAACGGCATCGTCACAAATCTATACTGTCCTCATGAAATAACGCTAAACGCTGTTTTATCTTTCGACGATTCACTAAGAGGGACCTGCCAAAATGACTTTCTCAAATCAAGACTAGAAATATAATTAGCATTACGTAACATCCCTAGGATTCTGTCTATATTAGGAAGAGGGTAACTGTCATGGACCGTAACATCGTTCAATGCTCTCCCATCGAAGCAAAATCTATATTCTTTACTATCTTTTTTCTTGACTAATAACACGGGCGAATTCCATGGACTCTGACACGGTTCTACTACTTTTAATCGAATCATTTCATCTAACTCCTTATCCAACTCTTTACTAATATAGGAGACATAACATAGGGTCTTTTCCTGAAGGGTTTTGCATCTCCTGTATCGATATCCATCTCAATCATATTAGTACGCCCTAATTTATCAGCACTAGAAATTTCTCGAAATGAATCTATGGCAGTTTGCGCCTGTGACCTCTGATTAATCGACAAATCATCCAAATTGAGTAAACAGTAACTATATTTTAGGGGAACTGATGATGGACCCACATACGGAACACTACTTTCCGCATCGCCTTGCACATGCCACGAATTATTTTTAAAATTTGCTATCAATCCAAATAGCTTAGCAAAGTCACTACCAAATATAAATGCGTGTGGTAAAGATGGCACTACGAGAGCATTAAGAACACGACATTGTTTTCCTACTGAAATGGGCAATCTACGATTCCTTCGACTGGTTTCAAAGCTCCATCCGCTGTAAAAATACCTTGTTTCTGTGACCTGAAAATTTTTAACTCTAACCTATTGATTAAAGGAATAGCAAGAGACCCAACTACCGATGTAGTACATCCTGAATCCAAAAGACCAGTGACATCTATATCAAATAATTTAACCATCACATATGGCCGATTATCACCAGATTTTTCAACAAATAACGAATCAGTTTTGGGCTGAGGGTTAGTACGACAAAAATTTTTTACTACTTTTAACCATTCAGACCACTCTTTTTTACAAAAATAATTCTTCTGTTCACAAACCATAACTGCCGCCTTTTGAGAAGGAATGGAATGCCGGCCGCGCAACATCCATCTCCTCACTCGTTTTTTGAACATGCTGGACACCTATCATGCGTAACTCCTTTATGACCGCAACCGTAGCAAAAAATTCTTTTTGGGAATCTATAATACCGAAATGAATGACCATGTCGCGAACAATTCCAACACCCTGAAATAATTTTCGTTGGACCTGAAGAACTAGCATGGGTAGGTACTGGAAAAGTTTTATTATTACTTATAGTCTGAACTTGTGGAGCACACGTTTTTTGATTATCAACACGAGCTTCTGATGTAGAAGAATCTTTCAAATAAATAGGGTATTTATTCTTTACTGACGAAATGAAATTTAGCGGAGCTAGTCGACTGACTGAAAACTGATTTTTGTTTCAACATCATGGCCTCTTCCAATTTCTTGCATAATTTTATTAACGTAGCTGTATCCTCAATATCTGAAAGAGCAAGTTGCGATATGAATTCTGGTAATAAATTTTTCCTGAGTATCCTCACTTTTGTAATCTCTGCTGGGGTATGGGGTAGTCTACTAAATAAACTTTCTACATGAGCAACGAATAGAACAATTGGTTCATCCTCTTTTGGACGATTTTTATTGTCTCCCAGATCTCTTCCTCTGAATGAGCGGGTAAAAAATCTTCTTTCAACCTACTCTCAAGGACTTCCCAATCTTTTACGGAATCTCTAATACTCCTAAACCACACTAAAGCATTTCCGACGAACAATTCGACAGACGACTCAAACAAGTCTTTATATGATACCTTACGTGAATGTGCCAACTCCTTTATCCTATCCAAAAGAAATACATCTGCTTGGGGTCTCCTGAAAATTTAACTGACCAAGAGCCAACAGGGATCGGTGGTGTAAAATATGGGAACGTATACATAGGTGCAGCTACTGCTAACGGTTGTGTGACTTGCATCACTTGCACTGCTTGACCCTGGGCTCGGCTTCACCTTCTCGTACAATTCAGCTTCGACAGTAAGGATGGTTGCTAACAATTCCTTTTAGATAGTTCAGCTTCTTTCAGTTTGTCAGACGGGAGTCTCATCGTTTAACTTCGACACGATACATGGACAAGCCTAGAAAGTACTCTTTAAAGATAGAATCTCCCGAATCACCTTCAAATTCTAACACCAAATGTTTTATTGAATCGATGGTAGCATTTATCTCTACATTCTTCCTCAAATTCTACCCTGTATACTGACAGATCTACTAAACAATCAGGTTTCCCTACTTCTTTCGCCAACAATCTACCTAGAATTTTTCTCTTTTCCATAACCGGCCTGGCACTTTCTATTCCACGGATTTTTAATTCATATTCCAGCTCTTCTTTGAGTAAATGAACAATTTGAAATGTTTCAGCCATTTTTTAAAAATTTATTTTGACAACCTAAAGTTATTTTATTTCTTGACCAACTCAATATGACAAAAAAATTTCTTTAATGCGAATCAAACCTGTTGTGACATTCAAATAACTAATGCATAAAAGACTTGAGGTTCCAGACACGATATAAATCCTATGAAAATTTATAACCAAATTAATTTTGAGTTTACCAACTAAACCAACACATTAAGGGATATTGAAATAACTAATTTTTATAAATCAAACATCAACGAAATCGAGCCTCACACGTTGTGCGCCAGTGTAATGTAAATTGGAAATGAAGCTTTTCTCTACTGCACGCTCCACGTTGGTTGTCCGCTAGTGAAATGTTACTAGTTTTTTTTCTAATTGGTTTGTCATAAGGTGTAAAGCCCTTCTTTACTATATTCGCGGTCTAGTCTGGGAATTACCCCATGGGTGAGCAATGAGTTTGGGCGTGGGTATATGGTAGGCTCGACTACAAACGGGAACAAAAAAAGGTAAATGGACGCCACTGCATCTATATAGACAATAAGCAAAACTAAAGTATCCTACAGGAAGACGCAGAAACCTATAGGATATAATGATTATCAAAAAAACTTACAAACCACAATAAACAATACCTCTGGAAACCTCTTGGACCTCTGCTCCAGCTTCCGCGATGTCGGACCTGCAAGAAGATGTCACACAAAAAAATAATATATAAGACACTGTTTGTGCCTCACAATAACAAAATATTTCGATCCTTATAGATCGATTGGCCTGAATTTAAAACCTTAATAACACCTTACCTATGAGAAAATACTCTACTGGAAATTACTTATTCCGTTTCTATTACCTGGTACTGTATCAACTTTTTCCACATTCAAAATTTTGCTGATCTAATTTGAGCAATGTTAAGTTCAATAAGTGAAATAAAAAGACAAAGGTATCAATTCAAAGTTTAATAGAAATATGATTCTCTTTGTGCAAAAATTACTTGTAACTAAAATTTATTAATCAATATATAATAAGCTTTAAAACTTTCTTAGAGTGTTCCTCTATAATCAAAATTATCAACATTAAGTAAGTTATAGAAGTTTCTGAATATGCTTCTCTACATAGAGAGGTATTAACATTTATAAGTTATTTAATACAGTTTAGGTTCTAAAACATCCATAAAACAGATCTGTTCTGGCTTACAAGATTTTTATCTAAAGAACTTGTTACATAAACAGTTCATATGGTCTAAGCATGAAATTAATAAAAGTCAGTTCAACATATGTTAAAAGCAGCTTAGGTATTCTACTAATCACAACAAATTGCTAGAAAACATCTTTCATCCAAAGGTGGACTTTATACATATTTTTATCACTTAACATGTGTATCATAAATGCACTTTGAATAACAACTTTTAAATCATCTAAAGGTTCAAAAATTTCTCTTATAAAACAATCTAATTCGAATGAAAATATTTGACTTATTAAATTTTTAGGTTATACTTTCAAACTAAATTTTACGTAATATATGAGCATAAACACATTATGCAAACAAACTTGAAATTTACTTTATTTAACGAAAGTTTCCCATGATTTAGAAGAGAGTAAATTAAAGCTTTAACCTTAATTAGCACACGAAACTGATTTTCAGTAAAAAGTTTATAAGTACCTGATAGATTGTGTTTTAGTTCTACAACGGCGATGTTGACGAACGTAATAGATGAATTAAGACGCATAGCATTCCATCTGCTTGATATTCCGAAAGATACAAAACATGCCGGCATTAACCATAATTCCTCGGACAGCTTTAACACAACTAATTTCACAATACCGACTAAAATCTAATTCCATTGTTTAGCGTGTTCCTCAAACCTGCACTAATAGATTTCCTCAACGTGTTGTAGCTGTTGCCTTAAGTTGACTGGGCGGCTTACACGAGAGCTCTTCCTGAAGCCTCCGCGACAACCAAGAAGCCCTACCACTCTCTTAGAGCTATCCTTAGCTCCCACTTACAAGCGGAGTTGACCATTTTCAAAAGCAAAGTCTACGTGCCGCGTTGCTTGCAAGATGGCCGTGTTCCTTACTTGCCAACGCTCTTAGTCCTCGCGTCATTTTCGCGCAGGCGTTATGTTTAACAATTGTTCTAGCGGACGTCAAAACGCCTGTAGTTTATGTAACTCAAGTTACGTTCAAGGTATTCACGATATCGAGAGTATAGGAGTCTCCATTAAATACTCTTTATAGGTAAAAATAATATAAACGGAAAGAGTTGTTCTTCTTTATAGTACATTAAATTAATTAACGATTACACGCTAAATGACAGATTCGCAAAATAATAACAGTTAGAACTGTTTTTCCTTCAGAGATATGAAATGTAACAAAAATTTTGTTACAACTAAAAAAGTTGAAACTTATACGAAAAGTAGAAGCAAATAAAAATACTAACCTTATAATATTCTCATATTCTTTGTCTCGTCCTTTTGAATCTCGCCATCTGCGATACATAACAGACGCATCAACATTGGCAGGACTAAATGTGTTTGGTTCGTTAAGTAATGAAATAACACTTAAAAGTATAGTTCTAACATTTTGTGTGGGATTCCAACGTTCACATGGTAATTCACCAGATTGTGGATCATCTACTGGAGGATGAAGTATACTAATGCACAAATCCCCATTCTGAAACAAAATAAAAGTTTGACAATCTAAAATAACTGGTATACCTAAAAACCAACTTAACTCGTATGCCCAATATTATTTAAAATGCAGTAAATGAGAGAAAAATACAATAAGTATACTAGTTGTAACTAATACACTTTGCATAAGTAAAATATATATATATATATATATATATATATATATATATATATATATAAGATTACATTTTGTTTCTTTTGTCATTAGCAAGTAAACTTATTATAATTTTTAAAATATCCAATACACAGATAAACGTTTACAATATAGGGTGACCTATGACCAATACCAAGCAATTTAACGTTTTTACACCTACATGTTACTAATGTATTACATTCACATACCATGTATAAATGTATATGTAAGGTATTGCAATGACACCAAATTTCACATAAACATTAATGGAAATATACAATAGATGGCATGATAAAAAGTATAGAAAAATAAATTACAGGTGATAAATTATGGATGAAGTAGAAGATGACATTTGGTCTTTGGGCATTATGACTGCTAAAGAATTAGAATATCCACTCTATTGTAACGCCTGTGGCAGCACAAAATTTTCATTTTAATATTAGTAATAAGGGATTTTATAATCGGAAAAGAAAATCTTTTTTCTCATCCTTAATTAGTACATGTCAAGTTTGTGGTTATAACTTCTCACGAACCAGAGATGAAGATAATTGATGTTTGACCTAGAACGTATTCCACAGGCCAAAAGGAATGTGTGGTAATTGCACTTAGCCAATGAGAGACATTTTATGGTGTGGTCATCAACGAGTTCATGTGAAAGACTAGTTTAAAAAAAGAACTTGACCTCTCCAACTAAGAATGATATTGAGGTATTAAATATGAGTGCACGTTAAGTGTGAAATGTACATTTTGCATTCCCTTATACCTGTCCAATTCCAGTAATAATGCCTGGTGTAATCAAAGGAATGATGATAAAACGGCGAAACCTTTTTAAGCATATATTTTTTGTATAACAACAATGGTGATGATTGTGATTATGATGATTATGCTAAAAAACTAAATCGTGTTCATATCAGTTCCCAGAGTAGATTCTATAAGTTTTATTACAAAGTTCTTTTACTAAATTACTTTAGAACCCACACATGCCAAAAAACCATCTGTCACTTTTGTTCCCTGCCTACTCCCCCAAACTTTTATTTTAAGCCCATTTTAAATAGTTAGATGGCGTAAGCCAGCTATAACTCTAAACATACAAAGGTGACATAAGTCAAATAATTAAAACTAGATGGAGTTCCAACATTCTCCCCCCTGGTAAGTAGAAACAATTATAAAACAAACCAAGCTGTTTCTGCTTAGCCACACATTGTTACACTACATCCAGAACAGCTACTTTCGTAGCAGGACGCGTATATGTCCCGTTGATAGTTTTAACCACCACTTGTCTGACTTGGTCGGAGTGTTTTCCTCTGTGCACTTCCACTACAACTCCTTTTGCCCAAGAGTTTCGCTTTGTCTCTTCAACAATTACCACAACGTCCCCTACTTCAATTGGCTTCACCTTCTGAAACCACTTTGTTCTTCGTGCTAAGGTCGGCATATATTCGTGTAACCAGCGTTTCCAAAAATGAAGTGCCATTTGCTGTGACAACTTGTAATTTCGACGCATCGCTATTACGTCAGACTCGTGCACCTCTTCAAGCGGTTTTATTCCTCCTGATGATCCCAAAAGGAAATGATTAGGTGTAAGTGCTTCTGGTTCATCAGCACTAATAGGCAGGTATGTAAGTGGTCTAGAGTTTATAATACTTTCGACTTCTAATAAATAGCAACGTAGATTCTCGTCGTCAGGTCGCTTAGTAGGCATCATACGTTCAAGACAACACTTTACCGATCTAACTAATCTCTCCCAACTCCCTCCCATATGGGGAGCTGCGGGTGGATTTAACTTCCAAGTTATATTCTCAAAGTGCACTTGAATTTCATCCAATGGAATTTGATCAATTAGTTTTTCAACTCATTTTACGCCTATGAAATTCGTTCCATTGTCTGTATGAAGCTCAATGGGCATACCGCGTCGGGAAATGAAGTTCGAATACACATCATACACGAATCCTTGCTTAAAGAGTGTGCAAGTTCAATATGTATGGCTCGTACTGTAAGACAAGTAAACATACACACCCATCTCTTCTCTACACGACGCCTACTACTACTTCCAGTGGTCCAAAGTAATCTATTCCAGTATAGGAGAACGGTCTTGAATATGCACCTAATCTAGCCTGAGGAGGTCAGACATCTGGGGTGGATTAGGATGTGCGTGTTGATTTTTGCAAAACTGACAACGTGTCCGTATAGAGTTCAAAACTACACGCAAACGTGAAATTACATACAATTGTCTGAGCTCGTTCACCACTGTTTCGTGATTCGCATGTAAATACTTCTCATGGTAATACATAACGATCAACTCGGTTACTTTATGGGACCTTTGTAATATTATTGGATTTTTTACATCAAACGAGATTCCAATTGCTCTTGACGTCGTCCTCTCATCCGAAGAACGCCTTTCTCATCTAAAATGGAGACAACTGATACAAGAGGCTGCTTTTCTCCAATGGTATGTCAGGATGGTTTTGTAACTGATTTATCTCTTCCCGATAACTGTTCAACTGTGCTTGTCGGTACATAACTTCTTTTGCTTGGCGTATTTCAGTTGGTAAAAGTACACCCGATCTTTTAGATTTATTTTTAAAGTTGTATAGTATTCGCACTATCCAACCCATAGTTCGATATGCCTTCCTCCATTGAGAACATTTGTTTATAAATTTTTCTAATAAGTTAGGTGTTACGTCACTGTGGAATAGTTGTAACTTTAGGTCGTTTTCAGTTTTCATATTTTCTTCCTTGTTTCTTGTAAACCATTTACTCTCGGAAGATGTAAAACTGAGGTCCAACAAACCATCTGCTAGTAGAGGATATTTGCGATTGTGATTTCCATTTGGTTGCATCGTCTGCTACGTTGTGAGCGGAGGAACCCACCGCCAATTTGCAAGGGTTGTGGTTTCTAGGATCTCAGCTATGCGAAGAGCCACAAACTGTTTATATTTCCTTGCATCTGAACGCAGCCAAGCAAGAACATTTGAAGAGTCGGTCCAAAAGAAAACTTCTTTAGGTACAATATTATGACCTGATATAATGGTATTTGCTAATCTAGCTCCAAGAACAGCAGCTTGTAATTCAAGCCTAGGGATCGATACTGGACGAAGAGGAGCTACTTTTGACTTTGCTGCTACTAATGAACAGCATACAGCCGTTGACGCTTCATATCTAAAGACGCCACCGCACAGACGCTAACTCACTGGCATCTGTAAACACATGTAATTGGAGAGTCTTATAATCATACGAAAAATAGCATCTCGAAATCTTAATTTCTCCTATCTTAGGAAGTATTTTAATCCATTTAACCCAGTCGGTAAATTGAGAGTCCGTAACTAATTGGTCCCAACCTATTTCAGAGCGCCAAATGTCTTGCAAGAGAATTTTAAGACCAATCAACAGGGAGGACAGGAAACCCAAGGGATCAAAACCATCATAAGCGTTCTCAAAACTTCCCGCTTTGTGGGCTTTCGGACTCCTGCTACTACTTCCTTGTCTAATCGACCAAAGTTGAGGTTGTAGTAAAATTGGTCGTCCATAGTGCTCCACCACATACCTAAAACTTTAGAACCAGCAAATCCATCGTTGCCGTTTAAATTCTTTAGTTGACTAGTGTTGTCGTCCTCCAAATTCAGCTGGGAGGTAATCAATTTTGAATTTGAAATAAAGTTTCGTATAATGAACTTGGCTTCTTTATGTATCTCAATTACGTCGTTTGCGATCTGCAGAGCTTCCTCTTCTGAATCAAAACTCTCAAGCCAGTCGTCTACATAGTGATTTTCAACAATAGAATTCACTGCTTTTGCATTTGATCCTCCGAACCGTAAAGCATTAATATTCTTCACATATTGAGCGACCGTGGGGGAACATGCAGCCCCAAAAGTCATTACCCTCATGACGTATGTGATCGGTTCATCGTTTGGAGAATTCCGCCAAAGGAAGCTTTGGCTTTGTTGGTCGCTTTCACGTATAGCCACCTGGTGATACATTTCTTTGATATCGCCTGATAGGGCGAAACGCTTTTCTCTAAAGCGAAAGAGTACGTTGATTAAAGAACACAACATGTCGGGACCTTTCAACAACATTTCGTTTAAAGAGGTTCCATTAGCCACTGCCGCAGCATCCCACACAATCCGAACTTTGTTGGGCTTATTCGGGTTGAAAACGGGAAATATTGGTAAATACCATGTTCTGTCCTCAAGTTTAGCAGCTTCCTGATCCGTAAGCCTTTTAGTATAACCCTTATCTAAGTAAGCTTGCATCTGAGTCTTAATATTCTCCGCTAAAACGGGATCCTTAGCCAATCTTCTTTCCAAGCATATTAATCTCTTCATAGCCATGTCGCGACTAGACGGCAATTGAATTGAATCGAATTTCCACAGTAAGCCCGCTTCATATCCAACTTTAATTTTGCGTGTTGTTTTTGCTAGAATACTCATTGCTCGCCGATCGTCTTCAGATTGCAGATGAAACACAGGACTCTTTGTAGTGAGTGACTCCAACGCAAAAAACTGTTTTACTTGGTTGTGCAAGTCGTCTTCAAGTCCACAGTCACAGACATGGTAATGATGATTTAGATTACTATTTACTTGATCTGCGTAGTTTCCTAGGATAGTCCAACCTAACTTCGTTTTAGTGGCGATTGGTTCTCCCCACTGACCTTCTTTAATCTTCAGTGGTAAGCCCAGTTGCCAGTGTTCAATACCAATCAGTATGCGGCTTTGCATCTTTATAGCTAGCAATTGGAAGATTTCTTAAATGGTTATATGGGGTTTCAGTCGGCTTATACTTTAACGACTGAGTAGTTAGATTTAATCCTTGCACAGTACGAACATTGGAGATACGGTACCTTTTGCAACTTTCACTATCACCTGATATTTCTAGAGACACACAACGACTATTTTTCTCTTCTCGAGTCGTATCTCCAGTCCATTTTAAATGCAGTGAGCTGATAGGTCCTTTGAGATTTAATTCTTGCGCTATTTTTTCGTCTAAAAGTGTACGGGTTGATCCTTCATCCAGAAATGCAAATGTTTTTATGACAGTACGCGGTCCAAACAATCGTGCGGAATTACACGAAAAAGCAGTCGACTTGGAACTAAGGAGTGAATGGAAATCGTATTCGAACGTTCATGTTCTCTTGGCTGGTTTGCTTTGGGTTCGATAACATGTTTTACATCATCATGAAGTAAATGATGATGTTTAAATAAACAACCATTCACATTGCATTTCGTTTGGGAGTTGCAGTGTTTCCAGAAATGTTTAAGAAGGCATTTTCTGCATAAACCATTCTTTTAATTATCTCCCAACGTTCCTTAACGTTGGCTTTCTTAAACGCAGGGCATTCCGCGATTTCGTGTGCGTCGCTACTACAAACACAACACTTTGAACCAATACGTTGAGCAGACATTATCGATGGATTTCCATTGTCAACGTGAGAATAGACTTTACCCTTTGTTTTAAAGGAACGTTTCTCAAGTTTTCTCCGGTTTATACAATATGTCAAGATTACTGGGTAATACCGTGCCTACTTTATCTGCCTGTATCGTCAACCAGTCATCCAGGGTAGATAAAGTTTCCAACTCAGAGTATTCCCCATATTGCTTTAACTTGAAATCAGCCCATTCAAGCTTAAGCGACCCAGGAGTTTTGTACCAATTCGTTTAACAATGTCGGATTGGTTAGATGATTTGTCATGCCGCAAGCTTGCATGGTAACACAGAGGTGTTGCACCGCTATATGGAGGTCCAACAGTGAATCTAATTTTTCTAAATTTACTCGAGGGAGTGCCTGAACGTTTGCTATTAACTCGCTGATTACTTGATCAGGTCTACCAAAACGAATCCTTAAAGCGTTAATAGCTTTAGGTACAGATTCTTCATAAGTAAGATATCCCTTGACTAAATTTAAAGCTGCCCCTTTTAGACATTTTTGTAACCGACATAGGTTATCGTAGTTGTTTAACTTTAAAGCCGTGGTTGACCTCATGTAACTTGTAATGAACATCGGCCATAGATTCGGAGAGCCATCAAAGATTGGCAAATCGGGCGTTTGTCTAAGTACATCTCTATAGAAAGGTGTATCATTATCATTTGTCGCACAGCGTTGAGCACTAGTAAGAAACTCTTGCTGATTTTTGCGGTTAACCACGGCAATGGTGCCGACGTTAAAAAGTCTGATGTTTATTGAGTAATATATTCTTTGGGGCACTCGGGATTTGATAGGTGAATTCACATCCTGTGGACTTAATGGTACTTCTTGGCTTTCTACTACTGCTTTCGAATGTGCTTTAGCCCATTTTTCAACATCAGCATTTTTGTTTCAATATCAATTGACACGGACCCGACATCCGAAATGTTTGTACTACAAGCGTCATCCATCTGACTAATCAATAGCTTCTTTTGTGTGAAGTATAACTTATCTTCTTCTTCACGCTGTTTTCTCGTTGCTACTATCATACGACGTTCCTCTTCTAGCACCTCTAGAAGCCGTTGACTACTTAGGCGTTTACTTGAAGCGTTCAGTAGTAGATGGGTGGGATCTAAGCGTGGGCTCCTTGGCTTTGTTCAAAACGAGCACCTCAATGTTTGCACGGTTTTCATTTTGAGTAAGAGCGTTTTGACATTCATCGATGTTACTGCTGTTCTGGTTTCTACTATCAGCAATAACTTCAAAACCACGCTTGTGTCCCTTGCCTTTGCTCGCTTAGATTTACGACTCTCTTTTGTTTGTTTTTGCGCATTTTATACACACATACGGCTTGTCTTTTATAGCTTTAGTAACATGCGCACATTCAAAATGACTCCAGCTGAGACATTTTCACATTGCACCATATCTCCTTCTTCTGGATATTCACACAGATTACAAACACAATCTGAATCATTAGGGTTGTTCATATTTGAAGTACTTTTCTGGTTCATATTTTCACTGGTTTATTTTGTGGTGTTTGTTGCAATCAGAGTTACTAGGTTCTAATTCAAGGCATATACAACCATCCACCAAATTAGTCCAAGTGTCTTGTAGCACCAGATTTAGTTTTTTAGAATGTAATCAAAGGAATGATGATAAAACGGCGAAACCTTTTTAAGCATATATTTTTTGTATAACAACAATGGTGATGATTGTGATTATGATGATTATGCTAAAAAACTAAATCGTGTTCATATCAGTTCCCAGAGTAGATTCTATAAGTTTTATTACAAAGTTCTTTTACTAAATTACTTTAGAACCCACACATGCCAAAAAACCATCTGTCACTTTTGTTCCCTGCCTACTCCCCCAAACTTTTATTTTAAGCCCATTTTAAATAGTTAGATGGCGTAAGCCAGCTATAACTCTAAACATACAAAGGTGACATAAGTCAAATAATTAAAACTAGATGGAGTTCCAACACCTGGTGTTTCCTAAGAGTGTAGGTTCAACACTCATAGCAAGAATCTGGACCATACTTAAGAAAATGACTCCAAGGAACCCAGATCTACCTGAACACGATCGGAAGGTGCTTTGGCTCTACCTATTAAGCCAGGTAAGCCTTGGCATATTTTTTAAGTGTTAACAGCAATTTGTGTCTCAAAACAAGATTAAAATATTATAAATAAATATTAACATATGGAACTTTTACCCAACATTTTGTTAGCTTGTTATTCAATGTGAGCAATGATTATCTCAATGATTATCTATGATTATTATCTCAAAACACGAGTTTTGGATAACCTAGATACCTTTCATTTCCTTCTTAATGCTCATGTAAAAATTACCAAGTGCAACACAAAGTGAACTCTCTCGCTCTTGCTATTCAACCATCTAAAAAGTGTAGCAACTTATAGTGTTGGGAGTGTGAAACTAATATTAGTATAGGTTCTAGATAAATTACACTATATAGTTTAACTTACCTACAGTCCACCAGTTACTAGAAGGAAAAACCAAAAGCAAATAAATTATTAGTGTATGAGTCATCATATGTTTCCAAACCAAAAGTTATGGTCCAAATGAAGAAGCATAATAGGGGAGATCGTTTCCTATCAAAATAACCATATATGTTGTTATCCAATTGTTGATGGTTTCAAAGTTACAACAATTTTTGTCTTTTTTTGGAAAAATCATGCAGATCCACCTACTATTTATTGATTGGTAAAAGAAAAATTCTGAATGCATCTTTATAATCCTTTTGTGTTTGGCAGAGGAATGTCTCACCTTTATTAGATGACAGGTTTCGCAAACAACTACAAGGTTAATCAAAAGAAACAGTTTTTGGCAGTATTTCAGATTTTCAAAAAAATTACAGATATCTAACTCAAAAATACTCAAATAAACTATTACTATCGAAAAGTGTACACCTATTCAGAAAACTTCTTTGGTATATGCTATTTCCAAAAAAGTACAACTTGTAGATATAAATTGAACAACTAGTTAAATTTTTGGGTTTAGTCTTAAAAACGGCACCTATTTCTACTAGTATTTCTAGCTTCATTTTTTTCCGCTCCTACCAATTTTGCATGTTTCGATTTCAATTTTTTTTCCTTCGGGTATACTTGAACTTATTCTGTTGGCTGTAATATTCTTTTATTATGGTAAAATGACTAACTATATGATGGATATAAATTGTTCACGTAGAGATGATCTTGCTTGCGAATTATTGCTTTGAGGAATAACTGTAACCTAAGGACATCATCAAACAGATGAAAACATGGCTTAGTTCTTTGGCCAACTGGGGATTATTTGTGAAATCCTTGGTTTATTTACTTAAAAAAGTTAATCCGGAGGCCAACTTAAAGATCATTGCTACTAAGTTGGAAGAATTACATGGTAACTTTGGAAACTCTGATTTGCCCACAGCTACCATCGGCTCACGACTCATACACATATTGAAATGCATCCACTTCCTTTCTCCTGTAAGTTTACCTCCTGAACAACGGGTTTTGCGCAATACATTACAAACAAAACTCCTTACTTTACTGGATCTCTACATAGTATATATAGACATATATCATTGGTCGGGTAATGATATGCTACTAGCTACTGGTCAAGGGAAGTGTAGAGTTACCCAGCTCAATGTTGCTTCTTCTGAATTTGATTCACTTGGTTTTCAAGGAAAAGATGTTGGTATTCTGTGCCATGTGATCCTGCATATGTATACTATAAACCAATGTGGGGTCTCAGCGAAACATCCAACAAATCTGTACGAAGTCCTATTTCTTGTCCGCTTTGCTTTGATGATCTACATTAGGAAGAATTATACCCGGTTAAATTTTTTTAATTAACCTTTTCCGGTTGCTCATTGCACAAATGAAGGTATCACGGTGTTGAAATTAAATTTACTTCACTCAAACTGGCAGACTATACTAATGAAGACAGCTCTTTCTTGTTCGGGTATCAATTTTGAGATATCCAACTATATAAAAGTATATAAACACTTATAAAATGTGAAGTTTGCTCATATATTTTTTTCAACCACGAGGAAAAATGCATCTCGACTCGTAACATAGCTACTGATTGTAAATTTACCATTACTATATTTTTTTAATTGCTTCTCAAACATTATTTGCGGACAATGTGTAAGTATAAGGTTGGTAAGACTTTTTTTAAATTTCTGTTTTATATAAATACTAGCAATATGATAGCAATTTAGGTTAAGGTAATCAAAGACGGATATTATTTGTTTTTGCAAAACTTTTTGTACTATGTAAATCCTTGGGGATATTTTTGATAAATGTTTAGTTCTATATGAGTTGATTTTCCTTTTTTTAACATTTTGATTTTTTAAGGGTTTGTAAATAAATTTCTTGCTTGAAATTTCCTTTTTCTTTCTGTGTATCTCACCCCACTCTATGACGCTTTTAGCTAGCATGCATTAATTCTTTGGATACCTCTTGTTTTTGTTGCGGTACTCGGTGGGGACTTGCTATAACTTTGCTTTTATCTTGTTCACACGAACTACCGTATCAAGGTGCCATGCTTCAATTAAGATAGGTGACTTTTATAATGTGAACGAATTTAATTTAATTGGTATAACATGTTCCTTAACATTTGATGATATAAAATATGGAAATTTGAGAGTTTTCATTTTAACAATTGTCATTCTAATGTTTATGTCGAATCTGTACAGATGCCAAGTTAAATTTAACAGAGTTAAATTTCCTTGCAAATATTTCTTATAGAAAAAAAACTGATTTATGGGCATGTTATATATTACGATGATTATAGTTTTATGTGTGACTAATTAAATCAAAGCGGGTTAGTTATGACCACTAAATTCTACAATAATCGACATAAGTTTGAAAATAAAATTGAATTGACAATGTTGCTTTTTCCTATAAAACTTCTCAATAAATGTGATGCGTTATTTGACTTCAGAAATTGATATTGATTCAGATGAATAAAAATAATTACATAGTGGTCTTCTGTCTTAGTCACAACTATACTATAAAAATAAAACACAAACCAGTCAGTACTTAAAATAAGGAGTAGACCTATGACTAAGAAACTGATCACAGAAAACATCAATGAAACCTATATTTTCTCAAATTAATTAATTATTAAATATGATTGTTCTCTTGGCTTGTCAAGGGTCAAGGCTAAATTTAATGATAACATCAATAAATTCAATAACATTAGGATGTCAGTGTTCATTGTATAAGTAAATTCAGTAAAATGTATTACAAACCAACCAACAATTAAAAGAATTTAACGCACAACTGTTTACTTTTAATTCGTGCTTATGAGCCTGCTCCAAAACAAAGTGGATTATCATGGTTAAAGAAATTCAAAGAGTATTATTTACAATCAGGAAACAATGCAACCACAAACTGAAATTGATAATACTCCACACGGTTAAAAAGTGCAAAGCAACATATTGAGTTTGTCTATCAAAGTACTTATACATCACCCGCCGAATCAGGACCATAATGTCATATGTTTAACCTGTCTGCTCGTTGCTAAATGTTGCAAATGTGTTCAGTATTTATATATAGTGCTCGCAAATTCTAAACAGACCTCATCAACCACGACGTCACACAAATACTAACTATTTATGTAGATGTTTGTCGACTTAATACCGTACAATATTTATGTTAGTTTTGGTTTGAATAGTAGCAAGGTACGACGTTGCCAATAATTTTAAAACCAAATATTAAATGTTGACGTTTAAGTTTTGTGTTATATGTCATTCATTGTTTAGTTGGTGTCAACGACCTTGTAAATTTTTCTGTTTATATACATTGATATTTGGCTGGTTCGGTTGTTACAGAGTTCTCTAGTCAGAAATCACTCATCAAGTATTTATGATCAAATATAGATGTTCTCACATGGACAATAAACATGGCATGCGACAAATTTTTGAACTTACGCTTGCACGGATAAGATATTTGCAATTCATATAGTTTTTTATGTATATGTGAGTTTTGGACGTAAACATGGTTTAAGTTGAATTCTATTTGCAATGATTTAGGTTATTGTAAAGGATAACCAGCTACACCGGTGATGGAATCTTATTTGGTAAAGGCATTTCAGTAGAAATTTCTTTAATTATGACAAAAAGTAATAAGAATTTTAAGGTACTTTCGAGAAAGGTAAATATAAGATGATAAAACTTAAGAAACCGACGCAAGGGAAGCGTATGCGGAATAACAGTCTTCCGTATAGGGAAAATATCAAAAAGAATTGCCGTGACGGACGGTTTGGCGCCTCAATTAAGATAGAGAAAAACCTTTCAGTATAAGTAATTTTGTAACTTTTTTTTTTGTATTTAAGCTATTTTATTTATCATTTACGGCTCCTTTTGCCCGTAACAAACTATTTCTAATCAAATTGTAACGGTAGTACGTTAGTTAAGCAACGATTAGATAATATGATATTAAATTAGGATAATGAATTAAAATAGAAAGACACCTAGTAAATTTCATACAAACAGTAAGAACAATCGAGACTTGTAGTCTTCGTTATTAAATTTAGTAAATACAGATAGATCTTGGTAAATAACCGGCGTAAGAAAGCTTATTTGTACACGAATTCAAACAACTCTCAATCATGCTAGATCACCACCAATATTTATAAACTCATTTACAGTCACAAAAAATGTGTTGCGAATGTAAACAAACGCGTCGTTTTCAAAAGTGTGCGAACAAGATGACCACTCACATAAATATTACAACATTAACTTCGAAAATCGAGCAGTAAGACGCACTATCTCGTGCGAACGAAAATTAGCATGCATAACCCTGGGGTATTGAAATTTATACAAACCATGAATAGTAAAAGAGAGAATATCTATCAATTTTGCATCTTCAGGTATAAAGTTTCGAATTCGATTGACATGTAACCATCGCCGTACGGGATGAGGTTGATTATAGGGTCATTCAGTGACGGTATTAAATTTCGGGATTGTTAGTAAACAAGTTCCTAAACGCGAGTGACAACGCGGAATTAAAACAGTTGAAACTACCTCTGTGTTGAAAGTTTTGTTCAACGCTAAGTTGGAGTATTTGATTACCTGCAACCATTCTTCTTCCACTAAAAGGCTTTGGAAAGACCAACAAAACCTGGAAGTTGTTGAATTTTTGCTTTCCACATGCTACACATTACATGCTGTTCTATAATTAATAATTGTGATTGGTTGTAATAATAACAATGAGTATAACCTATTATTAAGGCCTTTTTACGTTGGTGCACGCTTATTTAAAGCGTATTGCAAACACTGAAATTCTCAAATAGAAAAGCACAACAATGGTGTCCATGTAATTATAAGTTAATTTGGTTGGATGTCCATAATTGATAAATTTAAGTTGTTTTTAGATACATGTGCATTTGATCAATTATGGGTAGATCTTAGTTATTTTTTTATTTACTATTTACTGTCATATTCATATTTGATAATATAGGTTAAAGAAATAAGACGGAGTTTTTGTTATGATTCGTGTTCATTTTAAATTAGTAGAGTTGAGAAACGCGTACACAAGGCTCCATCAACCTCTACTACAGCAAAACCCTCTCCGTACACCCATCTTCTCGGGAGGCTGTAGTCAGGGTTTATACATGTTGATAAGGTTGATAAGGCTAACAGCCGATCGGGTTTTCGGGAACATTTTATTGGATTCTCAATATTTTCCTAGCTTCATGATAGGAGCGCGTTCAGGAATATTACTCCGATTAAAAGTAGTAGACTTAGACTACATTTAGTTTTACATCGTACCGAAATTAAACACTGCGCTCGCACTATTTACTCTAGTTCGTTCAGGAAAATCCAGATGAATCATTTGGAGCGCACTCTTTTTGTTTGGTCTCTTTGTCGCATGTTTTCGTGGTTAATATAAATTTGTAGTTGTAAATTAAATAGTAAAGCTATCATCCCTTGCCCCGTTATATCCTGTCATAAAACCTCCTTTGTGCATGTGGAAATTAAGTTAAAAAAGGGGTAGTGACGGACACTTGCTCATCGATATCGGAGCGAAACGGTTGTTCGTTCGGTAAAGTGAGTTAGTCATTAGTGTCGCCGAATGTAATTTTATTAATAAACCCCTAAAGAACACAGTGAAAGTGCAAATGTAACATGTACAATAATTCGCAATACAGTCCACTTAGTTAAAGAGTAGGAACTACACCTTAGAACAATAGAATAACGCAAAGGTAAGTCGATATACAAAATTATAACACGCCACGCGCATTAAACATGGCCTTCGTAACTGGATTATTTTATTAATTAATTAGTTCCTATTCCTATGATTCCTTATTAATGCTTTTAATTTAATAATTGTCGTTATTTTTATATGTTTAAGCGTGTTACAGAGAGGCTAACATCTTGTTTGCACATTTAATAGTATAGAAACATTTGGACATAACGGTAGATTTACAATACATCCCTTGTCCTTTGTCGCAAAGATTAGTGTCGGTCGGTTTCCTTTATGTAAACTATAGATGAGGGGTTGTTGTATTTTAAATCCTTGCCTTATTTTTTGTCGTCAAGTTTGATAAACCACTCGAGTCATCCATAACAAAGGGGTTATTGGTAGTTATTTTTAAACATTAAACGTTATGTCGGGCAAGCATTGTAATTACTTGCATTTGTCAATTAATAATTTAATTTCGTAGATTAATTAGTTGTCCTAGCGTATTTGAGCTACGCATTGTTTTTACGTTAATTTTTATTGTTGTTCATTAATCATTTAATCAAATATGGTTATATCAATTGATAAAGCTATTCTCGAAGCTAGATTTGTAGTTAAAAGTTTGGATCATATATACAGTAAGATTATTCAACAGGAAAACGTATCGATTGCTGTAATTAGAGAATCGATAAAAAGTGTCGAGCAAATTGAAACTCATTTCAAGTCTTTCTGCAAGTCTTTCTTTCATTAGGTAGATATTCGTATTATCGCGGAACAATGTGAATTAAATCGCGTAGAAAATAAGCGACAGATGGAAAATTTGAATAATTCCTTGTCGCTAAATACTGGTACTGGTATTCGTTTGAAACACTTATCAGTCCCGCGGTTCTCAGGACGTATTTTGGACTTTGAGAGATTATCGTGCAATTTATAAGCGATTGATTCATGATAATGTCGGTTTGTCCCCACTAGAAAAATTTTGTTATCTCGTAGATACACTAGATGATTCGTCGCGTGCGTTAATAAAACATTTGCCATTAAACGATTGTGCATACGATGAAGCCTATAAAATCATGACTAATCGTTTTCAGTTCAAGAGGTTATTACTTTCGACATATTTTAATGCTCTAGAAAAATGCACTAAGGTAAGTTCCTCAGACTCGCACACGGAACTCCGGCAATTAATTAGTTGTTTTGATGAAAATATATTCGCGTTAAAGCAGATAGAAATTGATTTATTGGATTTCATATTGTTCAATCTGTTATCTCAAAAACTAGATATAAACGTTTTAAAGCGTTTCGAATTAGAAAATAGTGACGAGATTCCCTCGTTCAAAAATTTAAGGTCGTACATTGAAAAACAATGTAAAGTATTGGAAATAAATTACATTGCTTCAGGAACATGCTTAAAATCTCGAGATTCCGTGAAACAAAGGGAAAAAGGAAAGTTCGTTAGCACTTCTGCTAAAGCTTCTTTAATTGGTATTACCAATGATGGTAAAATTGTAGTTTGTGTAAAGCTGTGCATCCTATTTATAGATGTAAACAGTTTCTCGATAAAACCCCTCAAGAAAGATTTGACGTGGTAAAGGTTAAAAACCTTTGTATTAAATGTTTAAATACTTCACATTCGATGAAAAATTGTAAGTTAGATTGATCGTGTAGAAAATGTCAACAGTCACACAATTCGTTACTTCACTTTAATAAACGAGAAAACTCAATGTCTCCACGCAGACAAACTCATCGTCAAAGGTCATCGTCTCCTCGGAGAGCGGCGCCTAGACTTACTTCTACTAGTACACCTAGTGAAGACAATCTGTCGTCGGCGGTTGTGCATGAACAACCTGCCACCAGCTCGTTAATTTCGACGTCATTAGAACATACAACGACGCTGTTAGCTACGGCAATGGTGTCGGTGCTTGATTATACAGGAAAATTGCAACCTGTTCGTGTAATTTTAGATAACGGATCCATGGAAAGTTTTATGACTGGAAGGTGCCGCCAGAAATTAGGTTTAAAAAAACGGAGAGCCAATGTCACGGTTCAAGGACTTGGCTTGAATTCGTCGTTGGTGTCTGGTGTACTATCGTGTGTAGTCAGCCCCTCGGGAGCACGGTCTCCAGCATATGAAATCAATTGTTATATTTTACCTAACATTTGTAATCAATTACCTTCGTCGTCTATAGGGGTCAAGGAATGGTCGCATACTCGAGGTTTGACCTTAGCTGATCCTAATTTTAATATTCCTGGTAAGATCGACATGCTACTCGGAGCAGATATCTTTGCTCAGGTTTTGTCCCGTTATATCCTGTCATAAAACCTCCTTTGTGCATATGGAAATTAAGTTGAAAAAGGGGTAGTGACGGACACTTGCTCATCGATATCGGGTTGTTCGTTCGGTAAAGAGAGTTAGTCATTAGTGTCGCCGAATGTGATTTTACGGATAAACCCCTAAAAAACACTAAAAATGCAAATGTAACACGTACAATAATTCACCATACAGTCCACTTAGTTGAAGAGTAGGAACTACACCTTAGAACAACAGAATAACGCGCATTAAACACTTTTGTAACATAACAAAACGTTCTATAAGGGTTTTTATATCGTATTGAAATGCACTCTTGAATAATTACTTCAAATCAAACACGAACAGATTTTTATTCCTGAACACGACGTAGTCACTGTATTTTGTACTAGGCACTTTACGTGATTTTAATCGAAGTTTTTATTAACTTGGTGTATTGTTTGAGAACAATACAAGATGAACACAAAAAATGGCAGAAAGCTTTCTTTGTATGATTATTATCAGAGTTTGTGAAGTTGTCTAGTATGATAATAGTTTGTCGTGTCAATAGAACTACAGATGCTTTTTAAATTTGTGTTGTACGGAATGTTATTGAAAAGTTTTAAGACTAGGCCTGTAATTCGAAAAACGCAGTATTAGAGATTTGTTACACGTAAAACGAGCAGAGCAGACTATGAACAAAAGAACAAAATCAGTAGTAGGAAGCCCTCCCGATTTACGGTAACAAAAGAAGGGAAAGAAAGAAAATAAATGCCACTCTAACACAGTTGGGGATTGGGGGAACCTAAAGAACGAAATAAAATAATTTGCCTGGCATGCAAAAACAACTTCAAAGGTCGCTAGTCCAACGTTGTATGCATAGATAAATGGTTGTGCTATAAATAGCCAATCATATCAAATATGACGCGCGGCTATAAATTGCTTCAGAAGTTTCCGTGCGTTGGGTTATCCCTTTAAAAAAAGGACATGAAGCAAATGCCATAAATAAATTCTGTTTGAAAAACACATGAACGATGCCATGCTTAATTGGAGCATTTTCGAGATTTCGTAGCACAACTATAAATTTTTCCATGTTCTTGGTTATCAATTTATAGCGAGATTCTAATACTATAAGAAAGTCTGAGAATAATATTTTCTGCTAACCGCTTTTTTACAAAAAAAAACAAACTTGGCAAGCTTATAAGGTTATTAGGAATTAACAAAGCAGGAAAATCCCTAACGCAAGTTCTGAGAATCCGCAAATTTTATCTCCGCCACCCACTTTTGGATTTGTCTTCACCACGCCTTTCAAAAACATAACGACCCGCAGCTTGTCAATATTGAACCGCTATAACCAAACAATTGGAAGTGGGATACAAATCCGAAGATATAATCACCTATTTACCCCTTTTACAACCCTCTTATAATAACAGTTCAGTTTACGAGGGACCCCAGGTATAAAGTACAAGATTTAGAACAGATACTTGAAACGGCTGAAAATGATTCCAAAGACAAAGAACCACATACGCATTATTCATGGACCCACGCAAATTCTTCGTTCGTGCTGTAATATTTTGTTAAAAAAACAACAATTAACCACACAGCATAAAGAGCGTCCTTCCTTCCTTCAGGAATTCGATAATCATACGTATATTGCAGATGAGTTAACCAGTTCATAGGTATAAAAATACGAATGTTCGGTTAAGAAGAAATGGATTTTCTTGAAATACAAATGAAGACGAATAAAATATATTCGTTTTTTGGCGATATCAGTGTTGTAGATATGAATTCTATATATGATAATTATTGTAACGAATTTTTTAATTATCCTTTGGTCTTTATTTCCAATAAATACAAGTCTAATAATTATTCTTCACAATCACAAGTATTTAGTCTAGCTTACATTAACACTAGCTTAATAACTGTGTAGGCACTAATTAAATTTTCTAAATACGACGAATCAAACAATATTGTAGCACTAATCTTACTGGTAATTTATTTACTTAACACATATCTCACATTAGCGAATTTACCTTTACATTAATTTATGTACATAAAACGTTTATTCAGACCGAGTTCAAACTAATACTGATCTATCGCAACGGTCTCGCGCTTATATACAGTAATCCTTTATTTTAGTTAAATTGAGATAACATCTAGAATGTGTGTCATCATGACTATGTATTACGATACCTATGAATCATCCCATCTTATCGCTAAACAGATACGAGGACGCTTTAGTGAAAATCTAATAAGCGTAATTTCCAGAGCATTATATATACTTCTTAATTACTGTTACACTGTGCCCCTCTTAAAATTGTTCTGTCCCATTGTTGATCTCTTCAAAATTTCCAAATCTTGCCTTACCAGTATCCATGTTCACGGGAGTGAACCATTCATAATTTGGACCAAGTCTAGGTTCGTCTTCCTGGCCTCTTACGCGTCTCCGGCATTGTCGTAAAGTGCCTGCCTGTTAATGTGATTTACTATTGTACTGTCTTTTGGGAGTTTACGAATCGTATATACTACATAGTTGATTCGTTTCAGTACTTCGTAAGAACACTTCCAATTTATTTCTAACTTTGGCGACAATCCTAGCCTCCGCCTGGGATTATACAACCGTACGCAGTCTCCCGTTTGAAAACCACACCCCAACACGTTGATGTCAACTTGGTCTTCATCCGGTCGCTAACGATCTGAATATTCTTTTTTACGTCTCCATGGATGTCATGCATTTTCCGCTTGAGTCTATCGATATTACTTTTGTCTACGTCTTCTCCAAGCATACTGCGGAACTCAAGCTCATATGATAAAGGTATCACGCATCTTAACATAGCACATGCAGGAGTCTGTCCAGTACTCTTGTGAACCACAGATCGGTAGGCCAATAAAAGTCCTTTTGATGTTCAGAGACTACCCAAGACTACCCAAGGTTCTACCATACCATCCGATTGAAAATGCAACGGGGTCGATCTGGTCTTTCTCGTCCCCAGCAACGGACAAGCTTCTTGAAATAGCGCCCACTCAACATTTCTGCCATGGTTAACGTGCAGCTTTAAAGGTATTCCAAAACAACATAAAATCTCTTTGACCAATAGGTCAACGGCAGTTGCTGCTTCCTGATTGAGTATAGCTTACGCCTAAGTCCATTTTGTAAACTAGTCCAAGACCACCAAGATGTATTTATTTTCAGAGTCGGTTTCGGGGAACGGGCCTGCGATGTCAACTACCACTTTCTCAAACGGGCTTCCTACCTTGTACTGCCTCATGAACGCTTTTCGGTTACCCAACGGCGCACATAACTGGCACTTCCTGCACTATTCCCATACGTTTCATTGCAGACTATTCAGTAAAATATTTTACGGACTTTCTCTAGAGTTTTCTTGATGCCGAAGTGTTCTCCCGATGTTACTTTATGTAGATGTTCTAAAACCTCATACACCCGGCTCTTGGAAACCACCGCCTTAAGCGTACTCACAGATTCATCTTCCTTTACCAGGGATCGCATCAAGATCCTTTCATCTAACTTCAAGAACTCGCACTGTGCCCTGTACTTCAACGTGCTAACATTCTACCACGAAGGACGCAGTCTTCTGATTTTCCAATCCATAATGACACCCAGGTCTAGGACATTCTCTTGTTCGAATGAAAGTTTCAACGCCAACTTTTTACAAACTTTTCAAATCTAAAAACAACTTTGTCAGTATTCAGACGAGAATTCCGAGAATTTACCATTATTGTGTTGTAAATCTTGTGATTGTGATAGAGAGACAATAACCGCAAATAAAAAACACGTTTAAACGAAATAATGTAGGAGCTGTCGGCTGTTAAATTTGAATTGCATTAAATATGTAATTAACGTCATATTAGCCGATAGTTTTCCTATGTTTTTTGCGCTTTGTATTTGTATGCTGCTCCTATTCATAGTAAACAAAAAAATTAGATCATATAACGTTTTATAACAATACACAGTAATGAGATAAAACTTTAACCTTGCAATTCCTCCATGACTATAAAGAGTAACTTAAACAACAAGGCTTAACAGATTCTGCACCGTAGAGTAGGGGCATGTCCCTTACTAATCAAATAAGTATGTAAATAATAAATTAAAGTCGTCTTTGTGTTTAATAATGCAGGTCATCATCATCATTAGGTCTTCAGTCCTGGAACTGGTTAAACGCGTATCCTCATTGTTTCCTATTCTGAAGTAACCTACACATTTCCCTGAAATTTACACAGTCTGCATCTATCACTATCTGATCTAGGTCTACATCTACCTCCTTTTTCCTATCTGTGTTTGTAATATATCCCATACTATTCCCCCAAAAATGCTTTCAAACGTATTCTGCCCTTCTATTTCTCCTATTTTTTTTCCACAAATATCTTTATTCCTCTACTATTTCTATAACCTATTTGTTATTAACTTTGTCTGTCCATGCAAGTAAACAACTTAATTTTTTTAAAAACTTTCTTATATGCTTTTTTTCACAACGAAATGCCGAAGGTTTTGTACAATAAAAAACATAACGAAGAATGTTTACATACATGGTTGGCATTGACGGTATTGTTGCAGTAGGGTTCTAACCAGTATAACTTCGCCGGACGGGTCGCCAGGCCAACAGCTGATACCGTACAACCTTAAAATTTTCGAGTGTTTAATACAAAGTGTTGTTAATTCCCCTAAATACGCATTTCTTATATTTTCACCATGTTTAGACCTGATCACAGCAGGTTAATAATAGCTACTTTCATATTATCTTTAAATGATGCCGCATTTTTATCTTGACATAGGTATGACAGTAATCTGAAGAAACCCCTTCGATTTGGGTGAAAAGAGAAATCGCAGTTCTATGACCCTACAAATGTTATAAGTCCATAATAAACAAAGGTTTCACACGGAGTTAAAATTTGTATATAAATACCATTTTATTTTTAAATACCTTCTATTCAAATTGCTTTTTATGTGTATTCAAATAAATACAAAGAAAATAAGGCTTTAATTAAAACTCTCTTAAAAACTCCAACATACAGAATAAATTCATTAATTATTTGCCAAGAAAGGAACAACATTTGTAAGAAGTAACATTGAGCCAGTTTATAAAAACATAGATTAGAAAGTTTTGCTTGTTAAGATAAAAGGATGTGGTTTCTGCTGAAAACTAGTATAATAGACTTCAGTAATACGAAATGTGGCTTAGATACCATTTTTCAAAAGAAATCAGGACAATAGAACAAGGGGACTCGACTCTTCTTTGACGATAATGTATTTAAGGAAGATGCAAATGTTTTGAAAAAGGTTTGTTTGATCTGTAATTGTAACCTATTAAGAATATAAACGCATTTTACAGACCCAACAGAAAATAAAATTACATTACTCTCATTCACTTGGTCGAGCCTGGACCTCTTGGTTCTATCCTCCTCTTATAGCACCAATCTTGGCGATTCAGGCTGTCTCGTTGGTATCTGTTGTTTCGCATGTTTTTTTGCAGTTGATTGATAGAGTGAGTAGCTTCCCGGATCTTCTTCTTGATTGCTCTTCAGCTATACGATATCCATATACTGGATCCCACGGCCTGTGGTTTTCGACCGACAGGATGATTATTCGTCACAAGTTGCT
Organism: Platerodrilus igneus; assembly: GCA_036346225.1. NCBI lineage: Eukaryota > Metazoa > Arthropoda > Insecta > Coleoptera > Lycidae > Platerodrilus > Platerodrilus igneus. The sequence continues at coordinate 683,478 of JARFIW010000828.1, forward strand.
TGCTCCATCGTCAGGTAGCTCGTCGAACAGGACTACCGGATGTGCGTCCCCAACGATTTCGCTGTATTACCATTCCTTGGCACCCCCGCATAGCTGGAAAACTCCCTCGAATTGTCACCGTTCCGCTACTCATCTTGTTTCGCCCGGAAGCGAAGGTACGTAGGTGTTGATTCCGCGAGATCTGCTGCTGGAATGCCCTGTCCTTACTCACATTGTCACATTACGATACTAATATACTCGTTTGGTAGAAATGCCTTTTAACAACCAATCCAGATCGAGGAATGAATCAGACACCACACGGCTGTCAAGAAACACGCCCCTGCTTTGTTTACATCAAGGACCAAGAATCAATTTACAGGGAACGAACTTTAGAAGATTTTAATTTTTCTTAATTTTTCATGTTATTTTGGAAAGTCGAGAATGTATTTATTTGAACACTTACCTGCTTTGCGTTTGCCTGTTATTAAATTAAACGTAGTACCCTGAACCCCGAATAAAGGACTACCCCGAATGCCATACCGATTAGTGATTTCTTTACATGAAATGATAATAAACCTTTTTTATGACGTTATTGCATTCTATAAATTGGTGTGGTGGGCTTAATATTGTGTACGACAAGGTTAGGTTTTTATTGCTGAAAATCCCCGGCAGGTTAATGGCAACCTTCATTCAGTTTGTTCACGTATTTATTTCGCCGACTCATGCGTTGACTTTCGTGCCGAAAGAAGGATGCCAAGTTCCAAGTTACGTCGACAAAAGGTAGCATTGCATTTGCACATTGACACTTGAGAAAAAATTAATTTTGCGTAGTGAAGAGAATACAATACACACAATAAAAGCCGTTTAATTATTTTCACTGTGTGTTGTGAATAATAAAAAGTAAGAGTTTTCATATTTTTTAGATCTATTATCTTGTAACATGTCATTTTACCTATGGTAAATGCCACGTTTCAGCTTGATTTATCTCTCCCTTTAAACCTCAGATTTTACTTTAAAAAGTCCATTGAACCTTGATATACACTTTGACTTTTAATAGATTTATTATAATCTCAGAATATATAAAGGTTATAGTACTTCATAAAGTACCGTGTTTGTTTTTTGATATTCATACTTGTTTGTAAATTTGCCTACAATCCAGTATTCTTAGTATTTATTCTCACACTTCTACTTCGCAAAAGAGCTCTGTAGTTTTCTTTCCTTACAATTTCAAATACCCCGCTCTGATATTTGAGACAGTTGGTTGCCTGTCAAAACTTTCTGATAAAGCATCATTTCTTGTCTTGATTTTGTGCACAACAGGTCATTTTGAATTCCTGTTGATAAGAATTGACCATGAGGTCGTATCAAGTATGTATTCTTTTGTTAAATAATAAATGTGTAATCATTTAAATATTATTACAGATATCTTGCCTAGCGTTTCCTTTTCTTCATCAATTACAAATCCCACCGAATTACTTTTCCGATGGTAAGGATTTAATAGATGTATTTTAAATTCCTTTTCACTTGGTTTAGCGTGTTAACTAATTCACGTATTATATTTCAGGGTCGTTCTCTACCCCCATGTCTTTCTACTATTTATCTTACCGTTCCGTAATGATGCAGACTTATTTTGCTGTCGCTTTACAATAAGATAACAATACCGTTATATTTTAAATTACGCTACCTCAACATAAAATTTTAGTTTTGTTTATTATTCTCTTAAAATTTGGTTTAATGTGGATCTATGAAGTTAAACACGGGATGTTTTTCAACTTGTTTGAATGCTAGCGAATTCTACCTCATCACTTGTTTTTGATGTTTTACCTGGGACTCCTGCAGTTTCTACACATTTGATTTGGATTTCTACAGATGTTCCGTTCAAAGAATTTCAGGGTAACAAAATATGTTATTCAATGCAACATGTCAGGTATGACAAATTAAAATATTATTTATCTACTCAAAATTAAATGAACTGATTTATGCAATATTAAATTTTCTCTTTATTTTACACTTGTAAAACATATTAATTTTACTGATAATTTATCTAGTATTTACAAATATTAATTCTTATTATACATAATCTTACTGGACGCATACTGTTTAAATGTAAGCCACATGTTTCATGAAACCTATGGTAGTCAAGTACATTTATTAATTTTGTTACGCATTTAAAAGCACAAGATACTTTTCTTAGTATATTTGAACGTTTAGTTCACGTTAAATATTTTATCGACTTTTTATATGTTACGTTCACATATTTGGAAACTCTCTTAAACTTATATAGCTACATTTACTAGTTGCATAAAAACGAGTATCATAATCTTTACTGATCTATTTATTTTATAAGACTTCAGAGAACATTTATGATGTTTTTGTTCAAAACTTTATTTCTATAAAATTTAATAAATATTCTATATAACTTGTCATAGTTTCTCACAGTTGTTTATTTTACAGTCATTAATTCACAAATTTTCTCCCCTTCGAGATTTTAAGTCTTTTGCAGCCTCCGCAACCTCAACGGTCGATGCTAGCTGCGCCAGAGTTTAAATTTTTTTATGCTCTGTCGTGCGCCTATCCTTTTTATAACGCCTGAAAAAGGGTAGGGTGCAATCTATTTTAAATATATATTTTCATTCTTTCAGAACACAAGTCATTAGTACTGGACTGGACAGTGTTGTTACTAATTAATCTTCACCCAGAATGACAAACCAAAAAAATTAAAACTTTGGAATCATTATACTGAAGTGAAGCCTTCAGATAAGGCACAATCAGTGACATGCTACTGCAATAAAACTCTGAGTAGAAATGCAACCAGAGCTTATTTGTTTACCAAAGACATTGTAACATTACATTCTTTCAACAAAATTATTTTCAGCTGTAAAGCCATTGTTAAATACTTCAAACAGCACCATGTACCAAATCAAGTACTAAAAGAAATTCAACTACTAAAACAAGGAAAGCAAACAGCACTGATGTTTCCTGCCGAAACGAGATGGAGCTCAATATTAAATGGCCTATTAAGTTTAACCAAACATGAGCCTGTCTCCAAGCAGCAGCAGTAGATGACAAAGTCGCAGAATCGATATTAGCAGACATAAGAAGAAATCTTTTCGACGATGGAATTTTCTGGATTAGTAAAATAGCAGATACATTACAACCAATTGATGCCGCTATGTTCTGCTCGAGAGCGATATTCAAAGATTATATGAAGTGCACTGCATTTTCTCAAAGTTATCTGAAACTACTGCAAAATTATCAGAACCATCAACTTTGCTGAAAGATGAAGAAAAGAAACTATTCAGTATAATACAACATCGAAGAAAATTTTGTCATCATCCGATCATGTATGCAGCAGCCCTCCTTGATCCATCCCAAAGTGGTAAATCCTTAACAGAAGAGCAAAAAGTGATAGCCTTTGATGAAATAAGCCAACTAGCAAACTAACACCCAGGCTAAAGCATCAACGCTGATGCTGTTTTAACAGATCTTGCCAATTACAATGCAAAGGAGTGTATTTAGAAAAGATACTGTGTGGAATGTGGCTTCCAAAATTGTAATGGTAAAATTTGTAAATTGAGAAACGCAGAAATACCAGGCTAACCTCAAATGCGGAGAGTGAGGTGATTCACATACACAACAAGTACATCGTCATTGATTTTCTATTTACAATTAAAAAAAGTAAAAATTTATATTTAAACAAGCAAAATAATAAATAAAAAGTTACTATTTAAACAAGGTAATTATACTCTACGGACAAATTCTAATAATTGATCCACGATGTGCGTATTTCGTAGGTAACATGTAAGAAAAAATGAACAAAAAAAGCAATTTGAAGTTGAACACAGTACATTTTAATAGCAACTGAAAATAATAAGTAACACAAGTGAAGCTAGTCTTTGAACAGGTTTGGTACACGTATTTCGTCCGTCGGCGTAATGCGACTTGGGTTTATCCTTCGGTATGTAAAAAAAGAAAAAGAGCAGGTCATATACCTTTACGTGCAGGGATACTCATTTTGCAGTCGAATCATGCAGGCGGATCAGCTAAACATCGCCACGGTAGTCAGGATCCATTAATGCTGGGACCATATTCACAACAGCGAGCCGATGCAAAAGAGCATTTGGGGCTGGCTACGTAACAAAAAAAAATTGGTCTACGTAGAAAAGCACGGTCTACGCAGAAAAGCTAAAAAAACATTAGTATTAATAAGCGTGTAGGAACTTATCAATGCACAGGGATATAGCCTATCCAAGGAAGCGTGCATTGCTCTTGAAGTAACAATTCATTGCGCATAGCGTAATGCTAGCGCGGAAAGTAGGATCAGAGTGAATGTCAAATTAGGAAACGAGATCATAAACGATTCCAATATTTTAGTAACACATATCAAAAGAACACTTCTAAAGTCGTTGCTGTGGATGAATAAATAAAGAAAACCGCAAATACAAATACAGTTGTAAAATAATTACGGCTATTCAAACTTTCATCATTACTTATACAAGGGCAATTTTTTTTCAATCTCCGATTGCTCCGTGCAGACGCTGCGCGGGTAGCAAAAAGTGGGCATGCGCTGTAGGCGACTGCGTAGCTCTTGCACTACACACTCCGCCATTGTTGACATTCAGGCGTCAGTCGGCGTTGTGCTATAGCCACGTAAACATGTCCGCTATTATTGATGCTCCCGCCAAGTGTGAAGTGCGAAGTCGGATTCGTTTTCTACAGGCTGAAGGCCATAGTGCTGCAAAAATGCATCGAAGAATGAGTCGTGTGTATGGGGAAAATTTCATGAGTGATGGTGTTGTGCGTGAATGGTGTCGAAAGTTTAAAGATGGCCGTAATAATGTGCATGATGAAGGGGGCTTCTCGAACAATTTGGATGGGACATTTTCGATCATCCGCCATACAGTCCTGACTTAGCACCAAGCGATTTTCATCTTTTTCCTGACCTGAAGACGTGGCTTGGTCGGAAGCGCTTTCAAACCAACATCAAGGACTACTTGAATTCATTGGCGGCATTTTAACAGGGTATTGAAAAGCTTGTGCACAGATATGACAAATGTCTTAATCTCTTAGGTGATTATGTCGAAAAGTAACCGTAAGTGACCAATCTTTTGGTAATAAAATTATTTTTTTATATGAACTTGTCTTTTATTTATAGCCTATCGGAGGTTGAAAAAAAATGGCCCTCGTAAATAAAGCAAATATATTCTTTCAGACAACAAGAATTGTAGATAACCGAGTATATTTGCCGTATTTTCTCAAACAATAAGGATAAATCGAGATACGTTTAACTTAAATTAAATACGCTAATAACGTTCTACGGAGTATTCAAAATATACTCGCTTCGATTGTATCAGGATGTGCTTTACAGAAACCAATCGATTTATTAAATAATAAAGCGTAATCAGGGGTGTCTATTGCTGCGACTGCCCCTAATGTATCCATAAACCCAAAATTTACTTCGAGAACCACCCATAAAGGATGAAAGTATAAAAAATTCCAAATAGTAGAAAGCAATCGAGTTACACCTTCCGCGTTGGCACAACTATTGCTGAGGCCACCATGAATGCTTCTGTAAAAACAAAATTTATTTGCGACCCAACCCGTATGGGTTTCATAAACTACCCCTAAAGGATACAAATATAATAAACCTGAAATGACAGTGTTTGGTCACTTTATCGCACGTTTTCGTGTTTAATCTTAAGTCGTAAATTCATAGTTGTAAATAAAATAGCAAAGCTGTCATCCCTTGTCCCGTTATATTCTGTCATAAAACCTCATTTGTGCCCGTGGAAATTAAAGTGGACTAAAGGGATAGTGTTCTTGCTCATAAACATCGAAGACAAACGGTTGTGTTGGTTCGGTAAAGTGAGTTAAGTCGTTAGTGTCTTCGAATGTGATTTTATGGATAATCCCTAAAAAACACAGTGATAGTGCGTACGTAATACGTCCAATAAATAGTCCACTTCGTTGAAGAGTAGAAACGACACTTATAGAAAAATAGAATACGGCTGAGGTAAGTCGATATATAAAATTATAAGACCCCTCGCACGTTAACAGGCAAAAGGCAATCGAGTTACACCTTTCACGTTGGCACAACTATTGCTGAGACGACTGCTAATGCTTCCGCGTTGGAACCCATTGCTGAAACCGTCCTTAATGCATCTGTAAAAACAAAATTTACTTGCGACTTGTACGGGCTTTAAAATCCACCCCTAAAAGATAAAGATATAAAAAATTCGAAATGGCAGAAGGCAATCTAGTTACAGCTTCCGCGTTGACAGAACTATTGTTGCAACAGTCCTTAATGCATCCGTAACAACAATTTACTTTCGGCCCGTAGAGGTTTTAAAAATCACCCCTAAAAGATAAAAATATTAAAAAGCAGAAATGACAGAAGCAATCGAGTTATACCTTACAAATTTTTTTAATTTTCGAAGCTGTACACTTAAACTCTCCTTCTGGTCAAATACCAACAAATATTTCACTAACTAACTCTAAAAAAGGATATATCATAAACATGTAAAATAGTCTTGTTGAGCAGAATCTGGAATAAGTCCGTCTTCCAAATTCGTCAAATAAATAGTACCACTCCCTCCTCCAATTTCATTTGTTTGTTTTCGAAAACCTCCCATTCGCAGACAAAACACCACCATTATGTTTGTGTACATGTAGTTATAACTTTGAAACACGATCTGAAATCCTTGATATTTATAGTATTCGTACACTTTAAGCATGCGAAATCGTGAGAAAAAACATCGTTGTCCTTCTCAGGGTTCATGGGTTTACGATGAAAGAAATCCTATCTACAACAAGAAGCACTCACACAGACATGGCAAAAGCTTTCGGTCGGTTGTAAGAAGAACTAATTCTCATTTCGAGAAGTAGTCGTCGTTGCTCTAAATATTCACACAATCAAATCGTCCCTGGTTGGATTTATTCAGAAACTCCTTGCGTCAATAAATCAAGTGCGAATCATCAAACAATAAGTACTTTTTGGTGACTTCGCAGATACAAACGTCCCACGAGTTGAATTTTGTCTACTCCAATATGCAGACTTGCTTTTACTTTTGGTAGGTGATCTGACGCATTTCGCTGCCTTTTGCGACATCAAATCGTTAATTTCTAAAGTCTTACACGATTGATCTAAAAATGCTCTCAAATCCCCAAACTTTGATATTTCAGATACATCTTGCATTTCAAAGCGTTTGGCGGTATCTGAATCTAACTCGTTACGTTTATTTTTCAACATAAATTAAATGCCACTTTTCCCCTGGTTCAGTCATTACCTGCTTAAATAAATTCCATTTATATTCTTAAATTCTCCAACAATACCCTATATAGTGTACCTGTTCAGTCCGCTTAACATAATTTTAACTCAAATCCACTTTGCTTTTAAAACGAAAATTTATATAGTCAATACTTTGTTTTAGGTATCCGTTAATTTGTTAAACATTCCGATAACGTATAATTGCTTTCTCTTGTGTTTCCCATCTAAAGACTTCCCAAAATAATGGATCCTACTATTATTTGATGGCGTGTTTTCCAGTTTGCTAATCGCGCTTTGATAACGCTAGGATTGCAGTTCGAACTCGTTGTTACTTGAACCAATTTTTAATTTGATTCTGCAGCTTGTACGTTGAAATATTTTCTACATTACTCGTCCCAGTACTTCAAGAGCGATGCACTTTTTTTGTTCGACAACTAGGAGGTATCTTGCGTGTATCGGTGAGTTTTTCCGCGCTTATCCATCCTAATCAGATTCTCCTTTTAGCTCTTAGCTAGAGGCCAAATTGGTTCTTTCTTTATGTAGGCCCAACTGTCCTTTGACGTAGACCAATTGCTTTTGTCTGTAGACCGCTGCTGTAGTTACGGTGGCAGGGTGAATGGATCCTGACTACCGTGGCGTTGCTGTGCTGACTCACCCCCAGCGACTTGCAAGATAAGCATCCCGACGCATAGAGGTATGTGACTCGTTTTCTTTTGTGCACATCGAGGATTATTATTTATCAGCGGTTGATGTTGTGAAACCAGTTCACCATACATGTTTAAAAGCTAGCTTCGCTAGTGCTTCTGGTTATGTTTCTTATTTTTACTACAATTTGTTCTACATTTAATACTTTAATTTAACACACTTGCTATTGAGAAGATCTAAGCATTCTTTTTTCCAATGAGGTTTATTACATGTTAGCTGAGAAATGCGCACTTCGTGGATCCATTATAAAATTTGTCCTTTACAATATAACCTAAATTTAATACTTTTCTTTGTCCATGTGAATCAAGAAATTTTAATTAATTTTTATTGTTAATAGATAATCGTGGGCGACGAGCTTTTTTTGTTTTTTTGGTATGTAGGTGAATCCCTCAATCTCCGCGTTTGGTAGTTAGCCTGGTATTTACGTTTCTTCCTGCTACGTCTAGGTACGTAGCAAACCTTTGTAATATCCAATTGAGAATAACAAATTCAAACAAGTCAATATTTTAAGAACGTTTTAAAGTGAGTTTTCAACGAATGTATTTAACAAAAAAACGTAAATAATCTGACGTAGCAGAGTTCAATTTGAAACCTGTTGCGTACCATTCAAATATCAATTACTATGTTATTTTCATAGTGGTCTACAAGGAATTTTGTAGTTCTTACTACTAACGGCTAAATGTTTAATGGCTTAGCTTCATCATTTATTCTGTTTAACAAAATATGATACTTTTCATAGAATAATTTTCTGATCTTAATCCAAGTACAAAACGGATTGTAATAAGTTTCAATATTTTGAAGTTCCCCATTTATGTTATGATAGTGTCTTCCTTCAGTTTGAGTGACCCTCCATGACCAATCGCCCTAGTCAATGTGACGTATATGATCGCAGCGGATTACATGAAATGTAAAATAGCCGAGTTTACTGCAATCAAAACTGCTTATTGCCTTACAACTGCGCGAGTTTATTTTGTAAAATTTAGTTTATTATTAAGGCGTTTCTATATATTTTTAGTGCACGAGAGAGAATGTTAGTCAGGCATATTTACTACCAAACCCGTGTTTTCTAGCTCATTAAAGGTAACTGTACATAAAGTCATAAATTAACAGATTGAAGATATCTCCCTGGAAACATCTGCACGTAAACATGCCCTTTGTCAATACATGAACTGCAAGATGTACAAAACAAACTCCACCTCATAAAATATGTCTTGTTTATTGTGTTTTTCCTTTCCTACAACAAAAATTTAAATAATTCATGGCTTTTATTGCAGTAGTTTTATACCAAGGGATTAACCACAAGTGGCACAAAAGCCGTCAAAGCAATGGAAACAAAGGATAAACACTCCCGTCATAAATCAAATGTCCAACGCCAAAAATTTGAAGAAGCGCCTGCTTGAGTACAAGTATACTACAAAAGCTCATTACAGTATGCTATTTTGTACGGTTAATTTTATTTTATGTAAATTAAATGCGGCTTCAGCAATAATTGTGCCAACGCGGAAGGTGTAACTCGATTGCCTTATGTCATTTCTAATTTTTTAATAGTATTATCCTTTAGGGGTTGTTTCTGAAGCCCCTACGGATTGCCATTAAATTTTGCTTTTACAGATGCATTACGGGTGGTCTCAGAAATAGTTGTGCCAACGTGGAAGGAATACCTCGATTGGATTCTGCCATTTGTAATTTCTTAAATATTTATCGTTTAACTGGTTTTTGAAGCCCATACGAGTCGCAAGTAAATTTTGCTTTTACAGAAGCATTAAGAACGATCTCACAAGTGTGCAAACGCGGAGGGTGTAACTCGAGTGCCTTCTGGCAATTTGAATTTTTTATATTTTTATCTTTATGGGGTGGTTTTTGAAGCCCCTACGAGTAGCAGCAAGTAAATTTTGTTTTTACGGATGCATTAAAGACAGTCAGAGTAATAGTTGTGTCGACGACGAAGGTGTAACTCGATTACTTCTACAATCGCTCTGCCAATGCTGAAGGTGTAACTGGATTGCATTCTGCCATTTAGATTTTTTATATTTGAATCCTTTAGTGGTAGTTTATAAAACCCCTTTCGGCTCCCAAGTAAATTTTGCTTTTCCACGTGCATTAAGGACGGTTTCAGCAATAGTTGTGCCAACGTAAAAGGTGTACCTCGATTGCCTTCTGCCATTTGTGATTTTTTACATTTGTATCCTTTAGAGGTGGTTTTTGAAGTCCATACGAGTCTCAAATAAATTTTGCTTTTACGGGCGCATTAATTAAGGGTGGTCTCAGCTTTCTGCAATCTCGGACTTTTTACATTTTTATCTTTTAGGGGTGGTTTTTGAAGCCCATATTGGTCGCAAGTAAATTTAGTTTTTGAAGATGCACTAAAGGTGGTCTCAGCAATTGTATAAACGCGGAAGGTATAACTCGATTGCCTTCGACCAATTTGGATTTTTATATTTTGTGGTGTTTGAAGTCTCTACGAGTAGCAAGTAATTTATTTTTTATGGATGCATTAATTTTGTTTTTATGGATGCATTAGGAGCAGTCACAGTAATAGTTGTGTCAACGACAAAGATGAAACTCGATTACTTCTGCAATCGTACTGCCAATGCTGAACGTGTAACTGGATTGCTCTCTGCAATTTCGGATTTTTGTATATTTGTATCCTTTAGGGATAGATCTTGAAACCCACGGTTCGAAGGTAAATTTTGCTCTTACGGATGCATCAAGGGTGGTCTCAGCAATAGTTGTATCAACGTGGAAGGTGTACCTTGCTTGCCTTCTGACATTTGTGACCTTTTAGATTTTTATCCTTTAGAATTGGTTTTTAAAGCACAAACGTGTCGCAAGTAAATTTAGTTTTTGCAGATGCATTAAAGGCGATCTCAGCAATTGCTGTACTAGAGTGGAAGATGTAACTCGATTGCCTTCTGCCAATTTGGATTTTTTATATTTTTATCCTTTAGGGGCGGTTTTTGAAACCCCCCACCGAGTAGCAAGTAAATTTTATTTTTACGGGTGCATTTGGGGCAATCACAGTAATAGTTGTGTCAACGACGAAGGTGTAACACGTTTACTTCTGCAATCGTTCTGCCAATGCTGAAGGTGTAACAAGATTGCCTTATGACATTGCTGGTTTTTATATTTTTACTCTTTAGGGATGGTTTTTAAAGTCCCTACGGATCGGGAGTAAATTTTGTTATTATATATGTACTAAGTACGGTCTTAGTAATCGCTCTGATATGTGGAAAGTCTAGCCCGATTCCCTTCTGCCATTTCTGATTTTTTATATTTTTTATCCTTTATGGAAAAATTTTAAAGCCCTTACGGATCGCAAATAAACTTTGTTTTCACGGACCATTAGGGGCGGTCTCAGCAACAATGTCAACTTGGAAGGTGTAACTCGATTGCGTTCAACCATTTCTGATTTTTTATATTTTTATCCTTAATGGGCAAATTTTGAAGCCCTTACAGATCGCAAGTAAATTTTGTTTTCAGGAATGCATTTTAGGTGCGGTCTCAGCAATAGTTGTGTCAATGCGGAAGGTGTAACTCGATTGCGTTCAGCCATTGCTGAATTTTTATATTTTTATCCTTTAGTGGTGTGTTTGAAGCTCTTACAGATCGCAAGTGAATTTTGTTATTACAGATGAACGTACTAAGCGCTGTCTTAGCAGCAATCGTTCTGCTAATGTGGAAAGTGTAACTCGATTGCCTTCTGCCATTTCTGATTTTTTAATATATTTTTTCGATTATAAGCGGTGTCTGAAGTCCCTACGGGTCGCAACTGAATTCTGTATTTTATAGTAGCATTAAGCGCGGTCATAGAAACCGTTCTGCCAATGTGGAGTTGTGTCCCTCGATTGCCTTCTGCCAATTCCAAATTTTTTACATTTTTTTTCGTTTATGGGCGGTACTTGAAGCCACTACGGGTCGTATATTTTATTTTTTACAGTGGATTAAGCGCGGCCCTACCAATGCGGAAAGTGTAACTCGATTGCCTTCTGTCATTCCTAATTCTTTATATTTTTATCCGTACAGATTTTGAAACTCTTACGGATCGCACGTGAATTATCTTTTACATTTCTTGGCAATCGTTCTGGCAATGTGAAAGGTGTAGCGCGATTACCTTCCGTCATATCTGATTTTTTTATATTTTTTATCATTTATGGGCGGTTTTGAAGCCCTCTACGGATGACAAGTGAATTTTGTGTTTGCAGGTGCGTTAAGCGCAGCGTTTGCAATAGTTGTGTCAATGAACAAGATGTAATTCGATTGCCTTTTGCCATTTCTGCTTTTTTTATATTCTTATCCTTGATGGGTAGATTTGGAGGCCCTACTGGTCGCGAGTGAATTTTGTTTTTACAGATGCATTAAGCGGGGTCTTAGCAAGTTTTCTGCCAAAGTTGAAGGTGTAATTCGTTTCTCTTATGTCATTTCTGATTTTGTATATTTTTATCTTTTAGGGGCGGTTTTTGAAACACCTACAAGTCGGTCGCAGGTGAATTTTATTTTTATAGGTGCATTAAGGGCGGCCTTAGCAATAGTTGTGCCAATGCGGAAGATGTTACTCGATTGTGTTCTGTAATTTTTGTTTTTTTATATATGTATCCTTTGTGGGCAGGTTTTGAAACCCCTGCGGGTCGGTCGCAAGGGTTTCATTTTGTTTTTACAGGTGCATTAAGTGCGGTTTCAGCAATAGTTGTGCCAACGCGGAAGGTGTAACTCGATTGCTTCCTATCATTTCGGATTTTTTTACATTTTTATACTTTAAGGGTGGTTTTTGAAACCCTTACGGATCGCAAATGAATTTTGTTTTTACATGTGCATTAAGTGCGATCTTAGCAATCGTTCTGCCAATGTGGAAGATGTAACTCGACTGCGTTCTACCATTTCAGATTTTCAATATTTTTATCTTTTTTGGGCGGTTTTTGAGGTCCCTTTGAGTCGCAAGTGAATTTGGTTTTTTACAGGTGCATTAAGCTTGGTTTTAGCAATAGTTGTGCCAATGCCGAAGGTGTAACTCGATATGTTCTGCCATTTCTGATTTTTATATTTTTATTCCATATGGATAATTTTTAAGCCCCTAAAGGGTGCAGGTGGATTTTGTTTTTACACGTGCATTAAGCTTGGTTTTAGCAATAGCTGTGCCAATGCGGAAAGTGTAACTCGATATGTTCTGTCATTTCTAATTTTTATATTTTTATCCCATATGGATAATTTTTAAGCACCTACAAGGTGCAGGTGGATTTTGTTTTTACAAATGCATTAAGGGAGATCTTGACAATAGGTGTGCCAACGTCGAAAGTGTAACTTAATTGTGAAAGTCGGCTGCTAACTTCACACTAATAATTAAAATTCAGTTCTCATTCATGTGACTTACAGTTTTAAAAAACAAAAATCTCAGAAAATACAATTATAGTGAAACCTCGCTAGAGCATTGCCCCAATGCAGGCCTTTGTCATGACAAGGACGCAAAGAGATCATTCACCAGAGAGAATAAAAAACAGGAAGCTTTAGTAGTTATATTCACGTCGTGCATTTTTAATTTTGATAAAGTGTTTATTTATACACACCGATATGTACAAAAGTATACACGACTATATAAAGAAATGTGAATATCTAAAGGGCACCCATAAAAGGTTTTCCAGTTATTATCCGATGCATGACATATATTGCTGCAACCTAAATCCGAGGTCAAGAGAGACGGTCATGTTTAATCTTTATGTAAATTAGCTAGAAACGAACGCAGTAAATGACTCTTCAAGTAGGAAGGATGTCCGAATATATTCAAGAAAGTTATCATATTGCTTTTGGCTTTGGTAATACAATCACCCCTCCTATATGGTCTATAAATACAAGGATTTTGAAGCAAAAGGGGCATAGAAAGAAATAGAAAAAAGTTCAATGTATACTTTGAAGCAGCGGCGTTTATAGTGTAGAAAATGTCCACATAAATATCTTAGGAACCTCAGACGAACATCAATTATACTCATTAAATATAATTGTAACACGCTTCCTTTTAGGTTATCAATTTCCGGTATAAAAACGCCTTACCGCATGATTGCAAACTATGGTTTGTGAACTTGGCCTCTTTCATGGAGTATTTCAGCATTTCAATATTTCTTTTGTATAGAAGTTTCTATTATACAGGGTGTCCATCCTTTATACATCGCATACTACTAACCATATAATTCTAAAATCCCTACAAACAAAAATTTTGTTGTGAGTTATTTTGGAAGTTATAAGCGTATGTACATTCTTTCTTTGTATTAGCATGTTTTCAAAAATGTCGGTGTTAATCGTTTAAAAAGGTCGAAAGTTAAATAAAAAAATTTGTTGAAATAAATTTTTCAATACTAATTTTAGGAAAATATTGATATTTTTAAACTTCGATTAAGGCCAGAAACACATTTGGCAACTATAAAAGTACTTACTAATGTAAGTACTTACGTTTGTGGTTTTATTATCACGGCCACGAAAGTTGTTGCGTGTTAAGTGAATTAACCAGTAACGTGCCCCTTTCAATAATTGGATAGCAGTTGCCATTTCATATGTTCATTAAATCTATTATTTTTTGTATTAAGTAGAGTAATTCCCATTGTTTTCTGAATCAGGCCCCGTGTATGTTATAACTTATTATTATCATTATAGGCTTAGAATGATTCGAATAGGTATAAATAGGTTTACATACTACTATCTCTGAGATTTTTTATGGTTCTCGAGGGAAATGATGCAAAACTTTTATTGCACCTAGAATTGACGGAAGTGGTTGTGCTTTTCGGAGTGCCGTTCTCACGAGTCTCTTTATGTAGTGCTCGTTATTTCTCCAATCTATCTTACCTTTCCTGTAGGGCACTACCGTTACCATAGGCAAAAATCGCGTGAAAAATTTGCAGAAGACTGAACCACTCACTGAAAATCCTGAAAGGAGCTCGTTGCTGTGGTGTGAGCTGTAAGTATTATAAGTTTAAAATCTCTATATGGAAATTTGCATTATTCGAACACTAATATTTAATTAAGTAAGGGTCGGTTGCGTAATAAAGTGATCACTCAATTTTGTTATCTTGACATTTTGTGCTAACGTAAAGAACTTCCGTATCTTTTACTCCAAAACCATGTGTACTATCGCAGAGTAAATTAACATGATACTATTACGCTTCAATTGGCTTCACAACGATTTTAGTTAATAATTAATCGTAGGGGACATTTTTGTATAATTAAATAGGGCATTACGCATTATATAAATGCGGGTTTAAGTTCCCAACAATATTTCGAGGAATTAATTATTTTTCGTAGGAATGGAGTATTAATATGACTTCCCACGCTTTCAAATCAATATACGTCGTTGTTTCGACCAATCAGAACCGCTACCCGAAGCTAATGTTGAAAACCAAGCAAGCATGACAATCTACACGTGAATACTGTAGCTTGGGGAACTGTTAGAGTAGTGCTTTATAATGCAGTTAAGTTTACCCGTCGATCCTTTAATCGTACCTGTTTATTCCTGTATGTTGTAGGAAATTCCAACGCACGTCACTGTAATCTGGAATGAATAGGCGTCTATCCCACACAATCTGCAGAAGCAAAGAAAGCAGAACAATACATAGTAGAATTCCAGCGGGGCAAATGCCGCAATACAAGAATTCATTAATTGACTTTACCTTAATTTAATTATTTAGATGGACAAAAGGTAGACTTGATTTAATTAAGTTTCATGCTCATTCTGTAAAGCGAATCGATTAATATTGATTATAAAATTTGTTCAATATTACGCCCTCTGTACGGACAAGCGTTACCTGTTGAATTGACGAATGCTAATACTTTGCTGGATAAGTATGTAGTGAATGTTGAATCTGCAGCTAGAGTATGCGAAACATTACCCGAAAAGTAGACACTCATGTTGAATAACCATTAAAAGATTAGAAAATAGATTGATGGCTACGGATCAATTCGCAACGCTAACACCTGACAGAAGCCGACTGACCAAGAGATGTACAAGTGGATGCTGCAGAGAATGTTTTAGACTTAGAGAATGAAAATCCCAGAATTCCAACGATAGAAATTGAAGACATAAACTGGCGTTCCCGTTCTTCAGCTAATCGAATTATACTCAAAGAGCATTTTCACCATTTTCATTTTATTAAGAACCAGGCTTTTAAGCGTTTTCGAAAGGGATACTACTTTTATATAAAATAAAAGGTTTTATCGCAAGACGAAGCAATCTTTTGAGAAGCGGGCTATTTTAATCAACACAATATGCTTCTATTTGATAAAAAATCCACAAGTGAACTATGGAGCTTCACACCAAAATCGCTTTTCAGTCAGTCAATTGTGGGCAGGTTTTCCAATGGTGCAGACAGTTGACCCTTGCTGCACCACCCTTTTGCATCGTCCTTATAGTCTAAACAGTAAAATCTTGCTCGTACTTTTCCTAGAGTTCTCTTTACGCCAGAATGTCCTCCCAAAAACCCATTATGCAGATGTCCTAAAACCTCCGACGACCACTCTGCTTTTAGAAACCACCACCTGAAGCGAATTCACAAATCCATCTCCATTCTGCACTATCGCACCAAGATCCCATTCTCTACTTTCAGAAAATCCCATTTTGTCCAGGAGGTTTCCAGAGTGCTACTCAACAAGCTAATGTCCTGCAAGGATGGATGTTCTCCTCTGGCTTTCCAACCCAGAGTGTCACCTAAGTCTTTGTCATTCTCCTGTTCCGTTCGCAACCGTACTGGCCATACTGTTATCGTTGATCAATGTACTCCGAGCAACAAGATCACATTTTACCCACGTGACGCGGACGACTATTTTCAGGATAGTACCTGTGCCGTTCAAGTTTCGCCTCGTTCCGCCGACCGCCTCTATTAATTTCAACTCATCATGTTCTTTCATGAGTCACTTACATCAATTCTGCCAGTGTCTAAATCCGTGGTACTGGCATAGTGCCCTCTTTTTCTCAAACTCGTCGGCAGAGTGCCCATCGAATCACCTTTCCTATTCCCTTGCCACAGATTAAATGCATCGCTAGCTTTGCCAACTCGAACTCTAAAGTATGAGCGAACGCATCACATGAAGTCTTTGACCGGGCCAGCCGTGATGCTTGCTCGATTTCCTCGTTCATTATTCCATCAATAAAGGTCTGTACTGTCGCCAACTATTGAAAGCTATCCGGTGCTGTTGGGTAGGGTAGTCTCATCAAGAGAACAATATCTACTTTAAACTCTTTCAAATTTTTCTTACGCTTTTGGTAACGGTTTTGAGCGTGGTATACCTGTTGCAGATGAGTCACCGTACCTCATTTTCTGTCTTGGTGTTAAGACCCCGTAGATTATTTGGTCATGGTCTGGTATGGTCTGCAAAATATTCAAGGTCTCACCTCGTAACGCGACAGTCAATGCGGTTGTTCCATCACCATCGTTCTCTCGCAAAAGCCTTGAATTGTTTAAACTATGTCTGCCAAAGTGGCTTTGCATCAAAAGTGGGTGGTTTTACTCTGAACCTTGACGTCAGTTCACATTCCCCAATATTGCTTGCACTGTTAGGGAAATAATCCGTTCCTTCAATCTCAGTACCTCTTTTTCCATTTTAAATGAGTTTTCTAACAAGTTCTCTAAAAATTCCGCTGGCCAATTCCTTTTTTCCGGCATACAAATAGGAATCGTTCAGAAGTCCTTAATCCCATTCATTACTTGACACCAGTGTAACGAAAACTCTATTTGCAGTTCAATATTTTCGAACTAATTATACAAGCCTTTCAACAACTAGTAGTTACAATAGAATTTGCTAAAGGCTCGCCTAACAATTTATTTTCGAACTCGTACAAGTATTATCATCCAAAACTACGATGTTATTTTCTATATTACTATGGAATAAATACAATTCTAGCCATGCATTAATTATTAGTATATATTATAATTTCTATTTATACCGTCAGTACACAGAAATTTATTCCACATCTTTCAAAGCTTTAAACTAGAACATATCGTTATCAAAACTTATTCAGAACTGCCATTACTAACACTCATCACGGTAATTTATATAAATAGTCAAAACCTTCAGATTATTCTAACATGTATCAGAAATTATGTAAATAAAATTTCAAATGTAACTACTGAAATCTTTTAAATGCAAAGTCATATTTGTCAATCAAGAGATCTCGCGCCGCAGGACCTGTCAATCATCTTTTGTGCACAAACACTTCGTTTACGTTCTAATGTAATTATTTTAGTCACAGGTAAACGAATCGGCGCCACAATAACTTGCTTGGTAACCTATAATATTCAATCACTTCGTCTACATATTTTTGTACGATAAACTGCAATTTGTTTGCAGGCGGAAAGTAATGCTGTAAATTTGATTTTTAAGGATGTATTGTAGTAAAATATGTTTATTTATTGTCAAACGTACGGTGGGCAAGATTTTTCCCGCTTAGGATCTGACAGTCCCACATCTAAATGATTAAAGTGACCAAGTTCAACCAGGTCTTTTAAACCTTGTACTCTACAAAAAGATCAAATATCGGTGCATTTATCTTGTACTTCAAGTATTATTTGCATTAAGGCTGAAAATTTTTAACATAAAACTGTACGTTATATTCCTAAATTTACGTTTTTAATTTTTTTGTTATTGTTATCCAGTCTGAGAAGTTCGCAGTGAGGTTTTCAATAAATCGTTTATCTTGCACTTGCAGTTATTTTAACTGTTTGTAGCGTTACTCGCAGTCAGTTTCTTACGTAAGTCGTTGCTGCAGGTAAAGATCTTCGTTGTAACTCAAAAAACCTGATGTGAACCTAGTTGGCATGGGCATTTTATCGTTATGTAGATAGCAGTCGCCGTTTTCTTCATCGTAGATCAACTGTCACGCATTGTTGAAATCTTTTCGGAAGAAATGTGAAAGCAGCCACTAATCATCCCTGTCAAACTCAAATAAATTCATCGGAAGACCTTGCTGCTCCACAAATTGATGGATACGTAGCACAACAGCAACTCGGCTATTGAATGTAATTCAGCACTGGAAAACGCAAGTAACAACAATCACCAAGCCCCTAATCTCGGCTTCGAACGAAAGCTTTGCAGTCCAATTCCATTTGCTAGGTGTTTCGCACATAGACAAAACAACCAGTTTGTTATGCTTTTTTGCATAAAGCTACAACATATTATTGTATTATTTAGGTTTAGGGGATTTTTTAAAACATTGCATTAGAAAATCTGCATCATGTATCGTAAAGCCGACATATGTAAAAACCACATATAAAGTTGTGGTTCACCCGAATATTCCAGCCTCTTGGCTTATCTTTGTTATGCTAACATGGCAATTCTCGTGGTTTGCACGACGTTGTTCCCAACCAGCGTGCGTCAGGTGCTTTAACCTCTTTTGGAGAAGGTAGACATTTACGTGGGAGAAAAAGTATAACTTGGAACTTGCTTACCGACTTTTATTGAGTGCCGGCGTCTTCGTAGTGCTATCGTATCGACAAGCGATCTCCCCTTTCCTACATCTCCTTATATCGTATCGACACGCCGACCAACGAAGCAACACCAGCAGTTTATGAAGTTACGAGGTAGCCAACCCTGAGAACCTAGATCGTCGTACCAGCAGAAAATACTGGGGTAAGTGTCATTACTAATACGTTCGTGACGTATTTCGTGGCCTCTGGACCCCCCCCCCCTCAGTAAATTTACTGTTATTTGTGCATAACATTTACACCTGTAAGTAACTCTGAATGCGGGGTTTAGTGTTACAAGTTTTATGGAACTAGCACCGCATAATTTAGAGTAACTCCACCTCGTAATTACTAACCTATATCAATCACTAACTCTCAATAATTTATATCACATATAGGTATTTATTTTAACACAAAATTTATTTCACGACTTTATGACTAACATTTTAATCGAAGCTTGAATTCGAACTGAACTAATACCTGTGAACGGACGGTATACGTAAATTGCATATACAAAGTTTCTTTTGTAAACTTAATAAAGTTTTAAGTGAACCATCTTGTAAACTGTCAATCATTGGTCAAAAGTTAGTTCCCAATTACCCTTTATGTACAGATGCTGTTTTTACGATAACGTATATTATTCTGGTCAAGAGCAGAAATTTTCAAAATAAAAATATTGTGGGAGTGTCTAGACTATACCCTATTCACGATAAATATGGGATGACGTCACAATACAAATAAATGCTGGTTGACTTGTTCTATGCCTATTTAATAGTTAGACTTGTATAGTTTTTGTTTATTATGAAATAATTATTAAAAGTTGGCATATTTTAAATTGTAAGGTTATTTTTAAAATACCTTCTTTCTATATGGTAGTGAATTGTGGTAGCAATGCAACTCAAGATGCAGACGTAAGATTTTTCAAGTAATAAAAACAGTGTCTTAAAATTTTGCATCTAAGGATACAGAAAATGTTCCTACACCGCACAAAACTGCCAACTGTAAGATACTAAATCGTAATATCATTAAAGGTTCATAGTTACGTCCACATTATACAATTACTAACACTTTATTACTATTTACGACGTCATCCCGTATATATCGTCAATAGAGTATACTACATTTACTATTTTTAGGTGACGATATGATGACAGAAGCACATTCAACATTTATAACATATTTTGAAATCGGACAAGTAATATATTATATTCAAATTTGTATGAAATATAACTTTTAAATCCATGATTTATAATAATACAGTATCAATATTTAAATTAGTAGTGTAGCATCTATTTTATCTATTTATCTATTTTATTTTGCTTTCAGTTATAAACAACAAAGTAGTCAAATTTATTGTTCTTCAAAATATGTATTGAACTTTCAATATTGGTATAATAACTAATAAAATACATATAGACATTCGTAGAACTCCATATCAAAGTTGCTTCGGCAATTTCAGTTTATCCAATTTCATTTGAATTGATATGCCCCAATGCACATAATTCTTCTCAACTTCTTACCCAAAACCAAATGTTCTCGAAAGAATGTAATCATTTAGGTATAAAGCGAACAAGTTTGGTGCCAATATTGTAACGAGACGTCACTTGGTCTACCATTGATTGGAATACAGCTGAACGTAAACGAGGCATCTGCACCTAAAGAATAATCGATAACCACCCCGTGACATTACATCTTCAGACGGACTTGATTGACATTTTACAAGAGGCTGCATTTAATAACTTTATTAAGCTTACAATAGAAACCTTCTAGAGGTTATTTGCATAATTATAATACGTTCCTAGAATAGTCCAGAATTATTGATTATGTATATAATTCGCCTTCATGAGCACCACTTAGTTTAGTTTCAGTTCAAGAGCCTTGATCTATAAAGACGTAACATGAAATAAATTAGTGATAATACACCGTTTAAATACAAAACTCTATGTGATACAAATTATTGTAGTGATCGATATAATTAATACTTAGTGCTTTCATAGTTAATTATAGTGCTTTGATAATAATTAAGAAGATATCATTGTACGTTTAAGAAGTTAGTATTTGTACTATTAGCGATTAGCTGGAAAGAAAACGTCCTGAGTGAATACATTCGAACGTCACTATAGCTACGTGTAAAAAAAGCTTGTATGAGATCAACTCATAATAAAGAACCGTAGTTATTGCACAAGTGTTTTCGTTACCATATGCTTCACTTTTTAATCAACCACAGGAATTCGGAAACGATGGCTGTGTTTATCTTTTAGAGGTTGTTGTCCGATTATTGCACGTATTATTTGTTTTGTTGATGTTTTATTTAGATTCGCCGGTCATATCAATGAGGAACCGCACTTGTGATGTTGGCTTTCTACAGATTAAAAGAATTACTTGGTAACTGGGTGAGTTGTTATTAATCCTTCTTAATAATTTTTTCCTTATATCTGTTAATGTCGGCTAGACTAAATTTCTCGATTCTTATTAGAATTAATGTGGGTTTTGAAATATAATTTGTTGCAGACAAAACGGTTCAACGAGTGGTCGTAAAATTGAAATAGACGTGAAAGCCTGTAATATAAAGGAGTTAATCCAAGAAGTAGTTAGCATACGTCAACGGCTATTTACTGAAGGAAATAGAATAACATAAACAAATTACACAAAATACATACATACAACAGTTAGTATCAAAATTATAAAAATGAAGTCATCAGCATGTGAAAGTTTCGAGTTCTCGTATCCCATTCTTTTGCCTGTTAACCTCGAAATAATGGGAGTCAAACCGGTTAGTCTCTTTTTGATACCGCTTTAGAGGACGGTTATTCCAAAACGAGCATAGGCTAGGTGAAAAACCAGCACTTATAATATTTTGTTTGTAAAGTAAGTCTTTGTGTATACATTTTTAATGATCAGAAGCTCTATTTAAAACACCAAAAAGAAAGAAAATAATTCTCTGAATTTATCTAATCAACAGGTTCAAAACTCAAATGTAAAAACGTTCTAAGAAGCAACTAATTAGGTACTTCAAACGCACAAGTTTTATAGCTCGATTAAAATTTCCAGTAGAGTTTTATAATAACAGAGTTACGAGGATGGTCCGATAAGTACTTAGCCTACAAAAGAAAAACGAAAATTTTGGAAAGTGGCGATTTATTTCTCAACATAGTCTCCTTTTAGCTCGTATACTTGACCCTGCGGAGAACTTCTTTAACCCGTCTGAAAAATGCGTTTACTCGAGGTCTACAAAGTAGGCCTCCGTGGAGGCGATGACGTTCTCATTCGACTCAAATTTCTGTCTGGCGAGTGATTTTTCAAGTTTGGAAACAAAAAGAAGTCGCAGGGGGCCAAATCTGGAGAATAAGGTGGATGGGGCAGCAGTTCGTAGCCAAATGCGACCAATTTGCCCGTGACGAGGGCGGTTGCGTTTGTTGTCCGGAGTGAACAAACGCGGCATCCATCGCGCCGACAGCTTTCCCATGCCCAAAATTTCATGCAGGATATGATCCACGCGGTCTTTTGAGATGCCTACTGTCTCAGCTATCTCGCGTACCTTCAATCGGCGGCCAGTCAATACGAGATCGTGGATTTTTGTCATGTTATCCACCGTGATAGCCGTTTTCGGGGCACCTAAGCGTGTCTCAACAAAAACTGACGTGCGACCACGTTGAAACTCGTTAAATCAATGTTTGACGGTCACATCAAAGGACAAGAGTCGCCGTACACATTATCCAAGCGCTCTTTGATTTCGCTACGCGATTTCCCTTCCAAAAACAAGAATCGAATCACCGACAGATATTGCTCTTTTTCCATTTTTCTAAAATCCGGGGACACGCCCGCTTCCACACACGATCAAACAAAACTACGAGTCCGATTCGGCTGAAATTTCGGCAGTAGCCGTCTACAAGGAAAATGTACTACACGATAATAAATTTCTCTTGCGATAGTGGCGCCATCAGGCGGTGAGACTAAGTACTTATCGGACCGCTCTCGTATTTGAATAAATTCGAAGAATAATTAACTTAAAAACACACGTGTTAGAAACAAGACAGGCAGATGTAGAATTTCAGAAATTTTTATAATACAGGAGGCTTGTTGGATTCTAAGTAAATTTGGAACACACTGAATGTTTGTGAGGACAGATCTTTTCGAATATAAATTAAAGACAGATGAGTTTTGGCATTTTCTATTAATTTCTTGAGCTTTCAAACGTAATAAAAAAATTTAAACACGTGTAATTTTTAGTTAGCTTATTAGATTTTGCTACAAGTCTAACAATGTAGCAAGTATAAAATTGTTTTTCCAATAACGCAGTTTGTCGAAAAAATAAGTATTAAGTTACGGAATGCTGTTAGTTTAGGCAGTCTATTTTAAAATGGAAAGCAAATTTAAAGTATTGAATGGTACAGATTTACTTTTATATTAAAGAACGATATTCGATGTATGGTTAAAAAATAGAACGAGGGGGATTTATAATATAAAATTATATCAGAAACAGCTGGAACACAGGGTACTGGTTGCATTTGAAACCACAACAAAATCAACACTCGGGTATTATATTAACATCGCGCTTCACGTTATTCGATTTTATTTATAAAGTAAGGATGTTAAACTCTTGATTTTTAATTTCTAAATAGTGAAGTTTTGTGTAGAAGATCATGCATTTCATTTTCAGATGCGACAAGGATAAAGACTTCAGGGAACTCATAACACATTTTATAATTTATTGTACAGGGATTATACTAACGATTGACCAACTACATAATGAGGTGCGGGGTTTCAACAGGTGGATCTTGAAATAGTTAGTATGTTACAGGCGGAAAAGCTACTAAGTATATTATTTTCATTAAAATTATAAAATGGGGGCGGTCTGTAAAACAAAAATTAAAGGGGGTCACCGGCACTAGCTAGCGGAAGGTCGTGGATCATACAGAGGGTTAAAATTTTGCAGATAGGGCTAAATTAATATATAATATACAACAAAAAAATTTGGTACTTACCTTTCATAAATATTGTGGCTTAATGACAATTATCAAGGGCGCCAGACAAGTCGAGAATGTCCAAATGTTCGTGCAAAACCTTGAGAGACTTGTCATCCCAAGGAGGACAATTGTTTCTTTTAATCAATTCTTACCTTTTTGACTACTTATGCAACTTTCATGATAAAAAAATAAAAAACTTATTGGCTTAATCAACGACAAACAAAAACTATTTAATTAACAGAGCAATAAACGTGAACCTCTTACATTCGGAAATTCATTGATTTTAATTTAGAAATTTAGATTAAATGGTTGATATGGAATTCTGATAATTTTTTGTACATGAGTAATTCCTAAATACTTAATATAAAAAAAAACTTATCTTATAAATTTTACACTAAATTAATCCTACGGTTTATGGCCAAAACGTCCTAACACATAAATTAACTACAAATTGGTCATGCTAGCTTAACTATAAAAACTTACTAAAAATCGTCAATTGGTTGATGGCTTGCCTTCCAACGCAGAACAGCTCTTAAATTGGGGGAGAGAATCTCGCTTGTTGCTCTTGTGCCTTCGCAATTATTAAATAATTCAATGGCACACGAACCCGGCAGGATCTTGTTGAGCTTAAATTAACTTGTGCATCACACGCATACAAGCTTTTTATTATATACCTTATATCACTTATAAATCCGCGGACACACGGGCGTAACCCTCGCGAACTGAAAGAGTTAATTACTACTTTCCAATTTCACTATCGCGATACTAAGTGCAATATCATATCTGTGATGCCGGAGAACGCTACCAGCGAACTTCTGTGTCTACGTTTCTTTCTACCTTTTGACAGCGGACAACCCCATTGGAATCTTCCGTCTTTTGACTAAAGCCTTAGGTTATATATTAATTCCTACTCTAACCATTATTTACGTCATATTTCTGTTATCCAATGACTATTAACAGAACCTCCCAAAAACAAGATTTCAGAAACCCAAATCCAACCCCTTTCAAGATGAGGGTCATGGAAAGCAATTATTTTTCTAAGGGTTTAAATATGTTGTATCTTCTTGGAATTTTAATTACTGAATTGTGGACCATACCTATTGGCCACAGTTGTCTGCTATTGACAAAAGACCGGATAGCCGAAATGGATTTTAATACAATGGATGTCTCCAGACTACTTAAAATTACTTGCAATCTTTGAACAAATCAAATTGGAAAATAGTTTGGCTATTTATAATGTTTCGTTTTCTATAACACTTGTCAATCATCGAAATATTAAAAAACTAAGTTTTACAACTGAAAATTGCTTTTCTTTGTTTACGTTAAAAGGTTCTATTCCAATTAAAATTTATCAGATTCGTCAATCTATAACCGACAGCCGCTGGAATTTATAATATTTAAGGGTAAAGCTATTTCTAAACTTGGTCTTTATTATAAGGGATGCTTATTGAAATATAAGGATAATTTATTATGGAATTCTGCCTATAAGTTATACAAGTTATTGAAATTTAATTAATTATTTAATATGATAAAACCTTAACATTTCAAAATAATGATACAAATATTGTTAAAAAAGGAATGAGAACTCAATATTGTAAATATTAACTTGGAAATTCAAATGTTTTAGTTACAAATGTGAAAACAGTTTATTTACACACACGATGTAAACAATTATAATTCAATCAATGCAACGTACATCATACGCCTACACTATGAGAGTCGTTGGCCAAAAACTACCTAACAACAGTTTTTTTTTGTCTAGTAATAAATTTACAATACTATACTAAAAAAGCAGATAATTTTCCTGCAAAATCCAGAATCCCACGAGAAAAATAGATGTAAAAAACCTATACGGCAGATGGAGTCTAATCCAACTACATTTGAGGTCCTAGTTGGTTCACGGACACAACGCGGAAATCTCATAAAAATAATTGTGAGTAAATTCTATATCCATATTTATACACTCAGCATATTTGTTAAATATACCCAAGGATCTCTTTCAGATAATCGCGAAACTAACGTAAATTACTTCGTTCCTGCAGTGATATTAACAACATATCCCTGGTATAGGCCGGGTAATGTTCTCAAAAACTCCGAATCTGATCTGAACTAAGTGATCGGATTTTTCGTACATACATCCACCCCAATTCATAGATCACAACACACTTATCCAATTACGATCAATGCACATGCCTAGAGCATGCTATTTTTAAAAAGTCACGCCCTATGTAGAGGTGATTTGATGTTGTCCCAATAACTATCGCAGCTTTTGGTAATTCTTATATGATTGACAAGTTTATCTTTTATGGTGAATTGTGTAATCCCTTAGGAATTTTACCTCTTTTAGAAATAAATAGCAAAACGGAACTCTTGTATTTTCAAACTGGTGGGTGATGGTCACGTGATGTCTTAACAATACTTACAAGGTCAGTACCTGCAACAAATATACCATTATGATCAACCATTTTACCTGCTTGGCAAATTTGTAAACTTTTCATGTTCTTCTTACCAGTAGCTATACAGAGCAATCTTTGTGAGTGATAACAATTGGAGAAGTTATATTAAAATCATTTTCGAATATTCATTTAATACAAGTGAGTCTCTCACTGGGTGTTTGGCATGAATTTATAGATGAAAATGATTACTGTGATTTAATAATTCCTTTGTGGATATATTTTTGAAATGGCACTTTTCAAAAAACTGCATAACTGAATGTACTCTTATCCTAAGGGTACAATTAGTGTTGTATGAATGAATTTAAATTAAATCCTACTGTATTTGTATTGATAAGTTTTGGCAATTTGTATGATATAATCTTAGAGCAACTGTTTGATTAATTGGCATTACATTATGCAGAAATTTTAGACAATGAATCACAAGATGCTATTGCATGCATTTATAGAAAATATTATTTATTTAGAAGTGTCGTTTTTTAAAAGGTAGAAGCAAGACCAATGGGCGTTTTATACGTTTTATAAACTTCTTAATTTCACAACCGCTAATAAGCATAAAGCAAAAATAAAATATGACTAAATAATTAATTTAAATCGCTATAACTGCGGTGTAGTGCTTCTTTACAAATTCTAACTTACCGCCAAGCCGATACTGTACACACCTCGATTTTGACATTTGCGAATCCTGCTCCTTTGCTTGTTTTGTGTATTTTGTTTAATTTGTCTTTGCTAATAATAATTATACTCTTTCAAGACAACGCTTCGTTATATATTTTGAAATTGTAAGCAAACGTTTTTAAATTTCAAATATTTTTGGAATACTTATTGTTTTATTATAGGTGAATTATGAGCAATTCTAAAAAATTGTTCCTAGCCAAGGTCGTGAGATTATATATGTTTAATGCGCGGGGCGTCTTATAAATTTGTGTATCGACTTACCTCCGCGCTTGTTTTCTTGTTCTAAGTGTCGTTCCTATTCTTCAAGTAAGTGGACTGTATGCGAATTATAGTACGTGTTACTTTTGCACTTTCACTGTGTTTTTTTAGGGGTTTATCGACAAATTTACATTCAGCGGCACTAATGACTAACTCACGTACCGAACGAACGACCGTTTCGCTCCGATATCGATGAGAGAGTGTTTTTGTCACTACCCTTAGTCCAACTTAATTTCCACAAGCACAAAGGAGGTTTTATGACAGGATATAATGGGACAAGGGATGACAGCTTCACTATTTGATTTACAACTATGAATTTACGACTTAAAATTAAACGACAACGTGCGACAAAGAGACCGAACATCCCGCCCACCAAAATAAGTATGAACTAACTTATTTTACATTTAAAAATAATTAGAGCTATTAACTAAGAAACCTAAACCGACAACTTATATAAGTGAATATATGTACATATGCCATTATTAAGTAACTGGCAGTAAACATAGTTTCACCAGAGGACGTTTAATTAACCCTTGGGATGTCTTGACCGTAGCTACCCGAACGATACCATCCCTACCAGGATAGACATCCACTACTCTTCCTAAACGCCACTGTAGAGGGGGGTTATTTTCTTCCTTTAAGAGGACAAGCGAATCAATAGGCAGGGTAGCGGAATTCCTAGACCACTTATCTTTTTGTTGCAACGTGTGCAAGTATTCAGCACTCCATTTTTTCCAAAACCCTTGTTGCATTTGCTGTAACAGTTGCCAGCGATTTAAATAAGAGGGGTTTATGGACAGCAAATCCGGGTCTGGTAACACCGAGACTGGTTCAACATTAAGAAAATGACCCGGGGTCAAATATGAAAAGTCATGCGGTTCGCAACTCAGTGCGCATAGTGGACGTGAGTTGAAAATCGTTTCGATTTTAATCAATACCGTCGAGAATTCTTCAAACGACAAAATTTGTTCACCGATAATTCTTTTTAAATGCGATTTTACCGATTTAATCCCGGCCTCCCACAACCCACCAAAATGAGAAGCAGCAGGAGGATTAAACACAAATTCGATTCCCTCAACGCCTGCCGAATGGCGCATCAATTGAGAGATCTCACGAGAGGCCCCAACGAAATTAGTACCATTGTCACAATGGATTTGACTACATTTGCCTTGGAGCAATAAATCGGCGCAAAGCACCCAAGTAAGCGTCTGTCGATAAGTTAGACACTAGTTCCAAATGGATGGCTTTGGTGCTGAAACAAATAAATAAACAAATTTACGCCTTCAATGATTTTGCGCCACGACATCGACTCATCGTGACAGAGAAAAGTCCACTACAGTCGACTCCCGTATGTAAAAACGCCTTACCTGGAGTTAACCTAGAAGCTGGTAAATCCCCCATGGGAGGGCATAAAGCCACGGTGTTTACACGAAAACATCGAATGCAGGATTTCAAACATTGCCGAATAGCCCT
This sequence comes from Platerodrilus igneus, assembly GCA_036346225.1. NCBI lineage: Eukaryota > Metazoa > Arthropoda > Insecta > Coleoptera > Lycidae > Platerodrilus > Platerodrilus igneus. The sequence continues at coordinate 712,690 of JARFIW010000828.1, forward strand.
CTTGGCGGACAAGATCCAATAATTTTGAGTTAATAAAAATTGAGTTGTTCGATTTCCAGGATGTAAATGGCTTTCATGACAATCTAATATAATAATTTCAGTCAACCGATGCGACCAAGAAAGCAAAATTGGAAATTTTGCATCATGAATTACGCAGGCGACCGCCCACCCTCAACAAATCACTACTATCTAGAAACGGACTAAGGCTACGAAGTTGTTTAGTAACAAGTTTTCCAGTTTTGATATTTGCAATGTCTTGGGCAAAAACATAATCCTACAAATTTTCTGCAGTTTTGAAAATTTATCCAACAACAAATCTAAGAAATTCTTATACATAACGACTGTTAACGAAAGAGTACGATATTCGACGTGCATCTGAGACGAGTCGAAAAGTTTTGGCCATTCTTCGCTACGACACACTAACCAAGAAGGTCCTGTCCACCATTTAGATGATGAACCAACTCTGAAGCCAAAAGTCTACGTGAGGCACAATCCGCAGGGTTCTTGAATATGCGAAATGCGATTGCTAACGAATGTCTTCCGCTTATGCGAGGAAGACCTAATCCAAGATAAAACAACAGTAGAATATTACTAAATGATAAACTATCTGTATACGTATTTTTGACAAAATCTACTAAATCTGCCAAGAGTACTGCAGCACACAATTCGAGACGGGGCAATGAAACGCGATTAGTAGGAGCAACCTTCGATTTTGCGCATACTAATGCCATGTAATATTACCTTCTAAATCGAACGAACGAACGTAGACGACATCTGCATACCCGGCTTCAGAAGCATCACAGAATCCATGCAACTCCACCTTTTTAAAGTTATTACATACGATGCGACGCGAAATCTCAATATTCGAAAACGCGGGCAATTCACCAAAAAAAGTTTCCATTTTTGTACGACTTCCCATAGAGGCTCTTGCTCCCAACCGAGGCCTAAAAGCCAAAGATCTTGAACTAAACGTTTAGGGAAAAGTACTAAAGGCGCTATTAAACCGAGAGGATCAAAAATTTTTGCGATATCCGACAAAATATTACGCTTAGTACAAGTGCGCTCTTCAGCGTCCAAGTTGTATAAAAATACATCTGTAAGAGCGTGCCACGCAAAACCCAAAATTTTTATTGAACCACTATCTTTATCTTGAAATGTAATTGCTTCCGAGCTGGAGAAGGACGCCTTTAAGTTGGACATCACTTCCGGACAATTACTATTCCATTTTCTTAATTGAAAACCACCACTACTGCAAATACTATTCAACTCAATAATTAATTGATTGGCAGCTTCAATCGAATTGCCAGTGAGTAAGTCATCAACATAGGTATCGCTCGCCAATACCGATGACGCGAAAGGAAAATTAATAGATTCTAACCTTGCCAATTCTTGAACAGTATGCAAGGCCAAAAAAGGCGACGACGAAACTCCATAAGTCACAGTATTTAATTTAAAGTCCATAATAGGATCTGACAGAGAAAATCTCCAGACGATACGTTGATAATCACGATGAGTATCTTTAACCAAAATCTGCCGATACATTTGTTTAATATCAGCCGTAATTACGATAGGATGTACACGAAAGTGCAATAACAAAACTGCAATGTCTTTTTGTAAAGCAGGTCCAATAGCCAAGCTATCATTTAACGAATTTCCAGATTGATCCGGACACGAAGCATCGAAAACCACACGCAATTTGGTGGTAGTACTATCACGCTTATGTACAGCATGATGGAGAATGTAATACATTTTCTCATGAACCGACAAATTTTCAGGCAATTCCACTTGAACAATGTGACCGCTTTTCAAATAATCCTCCATAAATTTTTATAATCCGAATACAATTCAGGATTTTTGAGCAAACGATGTTCTAATGACAAAAATCTTTTAATACAAATCGATCTCGTACCCACGAATGAGGGTTCAGAAGTTTTAAAGGGCAAGGACACTACAAAACGACCGTCCTTGTTACGTCTATAATTTTCCACAAATTCCTTTTCACACTTTTCTTCTTCAGGGGAAATGTGTTACTTGAAGGGAATATTTTCTAATTCCCAAAATCGACGAATGTCGCTGTCTAAGGGGCTCAACGAAAGCACATAACGACGTAATAGAATTATTCGGGGAAACGACCTTTCCCGTTAAAACCCAACCAAAGGTTGTTTTAATAGCAACTGGCTCATTAGCGGCACCCCAACGAAACTCGTTCAACGAAACCTGAGCAAAGATTTCCGCTCCGAGCAGCATGCCAATCTTACCAGGAATATTAAAATTAGGATCAGCTAAGGCCAAACCTCGAGTATGCGACCATTCCTTGACCCCTATAGACGACAAAGGGAATTGATTACAAATGTTAGGTAAAATATAACAATCAATTTCATATGCTGGAGACCTTGCTCCCGAGGAGATGACTACACACGATAGTGTACCAGATACCAACGACGAATTCAAGCCAAGTCCTTGAACAGTGACATTGGCTCTCCGTTTCTTTAAACCTAATTTCTGACGGCACCTTTCAGTCATAAAACTTTCCATGGATCCGTTATCTAAAATTACACAAACAGGTTGCAATTTTCCTGTATAATCGAGCACCGACACCATTGCCGTAGCTAACAGCGTGGCTGTATGCTCTAATGACTTAGAAATTAACGAGCAAGTGGCAGGTTGTTCATGCACTATCGCAGCCGACAGATTTTCTTCACTAGGTCTACTAGTAGAAGTCTAGTCGCCGCTCTCCGAGAAGACGCTGACCTTTGACGATGAGTTTGTCTGCGTGGAGACATCGATTTTTCTCGTTTATCAAAGTGAAGTAACGAATTGTGCGACTGATGACATTTTCTACACGACCAATCTAACTTACAATTTTTCATCGAATGTGAAGTATTTAAACATTTAATACAAAGGTTTTTAACCTTTACCACCTTAAATCTTTCTTGAGGGGGTTTATCGAGAAACTGCTTACATCTATAAATAGGATGCACAGCTTAACATAAACTACAATTTTTACAATCATTGATGGTACCAACTAAAGAAGTTTTAGCCGAAGTGCTAAGGAATTTTCCCTTTTGTTTCACGGAATCTCAAGATTTTAAGCATGTTCCTAAAGCAATGTCATTTAATTCCAACACTTTACATTGTTTTTCAATGTACGACCTTAAATTTTTGAACGAGAGAATCTCGTCACTATTTTCTAATTCGAAACTCTTTAAAACGTTTGTATCTAATTTTTTGATAACAGATTAAACAACATGAAATCTAATAAATCTATTTCCATCTGCGTTAACGCGAATATATTTTCATCAAAACAACTAATTAATTGCAGGAGTTCCGTGTGCGAGTCTGAGGAACTGACCTTAGAGCATTTTTCGAGAGCATTCAAATATGTTGAAAGTAATAACCTCTTAGACTGAAAACGATTAATAATGATTTTATACGCTTCATCATATGCACATTCGTTTAATGGCAAATGTTTTATTAACACACGCGACGGCTCATCTAGTGTATCAACGAGATAGCAAAATTTTTCCACAGGGGACAAACCGACATTATCATGAATCAATCGCTTATAAACTGCGTGATAACTCTCAAAATCCGAAATGCGTCCCGAAAATCGCGGGACAGAAAGGTGTTTCAAGTAATCCCACTATTTAGCGACAAAGAATTATTCATATTATCCACCTGCGACTTATTTTCTACCCGATCTAATTCGCATTGTTCAGCGATAATACGAGTATCTAATAGATAATCATCGATTTTCACCCTAAGGGTCGAGAATTCATCCAATTGTTCACTCTCTTCATCAAACAAAATATCCTTGCAAAAAGACTTCAATGAGTTTCAATTTGCCCGACACTTTTAATCGATGCTCTAATTAAAGCAATCGATACATTTTCCGGTTGATTAATTTTACTGTATATATATGATCCAACCTTTTAACTACAAATCTAGCTTCAAGAATAGCTTTATCAATTGATATAACCATATCTGATTAATGATTAATGAACGACAATAAAAATGAATGTAAAAACAATGCGTACTCAAATACGCTACAACTAATTAATCTACGAAATTAAATTATTAATGAACAAATGCAACTAATTACAGTGCTCGCCCGACAAAACTTTTAACGTTTCAAATAAATACCAATAACCGCTTTGTTCACGCGCGGGGGGTCTTATAAATTTATACATCGACTTACCTCTGCGGTGTTTTGTTATTCTAAGCTGCAGTTCCTATTCTTTCAACCAAGTGGACTGTATGCGAATTGAGTCTGTGTTACATTACACTTGCACTGTGTTTTTTAGGGGTTTAACAACTAAAGTCTGCGGCACTTGACTAACTTACGGTACCGAACGAAGAAACCGACGACCGTTCTGCTTCAATATTCATAAGAAAGTGTTTTTTCACTACTCTGTCCAACTTATTCACACATGCAGAAGGAATTTTTATGGCAGGATATAAGGGAACAAGGGATGACAGTTTTACTATTAGATTTACGACTACAAATTTAAATAACTTAAAATTAACCACGCGAACGTGCGACAAAGAGACCGAACACGCTTTGTTATACAAGTTGGATGAACCCGATGGTTCCTCGAACTTGACGACGAAAAATAAGGTAAGGGTTTAACAATACAATAACCCTCATAAATTTAGTTTACCTAAAGTAAACTGTTCGACAACTAATCTTTGCGACAAAGGATAAGGGATATATTGTAAAATCTACCGTTACGACCAAATGTTTCTACCATTAAATGTGTAAGCAGGATGTTAGTTTCCTTGTAACACGTTCAAACATAATCAAAACTACGACAATGATTAAATTAAAGTATAAATGAGGAGCGAAAGGATAGGAACTAATTAATTAATTAACTAATCCGGCGTACGAAAGCCAAGTTTATTGCGCGTGGCGTCTTATAAATTTGTTTATCGACTTACCTCCGCGCTTGTTTTATTGTTCTAAGTGTCGTTCCTATTCTTCAAATAAGTGGACCGTATGCAAATTATAGTGTGTTACTTTTGCACTTTCACTGTGTTTTTTGGGAATTTATCGACAAATTTACATTCAGCGGCACTAATGACTAACTCCCGTACCGAACGAACGACCTTTTCGCTCGGATATCGATGAGAGAGTGTTTTTGTCACTACCCTTAGTCCAACTTAATTTCCCCAAGCACAAAGGAGGTTTTATGACAGGAAATAACGGGACAAGGGATGATAGCTTTACTATTTGATTTACAACTATGAATTTACGACTTAAAATTAAACACAACAACGTGCGACAAAGAGACCGAACAGGTTAAGTCCCTAATTCCGTGGAGAGGCAGGTTAAAGTTTCGCCAGTACATTCCTAACAAGGCCGCTGAATATGGCATCATAATCTTCAAACTGTGTTTAGAAAAAGGTTACACGTGGAATCTTGAAATTTATTATGGTAAGTCCAAAAATGAAGAAGCCGGAGTTTCTGATAATACTATTATGGATTTGGTGAAAAATCTTTTGGGTGAAGGTCGAACTGTATATACGGATAATTATTACACCAGTGTCCGTATGGCCTATCGTTTGAGACAAAACAACACGCATTTGGTTGGGACCCTTAGATTAAACAGGAAACATTTGCCGTCAGATGTCATGTCTGCCAAACTCAAAAGAGGACAGCAACGCACGTTAAAGATCCCTACCTTGCTTGGAACAGCAAGGGTTCGGCAAAATTCAAAATTTTCCAGGTTAAAAAAACTCGCTTCCTGGCCAATGTAGTGCCTTCGGGTGGAGCATTGGAAAATCACATGTAGGGGTAAATCCTCCATTGTCATTAGTGACTAAATGGCCACCTATTATTCTACGTTACGGCGATGCACGAAGGAGTACAGAAAACTCATGTTCGGGATTATCGGGGGGGAAGCTTGGTTAACGCACATTTCCTGTACAATGCGTACTCAATCCGTAAAAAGCTTACTATAACTGAATTTCTTGAGCAAGTTATATCGTCAATGGTCCCTTAACTTTCAGGATGCACTGCTTTTCGATCAAGAAAGGAAACAGAGGCTAAACATTATTTGCTGACAAATATACAATATACAAGATGGCAAGAAAATCCGGGGCCGTTGCACAGAGTGTTATAAAGTGTGTGGCAGGGAGCAAAGTTGTAAGAGCTTCTCAAGTAAACACAAAATGTTCAGTGTGTAATATCATTATTTGTAGAAGCTGCTTCAATAAGACTCACTAATATGTTTATTTTAATATTTTTCTTATGAATATGCACGTTTGTGTTGCATTAAATTTCTATACGAATTCATGTAATGCCATAGATTAGACATTCATTTTAGAATTTTTTTGTTGTAGTTGTTTTCTTGTCCATCCATTACTGGAGGCCAAACTCAAATACACAGAACTATTTGACAGGGTCCATGCTTGCCTTTCTGCATATAAAATATATTAAGACCATGTGCATTTAAGATACACAACATCTAGAACACAGGAGGTCGAGTGTATTTCTTTGATACACAATGTATCAGACAGTTTATAAAAAAAAATGGGCTATTTAAACGACCTTGAGACGCTCACATTACGAATAGTCGTATTATTTTCAGCCTTACAGTCACTTTATTGGATTGACAAATGGTTCCTGTACTTACTGTGTTTTTACAAATGAAGGTATGTATTCTAACCCCCTAGGCTTGGGTCGTCCTGTATAAACCATTCAGAAATGGAATTATAACACAACATACTCTGATCCTGACTAAAATTGTTTAAAATCATCACTTAAAATTTTTAAAAGGCTCAAAGGGTTGGATGCACATTTACTTGGTTTCGAGATGACAATTTACAAACGTGTTTATTGTGCTTAAAGATATGGCATCTTTTATTTAAGATAGCGTGTACCTTTTCGGTCAATAAGCCTATTATTATAGAGGCGCCGGCCATCTGCTGGTACTTTCCATATATTTATAAAGAACTATTGTGTTCTAAAATTCCCTTTATAGGGATTACATTGCTCGAGTTAAACCTTTTTATGTATATTATTTTAATTTGCCATACATAAGGGTGACAGAATTTTGAGTGGTGTCAATAATTTATTCTTTGAGATTACCTTTAAACATTTGAATTGACTTAATTACATGACATTAGTTTTTATGTGTTTAAAATTCAGACCTTAAATTTTGTAAATAGATTTGAAACTCTGAGCTGAAGTTATTGTTTTGGATGTAAATAAATTAACGAGGAAAAACTCTGGGCCAATCGTGGAAGTTTTGATTTTATAGGAAAATCAATGTGTGCTGTAGTATAAACATTTCATTTTGAAAAGAATCCAACATTTGACAGATTGCGCAGAAATGTAATATCAGTGGCGAGAGTTACTTCGGTGATGGTTGGGAGAGTGCGCTTTTTATTAGTTCGATTAGTTCAAGCATTCAACAGAGTAATAGACAGAATTTAGTGACATGATATAGTTATCGTATGCTGATAGTATAAATGAAAAATAATTATATATAATGAAGTCTTCCAAACCGATTTTTGTTATGTAAGCACGGCGACCTTGGGTTCCTCTTACAGTGAAATCCCTCTACAAACCGGATATAACAAATGTCATAAACAGGTCACTCAAATTCTATGAGAAAACCCCTTCAAAGAGGAGAAAACGCGAAAAATCAAAATGTTCCAATATTTAATTTCTCTACCATGTATAAAAATAAGTGTATTTCATTACCATTAAAATACAAAGCCATTCATTTCATTCGTGTCATTACAAAACATAAAAGAAACCCTTATTATGTAATTAAATTATGTGTATTGATTCCAGCCGTGTGTATAACTGATTATACTTGAGAGATACCTTAAAAACGCGCTTCATTTTTAAGATATAAATACAGTCATTCATTTCATTACCATTCAAATAAAAAACATATTTGGGTGTGTAAATTTTAAAAATATTCATTCTTATCAAGATACCTTAAAATGCGTTTTGAAATACTAGAAATAACTTAAATTTAAGCTATCTTCTTTAAAATATGCATACGTACCCTGTTAGGATACAAATCAATGCAAATCTTATTGTATTTACAATCATTAAGAATGCAATTGCAAGCTTTCATTAATTATGAAATCAATTTCCGTGTGTAGATAAAATACATTCTTTCTTGTTAAACATAACACTTTAATCTTTAAAATAAAACGTAATCCGCTGCATTACTGAAAATAAAATAGTGTCCGTTTATGCATTTTCATTTAATACACAAGCCATTCAATTTTATTGCATTAAACAATATTAATTGAATGCATCTGCGTTAATACAAAGCATAAAACAAAGCCATTGTTATTAAAATAAATCCCGTGTATGTATACTGCTACGATATCGCCCAATTCCAGGTATATTTAACGCTCAGTTATACCCTGACCGCCAACTCTGGGCCTCTAAAATACCTAAATTCGTTTTAAAATCAACACAATAAATTTATGCCTCGAAAAGCTCAGTTATACCCTGCACACAGTGAACATCGATATGATAACAGAGAATATTTTACCCACCCCTTTAACACTTCATATACCTGAATAAGACAAAGGAAATTCACTAAATTTTGTATAATAGGCTAAATAAAATGTACAAATTATAACTCTACGTCTTTGTAATATCATTAGCTATAAAAACTTTTAAATCAAATGAAAATAAATATTCTTATTAAATTTGTTCACTACCAAAATTTTAAGCAATTAAAGACAGCAAAAATAATTATGTTTTATATTGAAAGCTTCGTTGAACGTTAAAAAAAAACTATTCCCCTTTTAACGTAATTTTTACGTATTAACTAAAGCTGTTTTTTTATGACCTTCTACAGAAAAAGTTACCTATATTACATGTGAGTTTTATGCATTGAAATATGACATGCAACATGCAAGAAATTATAAAATTAAATTCTGATCTTGTATCTTTTTGTTAGCCCATGCGGAAGCTTATTAAACCAGATTGATTGCTAGTTCCAGTCGTTGACCCTTAGCTTGGCTTTTAACTCGGTGATTCCGTTTTCCACTAACTTGTAACGTTCTTTAGTGAATTCTCTAGTTGCTTATTTAATTTAACATCATCACTTGGATAATTAATTAGACCTTTACTTAGATAGTTTCTTAGAACATTACTTGGATAATTGCTTACAGCCCTAAGTTAATAAATGGTAAAGATTATGTTTACATTAATTAAATTTAGACTTACGTTTTTAGTACTAACGGCAGATTTTCACTAACTCGTAATTCACGCACTTATACTATTTTTTTATTTGAATTAAAGTCACTTTTGACTTCACTTAATTTCAGATTCACGTAATAAATTCGTTTAGAATAGTACAGACGTACGTCATTAAAGGAATGAATGCATTTTATCAGTTTATGTTCCTTATATAGAACAAGCTCGTTCCCTCCTATCTTTTAACCTGTGGGGGGTTTATTCAAAATTGCTTACTCTATGCATTTAACTTTGCACGTAGACATAATTTTGTATTGGGATTTGTTAACAAGTGTTTAATTTTGGGGTTCCGCCATTATAAAAAAAATTATTAAACCAACTGATCAGATTCGTTTAAAATCCAATTTTAAAAAGTGAACATTAAGTTATCCATCTTATGTTGACAATTTCTGTACATAATAAATAGTTATTTAAGGAGTTACAGGTAAATAAAAATTAAGATTAAAGTGTGTTGATCCTGGTTATAAAAGAGACTTTGGACTCTAATTTAGTGAGTGATTACTCAGAAATTATATTTTGTTAGATTTAAGATATTGTTTGTAAGACAAATTTTTGGACCCTATTCTAGATTTTAATATTTGTATGAGAGTGTTATATGTAAGATATTATTTGTTAGATAAAAGCTGTTGTGGATGTAGTGTTGTTATTTAAAAGATTGTTAAAGAACATTTCGTGTCAGTATAAGTTTGATGTCAAATTCGAGTGATTTCATTTAAATTGAGCTAGCAAAATAATTAAGGCAACTCTTTTATTAACCACTTCAGACCACATCATGTTTTATTTACTCCTAAAGTCGAGCATCTTCAGTCCGCAGCACTTTTATCGACGCCCAACCTGGGGCTGACAATAGGACGCCATCTTAGTCTATAAGCGCTAAATCACAACTCAAAGTAGTTAATTATAAAGGAGCAAGTTTTTATTAAGAGAGTTTGGTATTTGAAAATACGCTATATATTAGTGAAATTGATGAACATCCTATGCACATTTTTCATTCGCTTAGAATCTAAAGTTATTAATAATTATAAAGTAGCAAACCTTTAAGAGCGTTTTGTATTTGAAAATTGGCCTTATTTTAGCGAAATTGATGAACATTTTATACATACGAGCCAGAAAATAAACGCCGGTCGTGTTTGGGTATTCAAAAGTGAAGAAAAGACGACAACAGTAATCGGTTCTCGAGGTGTCTCCAAATGGTCGCAACATTTATCTCGAAAGCAGGTCATGTAGTAACAATTCCTCTACAAGATCAAAGAGCTGTTACTGTCGATTGGTAAACAACCATTTGTTTGTCACAAGTCATCGCGGGGCTGCGAAAAACCAACCCCAAACGACGAATCATTCTCCACCAAGACAATGCAAGTTCGCATACAGCTCGCAAGACAATTGAAATTTTAATGCAACAAAATGTCGAAGCGTTAGATCGTTCTCAGTACAATTCCGATCACAACGATTTCTATACCTTTCCGAAAACTCAAGGACGGACTGCGTGGTTAAAGGTTCCAGTCGTCAGAAGAAGCAATCGATGCCTTCAAAAATGCAATTTTGACTGTACCAACAAACGAGTAAACTAACCGCTTCCAGAGTTGATTCGAGCGCATGCAAAAGTGCATATTTAACTTCATGGAGAATACTTCGAAAAACAATAAAGTCTTTAAAAGTTATTTGCTGTTTTATTCAAGCTCTATATGCAAAATTTAAAATACAACTCTCGTACATCCAAACCCTTACAACACGACGCAAGACTTTAAACGTGAATGACGGTACACGTGCGCACCTGATGAAACTTTATTTTTCGTTTGTTTGTACCCTCACCTTGGGGTGCATGAATGGCTAATGAGAGATAGTCATGGATCTTCAAAGATATACTTTATACAACACTCTATAGAAACTAATATTAGAACAACACTAAATAGGGCGCCACGAAGACCTAGTCTCATAAAAAACAAGATGTACTCTAAGGGAGAACTTGGAAACCATCACAGAAAAATATCGCGTTCGCTGTGTGAACACGGTTATCAAAAAAAAGTGCGTAGCACTTGTAATACAACAATATAGTTAAAGCAAAGACAGGACATACAAGGTGTACTCTTATCACCTTGCAAATTGAAAAAGAAACAACATATAAACGCTGGAGAAATACTCTTTGGTGGCTATGGCAAACCACACTATTGAAGCTACTTGAGGAATACTGTAAGACGAGACTACGAAAAAGCTTGGCGTTTTAAACTCTTACTAATATAAAGATATTACTGACCAAACCTGATAAAAACACTATAAAATTGACCACCTACTTAGAAATATAAATCAAAGAATTGCATTAAGTTTCCCCATTTTTGTACACATTTGTCCAAAACAAAACATTTTAAATTTAGTTTAAGTTATTCGTTTAATAAATCGGTATTCGTTTTTATGTTTAATAATTTCATTTACAAAATATACAACAAATATTCATAAAAAACAAAAGCTTTCAGAAAACGGCAGCAGATTTTTTTAATAGCGTACTTTTCTTACGAAATCCATATGAAAACAGTATTTTTTTATACAACAACATTTAACGTCTTTTGATATCCGGATCTGTATATGCAGGCTCACAACAATACTGCAAATTTCTGAGCCACAGGTTAAACGTCAGTTCAAAGTTAAACAATTCCTTAAAATATGACACAAAAAGCTATACTATATCATAACCAATGGTATGAATCCTCTTCATTATTTACTAAAGTTTCAGGTATACATTTTTAATAATAATTCGCTTAGCCTGTGCAATGCAAACCGATTTTAGGTTATAAGTATCACTTGAAACGTATACATTAATACATAAAGTAGAACTTCTTATTGCATCATAATATAAACAAGTATTTGTTAGGTTAACTCGACGTATAAATATTGACTTCCTTATCAAACTTCAAAACGAATAGGTCGCCGGACAACATGTATAAAGTTAATCGCTTACCCTGAATTGTGGAACAAAAGTTGAAAGTCACAATGCAACACGACGGAGCCATATGTTTCGAATTGAAGCAAGCAAACTTCTTACAGAAATTTTACGGAACTGCAAATTACCAAGGAATTAAATACTTATGCTGTTTTCCTTTATTCTTGAAGATAACTTCCTAATTCAATCTATTATTCGTCTTCCACAAACCAATAAACACAAACGAGGTAATGCAGGACGCCATATTTATCCATGAGGAGCCGACCTCGTGGCACAATAATCTTCTTAAAACTATCCCTCAAAAAAGCGTTAACAGAGAGCCAAACGGTAATAGCGATACGCATATCGCTTGATAGATATTTATCAAAACCCATTTTAGTTGTATTAAGAACCAAAAGCGAATGCCTGAGTTGACGAACAAACGAAACGAGCTTACGTTGCTGTCATACAGGGCAAAGTTCAAACAACCATATGATAAAGCATCAATCTTAATTATTCATTTTAAATAATTCTCAACTCCTAATGGATTATATTGTATACGCTTGAATAGTAATTAATATCAAGAAATGAATTACTGAATTAAATAATTGGTACACTAAATTTAGTAAACCAAAGAATGTATGTATTTATAAATCAAGTCAAAAATATATGTTACAGTGCAAATACATACACAAACGGGCGCGCGACAACAACATTTAAGCTCTCATTCTTATGAGGTCGTATTTTTCTAAAGAATGCTCGCTTAAGTGGTCTGATCGGGAATCGAACCTGGTACCTTGGGATTAGTAGTCGCACGCGAACCTATTAATGCACGGAATCACTGTTAGGCGATTGCGTATAATGGAGAATGAATTTGCAAGTAAGTAGAGCAAAAAAGACAAAACAATATGTGTGTGTATATTGACGTGATAAAGGGGCACGAGAGGTCATTGAAAATTCTATAAATAAAACCCGTCCAAAGAAAAGGAAACCGGAAAAATTGCAATTTCCAAATATTCATTGTTCTACCCTGTATAAAAATAAGCGTATTGCATGTACAATGTCGTTAAATTCAATCGCGTTAATAAAAATCATATTTTTCCGTGTGTGTAAATAAAGCCTACTTAATAAAAACGAGTGTCATTCTAAGGTATAAACTAAAAAGCCATTTAAAATATCTGGGAAAAAACCATATCAATCGTATTGCATTTAGCAATTTCAAGCTTTAATTGATTATGTAATTGTACTAAAATCTGCATTTTTATTAGCATGCAAAGCAATTACAAGCTTGAATTATTTATGTAATAATTTTTCTGTGTAAAATATGCATAAGAATACGTTTCATTTACAGAACAAGCAAATCTTTTTGCATTTACAATTGTTAAGAATACAAATTCACGAAAATCTTGCATTTGCAAAGCATAAAATAATTATGCTTTCAAAATATTAAACTGACTCCCGTGTGTAGATCATTTTTAAGTTCATTTTAAGAATTTTTGAATAAAACCATATTCTAGAATTTCCGGGTACTCTATTAATAAACAAATACATCATCAATTACTAAGAAATGTTTTTAAAAACCATTAATAGCCAATTATGAATAAAAGCCTTATTCGAGGAACTCGTGCGAATATTAAAATGCAATACAATAAAATTGAGATAGATAAGAATTATATTTATAGCCTTACGCATTTAAATAAGACGGAATGAGACGCAACCATTAATCTCGTGCATTAGACAAGCATAAATAATACGTTTTGCAGTGCTCTTCCATACAAGAGCTAATCTAAAGTTAAAAATACAAGATGCACTTTTGCAAACTAATAAACTGATATAGCAATTTGTAAAACTTGAAATTGTACACTTACCTGCTTTTCTAACTTTGCCTGGCTAGCTCAACGGAATTGACACAGTTTTCAAAATGAAATCAAATACAGCAATATCACAAAGCATTTATAGAGTATGAAATATTTTCTCCCATACGAAAGCATATAGAACATTTACAACATCGTAAAGTGTATTAAGATTGATAACCTGGAATGGAGTTCCATCCTAGTCTATGATCTGCATCCCCCTTCTGTGTCCGCTTTGCTTATTGATATGCCGGCTCCATATAAGAATCGCCTCCCATAAATCACTTCCAATTAAAATCGTACCAAATCGGAATATGTCCAAATTAGAATACGTTCATTTTTAAATTATCTCCAAAATTAGAGTATGTTCAAAGTTAGAAGTCCCAAATTAAAGTCTTCTCGATTAAATATCCCAAATTAAAGCCATCTCAATCAAATATGTCCCAAATTACAGCCCAAATTAAAGTCGTCTCATTTAAATATGTCCCAAATTAAAGCCCCGTTTCATTAATATTAGAAATGAATTTAATTAAGTTGTTTAACTTACGTCTATCTATAGATCGGTTTATTTTTCGTTGTACAAATTCTCGCACTTTTAACTCTGTTTTGATTTATACATCACTAGTTACGTAAATTTTTAACACCTTTGAACATAGTCGTTGCTCAGTTTGAAAATAGACTAAAATGTCGTTCCGTTACTATCGTATATATAAGCCCTTGCTCCAATTGTTTTCATTGGCTTGTTTACACTCTAGGCTGATACTTTTGTCTTATGTCGCATAACTCGGGATTTTTACAAATTACTTAGTTTAAATCTTCGATGCATGCTCTGTTCGCCACGTCCGCATCCAGCATATTGTAATATTATTCGAGAATTTCCAACTTTTGACTTTCATTAACTCACGTATTTGGATGTTTGTTAATTTTATCGTTTAATTGAACCGCCTGGTGTTTATTTGTTTCTACAGAATATTGGTTTTCTGAACAAATGTGTTCTATTCCAGTCACGTAACGATTTTCTAATAATGAATTATTTAGTATGCGTTTACGTTGATATTTTCGACGCAATTGTTAAATATTTGCAATGCCAATCTATCTATGCGTCTCGGTGATTTAATTTTGATGCAATTTATTGCGTTTTAAAATCTTATCTTTACTTGTAAACTACACTTAGACATATTTAAGTTCTCATGCATTTAATTCCGCATATTTTGTATAGTGTCCTCTTAATTAATATTATGTAGAGTGACCGATTTACTCTTATAATTTCGTAATTATTTGCTTTTCTTAAACTTGAAGTTTATATTTATTCTACGACCCCTATGACTTAACCTATATATATATATATATATATATATATATATATATATATATTGCTGTGATATTTTAAAATCGAGCCTCACGAATTGGGCGCCATGAACTGCTGTGATATTCTCCTGTTTTCGCCTCGGCTGCTCACCTAAATTTATAAACCTCCTCATTCATAAAATTAAACAACACATTCCTACCACAAACATCAACGTTAACTCTATTTACATCAATATTCAGAATACATTAAATTTTCAAATTAAATTTCAGCATAAAATTCAGTTTTAAAAAGAATTTCAAGATTAATTTTATTATCATTTTAATGTGCATCCAGAATTAAAGTCCTTGTTGGATGCCTACTAATTAATATAACAATATAAGCAGACCGGAGTCTGAGTATAAAGGGAGCATCTACCACCCCTTTACGTTAATTAACCAGGTTCGTCTAATTGAGCTCAAAGACATACCCAAAGTTTCATCATAATTCAGAACATCAATACTAAATACCCCTTTCTACTTAAACAAGCAAATTTCATCTTAACATTAAAATTACAATTTCACTAATGTCCATTTAAAGTAAATCAATTATAAAGTAATTCAACACACACAAAAATGTCAAACAAAATAGTATAATTTACCTGAAGGTTACTGTCCTCGTAGCTTCAATGTACATCGTCCCTTTAGTTAATCACACCATTCCAACAGGATTATATTTACGGCTTCTTATTCTCAACGCTTTTAAAATTTTCTCCATCACCATTTATTTAAAGTTGTTTCTGGGCTTGTCCGGAACTCAACTGTGTATATCTGACCCTTGTTTCGTGGATCCAGACACGTATTTGAACCATTTAATTATTAACACCCCCGAAAAATAGCAGAGAAATTCATGCGTCTTTCACCAATATACGCCAAAACTGCCTACTTTTGTGTATACATTTGTCGTTGTAAATTTTGCTAATAGGTACAGTGATACTAAATTTTATTACCTTGTATCTAAGTGCACTGAAGTACATTCATGTTAGCACGTAAATAACAAACTATTTTGAATCACTAAAATATACGAGCAAACTTTAAATTATTTTATCAAACTAAAATGCACTGTTTAACATCTTCAATCAAGTCGCGGATGTAAGAGCTTTTAACGCGTCGAATAGTCAAAAGTCTAAGAGAGCCTAAATTCATATTACCACCGGTATATATAGCGAATAGCCGGCACGTCGCTTTTGTCCTCAAAACAGACAATTCTTAAGAATTTCTCATTCTATGTTCCCAGTCCGTCGCTCGCGCGTCGGTTTTACGAATTTTCACTCGCCCCATTTAAATCTCAGAAATTCTCACACGGCACGCAAACATGTCCGAGAAAACTAATTAATTTTGTACAGAAATTGTTGTTTCTACCTCTGATATTTGCATCCTATTTTCAACCAATTGTGACCCTCGTGACGTTGCTTAAATCACGCCTTTTACTATATGTGTCTTTGCTTGACGCATTTTCTCTTTCCTTTTCTAACCTGTTCGTATTGGTGCAAATTGATATTCTTTATTATCGATTATATTTTAGTCCATGTGGACTATCTGGGTTTAATAACCCCGTATCGCACCTTCTCGTGAATATTAAGCCCCGGTTTCTCCAAGATTCTTTGAAACCATTTGTTATCTACACAATTTTCGCCGTACGTGATATTTAAACTACGCAGGTGTTCAAAATAATATTAATTCTCAGAGCTTTTAAATAAACCCTGTTTTGTATTTCGTGCTAAAGCATCTGACCGTTTCCAATATCCTTAGAATCGACATGTTTATCTAAACAAATTAAACTGAAATTGCCTTTTAAAATACGCAGGTGTGTTTAAACATCCTACTTCTAATTAACACTTCTAGGATTTGCTTTTATTGGGTTTTACAAGTTTCTATAGATATTATCTGTTACTAACGATTCAATTAACTTCAATTAAAATTGACTTCTATCCTTTCATTTTTAGCGAATACAAGTTAAATATTAATTATTATGTGTACACTTTGTTTTACTACCGGTTACTTAAAATAGGGTTAATTAATATAAATTTTGCACGTAATTTCCATTTGTTTAGGAATAATTACATTACACGCAGAGCTTTTAATACTGCTTCTTTTGATATAAAGCGTCTTGTACATGATTTAAATCTCTTATGTTTAATGAAACTAATAAATTTTTATGCTTCACGGTTTTAATAACGCGTATTATCTAATAATATTTATTATACACGGTGATTAAAATTATTTGATGTGATTATTTAATTTTCTACCCTGGTCTAAATATGAGTATTTTCCCCCTATTTGAATACAAATAATCCCACTTATTTGAATGCAAATATAAAGCATTTAGACTGCCAAAAAATATTTAGAAAAAAAAATTGCCTATCTCTCTCTATCCTTATCTATCTAACTTACCTACTTTGTCTCCAATCCAAAAAAATATTTACACCTACCCTATATCCCTATCCTATTCCTAACTCTCACCTAATTTTATAAACTGAAATTATCCCTAACTTCATCCTACTTATCCATCTCATCCTATATACATCCTATATACCTATCCTATTCCTAACTTTTAACTAATCTTCACTATACTTTACTTCCCCCTACCTAATCCTATATGCCTATCCTACTCTTACTCTATTCCTAACTCTCCACTAATCTTCTATGAAATATCTACACTTAACCTATCTTATTTTCTTCCTACATTTACTCTTTATTCTCATCCTAAACCTATTCCTAATTATCTCCCATATTTATCCTATACCTAGCTTTATTTTCTATAAACACTTACTTCTACTTTTCTATATACACCTATTCTATCCCTATCCTATTTAAATCTAACTCTCTTCTTGACCCTCCAAGTCTTTCTTCTCACTATTCTAATACTCTTCATCCCTATCTCTCC
The DNA here is from genome assembly GCA_036346225.1 of Platerodrilus igneus. Taxonomy (NCBI): domain Eukaryota; kingdom Metazoa; phylum Arthropoda; class Insecta; order Coleoptera; family Lycidae; genus Platerodrilus; species Platerodrilus igneus. The sequence goes on from JARFIW010000828.1 coordinate 730,923, forward strand.
CTCTTCTATATCTATACTTAACATCCCTATTATCTCACCTACAATAAACTTATCATCCCTATTATTCTTACTCTTAAATATTACTTCTTCTTCAGTCCCTACACTTGCCTGTTTCTCATTTATCATTGTGTCCCTTTCTGCCGACAAACCAAACGATACTACTTTACAATTCTCGATTTTTCTCTCTACGGAAAATCCTACGTACCTTCTAGAATTCTTATGTAATGGAATCTGCCAGAATAAATCCCTTAAATCTACTTTATTAAAAAAAAACTTGCCATCTTTACTTAATTTCGCCTTCACCTGCTCCTGATATGCTGCTTCTACCCCCACTACTTCTGCATGTTTTTGTATTAAAGCTTGAACCTCTACTTTCCTTTCCTCTGGACATCTTATTGTGTAGATCTGTTTTACTTCATCATCCTCTACCTCTACTACATTAATACTAAACCCCGTGTCATCCTCTGTGACTTCATAACTGCCCTTCCATGGCACTACCCTATCCTTAATCCTTACTACCTTCCTTTCCATATCTATCAAAACCCCTAACTTCATCATACAGTCAACACCTAAAATGCTCTGAAACTTCAGTCCAGGTACAATTACAAACTCCTGTTCACAGCTTAAACCTCCTATATCTATCCTAAGCACCACAACACTATTTACTACAGCAAACTTCTTTTTATTTGGAGCTACTAAATGGCTACGCTTTATAGGCATAATTCTATCACAAACCTTATCCCTAATTTTGCTGACGAATTCCTCCGATATTAAACTCGCCTCTGCCCCTGTATCAAGTAATACTTCTACATTATTCTCAAAAATTTGTAAATTAATAATTAGGAAACATAATTTTTCCTCAGTTTCTGGCTCTACTTCCTCCTCAATTTTGAAAAATTCACGTGGATGTTCATATACATTTACACTGAAATCTAGTGGTCTGTCGCGTTCTAAAAATCCTGTCCAGGTCTGTTTTCCCTACTCGGTCCTGGTCTAGCCGTCACCTCAGCGTACGTCCTAGGCGTTTCCACTCGTTCCGTGTCTGTATTAGCAGTCCCGCTCATGTCTGGTGAACTATTCATTCTGGTAGGTCCCGGTCTCGGTGCAGGTCCCCTTCCTAAACTATTACTCCTAACGTATGGTCGTCTCTGTTCCCAATTCTGTCGCTGGTATCCGTAACTATTCCCCCGTCTAGCGTAGTTGTCCCTTCTATTGTCAAACCTAACTGTGTTGATCTGTCTTTCCCTAATATCCCGAGGTCGTCCACTACTTACGTCGTCGTACCTCTGCAGGTATTCCAAAACATTTCTCTGTCCACTATGTTCTGTAGTGCTACGTGCTGTCTTATGTCTACCTCAAGTGTCGTGATAAATACTTAATAATTTGTCGGTCCGTCAGTGGTGGGTTCAGTTGCTTTGCTATGCTATACTATGCGTATAGCATATTGCTCCTACTTCCTGAAAATTCTCCTTAAATTTCCTGTGATTAAGTCGTCTCGACCTGGTCTTGTCTGTGGTCACTCCAGTAGTGCTTTAAAAATTTGTTTTCAAAGTCCTGATACGTGTCTATGTCCTGCCCTACTAAATTGTACCATGCTTCCGCGTTGTCTTTCAATAAAGTTTTTATCGTATTCAGTTTAGTCTGTTCGTCATATAAATTTCCCACTAGATTTCTTACGCTATTAATAAAAATTTGTGGATTTACCCTGTTATCGCCATAAAACTTCATGTGTTGGTCCAATGATACTCCACCTGTATAAAATCTGGGACCATCCCCCGTTAAACTTGAAACGTTGTATTTAATACTACTAACTTCGCGTTCTACCCTGCCTAACTGATCCCTACATGAGTCCGTTACTTCAGTCATTTTATATTAATCTCTTCTTCACAAAAATGCGTACTTGGACCTTAAATGTCCCATTTCCTGTCGAAGACCTGTAATATCACGCTCATTTTTTCAACCCTATTTTCAACTTCCCCATCTTTACGGTAAGACTATTTTAAATTCTGAAACTTCTTGATTCGTCTTATCTATTTTCTGACTAATCTCCTCTAACTTCCTGTTCGATTCTTCACTCATTTGCTCAAATTTTCGATTTGAGTCCTCTCTAACCCCACTTAACGTCTCATTCATTCTTTCAAGCATCCTCATTATCATCTCGTTTCCTTGATCCCCTGATTCCGTCCTCGACTGATCTCTACTGCCTCCAGCTTCTTCCATTTTCGAAATTTTCTCACACAATGCACTATCGTCACTTCCAATTTCCACTCCTTGACTCCTTAACCACTCCTTTCTCTGCATACGTTCAAATCACTCACACACTCTAAAATACTCTTAAATTTATACACACACAAAAACTCTCTCTCTCAGATCGCCAGTTTCCTGGAATAAAATCACAAAAATTTTATTTGGAACTCGAGCCCTCACGTTGTGGTCGCCATAAACTGCTGTGATATTTTAAAATCGGGCCTCACGAATTGGGCGCCATGAACTGTTGTGATATTCTCCTGTTTTCGCCTCGGCTGCTCACCTAAATTTATAAACCTCCTCATTCATAAAATTAAACAACACATTCCTACCACAAACATCAACGTTAACTCTATTTACATCAATATTCAGAATACATTAAATTTTCAAATTAAATTTCAGCATAAAATTCAGTTTTAAAAAGAATTTCAAGATTAATTTTATTATCATTTTAATGTGCATCCAGAATTAAAGTCCTTGTTGGATGCATACTAATTAATATAACAATATAAGCAGACCGAGTCTGAGTATAAAGGAGCATCTACCACCCTTTACGTTAATTAACCAGGTTCGTCTAATTGAGCTCAAAGACATACCCAAAGTTTCATCATAATTCAGAACATCAATACTAAATACCCTTTCTACTTAAACAAGCAAATTTCATCTTAACATTAAAATTACAATTTCACTAATGTCCATTTAAAGTAAATCAATTATAAAGTAATTCAACACACACAAAATGTCAAACAAAATAGTATAATTTACCTGAAGGTTACTGTCCTCGTAGCTTCAATGTACATCGTCCCTTTAGTTAATCACACCATTCCAACAGGATTATATTTACGGCTTCTAATTCTCAACGCTTTTAAAATTTTCTCCATCACCATTTATTTAAAGTTGTTTCTGGGCTTGTCCGAACTCATCTGTGTATATCTGACCCTTGTTTCGTGGATCCAGACACGTATTTGAACCATTTAATTATTAACACCCCGAAAAATAGCAGAGAAATTCATCGTCTTTCACCAATATACGCCAAAACTGCCTACTTTTGTGTATACATTTGTCGTTGTAAATTTTGCTAATTGGTACAGTGATACTAAATTTTATTACCTTGTATCTAAGTGCACTGAAGTACATTCATGTTAGCCCGTAAATAACAAACTATTTTGAATCACTAAAATATACGAGCAAACTTTAAATTATTTTATCAAACTAAAATGCACTGTTTAACATCTTCAATCAAGTCGCGGATGTAAGAGCTTTTAACGCGTCGAATAGTCAAAAGTCTAAGAGAGCCTAAATTCATATTACCACCGGTATATATAGCGAATAGCCGGCACGTCGCTTTTGTCCTCAAAACAGACAATTCTTAAGAATTTCTCATTCTATGTTCCCAGTCCGTCGCTCTCGCGTCGGTTTTTACGAATTTTTCACTCGCCCCATTTAAATCTCAGAAATTCTCACACGGCACGCAAACATGTCCGAGAAAAACTAATTAATTTTGTACAGAAATTGTTGTTTCTACCTCTGATATTTGCATCCTATTTTCAACCAATTGTGACCCTCGTGACGTTGCTTAAATCACGCCTTTTACTATATGTGTCTTTGCTTGACGCATTTTCTCTTTCCTTTTCTAACCTGTTCGTATTGGTGCAAATTGATATTCTTTATTATCGATTATATTTTAGTCCATGTGGACTATCTGGGTTTAATAACCCCGTATCGCACCTTCTCGTGAATATTAAGCCCCGGTTTCTCCAAGATTCTTTGAAACCATTTGTTATCTACACAATTTTCGCCGTACGTGATATTTAAACTACGCAGGTGTTCAAAATAATATTAATTCTCAGAGCTTTTAAATAAACCCTGTTTTGTATTTCGTGCTAAAGCATCTGACCGTTTCAATATCCTTAGAATCGACATGTTTATCTAAACAAATTAAACTGAAATTGCCTTTTAAAATACGCAGGTGTGTTTAAACATCCTACTTCTAACTAACACTTCTAGGATTTGCTTTTATTGGGTTTTACAAGTTTCTATAGATATTATCTGTTACTAACGATTCAATTAACTTCAATTAAAATTGACTTCTATCCTTTCATTTTAGCGAATACAAGTTAAATATTAATTATTATGTGTACACTTTGTTTTACTACTGGTTACTTAAAATAGGGTTAATTAATATAAATTTTGCACGTAATTTCCATTTGTTTAGGAATAATTACATTACACGCAGAGCTTTTTAATACTGCTTCTTTTGATATAAAGCGTCTTGTACATGATTTAAATCTCTTATGTTTAATGAAACTAATAAATTTTTATGCTTCACGGTTTTAATAACGCGTATTATCTAATAATATTCATTATACACGGTGATTAAAATTATTTGATGTGATTATTTAATTTTCTACCCTGGTCTAAATATGAGTAATATATATATATATATATATATATATATATATATATATATAAGGATTCTTAGGTTAGAACAAAGGTTGATAGGTCAGTGAAATATTTTTAATAGAGTACGCCATGTATATAGCAGGTCAGTAATTAGTTATAACATGTTTCAAAGCTAGAACATAAGAATTTATTATTTAAGATAAGCTTTAAGATTAATTTTACTTCATTTTAGAATTAGGGTAAATATTAATCACAATTTTAGATATAGGAAGTATAAGTTCGTGCGTTTAAATGTATAATTATCATGCAAAGTTAGTGATAGAGAAGCTTTTCGTTTTGTAGCATAAAAATCAATAATTGAAGAGGGTGAATTTGTTAGTAACGGATATTTAAAACGTTATTATTTTATTTGTGTACATAACTTAGTGTAAGGTAATATGAAGCTCAAACATGTATAATTTTTCAAAGGTTTAGTCAATAAACAAGTTAACTATTAGGAGTTTCTACGAACAAAATATTTCTAGTACGGTTTAGCATTGTAAATATGTTCTGGGTAGTGATTTAAAAGCCTGTCGACAAGTCTCAAGGTTTCCTAGGAAAAGATCGTTAAAAACCAACAGCAGGTGTATGTTAGATAAGGTGTTGAACGTTACACACAAAAATGGATCAATAATATAAAAAGAAAGACTCTGTTTTATATGAGGTAGCAAGGAATGGAAGACATCATATAGTTAGTTGTCATTGACTTCGAAACGTTTGTAAGACAACGAAATTTTTAAAGGTAAATAAGTTAAATATACATAAACGAAAACAGCAATCGTGTTACATCATTTATTTTTGTACAATTCTCCAAAAGCTTTATCTATACAAAACAACAGACATAAGTTAAATGTCCGGCAAACGCTAACAATAGTAAATAACAGCATGATACAAAAATCCAAAATAGTTTCATCAGAAATCAGCTTAAAATACTAGGAATATTAAAAACAAATGTGGTTGGTCGCAACAATCTGTAAGGCTGCTTGGAAAACCAATCCAAATGTAGTGGAAAAAAAACTATATAACGCCCACATGTGATAAGAAACAGTCAGTCTCAACTTGAAGCACATCGAATCCACAATACTTTTAACCAAAAATTTACGCGTCAGATAAATAAAATTTATATTATAGTGAAAATAATGCTGTATAAGAATTACGTGAAAAAGCTTTTGCCGTGTTTGCAAAAAACGTGAGTAGAAATTGGTTAATCAATTTAAATTAAATATTTATAATGATATAGGACTTCTAATCGGCTTCTGGTCCAATTCTAATAGAATTCTGGTCTACTTCTAATCCGAAGTCTGGAATTCTAATCCGCTTCTGGTCTATTTCTAATACACTGCTAATTTATAATACAAAGTGTGGTGTTCAGAAATTCATAATACTAAGTAACCCACGAATTCCAAGTGGTATTTAAGGTGTATACAGAGATATATAGAATAAAGCACGAGGTGATTTTTGAAAACAAGGGAGTATAAAAGGAGTATAAAGCAGAGCATTGGTTTTCAATTGAAGACAATAAGGGGTGTTAATCCACAACACGAAACAACTCATCGGGAGTTTTAAAGAACCTTTTCAAATTTAAATTTTAACACTGAATATATTAAATTTCTCTGAAGTTTGTAAGGAGTCAACAGGAACATTAAATATGTTGAAACTTACGTAAAAATCATAAAAAGGTTTCGAACGTTCAAGATTTTTTTTGTAAAGGTGTCGTTTTTGGTGACTTTAAATCACATTAAAAAGAATATAAATTTTGGGGTAAATAATCCAGATAATATTAATTGATTGAAGGGTGTACTTAAAGAATTTCAAAAATTGTGAAGTGTAAATATTATTTCATTATATGAATGTTGATCGACTTAGTTTTATCAATTCAAACAGGTAATCATAAAGGAGTAAATGAAAATTGATTATCGTAACGTTGTGCACTCTGTGTAAATTAAAAAGGGCTAGCCGTGGCATAATAAAATTAGAAGATTAGAGAGAAACAGAGCGGTGGCGCGTTTAGTTGGACGTTTAGCACATCGGCGTAGGCGTTATCATATATATATATATATATATATATATATATATATTATGCTGTGATAAGGGGTTGTTTAAGAGTGTACTTGATAGTAAAGGTCGTTTAGAAATGAGAAATTACCATAGGGCGCAGAAAACTGCATTTATTTAGTAAAAGAATTGAGAAAGGAGATAGTTTGTAAATAGTAAACAGTCAACACCCTGTATATAAAGTATAAATAGTTTTAAGCGACGCAAATAAACATAGCAAGACGCATAGTTAGCGTTGAAACAAGGAAGACTTTAATTAGGTAAATAGAAAATATTTAATACCCTGTAGATAAAGTTTTAGTTAATTTAGGTAAAGCAAATAATGGTATTTTTCAGTGGAAGCACGCGTATATTTATATGTAAACATAATAAAGTGTAATCAGACACGCATTCAAAAGAGTTCCAAACAATTAGATTAATACGGAGATAGAAATAGAGCTTCAGGAAGCTTAATGTAAATGCGTGCAAGTAGTTAGGAATTTTTGATAAGAAAGAAGATTAAAAATTGCGTAAATAACATACATGCAGATATAATAATTAAAAGTCGAATTGCATCAGTTGTTTATGGAAAAGCAATTAGATTTATCAAAACACCGCATGTTGATAACGAAGACAGCTGCGACCAGCTTACAATTATTGGGAAGCATAGAAAATTACATCAGAAACTACTTTAAATACAAATATTTGATTGGTTAAAATGAGCGACGAGTTTGTAGACCATACCCACTGACGGAGTAGGGGAGAAAAGATATATTAGCAGGTACAGTGACAACGAAGTCAGTTTACAACTCAACAAAGGCCGAAGTGCGCCGCTATGAAATAAAGTGATACGTAATAATTTTAAAGTGAAAGATAGTATAAGTGCCAAGATGAAAATTATGATTGCCGATTAAACCTATGTAGATTTTGGGGAATTTTATTTTAAACTAAAACATATTAATAATAGGGCTTCGAGTCAGGGGACAATGATAATAAGAATTCTATTCTAAAGCCGGGGAGAAAAATCCAAGTTCTGAGTCCTGGGGGAGAATAATACAATTTCTAAAGCCGGGGAGAAAAATTCAAGTTCCAAGTTCGGGGAAGAATAATACAATTTCCGAGTTCTGGGAGAGAATAATACAATTTCTAAGTCAAGGAAAAATAAATGAGGATAATCCAATTCTAAGTTTGGGGAAATTGATAAGAAGGAATAAGTCTGAATGAGATGACAATAAATTGGGGTGCATAAGTATAAATTAATAATGGTAGTCCAGAGAGTGATGGCAATGATTTAAATGCAATGGTTCAAGCGTGTGGATAGACAATATTTTTGAATGGGCATGTAATAATCCTGAATTGGGGAAAGATAATTTTTATTCAAATGGATGGCTTAATGCATGGGAAATATTAGCTGATTATGAATGCGTCAAAGAGAAGAATATAGACCAGGTTAGATTTTTAGTTATAAGACATTTTCTTTTCTATTTTTTTATTATGAATATTAAATTTGCTTAATATAAATGAATGTGAAAAAGTCAGCAAAACAGAGGACTTGAATACGCATAAAGTGCGTGGTATGATAAGAGGTTTCGAACGTTCCACACTTCTTCTTTTATAAAAATAATAGGTTTTTTTGGTGACTTTGGGTATTCAATAAAAAGTATATGATTTCTGATAAAAGAGATTTACAACATTAATTAATTGAAAAGTGTATTTTAAATAATTTACAAAAACTGTACATAATATTTGTTTCATTATATAGAATCGAATTAACTGAATTTTATAATTCCAAATAAATGTTAGTCGAGGTCATAAGATAAAGTTAATGGGAGTGATTTGATAATTTAAAGAGTTCAAGGAGGAGCTATAAGTTGAATACGAAATTGATAACAAGTAAGGCGGTAACGTATCAAATTTTGTTATTGGTAGACAGGGTTGGTTCTAGATAAAATCCAGTTAAGTTTCTGGAGGGAATTTATAGCAATATTAATAAGACAGCTCAACGGCGGAGGAGATAATTACAATTCCAGTTTATGCATAGCAATATTAATATGGTCGCCCAAACGATGGGGCGCGAATAATTTAGGGAGCATAACAATATATATATATAATAATATATAACCCCCCCCCCTTTCAGTTTGACAATTATAATGTATGAGCAAATTAGCAATGCACCAAATTGTCCTATAATTTCCTTTCTTTAATTAACAATTTACTAACTTCTCTATTGGGTCTTTAAATCTGCGCCTCGACCAATGAAACTCTTATCTCAGGTTAATCTTGTAAATAAATCTATATCTGCATACAGCGTGAGTTCTGAACCATATACAGATGTATGTGACACTGGCAGTCAAATGACCTCTAGTTAATTCTACTAAAGCAATTTCTAAATGTGACAGTGTAAACAATTACTTGAAAAATACGCACAGTAAAACAGTTTATATTAGTTAATAATTTAAGATTTCAATCGAGTATAAAGGATTAAGTGTTTAAAATATGACACTGATAATAATAATACAACCTGAACTTCCAATAAAACGTCTTGCTGCTGAACAATGAAGCTCCACTGCCTACAGCGACGATTCGAACCAGATGTGGGTTCTTAATACCTGTGAATAAGTACGTTTTAAAAATTTGTATTACTGAGTTTACGCCTTTTATTTTAGGGTTTAAAGAATGCCAAAAATTCTTTAGAAACACTTATACTTATCGTCGTTGGTCTTATCAGGAAACTCAGCTCCGTGAAATCAACATCGTGCTCGACACCAAAAGTTCAGCAATTCCACTTTGGAACTCCTCTGTCTACCCAAAGACCCTCCCAGAAATCCAATGGTCAATAATAAGACAATGACAAGGACTCTTGCATTTATCACTTTTTAATATCAACAGTTCCTTTATACTTTGAATATCACAAATACATTTTTCATACGTTGAATTTTATGTTGGAGATTACAATAATAAAAGGTATACAATTCGTAAACTGTTACACAAAAGATTATACTTTTTGTTCTATAGTTTGTAAAGTTCTTTTTTTCAGTTCTTTTCAAATCAGTTTTTCTCTTAAATCTTAATTTCAACAACTGTCCCTTATCTCTATGGAGATGCCTCCTTAAAACATTAAACCAGCCTACTCTCTTACAATTCTTTTCCAACTAACATTCTATGATCCAACTTTTTATTAATAGATCTTATTGCTCTTGTCAAATTCTAATTTGGAGTAAACTAATACACAAATGTCATTGGCCGAAAATTTTTAAATTGATATTTTAATCCTAACAACAAGTGAAATTCAAATGATATAATAGACTTACAAACTATATACTGAAAAGTAAATAAAACTTCTACATCTTATAACTAACTTAAATCTAATAAAACATACTAATTGACCTTTTTTTAGGCTTTACGTACTTATTCAAATGAAAGTGAAAGTTTAACATCTTATACCTAACTCAAATCAAATGAAAACGTACTAAGTGACTTCAAATCTTAGCTATACATACATATTCACATGGCAGTGAAGTTGGCACGTACTTTTCAAAATTACTTTATGAAATCACGAACACCCAATTTGAAATCTTAAAACTTCATTTTCTCTTAAATATCATTTCACATATCTTTAACAAGTAACTGCCCTCACCATCTCCTTCATCAATCATTTTACGAACTAGAAGTCTATATCTGAGTGGTACTTCAGTGCGTCAAGGTTCAAATCTCATATATATCACATAATATCACAATATATATATATATATATATATATATATATATATATATATATACACACACTAATACTTGAAAGTTTGTTTCTTGGAAAAAAGGTCTAAATAAATAAAAAAAAAATTTACATTATATGTGTGTTAATCAGACGTTTCGACCGTCGCTACATGGTCTTTATCAATGATGTTTTTCCCCCCATAAACGGAGTTTTATATATTTATAACGTAGTATAAATTGAGCTATTCACGAATCATATGGTACGGTTACTACAATCTAATTTATTTAATTGAAAATTGTACAAATCATTTACGTCACAAATTAAAATATTGTTTTTCCGTATAAATTATGTACACCTTGATGCGAGTTGCTAAACTCTGTCAAAATTTAAAATTCGAACGTTTTAGTTAACATGTATATTAAAATGTTTAGTACAGAGTCTTCAATCAAACAAATATTAGTAAAATAATTAAAACTTTTATAAGGACCTATACATGATCATAATAAATACAACATCGCCTTTGCATTAAATTCTCATAAATATTAATGTTATTGACATAACTACGTCACATTTACATTGCGACAAAGGAATACTGAAGGACGACCTTTACTACCTTAATTACGCTGAATTAAGGTTATACTACCGGGTTATTTATACGCACGTCGTAAAAAACACAATGATCTTGGAGAAAACCTGCACCTTAATATAAGCCACTGTGTCAGCTAACTGCGCTCCTACTGTCAATGAAAGTTTGATTATTCTCATTTTATAATCATGATGGGTTTCATCATAATGATTTTATTCGCTTTCATAGACTTTCGATGTGCTGTGAAAGGAAAAGTTCAAACTCATAATAACAGAATCGCTATGCACGATGTTTATGGAGTAAAAATAGATCACAGCACGGGGTCCAAGTAACTAGATAAAAATAAAAGTACACAGAGAGATGATGGTTTTATATAACGCACCACAGGCGAAGATTACAAAAAAGAAACTTCGCACGTGTATGTTGAAATGTTGAAGTCGAAGCGTCGATAAAGCCGCAACGAGGGGTAGATTCGCGAATTGCTTAAAATAGCTATTATAGATCAAAACGCGATATAAGGACGTATGTGAGCACTATCAATCTGTAGGTGTTTCCATCGACTAAAATAGCTAAGTTAAGAGTCAAACAAAAGAAATACATAAAGGAACATCAGAAAAGCTAACCGCTAAAAATTGCGAATTTGACTCATTAGGTATTTCAGCAATGCCAACTTCAATATGTTTGTTAGGTGTGTTGTATACAAATATCTATAATACGAAGTGTTTCTTTTTAAATGGTAGATCACCTATACAAGGTGTCCAGTTTAAGACGATGCACACAGCGACGCACCAGCATTTCATCAAGAAGAGGCCGAGGATTTGAAATACATGAATTCAACACTGCTTTTTAAGTAACCCTTGTTTATGCGTACAATTTCATTAAACATAAAAAATGTCATTTTTATTGGCCTACTTACAACACAGAAGCGAGGCGTCTTGTTTTATATTTTACCAACAAGTCTATTACAGCTCCAACATCAACACCTATTTCTCGAGGTGTTTTCAAAGATTAGTGGGATTTTCCCAATCGAATCCGTCGTCAGGAGATGAAATCGGAGATTTGTAAATATAAACGGCGAGAAATCGTCGAAAGTCTTGGCCTTGGAACTAGAGAGACTGAGACGAAAATCGTTATTTCGGAATTCGGGCATGGCCTGGTTCGAATCTCCGACACGGTCCGCTTGAAAAATGTTAAGCGAGCATTTTTCACGAAAATACGCCCTCGTTCGAATAAGAGGTAAAATGTAGGTACCAGTGTGTGTGTGTTGTCACGCACGCTAAAGATTCTTGTCTTGCTGGGAACAACAAGGGTTCGGCAAAATTCAAAACGTCCAGATAAAAAAACCCCGCTTCCTAGCCAATGTAGTACCTTCGGATGGAGCATTGAAAAGTCAAATATACTGATGTCAAGGGGGATCGAGTTTGTCAAAGATTATGAAAACGCGGCGGGGGGTCAGGATTTATACGGATAACTTGCGATTGGACAATGGGCATGCACGAGCGGCGTTTGTCGTATACAATGGGGAAAAGGAAATGTTCCGATTCCAAACTAATATTGAGGATTAGAGCGCCATCTTTCACGGCGAGTCGTTAGCTGTAAAGGAAGTTGTAGAGTACGTTATCAACCACACAGGTAGAAAAGAGTACTCTATTATCAGCGATAGTAAATCAGTTTTAACTACTCTGGCGAATATGAACACCTCGACGGATTACCAAGGAGACGTCTGGAGGATAGAGCGTACATGAGATTTGAAGTTTTATTGGGTTAGGTCGCATGATGGCAACCAAGGAAACGACAGGGCAGATGAGCTGGCCAAGGAGGTCGCAACATGGAAATTCCGTGCGTTGTTTTCATAGACACCGAGGTCGCTAATAAAGAGAAAGCTGCGAGAAAGATCGATTCGGCAGTGGGAAGGAAGGTGGAGCAACGCTGCCACGGGATAGTTGACCCACAAGTTCACACCGAGTATTGGAAGCATGCAACAAGACAGAGGTAAAGATAGACCAAAAGATAGTGCAGCTAGTAGCCAAGCATGTGGCCTTGAAAGCCAACTGCGACGATTCAGGTTGAGTAAGAACGACCGCTGTGAATGCAACGAGGGTGAGTAAAGCGCCGAGTACGTGCTGTTTGATAGCCCGATCGAGACGGCTAACGGAGAGTTGGCAGACAGGAAACAAGGTGTCAATGGGTTAAAATGACATTGGCTTGAAAAACGTACAGAGAGTGGCTAACATGAAGATGTTATGAATAGCCTTGAAAGATATTGCAGAACTGATGGCGACGACTTCGAAAACCGGGTGTAAAACGAAGAAGGGTAGTCTGAAATTTTGAGTAAGAGATAGAATTGGTTGACTTGGCATACATAAAATTTGTGCATGATAAACTTAAAAACTTGTAAAGAGAAAAAAAACCAAGAAAAATTCAAAACAAAACAGCTAAATATCCAAACATGCATGATAAATCCCACACTATATCAATCACTGTCTCACCTAAAACGCGCAGAACGAAACACCGGGTATTAAATCAAAACTTTAAACGAGGCTAATCAATAACCAACTCAATCAGATATTCTAATTAACTTAAACCAACAAAATTAATTAAATAAAGAAATGATAGAGTAGAACCTGCCACACCTTCCACACTTAAAAGTGACAGTGATTGTAATGCCCCAGGACATTGGCAGTAAATATCCACCTCTTTTAGCAATGAGAAATTAATTTATGTAGGTAGACGACCAAATATTCAGATCCTTGAGAAATTTATATTCGAGTTATTTCTAAATATTGTGATGGCTGTACTTCCATTTAAGCACTGATTTGTATTATAAGTAAATTTTGCTGTTAATTTTAAACAGGTACGTGTTAATGTGATGGCGTTAGTCCACACAATGCTGATGCAAAAGTATCTGATAATTTAAGTTGTGCTTTTACTATTATATGCACTACTATTTGCTCTAATACTTTATTTAGATATTTATAAGATATATTTTAGCTTTTCCCGCGCTGCCAACCATATAACCCTGGATGTAATTGGTGAGTCCCCAAATTTTGTGGCATGGGTTGCCGTCAGAGTAAAACTTATAAGTAAACAAACAAATCAGGAGCTTAACTGGTTTTTACTTAAAGCCAAGACCGCATCCTGCTTTTTGGCTCAGGTTCGTCGCCGGTGGTTTCTTCTGTGTAGACCAAATTTTGGACGACAGTGAAGATGCTTATACTATGGCAGAGCACAGAGATAGTTTTTTTTAGGTAAAAGAAGAAGGTACAGCAATCGAAAGAAATCACTTCGCCTAACTAAGCGCACAGTCGTCTGATATCTTAGACCCTAAATTTGATATCCTAATGATCCGCCCGAAAGTACTACATTGGCCAGGAAACGAGTTTTATTTTGCCTGGAAATTTTGAATTTTGCCGAACCCTTGCTATTGCAAGCAAGGTAGGGATCTTTAACGTGCGTGACAACACGCACACACGGGACCTCCAATTTACCTCTCATCTGAACGAAGGCGAATTTTTGTTAAAAATGCTAGTCTAACATTTTTCAAGCGGATCGTGTCGGGATTTGAACCCGGGAATATCTTAGACCGCAGATAGAAATGTGCCTTACTTTAAAATACATCGCTCCCACCACACACTGTAGAAATCCCACCATGCCACGCTTTCCGAGGCGGGCCATTTTAACCACATCCTATAGAAGAAAGATTGAAATTAGAAGTCAGTTAAGGAAGAGTAGGTGGAACGTTAGGAACGAATTTAAGCTGAAATAAAATAAATTACTTAGACTAGGGCGGACGATATTGCTAAATTTATAGAGTAGGAATAAATAACTGGATTCGCTATTAATAAATTTGTCGTATGCTTATAAAATCGAATCCATTAGTAAATACTAATTTAGCTAGATTAAATCAACCCTTCGCACTGGTAAGCAGAGCTGGCGGCTGCTATTTGGTATTACGGATTCCTCCCTTTTACTTTTTGCTGGTTTCTTGCTGATCAGACACATTCCAAAGTCAACGCTATAGGCACCATTATTTAAACCCGTTTTAGTTTTTAGTTTCAAAATTTTATTTACGGTTTAATTGATTTTGGAGTATAATTAATTCGAACCACGTAATAATTCGGATTTAAATCTAGTATGGTACATTCGGGTGAAGCATTAGAGTCGTGGGATAAAGCATAGCAGCTATTATTTACATTATACTGTATGTTCAAACCTGTTACACCATTAAGCTTGTTTTCACTTATTGTGTTCTGTATGATTCTATCCAGTACTGAGTGCAGAAGAATACCTCTCTGTGGAACTGGTTGAAAAGTAGCAAGCACTTTCAGTAGTTTATGCACATTCGGAAATAAACTTTCTTCGCAAAGTATTAATCCTTTGAGAGCGTTTTTGTAGAATAGATAAATCTTTTCTGAGTTGTTGCGTTCCATTTTGTAGTTTGAATATTTTCTGCATTTTGACACTCAATACCCTGTTTTAATAAATGTTTGTTTTCACATTTGGAAAATTGCTCAGTTATACGTTAGTATTCAATATTTATTGTAGTTAAATGACTTGGTTTAATTGTAATTAGATAAAGTCACTGTGTTATCCTTGAGTACTAGAAGTATGTTTAAAGTTGTTTCTATTCTATAATAGATTTTTGGTGAACATTGTTGGTAGGAAACAATTTTTGAATAAGTTCATTGAACTGGTTCGACTACATTTCAAGCGTTGGTTTGCATGGGTTCTTTTGTGATAAATATTATAAACCTAACTGGACAGTTCCAAAATCTTTAGGTGAAAACTTGCTTCTTCTTATGCAATTGTCTGGATTTTAGCCCACATTCTTAGATTCTTACTGATGCTTACGTGACCTTAACACAGAAATCTGACCTTGTCGCTACAACATATTTGGTCTGGCTTCCGTTCTACGCAGATTAAGTTATAATGAGATAAGTACATTGCGGTTACTAAAAATCCTTAACAGCCTAAGAAAGGGAATATCATCATAGTCAACAAGCAGCGATTGCTTTAATAACGATACATGGGTTGGCTTGTATTATATAAATATTAAAATGAGCAAACCATTGTTGCTTATTTAATGCTGTTATTATTAGAATAAGGATTAAGTGTAGATTTTGTGTGATATTCTCTTTATATTGATGGAAAACTGAGTGAATTGATTTCGAAATTGTGATACTTGATTAGTTTTTGGTGCTGGTTTGCTGATTGCAGCTAAGTGCGCTATATTAAATATTTATATTGTGTCTTAGGTTTAGTAGATTCTATCATCATAGTCAACATAGTTAAGTATTTATATATTTATATTTTGTTTATTGACTTGTGTTACGGGATACAAATATGTGTAAACATGCTGGAATAAAACCCATAACTATTCTGTTTATTTTTCTGTGTTATTATGAGTGTTGTGTTTTATTGTATCAGACAGACTAGTGTTCTGTCCGCACGTACGTGTAGTGTGTCTACTAATCAAATTTTATTCAGGTCGAATTGGATTGTTGTGTTAGCGTGGCATTTATTTTCTTTCTTTCCCTTCTCTGTTATCGTAATTCCGGCAAACATTACTGATTTCATTTTGTTTTACTTTATTTTAAGACATGTGTGAATTACAATGGGTCATCACAATTTAAAAATACAAATACATGTACAAAATACATAATTTAAAACAAGCACAACAGAAGATATACATGGAGAAATAATAATAAATCTCTCACGGACAACCTAAAAAATCCAGCAGAAGCTAAAAAATCAGATATGGTATAGAATGCATTTTCCAACAAAAATCTTTTTAAATACATTTTAAACCTATGAAAGGGTAATTCTTTTATGCTAGTATAAAGTGTGTTGTAAAAGATACAACCAAAATAGTTAAGACCATTTCTATTCCTACTCGGTCTATGGTAATGTGCAAATAATTTACCATTACTGCAAGTTCCACATTGATGTATATTGGAATGGTACCGTTATTTCAAATTTAGTTTTTTTTAACAAAAAGTAAACACTGTAAAATAAAGAGATAGGGTAAAGTTAAAATTTTTAATTTAATGAAACAGTCACAGCAGTCATCACGATGTCCAAGATTAAAAATTGTAACAAACACTATTTGCACAAACAACAGTTCTATATTTTCAAACTTATTATACAAGCCATTTCAACAACTCATAGTTACATTAGAATTTCCTAAAAGCTCTCCCAATGCCTTATTTTCAGCTAATCACTAACAGTACAACTACTAGTTTCTTAAACTACAATGATATCTTCTTAATTAACTTAATATTGGAGCACTACAATTAACTATCCACGCACTAATTATTAATTTATATCACCACTACAGTAATTTATATCAGGACTGACTCCCAATATCCATGACTGCAATTTACATACATGTTCAAAACATATAAACTATTCTAAAACATACCAGACATTATGCACATACATTTCAAATACACCTATTGTAGTCTAAATAACACTTAAATGCAAAACCCTTGTACCTGTCAATCTGAAAGATGACGTGCAGCTAGGACCTATCAATCATTTTTTGTGTACAAACGCCTCGCTTACATTCCAATGTAATTATTCTTGTCAGTGGTAGACTCTATCTAGGCTCTACAATATAATATGAACAACTCTTCGTTGAAGCTTGAATACACGCAAAGTAGCACTACAGTAACCTCAAACAATTATTGCATACAAAATATGACAATAGAACATGCTATGATAACAAGACAGTAAACACCAGGTGAACTGATCTTTCTAAAGAATTTATTAAATCGATAGTTTGGGTAAGTTTGCTACAAAGCAAATCACAGTGAGTGTCCAGCATAATTTACTATCCAGAGTGACACCAATAAAATTAGCAGATTGCTCTATATGAAGAGTACTTTTTTAATGAAAAAATAATTTGTCCTGTTTTGTCTCTATTGAGAATTAACTTCTTACCATTAAACCATGATTCGGCGAAGCATAAATCTCTCGCTATTCGCTACCAATTGACAAATATAATCACCCTGATTATAGAAGGTGGTATCTTCAGCATACAGAATAAGGTCACTATTACCTTTGAAGAAGTCATTAATGAGGCATAAGAAAAGAAGTAGACCAAGAATGGAACCTAGAAGAACTCCAAAAAACATCGCACCTGTTAGACAATTTGTTCTGGTAATGAACACGTTTGGACCTACCCTTAAAATATGATGTGATTAGTTTAGCACTATTGTCATCAAAATTTAAACATTTCAGTTTGTAACCTAAAGGACCATCATCAACACAATCAAAAGCTTTAGTCAAGTCACAAAATGGCAAGGTAGTTACCATCTTCAAAGACAAGTGAGATTTTATTTACTAATTTGATTAAGACATCAGTAGTAGACAATTTCTTGCGAAAATCGAATTGCAAGGCGCATAACAAACTACTATGTTCAAGATAAAAAATAATTTGACTATTTAAAATACATTCAAAAATGTTTGAAAAGGTAGGTATTAGAGAAATACGATGAAAGTGCTTAATATCATTAGATAAACCCTTTTTATACACTGGGACGACTTTCGCTTATTTAAGGATATTGGGGAATACTACTTTCTTTATACAAATATTAAATAATTAAGTTTACGAGATAAGTCTTAATAACTAGTTTTACTATGAATATGTTAATGCTAAACAAATCCTTTGATCAGGAATTCCTCATGGACAAGATATGATCGTGTACACAGTTAAAGGAAACTTCTTAAAAACGGAAAGAGGGTACCAACCTATCAGAGCAACAAAGTGTATTAGTAATTGAGATACTGGCATTAGCATTCGAGAGATTAGAAAAGATTTCAGTAACTGATCAATTAAAAAAATTGTTGAAGACGGCAGCTGAGAAATTGGTATCAGTATATTTGGTCCTATGATTTAAACCTATGAAAGCGTTGATCAAATCTCCTTTATGTTTATTGTTATGTTTATTTCTAACTTAGCATTTTTGAGAGCATGACAATAAGTATATTTTAATTTTCTAACATGCAGTTTAAGTTCTGCACCATGAAAAGCGGCACAGAGTTGTTGCACCTTTTTTCAATAAGGCTTCACCTTTTATTTTAGAGAAGACTCGGTTCTCAAGCCTTTCAGGACATTGGCCTACAATTTGTGGTGTATAAAAACTGCAAACACTACATTCTCAGGCCATAAAAATGCAACTGCGTGTACAGGTTTTAAATGTGCGAACATGAAAAATCGTGCAAGGGACGATAGTTTGCCAGAATGAAGCGTTGAAAACAACAGCACTTATCTACCGACCATCATCGATTGCAGACATGCTGACGTGACAAGTTTGAGTGAGAGAAATGATCCCTTCCCTGTTATCTCTTCCTTATATCTACGATTTCTTGGCATCGTCGACCAGGACCGCCAGACACCATTGAAGAAACAACCACCCAAAACCCACAAACTCATGATCTCCACGATGTAAGTTTTTATATTATAATTTGTGTACCTCGACGACCCAGGGGAATTTAATCTTATATAAATTTGCATGATTATAAAAAAATGTTACAAGAGTTCAACAAAAAATATGTAATTATTATGCACATTCCTTAGGTCATCCGTAAATCAAATGATCATTTTTTTGAAAGTGCCTTTTATTACTATATAATGCTTGATTGTGAAGCAGCGATCAACTGCAGAAGCGATTATGGAATTAAGTTGGTAAACGTGCCATCACTATTCATACTAATATCATCAATAAAATTCCAATCGATTAGTTGGAGATGGTTAGAAATCTATATTTTCCATATATTACTACCAAAATAAAAATTTAACTATAAAACATTAACAACCATTAATTGTCAATTTGCGCTTTACCATCAGCTGTGTTTTTTAAATCCAGACTCTTTATAATGGTAATTGTTGCTTAAAAACTTAGAATTTCACATTACTTGAGATACGTTAAACCAAATAAAATTTAATTTACTTGGCTCTTTACAAGAAGATACGACTAGTATTAAAAGTTTCATAAAAAAGTTACCAATACTATGACACTAGCAAAAAGGAAATAAAATACAAACATAAAATTTTTAACATCACATACCTCATATACATTTGGATGCCAAACTTTGGTTAAAAATCTAATTGATGGAGGTGAATATGGATAATCTTGTGGAAATTTCATCCGAGCCTGCAAACAAAATTACAATTATAACAAGCTGATTAGAATATACACTATCGCTAATTTAGAGAATTATGAAACTAATATGAGTTTGTATTTCAAAAATTGTTACGCCTCATTGGTATCACAATCTTTACTTTAATAATTCATGTTAGGAAATTTTCAATCCTTAATTGATAGTAGACTTCCCATAGTAATTTAGCTAGTACGTTATAAATGTGGTTTTTGATTTACCAGCATGGCTAGGGGAATAACTTATAATTTATTATTGTATTTTGCAGGATAGAGTTTGCTCACACATTGAAGGATATGTGTCATTGCTCTAATCAATGAAGTCGTGCGATATATAGGCAAGGGGTTTACGAGTATGGATGAACGAACGCAATGAAATCAGATTACTCTGGGCTACCTTACGGAACAGACAGTGACAAGTCAGTAGGTGCAATGTAGTGAAATTACCTGTGTCATCAATTGCCTTTGCTTATCTCTAAATATCTTTTTGTTTTAGTATGTTTTAGATTATCAACAAACTTCACTGCTATTTGGTAAAGAAAGGCTGTGAAAATGCACACGGCCAAAGTGTATGTAATACAAGGATTCAGTAACTGACCCTACCTTAACTTAACTATCTAGATTAATAAAGACAAGCTCCATTTATTCATTGTGTTAATTATTCATTCTGCATTGAAAAATCTGTGTAATATTATTACGCCCTCTGTACAACCACGTGATAAATTATATTAACTTTATGTCTGTCTAATTCGCAAGTAATACAATTTTGAGACAAATTCAATTCACTTTTGGTAAAAAATTATGAGATATTCATGTTTTTTCTATAAAAATTCCCCCACACTTATAAAATATACTTGGAATTCTGAATGAAGTTACTAAAATAGAGTTACGTTTTTCTCAAAAATAAAATTTTATAAGCTACAATTGCTACACTTCGTTTACAGTTTTACCTGGTCGGTAATGCAGTTAACAAAATGTTACGCTTAGATTCTGGTACATTGAAATGGCGATAGATGGCTCTTAAAAGCCGGTAATACAATTACCAAAGTTCATAAGATACACATGACGTCACTGATAATTTATATTGCGCCATAATTAAGAGAAGGTACATAAAATTTAAACAATAAAAATTAGATAATCTACTCACGTGAAGGATCAACTAACCGGCAGGAAATCACGTCACGGTAACCTCGGCATCGCTGCTGGTAGAGTTGGACATCCAAATTATCTCGGGTCATGGGATGCTCCAGGGTCATCTCCGTTCCTATATGCAGTGGAAGACGGGAATAGGGAATTAAGGAAAGATACTCAAGATAAGGAAATCTACATAATAAGATAACACGACACCCGGCACGACTGTTCACTTCAAAGTTCGGCGTAAAAAGCCACGTTTCCGCGCGAGAACCGCGGAACTCCCTCCTCTTTGTAGCATTGCCTTACCCCTATGGGGATAATTCACACTTGCCAATTGCACTATTGTGACGTACCGGAAGCCCCGCCCAGTTCATTTAAAAATGTTCGCGCGTCTTGCGTATTTAAAATTATGGCGGAAGCTTCCGCACATTAAAAACTACTTAACATAAAATGTTAAAGTGCAAATTCAGTTTGCACGTAACAATCGCGACAAAGCCACAAAAGAAAAACTTAAAAAGAAAAGTCTGTTAGCACAGTAACAGCTTAAAATCTAAGTCCTTACTACCCTACATAAACCCTAACTTAAAACCTACAAAATGTTTATATAAGGCGCCACCTGGTTTTCGACCGATAGCACGTCTACCAAGTACCAGGAAACGGAATAGGTAGCCCGATAGTCTTTGACTACACTACTTACCGACAGCACAAATTTGTCGGGAGCATGAAACACTGCTTAAACTAACACGGTGCGACAAGTCGCCTAACCTATCTAAACCTATCTAAACTTATCTAACTAAAGCTAACATATAGTTCTTATATGCAAACACACATGAGTGTCGCATCAAACTATTCTTCTTTTTTGGCAAGAAGTGCCCAAATTTAAAAAATGTTCATGAGAGTGCGTCACCTTGCACTCTGGCAAATTTTGTTTCTGGTACTTTGGTTTCTTCCGATGCACATTTAACTTGTCCATGACACAGTTGTGAATCCACAAATTTACCAAAAGTACCGCCTACTAAATCCTTATATGCTAACCTGACAAATTACATTTCTAAATCGGGTTAGCTTTTTCACTTAAATTTCAGAAAGATAATTCCCACGTCTGGTCATATATACCACACGTTAGGACGATAAAAAGATAAGATAAGATCTCAAATTGATGTTAAAGATAATAGATAAGGTAAAGATATTAAGCTTAAGTTGTTATCCTCAAAGGTAATGAATAAGATAACGGTATTAAGCTTTAGTTATTATTTGAGATACTCGATAAGATAACACGATATTAAGTTAAAGTGATTATAAGAGATAGTAGGTAACATGAATTTAAACAGAAGTTATTGCTCAAGATAACCGGTAAGATAACGCGACATAACTCGAAGTTATTCCTAACGGTAGTCGGTAAGATAACGATAAATTAAACCAAAGTTATTACTAACGGTAATCGGTAAGATAACGATACTAAACTAAGGTTATTACCAAAGGTAATCAATAAGATAACGATATTAAACCTAAAGGTATTATCGAAGATAATAAAGAAGACAAAGATATTGGCCTAGTTATTACCCAAGACAATGATAACAACAAAAGAGTGGCTCCAGTAGAGCCGTTTAAATGGGATTGACCCGTGCCCTCCAAAAAGAGAAACCTGTGAGGCAGGTCCGTTCGTAAGAACAGCACGGGGGACCGGCAAAGACCTTTGGGTGCATTCCTGCACCCAGTGTTGATCGATATCGGTGAAACTATCACCCGATATCCACTCGGTATATTCGATATACTCATTCACTCACACATACATACCTTCACTGCCAGAGCCTATGCACTAACAGCGGCACCGCATGACCCCACGAAAGATTCGCAGAGACATGGTCCAAGTGTCTGTGAAAACCTCCCGCACAACCACACGGTGACTAACAGAAAAGAAAAGGTAGTAGAGAAACAGGAACGGTAAAAAAGAAGGAGGTTGGTTTTTTGAAGTGCATAAGAGGCACCTCTAGGTAGAAGAAAGAAGAGGAAGGGCTCGCATTGAGCAAAAGCGACAGAGGGAAAGGTGGATAGCAAAGCGCTACTCAACCAGCAAGTGTGGTCAGTAGCTCGGAATGAGGAACATCATTCTTATGAGGCAGACGGTGTTCCGGGACAAGAACAGGTCCACCGAGAGAAGAATAAGGCATAGCGGAGATAGCGGGTTAAGAAAAAGTATAGTTTTGGACAAGCGTCCGAGAGAAAGTAGAGAATTGTCCCTATAAAACACAGCGCAGTCTGAAGGACCACCTGCGATATTAATCCGACAAGATAAGATATACACATTTTAAAATTCACTAGACTCCTAAGAGAACTAGTACGATAATTTTCCTAACGAGTGCTTCAACTACGATAAGAAAATCAGACAAAAGTTGACACAACAACTTACAAGTATCATTACAGATACAAACACACAAAAACAAACTGTTTTAAGGTAGTTTTTCAAAACGGTAGCACCCTAAACACACAAAAATGCCCAATTATAAGCAGTTAAATACAGATACACTGTCCCCATATGCTAAAACAACCGAGAATTTAATAAGATAACAATAAGAAGCGATAGCGTCTCACCACAAAGTTCAATAAAAAATAACGAAAAAAAAGTTTATAAGTTATGTAGATTTAGTAGAAAAAGGAAGGAATAATGTTGTAGTATAATGATGTAGTATAATGTGGGCGATTGCAATAATTCAGAGGAAAAACACACGGAATAGATAATCCTAGTTCTTGCAACTGCGAATATGAACTATTTCTTTCAATGGCATAGACTGCGCATGTTCTATGTGAGCCCAAAGAAGAAAGCATTCACTCAACATCAGCCAAAACCAGTCATAAAAATTCAATGGGTTATTTCAACCAAAGTTACGACAATTACCATTCAATTAAACCATATAAGAGAAATACTAAAGACCGAACAATATGTAGTAGGAAAATTTCAAGGGTTAATTAAATGAAACGACAGAGCTATATTGGGGGTAGAGGATGAAGTGATATATGAGTAACGGTATGGTCGAGGAAAAGTCAACCAGAAGAAAAGATAGCTAAATTAAGGTAAGTAAAGTTAAACGTGTAAGAAATTATATACTATATGAGGGAAGGAATAAGTAATTAAAGATACTAATTGATGGTGAGAACAAAAAATATTAGGTAAATCGTGAGGATAATGGGGCATGAAAAACTTAATTAGCATTTGGGTCGGCAGAGAATGGCTTAAGGTCTTTAATATGCCACCTGCCTTGGCGTTTTCCTTCAGTATCCTGAAGTTCATAGATAAGGGACTAATAACACGTGTGACTTTACAAAGAATGAATTTAGGGGCCAATTTTGAAGAAAATTTCTTAGATGCATCCGATAAGACATAGTTCTTTTTCCAAACTTGTTCGCCCAAGGCAAAGGAAATATTTCGCCACGCAAGTTATAATGGTCCTTGCTCTTTTGTAAGCTTTTAACAAATTTTTCTAACGTCGTTAAAGATAGAAGGTAATGACTGTTGGTCCTTGTCCCAACGTACTTTATCGTCAAATTCAATTACGTTAGTATCGTCAGGCACTAAACCATAGTAACTCCCATCGATTGGGGTATATCTTCCAAAAACAAGAAAAGACGGAGTGAATTGGGTTGCTTCGTGTTTAGATGTACGCAAAGCTTGAGCAATTTCAAAGATATGTTCATCCCATGTAGTATGGTCTGAATCAATATAAGACGAGATAGCGGTAATTAACACTCGATTTACTCTCTCGGTAGGGTTTACTTGGGGTGATATTTTGCGTTAAACCAAATTTTTGTACTTTGTAACTTTTAACGAAATTCTGAAAATCTTTAGAGATAAATTGTGCACCATTGTCACAAAGAATAATCTGGGGACACCAAGGATAAGAAAGACATTCTGTTCTAGGAATTTAATTATTGCAGCGGAGGTAGCTTTACGTAAGGGTTGCACCATAACAAATTTAGAAAACCAATCGGTAACAACTAAAGATATTGATTACCTCTTCTCGATCGAGGGAGAGGTCCTAATAAGTCAAGCGATATTAATTGAAAGGGATAAGATACACGCTTAAAGTTACCCATTAAACCAGGGCGAGCGTCTTGTGAACTCTTATGAGAACCACAAATTTTGCAGCTTTTAATGTAGCGACAAACAGATTGCTTAAGTGTGGGCCAGTAATACAATTCAGATATTTTCGAGAGTTTTGTAACACCAAGGTGTGCAGCTAAGGGATCGTCGTGACATAATTTGAGCACCTCACTGCGATTTGCAGTGGGCACAACGAGTTTCCATTCAGGTATATTCGATATTTTATGTGGGACGAGGATACAAATTTATACAGTCTATTATTAGTTACTCGAAAGGTAGGAAATTTGTCGGGATTATCGGAAACTTTTCTAATCATATTGAGGTACCAGGTATCCAGAATTAAATTTGGAAGGTTAAGAGAAAACATCTCGAGATAACGCATCAGGTACGATATTTAATTTGCCAGGCCTATGCCTAACGTCAAAAGTAAATTGAGATATACGCAAGTTCCATCTTGCCAAACGACCTGCGGGTTGTTTCAAGTTATTAAGCCAAGTGAGTGCTGCACAATCAGTGATTACGGTAAAGTGTGTACCTTCGACATATCCTCTAAATTTCTCGATGCCAAAGATAACACCCAATAGTTCTCGTTCGGTAGCAGAGTATTTTTGTTCGGCAGAAGTTAAGGCACGGCTCGCATAAGCGATTGGATGTTCTAAACCATTGTTTACCTGGAACAACATTGCACCTAACCCAGTAAGTGAGGCATCGGTTTGTATATAAAACTTATCATCGAAATTTGGAGAGATTAAGATAGGTGCTGAAGTGATTAGTGTTTTAATTTGTTCGAAAGCCTGTTGGGATTCTAAATTCCACTCGATAGTTTGGGATTTCTTTTATTTTAATTAAAGCGGTAATGGGTGCAGATATAGTTGAAAGGTTAGGTAGAAAAATGCGATAGTAGCTAATCATTCCTATCAAACGTTTGATTTCGGTAACAGTTTTTGGTGTTTTAAATTTAGTAATAGCATCAACTTTAGCAGGATCGGCTCGTAAGCCTGTCCCATCGACAATAAAACCAAGAAATGTAAGGGATGAATGACAAAATTGAGACTTTTCCCAGTTTATCTTAAAGCCTGCTGCGCTTAAACGTTCAGCAACTTCATCTAATGTGGCGATATGTTCATTATGAATACAATATTCAAGACACGATATAAAAAATATGCGATTTTGACGCAGATTAGAAGGTAAAAAACACGTTACAGCTACTTTAAGGTAATACGATACGATATTTAGAGGTAAGAACTTGTTAGAACGTCACCGATAACACCAAAGAAACACATTTAAGGTATATGGAAACGAAATCAATGTTCAGTTAAATACATATTTTATAGATAATGACAGACAAGCCTTCCAAAATGGAAAATGGCGCAGAGGATATGTTATTTAACCTATAAGGCAACAACGTATAGTCAAACACTTCTTAAAAGGTATACTAGCAATTTATTTCACTCAAGTGTTTTTAAACACAAAATTTTCATGTAAAAGATAAATCATAATGCAATTTTAGAATGTAACATAAAGATGTATTTAAGTTTCAAAAAACGGCCTTTCAAAGTTAAGGAAAGCAACTAAAGATATTTTAATAGGTAATTCTATAATACTGTATTTAAAGACATAAGGTAAGGTAAATACTTACATGAATAAAAGTAAAGTTCTTTAAGTGAAGAAGCTATTAATGCATTGTATCCTTATAAAGGAAATTATTCTAACCTAAAAACAAAGAAGAAGCCCCTGAAGTTCATAGCCTGAACAGGTTGAAGGCGCCATCTGCTACACTTCGTTTACAGTTTTACCTGGTCGGTAATGCAGTTAACAAAATGTTACGCTTAGATTCTGGTACATTGAAATGGCGATAGATGGCTCTTAAAAGCCGGTAATACAATTACCAAAGTTCATAAGATACACATGACGTCACTGATAATTTATATTGCGCCATAATTAAGAGAAGGTACATAAAATTTAAACAATAAAAATTAGATAATCTACTCACGTGAAGGATCAACTAACCGGCAGGAAATCACGTCACGGTAACCTCGGCATCGCTGCTGGTAGAGTTGGACATCCAAATTATCTCGGGGTCATGGGATGCTCCAGGGTCATCTCCGTTCCTATATGCAGTGGAAGACGGGAATAGGAATTAAGGAAAGATACTCAAGATAAGGAAATCTACATAATAAGATAACACGACACCCGGCACGACTGTTCACTTCAAAGTTCGGCGTAAAAAAGCCACGTTTCCGCGCGAGAACCGCGGAACTCCCTCCTCTTTTGTAGCATTGCCTTACCCCTATGGGGATAATTCACACTTGCCAATTGCACTATTGTGACGTACCGGAAGCCCCGCCCAGTTCATTTAAAAATGTTCGCGCGTCTTGCGTATTTAAAATTATGGCGGGAAGCTTCCGCACATTAAAAAACTACTTAACATAAAATGTTAAAGTGCAAATTCAGTTTGCACGTAACACAATCACAGAAGGCCACAATTTGTTACATTCCAAATTTGGTAATGTACATTGTTAAATATGTAGATAAGTTCCCGCGAATATTTTTAAATGAACTTGTCAATTTCCGTCATTCCGGACAGTTGCGTTTGCGCAAAAGAATGCGCAGGCGCAGAGTGAATGGCGCAAGCGCGCGGTGTGATGAGACGTTATTAATCTACGAGACCTCAAACCAAGTCATCTACCGGTGTTGCGTGTCTGTCTTTTCTCTTTTTAGGATGTAGGTTCCTATATCTTATCTTGCCTTATCGTACCTTTACCTGTATCCTTCTCGCCCTACCTACGAACGAACAAAAGAGGATGGATGAACAAGATTTGAAACAACGATGGCGTAGCCGACCCACCCAGAAACAACAAGGACCCCGAGATGTGAAGAACCACACGTGAGTACCCGTTTTATTTAGTTTGTGCTTAAACTGTAACCATTGTATCACTTTTAAAGATGTTTGGTATTTGATACAAATGGCACGTAATTTGACGCGTAATTGTACGTTATATTAACGATTGCGCAATAATATGAAACGCGGAAAACCGTAACAGTGGCGCTGAATACCTACACTTGTGTTGAAAATTAAATTCGTCCATAATTAATCTCCAATTTATCTTGTAAGCTGTTAGTTTTGAATATATTTATATCTTTGTAGGAAAATTAGGTTTTTCACTCAAATATCTAATAATTAATAATTTTAAATTTTTCTAGTGATTTTTGGATATTTAATATGGCGACTTTTAAAATCTAGTTACCTTTAGTTATTTTTTATCTTATATGTTGGCTCCATTGGAGGGACCATAAATCTTAATTTAACAGGTTGAAACTGTCACTTTCATGAAGTATTTGTTTACATTTTTGTTTAACAATTACCTTAACCTCACTTGTGAGTGAACGAAAATGGGTTTTTGGATTAAATAATTCATTTTGTAAGTACCTCTATATATAGTTACCTCAATTTTTTATTTGCTATCCCTTATGAAAACATTTTTAATATCATATTAAGTTAAATATATACCTGTTTTAACCAATTTTGGTTAGTTTATTGAAAGTGTGTTTTTAGTTTAAAATTTTAGTTAACTATCGTATTATCTTTGTTTGCCATGATTTAAACAGTTTTCTTATAATCTATATAATTAACTATAGTTTACGGATTCTTTCTTAGAGAAAATATTGTTCCTTAAACACAACTATCGTAAATTTCCGTTAAGTAAAGTCACATCTGCCGCTATAATTAAATTCCTACAAAAAATGTATTTCTTATCTTTGGTGTCCCTCAAATTATTCTCTGCGATAATGGGGCGCAATTTATCTCAAAAAATTTTCAAAATTTCGTTAAGAGTAATAAGGTACAAAAAATTTGGTTTAACGCAAAATACCATCCCCAGCTAAACCCTATCGAATAAGTAAATCGAGTCTTAATCACTGCTATCTCTTCATATATCGACTCAGATCACACTAAGTGGGATGAAAATATCTTTAAAATTTCTCAAGCTTTGCGTACATCTAAACACGAAGCTACCCAATTTACTCCGTCATTTCTTGTTTTTGGAAGATATACGCCAATTGATGGTAGTTATTATGGTTCAGTTCTTAATGATACTAACGTAATTGAATTTGACGAAAAAGTATGCTGGGACAAAGACCAACAATCATTACTTTCTATCTTTAACGACGTTAGAAAAAATTTGTTAGAAGCTTACGAAATGAGATATTTCCTTTGCTTTAGGTGAACAGGTCTGGAAAAAGAATTATGTCTTATCTGATGCTACTAAAAAATTCTCTTCGAAATTAGCTCCAAAATTCATTTTATGTGAGACCATTCCTGTTTTTAGTCCACTTATCTACGAACTGCAAGACACTGAAGGAAAACGTCAAGGAAGGTGGCATATCAAAGACCTTAAACCATTCTCTGCTGACCCGAATGCTAATTAATTTTTCACGTTTCATTTCTTTAACGGTCTACCTAATATTTTTGTCCCTGCTATGAATTAGTTAACTTTATTTATCCATTTCCTTTCGCATACAACATTCACCATCTACACTCTTGGCTTATTTACCTTAAATTAGCTATCTTTTTGCTGGCCGTTAATTTTCCCTTGAATTTATTGCTAGTCACATATCTGTTTGTTATCTAGGTTATCTAGTCTAATCAATCCTAGCACCTTTTCTCCACCATATTATATTGTTCTTAGCATTTATCTTACATTGTTTAATTTTGTGGTGATTGTCGTAACTTTGGTTGCAATAACTCATTGAATTTTTATGATTGGTTTTAGCTGATGTTGAGTGGATGCTTTTTTTCTTTGGGCTCACATAGGAGACGCGGCCTATGCCTTTGTAAGAAATAGTCCATATTCGCAGTTGCAAAAAACTAGTGTTTTTCTTCTGAACTATTGCAGTCGCTCACTTTATCCTATATCATTACTTGTTTTTTCTTCTATTAAATCATCAGAACATATAAACATTTTTTTGTTGTTTTTTATTGAACTTCGTGGTGAGGTGCTATCGCTTTTTATCGATATCTTATCGAATTCTCGGTTGGTTTTAGAATTTTGGAACAGTATGTTTGTTTTAACTGCTTATAGTTAGGCATTCTTGTGTGTTTATGGCGTTACCGTTTCTAATAATTACCTTGGAACAGTTGGTTTTTGTGTGAAGGTATCTGCAGTGATACTTTTAAGCTGTTGTTTCAACTTTTTGTCTGATCTTCTTATCGCAGTGGATGCATTCGTTAGGAAGATGACCGTACTAGTTCTCATCAAGAGTCTGGTAATTTTTTAACCCATTATGTGCCTTAACTTGTCTGATTAACATAGCAGGTGATCCTTCTGACCGATCTGTATTCAACAGGGACAACTCTCTACCTTCTCTCAGACGCTTGTCCAAAACTTTACTTTTTTCTTATTTCGCTGTCTCTTTTTCCGCCTTATTTTTCATTTGGTAGACCTGTTCTTGTCCCGGAACACCCGTCTACCACATAAGAGTGATTTCTCCCTCACTCCGGGCTACTGACCACATTGGTTGGTAGAGTAGTGCTTTTATGTCCACCCTTTTCTTATCGCTTTTGCTCAATGCGAGCCCTTCCTCTATTCTCTTCTACCTGGAAGTGTATCACTAGTACATTCCAAAATGCCCACCTTCCTCTTTTTACCTTTCCTATATCTCTATTGCCTTTTCATTTCGGTTAGTCACCGTGTGGTTGCGCAGGGAGTTTTCACAGACACCCGGACCACGTCTCTGGGAATCTTTCGTGAGGTCATGCGGTGCAGCTGCCAGTCGCACGTGGCCGCTAACAGTGTATGTATGTATGAGAAAGTGAATGTCTGAGTGTATGTAGAAATATGTGTGGATATCTTATCGGTATCGCTCAACGTCGGGTGCAAGAATGCACCCACATGCCTTTTTTCAGTCCTTCGTACCGTTTTTATAAACGGGCCTGCCTCACAGGTCGTTCTCTTCTAGGGGGTATGAGTATCTTACCTAAATAACGGCTTCAAGGAGCCACTATATCTTGTATCTTTGTGATGGATGACAAAACGGCTTAGTGAGCTGGGGAATTCTACGCTATATCTTTAATGTATGTAGTCGTAGCGTGCCTTAGCGTGCTGGGACGTTTCGGACTCATCTATTGTTATCTAGTTTTATCTTAATATTACCTATTATCTTTGATAATAACTTTTGTTTTCCTAACGTTTGGTATTTATGATTAGACGTAGGAATTTTTTTGTTGAGTATTGAGTGAAGAAGCTAACCTGATGGTAGAAATGTAATGTGTTAGGTTAGTAACGTAAGAAATTAGTAAGATGGTACTGTTGGTAAATTTGTTAATTCACAACCATGTCATTAAAAAGTTTTGATGTGTATTGTTTATTAAGCCAATGTACCAATACATAAAAATTTGTTAAAATGTATAGTAACTTGCTCTCTTGGGCATTTTGAAATTTGGGCAATTATTTTTTCCAAAGACAAAACAGTTTAAATGCAATGCTTATGTGCATGTGCACTTAAAAACTGTAATGTTAGCTTTATTTATAGTATATATGTTAGGCGACTGGTCGCATTTGTTTTAGTTATAGTGTATTTCGTGCTCTGCGACAAATTTGTGCTGTCGAATATAACTGCGCCACATCAAAGACTCGTGTGTGCATTTATTGATGTAGTTCGATAAACTTGGGGCTACACATTCCGTTTTCTGGTTACTCGCAAGATGCGTTATCGGTTGAAAAAACCAGGTGGCGCCTAAAATAAACATTTACTAGAATATAAATTAGGTTATATGTAAGTTAGTCAGGCTTTAGATTTTAAGTTTTTATCTTGCTAAAAGTATTTTTCTTTTTTAAGATTTTTTTATGGCTTTGTCACGAATGTTACATTCCAAATTTGATAATGTACATTGTTAAATATGTAAATAAGTTCCCGCGAATATTTTTTAATGAACTTGTCATTTTCCGTCATTCCAGGCAGTTGCGTTTGCGCAAAAGAATGCGTAGGCGCGGAGTGAATGGCGCAAGTGCACGCGGTGTGATGAGACGTTATTAATCTACAAGACCTCAAGCCAAGAACATCTACCAGTGTTGCGTGTCTGTCTTCTCTCTTTTTAGGATGTGGGTTTCTGTAACTTATCTTGCCTTATCGTACCTCTACCTGTATTCTTCTCGCCCTACCTACGAACGAACTAAAGAGGATGGACGAACAAGATCTGAAACAACGATGGCATAGCTGACCCACCCAAACAACAAGGACCCCGAGATGTTAAGATTCACACGTGAGTACCCGTTTTATTTAGATTGTGAATAAAACTGTAACCATTGTATCACTTTTAAAGGTGTTTGGTATTGGATACAAATAGCATGTAATTTGCCACGTAATTGTACGTTATATTAACGATTGTGCAATAATGTGAAACGTGGGAGAGCGTAAGAAATTATAAGTATTTTTTGCAATATTCCATGATTATAAAAGAGCGAAATTTAGAACCCTTATTTTATTTCAATAAAACAGTATTTTTTAATAACTAAATTTTTCTTGGATGAAACCGTGCGACAGGTAAGTAACAAAATTTAGAAAAACATAAAAGTATGTCCAGAACAAAATGGGTTTAATGAAAACTACCCTTTTTAAGTTTTTACTGCATAAAGCTTTACATAATATGAGAACTGACAAGATAATTTATTTATTTAATAATAAGTACACTACAGAGTAATAACTTCAAATGGTACATAATTCGATATAAGATATTATAGACTATAACACCTAAAAAAACTAATGTTATTATAAAATATCTCAAAATCGTTAAAGTGGCAATTGAACCATTTGATCAACTTCATAATAAATGTATTAGAAGCATAATTGGTGCGATGAAAATCAATGTAGAACAGGTAATATGTTCAGAAAAGTAAAGATGATTGTCAAAAATAATGTCCAAGTCACATGTTGAAACCACACGACTCAACTGGGATCCATTAATGAAATATGGGAGTGTAATAGGATTCAAGCATTTATAAAAACTAATGATTTTATATTTATCAAAGTTGATGTTCAACAAGTTATCTGCACACCAGGTAGAGAAATTATTAATATCCTGCTGGAGGTTGTTGTAATCAGTAATGCTTACTATTGGACTAAATAGTTTTACATCATCAGCATACAGCAAACAAGAAGGGATGACAAAACAGTTTTCATATCATTGATAAATAATATGGGTCCAATATGGGATACTTGGGGCACCCCAGAAGGTATGTAAAAAATAGCAGATTGAAAACTTTCTAGAAGAACATATTGTTGACGATTACTTAAGTACGATTCAATCCATTTCAGGTAGACTTCATGAATTCATATTTTCTCCAGTTTTATAAGCAGTAGAGAATGACAGACACTATCAAAAGCTTTTGAAATATCTATCTATATATATATATATATATATATATATATATATATATATATATGATATATATATATATATATATATATATATATATATATATATATATATATATATATATATATATATATATTGCCGTGGATTCCAAAAAAATCGTTTCTCCCTAAAACCAATCAAGCCCCATGCTTGCACCAACATAAAATTGCAGTGGAATTCCTCTAAACCAAGTCTCGATCCCTAGTGTCGTTGCCATCTTAAGATTTTCTGAAATAAAATTAACAAAAAATTTCTTACACTACCTTTGGAACGCCTCCTTCTTCTGCACACCCTGGCTAGCTCAGAAATCTGCTTCTTATTGAATACCTATCATCCTAAGTTCATTCCTTTCTCACAAACACAGTCAAATGAAATTACCACTCAAATAATGCAACAAGACACAACCTTTTTATTTACACATATTAACAAGTTTCCATTATTAAGAAAATATTTACACATTGGTACATACAGTTTAATAAAACTGTTACCATCTCAACCTTTAAATCGTTTAAAATTTTATGATTTTAATATATTTCAACAATTTTATTTTAGACGAGTAGATGGGCCCGTCGTGCAACCCTAAATTGATTTTTAATCTGGTCTATTTTAAGCTCAGTTACTCTAAATACTTTTAAACCTCGCATTTTTGTTTAAAATAAAGCTAAAGATCCGTTTACTCCTTACAACAACATTTTTATATCATCAATAAACATTTTTAAATAATCAATATCAATTGTCTGTACATATACCCCTTTAAAAGAGTTTTTATGGTTATAAAATACACTCCCAATAAGTCAAAACCCTCAAACACAAAAATATCAGCACAAATGTTCAAGCAGAAAGCAAGAAATTAATTTTCTTTATCTGGAGTCAGCTTCGCCCATCGTTACCTCTGAAGATGCATACCAAAAACCCTCGTCGTTGTGTCCATATACTACGTGATAATGCCTGGATCCAACTGATCCCCACTCACTATCCAAATCTCTGCAACCACCTTTAATATTCTACCCGGATAATTGTCTTGATCAAACATAACTTTCCATACCACTATACACTTCACGCATACTAGTTAAGCTTTTCGATTCGCTTACCCAAGTACCATCCTATCATCAGATTGCATCGTGTAGCAACCGCACCTTTGATATGCTAGCACCGACTTGTGCAAATCACTTTTAATACATTTCGGTATGTTACTAACTTTAAAATAGGATGTTGTATGCTACTTCAACGAATAAACAATAATCAATACAACATAAGAGCATATACTAGCAATTACGTAAGAGATCTAACCGATATAAGATCTAAGAGCAAGAGCAACAGCAAGAGAGCTTTAATAATTCTTCCGGTGTATTTATACGCTTTCGTAGACCCCTCGCGGAACCTCTTTCATCGAAAAGCTTATTTTTAAAACCAATTCTCCAAACTTTGATCGTAAGTCTGAAAAATGTCGAGTTTATCCTGCTGTTATTATGAAATTCTTTCAATAACATCCACGAACGCGAGCTTCTCAAAACTGCTAGCCTTAGACCAATGATATTGCTTTCCCCCATTATAACGTTCCACCTCTTAGCTAGCTCTCTTCGTCTCACCCATATTTATTGTCTCTTGTAGAATCCCACTCAAGCTACAGAAAATCGATATTGTTGTTGACCTTCAGGTCTCCTGTGTATTTTAGACATGTGTTGTAACCAACGTTTTCTTATACGTTTTCTGTCTATTTTGCATTATAGATCTTTCATTTCACTCAGTCTTCAAAGCACTTGTTATATTAGCAGCTGGTGGGACCGACATTTAACTAACAGGTGTTTCTTCGAAGCAACTTTGTCCGTTTAAAATAATAATCAGGAGTTTAACACTTCTTAGGATTTGTATAACGAACGTTTTCGTTTATTTAAATGAAAATATGCGTTTAAATTATTGATTCTCTATACTTGAAAGCTCCGTTTCTTATCCCATGCGCTTGATTTAAACTATTACAACTAGTTATGCGTATCTTTGAGTTTTCATGTACCCTAAAGTTTCTACCCGTTATGCAATTTTAACCTTCTGATTTAGAAATACAAAAATATCTTAATAACCTTTCGTTTTCCACTATCTAAACTGATTAATTTGGCGCGTAAATAAATTGTTCATATTTCCTATATACACAGTCGTTAAAATTTTATTATCTAGACCTATTTAACCTATAATTCCACAACAATATATATATATATATATATATATATATATATATATTACTCATATTTAGACCAGGGTAGAAAATTAATTAATTACATCAAATAATTTTAATCACCGTGTATAAGGAATTTTATTAGATAATACGCGTTATTAAAAAAAACCGTGGAGCATAAAAATTCATTCGATCCACTAAAAATTAAAGGGTATTATTTTGATTGGAGTTAATGAACCATTAGTAACATATAATATGTATAAAAGCTTGTAAAAACCCAATAATAGTCAAATCGTAGAAGGGTTATTTAAAACGTTACGTTTGAACACACCTGCGTATTTTTAAAAGGCAATTTCAGTTTAATTTGTTTAGATAAACAGGTCGATTCTACGGATATTGGAAACGGTCGGATGCGTTAGCACGAAATACAAAACAGCGTTTATTTAAAAGTCGCGTTCTGCGTAAATTCTGCAGATAACAAATGGTTACAGAGAATCTTGGAGAAACCGTCGCTTCATATTCACGGGAAGGCTAGATACGGGGTTATTTAACCCAGATAAGAATACACGTGGACTGAAATAATCGATAATAAAGAATATCAATTTGCACCAATAAGAACAGGTTAGAAAAGGAAAGAGAAAATGCGTCAAGCAAAGACACTAATAATTAAAGGCGGGATTTGAGCAACGTCACGAGGGTCACGATTGGTTGAAATTAAGATGCAAATATGAGAGGTAGAAACAACAATTTCTGTACAAAATTAATTAGTTATTCTCGGACGCGTTGCGAGCCGTGTGGAGCCGTGTGAAAATTTCTGAGATTTTCAACTGGCGCGTGTACAAATTTTGTAGAACCGACGCACGGCGGTCGAGATGGGAATATAGAATGCGAAATTCTAAGAATTGTCCGTTTTGGGGACAAAAGCGGCGCACGGGCGAGCTATTATATATACCAGTGTTAATATGAGTTTCGCTCTCTTAGATTTTTTGATTATTCGATGCTTTAAACAGTGCTTTTAGATTTTGATTCAATACTTTAAAACAGTTTGCTCTTTACGTGCTACGATACAAGGTAATAAAATTTAGTTAGATGTGCGAGTATTACTGTACCAACTATCAAAATTGTAACGATAAATGAATAAACAAAAGTAGGCAGTTTTGGCGTATAGCGTGAAAGAAGTATGAATTTCTTTGCTATTTTTCGGGGGTGTTAATAATTAAATGGTATTAGTAGTCGTGATTGGATCCACAAAACAAGATGTTGATATACTTAGATGAGTTCTGAGAAGCCCTGAAACAATTTTAGATGAATGGTGGTGTAGAAAATTTTATAAGCGTTCAGAATCAGAAGCCGTAAACATAACCCAGTTGGAATGGTGAAATTAGCAAGGACGATGTACATTGAAGCCACTAGTGCAGTAACCTTCAGGTAACTTATGCTTTGTTGTTCGATTTTTGATGTTTTGGTGTGTGTTGAATAACTTTATAATTGGTTTACTTAAAATGGACAATAGTGAATTTGTACAAACAACAAAATTTTAATTTTAAGGTGAAATTTTCTTGTTTAGGTAGAAAGGAGTATTTAGTATTTATGTTCTTGATTATGATGAAAATTTGGGTTTGTCTTTGAGCTCAATTAGACGAACCTGTTTAATTAACGTAAAGGGGTGGAAGATGCTCCCTTTTATTCAGACTTAGGTCTGCACATATTGTAAATTAATTAGTATGCATCCTACCAGGACTTTAATTCTGGATGTAAATTAAAACTGATGACAAATTTAAACTTGAAATTTTATGATACTGATATTTATGCTGGAATTTAATTTTGAAATTTTAATGTATTATGAATATTGATGTAAATAGAGTTAACGTTGATGTTT
This sequence comes from Platerodrilus igneus, assembly GCA_036346225.1. Classification (NCBI taxonomy): domain Eukaryota; kingdom Metazoa; phylum Arthropoda; class Insecta; order Coleoptera; family Lycidae; genus Platerodrilus; species Platerodrilus igneus. The sequence goes on from JARFIW010000828.1 coordinate 768,803, forward strand.
GTGGTATGAATGTGTTTGTTTTTTTTTATGAATGAGGATGAAAATTTAACTAGGTGAGCATCCAAGGCGGAAAAGAGTAAAGAGGTGACATATCCGAAGAGAATCACAGCATACATGACGCCCAATCTGTGGGGCTCTAATGTTTTTTTTTTTAAAGGGCCAGTTCCCGTGACCAAAGGTTTCACAGCAATATATATATAGTATATACGACGTATAAATAAACACTAACTTTACGAAAAATCGAAAGGAAGTTTTTAATTATACAAAGCAAGCTAGTACTTTGCATAGCCATAAATGAAAGAATTTGTTTGTTTCATAAAGGAAATAAACATTCATCAACTAGTTTCGATCTCACTGGATCTCATCAGGATGAAGTGGTTGATAACCCTTATCATTATTATTTAAAAGGTTAAAAACCACTTCATCCTGATGAGATCCAGTGAGATCAAAACTAGTTGATGAATGTTTATTTCCTTTATGAAACAAACAAATTCTTTCATTTATGGCTATGCAAAGTACTAGCTTGCTTTGTATAATTAAAACTTCCTTTCGATTTTCGTAAAGTTAGTGTTTATTTATACATCGTATTTACTGTTTTATTTATTAAATTTGCTATAAGCAATTAGTTTTCATTTATATATATATATATATATATATATATATATATATATATATATTGTAGTGGATTTAAAAAGTTAAATTTGGGGTAAGCAATGCAATTTCAAACACCCTGTATAGAGAAAGGAACAATTTATTTACGCGCAAAATTTATTTCATGTATTTAATTTAAACGAACAAGTATTGACGTATTTTATAATTAGGGAGTAAAAAGTAATAGGTTCATAAAGGAAAACCAGTTTTAAAAACAAATAGAAACGCATAATTAATTTGATTTATTTTAATTCAATGGGTAATAACGTCAGAAAACGCACCAGGGAATATAAAATCGATAATTCCAAGGCGAAAAGCTTTCGTTGTAACAAACAAGTATATCGGTTGGGTTGAATACCATGAAATATAAACTCCAAGAAATGTTATTTTAAACGAGTCGATAATTAGTAACACCTGCATGTTTGAAAGGTCAGCTTCTTTGTATTTGTGAACATAATAAAGCGGGTTTCATAGAATATATTGTTCAACCGTCAGTGGCTTCGCATAGAAGCTAACAAGAGTTTCTTAAAGAGCGGAAGGAATGCACAATCAATAAGATGCCAAAGATAGAGACGGGTATAAAAGCATTCGATTTCTAAAGCACGTATTCAATCCACGTGGACGCGGTCAGCAATATCGATTTTCTACAACGCAAGTAAGGTTGGAACGCGACATCAAATATGCATAAGACAGGGATAACAATATTACAGGCGGAGTTTTATGTTGACATAGGACTGTGTCATTGGTCGAAATAGATAGTTTTACAACAGACGAACACGCGACAGGTGAATGCGGGTTTTTGGATTATATAGCGTGTTCACGAGCTAAATTTCGGGAAGTTTTAAAGCGGTTATATCCAAAATTTGCAGAAATATTATTTTCAATTAAGTATTTCGCGTAAAGAGTGGCCAAGGGGGGCAGTTTTAGTGTATAGATACTGAAAGAAAATTAAAATCGCTCTCTTTTATTCTCTCTTTTACTCTTTACTACTCTTGATTTTCGCATCGCTTTAACTACGTATAACAATAAACCGACGTTATCGTAGAGTTTTGTGAGTATTAAAATTTATTTGTAACATAGTAAGGTAGTACTAGCTCGTATAACTTAGTATTTGGGGCCTTATAGTTATTAACGCGTGTAGTGGCGAGTGATTTAAATTAACTGAGGTCCAACAAATACCTTGTCAAGCTAGTAAATTAATAAAGCAATAAACACAAGTGTAATATACGTGAATTTGGATGCTGGGATGGTATGTAATTGGTAGCACGGAGCTCAGTATAGACTGAGTTATCGTCTATAAATATCTGGTGGATAAGAGCGCATAGACAAGAGGCCAAGGAATTTCGAGGGCAGCATCTTCGACGGAGATGGAGCCTTGAAGCATTTTCCAGGTAACTCATTTGAATTGTTGTTATTTGATACTCTGTTGGCATTATTTGTGATGTGTGAGTGAACTTTGGGAGTTATTTATGGTTTTTTTTAATGTATTGGAAAAGGTACGTGTACTTGACTATGATGAGGGTATTTTAAATATTAAAAGAAAAAGGTGTATGTAAGGTTTACTAAATTTCATTACGAATTTAAATTAGATTGTTAAGGGTGCATGGGTTATTATGAGCTCACCATACTCTAGTGTGCAATAATAAATATAGGGTATTATTTGGGGCCCATTTACTCCTGTTGTATTAAATGTGTTTACAATTAAAATTTTAAAACGAGGACTTTACAAAAATAGCACTTATTGAGTTGTAACTAGAGTACCGAAATGTACATATCTGTGAATAACTTTTGTAAATAGCAGTAAATAAAGATTGTATGATTGTTGTATTATTTTGTGATTTTATTGAATGGTGTGTGAATAGGAAGGAAGAATGATTGTGAATTTAGGCATCGGAGAAGAGACACAGCTGAGCTAGCCAGGGAAGCTGCTGAAGATATCATTTGTTGCAGCAGAAGAATCCGGGTAAGAAATTTTTTTTGTGAAATTTTTATTTTTTTGAAAAGTATTTGGCAAATGACTCATTCTTGACTATCTTAAACGTTAAGTCCACAATCCACAGCAATCTTATGGTCGGCCCAATGTTGGGGCTTGAATGATTTTTAGGGAGTTCCAGAGATTGACCTCATGATCCACAGCAATATATATATGACTCAAATTCAGCCACGAGGGCATCCTGTCGACGCGTTTCGCCCTAATTGGGGCTCATCAGGACAGGAGTAGCAAAGTTGTAAAATTTAACACAGACACCTTATGGGAAGTACAGCATCACCTAGCTCACAATTTGTGTCTTCGTGTCGTTTCACCTGACATCGCAAGTTTTAACAACAGTCGACACGGAGGAGATCCGGCTCAACTGCCTTTTTCCATAGCCAAAAGTTATATTTAAGAGAAAAGTAGGTTTAATGAGTCTTAAATTAAACAAAGTAAAAAGGAATTATTGGCAAGTGACTCAAATTCAGCCACGAGGGCATCCTGTCGACGCGTTTCGCCCTAATTGGGGCTCATCAGGACAGGAGTAGCAAAGTTGTAAAATTTAACACAGACACCTTATGGGAAGTACAGCATCACCTAGCTCACAATTTGTGTCTTCGTGTCGTTTCACCTGACATCGCAAGTTTTAACAACAGTCGACACGGAGGAGATCCGGCTCAACTGCCTTTTTCCATAGCCAAAAGTTATATTTAAGAGAAAAGTAGGTTTAATGAGTCTTAAATTAAACAAAGTAAAAGGAATTATTGGCAAGTAACTCAAATATATATATATATATATATATATATATATATATATATATATATATATATATCGAATCAACTTACCTGCCAAGTTCAAGATTAGTAATGATGAAGTGTTGATAAACCCCTAAGTTAGTGGTAGTAGAGCGTCCCTTGAAGAAGCTATGCTGTTCAGGTATTATATAGTTTTGTAGGTGCGAAGTAGCTCATCCGTAATGATAGATCCAAATATTTTAGGAATATAGGACGTTAAGGAAACTCCTCTGTAATTAGTAATATCACTTTTAGATCCAGATTTAAATATTGGAACTATCATGAACATTTTCCAAAACTCCGAAAATATACCTGGGTCAAAAGAGTTCTGAAATATCAGTTTTAAAGGTTCAATTAAGGCACGGCATTCTTTTAGAATGAGTGGGGGAATACCATCAGGTCCTGCTTTCTTAAGACTATCTAGAGAAAGAATTTTTTGAATAATTTCATCGTCAGTGAAAACATGATTTGCAAGAGTCGAAAAGAAGTTAATATTATTCGCAACTACAATGGTTGGGGTTTTATGACTAGAATAAGAGGCTTGAAAGTGTTTGGCAAATGCATTTACAATATCATCTAAAGTTTCAAATTGATTATCATGTAGATTCATGATTTTAGGGATAGAGTTACTGTATACGCATGTCCTAAATTAAATATCATTTTGCACACCAGCGAGCTTTAAGTAATTATTTTAGTTTTTAAATTTGTGTTCAAACTCCATATTTAGCAGGTTAGAATATGTACAATATTAGCTATATACTTTCGTTAAATTAAATACAAATACTTTAGAGTCAAATGTGTTAGTTTTCAGTTTAAATTTATTTTAGCGGCATAAAACACAAAGCAACCTGAAAACTATAAATCGCTTTATACTTCTTAAACGAAAAAGGAAAGGGATTTACTCTGTATTTAAAAGCCATTGCACGTTTTTAGTATCAATACAAACCTTTCAGTCGGTTTATGGTAAAATATTGAACATCTGCAAAGGGTAATATAATGTAAAAGCTGCATTCTTCTTGCAAACACGTTAAGCTGCATCTTTCGGCAAATACGTTAAAACCATGTTTCTGTGAGCTTTGAAGTAAAGGCCGACCGTAACCGCTGGGGTTGTTGGGCGGTACATCTTATCTAAACACTTTGTTTGACGAACCGTTAGTCATAAAACGTGATTTATTGGTTTATACGCTGTCTTACCTTTCGTGCTTTGAACAAACCAAACGCATAATATTTTAATATTTCTCAGTGCACATTTAGCTTTACCGTTTTACAACAGTTTATTGTAGATCTTTCAAATAACTGTCAGAATGGCTCCAAAGAAGGCACATGTGGTAGAACTAGAATTACTGAAAACACGTATTTTAGAAATGTTTGAGCTTTGTAACACTATACAAAGTGACCCAAGTTTAAGAACGTTGTTCCTTATTCAAACAAGGGGAATAACTGACCTTTATACAAATTTCAGCAAAATTTTAATTGCGGTCTTAGCTTCATGTGACGAGGTAGAATCATTAACTTACAACGCTGTACGGAAAGTAGTAGACTCCGCTTATTTTTGCATACTGCTGCATCTCGAAACGATGCAAGAAATGAAAGCACCACAAATCATCGAAAATGCTCCAAGCAGCACGGTATCAAAATTGGTACAGTTAAAACTCCCAAGTTTTAATAATGAGGTAACCCAATTCACATCTTTCATCGATTTATTTGACAGTCTGGTCTATAATAACGAGTCGCTGTCCAATATCGAAAAATTAAATCACCTTATTAATTGTTGTAGCGGGGAGTCTTTAAGAATCGTTAAATCTGTACCCATTTCGGGGGATAATTTTATCATTTCCTATAACGCCTTGCGTGAGCGATTTAGCAACCCGCGTTTATTGGCAACTTTGCATTGGAAAGCAATGAAAGACTTTCCACCTTTAAAATCAGAAGACCCTAAGAAACTTAGGGCACTTATTGATTGTTTTCAGAGAACCTTGCTGTTCTAACTAACTTAAAGTTTCCCACTGAACATTGGAACTTTATTCTAGTCGATTTGCTTTTAGAAAACTCGATCCGTTCACTAGAAAACGCTTCGAACTCCAATCGGATCCGAAGCAAATACCTAATTTCGAGGATTTGAGATATTTTTAACCCAACAATGTGCAGCGTTGAAACCTTTTCTTCAACCGCACCTGTTTCTTATTCGACGACTGTCCATACATCTCACACATCAGTGCCTAAGAAATCCTCAGCGTTTCAGTTTAAACCAAGAGTTTCTTCTAACGTAGTTTCACTGGACACACCAAGTAGCTCCAGTGACTCAAAGAATTCATTTTCGCACCATTGTCCTTCTTGCAAGGGCAATCACTTAATTTATAGATGTCAATCGTTTCTAAAGAAAACTCCGACGGAACGTTTCGACATTGTCAAACGCTTACGCCTTTGTTTAAATTGCTTACGAACAGACCATGCGTCCATGCAATGCAAATCTTATAATTCCTGTCGAACTTGCGCCAAGCCGCATCATACTTTGCTACATTTTGAACCGCAACCTGCTTCTAGCCGTTCAGCTGAACCGATCGCTACACCTATGCATAAAAATGCCAATAGGACGCAGTCAGCCTCTCCTATTCCACAAATGTTTTGTCTTCACAGACGAATCCAAATTTTGGGGTTACTGTCTTACTCTCCACTGCTGTTGTGGAAGTTCAAGACCGATCTGGTAGATACAAACCGATCAGGGTACTCTTAGACCCTGGCTCCCAAGCTAGCTTTATTCGAGACGATTGCGTGAGCAAACTTTGGCTTCCACGCATACGTTCTCAAGTTCCGATTTATGGACTTGGGCAGACAACTTCAGCAGTCAATAGGGGTGCCGTCAGCTGCACCATTCGCTCTATGTTAGACTCTGAAAAATCTCTAGAAGTCACAACTTTTGTGCTTTCGTCAATATCTGGCAAATTACCTAGCGTTGAAGTTCCTAATAATTGGGAACACTTATGCGGCCTGCACTTTGCAGACCCGACCTGGAACTCTCCAGGAACTATTGACATGCTCCTTGGAGCAGATGTTTATCCGTTCATCATCAATGGCGGTGTTATACATGGCAAATTTCTTCAGCCTGCCGCCATAAATACAATTTTGGTTGGACTACTATTGGTCCCACAAAAGCTTGCAGTCTGATACTGTCCAAGCATTTTTACTTCTGTAAAAGATCCTATCGACCAGACCCTAAGGCGGTTTTGGGAGATAAAGAACTGCCATCCAAGCCTTATACTTCTCCAGAAGAAGAAAAGGCAGATTTGATTTTGAAAACACGTTTTCTCGTGACCCTAGCGGTCGTTTTATTGTTGCGTTACCGTTCAACGATACTTTGCCCGTTTTTGATAATTCCTTTGACATGGCTAAAAAAAGACTATTTTCGTTGGAGCGCAAATTGCATGCTCAACCGGAGCTACGCGCCCAATACAACAATTTCATGCAGGACTATCTTGATGCGGGTCATATGGCATTACTCGATTCTCCGCCCGTTGGGAACGATAATTATTTTTACCCCATCACCCTGTGCTTAAAGAGGAAGGTCATACTCTAAAATTCGTGTGGTTTTGACGCCTCTGCAAAGGCTAAAACCAACGTGTCACTTAATGACACTCAATTGGCTGGACCTAGTCTCCAAAATGACATTTCGTCAATCTTACTGAAATTTCGTACTCATCGTTTCGTTTTTACTTGTGATGTTCGCCAAATGTATCGACAAATTTTGGTTACCGAAGAACATCGAAAGTTTCAATTAATTGTTTGGCGGTTCTCCGCAGAAGAACCCATTCAGACTTATCAGCTTAATACAGTGACCTATGGTATTAAGTCATCGCCTTATCTAGCATTAAAGACTCTTCAGCAATTAGCCATTGACGAAGGCAAAGGTTTCCGTTAGCCGCTGAGGCTATACGGTCAAATCTATATATTGACGATTTCGTCGCGGTGGAGATTCTATACAATCGGCCCGCGAAATTAAAGATCAACTCATCCGACTTTTACATTTGGCTGGTTTTGAACTTCGAAAATGGAGTTCTAATTCAGTTTCTATTTTGGAAGGCATTCCGTCAGATTGTTTGCCAATATACTTCTCTCGATTTCGATTCTGACGAATCAATAAAAATATTAGGTCTTCAATGGTCACCTACAGAAGATATTTTCTCATTTCGGGTTAAACCATTAAACCCAATATGTACAAAGCGCAACATACTTTCACAAGTTGCCAGAATATATGATCCATTAGGGTTTTTAGCACCACTAACACTTTTTGCAAAATGCCTAATCCAGCATCTGTGGATGTTAGGTTTAAATTGGGATGACATCCCACCAGCAGACATTTCGTCTCAATGGCAGCAATACCAAGAAGAGTTGCCGTTATTATCGTCATTAAAATTACCACGTTGTTTACCCCCTTCGGATCCTTTTACTTGTCATTTGCATGGGTTTTGCGATGCTAGCGAGGTAGGGTATGCAGCGGTAGTGTATTTCAGTTTATAAATCAAACTACTGGAGAAATAATTGTACAATTTGTAACCGCTAAAACAAAAGTAGCTCCAATTAAGCGCATTTCAATTCCACGTTTGGAATTATGTGCCGCCGTTTTATTAACCGATTTACTTTCTTTTACCATTCGTTCTTATCAAGGCTTGATTGACATCTCCGATGTTTCAGCGTGGAGTGATTCTACGGTCGCTCTCACTTGGATACGTTCTCCACCTTTTCGTTGGAAAACTTTTGTGGCAAACCGTGTTAGCCACATTCAAGAAATCATTGCACCTAGCCGATGGTTTTATATTAAATCTTCGCATAATCCGGCTGATCCTGCATCTCGGGGATTGATGCCAAGCGTGGTTATTTCATGTTCGCTATGGTGGGCGGGGCCTGAATGGCTTCACTACCCTAGTGGCTCGTGGCCGCCTCAACCAACATTGTCAACCTCAAGTGCTGAGGTAACTACGGAAAAGAAGATCCTAACATTTGTCGCTCAAACAGATCCAAACGTCATTGACATTTTACTAAGTCGTTTTTCATCGTTATATAAAATCCAAGGCATCGTGGCTTACATTTATAGATTTTCTAAACCCATGACTCAACGTCATACGGGTCCCTTAACAGACATTGAATTACACAATGCTCTCATGATTATCGTTCGGCATGTACAAAATGTTACATTTTCAAAGGAAATAGCTTCGATCAAGGCAAACCGTAAATTACCTAAAAGCTTGCGAAAACTTTCTCCATTTGTTGATCCACAAAACATCTTAAGAGTAGGTGGGCGCTTGACACATTCTTCGCTTTCCTATTCGAAAAGTTTCCTGCGTTATTGCCTCAGCGGCACCGATTAACCGAACTTATCATTCTGTCAACTCATGAAAGGTATTGCCATCCTGGTGTTAATACCACAGCGTATCTTATCCAACAGAATTTCTGGATCCTTTCTATTAAAAATTCAATCCGAAGTTATTTATCATCATGTCATAGATGTTTTCGTACCAAACCGGTCCTGGTAACTCCTCCTATGGGAGACCTACCGGCAGCACGTATTACCCAAATCAAACCGTTCAGTATTGTTGGTGTTGATTTTGCTGGCCCTCTTTTAATAAAGGCTAACCGCCTACGAGGCTCTAAATCTCTTAAGGCCTATATTTGTATTTTTGTTTGTTTTGCCACTAAGGCCGCACATATTGAACTTGTTTCGGATTTGTCGGCAGACGCGTTTCTTGCTGCTTTGCGACGATTTATAGCATGGCGAGGACGATGTTCTCAAATATTTAGTGATTGCGGTACTAATTTTGTAGGTGCCTATCGTCAGCTTACGAGTTATCTGCATAGTGCAGTAACCTCAGAAAGGATAAAGTGGTCGTTTAATCCACCTAGCGCCCCTCACTTCGGTGGCTTGTGGGAAAGCGGTGTTAAGTCGGTAAAGACACACCTAGCTCGCGTAATCGGCGAACAAAACCTTATTTTTGAGGAACTTTACACAGTTCTTACGCAAATTGAATCTGTTCTAAATTCAAGGCCACTCTGCGCTTTGAGTTCGGATCCAAATGACTTGCGTTGCCTAACACCAGGTCATTTCCTAACTATGGAGCCTCTTTCTGCACCACCAGATGAGGACCATTCAACCAACGTTTTACCATTAAAGAGCAGGTGGAAACTCCTGCAAAAACTCCACCAAGATTTTTGGGCTCGCTGGAGCCATGAGTACTTACATACTCTGAACCAAAAGGTTAAATGGCACTCTAAGGTAGGTGTCCGATAAGTTGAAAAGGACACTATTGTCCTCGTCAAGGACGACCAGCTTTCTCCACTTCAATGGAAGTTTGGTCGTATTATTGATACCTTTCCGGTGCGGACGGTATTATACGTGTCGCTGAAATCAAAACGCACATGGCACACTAAAACGACCTTTGGTCAAACTAGCGCCGCTACCGGTATTTTAATTTTATTTTTATGTTTAGATGTATATACACATTTCTTACATGTATAGTAGTATATTATTTTTACATATTTGCTTATTTACATATATATTTTTATTTTTTTTGCATAGTTGGTAATATCGCTCGCTGTAGTGTACCACCCTATCTTTCGTTACCTGCTTTCCTAGCAAGGTCAAATCCCATGTGATTTCCTTCACCCAACCTACTTCCCTCCTTTTCAAAATTCTATGAATTTGGTGGGCGGTATGTTACGTCATCATCGAACATTCATTGGAATTTGTGACAATAAATACTTTGTGCGTGCATCCTACAGTTTGAGTGAAACATTATATACCGGCAGTGAGTGCGTGAAGTGACAGTCGTACTCGAGCCTTTACAGAAGCAAGTCGCATTAGAATCCTTGCAGAAGCCGGTTGTATAAGAGCTTTTGAAAGCGAGACCATCACCCGGTCGAGCGTGTTACTGGTTCTCCGTAAAAAAGCTCTTTGTGTGTGAAGTTCATTGCCCACAGCGGCACAGGACTTAAGGTATTTATACCCTTCCTTAATTAGTTTGTAGTTGTTTTTAGTTATTACATAACCGCTCCACCATTATCGTTATTGCTACAAAAGCAATTGGTCCTTCATTATAATTTGCATATTTATATCACACATTTATATCATCTCCTTAATCCCCCCATCAATCATTGCTAATACAACCGGCTTCTGCAAGGATTCTAATGCGACTTGCTTCTGTAAAGGCTCGAGTACGACTGTCACTTCACGCACTCACTGCCGGTATATAATGTTTCACTCAAACTGTAGGATGCACGCACAAAGTATTTATTGTCACAAATTCCAATGAATGTTCGATGATGACGTAACAGTTACCTTTTTTTAATGACTTAACATATGACCAGAGACCAGAATTGACTAATATTATTAGCTATAGTATGTTCAAGGGTACTAACGTAAATCATATAACAAAGCTCAATATTTAATTTGCACTCTTTATGAACTATAACTTTTTAAAAAGAGCATATGAATACCGCCTTGGGAATTTATCAACAATAATTCTCTTTTTTGAAACAAACAACTCAAAAGCATCAAATAAGAGTTTATAAATTTTTTTAATAAAAATGTTTATAGAAAGGATCTTATTGGTTAGAATGACCAATCAATATTTTCAAGATAGGAGTTGAGAAGATTGTAATCAGCTTTAGCAAAAGAAAAAGTGAGTGCGCATTCTTATACATTAAAACATGGTATAAGAGAAGCCCTAAAAGAAACTATCAAACTGGGGTGATGTTCATCCTCAATAACTAATGCACTATTGGATTTAATTACTGAAAAATCACATAATTCATCATAAAACACTAGATCAAGCATTCTCCCATTCCTATTCTTAATTAAATTCGATTGTTTAAGCTCCAGGAAAAAAATTGTTTATAATGGTACTAGCTGCATCAGAAGACACATTAGAGGGCATGACTTGACATTCAACAGATCTCCGGCAGATTAAAATCACCAAGAACTTAGAATTTCAAGTGTGGATATTTATTCCTTAAAACAGAACATGCATTCATAAAGACCTCCCTGTAAACCATCGAACAGTTAGGAGGAAAGTATTGTAACGAATACGATTATCTGCTTCTTAAATATACGATTTTGTTCCATATACCTATTGAATAAATATTAAATTCCAATAGAAACAATATATTACGAATTCATACATAGAGCTCCACCTATATCTAAATATTCAAAGTAAAATTTAAGATCTCTTTTATTTGTATGTATCTTGATACAATATCCCCTTTTCTGGGCGTGCTTGGATAGCAATGTAGCCTCGTGGTCAAGCTTCATTTGATAACGGGATGTAATCAACGAAGCAAGTGTTAACGTGGGCCAGCAGGTTTTGATAAAACATGCCGTCCCAGAAAGAAGTGAAGTGGTGTCAACGAATACCATGGCTTCATTCTTAGTTGTAGTATCGACCTAAGTAGTCAAGAAAATATATCTACGGTAGGTGAATAATTCTCAAACTTACCTTTAAAATCATTTTTCCCGTTTCTTTTCAGCGCAAGTACGAATGTACGAAATGATATCGATGTAAAGTAAAATAAGTACAAAAGTATGAATTTATATTGAAGTAAAGTAAAAACAATATGGATACGCAAACACGTAATAAGCCCTTTTGGATGTTGGTTGTACTGAAAGTGCAGTTTTAAATGTTGCTATGCGAGAGGGTGGAAATTTCCACATATGTTTGGTTAGTATAGAGGTCAAGCTCGGGCACATGAATCAGCCGCGCGCACCTGCCAATGTAAGTACCTAGATGTTTAAAGAATTTGGTTGTCTAGCAGATATTCAGCGTGAGTTATCCTGAATTTTAGAGCTATATTCATTTCATGGAACCATCATTTACAATGTACAAATAATTTTTGAAAATTCTATATATGTTTACTTAAATTTGATACACGAAATCTTTGTGAAATTTTTATGGTCATTTAAATTGATACACTTAAAATTTTGTTCAAAATTTAATAGTCGAATAGTTCATAAATGTTCTTATTATTTCAAATGCATTTCTATAAGATAATTTTGAAGTTACAAGGTTATACTAAAATGTTTGCATAACTAAACATGTGATACGTTGAAATTTGTTTGTCACATTATAGTGTATAATTTTTTTTGACAGTACACCTAAAGTACAGCTTAATTCAGACAATAAGTGTTTTTTGACCTTTGATTCCATCAAATATATCTGTTAAAAATATAGTTCTGTAATCTACAAAACGTCTGAGCATTTAACTTAATTCTTGTAAACTCGAACAGGATCCTATTCAAGTATCATAATTAAACTGTAATATAAAAATGAAAACCATAAATTTCTTATAGAGAATTAACCTAAATTATTGAATTATAAATTTCCTATGAGTATTCAGAGATTAATATTAGATCTTAATAAAGTAATTGTTTCGAAAGTCTCCGTACATATAACTTTGTACAAGCGATGTATATATATATTTTTTACAAATTAATAGAAAGAATAATAAGTTGTCGTAAAGCTTTCTTTCGTTGAAGTCAGCAGTAATTGTTCTATAGAAATAAACAACCACATCTACAAAGTTTTTGTAGTGAAGAGAGAGATGTTATTGGTGTTAGTTTAGATTTTTTTGAAGCATAATTTTTACTATTTGATCTTTCTTTACTTTAATTTTTTTGTGATAAAGTGACTAGGCTCTAACGTAGCCCTAGTCTAAAAAATGTTTAGAGGTGATTAAATTTTCAGGTTGTATGAGAACGTCGTTCCCATTCCAGTTTGCAGAGTCAAAAGTAAGTATTATTTTTTTTATATGTTGCTCGTCTTAAGGATTTTTTTCTTTTCGAAGATTTCCGTACCTGATCTTCGGATAGATTCTCATTATAACATTCATTAAGATACGGTGGCATCCAATAAAACTTCTTTTTTTCGTATGCCATCCTACGACCCTAGCTCATAGCTCTGCCCTAAGTTGAAGAAGCTTAGCTGGCTGGAAGATCTCATTAGAGGGACCTTTTTCTCTCAAAGCCATTTATCATCTCCTTTACCCTGGGCTTAGATTTTAAACAGAAACCCCTCGTAATCTATCAAGGCTCTGCCGCCTATAAGGTAGAGTACACACACTATTTATCTTTTGAGGAATTGTGTGTAACAGTATACTGAGCTAACTATATATGTAGCATTATGAAAATTAATACTAATCCACAGGTCTTGAATATATATATATATATATATATATATATATATATATATATATATATATATATATTACCAGTGTTAGTAATTTCTCTGAATGGAATATTGTTATGCACAGCAATTAATGTTCCCCCTCCACGATTACATTGTAACATATTATAATTTCTGTCACATCTATAAACACTGTAATAATTAGGAAATAGTTCTGTTGATAAAATGTCAATATGCAACCAAGTTTCAGTGATTACTATTATATCATAGTTGTTATGAAGAACGTTTAAACGGAATTCATTAGTTTTGGACCTTAAGCCTCTCACATTTTGGTAATAGCAAATTAGGATAGATTTCTTCAATTTACTTTCATGCTTTGCTGAAAGATGAAAAAAATTTTGATCAGATCCATAATCAGTTTTAGCACTCAATTTTTCCAAAAGTTTAATATAGCAGGGACAGTTAAAGTCAGTTGCCATGTGATTCGTATTAAGATTCAACTTTAAGTTTTTATTAGCCTTATTACAATTGACACATGTAGTTTCAACACTTTCACAATTTTTGTAACTATGTTTACCAGAACATTTACAACAAACATCATTTCTACAACTGCTCATGTGGTGATGAAAGCCCAGACATTTAAAGCATTGTATAATATTCCAGTGATTAGATACGTATCCATTTGACCAACCAATAGCTATTCTACGAGCCTTAATGAATTTGCTCTTTAGTATTGTTATAATTTTCATACTGAAGCTTTCTAATTTGGGGCAATGTCATTTTGTTTAAGTATATTATTGATAATGGTTTCACCATCCGGCAAGTCATCATTATCAATAAAAGCTATTCTAACTTTAGGCTTCTCGAGAACAGGGACTACTACCTTATAATTGTCCCCTAATTTATCAGTACGTTGATTAGAACATTTACACCACAATGGAATAAATGTCTGACTAGTTATTAAAATCAGAGAGAATTTCGTTGAATAGTTTTAACAATTTTCGTCGATTAGAATAAGTAATCAATATTTAAAAAGAATCAAATTGGTTGCTTTTCATAAATGGTTGCAATCAGTAACTATGGGCAGATCAAGAAATTGTCTAGAAAAATTCTTATTTCATAATCATTTATTAATTTATATTTCTGATTGTCAAATCAATTGTAATGCTCGTGCCATTACTTAAGTACACATTAGGGTGTAGAAATAAATTTCTATAATATCAGTCAGTTCAATGAGCTTTTAGCAACAAAAGCACACTGAAAAATTGAAATACGCTTTGGGGTTTACATTTAGCAACAGAACTATTTAAATATGATATTAAATTGGGATAAATAAACAAACCAAAAAGCACCTAGTACATTTTTATATAAACAACAATGACTACACAGATTTTAAACTCATTGTATTCATTTAAAAAAATACCAATAAAAATCGGGAACATAGCGGTTCACAATAATATTTGAATCAATTCACATGGTTATCAAGAAACCACAAAATCATAAAATTAATGCATTCACAAGAACTGAAGACATTAAACTTGACCATGAGAACGCTTTGAACTCACAAAGAGTGAGGCCAGAATTGTTAAAAGAATGAAATATAACGATTAAGTTCGGAAGCGAAGTTAAACACGTTATGATGGTTGAGTGATAATGGATGTGTATAGGCCGATGACCCTTAATGGATGGCCGATGGCAAACTATTTCGAGTTTTGCCAGATGATATAGGCCAGAAGGATCAGGTACATGGATAAATGTGGAATTTAAATCGCAACAGTGGTGTATCAAAAGAACGTTTTCAATCTGCAACTAAAATTGGAAATAAAATCCATGGAATAGAAGATCCATCGTGCCGAGGAAGTAAACAGATGAATCAGCAGAGTTAACCTGGCAATCCTTAGATTATCGAGTAGTTTTGAGCGTTTCTTGTTTTATTTTGGTTTACACTTGATAAATATGTACATGCAAATTTGTAAATACAAGTGGTAATTGGTTCATAGAGCGACGAAATTAGTTTGTTTACATTATAGCAAAATATTATTGGAAAGGAAGTTTGAAACTTTTGAAACATAACGAAAGATGTGTGTATTAAGTGAAACATAAGCTTTAATTGTGGGATGTAATTGCTAGTAATATCTTTGTGTAATATTAGTATTATTTTTAATGGACATTGGAATGGCAAACACAAAGTATTGCACAGTTTTCCTAGGTATTGTTGTTAATGACATTTTCAAATAAATGAGATTTAAAAATGTCATATAAAGCAATCTAAGAAATTAGAACAAAAGAATGATAGTATTACTTATGGATTAATGTCTTTTTAAAGATTCTGTTAATAATATCTGGTCAGTGGAGGTAATATTAGTTTTGTAGTATAATCTCGATGTAGGTGCAAATATATTATCGAAATTTACTGATAATAGAGTTTAAGCTTAGATGGAATTTTATTTGGAATTATTTATAAGATAGGTAACGATGATCATTGTGAAAGGATATCCGGTTACCCCAATGATGAAGTTGTATTTTGGGAAAGGCCTATATTTTCAAAAATCGTATTAATTTGGCAAAAGAAGCTAATTAGTATTGTTAAGAAATGATTAAAAAAGGTAAATGAGGAGGTAACAAGATTTAATATATCCGAAAACACAGAAACCTATCCAGAATAAGTCTTCCAGGTTGGGAAAATATCGAAAGAATTGCTGGGACGAGACGGTTTAGCACTCTTAATTTTGATAATCAGTAACGCCTTTCAATGTAAGTGGTGCTTGTAAAGTAGTTTTGCATTTATATGATTTTCTTTTTATTAATTTTATTATTATTTCCCATAGGAACCCACTCGCGCACCATTGTGGTTAGTTAGTGGGGGGGGCTTAAGGTGCCCCACCATAACCATGGAAATCGTACCAAGAGTGCTGCGATCGAAAAACAAATGTGCCTGATTTGTGTGCTATTTATAAGCTCTCAAAATAATAAAATTTTTTTTTGTAAAAGTTAAGCTGTTTTACAAATATTTACTTGTATGACTTTCAGAACACTCCAATTGACAGGTATTAAGACATAACTTGAATGATTTGTTGTTGCGGCGGGCTCAGTGTCAATATCTTTACAGGTAAACATACTATGGAAATCAAATCTTGCTGCTTGCCACAATATGAGCTAAACATACCCAGAATTGCTGTTGCAAATCATAGGAATTAAATGATCGCAATAAAACAATCAATCGACTGTGATTGATTAATTGGTTAAATTCTACAGCTTACGACATTAATCCTGCGGCCCTCATTAACAGCCAATAAGAACATTTTATCCTCAATTTCGCAATTACTTCTTTCCATTAAACATAGGTCATTGATGTTAAACAAATTGATATATAAAACTAATATATTGTGCAAAAGTACATATACATTTCAATTTGCAATATACAAAAGCTAGTTTTTTAAAACCAGACATATGTTAACCTTTTTTTTACAGATATAGATTGCACTGCACTGTACGGCTGTGAAGCGTAGACAGTGGGAGAAGCGGACAAGAAAAAGGCAGAAGCCTTTAAAATATGGTGCTACAGACGTATGATGAAGATATCATGGACAGACAAAGTTAAGAACGAAGAGGTACTAAAAATGGTAGGGGAAGATAGAAATATGTGGAAAACGGTAAAAAATAGGAGAGATAGGATGATAGGCCACATACTAAGGCATGAGGGAATAGTGCGGAATATATTAGAAGCAGAGATAGGAAAAAAGAGAAATAGAGGTAGACCTAGGTTAGACTGCGAAAATTTAGGCCATAAAAAAGAGTTTTCTTTTACCCCAGCACACCTAATACCCGCTAACATAATTATAATCAATTATATACATATATATATATATATATATATATATATATATATATATAACTATTGATTTATAAGTTAGAACTGATGGTAGATAGGTCAGATAAATATTTATGACAGGGTACACCATGTTTATAGAAGACAAGTAATAATTTAAAACGTTTTTCAAAGCCATAGCATAGGGATTTATAATTTAAAATAAGCTTTAAGGTTAATTTTGCTTCATTTTAGAGTTAGGGTAAAGATTAATTACAATTATTAAATATAGTAGGTGCAAATCCGTTTATTACTAGATATAGGATAAGTCCGTAAGGTAAACACGCGCATTTAAATGTATAAGTACCATGCAGAGTTATTAGTAGGAAAGCTTTTCATTTCGTGGCATAAAATCAATAATTTAAGAGCAAGAATTCTTTAGTGATACCAAGTAACGGATATTCAAAGTGTAATTATTCTATTTGTATACACAACTTAGTGTAGGGTAATATGAAACTGGAACATTTATAATTTTTCAACAGTTTATAATAGCATAAGATATAAAAGTGTTGTCAAGAAACAAGTTAACGATTATGAGTTTCTAAAAAACGTGCAGCGAACAAAACATTTCCAGTAAAGTTTAGCATTGTAAATACATTCGGCGTATTAAATTAACAACATGTAAACAAGCATCAAGGTTTCTAGGAAAAAGATCGTTAAAAATTAACAGCAAGTCTATGTTAGATAGAGTGTTGAAGGATACATACAAAAATGGGTCGATAAAATAAAGAGAAGGATTGTGTTTTGCATAAGGTAGCAAAGAATGAAAGATATCATATGGTTAGTTGTCATTGACTTTAAAACGTCTGTAAGACAAGGAAATTTTAAAGGTAAATAAGCAAGACTGAGATGCAGCTTATTTTCATAAGACATCAAAATGAGAAGTACGGTAGAAGGAGACTGTGTATATAAGAACGAGAAAGACGATAGTGTAGATTGGTAAGGTAGAATAGAACTTGTAAACAGCGGGGGATAAAGGTAAAGAGATATAACATACGGGTTAAACAAGGATACAAGAAACGGATAACTGACAGAATATTGAGAAAGGATACAAGAGAAAGGACAGAACATTTTGGATGCAAGTTAGAGAGAGGTGACCGTATATGCGCATATGAGAGTGGCGTGTTTTAGATGCTTGTGTTGGTGCCAGTTGTCGGGAGACTTTAACGAATTTGACAGCCGTTGGAGATTTTAATGAGGGTTTCGGAGTAAAATGTTTGTTTGTAATTGAAAATTCTGAGATTTTCGAGACAGTTGGCAAACGACTGCCAATTTTACTGTGAATAGTTGAAGGTTAATGGCTGGGTTTGCAGAATTGAACGACGGTTAAGTGTTGTTGTGTCCATGGGTTTGTGAAATCGTTAGACCGTTTAACAAAGTTTACCAAGAAAGCGTGTTTAGTGGAGTGGTGTGAAACAATTCAGAGAGCATTTTTGAGTCTATATAAACCAAGAGGAGGCGGTAAACGCTCTTTTCTCTTTCAATCTTCAACCAAGCTTCGAGCTAGCAAATTAGTTATGCGACTAGTGAGTTTGAGATTTTAATTACAATAAATTAAATATGCACAAGTTGGTGCAAGGTTAAAATAGCAGTCCTGAATTGTATAAAATACATTTTGAAAAGCAAAGCTTGATGAACGTAAGTAGACGTCTTCCTATTTTTGGTTAGAGGTGCTAGTTGTGCACTGACATAGAGTAGTGGATGTTGATAGACCAGTAGTGGATGTACTACAATTTGGAAGTGCCGTACATTGGATGCAGAGAGATTTGGGTTGATGATTGCTGTTCCTGATGGTGGCAGTCAACTTGGGGTGATTCCTGTACATGCAGTCACTAAAGAGGACTACGTCAGTAATGGTTTCAGGGCAGAGCTCTGGTAGTGCTACATTCCAGGTAACTAATTTTATAAAAACTTTTTAACTGTTGTGATTTTTTGGTGTTATGACATTTTGTGCTTTTTGGATGGATTTCGTTGAATTTGATGGACATAATAAATGATTATTTACCTTTGATAAGGAATTATTTGGAAATATATTTATGTAAAATTATGTATTATCAAATGAGTGTGTAATATTAGCTTTTGTACAAAGTAAACGGGTTTTTGATATTTTCCAGTGCAGTAAATAGCACTTAGGTACAGAAAGGTTTTTACTATGAGCTCGTATTAGACCTGGGGTTTTTAAATAATATTTAGGAATAAGCCCAGATACGTTTAATAATTATAGATGTAAATGGACAAATTTTGAACTTATGGTATTTTTAAAATGACTTCATTTAAAATTGAAGATGGTTGTTAAATATCCGAGGTGTGACTTAATAATGTTAAGACAAAAATTTTTGGGTAGTGATTTGATGTTACAATAAAATGTGATGTAATTTTGGTAGTCAAATTTTCTTTCTTTGAAGAGTAAAGTAGTATTTTCAGAGAGCAACTGAGCAGCCATGGCAAATATCCCTGAGGAAGCAGAGCAAAAAGCTGGAGGTTTGGCATCCTACTTGTTCCAGGTAGACGTCTGAGTATTTATGACGACCCAATTGTGAGGTTTGAATTTATTTTAGGTAACCAAGGCTAACCAAAGAGAAGTTCAGAGTATTAATGTTGGCACATTCGTGGAGTTTCAGAGCATTTATGACGCCCAAAGTGTTCCAGGCAAAGTTCACAAAATTTTGTGGACTCATCTAATCACTTACTCTACATTTTCTATAAAATGCCTCCTTCCGCACCCCTTATATTTTTGCTATACGGTTTTATATCCCTAAAATTCATTCTAATTTGCTTGTATGCTTCGTCTGTCTTTCCTACTTCATTTTAGTTTGTACCTCTTTGGACTTTTCATCAATCCATTGTTCTTTAGCTTTCCTGCATTTGCGAATAATTTCCCATTTTATGGCTTTGTATCTCTGTTTTCCTGGTTTGTCTAGTCTGATTTGTATTTTCTTCTTTCTTCTATTAAATTCAGGATATCCTTTGTTATCCATGGTTTCTTATTTTATGTTGTGTATACCCCAGAATATCTCTGGCCGCCATGCCTAACTGGATTTAACGTTATAACATTCTGTTTCTTACTTCCTTAATTTTCCCACTATCTTTCAGCAATTCTTTGAATTTTTTCATATCTTTCGTGGATAACTTTATCTTTTAGTTTCTCAAAGTCAAAGTACTTTTTTCCATTCTTTTTCAAATTTTTAAATTTAAGCACGACATTCATATTTACAATGTAATGGTCAGTGTTTATATTTGTTTTTGTCGCAAAATTCTACCAGCCTATTTTCTTTGTCATTCTTGTGGCTAAACCAAATCAACCACTACCATTCCTTCCCTAACCTCAACAACCACTGCATTAAAATTCCATAGTTATTAAATTTTCATGTCCTTTTATGCATCTTAGTATGTCTTCGATATCTTTGTAGATCGCTTCTAACTCTTCCTCACTGTAGCTAAAGATGGGCATGTATACTTGTATTATTACTGTATTCATCAGTTTAGATTCTAATTTAACCATGAGTACTCTTTCATCCTATCTTTTCGGATGACTATCCTAAATTTCCTACCTCTGATCCTGTATGAATTGCCCTAAAATCTCTACTCCAAAAATCCCCCGTCTTTGACCGTGCATTTACATTTCCAATGCTCCACCCGATGGTACTACTTTGGCCAGGAGGCAAGTTTTTTGTTGCCTGGAAATTTAGAATTTTGCCGAACCCTTTGCCATTCCAGGCAATGTAGGGATCTTTAACGTGCGTGACAACACTCATACACGGAACCTCCATTTAACCTCTCATCCGAACGAGGGCGTAATTTTTGTGAAAAATGCTCCCTGTCATTTTTCAAGCAAGCGGCCGTGTCGGGATTTGAGCCCAGGACCTTGGGATCCGTAGTCTTATGCTTACTACATTGATCCACGGCGACGCCCCCCGCCTTTGGCCACCGAACTTTGCTAATTCCTACTATGTCTAATGCTAACCTATCCCTTTCAATTTTCAAATTCTCTAGCTTTTGCTTCATACTTATGACATTCCTCGTTCTGACTCGCAAAATGTTCCCGGCTCTCCTTTTAAACTTTCTGATACATGTCCCAAGTAGTCCCCTCCTGGAGATCACAAATTGGGGGGACTATTTTAACTCCAGAATCTTTTATCCCAGAAGATACCATCATCTTAAATAACAATTTAAGTACGGTGTGAACTTGGGAAGTAATGTGGTTGTTTCCGTTGCCTTCTACATTGCAGTAGTGCATTTTAGAATTTGTATACCAATACCAACTCCTATGGTCTCAATATTAACTAAAATTGTACAAAGACGAATGGAAAAATAAGATGAAGAAAGATTAGGAAATTAATTTGAAATTAGACAAAACAGGAGAACACGTGAAGCCATTTTAGCTTTAAGAGCGATAATGGAGAAAAGAATAGAAACGGAGAAAGTGTGTACATGGGGTTTGTAGATGTGGAAAAAGCATTCGACAGTATAAAATTTGAAAAAATGTTCAAAATATTCAAAAGATAGGAATGAATTATAGGGATAGAAGAATAGTACATGCCTTATACAAAAAGCAAACAGCGATAATAGAAAAAGAGCAGGAACGTAGAGAGGAAATATTAAGAAAGAGGTGAGAGAAGATTGTGTGTTATCCTCAATTTTTAATTTGTATATCGAAGAAGCAGTGAATACTGTCAAATACAGAAAGACATTTGGAATTATTATGCAGTGACAAACAATTGCTATGATGAGATTTGCAGTTAATTTAGCAGTATTAACACCCAGCAATGAAGAATTAAAAGCAACTCAATGAAATAGAAACAGTTCTAACAGAGAACGGTATGAAAATCAACAAATATAAAACAAAAGTACCAATATGTAGAGGCGGATAAAATAAATCAAAAACAGAATAGAAAGAAGAAACGATTACTTACAACACAAAAGATGTAAAACAAAGATTAGCACAAGGCCGTGCTGCATTTAATACAAAAAAATGCAACTACTGTGTTCAAAGAAAACAAACAGAAACAAAGAAAAGACTGCTGATACAATATGCATGGAGCACAGCACTATACGGTTGTGAAACGTGGAAAGCAGGAGAAACAGACAGGAAAACGCTAGAAGTTTTTGAAATGTGGTACTATAGATGCAAGATAAAGATATCATGGACAGACAAAGTTAAGAACAAAGAGCTATTATAAATGATAGGGGAAGAAAAACATATTTAGAAAACAGTAAAAAATAGAATACAAAAGATGGTAAGACGTGTTCTAGGGCAAGAGGGAATAGCTCAAGATACATTTGTAGCAGAGAAAGAACAAAAGAAAAGTAGATGTAGACCTAGATTAGACGAGAGCATACAGATGGTGAGAAATTCAAGGAAATGTGTAGGTTAGCTCAGAATAGGAAACAATGGAGGTATGCGTCCAACCGGTTCCAGGACTGAAATCCTAATGAAGACGAGGTTAAACAAACTTCAGGTATCTAGACTAACAGAAAATTGAGTTTAAAAACAATATGGACATCTGATTAGTACATGAACATATTGGTTAACTAATTAATTAAAGGACGCGAATGCTTAACGATCAGTCATATGAATATGTCCATTGTGTTTTATTTTCTATGATGATATAAATTTACAATAATGGAAAACCTGCTTGTTCGGGCTTTTAGTTAGTCTGGAAAATTTTCATTAGACGTCCCAATTGTTTTTATCGTTCTAATTTATTATCTACTAGAAAAAGTCATTTTTTAACAATCTCTCATAGAACAAAAGATGTAGAAATTTTAAAAACAAATAATAGAAACAGTATTACCAACTTAAAACTCTGTTTTTATTTAAAACAGCTGATGATACTTGCAATTATTCGGTCTTTAATATTCTAAAATCTTAATTTCTAATTCGGTTTTCAATAAAAGAAAGTTAAACATTATTTGAATAGTTAATGTGACCTGATTCTAGAAACGGCTATTATTGGTTAGACAAACAATGTGCAATGCTTAGTATACAATGAGTAATTATGCAGGTAATGGTACTTTATAAAAACTAGTCTCTAAAATTTTGAAATAAATTGAGGAAACGACATGTAAATACAAATTATATTCCGAGGCTATTCAAATATGTATTTTATTTAACCTTGGAAAAAATAAATAAAGAATAAACTCAAAGCCAAAAATATACAAGGTAAATAATTTTTTCGAAATTCACAAAGAAGTCGAGAATTGTTGTAATGAACAGGGTCGTTTCAGAGTGACTACTGGGAATATTTTTAGTATAGCCTCTCTGAAAGTGATTCACCGTTATAAGTAGTTTATTTCGACTTTTCTAATTTTTAGATTTATGACGTACTTACCTTAAAATAACCACCCATATACAACGTATCAGGAGGTCCGAAAATTGCTACTTCCCATTCAAAAAGATTATCATCATTAACAAGTTTAACACAAAAGCCTTCAACTGGTTCTTCCAGTAAGGATTTATATTCCACAGCTAAAGCACGTAATGCACTACTTGTTCTAATATTAGCCATTATCCCAAATATTTATGCGAATTAATTAATAGTAGTTCACTCAACTTTACGAAACGTACTAGAAAATTGACGCCATTTACGGAATTAAAATCACGAAAACACGTTTCAAAAACAAAGAAAGGAAACTTCGGTGTATTGTTTTAGTTCAGAGTATTTGTGACGGGCTGCTGTTGGACTTAACTTTAAAATAAAATAAAATTTAAGCACATCAGCACAAACTAACACAGATCACACCTTCCTTTCGTTTATTCTGACATTGGCAAGATCGCCAAATGACAACTTGTGTATGTAAATGTATTAAACAGCTGGTTTGTACCATGAGCAAGACAACGGACGCGAAACCTTACGGAATTGGCCGATTTCTAGTTAAGCGCACTCTTGGGGAAGTTCACGAAGTTAATAGAAATAAACCACGTGTACTTACAAAGCAGAAATGAGATTCTATATTTTACATGATTTAGAGGCAGTCAGCATTCATTAAACCAATAAAATCAAGCATATCGATTAAGCAAGCAAAGCGTTGCGTTATTACACAAGGAATATAAAAATGTGAAACAACATTTGTTACTACGTTGTTATTAAACAAATTTGTTTTAATGCTAGAAGTCAGTTTTGAAATTCTTTTCGTGGAATATATGGATCCTTTGAAAACATTCCGCAATTTCCCAGTGCGATATTGACTCAAGATAATTATCAGACTCCAAACTCTAGTTCTGAATATAATGTATTAAACTTATATAATTCCTGCTATTTTTAACGGTATCAAATCTAGAGAGGTTTATTTAAAACTAAAAGTAAGATCGCTTTTCATTACGTACAGACAAATTTTATATCAATCTCATTAAATGTTTTTCATGTATAACACATGCTTCAGCTTCAAATTAAGTCTATTGTTTATAAACTACTAGAATTCAAGACTCTGGCAAACGCCAAAGTATTAGTTATTATAAGATTTATGAGACAAAAATAATTAAAGGAGGTTAAAAACGTTGAAAATGTCCAACTTCTTTAATCAAAAGATAAACAATTTACACCTTAAGCTAATTAAAACAAGAGTTAATATATAAATGAATCAAAAATTACAGATATATGCAACACTGCGAATTAGTTCCAATTTACTTAGTTTGTAATTATGGAAAAAATTAATAAGAAACTTCCATAAACATTCAGTTTTTAATTTTGAACCATACTTTTTTATTTACAAACTCGCAACACAGCTATGCGTATTTTAAAGTTTGCAAAAATTAACATAAATAAAAACGCCCAATTACCGAAATTCGCTACAATACACTCAAAAACTAATAAATAATACCGTTTATGTGTTCATGATTTAAAAAACAATAAAAAAGAACACGAATGTCAACGAAGTAGATGTTCAAAATGCTCGCCACGAAAGCCTTGGCAACAACCTAATCTTCAATAAAAATGTCTTTTGACTTTATTTAACATCTCAGGCGTGACCGACCTAATGCAAGCGTTATTCGTCTTCTTAAGTCATCTAAAAGGGATTTAATTTTGTACACAATGCTCTTCACATATCCTCCTAATTAAAAAGTATTTCCTACCATTTAAAATGCGTTCAGTTTAGTTTTATGGCATGATTAAATGTATCAGATTTCATTATATTCAATTAAAAAGCAATACAAAACATGCAAGTCGTGTATTTCATTTTTCTAGATTACTAGAAAATCTAGAATAATTTCCCAAGTAGCAAAATAACTAATAGGTAACAGATAAGCATTTTGAACTTTCATTCAACTAAGATTCCAATTAGGAACTATGGTAAGACTCTTAACGATGTAATAAATCAAATAGATAAGGAGCAATTACAGCTATTAATCAACATAATAGATAAGCATTTTGAACGTTCATTCAACTAAGATTCCAATTAGGAACTATAGTAAGACATTTAACGATGTAATAAATCAAAAGGATAAAGAGTAATTACGGCTACTAATCAACATAACTTATAAGCATTTTGAACTTTTATTCAATAAAGATCCCAATTAAGAACTATAATAAAAAATTAGACATTTAACGATGTCATAACTCAAAGATAACAGAATTTTAGATAAGATAATGTCCTAATTAAGTATTATCGAGCTCATTTCCGGGAAAATCTGTGAATGGTATTTATAGGTTTTAGGTTTTAATGGCGTAGAAAATTTATGCTATATAAATCGATCAAAGAAGACAATCAGGACAATTAAAATCAGTTCATTTCAGAGCGTTTTACTGTTTGTAAAGATATCAGTCGACCGACAGTAATGGATTTTTAAAACTGATAAATAACGTTGAAAGTCGAGTTAATGAGTCGAGTGAATGTTTCAACCAATATTTAAACGTCGAGTATGACCTTACATGCAATTTAAATTTCAACCCTTACAATTCGTAGATACCAACAAGAAATATCGTTGGCAAATGCTTTACAAATAGATCGACTATTATGAATTGACACGCTTCTGCGTTTCACAATATTGCGCAATCGTTAATTATAACGTGATTACGCTGCAAATTGTATCAAATAAAAACACGTTTAAAAGTAATACAATGTTCACATTTACAATAGAAATGAAAGCAATGTACTCACGTGAATTCCTTTTACATCTCAGGGCCGTCTCCTTGTTTTTGGGTTACATCACGCCGTTGTTGATTCCAGATTTATTCGTAATCCTCTTTAATACGTTACTTGTTCTAGAAGGATTCCACACCTTTACTAGGTGATATGACTCAAAACTGATGTAATACCTAACCGGACTTTCATTAGTTTCACACGCTTAAGGTAGTTGTTATATTAATTTATTAGGTGATAAAATTTTTATTATCTACGTTAATTGGCGCAGTTATCACTCTCGATTATAATTTTTGGGTTATTAAAAGTCTTATCGCGCTACTAATTGGGCTGTTCATTCATATTGCTTGTTATCGTCCGAAATAATTACTTCTCATTTAAGATTTATGGTCTTTACTAATCTTACCTAAATTATGGTCATATAGCTTTGAATTCACAAATTAGGCTGTTTTTATTAATGTTTTTTGTATCGTAAAAGATAATTAGCATTGGTTTTGGGATCGTTTCATTTACAGAATCTGATGTTCAATGACCTTTTAATTACATCTTTATATATATATATATATATATATAAGGTCATAGGTCAAGCTAGGGTATGTAGTCACAATCTATGATAAAGTTAATTAAGTATTTTAGATAATTAAGATGGCACATATTCAACTTAAGGTAACAATGCAGGGTAATTTAGTTTTGGTTAATTTAATTTTAGTAAGCAGCTTTGCATTTTTCTTAGTTAGAGATAACATGATATATTTTTAAAGTAGAAAACCAAGGTTGAAAAAAACACGATGCAAATACCGCTTTTATTTTAATTTCAGATAGTGTAAGACAAATAGTAAAAGCTTTGCATTGGATCGATGTTTTGAAGGGTAAACTTAAAACGTTTTAAATATAGCATGTTAAATAAGAGCTTGTTTGGTTGGGGTAAGAAAATCGATAGTTTCTCAGAATGTAAATATACGTTACAAGCAGACACGGATCAATATTGCAGACAGAGTATAATGTTACTAAAGTATATGTAAAACGAAGATGCAAGTGTAAATATCAGTTAGACTTCAGAATAAACACGTGAACAAAGACAATTCTATAGTCTGTAGATAGAGCAAGACGAACAATGTTGGTATCGATTGGGAAACTTGGAAAGAAATGAAGCGTTGTGATTGGATGTTATAGATATACACGCAACAGTTCAAAGTTAGGTAGGGTGATAGACGTCTGGGGATTTTCATAAAAAGGGAGTATAAGTAAGAACAGGCAATATATATATATATATATATATATATATATATATATATATATATATATATATATATATGAGAAAAAAGATGGAATGTGTTTTGTTAGTTTGGAGGGCGTGAATGTTATTAGAATTGCAATTCGTTACGACTAGTTTTCGATGGAAAGCGTCGACGGTAGACTATTTGCAAACGTGTTCCAAGTAATTTGAGCTGTTTGCACGTTGTATTTCAAGGAAGGCTGCGAGCGGTTGGAAGTTTTCTTGGGAATGAACGACAGTTTGGCCGGTTTTTAAAGGAAACAGTGGACGGTTGGTGTTTTACGGAGAAATATTATTGTTCGTTATAGTTCTACCTGCTAAAACGTGGAAAACAGGGGGGCACATGGACTCTATATAACCACCTCAATGGAGGGTCAAATTCTCTTACTCTTACGCTTATTCTTACGTTCTTCGCTTGCCTACGAAGTTACTTCTAGTGAAAATATTAAGTGATTTTTATATAATTAATAGTAATTACACACAAGTTGGTGTAAAGTTATAAGGCAACGTAGTTAAAATTTGAGAATGAATTGAGTATTCTAAGCGAAGCGTACTCAAAGTATGCATGTACAAGCGACTTCTATTTTGGTTTAGGAATGTATGAGAGTTGTTAAAACTTGGAATTTAATGGTGAAGGCGGCAATTATTGATTAGTTTGTTATAAATTGGGGTATGGTATGGAAATTTTGGAAGCTGGAGGCTTTTGGTCTATTGCAATTGAAAAGAGATGTGGGTGTAGCAGTATGCAGAGAGTGATGGTGATTTAACCGGAGAGCTGTTTCATGGACTAGAGCTGTATCAGACGGCATCATCTTCAAGGGCTGGTTGCGGATACCTGTTGCAGAATAGTTACAAGGTAATAATTTTTATAAAAACATTTTGTGGTGATTATTGGCTGTTTCTATTAACTTTTTGTGCTTGGAGTATAGAATATAAACATATTTTTTTATAAATTTAATTAACTGCAAATTTTATGGGACTTTAGATGTAGTTGAAATTTATTCAGGATAATTAATTTGAACATAGCCAGGTTATGTTGTACAAAGTAACGAGGACTTATTTTATTTACACAGTGCTGTAAATTTGCACTCACTTTTAAAGAGTTTTACTGTGAGCTCATGTTAAGACTTAAGGGTTAACGTCAGGTATGAGAATAGCTTTCTTACTTTAATAGAGTATTTGTTTAATGAGGTTATCGAATCTTATTACGCTTGGAAAAGGAATTGTGGATATTACAAATAATATGAGTGTACATAATATAACAAGTTTTGAAAATGTATTGTTTATTTCATGTAAATAGAATGTAATGGATTTTGTGAATTATGTTATTTTGAGTATGAGTGTAGGGAGTGAATTTTGTTTTTGGTTACAGCTTAGAGACAGATAGCAGGAGTTATTCAATTGAGCAGTCCAGAGGTAAGCTTAATTTGTTCGTTTCTTAAAAGTATTTTAGGGGTGTCAAAGTGAGAAGCCGAGGTGCAGAGTTAAACCTCACAACATTATATTGACCCAACTGTGGGGCTTTGAATAGGCAAACCTCACAACATTATGGCGACCCGAACGCGAGGGGCCCGATTCCAAATAAATAAATTTATTTCAGGAAACTGGCGACCTGAGATGAAAGGGTGGATTGTTTGTAAATAATTTTAATAATAGTTTTAGTGTTAATTTTTTTTGGAATTAGTGGGTGTACGAGTAGTGTGTTGTGAACGGATGTTAAGAAAGGAGTGAAGGAGTGGAAATTGGGAGTGACAATAGTGCTTTGTTTCAAAAATCAGGAAAAGAAATGGAGGAAGCCGGAGGTAGTAGGGATCAATCGAGGACAGAATCGGAAGAGCAAGGAAATGAGCTGATCATAAGAATGCTAGAAAGGATGAGTGAGGAATCAAATAGAAAATTTAAGCAAATGAGTGCAGAATCAAACCGGAAATTTGAATAAATTAGAGAAATGGGCGAAGAATTAAAAAAAAAGTGGAACAGATGAACAAAACGTTAAGCGAAAAAATAGACAAATCAACTAGAGAATTTTCTGATTTCAAAAATAGTTCAACGGTAAAAATGGGGAAAGTTGAGATGAGAGTAGAAAGGAATGAGAGGAATATAATGGGTATTCGGAGTGAAATAGAGCAGTTAAAAACGGAAGTCCGGATTTTCTGTAAAGAGGAGATAAACGGTAAAATGACTGAGGAAAGCGAGTCGTGTACAGATCAGATAGGCAGGTTTGAGAGAGAGGTTACAGGAATTAAACAGAATATAAGTGCTTTAGCGGGGGATAGCCCAAGGATTTTCTTTGGTAATATTTTAGTAGAGCAACAAATGAAATTCTTTGGAGACAATAGAGTGAATCCACAAATTCTTATAAATAATATTAGAACATTAGTTTGTAATTTATACGATGAACAGGCTAAACTAAATGTGGTGAATGCCTTATTAAAGGATAACGCAGAGGCCTGATATAATTTAGTAGGGCAGAATATAAATTCATACTTAGATTTCGAGGAGAAATTTCTTAAACATTATTGGAGTGATCATAGGCAGGATCAGGTTAGGGATGATCTAATCACGAGGAAGTACAAAGAGGAGTTTGCAGGATCCCGTGAACAATATGCGATTAGAAATACAGTATCGCGAAACAATTATGTCCACCATTGGCAGACCGTCAAATTATTAAATACTTGTCCAGGCATTTTGAGGTAGAGGTCAAGCAACATGTGGCTTTACAGAACATAGTTGATAGGGAGATATTTTTGGAATACTTGCAAAGGTATGATGACGTAGCGTCTAAAAGATCTCGAGAAAGCAGAGACAGGAATATAAATTTAGTACGATTTGATAATAGAAGGGAAAATTTTTATAACCAAAGGGAGACGAATCAAAGTCAAAATTTTAGGAATCACTGGGGACAGCGAGGGAGTTATTTTACTTGAAATTTAATGTTGAAGGCGGCGATAATTGATTAGTTTGTTATAAATGGGAATATGGTATGGAAATTTTGGAAGCTGGAGGCTTTTGGTCTATTGCAATTGTAGAGAGATGTAGGTGTAGCGGCATGCAGAGAGTGATGGTGATTTAACCGGAGAGCTGTTTCATGGACTACAGCTGTATTAGACGCCATCATCTTCAAGGGCTGGTTGCGGATACCTGTTGCAGAATAGTTACAAGGTAACAACTTTTATAGAAACATTTTTTAGTGATTATTGGCTGTGTTTCTATTAACTTTTTGTGCTTGGAGTGTTTATATTTTTTTATAAATTTAATGAACTGAAAATTTTATGAGACTTTAGATGTAGTTGAAATTTATTCAGGATAATTAATTTGAAGATAACCAGGTGATGTTGTAAAAAGTAACGGAGACATATTTTATTTACACAGTGCTGTAAATTTGCACTCACTTTTAAAGAGTTTTACTGTGAGCTCATGTTAAGACTAAGGGGTTAACGTCAGGTATGAAAATAACCATATTACCTTAATAGAGTATTTGTTTAATGAAGTTATCGAATCGTATTATTTGAAAAAGAAATTGTGGATATTACAAATAATATGAGTATACATAATGTAACAAGTTTTGAAAATGTAATGTTTATTTCATGTAAATAGAATGTAATGGATTTTGTGAATTGTGTTATTTTGAGTGTAGGGAGTGAATTTTTTTTTTTTTGTTACAGCTTAGAGGCAGATAGCGGGAGTTATTCAATTGAACAGTCCAGATAAGCTTCATTTGTTCGTTTCTTAAAAGTAATTTAGGGGTCTCAGATTGAGCAGCCGAGGTGCAGAGTTAAACCTCACAACATTATATCGACTCAACTGTGGGGCTTGAAATAGGTAAATCTCACAACATTATATATATATATATATATATTGCTGTGATAAGGGGTTGTTTAAGGGTGTATTTTATAGCAAGGGTCATGTAGTAATCACAAATTATAGTAGGAAGCAGAAAACTGCATTTATTTAAGAGAAAATTGAGTAATTGGGATAGTTTGTAAATAGTAAGCATTTGACACCCTGTATATAGAGTATAAGTAGTTTTAAGCGACGCAAATAGTAACAATAGGACGCATAGTTAGCATAGAAATAAGTAATTCGTGCAATAGGTAAATAGTAAATGTTTAACACCCGGTATATAGAGTTTTAGTAATTTTAAGTAAGGCAAATAACTATATTTTTCAGTAGAGGCACGCGTATTTAGAAGTAAGCATAATAAAGGTAATTAAACACGCATTCAAAAAAATTCCGATCAGTTATGATAATACGGAGATAAGAGATAAAGCTTAAAGAAGCGTAGTGTAAGTGCGTACAAACAACTAACAATTTTTAATAGTAAAGGTAATTAAAAATGCGTAAATAAACAAGCATATATGAAAATTGAAAATTGAATTGCATCAGGTATTTGTGTATAATATGGAAAAGCGATTATATTTTTCAAAACACCGCATGGTAGATAACGAAGCATCTGTAAGCAAACAACAATTACTCGAAAGGCCGAGAATGTTACATCAGAAAACCACTTTAAGTGTAGAAAATAGAGGGACCTTATTGGTTAAAATTAGCGACGGGCTTGTAAGCCAAACCCACAGACGAAGTGGGATATCAATCATATATTAACAGCAAGGATGATAACAGAGGTCAGTTTTCAACTCAACAAGACCAAGCTGTGTCACTATGAATCAAAGAGTAACGCGCACGTAATAATAGTTTAATAGTAAAAGTGTTTAATGACAGATAGTGCTACAAAGATGAAAATTTATAATGCCGAGTAACGGTTCTAAGTTTGGTGAGAATAAATTCTGAGGCTGGTGAGAATAATTCTAAATCTAAGTTTGGTGATTGGACGATAATAAATCTAAGTTTAATAATAATAATCCAGAGGGGGACGATAACATTCTAAGTTGGACGATAATAAATCTAAGTGTGATAATAATAATTCTAAGTCTGAAGCTGGTGAGAATAATTGGAGGGTGTATAATAATCTAAGTTTGAGGGTGACGACAATAATTTAAATGCAATAATTCAAGCGTATGGATAGATAATATTTCGATTGGGTATATAATAATTTCAAATTGGTGCAGAATAATTTTGATCCAAATAGATGGTATAATGCATGTAGAATTCTAATTGATGTTAGTTGATAATGGATGCGTCGATAATTTTGGTTGCGAGAAGGAAATAAAGAAGCACACAGACCAGGTTAAATCTTTTTAGTTTTAAGACATATTTTTCTTATTTTGAGTTTGAATATTGAATTGATTAATTAATATAAAATAGTGTAACAGAGTCAGCAACAAACTTTTGCATACGTTGAAAGTACGTAAAATAATAAAAAAATTTTGAACGTTCAGGGCTTCTTTGAAAATAAAAGAATAGTTTTTGGTGACTTTAGATTGATGGCAAAACATATAAATTTTTGAGATAAATAAGACATATTATTTATTGATTGAAAAGTGTATTTTATTAATTTTCAAAACCTGTACATAATATTTGTTTTCATTATATGGAATTGAATTAACTTCGTTTTATAATTCAAAATAAAATAAGTCGAGGCAGAATAATAAAATTTGTGGGAGTGTAACTTGATTGAGATAAACACAGAGAGGTGGAGTTATAAGTAGAATACGCCATTGATACCGAGTGCGGCGTTATAATATCAAGTTTTGTTATTGGTCGACACAAGGTCGGCGATCGATAGTTGCAGCTAATTCATAGCATAATTTATATGGACGCCCAAACGATGGGGTACGAATAATTGTAAGAGTATCATAGCAAAATTAAAATGGCTGCCCAAGCTTGGGGCACGATAATCCTGTAGAGTTTATACCAATATATATATATATATATATATATATATATATATATATATTGCTGTGATTCTCTTCCCGATATTAATTGCCCACGTTCTGTGCCAAGAGTTGCTGTGATTCTCTTGTCCGTTGAATCTTTTCTGATAATCGTCTCTTGACTCCTTCCTTCCGCCTCTGCTGCTCACCTAGTTAAAACTTTCATCCTCATTCATAAAAAAAACAAACACATTCCTACCACAAACATCAACGTTAACTCTATTTACATTAATATTCACAATACATTAAAATTTCAAAGTTAAATTTCCGCATAAATTTCAGCATCATAAAATTTCAAGTTCAAATTTGTCATCATTTTAATTTGCATCCAGAATTAGAGTCCTTGTAGGATGCATACTAATTAAGTAAACAATATTTGCAGACCTGAGTCTGAATAAAAGGGAGCATCTCCCACCCCTTTACGTTAAATTAACAGGTTAGTCTAATTGATCTCAAAGACAGACCCAAATTTTCATCATAATCAAAAACATAAACCTGATAAATACTCCTTTCTACTTATACAAGAAAATTTTACCTTAAAATTCAAAATTTGTTGTTTATATAAATTTACTACTGTTCATCTTTATCGAACAAATTATAAAGATATTCAACACACACCAAAACATCTAAGATCGAACAACAATGCATAAGATACCTGAAGGTTAATGCACTCGTGGCTCCAATGTACATCGTCCTTGCTAATCCCACCATTCCAGCTGGGTTATGTTTACGTCCTTGGATTTCTGGCCTCCTTTAAAATTTTTCTACACCACCATTCGTCTGAAAGGTTTCAGGGCTTCTCAGGAACTCATCTATGTATATCTAAATCTTGTTTTGTGAATCCAATCACGTTTAAGAATAACACTTGATTACTAACACTCCCGAAAAATAGCAATGAAATTCATAATTCTTTCACGCTATACCAAAACTGCATATTTCTATTTATTTATTTATCGTTACTAATTTGGATAATTGGTACAGTAATACCCGCAAATATAACTAGACTTTATTACCTTTATCTATCTTCTCTAAGTGCACTAATGCATAATAACTTTTATCGTAGCACGTAATCACCATCTATTCTGCTTGAAGTATCGAATATAATCAAAAATAAAAGAGCTAAACTCTTATCAGCACGGGTTTATATAATGGCTCGCTTGCCAGTCGAATTTGTCCCGCGACGGACGATTTTCAAAAATTCGCATTCTATTTTCCCTTCCGATGGCTCGGCACAATGATTCTTCTGAAATTTGCACTCGTCCGCGAGTTATGTATCCCCCAATTACCTACATATATTGATATATTGAATCTAATAGGAATTATTAGAAATTGTTAAGTAAAAGTATAAGTTCAATGCAACATTGTAACACAAGGATAACCCAGAGAGGTTATCGACAGTTCATGAGAACGGACATGCAACTTTGCATCCGTGACAGAGCGAAATACGATAGGAAACCCCCAAAGATACCCTTAATGTTAACCAAAACACCCGACAAACCATTTTAAAAACTACATGCCGATACTCTAGTAGTAGAAGCGCAAAACTATCTAACAATTGTAGACGCATTTACAAAAATAGGCCAAGCAATACCAATCACATCCAAAAATAGCATTGACGTGACCCAAGGATTTTTACAATATTTCATATTTTACGGAACACCCGAATCAATCACTTTAGACAATGGTAGCGAATTTAAAAACGAGACAATACAAAACACTTTAGAACTACACAAAATAAAAATTCATTTCATAACGGAAAACCACCCTGAATCAAACGGACTAATCGAACGATTACATTTAACCCTGTTAGAACAAATTCGATTATTAAGAATAAATTATAAAAAGGAACATATAACCAATTTAATGTCATACGCACTAATCGCCTATAATAACACAATTCACTCATCAACAAATTTTACACCCTTAGAATTAACATTAGGACATTCAGATTCTCAAATCCCTATGACATATACTACAATAAAGAAGTATATCAACAATATGCGAAAGATCACAAACAAAAACTAAAAATAACTTATGACAAAGTAAAAGATAAATTAGAAAACGATAAGGAACGTATCACCACAACCCGAAATAAAAATACCGACTCAAATAAATTTTCAATAGGACAAACCGTGTATGAGAAAAACTTTCAAAGCAAGCGACATAAAATAGCACCCAGAAATTTAGGACCATTTAAAATTAAGAAAATATCAGATAAAAACATAGCAGTAGTAGACAACGGTAAAATAACAAAGTACATTCATTTGAAAAACCTAAGACACCCTGTAATTTCAGATGGACAATCATCACCCTTACCGTCAACCTCCACCCAGGTAAAACGGACAACCAAGTAATAATAGAAGATATAAAAAACAACCCCGGTATACTACCAATTAAATTAGGCAGTATGCAAAACACGATCGACTATTGGACATTCGCACAAAAATTCGACCTAACAGAATTAAAACAAGAATTTCAAACAATCACAGAAAATTATGACCGATTAAAACAATCAATGGACACAGCAAAATTCGGAAAAGAATACGCAATAGAAACGATGAATTACAACAGTATAATAGAAAGCATTTTAAGAAACATAGAAGATAAACTTAATAGACTAATACCTAACGAACAAACTACGAGACGAAAAAGAGGACTAATCAACGGATTAGGTAACATAATAAAAGCTATCACAGGCAACTTAGATAACCAAGACGCAGAACGTTATGACAACGCAATACAATTATCGTTAACCCAATCAACGATTATAAAGTTCAACGAAACATTGAGAAAGTTAGTAATAAATCAGGACAGTATAGCCAACCGAATGCAAACCCTTGAAACCACCATGCAAACTACCTCGTTAGGCATGAGAGATTTAATTAGATTTAATACAATATTTACTCAAAGACTATCCACCCTTAATTTAATGCAACAAATTTTAGCAACATTAAGAAAAACGAAATAATATTTTTAATAGAAATCCCGATAGTAGAAAGTAACAATTATAATTATTATCATTTATTTGCTTTTCCAACGAAAGTTACTAGCACATACCAAGTAATCATACCCAAAACCAAATTCCTATCCCTAAATGAACTGAGATATGGTTATACAAACGAAAAATGTACTGAAGTAACACCAAACCAATATTTATGTCAATCGATGACAACAACCATTCAAGAAGACAGCCCTTGTGAAGTACAACTATTAAAATTCTCAAATCATTACGAAAACTGTGAATCCAAACAAGTGCAAATAACTAACATGAAAATTCAAAAAGTTACAGATAACAAATGGATAGCCATTTTCCCAACAGAAGTAATAGCAACCATCAACTGCAACCAAGATGAAAATAACCAAGCATTAATCGGAAGCAAACTAATCACCCTCAAAGAAGATTGTTATGTGAAATTGAAAGATGAAGTAATCAGAGTTTATCAAGATCCCATAGCAACAAAGAAACTTGCAAACCTACCGGAACTACAGTTCAAGATACAACAAGAAGACGAAGAAATAATTAAGAAACCTATGAAGCTAGAACATCTAGACTTAGACGATCTCAACCACGCCGTGAAATTAGTGGAAAGTTATAAAGAACAATTAAGTGAACTCAAAACGCCAAAGTTACATTATAATAATATAAGTGTTTGGACAATTGTATTAATCATTTTAATAATTTTTGTAATTATATATGTATTTTACAAAATGTACCTTAGATATAAGAATGAAGGAAACATTTCTAGATTTAAGAAAACAAAGAGAAAAAAGGAAACAATAAGTATACCCTTAGAAACAATGAATTTTAAATGAATTTAAATAATGAATTTTATGTATTTAAAAATTAAGAAAAACCTTAATTTTTCATTTACGGTGGGAGGAGTTATGTATCCCCCAATTACCTATATATATTGATATATTGAATCTAATAGGAATTATTAGAAATTGTTAAGTAAAAGTATAAGTTCAATGCAACATTGTAACACAAGGATAACCCAGAGAGGTTATCGACAGTTCATGAGAACGGACATGCAACTTTGCATCCGTGAGGGCAGTGATACTGCAGGTGGCAGGTCACAGGCGGTCAACAGACCGCAATTACTTAGAATTAAGTTGTTACATTGTAATAAAGTGTACAATTAAGAGAAACGCAGACATTACTTAGAATTAAGATTGATACATTGTAACAAAGTATAAAGCAGACATGAGATCTGCAAGTTCCCACAAGCCGTGTGAGGGGCAGGTTATTATAAAAAGCCCAGGAGCTCAATGCCCGGCAGTCAGTCTGAGTTTACAGCTTTTGCATTGTTGTCTACCTAGACTACTCGCCCAGTACAATTAATTATTTTTTATTAAAGTTATTATGAACCAGCTATTCTAAATTTCATTGTAATTTCTGTTTAACTTATTAAATTAAATTTGTTAAAGTGTCGACGTTTTTTTTTAAAAAACACAGCTCCAAGGCCCGAACTTTAACTCGCGTTGAAATCTAAGAAATTTCCACACGCCTCGCAACACGTCCGCGAACCACTAATTAATTTTACATAGAAATTGTTATGCTTCCACCTCTCATGTTTGCATCTTATTTCAACCTTAATCGCCAATCTAGTCTGTTCTTTCTATCTACAACCTGTGCTCTTGTTTTACATATTTCCCCTCATTTAACTACCAATGCATTCCCTCTCGCTTGTCTTTATACCACAAACTTGTTTTTTACTTGCACTCATATAGATTGAAGTTTATCGACTATCATATACATCGTTATTTTTGCAGGTGTTCTTAGTTTTAATACGCTGTAGGCTTTTACGTGACTTCTCCACGTCTTTATAATTTCTCGATAGCTTTAGTACTAGGAAAGATTAAATTAAATACAAGTTGAACATTTTAACTCGGCTTCTTTTTATAGAAAGCGTCCAGTGAATAATTGAAACCCCTTATTTTTAACAAAACGAATAAATTTTTATGCTCCATGGTTTTAATAATGCGTATTATCTAATGAAATTCTACATTACTTCCTTCTACACGTTGATTATGATTATATACAAACCCTACATTCTAATTGAATGACTTAAATCTACACAGTAGGCCTTTAAATAAGCGTTCTATTTTCCACTGCTCTGATATACACGGTGTTTAACATTATCTAAACAATATAAACCCTATGTTTAGAAGTAAATGACGAATTTATCCAATATACCTTTAAATGAAGTGTATTATTACCCCAAAGCGTCCTTATACATGGTGATTAAAATTATTTAATTAATTAATTAATTTTCTACCCTGGTCTAAATTTGATTTATATATATATATTTATATATATATATATATATATATATATATATAATTGATTCGCAATATAGGGTGTCTCAAAAAACAACTTATTTTAAAATTTCTATATTGTAAAATAATTAATCTAAAGATTTTATCCTTTCACAAAATTCCTTATAAGTTCGAACTTAAAAATATCGTCATGAATATTATATTTTTGTACTATAATAAACTTGATAAAATTTCCATGCTATAAATCAAAGATAAGAGTTTGAGATAAGATAAATGTCATTTTAATTGGATAAACACCCAAGTGTTGATAGAAAGATATAAAAATAATCTAAAATGTGTGAATTTAATAATTTTTCCAAGAATAAATCTTGATAAGGGTCTCGTAACTCTTACAATAAATTAATTGTATAGAGACGTGGTTTAGAGTGTGGTTTGAATAGTGAATGGTTTGTAGTTAACTGTGTATGTTTATAGTTAACATGGCGTCAAGATGTATTAAAAATATAAGAAAAAGAAATTTCCTGAAAATCTTTCGCTGCTCTCGGTTAACTTTGATATTATTTCTAATAATTTCGCTAATTGCATAAAAAAAAACTATAATTTTTAGAAACTAAATACTTTACGAAAATAATTAAACAGGGTGTTGTAAATTGAAATTGTATCGGAAACGGAAACTCTAAAATATACTTAACTGATTCTACAAACAGTTCTAGTCACATATTTTGAAAGACATTTTTGCAACAATTTGAATTTTGAAAACTTAGCATTTGAAATGATTTTTTGCAAAAAGCTATTTTACTTCCGAAAAGTATTTCAAGGATAGTTATGGTGCGATTAAACATAATTTATAGTTGTAAGTCTATGATCAATTTTATTAATGTTGAAAACTTACTACATTAATGGGGAGAATTCGTTGCTTTTAATTTTAAAATATTTCTTGTTTAATTAAATTCTTGCTGATTACAATCTTCGTGCCATAAGCTTATTTTTTTGTGAAAAAATCCGCCCTTATAATGTTATGCCTTACCAAACTTGCAATAACTGGACGATTAGACAAACTTGATTTATCTGATCGATAGTTATAATTAAAATCATTTTAAGTAACTTAAGTCAAACGTATTAAAATACAATTATAGAACAATATATCATCACTATGTACATCCAATTTCGTTATCAGGTATTCTAAAAAGCCCCAAATTATGTAACCTGCTATGCAGTTGAAATTCATTCGTTTCAGCCTCAGTGTTATTAGCGATGTAGAAGATCATAGTCTTTATTTATATACCAAAAATTTGCTTTCAGCTTGGAAAATATTGTTAATTATTTTTGTAACTAATTCTTCTATGAAACTAGTAGATGTATTACTTTTGATATTAGTCATATAATTAAATTGTTGTTATCATCTGATAGAGATGTTTGTGTTGTCTATAGATAAATAACTACTGTATGTTCTCTATGGTGTTGGTGCTTTAGTAACATTTGGCATTGTATTACTCAAGTTACGCGTAACAGGTTGCTAATTGGCTTATATAAACCAAATGCGCAATAATTACAAACAAGTTGAAAATGCAAGGCATTGTCGCAACGAACTTCCAAATGTAGACTTACTTTAAAACAATTTAAAGAAATTAAAATTATTATGTTGTAATAATTATAAGTATTCAGATAAAATACAAAAATTTATAAACAACAAAAGAGACATTTTAATATATTTTATTTTATTGAATAAATATTTTAAAAGCTATATATTAGTTCTCATCAATAAGATAAGATTTTTTTTTTTATATGAATCTAATTATTTTCGGCAATCAAAATTTAAGTTTAAACAATGTCTATAATATTGGAATAATTGGCATGAAATGCCATAAATTGTTCAAATATGTGTCGCATATTGATTTTAAACTTATTAAAAATTTTAATTATCCCTGTAGATTTTCCCGCGGGATCGGCGTCCCCGTGGCCCGATTTTAACTGACATCAAAACTTAAGCTCTGGACACCGAGCTGATTCGATTGATGTATCACACATTGATGTCCGACCATTAGAAAGGCCTCGGACGGACAGACGGACGACAAATCGATTTCATAAACGAACGAAGTTCGTTGAAAATTTAATTTAATGGTTCAAGCAATTACATTAGCTTCTACTCAACGTGGGCGTTTATACCCATATTGCTGGTTAATTATAGTCTTTGCAATTTCTAAATAGACCTGCGTCATTACCATTTGTGACGTCAAATTGCAGCGACGATGCCATTACCAAAATCCTATTGCTACATGACTATAATAGCGCCATCGGTAGAATACAGAGATTGAAAATATTTAATAGCAGATAACGAATGTGATTTGTTACTTTTTAAAAAAAGTATTTTTTAGAATAAATTTCTATGGACAATATTGCAGATTAAAGTCATTAATTAACAATATATTTTATTTACTTCTATATTTTTACCACTGAGCATATTTTAAATATAGTTGCGAATTTCTAATACTCCTAATTTTATGGCGATTAGTATATTATACCAGAGACGGAATAATAACCACAGTTATTCAAGAGGTTATGTCATTGAAACTATACTTTAAAGGTTTTGATTACACAAATCGAAAAAGGAAAAGAACAAAATTACATTCTATTTGTAAGTAAAATTCTCATTAACGTTGAATAATTAAGATATGTCACTTTAAAATAATCTTTAGATTTCCTGAAACCATCTACAAAGACTAAGGTTATGCTATGTACAATGCAAAGGAAGGATTTAACACTTTCAAATCATCCTAAAATTTGTGGTGATCATTTTACTTGTTTGTTAGTATGCAACTGGATTGAATACGGCATTGTTTTCAAAGCATTTCCAACAACTAAAACAATGCATACAGGTAAACACTTTAAATGAACCAACTTTGAATTCTGTTGTTGAAGTATGCCATTATCCAAGAAAAGAATAACTGTTACAGGATTATTACTGTTCCCAGTAAAAATCCAAAATTGCAAGTTATCTTCACAGTCAGTGTCGTAAGCTAAAAATGAAAACTTTATAACCAAAAGGTTCAACAACTAATTATTTTGATGGAATTCTTAAAGATATAAACAGTAGTTTGTTGAATATACAAAAGCACGAAGGGGCAAAAATCTTCCAAAAAATGGGCATTTGCTTTATTACTCTTCGAGACCATATAATTGTTGCAGGTAATTGAGTAGTTTGAAACAAATAATTCAATATACAATTTATCATTTTTTGTAGATTGGTGTAATATAAAGACTTTCACTTTACCTGTATTTAGCACCTCCAAAGTTTAAGCTAGTGTAGTATTGACAAGTTCGTCACCAGTGTGTTTATTACATCCATTAAAATTGAAAGCTGTAGAAGTTGTTAGGATGCCTAAAATCCAATATTCTGAAGATGAATTTGCAACCCATATTTTAAAAACAACATACTCAAGAATTTAACAAGCATTGAAAGCTTGTAATTTAACAATAAAATATATATGGTTGTACTTGTTTATTATACACAAACTTTAAGATAGTTGTAAATAAATTAAAAGTACATCGTGTAAAAAGTTTTTTAAATTCTAAGTAGCCATGCGTTTGGTTGACTAGTTCAATTTGATTGAAAATCTGAATCACTGTCATCACTATCACCAATGTTAATAATTAGAGGTGCATTATCTTCTTGATCAAATTTGATCTCACGTTTCCACCAATCTTTGATAATTTTTTCTGCATGTTCTATCAAATGTGCCCAAATCTCTGGTATTATTTTTTCTAATGTTTCTTTCCACATTTGTAAAGTTTTCAACAGACCTCCCATCTCTTCCACCGTGTCGGTTGTAGTAGCTGTGACTACCACCCCATACATTTTCAATTGCATTGAATATGCAGTGATACGGAGGCAATCTTAACACCTTATGTCCATATTGTTCGACCAGGAAATCCGCTTTAAAAATATTTGGCGGTTTATACCTAAAATTTTTAATTAATACTGATATGTTATAAAACACATAATTTTGACTTACATCGTCACAAGTTAAATAAGCTTTGCTTAAAATCATTAGTTCCATAAGAAATTGCTTATTTAGTGTCGCTCTACAACGTTACTTTTTTTTCTAGAAACTGTTAGATGTTTTATTTAACAAGTATAATAATCGACATGTTGTCTAAAATTATTGCAAATAATTTTTCCAAATTCTTTAATAATTAATTTTCAATTTTTGCTCATTCATTTCTCTGTAGTAATTTAGGTTTTTTTGTGGAAGACGAGAAAAATCAATTTCAGACACATTTAGTAATTCATTTACATTTCGGGCATATAATGTACATAAAAGACTAATTACATTAGACTGTATTAAAGATAAGTAGATATGACACCAACCTTTTTCGATCAATTTGTGTGCTCTAACTGTTCTTATTGCATGCTTTGCTAGGTACGGCATATGACACCATTCTGAAAAAGCCATGTTTTGTCTAAACACACAAAAATGCTACAGATTCTCTTCTTTTATTTTCATATATCTTCCGGAATCGAATTCCATTTATTCATAATATTTAACAGTTTCATTAAACCTATTCTTGGATTATCTTTCAGCCATTTAAATCCAAGACTGTATTTAGGGATGGTTCACTAACTTTAAAAAACTCGACATGTTTCAAATACAACCATCAAGTATCAACAGAAACGTGATAAATCGAAAACAATTACGTGTTGCACTATAAATGTAACTGGAAAACAAATACTAGCGATTTTCACGCAGCCTATAAAGGTGATCAAACTAGCAACAAGTAGCTTAGTTCTGGGTCTAAATGAATCTCGTTCATCGTCTTTGGTTATTAGAGTTCAGTTTAATACTAATATGAGTTGTGAATAGCACTGTTTGAAGCAAAAACCAGCCAAATATCAATATATAAAAACGGATAATTTAAGAGGTCGTTGACACCAACAAAACAAGGAATGGCACATAACCTATAATTTAAACGTCAAAATTTAATATTTGCCTTTAAAATTATTGGCAACGTCGTAAATTGCTATTATTCAAACCAAAACTATAACACTAATATTGTACGGTATTAAGTTGACAAACATATACATAAATAGTTAGTACTTGTGTGACGTCACGGATGACGAGGTCTATTTAGAAATTGCAAAGACTATAATAAAGTTTTATCATTAATTGACGATGCATTTACAAATGAAACGAGAATTCTAGATATCAAGATATATAGATTATTTTTTACAGATTATAATTGGTGGGATTACTCGACAAAAAGTATGGTTGTTTGTTTGAAGTAGTTAGTCAGTTAGCCTAAATTTTCACGAGCGTCTCCGGCAGTAATGCCGTGGCTGCAATGAAAGGTTCGGCTATTGTTAGAAATAGATACTATTATTAAAACAGACATTAGATATTATTATTAAAAAACACACAACGCAAACCACTTAATACGCATATCAGAA
This sequence comes from Platerodrilus igneus, assembly GCA_036346225.1. Taxonomy (NCBI): domain Eukaryota; kingdom Metazoa; phylum Arthropoda; class Insecta; order Coleoptera; family Lycidae; genus Platerodrilus; species Platerodrilus igneus. The sequence continues at coordinate 813,171 of JARFIW010000828.1, forward strand.
CAGTCTGCAATAGTTTTAGCAACAACTGTTCTGATATGCGTGTTAAGTGATTTGTGTTTTTTATATCTATTTCTAACGGTAACCTAACCTATCATTGCAGCCACGGCATTACTGGCGTAAGACGGTCTCATATTTTCTTTCTTTATCTTATTAGTGTTATTATTGTTATCCTTGATTGCTTAACACAGCCATTAGAAATCAGGGTGTAGACACTGTAAAGAATCGGCTGTTTGTGTGTTTTAGTTTTATCACATCTCTGCAGATGGCTCTGTAGGTCTATTTTCATGGGCGACTTTATTATATTGCTTAATATTTGCGAGGTTTTGTTGATTGTTGCTAACCTAACTTTTTAGCGTTCTTTTAGTTGCATTTTTGCAGATTGCTCTTTAATAACATTTAATAAAAAATTGAATTCATCCAAGGTGAAAAATAATGCACATCGCCACTTACTGACTACAACATCAACAGACTTTCAAAGAAAATACTGCAGCCAACATTGATGAAGAAGTTGGCTGTCTGAGACGTGGTCCTCTAGCTTATAGAAAATAATTTTGCCTGGAATCAGGTAAGTGTTGTACAAGTACCTATATATTAGACAAAAATGACCTAATTTGTTTATTGTTCTCTATATAAAACAATGAACAAATTTATTTTTATCTATTATGCTTGTAGAACGCTTACCTGATACCAGACAGAATTATTTTTTATAATTGGAATTTTTAGTTTTATTTAAAATCTTCAGAGTCTGGTTCTCAACCTTTTGAACAGAGAAGCCGCAAACCTTGGTAACAGATTTTAACGTCGTTTAGTTTTATCACATTTCAATAGTTGGCGCTAACTTGCCAACAGTTGTTATGCAGAGAGTGGCATATCTCTTCTAACTTTATTTACCCTATGATTAGAAATATTCAAATGTTTAAGGTTATGTTGTAGTTTACATTATTTAGTATAATATATAATATAAACTATCTTCATTCCATAAAATGTCACCTTCTGTTAAAAAGTGTTGTGTTTTAAACTGCAGTGATAAGATTAACAAGAGACATCGGTTTCCTCGCAAAGAACCGGATATATTTAGCATATGGATCACAAACGTTAATAAACCACAACTTGCAAACTTTACTTCCGACCAAATTTACAACTCTTATTATGTATGCGATAGACATTTTAAAGAGGAGTTTAAAGTACCCGGAACTAAAAGAGGTTTGCAAAGAATTGCTGTACCAACACTATATATGAACGGTGAGTTTTATTAGAATCAGTCTTGACCATAAAACAATTGTATTGTAGGTGAGGATGCAGCGGAATGTATAAATACAGAACAGGTAAATGATGTAATAATGAAACCCATACAGAATGGTGAATTTGAAATGAATGTGGAAGAATTATCAATATGTGAAAATAGTATAGGACAAGGAACGCAGGATGTTATTAAAAGTAATTTTAAAATATTATGTAACTTAACGGAGTATATCGACGGCTGTTAAATCAATCCTTATTATGTCCGCATATTTCACTTTTAACCTTTTATGTAGCTAGATGTCATTACATGTAATCTGCCACACAATAACACATAATATTGTTGCAATACCACACACTGTATATTTCTTTATATTCTTTTTTATTGACTGTATTGTGCGTTTTTTCCACTGTAGTAGCAGATCTTAACAAAATGTCAGAAAAATTTGGTAATGGTCTATATTGTAAAACTTTGAGTTACAAGTTCTTGATCTAAACACTTTATTATATTCATTAAGGACTTGCTTGGAGTTTCATCTCTTCAGATCTCCAAATATGAATATTGTAAACCAAAAGCCAAAAAGATTACCAAAAATTTTGTAGGCGTAGAAAAGTGTATATTAAATGGTAAGAAAAACTACTCTTCCTTTGTAAATACCACTCTATAAAGTATTTAGACTAAAGAGTGTCTTGAAGAAGTTTGTAATTTTGTGGAGGATGCAAACGGTAATTTCGACATCTACAATGCCTTTAGATTAAGATGGTCATACATCCCAAATTTCCCAGAACAGTCCATTTTAATTTATTTAAATGATTTTTATTACCAAATGCTGTACGTATTATGCAGCACTTTAAATATGTAACGTATTATATAATTAGATCGATTGCATTCCGACGTTGAAATTTCATCAATACTGGTCCACACTAGGCATAGATTGACATTTATAAAGGTTGCATGCTTTGACTGAGCAGCTTCTAGAGTATTCACTCTTGATCTAGGTGCTTTGCTTGTTACGTTTATATTTCAACATAAATTAAATACCCTTTTTTCCCTGGTTGTCATTACCCGCTCGAATAAATTCCGTTTCTATTCTTAAATTCTCCAACAATACCCTATATAGTGTATCTGTTCAGAATAAACCCGCATTAACATAATTTTAACTCTAATCCATTTTGCTTTTAAAACGAAAATTTATTCGATAAATTAAATAATCAATACCTTGTTTTAGGTATCCGTTAGTTTGTTAAACATTCCGATAACGTATAATTGCTTTCTCTTGTGTTTCCCATCTAAAGACTTGGAATAATGGATCCTACTATTATTTGATAGAATGTTTTCCAGTTTGCTAATCGCACTTTGATAACGCGAGGATTGCAGTTCAAACTCGTGTTATTTGAACCAATTTTTAATTTGATTCTGCAGCTTGTGCGTTGAAATATTTTCTACATTACGCGTCCCAGTACTTCAAGAGCAATGCACGTTTTTTTGTTCGACAAGTAGGAGGTATCTTGCGTGTATCAGTGAGTTTTCCGTGCTTACCCATCCTAATCAGATTCTCTTTTTAGTTCTTAGCTGGAGGCCAAATTGGTTCTTTTTTATGTATACCCCACTGTTCTTTGCGACAGATCAAATGGCGTTGCCTGTAGATCGCTAGTGCCATTATGGTAACAGGGTAAATAGATCCCGACGACCGTGGCGATGCGGTGCATATTTACTCCCGATGGCGTGCAAGCTAAGTATCTCGACATATACATGTATACAACTTATTTTCTTTTCTGTATATCAAGGGCAAATTCTTTATCAGCGGTTGGTGTAGTTACGTGATAAGAAACGTGACACTGCATGACTATTGTTTGTTGCTGCGATCGATATTATCGCTCTACAGGTGTGATGTACCACTTGCTAAAAATGTTTGACAAAAGTTCCCACATGCTTATTCCTTTCTACTGATTGGTTTATTTTACAAAAAAGTATTATTTTGCTCTCACATGTTTATTTTCTACTGATTAGTTTTATTTTATGTAAAATACGAGATGCGCACTTCGTATCTAAAGTACTAAATTGTTCGTATCACATAATTGTTTGCTTTGAAATAGTAACGCTTAATTTATTTCTCTTGCTTGTTTGTACAGAATCCTTTATTTATTCTTATTGTTAATAGATAATTGTCGGCGACGTGCTTTTTTGTTTTGTGGTATGTAGGTGAACCCCCCCCCTCCCCTCTGCCTTTGGTAGTTAGCTTGGTATTTACGTTTCTTCCGGATACGTAGGTACGTAGCATAAATTCTGACACCCTGGCGTGGCGCTCCTATTTTGTTTCGTGTAACTTTGGCCCCGATTTTGTTTTAGTTAACGGTTACTTCGATTTGGTTTTGATTAATTTCTGCTCCGAATTTGTTTTAGTTAATTTTTGTTCCGATTTTTTTTGTTGTTAGTGCTAAGTTCCTACATTACCCACATTTCTCGGCCTGATGCTACTTTTTTTTTCTTCCTTTACGTTCGACCTATTGTTTATTTTTTCTTTTTCTTTCGACTTTTTGGTGTTCCTCATATCAGGACCGGTTTTCTTTATTTCTTGTGTGGGTTCAATCTTTATGAATTTTGATTGCGTTTTCTTTCGTGATTGCTAAATATCCTTGGTTAGCTCATGTCAGATTATGCGACTTGTGTTTTCGCCAATAATCCTAGTCCATTGAAAATGCTGGCCCCCAAAATTTGTTCTTCCTTCTCTGTATATTTTTTTCTCCCCGTCAAGCCTAGAGTTAATTTTTTCCTCCGATTTTTCTTTTATTCTACAGCCCTATTCTAATTTGTTGTTTCGCTCCTATTGGTGTTCTTGAAGTTTATCCGTCGGATATGTTTTAGCTTGTCCTGAATTCGCAATACTTTTTATTTGGCTTCTATCGAGTTACGGTTAGTCTTTATTTAGTTACTTTCTACCAATTTCTTTCTTGTTCGTATTCAAAATGACTTCTTTTTTGGCTTCCTACCAAGGTGTGGGAGCGGAACTTGAAATTTTCTACACTCTTACTGTACATGATTTTTTGAGACGGGTTGAAGAACTCCGACGAACTCAACATGTGTCAGAATTGCAGCTATTTGAATCTGCAGTAGATTTGTTTGAGTCAAAAGCGTTACTTTGGTATCGTGGTAATCGGCATAGGTTTTCTAACTGGAAGTCGTTATCCAATTTACTGATTCAACATTTTGAACCCCCGGATTTTGCTTATAAGTTTGCTACTATCGAGGAAAATACTTTTGCTTCACATGACCGAATTGTTAAAATTTCTCTTTGCGCCTACGGTTAGATCCAATACTTCTTCCGTACGTTCTACTTTTCTTCTTCCTAGTTCTGCTTCTACTCGTCAGGTGATCTGCTTTAATTGTGACAAACCTGGTCATGTTTCGACACGTACTCGTCCTCAAGTACTCCATTGCCATGGTTGCGGACATAAGGGAGTTTCTCGCCACAACTGTCCAAACTGTCATCCTACTACTAATAGGTCTTCGAATCATACTTCAAATACTGTCCTCACCTCTACGTACCTAATTTCTTCTGATTCTCACTCTACATTCTTTTCTGTACCTCATCCAGGTCATCCTGCCACTACTATCAAAGCATACCCTTCTTTGGCAAATATAACTTCGAACAAAATTTCTTCCGTTTCTAGTTCTACATCCTATTCCACTCCTTCTTCTGCTCGCCCTACTTATTCACTCTCACCCCAAACTGTACCTCCACCACTATTGCAACCCATACTTCGAATTAGTGACTTGCAGCTAGCTTCTCAAGAGTTTGTTCCCGCTTTCTTAAATGATTCTATTCCCGAAATGCCTGTTGTGTCTGCAAGCACAAACGTCGCTGAAGTGACAATAATTTCTAATTCAGTCTGCGAAGGTCCTGTTGAAAGTTTGTGAACCTGTATCTTTAATGTCAAAATTCTACATGTTCCTGCTTTCTTAAATTATTCTACTCAAGAAATTTCTGTTGTGTCCACAATAGTAGCTGTAACTGAACTGACGATAACTCTTAATACGGATAGAGAAGGTCCTGTTGCAGTTAGGGAACCCGTAGCTATGATGCCTGTTGTTGTTGTCGTTCAAGTTTTACCTGATTCTGTTTCGTTATCTACTATTGTTAAGGAATCAGTTCTTATTTTGGCTGAAGTTTTGTCTGTTCCTACTCCATTGTCTATCAGTGATGAAGTCTTACTTGATTCTACTCCTTTATCGGTTGTTGATGAACTTCTACCTGATCCTGTTCCTTTATGCAATATGATTGAAATGTTTTCGGATTCTGCTCCTCTTCCTAGGGTAGATATTCCTACAGCCAATGCTGTTTTCTTTCCTAACTGTGATACTTCTAGTCCTTTATCTAACGTCCTTGAAATTTTATCTACTGCTGTCCCTCTTTCTAACGTAACTGAAGTGTGCTCTGCTTGTGTTTCTTTTCGTAAGGTTGATTCTTTTACAGCCAATACTTTTTCTACCGTTGACTTTCTTACCTCCAATCCTAACAACAAACAATTTTCTTCCTTAAGTCGTTTTGAGTTTTCTAAACTACCCTCGTCACCTCATAAACCGCATGCTACAACTGCTACATCCCCTGCTGTTCCTGTTTGATGGAAAACTGCCCATAAGAGGCAGAAATATATCTATACTGATTATAAACCTGAAGATGTTGGTTGACGAAATTCTAATGTCCGTGATCTCGTTTCGTTTTCCTTCTGGCGGCGTAGACGCCTTAAGTCCAATATCTAGTTCTCGTGCCCCAGATTCTTATGCCGACTTTGCTCTCGTTAGGTTTTTATTTTTGGACTTTATAATCTTATAATTTACTTCCTGGGTTGCTGGGTTTTCTTTCATTCTCTTTCTTGTTTTTTTCTTTAACCCGCGCGGGTCAGGGAATAGAATAGCCCCATGGTACGACCTGCCTGTCGTAAGAGGCGACTATAGCGGTCCAACACACACACACACACACTTTATACACGTCCAATCCATACTCACACACTTCATACACACACACATACACCCACACTCCTCATAAATGCACAGTTCTACATGGTTCTTCTTTCTTTTGTTTCCTCCTTGTACTCCTTGAACCCGTGTGGGTCTGGGAATAGAATATCCCCATGGTACGACCTGCCTGTCGTGAGGCGACTACGGCAGTCCAACACAACACATACACACATGCACACTTTATACACGCACAACACATACACACACACTTCTTACACATACACACACACATGCACGCACACACATACTGGTCTTCTTCTTTGCTATCGGTCCCTAGTCCAATTGTGTTTCATCCATCCGGTCCTGTGGTAGGTGCTTTCTAGTCTGTTTTTCTTTCTTTGTAAACAACGACTTAGTCGACTTTAGGACTAGTTGCATCTCTTTTCTTTGGTTCTTCGGTTTTGGTTACCATAGTTAGTAGTACATCGTTTCCTTTTACCAGCGCTCTCCCTGTCTTCCTCTCGTTCTCCCTTGTTGCCCCTTTGTTTACTTGAGGCTTGACCTTTGGGTCCTGTGTTGGTTTGCACTGCTGGTTTTCTTGCTCGTTCCTTTTCTTGAGATTGATAACCTTGCTGTTTCTTCTGAGAAACATCCGTCCTTTGACGACTCCGCAGTGCTGAGGTCGTTCCACTTTAGTCCTCCTTGATTGCTTATTACCCGTCTTTCCTTCCTTCCTTCTTTTTTCTCTCTTTCTATTATTGGATTTTGAGCCGGATTTTGTTTGGTGTCTGTTTTTGTTTTCTTTTCTATCCGGAATCTGTTGTGGTCAGTTTTGTTGTTATTTTGGGGGGTTCTTTTTTCTTTTTCTGTGTTTTTGTTCTTTCCATAACAAATGTTCTTTTAGTTTGAAGCGAATTTTCTTTCTTTTTCGTTTTGTTTGTTTTTTTTTGGGTCCTGCCCATTCCCGGATTTTGGCTTTCCTACCCCGACCTGTTAATTTTGCTGGGGGGATTTGTTACCTTTATTTTTCAACATAAATTAAATACCTTTTTTCCCTGGTTAAGTTTTTACCCGCTTGAATAAATTCCATTTCTATCCTTAAATTCTCCAACATTACTGTATATAGTGTACCTGTTCAGAATAAGCCCGCTTTAACATAATTTCAACTCAAATCCATTTTGCTTTTAAAACGAAAATTTATTCGATAAATTAAATAGTCAATACCTTGTTTTAGGTATCCGTTAATTTGTTAACTATTCTGATAATGTATAATTGCTTTCTCTTGTGTTTCCCATCTAAAGACTTGTTGGAATAATGAATCCCACTATTACTTGATAGCGTGTTTTTCAGTTTGCTAATCGCGCTTTGATAGTGCGAGGATTGCAGTTTGAACTCGTGTTATTTGAACCAATTTTTAATTTGATTCTGCAGCTTGTGCGTTGAAATATTTTCTACATTACTCGTCCCGGTACTTCAAGAGCTATGCGCGTTTTTTGTTTGCGTGTATCGGTGAGTTCTACTGCGTTCACCCATTCTAATCAAATTCTCTTTTTAACTCTTAGCTTGAGGTCAAATTGGTTCTTCTTTTATGTAGGCCCAACTGTTCTATGCCACAGATCAACTAACGTTGAAATTTTAAGGGCATTTTCAGATAAAGCTCTTGAACTAGCTAAAATTGATACATGGTTTTCTATTCGTGAAAGTATGCTTAATTAACGCACGCACATTACATTTTTCAAAAGTGATAAAAACACGAGCTCTTCGGGTGCATATAGAAGCACTGCTTATAGTTTACATTATTCGCCGATTTTGATTATCTTTGTATGTGGTATTGATCCTCAATACTTGATTATTTTAAAATTGAAATTTGTATTGTTTTTCAATATTTTAAAATCAATTTTATAATATTTACTGTAATTGACTTGTGTAGTTAATTGTAATGAAATATGTTTTTCTAATTGATTTCCTCTATTTTCAGGTGCTGTAAGATGTGCTAAAAAGACTGTACGACAATCTCTCAGTTTACGCCATAAAGTAAATCATCTTTACAAAATGGTAAAATATTTTAAACAGATTGATGTTGTTCGTCTTGATTCATTGTGTAATACTGCAATTACGTCTCGAATAAGGTTACAAAACATAAGTCCTAAGTGTAGAAGGTTTACAAACAAAGAAAAAACACTTGCTTTAGGTCTTTACAAGGCAGACCCAAAAGCTTATCACTTTCTACAACATATGTTTAGTTTACCAAGTAAATGCATATTAATAAAATAAGTTTAGCATATCTGCAATATGCATTAAACACTTATTTGGTGAGACGTTAATTCGGTGTAATTGTGAGGATCTGTACTTAGGCAAATATTAGCAATTAATACAGATCAAAATAAGCTACAGCTCCAATGCAGTGAAAGTTTTTTGCATACACTCTTACATGAGTTGATGTTAATTAAAAATTAGCTTCAATGTGGTATGATGAAAATATGAAACATGAACATGATTTTTTTATTGGTGAGTTGATTTATCAAAAAATCATTAATTAGGAGGGATGCGATGGTTTGATGACCATGTTTGGTGAATTAGTTCCTTCCGGAAGTGTGATTTTCAATTGGGTTTAAAACGCGGTATATGAACTTTTGACTTCAGAAGGTATTTATTAATAACAGTATTTTCAGATTATATTGGTGTCTCCAAGGATATTATTAGCATTAATCCGTACCATTGAAAAGGGAGAAGCATAATCAGAAGCAATTCGTTGCAAATGGTTACATAATCATCATTCTCGTAGGGTACTACTTGCTATCATTGATGTTAAATGGAAATTATTTTCAAACTATGCAACACTTATTTGTTTATTGTTTTGAATATATGACATTAACAAAAAAATTATCATTTGACCAGTATGTGCAGCATGTCATTGGTAGTTTCCCTTTTTTCTTAATGAAACTGAGTATTTTGTGTAGAATTCTGCACCTCATGTCTCACATGTGGTTTATTCAACTGAGTATTTTATGGCAGGATGATATTGAATTTAGTGACCCCACAACAGTGTTTTTTTTTGTGCAGTTGTAGTTGTTATCGACTAGGGTAAATTATCATTTAACATTATTTTATGGTTCGCATTTCATTACCAAAAAAGAACATACACCAATTTTTGTTTGTTTTGAGTACTAAACAACTTACATGAATTTTGTAAACAGTTTTAAACTGTGAACAAATTTCTCCAAATATTTTCTTATTTAGACCAATCTGTAGTTCCTATAACAATCAAAATCATAATGTAGATACTCCAATTTAAACCCATGTATTCCCACAGTATAATACTCTGGAGAACTTTTTATAAAATTAGATTTTTATTTTCCAATTAAGGAACCATATATATTTCAAATGAAAGAAGAAAGTTACTGATAATATATTTAAAGTTTCTTATGAAACATTTAAGAGACCGTGAAACCTGTACTGTGTTGTATCTGTGTATTTGGTTATTAATAAGAGTAATTAGGAGAAATATTTTATTAATTTGCCTGCAATTACTAATAACTAAGTTCTAATTACAATGGCCGACACGATAGCCAGCCCTCTGTTTTATTATATTTATTAATATAACTTTGTATGTAATACACCTCCCTCTTTTGAACTACAGAGTTAATGCACAACAAAATCTCTGGTTACTCACAAACTCTAACTGGCCTCTCGTTGCTCCTAACTTCGATCTTATTCTGGCCAGAACTATTACAAGTAGCACCTCTGCTATTTGTGACTGCAGCAGTACCTACGTTCTCATAATTTATGCCTTTACTATTATTATACCTGTGATATACCTCAAAGTAGAATTTAAGTTATGATACCATGGTCGAATGTATTTTATTTACTGCATTAAAGAAAGACAGCACATGAACAATCCTTATCTTCTTATGTTTTTTGTTATCTATTGTTTTGCAGTTGGTATGTTATTGAGTATTATAATAACACAACGGTAAACAAAACACGTAAGAATTGAAGTGGGCATCTGCAATGCCATTAAAACCGATAGTAGTTATTCTTTCTTATTTATTTCGAGTTACTAGCAATGACGCAGGCATAAATTAGATAAAAAATTCATAACAAATACTTTACAATACCTAAGTTACCATTGGTAATTATACCATTATCGGAAGAAACAACCTAATTGTTGAATGACATATTTATATTACATGATTTTCTCAGATTAAAGCTGTTTCTTCTTAACATAGTATACCCATTATTAATTGTATAGGATCCAGACACCTCAATTCTGACCGCTACATTGACACGGTATCACCGTTTTCTGTTATACAGTACACTATCTCCATTTCGATCTCCTCTTTTTTAAGCATGCTTATAATAATTTCCAGATATTCTACTTTTTAGTATTAGTCGCATCCTAAGGTCTCTAATATTATCCTTTTAAACAAACCACCGGTAATTTTGTTTTGAATTTTCTTGAAAATAGTAATTCAGTGGGCAATCTTTTTAAACACGGAATTGGGATATTACGGTATTCTAATAAAGACATGCTATTACCTGCTTTACGTAAAATATTTTTTACAGTTTGTACAAAGTTTTTTTAATGTTCACTTTTATATATTTAAACATTCGGTATCCTTTGAACTACATTTAGGCAACTTTTACTCATATTTGCTACATTTTATCTAGACAGCTGCTCGAAATTCGCATTTGAATGGTTGTCATCCAGATAGTGGTTGCTTGTCACTGGTTTTGAAAAACTGATTGTAAAAAACTATAAAAAAAAATAGAATTAGTGCTACATACACAGAAGTACATACAGAGAAGTAAAGGGTTTGATTAACTGCCCTACTTTATATTGTAGGTTTAAAATTGTACCTTTAGGTTATGTTTGATATATGTATATTTTAAATTTACCTCCAAATGTAATATTAGTATTTCCGCCACCTAAGCAATACCTATTTGCATTCGTATTGGTTATAGAGAGCAATGATGTGATTGGCCGAGGGATTCGGAATATAGTTTCTGCACATAAGGTGTTATGTGAGTTTCCGTTTTAAGAAAGTGAACCTGACTATTATGTTTGTGAAAATAAGAAAATTCTTATGTTAAATAAAATATATATTTAGGAAATATGTCCGTTATTCTGCTAACCCATGATTAGATTACAATATAAAATAGTGATTTAGAGAAATTACAATTTCAAACATATTAGTCATCATCGTTAGGGCTTCAGTTAGACACGTTGTTTCCTATTCTGAACTAACCTATACATTTCCCTGAAATTTCCACACTCTACATCGTTCACTACCTGCATGCAATAGGTCTACCTCTACCTCCTTTTTTTCCTAACTCTGCTTATAATATATTCCGCACTATTCCCCAAAAATACCTTAGAACATATCCTGCTTTCTATTTCTTTTTTTTTTTTTTGTTTTCCACAGATATCTTTATTCCCCTACTATTTTTATAACCTCCTCTTTGTTATTAACTTTGTCTGTCTATGCTCATCCTCATACATCTGAAGCACAACATTCCAAGAGGCTTCTAACGTTTTTCTGTCTACTTCTCCTACTGTCTCTCTTTCAAGACATACTGTACTGTTCTCCACACATAAAATACATAAAACATATTAGTATATTGTGGTGTTCTCTTGGGGTCTTTAGTAGAGGTGATTAGAAACAAAGTCGAAGACCATTTCACATTTAATTTAATTAACACTTTAAGGTGCAGTACAACCGTTACATCCTAGGGTTAGACTTTTAATGTCCTTATTCTATATTAGTTCTTAACTGCTAACAATAATTATGCAATTATGCTTACTTAATAATTCCAATTACACCTAACCTAGAGTTCGTTGCACATGTACTTGCTATGGATTGTCTTACTGTACAATTCCGCACTTTGCACTTCCTATAATAAGTCACTCACCTTTTAAAAGGCATAAAACTTAATTCAATATAATAACTATAAATTATTAGGATATTCGGCTATTACACCATCACACCTCCACGGTGCACTAAAAAAATTTTTGTTTTTCAAATAAAAATTTTTCTAAATTAGTAGTACATGTCTCATACTGCTCCTTGCAATTGTGTTACAATACGTTATACAATTTTGTCCTATTCTTATGGATTTCTACTAACTTATTATCTATCTTAACTATAACATTAGGATTCTTATCTAAAACTACTTCATATGGGCCTACAAATATTGGATCTCTTTTATTAAGAGATGTATTCTTAACCAACAACCTATCTCCTAATTTATAATTGACATGCTTAGTTTTGATATCAAACTTATGCTTTCGTTTACTTTTGGATTGTAATAAATTATATCTCGCTTCATTTCCAGCGACTTGCAATCTATACTTAAGTTCTGCTGGATAATTATCAAAATTATATAGTGGGTCTACTGAGTTTACCACGTTTGACGGTATTTGATTAATTTTCCCAAACACTAATTCGTGCGGGTATATTTAGTTTCCGTATGCACTGAATTATTGTATGCAAAACACCAATAAGGTATCCAACTGCTCCAATTATTTGAATACTGCGGACATTGGATCCTTAAATATGCTGCTAAATTTTTATGTGAGTTTTTGAGCGCACCGATAGTTTCATGATGATAAGCTGTAGAATTTAACTGCTTTATATTTAATAATTTGCAAGTTTCCTTAAGAATCTCCGACATGAACTATGAACCTTTATCCGTTAAAATTTCGCGTGGGATGCCGTAGCGTAAAATAAAATTCTCGACAAACGCTCTAGTTACACTTTCAGTCTCTTTATTTGGTAATGCATATGCTTCTACAAATTTACTTAAATCACACTGTAGTGTCAAAATGTACCTGTTTCAATTTGCATCTGGTTGCAATGGTCCAACTAAGTCTAAAAAAACTTTTTCGGAAGCTGTGGTTGTAATTATCATCGGCTGTTTGCTAATATTTGAATGTTTATGTCTTTGACATTCGTCACATTTTTTAATAAATGTTTTTACATCCTTTCGCATACTTGACCAAAAATAGTATCGCTTTATGTTATTGTATGTTCTATTGATGCTCGCGTGACCTCCCGTAGGCAATGAAAATCATTAATGATTAATCTTTGCGTTTCTGAGTTTTGAATATTAGTGACTTCCCTAATCACACTAATTCGTATGTCATTTTTTTTTAGTAAATTGCGGCCGGCTTTACAGTTATTTAAAAATGACTTCGATTCTTCGTTTTTTTATAATAATAAATTCCGGAATTGTAAATTCTCTACGAAGAAATTGCAGGTCTCTCAACGACGCTTCGAAGGCTGACACTGATCGAGAACCTTGCTTCAAATAAATTATATTTTTACTCCTATCATAAATTGATACATGCAGGAAAACAAAATTATTTCCTTTATTGGATTTAATGATTCCGTTAAACTCCTCCTCTGATACAAATCGTAATTCTGTTGCATCCTTCGGATGCTTCAAAAGTTCAACAATGTTGGGGTGATCAGTCCCATCATCCTTTGATGCTTTTGATTCGACTTGAGAGTCGCCTAATTTTCTACTTTGGGCTCTTGTTGTTACATATACTTTTTCGTGAACCGCTCGTTCCATATTCTTTAAATAATCTGAATCTATAATAATTCTAGATAAAGCATCCGCTGTCACGTTTTCTGTACCCCTAATATACGTTATTGTAAAATCAAATTCTTCTAATGTTAACCTAAATTTTGTTAATCGACTAGATGGATTACTCATACCAAATAAGTATACTGACGGTCTATGATCGGTTAAAATTTGAAATTTTTTGCCAAATAAGTATGGTCTAAATTTTTTCACTGCCCATACTATAGCTAATAACTCTTTTTCTATTGTACAATAATTTATTTCGGCTTTGTTAAGTGCTCTACTTGCATAAGCTACTGGTTTGTCGTCGCCATTTGACAAAACTGCTCCTAACGCGTAACCTGATGCGTCTGTGCGTAAGATGAACGTACTATTATCTGAAAAATTTGGGTATTGTAATATTGGTGGGTTTGTTAAAGTTGTTTTTAACAGTTCGAATGCTGCCTGACATACATTGGTCCATTGGGAAGTGACACCTTTCCTAGACAATTTGTTTAACGGTGCTGTTATTTCAGCGAATTTTGGAATAAATTTTCTATAGTAATTGGCAAATGCTACAAACCTTTTAACGTCGTTAGCGTTTAGTGGTGTTGGATAATTTTGCATGACTGCAATTTTTTCTGGATCTGGTTGTACCCCTTGTGCCATTATAACGTGCCCTAAATATAAAATTTCCTTCTTTAAAAATTCACACTTTTTTGGATTTAATTTTAAATTGACTTTTCTTAACCTATTGAGTACTTTTACTAAATTTGTATTGTGCTTTTCTAAATTATCTCCGAATACAATTAAATCATCCAAATATGTAAAACAATTCTCGTAATTTAATCCTGATAAGGCTACTGTCATCGCTCGTACAAAAATACTCGGGCTTACTTTTAACCCCATCGGTAACCTAGTCATTTGAAATTGCCCTTTGTCTGTACTAAATGCTGTACACGGTCTGGACTGTTCCTGTAATCTTATCTGATAATAACTTTGATATAAATCTAAACGTGACAAATATATCGCACCTCCTAACGAATCTAAAATTGATTCGATACTTGGTAGCGGAAATTTGTCATCTTGCAATTTAGTGTTTAATTGTCTATAATCAATAACTACACGCCATTTTTGTTTCCTAAACTATCCGGTTTTTTTGGTACTATTAGTAGTGGTGAAGACCAAGCACTTTGTGCGGGTTCTATTATCCCGTCATGTAACATTTTATCTACTTGCTTTCCTATATCATTTTTCTGTGAATATGGTAACCTATATGGTTTAACGTACGTTGCTCTAGCATCTGTTTGTAACTGAATATGCTGCTCACTTATGTTTGACACGGTCAGTAGGTCATTGTCGACATAAAATACGTCTGCAAACTTAGCACATATCTTATGAATGATGGTTTGTTCTTCGCTATTCAAACCTTCGACGTTAATGTCTTTTAATAATTTATCAATACGTTCAACTGAGAATTTTGACTCTTCAAATTTAACTATCTTGTAATCTGAAAGACGTTCGATGGTAGGTTTAAAATTTCGTAACTTAATTTCGGTGTCGTTCGTATTCAATAACTTTACTGGAATAAAATTTTTAACTGGCTTTACAACTACGTTTGCTAGAAATACACCTTCGCATAGTTCTTGTGATTTTACTACGCATTCCTCCTTGTAATTTACTGTGAAATATTTGATAACTTCGCATCGTGGTGGGATTATTGTATATAAATCTTCGTTTGCTAATAATGGAATTGACGTTGATGCATTATTACTAACGAAAGTAAATTTATAATTTTTATAATCGATATTTGATTTGTACTTATTAAAAAAATCTGATTCTATTACTCCATTTACGTCTGATTCGAAATCGTTCATTACAACAAAAGTATGATTAATTGAGATATTCCCTATTTTAATTGGTAGATTTACTGTTCCAATTGCTTTTGTTTTACCCGATACTCCTTGAATAAAAATTTGCTTATCTGTATCAATATTTACCTTAGTTGTTAAACTAGTAATGAAAATAACACTTACTGATGCTCCTGTATCTAAAATTAATTTAATTGTATTGTTATTGTATCCTACTTCTATGAAATTTATACTATTAATATTTAAAATGTTGTGAACATTTCCTAAATTATTCCGGGGGGTCTCGAAAAAATGTTTTCGGTTCCCTAGTTTGGTCTGGTGTATTTTCTGTGGAGTTTTTCTCTGACGAGTTGATGTAAAAATTGCGATGGTTGCTCTTATTATAAAACTGATTACCTCTTACAGTTTTACTTACATATGCATTTCCTCAACCTCTAGTGTTCATGAACGTGCATGAATTATTTCCTTGACCTTGATACCTAGTGTGTGAGGTACGTTGACTTCCATTTGTATTATGGTTATGATATTTTACGCGTCTAGTAAATTGACGACCTTTTCCGGTTGCGTAATACATTTGCTGAGGTTTATTTGCAATTTTCTCTTCTTTCGCGGCTATTATGGCGTCTTTTAATTTATCGTAATTTCGAGCTTTTATAATTGTTTTAAATTTTCGTCCCTTGTTCCGTTTGTAAATGCGTTTAATGCAATTTTTCGTTAGCGGCTGTCAAAATTTTTAATGATTGTTCGTTACCCTCTGCTTGAGCTATTGTTAAATTGACCATTAATTCCTCGATCGTTTTACCAAAATTTTCAATTGATTTATTATTTTGTCTGGAGTTATGTAATTCGGCAGACAATCTTGATGCTGATTTTTTAGTTAAAAGATGATGTTTGATATCGTTCACAAGCGCTTCTACATTCTCATACTTACTGTCTAATCGCATTTTAGCATTTTGACTTAACTTATTTTTTATGACAAAATTTACTAACAATCTCTTACCTTCATCATCTAACAAGCTATCATATAGTTCAATTGCATCGACCATTTGCTTGGTGGTATTTTCTGAACCGTCCATGGCTGGAATCATGGAGGCTGCTACTTTTAATTCATATTTTTCACCCATGCTGTCTTGATTTTTCCTACTTACAATACTTAACTTCCTACTTTTTAAAACTTCAGTAATATCTCCTATACACTTATCTATTATGGCTATGTGCTGCTTAACGTTATCGATAATTTCAGAACTATCAAATTTTGCGACTTTAATCTTATCGTTCTCTAACCTATACTCCTCGCATAACCTATTCAAATAATCAAATTTCCTATTAGTAACATCTAAATCGTTTCGTCTTTCTTGACCATCTTTATTTAAATTTTTAATAAAAATCTTAAATTCCTCTAAAATTTGCTTTAACTGTTCCGTCATTAATTTTAACTCGTACTTAATTTTTATAGCTTAAAATAAAATAATCCTCACTATACAATCTGCTGGCTTCTACTGACCTCTCTCCTAATCTTCTTGTCCAACATTTTCTCGAACATTTTATAAAGTAAGAAAATAACCAACAACGCTAAAATTGTACCTGACGTAATGCCTATTACCTCAGAATTTGAATATCCATTTATCGAACCATTATTAATTCCAGTTGGTGCAATAACTACTTCTTCTTTGGAATTGCTGGTGCCCATTTCAAATTTCGATAATATATCATTATAATTTAATCTGTAGAACTGGCAGGGTCGCCATGTGGTGTTCTCTTGGAGTCTTTAGTAGAGGTGATTAGAAACAAAGTCGAAGACCATTTCACATTTAATTTAATTAACACTTTAAGGTGCAGTACAACCGTTACATCTTAGGGTTAGACTTTTAATGTCCTTATTCTATATTAGTTCTTAACTGCTAACAATAATTATGCAATTATGCTTACTTAATAATTCCAATTACACCTAGCCTAGAGTTCGTTGCACATGTACTTCCTATTGATTGTCTTACTGTACAATTCCGCACTTTGCACTTCCTATAATAAGTCACTCACCTTTTAAAGGCATAAAACTTAATTCAATATAATAACTATAAATTATTAGGATATTCGACTATTACACCATCACAATATCTGTTATTTTGTATATGGAAAAGCTTATTAAACACAATAATAAATAAACAGATACTAACTCACAACACTTTTATGATAAATTAAACTGGTATTTTTTGAATTTATTAGTTACACTATAGATGGAGTATTGTTTGTCTGTAATGCACAAAGTAGGTACAGGGTTGAATGCATAAAAAATGAAGTGCATACTATTGCAAAAAGCGAATGTTACGATTGATATGCAAAAGTTGTGTTACTGTACTAGCTAAATTCCATATGCTCTTGTTATTAGTGGAGGATATGAGGATTGAAATATACAACTTAAAAGCCATGATGCAGACCAACAATGAACCTAAAGCAATGTATGCAACAGCATTAAAAAAGCTAGATCCAGCAAATAATAACAAAACGAAAAGATACAAACCAGCTTCACATAAATACCAGGGAAGAAATTAAGCAATTCCTTAACCCAACAGAAAATGCCGTAACACAGATGAAAAGTGTAAAACAAGGAGTTGTATTGGAATGCAAAAATAAATTGACAATGGAAAATTAAAAACAATCAATTGGGGAAGATGGGACATAAATATTCAGTGGTAGAACCAAGAAGACAAATGCCAAGGATTAAAATTGGTTGAATGGAATGTACGGTTTTGGTTGGTTAAGTCTGTGCTCCTAAATGTTATTCAATCATCAAATCATTATGTGCCCCAAAAACTACTAGTGAAGGGGCATACCTAAAGATAATTTCAAATTTAACTGAACATTTCAGTCCCAAGCCTTTGTTTCCAGTTTAATAAACGAAGCCAGGTAGATAATGAATCAGTGGCATCATTTGTAGCTGAATTACGTCATATGGCAGAAAACTGAGTTTCCAGAAAAATTTTTTAAAGAGGCAATACGAGACTGCATAGTTTGTGGAGTGAACAATGAATCTGCGGCTTCGTTTATTGGCAGAACCGGAATTAACGTTGAAGCCTGGTTATAATAAAGCTCTTGCTGCTGAAACTGCTTTTGTAAATGTAAAGAAATTAGGGAACTGGGTATTAACCTGGTTGCTTATTCTTGCAAAGAAGTTGCAGGTAAACCACTAGAATTACGTTAAAGAAATACCGTTGTTATGGATTTGGTGGAAATCACATGCATAGTAAATGCCCATTTAAGGATTCAAAATGTTAAGCTCGCTTAAAGGTTGGACATATACAAAAGGTTTGTATCAATAAGCAACTAAATCAGAATTCAAATTCGAATAATAAAGCAACAGCCAGGTATGTCAATGTAACTGACTAAAACTTTGATGAAGAGAATATTTCAAAAATGAACGAACTAAACTATATGAATAATGACAACATGTCGTCATATGATGTCGAGGTATTGATTGATGGTCACAATTGTGTTATACAAGTTGATTCGGGCTGTGCTGCATTTGTTGTTTGGGAAGCATGGTTCAATGAGGTGTATACAAAAAATCAAAACTATTTGTTTCTACTGATTTGTTGATTATAATTGAAAGCCCATCCAAACGATTGGTATCTGTTATATTAGCGCATGTTTTAACGGAAAATGCATCAAGCTACCTATCACTGTTTCTTCTGGCCAAAAAAAAATCTTTTAGGTCGCAACTGGTTTACTACTTTGGGATTAAGAATTTTTGGCATTACCGAAATAAATAATGAACCTGTTATTACTAAGGCCAGCACAATAACTCCAGCTTTAATAATGGAGTTTTCTCTTACGGACTGGGCACTTTTAAGGGTCATATTGAATCTTTACAACTGAATACTGACTTTAAACCAACTTTTGTGAAAGCACGACCGATACCGTTTGCAATAAAACCTCTAGTAGAAGAAAAATTCAATCATTTGGTGCTACAATGATTTCTTGTTCTTACTAGTAATACTGATTGGGCTACGTGCTACTCCTATTGTGTTCATAAGAAAGAAATTGATAAAATTCGTGTATGAGAAGACTGCAAGAGTACATTAAATAAAGCACTTGCTAAATATCTATATCCTATTCCAGCAGTTAATGACCTACTGTCTACTTTGGCAGGTGGAAAAATGTTTGGAATACTTGACATGTGCCAAGTATATCAGCAGTTACTAGTAGATGATGCTTCGGCGGCAGCACAAACAATCATTATACATAAAGGAGCATTTACTGTTAAGCGTCTACAATTTCGAATATCCTTAGCACCTGGTATATTTCATCTGTTCACGGAAGAACTTCTTAGTGATATGGAAGCTGGCGTATTAATCACTAGTTACTCGAAAAAAATTTATGAACGACTAGAAAAAGTTTTGAAAATATTTCAAGATAGTGGTCTAAAACTTAAAAAAGAAAAATTTGCAATTAGCCCAATTGCACATTTTTCTTTTTTAAGTTTTAGACATGCAGTAAAATTAGCATGTTTATTCAAATCATGAAACTTAAAACCACAAAAAATAATTGTTTCATTTATGGTAGATGCACATTGGAACTCAACTCAGGGTTGTAAATTATTTTAAACCAAAAATGTAAACAAACCAGTTACAACTGTAAAATTTCATAGTGGAAGCATGGCATTTTCAAAGAAAACTTTCAGAATTATTAAGTATATAACAGTAAATCTGTTAATGTATGCATCCCAAATATGAGCTTTTAGAAATTTTAGTTGAATAAATTAAATTTAATATTACATAGTTGCAATTACTATAAAGTAAACCACATACATACGTTAATAAATATAACAACCAGATGCTATGTAACAAAAACACACAAGTCTAAGGTTACAAATGAATTAATCTTATTCATACAATTCGTTACAATGTATTGTTTGTTGAATACGATGGAGAACGAATTATGAATTAACTAATTGTAACCCTACAATACATCAAAGTGTAGAGATATGCACGAATAGAACAAGGTCAGATTGGAAGGTTGATAGATTATGAGTTTTATATGGGGATTTGATAGAACATAAATGTAAAAGTGAGACTGAATGTTACAAAGCTGCAAGAAAAATTTGATTGCATTCCCGAAGGGAGGTCGGTGGTGATCGACGCGTAAAAATCAAATACTTCTGCAAGTTTCTGATAGTTTCATATACGCGCCTGTGCGGATATAATATTATGATAACCGTTTGAAGACAAAGAGGTTAAGACCTGGCGAGTCATCTTTCCATTTAATTGGAATTTGTCGTGTGCTTAGAGTCGGGCAGTTGTGTTTGGATATCTAAGAAATGATGAAGGACAAAATATTGAGGTTATTGGAAATCTCGGAATTAAAAGTTTAGTACTATTATGAGTCTTTATGTAACGTTTTAAAAACAAAGTTATGAATTTTTAAATGTCAGTGGTATGTGTTTTTGTAATAAGAAATTAATTGTGAGAAAATAATTATTTGTAGTAATAAGTGACGAAATCTATATATTATCTAAAATGAAAGTTTTTTTGGTGAAAATTAATGTTAGTAAAAACTTAATATTTTTGGAACGAACAATGAAAGCTTGTTTTCTGTGTTATCAAGTGCATTGCTAACCAAACTGGGATTCACGTGGAGAAATGGGAAGTTAACATGAATTATGATTGTTGAATGTAATTTAATGTTTTTTTTATGCTATGATTTAATTTAATGTTTTTTCTCTAGGATTTATTTTAGCAATACATGGCTAGATTTGAGGTTAAGAAATTGTTCTTTTTTTAAGAAAAAAAATTATTTTTATTGATATTATTTTACGTTAATAGAGTTTAAGTTTAGATCAAAGATTATTTCAATTTATACAAAAAATAAGTCGGCAGATTATAAGGGATATCCAGCTGCTCCAGTGATGGAATCTTGTTTGGAAAACGTTTTATTTTACACATTGATGTGGAAAATTGTTTTGCATATAGATATATTATCATACGGAAATGCTGTGGCAGATGGTTTGGCGTCCCTTAATTTTGACCAAAAAAATTATACGCCAAAAAAGATGGTTGTACAAAAGGTAAACTTTGTCTAAACGACAATTTTCAGCCCTACCTATACACAATAACTCATTTGCATTTACATTTAAATGGAAAATATGGAACATTATTAACTAGAGTCTAGCCGTTGATACAATATATTTTATTTGTTTTATTCCTAGTCACATTTGGGACTTGATTAGAGTTTTAAACTTATTGAATGATATGCCTTTATTTTCAATTTTATATTTGTGCATCATTTTGGGCGCAACATAAGAAAACCCACACTCAAATACAGTTGTATTGTGTTTTGGTACGTCTAGTTGGTATTGAAATTGTGTTTCCTATTCATGAATTTTGTTACGATGTTTCAGTCTTAGATAAAGATATTCTGTTTTTGTAATAAGAACTCTATATACAAAGCACGAAAGATGCAACTCTCTCCTTTCATTCATCCTTAACCATCCCATGTCGTTTATATGCTGGCCCGCAGGTTCACACCTGTGTAATCTCAGATAGTGGCATATGCATGAGTTTTGCACTGTTGTAGTATCACTGATTTATTTCTTTCTGTTAAGAATGGAGCATATTCACAATCAATAGTTAAATACTGACAGTACTAATGAGTTTGTGAATATTGACTTAGCCCTTGTAGGTAACATATTTTTATATTGGTACAATTGTTTTAATTTTATAAATGCACTTTGAAATTTGATTATTATATGTTCATCAAAGGTGAGCTGCTCATCCATCCTTAGTCTCAGATTATTAATACAAGATGAACATGGTACATCATTTTTATATTGCATTGAAATGTCTTTATTGTTAATATGAATATACATAATGAAACATAACCGTGTAATACGTACTGTATCAAGCACGATAAGGGTCCTTAGGCCCTGTGTTACACCTAACTTACATAAACGTAACCATTTTGTTTTGTGTTCTGTACTGCTGATTTAGAACCAAAAACTATCACTTGTGTTTTGTTTGGGTTTACGGATAGTCCATTTTCATGACAACAGTTCACAATGCTATCAACTTCCAGGTTAATTGAGTGTAGCACTGCTCTTGTTCTTTTGGTTCAAAACAGTGAAGATACTGAATATCATCTGCATACATATGTATTATTCAAGTCTTTATTAGGGTTGGTACATCTGCAGTATATATGTTAAAGAGGGCCGGACTCGATATGGATCCCTGTGTAACTCTAGAAATTACAGCTGACTTGCTTGACTATAGATTTTTATTTTGATAATTCACATTGACTATGCTGCTCCTATTGTTTAAGTAACTAGTAAACCATTGTGCCATATTTGTGTTATTTTAGATATTCAGTAAAACACTGCACATAATTAACTACATTTATTTTCATTATAACTCTTAAGTAAATCAGATAACTTTTAATTACTAAATCATTCTTTTTGACAATCATTGACCTATCTCTCAACCAAAACCTACTACAATTAATAATGAATAAGGTAAGTATCACAAATAACAGTATGATAAATTACTACAATTTGTTTTAATACCGTAGTAGTGTAATTTGGATGAAAGGAGTTCAAAGTTAATTGTGTCAAAGGTTTTTGATATGTCAATTAGCACTAGTAGGGCAACTTTGCCAGTGTCTTTTGCTTTTACAATGTCAGCCACAATGGAAGCTTGCCGTGCTGTATCCCCTGCGAAAACCTGACTGATTTAAAGGCAATACCTTATACTGGTGAAGATGTTCAGGTAGTTGAGCGTTCACAGTTTTTTCTATTAATTTTGATAGTACTGCTAATACAGATATTGGCCTTAGGTCCTTTATTTCGGTAGGCTTATTGATTTTTTTGAATGGACTGTATTATGGCTGTTTTCCAGATAGTTGGAACATTACTATTTTCCAGCGAAGTGGTTATTAGGTGTGTTAGAGACAGTAAACAAAATGGTAACAACAGAGAAAACATTCTTAAAGATATCTCGTCTATTCCCACAGCTTTGGATTTGATACTGTACATTTTTAGTTTTATTTCTTTCGGAGCTACCATCCTGAATTGAAGGTTTGGGCAATAGCTGATGTTCTTATATTTTATGATATTGTTTGTATTAACAGTTATCTGTTGTATTGATGTTCGGAAGTAATTACTAATTTTACTGGGATCTACAAGGCATTCTGGTATGTTCCTATTTTGCTGAGTTCTAATTCCTAGTTTTTTGGCTTCATTTCATATATCACCATGTTTTTTGCCGTGCAATTTAATGATATTATGCATCTTTTTCTCTTTGTATTGCTTGTCTTACAACACGTCTCATTTCATTATAAAAGTGTTTTGCCACAGCTGTTTTCTACTGATGAAATGCTTTTCTTGCCACATTTCTTTCTTTCATTAAACACTTGATAGCAAAGGTTATGTGTGGTAGGTTTTGTCGCTTCCGATTAATGTTTATTGATTTTATAGGTGCATGCTTGTCAAACAATGCTTGTACTATTCTATTGAAGGTTTCTGCTTTGTACTCAATACTTTCTTTGCTGTATCCAGCGAGCTTTCTCTTCATTGTTATGCAGTGTCTTGGTGTTTATGTTATTATAAGGTTAGAATTGTATTATTTCTGGCATTAGCGTTTTTTGAGTCACATTAAGCTTACAATATACCAGATTAGGATCAATTTTTAACTCTGAGAACTCCTTACTTCCTGACGAGGTAACTCTTATCTCCACAATTAGGTCAATGAGGGAGCTAGTGTGCTTAGTAACACGAGTCGGCTTAGTTATCAGTTGTTCTAGGTTAAATATCTCAAGTATCTTCTTAAGTCGTTGTGAAGTACTAGATTTAATCTGCATGTCTATATCAAGATCCCCTATAATGATCAGTTGAGTAGCCTCTGGTAGCATTTCAAGGAACATGTCTACCAGTATCTCCATCTGATGCAGTTGTAATTCATATGGGATATATACGCATCCTAGGTGTAGTTTTTGTTTCCGTAGAGACAACTTCACCCATATTTCCTCTAATGGTTCATTTCTAAGCCGAGCATTGATTTCTTTGAGACATATTTTTTGCATATATTGCCACCCCACCACCTTGGTCTATTCTATCCTTTCGATATAAATTGTAACCAGGAATCCTTATCTCAGCATCCTGCATTCTATCATCTAGCCATGTTTCACTGAGACAGACTATATCAAAATCAGATGAGGTTTTTGAAGGTGAAGACTTTTGAGTTAGGGATCTTATATTGAAGTGTATTATGTTCAATGTATTTTGATTTTGAGAGATAGAGTAGGGGGCGTGACTATTAGTTATAAAAAATGAATTTGTTTCATTTTTCTTTCTATGATTTTCAAGTAGGTTGGGCATTTTTTACTCAATGGTGACAGCACTCGATATTTAAGTTTAGCGTTCTAGAGACTTGTTTACCAGTTGTAACGTTCCTGTTGATTATTTTCTAATTTACAGTTTTCTTCCTTATGTGCTTCACCACATTTAGTGCATAATACGTGATTTTTACACACTTTTGCTTGATTATATCCTAATCTTTTGACTGCTACTATATGCGCAATATTAAATGTCGAATTATTACTAAAATATTCTTAATTTTGCTGCATTATTTTTAACCTCATTAATTCCGGGGTGCAGTTTTCAGTTATACCTATTATTTTAATTCGTGGCATTTTCTTTTTTTGGTTCAATAATCTCATATTTATCTTTTTATGTTCCGCATTTGAGATACTGCAATTTTTGTAGGGTCAGTATGTGTTTTGACTTCTTGCCTGGTATCATTGTGTCTTTGTCCTAACTGTTTTGGTTTTATAACTATAACTGGTTCGGGTATTTCTAGCTTAGCTATTGTTGCATAACTATGTTGTTTCTCAATTATTTTAGATTCCATTATGCCTTGAGGATTTCATTCTTCATTTCCTCTACCATCATTAACAACTTCAGTATTTTAGTAATAAGGTGAATGCAATTCTTGCATAATATTCTCAAATTTCGCTTTTGTATGGGCATGCATTTTCCTTCAGATGAGTTTAATCCTGCACTAGGTTTGTGTATTTTAAGTATGCACACATCATAGGGATAGTATTCCTCATTTACTGCTACCTGTTCTTCACATTCTACACAGTTTTAGTTTCAATCCATCCTTGCATTTTAATTGTGGCTTTAGTTGCCTATTCTGTGCAGTTTATTCAAAAGTTTGAATGTCCAGTGCTGTTATGTTTATATTAGTCCATGTGTGTTAATTGATGTCATTACAAACACTTTCAACGTTCACAATGCAGATGCAGATAGCTTTATCAGGTGATTAATGCAATTACTTTAAACTTAATTTTTTATCTATAGGAATATGTATTAGCAGATTATTGCTTCAGATTTATTCCAATTAATTGGAATTATTAATTACCTTTAAATTAAAGTTTTGTTTAACCTTTCTATTCGCCTTTGAAGATTATTGTCTTGGCAGCTGCTACTGATTATATTTTACAGCATGAACTGGGACTTGTTTTCTCAATTTCTTTTAGTCTGCTGTAGATTAGCTTGGCTGACTTCACACTGTCGACAGCTTTGCCCAATATTAAATTTGGTTCTCTTAATCATCTATCTTTCATATGAACATCCGAAATTCCACACACTATATAGTGGGCAATTAAACTATCTTTAAGCTCTCCATAATTGCAATCGATACTTAAAGTTTTCAAATCTGTCACAACTTCAAAGGATTCACCTTGTTTTTGAACCCTTAAATTGAATTTATATTGTGTAATGCACACATTGGTTTTTTGTATAAAGAAATTATCAAATTTTTGTAATACGCGTTGGCTATCTTCTCTTTCTTTATCTGTTAAATTGAAATTATCAAATATGTTCAAGGCTTCACCTCCCATGATGTGCAACAAAGCTACCTGGTCGTCTTTAGCTTTACTGCTGGCACCAGATGCTACTAAGTGTAAACTGAATTTTCTTTTCTGTAACTTCCATTCCTTCGCAATATTTTGAACATTGAAATTTCAGCCCGATGGTTGCAAAATTTAATCAGTATATTTTATTGCAGTTATTAGTAGCAATGTCAAAAGAAATTAAGAAATTTTACTGTACTAATATCAATTAAAAACCATTTGCAGCATTATGTTACATGCTTATGTGTTTGAAGATATGGTTCATTTAATTGAAAGCACAGTAACTAATTATGCATCGAAGTGTGTACAAATAATGTTGTATCTAATCAGAAGTAATTCTAAGCACCGCTGACATAACATTGACAATGCCCATATCTTAACATCAAGTACGTATAGTACAAACTAAAAGCATATTAAATATCATAACCGAGATGTACTTGATTTAGGGATAGTATATTATTCAACGAGCGAGTTATGATAGTCATTACTCATTCGGGAGGTTTGTGTCCTGGGCCCGTTAGGGTGAGCAATGTAATCCGAATGAGTAATGGCAATAACTCGTGAGTAGAATACTATAATTTTTCTACGACTACACAAATCTTCATTATTAGATATTTTCTAAATGTTTTAACTAAATATTGTAAACACTGACAAGCAAAAATTTATTTGTCAAAGTGTAACAGCTTACTTTGCATGATACGAAAATAATACTTCACGGATTATGAAAAATGAAGGTTTATACTGATTGGTTAGAGGTGTTGGATTATGAATTCATATACTCCTACAGAATAATGAGTACTGGTACTATTATTAACCTATTTTTAAATGCGTAAGAGCACTACTGGATTGTCGTGGGAAAAATTCTTAATTCCTTCTGAGTATTTCACCCCATGTTTGAACACACAATACTTAACACCTGGGGTATAGTACAAATGTGTTTTGTCGTAATTGAAAATAAATTGTGAGTCAACCCTGAACAATTCTCAAATTTTAAAGTTTTGTTTAGGTTTGCAAAATATGAATCAAATATCCATTTGTTACAGCTACTTTGGTAAATTTAATATTTCGGCATATGCTACATGATAAATTGATACTAGTTATCTAATTGAAAATTACTCTATCGCCTAGACGTAACAGCAAAGAATACGCCAGCTAGCTTTCAGTGGTGAGGGATGAGTTCTATAGCAGCAAATGCAAATATTTTAGGTGTACTAACTTCAACACTTTTCCTTACACCTACCTGAAAAGGTCTTTGAACTTTCTGTCAAATAAAAGTCATTGAACGCCAACCCACCTGGATTCCAGTTTCGTTTAGACGATGGGTGGTCTGAGAAACGACTAAACAAATATTTCTTTCTGCCACACCAATTAATGGAATTGTGTGTACAACTCTTTTTGTCGTCTACTAATTTAACCTAAGCACAAACCGTAATAAAACTACAAGATGTACACCTAACCTATATTATCAACATGAATATCACAGTATTTAACAAACACAAATAAACTAAAATCTATCCCTAATTGGCCAGGGGTGCCTGTATCTAAAAGAAAAGGAACATCTTAAGTTTATTCGAATACAATTGTGGTGCTTGTTTATCTTACAACTTCTTATTGCATTACGTTTTTAACTAAACATGCACCAATTTAAAGGTCTTAATGTCTAGAGATTTTATGCAAAGAATTAAATATTCATCAATAGAATATATAACAGGTGGAAAACAAAAATTATATCAGCTACAGCCTGTTAATTAAGCACAAAGCTTAAGCGACTTTTTCGTGCAAGACATACTTGGATGTCAGTAATCCATTTATCCAACTATCGTTGACGGAAAGTATTTACTCCAGAAATACATTCATAATATAACAGCACTCTTCACGAATTCACGATTTCTTGCGTGTTTGAGACTTGTTTCATTACAAACCCGAATTCATAACTACCGTTACGAATTAGTTAACCCGTTGACCAGGCCGACAATGGTGCTTGTCAATCGACTAATTGAATACAAAAGCTCGTATTGAAAAATTTTAATAAATCTAAATTATCCCTTTCATTATGCCATGTCGGCATTTATAAATTATATTATTTCACGGTATTATTCAATTTGTCTCGTTCACACAATTTCTACGACGTGGTGGAAAACAAAAATTATATCAGCTACAGCCTGTTAATTAAGCACAAAGCTTAAGCGACTTTTTCGTGCAAGACATACTTGGATGTCAGTAATCCATTTATCCAACTATTGTTGACGGAAAGTATTCACTCTAGAAATACTTTCATAATATTACAGCACTCCTCACGAATCCACGATTTCTTGCGTGTTTGAGACTTGTTTCATTACAAACCCGAATTTAAAACTACCGTTACGAATTAGTTAACCCGTTGACCAGGCCGACAATGGTGCTTGTCAATCGACTAACTGAATACAAAAGCTCGTATTGAAAAATTTAAATAAATCTGAATTATCCCTTTCATTATGCCATGTCGGCATTTATAAATTATATTATTTCACGGTATTATTCAATTTGTCTCGTTCACACAATTTCTATTTTAAGGTCAAGGGTTTTCGATGCGTGAGTGAATATATATTGATGTGATTAGTGGTCATCAAGAGGTCATATATCACCATTCTGTAAACATACAACACTCTGAACCTGAGCAAAATAAGAAGAATTTTAGAAAAAGCTCAAATGTTGTAAATATTCACTTCTAAAGTTGCGTATTTGTAGTGCTCATTATATCGAATTATAAAGGCATAAACCAATGATTTAAAGAATTTTCAATCTTAATCACGAAGAAATCGTGTTTTTAGATGGGAATAAAGGTAGGCAGAAGTTGTCTTTCAAAGAACTTCATACCAAAATTGCTATCAAAGTACTTGATTACGAGAAAATGTGCAATTATTGTGAAAGATTTCGTTTGGTACTGCCAAGAATTTGATGGTACGAAAGTGTAATCAAATTAGGGTAAGTCGCATTTATAATAACGCTATACATGCGGTTGTATTTTTTGATAAACGCGCGTATATAATATTATCAGGAAAGTGTATTGCGATTGAAAATTTTCTGTGTTCATTGAACTTTGTAAAAACTCCATTAGTAATAAAGGTAAGCGAACGTTCAAATTAGAAGCTATAATGTAAGATAAAACAATTAAGGAAAGTCATAAATCTAACGATAAATTCGTAAAAATGAGGTGAATGACTGCAATAAATCTTGAAGATAAGATTAAGTGTGTAAATGTATTAATTAACGATAGCTCGGGACCATTTGAACACCATATTCTGTAAATATAGCATCATACAGTAAGATTCTAAATGCTTATGTAAACACGGGTCTTTAAATTTCGACGAATGAAAACGTAGGAGTAACACCCACACAATACGATTATTCTAGACGTGTGATGTACTATAGGGCCCGATCGTATATTACTAATTAAAAGAGGCAGTTAATGGGAAATTGTTTAATACTCGTTTTAAAACTTAACCATTCTAGTCTAATATGAAGTGATATCTAGTAGTGTTGTATTTAGTAAACAGACGACTTTAAAAGTTTATTGCCATTCTGAAGAAAGCCGATAATTGCAGTAGATTCAAAAATTAAAAATAAATGAACCATAATAAATTACTGCAAGATAAAGTTTTAATTTGAATGCAAGCATATATGAAACTGAAATGGATTTAATGGTAAATTTTAAACGATTTAGAAAATCTTGGTATATTGAGTGGAAATGCAATTTTCGTATTTAATGTGTCGGTTCTTTTATATAATTTAATATGTCTACGGCGAAGTTCCGGTTGTATTGTTAGTTGTAAAATAATGTACTAGGTACTTACATATTTTAACATGAAAACTAAATAGTCATGTTGGTAAATTGTAAACCACCAAGCTTCTATAAAATTTTAAGGTATCTTTGCGATAAAGCTCAGTTTAATTAACTGAAATTAACGCATTAGTGTTACACATATTCTTTTCTGCAACCTGTCCTTATGTCTACATAAAAGCAAACGAGCCCATTTTGAAGCTAGAATATTTTCTTTAACCTGACCCTTTCATTTTGATCTAAATACAACTTAGCAAGATGTAATATATATCACGCAAATCAAATAAAATCCTCGTTCGCTAACAATTTCTATATACTTTACTATTGCAGTCTCTTCTGTTGTGCTTAACAATGTGGCCTACCAATTTTAATGCTATGCTTTTTATGAAGGCGATTAATTAGTTTCCTTGCCAATTTTGTACTTTTTTGATGCTTTATTAGTTGATATACTCTTGAAGTTAATTTTACGAAATGCCACATTTATAGTGCTTTCACTGTAATTTTTATACGAACGTTTTGAAACATCTACTATGCCTTTCGGATTTCCCAATTTTTTGTAAAAGTTTTAAAGCTCAGTAGCATTATATAACTGTTGTTAAGAATAATTTTCTTATTAAAAATCTTTGAGTAATTTATTTTTAACAATTTTTTAACTTATCCAGTTTAGTAACTGGGTTAAAAAACAGCGAAAACTTCTTAAGAGTAATTCAAACACTACAATAGCAAGAATGAAACAGAATTGGATTTGTTAAAGTTTAAATTTGGCGCCTTTTATTCTTTTCTCTTATATTTGAATTTGGCGGTATTTACGTTAGTTAAAACGCCTATCACATGGCGCTCTGAATGTAAATAATAGTTGTTGCTGAAGGTATTTGAATTTCATCTGTTTTATAATATTAGTTTATCTTGAACTTGTTGAGCGTTTGTATTTTAATTTGAAACTATGTTTGTGTGCGTTGTTGACGAGTGCAACAACAATTCAAAGAATTCGATAATGCATCGTTTTCCCTATTTAGACGAACCTGTAAGTACAAAACTTCTAAATTGTTTTGAGACTTTACAAATTTGTATAAATTTACATATCTTCAGCATTAAAAGAATAAGTACGCATGTACCTATAATTTTAAGTTTGTTGGGCTGCCTTAAAATTAAGATGAGCCCAAATTCGTTTTTAATTATTTGCTTATCATAAAATTGTATTGATATGGTATTGAAATTGATACACTGAATTGTTTTAAGGTTTATAAGATATGGATGGAACGCATTTGTAGTGATAGAATTATGGATGTGGATCCGCAAACTGTTTATAAGAGTTATCGTGTATGTCATAAGCATTTTAGTTCTTATAGCAAGTTGTGTGGTGTGGGTAAGAAAACGCTTAAAGATCGTTCATTACCAACGATTGCTGTTCCAGGTAAGCTCAATAAATTTATCATAAGTGGTGTAATCAGTTTCTTTGATAGGATTTACTGCACTCCCAAATGAACTGAATTCAGTTTTAACATGGTATACAGTAGAACTAGAACATACTGATATTCAGCAAGCTACTCAAATGCCTGTAGAAGATATTGGTAGGTATTCTTTTCATACTATTCAATTAATTGTCTGCAAACAGACATTCTTAAATAATTTCTAAATTGATTGCCGAACAAGCATGAAGGCATCTTTAAGATATTCTAAATATCTCTGCCTTAGACTTTCAAATCGTCTCTCATACATCCATTTACGTCTTAAAGACATGTTATATAAGCCGGATCTTAAAATCCAGAGATCTTTAATATGTTTTCAAAGATGGTATGATGGTCCAAAATGACAAACATCTTAATGATTCTTCTTTCAGACATCTTATTAAAGTCGTTAAGTGTCTAAAAAGATGAATCGGGATTTAAAATGAGCCAGTTATTGGTTTCCTTAGACCATCAAATGGAAGTTTATCATGGTTAATTTGTATTCATAATATAGTTTCTAGCTACAAATGTCCAAATGACCAAAAATTGTAAAGGGCGATAATATATCCCTTTGACGAATAATAAAAAGTAGAGGTATGGAATTATCGACCTATTGATTAAGCAGTGTGTCTGGTTTTATGTGTCATGGCAAATACCTCGGCTAGTGTAAGAATTTCGAAAAAACGTTATATACAAAAGTGTGTAACTTTTTATTTGCAATAATATGTCAAAATAAAAAAACAATTGGGGTATCAAATTTCTGAGATATAGCAAATACATTCAAAATTTTAAATGGAACATACCCACTGTTATTACATATTCTGAAACTGCCTAAAATTTTCTTTCCAGTGATATATCACTTAATAATAATTATTGAATCAATTAAACGCAGAAATCGATAAATTAATAGTGCTTACCACCTCACGCCTATTTGAAATAGGCATTCAAAACATGGGGGGGAGGGGCACAATTTTATATTAGTTTATCTACGATTGCCAAATGACAACTTGTGTATATAAATGTATTAAACAGCTGGTTTGTACTATGAGCAAGACAACAGACACGAAACCTTACGGAATTGGCCGATTTCTAGGTAAGCGCTCTTTTGCTGAAGTTCGTGAAAGTAAGTGAATAAAACAAGGTTTAAGAGCAATTGAAACCACTTATACTAATAAAGTAGAAATAGTATTGTATATTTTATGTGGTTTAGACCCTGCATTCAATAAACCAATTAAATCAAGTATATCTGTTCAAGTAAGCAAAACGTTGCGCTATAACTCGAGGAATATAAAAATGTGAAATCAACATTTGTTTTACGTAGTCATTAAACAAATTCGTTTTAATGCTAGTAGTCAGTTTTGAAATTCTTTTCATGGAATGTATGTATTATTGATAGAAAAAGTATCAGAAGACCTGTATAGTAGCACATCCATGTGTGTGCTTCGCTCGCTCAACTCCTTAAGGGTCACTTGCACCCACCCCCCTCCCCACTCTGATCCATTCATTTGACACCTTGTCTCTCAATGTTTTTTCGCACACACTTCTTAAGAACCTTATTCCTATAGCATTTACACGACTAACATGTTTTTTCTGCCACACCCAAGTTTTGCTCCCATACAGGACGGTTGACACAAACACACTGTTGTAAATGGCCAGCTCTGTATTTATACTCACGTCATTCCTGTTCACTGCCCACATACGTCCAGACACTTTTCCTCCCGTATTTGCCCTTTCTATTTCACCATCCAGCTTTCCATTACTCAAAAACTTTCTACCAAGGTACACGAAGTCATTCTCTTTCTCTATTGTGTCATTGTCTATTCTAGATACAAATTCATCAATTCTGCCATCTTTGTCAAAAATAATTACTTTTGTCTTATTTACATTCACTACAGCCTGTCAAGCATTTGTTGCAATTCTTGTGACGATTCAGCCAACAATACTGCGTCATCTGCATACAACAGCACACTGACATTTGTTTCACCAATTTTCACTCCTTCTATTCTTTTGCAAGCCTGCATGATACATATATCCATAAATACATTAAACTGCCATGGAGACATCACATAGCTTTGCCTCACCTTCCGCAATATCAAAGTATTGCTCCATGTTACCATTCACACGTACACACGCTCTACTGCCTTCGTACATCGCTCTGACAGATTTTATCAAGCATTTGCTTACACCGTATTCACGCAGTGCCTTCCATAATTCACTTCTGTTCACAGAGTCATACGCCTTTTCCAGATCCACAAATGCTGCATACATTTTCTTTCTGGTATGCATACACTTTTCAACAATTTGTTGCATTACGAACATCGGATTCACACATTTTCATCCAGGCATAAAAGCACATTGAACGTCCAATATCTTGTTCTGCGATCTCTTGCGAACTCTCAATCACAATTTTTCCATACTTTATTGGGTATACTCAACAGATTTAGCCCACGAAAATTTTTTCATTCATACTTGCTGCTTTTACCTTTGTGCAAACAGATAATGATTACACTCTTTTGGTCTTCGGGCACTTTTGCTTGTTCTATACACAACTCTCAGTTTGCAGAAACATTCAATCAGCACCTTGAAACCCTACTTAAGCATTTCATTTGTTATTCCATCTACACCTGCCGCTTTGCCATTCTTTAGAGTTTCACTGCCTTCCATAATTCATCTACACTGCATTCAAACTTTATACTATTATCTACGTTTTTGACCAGCACATTACTATCTTCTTTATTATCCACACAGTTAGCTGCATCCTTCTTAATACGGCCTTACAGCATCTTAAAATACTCCTTCCAACAGTCTCTCACACTCATTTTGTCCCAAACAATTTCATTTCTACTGTTAACAACACCATTCACACGCTTACCCATTTCCAAACAAGTGTTTATTCCCTCTCCATCAGTTGCTCTTTGCTTTTTCTTCACTACTGCTTTTGCATATCGTCTTTTCTCTTTATATACTTTCTGAAGTTGCTTTCTTAACTCAACATCTTTTTCTGCAATCATTCTCTTATTCGCCACATTATTTTCCCGACGATCTTTTTGACCTCATCGCTCGACCGTGCAACTTTATTACATGTACCAATCATTGTCGTTCCACATACTTCCAAAGCACATTTCATGATACTGTTCTTCAAAGAATCCCATGCTTTCTTCACATCTTCAGACTTCAGGACATTCTCCCATTCTTGTTTGCAGTCACACAACTCCCTCTCTAACATAGTAGTATAGTTTCTTTGAGTCGACTCTTCTAGCAAGCGTTCTACTTTCACTCTTGCTTGTCTCACATTCTGCTTTTTTCTCCACACTCACTTTCGGCTAAGATCAATTCTGGACAAAACCAGAAAATGATCGGTTCCACTTTCAGATTCTCTCATTACTCTCGTGTCTTTTACCAGTTGTCTTAGACTTTCATCAAATACAACCAAATTAATTATACTTCTCGCATTTCCCCTTTGCCATGTGAACTTGTGTATGTCCTTATGTTTATACCATGTGTTGGATACAAACAGTTCTCTTTTCATACATATACTAACTAACATATCTCCATTTTCGTTTGTTCTTGGATCACCAAACGCACATGTTCAGCATTTTCTCTGTGTACTCCGACCCAACTATTCATATCGCCTAATAGAACCACGCGGTCATTTCTTTCGTGCTTGTCTAATACATTTTCCAAATCTTACGAAAACTGCTCACACTCCCTATAGTCATTCACTGGAACATAACATGCTACTAAAAAGATCTTTCTGAAGCCCACTGTCATGCTAACCCACAGATGCAGGGAGACACCAATTCATATTGTTTCATGCTCGTTTTTGCATGATCATTCAAAATTAAACCAACACCTTTCGCCTCGAACTCATTGCTCTCTACCCCAGACCACAAACCCAACACACCATCATCTAATTCAACAACATCTTTCCCTTTCTGCTTCGTTTCACTCACACGCAGCACATCTATGCGCCTTTCCCATTTCATTCATGATATCATACTCCTTATTTTACATTCCCCTGACATTCCAAGTACCAAATCTCCATTCCTGATTCATGCAGTTGTTACCAGATGGGCCAGATATTTTCTGTCTCAGTCGCCCACCATGACTTTTACGGTTCCGACTTTTTCAAAGGTCTTGTTAGTAATTTTTAATTAGGTTGAACCACGTTACCAGCCTAGATTGCAATCGTGCCATTGTAACTTTCCCTAATAACGGTAACGACATCTTACCGTTCAGTGTTGGCATGTTTGGCCTCTCTGCCACAGACACGTCACGATTCTCAGTTCTCCAGGCGTGCCTAACGTTTTTCAATACAAGCTAAAACTTTCTCTTCCTAGGGGATTACCTTGTAAGCCAGCAGAAAGTTGCTCGTACTACAACCACTAGGAGGTACATGCTGTGCACTGGCACATTAATTTGTGAGACAAGCTATTACTAAGATACCAACATACGCCACCTCCTTTAGTCTACCGATCAGGAATGTGAATTAGCGTAAATGAAGAATCATTCAATAGCAAAGTTTCAGTGATCCCAATGAGATTATAAGTATCGAACAACATGAATATGGTTAAATATATTACCCATAGACCATTCTACCACAACTTTTTGCATGTTTATTAATGAATTGTGAGTGGCTGGATCTGCCTCCATAATAATTACTGAACTGTTATTCTTCTTATTTTCAATTAGGATTTTTGGTGGAAGTTGTCTGCTGAAGTATTCAACTTCTTTTGTCTAAGAATTTTTTTCTGTAGTACTGCTATCGTCTGTGTGTATGTCATCACCACTGATATTTACTATTCGCACGTTAGGTTTTCTATGTCCTTGTATTTTATACCTATTACCCAATTTTTTAGCAAGCTTGCTTTGCAATTAATTGCGGTCAGTCCGGCTGTTGCATCCAATAACAATTCCACCTTTAGATGATTCACACACTTTGACATATAACTATTTCTAAGTAAATTCCTTGCATTTGAATTAATCATAACACTCAATTGTTTGTATAGATTTTAATATCTTTGACAAACCAGGGTGCCTTCAGAAACATGGCTTGAGTTGTTATATACAGTTGATCAAGCATTCTGCAATCTTTGATTATTGGAGTCGTTTCTTGAAGCAGTGGGATAATATTTGTTGCACTTTTATTCAACTATTACTGTAAATAAGAAAATGTTACTAATATTGTCCCCATTGGTAAAAGAAAACCCTTTCAATAGTCTGTTTGTAAAATATTTAGAAACTTTATTTCTATTCGATACATTACATACCAATGTTATACAGCTTTTGTTTTTACCTATAATAGCGCATACTGTTATTCAAAAATATGGGTTTTCTTACTATTTTTACAAAATTAATTTTTGTTTTGCATGGTTCTAAATTGTTCGACATTGTTATAATTAGAAGTAGCTGTCGGATTTTCGCTACCGTTTTAGGCATTTCACCTTTTGATTTTGGGTCTTCTAGATTATTCTTGGTTCCTTTCGGCTTTTGTTCCTTTCGGCTTTTCTCGGTTCTCTTCGACATTTCTCGGTTCTTTTCGGCTTTTATCGGTTCGTTTCGGCTTTTATCGGTTCGTTTCGACTTTTCTTATTTCCTTTCGGCTTATCTTGGTTCCCTTTGGCTTTTCTCAGTTCCTTTCGGCTTTTATCAGTTCCGTTTGATTTTTATTGGTTCCTTTCGGCTTTTATCAGTTCCTTTAGGCCTTTATCGGTTCCTTTTGGCTTTTATCGGTTTGTTTTGGCTTTTATCGGTTAGTTTCGTCTTTTATCGATTCCTTTCGGTTTGTCTCGGTTCCTTTTGGCTTTTATCAGTTTATTTCGGCTTTTCTCACTTCCTTTCGACTTTTCTGGGTTCGTTTTGTCTTTTCTAGGTTTGCT
Organism: Platerodrilus igneus; assembly: GCA_036346225.1. Classification (NCBI taxonomy): domain Eukaryota; kingdom Metazoa; phylum Arthropoda; class Insecta; order Coleoptera; family Lycidae; genus Platerodrilus; species Platerodrilus igneus. The sequence goes on from JARFIW010000828.1 coordinate 850,856, forward strand.
TCGACTATTCTCGGTTCCTTCCACGTTTTTCGGTTCCTTTTGGGTTTTCTCATTTTTTTCTCGGTTTTTCTTGCAGCTTTTCTCTCTTTTATCTCGGCTTTTTTCTCAGCTGTTATCTCGTCTATTCTCTCGACTTTTATCTCGGATATTCTCACAGTTATTCTTTCTGATATTATCTGGCCTTTTCTTTCGGCTATTCTCTCAGTTGTTATTTTGGCTTTTCTTTTGAGTTTTGTCGTGTTTTTACGGGTTTTCTCGAGTTTTCTAAATTGACTAACATAATTAACTTAACTAACATAACTAACTTACCTAACTTAACCATGCAAACTTATCTTTGCAAACTTACCTTTTGTTTCGGCAAAGCCTAGTAAGGGGAATTGATTGTGAGCCAATCAACTCTCCGAAGTCGTTTCAACAAAGTCTACTAGGCCGAGATCGCCGAAGTCGTTTTAATGAAGTCTGTTAGGGCAAAGTGACCTTGATCTGATCAACTTCCCGAAGTCGTTTTGATGAAGTCTACTAGGGCGAAGTTATCATGATGCGATCAATTCCTCGAAGTTGTTTTGACGAAATACTAGGGCAAAGTGACCTTGATCCGATCTACTACACGATGTCGTTTCAAAGAAGTCTACTAGTGCAAAGTCTACTATTGTGAAGTCAACTAGGGCAAACTGATTTTGATCCGATTGACTCTACAAAGGTGTTTCGAGGAAGTCTACTAGAATGAAGTTACCTTGATGCGATCAACTCCCCGAAGTTGTTTTAACGAAGTTTACGAGGACGAGGTGGTCTTAATCTGATCAACTCCTTGGCGAAGTGTACTAGGGCGAAGTGATCTTGATCAGATCAACTCCTCGAAGTCGTTTCACCGAAGTTCACTAGGGCTAAGTTGTCTTGGTGCGATCAACAGCCTAAAGTTGTTTCGGCGAAGTCTACTGGGGCATAGTGATCTTGATCCTATCTACTACCTGAAGTCGTTTCAACAAAGTCTACTAGGGCAAAGTGACCTCGACACTGATCTTCTCTGAAGTCGTTTCCACGAAATCTACTAGGTTGAAGTGATCTTTATCCGATCAACTCTCCGAAGTCGTTTCAATGAAGTCTACTAGAGTGAAGTGGTTTTGATGCTATCAACTCCTCAAAGTTTTTCGACAAAATCTACTAGGACGAAGTGATCTTAATGAGACCTACTCCCCGAAGTTGTTTTGACAAAGTCTGCTCTGGCGAAGTGGTTTTGGTGTGATCAATTCCCCGAAGTTGCTTTGACGAAGTATACTAGGGTGAAGTGACCTTGAACCGATTTACTCCACGAAGTCGTTTTAATGCAGTCGTTTTAACGAATTCGTTGCCACGACGTCTAGTAGGGCGAAGTTATCTTGGTGCGATCTACACCCCGCAGCTGTTTCAACGAAGTGATCTTGATCCGATCTACTGCCCGAAGTCGTTTCAACAAAATCTTGTAAGGCGAAGTGACCTCGACCCCAATCCCCTCCCAGAAGTCGTTTCAATGCAGTCTATTAGGGTGAATCCGATCTACTCTACTTCAACAAAGTCTACTAGGGCAAAGTGGCTTTGATCCGATCTACTCTCCGAAGTCGTTTCAACGAGGTGTACTAAGGCGAAGTTATCTTGATCTAATCAACTCTCCGAAGTCGTTTTGATGAAGTCTATTAGGGCGAAGTGGTTTTGGTGCAATTTACTCTGCCAAGTGGTCTTGACAACATCTACTATAGGGATCTTGGGCGGAATGGGTATTTGGCACCCAACGTAGTCCCGAAGAGACTACAAGCAGTTTCTAGTATTAAAATAAAATGTGAAGTCTTATTAAAAAAAGACGCAACAAAGGCGAAGTTTTTTTAGAATCTGGAAGTTTGTATTGGTTAGGGTGCTATGTGTAATCAACTCTATTCTTCTCTTTAAGCCCAAAATAAGATTAATTTTCATGTTTTTTGGATGAAAGGAAGTGCGATTTGCTTCCTTTTCGATGGTGAACTGAATACCTGGGTTGCAACTGTTGAAAATGCGGAGTGCCTGATCTTCACTCGTCGTAACAGGAAATCAAGTCTTCAATGAATTTTTTGAAGAATGGGAGGTCAAATGTAAGTTGTGGGATACAGATATCTAGTAGATCATCTATAATACATTGTGCAGAAATGGGTGATACACTGGTTCCCATAGGGATACCAAGTGTTTGTTTGTAAAATCTATTATCAAATACAAAATAAGTATTAGTATCAAAAAGAAGGTCGATTACTTTTAAGAAGTTTGTTTTAGTTATAGAAGTATGTTCTACTAATGGGCTTCTAACTGAGTTTGACTAATTCAACAGGTATATTACTAAATAGAGAAACTACATCTAGACTAATAATTACATTATTAGTAGGTACTTGAAAATCGTTAATAAAAGACACAAACTGATAGAAATCCTGAACATAGTAGCACCAGGTGTTATATGATTTGGTGAAATAAATAATTGTATGGCTCTCGGTCCTAAGATTAACGTGATTCCCACTTCTAAAGATATTAATTTGCCTAAATTATTGGCTGTTGTTGAATCTATTGTGTTTAACACAAATCTTGAACAGGAATATTCTATTAGCTCAACCAACTAATATTATAACGAGTTTAACTATCTAACAAATTTTACTGGTATATGTAAATTTCAACTAATACAATGGTTGTGCTTATTTCTAGTACATTACGCATTTACTAAGCATGTTTCAGCATAAAAATTGATACTAATAAGCTATGCAAAGTTATGGAATATACGTCAACAGAATATGAAGTAGGTAGAAAATTAAAATTCTGTCTGTAAGTCAAACTTGGGTGTCAAAAATCCATAATCCAACTTCTGGTGCTGGAAAGTATTCACTATAGAAAGCTTTTGCACTGTAACGGCACTTGGGGAGATCTGCGAATGCTTTAACGTTTTCAGTTTGTTTCTACAAACTTAATTTCAATTTACTCGAATTACGAATGAACTGGTTCGCTTACTTGACGATTGTGCTTGTCACTTGTTGCGCTTTTTTTAATAACGCTTCATTTTTTCATTTCACTATCTAAGTTCAGGCGATTTTTAAACTCCGCATGGGGAGGTCCTCTGCAACTACGTCTACCAACTTTAATGTGAGCAGATTAGAAATCTTGGAAGGAACAATAGGTGGTGGGAATCAAGTGTTGAAAAAAACAACACTTTTACTACCACCCTTTATCGAGTACGGACGCGCGAATGTAGAGGTCCAAAAGTCAGTAAAGTGATCCAAGTACTGGAGCTTTGTCGACAAAAGCCACCGCTAAACAAACACCTGAACAACCCTTGATAGGCCCATTGGTGATACCCCAGTAAGTTTTTGTAGGATTAATTTGTAACAACCATATAATACAATTTGAGACGTAGCCCTTTTACACGTCAGGTTTGTATAATTGACAATACTGGGGGTTTAATCTTAAATAATTTGTACATTGTTTAATTGCAATATATGTACAAAAAAGCTATTTCACACTCAACTGAAGCTAAAAATTTGTTTCCCAAGATTTGAATGAATCTGAGCAAATTAAATACCATTTCCATCATGCTATGGTGGTATTTATAATGTATTATCTTAGGGGAATTCCCCATTTCCTATATTCACATGGTTTGTAAGATTTGAACTGAAATTGTGGTTGAGGTTGAGGGTTTGTCAGTGTGGGGCAATATTATGAATTAGTATTTTCACACTGTCCATTGGTTAATTCCTGCGTATCAAGTTTTATTACTTTTTATGGTTTCTGTCTATATAAGTAATGTACAATTATTTCGGTGCCTTTGCAATACATGGGGATGTTTTCGAATTCACGTTTGTAGGCTGATTAGCCATGGAAAATACGTTGTTTTTCTAATTTGAAATGTATATTGTGAAGTCCCAGTTTTTAATTGCTGGTTGTAGAAGAATGTATTGAGTACTTTTTCCGTTTGTTGTGGTATTTTACTTTAATAATATAATTGAATATTAGGATTATAAACTTTAAACTACCCAACTTCTATAAAATTTTAAGAGTATTTTTGTGCATAAGCTCGTGAATTAGCTATAATTCATTTTCAACTTACAAACGTATGCTTAATTAATATGCGAGCTTCTAAAGTGATGAAAACACGAGCTCTTCAGGTGCTCATAGTTCACATTATCCATCTATTTTGAATTTTTTTGTATGTGGTATCTATCCTCAACACTTAATTATTTTAAAATTGAAATTTGTATTATGTTTTTCATTACTTTAAAATCGATTTTATGTTATTTAGTGTAAGTGACCTCTATAGTTAAATGTAATGAAATATGTTTTTCTAATTGATTCTCTATATTTTCAGGTGTTGGAAGGTGTGCTAAAAAGACTGTACGGCGATCTGTTAGTTTATATCATAAAGCAAATCATCTTTACAAAATGGGAAAATATTTTAAACAGATTGCTGTTCGTTTTGGTTCACTGTTTAATACTGCAACTATGTCTCGAAAAAAGTTACAAAACACAAGTCCTAAGTGTAGGAGGTTTACAAATAAGGAAAAAATAATTGCTTTAGGTCTCTACAAGGCAGACCCAAAAGCTTATCACTTTCTACAACAAATGTTTATTTTACCAAGTAAATGCATATTGATAAAATAAGTTTAACGTAAAAAAGAAGCCTGGTTTTAACACTAAGATTGATGAAACGATAAAATTGAGTAACCATACTCTCAGGATAGTAAGACTTTCGAATTATAACCACTTCAGTAGTTATAAACATCAATATTTGTTTGACCAGCTGTAAATGATTTTACTATCTACTCACATTGAGAGATAAATTTACCGATTTCTTGCTTCAATAACTATAAAACTTTCACCTGTGTATATAGTTTGGAGTCTGTTAGTTTGTTTTGACTTAATTTCCGGCACTTTCAACTGAATATATCTTTTTAATCGTCACTTGCACACGCACTTTTAAAACTCAATTAAAATCTTGAAGCATGCATAATCACATTATCGTTAATGTCATCCGAATATGTAGAAGGCATTTTCTATGCTTTGTCCAGAGTATAACTATTTCTTAAATAATTTTATAACTCGTTCAAAATTAGTTTCTGTATTAGTATAGTGCACCAATAGGATTACGTTATTCCCTTTAAGAAATATAATTTTAGGATACTATAAGTTTTGAAGGTAAGCTTATTTTATATCATATTTGACCCATATTCAATGGTTGTCAAATTCATGTCAGTTTTTAAGGGTTAGAAATGACATTATCAGTGTAATTAGTACAGCCGTGATTGTTGTTTTGACTGCCAAAGAATAATGGCGCCGGATGATTTCATCGTCTGAGCACAAAGACAAGTCATATACAGGTTTGTGCCGACTCAAATAAATATAAAATCCAGATCCAAGTTGGTCAGTTTCATTTTTAAGGGCACTTTGGTCCCCATATATGCAATCCTTGTGTTGGAAGTAAAAACAAAAAACTAATTGCATTTAAGCCTTAAGAGTACTAGAAACAAATACAGGTGTTGGTTTTGCAATATTTTCAACTAATCTTAAATGTGCGAAAGGATTTATTGTAAAACTATTAATTCAACAAATGTTCAAGTATTGGGGGATCTTGGTAGCCACTGGCTGATTAACCCCCTTCACATGCCACCGAATATCGGTGAAAGAGGGTGTATAATTACAAAGCAATAGAAGAGGAACCGAACTGTATCTAACAGGAAAGAGCAGCGGCTATGTTAGATAACAACAAACATATTGTTACATTCCAAATTTGGACATGTACACTTTTAAATTTGTGAGTGAATTCCTTCATTATTTTTAAAATAGACTTGTTCATTTCCGTCATTTCGGACAGTTGCGTCGGCGCAAAAGAATGCGCAGACGCGTAGTGATGGGTAAGTGCGCAGTTTGGACACGACAGGATATTATTAGCCAATGAGACGTCGAATGGTGACGTTTGCTCGTGTCTTTTCTCTCTTAGGATGTAGGTTTTTTCCTTATCTTGCCTTATCGTTCCTTACCTGGTTGTTCCTTCGCCCTGCCTACGAACAAAGAAGAGGGAAGACGCTAAATTTGGTTTCAACGAGGGCATAACGCAACCCACGCCCAAACGAGATACCCGGAGATTAGCGTGGCCCCTGCGCAAGGATGACACGCAAAATTGTGAAGCGTTCTACATTTTTAAGTGAGTACTTTTTATCTTTTTAAGGTGCAACTTGTATCATCGTAAACGTGTTTGGCATGTGATACAATTTGACACGCAATTATGTCATAATATCATTGCGTAATATTGTGAACGTGGAGCATTTCAGTGTTGCCAACTGTAGTAGTGGCGCTGAACACGCGGCGACGGGGTTATAACAATATAAAGAAGAAGAAAAGTGATGGAAGCATATATGTGATAGCATGGACAGATAAAGTTAATAACAAAGAGGTTATAGAAATAGGAGACAGAAGGACAGGATACGTTCTAAGGCATTTTTGGGGAATAGTGCTGGCTATATTACAAGCAGATATAGGAAAACTTCGTTTGTTTAATTAATATTAAATAAACCCCTTCTGGGTTAAAGAATTAAAAAACAAAATCATCAAACAACTAAAGATTTTCATTTTTGTAAATTTACTCCAAAAGCACTGATTAAAACTGCGTAACGTATTCTAAATAATATTTCGCGCTAAAATTTTCCTGTAATTAAGATCGAGTAAACAGTTTCAAAATTAACCTTTGTAATAAACTTGAGTAATAAAATCGAGGTATAAATCAAACCAAATCATCGTTTTGCTAAATCATTACGAAACTTATTGTAACGGTTCTATTCCACAAATCTAACCTTTATTGATTTGCTTGATTTATCCACTTTTGTTAAAGTGTATGAATGGTTATGGTTGCCTATAATATAGGTATTCTTGTAGATTCTATTAGCGCCTGCTTAATTAGTTGTTATTGTATGAATGTTTTGGATGGGATTCCTTCTCTTTGATAGCAGCTGTCGACTTGGAAACAACTAACTGTGATAATATTCGTTGCGTATGTGATTATTTATATTATTCTAAAATATAGAGATTTTTAAGTCGGTTAGTGTTATATTGTAATTTCCATTATGGGATTTAAATCCAGTCAGACGGCTATATTATCACTATTTCACCCTTCGACCAACCAAGGTAATATGTATTTTAATTGTTGATTTGTTGTAACATTTTATTGATATATTAGGGTTCAAGTACCTTCTACAGCTCAAGTAAATACTTCAAGTACATGGTAGTTCAACTACGACCTAGTACTTCAAGTACGCCCTAGTATTTTTTGTGTTTTGCGTTTAATTATCCTCTTTGTATTTATGCATACAAAGCTAATCTGGAGTTTGATAGCAACTCGCTTATTCATATCGCCATATGCGTCTCGTCACGATTGTGGATATCTGCGATTTATCGAGGTTTACATTGACCTTTACTAATAACTGTTCATACGTTTGCGATCGCAAGTTTACTTAGAATCAAGTCTATTAACCTGTACCTCAAATTAGTGCATATACTTATTTATACGACGAAGACTGATATGCAATTTATAAACACATCTTTTATAATTGAAGATCTTGTATTTAAGAATAGTTATTAAATATTTAATCCACTTTTTCAATGGATTTAATATTTCAAAGTTTCTAATCGTTAACTATGGTACCATTATAGACGTGGAATAATCTGTAATAAATATAAAAGTTATATCCATGTTAACTGTTATTTACAATTCATTATATGCTATTCAAACTGTTCTCGTCTCAAGCATTTTTATTTATTGATTACAGCAGTGCACTTTGGGTAGTGCTTGCCATTATTGGGTTTAGTATCGGTATATCATAGCATATCATTACGTGTTTTGTGGTTTATTGCAAGGCTAGGGAGATTAATGCAACTTGTTCTATTCAGCTCACTCTCCCTGACGCCCTATTAAAATACCATCCCCATTATTGTAGCCCGCTATTACCCATGGCCACTCTTCCTGAGCTTAGCCGCTATTGCATTAAGCCTTGGTTAAACCGATTTATATCGTCGACCAAGAATTTCATTCCACCACCCAACTGTTTAACAGCATTTGAAATTACAGTCAATATTGAGACGGTCAAAAAGGGAAAAGATGGCATCTCATATTAAAACCTCTTTTTTTTTAAAAAAAAAATGCTCAAAAATTACATAGCAGAGTCGGAGCTGCGTGCCAAAATTTGACCGTGAGGGCAATAGACGAGGCTACAAGGGATACTGCTCCTGGAATTGGACCGGAAGACGAAAAAAGAAGACCTCGTCTGCTTGGTAGCAAGTCATAATGGCCGCTTTGACGACACAGCTGGAAAAACACTTGAGAGTTAGGCCGATTTGGCAGAAGGGGCCCTAGGAATCTCTATGTCAATGTTATTTTTGAGGTGTTCCGTACTCTCCGACAGAGACTTTTAGCCGAGGTGGTTAATCTCAAATGGCGTTGAATCTGGACTCACGATCAACTTAGCATTACTCAATGCTACAGGTGTTACGAGTATGGTCACAAGTTGAAAGACTTTGTCGTTTTTGTTATGGTTCATATTTCTCCGTTAAAGCTGTGACACTTTGGGAAGAACCTCAAGACAGAATAACGGCTGTTATTTTTTTGTTACCTTAATTCCATATATGTGACTTTGGAGTGATTTGCTTTATGCATGAAGTACCTATGATGAAAATGAAGTAAAATTTTTTTTTTTAAATCACATTAAAATTTTCTTTTTTGTTTAAGATACTGGTTTAAATTTTTAAAGTACTCTGCTTATTTGAAATATCTAAGATATTGAACAAAATCATAATATGTAGTTTTGTATTTTATTTTATTAAAAGAATGCAAAACCTATAAGTTTTATGAAATTTTTTGTTGAAGGCAATACCCATATGTGTTAACTTCATATAACGGACACTGTTGTGTCTTTATTTAGTAAGAAGTCTAGTTGTTAAAATAACTTTTTGTGCCTTCAGCAAAATTTTATAAATGGAAGAATATCAAAACTTTATTAGCTTTAATTTAAAGTTTATCTTGTTGTTACTGAAATTTGTCTACCGATAATTTGTTGTATTTTGTTACAATATATCAGAAAATTTTTGTAGTACTGCCTGTGTTTTATTACATATTTGTGTTCCTAATTTTTCTATTTATATTTAAAGGTGGATGCTTTACCTATTGTAACACTTCACCCCCTTTCCTGACCTATGTAGCCGTCAAAGAAACAAGGAACGAATTACCTAATACATATATACTCGAATGCCAACTCTATATCACTTTTTATGTTTCAAAATTGCAATATAAGGGTCCACTTACCTATTCCAATAGTTTTTACTCTACTTTCATCAAACGCCTCGGCTACTCTACAGCGGAGAGTACATGGACATGTCCCAGGGTGGATAGACCTAGAATTCTGAAACCGATACTGATGAGTTAACTTACCCAAAAGTTTACAAAGTATCTGTACCTTAAATGTATTTCAACAAATCCCTTTTAATTATATATCTCAAAATTATCAAGTAATGAATTTAATAACCTTTAATGTGGTGATATAACTATTTACATTTACTATACTGACTTACTTGAATGCAATAAGAAAAAATATCTCTTACTTAACTAAAGTTACTTTAAGCCAGGTTGTTAAATATTGTACTAAGCATTGCAAATTCTGCATTTAAACAAATTGGCTTCCAACTTAAACATAGCCAATAACTCTTAATATTCTCTACAAAATTCATAATAATAAACGGTAACGTTAATAAAGTCCAAGAATTCCAATCTTAATCTAGCAACTTAACATATTCGTGTTAAGCATATATTATTATTATATAAAAATTCATACTTGCAAACCCCGTGTATGCATGCCTATACACGTCCGTTCTCTTGAAACATTTATTCAAAGATTCACTCAATACCTGTTTGGGTATGCAATATCCAATGTTGCTCCAATCTCTACAATGCCTCTGAGGTAATTTATTCTCACCAGGGTTGGAACTGTTTAACCCGGTTGTTGATAACTTTTGTGCTCGAAACTCTTGATATCACGCTACTTCTATAACAAATGGGTTTGGACTCGAACTCCCGAAATCCAAACTTCCACAATCAATCAAAAATGAACCGTATGGTTGGGTTTAGTCATCATCTTCTTTGTAATTAATAAACCTTTAAATTTATTGCTATTTAACTCTTTGTCAAGAGACTAACTTATCTACGTCCACCATCAACGACTAAAATCCACAATTCTTCCCGTAATAAGCATACGAATTTATTAGTTCTGTTCACTAATCATTGCCTTAAATTACGCGGTCAAATAACCACTATAGCTACGCGCCATTGCAGCCTAACTCGCCCTAGCTACGGGTTAGTTACTTTATTATTTCGTGCCTTCTTTCATATCTTTTGTCTTTGTGTATAGTCTTTTGTCTTTGTGTGACGTGTGTGTTAATTTCTTCACTTACCCTATTTATATACCTTTGATCACGTGATTGTTCTAGCCAATTAAAAACCTTACATATTGCACAATTGTGTATCATCCCTACATGTGCTTTTAGGTTAATGGTTTAAATCCATTTTTATTATTGCCATTGCTAATTGAAATTACCCTATAATTAAATTTAAGTTATTCTGCAATATTCTAAAGTATTCCCTGTTAATATTTTGATAGATATCACGAAAAATTGCATTTAATTACGTACTTCCGGTTTTGAACTTTCTAGAACAAATTAGCATTTCCTTTGGCGCCTAAATTTAAAATCTTCTACATTTCACGGGATGTTAGATCTCAGTTGATAGGTTATGTTAATTTAAAGTGTCAATTGTCACCCCAAAATCAAACTAGGATTGGATAACTATCTTAATTCCGGTCATTGATAGGTTACATTTTATATAGAATTATTTGTGAGTGGCCGAAAATATTATTTGAAAATTAAATTAATTTAAAAAGGTTCTTGGGTGTTACACTATCTGATGATATTCTCGTCTTTTGCTTCTCAACACCACCGTGTGATTGATGTTAGCTGGGCCAGAGTGTAATCTACATTCTATCGTACAACTGCCTTTTTCGTACCATCGTGAAAAGGGTAGGATGCAACATTAAGGTTAATTAAAAATTAGCTTCAATGTGGTAATAAGAAATTAATTAGGTGAAAATAATTATTTGACTGGAAGAATTAGTAGCGAAACTGTGTATATTAAGTCTAAAATGAAAACTTTATTGGTGAAATTTAATTTTAGTAAAAGTGTGATTAAATGTTTTTTTGTTTATCAACGTTTCCAATAATTTAGGATTTATGAATGTCATAATTAAGTATGAAAATAGGAAAACTTTGGAGTGAATAGTTTTGTTGATGGCTTAGCTAATACCTGGCCAGATCGGAGGTTAGTAATTTATTTTTAGGAAAGTATGTGTACTTAAATTATTTTTGTTACTAGAGGTTAGGTGTTTTAAGTGTTTTAATTTCAATTTATTAAGGAAATAGATAAAATAAGTGATTTATAAAGGATGCCCAGCTACCCCAGCGATAGTCTTATTTGGAAGGAGCATTTTATTTTGAGAAATTTCTTTAATTATGACCAGATTGAGGATACCGAAGCAATGAAGTTTTATGCCAAATAACAGTCTTCCACATAGAAACGACCTCCAAAGAGTTACTGGGACCGACTGTTTGGCACCTTTTGATTTTGACAGTAGGGGAAACCTTTCAGGTTAAATTTTAACATAATGTAGTATTTTTGAATTTATAATCTTTAATAATTTTATATTTATTTTTTTGCTCATTTATCCATAGAATCCCCACTCCCACGCCACTGCAGCTAGCCAACGACACTCCTTTATATGGTTACGGGGTTCCAGCCCCTTCAAGGTAAATCAAAATTTAATACATTTAACCCATTATTTTACCTTTAACACTGTTCACAAATTAGCGAAAACCTCCAAAACGTTTCACCAATTGTCCAAAAACACCTTGTGGGTTCTTCGAGGACTACAATTGTAACAGATAAAAAAAAGATACTCTGGAAAAGCGCTCATTTTGAAATTTCCATGACTGTTAAAAGGGATATTTTGGAGACTACGGCTCCTGAAACTTCATTCACAAATAATATTTGCATTGATTACCCGTCAAAAATCTGATTACACGAACAGAACAATTTTAGTTGTAACAGGTACAATCGATGTATTTGAAAATACTCCCTGTATGTTTGTTGTGGTTTGTTTAGCATTCTTCTTAATCTTCTTTGGGAATGAAACCACTCATAGTTTTTAAAATCTATTTTATTTACGTTTATTTGACAACGATCCTAGGTCATGGATCGAAACTTAAATAAAATAGATTTTAAAAACTATGAGTGGTTTCATTCCCAAAGAAGATTAAGAAGGATGTATTTGAAAAAGCAGCAGTAAGCACAGAAGATGAAGAACATGAGAAACTTTTTAAATAAAATGCTGCAAAAGCAACTTCGTTAAGACATTCAAACCAATTGTTTAGTTTAGCAAGACTAAAGTCGTGCAAAACGTATAAACGTGTTGGTGCAGAGACACGTACAGAAGTAACCGCGAAAAGAAATTTTAGGTAAAGTGTTACTGTATCTCCTCAAATGATCGTATAACAAATCAGATTTCCAGAACTTATATCTATTAGATCTGAAGAGGAGCCATAATCAGACATAAGACCTTTAAATACAATAAGTGGTTGTACTGTATTTAGAAAGTTAACACGTAAACAAGCAAATTTAATGGAAAAAACACATTCTATAAAAGTAAATGCAGTTAGTTTTGCATTAAACACTAACTTTGGTGATTTCTATGACTGCAGAGGGCCTTATGTTGATGTAATAGATCCAATAAACCCGTTAAATAGGTCAAACTTTGAAGGAGAACCAGATGCCGATGAAGAAAGCCTATGCAGGAATTTTCAAGTGGAAGAATATCAGGAATTGTAGATATTGTAACAATAGCACATATCAGTTGTATTCCTGGCACTTCTACATATGCATCTAGTAGTTTCCAGCATGCTAATAATTCATTAGAATCCTAAACAGTTAATGAGATTTCACATGGTGCTTCAAATCCTGTTAAAAATTTAGCGCTGAATGAACTAAAGAACATCAGTAATATTTGTTTTATGAACTGTAATTCTGTCTCAAATACAAACTACTACTGGAAAACATCAAAAAGGACATGTTCAAAAAGAATATTAACACTAGTATTTCTAGTACGAAAGAAGCTCATTAAAACCTTTGCCCAAGTGATAGAGTTTAGGTCCAAAAATTTACACAATAGGGTAATTAATACCGTTAGTTTAAAATCACAAATTCAGCATAATTGAACCACGGTTTATGGATTTACTCTCAACAAGATGCACAAGAATTTCTGCGGTGTTTCTTGGTACCACTTAATGAAGATGCCAATCGAGTTGTTATTAAATCTACACCAATTTCTACGGAAATAGATGAAAATTAAATGAGTGTGATACTGCATCCAAATCTTGGCAACGATATCTAAGAATGATGAATTCGAAAGTTGTGGATATTTTTGTAGGACTGTTTATATCTACAATACATTGCACATATTGTGGGTATTGTTCTATAACGTTTGGGCGTTACGATAAATAAAAATAAGATGGGAAAGGGGGCAAAGAAATTTAAAACAAATAACTTTTAATTGAAGCATCCTGTGAGTTTGATTTGTTGTAAATAAGGTAGTGCAATAAATAGTGGTTCTACAAAAAATATATAATATTAATTGTATTAAGAATGGATTTCTATTGAATTATACCAATTTTTGTTTTAATGTATGTACTTTGTTGTAGAGATAAGTATATATACTAATCCAACTATTACAGTAAGTACATTTTAAATTTTGTCGTTTTTTCCTATTTGTTTACACAATGTTTTGTAAAATAGATTTAAACCAGGTGAGTGGAGAATAGCTTTATTTCTTTTAATTTCACTAAAAAAATCAAGAATCCTTTGGTTTACACGTCGATCAGCGGAATTTCTATTACCTCAGACGCCGTTGGCGCCCTTTAATCTAATTGAAAACCTAACAGGGTGTGGTAATAATAACTTAGCTTGAAAGCGCATTTAAGTGTAATTGTGATCATTATGCAAATTTGTTTAATTTTCTGCCATGTAGTACTATAGGAACCTACTCCCACACAACCGTAGTTGATCAGTGAATCCTTATTTTATGGGATTCCTGCCCCTTTTGTGCAATTCAAAATTTAAAAATTAATGCTTCAAATACCCGTAACACATTTGAGCCATTTTGAACTCTATCGCTTCTTATACTTCAGTATGTTGATCAGTTAAGGTTACAACAATATTTAGAACATGTTAACAGAGAGGAAATGTTGGATGGTGATGTGAAACCAACATGGTTAAAATGTAAGAAAAGAAGCAAATACATAAAAATCGTTTGCCATACCGAAGATTCCCTTAATATTAGTAATACATATAAAACACTTGTGGAGCTTTGTTTCGTGCCGACTCAAATTAAACAATTTACTATTCAAATAAGTATAGTACATTACTAGCTTTTTTCCAGTAAAAGTTTAGCTTTGTAAATACTTTCTTGGTATTGAGTTTAAAAGCTTGTCAACAGACGTTACGATTCGTAGAGAAAATAGTTTGAACACAAACTGCTGGTTTAGGGTAGATAAGACGTGAACGCTATAAGTATAAAAAAAATGGGTCGATAATATAAAGGCAAAGACAGTGTTTCTAATGAGATAGCAAAGAATGGAAAATATCATACGGTTAGTTGTCATTGACTTTGAAACGTCTGTAAGACAGAGATTTTTAAAAGTAAATAAGTAGGAAGAAGATGATATGTGTTTGTATAAGATGTTTGTTAAGGAGGGTAATGGAAAATATTGTAGAGTCTACAGACAAAGTCGGACGATTAGACTGTATATATAAGAGCAAGAAAAACAATAATGTAGACTGGTTGGTTGGAATAAGATTTGTAAGTAAGAGGAGATGAAGGTAAAGTAACATAATACACAGGTAAGACAAAAATACACAAAAATAGATAATAAACATTGAAAACAAGTTAGAATGAGGCGATCGGATGTGCACGTGTAAAAGGGGCGTGTTTTGGTGCTTGGGAGGAAGTTAGTTGCCGGACAATGTCATAGAAAGTGACAGCCGTTAGATATTTTAATAAGTTCGAACCAAAATGCTTGTTTTACAAGTGGAATTCTCGGATTTTTAAGGCGGTTGCGAAGTTTACGGAGAAAGACTCGAGGATAATGGCTGGTTTTGCAGAATGAGACGACTGTTAGTTGTTGTGGAGTGGAGGACTTCGTGAAATATGTGAACGGTTGAGAAGTATACCGAGAAAAGTGTGCTTGGGGATGCTGTGTAACGATTCAGGGGTGGAATTCGGAGGTTATATAAACAACGACGAGGCAGTTAGGGTTTTCTTTTCTTTCCTTGTTGATCTTCAACCAAGATTCGTGTAATAGTGTATAAGTGAGTTTAAATTCTTGTTATTACAATTAAGATGCACAAGTTGGTGCAACAGCAATATTGCAATTGTGAATATCTAAAATACAGTACACTGGTAGAAATTGAGTATGTTGATGGACCAGTAGCAGATGTACAGGAGCCTGGAAGTACCGCGCATTAGCAGCTGAGAAATCTGAGTGGAGGCGTGCAGTTCCTGATGGTGGGAGGCCACCTAGGGCAATTCTTGAACAAGCAGTCTAGAGGAATGACCACATCAGACATGATTTCAGCATAGAGAGATGTTGGTGCTTAATCCAGGCAATTCAACCTTTTAGCACTTTTGAATATTGTGATTTTGTTGATGATTATGACAATTTGGTGATTTTTGTGGATTTTGTTGTATTATAAAGACATTTTTAATTGACAATTTTACTTTGAGAAGGGGTTGTATGAAAATATATTTATGTACTATTTGGTATTATGAAATGAAGGTGTAATATTGGCTTTTGTACAAAGTAAAGGGGTTTTTGGTAATTTTTCAGTGCAGTAATTAGCACATAGGTACAGAAAAGTTTTTACTGTGAGCTCATAATAGACCTGGGGTTTAAAGTAAAGTTTATGGATAAGCCCAGTTACTTTTATTTAATGATCGATGTAAATTGATAAATTTTTAAATTATTTCAGTTAAAATGACTTCATTTAAATGGTAATATTTGTTAAACATCCAAGGTGTATGAAGTATGTATGACTAAAATTTTTGAATTGCGACTTAATGTTCCAATAAAAGGTGATGTACTTTTGGCAGTCAAATTTTATTTATTTTTCGAATATTAGGGTATTATTTTCAGAGAGCAAGTGAGCAGCCGTGGCGAATATCCCGGAGGAAGCTGAGCAAAAAGCTGGAGGTTTTGGCGTCCGAATTGGAAAGCATCTTCAGAGGGTATTTGTAACGTCTTAGGTGGGGTTATTGCTTATTAGGGGTGTAGGCTTTTAATGATACACGAGTACATTAGTAATGTAATATGTAATTAAGAGGCCACACGCCGTGCGCTCTTATTGACATATTAAATACGACTGTCCTTTAGCAATAGCCAGGCGTGTGGCCTGATAACCACCTGCTATATTATTTATACATAATAGATAATGTAAACAAATGCGTACATTTTGTTTAGATATATCACATTTTCCTCTACAAAATTTTTTAACAATATAAACCTATTGTAAAATAAGAAAACAATTCAAAAAAATATCTAAATTATAACTTAACCATATTGTAATCCCGCAAAATATTTGAATTATAACTTAACAATATATAATCCCGCAAAAATATAAAAAACCAAAATCAACTTATACGTCAAACCGCTTAACCGGTTTCCTAATCCTATCAGGGTATCGTCTAGCAATGGGAGAACTTTCCATGGAACTATCAGTATTTAATTTACCAGGTTTAACATTTATAACGTCAGGTGATCGCTTGACCGGCACGATAGGGGAGGTTGAATTTCGCCTGACTACTACTGTTGGGTGAATATCTCCAGCCACTTCCGGTGAGGAGGAGAGTTCAGAAACAATATCCGTGGAAGGTTCCATGCCTTCACTTTCTGCGTTAGTAAGAGGTGCATCGATAGCTACTAGCTGATCGATGTGCCGTCTCCACGTAATACCCGAACTTAGCTTGACTACATACATAGTAGGGCTAATTTGTTTCACGATAATTCCGTCTATCCATTTATTTTTTGATCTGTAATCCCTAACAAGTACAGGTTGATTTATAAATAAAACACGAGTTTTGCTACCGCCTGTATACCATTTTTGTTTAATCTGATTAGCTCTTACACTACCAGATAGGTTCGGTCTTAATAAATCTAACCGAGTTCTTAAAGAACGGTTGAACATTAATTTGGCGGGTGTTTCGTTGGTGGTTGCATGCACAGAATTCCGATAATCAAAAAGGATTCTGCTTAAAGCCACCGAAACGTCTATATTGTCTCGGAATGCACACTTTAATTTAGATTTTGCATATTTAACCGAGTTTTCGGCTTGCCCGTTTGACTGCGGGTGATACGGCGCCGAACTCGTATGTTTAATGCCATTAGAATTAAAAAATGAATCTAATTCGGCTGAATTAAATGGAGGTCCGTTGTCGGTGTGAACCGACACGGGTAATCAAAACGTGCAAATAATTGTCTTAAAATATCGACTGCTTGTTTAGCCGACGTTGAAGATGTTTCGAAAACCTCTAACCACTTAGAGTGAGCATCCACGATAATTAGATACAATTTCCTTTAACGGTCCCAAATAATCTAAGTGCAACCTTTCCCATGGTTTACTTGGGTAATGCCAATGATGTAATTGCTTTTCGCGGGGTTTGCTCGCTCTAACAAACATGACGAACAGTTTCTGATTAGGTTTTCGATATCGTCATCTATATTGGGCCACCAGACATACGATCTAGCAACCGACTTAGTTTTACATATGCCCAAATGACTGGCATGTAATTCATTTAATACGTAAGCTCGTAAACTACTAGGAACAATGACTTTGTATCCCCACATTAACACTCCTTGTTCCACGGCTATCTCGTCTTTCTTTTGAAAAAAAGTTAACAACTCTCTGTCCTCTTTGGGTACAGAGCATGGCCATCCATGCATCACATAACCATAAATTTTGTTAAGCCGGATGTCTTTTGTGTTGCCCTGCGAACATCTTCGCACGTTATTGAAATGAACTTTCTTTAACGCAATGTAAATAAGTTCCAAGCCACAATAACTCTGCGTCGCCTTCCACATGTTTAGTACTGAGTGGCATCCTTGACAATGCATCAGCACTATTTTTATCAGATTTGACATAATTAATATCAAAATCGTACCCTGATAAAAACAAAGCGTATCTCTGCAGCCTGCTGGCTGCAAATACTGGCAACCCTCGCTTAGGTCCAAAAATACTGACCAATGGTTTGTGATCACTCCTGAGAGTGAAATGACGCCCATATAAATATTGGTGGAATTTTTTTATTCCATAAACCACTGCCAATGCCTCTTTATCAATTTGAGAGTATTGTACTTCTGTGGGTGACAAAGTACGCGACCCAAAAGCAACTGGCCTCTATGCCCTCCGCCATAATACTAAGCACGCACCCTAAACCGGTACTACTCGCATCTACCGTAAGTATTGCTGGAACCTGGGGTCGTAGTGTGCTAGTATTGGAGCACTAGTTAAGACTTGCTTTATTTTATTAAATGCCGTCATACAATCTTTGTTAAAGTTAAAATCACATCCTTTTTAACAGATTGTATAAAGGAAATAAAATAGTAGATAAGTTGGAAACAAATTTTGCGTAAAATCCTACTAAACCTATGAACGATTTAACTTCCGTTACGTTTTTGGAACGGGCGCTTGCACAATAGCCTGCACCTTAGCTGGCGATGTGTGCAACCCTCTTTATCAATTGTAAATCCCAAAATTCTAATTGTGGTTTGAAAACTCACATTTTCTCGCTGAACCGTAAAACCCACTTTTCCGAGTCGTGTAAAAACTTCTTTTAATTTTTTAATGTGGAGGTCATTATCTGAAGCTGATAATAAAATGTCGTCTAAAAATACGATGACACCTGGTATTCCTTGTAAAGTTTGCTCGATTTGTCTTTGAAAATACCAGGAGCCGACGAAATACCATAAGGCATGCGCTTGTACGAAAACAACCTTTATGAGTGCTTATCGTGCATAATTTAGAACTTTCGGAACTCAACTTGAGCTGCATATAAGCATTACTTAAATCGATTTTACTGTACAACTCTCCTTTTTGCAATTCATTAAATAAATCCTCTATTCGTGGAATAGGGTGTCGGTCAACTTGTATATAAGGGTTTAACGTAACCTTAAAATCGCCAGAAATTCTAACGGTTCCATTTCTCTTTATTATTGGTACTATCGGTGTACCCCATTCCGAACTTTCTACCGGACATATAACAGCGGCGTCGATTAGACGTTCGAGTTCCTCTTCCACTTTAGCCTTTAATGTGAAAGGAAGGGCCCTAGGTTTATAATACCTCGGCTTAGCATCCTCCTTTAAATATAATTTAACCGGGGGTCCTACATATTTGCCTAATTCTTTCGTGAATACCTCAGGAAAATTTGTTATTATTTCACTTATTTGTTTTTCCCGAATTGGCTTCTCATTATTATTCTTTTGTATTTTCGTAATATACAAGTTAGTTTTAGGAACATATGCAATGTTTAACGCTTGGATCCACTCACGGCCTAAGAGAGGATGAGATCCGTTTTTAATGACATACAATTCGAGATTTTATTAATCCCATTATACTGGACTTCGACTAATATTTTGCCTAACGGTAAAATTTGCTCATTTGTATAGGAACTAAGTGAAATATCACTAGGTAATAATTTACAAAAATGTAACTTCTCTTTATAAAAATTATCACTAACAACGCTAACCGATGCGCCAGTATCAATTTCAAAACATACTAACAATTTTTCTACCTTTACGCTAACTTTGAAAGGATCAACTCTATTAGTATTATTAGCTATTTTACAAATAGGACTATCTTCCGTCAACTTAAACAAATTTGACACGTCATAAACGATGTCCTCATCCAGTGCCGGAACCACATGGTTCACAGTTTCAACATAATTATGCGATTTTCGTGATTTGCTGAAATCTCTAAGTGCACCACCACCACCACTACCAGCTTTATCAAATGAATTGTTGCACTTACCCAAACGAGATCGACATACCTTGGCTAGATGATTTTTTTCCACAAAATGGCACTTACTACCTCTGAACCGACACTCTTTTTAAAATGGCCTAACTGCCCACAGCAATTACACTGCACTTTTGTGTGGTATCACTGGTATCCTTTGGTTGCCTTGAAAATGCGTAGCACTTCTCCAATTTGATGTTGTGGGAGGTTCGTTTAACCCCGCCCGCGAACCCGAGGGTGTGCTACCATTTTATGCATTCTGCCACCATTATTACCTCCGATTGCTAACGAAGCTGCATTTTTCTGCTGCTTCAATCGAAGACACAATCGCCACCGCCTTATCGAAAGTAAGATCTACTTCCCCTAACAGCCGTTGCTTCGTTGAATCACTTCGAATTCCACTTACTAACCGATCCCGTAAGTAATCTTTAAGATTAGCTCCGAATTCACAATGTGTAGATAATTTTTAAATTCGCGACATACTGTGCAACTGTTTCATTTTCTAATTGATTCCTCACACTAAATTTATAGCGTTCCGCGATAAACGAAGGTTTGGGATACAGGTGGTCTTTAATTATTTTATTTAATTGTTCGTAAGTTTTCGTAGACGGTTTATCTGGTGTACATAAGTCACGTAAAAGGTTAAAAGTTTTAACACCCACGACCGTAAGAAGTGTGCAAACTTTTTTACTTTCCGTAATGTTATTGCAAATTAAGAATAACTCAAAACGTTCGATGTAAGAATCCCACGATTCTTCATTCGCATCGAATTCGTTTACACTACCAATAATTCCAGACATTTTAAGCCTTAATCACCGAAATCGCTTCAATAACAATGCTTTTCTAATTTCTAAACCCGCTTTTACGTTCTACAATAATGTAAAGATAAACAACATAGCACGCGGCGTTAACAAACCCGGCGCAAACCAAATTACCCTCACTACCGTGTTTTTGAACGTAAAATTATTCCCATATCCTCGTCGCCATATAACGTCTTAGGTGGGGTTATTGCTTATTAGGGGTGTAGGCTTTTAATGATACACGAGTACATTAGTAATGTAATATGTAATTAAGAGGCCACACGCCGTGCGCTCTTATTGACATATTAAATACGACTGTCCTTTAGCAATAGCCAGGCGTGTGGCCTGATAACCACCTGCTATATTATTTATACATAATAGATAATGTAAACAAATGCGTACATTTTGTTTAGATATATCACAGTATTATTATAGGGTGATAGGTAATGCAAGTCTAGGTGGTAGGACTTGATTTCCAGAGTAGGTCCAGAGCATTTATGACAACACAATATTTTAAGGGCCTTTCCAGGGGAAGCGTTCACAACAATATATAAACAGTTATAAGATGAAATAAAAACCCAACTTTTTAAGTTGAATTACCATTTCAAATCGAACTGGTAATTGAAAACCGCTAAAAGAACGGCTGCAGCAGGATTTGAACCTGCGACCATTGACTTGCCGGAATAAACGCTCTAACCAATTTCCTTAAAAATGCAAGATGTAATTGAAAATCGAAATAAGAACAAGCTTCAGTAGTATAAATTATAACACATTCTAATCAATTGACTGCATAGCTCAGTTGGTTTTCGCAAAATTATTAGGTTTGTGTGTTACCTGGATACTATGAAATTCCAAACATTTTAAAATTTTTTCTGAAAGCCCGGGTGTATACACGATTCCTATTATTGCATCTTTCTGATTAGTTTTACTATTATTATTGGCATTATTAAATATATTATATATTTTATTTCTAATAATGGGTTCATAAAATTGTTTTGGGTAGGCGTTCTTTTCCAAGATATTTTTACTTTTTTTTTATCTATATAAGGTCAAGAAGAACATTCAGTTATACAGTGTGTCCAAATTTCGAGTCTCTACATTGTTATTTCGGTTATTATAAGAAATAGAGATTGGGTTAAATGGGGAAAGATTTGGATAAATCCAGACCAGTTTTGTATCCGTTTACAAAATTGGTGTAAGTTGTCTGGTTTTGGAGATATTCGAAGAAAACTAAAAATGGCGGATTTTGTTTTTTGATAATAAAACATGAATCATAAGTCGCACCATCACAAGACTTGCACATTATTAAAACACTTTTCTAAAAGCAGTATTTTATCATGAACAGAATCATTCGACTGTCTTTTGTTTTCGAGGAAACGCTCACAACTTTTGTTTTTCTTATGGCCGCCATTTTGAATATTAAGTGAATATTATGCGCCTTAAAATTAACTTTTAAATGATATGCCACATGTCTATAAAAAAAATGCAAAAACTATCCTTAATTTTAAAAATAACTAAATTTGTATGTTCTTGAACGTTTGGTAATCCCAACAGAGCAAAAATTTGATTTCTACTTTATGAAAAGTACAATACACATTTTATTATGTACACAAACGGCATTTGTCACAAATTATTGATTATGGTGGTACTAGAGTTACAATGATATCGTTTTATAATAGTAGGCGGTGGTATGTGACAAAACCAAACAAATGAATTACAGTTAGTTGTAAACAAATTGTAAAATTTAGATAAACTTGTGTCAGGGTGTAGGTACTGAAATGGATCGGCTGTTGTTGTGTTTTAGTTTTATCACATCTCCACAGATGGCTCTATGGGTCTATTTTCATGGGTGACTTTATTATATTGCTTAATGTTTGCGAGGTTTTGTTAATTGTTGCTAACCTAACTTTTTAGCGTTCTTTTAGTTGCATTTTTGCAGATTGCTTTTTAATAACATTTAAGAAAAATGAATTCATCCAAGGTGAAAAATAATGCACATCGCCAATTACTGAAGAAGTTGGCTGTCCGAGACGTAGTCCTCTAGCTTATAGAAAATGATTGTGCCTGGAATCAGGTAAGTGTTGTTTAAGTACCTATATAGTAGACAAAAATGACCTAATTTGTTTATTGTTCTCTATATAAAACAATGAACAAATTTATTTTTATCTATTATGCTTGTAGTACGCTTGCCTGATACCAGACAGAATTATTTTTTATAATTGGAATTTTTAGTTTTATTTAAAATCTTCACAGTCTGGTTCTCAACCTTTTGAACAGAGAAGTCGCAAACCTTGGTAACAGATTTTAACGTCGTTTAGTTTTATCACATTTCAATAGTTGGCGCTAACTTGCCAACTGTTGTTATGCAGAAAGTGGCATATCTATTCTAACTTTATTTAACCTATAACTTGTCTATGCATCTGACGGCGCAACACAAATTTCAAACGAGATATGGATTTAACGTTTGGTGTAGTATCTTAGGTAGTTAATTATGATATAAATATTATAGTAAATTAACCAATGACATTTTTATGTATACACACATTATTTTATTTTTACAAGTTAATAAAAACAAATATTTTAAAAGAAGAGCATTTTAGTTATTTGGAAACTATACCATCTGGGAAAATCATATAAATTTAGCCTGTCATCAATAATTACTCCAACCACAAAAAGTTGGATATCGACAAGAAAAATTTGACATTTTGAAACTACAAATATTGAAAATTTAATAAATATGGAACACTATAATTCCTGTATTGAATTTCTGACAAGTAAACGTCGATATTAACACAAATGTCATCCATCTCAAAATTTGAATGCGAAATATGCCGAAGATCCTTTAAAACCCTTATTGGTTTGAAGATACACACTGGAAAAGTCCATATAAATTCAGAGGAAACTTTGTCTACCTTTACTAATGAAGACAGCAAAAGAAAAAATACGGTAACTGAATTTGATTGTAAGATTTGCCAAAAAAATTTTTTAAACCAACGTAAATTGAATATTCACAACAGAAAAATTCATAACTCAGACAGTAAGTCACAAACACATAAAAGTCAATCTGATATACCTATTCCTACCGATTCGACAGATTCATATTCCGAATGCTTTTTATTTAACAAAAGTTTAGCAAATCTGAAACAATCAATGGTTGTGGTAAAGAGGGTTCCCAAAAGTGTCTGAGTCCAAGTAGCCATACACCTTAATACACATATAAAAGATGTTATAAATTCGAATTCGGTTACTTCTTGGAATAATCTTTTTCTATTTGCCTATAAAATTCTATCTGACTCTCAAAGAAATTCTAAATCTAAACTGGATAAAAATAATAAATCAATTTCTTCACAAATTTTGTCTAATTTAAGACAACCAAAAATACTTGATTCTATACATTCTAAACATTCGAAATTTAATAACAAGGAAACGTCTTATAATATGTCCAACAGAATTGTCAACAAAGTTTGCGATGGGGATCTTCAAGGTGCGGTTAAAATTTTAAGTTCGAATGATAGCCTAGCCCCTTTTAATGACGACACTTTCGAGAACCTGAAGAAAAAACACCCATCTGCTAGTAATTTACAACATAAAATTCATAATTTCGAAAATACGCTAATGGTAACAGAAACAGATGTTCTAATTGCCTTTCGCACAGGGTCTGCAGGCGGTCTAGACTCTCTTCGACCTTCACATCTTCAAGACCTTCTTAGTTTTACTACGGGTACTAACACTCAACCTCTTTTATCTTCGTTAACATCTCTATGCAACCTTATGTTGTCTGGTAAGGTTAATGACAAAATTTGTCCAATTCTTTATGGTGCATCACTATGTGCATTAAATAAAAAGCGGGACACTAGACCAATCGCAGTAGGAAATGTTTTCGTCGTTTAGTTGCCAAAATAGCATGTAGAAAGATCAACGACAGCTTAGGAAATTTGTTTAGACCCCCTCAATTTGGTTTCGGAACACCTGGTGGTTGTGAAATAGTTGCACACACTGCCCGTTTATACCTAAATTCTATATCATCCTCCACCAATAAAGTCCTCCTAAAAATAGATTTTAAAAATGCATTTAACACAATCAATCGTTCAATTCTTTTAGATTACGTTCAGAAATACACACCTTCTATATACCCTTTAATTTGCCAATGCTACCTACAATACAGTTACTTGAGTTTTGGCAATAAAGTTATACACTCTGAACAAGGCGTACAGCAAGGAGATCCTCTAGGTCCTCCTTTATTCTGTATGGCCATTCACGAAGTAACTACATCCTTTGATACAGATTTTAATAGTTGGTACCTAGATGATGGCTCTGTTGGTGGAGATATAACATCAGTTAGCAATGCCCTCGAAAGCATAATATCAATGTCAAGAGATTTAGGTTTAGAACTTAATTTCGAAAAATGCGAGCTACTTTTAAACCATCATGACGAAAGATTAATTAAACATTTCCAATCCTTGGCACCCGGAATTTCGATAACAAAAAAGAATAAATGGATTTTATTGGGAGCCCCTCTATGCTCAGAATCAATGGACTATTGCCTAAACGAAAAAATCGTTTCTTTAAAATTAATGTCCACCCGTTTACAAACCCTACATTTACCATCACATATAAGTTATTGTTTGTTAAAAAATTGTTTGGCTATTCCCAAGCTTATGTTCCTCCTCAGATGCTGCCCAACATGGCAAAGTCCCGAGTTTCTACAAATTTTCGACAGTACAATACGGGTCACAATCGAAGCAATTACTAACATTAAGTTGGAGGAAACTCAATGGTCGCAGGCAACTCTTCCAATAAATAGAGGGGGATTAGGAATACGTTTGGCAAATTCTTTATCCCTACCCGCTTTTCTATCATCTTTTAACACATCTATGTCCCTAATGGGCGAAATTTTGCCAGGACAACAATTCAGCTTTGATGCAACTTATTTTGAAGGCGAAAATCTGTGGATGTCAACTGTGCAACAATCATCAATTAAGCATAACAAATCCTCCCAGAATGAATGGGATAAACCAATGCTCGACATTGTTTCCAATAACTTGCTGGAATCAGCTCTAACATTAACTGATAAGGCTCGCATTCAAGCAATAACTACGAAACACAGTGGAGCTTGGTTATCGGTTTTGCCAGTAGCTTCGTTAGATTCCCTATTAGACAATCAGACGTTCAGAATAGCTGTTGGATTACGATTAGGAGCTCAATTATGCATCGCACACACATGCATATGCGGTTCGCCAGTTAACGAAAATGGAACTCATTGATTAAGTTGCCGTTTCAGCGCAGGGCGTCAACCTAGACATAAAATGGTAAACGACATTATCAAACGTGCTTTAGTTACCGCAGGCATTCCAGCTATCTTAGAACCTAATAGTATTTTTCGCGACGACGGGAAGAGACCCGATGGAATTACTATGATTCCGTGGAAATTCGGCAAACCAGTTGTATGGGATTTTACGTGTACCGATACTCTAGCCAAATCGCATATAAATTCAGGCGTTTTAACACCAGGCGCAGCAGCTGTTGCTGCGGAATCTTTAAAGATCCGAAAATATAAAAATTTATCAGACAATTACATTTTTTACCCAGTCGCAGTTGAAACACTTGGTGTATTCGGATTGCAAGCAATTGAATTTCTGAAAGACATAGGTAAGAGGATTTTCGAATCAACATATGACAACCGAGCTATAATGTTTCTTTTTCAAAGGATAAGCATTGCACTCCAAAGGGTAATGCTGCTTCAATCTTGGGAATGCTTCCTCTTTACAACAATTAGAGGAGTTTTCATATCTCCATTTAAAAATAATAAAATTACATTTTCCAAAGTCATTCAAATTACACACATACGGCTTCTATTTTGAAAAATCATTTTATCTTAACATCCAATAATCCAGTCATTGAAAGTAATTTAAACTTTGACGAAGAAAATGTTTGCAATCTTCCGTATTACAAAACTATTGATCAACCTTCAAAGATGAATAATGTAACTTATAACATGCCAGAGAGTATAAAGAAATTGAACTGTTCAATGATACGTGGTTTAACTAATTTAGGCAATACTTGCTTTTTCAATTCAGTTATGCAATGTCTTGGGCAAACACCATATTTATTAAAATTACTTCCTGAAACATTAGAATCTCACCAATATTTCAAGCAACATCCTGACAGGTTAGATCCATACAATAAAGATTCATTGATGTTAGATTCATTTGAAGAAACTTCAGAAGAACAGCGACCCCTAACAAATATTTTAGTACAAACTCTAAAAGAATTACATAGTGATTGACCAGAAGCATACAATCCTAGCATGCTATTTTCAAAACTCAAACAAAGTATGCCACAATTTGCTGAAGGCCGGCAGTATGACGCACATGAATTACTACAGAATTTGTTAGAAGCAGTGCGCAATGAGAATTTGAGAAGTCATCAAGCAGTAATTCTAGAGAAATTGAAACTTAGTTGCAAAGCAGATAAATCATCTTTTGAAAGTGATAAAAGAGAAACTGTAAAGTTTTATGAACATCAATCCGAATTTATATTTCTCTCTGAACAAGTTTTTCGAGGTGTCTTAGTCAGTAGATTACAATGTCAAGAATGTATGCATATTTCATATCGAAATGAGGTCTTTCATGATTTGAGTTTACCAATAACGGAAAAACAAATTCCTAAAAAAACAGAAGAATTGGAAGAAAACAAATCATCAAAACGTCTTATGAAGAAGGAAAAATACAAGACTAAAAAAAATAAGAAAAGAACAAATAGATACAAACCAGGTAGTAGATAGTGTAATATTTAATATTAGTCGAGCTGAAGAAGTTAAAGAGAGCAATTCAAAATACGAATCGCTGGTTGATTTAGAAGACATCGATGAAAACACATCAAAACATGAGAAAAATTTTAAAGGAACTGACTCTTATGGTATTGTAGTTTACAGCCCCACAATTAAATCAATTGCTACAAATTACAATGAATCATCTAATGAAACATTTTGTGGAAATAATAGACACTCCGATGACACTTATGAATTGTTTGACTGCATAGGGTCACCTTTGGCTTTTCTAAATAATAAAAATATTGCTACGAAAGGGGATTTAGAAAAATCACTTTTATTAAACGATGATACATCTTGCCGTTGTAATGGCGATAAGGACATGGATGGTTCTTCTAGAGATTTTAATATTCAGCAAGAAAAGAAAATGAATAAAGACTATAATATAAATGAGACTGATGGAAGCATCAGTATTCTAAGATACCAATGTGAAGAAGGCGAAGGCTCTTTGCAATCTTGTTTAAATGAATTCACGGCAAGTGAGTTACTTACCGGAAATAACCAAGTAAGCTGCGATGTGTGCACAAAGACACATAGCAGATCTAATAATGAAACTGTTTATACAAATGTCATTAAGCAAGTTCTAGTTTTCAATCCACCTACAGTTTTAATTTTACATTTAAAGAGATTTAAGGTCTTAAAACTTCATTCAGCCAAAATGAATAACTATGTTGCCTTTCCAATGTTACTAGATTTAGCGCCATTTTGCTCAAAACAACGTCATAACATTGCAACGTTTAATTCTAGTCAATCTAATGTGTTGTATTCACTATATGGTGTTGTCCAACATAGCGGCTCAATTCACAGTGGTCATTATGATGCATATGTAAAAATAAGATATCCTTTAGAAAACAACAGTGACAATTGCCAATTTCTACATACAAATAAAAAACATATTTCGTCCTTGCCATGTAAAACTAACGAAGCCAACATTGAAATTCCTTTGGAAAAGTGGTATCATGTTAGTGACTCCCATGTGTTAGAAGTGCCTAAAAAAAAGGTCCTTGAGGCGCAGGCATACTTGTTATTTTATGAACGGATTTAGTAGTTTGTAATTTAAAGTTTTGTATATTATGAACAAGTTTACCAATGCAATTAATACTTTTATAGGTAATAATTTGATTGGACCCTTTTATTTTGTCAATAACCTCAATGGCGCCAGATATACGGAATTGTTAAGAGACCAAATAATTCCGGCTATTAGAGGACTTAGACAAAATGATTTTCAAAAACTATGGTTTCAGCAAGATGGTTGTCCAGCTCACAATTCCCGAGAAGTTAGCGCCCTTTTAGCTGAACATTTTGGTCAAAATATTATATGCAATAGTGGATCAATTGTGTGACCAGATCTTACACCACTTGATTTTTATATATGGAGTTTTGCTAAAAATGAGGTATTGAGTTTGAACCACCTCATAATATAAACGAACTGCAGGAAAGAGTCTGTGACATTCTTAACTCTATAAATAGGCGCACGTTAAGCAGAATTGTACGGAAAGTTTTAATTAACTGTCGAATGTGCCGTGATGCAAACGGACAGCATTTTCAGCATCTAAGGGAAGGAATTTAGATGATAGTTTGCCGTTTCGGTCACATTTAATTTTGTTCCCTAAATTAGATAAGATAGGCTACAGTTTTATGTTTAAGTTAATTTTAAGCTTTATATCCAATACTTTACAAATTCTACTTAACAAAATGTATGTGGTACTAATACTACTACCACTACTACTGTTTGGAAAGTAGAAATCAAATTTTTGCCCTGTTGGGATTACCAAACGTTCAAGAACATACAAATTGAGTTATTTTTAAAATTTAGGATAGTTTTTGCATTTTTTATAGACATGTAGCATATCATTTGAAAGTTAATTTTAAGGCGCATAATATTCACTTAATGGCGGCCATAAAAAAACAAAAGTGTGGGCGTTTTTTAGAAAACAAAAGACAGTCGAATGATTCTGTTCATGCTAAAATACTGCTTTTAGAAAAGTGTCTTAATAATGTGCAAGTCTTGTGATGGTGCGACTTATGATTCATGTTTTATTATCAAAAAACAAAATCCGCCATTTTAGTTTTCTTCGAATATCTCCAAGACCAAACAACTTACACCAATTTTGTAAACGGATACAAAACTGGCCTGGATTTCTCCAAATCTTTCCCCATTTAACCCAATCTCTATTTCTTATAATAACTGAAATCACAATGTAGGGACTTGAAATTTGGATACACTGTATATATATATATATATATATATATATATATATATATATATATTGCTGTGATAAGGGGTTGTTTAAGGGTGTACTTTATAGTAAAGGTCGTTTAGAAATGAGAAATTACCATAGGCAGCAGAAAACTGCATTTATTTAGTAAAGAATTGAGAAATGGAGATAGTTTGTAAATAGTAGGCAGTCGACACCCTGTATATAAAATATAAGTAGTTTTAAGCGACGCAAATACACACAGGAAGACGCATAGTTAGCGTAGAAACCAGGAACACATGCATTAGGTAAATAGTAAATATTTAATACCCTGTAGATAAAGTTTTAGTTAATTTAGGCAACGCAAATAATGATATGTTTCAGTGGAAGCACGCGTATTTATAAGTAAACATAATAAAGTGTAATTAGACACGCATTTAAAAGAGTTCCAAACAATTAGGTTAATACGGAGATAGAAATAGAGCTTCAAGAAGCATAATGTGAATGCGTACAAGTAGTTAATAACTGTGATAAAAAGAGGTGATTAAAAATTCCGTAAACAACAGGCAGATATGAAAATTAAAAGTCGAATTGCATCAGTTGTTTATGGAAAAGCAATTAGATTCATCAAAACACCGCATGTTTGATAACGAAGACAGCTGCGACCAGGCCACAATTATTGGAAAGCATAGAAAATTACATCAGCAACTACTTTGAATGCAAATATTTGATTGGTTAAAATGAGCGACGAGTTTGTAGACCATACCCACTGACGGAGTAGGAAAGAAAAGATATATTAACAGGTACAGTGATAACGAGGTCAGTTTTCAACTCAACAAAGGCCGAGGTGCGCCACTATGAAATAAGGTGATACGTAATAATTCAAAGTGAAAAATAGTATAAGTGCCAAGATGAAAATTATGGTTGCCGATTAAACGGCTTTTGAAGCCGGGGAAAATAAACTACGATTTCCGAGTCCTGGGGGAAAATAATACAATTTCTGAAGCCGGGGAGAAAAAATCTAAGTTCTGAGTCCTGGGGGAGAATAATACAATTTCTAAGTCAAGGGGATAATAAATGATGATAATCCAATTCAAAGTTTGGGAAAATTGATAAGAAGGAATAAGTCTGAATGAGATGACAATAAATTGGGGTGCATAAATATAAGTTAATAATGGTAGTCCAGAGGGTGATGGCAATGATTTAAATGCAATGGTTCAAGCGTGTGGATAGACAATATTTCGAATGGGCATGTAATAATCCTGAATTGAGAGAAGATAATTTTTATTCAAATGGATGGCTTAATGCATGGGAAATACTAGTTATGGATGCGTCAATGCAAAGAAAATAGATCAGGTCAGATTTTTAGTTATAAGACATTTTATTTTTCTATATTTTTTATTTGAATATTGAATTTGCTTAATATGATATGAATGTGAAAAAGTCAACAAAAGAAGGACTTGAATACGTAGAAAGTGCGTAATATGATAAAAGGTTTCGAACGTTCCACACTTCTTCTTTTATAAAAATAATAGGTTTTTTGGTGACTGTGGGTTTTGAATAAAAAGTATATGATTTCTGATAAATGAGATTTACAACATTAATTAATTGAAGAGTGTACTTAAAATAATTTACAAAAACTGTACATAATATTTGTTTCATTATATAGAATCGAATTAACTGAATTTTATAATTCCAAATAAATGCTAGTCGAGGTCATAAGATAAAGTTAATGGGAGTGATTTGATAATTTAAACAGTTCAAGGAGGAGCTATAAGTTGAATACGAAATTGATAACGAGTAAGGCGGTAACGTATCAAACTTTGTTATTGGTAGACCAGGTTGGTTCAAGATAAAATCCAGTTAAGTTTATGGAGGGCATTTATAGCAATATTAATAAGACAGCCCAACGTCGCAGGAGATAATTACAATTCCAGTTTATGCATAGCAATATAAATATGGTCGCCCAATCGATGGGGCGCAAATAATTTAGGGAGCATAGCAATATATATATATATATATATATAATAAAAGACAGGTTATTTGCAGTCCGCAATAAGAAATTGTGTAGAACAATATATAAAATAAGATGTATCTGTAAACAAACTCTATGAAAATAATAGAGCCTATTGACGAATGCAAATCGGGCTGGTAGTTATATAGCCATTAACAAAACATTAGCTTATTACTTCATAGGGGAGGAAACATCCACTGACCGACGGTTTCGGATTTATTAAGCCTCCTCAGAGTGAAATAGTCTCCAAGAATCCTTTGAAGTAATCGAAGCTATTATATTGGTATAATTTCGAAACAATTTCTGTACTATGGCAAAAGTAAATAAAACCGCCATCAGGTGATAAACATCAACACTACTAAGCGTGGAAGTACAAAATTGAATCGAAACTACATAGTAAATCCTATAGATGGCTATACAAGTACGTGTGGCCATTTCTTGAAGACTATTTCACTCTGAGGAGGCTTAATAAAGCCGAAACCGTCGGTCAGTGGATGTTTCCTCCCCTATGAAGTAATAAGCTAATGTTTTGTTAATGGCTATATAACTACCAGCCCGATTTGCATTCGTCAATAGGCTCTATTATTTTCATAGAGTTTGTTTACAGATACATCTTATTTTATATATATATATATATATATATATATATATATATATTTGAGAAAGGGTAAAAGAGAAGGATGGGATCTAGGTAAGCTTAATGATAGTAGGGTAAAAGAGGAATATAAACAAGTATTAGATAACAAGAGCAAAGAGATAGCTGTAGGAAGGAACGTAGAAAATAGATGGAAAGAAATAAAACTGACTGTACATGATACAGCAACACAGACTATAGGTAAGAAAAAAATAGAAGCGAGAAAACCGTGGGTAACAAAGGAGATATTAGATTTAATAGAGAATAGAAGAAAGCTTAAACCTTTCAGAGAAGTGGATAGTGAAAGTAAGCAAAAATATAATACAGTTAGAAATAAGATAGTACATGTGTGTAGAAAAGCTAGAAATAAATGGATGGAAGAGAACTGTAAGGAAATACAAGATGATTTGAGAGTAGGTAAGACAGACAGGGCATACAGGGCAGTTAAAAAGTTTTTTGGGGAAGATAGGAAAAAATATAATGGTATTAGAGACGAGAATAATGAGCTTCTAATAAATAAAGTTGAGGTAGCAGATAGATGGAAAAGATATTTAGAAGATTTATATAAGGGAGACGATATGGATGAGTTAGAGAACGACCAAGAAGAGGATGTAGAAATAGGGTTCTCAATATTAAGAGAGGAATTTGATAGAGCTGTTCGGAATCTTAAACTAAATAAAGCGCCAGGGATAGACGATATTCCCGCAGAATTAATAAAATATGCAAGTCAGAAAACTTTAGATAGATTATATGAACTAGTGAAATTAATATATGATACAGGTGAGGTTCAATAGATTTCGAAAAAATATTATTATCGCAATCCCAAAAAAGTCAGGAGCTGATAGGTGTGAGAATTTTAGAACGGTTAGTTTAACTTCTCATGCTTCCAAAATACTAACAATAATAATTAAAAATAGAGTAGAAGCTTTGACTGAGAATTATTTAGGCGAAGACCAATATGGTTTTCGTAAAGACAGAGGGACTAGAGAACCGATACTAATGATTAGAGTAATTATCGAAAAAAGGTTACAAAAAAATAAAAAGACTCATTTCGCATTTGTAGATTTAGAAAAAGCATTTGATAGGGTTAATTGGATTGTTATGTTCAGGGTTTTGCAAAAAATAGGAATCTCTCATAGGGATAGAAAAATTATTTACAGTCTATATAAAAACCAAAGTGTAGTAATTAGATTTGATGAAATAGAAAAGGAAGCTAAGATTAGAAATGGTGTTAGACAGGGTTGTATACTGTCTCTCTTGATTTTTAATGTTTATATTGAGGAAGCTTTAAACTTAGCTAGAGAGAGAAAAGACATAAGTATTAGTGTATAGGGACAGAAAATAGACATGTTGCGTTTTGCAGATGATATAGCGATTATAGCAGAGTCTAGAAAAGAGAGGAGAGTTTTTAAATATTTTAGATGAGATACTACGGAGTAACTATAGTATGAGAATTAACTCGGTAAAGACAAAGATAATGACAAGTGAGTTACAGCCTAGTTCTAAACCAAAATTAAAATAGGTAATACCGAGTTAGAGGAGGTAGATGAATTTTGCTATTTAGGTAGTATAATTACAAAGGATGGACGTAGCAGAAGGGATATAGTAGCTAGAATAGCTCAAGCTAGAAAAATGTTTTAAAAGAAAAACTTACTAATAGCTAATAGTATTAGTTTAGATAATAGAAAAGTTTTTTAAAGTCGTACGTATGGAGCGTTCTACTATACGGTAGTGAGACTTGGACAATTAAAGAAGTAGATAAGAAAAGATAGAAGCTTTTGAAACTTGGTGTTATAGGAGAATGTTAAAGATTAGCTGGACAGATAGAGTAACAAACGAGGAAGTTTATAGAAGGATAGGTGAGGAACCCTGTATGTGGAAACAATTGAAGGTCAGGAGAGATAGAATGATAGGGCACCAGTTAAGACATGAGGGACTATTTAGTAAAGTCTTAGATTATAGACTACCAAATAAAAATAGAGTAGGAAGGCCTAGACAAAGCTATATTAGTCAAATAATTAGAGATTTAGGTTGTGAAGGGTATGTGGAGCTTTTTAGATTAGCTCAGAATAGAAAAGAATTTAGAGCTGCGTCAAACCGACTTTAAGTAAGTTCGAAAACAAAACAAAACAAAAATAAAAATCAGTTAACTAAATGTCACCAGGACATAACTCACAATTAGTTAGAGGTCTGGCATGTTGTTAGCGTTTCGTTGCTTAAGCCTTACCATAACATATAATTTAATAAACGTCACCATGATATAGCTCACAATTAGGTAGCGGTCTGGCATGTTGGTAGCGATTTGTTGCTTAAGCCTTACCATAACATATAATTTAATAAACGTCACCTTGACATAACTCACAATTAGGTAGCGGTCTGGCATGTTGGTAGCGTTTCGTTGCTTAAGCCTTATCATAACAGATAATTTAATAAACGTCATCATGACATAACTCACAATTAGGTATCGGTCTGGCATGTTGGTAGCGTTTCGTTGCTTAAGCCTTACCATAACAGATAATTTAATAAACGTCATCATGACATAACTCACAATTAGGTAGCGGTCTGGCATGTTGGTAGCGTTTCGTTGCTTAAGCCTTACCATAACAGATAATTTAATAAACGTCATCATGACATAACTCACAATTAGGTAGCGGTCTGGCATGTTGGTAGCGTTTCGTTGCTTAAGCCTTATCATAACAGATAATTTAATAAACGTCATCATGACATAACTCACAATTAGGTATCGGTCTGGCATGTTGGTAGCGTTTCGTTGTAAGCCTTACCATAACAGATAATTTAATAAACGTCATCATGACATAACTCACAATTAGGTAGCGGTCTGGCATGTTGGTAGCGTTTCGTTGCTTAAGCCTTACCATAACAGATAATTTAATAAACGTCATCATGACATAACTCACAATTAGGTAGCGGTCTGGCATGTTGGTAGCGTTTCGTTGCTTAAGCCTTACCATAACATATAATTTAACACTTTTCCTTTTTTGAAGCGGATAACCAGGTTATATTTCATTTCCTTATAAATGGTAATCATTTAAACATGTTAGAGTTCTTTAACAACCATCAGGTTGCTAATATCTATGTAGAGCCAGCTGGATAGGAAAAGATAGAAGGATATAGGAAGACCTAGACCAAACTATATTAGTCAAATTATTAGAAATTTAGGTTGTGAAGGGTATGCAGAGCTTTTAGATTAGCACAGAATAGAAAAGAAGTTAGAGTTGCGTCAAACCGACCTTAAGTAAGGTCGAAAACAAAATGATGATGATATATATATATATATATATATATATATATATATATATATATATATATATATATTATTACTCATATTTAGACCAGGGTAGAAAATTAATGGATTACATCAAATAATTTTAATCACCGTGTATAAGGAAGTTTATTAGATAATACGCTTTATTAAAAACCCGTGGAGAATAAAAATTCATTCGTTTTATTAAAAATAAGAGATTAAAATTATTTACAAGACGCTTCATATAAAAATAAGCAGTTTTAAAATGCTCAACGTGTAATTTAATTATTCCAAAGTAAAGAATCAAATGGAAATTACGTGCAAGATTTATATGAATTGATTCAAGTTTGGGCAACGAGTATTAAACGA
Source organism: Platerodrilus igneus (assembly GCA_036346225.1). Taxonomy (NCBI): domain Eukaryota; kingdom Metazoa; phylum Arthropoda; class Insecta; order Coleoptera; family Lycidae; genus Platerodrilus; species Platerodrilus igneus. Next base: position 887,145 of record JARFIW010000828.1, read on the forward strand.
AACGTACAGATAATAATTGAATATTTAATTAGGATTCACTAAAAATTAAAGAGTATTAATTTTAATTGAAGTTAATTGAACCGTTAGTAACAGATAATATCTATAGAAACTTGTAAAACCCAAGATTATAATACCAGAAAATAAAGCTCTGAGAATTAATATTATTTTGAACACCTGCGTAGTTTAAATATCACATACGGCGTAAATTTTGTAGATAATTAATAGTTTCAAAGAATCTTGGAGAAACCGGGCTTAATATTCACGAGAATGTGCGATACGGGGTTATTAAACCCAGATAACAGTCCACATGGACTAAAATATAATCGATAATAAAGAATATCAATTTGCACCAATACGAACAGGTTAGAAAAGGAAAGAGAAAATGCGTCAAGCAAAGACACATATAGTAAAAGGCGGGATTTAAGCAACGTCACGAAGGTCACAATTGGTTGAAAATAGGATGCAAATATCAGAGGTAGAAACAACAATTTCGGTATAAAAGTCAATTAGTTATTTCTCGGACATGCTTGCGTGCCGTGTGTTGAAATTTCTGAGATTTAAATGGGACGAGTGAAAATTGTAAAAATCGACGCGCGAGCGACAGACTGGGAACATAGAATGAGGAATTCTTTAGAATTACCCGTTTTGAGGACAAAAGCGACGTGCCGGCTTTTTGCTATATATACCGAGATGAATATAAACAAGCTCTCTTAGACTCTTAGACTTTTGACTATTCGATGCGTTAAAAGCTTTTACATCCGCGACTTGATTGAAGATGTTAAACAGTGCATTTTAGTTTGAGAAAATAATTTAAAATTTTGCTCGTATATTTTAGTGATTCAAAATAGTTGGTTATTTACGTGCTAACATGAATGTACTTCAGTGCACTTAGATACAAGGTAATAAAATTTAGTTTCACTGTACCAATTAGCAAAATTTACAACGACAAATGTATACACAAAAGTAGGCAGTTTTGGCGTATATTGGTGAAAGAAGTATGAAGTTATTTGCTATTTTTCGGGGTGTTAATAATTAAATGGTTCAAATACGTGTCTGGATCCACGAAACAAGGGTCAGATATACACAGATGAATTCCGGAAAAGCCCAGAAACAACTTTAAATAAATGGTGATGGAGTAAATTTTAAAAGCGTTGAGAATTAGAAGCCGTAAATATAATCCTGTTGGAATGGTGTGATTAACTAAAGGGACGATGTACTTTGAAGCTACGAGGACAGTAACCTTCAGGTAAATTATACTATTTTGTTTGACATTTTGTGTGTGTTGAATAACTTTATAATTGATTTACTTTAAATGGACTTTAGTGAAATTGTACTAACCATAAAATTTTAATTTTAAGATGAAATTTGCTTGTTGAAGTAGAAAGGGTATTTAGTTTTGATGTTCGGTAATATGATGAAAATTTGGGTATGTCTTTGAGCTCAATTAGACAAACCTGGTTAATTAACGTAAAGGGTGGTAGATGCTCCTTTATACTCAGACTCCGGTCTGCTTATATTGTTATATTAATTAGTAGGCATCCAACAAGGACTTTAATTTTGGATGCACATTAAAATGATAATAAAATTAATCTTGAAATTCTTTTAAAACTGAAATTTATGCTGAGTTTTAATTTTGAAATTTTAATGTATTCTGAATATTGATGTAAATAGAGTTAACGTTGATGTTTTTGGTAGGAATGTGTTGTTTTTTTTATGAATGAGGAGGTTTATAACATTAGGTGAGCAGCCGAGGCGAAAAGAGGATCACAGCCGTTTATGACGCCCAATCTGTGGGACTAGAATTTTTTTGTTGAAAGGACCCAGTTCCCGCATTCAAAGGAAAATATCACAGCAATATATATATATATATATATATATATATATATATATATATTGATATGATAACGCCGTACGCCGATGTGATAAACGTCCAGCTGAACGCCACCGCTCTGTGTTTTTCTCCAATCTTCTACTTTTATTATGCCACGGCTAACCCTTTTTAATTTACACAGAGTGCACAACGTTACGATGATTAATTTTTATTTACCCCTTTAACTCTTACCTGTTTGAATTGATAAAACAAAGTCAATCAATATTCATATAATGAAAGGCAATAATATTTACACTTCACAATTTTTGTAATCCTTTAAATACGCCCTTCAATCAATTAATATTATATGGATCATTATCGCAAAAATTATATCTTTTTAATTTAACTTTAAAGTCACCAAAATCGACACCTTTTACAAAAGAATTTGGAACGTTCAAAACCCTTTTATTAGTATTACGTAAGTTTCAACGTATTCAATATTCTTGTTGACTCTTTACAAGCTTTAGAAAAAATTAATATATTCAGTGTAAAAATTTAAATTTGAAAAGATTCCTTAAAACTAGTTAGCTCTGACCTGTGATCTCCTGATGAGTTGTTTCGTGTTGTGGATCAACGCCCCCTTATTATCTTCAATCGAAAACCAATGCTCTGCTTTGTATTCCTTAACGTACGTTGAACCAACAGTTTTGTTGCTCCTTATTTCCAAGCTTTACTTCGTGCTTTATTCTATGTTTCTCTGGATACGCCTTAGATCTCTTCACTTAAATACCACTTGCAATTCGTAGGTTTCTTAGTATTATAGATTTAAAATTATTCCACTTATCGTCGTGAAGTAGATTAGAATACCAGACTTAGGACCATGGATTAGAAGTGTATTAGAATACCAGACTTTGAATCATGAATTAGAAGTGGACTAAAATTGTATTAGAATACCAGACTTATGACCATGGATTAGAAGAGGATTATAAGCCCTATATCATTATAAACATTTAATTTAAATTAATTACCCAATTTCTACTCACGTTTTCTGCAAAAACGGCAAAAGCTTTTTCGTATATTCTTAACGCAATTCTTACACAACACTATTTTTCACTATAATATAAAATTTAGTTATCTGACGCGTAAATATTTGATTAAGAGTATTGTAGATTCGACGTGCTTCAAATTGAGACTTACTGTTTCTTATCACCTCTGGGCGTTATACAGCTTTTGCTCTCTACATTTGGATTGGTTTTCCAAACAGCCTTGCAACCAACCATATTTGTTCTGGACACTCCTAGTATATTTTTAAGCTGATTTCTGCTAAAACTATTTTGGAGCTCCGTATCTTGCTGTTATTTACTATTGTTTTACGATCTTTGATCGCCTTGTTATTGTTATCGTTGCTGGACTTTTAGCTTATGTCTGTTGTTTTGTGTGTGTAAAGCTTTTGGAGCATTGTACAAAATAAATTATTTAACAGAAGTGTTGTTTTCGTTTATGTATTTATTTAAACTAATCTTTGAAAGTACGTTTTCTTATCAAAGCGTTTATTGTTCCTTCTTTATTACAAGCGTAATTGCATGAGGATTTACTAGGTTTTATCTTATCTTCTGCGTATCTGTTTTATAAACTTGTTGAACACTTCTCAACGTAGTTGAATTACACGTATGATTATTTCTCTGATGAATACGCGCTCTATTATTGGAAGATATGCTTGCTGGCATTGATTAAAGTTAATTACGGTCCATATATAGGGTGTTAAATGCTGGCTATTTAAATAATGTGCGAATTATTTATTTTCCTGCTAAATAAATGCAGTTTTCTGATTCTCATTGCTATTTACAGTTACTACGCGACTCCTACTACTCAATACGCCTCTAAACAACCCCTTATCACAGCAATATGTATGGTTGCAATCATCATAGCGAAAACCACAGGAATACTTGAATAAGTGTATGGTTTCAAAGATGAAGTAATTGCTTCATACAGTAGACTACAATGTATTTATTTTAGAAAACTTCAGACCAAGAAATAAAGTATACGCGTATGTAAGTTATATGGTAACACGTACTTCCCATGTGTCATTTGTTATAAGCTCTATAGCAAATTGTTCAATCACATGAAAATCACCGACAGCATACGAAGTAGTAGGAGAATTAAAGGACAATAATGATATCCAATGAGATTTTTGAAGTTAATTTTTTTGTGAACTAATAATAAGTTAAGATCAATATGTAGAGAGCTCTGTCAATAGACGACTGGAGACGTGCCCGCGGAATTAGGAGTTGATATGTTAGTTTAATATGTCAAATAATATAAACGGAAAAGTGAGGTTGAATGTACAAAGTTCCAAAAAAAATATGCTTGCTCTTTTCTAGGCTTGGTGATATATACAGATGTTTCGGTTTTTTATGTAATTTAATATGTCTACTGCAAAGTCTCGGTTTTATTGCTAGTTGTAAAATAATGTACTAGGTACTTTGCTTTTTTAATATTATGCCGAAATATAACAATGTTACTAAATTGTAAATCACCCAAGCTTCTATAAAATTTTAAGGTATTTTTGGGACAAAGCTCATTCTAACTAACTAGTTTTTCTGTATACAAATGTATGCTTAATTAATGCATTAGCGTTACACATATTCTTTGCCGAAATCTGTCCTTATGCCTACATAAAAACAAGAGCCCATTTTGAAGCTGGAAAATTTTCTTTAACCTGAAGGCTACCCTTTCACTTAAATCTATATACAATTTAGCAATATGTAATATATCACGCAAATCAAATAATAATCCTCATTCTCTAACTACTTCTATACACTTCTTAATCTTCTTTGGGGATTAAACCACTTATAGTTAAAAAATGTTTTCCAATTCCCAAGTTATTGAATTTTTACAATAAAAATTAATCAGTTGATTTCACGTTAAGCGTATTGGCTACCTAAAAAAGTCGGTCCCAGGCCGTAACACAAATTGAAGGCAATTATTCATTTAAACTTTAAAAATTTTTGCTTAGTGTACTCAAACCAAATATTTCAAACATCAATAAATCAAAGTCACCTTCAATTTATGTCATAAATGTCAAACTTGAAGTTTTTATTATTTTGAAAACGATCCTAGGTTATGGATCGAAACGTTAATAAAGATAATTTTAAAAGCTATGAGTGGTTTAATCCCCAAAGAAGATTAAGAAGAATACTAAACAAACCACAACAAACATACAGGGAGTATTTACTTCTATACGCTTTACTGTTGCAGACTTTTCTCTTGTGCTTAACGCACATGGCCTACCAATTTTAATGCCATGCTTTTTATGAAGGCAGTTCATCAGATTTCCCTTGCCAGTTTTATACTTTTTTGATGCTTATTCGATTGATATGCTCTTCAAGTTAATTTCACAAAATACCACATTTATAGTGCTTTTACTGTAATTTTTGTACGAACGTTTTGAAACATTTGCTATGCCTTTTGATTTCCCAATTTTCTGTAAAAAAAATTAAAATTTTAGAGCACTGTATCATTAGCTAACAATGACTCGAGTTTGACTACTTCCTCAACATTGACCTTGGTCAAAGTTAGGGTTGGAAGTTTGAAGCCGCTTAAATCCCCGCATTTAGAGCGCGGTACAGTAGTGTTTAACATAACTTCAAATTTAGTTAGGGATTAAATTTTCCCGAGGCGACAAAATGGGTCGCTAAATTATTAGGGGTAACACTTACCCAGAATCTTTCTTCTGATGCAGCGATGAAATTCCTTTCTAGGGATTTCGTGGTGACTTTCTGTTATCCCGATATTTGCTTCTTGGCTGTAAAACTCGTTGATGAAGTGCCGATACGAAATGCGATGAACAATAAGAATAGGTAAGGAAGGTGGAATTACTTGTTGATAAGTCGAAGCACTACTCGCACGTCAACACTTGTATGAATCCGGTATTCGAGTCACCTGTTTCAATACATTCGATTCCACAAAAATGTCTATCCCCTCCAAGAGAGGTTAAAGTTGTCTAACGCACATTGGCGGATACAACGCCGTACAAGGAATGAGAAATGTAATAAATGCAATCTTAACATTCTCTCAGACCACAAAGATAAACTAATGATCAGACTTTCCGTGCGGATCACAACTTTGTAAGGTTTTCACGTACGTCTGCGTTAAAGCGTTGATATGCTGGAAATTTCCAAATACGGGGTTTTAAAAAGTCCCCTAAACCTAACTAATACAATAAATGTTACACCTTTATAAAAAAACGGGTAACAAGATATAATTTATGTATCATTACAAAGCTAGGCAGTTCGGTGGCGTAGTTGGTATGCGTATGAATACTATGCTCAAGGTCTCGGCTTTGAATCCCGATATGGTCCGCTTGAAAAATGTTAGGCAAGCATTTTTTTACAAAAGTACGTCCTTGTTCGGATGAGAGGTAAAATATAGGTCCTGTGTGTGTGTGTGGTTGTCACGCACGTTCAATATCCCTACCTTTTTTGGAATAGGAAATTCCACGTAAAAGAAACTCGCTTCCTAGTCGATGTAGTACTTTCGGATAGAGCATTACAAAATGAAATGTAGTGTATCACACAGCTGATACTTTCTGATTCATAACAAAACTAACCGCCAACAAATATATCTGTATCTTGCGGATCAGTGGGTCAATATGTGCTAATTTAAACAAGCAAAATAAATTTAAAGTGAATGCGTATTTACAACACGAAAGTTTGAGCACATTTTGTATTACCTTTTATAGCTTCGTCTCTTAAGCCGCTACCAATCTGAAGTTGCAACACCATTGTGAGATTGATTGCTAAAATGCTTCCTAACATGATATGCAACCCAATAAACTGTTGTTTAGAATTGTAAATGCTGTGTATGTTGGGCGATCTTCAATAATTCTTGTTTGTTTTTTTTATCAAAGTTAGAAACCGATCAATTATAGGACCTGATAGTGGTATTATTTAAAAGTGAGGTTCGTAATAACCAAGAAAAATAATTAATATACATGGAGGAGAATCAGAGCAGCACAATTATGAAGTAGTACCATATTGTCAATTATTTAAGAACTGGTTCAAGTTATTACGATACCAAAGGAGTAACTATGTTTCTTGAATAAGTAGTTCTAAAAGACATAATAATGAAGAGATCATTAGCGCATGAATTTTCTCTATAACAATTGTTCTATTACATGGGAAAAATAAATTAAATCGAGTGGAAAATTGATTTTCTACAAAGTACATATGCAGTTCGAAGTATATTTAGATTTTAAATAACCATTATTGTGGAGTTTCTAACGCCAGGCATAATTTGAAAAAGTTCTTAGGAATCTCTGTTTATACAAACCACATTTATATAATTAAGATGAATCTCAGATATCTCGAACAGAGGTTCTTGCTTGCAGCAAAGTTCTTCAAAGTTGTAAAAAAGGTTGAAAACTAGGATACAAATTCAATGCTACAAAATCAGTTGTAGATGTCACTAGTTCAGTATTGTTATGATCTAGTTTTAAGTGTGGAATGTATTTTTTTATTTTAGGTTAAAGTTCAATGATGAATACAAAATTTCTAACACGAACAGTTTTTAAGAGCCAATATGTCCTGAAGCATGGTTCACTAGAAATTGGAAAATTTATGACAATAAGTTGTTCCCCTAATATAACCTCTAAGGTATTTTCAACTAATGGAAAAGATAAACCCAGATCTACTAGTAATGTTTTTGAGATTTGTAAGCGATTATGGTGTTCACAAAGTAGCCCTCCTAGTACAAAATTACCACCTTTAATGAACTTTCCAGAAATCACATGGCCTTCGATTATAAAGTCAATTCGAAACTTTATACTTTCTACGTTTATTGTAAAACCTTACATGGATAAAGATTTTAATGTACCTGATTTTATTAGAGGTTCCAAAAAAGCCCTGGAGGTTATACTGACTTTTATGTCTTTATTAAGATGAGGACTTGAAGATATATTTCTTTTGATTTTAGGTTATATCGCATAAACTTTCAGAAGGGGACATGAAATCGTTAGATGGATTGGTTACCAACGATATAATACCAAGCCTACATAAAGCATTATCTGTTATGTCTATGAGTCAGCGTGAACAACTGGCGATTGCTGCGGATGATATTTATTTTTCTTTTCCATATCAGGTATAAATTCATTGTATCTTCCTTAAAGTGTACGTAATTTTAGTAAATGTTATTTTAAGGATATCACACATCAGACATTAGCAATATAGAATAATGGTGTCTGTTGATAATTATAGGAAAATGAAATTAAGATCACTTTAATAAATAATGAATATCTTCATATAATTAAGTATACAAGGACCGCTGCTAGAATTTTGATATAGAAAAAGACAAGTGTTCGAATTAAAGCAACTGTATTGCTAGTCGCAAACGATACATTTTTCATTCAAATAAACGAATCGTCAAAGTATCTTTCTATTCTGAAAACTATACACCACAGATTTCATTTTTAAAGGCTTCTGTAGCATCTTGTGCTGTTGAAAATCATTGCCCACTATTATATTCGGAGCTGCACACAATTTAAGTAAATAGACATCCAATACTTAATTATATAAAACCCACAAAGTCTATCTGTGTTTTTTGGAAATATAAAAAGGTTCTTTGAATTGAAGTTAGGATTGTATGGAGGATGAAACTTTAGTTTCACCATTTGACAATGTGGTGCGAAACTGGCATGTGACTTTTCTTATTTATTTTTCGCATTTGAGCGAACACTTGTAAACGTACATGCTTTACTTTTTCATGATGTGCATATCATTTAGTGATGGGACTCGAGTCGCAAATTAATCGAGTGACTCGAGTGACAACCCTACTCGTGTGAATCGAGTAAAGTGACTGTGCAACTCGAGTCGACTCTAAACTCGAGTTGACTTGAAACTCGAATCATCTCGTGCAACTCGAGTCAGCTCGCAACTCGAGTCCCCTTGCAACTCGAACCGATTTTTGCAACTCGATTATAATCGACTATCGAGTTGTTATCTTTTCAATTCTTAAGTTAAGTTGGGTGGGTTTTCCACTCAACTCGAATTTTTAACACTCAAAGTTCGTGAATTTAGCGTGTTGCTCCAATTGATCTTCCTTCTGTGGTTTAGTTCGAATGAAAGCGAATCATATCTTGGAAAGACACAATTTTCTCTTTTCTTTTATCGATATTTTATATACAGAACGTTATTGTTATTTTTATTATTTTAGTCTGTGAGAAAGTGTATAGAACTTAAGGGGTGTCTCGAACTGAAACGTGATGGGATTCATAGTACTTCATTCACTACCTGTGGCTGCACCTCTACAAAGGGAATGTGTATTTATTGATTACAGATCATAGCGTTTTTCATAATAAAAAAGATATTCCATATTTAATTTTATATACGTATATAGCAATAAAAGACACGGCACTGCCAGTCGGCTTAGTAATTATTCACCACGTTGTGACTGGGTTTTAGCGTTGATTGAATACTTCAATCAACGGTTTTAGTATCAACTCAAATCCAAGGGGATTTATATTTGAGTCACTCGAAAATAAATTCGCTCTAGTAAAAACTATTGACTCGAGTCCGATTACTAGGCTTTTTAACTCGAGTTCAATATCGAACCGAGTTTTAACTCGACTCGAATTTCTACTCGAGTCAAATAGAAATTACAATCGAGTTACTCGAGTACAAAAAATCGACTCGAGTCCCATCACTAATATCATTAGGGTGCCCATAAAGAAAACTCGTTTCTGGCATCTTTCTAAAAACTTACCTATGAGTAGTGTCCCTCGTCTTTTGGGAATTTACACTTGTGCCATATACACTGAGAGTATACACAAATGTTGAAGAAATTATTGAGGTATAATAAAAAAAACTGTTTTCTCTATTTACGTGACGTCTCACTAGTAGTCTAATGGAGTTTGGTTTACCGTTACAGACCACTCCAAAATAAAACAAAAAACTGAAAAATATATCTGAAACTGAGGTTTTTAATAATGAGTTAAAAAATTTTGCCGGTTTTTGCTAAATTTTTTAGTAATTCTTAAAAAAAACAACCAAAAAAGTCACACTGCTTACCGTGTCCATAAAATCTCATTAAAACGTTTTCACTACTATTTCGCAGAGGAATACAATACAGATGATCACGTCGTCAATGGTGCAATTTAACATCCAGCTAGCAGCCATATTGTTATCGTTCGCCCCTATTACACTGGTTTTTGGGGATCTAAGCTGATGAGGATTTGTAGGCGGCTCCGTGGCGTAGTGGTATGTGTGTGACTACTGCGCCCAAGGTCCTGGGTTCGAATCCCGACACGGTCCGCTTGAAAAATGTTAGGCGAGCATTTTTCACAAAAATACACCCTCGTTCGGATGAGAGGTAAAATGGAGGTCCCGTGTGTGAGTGTTGTCATGCACGTTAAAGATCCCTACCTTGCTTGGAACAGCAAGGGTTCGGCAAAATTCAAAATTTTCCAGGTAAAAAAAAAACTCGCTTCCTGGCCAATGTAGTACCTTCGGGTGGAGCATTGGAAAATCACATGTAATGATGAGGATTTGTAGCGGGTGCTCTTTATAGACATTACTTTAAATAAATAACCTGCTCCTAACAACTAACCTAACCTGGGGATCTAAGCCGATGAGGATCTGTAGCGGTGTTTTTTAATAGACATTACTTTAAATAAATAAACTGCTACTAACAACTAGCCTAACCTGAGGATCTAAACCGGCATGGATCTCTAGCGGGTGCTCTTTAATAGACATTACTTTAAATAAAAAACCTGCTAGTAACTACTAACCTAAATTGGAGATATAAGCCGATGAAAATCTGTAGTGTGTGCTCTTTAATAAACATGATTTTAAATAGTAAAGCTGTTATTAACAGTAACCTAACCTGGCGAAACAGTCGAAAATCCAAATAAAGATTCTGTTATTTTAATCATCTCTAGAGTATATTTTTCTTTTTCCAAAAAACACTCAATATTTGTCCTTTTTTTTGGTACCAAACTTAAATATCCGGGAAATCATCAGCTCTGTTTATTTCTTTTAAAACTGAACAATTCAAAGATTCAAACCATTGTGTGAGGTTATTTTTTTTTTAATATTGGCTGGCCTTGCTCTTTGGGCTTTTAGCCAGTTACGATTTTTATTAATTTCTTCTTGAGAGAATGTGCTCTTCTGAACAAGTCTGAGATGGTCCCATTCTCTCCGTTTTTTCCTGCACTATTGTTTATAATTCTTTTTAACCTTGACAAAAAAACTTGTCAAAAAAACCCGTACCTATCTATATACGTGCACATAAACAAACATATTTATATTTATACATATATACACATATATACACGATCCTTCACTCTCAGGGGCAGTAGCTGGGAGACTGCACACCGAGGGCTGCCTCGGATTTTCTGGAAGATTATTAGGAAAGATGTTAGTTGACTAGTTACCTTGGTTATTTTTAGTTGTGTTAGTACGTTTGTTTTAAGCAAGGCCTATAAGTTTATCTGGTTGTAATTTAAAAAGTTTATTCAAATTGTTATTGTGGTAGGTGTGAGGTGTTTTATTAGGGTTATTGCATCTATGGGGGGTGGGAATTCCTTTCTTAACGAACATTGTGTATATGTTTGTATTTGGTATTTCTGTGATTGGACAATTAAACAGTATGTGTGTTAAGTCTCCCATTTGTCCACACTCACAGTAAGGATCTTCCTTTACCCCAATTCTATGCATGTGTGAGGTGTCAGAAAATGTCCTGATCTCAATTGACTAACAGTTGAAGTCTCTTTTCTACTGCTGTATGACCATTTCTTAAAAATGGGAACTCTCGGTGGCAATGGTTGTATGGTTCTATACCATTTTCCTTTATGTGGGTCTATTGTTGTCCACTGTTCTAGGAGTTTTGCATTCCATTTCTTTTTAATTTGGGCTAGGATGTCTTGAGTTTCTAGCTTTATTTCCAGTTTTGGTGTGTTGATTTTGCATCCATTCCTTGCTAGGATGTCTGCAATTTGATTTCCTTTTATTCCCACATGTCCCGGGATCCAACACAGTGTTATTTTTCTATTTCTACTAATGTTTATTATAGTTTCTTTAGCCCTAAGAGTGATCAATTCGTTTTTTGCATTTATTGTATTTCATTTTAGGGCACTTTTTGAATCTGAGAGAATGACCACCGGTCTAGGGTCCTCTTGATTGAGTAGTGAACAGGCATTTCCAATTGCTAATATTTCTACGGTGCATATGGTTGCATTTTAGGTCCAGAAATTGTTTCTGGCGTTTTTAGTGCTGGGATATATATTCCTATACCCGTGTTGTCGGTATCTACTTCTTTTGATCCGTCTGTGAATATATCAATATGGTCTGGGAAGGTTTCTTTTATGTCCTGCTCTGTCGTTGTTCTATTATTTGTGTTTATAGTTTTAAAACGAAGTTTTGTCCTTTGAAGCTCATAGGTCATCTCAAAACAAAGCAATTTTTCCTTTTGTTTTAGGTTTACGACCTCTTGTTCTCCAAATTTGCATCCTTGTACTAAACATGGTGGGTCTTTGTTCTTCCAGTATCCTATCTTCTCGTAGCATTGTGTCTTCAATGTTTCTATGTGTTTGATCAGGTTATTTTTGTTTAGTCGTTTAAGCATGATATAGAATTTTGTTCCTAACCACCTTCTTCTCATTTCTAGCGTGTTTTCCCCACATTCGGCTATTAGTACTTTTACTGTAGTCGATTTCATACAGCCCGTTACTAATCTAAGTGCTTGATATTGAATTTTATCCAGCGTTTTGAGTTTCTGTTTGTTGCTTGGTTTGATGATAGTCATTCCATATTCTAGGTGTGCTCGTATTGCCCTTTTGTATACTGTCAGCAAGGTGAGAGGATCTGCGCCCCACCAGGTTGTTTGCATAGCCCTCATAGCGTTGACTCTGTTCTGCGCTTTTTTAACTGCCTCATCTATATGTTTGTTAAAGCTCAAAGTTTGGTACAGTGTGACTCCTAGATATTTGTGTGTTAATTGCCATGATATTTTGTGTCCCTTGAACTTAATTGTTGTTAGGTTATCCAGATTCTTTCTTGATTTAGCAAAAATCATGGCTGTCGTTTTATGTAATGATACTTGGCAATTATGTTTGTCTAGCCATTTTTCCACTGTAGCTAGTTGTCTTCTCAATGCTTCTGGTTGTCTCGTTTAGATTTTTCTCCGTTGCAAATAGTGCAATATCATCTGCATATTGCAGGATCTCTACTGGCGTTTGTATTAACTTGTGTAGGTCTTGAGTGTAAATGTTAAATAAAAGTGGACTCAATGGTGATCCTTGGGTTAGTCCTATGTTGGACTTGACTGGCCCTATAATTGTACCCATTTTAGTTTTGATGATTAATTTTCTGTTAATCAGTAGATTGTGTATATTATTTACAACTGTTTGTTGAATTTTCAACGCTTCCATTTTTGTATGAGTGTATGTATTATTACATTGTCATATGCTGTTTTAATGTCTAAAAAGATGGTGATGGTTATTTCCTGTCTAGTGAACCCTAGTAGTGTTTTTGTAGTCAGAAATGCCACACTTTCCATTATGTTTCGCCTTTTCCTGAATCCATATTGATGGATGGGCAGCTTTTCTTCATTTTCTAACTGCCATTCTATTCTAGACTTTAGTATATTTTCATATAATTTTCCTACACATGATGTTAGACCTATACACCTAAAATTTTCAGGATCCCTAGGATCCTTGTTTTTCTTTAGTATTGGTAATACTAGTGTCGTCCTCCATTCTTCCACAATTTGCGTAGATGTTAGGATTCTATTGAAGATTTCTATAAGTAGATTTATTGCCTTGGATGGTAGTTTTTTTAACATAGAGTAATATATTGTGTCTAGTCCGCATGTCGTGTCCTTTTTATTTTGTATGGTCTCATAGAATTCTGTAATTGATATGCACTCTGCAATCTGTTCACTTTTGTTTAGTATAAATTCTGGGCATATTTGGATTTGTTTCCTTGTGTCTAATATTTTCTTATTTGGTAGTTCTATATTGGTTTCTTGTGTGTGCTTGGAGAATATTCTCATGATTCTCCATATGTCTCTGATATCCGTGTTTCTGTTGATTTTTTCACAGAATGTTCTAAAACTGTTTCTTTTTTCCCCGTGTCAATCTTTTCATTCTGGCTATTTGGGCTTTGGCCTCTAAATAATTGTTTAATGTGCCTTCTCTTTTGAACTTATGTATGGCCTCTTTTCTTTTTTGCTGTGCTTCAGCGCATTCTCCATTCCACCATGGGACCGTTGGTTTTTTTAGTATTCCGGATTTTTTGAAAGGAATATGGTCTTCCACTGCTAGAATAATGTTTCTTTCCAATTCTGTATATTCTGTTTCGTCATTGATTAAATTTATTAGCGCTTCAATTTTATCTGAGTATTTAAGCCAATCTGCCTTTTAAAGATTTCTTGTTGGTGTTGTTTCAAAATGGATGATAGGTAAATTTTTCTCAATTTCGATTAGGATGGGGAAATGGTCGCTATTGCCGCAGTCATCCAATACTTTCCACCTCAAATTAGTAGTTATGTCTGGTGTTGCTAGTGTTAGGTCTACTGCACTATTGTTGATGTTTGTCGGCTGAAATCTAGTTTCCGTGCCATCATTTAATAAGATCAGTTCATATGTGTCCAGTGCAAGTTCTATTGTTATACCGTTAGAGTTTCTGTTAGAGCTACTCTACCTTGGGCTATGTCCATTCAAATCTCCTACAATTATAGCTGGAGGCCTGGTTAGTTCTATCTATTTATTCCAATCTCTGGGTTTTAATTTCGTATCTGGGGGACAGTATACATTCAAGATTGATAGACTTTTGATTTTTATTAGTTGCCATTCAATCTTGTCATCGATATTTAAGTTAGGTTTGTGTTCGTCTGTCTTTTCGAATGGTGTTGTATCCTTGTAAATTGAATTTGTAGTTTAGTTTTAGGCACGTTTCATTAATTGTTACTATTTCCGGATTATATTGATTGATCAGTGCGACTAGGTTGTCTTTATTGCTATTAACACTTCTGATATTCCACTGTATGATATTAGAATATAGTGGTGTATGGTCCCTATATTGAGTCATTATGGGTAAATAGTAGGTTGTTTGATCGATTTCCAGTTTTGTATGAGTTTTGGTCTATCATTTGTCTATCTTGTATAATTTGTTTAATAGAATTAAATATGTTGGTTAGGTCTCCTTGACTTAGTTCTTGTAAATCTCTTAATATGTCCGATGTTGAGTTCCTATATACAGTCGTATTGATTAAAGACATAGAATTTGATCCTTTTTCTGTTCTGGCATTGGGGAAGTTTAAACACGCATTGTGTTCTTGCCCGTTATAACCTTTTATGGGCGAAGTTGGGATTTTGCGCTTTTTACTCCCCGTGAATACATTATAGGGTACTCTATTTTGTTTTTTGGGGTCCATTATAGCTTGTCTTCTTTGGTTCACTTGCATTACATTTTCTTCCCTTTGAGAGCTTAGTTCTGGGAAGTCACCTGGCATATAGTTATAACTGCTGTTTTTTGGGCACTTTTCGTTGGCTTTGTAGTATGTGAGGTTGTCAACCGACATCAAATATTTGATCTGTTTTTGTCTTTCTAATTCTTTGCATGCTTTATCCAATGGTTTATGGTCCTTTGTTTTACAATTCATACAGTAGATCCTTTCTTTGCATTCCCCCTCATGTATATAGGTTGCGAGCATTTTTGACATTTCGTTTTTCCTCTACATTGGGTTTTGGTATGCCCAAATAGCAGGCAATTGTAACATTGTGTCACTGGTAGTATGTACGGAATGACTTTCATTGGTAGCATGCATATTTTTACTATTGTGGGTATCAATTTGCCTTCAAACGATACCACAATTGTTCCTGTTGGTTGATATTGTACATGTCCTTCTTCTGTTACTATGCGTCTATTTAATCGTCTTACGTTTATTACTTTTTGTGGTGCTTCTATAACTTCTAATAGTTCCTCTTCCAAGAATGTCCGATCCACCTCTTTTATGATTCCCTTGCACGAGACCTTATTTGAGGGTATAAAACTTGTGCATCCTTTGTTGTATAAGAACTTATTTTTAACAAAATCATTTGCTGCTAGATAATTTGTGAATTCTATGCCGATTCTTTCGACCCTTTTTTTCTATTTTGTGCATGTCTTTCAATTTTAGATTGTACACTTCCCCTGCTAGTGCCAACGGGTGATAGTTACCAATATTTTAGTCTGTACCTTGTACCATTACTCTATAGGGTCCTATATCAGTTTGTTTATAGTATACATTTTTGGTCAATTGAATACTTATGTTATCGTATGTATTCTTGTCTGTGTTAGTGTTGTGCGTTTTTTCCCCTACTATTACCTGCATGATTTCTTCTTGGGTAATTTCCATTTGTTTTTCTTCGGGGGGCTCAGGCCCCCCCGGAAGAGCTATTCATTTTCGATTCAGATTTTATTGATGGTTTGCTAACTATTTAAATGTTAATATTACTTACAGTGACATAGAAATTAGTTAATGGTAAGAAGGTCTCCTTGAGGATTGTGAGATTGATTGGTAGTTGTATGTTGTTACACTTTGATCACTACACTCTAATTAGTCTACTTCGTGAAAAAATAATACACTTCAACTTTAATTTAATAAATTATACGGTTTGCAAACACGAGGTCCAATCCAAACGTTCATCTTTTCTAGTTTGGTTAACTAATTTGTGTGAGGTTATGTAGTACTGTTAAATTTGTTGTTATTAAAAGCGTTGGTTCCTAATTATTCCACATTGGTGCTCCTGATAAATGAATTTAAACATAGTTTTGCATAGGCACCTATTATTACCAACCATGTTTGGTTTTACAACTATATTGATATTTAGGTATGTATAAAATTGCATTTTCCTGCTGAAATCGTTGAAAACCCGCAAAAATTTGTTTTGATTGATGATTTATACACAATAGTCCTCTGTTTAAAGTAATGTAGAAGTTTATACTTGTGGTCTGTAACGGTAAACCAGAGCCGTCTAATGTTAAAACATCCTCAATATACATTGTTCTTTCGGTACATCGCTTTCCAGCCATCCACTCTGAATATTTCAGTTCATCTAATTGATGTCAGAGCGTCCTCACTGTTGTCATGTCACACTATTACTGAAGCAACATATGGGTAAAGAATATCATTTTATTTAACGTCGGCGGTTTCTAGATGCTGTTCGATAGAGGATAAACGTTACTATAGCATTCAATCGTGTCTATGCAAGCTGAAGTATTACACTAATAGAGCTCTAAGCAATGACTTTGTTATACCGTAAGGATTTGATTATAAAAAATCTTGCTGTGCAGAATTTTTTTTTGCCTGGGATTAAAATTGGTACTTTTGGGGTTTGCATACTGGTATAAAAGCAATTTTAAATAATTGTTTTTAATTGCATGACTATTTATTAAGCAACTGAGAAGTTTTAGGTAAACTGCTACTTATTACCTTGAAGAGTGCCTGCGATTTAAACAAGATAATGTTAAACCTCTAAAAATTTTAAAATAAGGTACAAGGTCGTTTTATTTAAAGAACCTTACTCCATAATAATGATTTTACTTTAAAGTCAATGACATTATTGGGATTATTGCTTAGTTAAAAGCGAGGCACAGTTTAATTGCATCATTTTTTACACAAACTGTATCAATGCTTTACTGGCAACAGTAAAAAATAAATAAACTGTGCGCATACTGGATGCGAGACACATTTATTACGAGTAAAAAACTACCATTTTAACGCTTTTTCATATAAATAAGTTTGAAGCTTTGAAGCTTTTTTCCATTATGTAATTCTAACATTCCAATTATTAAATATAAAAATACCCCAATACTCGTCCGTTTTCATTAAATGACTTAAATTAATTTGGCTCGTAAATAATTTGCTCTTTTCTATATACATGGTTGCTGTAATTTTATTGTTTTACACTGATTTACCCCTTTGAATCCACAACAATATATATACCTACTCCACATTCAACCCTTATTCGTAGATCTTTTATTTATATGGCTCCTACACTCTACAATAAATTACCGAGTAGAATCCAGTCTATGAAACAAACCTCAAAGTTCAAATCGGCGCTGCTGGCCCTGCTACTGGATAAATGTTATCACACGGTGCAAGAATATCTAGAAGACCATCAGTCATATTAATCAGGCAGGAAGTTGATACATGTACATCTATTTCTACATATTAGCTTTATATTTTCTTATATTATACTTGTAAAAAAATTCTGTGTATACTACCATATCATATGGGTGCAAATAAAACATAACATAACATGCACCACACAAAGAAATATCTAATTAATGCGGGTTGAATTGAAATTTCATCATTACCATGACCATAGTAATTTATGTATTACTTATGTTCATGTCGTATAACCTATTGGTTTTAGACAAAAACTTTAATCTTTGCCCTATCTTTGTTTTCTAATAGTGTACTATATTTACTCTTTAAAGCTAAGTGCTTTATTGGCGGTCTTTATCCTTTTATATGTGGTGAGAAGAACTCAATAACAACCCTTTTCTGCTCATCACTCCATGGAACTAACGTTCTTTTAATTTTTTTGGTAATATTCTCTGTTGGCCTTAATGGAGATGCTATTGCATTAGTAGAAGTCGCAGGTAACAAATTGAATATATCTTCACTAGGCCTAAGGTAGAGAACATTTAGAGATATTTCTGATCGCCAGACAAAAATTCAGTTTCATCTTCTTCGATATCATCGTCTTTTTCTAGTTTTATATCTAAATCGATATCAATTTCTTCTAAACTTTTTCCTCTAAAACGAGCTGCTTGTCCCTTTTCCATTAAAAGCAATAATTTTGAAATTTTTGCGGTCTGAAAAACATCATCTGATAATCTATAAGAACCACGATGAACATGAATAATATGTTCTATAAATGTGGATAACTGCTCAATGTCATTCTCAGACATGTTTAAAACTTGCATCAATGTAGCTAAATGTTTGCGCAATCTTGTTGTAATGAGGGACTGAGGATTTTTGCACCCGAGAGCTTAGCATGTTGGCTCATAACTTTATAGCCACAAATTGGGTGTAACCCATTAACGTTTCCAAATAAATAGAGGTTATTTTTACTAATAAATATGGAACAGTGTGTAAGTAATACCTTGATAGTGTATCGGTGCTAAATAGAACAGGTGCCCCACACCCTCTTTTATCACGTGTCACTATTCTCTTAAATCTTCAAAGTAAAACCTCTTCTGCAGGACTGATGATTTCCATAAATCCTTTAAAATGTTCTGTGTGCTCTGGGGCTAGTTTGTATACATGGAAAGGAATTCATTGGAGTTCACTCGGTCTTCTTCTATTTTAAAGAAGTACTGCAATACACTTTTCTGTAATAAAGTATATGCATGTTTGTCTTTGTTACAGGTTTGTAGCAGGTGTACGGCGGCAGTGGCTTTCGAAGTTAAATATTCTTTTATCAGTTTAAAGTCATTGGCAAGTGGAATTATCGTTATCTTGTTCCACTTTTTTGTATTGAGAGCATTTGAGGCATGAGTCGATATTTGAAAACACCATTCGCTATCTACCAATTGACTCAAAGCTTTCAAATCAGCTCAGAATTTGCTTCCAACACATTTAAGCCAACTTTCTTTATTTTTGGCGGTCATGGAAATTTCATCAGGTCTCATTTTTGAAAACACTTGCTCTCGTAATTGCTTGTTTACTCTCAAATTCCGTGTGCTTCAGCTTGATGTAATTTATCACCTTTTCCTATGCAAACTATACGATGTTGCCAAAGTCATTTAACAGAAAAGAACCCTTTACAATTAGTGCTTGGCAACACTTTAACCATCGTTGTTGGGCGTCTAATTGATTTTTGAATTGTACCACTGTTTAAAAAGTTCCCTGTTTTCTTAAATCATTCAATACCTTTTTCCTAATTTTGCTTTTGGGTGACAAAAAACTTATCTCTTGCACTTTGGTTTCATACGGATGGTTTCTAAGAATATACCTAACAAAATTTAGCACACAGCATTCACAAAAGAACTTTTTGCCCATCTATCTTATATTCCCCTAAAATATTATCTTGTTGTTTTGAGATTTGTTCAACAACCACACCTTCACTATATGTTTCCATTTAAGTTTCTTCCTGAAATACAAAATTTACAATTAACTTTTGAAGTAACTATGTTGCGAAGTTGCATGCCGCTCCATATTAAATATACTCACTAGTATTAGTCCTAAAGTTATTATACCCATGAAGTATGCATGGTAAGCGAAAATATAAAGGTTTCAATTAAACTTTTGAAGAAAACATAGAAATCAATCAGCAATAAACGTTCGATCAACTAACATAGATCACCATGCTACAATTAACATTCAATAATTACACAGCATCTACCAACAAGTATTAGTCGACCATCAACAATCAACTTTGAAGCTTTTACTTTTAACAATCAACAATAAGTAATCAAAAACCAACAATCAAACATCAGGTATAATCAATCAACAAACAACTCTTGACGTTCAACCACCAACAACTAGCTTTCAACCATCATCAACTGAAATTCAACAAATTCCAATCAATTTTCAACCATCAATCAACAAACATCATTCAGCAACCATCAAGAATAATCAACTTTCAAGATTCAACAAACAGCAATCAACCATCTACAATCAACGAGCAAGTCAACCACCAATAATCAACATTCAACCACTATCAATAAAAAATTAACACTCAACAATCAACCATCATCAATCAACAAACAACTTTCAACCACCAAGAATCATCTTTCAACAAACAACAATCCAGGATTAACGAACAATCAACGGACAACTATCAACAAATAACAGTTAACGTTCAACCACCACTAAAAAACAATCTGCCTTAGCAACCAACCATCAGAATTCAATAATCAACAGACAAAAATCAACTGTTAACCATAATCAACCAACAAATGGTCAACATTCAACAACCAACAATCAGCTTTCTACAATAAACATTTATCACTCAACTGTCAAAAATCTTCACTCACAGATCAATAATGAATGATTAGTATGCAACAATTAACATTCAACAATCAGCCATCATGAACCAACAAGTAATCATCAACACTCAACCATCAACAATCAACTTTGAAGCTTCAACATTTAACATTCAACAATCAATAATAAAAAATCAAGCATCAGCTGTCATCAATCAACAAACAACACTCGACATTCGGCCACCAACAATCGGCTTTCAACCTTCAACAAACAACCATCCATTAATTAAAATTTAACAAACCCCAATTAACTTTCAATTATCAATTAACAAACAATTATTATCAAAAACAATCAACTTATAAGCTTCAACAAACATCAATCACCCATATACAATCAACAAGCAAGTCACCCACCAACAACCAGTTTAAACTTTCAACATTCAACTGCTATCAGTCAAAAATTAGCATTCAACAATCAACCATCGTCAGTCGACAAACAACTTTCAACCACCAACAATCATCTTTAACTATCCGTTGCTGTTGTGCAAAATGCATTTATTTCTAATCTATTAAAAATAAACAGTTACTCTTGTATCGGGATTATTTATATCGAAGATCGTTTAATTTTCGTAGTATTCTTAACATTAATTATGCTTCATAATTCAAAGTTGATGAAGATTTCTTTGAAACGAAATGTTCTATAGAAAATTTGTAAACACTGTCTTGTATATCTAAAATAGTGGCATTGACAAAGTGCATTTTGTTTTTTATACCTTTTCAAATAACTTAAAACAAAAATAAAAGCAAAATTGCGATATTTCGGATATTTTCGAATATCTCCGGAAGTCAGCCGAATTTTGAGATTAACCCTCAAATTGCACAACTTTTTTGTAATTTAACAGTTTCTGTAACTTTTACAGTTTCCGAGATCACCATGTTGTTCGTCTTTATCTTGGGCACGCTGTATAATGTTTTACATTGACGTTCAAATATGTTGGTGTAATTTCTTCAGACTTGCATCTTAGTAAAAATATTTGTCTATTTTTCTGATTAGCCAATTTATTATAGGAACGAGTTAATATGTTTAGCTGTCCTATAGTGTACGCCATATGCAGCTGCTAGATTGATAGGTTCCCGCATTTCACATTATTGCACAATCGTTTAATATAACATGATTACGCTGCAAATTGTATCAAATACCAAACATGTTTAAAAGTGATACAATTCTTAATCTATAATATAAATAAAGCAATGTACTCACTTAAAACACGCCTTGCAGCTATATTTCAGGGCCATCTCCTTGTTTTTTGGGTGTGGGTCGGCTACGCCATTGTTGAGTCGAAATTTAGTCATCCCTCCTCTTTCGTTCGTTCGTAGGTAAGGCAAGAAGGATACAGCTAAAGGTACTCGAAGATAAAGATAAAAGCGAACGTACATCCTAAAAAAGAGAAAAGACAGATACACGACACAGGTAGCTGTTCTCGGCTTCCAAGTCTTGTGGCTATTGGCGTCGTGTCACACACCGTGCACTTGCGCCATTCACTCCGCGTCTGCGCATTCTTTTGCGCAAACGCAACTGTCCGGAATGACGGAAATTAACAAGTTCATTTGAAAATATTTGCGGGAGTTTACTCACATATTTAAAAAATGTACATTGCCAAATTTGGAATGTAACAAGATATCGACGACAGTGTACTGTTCATCTAATTAATATTCAATTGGTATATCATGACCTTCTTATGTATATCAATACTTGAAATTTTTTTCTTGGGAAAAAGGTCTAAATAAATAGATAATTTACGTTATATGTGTGTTTATTTTGTATTCATAACCAGACGTTTCGACCGTTGCCAGCTGATCTTTTTCTTTTGTATAATATGATACATGTACATTGTATCTTAAAAATTTTTATAATATGCTTACTGTTCACATTCCTAGAGCTTATTTTATTAATAATTTTGTGGAATGAACTAGGCTGCATTCTTTTTATAGCTGGTTTTCTAGGTGATCCTTACCTTTACAAAAGTTACAAATTTTTCTTGACAACTTCTTGGAACAGTCTGCTTTTCTATTCTTTAACTTATCAATGTTTGCTACCTGTGGCTATTTTATTGGGCACTTTGTTTAATTTATGATAGTCTGCGTTAGGATTTACATGCTGTATTTTATCTTTTGAATGTTCACAACTCGTTATTAAAAATTTTAATAACTTGTTAGTACTTCGACAACTTGCCGCAATTGCAGCCAATTTAAAAAAAAAGGATCCTCAACAGTATTTGCTATTATATCAACAATGACATTGTCATCAAGTCCATAACTCTGCCCTAATGATAATTTCTTATAATAAAAGTCTACTAAATTTTTATTTTTATCCCTCTTCATATTAACAAGTTCCTTAAGTTTACTAAAAAGACCTGTTGTTGATGGGAATGCTTCCAATTTCCTTTTCCACTCCTTGGATGGCAAGTTTAAATTGGTGGTTGTTATACCAGCTTTTAGTGTTACCTTTTAACTTATTGGCCATGCAAAAATTTTTTGCTTTACTATCTCAATTAAAAACTTCACCAATAGAAGCAATCGTCTTTAACCACTGCCGCATATTCAAATTATTCGATCGTCCATAAAAACACGATATACTATTTCTTTTCCCACAATACCGATCTGAATTACTAGATAATCTACGTTTTAAGTTTCAAATTTTGTATTCAAGCTTTTTATTTATTTGCTCTCGAGGCAAAAGAGTATTCGATGAACTGGAGTTACCACCGGTAGAGTTTCCGCTACTTGAATCACTTATAACACTGTCGGAAATTGAACCATGACTATGTCTGTTTCAACATGATTTTTTATTTTTATTAAGCATATCAGATTAATTAATGAGATTTGCATACAACAGGAAAAAAAAACAATAGTGCCCATACTTAACACACTCTCATTTAATTTTAATAATAAGCACGTACCAAAACTTAGTCAAGAAAATGCATGCAGATATCATTATCCCACTTCTGAAATGTTAGATAGGGGTTGGAATTGTAGTAATTAAAACTTCTCTTGCATAAACTGATTTTATTATTCCATTAACGAGCATGCTTCTACGATACTCCGCTTCGAAAATATAACTAAACTACTACTCGAAGGGTGTTTCATTGTATTCAGTTCTAAACTGTGGTCATCCGTCCCTGTTGCATGGTACCCTTAACCACAAATTTCTTGTTTGGGGCGCATTATACGATCTTACCAATGTTGTCACCGTGAGGGTGTGTGTTACAATATATATATATATATATATATATTACTCATATTTAGACCAGGGTAGAAAATTAAATAATCACATCAAATAATTTTAATCACCGTGTATAAGGAATTTCATTAAATAATACGCGTTATTAAAAACCATGAAGCATAAATAAACTCGGTTGTTTCAGTAAAAATAAGAAATTTAAATTATTTATAAGACGCTTTATATCAAAAGAAGCAGTATTGAAAAGCTCTGCGTGTAATGTAATTATTCTTAAACAAAGAGAAATTACGTGCAAAATTTATCGTAATTAACTCTATTTAAGTAACCGGTAGTAAAACAAAGTGTACATATAATAATTAATATTTAAGTTGTATTCGCTAAAAATGAAAAGGATAGAAATCAATTTTAATTGGAGGTAATTAAACCGTTAATAACATATAATAAGCATAGAAACTTGTAAAAACCCAATAATAGTCAAATCGTAGGAAGGTTATTTAAAATGTTACGTTTGAACACCCCTGCGTGTTTTTAAAAGGCAATTTCAGTTTAATTTGTTTGGATAAACATGTCGATTCTAAGGATATTGGAAACGATCAGATGCTTTAGCAGGAAATACAGAACACCTGCGTATTTTTAAAAAAGCTCATTCTGCGTAAATTTGGCAAATAATTAATGGTTACAAAGAATCTTGGAGAAACCGGGGCTTAGTATTCACGAGAATGTGCGATACGGGTTTATTAAACCCAGATAACAGTCGCGTGGACTGAAATAATCGATAATGAAGAGTATCAAGTTGCACCAATAAGAACAGGTTAGAGAAGGAAAGAGAAAATGCGTCAAGCAAAGACACATATTGTAAAAGGCGGGATTTAAGCAACGTCACGGGGGTCACAATTGGTTAAAAATAGGATGCAAATATCAGAGGTAGAACAACAATTTCTGTACAAAATCAATTAGTTTTCTCGGACATGCTTGCGTGCCGTGTGGAAATTTTCTGAGATTTGAATGGGGCGAGTGAAAATTGTAAAATCGACGTGCGAGCAACAGACTGGGAACATAGAATGAGAAATTCTAGAAACTGGCCGTTTTAAAGACTCGACCGACAGACAGGCTTTTTGCTATATATACCGAGATGAAGATAAACAAGCTCTCTTAGACTTTTGACGATTCGATGCGTTAAAAGCTCGTACATACGCGACTTGATTAAAGATGGTAAACCGTGCATTTTAGTTTGATTAAATAATTTAAAGTTTGCTAGTATATTTTAGTGATTCAAAATAGCTTGTTATTTACGTGCTAACATGAATGTACTTCAGTGCACTTAGATACAAGGTAATAAAATTTAGTTTCACTGTACCAATCAGCAAAATTTACAACGACGAATGTATACACAAAAGTAGGCAGTTTTGGCGTATATTGGTGACAGAAGCATGAATTCTTTGCTATTTTTCGGGGTGTTAATAATTAAATGGTTCAAATACGTGTCTGGATCCATGAAACAAGGGTCAGATAAACACAGATGAGTTCCGGAAAGGCCCAGAAACGAATTTGAATGGATGGTGATGGAGAAAATTTAAAAGCGTAGAGAATCAGAAGCCGTAAATATAATCCTGGTGAATGGTGTGATTAACTAAAGAAACGATACTTTGAAGCTACGAGGACAGTAACCTTCAGGTAAATTATACTATTTTGTTTGACATTTTTGTGTGTATTGAATGACTTTATAATTGATTTACTTTAAATGGACATTAGTGAAATTGTTCTAACCATAAAAGTTTACTTTTAAGATGAAATTTGCTTGTTTAAGTAAAAGGGTATTTTGTTTTGATGTTCGAATATGATGAAACTTTGGGTATGTCTTTGAGCTCAATTAGACAAACCTGGTTAATTAACGTAAAGGGGTGGTAGATGCTCCTTTATACTCAGACTCGGTCTGCTTATATTGTTATATTAATTAGTAGGCATCCAACAAGGACTTTAATTTTGGATGCACAGTAAAATGATAATAAAATTAATCCTGAAATTCTTTTAAAACTGAATTTTATGCTGAATTTTAATTTTGAAATTTTTATGTATTCTGAATATTGATGTAAATAGAGTTAACGTTGATGTTTTTGGTAGGAATGTGTTGTTTAATTTTATGAATGAGGAGGTTTATAAAATTAGGTGAGCGGCCGAGGCGAAAAGCGTAGTTCACGGATGATGGAGGTTTCACAGCAATATATATATATATATATATATATATATATATATATATATAAACACGATCCATTATAATCCCGCCGCGCCGGTACGCGAGACACTACGTCAGTTGGTAGCAATGCTAGACAATTGTAAAAATGACGTGCAATTTATAGATGACGTCACACAATATGCGAATTATTGCTACACAATTTAACGGTTATGCAAATTTTAAAGAAAACCCCCATGGGGTACTCACGTGAACATGTAGGGCTTCTTGCAGAATTACTCCATGATGGTCGGCGGCTGCTTCGCTAATCTTTCTCGGGCGTCGGCTGCTTCGCTGATCTTTCTCGGTCGTCGACTGCTTCGCTGAACTTTCGGGCGTGGGCATTCTTGAGCCCGGTTGAATGCAAATTCAAATTTGTCTTCTTTCTATATGTAAGGAACGACAGGAACTAGTTTATAAGGAACGATAGTCAAGAGAAGGCAAAAAGGGACCTAAGGGACATAACAAAAAAAGATACGATCAGACACAAAAGACAACAACACTTGTTCACATCTCGGAGGCTAGTTCCACCAGTCCCCTGAAATCCACCACTTCCTCCTTGGCCCACCGCGTCGGCGCAAAAATCTCGCGCAACGCACTATCTGAAGTAACGGAAATACGCGCACAAGTCTTTTTAAATTCATTGGCGCGAAATTCTTACAAATTAAAACTTATAAGAATGTTTACGGCCGGTTTCGGCACGTAACAGATCAAGATGTATTTTATTTTATTATCTAAAAATTTCCAAATTGTAAAAATGATTTTTGTAGGTAGGAATAATATTTAACGATGATGAAGGAAAGGATCAAAAGAGATTTGTTGAAATAACTATGGTTTATCATATTTTGCGTGGATTATCTGATATGAGAGCTAGAGGAGAAGAACCTCCAATCAATATGGGAATGGTACCTGAATATCAAACACGAATATCAATATGTAACTATAGATTTATTAGAGAATTTACTAAAGGTATAGAAGGGCAATGGACTGTAAACTTATTAAATCACTTCAAACCATCTGATTATATAAATTAGTACTTTATGTAAATTTTGTTTGTAATTATATATCATTCAGTTTTAAATAATTTTTATTTTACCAGATTTGAAGATGTGTTTGTCGAATATAATAGTTTAACGAATCACAAACTATAAGAATTTTGATTAGGTGATGGTTTTATTGCATTAATTAATTTACTAGGTGAATGCTCGAAACAAGTAACCTAAATATATTTTGATACAAAATGTTGCTTTTTATATATATCGAAGGAAATTGGGGTTAAAATGAAAGTAATGATAATTATAAATTTGTTTATTATACTTTGTTTACAGTAGTTATCATTTACCCTCAGAGTAATCAAACAACACTAATATACGGGCATACTGCACTGTAAAACAGTATGAAAGGAGAAATTAGTTCATCCAAGATGGATGCTTTTCAAGTCCCCTTCACTATAGTGTATTGCGCATGGTGAAAGCCGATGGTATTTCGGGATTGTTCAGTTTCACTAAATTAATCTTCTCCAATTTCTTGAAGATACCTACGGTGATATTTCTAATGCTCAGGTATTTGTTTAATGTTTATGGAACAATTGTAGTGATTTTAATTGAGGTATATTTTAAATATTTGAATTAGTAGTTTGGTATATAGCCAGATGTTGTAAAGAAGTTGTTTTATAGGTTTCAGGAGAATACTGATGAAAGTGTGGATGCTTGTCAAAGCAGAAATTCTGGCCACTTTACTTGGTCGACAACCCTTTACAAGATGTAGCGGACTTATAAGTAATTATTCGGTCTAGAAATGATAAGAAATTAGTAAGATGGTGATTAGAAGAATTAAATTACTAATGGTTGCAAGGGCTACTGCTTTATTGGAAGAATAAGAATCTATAAGCATATATTTTTATTTGTCAAATGTTTATTCCAAGAAACCGCGCGAATATTAAAAATGTAAAATCGATTTTATCTTCGGTGTTACTACAGGACAGACATCGCCACGATCAACTCGTTGTGTTAGACAAGGATCGGTACCACTTACTATGACCGTAAATCAATCGGCCGAGGCGGTTTAACACTAATTAGACCATTAAAACTGGAATTCCCAGAAATATTACACTACGTACGTGAGTAATCCTTCGAATTAAATCCAGAAAACTCTGGAGAACCATGACGTAATTGCATAAACTGCATATGAGCGGGAACTTTATTAGAGGGCATTGATTTGATTCATTTCAATTTACATGATCGACAATGTATTCATTAAATTGATTAATTCGCTTCAACTAAGCAATATATAAAAATTCATTCCATCATAAAGCGAGTAATATGTAACGATTTTATTCGAAGCGAAATAACATGCAGAGTTTATGATATGAAATCTATGTTGCAATAGTTTGAAATATGGAAGTTGTTAAATGCAGTTATTTGATTCTGTAATATACAATGAAGATGGAACATTCTGCAATACAAACGCTAATTTAAAGCTAATTAATTAAAAAGGAAAATGCACTTTTGTTAAGTGATTCTTTAAATGAGGATTTTAAATAATATGGAAAATCTTGTAAGCTGAACTTTTTAACATCAGTTTAAAAATATAAGTAGAAGGTATTTAATGCTGTTAATTACGAATTGGCTAAGCGCTTTTTGGATTTTTCAAGTGTTAGCACTTGCAAAATCCAAAAAGCAAATTAACCAGCTATTAATTAGAAGGTTTTGAACTTTTAACAAAGCTTGGGTAAAGATCATATTAGTAATACTTTCGGAATAATTTTATGTACATATTTAAACGGTAAACTGTTCTATATTCTTTTGTATGAGAGAAAATTGTTTTTGAATGCATACATGCTTTTTAATATTTCTGTGTTTGATTTCATTTAGTAAATTCCATTACTACCGTTGAGCTAGCCAGGCAAAAAAAATTAGGAAGGCAGGTACGTCAGTAATTTCAATTTTTCCATTTTTGTACCTGTTGTCACAGCACTCTTTTAGTGACACCCAGCACGAGGCGTTATCAAGTACTCGTTTTAGCGGCGCTCCAACGTGCAACCGTTGTCACAGCAATATGTATATATATATATATATATATATATATATATATATATTGTGATATATGATATTTGAACCTTGACGCACTGAAGTACCACTCAGATATAGACTTCTAGTTCGTAAAATGATTGATGAAGGAGATGGTGAGGGCAGTTACTTGTTAAAGATATGTAAAATGATATTTCAGAGAAATTGGAGTTTTAAGATTTCAAATTGGGTGTTGGTGATTTCATAAAGTAATTTTGAAAAGTATGTTCCAATGAAGTGAACTGCTGTTGCTTGTATATCATAAAAATTTGTTTCAATATTTAAAAGGAAACTTCACTGCCATGTGAATATGTATGTAGAGCTAAGTACGTTTTCATTAGATTTAAGTTAGGTATAAGATGTTAAACTTTCACTTTCATTTGAATATGTACGTAAAGCCTAAAAATCAAAGTCAATTAGCATGTTTTTATTAGTTTTAAGTTAATTATAAGATGTGAAAATTTTATTTACTTTTCAGTATATAGTTGTAACTCCATTATATCATTGAATTTCACTTCTTGCAACTTTGTAGACATCCAACTCATCTAAAAAGAAATTATTTAGCACATGTTGTTAGGATTAAAATATTAATCAAAATTTATAAATTTTCGGCCAATGAGATTTGTGTATTAGTTTACTCCAAATTAGAATTTGACAAGAGCAATAAGATCTGATAATAAAAAGATGGATCATAGAATGTTAGTTGGGGGAGAATTGTAAAGAGTAGGCTGGTTTAATGTTTTAAGAGGGATCTCCATGGAGATAAGAAATGAGAAGCAAACTGAATTTGAAAAAGCAAAGATGGTGAAATAAAGAACTTTACAAACCATAGAACTAAAAATATAATCTTTTTTGTAATATTTTACGAATTGTATACCTTTTATTATTATTGTAATCTCCAACATAAAATTCAACGTATGTTAAAAATGTATCTGTGATATTCAAAGTATAAATGAACTGTTGATATTAAAAGGTGATAAATGCAAGAGTACTTGTAATTGTCTTACTATTGACCGTTTTTATTTCTGGGAGTGTTTTGTGTAGACAGACGAGTTTCGGAGTGGTGCTATAAGAAACACTTGGATTGCTGAACCTTCGGTGTCGAGCACGGTGTTGATTTCACGGAGCTAAGATTCCTGACAAGACCAATGGCGATAAGTATAAGTGTATCTAAAGAATTTTTGGCGTACCTAAACCCTAAAATAAAAAACGTAAATTCTGTAATTCAAAATTTTAAAACGTACTTATCTACAGGTATTAAGAACCCGCACCTGTTTCGAGTCGTCGCTGTAGGCAGTGGAGCTTCATTGTTCAGCAGCAAGACGTTTCATTGGAATTCAGGTATTATTTTTATCAGTGTCATATTTTAAACACATGACCCGTTATACTCGATTGAAATCTTAAATTATTAACTAATATAAACTGTTTTACTGTGCGTATCTTTCAAGTAATTGTTTACACTATCACATTTAGAAATTGCTTATGTAGAATTAACTAGTGGTCATTTGACTGGCAGTGTCACGTACATCTGTATATAGTTCAGAACTCACGCTGTATGCAGATATTGTTTTATTCACAAAATTTAACCTGAGATAAGAGTTTTCATTGGTCGAGGCGCAGATTTAAAGACCCAATAGAGAAGTTAGTAAATTATTAATTAAAGAAAGGAAATTACAGGGGAATTTGGTGCATTGCTAATTTGCTCATATATTATAATATATATATATATATATATATATATATATATATATAAAGTTTTAATGATAATTATCAAAGCCAAGATAGTATTTTAACTCCAGTTTTTGTAAGTAATATTTTAGAATTCTTATGTTAATGACAATCACAGTTACTTTACAGCACCCTGATGAAGATTTTAAATAAATCGAAAGCTCGGTAAAAAACAAATAGAGTTTTATTACTAGAAGACCAAATAACCTGTAATTATTAATTGTATATATTATATATATATATATATATATATATATATATATATATATATTGTAGTGTCAGTAGGAGCTACAAGGGTTCTAAGGGTTGTTTTGTGTTGAGGGTGGTGTATGCCAAATAGTGAGCCATATATCAGATCCCGTAATTTAAAAATGTATGTTTGCCGTACTTTACATACGTTAAAGTATTTGAAATGTTAGTTGAAATGTAAGTGCCAAGACGTAAATTATAATGACTTGATGACGTGATAAAACACACAGTATTCAAGGTTTTATACTGAGTTGTAGTTTAATAGGCCATTGAACGTACATTTGCCAACCGAAAACCGGATGCGTCTATGGATGTCCACTATTAACCACGCAGATCCAGGTTCATATGTGTATCATTTCGGCATTTATTTTTACTAGAATCAACCTTTGGACAAACATGTAACATCAAAATTACAAGTAATAGCAGTGTCAAATATGATTGAAGGGTTGTGCGATATTTAGGACCAATGATTGAACATTATGTATAAAAATAGGAAAGTGCAAAAGACAAAGTTTTAGGTATTAGTGACACGAACTTGGTGATACGACGTTATTGGATGGTTTTTTATATACTATGTAATAAAGAGTAGGCAGATTAATATTGTAATTATCACCTAGGATAAGTAAACAAGGAGTCGATTTGAAATAATTTTGTAATAAGACGTGTT
The DNA here is from genome assembly GCA_036346225.1 of Platerodrilus igneus. Classification (NCBI taxonomy): domain Eukaryota; kingdom Metazoa; phylum Arthropoda; class Insecta; order Coleoptera; family Lycidae; genus Platerodrilus; species Platerodrilus igneus. The sequence goes on from JARFIW010000828.1 coordinate 919,112, forward strand.
TATAAACTGCGCTAAGTTGTTTTGAATATTTTTTGAAGATTAAATAAATGAGTTTGAATTGTACGAGTTTAATTTATAAAGGAAGAGTAAAGAGAAGCAACAGTGAATAAATAATTAATAGCGGCGGCGAGTAAAAGTTAAGATTGGAATTAGTGCGACAGCGAACCGGCGGAAAATAAGATTGAATTGGAACGAGATTTATATAGGCAGAAGGCATCGAATAGGAATTATAAGAGTGAAGAATATATTAGGATTGAATTGGATATGGTTTTATGTGTAGCGGGGCATTGAGTGGTAAAAAAAGAAGCGAGCATTGATTTGGAACGAGCGGATTAAATAGGAACAAGGATTGATTTGGAACGAGCGGATTAAAGGCGAAAGTATTGAATTAGAACGAGAGAAGCAAAATTAGAAGACAGCGTAAGAGTAGCAAGTGGAATCGTACGAGTCAAAGAAGAAATAACACCGGAAGAATTAGCGCAGGGGAAGTAAATACAAAAGGGTATTCTAAATTCGGGTCATATTTATTTTAGATTTGGGCGCAGCAAAATTGAGTCAAAGATACCTGGAGGATAGACGGCAGTTTTCAAAGTGGTAGTGCAACCTTGTGAGGACGTATACGGCGAATAGGATTTTGATCCAGCAATCATAGAGGCCGTTAACGACGTATAGAACAGGTGAGTACTGTGTGATATAACATCAAAGTCAGAAATTTGGTGGTAGTAATTAATTTGGCACAAGGCTACGTGGATCATATAAAATTTGGCATATACAAAAGTAAATTATAAAAAGGTACTAAAACAAAAGATAGTGCAGTTTGGTTGGGCATTGCACATCTACTTACCACTGAACCCACGGTAAGTAGGTGGATACCCTGGGAAGAAAGAGTTCATATAGTCGAGGCATATTTAAAACATTTTGATTTATTAACCAACCAAACGTTGCTAAAGTACGTGGCGTGAAATAGGTATTTGCACATTATATAAAAATCATTAAATTAATAAAAATAAGGCGCGAAAAAGAGCGGGGTGCAGCATAAGAATATATATATATATATATATATATATATATTGCTGTGATAAGGGGTTGTTTAGGGGTGTATTGAATAGCAAGGGTCGTGTAGTAACCATAAATTGCAATAGGAATAAGAAAACTGCATTTATTTAGCAGAAAATTAAGTAATTCGTACATTATATAAATAGCAAATATTCAACACTCTGTATTAGACCATAATTAGCTTTAAACAATGCGAATAAGCATATCTTACAACAATAGAACGCGTATTCAGCAAGAAAATAGGTAATTCATACATTAGTTAAATAACAAGTATTCAACACTCTGTATATAGACCTTTATTAATTTTAAGTAATGTAAGTGAGCATATCAACAAAAGTACGCGTATTCAAAAGAAGAAGTGATAGTACATGTAATTAAACACGCGTTGAGAAGTGTTCTAATTAGTTATAAAACAAATACGAAGATAAGAGATAAAACCTAACAAAGCTTTATGCAAGTACGCGGAAACAATAAACATTTTTGATAAGAAAACGCAGTTGAAAACACGCATAGATAAACGAAAATAGCATTAAGGTTACATCATTTATTTTGTTCAATTATCCAAAAAGGCGATATCTACACAAAACAACGTATGGTCAAGATAACGAATAAGGTATCAAATAAACACCATTACATGGAAAACCGATGAAATTACATCAGAAACAACTTCGAAATGTAGGAAATACAAAGACCTGGTTGGTTGAGATATCTACAAGACTTGTTGAAAACCCAGCCCACATGTAAGTGGGAACAGCCTATATTAACACAGAGCAATGATAAGACAGTTCAGTTCATAACTCAGGCAGAGCGAAGCTGCGTCACTGCGAAACAGCAAGTCATGCGTAGTTTAATATTCAATAAAATATCAAGTGTAAGTGATAAAGTGCAACGACTACGAAAACTTCTTTTGCCGTTTAACGTGAGTAGAATTTGGGGTAATTTATTTAAACTAATAATATAATAATGGGGCTTCTAATTGGTGGTACATTTTGAATACTTCGAATTTGTGATATAATAATTTTAATTGGTGGTACATTTTTGAATAATTCAAATTTTGGTTGATATAATATTTCGAATTGGGCGATATAACATTTCGAATGTGTCGACAAGAAAAATATTCGAATGTGTTAATGATAATAATTCAAATTGGTGGTGTATTTCTGAATAATTCAAGTATGCGCCGATAAGCATAATTCAAATCTGGGTCAGTATAATATTACAATTCAAATCAGCATCGACAATTATATTTTGGTACAATTTACAGTTACGAGATTCAATGCAAATAAAATAAAGAAGCACGAAGTAATTTATGGAAAACGAGGGGTTCAACTAAACAGAGCAGTGATAGATGCATGAGGACAACAAAAGGGTGTTGATCCACAACCTGAACAACCTGTAGCAGGTCAGATCTAATTAGTTTTAAGATGTTTTTCTATTTAAATTTCAATACTGAATTTATTTAATTTATATAAAAATTGTGATGAAGTCAACAACAAACATTGCCTACGTTAAACTTACGTAATGTATTATAAAGGGGTCTAGAACGTTCCAGGTTTCTTTGGTAAAAAGAGTTAGTTTTTGGTGACTTTAGATTGAATTCAAAGCATATAAATTTTGGGATAAATGATACACGTGATATTGATTCATTGATCGGTGTATTTAAAAATTTTTTCAAAAATTGTAAATAATATTTCTTTTCATTATACGAAACTAATTGAGTTCGTTTTATCAATTCAAACAAATAGGTAATCAGAAAGGGGTGGAGAAGAGAAAAATTGATCATTGTAACGTTGTGCACTCTGTGTAGATTAAATAGGGCTAGCCGTGGCATAAAAATAAAATTAGTTACGGTAAAGTTTAGACTTTCTTCAATGTCCTTTTTAAATGATACGAAGTACTTTAATAACAATTTCTCTAAAGATTTTTCATCAACAAATAAAGACTGTACACAATACAAAAATTGTTGATGCACCCTTGGGTGTAAAGCTCATTTTCGATCAATTCTGTCAAGATAAAACTTTTATATACTATTCCTATAACACAGGACTAATAAAAACAAAATTTAATCGAACTTGTTTATCAATCTGTTTTCAATTAGGTATGTTAGGCTTAAAAAATGTGAATTTTGTTTACTTTAAAAAATAAAAAAGGATACCTCCAATTTTTATATAGGAAAGCAAATTTAACTATCTAACTATAATGTTTAAGTAAGGGTGTGGTAGCGTACCTTGTACTGGTTTTATATTGTATGTATTAAAATACTTATTTTTAAAAATTTAATAATTTGGTGCATAATCGGAAGTCCAGTAGAAGTTGTTGCCGAAACTGAACGAATGCTAGAAGACGTTTGGTAAAAGGAAAGGCGCGAAAAGCAGAAGAGACACTCGGTTTTCAACCTCAGAAAGGGGTAGTTGTTCTAAATAAAAAAGAACTAAACTGACCAATTTGCAAATTGCTGATTATTAAATTAATCAACCATAAATAATCAATGACAAAGTTGTTCAACAGTGAAGAATAATGGTTTAATAAAATTATAACTGGCACGCACCATAAAACGATCATCTAATTTTTATTTATATTTTAGGGTTGGATCACCATTTTTGTTATATAATGCTGTTTTACTATAAATTACTTTATAATTTAGCTGAGATATAAGGAAATTAGCGAATTCTATTCCATGGAATTAGGGTACTTATTTGTTAAATTAAAATTTGTGTACTTGACATAATTTTTGTTTGGCTTTTCTTCGAATTTACATGTAGAAACACCCCAAAACTCAAAAAACAATACAGCCTTTGGGATTTAATATTTAGAATTAGTGAATATCTTATCAAAGCTTTATACACATACAGGGATTATAAATTTTGACTTTGATGCTAAACCAAATATTCAAAGCATCAACTTTGTAGCTTGTTGTGCCTTTTGGGTACATCAAATTTCATTCTAATATTAGAATTAGGGGATTTTGAATTCACCCATGGAAAGCTTTTTCCCAACTTTGAATTAAATTATTACGTATGAAGTTTCATGAATATAATTTCTCATGAACCAGACAACAACACCATAATTTATATGTATTCCGCCTAAGCACTCATTTTCACAGGTTAAAGAAATGCGACGTCGTTAGCGCAGTTAGCCAGGAGAAGCATGGTGTGGAGGGGACACAAACAGACTTTTACAAACAACACATTTTAGAGCAATAGTAGTTGACTATCGACTATCAAAGGATTCGAATACGGGTGCACATTAGTTCCGGCGAGATGATTTCTTCCTATCCTCATACCTTTTCCCTCTTACCTAAAAAACTATCTTGTGTTCCGCAAACGTGTAGGTATTCACTTCGTCGTCAGATTTTTACCAAGCAGAAGAAACTACCCGCATGCAACCCTGATCTGCAGACGAACGGTGGCTGCCTTGGCTCCAGCAAACGAGCAGGTAAGCCTTTGGTTTATTTTTACTTTGTTAGTTTTATCCGCGATGGTAGTTAGTACTTGCAACCGAATATGGGGGGCATAATAAATGTACAAAGCTAAGCAGTGTTTGAGGCATGCATAAAACATAACAAGTTAAGTTTTATTAAGCTTGGTTTAAATATTTTATAATAAAAATGCGAAAGTTATTGCTATCCAATTCGTTTGTGTTTTTTGTATGTACCTTCATTATTATGTTAAGTGTGAATTAAGCAGATTTTTCTGAACAAATATGCAACTTTCTGTTTTTGTACAGTTGGTTGCTAACCGTTATCTGATGTTTGTCGGCCAATGATGCTGTAGCTATTACAGAATCATGGCTTCCTGATTCAGTGTTGGATGCAGAAATTGTGCCAAATAACATGATACTATATAAGAGCAGGAGTAGAGAGATGGCAAATGCCCAGAAAACAAGAGGTGGGGGGTATTACTTGCCATAAAAGAGGTGTATAAAAGTAGGCTGGTAGATATTAACTACAAGCAAGATCCTGACATAGATATACTCTGTGTTGATGTACAGTACAATAAGGTATCTCACTTATATGTACTAGTAATATATATCGCACCTAATTGTACCATAATAGCTAGAGAACATTTTTATATCTTTTTAGAAAATGCCGAATTTTTATATGGCAAGGAGTTTATAATTGTGGGAGACTTTAATATTCCATCTCTAAGTAACTACTACTTAGACAACACTTTTACAGATGATTATATACAGCAATACATAAACCTGATGAATTTTTATGATATGGAGCAATTCAATCACATACATAATCAGAACAATCGCATTTTAGATCTAGTAATGTCAAAATATAGATGTATGGTGCAGCACTATGCTTTTAGTCTGGTGAAAGAGGATCTTCATTATCCAACCCTACTAATAGAAATATCGGTAAAAGTTGATAGAACAAAAGAATTAACCAACATTGGTTATAAATACAATTTCAGCAAAACAAATTTTAGCGTATTGAATGCCGCAATCAAGGAAGTTAACTGGCATAGCTTGGAACTATGCACAGATGTAAATGATGCTGTAAACAAATTTTATACAAAAATATATGAAATATTTGACTTTTGTGTACCAGCAAGTAAAGCGACTAAAAAGTATCCAATGTGGTTCAATAGTGAAATAATAAGGGATATAAAAATGAAAGAAAAATTAAGACGGCAATTAAACAATACACATAAACCCGAAGTACACAAGCATTACTTGAAGTTGAGGGCAAAAATAAAGCTAGACATCAATGTAGCATACAAACAGTACTTATTACAGATTCAAAATAACATTAGGGATGATTACAAGTCATTTTGGAACTATATTAAAGCTAAAAAGGGATCAATTAGAATTCCTAATAGAATGTTTTATAATGAAAGTGAGTATTCTGCAGGCCAAAATATAGCAGATGCATTTGCTAAATATTTTGAATCAGTGTATGATTCAGAGAAACATACTTCAAGTAATGGCTTCGTAAATTTTGAAATGAATGCAAGACTGGTGACAATTAATTCTATAGAAGATTCTGAGATACTAGAAGCAGCAAGACAGTTAAAGGTAACTAAGGCTACTGGACCTGATAATGTACCTTCATATGTTCTGAAGGCACTAATAGATTACTTCTGCTATCCATTAAAAACGATTTGCAATTTGAGTCTTAAAACCTGTACTTTTCCAGATCAATGGAAGCTAACAAAAGTTATACCAATTTTTAAAAAGGGGGATAAATTCAACATAAAAAATTATAGACCAATATCTATATTATCGGCACCAGCAAAAATTTTTGAAACAATAGTCTACAAGCGCATATACACAGAGGTATCACAAAAAATAACTACTTACCAGCATGGATTTGTCAAGAAACGATCTACTTTAACAAAATTGAGCAACATAACACAGTGCATTTCTAAAGAAATGGATATGGGGGAGCTAGTGGACGTTATCTACACTAATTTCACTAAGGCATTTGACAAGGTATCACATGAAATTTTACTAGAAGTCTTAAGCAAAGTGTATGGTTTTAGTGATAATGTAGTAAAGTTTTTCAAATCTTATTTAATAGAACGCAAACAAATAGTTGCTCTAAATGGATACCAGTCTCGATGTTATACAGCATCATCAGGTGTTCCGCAGGACTCCAATCTGGGTCCATTGATGTTTTTATTATATATAAATAACTTGTCTTTAGTAATAAATTATGCTTCGTTTTTGTTATATGCGGATGACTTAAAAATATATATAACAATTGAAGATATGGAAAGCTGTAAATTGTTACAAATGGATCTTGATAACATAATTGATTGGAGTAAAAAATATAAGCTGTACTTGAATATCGATAAATGTAAGATCTTAACATTTACTCGGAAATATAACCCTATAGTATACAACTATAAAATTGATGGGAAAATATTGGATCATGTAAATGAATATCAGGATTTGGGAGTTCTATTTGATAATAGATTGTCATTTAAAATGCACATCAATGTATTAACAAACAAAGCAAATAAAATGTATGGATTTATAATACGTAATACCGACAATTTACAAGTACATCCTGTATTAGGATATTATTTATAGTACTGGTTAGGACCATATTGGAATATGCATCTGTTATATGGAGTCCAGAGTATGAATGTCATAAATATTCTATAGAAAAAATACAAACGAGGTGCTTAAGATATCTATATTACAAAGACAATGGTCACTATGACTTAAGCATTACAAAAAAAGAACTATTAGCAAGCTACGATTTACAATCGCTTGAACTTAGACGCAAAATTGCATCTGTTACTTATCTATGCAAGCTTTTAAATAACAGCGTAGATAACCCATATCTTCTATCACTAATTAATATTAATGCACAACCGTACCACACAAGAAGCACACTTACCTTCAGAGTGGATCAGGTGCATTCAAATAATTATAAAAATGCACCCTTGAATGTTATGTGCAGACTATACAACAGCATACAAAGTGAATTGGACATTTTTAATAGTAAACCAGAAATGATGAAGGAAAGACTAGATATTGTTCTAATATAATGACATATTTGTGCCAAGTGATAATGAGTTACATATTACTGTATACATTTTTCTTTTTGTTTTCTTTTTGTTATTATTTTTCTTACTCTATAATTGGGCCAATGACCTGTTGAGTTTGTAACTAAATAAATAAATGAGAGAATACTGTTTTGGTTACGGAGGAGTAAAATATCGTTTACAAGAAAGTTATCGGCAGTGAATTGAACACTATACCAATGCCTTGATGTGTGTTGTGCAGAAACGATTCTATCTCCTCCCGCCTTTCATGTCCTACTGTCATGTTCCTGGGGATTCTTCTATGTTAAAAATCTGCCAGCTACGGACTACCACACTCTTGAATTGCCTTGAAGCGATTGGAGTTACAATAAGTAGAACTTAATCAAATTTAAATACCGATATACCTCTGTTGTTAAATATCTTTTTAACTGTTGTGTAATTTATGTAACCTATCAAATGTTTAATGCATAACAACTGACTATGATATTATTTTAGGTTTTTCTCAAATGTGCAACCAACGTTTTTCTATTTTAAAGGTAAATTAATACTCATAACGACTAACAAAAAAGAAGTTGCTTTACAAAATACAGATTACTAAAAATATCTCGTATTACAAAAATAAAAACAATTCAAACCCAAGCTTCCCAACCAGCGTACATTCTACCCAGCAAATTATAATCAGTTGCTTGATCAAGAAGACACTTTATTTGCTCTTCTTCGCATAAATCATCTCCTCTCTGAGCTCGGAAATCATATTCAGGTAATCCTTTTACTAAATCAATATATACTTTTAAAGAGTCTGGCGTATCACTATGACCAGCTTTTAATTCTTCAGTGGTAATATTTGTGGGGTTAACACCCTGTAATTTTCGATGTGCATGAAGTATTTTTTCATTGGGATACCATTCTTGAACTAATTGTTGATTACTAGTTGATTCGGATTTGATAGCAAATTCTAGCCAATCCAAAGATGGCTCTTTTATAAAAACATTCATCGTTGCTAACAATACATCTGAATTTTTTCTGAAAGCTCTTAGGCAATGAATCATTGTTTCTTGTAATATTCCATGCTTTTCTAATGGTTGGAGAAGATTTAAAATGTGTGGTGTAAGTCTGAAAGGTACCAGCTCAGGTACTCGTAAGATCTGGGTAGCAGTTCCAAAAGCATGGCCAAAATCAATTCCAATTGCTTGTCCGTTACGTATGGATATTAAGCAATTACCTAAATGGCGATCACCAATTCCCAATAACCAATGTGATATACAAATTACAGCATAACTTACTATAAATTTGTGACGTAATGCAAAGAAGCTTTCTGAATCAATGCTAATATTAGAAATTGCCCGTCTGAAACAAATTATACAGTATAGAAGTAAAGTGTTAATAAACATACCTTAAAATATCAATTGGTACATTGCTAACAAATCCTCTATACTTAAGCATTGTAGTGTCACGTGAATACTTCAAACAAGCATTCATATATAGTTCGCTTGGATTCGTCGAACCTCTAGGGGTCGCTTTTTTAATCCAGGCGAAATAATTTTGATTTGTTTTTTCATATGATGAGTGTTCTTCTTTGTCCATAGCATCTTTTATAAACTTCTTTAGCTCTTCGGTATTTTGAAGCCATTCAATTAGTCCTAAACGGCTAGTTAGTGGTATAACCTAAAAGTATAAATTTTGATCAATGTAAATCTGCACCTAAAAATTGTACGTAAACAAGATATTACGTGTAGTCCCTGTATGTAAATATTTTCGTTCTTATGTGATTAAATTTCATATTCCTTACTACATGGTCATTTGCCAGTTTTCATGAACAATTTCAACAGCTTTCTAAATTGAAATGGTTGCTTAATCAACACCCTGTAGGTTTTATTAGTACATGCAATTATAATTTAAATACAGCAAATTTACTCTTTCAATATAGCATTAAACCTGGTATTTTCTTTAAAGATAATAATACATTTAAAATGTGGTTTTCGTTGTTAAAACATTTAATTTAGATACGTGTTTTATAAAAGGTTATCTCAGTCCGTTTTCGCCACACCTTACATAATATGAATTAGTAATTGATTTATGCTACATTTCTAGAATTTTATACAAAAATATAGGCAACTTTTCATACACTTCGCGCATAAGTCCTTGGGTGGAGGTACTTTCGTGTTGGTTTAGAAAGTTTGCGGCTTTCCTGTTCTACTACTTAAGGTTAACCGATTGTTCCAGTATCGATTTTTATTTGATTTGTTAGAACGAAATAATAAGCTTACATTCATTCGGGTAATGGCTCTTTTATAAGTTGATTGTAAGATGGAGATATCTCATTAACCCATTTTAAGAAACAGTTTTAATGTTCGTGTGTGTAAAATTAGAAATGTACTACTTCTTTAAAATATGATGTTATGGAATTTTTTTAGCGAAACTGAGAGGTAAGATCATAAAATCATGAGACTATTCGATCCGTTTGCTACAGGCACCCTTACAGATGTTATTGGTATTCTAAGTTTAAATAGTTCTTCTTTAATTGTTGACAATTCAAAATATTTATACATGTGTTCCATCAGATGTCGGCTACAAATGGTTGTTGCGCCCCAACAGCTGCCAGACTTGCTGTTCCTTTTCTGTGTCACTTTGATGTCCTCCATCAGGAAGAATTGGGTCTGCATTTTCTTGTTTAAGCTTTTAAGGTTACTCATCACACAACTCTATGTGCTACAGTGTTGAAATTAAACTTACCGCAGATGATTCTTTTTTCCTTTTTTTTTGCTGGTGTCTACTATTACACTACTTTTTTGCATTTATTTAGCATTTGTGGACAGTATGTAAGAATAAACATGTTTTATGTGAATATAAAGTTTTTACGAAGTTACATTGAACAAGACTGAGAACAATCCGTAAAATATTTATTTATTAATTTTGTTTTATGTAAATATTAGGATTGAGATATAAAATTAGGTTAAGGTAATTAAAGAGGGGGTATTAATTATTTTTGCGAAGGTTTTTGCACTATGTAAATCTTCTGGGATATACTGGATAAATCTTGTTTTTTATGCGAGTTGGTTTTCTTTTTATAATATGTTGATTTCTTAAGGATTTGTAAATAAATTTTCTTTGTGTGTGACCCACTCCACTCTGCAACTTTTTTTAGCTAGCACGGTTTTCTTTGGATTTCACTTTTTCTTTTTTTTTGTGGCGATACTCGGTGCAGGCGATTTTCATTGCTTACTTTACTTTTCTTTCTTGTCTGCACGGAATACCGTAACGAAAACATGAATTGAACCAATTTTGATCAGTGTTGTGGTAGTAAATCTGATGCGTTACGTTAGCTATAAATTAGATGGGAAGGAAAACTTAGCGAATTTGAATGGACAAATTTAATATGGACACACCTTGTATGATAGATTTCACAAATAATTAATCTTAATTAATCCTAATATTTCAAATTTTGTCTCCATAAAAATAATTCAGATAATTAGGTATAACATTACTTTTTTCTAAATACATGGTAAACATCCAAGATGGTGACCTAATTACCGCAAATGCAAACATTTCAATATGAAAAACACAACACATTGTAGCTTTATTATTATTATTTCACAATGAGCGGAAATATCTACTGACTGGTTTCAGCTTTCTTAAGCTTCGTCAGAGCAAATTAGTTTCCGACAACCCTATGAAGTAATCGAAGCTATTATACTGATATAATTTCGAAGGAATCCTTGCACTATAGCAAAAGTAAATAATATTGCCATCAGGTGCTAAATCACCAACACTACTAAGCATAGAAGTACAAAAATTGATCCAAAACTACATCGTAGTTCTATAGATGGTTATACAAGTATGTTTGGCATTTGAAATTTGCGGAATGTTATAGCAAAATTTATTTGCAAAAACAACAAACCTTCCCGTGGCGACACAATTACTTCATAGGGTTGTTAGAAACTAATTCGCTCTAACGAAGCTTAAGAAAGCTGAAACCGGTCAGTGGATGTTTCCTCCCCTTGTGAAATAATAAAGCTATTGTTTTGTTAATGGCCATACAACTATAGAACGCGTTTTATGATCTTGCCCCTAGGGAGAAGAGAACAACAATTCGGAACTTTCAATGGACTTAAAACTTTCATGAGTACAAGATGGAACTAATCTTGTAAGTATTAAAAAGATATGATTTTAGGGTAAATACAGAAACCTTATCAGAGTAGATCATTTCAAAATTTCTAATTTACCCTTTTTACAAAATTCAACATTAAAATCAGAAAGTATCTACCCTACAGGGTTTTATTGTTGGCCCTGCTAGGTTTTTGCATCGTAATAAAAATAGATTGATACTTAAAGTTTTCACCATAAAATTTCACCATCAACGACTTCCCAACCTGTTTGACTCAAAGATGATGTGGAAGTGAGTGGATTCAGAAAATCACTTGCAAAGACAATTGAACCGGGAAAAATCTTAGCACAACAAATGTTTAATGCACATGTGCCGTGTGTATATGAAACAAATTGAAAATCTTAAAGTATTTCGTGAACAGTAAGGTGTTTACACTGACTTTCTGAAAGATTAAATTGCTATTTACGACTGAATGATTGTGGGTACAAAATGTTGAGCTTAGCCTTGTAATTGAACCAAACTAGAAAATAACAAACGCATGTTGATTCCCATATAGTACCAAGGACTTATTAAAAATTCGAAAATATATCTAAATTTGCAAATAAATATTCTTGGCAAATTTCTTCATTTTTCCTGCTGCCTTAATACTTCTAAATTGTTTCGAAAAGTAATTTTTTTTACAAAGCAAAAAAATACAATATGCATTTCCCACGAACAAGATACTTTACAATAAACAGATATCATCCATCCCCACTACCAAAGACATTAAAAAATAACATATTACAACATATTATGAATCACGTATAAAGGATGACTTTTACATTGTTAATGTGATAATAACCTTTATTCAGTGCGGATTGAAATTAAACATTGCGTTATCAGATGCTGACCACAACCGATAAGATCATATAGTGGGAAAAATAAGATTAGTTAGACCCGACGAAAAACAACAAGTGAGAATTAATTATCCAAGAGCAGTTAATTAGAAAATGTCAGAATGTAGTCATACGAAAAAGCAATACCACATACGGATGCGTTGTTGGGGTTGGTATGAGAAAAAATTAGAAGATGAAAGTTGTTAAGTGAATTAACCCATACCAAGCCTTTTTCAATTATTGGATGACCAGTTTCTATTTTTATACTTAATAAAATTCATTAGACCCAACAAAAAACAATAAGCAAGACTTAATTATCCATGAGCAGTTAATTAGAATGTCAAAATGTAGTCATACGAGGATATAATACCACATGGAGCGCTTGTTAGAGTTGATATTAGGACAAGTTAGAAGTTGAAAGGCATTACGTGCTAAGTGAATTAACCCATAACATGCCTTTTTCAATTATTGGATAACCAGTTTCCATTTTTATATTTAATAAATATATTATTTTTGTATTAAAAGCAACGTAATTCCTTGTTTCCTGAATCCGGTCCTGTGTATATTATAAATTATTAGTTATATTATGTGCTTAGAGCGACTTTTATATGGATAAATATGTTAAGATACTCTCAAGAATTTTTTATCGTTCTTGGAAAATGTACTGTGAACACGCATTATTGAAATATTGAGATTCTCTATTCCAATTGGTTGTGGGACATCAGTCAATTTCAATGAGTCAATCCCACAGATTGTTGAAATGATAGAGGTGATTTGCACGAACTAAAATTGATCACATCAGTACTGGGAATTGAAGAAAGTGGTTGTGCTTTTCAAAGTGCCATTCTCAGAGGCGTCTTCAACGTAGTGCTTGTTATCTCCCTAACCACTCTTACCTTTCCCTTAAGGCACTACTGTGGCTACAGGAAAGCATTACATCATAGATCTGTAAAAACCAAGCAACCTAAAACCCCTGAGAAGTCGGTTCTGTTGTAGGAAGTCATAAACTGTAAGTGTTACTAATTTAGTAAGAAATGCGGGTAGGAAAAAACATCAAAGTGAATGAAGCACAGCTTCAGGTAAAAATGTAATTGGATTTTCCTGGAGGAAAAAATACACGGTGGGTGACGAAGTTGAAATACGCTTGTGAGTGCAGGGTAGGTTCACACACGCGAGGGGCGTGGATATAATGTAGTGATGATCGAGAGTTAAAAGCAGTTAGAACTTGGAGAGTTTACGCCTCCATAAATTTAGAATTGTGATGTGTTAAGTTAAAGGGGCTGTTGTTTGAAGGGTGAAAGGTGGAAAGTTGTTGTTTTCTGAATATCCTTATCCTGTTAACAGATAGATTAAGCAGTAAGTAATCATAAACTTTTATGTTGATACTTATTAATTATGTATGTGTGGATTACAAACATAAATAGTTGGTATTTATGACAGCGCATTAATTAAACATGAAAGTGATTATTTTGTTGCAAGATGATTTAGCAACAGAACAAGTGTTTGTTAAATTAAAAATATTAAGAAACATGCATGTATTGACTTTAAATTATTTTGAAGTTGTTACTTAACTGTTTTCTATGTTTGTTATTGATGGCATTTCAGGAAATGGAGATTTATAATGTCAGGTAATTTAATATGGGAAACTGGAAAGTTGAAGGAATACTACTATTGATGGATATAATTTAATGTTCTTTGTTTTAGGATTTCTTCAACTAATTATATTGTAATTATTTAATGTTAACAGTGGTTAGAGTACATTGAATTTTATTTGCATTTATATATGCACTAGATAAAATATAGATGATAGTAAAAGTTTGCAGTCACCCAATGATGAAGCAGTATTTGGAAGTCATTTCATGTTGAAAATTTCTTTAAATGACATTTTAGCGAATAAATATAGAAAACCAAGTCTGCAAAAATGCTAATTCTGCAGCAATAAATTTAAATTAGGAATATGCAAAGATGTGAAGCACAACAAAATGTCGTACTGGTGTAAAAGTGCATGACATCGCTTACGTTCCATTTCGTAGTTTGAACAGTTTCTGTATTTTACACTCTCTATACTATGTTTTAATAAATGTTTGCTTTAACGTTTGGAAAATTGCTCAATTATAAAAGCCGTCTATGATATGTAGTTAAATGACCTGATTTGTGACTTATCTTTGAATGCTAGAAATACACTCAAAGTTGTTGCTGTTCTATAATGAGTTTTCCATGATTATTCTTCAGAAAACAATTTTTAATCTGTCTGTTCAACTAGTTCACTATATTTTAAGTGTTGGTCGACGTGGCTTCTTTTGTGATATATATTATAAACCCAACCAGGCAATTACAAAATCTTATGGTGAAAACTTGCTATTATTATTAGAAAAAGGATATTAGTGTAGGTTTAATGCGATATTGTTTTTATATTGATGGATAACCGAGTAAATTGGTTTCAAAATTATTATATATAGATTTCATAAATATTCATCAGCTATGGTACTTAATTAATTATCGGTGCTGGTTTGTTGATTGCGTCTAAAGTCACTATTGTAAATATGTACTTTGTTTTTGGTTTAGTAGATTTTATTAGGGACGATCTCATCATAGTCACCATAGTAAATAAGTAGGTTCTTGTCGTTATACTTAAACGTGATATTTTTTTATTAGTATATATTATGAAAGGTAGAAATATGAATAAACATGCTGGGACAAACTCCATAATTATTCTGTTATTAATTCAGTATTGTATTTTATTGTATTAGACACATCAGTGCTCTGTCCGTATGTATATGTTGGGTGTATACCTAATTTTTTTTTTTCAGGGAGAATTGGGCAGTGTGTTCTTTCTTTTCATCCTTTAGGTCCACAATCTCCAACTGTATTAGCAAGGCAGTCACTCTCTCTCATTCCCTTCTCTGTTATCCTAAGTCGAGCAAGCATTCCATTATTGATTTCATTATTTTCTTCCTGGCCCACACGTCTTACGTGTTATAAATCTTTATTGTAAGATATGCAGTCTTTTTAATTCTGAAAGTGTAATAGGTTAGTTGTATTATGGAATGTTGTATAATTAGTATGGCACTTTAAGAACTTTCAATGATTTATTGATTCCAAATTTAATTAATTTAAAAAGGCAAAACATGCAATTTAGATTAAACTAGGGTTTGAATAGGAGCAAATATTCTGAATTTCAAGCAATTAAAAATTATTTTGATTCACTAAGAGCAAAACTTGACAATGAACAGTTAGATGAAGGTTTTAAAAAACGAGTAAACAGTTTATGTATAGAAATTGAAACGAAACTTTCGAGCATTGATGAGATTCTCTTTTCATGGTTATCAACAAAAAATGTCATATATTTAAATAATGAGTATATGTCACCAATTGGGCGTTATAGTATCACTAATCTTTAAAATATGTAGCATGGAATACATTGAAGCTATAGTTACATACTGTTGAATGTTTTTATTAGTAAAGCCCTTAAAAAATGCACCTGAGTATGAAGTGTGGCACATTTTGTGCAGACATCAACATTCATTTTATATCGTATACTGGATTTTTACTTTTCTATGAAAGAAGAATCGAGTTCCAGTTGTTGCACTTCAAATTGCTTCACAAATTATTTTGTAAATAATTATGTTAGGGGGATTTTTAATCATTAATTTAGGTATATTGCACATAATTGTATAATATAGTGTGAGGTGTATGGTAATTACGCATATTAATGTAGTCCGAGTTCTTCGACTATGTTTGGAGAAATAGGCCGTTATTATTGTGTATTTTTGCAGTTAAGACGTTTCACACGATTTGAAATAGCTTTGGTTGTTGTTCTGATCAATCAGAATGCACAATGTAGTAGGGATGATGTGATAACGAAATGTTTAAACCACAGCCATAGTGGCATTCGTGTCTTGACTTTTGTGTCGTTAACTGATTGGAGCACTAGTGATTATAAATAATGTAACAAAGTTTAGCCCTCAATCCATTACCTGATCCTTACCTCTATCTTCGTCTTTGTTCCTTTAAGCTGTACATAACATCAGTAACTTCAGTGCCAAAATGGAATAGAGCAGGCATTGAACAAACTCACATACATAAGACAACCCTGAGGCACTTGAAAGCTATATTGGTAGTATTCCATCTTGTTGTTATGCAGTAATTAAAGGTAAATTAATTCTCAATTAATCTACATTGTAATTTGAAAATTCGCATGTTTGTAAAATCCTTAAAACCTATTACGCCCTGGAGGTGAGACACGATTATTAACTATTGTACGCTTATTTGGTGCACATAGTTTTGTTTGTGGTCAGATCTTTTCATTTCTAGCAGGCTGCTGTGACTACTAGTTTTTGTTTATACCGTTTGTAGTTCAGCCCTAAACAAATCATAGAACATTGACATCAGAGTTAGTTTTCCAATGAATTGGAATTGATTTACCAAGAAATCCTATCTACCCTGGTTGATCGGACTTTGCCACTCATGTTTAATGGTATGGTATTCAGTATAGTTTAACAGAACTCTTACATGTTTTAACAAATTGAGTAATTGACAGCATCTTAGATGATCTTAATTTGATAGTGATAAATACCAGTGAATCACAAAGTCATATGCTAAGAATTCGCCATCAGTTCACATGTTTTTTGTCTAGTGTATCAGCTTCTGCTATATTCAGATATTGGTTTAAACAACTATATCCACGACTAAGACTGGATATGGAATGGACAGAAAGATTATATAGTAGAAGAAGCATAATAATCGAATTTCACAAAATCCATAACAGTTGTTACGCGATATATTAAATATTCAGTATAATGTTGAAAATAAACAAAATGCCATAACTTATATAGTGTAATTCCATTAGTTAGAAAGTTCCTCGTATTTCAATTTCGCCAAGTGCTACATTTGGTTACACAAAGAATTTATTTTATTAATTATCTTAGAGGGTCTTTTCTTATAGAACGAAGTAGGTTATGACACATTATAACTTTGGTTTTAAGTTCCTGGCATTGCTCAGGAAATAACTTGTAATTTATTACTGTACTTTGCAGCATAGACGTGTTCTCACGATTTGAAGTGATGTGCATCGGTGCATCGAACAAGGAGAATGTGTGACAATAGGCGAGGTGTTTACAAGTTGGTGCGAATGAGCGACATGATTTCAGACTACCCTGGGCTACCACATCTAAAATTTGAAGTGACTAGTCAGTGCATCTATTGCAGTGAAATTACCTTTAAATTCCTAACTTCTCATTGTCTCTTAATGTCTGTGTGTTCCCGTTTTAATTTTGTAGGCGATCAACAAACTTTGCTGCATATGCTGAATAGAGATCAATGTACCCGTACTACCCAAACATATTGCTATGATAATCGCAGCCACTTGATATGAAATATTAATTTTAAGGTTTTTACCCCCACTAGCTTTCTGAATAAATCTTATTGAATCAAATAAAGCAATTCTAGAACACACAACATTATAATTGATAATATTTACAACACTCAAAATTTTCCTTTTTGTACAAAATATCTACATATACCAGATTTATGCTTTTCTGAAAGCCAGCAAAAATATCTTTTAATTATATTCAGGGACCTTCAAACGTTCCAAGATACCTTCCTCTGTTTTCATATTATTTAAGTGACCTTTTTGATGACTCTTACAAATATACAATGTATAGCAAATATTAAATTGAAAACAATCTTTCAATAATACAGTGTGTTAAAAATTGCTAACCTGGAATGGGTTCTGGAGTTCCATCCTAGTCTATGATCTGCATCCCCTTGCTGTGTCCACTTTGCTTATTGGTATGCCGGCCCCATAAGTCGCTTCCAATTAAAATCGTACCAAATTACAGTACATCCAAAATTAAACGTCCCAAATTAGAATATGTCCAAATTAAAATATCTAACATACCAAATTGGAATGTGTCGAAATTAAAATATCACCAAAATTAAACGTCCCAAATCGGAATATGTCCAGATTAAAATATCACCCAAATTAGAAGTCCCAAATTGAAGTATCATCAAATTAAAGTATCGCCAAATTAAAGGTCCAAACTAAAGTCCGCAAATTAAAGCCCTTCGAACATAGTTGTTGCTTAGTTAAATGTAGACCAAAATGTCGTTCAGTTTCTATCGTATATATAAGCCCTTCCTCCAACTGTTTTCATTGGCGTGTTTATAATCTGAGCCGCTACTTTTGCCTTATCTAGCAGAACTCGGAATTTTTAGAAATTACCTAGTTTAAATCTTTGACATATGCTCTGTTCATCACGTCCGCATTCAGCATATCGCAGTATTTTCGAGGATTTCCAACTTTTGGCTTTTCATTAAATCACATATTCGATGTTTGTTCAATTATCATATAATTGAACCGCCTGGTGTTTATTTGTTTTCCACCCAATATTGGTTTTCTGAAAAAATGTGTTCTGCTCTAGTTACGTAACGATTTTCTAATACTGAATTATTTAGGATGCCTTTACGTTGATATTTTCGACGCAATTGTTCAATATTTGCAATGCCAATTTATCTATGTTTCCCGGTAATTTAATTTTGATGCAATTTATTGAGTTTTAAAATCTTATCTTTGCTTGTCAACTATACTTAGACATATTTATGTTCTCATGCATTTAATTCCGTGTATTTTATATAGGGTCCTCTTAATTGACATTATGTAGAATGATCGATTTACTCTTATAATTTCTGGAATTATTTGACTTTCTTAGAGTTAAAGTTGCTTATGTTTATCCTACGACCCCTTATGACTTAATCTACCCTACCCTATTATCATAGCATTATGTATTAGAGGTACAACATGCAGAAATCGCATGACAATTGCCGTAATACAAGGATTCAGTAATTAGCTCTACCTTAACTTAACTATCTAGATCAATAAAAGTAAGCTACTTCTGGTGCTAATTATTGCTCTTTTTGTAATGTAACAATCTGCACAATATTACTATGCCCTCTGTACCTTTTACCCGTCGAACTGACAAGTAATAAGCGTAAGCAAAATACCTTCCGGCTTAAATATTCTTAATTAAGTTTGCAAAGACTAGCATTATGTTGAACCCTGCAATGTAGATTAATTTGAAGCTTTATGTACATGTAAATGGGAAATGGCATAATTAATTATTTGCAAGAGAAACATATTTCAGTGTAGGTTTACGTCTATTAGTGTCGCAACAGTGTCCTTTTTAGAAGTAGGAAAATTAAATTGGCTACTTTAATCTGGTATATTCAACCACTAACAGCTTTAAAAATCCTGAACGAGACAAGTGCTAGGATACAGTAGGTTGAAGGCTTGAAGATAGAAAAGCACTGTAACGAGTCCGTTGTTAATATCTGTATAAGAAACAATTTCCAGCGCCCTGCCGACTCTGTCGAGTAATCGTCCGAAGCTATACTGTATAAGTAAAATTAACCATTGTAAGATATAATTAATGACCCAATAATTCTGACCCTACTCTTAATCTCGAAGCTAACTGGGATAATCTTAATTGTACATGAATAACCCCATTTAAAATTCTCCTTTTGATTATGTAACAAAATACCAAAAGTTTTGTTTCTAAAAAATATTGAAAGATGATCACTTTCAATTACAGCAGAGATTTCACAAACTGTACAACTAAAAATTCTATAAGTATGCCTAAATAAAATAAATTTCTCTTTATATGTTGTAACATGTTTAATTTGATCAATATTTATTTGCATTGAATTACGAGGATAATGTGCTAAGCGTGCCTTATTCTTTATTAAGATTCCATATAGTACATAACTGAACGCTTCGTTTTAATAATCTTCTTATAGTAAAATATCTGTGTCACATAAAGCTATTTTGGCGAGCACCTCTATGCAATCCTGCTTCTATCGTATTTCCCCACTTCTAACGTCGCTATCGTTCGTTTCTCGCCTTGTCAAGTTAGTTGCTCCCTAGCAACCAATTTATCAAGATGTATTTGTAGTCTTAAATAGTCAGATTGGCATAAATAATAAAGATAAATCGTAAAAAACTTCTATTTATTTCAAAGCCACCATAATAATAATTCATAATAATCATGATACCCTCTCATAAAATTAACATCACTAAAATGTATTCAGTAGTACCACCTGCCAGGGTTGCCGGTTGTACAAAAAGAAATAAAAGTTGACTACAACTCGTCCATCCTGACTGGCGATCGTCCTCGATCGGAAAACTATGTAAACTCTACTATAATAATAACATCTCATTAACTAACTTCATCATTATTAATATAGAACTTAAATAAATGAATTCAAAACAAAAAAAATTAATGTCAATTAAAAGGACATGTTTAAGAGAGGTTTTGTAAAATAAAAATTACTCATTGCTGTATGCCTTCATCCTAGAAACATCCACTACACCATCATATGGTATTCTACTATTTTGGAAACCGATTATGTCATTAATTATGTATCGATCATTCGGTAAAATACGCGTTACTTCATAAGGCCCTTTGTATTTGGGGATTAACTTTTACTGACCCCAGGGGTATTATCAAAGTTTGAGATCAACACATATTGACCCACTTTGTATTTAGAAGGAACTTTATGTCGTTGATCGTAGTACTGTTTATTTTGTAGCTGACAGCGTTCAATTTTTTCGGCAGCTTGTTGCCTTATCTCTACCAAATCTCTTTCGTCTTGAGGATTTAAATTTTCTAAGGCTTCTCTTACTTTATCCTCAATTACACCTAATTGGTTTCTACCAAATAATAACATTGATGGGGTTTCGCCAGTTGATCGATTAATTGAGTTGTTTATGCAAAATTCAACTTTCTGCAATGCTGATGCCCAATCAATATGTTTCTCATCAGTGATCTTTGCTAGTAACGGGGTTAACAACCTATTTAAACGCTCAATCTGTCCGTTTGCCCAAGGTGCGCCAGTTGCAATCATAACGTGCTTAACATCATGTTTTTGAACAAAATCATAAAACTCGTTGGAAGAAAAACAGGATCCCTATCAGAAATTATTGCCTTCGAGTACTGTAATTTGCAAAGTAATATTCTAAATGTTTAATTACTTCTTTGTGTCCGTACTGCGACAAGAGTAAAATTTTATGAATTTTGTAAAACCGTCGATAATTTCGAAAATATATTGTTGTTTGTAGCGAGTGCGATAAAGAGGTCCATAATGATCCACATGGATAACCTCAAATGGTACATTTCCTTTCGGAATGTTATTTAAAAGCCTTCCGTTTTTCCAGACTTGGAATTATATTCAATGCACTTTAAGCAATTATTTAAATGATCCCGAATTTTTTCTGATTTTTGGAAACCAATAAGTTCTAGAAATGAGTTCTAATGTTTTCAAACCCAAAATGACCCATATCGTTATGGTACATATAAATTATGTTATATTCCATAGCCTTTGGAACATAAAATAAAATATCATCTTTCATTTTCCGATACACCAAACCATTTTTTAGCTCAAAGAATGGGTGTTCAGACTCCTCTAGTCGCTGCCTTAAATTAGTTATAACTTCATCAGTAGACTGTCTTAAAGCTAATGTTTGCTCCATAGTATTTCCCTCCAAAGTTAAAATGTGATTAATTCTGCTCAAGGCATCAACGTGTTGCATACGTGTATTAGGTCGATGTTCAATAATGTAGTCATAATTCTCTAAGTACAAACACCATCTCATAATTCGCGGAACTATGTCTTTTTTAGACAAAGTCATCCTAAAACTATCACAATCAGTGACTATTTTGAAGTGTATCCCGTGTAAATATATATGGAAACGTTTAAGCGCATATACCACAGACAAACACTCTAGTTCATAACTATGGTATTTCGATTCACTCTCAGTAGTGCGCTTACTGAAATAAAATATCGGGTGACATTTTTTATCAGATTGTTTTTGCATTAAGACTGATCCAAAACCGTGAGAACTAGCATCACAATGCAACTCTGTCTCACTTGCTGGATTATAAATAGTTAATAATGGTCCTGAAACAAGCTTGCCCTTCAACAGGTCAAAAGATTCAACATGTTCTGATACAAATCTAAATTCTACTCCCTTTTTTAATAGGTCATACAATGGTTTTGCTATTATTGAAAAGTCTTTAATAAAACGCCGAAAATAACTAGCTAAACCTAAAAGCTGTGAAGTTCCTTAACATTTAGAGGAACTGGATAATTCCTATGGCCTCAGTGTTCTGATTGTTCGCCTAATTCCTTTCTCATTTATACAATAGCCTAAAAATTTACTTGGTCTCAAGGAATGAACATTTATCTAAACGCAACTCAAGAAGATTCTCCGAAATTAAACTCAAAACCTGTTTTAATATGGATAAATTATCATATAATGTCTTGGTAGGTATAAGGATGTCATCGACATAGATTAAAATTTTACTTTCACGTATTAGTTCTTTAAAGATTTTGTTCACAAATCGCGAAAAGTTGCTGGACTCGAACTTAAACCAAACGGCATTTTGCAAAATTCATATTGCCCGATGGAGTTATGAAAGATGTATATTGCCTGGATTCTTCACTTAACGTAACATGATAAAATGCATTTTTGAGATCTAACCTGGTGAAGTATTTCATATCTTTTAGACGGTCTAGATGATCGTCTATTAACGGTAAAGGAAACTTATCCCGAATTAAAGATTTATTTAAAACACGATAGTCAACACATAATCTGTAATCTCCAGTTTTCTTTTCACAAGTACTATCGGAGAACAGAACGCCGAATCGCTTTCACGAATAATACCCTTCAGCAGCAAATCATTTAAAATTACATCTAATGATTGTTTTTCTGCAAACGATAACCACCTAGGTCGAGTAGAAAATGGTTTTAGATCATTAAATAACAAATGCATCTGAAATTCAGTTTTGGGTACTGAAGGTCGTTCAGCATTTTCATAAAGCTCAAAAAAAATATTTTGCAGGTCTAAGGAAACTTTTGGTGTAATTTCATCACCAACTTTTAATCTCAAATTTAAAGAATGCGATTCATTGTCATCCACATAATTAATGTTCATAATTTGGTTTGATTCTTGAATACGATTCAAATAATCCAAAGATGGTTTGATTTGAACTTGACCACTCTCAAACAACACCTTAACATTACAATCATTAATAAAATTTCTGCCTAACAGACAATCATGTGGGATTGCCTCATCAGGTACTACATAAAAATTAAGACTAGTTGTTACGTTAGTAGTGACCACTTTAAGTTTAACTAATCCCAAAAGTGTTAGTTTAGTCTTGTTAATACCCTCAAAGTTATCTAAACAGTCAATACCATCAAAGTTAATGTTTCTAACTAATTTATAACGAATAATCGAAATAGGACTTCCTGAATCTAATATTGAATTCAAACATAGTTTAAAATCATTACCTTTTCTAGATAAACAGGTACAAAATACGGCTGTGATTCTACCTTATTTAGCAATAAAGTCTTCTGTGAATACCCGTCATCATAAGGAGCCTGACTTGTTTTACTACTTGCAGCTGGGCTTGAAGTCCCACGTCTACTCCCATCATAATTGGATGAGCCTCTCCTTTGACAATTGTTAACCATATGCTCTGTACTACCGCAACCATAACAAGAACCTTTTACACGCTTTGGTTCTTGACATTCTGAAAGCAAATGTCCCGGTTTGTTGCAATTATAACACCGAATACTAGGACTGCTGTTATTAAACTTGCGAGACTGGAAACTAGGATTTTCTTTCTTACTAAAAGTTTGAACTTTCACTCTATTTTTGTCTTCAGTCATAAATTTACTATGACGGACTTTGTTGATTCGCTCGTAATTGACAATATCCTTAAAAAAGGTCATCTTCATCTACATGATATTTGGATAGAATAAACGATGCTACTTCATCAAAAATTAAACCAATAGCTACTTGTTCTTTTATTTCGCGAAACTCGAGCTTTAACATCCTGCACAAACGAACTTTGTCGTGAAAATAGGTACTTAAATTTTCATTAGATTGCTGTTTGCGACGCTGCATTTTTATCCATAGATCTGTTTTGTTTTCTTCAAACACAAAAGTTTTTGTGAACGCTACTTCAAAGGATTCCCAGTTTGTGATTTCACTTGAACGTCCATGTAACCATTGTTTTGCCGCACCAAATAAATGGCTTTGTGCGGTTTGGAAAATAAAGGCATCAGGCCACGAATGTAAAGTGGCTGTTCTTTTTTAAGTTTTGCAGCCAACTACCTGCACGTTCCAAATCACTTTCGCCCTCAAAACTTTCAATAGTCTTCGTTAAGTCGGGCATAATATTGAAGTTTTGCATTTCAGTATTTGCATTAGATGTACCTAAGTTTGAACTAACATTTTGCAGTTGATTTGCTTGGATTATATCGACCATCTGAGCATTCTGTTTGATAAGCATTGAAACACTTTCCATTAATGTGGCGAGCTCATGGGACGTATTATTGCTTCCTTTTGCACGGCCATCACGATCCGTGTTGACTTTCTGACTAGTTTGAGAACTCTCTTCATTAGTGCTCATAGCTCTTTTACAAACGATTCGAATTCTTCTGGATTAATTCCATCCATTTCCGAAATGAAATACAACGTGGTTTTAGGTTATGTTTACTATTTCTAACTTAATTCAAAAAATACATACACCAAAATCAGTAAACACCCGTTTATCAACCCCACACCTGGGATTGTAGTCTTAAATAGTCAGATTGGCATAAATAATAAAGATAAATCGTAAAAAACTTCTATTTATTTCAAAGCCACCATAATAATAATTCATAATAATCATGATACCCTCTCATAAAATTAACATCACTAAAATGTATTCAGTAGTACCACCTGCCAGGGTTGCCGGTTGTACAAAAAGAAATAAAAGTTGACTACATATTCTAGGCTAGAGGCATGCGACCTTCGGTTGAATTATTTGTGTGAGTGGTTCAGGTCATGCTAGACCTGGAACAATTTCAGTAACTTCTACTAAAGCGCGCCTACGAAAAACGATAGAGAAGGACAAGTGAAGATTTTGGTTTTGATTGCTGTCGTCCCAAGTTTGAAATGGCTTGTAGTATTGTTTGGAGCTTATGAAATTTCTGTTCGGATTTGTCTTGGAGAAACAGAGGCAGTTTGGTTCGTTATTACATTTAAGAAATTTTTGCATGTGTTAAGAATGTCGTTAGCCTTTGCTAAACAGACGATCATATAAAAAGCATGAAAGTTGTTATCATGTTTACAAACATATGATCGGTGTCATTTTCAATTATTGTTGAACTGGTTTTACAAGCCGTAGAAAGAAATTTTGTCAGGTTAGGTTTATATAATTGTAAGCTTTGTTCCATTTGAACTTCAGATAAATTTCAAGGTATATTTTCGACGTCATACTTTTTTGTGATGTAGCACATTTGACAGATGTTGCCGTGAAAGCAGATGTTTCGTGCAGCTTTCATAAAATTCAAATTAAACATTCTTTAATCTTGAGATTAGCTTTTATTTACAGATAAATTATAAAAACTAGGTATGTAAATTTAAATACACGCTGCGTACTAATTATTAATTTCTAATCTACCTGATAAGATCTGCCCAGGATAAAAATGATACAATGCATTGTGGTTATAAATTATTTTGATCAAATATTTAAAACAAGCTTATATTTAGAGAGCAGTCTTTTGCTTTAAAAAAACAAAATTTTGATTTTATTATAAACTTTATTGTTGAGAATTTTTTTTACCTGTTAAAAAGGTGTTGATTTTTTTAAAAGAAAGTTTTTTACTTCAGTAAACAATTAGTTAAACTTTGAGTCTTTTATTTTGGTCAAATGAGATCAAATCTGATAACATAAAGGTAGAATTTTTGAGTAATAATTTAGTGCCAATATCATATTGGATATACATTTTTTTTATTTTTGATACTTTTATAGGACACAAATGGTGTTCTACATTTTTATTTATTTAATCTTTGTAATTTCTTACAGGAGCTGCATCTTATTTTTATAAGACAGGTTTTTGTTAACGAAGGCGATCGTTTTATCTTTGGGTTTCCACGTCCACCCTTAGAATTGTGCTTTGCTCTTATCGTGATTATCTCAGGACTTGGTGGCGCCTATTTAACTTCGTTTAGCTTTGGTTTGCAAACAAAATTCGACTCCCCACTTCTTATTGCTCTACCCAGGAATAGACCCCTAGCTATGTCGGAAGATTTTTGTGCACTGGCGCCCATTTAGAAAATTAAGTTTCACTAGCGCCCATTAACAAAAAAAAAAGAAACTACAAAAGTCGTATCACTGACATCCAACGTGGGGCGTATAAAAAAAAAATTAGTATTAATGTTTTAACTAATACATACCTGGTATGTACGAATGCATAATTGTCGTTTACTGCATTTGACATCATGAGATAGAATATTATTCATTAACCCAAATATTTGTTCAACTCTTTGATCTTGGCGTAAATCTTCACCAAATTTAATTAAATATGGATATTCTTTAGCATCGTTTCCCAATATCGTTACTTGAATGGGAGCTCTAAGAGACTGTTGCAGATATACCTAAAAATATTTTTGCGTTAATATAAAGTAAGCCTAATTTATCTCTTGCTACAAATAACACAGTAAGCATACACAGATATTTTTTCAGAACTTTACAAATGTTTACTAATTTAGTATTTTTGTGGAATTTAATCAATACAACAGTAGTAGAACTGCAAAATAATTTAAGTTCAAATTCAATAAACAGGTAAAGCAGGAAAAGTGCTACAGGTGCTGGGTCGGCGTATCGAAATTTCGATATGACCCCCGTATCGCCCACCCCCGATACAGCGAAAAATAAATATCGATATATCGATACTCGATATGTATCGATACGTATCGATATTCGATATAGAATATGTATCGATATTCGATATGCAAAATTCCGTATCGCCCACCCTATATATATATATATATATATATATATATATATATATATATATATATATATATATATATATATATACTTATGTCACAAATATTAAACTTGAAGCTTTAATTATTTTGGTAACAAACAATCTTAAGTGAAAGATCGAATTGTCAGTAAATACATTATTTTAAAACGATCTTGTGATTTTATTCCCAAAGAAAGAGTAGATAAATTATCGATCCATATCGATTCGCATCGATACGTATCGCTACGCCTTGATATGTATACTTAATCTACACATCTAAACGTTCTGATACGAATCGCTATATATATATATATATATATATATATATATATATATATATATATATCCCGCTATTATTAGCGCCTCCCTACATTTACCAACTACATTTGATTTAGGCTCCAAGTGACATTTAGGCTCCATATACGGAGCCCAAAAGGAATCCTTTATAAAACTTTCTAGCGGTGCTTTAGAGACATCTAACCTTAGACTATAGAAAGTTTCTATATGGCCCAGTTTATTCAAAACACAAACATATAGTTTGTATCCAAGCTAACGGTTTGAGGAGATGATAAAGAAAAATCAACAGGATGTCTTAATAATAGCATTGTAAACGATTTTGTATATTTTAGTTCCATGGAATTCGCTAGTACGTGTATATCAATATACAAATCCTTTCATTTCATAATCTTTTCGAGCTCTGTATAACTGGCAACGCTGTTGATATAATTCAACCTGTAAATGAGCAAGCGTTTACCAAATAATAATTAAATACGTACTTTGCTGTTATACATTTATTCGTCGTTCCTTGAAGTTATAAAAATAAAAGTGCTGTGTATGTGTTCTTTTAAAATGTATAAGGCATGGGTAAGAAAAGTATTGGAACAAGCATTAAAATGGTAAGTTTCTTTTTACTCTATTTATTAATTAATATTAATATTGTTAGTAGTATTTATAGCAAATGATGGTAAGTGAAAATTGCATAACTACAGCCATCCTTTATGTAGCGTTATTTACGTTCTATAGGTAACACCTTCTATGATTTAAGAAGTAAAAATTTCTGTTTAGTAATGTCTTGTGCCTCACTAAACAAATTACTTAAATTGCCATAAATACTGCAAAATCCTTTTCACGTATATTTGTAAGATGTAGTTAAATTTGCGCCAATAAATTATTAAGATTAAAAACTGTTTGTAAATAAACCGCCAACGAAAACAATATATAACATCAATCTCATTTATAAAAACTTTGTGTTCCCAGAAAAATTAAAACTTTAAAATTTTTAAATTATTTGTGCCGATTTATTATTTTAGGGAACCCTAAAATTGTTTGAGGCACGATAAATCGTACTAAATTATAGGAAGGAAATTATGTATATTAAGTTAAAAGCATTCATTATTAAAAACTTTGCTAATTATTGGTTATAAAATTATGGGATATTGTATTTTGAACTTTGTGCTTTAATAAAGGTATGTATGTCTTAAAAGCATTGATCAGTATAATTGTTGCAGTAATAACTCATTGGAAACTTGAACCGTTTGAACTTTAAGCAGTAACTTTGTTAATAACAATGCTAAAATGCGATTCGTACCAAAGTTAAATTAATTTTATATAAATAAAGATATCCTTACAAATCACAGTATATCTGTCATTGTATGAATAATAGTAAAATTAATATTTTTTTATAAAAATTACATAAATCAGAGTTTATGATGTGAAGATTATCTTTTGGGTACTGCAGCGACTGTTTAATTTTTTTTAAATTTATTTACAAGCAAACAGATACGGCTACAGGCTGCATGTAAAGAAATGCAATGACACATCTAGATAAATCAAATTAAATGTATCGTATAATAACTAAGAATAATGATTCTAAAACCACAACAGCAGCAGAACAATCTCATATTACATATGATTATTGGATATTTATACCGACTCTTTGTTTTAGTTAATATCAAGATTGTGCATAGGATATGCAGAACACTATCAGTTTTACCATCATATACAGTATGTTTCTAAATTCATGCGAAAAATTCAGGAGATTCCTTGTTGTAAATAATGAGGGTGGTTCCTATAAACAATTTTCAGCCAAACCCTTAAATGTACATAAGTAATATTGGGTTTTCATTTTTGTCTTAAATCGGAGTTAATGTAAAAACTTGTAATGGTGGAGATTTCATAGTCTTAAAGAGGTATTTATGGGAAGTTTTTTAAAATTATCATTATGTTATAGAGGGTAAAATTAACAACCCTTTCCTATTTATGTCGGGACATTTTATGGGTTAAATTTTACAAAATAAAAATATTGCTCAAATTTCTGGATTCCTCAACTTTTTATTTGTTCTTTTCATGGAATTAATGGTTTTGAACAACAAAATTAATTACGTGTTGAATATATTTGACCATAAATCAGACAAAGTAGAAATTTGTAAATTATGGCTATAGGTGTTCACTTTCAACATTTATTATAAATTATGTTATGCTCTTTACATCTTCATCTTCTTGCATTCTCATTTATCTTATTTCACTTTATAAACAATTTAAAAACATAAGGGTTGTGAATAATGATATCTTATAAGAAATAGGCTGAAGTATTTTTTTATAGGAAAGACCCGTCATAATTTGCAACGAGGAATCTCTTGAATTTTTCGCATGAATTTAGAAACACCCCATATGTGTGTAGAAGAAATAACTCCTGATATATGTAGATGAACTAAACATCAATAAAAGTATACATTAATAATTTGCCTTTTCGAAACCACTTACTGTAACTAAATGTAACAGGTCGCAAGAATTACATTAGTGGCCATTGATTTGGCCACCATGGTATTAACAATGTGTCTATTAACCTGGCATATGCTTGTCAGGTATGCCTACTCAAAGAAGTCAGTACTGCCTAAAGATAAATTGCCAATAAAGTTAAATTTAAATCCAAAAGAAATTAATATCATTTCTTAGAATACAGGTGAAATAGTTAATTAATCATGTAAAACTTAGAACTATACAATTAAGAAAGAAAACTCAAATATAAACGTAGCATATTTATATATATACTAGAAGCATCTTTGTGGGCAGTTTATTTTTTCTAGCTCTTGCATTTCTATTGCGAAATATAATATAAACAATTTTGGCAAGGTAATGAGAACTCTAAATCTTACTAAATAATTTTATAGTTTAAATAGTAATTGTGTACAATGTTCCATCGGTGCAAGTTCTTTCTTGTATTATATCTACTTCTTAACATGCAAATTTTGTTTTTCTGTGTAGTGATAAATACCTTTTACCTTCCAGGAAGGTTATCCGTACACCAAAATAACACAAATTGAAACAGTTTCTATATATTTACTTTGTCAGTTTTCTAAACCTACAGGATATCAACAAGTGATGAAGAGTACTTATTTGTTTTAGCATAATGTACAACATAAATCGTTCACCGAGAACTGGTTTTGTAATAGGGCTTCATCACCACTGTTTACAAATAATTTGTATAAAACTATGCACAAAGACACAAATGTTTCCCCAAGCTTAGATAACTCAAAAGATATAATTTGGTCCGCAAAAGGAGAACCGCAAGAGATGGATTTATGCAGATGGTGATATCAATCAATCTTCTTCCTTAGAAGTAATGAACAAAATTGTTTGAATATATTAATAATGATTTTGTGTTTTAGTTGAAGAAACATTAAATTGCAAATCCAAGCATTTCATCAAATAATTCAGATTGTAATCCTACTTACATTCCAGAGACAAGTGAAGGCAAATACAAGGTAATCTATCATATTTGCTACAATTTAAACTTTAGTAGCTGATTTTGATACTAGCTTTGTATCTTTAATTAGTGTATTCACTAACAACGTTGTGTAATAACTTTCCTGATTTGAATTTTCAAAACGTAAATAGTTGCCGTGAATAATTGCCTTTAGTTGGTGTTACTTTTGTTCACTTGTACATCTGTGGTTAGCGAATTTTTAACTTGTTACTATTATGTGTGGATTTTACTAAGTATAACACTGTGTATCAATATTTGAAAATTAACTAATAACAGAATATGCTAGAATTAATAACCATTCAATAATACTATAGTTTTGAGCATGATGATTAGTATAGAATGTAAAGTGGTTATTTTAAACATGCGGTTTTTATTAAGCATCGATTTTATATAGTTTATGATGTTTTGTAGGAATCATCTGATGAGCCTACTTCTACATTGTCACAGGAACACAGTGGTTATGTAGCCATAAACACTGCATATCAGGTACAGCACGTAGAGTTTGCTTAGTTTTGTTCTAAGATACTAATGCTAAATTTTATTTAGGTTGATTTACCAGAAAGCAACTGGTCTATGGAAATTCCAACAATATCTCCAATAATTTATTTTGAAGTTGAAAATCCAGATATTCCAGAAACAACTCAAAATTTAAGTGCTGGAACAATTAAATCAAATCCGCCTGCCAAAAGCAAAGAAATTTTTGTTATTTTTGTGAAACTTATGTTTTAAATTTTGAAAGACATTACATACGAAATAAAAGTTTACTAGAAATTTTAAAATTTATTATTAGGGTAAGCAAAGATGCAATGAATAACTAAGTGTTAGATCACACAATTTTGCAAGTTTGCACGTATGTGTGTGTTTCACATATTCGACATTGATGTAAGTATTTATATGTGCTGCTGTGGCATGAAGATGCAAGAATTGTGTTCTTTGTCTCTGTAGACTTGCATTAGCTCTAAATTCTCCAACTATTTATATAACGAAACCACGAAACTTTCCACATGTTACCTTTTCAAGTTAAATGTATGTTCATAAAATATATCTATTGTAAATTTCAATTAAGATGATCATTTTAGCTCTCTTCTAATTAAAATAATTGGAAGGCTGTTATGATAAATTTTTGTTCATTTTTTTCTTGTGTAAAATCATCAAACATTTAAGCTGCAATATGGTGAAAACCAATTACTGGTTGTGTTATCATAAATAAATTGACTTTTAATGTTTCACCTTAAGTTACAATTGGACACCGTTTACGATATGAACAAGTTTATATAGTCAAAAGGCAAATTTCTGTTGAAGATATATTTAAATACAAAATGTAACAAGTTTAAAAAATGTTGAGGAACTGATAGTAATTTAATCATGTAAAGCGATATAATTAAGACATTAAATTAAAATATAAACAGTATGATAAACATCTATATATGAACAGCACATGTGAACAACCTATTTCTGTAGCTTGTGTATTTCTAAGGAAAATATAACATTAACACTTCAGCTATAAATCTCACTATATAATTATGCCATAGTTGCAAATTCTTTCCCATTTCATTTCTACTTTTAACTAAAATCAAAATATATTGTTTCGATGATGTTCCAGTTTGAATGATTTGATTATGTAGTCTTTGTGTATTAATACGTTGATAATGCAAGGCTGTGCTGTTTATATAGTTTTACAGATCCAAAATGCAATAAGTGGAAATAAATTTTGAAGGTCTTAAATATAAGCGAAAATGCAGAAATCCATCTATGATTTGAAATGGCTCGGTTATGTTGCTGCTTGGTAAAAGTTCAACCACGGATCGATCTGCATCGTATAACCGAACACGCGTTATGTTGACATTTTACTTGCTTTAAACAAAAGTTCAAAATTGTTGAAATTGCAAAAGTGATACATGCAAATATACCTGCTTATTAGAGAACTGATTAATTGTAAATAGAAAATTTTTGTATTTTATAACTGAGTTCATATGCTTACAATTTCAGCTTTTTTTCATTATCAGAAAATTCTGGCAAGTAAGAATAGCCCATGTTTATGAATAAAGTTTGTTCATATTTAAAGTTACGACGTTTAAAATTTAATAAACCGTTATTCATTTGTAGGTTATGTTTTAGGATTGCTCTGCATTGATTGACCTTTCAAGTCAGATAAAGAAGGAGCAGCTCTCGTTTGCCCATCTTAGAGCAATCTAGTAAATTGAACACATTAATCTAGTTGCTCTTTAACCGAGCGCTGTCAAAAATGTACCTGCTCTAGAGCAGTAAATCGAAAACTATTATTTCCACAAATTTCTATTTAATTGCTCGTGAAGGAATGTAGATAGTGAAACTCTATTCCAGATTGTTGAAACTAAATTTCAAGGCACGAAACTGCGATTAAACTTGGTTTGAGTTTCTGATACAAAGCTGCAGCATGTAATAGAGGTCTTAGATTTTTAAAGTCAGCTGTGTACTATTACATAGGAGTTTCGACCTTTGCATGATCTTCCTTAATGTGATAGATCATACCTTAAATTTTTAAATGATAATGTACGTCATTTGAATGCTATTCAAATACTGATTTCAAAATGTATCGCACTTTGATTCCAAAATTTACAGATTCTGTGTGATTCAATAAAGAGTGAATATGTTCCGACCATCAAATTTGCCAAAGCAACATATCTTCAGTCATTAATTTAGTTTGAATAATTTAAAATTTAATAAAGTAACAGTTAGTCTGATTATTTTTACTCATTTTGAAACTAAAGCCATTTTCCAACAAAATACTTCAATAAAATTTAAATATCATTAAGGGTTTACATGGTTCATATTAAAACTTTTCACTGTATATCTTTAGAATTTGGAACTGAAGTGTGATACATTTCGAAATCAGTATTTTAATAGCGTTCAAATAATGTACGCTCTCATTTAAAATGAAAAGGTGCGACTATCACTTGAAGTGGGATTTTGCTAGGGTCGGAACTTTTATGCAACAGCATGCTATGATAATTTTAAAATCTGAGTGTCCAAGCATTTTGTTTAATTTTCTAAAAGAGGCTGGTGGGCACTTATTCCAACGCACTATATAAAGTCTAAAAGTATGCATTTATTAGAATACTTCAATATGCATAGGTACTATTTGGACATCTGTCTGAGCATGTTCGGAGTTTCTTATATGTTAACCTTTCTGATTGCTAAATATGGAAAAGGCTTAAAGATAATTTCTTTTGTCCCATAAGTTATACATTGTATTTGTAATATTTTTCGAAAATATTAGCAATTTCTTGTGAGACTGTATTTTAGTATACTACATTGTTGATAGTTCCTGTAATTTGAATTCATCACATATTATTGCATTCTGTTAAACATGCCCATCCTCTGTCTCCAAATGGGATCAAATTGGTAGTTGAAATTCTTCTTAATGATACAAATATCTCCCACAGTAAAATTTATTAAAATGACTAAATTTTTACGTGATAGGTTATCACATTGTCTGTTGTTCCAAAATTGAAAGAACACTAAACATTAAAAAACCTTTTTAAATGACGACAATTAGCTAATAGTTTCGTCTAAAAAATGAGCTAAAAGGAACTCTTGGCCATCTTCAGGTTAAATATACCTATTACGTAAACAAACTAGTTTAAATTATTCAAAAAACAATGTGGGAATGATCAACGATTAACCTGAAATTGATAATACGTGGTTTCCAGTAGCATATGACTAAGGCACAAATCTGGAACATCGCAACAATTATTGTAATAATTACATTTTCTTCAATTGACTAGCCGCGTTTATAAGGTTAAATTTGCGGGTTGGGGTGAGGGGAATGTGTTAAGATTATTTCTCAAGTTTAGAGTATAGTTTTAAATTTGTTTTATTGTTTATTAACATGCTTCGTTTCAAAAGCTAGATGCAGTTTAATGGCGACTAAACTGCTTGGAACTATTAAATCATTTTATCTATGCAAGACAAGTGGTGTAATTTGGAGGTCTTCCCTTTGGTTGTACGAGTGAAATAATCAATTATGATTAATATTAAATGACTTAACACTATTAAATAAAATGATAGATGAACCAAAGTAGTTAATCATTTTCAATATTAGATTATGGATTGTTTTGTATTTGTATTTTTAACTAAGTACCATACGCTAAACATAAAATGTTAGTGTCAACCTTTAAAAGAATTCTCAAAAGTTATGTAATAGAGGAGTTAGATACCATTTCGACCCATTAAAGCTTTTGCATGCAATAGCAATTATCACCTGAGAAACTATTACAGGCGTTAGAGCCACAACAATGTTTCTGTGATCTTTCATTTAGAAATGTATAATAAATAAACAAAACGTCATTTTATTTAGTTTTTATTAAAGACCCATTGAAAAGTCTTTGTCACAACACTTTAAATGCAACTCCGTTAAAGTGTAGAATAACAGTGTTTGTCGTAGCATAAGTACATATTCACAGTTTTAACTTAGTGTGTTTTCTTTTGGAAACAATCACATTCTCGTTTTTTCTTAGATGCGGTGGTTTTACGCCAGGATGATTCCACATGTACATATAAATCTACTGAGACAGCCAGATTTGCTTAAAATAGTCCCTACAAAAACTTAGCATTATAGCAAAGAAAGTGACAATAAACACAACTATACCCTTCACTAATGCTGTTAAAATTTCGCCAATACTTTAGGAATGGTTGAAACTTTGGTTCATACATCAGCATAATTTCCTTGGCACTTTTAAATAAAACTCCTAACAAGCATTTTAGAAACAAAATAACAATCCAACTTAACCTAACCTCACACTATGAATGATAATACTTCACTAAAAACATAATTTAACACCTTATTACTTAATGTGCTCAAGTGACCTATTAGATCACAATGAATTATACAAATAGGAAATTTCAAACGGGACAATAATTTACAGCAGTTTTCATCACCAAACCATACCTATACAAAAGTATACAAACAGAACAAGCTAATTTTAGTTATCTACTTCTGATGACCAATCATCTGCGCAACAGCATTGTTTCCAGGTTCTGTATTTTAGTAGCTGGTAAAAATAATGTTAATTATGCCATATATAATGAGTCACAACTTTTAGAAGGTTGCTTTCTAGCACTGGCAACATAGCCGAATTCGATTAATCTTTTAATGAAAGTTAGCATTTAAAAAGGAGTTCAAATTAATAGGCGTGTATAAAATTATATACTCTGGCGGTTTTAAAATAATATCAATATAAAAGGAGTTCTAAACGATTACTAAATGAAAAATATACATAAAAATGAAAATTTTTCAAAGTATATCAAAATTAAAGGCGGCCAAAAGTTTAAAATGATGAATAAATAAGTATACCGCAATTTAATTTTACCTAGCACTATTCTTTCTAGTGGATCCCAAATTAGTAGATTTATGAAAGGAGGCGAAAATGTTAGCGGGATGTATATATATATATATATCTATTCGTACCGCTACGAATCGATACGAATCGATACGTATCGATATATATCGATACGCACCGATACACATCGATACATATCGATATTCGATATATCGATACGTATCGATATAGAATATGTATCGATATTCGGTACGCAAAATCCCGTATCGCCCACCCCTAGTTGTAACACCTTTGCGCTAGGAGAAATAAAAACCAGATGCAAAAAAAAGGAAAATTTTAAATGAATAAATTAATATTGAAGTACCCTATAATTCTGATTTCATGTATAAGTGTTCAGTGAGCATGAAATTGCAATAAATATCTCGTTCCATTAAAATTATAAACTTAAAAACCATCAAAGTATTGTGCTATTTCTGTAGAATACATAATAATTTAAATCACAAAAAGGTAAATCAAATAGCTATTTCAGTCAAGTTTCACAGTGAAATCATTTCATTTAAAGAAAGCTTTAGAATTATGAAGTAAATAACCGTGAACCAATTAATAGGAATGTTTCATATCATAATATACTAAATATAACAGAGCTTTTACTAATTCTAGTTATATAATGTAGTAAAAACTATAGATGCTTTGTAGGTAAGATTCACAAAGATTAGGTTACAGATAAGTAGTTATATTATTCCATACAAAGTGGGAATGTTTGCTGTGTATTTATTCAGACTGATTAAAAAATGCAAGTCATGGACACCTGGTTTTTGCATGGCTTTTGTGTGATGGGATCCTGTGAGTTCACGCCAAAATAATGTGTTTCATTTCATACACTCAATAGGCAGACAAGACAATGACATCCCACCCCTGAACATAAGAAGCAATTACATCTGACGAAATAATGAACGAATTAATGAGTCGCAAGACATGTGCAGGTTAACAATAAAACATTTGTCGTTAAGAATACTCCTGATTACGGAATAATAAACGGGTGTCAACGTGAAGAGCCATGGTTTTCAATATAACCACAACACTAATAGATATTGGAACGGTTTGGTTCCCAGCAAAAACAATTTGGCAATAAGCACTCCATGATCAGTTGATTTACTATTAGCTCCAATGAACTTTTTTTTAGGTTCTTAATGGTGTAACTATAAGTCATACTGTCTTAGAATTAGGTATGGTTTTTGGTGGCATTTATGTATGTGATATGTTAAATGAATTAACCCGTAACATGCCTTTTTCAATTATTGCATAATCAGTTTCTATCTCTTATATTTAATAAATCTAATATTTTTGTATTAAAAGTAAAGTAATTCCTCTTGTTTCTTGAACACGTTGCTGTTTATTTTATACATTAATAGTTATATTGCAGATATAGAATGATTCCAATAGGCATAAATATGTTAAGATACAATCTTGGGGAATTTTTTATCACTATCTAGAAAATGAAGTGAAACTTTTATCGTACCTTGAACTATTTCTGCCGGGAATTATGCAGACACTTTAAAACTGGAGTTTGAAGAAGTAATTGCTTTATTCAAGGTGTGTCACCATGTGTCGATGTAGTGCTCGAGTTTCACGTCCTTTACTTCTTTCGTACCTTTCTCTTAGGGCATTGCAACTACTATCGATCAGCTCCATTTTAGGAGGACTAAACCATTGAAAATCTTGAGATGAGCATGTCATTGAGAACTGAACTGTAAGTGTTATAATTTTAGGTTCTGTAGAAATTTACATTAATTGAACCTTAATATTTAATTAAGTAAGGATCAGAACATGAAATGATTGTTTTATAAATTATTGAAGTACAGCATAGAGTTACTTAAATTTATAAGATTTGGACATTGCAAGTTTAATTGCAACTTGTTGTAATATTTAATTATAAAAGTTACGATTCCTTAAGAATGAACTGATAATGAAATTTTACAATTGTTATTATTTATGTAATTCTTTACAGAAATATCCTTGTCACTGACGTGATCATTAATGCAACTAAATTTAAAATTGCCATGTGATTTGTTCACAGAAATGATGAAATAATGTTAGTATAGGAAAGATTTAGGCGATCTGTGAGTTGAGATTGTTGTTTTATTTGTTGAAACATACGAGTGGCATTTTGTAAGAGAAAATCCTTTTCACCAAGAGAGTAACATGATAAAAATTCTCTCAGATTGCTTGTCATGTTAAAGAGATTCTCACTAGAGAAGATTAGCTGAGATGGTACTCATAAACTTGACTCATTTGCGTAGACCGCAGCACAGAATGTTAGCATAAATTTGCATGGTTCTGGCATGAATCTGGAAGCCCTTTGAGATTATGTTCATGAAAAAATAAGCTAAGCGGGTTAGCAACTGTTAGAAATGCTGTTTTAATTTATATGAAAAAATGTGCTATTGAAGTAGGAATGTGTTGGATACAAAAGAAACAAATGGCCAGGAAGAACTCAATCGATGTTAGGTTAACGGAGAAAGAATATTGGTATTGTAGCTTGAAATTGAACCTAGCTAAATTTTTCATTGCTCAATTTTGTTCTATTTTCTTCCATTTCTTTCTCTAGGGACCCATCCCACATCACTGTAGTTAGTCTGTGCATCCTTATTTGTTACAGGATTCCCTCCCCTTTTGGGCAATTCTAAATTTAATAATTTAACACATTATTCGCTCGCAACAAGGTGAATGACTTAAAAACAGCAAAACCGGTCATTATTTGTTCTCTCTTTAAAAATTGTCAACAAACACAAGTTGTTTGCGATTGCAATTAGAATTAAAATTCTCACTATTATTGTTCCATTCCCTTGCGATAAAATTTGGTCAAGTACTTTATGCAAGTGTACAAGTGTAGCGTAATATAACAATGTTGAATTGGAACGAGTTCGTTAAAGTGTGTGGAAGAATAGGATCCCATACTGGCCACCTGGACCTACACAGTACCAAGTCCTAGCTGCTTAACAAAACTACTGCCCTCACTAGTTACGCACAGTTATGCACCGGTGAGTAACAAAGATTTCTGTTCACCTATTTTACCCACCATTATCAAATGTACCAACCGTTACAGTTCACTTTAAATATTTGGCAAAGTTCTGGTCGCAATCGAAGCTGAATTATTGAATAAAACACCTGACTTTAATTGTGCGTAGAATAAAATATTTACGTGCAATATTAAAATTGATTGATAACCTGTGCATGTTTTCTAGTTATTCACACATTATTAGAAACATTGGTATGAGTACAGATGTGTGGGTATTAACGTTATTTATCTACACACTTGTTTTATCACTTCTAAAGAAACCTTAATTAACACGGTATATTGTAATTTTCATTCGGTGATTAATTGGAATCTTGTTTATTTTGATTAAAATGTCTGAAATGGAATTAAAAGTCTTGTTAGTTAATAGAGAAAAATTATATGCCTGTGTAAATTCTTGTAGATTTGTCAAAAATGTTTTAAACGTTCCAAGCAAAAGTGATAATTTCGAAACTAAATATTCCAAACTAGAAGATACTTATGTTAAATTTGAAAACTGCAAAACGCAATTATGGACGTAACCTCGCACATTTCACCTGATCAAGAAGTTGGTATAAAAGCTCTATTGTCTTTTGAAGATCTATATTTTCAAATCAATGCGGTAAAGAAAAAAGTTTTCTCTACTGTAATATCAATTACGGGACCATTTCGAATTTCTAATAACAGTTTACCAAAAATTAATCTGCCCCGATTTGACAGTTCGTTATGAAACTGGAAAGTTTTTTATGATAGTTATGGATCTTTGATTCGTACTAATCAAAACCTAATTAAAATAGAAAAATGCCGTGTCAAGGCCGGAATTAAGCAAATAAAAGTTTACCATTGATGAAAATAATACACCGCCGCGAACTTTAATACATTATATTACAAGTTTTACACAAAGGAAAACTTTCAATACTTGTGCAAACTACACCTCTATCAAACTAGGAAACAAATCAAAAATCCCAACTTATTTTGTTTCTAATGAACATAGCCACGTGCCACCATCTTTTTATATATCCATATATCCACTCCCATGTATAATTACACAAGTGCAACTGCACTGAAAGCAAAACAAACGCCGGACTAACCAGATTGTAAACAATGGCGGATAATACACGTGATTCAAATATGAGTACAAATTAACAAGAATCTAATGTTCACAAAAATAAACTATGATATTGTTTACGAAACCTTTCTTACGAAATACGATAATAAAACAATAACTGGAGATTTACTAGATAGTATAATTGCATCTAAGCAGTTTCATACAGAAAATCTAATCAATTTTACGCAGTTTATTAAAACATTTTATGGTGCAGTAGTGTCATTAACGGCCTTGCAAATATGCTATCTTGATGATTTTATTCTGTTTCAATTGGCTTTCAGAATTCTTCCAAATGACACTATCAAACAATTTGAAATGTCTAATGTAGGAGTGGAAATTCCTATATTCGACCAATTAGTTAAGTCTACACAAAATCAAATTCAGATTTTTTGAGTTGTCAAAATTACCAAATACAACTCAATATGTTAAACCTTCATAAACAATAAAAGATAACGCATTTTAATGCCAAACTCTAATTTGCAGTGTTTGTTTGTTATTATGTCTTATTGGAAACCGTGCCTTGCTGCAAAAATATGCATACGATTTACAGGTGCCCGAAGTTTTGTCTTTGTCTCTTACTGATACAAAAGCCAAAGTTCAGACTTGTAATCTGTGTTTCAATTGCTTGAAAGCGGACCACAGTGTATATAATAGTAAATAAAAAACCAGTTGTATTCATTATGATCATAAGCATAATTCAATGCTTCCTACATTCGATTTGGATAGTGCAAATAATGTCAATTCCAAATCTAGTATTATGGCTCAGGCGTCTATTGCTTATGATTGCGAAAATACTGCTACTTAATAACCTACTGTCTTGACCCATGTGTCATCTTGTGTTTCGGTACCATCACACAATCAAATTGTTCTTTAAGGAACCGCTATTGTTCACATAAAGGATGCCGCCAATATCTTTCAACCAGTTAAGAGTTTTGATTGACTCGTGTGCTCAAACTTCATTTTTAACTGTGTCTTGCCTGCAAAAACTTGGACTACAGACTCAAAAATGCAACTTTACTATTGCATGCAAGGACGAAAAATGCATATTAAATGCTAAAGGTGTTACATGTCAAAAATTGGCAATGTACATTTTTGGATTTAGATTTAATTTGTAAATAAATTCCCGCGGATATTTTTAAATGAAAATGTCAACTTCTGTTGTCCCTGACAATCGTGTCTGCGCAAAAGGATGCGTTGTGTGCATGTGATGCTAAAAGACGTCATTAAGCCACGAGGCCTGAAGCCAAGAACATCTACCTGTGGTGTGTGTGTGTGTGTGTGTGTTCTCTTTTTAGGGGTGTAGGTTCCTTACCTTGCCTTATCGTACCTCTACCTTCATTCCTCTATGAGCATAGAAGACACAGGAAGAACGGATTGGTAGTTTAAAACTCAGCAATGGTGTAACCTAACCCACCTAACCCACAAAACATGATGGACCCTGACATTTAGCTACGAAATACCATCCAAATGAGTAATCTGTTTTACTTATATTGTGTATGTAAATTGACAAAGCGGTTGCATCAACTTTAAACTATGGCCGGTATAAGTTACAATTGGCAGGAATTCTATCGCGAGTATAACATTTGCGCAGTATAACTGTTGCCCGACTGTAACAAAGGTACATCTGATTGTTTAATTAAACGTTACAGTAGGGAGAAACCTCTTTTCAATTTAAAAACTGTATTAGTGCTCAGTATTACTGTCGAAATGCCCTCCGTAGAGATGTCAACTAATATTGCAAACCAGATCAAGTACTTATATTTGGCAGACCGTTATTCGCTACCCAGGTATATCCAGATCCGTTTAACCGTGAGAGGTTACATCCCAGTGCTGATTCTCCATGGGCACTTAATAGTTTTTTTGGTTGGGTTATTACAGGTAGGGCTAATGTACGTTGTACCTCCTATCAATATTCAAACTGTTATTTACATCTCTTATAGACTCGTTAGAAGGGTCTTTACAAAAATTTTGGGAATTTGAAAATATTCCTGATCGTAAAATTATAAATCTAGATGAAGATACATGCTAACAAGTGTGTAAAGGGTTTTATACTCGTATGAAAGAAGGTGCATTTGTATATCTCTTGTCTTTCAAAACAAAGAATTATCAATTTGGAAATACTTATGATCTAGCACTTAACCGTTTATATAATTTAGAATGTCGCCTTGCTCGACAACCCCATCTTAAGGAGGATTATATCACTTTTTTAGCGAATATGAAAGTTTAGGTCATATGAAATTTTCTCCATACATTGAGGGAAGACGGCGCTTCATTCCACATCATTGTGTGGTAAAGCAATCAAGTTAATGATGGTGTTCGATGCTTCGGTACATTTACCTAAGTGTCAATGATTGAATGATGTTTTATATGCAGGCCCCAAGTTACAGCGTGACATTGTTGAAATTATCATGTATTTTAGACTGCATCCGTTTGTGTACAGCACAGATATTAGCAAAATGTACGGAAGGATCTTTCTAAGAGAATGGGGATCGACGTTCTCTGTTTGTTTTGTGGTGCGAAAATCCCACACAAATAAATAAACATGTTAAAAAATGTTTTCCAATCTTCAAGTTATTGAATTTATATGAAATTTAAATATATAAAAATTAATCAAGAGATTTAACGTTAAGTGTATTGGCTAACTCAAAGTCGCTCCTAGGGCACAACCAAATTAATGGCACTCATTCTTCTAAACTTTAAAATTTTCATATAATGTATTCAAACCAAATATATCAAACATTAATAAATCTAAGTCACCTTCAATTTATGTCATAAATGTCAAACTTCAAAGTTTTTATTAGTATGACATAGATCCTAGGTCATGGATCTAAACGTAAATAAAGACGATTTTAACAACTACGAGTGGTTTCATTCCCAAAGATCAAGAAAAATATAAAACAAACCACAACAAACGCACAGGGAGTATTTCCGTTGGCTGCACAAGTATTACATAACGACACTTACATAGACAATATTTTAACCGAAGCCTGTTCAATCAAAACCGTTATAGAAATAAAGGAACAATTGTCAAACCTGTTAACTTCAGGTTATTTTAGTTTGCTAAAATGGATTTTTAATTGTCCCCAACTATTAAAATCCGTTTTACCAGAACAGAGAGAAACTTACTTTTCTCTTGAAGAAAGCGAAACACTTTCTTAGGCATTAAATGGGATGCAAAATCTGACGACTTTTGTTATAAGGTGCTTTAGTTGTATCCAGTTTTTTCTAAACAAGCAATATTATAGAGTATTGCTAAAATTTTGACCATTTGGGATAACTTACTCAAGTTATTTTCAAGGGAATATACTCTATGTAAAAATTGTGGTTGGCCCAATTAGGATGGGATAATCTCATTCTTGGCAACTTAAAGACAGAATGATCAGAATTTCTATGAGAATATAGTTTTCTAAAAAACATTAAAATCCACAGGTATCTTTCTGTACAATTGGTAGCACATAATGTTGTAGTAGGGTTTCCTGATGCATTAGAATGCAACGATTGCTCAGCTATACATTTGATCATTCTTATGAAAAGGCATGGTTGTTAAAACCAATTTGCCTATGGCCAAAAGTAGGGCAGCACCCTTAAAATCCACGACGATACCTCGTTTCAAACTTAGCGGAGCGTTACTGCTTATTTCAATTATTTAAATATGTAAGTAATTTATTCAGTAGTGTACTATGACTTCAAGCTAGCATTGCCTTTAAGGATAACAAAACATTTTAACAAGAACCTAAACTGCACCACATTTACTTAAAACATTTGTAGCTAAGAGCATAATTGAAATTAATGAAAATATGCCTCATATAAAATGGCAACACGTCGACTCAAAGAAAGATCCTGCTGATTTTGGTTCCCGAGGAATCTCAGCTTGACAATTATTAGGTGACCCATTGTGGTAGTGCGAGCTTTACTGGTTTCAGCAGCATGTTTCGCAGAGGCAGACTTCAACTTCTTATACGTTTAATGCATCCCAAAGAAATGCAGAGTTACAATCCTACGTGCTGAGTATTGCAGAAATAAAACCATCCGATTACAACAATTCGTTCCTTCTTTAACTTTTTACATTAGCAGCTGATGTTCGCTAGGTGTTTTCGTTTTATATTAAATTGTCGTGTCAATTGTTCATATCATCAGTAACATTCACTATTGTTAAATATTAATTATTTTCATTTCTTGTGATATTTTAACTAACTGGGGTAGTGTAAAATGTCATTTATTCAAAAGTAGTATTACTTTATTCTATAGTCGCCTGGTTGCTAGCTCAAAACAATAAAAAAAGATATCACTTGTCATATAATTTTGGTAATCAAATTTCACGGTCTTGATAACTTTAAAAC
The DNA here is from genome assembly GCA_036346225.1 of Platerodrilus igneus. Lineage (NCBI taxonomy): Eukaryota > Metazoa > Arthropoda > Insecta > Coleoptera > Lycidae > Platerodrilus > Platerodrilus igneus. The sequence continues at coordinate 964,107 of JARFIW010000828.1, forward strand.
TACATAGGTCCTGATTACTTCACATATCAATAATTTTGGTTCTATGGGCTATTGAAATAGAAACAGTTTGTCATATTTTCGTATTTTTCGGTGTACCGTCGCTGGTATGAATTACGATTAGGATTGAAGCTATTCCTAATTGCATTTATTACCGTTTTTCTTCCTTCCCCTTATTCATTTATTATAGTGGGACACACTCACTGTTATTTGATCCTGCTACTTGCGTGTTCTTTTTGGTTTACTGCAAAGGAAATCCAAGGACGAGTTGTCCTGTATCAAACACTGATTGTTGCCCAACTGAAGGATGTTCCGTATACAATAATATGGCCCTATCGCTTCACAGTGAGACTGTGAAATCTGTTTTTTATTTTACGGTGTATCCTTGGCGCTTATCGAGCTCTTACTGCTTGCATGTTTTGCCTATGCCACTCCACCATAAGCAGCTAACCGTAAGCTGAGTAATTTCTGCTGCTCTATCACTCAGCCTCTTTTTACTTTCCTTTCACTTCTATAATGTCTTCCATTTTTGATTTCGGCATCACATTTTTGGGATATTCTCCCCGAAGAATACGAGTTACGTCATTTCAGTTCTGTAACTTTTGAAGAATTATGTATCACTACATTAAAATTAGTAAAGCTATCAAAATGAACATTTTAGAAATGAGATTGCTTTGTTATCAAAAGAACCATTAAGTGTTTGGTTAGACCACCTTGCATTATTTGTTTGTATGGCCACCAAAGCTGTGCTTAGAGGTCGTATCAGGTCTTACTACAGATGCTTTTTTAGTCGCTCTTAATAGATTTGTATCGTTGAGAGGACAATGCAGCAGAATTTATACCGACTGTGGTACAAACTTTGTAGGTGCACACAGATATTTATTTGAAGTTTTTGCTTACTTAGCCAAACCACAGATCCAGGACGATATTACTAATGTGTTAAGTAAAAGCCAAATCGTTTAGAATCTTAACACACCTTCATGTCAACATTTTGAAGATTTTTGAAAGGGCGGTATTCGTAGAGACAAATATTACTTGAAACGGTCAACTAAAGACCAACCTCTAACTTTTGAGGAATTGAGTACTCTTTCCTCTAAAATAGAAGCAATAATCAATTTGCACCTTTTAGGTGATTTATCTCCTAACCCTAATGATTGTGTAGCTCCGATGCATGGACATTTTTTAATTGGTTCATCGTTAGTTTCCATTGCAGTGAATAATGACACCAAAGATGTTCCCAACAATTGTCTTAATTAAAGGCAATTACTACAAAAAATGCAATCTCAATTTAGGCAATGTTGGAGCTCAGAATACCTTTAGCAACGTGCTAAGTTCATACACCCAATTTAAAAATTGGTGATCTGGCTGTAATTATCGATCAAATTTAACCACCAATAAATTGGAAACTGGGCAAAATCAAAGGAATTATCCCAGATTCATGTTGCTTATGTCCAAACTGCAACCGGTGTAGTCACCCGGCCAGTAGTTAAATTATACCCACTACTCTTGAAATAAGCGCAATTATCTCATGTTCGCATTTGTTACATGCCAAAATTGACAATGTACCATTTTTAGATTTAGTTATAATTTATAAATTAATTCCCGCGTATTTTTTAAATTAATAACGATAACTTCCGTCATCGCGAACAGTTGCGCCTGTGCAGCGTAAATGCAGGAGTGTGCGAATGTCGAAAGCGGGACTACGCCATGAGACGTGAACCAAGCAACATCTATCTGTGTGGTGTGTGTCTTTTCTTTTACGAATGCGTATGTAGGTTCCTTGTACCTTTACCTTTTATTGTACCTGGTACCTTATCTCGTTTCGACCCCCCCACGAGTACAGTAGAAGGAAGGACGGAATTTGAAATTCAACATGGCATAACCCAACCTGCAAATCACCGCTGGACCCTGAGATTTAAGTTCCACCACGTGAGTAATTTGATTTTATTTAAATTGTGCTTGCAAATTTGACTTAAAAGATGGTTACATCACTCGTAAAGTGTGGTCGGTATATGTTATAAAATGGCGGGTGAAATATGTCACACTATAACACATTATTATTATTTTTAATAAGTTTCCAATTTTCTTTAATTTGTGGAGCATTCGATATATGCACAATATTAATTTTCAATAATAGAAAATTGTTTATTTTTTTATTTATAGAATTTAGAAATCCTTTGATTTTGGTGGTGAGGATGTTTGCGATTGCAATTAGAATTAAAATTCCTACTATTATTGTTCCATTCCCATCCTATGAAACTTGGTCAAGTACTTTATGTGCACGAACGAAGGGTAGAGTAATATAACATTGTCATTGTCAATTGAAACGTGTTCTTGAAAGTGTGTGGAAGAACATGATCTCGTGCCGACCACCTGAACCTACACAGTGCCAAGTCTGAGCTGCTTAACACAACTAGTGCTTTCGTTAGCTACACACAGTAATGTGCTGGTGAGTACCAAAGATTTTACAACTTCCGTTTATTTCTGTTTACCTATTTTACCAGCAATTATCAAATGTACCAACCATTACAGTCCGCTTTAAATACGTAATACAAGTGATATACAATTCATTTTCAGTTTAGAAACCAACAGCTAAGCCTCAAAACAATTATTAGATAGTACTTTTCTAGAAAGTTCTCTACAGCATTAATTGCGAAATTTGGCTAGATGTCGCTTTGGAAATTTTCAACATGTATCTAAACCCTGTATATTGTTAAAAGTTTCTGATTCTTTGCAGGTATTTCATCCTTTCTGTATAAAATTTTAACAGATATATCATAGTTTTCTATCACCAACTTGTTGCACGTTTTTAAAATAAAGCTTCACATATAACTTTAGGGACATTTTGAAACCCAGTATGGGAAGTTTCTTTTCTTATCCTTAATTCAAGCTTTTACTTGTAAGTTCCACGATCATTAGTTTCCCATGCATTCTAGGACATTAAGTCATGATGTATAGTATGTAGACTAGAAGCGGTTTGTAGTCCCTACGGGACTACTTTGAGCACCCTCACACTCTCTGCGTCCTCACACTCTCTGTGTCCTCACACTCTCTGCGTCCTCACACTCTCTGCGACCTCACACTCTCTGCGCCCTCACACTCTCTGCGCCCTCACACTCTCCGCGCCCTTACACTCTCTGCGCCCTGACACTCTCTGCGTGCCCTGACACTCTCTGCGCGCCCTGACACTCTCTGCGCCCTTACTACTCTCTGCACCCTAACACTCACTGTGCCCTTACACTCTCTGCGCCCTTACACTCTCTGCGCCCTTACACTCTCTGCGCCCTTACACTCTCTGCGCTCTTACACTCTCTGCGCCCTTACACTCTCTGCGCCCTTCTCTCTCAAGTTTAGAGCATATCTCGGCAATTAAGATTTAATGTTATTGACAATGGTTTTGAAAAGTCGTTAATAAAGACATTTAAATTTTGGTAACATTGAGCCAGAATTTCGGTTTCACCAAGTTTCTATGTTTATTGTGTTTATAGAAGAATCTTTGGAGAAGCGCAAATAGTATTCGAAAAAGCTTAGGAAATGGCCACAAAAGCCTAGGAAATAAAAGCCTAGAAAATTGCCACTAAAGCTTAGAAAATCGCCACAAAAGCTTAGAAAATCGCCACAAAAACCTAGAAAAATGGCCACAAAAGACCATAAAATTGCCACAAAAGCCCAGAAAATTGCCACAAAAGCGTAGAGAATTGTCACAAAAGCCTAGAAACTTGCCACAAAAGCCTGGCAAACTTTGCCAAAATAACTTCTGGGAGCCGATTGGACCAAGATCACTCCGTTTAAAATGGACTTTGTCGAAATAACTCCTAGGAGGCGATCGAATCAAGATCAAGATCAAGATCACTTCGCCCGAGTAGACTTTGCGAAATCACTTGAGTGTCGATCGGATCTAGACCATTTCGCCAAAGCAGACTGCGGAACCACTTCGAAGTGTCGATCGGATCAAGACAACTTCGCCCAAGTAGACTTTGTCGAAATCACTTCAAAGTGCCTATCGGAGCAAGACCACTTCTCCAAAGTAGACGTTGCCGAAATCACTTAAGTGTCGATCGGATCAAGACCACTTAGCCCAAGTAGACGTTGCGAAATCACTCCGAAGTGTCGATCGGATCAATACCACTTCGCCCAAGTAGACTTTGTCAAAATCACTTCAAAGTGTCGATCGGATTAAAACCACTTCGCCCAAGTAGACTTTGTCAAAATCACTTCGGAGAATTGATCGAGCAAGACCACTTTGCTGTAGTAGACTTTGTCGAAATCACTTGGAGAATCAATCGGATCAAGATCACTTCGACCAAGTAGACTTTTGAAATCACTTCGAAGTGTGGACCGGATCAAGACTACTTCGTCCAAGTAGATTTTTAAAAATCACTTGCGAGAATTGATCGGAGCAAGACTACTTCGCCCAAGTAGACTTTGTCAAAATCACTCCGGAGAATCAATCGGATGAAGACCACTTTGCTCAAGTAGGGTTTGTCAAAATTACTTTAGAGAATCGATCGGATTTAGAACGATTTAGAACGATTTAGAACGATTTAGAACGATTTGGAACGATTTACAACGATTTAGAACGATTTAGAACGATGTAGAACGATTAAGAATGACTGAGAAGGTTCTAGAACGATTAAGAGCAATTTAGAAGGTTGTAGAAGATTGTAGAAGGTTGTAGTAGGTTTCAGAAGGCTGTAGAAGGTTGTAGAAGGTTGTGGAAGGTCGCAGAAGGTTGCAGAAGGTTGTAGAAGGTTGTAGAAGGTCGCAGAAGGTTGCAGAAGGTTGTAGAAGGTTGTAGTAGGTTGTAGAAGGTTGCCAAAGGGTGCAGAAGGGTGAAAAGGTTGTAGAAGGTTTTAGAAGGTTGTAGAACGATTCAGAAGGTGCTGAAACAATTTCGAACGACTTAGAAAGTTTCAGAACGATGCAGTACGATGCAGAACGAATCAGAACAAATGAGAATGTAGTAGAACAATTTTGAACGATACAGAACGATTCGGAACGATACGGAAGGATACGGAACGATTCGGAACGATACGGAACGGTATGAAAAGTTTTGGAACGTTTTGGAACGATATGGAACGAAATGGAGCGATATGGAACGATATGGAACGATTTTGAACGTTCCGGAACGATTCGGTACGATGCGGAACGATTCGGAACGATACGGAACGATGCATAACGTTGCATAACGATGCATGACGATGCATAACGATGCATAGCGATGCATAACGTTGCATAACGATGCATAACGATGCATAGCGATGCATAACGATGCATAACGAAACATAACGATGCATAACAATGTAGAGCAATGCAGAAAGAACAGAACAAATGAGAATGCAGTAGAAGAAATGAGAATGCAGTAGAAGAAATGAGAATGCAGTAGAAGAAATGAGAATGTAGTAGAAGAAATGAGAATGTAGTAGAAGAAATGAGAATGTAGCAGAACAAATGAGAATGCAGTAGAACAATTTCGAAGGATTATTGAATTTCCACTAAATAACGCCGGTTGCTAGTTGTCGTTTCGTTTAAGAGTAGTTAATTTTGAAATAGGGCAATTGGAATAATTAGAACAACAATTTTTTTTTATCCAAAATTAATAAACAATACGTGAGGTTGTTTGCAGCAATAGTTCTAAAAAGCAGAAAGCAATATAGGTGCTTAAGTAGAAGTTGAAACGAAAACAATTCCCGGAATAGCATGTTAGAGTAAGTTTAAAATTCTTCTAAATCTTTTTGAGTTCGTACTGTAAAGAAGCAAATGTGTTAAGCTCTTCCATTCGTAGAGGTTTTGTTAGTGGATAATTAAAGAAGTGTATGTATTTGTATTTGTGACTATAAATGTTGAAGTTGAATACGCGTACGGATTCTTGCGAATTGGTTTTTATGTTTGTTTTTTGATGTATTACAAAGTGAAAGTTATAGAGGATATGTATTCTTTTAAAGGGGACATTTAAATAGAGATAATTTTATTCCAGCTTTCTAGATACAGCAAATAGTGTATGTTAAATATTGGAATAGATGTGAATCTACTATTGGAATATGTTTTGTGTATGTAATATGTTCTGTGTATGTAATATGTTATGTGTAGGTAATATGTTCTGTGTATGTAATATGTTCTGCGTATGTAATATGTATAAGTGATGAACTGCAATTTATGATGTTAAATTTGCGTATTACGATAAAACTCGGTTAAATAAATAACGATAAAGCGACGTTAACGTTATGGACTATGTAATTTTTCTTAAAGCGGGTATCATTTAATGAGATATTAAATTAATCCACCTGTTTATATATAGTAAATGTTGTATGTTAAATAAGGAAAAAGATTGAAAACTACACATTGAATCTAGTATGTATGTGTGTGTTAGATGAATCTGTTGTTGCGTATCCCGAAACAATTGTACCAATCTTAATGAAAGTTTTATGAAAACAGCCCAGTAGCAGCTTGCAAAGTGTTAAGAATTCAGGTTGTAGGATACGGTTAGTGTTTAATGATGTATATTAGAAATGTTTTAAAGGCGTAAGAGTAACTTAGAAAATTAATTGGATGATACATCTTTCTCGCACCAACGGTAACCGACATGTTGTTGCTGCCGGTGAACGCGCTTCGTGTTTTTTGTTCCAATTGTTCGTACGTTATGTAATGCATAAGCTATTTTTTTTCCAATAACTTTGACAATTCCAGAAAAGTCAGATTTTTTTTTAAACAGTTTTAGAGTAAGTGTAAGTTAGATTTTATAAATTATAGACATTATAGACCGTTGCAAAGCGTATGAGAAATGATCTGATTCTTTTTATGCATACTAATAAATAAAATAAATGCAGATGGTTGTTTATAAAGTTGACGAAAAAAATTAAAAAAAGTAAATGGAACTGGGAATTGAACCATTAAACTTACGCTTGGTAGCCAGATATCATAGCATCGCGCTATGGAGGTGTCAGTATTTGTAAATTGGTTAGTAGTATACTTTCAATTACTTTTAATTAACCTGAATTACTTTCAATTTAGCGGACCAAACACGAAATACACCGAATTTACTGGTTTTATTACTAAACACCATGGCTGGGATTTTATCGATGTGGGCCAACTGTCCATATGGGTGAAGCAAGATAATTTGTTGATATATGGCAAAGATACAAACTGGAACTTCATGCACGTCCATTCCTGTCAAACATCGATAGTAACGTTGTCTCCTATAAGATGCATAGTTCTCACACGCTGTAGTTCCCACCACCATTTTTCACACTCCCATGACCAAACTGCAAACGACAGCTGCATTCTTGTAGTCTGGGAACTCGACCGTATACCATCTACATACTATAAATAATGAGTTAATGTTCTAAAATGCATGAGAAACTAATAATCGTAGAACTTACACATAAAAGCTTACATTAAGGTTGAAAAAGGAAAACTTTCCCATACTGGGTTTAAAAATTCTCTAAAATAAAATGCAAAGCCTTATAAAAAAATAGGCGCAATAAACTTGAAACAGTGCTTCCAAAAGCTAAGAATTTCAAATTTAGTAAGTTTGTTGCTAGTTTAAATTACTAAATCTATTACTTACATTTGGTGAAAAACCCATTATTTTAACATGGTACTGTACAAGAGGTCGCTTATCGCCACCATATTGTCCTGGTATTTCAATATTTGACTGTAAATCTAAAGCTTGGAAATTTGCTAACCATGGACTGTAGTCAGCTAATTTAGCACCTTTGCTGTGTAGATCTCTAACTTCATCTAGTAGCCGTTGAAATGCATTTTGGTACTTCGCAGAATCAAATTTACCTAAAACCGAAATGAATAACGAGTACAGACAAGACAAACCACATGCATACCTTTAAGGGTAGTTTTTAATCTTCCCTCATACTTTCTAATTGCATCATGTACTTTCCCTTGAAAATTATCTACACTTCTATAGTCCCCGGTACTGCTATAAACTTCTTGAAAAAGTGTTTCAGCTACGCAGCAAACACTTTCTTTTGAGGTGCAAGCTGCAATAAGCTTCCTTAAATAAAACATCAACATCACTGTAGGTGAACACACATAAGACATTGCTTTTAACAGCTTGTCTACTAATTCATCACCCAGTAACAAACCATCTAACCTGTTCAACAAACTCAAGTTACTAAACAATTGATATATTCTTTATTGTAAACTAACTCTTGTATAATTTCTTGTCCTTTAGTTCCAACATCATCAGCTTTAAAGTTAAATTTTTCTTTACTCAATCTATATGGATATACCATGGATTGTGGATAGATTTTGGCGATTTTGGTAAGTATTTCTGATATAGCGAAAAGAATTGGTGTATCAACATTTGCAAGCATTTGAGGAAGCCATCCCAAGAACATCCATGGTGGTATGTCAGAAATCTATAAAGAAAAACTTTCAAACTTTAAGATTGTTTTGGAGAAATTGTTTTATCACATTCTATATTTATCCACATTTATTTAGATAAAAAGTAGGTTTATGACGCAGTCTGTTCGCATACAAAACAAATCGAATTCACACAAAATGAACCCATATACTGTGTACGGCAATATTTTTAAATAGTAACGTACGAATTAATTTAAAATTAAATTCCCCTCACGTCGTCAAACATGCATAGCCTGATGTAAAGTATTATGCCTCAAATTGGGTTGTATGTATGGTGTTGCTGATGAAATACACAAATTAATAATAACAAAGACTTACAGAGTGGATCACTAAGTTTCCCGTGTTTTAACAGGCTTAGCAGCTGCATTTTCATGGTCTGGAAATACAACATTTGTGGTTATTGACACCACAAATCGTAGGCTTAATATCTAGAAATGTGCGAGAACCTAATATTCATGTGATTTACACGTAAAAGCTTATTACAAATGATAAAGGAAAACTTTCCTATGTGGGGTTTAAAATTTTCTGAACTTAAATAGTAAAATTAGTACGTACAGTGAAGTGTAGGGCTAGGTTCTATGTAAGCTAGTAATAAATGTATAATTCTGCTTATAAATGCAATATAATACAAAATACATATATTATAAAATTAATTTTTATGATAAAATAACTCCCCCCCCCCCGAGGTATTAGGTTTAGTTACCCCGAAAGGGAATACAGTGAGTGGTGATTGATTGATTAATCGATGTTTTTATAAAAGCTTAAAAAAACCAAAGTGAAATTTTAAAGTTTCTGGTTTTTTATATTTTTCTGAAAAAAATTATCCAGTTCTATCTGTTTATGTTTTTGTTTTCCTTCATTAAGAATTTTGAAGGTACTCCTTTATACATTGGGACTTTATTCCCAATTGTTGTCTAACTCACCAGACTCATTTGTCAACCTTTCCATGGTCGAAAGAATACGCTTTAGCTTGATCATTTTCATAACTTTTTTACTGTTTTCCTTCCCTGACTGCACGATTTAATTCTTCTAAGTCTTCATTCGAGTGGTCGATCATTGACTTTTAAACGTTGTCACATCTTCAGCTGTATCAACTTACAATTTTATATCACGTGAAGCTTGCTAATGTCTTCAATTAAATTTTCCTCAACGCTATCAGAAGTGTAAGGCGTTTCAATTCTAGCTCTTCATTTTTCCCTTCACAGAAACTCCCTAGTTCTTTCGGTCATTCACGTGGATTTAAAAAAAAAACTTGCTCTTGTTAGCCATCTACAAAATGCTGAAAAATTTTCATACTTCTTCAGTCTTGTAGCATCATCTACAATATATAGTTTAATACACATTTTGAAAACACTTGATTAGTGAGTTTCCAAGTCGTGCTCCCAATAAAGCTGCCTGTAGACTCTTGGTATTATAAGCCCCTTTAGAGGTGTTACTCGTGCTTTTCCCATTACAAATGTAACCTCAACAGTATCGTTTCATTTCATGATAAAAAAACAGACTGCAGAATATGCTTCTTCACTTGCATCCATGAATATCTGCAGTTGTACTTCATCAATTGGGGGTAACAAAGAATATTGTCTGCTTATTTTCATAGCGCTGATCGTTTTCTTCTCTTCCAACCAATGCTTTCATAAGTCATTTACTGAATGTGAGATTTCTGCATCCCATTCTTTTCTGGTTTGCTAAAAACTTTGAATTATAATAAGAGCACGGATCTTTATAGGAGCTAAAAACCCTAGTGAATCGAAAAGAGCCATCACAAAACCGACAACTTCCTTCTTCGTTGGATTCGATCTTCATTTTGCTCTTCTGCGCAAATTTTATTAAACTTCACCTTAAACTCGGAACAATCATCAAGTGGATTCCACCGCATTCCTAAGGTATTTCAAATTTAAATCGGACTTTAAAAAAAATTTTTGTTGCTGTTCTGACCGAATTGCGTTTGTTATAAACTTTAAAACTTCCACTGAGTTGCTATTTCATTTGAGTATATCGCAACCTCCATAAATATGTATTTCAGTTATTTGTCGTTGCAGAGATACAGCTTTCTCCACACTGGAAGCCCCTTCCAAATAATCGTCTATGTAAAAATCACAAGTGATAGATTCTACTGCAGCTGAATATTTACTTCAAACCACTTCAATATTCTTATTTTTGACATAAATTGCAGAACAAGGTGATGATGCAGCTCCAAAACTGTCATATAACATTCTTGTGGTTCAACTCTCCTCACACCTTTGTATAACATTGTTTGATTTGGCCAGTCTTTGGGGTTCAGTTGTTATGTTCCAATTTTGCTTTTAAAATTTTGCTGGTTAATTCAATACACGCTCGAATAAATTCCGTTGCTACTGTTAAATCCTTTAACATAATTAATCATAAATACGCTCTCTAATAATTCCTTCACTCAAATCTACTTGCTTGGAAACGACAAGTTTATGCTATAATTAAATAGTTTATATCCTGTTTTAGGTAACCTTCAATTTGTTAAACATTCCGATAGCATATAATTGCTTCTTATGTGTTTTCCATCTAAACATTCGTCTACATAGTGTATTGAACTATCCAATAAAATCGTGTTTTCCAGTTTCGTAATCGCGCTTCGGTAAGCGAGAATTTGCAGTTCGAATTCCTGTCATTTGAACCAATGTTGAATTTGATTCTGCAGCATGTGCGTCAAAATCTTTTCTAGATTCTTCGTCACCGTATTTCAAAAGCAATGCACGTTTGTCTTTTTTTTTTGTTCGACAACTAGGAGGTGTCTTGCGTGTATTGGTGAGTTTCCCCATGCGCACCCATTCTAATCAGATTCTCTTTTTAGCTTTTTTTAGCTGGATGCCAAATAGGTTCTTTCTGTATGTAGACCAACTGCTTTTGTCTGTAGACCGCTGCTGCAGTTATGGTAGCAGGGTAAAGAGATCCCGACGACCGTGGTGTTGCTGTGCTGACTCATCCCCTACGGATTGCAAGCTAAGTATCCAGATACCTACAGATATGCAACTCGTTTTCTTTTGTGTGTGTCAATGGCATATTCCGCATCAGCGTTTGGTGTAGTTATGTAATAAGAAACGTGACATTGTAGAACTACGTTTGTTGCTGCTAATCGATATTATCGCTCTACAGGTGTGATGTACCGTTGTTAAAAATGTTGGACCGGCACGTGCTTATTCTTTTATACTGATTGGTTTATTTTACAAATGGTACTATGTACAATTTAAAAGATGTCTGACAAAAGCTCTCACACGTTAATTCTTTCCTACTAATTAGTTATTTTACAAAAAGTATTAGGTGAAATTTTAAAAACGCTTGACAAAAGTTCTCAGATTTATTTACTACTAATTAATTTTATTTTGTGTGAAATACGAGATGCGCACTTCGTATCTAAAGTACTAAATTGTTCCTATCACCTAATTGTTTGCTTTGAAATAGTAACGTTAATTTATTGCTTTTGCTTGTTTGTACAGAATCCTTTATTTATTTTTATGTGTTAATAGATAATCGTGGACGATGTGTTTTGTTTGTTTCTTTTTGGTATGTAGGCGAATCCTCCCACTCTCCGCGTTTGATAGTTAGCCTGGTATTTACTTTTCTTCCGGCTACCTCTAGGTATGTAGCACAGTTTCACTTGATGAAACATTTCCTTTATATCCGCTGTCAAAGCAATAGAAAGGCTGTGAAATTATGATTAGACATCTGACATGGAGTTCAATATGTCCGGCCCCAATAATAAATCATTTACAGACTTACCTCCAGTCTTTCCTGCCGCATCAAAAACTATTATAAGCTTTTCGTGTCATGATATATAAAGAACCAAGGAAGATACTATTTTCATTCAGTAAGTTCTAGTTTTTCTTTCATATTTCACCTTGGCATAAGATATACTTTCTGAATATAGTGTTGCAGTTTTTTACAAGACGAACAAATTCTGCATTACGGTTCTCCATTAAATACAATCGCTGTATTGCCATATTTTTGTTTTTAGGTAATATAGGATTATCTTATTTCTACAACAGAAGTTTCTCAACGATTTTCCTCCCTTCTAGCGTTGTTTTCTAACAATTGCAGAGCTCTCATATCTTCCTGAAAATCAGGTACTGTGAAGGAAGTCTTTTTACTCATTTCTTCAATGGAGAAAAATAATTTCATCGTTGCATGGAACGATCATCGCTTTCACTTTGATATGATCCACAAACAAAGTAACAACTGTTTCCTGTTCTAACTCCAGATATGCACCATCACAATCTGCATAAATACGCAATGGATGCAATTTCTTCAGGATCCTCAATCATAGAGAGTGGACTAAATCAGCGATGGCTGTCATATCCGATATTCATTTGGTTGTTTATTTGGGACTGATTTTACTTTTGCATTATGCAAATATGAAATTTCTCTATTCATTTTTTTGTAATTTATAGGATTTGGTAGAAGGCCAACGTTCTTTACTGTTCGAACTTCTTTCATAACAAAAATATTGGAATTTCGTAGAACTCCTTGAACTTGTAAATTTACTAACATCGCCCCAGGATCTTCTCTTATTTCATTCCCATACACATTAAAAATCAATGGTTTTATTGAGCCACTTAATCCAATTCGATTTGCTACCTCTGTTTCTAACATAGAGAAACTTGCTCCGGTATCGAATAAAGCATAAACTATCTCTTCATGTTTAGGCCTCTAAATTTTTACAAGGATAACAGGCATTAAACCATTAACTGCTGATGCTACGATAGTATTGTTATAATTATCTTCAATATAAGCCAGTATTGGGCCGGAAGGACGAATCCTCTTCTCTTCATGCGTATTCTCTTGTACTTGATTTTCATAGCTACAATGTAAAAGCCAGCGATGGTAACTCAAGCAATAGTCAAGACCACGCACTTCAAATTTTTTACAATTTAAAAATAGATGACCTGCTTCTAAACAACAATAACAAAGTTTCTTTGCTCATACTGTTTTCCACCTCATACTTGGATCCAACTTATTAAACTTGTGACAGATTCTTACGCAACATTCACACTGTAATTTCTTTTTCGATCAACTGATTTGTGTGCAACTGTTTTTGGTTTAGAACTGTACAGGCAACATTTACTTCGTAGTCTAACCAGCGACGGAACAATTCTAGGTTCTGCTGTTCAAGCGTTTGGTCTCACCAAATAAACCATTGTTTTCTTATCATAGGAGGTAACTTTAAGTTCATTTAGCAATTAAAGGTAGTTATATTTGTGACACGAGCGTCAATAGCAACTCTGTATTCTGTACTTGTTTCTGGCTTATTCCAATTAGGCGACAACTGACTTGACCTTATCAATAAGCACAGAAATGATATGTTCAGGATTACCAAAACGTTTCTCCAATATTTCCATAATTCTTGTCACATTTTCTGGAAGTAAATGAGTTACTGCTTTCTTTGCTGCTCCTTTCAGGTATTTTCGAACACTAACAATATTTTCGCTGCTACCATATTTATATTTTTGGAAGTCCTGTAGTATTCACTTTGAATTATAAGCCATTCCTTTGCTCGGCCGTCAAAATAAGGTAAATCTTTGTCGACTAACTTTGTGACTACAGATCCCTTTGATTTAGACAAAAAGGCCTTATTGAAAGCAGTCACTAATTGTGAGATAACATGTGAGGGTTGGAGTAACCTTCACAAATGACAGGTGTAGAACTAACTTTTTCCGCCTCGTTTGGATGAATATTTGTAGAGCTTAACATATCATGACTATTTTCAATTCGATTTTGAATGTGCTCATATGCATTCTCAACATTTGATGATTTTTCTTCATCGACAACCACTTTAAATTTTTCTTGTATAGTTTTATTGTTAAGGTTTTCTTCCTTGCGAATTGGTTTCCTGCAACGAACAAAACTTTTCTCCAATGTTAAAATTTCTACTTCTTTTTTTTAAATTTCTGCCTTAAAACGAATTATGTGAAGTCTTAGTTCTTTAAGGGTTTCGTTACTTGCCTCGGGAAGTCGGAAAGTTAATTCTTCTTCAGTGGCTTTGAGTTCTGCTTTTAAGACGTCTAGCTTTTCCTTCTTTCCTTCTATGGCATCTTGAAGAGTAGCAATCGTGTGTTTATCTTCAAGTTCGTTTTACAAAATCCGAGAAGAAGCTGTTGATTAAATTGAAACTTCACTTGAAAATATTTCCTTTTATTCTCGACCGTTTCACTCATTGGGACACCAAGTTCTGCACAATTAACACGTGCGAGAAGACAAACTGCATGCTTTCCTCGTTAAAAAATGTGTGGTTTTACTTTTGAAAGGCTCATTAAAGTTCAGATAACGTACAAGCACAAATTTTGTTAACTCTTGTAGAGAAACAAGAGTACTATTGTAGTAGTTGAATTTAAAATGTTCTCTAAAACAATCCTGTCTGGTAAAATAATAAACGAAAGAGGTATATGAATTTGATGAGTAAAACTCTATTACACGCTATTCATACAGCACCACTCACTAGTCTTCAAGGTAAGGTAGTCCCGTTCAGAATGCATCATGGCTGCTTGTTTTAACACTGGTTCACACCATCCCAACTATATTGCGCAGTCTGATTGGTCGGGATAATGACATATCGATTTCAACCCGTATAAAACGTCTACACAGTAAAATTACATAATAATAACGAGACATAAGTGTGATAAACACGAGTAGAACATCACAAACATTTGAAGTGTGAAGTTCGCCTTCCCAGGGAGATTCGTATCGAACTAACTAATTTGATAAAGTTCTTTTAATTTCTGCTTTATTATTTGTTATTGGCATTGCAATATTTATTCGTTCTCCTTAATTGTCGACTATCTAGGTCTAAACATATGGTCCTTACTGACCTCAAACGATAAACCTAGCGAATACATTTCATTATCCACATTCCAATTCTGCACATCTTGCGTTAATTTTAATTGTTATTTATCTACGTGCATTACTAATAATAATATAGCAGTAACAAAACTGTGCAGTCGAAATTAGAGGTGTTGTTTATTTAATTAACCACTGTTTTCGATTTAGTTAAAAATTATTATTAATCCAAATTAGCATCTGTTGAAGCATGCATAATGAGAGCAAAAGAACTGCAATCTCAATTCGCTACCCTCTGCGATGATATTATCGGCTTGAATTCCTAGATTGTCCGAATTAAAAAAATTCCATGGTGTCATTAACAACCACCGAGTTACCTACTTTTGAGCAAATTTTCCCTCGGCTTTCTACCTTATCACGACTACAACATACAATCACACATTGTCTACGTTTTGTCAACAACTGTCACCATAAATTTCGGTGTGCTGGTCCCCTTTCAGTCCCTGTCAGTCTGCGTCAAATTCATTCAGGTCACAAGTTTGCTAAAGAA
The DNA here is from genome assembly GCA_036346225.1 of Platerodrilus igneus. NCBI lineage: Eukaryota > Metazoa > Arthropoda > Insecta > Coleoptera > Lycidae > Platerodrilus > Platerodrilus igneus. The sequence goes on from JARFIW010000828.1 coordinate 979,834, forward strand.
ATTGTTCTTTTAACTAAAGGAAAACCGCTTGGGTATCTATGCAAATTAACTCCCTTTCTATATTAAAATAATCTCCTCAAGGTGAGCGGTGGACTAAAACACACTCTACTGCCCTATAAATTTAAGCATCCTTTACTATTACCCAAAAATGCATTCTTGATTGCACTTATTTGTGATCATTATCACAAGGCAGTTTGACTACTCAAGCATTTATCCAACACCACTATTGGATTAATCCTCTACAACCTGTTTTATGTAAACATATTTTTAATTGCGTAAAGTGTTACAGGTCAAAACGTAAATCATTGTATCCTTTAATCTCCAATTTGCCATCCGCTCGAGTTCGAATAACTCGCGTTTTCACTGAAGTCGGCACTGACTTTGTAAGTCCTTTTCCATTGAAAATTTCCAATAGAACTTTTGTATGCATGTGCACCAAGGCTGTACATCATTCATGGCTTGTTTTGCAGGTTTGTTTCTTGTGGAGGCATTACATGTACTTTATTTTCAGACTGTGGTACCAACTTTGTTGGGGAATCTTGCAAATTAAAGGAAGCTAAAACTTGACATTTTCAAACTAAAGATCAGCTTTATACCAACTTCGCCTCCCTGCAAGTTGTTAGGAAGTTTCAATCTCCCAAATTTAGGTGCTATTTGTGAGTTCTGTGTAAAATCTTCCAAAAGTTTATTACATGTCGAGAATCCACCTCACACCTTTGAAGTGTTGAGTGCACTTTTTGTTAAGACTGAAGCTATCTCCAATAATCGACCATTGTGCTTTCTGTCATCGAACCCCAACGACAGTACCAATTATTTCTCCCATGCATTTTTAATAGACGCCCCCATTCTGAATTTCCCTGAAACGTCAAACTCTGAAAATGTGTCGCTTCATAATCGTTGGCAACTGCTTCAACAAATTTTGTCCTCACTTTGGAAATGCCGAGACATTTAATTTCCCAATTTCCTCGTCCAAAATGAAATACCTCCATTCTGAATTTACAACCTCAACAAGTGCTTCTTCTATCTGGTTCGTAAACATCATCTCTGTCTTGGCTTACTGTTCAGATAGAAAAGACCTTTCCGGGATCCGACGGTGCGATACATGTTGCTGCCTCTATCCAAACTTCTGCATTCGGTCAATAAACTACTTACCCTCCTCATGGTTGATTAATATCACCACGTAGTTTTAATGTCAATTCCTTACAGAATATATTTTCCATTACCCGCGTTTCTTTTAATTTCTCTAACTTTAATTAATTTACATAAAATTTCGCCTGTTCTATCCCACATGCTCTTCTCGCTCCCATACACCAGCAGGTAATCTGTAGTTCCGATTTGAAGGAAATGCCAAACCTCCATTTTCCTCCTTTCCTTAAAATATTGCATGCAGTCATGTTCGTGCAATATCGAGTTCAGTCATGATCGTGCATCGTTAATGCGTAAAAGCATAAGTGTGATAAAAACACCTAGTACATCACAAACATTCGATGCGTGTGGTTTGCTTCCCCGGGGAGATCTGCATCAAATTGAACTACTGCATACCAAGCAATTTGAGTAAGTTCTTTTAATTCGTGCTTTATTATTCGATACGTGCATTGCAATTTTGTTATCTTTAATTCCTGGCTCTTTAGGCCAAAACATATCTAAATTAATGATTAGAAATTCCCTAACGTAACTATTTACAGAAATAATTTGTGAAGCAATTTGAAGCATAACAAGGGTTAATAAACTATGTAATTAATGGACACGATGGAAGGGCGTGTGCTTTTTATGTTAAATGTGTGAATGGTGAGGAGATTACGTGCCTCATTAAATTTCTGTATCTTTTAGAAGTACGAAGTACATGAGTTTCGGTAGCACTGCCATGTTAAAGTATATGTAAAGTATTTTGTCTTTTCTAAAGGTTACTAAACATCCAAGTAGTAGTTGGGGATCTTTAGCGTGTGTTAAGTTATGGTAATACTGGGAGTACGTAAAGATGCCAGACTCTTAAATAGCAGTCTTGAATAAAACTGCGTGTACTAACCGTTTAAGTTAAAAAACATTTACCGAATTATTATTAATACCATAAATTAAAAACTATAGAACATATTTACCTCATTCAAAAAAACTTCCTTGTGAGTTCTTCCTATATCTATATTTAGTAAACATGGAAAAAGTTGTCTTCCTTCAAGCGAGCCAAGCTTAGTAGCTCTCAGCACACTCACTATAAAAGAATGTTCTCTATCACTACCTGCTTTTTGGGCATAGTAAGCAAGTTTTGTATATGCTTGAGCCATACAATGGTACACCTTTAAATTATCACTGTTCATTATATTTTGAATTGCTGAATCGCAGCGATGTAAAGCATCTTGAAGGCTATCAACGCCAAAGCTTAGAACATCTTTGGCTTCACGCAATGCACATCCGCCCATATACTTCTGCAAATCTGCGTGGTTTTTGGAATAAAGTTGTGGATCAGTAGAAACTACACTGTATATTTCTTGTGTTACTTTGTAAATTTGCTCATACACCTTAACAACATAACATAGACTATCATCTTCGGGAATAAAGCTATCGTCTAGGGAACCCACTACAACAAAACGTAGAAATACCAACACCATGGTACAGTAAAGTACTTACACTCTCGAAGTTGAGTCCATGAACTAACTAACCTAGACAATTTTTCTGATTTGTTTTTTAGTTGACGGCCCAGAAGATAAACTATTTTACTTAATGCCAAAAACCATTGCATCTTCTCGATGTTAGTCTTTTGATGATTTTTGGGCATTAGTCTTACATATTTTCTTGCCACATAAAAGTTTTCTTTTTCAATAGCACTTTCTACTAAATTCATATAAATTCTAAATTTACATTTGTCAAAAACTTTTTGATCGATACTATCGTCACCAAACAATGAATTATATTTGTCTCTAGTAAGTGTAATAAACTGATTCCTGTAAACAGTTCTTGTTTCATAAAGCATTAACGGCTCTAGATTATCACAAGCTGAGGAAATCCAAGGATAAAATAAGGCCTCAATATCAATTTCTTCATTGCCTTTTAATCTATCAATAATACTCATAAATAAATGAACATCAATAACATTTCGTAGATTGAGTATCTTGTTTCCACGTAGTTTAGTAAAAAGTGGGTTCACTTGTGACCAGTTTTCCAAAAAGTTTGAGAGAGTAACATTTAAGTAGTACTTAGCCGTGTCATAATCGTTTTGTAAAACATAAGATATGGATACATCTTCGCCAAAATTATATTTTAGGTATTCTGACTTTTCTGGATTTGTTAGAGATTGGTGTATATGGGTCAACAACTTCGCATCACTACCATTTAGAATATTATGCATTTCAGCAGTAACATACCAGGGTAATATTTTCTGTTGGTACCACCCATTATCCCATAAAGAGCTCCACATATTATCATCATTTGCACCCACAGTAGTTCGAATAACATTACTTAAAGTATCCCAGTCTGCTAAAGCAGCACAGCATCTAAAGTATGATTCATAGTAAAAATCGTTTTGCTCTTGAGAAGTGTTCTCCTTTATAACTTTTATATAGTTTTCTTGTGCAAATTTCCAGTTATCCGTAGACTCAGCTTCAATTGCACTTAGAATAGTTTCGTTGCAATTCAGTTTGTGCAAGAACACAGCATGAACAACATCCCATTCTTCCATTTCTTTATACAACCTAAAATTAAATAATTATATTATGGTAGCCAAAACTAAATTCAATGCAATTCTTAAATTTAAGGAACCATGTTAATCCTACTTAAACTATATAAGCCAATACACTGCATCAGTACTCAATGAGATTGTGTTAAATTAAATTGCAATTTAACATCTAAGGTTAAATAAAAAAAGAAGAATCTAACTAAATATTTTTGTTAACTTTAAAACTATATCGTTTTACGTCCTTTGGTTTCACCAAATTTTATTCTAATATTGGTAGGAAATTTTTTTACTTCATAAAAGGAAAGCTTTTTCCTCATCATTACTTAAATTAGGTTACTATATGTAAGTTTGTGGTTTCTGAGTTCGCATCAACTGAGATACGATCCTATAATTCATCGATGTATTCTTTTAAACGGACATTTCCCATGCTTTTGAAGAATATGTAGTTATCGCTTAACCAATGAAAATATTTTATGGTAGGTGAAAACAACGAAGTTCGAGTGAATGCGTGTTTTAGTACTTAATTGTCCACTATCGCACTGTCTGGACATGTGCATTTTAGTGCATATTATGATGTAGAGTGAGGTGTACTCTTTTAATTATTTTATTAATGACTTCCCTAACATTGTAGGTTTCAACATTTCACTGCAGGAATCTGAAAAAGCATAGGAAAACTACTATGGCCCTGATCTATATTTAGACATCAGTTTTGGTTTTCTGCTGGAAGCACCAAACACGAGGGTATACCCAAAACGACTATTAATCTAAGGTAAGCTTTTTGTTTATCTTCTATTTGCTTTCTTTGTATAACAATTTGTGTAACGTTACGCTACCCGTATAACCCTTTTTCGAGCTAAAGTACATAAATCTGTAACTGGATTGATGATTGCAATAATTGGCGCTCCAACTAATGAGCGATTTCCTGTGACATACAATGTTTAGTAATTAAAAATGTTAAAAGTTGAGTCTTTCTCTATATTAATAAAAATTTTTTTAGCAATTGCATCATGCACAGCTATACTAATTTGAATTATATTTAGCATGTTCTTTCTGTTGGTCTTGTAACTACCATCTAAACAAAAAACAAGAATTCTATTACCAAAATGCGTTCCTCATTGTAAAACCTTCATAGCTTTGATATTTTAGATTACAGTGATTTATTTGTAAACCAGGTTACCTAACTTATTGCATTATACCTTAAAATAATACCAAATATTAATTTTCTTGTACTAGGACATGTTTTTTCAAAGCAATAAATAATGATTAAGTTTTTAATAAAGTTTAATTAAAATTGGGGTTTTGTGAATATTTAACGAAACTTACATAGGCTAGGAAGTGAGTTTATTTACCTGGAAATTTTGAATTTTCTGAACTCCTGCTGTTCCAAGCAAGGTAGGGAACCTTAACGTGTGTGACAACACACGCGGACCTACATTTTACCTCTCACCCGAACAAGGGCGTATTTTTGTGAAAATGCCCACCAAACATTTTTCAAATGGACGGTGTCGGGATTCGAATATGGGATCTTGGGCATACTAACTATGCCACAGAGCTACCTCTACCGACCATCCACTAATAAGAATTGAATTGTTGCAACTTCACTTTCGTTTAATTAATCTAAAACGTCTCGATTAATTCTCTTTTTGAATGTTGATGAATTTTAAAGATCTAAAAAATGAATTTGTCTGAATTACTGCTTATCGAAGATTTGTGCTTGAAAAATTAGATTCCATTCAGGATACTTCTGAAACTGCCTTAGATTTAAATAACTTATATTTATCTACCGATAACGAAGATGTTTGTAAACCCGTACATGTATATAAATGGAATTTAACTTTTTAAGGTTTACAATTCAAAAATTTCTTTCACATTTCTCTTGAAAAGATCGATTTAAAAATCTCTAGAAATTGTACCGACGAACAGCTGTTTAAAATGCTTGTTGAGCTGTTCTCCGATAGTGTCTTAGCTGGTTCCATATTAGACACCAAATCATAGTTGGCCAGAACTAGTAGAGCTCTTAAAAAAAGATTTCTCTACCTTTGATAATAACCATGAAATTTTATCCCAAATTCGCACTAATTTCCAAGCTCCAAATGAAAATGTTTTATCCTATATTATAGAAATACAAACATTATTTAATCTGGATAAAAAACTTGATAAACAAGAAATTCAGACTCAATTAAACCATAATTTAAATGCCTATTATTCTAAACATTTAACTCTTCAAAACGCAGATACTATCTCTCATCGTAAGGACTTTTGTTGTTCTTTACAAGCAGTAAAATTCCGATTTGAAAAATACTATCCTTCAGTGAAACCTCTGATACGCTTGGCACCACTGATACGGTCCACGTTTCACATTATTGTGCAATAGTATATTATACCATAATTACGCGGCAAATTGTATCAAATACCAAACACGTTTACAATGATACAATTCTTAAAACGCGCCTTGCAGTTAAATCTAAAAGCCTCTCCTGGTTTTTTGGGTGTGGTTCGGCTATGCCATTGTTGATTCCAGATTTATTCGTCCTCTTTTCCCTTCGTAACGGAACGATAGGAGCAACCAGGTGTAGGGAACGATAAAAGGTAGAGATAAGGAAACCTACATCCTAAAAAAGAGAAAAGACAGACACCACGACACAGGTAGATGTTACCAGCTTCGAAGTCTCGTGGTTAATAATGTCGTGTCACACCGCGCACTTGCGCCACTCACTCCGCGCTTGCGCATTCTTTTGTGCCAACGCAACTGTCAGGAATGGCGAAAATTCACCACTTTATTTTAAAATATTGGCGGGAATTTACTCGCATATTTAACAATGTATATTTCCATATTTGGAATGTAACACCTCAACCAAAATCTTCCCAACCAAACGTATCATCACAAATAGCTCGTTTTTTCTAAATGATAGCATTCTCATTCATAGTTAAAAAAATTTTTATTCGACTTTATTCTCAAATAATTCTATCTCTTTTAAATTCCCATCTTTTATCTGACTATTATTCCACAATCCTGCTACATTCGTTTACCGTGGTGGACATATCGTTCGTTTGAAGACTCAGCCAATCAGGGGGCTTGTACTAACTGATATCCGGTTATTGCTTTACTCTGTGGATACCCATAGAATCGCAAAGTATGCATATGTAGTAAAAGGTCAATTTCCACAGTTACGAACACAAAAAAATTCTATTAGATGTGTTTTCTTTTGCATATATTTCAATCATTTGTGACAAATTCCATTACCGTTTTATATCATAATGACATTAATATACTATTTTTGTCTACTTTTTTCCTGAACATGTTCGTGCAGGGCTGTCACCTTTGTCGTTTTAATGTTATTTCTTATTGTTTTGGTGTATTCCAAATTTTTCTACTTTTAACTTTGATTAACCGTTTATAATACAACTATTTCTGTGCTCGTGATAGTTATCGCTCTTTGAAATTACTGTGTGGATATATTTAAATGGGTCGTGTTACCTTTGTTTGATTTTCTTATCGCAGTAGATGCATTCAGTAGAAGATGTTCTGTCTAGGCCTCAGTTGGAGCTAGTTATTTTTAATTATCACCATGTTGGTATAGGGCTTATGCTATCATTAACGTTGAATGTGGTCCTTCAGACCGATCTGTTTTTATAGGGATATTCTCTACACTTTACCCTTTCTCTATGATATTTATCCTAAAAATCTGCTGTTTCTTACCACACTATCTCCGTTATCAATCTTTTTTTTCTTGCTTTGTTGGACCAAGACAACTGTCGATCAATAAAAGTGGTGCTCCCACATTCCAAACTGCTGACTACACTTTGGCTGGTCGAGTAGTGTTTCACTATCCACCGTCTTCTCTATTGCTAGTGCTCAATGCAAGCCCTTCTTCTTTCCTCTTCTAGATGGCGGCTATGAACCTCCAAACATACCATCACCCTCTTTTAAATTTTCGACATTCTCTATATTTGCTTTCTAAGTCACTACATAGCTAGAAGGTTGCTACCTCACAACATTGGGCCAGGGGTACAGAGGGTCTTTGTCTATCTGTGTATCGCCATTGTCTTCTTCTGAATTTATATAAAGTCGACAACAGCATATTTGTAACTGATTTTACCTGTGGATTGATTCTCTTTTGATCAACGCAGAGGTGTAGGGATAGCATTCCCATTCCTACCTCGTCCCTTAGGTTGTTTATACGAACGAGTACCGCTTCACAGAACTTCTTCCTTTGGATGGCATGTGTAAAAGTCCCTTTTCCAAACCCTCAGGATCACTCTACCCCCTTGGAAGTCCCTATCTATTATCATATTTGTAGGAGGGTGTACCTTACAAAGTGTAAGGCCTCCAAATCAAAATTAGTATTTAAGTTATCTTTTCTTTGAATTTTTTCTTAAGACATTATCTTATATTACTATTACGTTAAATCATGAATTTTTGTGTCTATCTTTCTCTTTGAAGTTATCTTGGAGATCTGATCTTATCTAATTAATATGACCATAAATGGTTGGTTTCAGTTATTTTTTCTGAAAATATCTCAGAGATTTCACCTCACCTGGTTAATGTTTTGAACCACAAATGGTTTGCTACTTATCTCTCTCTTTTGAATTATTTTTGAGATATTACCTAATCTTACCATTGCTGTGAAGCACATAAACTACCTATATCTTTCTCTTTGAAAAATATCTTTGAGAACTTCTATTTGAAGTTCCAAAACATTTGGTATCTATGACCAAAGGTAGGATTTATTGTAAAAAGAAAAGAGCTACTCCAATAAACTACATTGAGTAGGAAGCAAGTTTTCTCACCTGGTAATTTTGAGTTTTGTCGAACCCTTGCTATTCCAAGCAAGGTAAAGATCTTTAAAATGCACGGCAACACTCACACATGGCACCTATATTTTACATCTCATCCGAACGAGGGTTTAATTTTTCAAAATATACTCGACTAACATTTTCCAAGCAGTCCTTGTTGGGAATCGAATCCGGGACCTTGTGATCGGCAGTCATACGCAAACCTGTCAATCCACGGAACCATCAACTAGGGTGTTCCCTACATTTGAGTTTCAATGCGCCACCAAAAGGTACTACAATGGTCAGGAGCAAGTTTTTTTAATACTTAGAAGCTTTGAAGTTTGACAAACCCTTGCTATTCTAAGCAAGATGAGAATTTTCAACATGCGTGACAACACTCACACACTGGACCTACATTTTACTTCTCATCTGAATGAGAGCGTATTTTTGTAAAAGATGTTTGCCCAACATGTTTAAATGGCCCGTGTCGAGAACCGAACCTGGACCCTTGGGATAAGTAGTCATACGCCAATCTATCTAACTCATGGAGCCACTTGATTAGAGTGGGCACAAGATTTGATTTTCTCATGCTCCGTAACGCCCTGCCCTCAGTCTCTTTTAGGTTGCAGTATTATTTGGAATAATTCTCGATATTAGCACATGTTTATCTCCCTTAAACTGCATTTTATTTGAAAGGTTGTGAATTGTATCTTGTCATTATGTGTTGTTTATAACCTTGGCATTCTGTTAATGTTGAACGTTAATATCCTGGTATCTATGTGAAAAAAGTTGTTATTTCGTAAGAAAATGATTAAATTAACACCTGGAGTTTTGATAATGTGAAAGGTGATGCTCTCTTTTGTGTCAGCCTTGCTGAATGTACAACGTTTTTGGGGTCCTGCTCCTACTGATAACGTTTTATGGATGGATTTTTGCAACTACCCCGAACTTGAATTAGTTTTCCATTTTGTGTTGATTTGGAAATTAATTATGCCTTGGTGGATATGGTCGTATATGTCCTGTAGCACAATAATTATTTCTGACACCAACCAGCTCTTATTTCTGCATTGCTTGTTGTACCCACATGTAGTGGTAAGTGTAATAATGCACTGATTACTGTAATAAATATAGGAATCTATTTTTTCTGTAGGGTTCTTGTCCTTAGTCTATAGTGTTATATTCATAATTTTAGTTTGATCTCTCACTGTTATTTAGAATTTAGATCATGTTAAAGCTTTTCGCCACGTCAAATTCAAGCTCTACATATGTTATAATGGTTAGATGATTAAAGTAATATTCCTGTTCAAGTTCAATCGAATTTCCCGTAAAGATTGCAGAGAATTTCTCAATATGCATTCAGTGGAATCTTTGACGAAGCAGCATCTCCTCGCTTCACCTTTCCTTAGTGCGTGTAAACCTACCGGACACTAGCAAGCGTATTTCATTTTCATGTTACCCACCGCATTTTCCCTGCGGGAAATCCAGTATCACATCTTGGAGCTCTCTACTTTCAACTTAACTTTTAACTTGTCCTCATACCACCCCACCAGTGCAACCCCTCCGCGAGTAATTAGTTTCATTTTTTCGATCGGGTCTACTACCATACTTCCCCCACTATAAAATCCTATCAGGTGAAAGACGCATGGCTTCCTGTGGTTTATTTAAGTTAGTATTACGTGTTAATGTCCCCAGCAATATAAATGAATACTTTTTATTGTATTGTATGAAATGATTAAATTATCTGCAATCTAATATTCGCGAAGCTCGCTAACAAAGCGTCCATGTATAAAAGCTTTGTTAACTTTATGTGAAAAATGCATAACATTGAAATCTGTTTTCTCTGTTTGTGGTTTTAATATAATATATGAATCTGAGTTGTATCCTAATATGTATTTTGCCATAAATAACTTTCTAATTTAGTAGTTTGGGTTTATTGCATAACGCCCAGCATTATATACCTATCTAATATTCTTGTTTTAACATATTTATTACATTATATGATTTATGAAATCTTTTATTTCAGTTTATCCTATTCAATGACTAATGCGTCATTTCCATCTTGTACTAAATTGCACCCAATTTATTATAAGAAAATTTATTTTTATTGCTTTAGTTATACTAACTGCCATATTTAAAAATTATATTTTCTAAAACAAAAGAATTAAAATATCATGTTTAATTAAGATTAATTATTCGTGTAATCTATTATACAGGATGCGTCCATATCTTAGTCTGGCCATTCGAATTTACTAATTTTTCTTTCCACCTAATTTATAAGTAGCATAATGCAACGCCTTACAAAACAAGCTTTAAGGAAATCTAAATTAAAAAAAAAAAATTCTACCTATACAATAACCTGATTAGAATCTGGTAGTAATAGTACTCGTAATACAGAGCAAAGTGAATATAGAACAAAATTGTGATTCGAATGATAAAATTCGTTCCTATTAAAAAAGAAAACCTGAACCAATTATTGGAATGATTGTTTATTATGTTAGGGTATCATTAATGTTCGTATCTAACTTCATATACTGAATTTAACCAAAATACAACATTGTATCTGATGCGTGTTAATAATGATCCTGATGTACATCGTAAGTACAATAGCAACTAATATCTGAATTCGTGGTAGACATATTATTAATTTAAGAGGTAGCTTGTATTTTGTTGTATTTTTAGATACGGTAACACGTTGCAGAATTTATAATAACGATACGAATAATAAAAAATCCAAATAAATTTAAATAAAACAAAAAGTATGATATATATAAAAAATCCTGCACATTACTCAATACTTTCTATCATACAAAAGCAGAGCAAGCCAAGAAAGTTAAGATCAGTTAAGGCATAGATTTATAGTAAAATGTTTTTAAAAATATAAATTAACTCATATAAATATAAATAAATTAAACAATCTTGCTGGAAACATGAATCAAATGTAATCATTTCATATGAATTTACATAAAATATCGGCGAAAAAATTTTTAGGAGCTTTAAGGCAGAAAAGCCTAAGATCATTCTTTTACTTGTAAGTATTTTTAGACCCTCTTCTGTAGGCTGAATTTGGCATTTAATGTTGATTTTTTTGGCATTCTGTAGAAGCTAAAATATTACTAGAACTGATATTTAGTCCCTACAAGACTGATTTCCTTTCACTTGGGGAGTTTTTTTCGCTCTGGGAGATATTTCATCCGGGAATCATCGCCTCTGAACTTCTTTCCCTGTGGATCCATTTCGCCCAGTCTCATTTTGGCATTCTCGCGCTGTGTTCGAAGTAATCAACTTTAAGTATTGGTTCATTCACACCTTCTCGAGCTTTGCACTTGACCAATTATTTAAAGGTCGCTTTAACTTTTTATTAAATAAGTATGTTACGTTTTTTTCGTCGTGGCAGCCGCGTTGGGCGCCAAATTTATGTTATGTAACACAAAGAAAGTCAAAGCAATGACCCGGCTCAATCGGAGAGTAGGGGAGGTTGTAGAAAGCAGACTGACATATGGTGTATGCGGCGGTAAGGAGTTAGTAACAGTACCTGCAATAAAAGAAATTAGAATAGCAAACCTGCAATAAAAAAGATTAGTCCTGCAAACCTGAAATAAAGAAAAAGCAATACAAAAATTTTTAGTACTATGTAGAATGAAAAAAAAAGAAACTGTTTAGATAATCTATATAATATAACAACTGTAAAAGCAATACAAAAAAATGTTTAGTACAAAGGGAGGTAATATTGGGGAGTAGCAGAAACGTTTCATCACACACCAATTTAACATAAATCAGATAAAATGTTGTCAACAGATAAATAGATAAAACACAATTGGTATGAGTAAGTCAGCAGTATTGATTTTTTTTTCTTTCTTTTTTTTCTTTTATTTAAAATAGCATGTAAGTCTATAGTAAAAGGTCTCAGAACGCCAAAGGTATGGCAAAGCAACGGACAGGTATTTAAAGTAAAAACAAGTAGGAAATAGTTCAACTTACAAAAAGTCCTTCAGGAACGCTTCCTTGCAACGGAAGGGTGGGATTCAACGATGTTCTGCACTAACGAAGCACTTCACCCTTGACTGTGAGGGTGTTGATGGAACTTGGCACACTTTACACTAATCACTGGGGTTAGCAGCAGACATTATCACGCTGATGGAACCAGGTAGCATTGATAAATTTCTTGTTAATTCTATTTCCTGAGACAATAATTCCGAAATATTTTGTAACACAACTTGTAAAGAAAAATAGTAATAAGAATTTAGAACCACGTGCTTTCAAGGCACGATGTAATGCATGTCATCTGATAAGTTCTTGCATTATACTAACAGTAACGTGAGGTGTTTTATTTGCTACATATGGTAACAAAGAAAAATCTAATGCTTTTGAATAACGAAACTCACGCAAGCCATGATCCATTTCAGATTCTTTGATGTCCGAAAACTCAGAAACCACAGTATCACAGCAACAAAAAAAAACAATTAGCAAAACTACTCGAAGCAATAAAACCGTCCGTCAATGACCTCAAAACCCGTGCGGTCGAGTAAACACATTCTACAGTTAAAGTACAACTCAAATCGTACCGTGTTTTTCATGTACAATTCGAAAAATTAATACCGCATTAATTTTTCACTATTATCAAAGCAAACAGAAAGCAGTATTTTCCCAACGTAAACAATCTATAGGCACGAGGAACAAACTAACCACGTAACGTAATTAACATATAGTCACAAAGGACAAACTCGAACTCCTCTAGTTAATATAAAATCGTTGTTACCATAAACTCTTGGCGACCATTATCTAAACTTGTATAATCCACATAAGGAACATCCAATAAATGAAATCAGCCATCCTATCTACTAATTAATTACGAGCTCTTATCATTTTCGAGAAGTTGGAATTTATTTATTAATAAGAATCAAGCTTCAATTTATCTATCTTTTTAAAATTAATACACGTGAGTTAAATTGTTTACAAATCCGAATTATTCTGAAGTGTTTCCTTTATACAAACAGCGATCTTAAAGAAACGATGTATTTTTAAGTACGTTAACAGAAAGGAAGCGTAAAAAGGTTAAGATATAAAAATGCCCGTTACAAGTAGCTGCAAACCCACACTAATATTATTGATTTTATTTATAGTATTAATGCAAGTTGTTTTATATTTAATAATTAATGCACGTTAGAATAGTATATTATGATACAAGTTTATAAGTGAGCCTTTAAAGCACGCGCAACGTTTGAGGGTAGGACGCGAAGCGGAGTGCCCTTAAACGTTGCAAGTGCTTTAAAGGCATTTATAAACGAGTATCATATGCTATTTTTGAACATACCTGTATTTTAACTTGTATATAGATTTACATATTACTGAATTTATTCGTGTTGATGTGCAATACCACAGATTTAGACTATCAGTCGTTTTAATTTATAGTAGTTGCCATGGAAACAATTGTGATTTTCAATTAGTTTGACAGTTCATTTAATTTATGTTTTGAGCATAATCAAAAATCCTCAGATATTCTCATATCCGAGAAAAACTCAGAACCCAATGTTGCAAGAATTCAAATATCGAACAATGAAAATTGTACTTTTAATATTCATTTCAAATAGTTCGTTCATATTAAGATATTTACATTTGACATTTGTATAATTTGACAAATAATAATAAAGTTGAAAACGTTGTTGCTTAGCAACCTTTAAAACACTAGTGCGATAAAGATCGATTTAAGCACGCTAATTAGTTCTTTATACTAGTATTATGGTGCAGGTATATTAAAAAAAGTATTACACCCACTTGCAAAATTAAAAAATCTATGAAATTATATTCTGAACCTATTTTTAAGGGACAATACATATGACATTTTATAGAGGCGGATTTTGCAATTTAAAGTTAATTTTGTTTTCTTAGATTTTAATGATAACGCTTTGGCCATATTCAACTGCTTTCACGGTCCAATTTTGACAGAAGTTGAATAGTTTTGAACAAATTTACTCGCAAAATTCACGAAAAATAGACCTACCATGAAATGGTGTAGTATTCAGATTTTTAATTGATGATAATAGGTATTCTATAAAGCCCCATAGCAAATTCTGGAAACCAACTACATTTTCCTTCTTTCTTGCACTCGTAGATAAAGACTCCTCGCTGGCTCTCTCACATGGCACGTCTATTCCAAGGTTAAAAAAACTCATGGTATTTTACAAGTAACCAAGGACGTGAAAGCAAATCTAAAAATTTCGGGAAACCCCATTTTCTCCTAAAATATCCCATTTCACATCACGAAACCTAGTCTACAGGATGTAAAACTTAATTTCACGTCAAATCCCTGCCCCTTCTCTCTTGGAAGATACGCGGCGAGTCTCAGCTCGCATGCCTCAATTATCCGAGCGAAACCCAGCTATCAAGATTTACAGATATTGATAATAGTTTTTTACATGCATTTATAACCTGAAATTTTGTTGACAGTTCACATTTGATAGCACATTAAGATTAGTTATTATTTAATTTTTGATTTGACGTTGTACTTATGGCCAGTAACGTAAGTTTTGAGAGTTCTTTTTTTATTTAAATATTTTTAGATTCAGGCTGTAGTATTTAATTATTCATAAAAATAAAATGTTTTGCTATTTAATTGACTTGCAGCTATTGTGATAGTTATACAGTGAGAATTTTAATTTCGGATACAAAAAATTGAAACTAGTACTAAAAATGCTGTATTGAAAAATTATTGAAAGAACGAAATCGTTACACAAATTTCCTCAAATATGTTTAAGATTTACTAATATATGTGGAAATTGATAATTATTGTTCTTTGGTGACATTCATCAAAGAAGACTTCTTTATCAAGCTACAATGTAACATATTTAATTCCTAGACGAATTAATATACCAATTCAATTATTTCCTTTTTGTCCTTCGTGAATAATATTTAATTTAACTGCCCTATAGAATTTATTTGTTCACTGGCGATATAAAATCTAACGCTTATTTTTATTTCCATTGCAGTTCTGATTAAAAATTTATTTTGTGTCAGTCTTCATCTATTTTAAATATTACTTTTGTGTTGGTTAAAACATAATGCTCCATATATATGTGCAGCTGGATAACGCTTGTGCTTGACACATAATGTACTTATTTCTTGGTTGACATATTTTAGAAAAAATAAACATAAGTGAACAAATACCAGTACTGATGTTCGGGCTTAATTTAGATCTATGTGATTAAATTTTGAGATAATTTTTTAAAGTGAAAGTATTTTTAAATAAACTCGAATTTATTAATTTAAGAAGTGGACTTTGTTTAATTGAACTTTCAACTTGTATATAGTTGGATGAATCTTTTATTTATATCCAAAAAGGACATACAGAGTATATTTTTTGAGAAATTCATAACTAAATTAAAAGAGTAACAATGATACACTACTTTATTTAACTTGAAAAGTATTTAACGTAAAGTTCTGAGTGTTGTTGTCTGCCTATAGATCTGAAAGTGATTATCGTTCTGTTGAGAGCGATTTGTGAATACAATTAAAGGACAACATTTTATACTTATGTGCTATAAGAAGTTTATTAACAATTTATTGCTTTTGTGTTTTTGAAGCGACACAAATGGTTGTCCCCAAAGGTAATTTAATTTTGTGATGTTTACTTCAAAGTCAACCCTAACATTGAGTTGTGGTACGTTGGTACTTCGACTGTTTTTGAAATATTTTTTAGTACATTCTTAATATTTTTGGTGTGCCATGTGTTTATTGTCAGATGGTTTCTGTATCTCGGCTCAAGGTTAATTTATTTTGGAGCATGTTCAAAGATGTGGCGGCACCGTTTTCTTTTAATTTTATTGACTTATCAAAATTGACCTATATCCAAACTCGTGTCCTCTCATGAATTGAAGTTCAAGCAAGTCATTGGTATAGTAAGTAGAGGAATTTCATCCATTGAAGCATTGCCCATATCACGGGTAACCCCAGATACCAACAAAAGCTTCGGTAGAACAATCTTTTGGGATTCTATAATATAAACATCCAATTATTTAAAATAATTGAAGGGCACAGAAAATATATATTTTAGTAAATACTTGTAAAAATTATGTTAAAAATGTAGAACAGAAAGTCAAAGAGAGAGATACGTACAAGCATATTTTCAAATATAACTTCTTTAAATGCTGATAATAACTGGTTTAACAAAAAACATGCTATCTATTCCACAAAACGCAAAAGACAAATCAAATAAAACTTTTAAATACCTAACAGATGAAGAATTAAAAGGGACTAGTATAGCAAAATTGATTTTGACAAAATTGCCATAATCGTATAAAAATAAAGGCGATTTGGATGAAATCACATAAAATTAAAGGCGATTTTAGCGCAATCACAGAAATCATACCAAGTTATAGGTGATCTCTGACATGTTATGTGTTTCCATCTCATATTTATTAAATCTAGGGTATATTTTATAAAATAAAGAAATTCCTTCTGTTACCTGAATCCAGTCCAGCAGTCCAGGTAATTTTATAAATTATGATTTACATTTTAAGAATTGAACTGTTTTAATATGCATAAATGCGTTAAGATATCGCCTAGGGAATTTTTATTGTTCTTGGGAAATTATGCGAGCATGCACTATTGAAATGACAAAGTTCTCTATTGTAATTGGTTGTAAGACATCAGCCGGTTTGATTAAGCTAATCCCGAGAAGGACGAATAAGTGTTAAGATGATGGGGTAATTACATGAACCAAAATTGAGCACTTCAGTACTGGAATTCATGGAAACGACTGTATCTTCGAGGAGTGTGTAATTGGGTGTCTTTCGATTTAGTGTCCAAAATTATTGCTACAATTTTTCTTGTCTTACTATACAGGGCTCTACTGAGGCAACAATGTTAAGAAATTTGGGAAAACCAAATAACCAAGTCCCCAAGGAAAGTTCCTTGGGGAGGTCATGAGTTGTAAGCATTAGTAAATTTATAACTTGTGGATAAAAATTTGCATGATTGAACCTTAATAATTCATTAATATAAGTGCCAGGTCGAAACGGTAACAAAGGTACTCAATGTGGGAATTTTCTATGATATAATATTGCTGTTAATTATAAAATGTTGAGCTTGGTTTCTTTCTTTGTATTAATAATAAAAAATTACTAATTGCATTGTGAACTGCCTATGACAACCTATTATAAATTGTGGGTATCACTATTCTTTGTGTCTATTAAAATTTAAAATGTTAACTTTGCAAATACATCAAAATATAAATACTAGCTTGTTTGGGATAAAAATTACATCTGAACTGAAAACATCGACCCCATTACCGACCTAGAACTTATCTTTTAATTTTGTAACTAAATAATTCTCTTGGGTACTAAAATAAAAGTGGACGCTTTCTTAGTAAATTTCACTTCTTATTGTAAAGTTGGCAGGTTCTAATACTTTGGAATGAATTGCGTGCGATCTTGGTTGGTTTGTTTTTGTACTAGTTCACGTAACTTATTGCAAAATATTTCAAAATAACACAGGAAAGAAATGCAATTTTCTCATATTTAGATTAGTTCTCTCGAAGTAATAATTAATGTTTGAGCTTTTAAAAATTATGATTTTTGAGAATACATCAACATAATTAATGGTTATCTTGGTATAATGCAAGAAACTTGTGTACCTAATTATGCTTTCAAATCCCATGTTTAGCATGTAACCTATAAAAAATTTATTTTCTTAATTAGCCCTGTATAGATTAATTTATTTTCAAATACCACGATATTTTTATTAACATTTTTTTAAATAAATGACTTCGACTCATCTGCAATTTGCCTTTACTGAATAATTTTTTTTCATTTTTATGTTAAAGTATTCTTTAGTATTCCTTAAGAAAACATTTGCAATTTTTAATAGTTTTTAAAATATTTACCTTGTAGTGGTTTTTACTTATCCATTTAAAATTTCGATTTCTTTTCCATTTGAATGGTAAATTTTTTTCTATTTGAATACATTTTCGTAAAAAATTTCTTTTTGCATATTTTCTTTACCTAATTATTGACTTAAACTATCTTTTGATAATTTTTGTTTGCCAAGTTACCAATAAGATCCCGCTAGTTGACTTTTTTTATATTTTTTTCTTTCAAAAATTAAATTTAAACTCAAGATGAAATTCATACATTTTAAAACAAAAAAAGCGTGTTTTGAATTAAAAATTTTTTTTTTTGCTAAATTAGCTCCAAAACTACCTTTATTAAAGTGACATGGGTTGCTAGTCCACTTGTCTATGAACTTGAAGATGTGGATGGTATACCACAAGGGAAATTTCACATAAAGGACCAAAGAACTTCTGCAGATAATGCTATTCCACAACAATTAATACTTTTTATCTGTCTATTTAAATATATTTTATATTATAAAATATTTTATACCACATAATTTCTGCTGTTGTTTTTTCCTTTACTTTTCTCCTTATCTCACATTGAAAACCTATTCTACCTTTGAAACTTAAATATGTAAAACACTTTAGTTTTTATAAATTTCTGTATTGTTGATAATTTGTTTTCAAATGTTTTTCGTTCCTATGATTTTGACTTTCATCTGCATAATATACTTATTTTTATATTTTAGTTTCTTAAATATTCAAAGTATTTTCACTTATTTCTCTAATACTTTCTCGGTTACCATTTTCTCTAGCTTCCCCTCTATTTATGACTTGTCAGAGTTGATGTTGAGTTGATGCTCTTCAGATATGGTGAGCATAGTGGTCGATAACCATGCATATGTCGGAGAAAGTCAAAGACAGAAAATTTCTATTTCTTGTGTTTTCATTCTGGAGTTTTCACTCATTATTATATTCAGTTTCCTTCCCCCTTTACCTTTATGACCTAGGAATTGCATTGCATTTTTCTTTTCTTGTCTAACACATAGTTGGCAAGATGCTGTTTTTTACTTCTGTTGATTATGGCAGTGTGAATTTACCATATATATCTTTTTCTTATTGATTTTTGATGTCTTTGGTTTAAGTGTGTCTAGTTAGAGATCTGCAGAGCATGGCTTTGTTTTTGTTTTTGCTAGGCAAAAGATCCTTCAGACTTCCTGCTCCTTTTATTTAAGAACATCTTTTCTCTCTCTCTCTCTCTCTCTCCTATAGAATGCTGTACAAAAAACTTAACTTTTTCAAATCCCGTTGTCTCCTTTTCGACTTTATTTTTCTTCTGACAGGCCTGTCTTAAGTTCCAAAGACTACCGCCTGCCACATAAGAGTGATGTTCCTCCATCTCAGGTTACCGAGTTAGTTTTGGCAAGTTGCATAGCGCTTTTCTATCCACCTTGTCTACAATCTTTTGCTTTTCTCTTTTCCTTGAAAGCTGCTATGACCTCCAACTGATTGCAATCTTCTTCTTTTAATACCTTTCCCTATATCTATCTACTTTTTGTTTTCTGTTAGTAGTTATATAATCTGGGGACCAGGCAACCCATGGCACTAGATCATGTTGTGCAGACCTCGTTTTCAGCCAGACACTTCTAGTTCTTGCCTTTAGTGGTGTTAGAGTTCTCGTTGTCGATTTGGTTACCGATGGAAAATTTTATTGACTTCACAGCTGAGGCACAAGTGATCCTGAACCCACGGTAAACTGTTTCCTTTTGTGGTCAACAGAAGGGGTATCGCTCCTCAAACTTCCATTTTGGACACAAGAAAATTCCCTTAAAAGTTCTACAGGACCACTCTCTGAATTTAATTTTAAGTATATCGATGTCTATCTTGGTATTTTAGGTTTATCTTAGGGATACCTTTAGAAATTATTTTCGATTTTTACCTTTATCTTAGGGTTATCTTTGGGAATTGTCTTGACATTTTACCTTAATCTCGAGGTTATATTAAAAAATTATATTGGAATTCTACGTCTATCTTGAGCTTGCCTTCGGAAATGATCTTTTAGTTCCTATTATTAGACAAAACTTTGGGGAATCTTAATTGACTGCCGTGTTGAAACCAAAATTTGTAGAATATAGGTGACAAATAAAAATTGAAAGAAAGAATCTAACTGGCTTTAGCTTTACAGTTTATTAGGGCAGTTGGAAAATTTGTGTTAGTAAATATCGTAGCGTCTAATTGATTACAGAAAAAAATTGTTTCATTTAGATAACAAATAGGCATAGTCAGTTTGGACACTTTTTTTTTAATATGTTTGTAAAATGTTGTATGTATTAAAATGTTTATATTATAAAAAATGTGACGAGAAAAATAGTAAAGTTAAAATTTTTATCCATAAATAGATAAAAATAGCTAGTTAAAGTAAGATATCTTAAGATTTAAAATTCAATTTAGAGCTATAAGATTTTAGGATAAAAAAAGGCTGTTGTTTTCCGATGAAATGTGTTGCTATTGGAAATTGCAGCAGAAAAATACTGAGGTAGTCTATCAATTAGTGGCTAATTTTCTTTCCGTTACCTAATTTATTGTGTTTTATTTTAAAAAAAATCAGATGGCGCCTAAAAAACTATATGTAGTCACCAAAGGCTAGCTTATAAGACGGATGAATAAGATAATTTTTGTCTCCTTTTTTGTAGTTTTGCCGTGATTGTGATGTGTTAAGTGAATTAACCTGCAACATGCCTTTTTCAATTACCGGATATCCAAGTTACGCCTCAAACTTATGAAATCTACTGTATATTGTATATTAGTAGAGAAATTCCTTCTGTTTCCTGAATCTGGTGCAGGTTATTTTGTAAATTATTATTTTATCACTTGTGAGAATTATAATGGTTTTAATATGCATAAATACATTAAGATACGTCTGGCGATTTTTATCGCTCTCAAAAAATTATGCGAAGATACATTATTGAAGGGATAAAGTTCTCTATTCTAATTGCTTGTAAAACATCAGTCGGTTTTTTTATAGTTATCTGAACCCGGTGGAGTGGATAGCTTTTATAGCCAAAGTGTGGTACTCTCCTGGTGGCATACCCACTAAAACCACTCCCCCTGGCGGGTGCATCTGCTAAACAGGTCTGCCGCACTGCAGCCTAAAAGGCTTATTGTGCTGACTCTGGGTAAGTATTATACCCAATCTGCAAAGCCTGCACCCCGAATTACAGAGTACAGGTCCCTTAATGAGAGGGTATCGACTTCCTTCGGGTCTAACTTTGGTCGCCCATATAGGCGCTGTCTCGTTCTACCCAACGCCTCTAGATGGCGTCGGTGTGGAAGTCTCTGAACGAGATCTTTTATAGCCTCCGCTCTCCTTCTGCCCCAACACCTTCTTTGTGGACGAGTGCGACTCCGTCCAAGTCCCAGCTTCGACTTTCTTGGATTGCTTCAGCTTCCTATGCTGAGCACCCAAAAGCCTCTTTGCTTGCAGTCTACTGCCTGCAAGTTTCTTTATCGTTTTCTCCGTGTCTGGTGTATCAGACACCGGTCTTGAAGCGGACTTGCATCCCGGCTCTGCTCCACCTCTTCAGGTTTCTTTTTTACTTATGGTATCAATATTATTCATAATTGTTTCCATGAGTAAGGGGGGTGTAAATGGTAACCATGCCAGGTGCCCCCTGTTGGCATGGAAGGCGTGAATAAAACGGGGTGCTGCCCTGTTCCCCAAGTTCTGGACTGATCAAGACTAGTCAACTATCCAGCCACGCATCCCATGGGCTCAGTCCTTCGCCACAGGATTTAGGATTTTTAGCGAGATTGTCTCCTCTTGGTCCGGGCGGTTAAGCCAAGACCCCCACACTCTCTTGCCTGTAAGACATGACCACGACAGCAGGGAAGGTGCGGTGTGTTGGTGTTGCAGAATTGCCCCACCGGCTTCGTTTACATCAGTGCAGGCCTATTAGCCACGAACAGCTTGGGCTGAGGGATTTGGTCCATGGGATCGTTTTCACTTGGCTACTAGAGGGCGGATTTTATCCCGCTCTAGCACAGTCTCTTGCTATCCACCATGTTGTGGGTCTTATACCACTCAGGCACTTGGTCACTGAAAGAGATAAGCTTATCACGATCCTTCCCAGAGTGGATAGCCAATCCCTTGATCATATATCCTGAGATTTCTCCTATCCGCCACCTGGAGACGCGTCCAATGGGTAACCAACCGCATGATAAAGTTCTCTATTCTAATTGCTTGTAAGACATCAGCCAGTTTGATTAATCCAATCCCGGGAGTAACGAACAGGTGTTGGGACGCTGAAGTAATAACATGAACTAAAATTGAACACCAGTACTGGAATTTACCGAAAGGACTGTTTTTGGGAAGTGTTATTGTGTGTGCTTCGATCTAGTGTCCAAAATTATTGCTCCGATCTTTCTTACCTTTCCCTATAAGGCACTATTGAGATATTGTTACGTGCCGAAATCGGCCGTAAACATTCATATAGTTTTAATATGCGGGAATTTCGCGCCATAAATTTAAAAGACTTTTTGCGCGTATTTCCGTCACTTCAGAAGTGCGTTGCGCGAATTTCGCGCCGACGCGTGTGACGAAAGAGTGGTGGGAAATTTCCGAAAGACGCGTTAGGACTTGCCTCCGAAACGCGAAGAGGAGTGTTGTGTCTTATCGTATCTTTGTGTTATGTAGATTCCTTTGCCTTATCTTTGATTATCATTCCCTAACTCTGCATACAGAATGAAGACGACCGAATTTGGATGCAACCTGGCTCAAGATCCACGACCCGAGAACCATCATGAAGTAATCCGGATGCAAGCTGCCATCATGAAGTAATTCTGAAGGAAGCTTTACCTATTCACGTAAGTACTCCGTGGGGGTTTTTATATAATTTATATAATTGGAAAACGTGTTGCAATAATTTGCATATTGTGTGATATCATTGACAATTGGCGCGTTAATTTCCATATTATGTAATATCGTTACCAACTGTCTTTTGTGTCGCATATACCGCGTTTACGAGACTGTAATAATATAAAGCAATGACGTTAAGATATTTGAGAAAACCGTACTACCAAGACCCTGAGGAAGGTTTCCATAGCCAAAGGCTATGAGCTGTAAGTGTTAATAAATTTATAACTTGTAGATAAAAATTTGCAAGATCGAACCTTAATAATCAATTAATTGTCGGGGTTGAGACAGTAAAATACATGCGTTGATGTGAGTGGTTTATCCCTGGAATCTGGCAATCAATTAAAGGTTATACTCATATACTAGTTTTAGCATATTGTCATTCAAATTAGCAAAACATTTACCAACACATTTTTGATACAGTGATCACTATCACTGTCGCAGATAGGAATTTCAACATTACTGAAACAAAATCAGTGGTCGTAACATAACACTCTCCTTTATTATACAGACTAAAAATCAAGTAAATGATGCATTGCAGCTTTCACTTATATTTTCAGCACATTTTAATTCAAGAGAATAAGTCCACAACAAATAAATTTTTAAATTAAATGTATCACATAAATGATACATAAATAGCATTAACTTACTCTGCAAATTTAATCAGTGCATGGTATATTCATCTTCAACCCCTCCTCCTCTTTTAGTTGGCAATGTATCATCAATTTCTGAAATCAAATACTCTTCTAGTAGTAAGCTTCCGACAGACAGTAATCCACTAGACAAGCATACAATGTTAATAACATCTGGATCAAACTTCATCTTGCTTTTGTAGGCCAAAGCAATATCTAAAAATGTTCCCATAGTATTAGGAACATACTGTGTGGAATTTGTAAATATATTATTTAAACCGAGCGTAACATTCTGCAAAAAAAAATTGTTGAGATCAATGTCATCTCTTTGCTGTTTACTAATTAACGAGGTGAAAAGAGCCGTGTATAATTTTCTAGCAACATTTGCATCGCACTAAAACAAAATGACTACAAATAAATCTTGCAAAAGTTTAACTTACTCTAGCTAACACCTGCAAAGGATTAACTATCGATGACAAGGTAATTTCTATATCAGGATAATCTCCAACTCTATATTTTCTACACATACTGATATTACGTTCTCCCAATTTAATTTTTTCTTTTCGCATCTCTTCCATTCTTAAAGACCTTTTAATTTCTAACCTTGCAAAGTGTTTCCCTATTTTTGTTTTGTCTTTTAAAAAACGACGACCATGGTGTGACTGCCACTTTGGTAATACTACATTGGGATCCTTAAAAATACCCGTAGTTCCACTACTATCTCCCGTGCTAAATAATAACGTGCTTGGGGTGTTAGTAAACTGACTGCGATTTTGTGCTGTACTAGTTTGTTGCACTTGAGTAGGTTGAAATTCAAAAGTAGAAACAGTTGCACGCAAGATATCAGGTCTCATTATGTTTACGTTAGCATCTTGCGAACTTAAAGTATCTGCAAAAAGTGGCACAATTGAGGCATGCTGTCTTCTCCAATTAGTAGTAAGTTGGTAATCTTCATAACTACATTTATATAAGGAGTATTGAAATAATTTTTCTTCAAATTCTTCACATGATTTGATTGTGTTTAAAAGTAGGTATGTGGAATAACCAACGTAGTGCTCTTCAATATTAGTTTTATACATGTCACTTAATAAAAACATAAAACGACCTGTTATGTCTTTGGGTACATTGTTAGCGTTAGACCAAAAGGTAAATAATTTTTCTTGAATTGCATTATCTTGATCAATAAAACCATGCAGCAAAACATTTTCAACTATATTCATAACTTCCATGGCTGCCTCATTTTGATTTCCTTCATACGTAATATAAGCATTTATAAATATATCAAACACAATATTGCGACATGATGGAAAAGGGTTAGTTACAAATTTAGCGATTTCTTCTAATATAATACACAAATCAGTAACTTGAAAATGTTGCACACACTCTTTAATAATTTCCAGTGTTAGTACTTGTACTTCAAAATTGTCATCGGTAACTAATCTTAAAACGTTTAAAGAAGACAACTCATTCATAAAAACTATAACGTCTACCCTTGCCAAAAAAATTTTCAAATAAATACATTTAAAACTACCATACAATTTGGATAACATTGGTATCATTTGAAGTAAAAATTTATCTGCCATATCTGGATAATGCAAAACAATGCCTTGTATGCAATATGCAAACTTGTCTTCATTATCCATTAACTTTGTAAGACTATTATGTAAATATATACTAAACTGAGTGAGTGTACTTATACTGTTTGAACTCATGAATCGTAATGCCATTCCCAAGACCTCCGAACAAGGACTATAAACATTTCTGTGAGTATTTCTAGTTAAAATTTTAGAAAGTGTCATCAAAAAATTTTTTGCTTCGTTTGTTTGCCAAGGTGCTATATTATTAGCAAGTAATATAGCAGATAACTGTATACCAACATCCAATTTTTGAGAGATGGGGTCAATTTGTATCTTTGCTAAAAGTAAATCATATGGAACATCCAAACACTCCTTCCAGGTTTCAACAACCAATTTAATTTGTTCAAGATTATTTTTGAAGATATCACGGCGATCGTGATCAGCATTTTCCATTAAAAATCTCAATAACTTAGCAGCAAGAACTTTATCTTCACTAGGAATTGCAACAGTTGCCCATGACGTAAGCATAACAACCTGCAACAAATATGTGAGAGTGTTTTCAATTTCGTATATACAGATTAAATTTTATATAATTTAGCCGCTTTGGATCAACACATAAGTTCCAGTTACATGATTTTGAAAGAACTGAAAAACTCTAAAAAAAAATAGTAAAACAATTACTGTTCTTATTTTTATTTGACAAAGGCATGTGACGTTCCTTTGAAATGTTTATAATCATATTTCATTTTAAAAGTTTCTGTATTAGTAAATCACACTAATAGGGTTATTTCCTTTAAGAACTATAATTTTTAGGTTACATGCATTCTTGATCGAAGGAAGGATTATTTCTGTACCTTATTTGTTCCTACTCAAGGGTTGTCAAATTCATAAATTCATTATGGCGATTATTAAGGTTAAGAAATGATATTATGGCTACCTGGTATTCTAAAATTATTAGTTTTATGGTTTATTTGTTTCGATTAATAATGTATCACATGGGCGCCTAATGACTTCATCGTCTGGACATGAAAACATTCACATGCAAAATTGTGCTGATTCAAAAAAATTGAAAAGTTCCTTCCTCTGAATCTAGAAGATAGTTTCAATTAAGCTAACACGTATTACATAGAGAAAAATCCATACAAAGTATTTCAATTTACAGTCTTAATTCATCTGTCCCAATTCTGTTGTAGATATCTCAAATTGTTTTATGAGCGAAGTATTTTTTATATAGAGCACTCGGGCTTTAACATCCAAAGAAATAACATGTAATTTAAGTAGGTTAGTTACCTTGATGAAGGTATCGAATTCATTAAGGTATTAAGTCGTTAAAGTTCGGATTATACCCTACCCGGTTGGTTGCTTTTAATTTTAGGGACACCTTGGTTCCCATTAAATCGACAACTTCATGTTGAGCTAAGGCATATTAATTCAGAATATCTAGTTTTCCTTTCAAAGTCTCAGCAGGATTTGGTAAAAATAAAATAAATTCAGGAGATAAAGGTTTTTAATGGTGTCCGAGTTATCTAAAGTCAAAAATCATTCATTAGGTATTTATGATTACAATTTTTGAAACTAAACCTACAGCTACCGCTAATTAATTGCACGAAATTTAAAAACGTACCTACAGTACATTCTTGTTATTCAGACTGGAATGGGTTTTAGAGATAGTACATAGCTTATACAAAGAGCAAACAGCGGTAATAGATTTAGAGCAGAAATGTAGAAGTAAATATTAGGAAAGGATAGAGAGAAGGAGGTGCCTTATCTCTGTTAATTTTTAACTTGTACATCAAAGAGGCATTGAACACTGTCAAAAGCAGGAAGACGTTTGTAATTATTATGCAGGAACAAAAGATTGATATACTTAGATTTGCAAATGATATAACAGTATTAACATCTAGCAAGAATAAGAAGCAGCTGTTAATGCAATGGAAACAGTACTAACAAAGAGATATGGTATAAAAATTAACAAAAATAAAACTAAAGTAATGTAGTGATCCGTAGTGTTTCTAAGTCGATTCTCATTGGTCGATAATTATTGCAAATATTATAGTGTACATTTCGATATTTGAAGGTATTTGTTAGAATAGCTCAGTAACCATTCCGTGACGTCAGAATTTAAGTTATAAGGGGCACATGTGTAGGGACGATCGAGGTAGTCTACAAGGTTAAAGGACATCGTTTGAGATTTCAAACAGGGAAAGTTGAAAAGCTTCACTTGACAGTTTTAAAGGTAATGTTTTATAAGTTGATAATGTAGTTGCTATTTAGAGTAATCTGATTACATCTTGTAATTCCAGCTTTGTTTTGAATGTAATGTTGGTACTTATTGTAAAACCGTTGTTTATGTAAACATTGAAGGAAATATTTCAATGATACCTCTTGCTTTTGTGTTAGAATTTGATGTATACAATGCTACTTTGCCGGTCGTTTTGCTTATGATGTGTAATATGTAATTTTCAGGTGGGTTTACGATTATTGAACATGTTTTATGTATAAAGAAGTGTTGTTTGATTTAACAACCGGCAACTAATATTTATTTGGATTAATTTTTATTTAACTATCTAATACTGAGTTGGAACTCCAATTGCATCGCACTTATTGCAGAACAATAGTAAATGTACCATTACTGTGATTTTACGACAATTAATGAAAAGTATCCACATCATTCCTTAGATATTAATCAAATTATTAGGCAAGTTTGAATATGGACAGTATTATATTTCTGTTATATTTGTTTGATATTTATGATTCATTTGACATTTTTATTATGTGTAGTTGTTCTATTTCAGCATATTAGCCACATTCACAACAGCATCACTCACATCTTGGTTTAAACTTAATTATATGTTTGTTATGTGTTGATCTTATTATCTAGCCGATGTTCATATATAATTAACTAGTATTTAAAGTTTGTGATATTTGTTGTGATGCAATTAAATTGAACCTCTGGTATGACCAACCACCTCGTGCCTTCGCGTTTGCATTTATGACTATGTTGAAGATAGTCTATTCAATAATAAGCGCGTTTTTAACTATGCACAATCATACGATAAGTTCATTTCAGCGATTCATGTTGTCTCGTCAATGTACTTGTAGTAGTACCCTTTTGCTAATAATAGGAAGTCGGCTAGCCTTTGGGAAATATTTTGTAACATGGGCTGGAAACTGTTAATGCGTGTATGTGGGGGCGTGTGATCGAGCCTTGTTGAATATTACTAACATTTTATGTGCGTGCAGGGAGGAACATTGGTAGCCAAGGTACAGGTTATCTTCCTGGTGTCCCTCTTCTTCAACTTTACTTGGGTAGTATTGGCACAGCCGACCTCCGTACCTGCCAGAAAAGACTACCTGGCCTACACTAACGTTTCTTCAGTTGTCATGTGTGGTATGTTTAGATAGCAGTTGACATCCCGTCAAATTCAATGTTGGTGATCTGGTCACCTGTCCTTGCTGAGATGTGCCAAATACAGTTGGAAATATGTGAGCAGTTGGGGTTTTCTTTGTTGTTTTTTTCTCCAATCGCACAGGTTGAGTACACAATGTAGGTATCGTAGAACCACTGCCACTAGATGTTAGATCATGGAGCCCGATGTGCCGTTTATAGAGGGCATTCGGGTAAGCCTTCAGGTTGGTTACACTACAGTACTAGTAAGTAAATGAGGGGAAAATAAATCAAAAACTACACTACAAATAGGAAACGTAAACTTACAAGAGGTTAAGGATTTCCGCTATCTAGGAAGCCAAACAACATAAGATGGGAAAAGTGCAAAAGATATAAAGCAAAGATTAGCACAAGGTCGTGCTGCATTCAACAAGAAAAAACAATTACTGTGTTCAAAAACAACAAACACAGAAACAAGGAAACGATTACTGAAGGCATATCTGTGAAGCACAGCACTGAACGATTGTGAAACTTGGACAGTAGAAGTCTTTTAAATGTGGTACTACAGACATATGGTGAAAATATCGTGAACAGACAGAGTTAAGAAAAAGAGGTTCTAGAAATGGTAGGGGAAGAAAGAAATATGTGGAAAACAGTAAAAAAAATAGGAGAGATAGAGTGATAGGTAACATACTGAGGTATGAGAGAATAGTGCAGAATATATTAGAAGCAGAGGTAGGAAAAAAGATAGGTAGAGGTAGACCTAGATTAGACTATTGCACACAGATAGTCAAAGATGTAGGCGTAGGAATTACAGGAAAATATGTAGGCTAGCTCAGAATAAAAATCAATCGAAGTACACGTCAAACTAGTTCCAAGACGGAAAACCTAACGATGAAAATATATATATATATATATATATATATATATATATATATAATTAAACTTGATGATTATTGTAAACAACTACCGGTATTGGTTTTGCAATATTCTCAACTAATGTTGATTGTGTGAAAGCATTTATTGGAAAACTATTAATTCGGCAAATGTCTAAATATTGAGGGATCTTGTTAGCTGCAGGTTCCTTAACCCCCTTCATATATCACTGAATATTGGTGAAATAGGGTATATATGTAGAAAACAATAGAAGGAAAACCGAGCTATATCTAACAAGAAAGAGCAGCTGCTATTCAAAGACAACAAACATAGAAGCATGAAAAAGATTGCTGAAAGCATATGTGTGGAGTGCAGCATTGAACGACTGTGAAATTGGACTATGAGAAGCGGACAGGAAAAAGGTAGAAGCCTTTCGGAATGTGGTATTTCAGATGTATGATGATGATGGGATTGACAGACAAAGTTAACAGAGAGGAAAAAAGATATCTGGAAAACAAAAACAATAGGTGAACTAGAAGAACATGACACGTTCTAAGGCATTTTGGTGGATATATCACAAACAGGGATAGGAAAAATGAGAAGTAGAGGTACACCTAAATCAAACTATTGCATGCAGATAGTGAAAGATGTAGGCTTTAGGAATTTCAGGAAAATGTGTAGGTTAGCTCAGAATAGGAAACAATGGAGGAACACGTCTAACCAGTTCCAGGACTGAATTATAAGAAGATTATCCAAAAATCGACAAATGCGTGTTACGGGTTAATTCACATCACAATGTTGGAACTCATCATCTTTGTTACCAGGCTTATGTCAAATGAAAAGTTGAACACATAATTTATTAAAGTTTCTAAGATGGCTTTCAGTATTTTAATAATACTAATAACTATCTCTAAAAGTATTCAGGTCTGAAAGCTGATACGACTGATACAAAAGATATGTGCTTCATTAATGTTACTAATTAAATTAAATGAATGAACTGAGCTAATTATTTTCAATTTAATCTGGACCATTAAGAGTTATTCTTGTAAATATTTTATTATGACATGTAATTAAAAATTATTAATTTGAGAAATAAAAATACTTCATTTTATACTTTTCTTATTATTTTTGATTGTCTTATACAAAATACTGAAAGTCGGCAAGTTATAATTCTTCAAATATTATTATTGTATATCTTGGATCACAAATAATAACTTATTTCTAGGTACTATCTGTAACTTTCCTTTCCAGGCGCAATCTCTTCTAGTGGGAACCGTTATGGAGTGTCCTCGGGGTGTTCCGAGCATAAGGGCTTCTGCCTACAAGTGTGTTGTTGTATTTTCGTGTGGGAGTATTAGAGGTAGTAGTGCTCCCCCCCTCCATCTGTTATTTTAACCCAGTAAACGACAAACCTACGACCACTCTCACCCGATCTATGCCGTGATAACCCTTATACCTTACTACATTTTAATGATAATTTATAAATGTTACGTGTAAATGTCAAATTTAGGTAACCCTTTTTCTTAGTTAAATGTTAAGGTTATTATAAGTGTTATCCCACGGTGACAAGTTTCTTTGATTTTCTCCAGGGTCGCAGTGGAGATAGAGTTCCTAGTTGGACGTGGTGATGTCCTAACAGGAAGTGTCACTTTTCGTTCGTGTAAAACTCCTCACTTATTCCAACACTATAGTTCTCCCTCTTGAGATTGGATCATTCAATTTGCTGATGTCCTACAGCCAATTGGAATAACAAACCTCGACGGCTCGATAGTACGCATTCACAGTGAATTCCCAAGAATAACAAAAACCTCGAGAACATCTTAGCATATTTAAACATAATAAATCGTTCTAACCCTACAATGTAACTAACAATTTATAAAATAAACAGGACCGGATTCACGAAACAGGAGATTACATTACTTTTAAACGAAATACGATAATTTTATTAAATATAAAAAAAGGAAAACTGGTTATCCAATAAATAAAAAAAGTGTATTGTGGATTAATTCAGTTAACATGTAACAACCTTCTATCTAAAGCCATTTACCACCTGTCACCTAGGCTTGCGCTCTTTTGTGGTAGATAATATGGCTTTGACTTACCATACAAAAAGGTAGATAAAAGGAGTTTCAGTTCCATTGTTATTACCCCAGGGTTAAGAATATGTTATACAGTAACATGCTCGGTGTTGATCCTAAGCATTTCAAGTGTATAATTGATTTCAGAATTACTAGTTCACCTACTTTATGAGTGAGATAAAGATGTATTAATTGTTCCAATGATAGAATATTGATTTCTACTCTAAATCAAGCATTCTTATTACGACAGAGCTAAAGCTCCAGCAAAATATAGAAAATGAGAAAAATAAATTTGAATAAAATATGAATGTAATTAAAGGCATTATGACAAAACGATAAAGAAAATTATGAAGCAAGTAATGAAAGTAAGTTGTTCTACATAAAAATACATAATTTGACAGCATTTATTGCATCACGTATGCTACCAAAATGTTGTGTAAGATAGTAGTAACAACTAAATAAATTTCAAGAAAGTTAATAAAGCAAGCAATAGTAATAGCAACAAGAATAAAACAACAAAGTGGAGTAGTTACTACACCACGTAAGACATGATTTAAAATTACTTACCAGATCTATGGAAAAGTAACTAATATAGTCGCCTATACATCCATCCGCAATCAACTTGATAATAGGTGCTAAAACCATTTAGCATATGGCTTAAAGTAATTTTGTGTATTGTAAATAACTTTTGTCAAAAATATTCTAATGTTTGTATGTGTTGTATCGTCCAACATTGTTTTTAAAATCAATTTCATCCATACCGGTAAAGAAAGTTCTTCTCCTTCTATAGGCAAAGGACTGATATAATTCTCAACCATATGTTCAATTAATCCACATATGGTAGCCATGCATTCATGCTCATTAGCATCCACTGAATCTAAAGCAATATTTAGTTTATGAGTGGCAGTTTCGGTGTTTGTTTTAAAATTATCAGACTGGCTTCAAAATGGTTGTTGTAAAATCATATTTTGTTATATCTTCACTTAAGGTACTGTTAAAAGATGTTGCGACTGAATATAGTTAGCTGTCGCTGATGACGAATTTAATAACTTTCGTTCATCATGCAGACTGCTTGAATGCTAACTAAAAACTTTTTCATTGTCGGTAAAACATCAAAATCTATATTAAATATATACTTTTTATCACAGTCAATTATACTTGACCAAAGAATATTTTGTTTTTTATTATCTTCGCAACTAAATAACCATCTATTATACAATGCAATTTCTTTTTGTGTGTTACCCACTAACGACACTAACGCATTATATGCATGACACTTGTAGCATCGTAGTATCTCCTTTTCTTCTTTTATTACTACATTGTAGTTTTCCTTCAATGCATTTAATGCATATAAAGTTAGTTTCTTAAGTAATGGTTTTCAGAAGCTGGAATATTTGGAAATGCAGCTTTTGAAATAGGACAGTCATTATTTTGAAAACCTTCAACTTTGATTCGTAAAAATAATAATTCAACAAGTATAAAAGCCACTGTCTTATTCGTTATATGTGTTAAATTAAAATTTGTCTCTTCTTTAACAAGAAAATCTATAATATTTGTAATAATACTGATGTAAAATTTTTCAAATGGGGTATAAAACAGTTTTGTATTAAAATGGATAATGCAGAGTTTAGTACATATCTCTGTTTATCATTAAACTTTGAAGTATTAAAGCACATTTCATACGTGATGTGTAAATTCTTTATTTGATTATCTGGTGCCATATAATGAATAAATGGTCTCAGTGTGCTCTCTAAATCAATTTCTTTGTCATTAAGAAACGATATCACATACATTTCCATTACATTTTCGAACAAAATGTATGACATAGAAACCTGTACTGCTTTTAGTAATTTCTAAGATGGCTTTCAGTATTTTAATAATACTAATAACTATCTCTAAAAGTATTCAGGTCTGAAAGCTGATACGACTGATACAAAAGATATGTGCTTCATTAATGTTACTAATTAAATTAAATGAATGAACTGAGCTAATTATTTTCAATTTAATCTGGACCATTAAGAGTTATTCTTGTAAATATTTTATTATGACATGTAATTAAAAATTATTAATTTGAGAAATAAAAATACTTCATTTTATACTTTTCTTATTATTTTTGATTGTCTTATACAAAATACTGAAAGTCGGCAAGTTATAATTCTTCAAATATTATTATTGTATATCTTGGATCATAAATAATAACTTATTTCTAGGTACTATCTGTAACTTTCCTTTCCAGGCGCAATCTCTTCTAGTGGGAACCGTTATGGAGTGTCCTCGGGGTGTTCCGAGCATAAGGGCTTCTGCCTACAAGTGTGTTGTTGTATTTTCGTGTGGGAGTATTAGAGGTAGTTGTGCTCCCTCCATCTGTTATTTTAACCCAGTAACGACAAACCTCGACCACTCTCGCCCGATCTATGCCGTGATAACCCTTATACCTTACTACATTTTAATGATAATTTATAAATGTTACGTGTAAATGTCAAATTTAGGTAACCCTATTTCTTAGTTAAATGTTAAGGTTATTATAAGTGTTATCCCACGGTGACAAGTTTCTTTGATTTTCTCCAGGGTCGCAGTGGAGATAGAGTTCCTAGTTGGACGTGGTGATGTCCTAACAGGAAGTGTCACTTTTCGTTCGTGTAAAACTCCTCACTTATTCCAACACTATAGTTCTCCCTCTTGAGATTGGATCATTCAATTTGCTGATGTCCTACAGCCAATTGGAATAACAAACCTCGACGGCTCGATAGTACGCATTCACAGTGAATTCCCAAGAATAACAAAAACCTCGAGAACATCTTAGCATATTTAAACATAATAAATCGTTCTAACCCTACAATGTAACTAACAATTTATAAAATAAACAGGACCGGATTCACGAAACAGGAGATTACATTACTTTTAAACGAAATACGATAATTTTATTAAATATAAAAAAAGGAAAACTGGTTATCCAATAAATAAAAAAAGTGTATTGTGGATTAATTCAGTTAACATGTAACAACCTTCTATCTAAAGCCATTTACCACCTGTCACCTAGGCTTGCGCTCTTTTGTGGTAGATAATATGGCTTTGACTTACCATACAAAAAGGTAGATAAAAGGAGTTTCAGTTCCATTGTTATTACCCCAGGGTTAAGAATATGTTATACAGTAACATGCTCGGTGTTGATCCTAAGCATTTCAAGTGTATAATTGATTTCAGAATTACTAGTTCACCTACTTTATGAGTGAGATAAAGATGTATTAATTGTTCCAATGATAGAATATTGATTTCTACTCTAAATCAAGCATTCTTATTACGACAGAGCTAAAGCTCCAGCAAAATATAGAAAATGAGAAAAATAAATTTGAATAAAATATGAATGTAATTAAAGGCATTATGACAAAACGATAAAGAAAATTATGAAGCAAGTAATGAAAGTAAGTTGTTCTACATAAAAATACATAATTTGACAGCATTTATTGCATCACGTATGCTACCAAAATGTTGTGTAAGATAGTAGTAACAACTAAATAAATTTCAAGAAAGTTAATAAAGCAAGCAATAGTAATAGCAACAAGAATAAAACAACAAAGTGGAGTAGTTACTACACCACGTAAGACATGATTTAAAATTACTTACCAGATCTATGGAAAAGTAACTAATATAGTCGCCTATACATCCATCCGCAATCAACTTGATAATAGGTGCTAAAAACCATTTAGCATATGGCTTAAAGTAATTTTGTGTATTGTAAATAACTTTTGTCAAAAATATTCTAATGTTTGTATGTGTTGTATCGTCCAACATTGTTTTTAAAATCAATTTCATCCATACCGGTAAAGAAAGTTCTTCTCCTTCTATAGGCAAAGGACTGATATAATTCTCAACCATATGTTCAATTAATCCACATATGGTAGCCATGCATTCATGCTCATTAGCATCCACTGAATCTAAAGCAATATTTAGTTTATGAGTGGCAGTTTCGGTGTTTGTTTTAAAATTATCAGACTGGCTTCGCAAAATGGTTGTTGTAAAATCATATTTTGTTATATCTTCACTTAAGGTACTGTTAAAAAGATGTTGCGACTGAATATAGTTAGCTGTCGCTGATGACGAATTTAATAACTTTCGTTCATCATGCAGACTGCTTCGAATGCTAACTAAAAACTTTTTCATTGTCGGTAAAACATCAAAATCTATATTAAATATATACTTTTTATCACAGTCAATTATACTTGACCAAAGAATATTTTGTTTTTTATTATCTTCGCAACTAAATAACCATCTATTATACAATGCAATTTCTTTTTGTGTGTTACCCACTAACGACACTAACGCATTATATGCATGACACTTGTAGCATCGTAGTATCTCCTTTTCTTCTTTTATTACTACATTGTAGTTTTCCTTCAATGCATTTAATGCATATAAAGTTAGTTTCTTAAGTAATGGTTTTTCAGAAGCTGGAATATTTGGAAATGCAGCTTTTGAAATAGGACAGTCATTATTTTGAAAACCTTCAACTTTGATTCGTAAAAATAATAATTCAACAAGTATAAAAGCCACTGTCTTATTCGTTATATGTGTTAAATTAAAATTTGTCTCTTCTTTAACAAGAAAATCTATAATATTTGTAATAATACTGATGTAAAATTTTTCAAATGGGGTATAAAAACAGTTTTGTATTAAAATGGATAATGCAGAGTTTGCGAGTACATATCTCTGTTTATCATTAAACTTTGAAGTATTAAAGCACATTTCATACGTGATGTGTAAATTCTTTATTTGATTATCTGGTGCCATATAATGAATAAATGGTCTCAGTGTGCTCTCTAAATCAATTTCTTTGTCATTAAGAAACGATATCACATACATTTCCATTACATTTTCGAACAAAATGTATGACATAGAAACCTGTACTGCTTTTAGTAATTTCTGAAATGTCGTTACGTAAACAATGTCTCCTTTTCTTGAAGTAGTGAAGTATTTGGATTTTAAGGACTGCATCGATTTCCTAAAAATTCAGTACTATTTTAGAAGAACTATTTATTTATAAATATTAAAAATTTAAAATAACATCTTTATATATAATAGGTGTTATAAGTTCTTTAATAAGCAATCAAAAATCTTAGAAATACATGTAGCATTTGTATCTAGCACTGCGATAATTGATGTAGGATTTTACCTTAGTGATTTAGTTAGCATCTAGTACTTATATTAAGTTAGAACCTTTTTCACGTTACGCCAATGCCGCCCCCCCCACCCCATGTGATTTTCTAATGCTCCACCCGAAGGTACTACATTGGCCAGAAAGCGAGTTTTTTTGCCTGGAAAATTTGGAATTTTGCCGAATCCTTGCTGTTCCAAGCAAGGTAGGGATCTTTAACATACGTGACAACACACACATACACACACACGGGATCTTTAATGGGCGCGGATACAAACCCGGGACCTTGGGCGTAGTAGTCGCACACATACCACTATGCCACTGTTATGTCAATGTCACTGGAATGCAGGGGAACAGAAAGCAAGTTTCAGTGACTTTGCCATATACACAAAGGAATAACTCCTGAAGGGAAAGCGGGTGTTGAGTTATCTGCAAGAGGTAGAGAACAGGGCATTAGCCACTTGAACCCCGGCCAACAAAGGTGGATAGACGTGCGACGAAGTCAATCTTTTACGATGACGTATGTAAGACTGTTCTGAGGGAAGATGATACCTTCAGAACAAAGACAGGCTGCTTCAGATTGAGTCGTGATCTGTAGTAAAATTACTATTATAATAGTAGTTGTTCAAATACTTTTCAAAGTGACGCAAATTGGCGCTTATAATGTGTATATTTTATTCAATTATTAGCAATTAGTATAAGTTTAATTACTTGTTAGGTTTTATGTTTCATTTATGGCGTTTAGTGCAAAGCCCCGAGAAAGAAAACTCCTAGACAAACGATAAAAAACCTACATCGATATAACTTTAACAAAAGAACACTTCCAAAGTTGTAATGTATAAATAGATAACGAAAACTGGCAAACTCAAATACAATTGTAGAAAATTTACGCTATTCAAACTTGTATCAATATTTATAAATAGAGCAAACATATTCTTTAGAAAACAAAAATTGTAGATAAGCAAGAATATTTGCTGTATTATCTCAAACAATAAGATTGAAATACTTTTAGCTTAAACTAAATGCCCTAATAACATTTTACACAGTGTTGGAAAAGTACTTGTTTCGATCGTACCAGAATGAGCTTTACAGGAACAAATCGATTTATTTAATTATGAAGCGTAGCCAGGGGCATCTCCGTTAACCGGTAGTTACACAAAATATTGAAGCAGAAGAGTGGGAATATTTAAAAAGAATCCTAAATTAAGTGGAAATATTTAACATAGTATAATTGAACGTAACACGTTACTGAAAACATTGTAAATTATTTATAGACAGAATCCATAATAGGTCATTAAATTTGAATATCTAAGAACAAAACTCTGAGGAGATGTGGTGACCATGTGAACATTCCAGTACATACCTTTCTCATGCACCAAAATAATGCTTGGCCTTACCCATGCAGTTAATGCATAGTACAAATTAACTCGATGTAAATTAGTACACCAAACACCCCCTCCCCCACATTTTAACTACTTATATATAACTTCGAATATAAATAGTAGAAAGAATTTAAAGCACAATCAATCAGCTGTGCTTTTCGAGCAGTTACAAAACGACCATCAACCAATTTGAGCAATGACAAGTGTGAAGTAATTGAAAGTGCGGTGTTTTTCTTTAATGAGAGTTTGCTAGTAAAAGCTTCTGAAAAGTGTTTGAATATGCTGAACAAATTACTATTGTAACTAAATGAAAGTATCTCGAGTCAGTGGAAACTTTTAGCAACAATTATTGGATTAAGGGATTACTGCTGTTATCTAGATGTCTTGCTTCAAAGAAGGGTGATCAAATCCTGCCTGTCAACTAGTAAGCTGTAAGCGAAAAAGCTTTAACTTCTTGTTTACTTGTATTTGGTCCAGATTTATTGTATTATTCTCACCTAAGCCAGTAATATTGACTTTTACATGGTGCACACTGAAGACATCAAAATGTATTAAAACTAAGCATCCCAATTGTGTTCATAAAAATTTATAGAGAGAGTCAATTTGTTAAATAATTAAACAAATTTAAGATTTTTTTTAGATATATGCAATTTGGACAAAAATTAGGGTTAGAATTAACTAATCTGTGTTGGTGGTGATTGTTAAAACTCACAATATTTGTGCTTTTAAATGTAGATTAAGTAAACATCTTGCCATTTTCTTTCTTTATATATTTAGATTAGCACTGCAGAAGAAGTGTATATGAATAGGGTTCCACTAACCTGTAGTCGTCTTAGATCTAACTCTCCGTCTATTAAAGGCTCAAAGATGAAAGTGTTAGGTGGATCGACGCTCAACATTTTATGATTTGACTAACAGTTGAGAGATTTTTTCTAGATAGGTTGCACATGTTAAAGTTGTAAATGCCTGAAAGAATTTTTTATGTTAATGAACTCACCCCTCGCCAATGTAGCTAGTTGGCATAACTCTTTCTGTTATATATCAGGGTGAATAATTATACTGGCAGTGTTTTGCTTGCGTATATGGCCTATAAATCCCAAACAATTAAATCATCAACCCTTTGGACTACCTATTCATTTTGAATGCAACCTTGGAAGTTAAAAACAACATTAACAAATCAAAGCCTAGTGATAGAATTGTCTACTGTGATATCTATCATTTGTTGTCTAAGCGCTTTGTTAATGTTAGCCCTTGATCCGATACATATAACTGTAGTTCTGGAAGCATTTAAAGTAAGTCCATTGTCTTTTGCACATCTATTTACTGAATCCAGGTTATTATTGAGATGCTGAACAGCGGGGTTAATAGAGTTTTATCGCAGAAGACGTATAATTGCACATCATCTGAATACATGCGATATTTACTGGGTGGTTAAATTTTATTCTTAAAAATTTTTAAATTTAAAAGCATATCTCCAGGTTAGTTAAATTTATAGTTTTCCAGTATGTTTAATAGTGGGAGTAAGCGGTGCCTGTTGCAGAGATGAACTACGTAAACTCAAATTATATGACACTACGAATAAGAAAACATTAATGCTATTACAATTATTGATTCAAATAGTATTTTCACTAAGAGAAGTGCAAGTAATGTTCAAACAGCGGCACACAACTCACTGAATAATAATATAAAACCCATTAATGACAATTTGCAGGGAACTGTTTTAGATGTAATTAATAACCCAAATAAAGATACATTATCACTCTTTGTCGGATTCAGATCGACAATAACCATAAATCATTCATCTTGGGCTACAATTCACACAACAAAATATACAATCAAAGTGGTAAATTGTATAATTGTTGTTATCATGTGTAACTTATTTTTATAATTATTAGATTGAAAATTCTGCTGTTATGTTAGATTTGCTTTTTCTGCCTCTAGAAAAATTTAATATTGGCATGGGAAAGTAAAATTTTTGCCCTTGCCGGTTTGCTGGCCGAGATGTTGCCAAGGCCATCAAACTCTAACACGACCAAAAATAAGTACCTTTTAGTCCTCGGTAAATAAACAACTATTTCTGCCTTCAAAAGCGGTTAAAAGGATTTCCAAAGTGGTTAAAATGAAAACCAAGTAAGTCCTTTTATAAATGCAAACAACACACAAATTTTTTACTATGGAATGAGATATATTAATTACAACTGTCAAAATGAATGTTTCCAAATTACTTTTTTTTCTACAGAATTTTAGATTGTAGTAGAAGTATAATTTATATGAGACATAAAAAGGTGCAGGTGGACCTCTTATTAGAAATGCCATCATCATCTTTGTTAAAAATTAATTTAATAAGTTTGTATTAAATAAACGGCATTTATGTATGACATCAAGTTCTAGGAGATGCATGTCGAAGATCATACGGCACTGCTTAAACGAAAAAGATACAACATTATTTTGTCACAATTTCTCATGTTACAGTATGGCATATTGAAAATTTACAGTCTTCTGACCAGTCTAGTTAAACTGTGAGAAATGGTTGGGTGGAGATTATTATTTTATTTGATTTGTTACGTTCCATATCGTAGTTTGAATATTTTCTGTCATTTTGCATTTAATACCCTATTTTAATAAATGTTGGCTTTCGTGTTTGATAAATTGCTTAATTATATAAGCCGACTATGATACATTAGTACAGGAGATTTATTGTAATTAAATGACTAGTTTAATTGTAATTAAATAAAGCAGCTGTTTTTATCTTTGAAACATAGAAATATGCACAAAAGTTGTTGCTACCCTATAATGGGTTTTCCGTAATTATTCTTCATAAAATGATGTTATGATACATTCGTTGGAGTTCACTATATTTCTTTTGTGTTAAATAATATAAATCCATTCAGACAGTTACAAAAATCTTTATGGTGAAAACTTACATTCTTTTTACGTGACTGGTAGATATATGAAGTGTGATGTTCCTTTAACAGAAATTTTAATGTTTTCAGTAAGAAATTTTAATCTACATTCTTAAATTTAAGACGTGGCGGTATTCTTAGAGGATCAAATTGTAGATTCCGGCAGTTGTAGGTTCTTGGAACCAATACTTACCGGCTTTGATACACAGATTTAGCATCGACGATACAACACATTTCGTCATTACGGTCGACAGATAACAATACCTTGGTCATTTATGGTACGTGAATTTTGCTGGTATTATAGAAATATTAAGAGATCGATGAAGAAACCATTGTGGATTATTTAATGCTGTGATTATTACGATAGGGATTTAGCATAAGTTTATGCGATATTATTTTGTATTTTGATGGTCTGAAATTGTATACAGACTTGATACTTATTCATCAACTGTGACGCTTTATGTCTTATGTTTTAATAGATTCTATTTGGGACAAGCTTGCCATTGGCAATATAGTAATTAATTAGACAAGATTCTTGTGATATATATGATTTTTTTTGTTAATGGTATGGGTTATTGGATGAAAATAGGTATATAAATGGAGTTATAAACCTTATCATTATTCTTTTTATTTGTCTGTATTATTAACTGAGTGTTTTATTTTATTGTATTAAACTGATAGTGTTCTGTGTTTCATGGTGATTTGGGTTGTTTATTTTGTTCTTTAAATCTGATTGTGATAGCGTTGCATTATTTTTTTATCTTTTCCTTCTCCTTTGGTGACCGTAAGTGAGACGAGCTTCCTAATACTGATTTCGTTCGTTTTTCTGGTCCATTCGGTTTATGGATAACAGATTGCCTAAATAAGTATCAATATACATACAAGTATTCATTTGTTGTTTTAAAATACCATGTAATTTAAAACATCAAATAAATAAATGTAACACAGTGTACATTTTCAGTGTATTTATTAACAATTAAAATTTGAATTTATCAAATCATGTTAAATAGTCATTTGGCATACTGCTGTTAACAATACAAACTTGGGTATTGCTAATAACTAATAACAACTAGGAATATCAAGGTAAACAATACAAACCAGTAAACTTTGCAAACAATTAACACCAACCCGTGGATACTGCAGAGAAGAATTACTTTATTATAGCAAAGTACAAAATATTATCTGTATTATCTGGTTTATAAAAAGCTGTAAAAAGTCTGTTCACGGTTAGTCATTGTTTTGAATATTTCCTATGTGTAGATATAACAAACTTGTATCGTATAAATTCAATCAGTAATTAAGATTTGGGTTGAACTGAATTGGGATAAATTTTAGAACTTCCAGTAACATATTGTTACATTTTAACACTGCGAGGGTGTGAATGGGTATACATTTAAATAAATAGGTCATAATGGTTCATAAAAACTTAAGAATTATTTATATGAAAAATCAATCAAGATACACTTCTGAGCAGTTTTGGGTTGAAAATATAGTGTTCGAATAGCAGGTTATTAATTTAAATTTTTGTTTACAATATATTTAAAAAGGAATATTCTTTGTAGCCAGAAAACTTTTGAATATGGATTTTATTTTAAAAATCTTAGCTCTTTAGTAGTCACTGACATGATAAATTGATTGATTAGATCACAATTAATAAATGTTGGTGAAAAAAGCAATATCTATTAAAAATTATCTCTAATTTGGATACACAAGTTTAATTTGTTGGTTAAAGTTTAGCCATTTAAGTTGATGATAACATTGTTATGTACAGTTTTAACCCACGAGAATCTTACCAGTAATCGACAAAGAAACTCGGTGAAGTACTTCTCTAAAATTCTGCGTTCCAATATAGAATCAAAACCTCAACAATACTAACGAAAATGGTTGCTGACTAACTCAGTGTTTTTTCGGTGGCTTCATGGGGTTAACAAAGTCCTGGTTTCAATTTCTGACACGGACACCTTAAAAAATGTTAGGCAAGCATTTTTTACAAAAATACGCCCTTATTCGGCAAAGAGATAAACTATTGGTCTCATATGAATGTTGTTACACACGTTAAAGTTCCATGCCTTGCTTAGAACATCAAGGATTTGGCAAAAATAAAAATTTTCAAGTAATAAAAAACTCACTTTCTGGCCATTGTAGCACCTTTGAGCAGAGCATTAGAAAATCAAATTGAGGGAGGGTGTCAAAAGAGGGTGCCTGAATGCTGTCGTGTGTGAAATATGTCTTAAACAGGAAGAATCTTAGATGCCACATAATCTCGAAATACAGGAATTTCTACGGGAAAAGCTCCACCAGAAATAATAAGAGGATGCCAAAACTCGAGATCAAGAAAGTGATTCTCGAGGAATAATCAAATACACTAATGCTAAAAGCAACCTACAATAAACAATAGGATACCCTACTCAAGTTACATGTTATCTCTTTAGATGATAATGACAAAGTGTTTAACCAAAATGCTTTCCCACCATAAAACAATTCGAGGTTATCTTTGATAAAATTCAGAGAAATGAATTAAGACTGCAACTTGAAATTATTAGTGTCTTTTTTTCAATCTAACATATGC
Source organism: Platerodrilus igneus (assembly GCA_036346225.1). Lineage (NCBI taxonomy): Eukaryota > Metazoa > Arthropoda > Insecta > Coleoptera > Lycidae > Platerodrilus > Platerodrilus igneus. Next base: position 1,023,572 of record JARFIW010000828.1, read on the forward strand.
AATACCTTGCTGAAAGTTTAACTGTAATCACAGGAAAGAGCATTTCATTTTTTAAATCGGTATAAATTTAGCGTAGGGACTTCTTCGTGCCAAGACGATGAGGTCCAGTGTTATACATTTTTATTCAAAATAAACGAATCCTAAAACCGTAATAATTTAAAGTACAAAGTTGCCCTAATATCATTTCTAACCTTTAAAACTTGCCATAATGAATTTGACGACCTTTGAGTATGAACAATATAAGATACAAAAATAATCCTTCCTTCGATTAAGAATGCATGTAACCTAAAAATTATATTCCTTAAAGGAAATAACCTAACCCTATAGGAGGGATTTATCAATGCAGAAACTATTAAAATAAAATGATTATAAACATTTCAAAGGAATGTCACAACCTGACTAAACACTCTTGCATGCCAAATCCTTCATCAGAGTATATCGTTTGACCACTGACCAAATGTACAGACGTTATTGTTGTCATATTGGTAGATGCTGATTATATCGCCCTTTTCTTAAAATGAATTTTACACCTCAGTCAAGCTTTAATTTTTATATAAACAGGTTGCAAATAGGTTCGGATAAATTAGGATAATTATTTAAAAATTTCCACAAGTTATGGTTACTCTTGACCATATCAAGAAAATTTTAATAATACACTATAGCACTTGTAGATGTTCTTGTCTTTAATCACGTCAAGAGAGGAATTCTTCATACCCCTTTACCCTTTGAAGTATAGTTTAGTTTTAGGACATAATCTTTACCTCAGCCGTATCTCACTATTTTGATAGTTGTTGCATTCCAGTTCGTAGTTTGAATATTTTCTAAATTTTTACACTCTATCCCCTACAATGTTTGTTTTCAGGTTTGGAAACTGTTCAATTATACAAGCCGTCTGTCTATTATACATTAGTATCAATATTTATTGTACTTAAATGACCTGGTTTAATTGTAATTAGATAAAGCCGTGTTCTATCTTTGAGTACTAAAAATATGCTCAATGTTATTTCTATTCTATAATACTTTTCCATGAGTATTGTTAGGAAACAATTTTTGAATACGTTCATTGAACTGGTTCACTGTATTTCGAGTAATGGTGTGTGTAGGTTCTTTTGTAATAAATATTATAAACCAAACGATCAATTACAAAATCTTTATGGTAAAAACTTGCTATCTTTTTATGTGAATGGTAGGTATTTAAAGGGCAGTTTCTTCTAACAGGAATTTTAATGTTTTCAGTCCGAATTTTAACCTACATTCTCAGGTTCTTGGAACCAATACTTACTTGACCTTAACAGAAAAAATCTCACATTGTTGTTACAACATATTTCGCCAGGCTACTGTTTTACGCAGTTAAGTTATGATGAGATAAGTACATTGCAGTTATCAAAAATCCTTAACAGCCTACATGAGGGAATATCATCATAGCCAACAGGTAAAGATTGCTCTACTCACGATACGTGGGTTTACTTGTATTATATCAATATTAAGATGAGCAAACTAATCTTGCTTATTTAATGCTGCTATTATTAGAATAAGGATTTTGTGTAGGTTTTGGGTGATATTGTCTTTATATTGATGGCTAACTCAGTGAATTGGTTTCGAAATTGTATATAGACTTGATGATTATCCATCAGCTGTGATATTTTATTAGTTTTTGGTGTTGGTATATTAATTTCATCTAAGTGCACTAATATGAATATTTATGTTGTGTCTTAGGTTTCGTACATTCTATTGGGGCGAGCTCGTCATAGTCAACGTAGCAAGTAAGTAGGTAAGATTCTTGTTATACTAAGTTATCATAAAGAAAGAGAAATATTTCAACTTATTATATATCGTTAATAACAAAAAGTAAATGAAATCTAGTTGCTTACATAATGAGATTTTAGCATATCTTTGGAAAACAAAAAAAAATGTTGTGACAACTATTGATACAAGTGTTAAACGCAAATATCGTAATTTAGAAAATTGTTCTGAAAATAAAACTCGCATAAACGTAAAAGGTAACAATTTGAAAATGTATTTGCAAACAAGGATTGATTTAGCACAATGTTATTATGAATGTGATATAAATTACACTACTGGATTACAAATATTTCGTACAGAAATGGGTTAGAGGGTAGGACCGTATCAAATGAAGGCACACGTATTTTTATTGGCAAATTTGAAATAACAGGGTGGCTTTCGAGATCAGGAAGTCCAAGGATTAGTGATGTAATAGTTACAGAAGCTCTTCAAAAAAATAAAAAAGTAGCCAATACTCATCTGCTAACAATCAATAATGTGAATATGATATCAAAACAATTACAAATGTCATACACCACGGTTTGGAAAATTCTAAAAACGTATCAATATAAACTTGCAACTGCTGATTGAATTAAAGGATGCAGATTTTACTCTCAGGTATGATTTTTCTTTACAAATATTGGCTCCAATGGTAATTGAACCCGAATGGTTATTCCATATCTTATGGACAGATGAGGCCCATTTTTATCTTAATGGTGAAATTAATACTCAAAACTGTTGAATATGGTCAACAGAAAAACCACATAAAATCGTTCAACGAGCTCTTTATGTCAAAAAGTGACAGTTTGGTGTGGTTTCACAGCTAATTTTATAATTGATCCTTACTTTTTCAAAGAAATATTTGTAGCTGTTACTGGTGAACGATCCATACAAATGTTAAGGAATTATGCAATTCCAAAGTTGAAAAAAGGGCACGAAGGAATTGAAAACATGAATTTTATGCAGGATGGAGCACTTCCACACATTTACCGACCAGTTAAATAATGTTAACTGTGGTTTTTCAAGATCGAGTTAAAAGCAGACATTTTGCAAATGCATGGCCACCAAATCGTCTGATCTTAACCCAGCAGATAACTAGCCGTAAGGTTATTTAAAAAATTTGGAGTTTAGAACACGGCCATCGACGTTGAAGGAATTAAAGAACAGTATTAGGGCAGGGCGCAAACTCGTGCAATTCAATTGGAAATGTTGAAGAGTGCTGTATACAATTTGGAATAAGGAGGTTATATCGATTAATTGCGGTAGCCAAATCAGAAATCCCATTATGTAAGCAACTAAATTCCATTTACATTTATTAATAATTTGAGTTGTTAAAAATATATAATAAATTGAAATATATCCCTTACTATATGATGATCCTATGTTTGTATTATTTATCGATGTGTTACGGGAGTATAAATATGTGTAAACAAGCTGGAATAAACCAGCTTATATTAATTGACTGTTGTACTTTATTGTATTACACAGACTAGTGTTCTGTCCACATGTATTATGTTGTGTATCTACTGATCGTTCTTTTTTTCAGAACAAATTGAATTGTGTGTTCGTTTGTTTCATCCTCCCCAGTCTGACTGTGTTAGTGTGACATTCATTTTCCTTATTTCCCTTGTCTGTTTTCGAAATTTGGGCAAACATTCTGTTACTGATTTCATTCTTTTCTTCATGGACTGCTCGTTTTTCGTGAATAAATCTGGCACCCATTGTGTAGAGGTGATTACCTAAAATGTGATGATAATTCAAAAATGCAGCAATACGATGTTCCATTTACATTAAAACTGTTGATGAAAACTTCTGGAATAATATGAATCAATACTGTTTAAAAATATTTTAGTTTAATTAAGCACCTTCAACGCAAATGTTCATGAATGTTTTCTGATCGGCCACCGTAACTTTTTTTGTGTATTGCTTATTGGTCTAATTCTTTTTGTGTTCCTGTGAATGTGTAGATGAGAATGAACAGGCTGAATTTTTAAAAATGCCCTTAATAGCGAAAATATTGTCCTATTATTTTTTAAGAATGCTTTCTTCTGTGAAGAACGAAATTGTGGATGTCAAGAAAACATTTTCAAAAATTCAGCATGTCAATTTTCATCCAAATACACCACGGAAAACGATACATAAAGAATTAGAAAAAAAACAAGACGCAAAAAGTTACAGGGTCCAAAAATGAGATAGAATTGTATCTTCTGTGCGGGAGCTATAACTTTTTTTGTACACTGCTCTTTGTTCTGATACTTTTTGTATTGTATTCCTGGGAGTGCAAATGTAAATTTTTTAAAAATGTTTTATTTTGATGTCTCTGTGTATTTTTACATGTTGGATAAGTTTTGGAGGAATTTTTTCCATGCGGGCACTGTAACTTTTTCTGTATTGTTTATTGTTATAATTCTTTTTGTATCATGTTCCTGTGCATGTGCAGACTGAATGTTTGAATACAATACAAAAATAATTAGAACAAAAAACAATACACAAAAAAGGTTGTCGGTGCAGCTGCGACTGTAGCTAATTTTTTATAATGCTAACATAAGTACCCACCAATTAATAAATACATATAAGAATGTCAGTAATATAGTGAAATGCAATTCGTTGTTATAAAAATAATTTTTAGAAAGTTGTAACTATCTTCAGTATTTAAACTATTACTGGAAGTAAATAACAAATTACAATGTATAAGTCACGAAATTGTAACAAGGGCACATATTTCTTAAATTTTTAATTATATATTAAAATAGAAAGCACTTACTTTAATCCGGTGTCACACACATTAGTAGGACCAATTACACATGGCAGAATATTTATAACTTCAGACTTAAAGTTTAGACTAGCTTCTGCATTCCACTGAATCTCTTCATATTCTAATAAACTGATAGTCCACTTCGCAATTGTTCGATTATTTCTTGCATATAGATGTAGTGGCTTTGGAGAAACAAATGCCAATTTAACAATTAAATCAATACCAATTAATCGTTGCATAGCATCACCTTCAAACGTTAGTAGTATTTTATCCCATTTATTAACAAAAAATTGAACAACTTCTTGAATTACTTCTTGTTGTATGTTTTTTGGATCGTGATGAACATACTTTAATATAGCGGTCACAAACTTTAGCATATTATGAAAGATATTATATTCAAAAATTTTATTAATAAACATTGTAAAATTGGTAAAAATGTGATTTATAATTGTATCTTTAAAAGCATTAAAAAAGTAAAGTTGATAATGGACTTCTTCATTTTGTATTTCATCTGTTACCATACTGTCTTTTGATAAGAACTGAATAAGTTCACTGAACTCGTCTTCACTTTTTAATGCCAGTTGCAGTTTTAAATCCCAAAATTCTTTAGTACTTTTATGAAGTTTAATCAAGACCCTTTGATTACTTTCAGTCTTCAGTAGGGTATTACACATTGTAGTAACAGTTCTAACTGCATATTTTGAAAGGTTCAGTTCGGATGAAAATTCGCTTTTTCCTAATAGCAGTATACCTTTCAACAGCCGTCTTTGTTTAAGTGATACTGTAGTAATTTCCATTTCACTGAAATTCATAAGTTTATTAATAATGTAATATGTAAAAGCATTTTCCAAAGCATTTATGATGCTTAATTCAGAATGCTGATGTATCAGGCTAAATAATTTGAGTATTAAACTGTGATCTACGTCATTAATGACATCGAATCCTAATGTAGTGTCATCAAAAATGTAGCAACATAATAATTCTCTCAGTGAATCGTCCCATAAATTTTGGGGTGCAAGTGCTATATAATTCAAAATTAATTCGTTTTCAAATATGCTAATCAAAAATTGTATAAGTTTTGCTATAATTGTAGATTTCAGATTATTAAAGGTTTCTTTTTCCAAAGCAGTGTACCTCACACTGCCACCTTCTGAGATGAAATCCAAAACTTGGCGAATATTCTTAAGAGCAATGTTCCTCACAAAAAATTGTAATGATACAAAAAATTTAGTATGCTGAGAGACGTATCCAGGAGGAACAAGTTTATTTACACCAACGAAGTTATAACCATCTAATGCACATAATAATACATTAAGCCATCGAAAAAGTGTATCAGTTCTTTCTGCTGACTGAAGAGTATCTATTACAGGTGCTTTAATTAATTCGCTTTCATAAACAACAACAATCCATTCCAAATCTTGCATGACATAGGTTTCTATAAACTTGTAAGTATTATTACACTTGTCAACTAAAGAGCGATTTTACAAAACATATCCATGCATTTTTGCCTGCAATGTTTATTAGTATTGCCTGTTTGTTTTAACAGCCACATGGCTACATCCTTTAATAAGATCCCTTGAAGTGCTGTTGGTTTTCTTCTAATTGCATCAGGCTTATTAAAAAGGGAAGATTTTTCAACAAGTACACGCTGAACATGATCTAATGCTTGAAGTACCTGATCAATGCAATTATTATCATCAGGTATATCTCCATTTGTATATGCCAAATTGTAAATAAATGCTTGTAATATTTCTAACCAGAACATATTCAACATATGTGGTTCTTCTCTCAATGTGGTATAAATATTGTTAAAAATTAACGCAGCTCCTAATCGTTTATAGGGATCAGGATGTAAACTAAATGTCTGAATATTCCGAATCCATAATTTTACATTAATAGGATTTTTTAATAAATCTTCCTCAGCAGCTTGCTTAATTGTCCATACTACAAATTCTTTTATACAACTTCCAGAAATATCACGTAATGCGGAGTCGGATGCATTTGTGATACCCTCCTACAAATAAATTTGAATTAATTTCTTATTGAACCTGATTACAATGGAATTTAAAAACATGCTAGCTACAAGTGGAGCTATATATTAGGTAATTAATTACACAAGGGAAGTTGATAAATACTAAGGTATTATAGTTAATAAGATAAAATAATAACTTATACGTTTATACAAAACCCAAACGATCATTTCAAATTAAGCTAGTAACTGGAAGATGGAAAATATAAAGTCCCAGACCGAATATGAACCTGTATCTTAGGCTTTGTGGTGTGGCCCATGCATTTTCCAATTACACGACCGAGACGGGTTATGACAATTGGAAAATTAACAAATCTAAATAATCTAAATCCTCTCTATAACTGACATGAGACAAAAACATGACACTCAGATATGATTGACAAAAATGCCAAACGTAATTGAAAATCAGGTTGGTGTATGGTTGTGTACATGATTTATATTTGTTAATTTTCCAATTGTCACCACTCGTCTCAGTGGCATAATTGGAAAAGTGCATGGGCAGCGAAAACCTAAGATACAGGTTCGAACCCGTAAATACTATAAACCAGATAAGATAACATGTGTTTAATGGCCATAAATTATAATAGAAGCTCATAAACTATAATAGGGAGAGATCAACATCAAGCGCTTCCCCATTCATTAATAAGAGATAGTAAACCTATTACGATTGCAATATATTTTAGACTGGCAGGTAATTAAGATAAAAACACGAAATTACACTTTTATTTATTTATTTATATAAATTAATTTTTTTTTAAATTTTTTACTTTTAATTATTACATCACGTCCAGACCTGCTATTTGATCTAAACATTCGATAACGGTAACGTATTGAGATTTTTATTATATAAAGTCGGAAAATAATGAGAAGGATTCATTCAAAATAATTCATACGACAATAGTTGGTGGAGCATTACGAAATGTTTGTATATAAATATACTTGCCAACGATACAGTAGTGAATGCTAAATTTTCGTGTAAGGGCAAGTCGACTATATTTATTGAAAACAATACATTTTGAACCTATAAAGCAAAACTTCGAAGTATAAAAATTTATTCATACTAGGTGGAAACAAAATGGAACAATGAATTTCTGAGACTTTTATGGGTAAAACCATTATTATAAATACAGTAATTAGAGATGGAGTTTTGATCAACCAAGTATAAATCCCACAATTTAAAGGTCCAGAAGCGAAAGTATAATATTGGCTTAAACTCTTAGAGAGATAATTCGTGCTATTATTAATAGATTAAGCTAGCAAAAGATTTTTGCATATAGAAAATTACTTGTGATCGGATAATTTTTTAATGTTGAGGTCAAATCTCGAGGTGGTTTGACCCTTATAAAAGGTTTCCTCAAGGTCACTGATCAGTAACACTGAGACAGGATAATAGGAGAGTATTGAAATTATCCATATTTATCTTAAAGAAAAATTTGCGACTTACATATGAAAAGTTTTGGGGGTTTCTAATTATTAACAAGGATTAATTGGAGATTTTAATGTGTAGTGGTGATAGAATGTTGTTTCTTTTGAGACAAGTTGTAAATTGCATTTATAAGCATTCTTTATACCTGTGTGTGTAAGTAAATGTCTTGGATAATGTGTGTATAAGAAAGATGTTTTTAGATGTATCGAGTGACAATCTAAAGAACTGTTCATAAAAATTTTATGTAATTATAATTGTAATGTTGAGATTTCTTTGTTTGATTTCATATTCACAAAGTCCAAGGATCGCACAACTGGCAAGATAATTCGGGCTATATTCAGATAAGAATGTAGATCATATCATTTTTATCATTTCAATTAACAGTCATTGCAGCTTTATTGGTTTGGGCAGCTATACCCAAGCATTCACAGCAATAGTTCTTGGCGTCCCAACACACAGGCTCGATTAAGTTGTCTGAGAATTAGAGCATTTTGTCTCGTAGAATTTGGTAGAAATTTTCTCAGAGTAATATGTCTGATTGGTTTCCATATGACTAACAGAATGAAAGAAATTCGTGAGGATTTGAGAACTGAAAGGGCAGAAATTGGTTCTCAGAGAAGCGTTTATGGAAAAGATCAAAAAAGGAGGATCCTGAGGCAAAGAAAGAACAAAGTGTACGAGAAACCCCCGAATCAAAAATGATGGCCCTTTTATAAAATTTAAATAAAAACATGCAGGAAATGAGTGAAAAGAATGAAAGAAAGTTGCAAAGAAATGAGTAAAAACATGGAAGAAGTGAAAACAGTATGAAGGAAATGAGTAAAAAATTTAATAAAAATACTCAAGAGATAAAAGCAGAAAGTAAAAAGAATAAAAGAAAATTTAAAGAAATGAGTGACAAAATAACGCCAGGCTTAAAAGAAACTAACAAGACTATTAAGGATATGAAAGAGGATATTATTCAAATAAAAGCGAATCAGGAAGCACACGAAAAAGAAACTAATGAAAATATAAAAACATTTAGATAAAAAAGTAAACTAAATCGAAGGAAAGTAGACACACTGGATTTACAACATTTAGAAATGATTTGGGATATCTTAGAACAGACTTGGGAGATAAGTTTGAAAATCTAGAAAATAGGGTTAAAAATATTAATGTTGGGAAATCTATATGATGGAATCCAATTCAAAATTTTATAGACAACAAACTTAACCTTAAGATATATTTAAATAATGTGAAAATTTTAATACAGTGCTGTTGGGATGAACAAACCAAAGTAAATATCGTGAGATCTATGTCAAAGGAGAATATAGAATTTTGGATAAACTCTTTTAAAGACTTTCAGGTTAAATTTTTAAAACACTTTTGGGGAGATAACCAACAATTTAAAGTCAAAGACTCATGGGCAAATACAACAGTGATTCTGACATGATAAGGGAGTTGTATACCATAAGTGAATTTAGTGTTGCGAAAAAACTTGATCCTCCTTTAGAAGATCAGTAAATTATCAAGTATTTAGAAGGACACTTCAAAACAGAGGTAAGGCAATGAATGCATCACCTTACAGAAAATCGTGGAGAAAGATGTATTTTTAGAGTGTCTTCAACAGTATGATGAAACAAGTCAACCAGGAAGGATGGAGACCAGATTAAGAACCCAGCCCATAAATTCCTTTAGATACCAAAGAAAGAGTGGACCGGAATTGTAAAACGGCAGAACATTCGTTAGAGAGAATGTCCATAGAAGCAACTGGGGCCAAAATAATGCCATCAAAAGAGACGGGGGAAGGGAAAACAATGAATACCGTTAAGAACCATAACCCATAGAAGGGAAATCAGTGAAAACTCACAGACAGACAGCACATACAATAACAACAATAGGGCATACACTGAGATTGCGAACAGACCAGGACTTCAATGGCGAAGTCTGACTTTTATTAAAAGACAAACAAATTAACCAGTACAAACATCAACAAGAATTTATAAAATTTGATTTAGAAAATAATGAAAATCTAAAAAGAACTTATTACATATTTTAAATATAAATGTAGAAGACAAATTATAGATACATATAGATACAGGAGTTGAAGCAGGCTAATTTCGGAGAATTTTATTAAAAACAACATACAAAATATAATAACTAGGTGATATCCATAGAGAAACGTAACTTAGTAACACGAAACAACAGAAAGTTTGCAAGTATAAGTAGCATGGCAATCCTAACATGTGAATTAGGCATGATAAAATTATTCACTGTAATACAATAGTATTTATCAACTTACCTTGTATAATTAACTACCTTATATATATATATATATATATATATATAATAATGCTGTGATAGGAGGTTGTTTAGAGGTGTATTGAGTAGTAAGTCGTGTAGTAACTATAAATAGCAATAGGAATCAGAAAACTGCATTTATTTAGCAGAAAAATAAGTAATTCGTACATTATGTAAATAGCAAGCATTTAACACCCTGTATATAGACCGTAATTAACTTTAAACGATGCCAGTGAGCATATCTTTTAACAATAGAATGCGTATTCAGCAGAGAAATAATCGTACATGTAATTAAGCATACGTTGAGAAGTGTTCTACAAGTTATAAAATAAAATACGCAGAAGATAAGAGAAAACCTAACAAATCTTCATGCAATTACGCTGGAACCATAAGCGCTTTGATAAGAAAACGCATTTTTAAAGATCATTTAAATAAATACATGAACGAAAACAGCACTAGAGTTACATCATTTATTTTTGTACAATTATCCAAAAGCATTATATATACAAACAACAGACGTAAAGTTGAAAGTCTGGCAAAGATAACAAATAATAAAGTATCAAACAATAGCAAATAACAAGCATAATTTCATCAGAAACAGCTTAAAATACAGGGAATATTAAAGACAAAAGCTGGTTGGTTGAAACAATCTGTAAAACTGCTTGGAAACCCAACCCAGATGTAGTGAGAAAAGGCTATTTAACACCCAGTGGTGATAAGACAAGTCAGTCCACACTTGATGCACGTAGAGGCCACGACACTGTTAACTGGAAATCTACGCGTTAAATAAATAAAGTTTGGAATATATCAAATTTGTTATAGCGAAAATAGTGCTACATACAAAAATTGTGTTAAGAATATATGAAAAGTTATTGCCATTTTTCTCAGAAAACGTGAGTAGAAATTGGGTAATTAATTTAAATTAAGTATTTATAATCATATAGGGCTTCTAATCGGATTCTGGTACAATTCGAATTGACTTCTAATCAAATTCTAATTGGCTTCTGGTACAATTCTAATCTGCGTCGAAAGCATTTAAGAGAAGAAATTCAAAGCATATGCAGAGAAATGTAAAATAAAGAAGCACGAGGTGATTTTTGGAAAACAAGGGGTAAGTATACTCAAATATTAGTTCAACTAAGCAGAGCATTGGTATTCGATTGAAGATAGCAAGGGGGTGTTGATCCACAACACGAAACAACATATCACAGGTCGTATCTACTTAATTTTAAGATATTTTTCAATTTAAATTTTAATACTGAATTTATTCAATTTATCCAAAACTTGTAAAGAAGTCAACAAGAAACATTGCATTTGTTAAACTTACATAATAAATCATAAAGAAGTCTAGAACGTTCCAGATTTTTTGTAAAGGTGTAGCTTTTGGTGACTTTATATTGAATTAAAAAATAGAAATTTTGGGATAAATAATCCATATGATATTAATTGATTGAAGGGTGTATTTAAAGGATTACAAAAATTGTAAATATTATTTCCTTTCATTATATGAATGTTGATTGACTTCGTTTATCAATTCAAACAGGTAATCATAAAGGGGTAAAAAGGAAATTGATCATCGTAACGTTGTGCACTCTGTGTAGATTAAAAAGGGCTACCCGTGGCATAATAATAAAATAGAAGATTAAAGTGAAGAACACAGAGCAGAGCGGTGGCGTTAAGTAAAATGTTCATTACACCGAGTACGGCGTTATCATATCAATTTACATGACGCAACCAATGTAGGGGTGAAAATTTCATAACAATATATATATATATATATATATATATATATATATTCCAGATTAGGAGGAATCTAAATTACAATACCACAAACAAGATAAATATGTATTTATTTATTAATCATACAATAAACATGTATAATATTGTAGTGCCGAACGGTCTGCCTCTGATCAGAATAATTACTTGAAATGTAGCGAGGTGTTTGTACACAAAAGGCGATTTCCAGCTCCCTGCGACACCTCATCAGATGGTTTTGATCGACAGGTACAAGAGTTGTGCAGTTAAGAGTTATTTAGACTACAATAGGTACATTTAATATGATATTTGCATAATAACTGGTACGTTGTAGAAAAGTCCAGAAGTTTTGAATATGTACATAAATTGACATTGTGGATAATGGAGTGGAGTTCTGTACAATATGTTCTAGCTTAAATCAAGATATAATATAAATTACCATTGATATAAATTATTGTAGTGATAATATAAACTAATAATTAGTGCTTGGATAGTTAATTATAGTGTTTTGACATTCAGTTAATTAAGAAGATATTGTACTGTTAGCGATTAGCTGAAAATAAAATGTTGAGAGAGCTTTTAGCAAATTCCTTTGTAACTCTGCATTGTCGAAGAAGGCTTGTATAATCATTTTGAAAATAAAGAACTGTTGTTATTGCAAACAGAGTAAGAAGCGACAGTGCAGTCTTAATATCAATAAGGCACGGCAACTTTATAACCAGGATTCCCCAAAAACGGCGTGGATTATTTTGAAATACACCCGTGGTTGCAATCACAATATATTCTAGTGGCCCAAGCTTTAATAACGGCTTAAAACCTGTCAAATTTTTAGCTGAAATGATGAGCATCCATAGCGTAAAGGTATTCGACAATGAAGTCATTTGTGTTACAAATATTCATCAACTACAGACTACTATAGCTCTAAAAACTTACCACCAAAGATTTTATCATAATCTCGGTATGTGAACGATACATCTGTAAAGGATGGGAATAATAATGCATCAATTGTAAAGCCAAAGGTGCAAATAATTGCTGAACTATTTGATCCATATCACAGCCCAATTTTAAAATTGGAAGTGCAAGAGCTCTCATTAAGCAATCCAAGTCTTTTACTTGTTGCTCATCAGACAAAGTATGACCTAGAAATTTGTTCTAATAATATACATTAAAAAAAATAATACTCACTTGTCCCTAACATTACCATAATAATAGCATGTAACAATTCACAAGCGGCAATGCGAATCTTACGATCACTTGAAGTTAATGCAAGTTCGACAATTCTTGGTACAAATTTGTCCAAATAAAAGTTGAGTTTACCACCTTCATATGGAAGATTAACTTTTAAGTACAGGGTTTTGTTCCATGCAACTGGTAGAACTGAATCACCAGCAGTAACAAACAACATACAAAGGTTACTACTAAGTTGACCCAAAAATTTTAAAATCTTAGTTTGTATGTTTAAAAGCTCAGGTTCAGTTTGTACCAACACCTTTCTCTTAGAAACAGCTACCTTAGTCTTCCTACTTTTAAAAACTGCATCACCTATAAAATTTCCTCCCAATGATCTGCTTTGCAGGAATGAATCCAAACATGGCAATACTTCTTTTAAAAAAGGTTCTAATTCATGCTCAGGGAAATGCTTGTACCATTTTTCAAGTGTTGAAATTCCCATATCAGCTAACTTTAAGTAACTGCGTCCTACTGTAAATAATGACACAAAAGTAGGAGCTGCACATGGAAGAATATTTTTAACCACACTTATAGGTGCAGCTAAAATAACTTGCAAACATGCTATTTGTAGATCACCTCTATACTGCTTCATTTTCCATAAAATTTCTTGTAGAAATTTAAGAACAGATCGATAACAAATATTTATATCATCCTTGGTTGATAGTGTCGACTCTTTAAAGTACTCTAAATCGTCACAAACTTTAAGACATGCAGCTAATAATTTATAAAATCCACTGACTAGAGGATGTTTTATCGACTTAATTATTATTTGGTTTATATACAGTGGAATCCATGTTTTTAACAAATATGGTTCAATTTTTTCTAAGATGTCTTGATAAAGGTCCACAATATTGACAAAAATTACAAAATCACTTACGTGAATAGCTTCCAAAGCTGATGCTGGATCAGTAGCGGCTGCATTAACATCTTTGGTTTTTGTTGCTAAGTTTAATTTATTAATAAGCAAAAATAAGGTCTTTATTAATTCATCAAAAAATTTCTTGACAATGCATTTCCTACTTTTAATATCAATTTCATATTTTTCATACTTAACCTGATGCATTATATTCAAAGTACTGCTCCAAAAAGGTAAAAAGTTTTTGTAAGTAGTGACTTGTTCAACTTGATCTTTATACAACTCTGCATCAATTGCTATCGGATAAGAACAAGTCCACATTATTCCCTGATACACAACATCTTCAAGAAAAGTATCTAAAACGTTCTGTTTGCAATGTAGTAACTGAAATAGCGTTAACACAAATGTTTCAATACTCAAATAATGCTCAGACGGAGATATCTGTGGAAATATTTTTATCATAAGAGTACAAATGTGTTGTAAGCTAGTAATGTGCGTTGTTCGTAGTTCTGGTAAATTTTTCGTTATAAACGATAAAGTTTGAATATAAAAAGGCAAATAACGCATTTGATCTTCAGAGGGTTTTTTCGTTAAAATATAGCTGTGTTCCATAATATGTAAAATTGTGACAAATATTTGGTTAATCTCATTTGATGTTATGTGCACTTTAAAAGAACGAGCCAGTAAACCAAGACCACAAATTGCTAATTCTATTTCATTGGCATCCGAATGACTTTTCGTAATAATTTCCATAAAATAGTTTATAAAATACTGAAAAGAAAAATATATCAGTATGAATACATTTACAGAAAATACATAAAATTCTTAATCATTAGCAAGCATTAATAAATATTTGTTCATGCACCTTGTATATATCCAGAATCCCTCCGCCTCTTTCCCAATATGCTTTTCATGTATCACGCAAATAGGTAGATTCTTGGAGTGTTCTAGTGAAGTGGTTGTCAACTTGACTAAGAAACATTGAGTTTCATTGTATTAACAGGTAGGGAGATTTGCATTTTGTGCACATATATAATTTTGACCTATTTAGTACAAAAGCTATATGTGTGATTGAAAGTAGTTTTTGTAAAAATAACTATGAATAAACTTTCGTATATCTATAACGTTCCTGCAAAAGCTATTCGTCAAACTCAATTTCATATAGTAAAAATAAAATCAAAGCAAGACTAACAGAAAATTTAACGCTTGATAATCAATCCGTTCAGTGTTTAATCCAGTGAACAGAAGAACAAATCATCATCAACTGGTGAAATATAATTTATTATAACATTACAATCACATATTAAATCAACGTACTCAATAAATAATGTAGTGAAGGAAAATTTCCTGACCACTTACAAACAAGTAATATTAAAATCCAATTACTAGAATTCAAATGTGGAAAGTAGAGCCACTTGCATTACACCATGTTCACCTATCCTGACATATTTATTTATTTATTTCATCTAAAGAAGGCAATGTGAATAATTTGGCAATAATTATAGCTGACTATACAACTAAATATTAAAATAATGAAGTATTTGTATCAAAAGCTAAGAGGTTAGGTGTAAGGTTTGTTACAATCGCTACAAACCCCCAAAACCTTACTAAATTTTATAGTTTAAACTTACAAATTTCTATACGAAAGCTATAACAGATTATCACTTGCAAGTATGGCCTTGGACAGAGGGATCAACTTCTCAGACTCTTGTTGTTCAGTTCTCAGCAAATTTATGACATGGAGCTTGCCAGTGGTAGTATCCTACAGGAAAAACGTGAGAGATTGGAGCGATAAGCAAACACTACATCACAACACATGTGATAACACACTCCCAAAAATGCAGTTTCCTTTCCAAACTCCTGTACTAAAGAAATCAATTTAAGTTTATTTTAATTACCTTCATAGTTTCAACACTCGCTAATCACTCCATGGGATTGGTTTATTAAAATTGGTTTATCTCACAACCAATTGGAATAAAGAACTTTGACACTTCAATAATGAGTGTCCACAGTGCATTTTCCGAGAGCGATAAAAAATCACTGAGCGTATATTAACGTATTCATACACATTACAATCATTCTAATCCTACAGTTGTTACGTTTTATTTTAAAACTTTCAGGAATTATATTCATTAATTTAAAAGTTAGGGACTTTATTTTAATATTTGTAAAAATCCACGTTTAATTAGTGCAATTTCATCGATGTTGTGAAAACCCCAGGATTAGTAACATTCACACAGATCTCGGTGCCAGTTGCTTATCTTTGCAAACGCAAGCACTAACGCAGGGTTCTGGCGTGAAAAGACGTTCATCTTCCCACGAACGCAGACGGAAGTACGTCAATCTTGGTTGGTGGGAGACAACATTTAAGGCAAGGACGATCGATTAGTTCAACAGATCCTATCGTACTGCCACATCTACCTTATTGATAGACTTATCGTACTGTTACTGGGTAGTGCTGACGCAAGTGCTTTTGTTCCCACCCTTTTATCTATCCTAATCGTCTCGTCAGTGAAGCAGAAGCAGCAACTCCCAACAACTCAACAGAACCAAGTAGAATGGATAGCCCCTGAGACCACCAATATCAAATAATATTTTAGGGTAAGTGTTTGTAATAACTTTAATTCATTTGCCCAGGGATTTATTAAAAAGTGTTATAATTTGGCGCCCAGCCTAGTAGCTATTTGTTGTAGAAAAAAAAATTAATTTAGAAAATGAGTTTGCTGTTTTAAAAAAATTTAATTTAAAATTATCTTTTTGTTTTATTTGTTATTTAAATTAATATATTTAACTAATGTAACCGCATTTTCAAAATATCTCTTTTTATCGTATTTTTTATAGAATAAATAATATTTTTCTATATTTTTTTTAATATAATATGTGACGGAGTCACTTGCTAATTGTTAGACAAAATAAATATGACAGTTAACCCTGTGGCCTTGTGTTATTGTTTTAAAAAAGCGGTGTTTGAAATTAATTTTGTGATTTGTTGAGGAAGTGTGTACAAAGGGTGCTTTTACCTTAATGTAAGTGAATTTTAAAATAAATAATATTTTTCTATATTTTTTTAAATATAATATGTGATGGAGTCACTTGCTAATTGTTAGACAAGATAAATATGGCAGTTAACCTTGTGGCCTTGCGTTATTGTTTTAAAAAAGTGGTGTTTGAAATTAATTTCGTGATTTGTTGAGGAAGTGCGTACAAAGGGCACTACCTTAATGTAAGTAAATTTAAAAATAATTTACTAAAATTTTGTTCACCTAATCTCACAAATTTCCATGTGCTATCTATAATTTCCCCTATAATTAAATAGAATTTGTGTTCTGTAATTCGCATCATATTTTGTGTTTTTTAGACGTTAATTAAAAACCTTTTAAAAGCTAAAAATTTAATTTTAAAAAAAATGTTATTTAGGGTGGAATTTTATAGATTTCCTTTTTAACTATATTAATCTTGTTATATTTGTGTTTTAAAAAAGATTTCCTTGTAATTATCAATCAAAATAACTGATTCTAATGAGCTTTTTTGCTAATGTCAAATTTACTTACTCCTTAACTTAAGAAATTAATCATTTAAAAAGAAAAATTGAGAGTATTGCATTTGTTTTGATGATCATAAAATAAATTCTGTTACAATCTCCGATAGCTATCCATTACCCTGAATGGACTCTATATTAAGTAGACTTCGTAATGCTAAATATATATCCTCACATATCCTAAACCAGCTTTTTGCCAAATACCTTTAGAACAATCTTCTCATTAGAAAACAGCTTTTTGTGTACCTGGAAAAGGTTTATATGAATTTAATTTACTACTGTTTGGTTTGTCTAATGCCCCTCAAACACTTCAACGTACAATGGATAGATTTCTTTAACTTCTACACTCAATGCAGTAAACTTAATAAATATAAGAAATGGAAACTGGTTATCCAGTAATTGAAACAAGCATGTTATGTTTTAAATCGCTTAACACGTAACAGACTAAAAGTCTGTTATACAAGTACAAAATCACATACTTAAGTACATTAAAAAACAATAAAGTAGGCAAGAAGTAATCTATGCAAGTATAAAATAGGAAATGAGATCAGCAGTTATAATCATATAGAGTTATAAAAGTTGATAAAGAGACTAAAATAATTTGGCTGAAACTGGAAAACTAACATTACTGATTCTATTATTTCAAGAGCGATACCCGCCTTCTCTGAGAAATTTACATTCTCTGTGCATTGGTAGGTTTCATGTGGTTATTAACATCTAAAAGAAATTTCTGTTAAGCACTTTTGCGTAAGCCCACTGGTGCAGCTATTTGCAACATTATAATGAATCTTGTTACTTTTGTGATGATTCATCATTGAGTAAGATCAAGAATGTTTAGATGTTTCATCCCATCTGAGTTAGGTGGAAGATAAGTGTGAAAATCACTTCTGGTTTTTACCTTAAAACGTTTTAATACTTTAATTAAAGATGAAAATAGTCCAAGAAATAAATATCATGAAAACTTCTCGCTTACCAAACCTTGCCCAGAATAGTCAATATACTTACTTTGAACAATTCATGATCCTTAGGTTCCCTTTGATCTTTTAATATATTAGCCATTTCTCTATAAAACATTTCTAAGACTCTTCGTCCCACTTTCTTATCCTCGGCTCCTAGTTGAAGCCATTTTAACAAGGTGCTGTGCCACCATTTTGCTTCCAAATAAATTGCATTAGAAAATAAAACAATATGTTTAGTAATTAAATTCAACGATTCTAAAAAGAGACAAATATTTTCAATATATAAACAACTATTTTTATACCTCTATATGCAACTCGCCTACTTGCATCTCCAGGATCTGCTAAAAATTTACAAGAGTTATAAACAGTATCACTGGCAAGTTTATCATCTTTCATATTAAATGGAAAATTCTCCAGGTAATTTGAAATTGCTTCTACGGCACCTGCTACAACTAATAAAGACTTATCTGGTTTATGTATTTCTGTATTTAATTGTCCTACTAAAGTATTACGCAATAGTGTAGGATTGTTTATAGCTCCAGGAAAGTGTTTTGTTAATGCACCAACTGTTGCTAATAAATCGCCTTGGACTAAAAATTAAAAAAAATAAATAAATGCTAAAGCATGTTACTAAGTAAAAAATTCTTAGACAGATAAAACAACTGAATGTCAGTACATATTTTTACTCATGAATGACTATTTATTAATGAGTTAAGATTGTACTTCAGTATTAGAATAATTAGTAACAAGTATAAACGATATTTGTTCAAGATTTATAAGGTATGTTGTGGTGTTGTGCGCCATGGTTAGATAAGGTTAGCACCTTTTCATCTTCCTGTTTTATTTAAGCACCTCTGACGATGGGTGGAGCAGCTTTTTCTTGGCGGCGACACCACTACCAGAATATCGAATCATCATCATTAGGTCTTCAGTCCTAGAACTGGTTAGACGCGTACCATCATTGTTCCCTATTCTGAACTAACCTACAGATTTCCCTGAAATATGCACAGTTTGCATCTATAACTGTCTGATCTAGGTCTACATCTACCTCTTTTTTCCTATCTCTGCTTGTAATATATCACATACTATTCCCCAAAAATGCCTTAGAACGTATTCCGCCCTACTATTTCTCTTTTCCCCAGATATCCTTGTTCCCATACTATTTCTGTAACTTATTTGTTATTATCTTTGTCTGTCCATGCTATCGTCCTCATACATCTGGAGCATTTCAAAAACTGCTACCGTTTTGTGTCTGCATTTCAGCCAACATTTTTAACATGTTTCTATTTATACAATTGAGAGGATGGTTATTAAAGAAGTGTGCGATTACATTATTGAAAGGCTTAAGTAGTCGTTTTTTTTATTATTTATTTTGAGGGGAAAATTCATTATGATTTAAGTTACCTCTTTGGTAGATTTTAACATGGTTCTGAGGCGACTCTATGGCGGGTTTACACTTGTCAGATACCAATGTTGTTCTATGAAGATTGTATATGGATCTGAGGCGACCCTATGGCGGGTTTACACTTGTCAGATACCAATACTGTTCAACGGAGATTGTATATGGTTTTGAGGTAACCTTATTGTGGATTTATACTTGTCAGATACCAATGCTGTTTTACAAGGATTGTTAATATGCTTATTTTTATGTAATTAGTTATTTTAGGTATAAATAGAAATCATGTATGTAGGCTGTATTTCATGTTAATATTGCAAGGAAAACCCAGGAAAAACTTGCAATGCTACCTAGATATTGTGGGCATTTGATTTTCATTTGTTATTTCTTTGTTATTTCTTTTAGTAATGGAATCCATTGTTTACTGAAAGTCATGGATTCGTTTGCAACGCAGTTATTTTTATGTAGGGTTATATAGGCAGCTTCTTTGATTTTGCGTTTTTGGTGGTTTTCTTCATTTTCTTCTTTTCAGGGAGTATGTGTATTCAGCTCGTTCCCTTTCTATTGTTTTCTAATTTTATACCCTATTTTACCGAGATTCAGTGAAGGAGGTTAAGCAACCTGTGGCTACCAAGATCCCCCAACACTTAGACATTTGCCGAAATAATGGTTTTCTAGTAAATCCTTTCACACACTTAACATTATTCGAGAATATTGCCCAACCAATTCTTGTAGTTACTTATAATAATCATCATGTTTACGCACAGTTATCTTTTCGTCATTAGTTTATCCATCTTGGGATTGGTTGGATGCGTACCTCCATTGATTTCTATTCTGGGCTAACCTACACATCTCCCTGAAACCTCTACAGCCTACATCTTTTACTATCTGTGTGCAGTAGTCTAATCTAGGTCTGCCTCTTCTTCTCTTTTTTCCTATCTCTGCTTCTCAAATATTCCGCACTATTCCCTCATGCCGTAGTATGTGGCCTATCATCCTATCTCTCCTATTTTTACCGTTTTCCACATATTTCTTTCTTCCCATACCATTTTAGTACCTCTTCGTTCTTAACTTTGTCTGTCCATGATATCTTCATCATACGCCTGTAACACCACATTTCAAAGGCTTCTACCTTTTTCTTGTCCGCTTCTCCTACTGTCCAGGCTTCACAGCCGTACAGTGCTGTGCTCCACACATATGTTTTAAGCAATCTTTTCCTTGTTTCTATGTTTGTGGTCTTTGAGCACAATAGTTGCTTTTCTTGTTAAATGTAGCACGACCTTGTGCTAATCTTTGTTTTATATCTTTTGTGCTTTTCCCATATTGCGTTATTTGGCTTCCTAGGTAGCAGAAATCCATAACCTCTTGTAAGTTCGTGTTAAATACTTGTATTCTTGTTTTTGATTTATTTTCCCCACCTTTGCAAACTAGAACTTTAGTTTTAGTTTTGTTAATTTTCATACCGTATCTCTCTGTTAGAACCGTTTCCATTTCATTAAGAGCCGCTTCTAACTCTTCCTTGCTAGACGCTAATACCGCTATATCATCTGCAAATCTAAGCATATCAATTTTTTGTCCCTGCATAGTAATTCCAAATGTCTTTCTGCATTTGACAGTATTCATTGCCTCTTCTATGTACAAGTTAAAAATCAATGGGGATAGGGCACATCCCTGTCTCACCCCTTTCCTAATGTTTACTTCTCTACGTTCCTGCTCTAATTCTATTACTGCTGTTTGCTCTTTGTATAAGCTATGTACTATTCGTCTATCCCTATAACTCATTCCAATCCTTTTGAGTATTTCAAACATTTTTTTCCAATTTACATTGTCGAATGCTTTTTCCAGATCTACAAACCCTATATACATGCTTTCCCCTTTTTTATTGTTTTCTCCATAGAATATCGAATACCTGATAGTAAATTATATTGAGTGTAGTCAGCTAGGGTATGTGGAACTTGAAATATTTTTTGTTGTTTAACCACACTTTCTATTTCAGCACATACGGCAGGGTCATCCAACCCTGACGACCTACTGTTTTATTCGGTCGCCTGCGTGATTTGTCCAAGATTATCACATTGAAAGTGGCCTCTTTTAAATTGGATTCCGATATTTGCACTTGCCAGCAGCTTAAAGAAAATTTATACCAAGGTAGATTTTCACAAAAGAAATGAAACACTGCCATTTAAATATTTCAATTGTTAAAGCAGGCCAGTTAGATGTATTGAATAGGCGTTTTCTTTAATACTTAATACTCTGTCATTTTTTTAATAAAAATCTAGTAAACATGATAGCTAAATTGAATTGTTTTTTTTTTATAACTTATGCTGAAGTATAGAAGTACTTTATTTTTCATTCGTGGCAAGGGTCCTAGTTGCAATTACAGAAAGACATCAAAGAACTTACAAAATCCCTGCAGATAAAGTCTTATTACAGTAACTGGTTTTGATGCTTTCAATAGTTGATCTAATCTGAAGTTTTTAAGATTAATTTGTAATTGAGTACAGCAATTATTTTAAGCATAAACAGGTACTGATAAAGCGTTACATGTCGCACGTATAAGACATATAATTTGTGAAATATTTAACTTCTAGCATATTAGTATTGAGACTTTGACGAAATGTAAAAAGAAAATATGCATTTTGTGATTAAAATTGATAAACTTTAACCACTTGAAATAAATGCGAAAACATTTGTATCAAGCATTTTATAGTTATGTAACCAGAAGAAAATAATATATCTAAGAAATAAATAACTGTAACTGGGTCCTATATTTCTTCATCACCATTCGGTCTTCAGTCCTGGAACTGGTTAGACGCATACCTCCATTCTTTCCTATTCTGAGGTACCCTGAAATTCTCACAGCCTACATCTTACACTATCTGTGTGCAATAGTCTAATCTAGGTCTACCTCTACTTCTCTTTTTTCGTATCTCTGCTTCAAATATATCCCCCACTATTCCTACATGCCTCACGTCTTCTATCATGGCTATCTCTCCTATTTTTTTATTGTTTTCCAGAGATATCTTGGTTCCCCTGCTATTTTTAGAACCTCTTTGTTCTTAACTTTGTCAGTCCATGGTATCTTCATCATACATCTTGTTCGGTGGTAATAATGGAGATAACAAATTTCCATACAGCAGTAGTCTATTTGATAAAATAATAATGAATGTTTGTTACCTCCTTGGTGTTGCAATCACGTTGACCGCACATAGTCTAAATGCAACCATAAACGACCTTCCTTTTATGAGGACCACTAAACTAAAACTGTTTTCTATAGTTGTATATTATAGCACTTAATGTTTGCACAATAGTGAAAATTTCAAGAATTACTTTAAATAAATACAACTGTTCACTGCAGTGAAATGCAAGCAACGTTCAAGCAACTTTCAAAAGCTTTGAAAATGATCAACAATTTTTAATAATGAGCCTTTGATAACAACTTTTAATAATGGATGTTTAATAATAACTGTTAACTTTGAATTGTGAAGCGCAACTATCGGTCACGCGGGAAAACCTGAGTATGCTTAGTTTTCCGGATCGATACATTTAATTATCTACAAATATGATTAATTGAGCACGCCTAATATTTACACAGGCATGCTTTAAAAAACAAAACTACTTTGACATTAACCAGAAAAAAATGCAAATTTACAATGAAACAAAAATAATGATTTCCATCTAAGATAAGACATACTCCCGCCCCAATGAAAGCATCTGCATAAGCTTTCATCAGAAAACGAAAAGAGAAAAGAAAAAAATCATTGGCCTACTGCTCAGGCAGAGGGCAAAGTTTAACCAGGGGGCATTTTATAATGCCCTGGTTAGCGCAAACAGTCACAGCCCTAGTAACCTGGCCACTACCAGGATGAAACTCCAGGACCCAACCTAGCACCAATTTACTAGAAGGCAAATTGCCCTGTTTGGTTAAAACCAAGGTCCTAATTTTAAGAGGGCCGTGTTCTTTATGCCACTTTGGTGCTGCTAGAGTGTTTAAATATTCACAATGCCAATCTCATAAAATGTTTTGATATAAGCTTTGAATGAGCTGCCAACCAAAAAACTTAGTGATAGGAATATTTGCATAATCTTTATCCGCAAAGGCCGAAACTGGCTCCAATGTGATGAAATGATTGAATACGAGTGCAATTAAATCACCGGGGTCGTAACCCATAGGAATTATAGGGCGTGAATTGAGGATCGACTTCACTTGAACTTTTCCCTCTATTATGGTTAATGTCAATTTAGCAGGGTTAGCTGCTTCTTTTTCCGCCTCAGTCATATGTGAGTCGAGATTTGAAGTTGGCCATTCATTCTTTGGGTAGAATCAGCCACGACACACCATTCCACCAAAATGGATGGTTAATTAAGCCTAATGGTAAGATACCTCCGGATCGATACATTTAATTATCTACAAATATGATTAATTGAGCACGCCTAATATTTACACAGGCATGCTTTAAAAAACAAAACTACTTTGACATTAACCAGAAAAAAATGCAAATTTACAATGAAACAAAAATAATGATTTCCATCTAAGATAAGACATACTCCCGCCCCAATGAAAGCATCTGCATAAGCTTTCATCAGAAAACGAAAAGAGAAAAGAAAAAAATCATTGGCCTACTGCTCAGGCAGAGGGCAAAGTTTAACCAGGGGGCATTTTATAATGCCCTGGTTAGCGCAAACAGTCACAGCCCTAGTAACCTGGCCACTACCAGGATGAAACTCCAGGACCCAACCTAGCACCGATTTACTAGAAGGCAAATTGCCCTGTTTGGTTAAAACCAAGGTCCTAATTTTAAGAGGGCCGTGTTCTTTATGCCACTTTGGTGCTGCTAGAGTGTTTAAATATTCACAATGCCAATCTCATAAAATGTTTTGATATAAGCTTTGAATGAGCTGCCAACCAAAAAACTTAGTGATAGGAATATTTGCATAATCTTTATCCGCAAAGGCCGAAACTGGCTCCATTGTGATGAAATGATTGAATACGAGTGCAATTAAATCACCGGGGTCGTAACCCATAGGAATTATAGGGCGCGAATTGAGGATCGACTTCACTTGAACCTTTCCCTCTATTACGGTTAATGTCAATTTAGCAGGGTTAGCTGCTTCTTTTTCCGCCTCAGTCATATGTGAGTCGAGATTTGAAGTTGGCCATTCATTCTTTGGGTAGAATCAGCCACGACACACCATTCCACCAAAATGGATGGTTAATTAAGCCTAATGGTAAGATACCATGGCTGGATACAACTGCCAGGTCGTTTACTGATTGAACGTGAGTCCAATTTTCAGAATCGATAACATCCTGAATGAAACTAACTCTATGTGCAATAAATGTCAACCACCTGTGCGGTGAAAATTTTATTCAGGCGAGTGTTATGGTCAAGTAAGACCACACATAAATTTTGATAAATTTTAATTTTGTTTCAAACATATTCAAAACAAACTTAACCATTTTACTTAAAACTGCCTCACATATTCGAGACGTGTCAAGGAAATTTTCCTAAGTGTAGCAACTTTTGATTTGTCAAAGAGCAAATAAACAAAAATACGATCATCTACATATACAGCAAGTAGATAAACACAAGCGTAACCTTTTTCACTACTGTCACAAAATCCCTTAAGTTGCAATTCTATGCCTTAATAGCTAATATCTATTAGACAATGGATTCTGAAATTGTTAAGATATAGGAGTTCATCTTTAAATTCTGCCCATTTATTAATTTATTTGTATTTATAGCTTCTCTTTTTCTTTTCCATTACTTAATTTTAGTTGCATTTTAATTTTAGTTTGTTGTATTTCTGTTCAGATATGAGCATTTGTCTTTTGAACATGTAAATAAATAAATTAATAAATAAATTTTTGAGATGGAACTTCATCCCATTGAGCTCCAACAGTCCATAAATATCGAATAAGATATTTGGCAAAGAATCTGAGGGGTAAGGAACCTAAAAGATCCCACATTCTGGCATACCTGACAAAATATTACGTTTAGTGGGTATGATATCTTTTACCCTACTGCAAAAGGTAAAGCAATCGAGGCCAGGCATCCACTGAAATCCCAGCACCTTTATAAGATTTTCCTCAGAATTAAACTTGATTTGGCATTCATCAGACGAAAGATTATGCAGCAAGTGACAACTATTGCGTGCCCACTTGCGCATCGTAAATTGCCCTTTGATCAGTAATGTAACTAATTGCCGATGCAGCGATACAGCTTCTTCAACCGTGTTCGCATCCCCCAAGCAATCATCAACATATACAGAAGAACCGAGAGCTTAAGCAGCCAGTGGAAAATTTTAACCTTCGTCTTTAACTAGTTGCACAATTGTGTGTACAGCAAATGGTGATGATTGATAGAGCCCAAAGGTGAGTCTAGTTAAGGCATATTCAATAACTGGATCATTAGGATTAAATCTCCAAATTTCTTTCGTAATTCCGATGAACCTTATTAATACAAATTTGTAAAAACTAAAGGAAATACACCAAAAAATGGATGTAAATAAATACTCAGAAGCCGTAAAATCTTGCTGGTATACATCTATATTATCAAACAAGTAAACAGTAATGTGTATTACAAACGATCGTAATTATATATGTATCAGTTAATAGTTAAGAAATACAAGCTAAATACAAACCTATTTTATGTGACATTAATCCGGTGTTATACACACGGTCTTTTGATAGCGACAACTAACAGACTGCTATGTAAATACTGCACAACCAACAAGCCACGTGAACATTGTCTATCTTTTTCTTACAAGTGCAAGGTTAAACACAACACTGTCGCATTAACACAAATAGCAATTGCAGCTTATATTTCTAATAAAAACACCTTTGATGTCACCAATAACCACAAATCCTGGTTAACGAAATTTTAATAATAATTGTGAAATGTCAACCTGTAGTTGTGGTCCCGTCAAAAGTACGTAGTTTAATAATTTTTTATTTGCGGTTTAAGGAACCATCAAACACTATCCGTAGTTTACTAGTGCTACTTTCTTGTTTTATTAGCAGGTGATACGAGAGATAACAAGTTAGCTCCTTATTAAGATAATTTGGTATTACATTAGACTAGAACTCTTTAAGTTTTAAAACGGTAGTAAACCGGTATTCTGAAGAATAGAACCTTCTAAGAGCAAATGATCGAGATTCACCTATCATACCCAGCTCTGGATCGTTAAATGGTAAGGCGACCTCGTACCGTCTGTCGGCAAGACAGGTACTACTTTTAACAAATTTTTTTTACAACAAACATCCTCAAGAAGAAGATGGTCCATTTCTGAAACCTGTTCAACCTTCCAAAAACTTTTGAGATCAAAGGGCTCCGCTGAAGTAACCATCGAAATAATTGGTGACGGAAGAACATTAATTAGACCCATCAGAACCCAACAAAAAATTGTATTAAGTGATGTAGGTTCGCCTGCTTTGCCAAGAATGCAACCAAATTTCAAGATATGGCTTACCAAATCAGTCCATGCAAACGTACCAACAAATGTAAAAGGCACCTTGTAAAACCAGAGTTGCCAAGACTTCTTCCAAAAGTGGTTCAGCAGAATGGGCAGGCTTTATGATACACTGAACATTTTCTTGAGACACTATAGAAGAATTTGGGTTTATACTGGTCACTGAAGCACCAAACGGATTGGGGCACAAACCTAAGCTGGTTATACATTGGCACGAAATTAAAGACACTTGAGACCCAGTATCCTGCAGCGCCCTAGCGGGCTGAAATTTTCACGAGAATCCACAGCACAAACTATCGCCATTGACAATAACATTGATGAATTTTTTGCTACCAAACAAGCAACATTTTCTGCATTAATGGCAGACGGTTGCGGTACGGCCTCATTAATGCAAGAAGCTGGCTACGGCTCGGTTACAATTATATTAGCTAGGGTATTAAGGTGTAAAGTGGTATGATGCTTCCACTTACATAACCTACAACAATATGTAGAATCGCAATGCCTTACTAAATGGTGCTTGTTTGAACAATTAATACAAAAGTTTAATTCCTTGACTAACTCATGTCATTGTTGTGCATCTTTTTTTGACATTTTGTTAAAACGTTATCCGCTTTGCAAATTATCAACTTGGATTATTGTTGGGAGACGTTTTCCCAACTATAAATGATTGTTTATAAGAACCCTTCTTTGGCACGCTGGGGTTACTTCAATTATTATTAGATTTTTTTATTGAAACCGTTTCTCTAGATTCCAAGCCTTCGCAATGATGAGTAATAAATTCTTTTAAATCGTTCAAATTTGACAATGCTGCACTATCTTCTAACGTATTTTCATATTTAGTAAACAGGCCCTTAGGTAATCTTTTAAAAACACAATCAAACAATATGAAACCCCATTTTTAGGTGTTTAAACCAAGTGAATTTAATATTGCCAAATTTTCATTTTATACTATTTAAAAGGCGATAAAGAGAAGCTATCTTGAATATTTATGGGTAAATCCAAAATAGTGTACCAATGTGTAGTGGCGAGAATATGTTTATTATTGTACCAGTCGCAAAGTTGCTTAAAAATAAGAGAATATGTGGAGCCTGACAGGGATATACCCTTAATTAAATCGAGAATCCCATCAGAAAGACATCCCCTCAAGTGGTAGAATTTTTCCATTTCGAATAAACTTTTATTAAAGTGAATTCCTAGCTCAAAGAAAGAACAAAACCCATTCCATTAAAAAAAAATTGCCTGAATAATTAGGCAACGGTGGGAGGAATTTAACTTCAGTAGCACTACCATTAGAATTATTGCTAATTCTAGTGTGATTCCCCCAAAATTTAGAATACCATTTATGTACGTCTCAATATAAATTATCGATTTTCTGACAGGTTTCTTTTCCATGGGCAATATCCTGTTTTAATACAGCTTTGCCTTTTAAATTGTCACTAAACAAGTTGTCCATAATTTCATTCTACAAATTTTCACAAGCATTGTAGTCCGTTTTTAACACAGAAAAGTTCGCAATAAAATCTTCTGGTTATGAATTTTAATAACTTTTTCGATTTGAGTTTGCCGTTTGTAAAACAAACTCCGGTATATGACTTGTTTTTCCATTGTAAACACAACAAATTATTCAAGTACAAATACAAAAACTCAACGAATTTTGATATGCAATTTTAAAGCACCTCAATGCAAAAAAGTGGTCTAAATCCACTCAAGTAATAGAAATTAATTTAATAGCTTTAATTTAGGATATGCAGTGCAAACAAAAAATATCTTTATAGATCACAGCACAATCGTGTGCTATTTTTTTTAGCTTTTACACTTTCCCCTTCTAGTGTTTTCTAAAAATATACAGATATTTATGGAGCTACCAAGCCCCCTCCCACAACTAGACATTTGCTGAATCAATAGTTTTCCAACTACTTTTGAACGATCAATATCTTTTAAGGATATTGCAAAACGAACACCTATAGTTATTTACGCTAATCATCAGGTCTAAATACAATTACTCTTTTCATTATTAGGTTTTCTGTCCTGGAAATGGTTGGACGCGTACTTCTATTGATTTTTGTTCTGAGCTAACCCACATATTTCCTTTAAATTTCTGCAGTCTACATCTTTCACTATTTATGTGAAATAATCTAATCTAGGTATACCCTTTCTACTCTTTTTTTCCTTTCTCTGCTCCTAATATATTACACACTATTCAGCCCTCATGCCATAGTATGTGTCCTATCATCCTATCTCTTCTATTTTTTACTGTTTTCCCACATATTCCTTTCTTCCGCTATCAATTCGAGAATCTCTTTGTTCTTAACTTTGTCTGTTCATGATGTCTTCATCATATTGTCCGAAGCACCATATTTCCCAATTTCCTGTCCGCTTCTCCCACTGCCCACGTTTCACAACTGTACAGTGCTGTGCTCCACACATGTTTTCAGCAATTTTTCCTTGTTTCTGTTTGTTGTGTCTTTGAACATAGTACTCCCTTTTTCGTTTTAAATGCAGCTTGACCTTGTATTAATCGTTGTTTTCTATCTTGTGTCCTTGTGTCCTCTTGTGTTATTTGACTTCCTAGGTAGCAGAAATCTTTAACCTCTCGTAAGTTCTCGTTCCCTATTTGAATTTTGGATTTGTTAATCTTCATACCGTATCTCTCTATTAGAATAGTGTCCGTTTCATTAAGAGCGGCTTCTAACTTTTCGTTGCTAGATGTTAATGCCACTATATCATCTGCAAATCTAAGCATATCAATTGTTTGTTCCTGCATAGTAATTCCAAATGCCTTTCTGTATTTGACAGTGTTCATTGCCTTTTCGATATTTAAGTTAAAAATTAATGGGAATAGGGCACATCCCTGTCTCACTCATTTCCTAATATTTACTTTATGCTTTCTTCTTTTTCTATTGTTTTCTCCATTGACACCCTTAAGGCTAAAATGGTCTACCATTTCTCTGTTTTGCCTAAACCCAAATTGATCTTCTTCTAGTATTTCTTCAGCCCGTTTTCCATCCATCTCTGTACAATTCTAGTTAATATTTTTGACACGTGTGCTGTCAAACTTATGTTCAAAAGTTTTCACATCGATTCGCACCTTTCTTTTTTTGTATAGTGACTATAGTGTTACATTTGAAATCTTTAGATATATCGCCTGTCTAATACATATAACTTACAAGTTGGAAGAGACTTTCTGTTACTGTTTGCCTAGCAGCTTTTAGAGTTTCTGCTTGCACATTATCTATACCTGGTACCTTATAATTTTTCAGACTCTAATGCTAATTCTAACTCATCTCTAAGTATACAATATTTCAAGTCGCTCTTTTCAATGTCTGATTCTTGTTC
Source organism: Platerodrilus igneus (assembly GCA_036346225.1). Lineage (NCBI taxonomy): Eukaryota > Metazoa > Arthropoda > Insecta > Coleoptera > Lycidae > Platerodrilus > Platerodrilus igneus. Next base: position 1,054,384 of record JARFIW010000828.1, read on the forward strand.
TAGTGGTGCTAGTTACTGTCCTGCATATAAATTTCTTATATATTCTTGCTATCTAAACACTTTCTCTACATTTTCTATAATAAAGTTTCCTCCCGTGCCCATTTTATTTTTGCTATGCGGTTTTATATTTCTAAATTTCATTCTAATTAGTTTGTATGCATTGTCTGTCTTTCCTATATCCATATTAGTTTGTACCTTTTCACATTTTTCATCAATCCATTGCTCTTTAAATTTCCTGCATTTGCAAATAATTTCCCATTTCATGACTTTGTATCTCTATTTTCGTACTTCGTCTGATCTGTTTTGCATTATTGCCTTTCTTCTATTAAACTTAGAATATCCTTTATAAACCATGGCTTCTTATTTTCTTTTTGTTTATACCCCAGAATATGTCTGGCTGCCATATCTAAGCTGGATTTAATGTTATTCCATTCTGTTTTGACTTCTTTAGTATCTGAAATTTTCCGGATGTTTTTCAATAATTTGTTTGTCTTTTTCTCAAATCTTTTGTGGATATCTTTAACTTTTAGTTTCTCAAAGTCAAAGTGCTTTTCTCCGTTCCTTTTTTCAAATTTTTAAATTTAAGCACGTGTTTTATAATTACTATGTTGTGGTCAGTGTTTGTATCTGCTTCTGGGTAGCTTCTACAGTCTTTTACTTGATTTCTAAAGTGTTGTCACACAAGAATATAATCTATTTGATGTCTCCCTGTCTCCTGGCATCTTTCACGCGTATCATCTTCTAGCATGATGTTGAAATAATGTGTAATCAATCCAAAACATTTTCAGTACGCAGTGTACTTGGTAGGTTGTGTGGTGGTTTCCCATTGCCTTCCACATCGCAGTAGTGTCTTACAGTGTCATACCGATCTCCAAGATCTCTGCCACTCTTAAGCACTGAAAGAGCTACAATCTTCTTTTGGGAACCATCTTAGTCTGGTTCCTCACTGAAGACCCTACTAATTTGGTTAAACTTATAGTTCGGCTCTTTAGCTCACTGAAACACTTAAGTCATACTACCCATTCTAGTATTTTAAAACTTCTTCAAGGTACATGTATGTTCCGAATGATTTTAATATCATAATAGTATCAAAAATTATATATTATGTCCTTACAAGAACTATTGTGAACTACAGAACTTTATCCAAGGGTGGGTTAATCTTAAACGAACAAGATTTATATTAATGTCCCCTGTATATTTTGATTTCATGAATAGTAGTATTCGTTTCAGATAAAATTTCAATAAATTTCTAGTTCTATTAAGGGAAATTCAGGTGATACATTTAACAACCACAAAAGCACGTTTTTTTTCTTCTGTGGAATACATATTTAAACGTAACCCAGATTTAAAATTATTTCAAAGCCACAAAAAGGAAAACATAATATTTATAACAGTGAAATTTTTAATATGCATGTTCCATACTATAATTATTCCAAATACAGAGAATCTTTTTACAAATTTTAGTAAAATGACAGAATTCATATTACAGGAACACACGTGTAAGTATGATACAAAGTAAATCCAATGGCGCAAGCATATTCAGACAATATAATCGTTACTTAAAAACACAGACGCTTAGTTAATGAAACTAACAGATAATTTATCAAATCATTCAATACACAGTAAAAGTGTTTTTAATGTATTTAGTCAGGTTAATGAGAAAGTGCAAAGCCTTGACCACATACCCTTTGGCATAATGTAACCATGTGAGTTCACGATCGATTCACGTGATAGGAGTGTTATACAATGAACATAACCCCTGAATGTAAAAGGTGGGAGACAGTGGCCGGAAAACCATAAATTTAATTGTTCGTGAGCAATAAACAAAAACACCTGTGAGGGTTATCATTGAGGGGTTAGTTAGTATACACCTTTGATTAAAAATTAACAAATGAATGTTAACATGGTGAGAGTCACAATTTTTTTTTTGACAGAACCTAACAAATTTGGACGATTTGGTTCAAAGCAATAAAAATTGAAAATACGAAGCCGATGGTAAACTAATTTACTATTGGCTCCATGAAATTCTTTAGTCACCTGAAGGATAACTGTAAGTTACAGCTCAGTAGAGTTTTTTTTGGTTGGTGGTTTTTTCTGCATTGTTTGTTTCATAAAATATTAATAAAATTATACACTGTCCACTCTTAGATGTATAGAATCTGGAGGCGGATCCGTGGCGTAGTGGTATGTGTGTGACTACTACGCCCTAGGTCCCGGGTTCGAATCCCGACACGGTCCGCTTGAAAAATGTTAGGCGAGCATTTTTCGCAAAAATACACCCTCGTTCGGATGAGAGGTAAAATGGAGGTCCCGTGTGTGAGTGTTGTCACGCACGTTAAAGATCCCTACCTTGCTTGGAACAGTAAGGATTCGGCAAAATTGAAAATTTTCCAGGTAAAAAAAAACTCGCTTCCTGGCCAATGTAGTACCTTCGGGTGGAGCATTGGAAAATCACATGTAATGTATAGAATCTGGATATTGCAACTTTTAATTAAAAATTTGAGACGTGTTGTAAATTATTACAGTTGAGTCATCAATGTTATGGTTAACTGAATATGAAATTTTACAATTCTGTGTGTGTATTTGTTTACAGGAATATCATTATGTCGTTCGTGTTTAAATTTATGTAAGTGATTTTAAGATTTTGCATGTATACCTGTTTACAGAAATAATGAAATAATGTTGTATTAAAATAGATTTACATGACGCAGTAGAGGAAATTTGTTGTTTTCGTTGTTTACACATGTAAGGTAGCCTTTTTGTAACAAAAACTCCATTCAACCAGTAAGTTGACGTAATTAAAATCCCCAGGAAAACTCGTTGTCCAATGGATTCTCAATAGGCTCGACTAAATAACTTCTTTATTAATTCTCACAATGAAATTCAGAATAATAAAAGAACACCTCTACCGATTATCAATGTAATAGAAATTTTTTTCTTACACCAGTTAGTGAAGCAGAGGTTGGTAAAATCGTGGCAATTCTGAAAAATTCAACCTCGGTTAAAAATGATGGTCTTAGTAGTAACTTTGTAAAAAAAATATTTAAAGTTTTTACTTACACCATTTACATATATTATAAATGCTTCTTTTAGTCAGAGTGTTTTTCCTGACATTAAAGATTGCCAAAGTAATACCTGTTTATAAAAATAAAGGATGCGTCACTGATGTCAAAAATTATCGCCCTATTTCCATATGAAATGTTTTCTCAAAAATAATAGAAAAGGTAGCAACACAAAAACTTGCAAGTTTTTTTATTAAATATAACCCTTTTAACTTTAAACTATTCGGATTTTGATCAAACAGCTCTACCTCTTTAGCTATAGTAAAGTCTTTAGACATGTTGTATGAAAGTATCAATGCTGGTAATGAATGTGTCGCAATCTTCTTAGATCTATGCAAAGCATTCGATTTAGTTCTTTCAATCATGTACAGTTATGGTGTTAGGGGTATAGCAGCTAAATGGTTCGAAAGTTACTTATGTACAAGGTCTCAATATGTTGAAATAAACAACATCCAATTGGAAACTTTGTTTTTGCATAATGGAGTTTCACAAGGTTCTGTGTTGCGACCCTTGAAATTTATAATCTGTCAATAAATTAAGCTTTGACAATGCCATTCCATTTGTAGATGATACTCTAGTCAGCAATGCTGAGAAGTACAACTTAATAAAATCAGTCAACAAATAAGTAAGCCAAATACAGGATTAAATTAGTATTTAATAGTTCAAATCACTATTTATACATTTCAATATAACGCATAACATAGGATTATTCATTACTAATAAAATCGACTGACTTAAGTTTGAGTGAGGTTATCTAGGAGTAATAATTGACGTCAAGTTAAATTGTCTTATAGCCCCGGTGCTTACATATACCAAAAAGTTCTATAAATGCAACACCGGTAGCGTGGGTTAAGAGACACTATCGGCAGTTGGCAGCACTTAATCTTATACGGATTTGGTGCGGTCATCTACCGATGAGGTCATCAATATTACGCAATACTACGCAAATGTAAATAATTCAGAAACAAAGAATGAAGCGCACAGATTAAGTAAAAGATTACTTACATCAGATATCCTGCCTTCGCCCGAAGTTGCACTCGGGTAGGCCTCTAACCACTCCAGTCGGGGCTCCTTCCGGAGGAATTAGAGATGACACGTTGACGCTACCAAATGCGTACGAATCAGCTCCGGCTAGCTAAGATGGACATGAGGTCATCCTCAGGCATGAAGTTCGATAGTCCCAGGTGGCGGCAAATTCTTACCTATGTAGGGAATGATGGAAAAAGGTACAAGGTATGACAGACAAAAGTTAGGCAAGCAAGGAAATCTACATAGATACGATAACGATACGTCACCAAAAAGAAACGTCTACTTCACTTCACAAACCAAGGCAAAAAGCCACGTTCTCGCGAGAGAAGCGGAGAACTCCCCCACCCCATTGTCTAGTATTCCTGTAACCTCTAGGGATACACTCACTGCAAGCTCACTACTCTGACGCACGGAAGCACACGCTAGTCTATTTAAAAGTTCCGCGTCCCGCGTATTTGAAAATATGGCGCGAACTCCCGTATATCAAAAACTAACCTAAAACATGTTTAAGTGACCCTTGGCACGTAACAATCGCGACAAAGCCACAAAAGAAAAAACTTAAAAAAAGAAAAAGTCTGTTAACACAGTAACAGCTTAAAATCTAAGTCCTAACTACCCTACATAAACCCTAACTTAAACCTACAAAATGTTTATATAAGGCGCCACCTGGTTTTTCGACCGATAACACGTCTACCGAAGTACCAGGAAACGGAATAGGTAGCCCGATAGTCTTTGACTACACTAATTATCAACAGCACAAATTTGTCGGGGAGCATGAAACACTACTTAAACTAACACGGGTGCGACAAGTCGCCTAACCTATCCAAACCTATCTAACTAAAGCTAACATAAAAGTTGTTATGTGCAGACACACACGAGTGTTGCATTGAAACTATTCTTCCTTTGGCAAGAAGTGCCCAAATTTAAAATGTTCATGGAGTGAGTCACTCTGCACTCCAGCAAATTTTGTTACTGGTACTTTGGTTTTCTAACGATGCACATTTAAAACTTGTCCATGACATAGTTGTGAATCAACAAATTTACCAAAAGTACCACCTACTAAATCCTTATATGGTAACCTGACAAATTACATTTCTAAATTGGGTTAGCTTTTTCACTTAAATTTCAGAAAAAAAATAATTCCCACGTCTGGTCATATATACCACACGTTATGACGATAAAAACATAAGACAAGATCTCAAATCGTTGTTAAAGATAGTAGATAAGATAACGTTATTAAGCTTAAGTTGTTATCCTCAAAGGTAATGAATAAGATAACGGTATTAAGCTTTAGTTATTATTTGAGATACTCGATAAGATAACACGAAATTAAGTTAAAGTGATTATAAGAGATAGTAGGTAAGGTGACATAAATTTAAAAAAGTTATTACTAAAGATAACCGGTAAGATAACGCGAAATAACTCGAAGTTATTCCTAACGGTAGTCGGTAAGATAAGAAATTAAACCAAAATTATTACTAACGGTAATCGGTAAGATAACGATACTAAACTAAAGTTATTATTAAAGGTAATCGATAAGATAACGATATTAAAACTAAAGGTATTATCAAGGATAATAAAGAAGACAAAGATATTGGCCTAGTTATTACCCAAGACAATGAATAACAACAAATGAGTGGCTCCAGTAGAGCCGTTTAAATGGGATTGACCCGTGCCCTCTAAAAAGAGAAACCCGTGAAGCAGGTCCGTTCACACGAAACAGCACGAGAGACCGGCAAAGACATTTAAGTGCATTCCTGCACCCGGCGGTAATTGATATCGGTGATACTATCACCCGATATCCACGCGGTATATACGATATACTCATTCACTCACACATTCACACACTCATACATACCTTCACTGCCAGAGCCCATGCACTGACAGCGGCACCGCATGACCGCGCACCCACACGGTGACTAACAGAAATGAAAAGGCAGTAGAGAAACAGGAACGGTAAAAAAGAAGGAGGTTGGTTTTTTGGAGTGCATAAGAGGCACCTCCAGGTAGAACAAAGTAGAGGAAGGGCTCGCATTGAGCAAAAGCGACAGAGGGAAAGGTGGATAGCAAAGCGCTACTCAACCAACCAGTGTGGTCAGTAGCTCGGAATGAGGGAACATCATTCTTATGTGGCAGACGGGTGTTCCGGGACAAGAACAGGTCCACCGAAAGAAGAATAAGGCATAGCGGAGATGGCGGGTTAAGAAAAAAGTATAGTTTTTGGACAAGCGTCCAAGAGAAGGTAGAGAGTTGTCCCTATTAAACACAGCGCAGTCTGAAGGACTACCTGCGATATTGATCCGACAAGATAAGGTATAACATATGTTAACATTCACTAGGCTCCTAAGAGAACTAGTACGATCATTTTCCTAACGAGTGCTTCGACTACGATAAGAAAATCAGACAAAGGTAGACACGACAACTTAAAAGTATCATTACAGATACAAACACACAAAAACAAACTGTTTTAAGGTAGTATTTCAAAACGGTAGCACCCTAAACACACAAAAATGCCCAATTATAAGCAGTTAAATACAGGTACGATGTCCCAATATGCTAAAACAACCGAGAATTTAATAAGATAACAATAAGAAACAATAGCATCTCACCACAAAGTTCAATAAAAAACAATGGAAAAAAATGTTTATAAGTTATGTTGATTTAATAGAAAAAACAAATAAAGATATAGTATAATGATGTAGTATAATGTGGGCGACTGCAATAATTCAGAAGAAAAACACATGGAATAGACAATCCTAATTGTTGCAACTGCGAATATGAACTATTTCTTTCAATGGCATAGACTGCGCATGTTCTATGTGAGCCCAAAGAAGAAAGCATTCACTCAACATCAGCTAAAACCAATCATAAAAATTCAATGAGTTATTACAACCAAAGTTACGACAATTACCACACAATTAAACCATATAAGAGAAATACTAAAGACTGAACAGTATGTAGTAGCAAAAGTTGAAGGGTTAATTAAATGAAACGACAGAGTTATATTGGGGGGTGTAGAGAATGAAGTGATATATAAGTAACGGTATGGTCAAGGAAAAGTCAACCAAAAGGAAAGGGTTTAAGGTAAATGAGTTAAACATATAAAACGTAGGTGTATAAGAGAAGGAATAAGTAATTAAAGTTAGCTAATTGATGGTGAGAACAAAAAAATATTAGGTAAATAGTGAGGAGCATGGAACATGAAAAACCTAAGTAGCATTTGGGTCGGCAGAGAAAGGCTTAAGGTCTTTGATATGCCACCTGCCTTGGCGTTTTCCTTCAGCATCCTGAAGTGCGTAGATAAGGGGACTAATAACACGAGTGACCTTACAAAGAATGAATTTAGGGGCTAATTTTGAAGAGAATTTCTTAGATGCATCCGATAAGACATAGTTCTTTTTCCAAACTTGTTAGCCCAAGGCGAAGGAAATATTTCGTTTACGTAAGTTATAGTGGTCCTTGCTCTTTTCGTAAGCTTTTAACAAATTTTTTCTAACGTCGTTAAAGATAAAAAGCAATGACTGTTGGTCTTTGTCCCAACGTACTTTATCGTCAAATTCAATTACGTTAGTATCGTCAAGCACTAAACCATAGTAACTCCCATCGATTGGGGTATATCTTCCAAAAACAAGAAAAGACGGAGTGAATTGGGTTGCTTCGTGTTTAGATGTACGCAAAGCTTGAGCAATTTCAAAGATATGTTCATCCCATGTAGTATGGTCTGAATTAATATAGGAAGAGATAGCGGTGATTAAGACTCTATTTACTCTTTCGGTAGGGTTTACTTGGGGGTGATATTTTGCGTTAAACCAAATTTTTTGTACTTTATAACTTTTAACGAAATTCTGAAAATCTTTAGAGATAAATTGTGTACCATTGTCACAAAGAATAATCTGCGGGACACCAAAGATAAGAAAGACATTTTGTTCTAGGAATTTAATTATTGCTGCGGAGGTAGCTTTACGTAAGGGTTGCACCATAACAAATTTAGAAAACCAATCGGTAACAACCAAAAGATATTGATTACCTCTTTTCGATCGGGGGAGAGGTCCTAATAAGTCAAGCGATATTAATTGAAAGGGATAAGATACACGCTTAAAGTTACCCATTAAACCGGGACGAGCATCTTGTGAACTCTTATGGGAACCACAAATTGTACAGCTCTTAATGTAGCGACAAACAGATTGCTTAAGTGTGGGCCAGTAATACAATTCAGATATTTTAGCGAGAGTTTTTGTAACACCAAGGTGTGCCGCTATGGGATCATCGTGACATAATTTGAGCATCTCACTGCGGTTTGCAGTGGGCACGACCAGTTTCCATTCAGGGATATTCGATATTTTATGCGGGGACGAAGTTGCAAATTTATATAGTCTATTATTAGTTACACGAAAGGTGGGGAATTTGTCGGGGTTATCGGAAACTTTTTTAATCATATTGAGGTACCAGGTATCCAGAATTAAATTTGGAAGGTTAAGAGAAACGACATCACGAGATAAGGCATCAGGTACGATATTTAATTTGCCAGGCCTATTCCTAACGTCAAAAGTAAATTGAGATATACGCAAGTTCCATCTTGCCAAACGACCTGCGGGCTGTTTCAAGTTATTAAGCCACGTGAGAGCTGCACAATCGGTGATTACGGTAAAGTGTGTACCTTCGACATATCCTCTAAATTTCTCGATGCCAAAGATAACGCCCAATAGTTCTCGTTCGGTAGCAGAGTATTTTTGTTCGGCAGAAGTTAAGGCACGACTTGCATAGGCGATTGGATGTTCTAAACCATTGTTTACCTGGAACAACATTGCACCTAACCCAGTAAGTGAGGCATCGATTTGTATATAAAACTTTTCATCGAAATTTGGTGAGATTAAGATAGGTGCTGAAGTAATTAATGTTTTAATTTGTTCGAAAGCCTGTTGGGATTCTAAATTCCACTCGATAGTTTGGGATTTCTTTTTATTTTTAATTAAAGCGGTAATGGGTGCAGATATAGTTGAAAGATTGGGTAGAAAGATGCGATAATAGCTAATCATTCCAATTAAACGTTTGATTTCGGTAACAGTTTTAGGTGTTTTAAATTTAGTAATAGCGTCGACTTTAGCAGGATCTGCTCGTAGGCCAGTCCCATCTATAATAAAACCAAGAAATGTGAGGGATGAACAACAAAATTGAGACTTTTCCCAGTTTATCTTAAAACCTGCTGCGTTTAAACGTTCTGCAACTTCATTTAATGTGGCGATATGTTCATCGAAGGAACTTGAGATAACTAAGATATCATCCAAAAACACAAAGGCACGTTCTTGATGTAAGATAGGACCTAACGTTTGATCCATAGTATGTTGTAAAGTTTGTGGAGCGTTACAGAGACCAAATGGCAAAAAATTATATTCGAAAAGACCTCGGCCTGGGACACAAAAAGCAGTTTTTTGACGAGAAGATAAGTCGAGAGGTATCTGATAAAAAGCTTGTCTAAGGTCGATAGATGAGATAAATTTTGCGTTTCGAAGGCGGCTTAAAATCGAGTCAGTTCTAGGTAGAGGGTAAGCGTCTGAAACAGTCACAGAATTCAACTTTCTGCCATCAAAACAGACACGCCATTCGTCATTCTTTTTCCGAATTAGTAATACAGGAGAGGTCCACGGTGAATTTGAAGGAGAGATAACACCAGATTCTAACATTTTGTCTATTTCAGCATGTAAATGCTTTTGTAATGCAGGCGATAAGGGATATTGACGTTGCTTAAAAGGAAGGGCATCACCTGTAGAGATAACATGTGTTGCCGTTGTAACACAACCCAGTTCGGAGGTATTAAGTTTGCGAAATTTGTCGATTGTAGCGTTAAGAGTTACATTTTGGGAAGTCAGTAAGAGAGATTTTGTTAGATATTCCTGTAGATGCACAAGAATTCGTTTTAAGAGAGGTTTGCCATGAAAAATCCTGGAAATAAAGTGACATTAAAAAGTTTACAGAAATCAACGCCTAGTAGAAAAGGATACGCTAATGCAGGGACAATCAAAAATAAAACATCACGTTCAAGAAATTCTACTCGAATTTTTAACTTAAGGGAGCCGGTTACATGTATTTGATTATCGTCAGCTAAATTTATGGAAGTTTTCTCGGGAATAATTTGAATTTTGATATTTTGTTGAGATAATTGATGTAAACCTTCGTTATTTATAAGAAAACATGAAGAACCTGTATCCAATAAAGCAATTACATTTATGGAACCTATTGAAATAGATAAGTGTGGACGGTTATCGAAGGGTTTTTTAACAAGTTGTGAAACGGCAGCAGTCTTTTTATGGTAAAAGGAATTGACGGTTTGTAACCACTTAGACCACTCGGCTGGAGTAGTATAGCATAATTCCTCTAATGAAGGTAAGGCATTTTGTACATTAATAGTAGCGGTATTATTATTAGATAAATTTAATGACGGTACAACGTTAGAAGTGGTTTTACGATTTGAATTTATTGACGTCTGGGTCCGTTGAATGATTGGTGTTGAGGGCGATTTTGGATCCTTGAGATATTCACACCCTGATTTGAAATATCTCGACGGGAGTTTCCCGATACATTAAGATTACAGTTGGTGCAGTTAGATTTGTAGATACTTTACGGGAAGCTCGAACTTGGCAAGCTAAATCGGGTTCTAAAAGACCAGATAGTTTCTCGGGGGGCGGCCGATATTTGTTAATTCTTGACTTCACTTCCTGGAGGGAACGACACAGGTCTTTAAAGCGGGCTAACGAAGAGACTTGCTGCAATGCCAAACGTTCTGAGAAGTGGGGGTTTAAATTTCTAAGTAATTGATCGATAATTTCAGATTCTGAAGGTTTTTTGTCGAGTCTGCTATATAAAGCTTCTAGTGAGGTAATAAAAGAAACAACATTTTCGTCAGGACCTTGGGTTCGGTTACGTATTTCGTTCCAAAGGTCGTTAATATAGCCATAAGGTAGGACGTCTCGTTTTAAACACGCAACTAACTCCTCCCAGGTAGAAATTTGGTCTCGTATGTTTCTGTACCATATTAACGCAGAGTCTGCGAATAAGTCACCTGCTGAGACAAATAGGTCGTGGTCGGTACACCCGCGAGAGATTTTGAAATCATTAATACGGTCAAGAAAAGACGATAAAGAGACCTGCGAATCGAACCCTTGAAAGGTAACACCCCATTTGTATACAGGTATAGATTTCCCTAATGGTTTAGGTTGGGCAAGCACAAGATTTGAAAAAGGTAATGATATATCTACGTCTGCATTAGGATTAAGTCTTTCAAGAATAATTCCTTCAAGTAATAATACTTCGGACAACAAACTTTGTCTAGCTTGAGTCGCTTGGGCATCATCATATAAAGACACGTTGTTTGACGTGAGTTATTCTCGAAGCCAATCTCCCTAACTCGATATCACTAGCACCAGGATCTGTTCTATTTATTATACCCGATATGTCATCTAAAGATAATTTAATTTCCGATACGTTGAGAGGCCAATCGCCAACGGGTTTCTTTAAGATAGCAATGCCTTTCGTTTCCTGTGCCAAAATGGCCCTGAGCTGAGATCTCCTGTCATTTTGATTACTAGCGGTGATAATATTCCTACACTCAAGTTCGTAGATTAATTCCAGCGATTTTAAATGTGAAACGTTCATTTTGGATTGAATATTCGAGACACGATATATGAGATATGCGATTTTAACGGAAATCAGGAAGTTTAACCACAAGGTTTTCTTGTAAAGGTAATTAAGATAATATTAGTTCAATATGTAAATCCATAATGCAGTTTTAGAATGTAACATAAAAGTTTCAAAAAAAACTGTCTTCTAAAGTTAAGAAAACAACAAAAGTTATATTTTAGTGGATAATCTTGTAATAACTGTATTTAAAGGTATCTAAACAAGGTAAATGCTTAACAAGGGGATATATCCTTCATAAGTTACAAAAAAAGCCCTCCAAAATAGAGAAACGCATCGGTAAGGTATTATTTTACAGATAAAACGAGGCTATTTAATGCAGCATTTTCAAAATATATTCCAGAGGTCAAATCGTTACGTTAAATGTTTTTTAAACATAAGGTTTCTTTAAAAGCGAGTTTAAATATTAATTAACAGGTAAATGACAAACACTTTTTTATAAACACATGAGATAATTTTAGGTGCAATTTTTTATTTAGCAGCAAGGGTTATATTTTACACTGATATAAGGTAGATAATCGTTATAATAAACGGTATTTAAGAAATGCAATTACTTTTAAAATGCTTATTTACTTACTTGCGTAAAAGTGAGGTTATGTAGAAATCCTTGGAAAAATTTGAAGTTTTATATAGACACTACACACATTTTCAGAGAACTGACACATATTTTAGGCAACTGCAGTTATGAACTTCGTTTTACAATTTCAATAAGGTAAATAGATTAATATTTTTTAGATAAAAACTATATATTACAATGACGGTTTTTAATTACAAACGCTATCTGTCAATTCCGGAAATTTTCTGGGGAATTTCTGCAAGTTACCAACTGAAATTAAAACTTCACAGATATCTTAGTGGACATAGATAATGAATTTTATTAAAACAATTTAGATGAAAAAGCTTGTTTGTTTCATTGATCTATACATTCCATAGGCATATAGGAATCATACCACCTATAAAAACACGCTGGGCAGCCAATTCTTATAGCCCCGGTGCTTACATATACCAAAAAGTTCTATAAATGCAACACCGGTAGCGTGGGTTAAGAGACACTATCGGCAGTTGGCAGCACTTAATCTTATACGAATTTTGGTGCGGTCATCTACCGATGAGGTCATCAATATTACGCAATACTACGCAAATGTAAATAATTCAGAAACAAAGAATGAAGCGCACAGATTAAGTAAAAGATTACTTACATCAGATATCCTGCCTTCGCCCGAAGTTGCACTCGGGTAGGCCTCTAACCACTCCAGTCGGGGCTCCTTCCGGAGGAATTAAGAGATGACACGTTGACGCTACCAAATGCGTACGAATCAGCTCCGGCTAGCTAAGATGGACATGAGGTCATCCTCAGGCATGAAGTTCGGTAGTCCCAGGTGGCGGCAAATTCTTACCTATGTAGGGAATGATGGAAAAAGGTACAAGGTATGACAGACAAAAGTTAAGCAAGCAAGGAAATCTACATAGATACGATAACGATACGTCACCAAAAAGAAACGTCTACTTCACTTCACAAACCAAGGCAAAAAGCCACGTTCTCGCGAGAGAAGCGGAGAACTCCCCCGCCCCATTGTCTAGTATTCCTGTAACCCTCTAGGGATACACTCACTGCGCAAGCTCACTACTCTGACGTACGGAAGCACACGCTTAGTCTATTTAAAAGTTCCCGCGTCCCGCGTATTTGAAAATATGGCGCGAACTCCCGTATATCAAAAAACTAACCTAAAAACATGTTTAAGTGACCCTTGACACGTAACAATTGGCATGAGCAGATTGATAACCTCTGTAAAAAGTTAAGTAGTAGTTCTTTTGTTATTAAGTGTCTCCTATTTAAATTAGATAAGTACATAGTAAGGATGTATTACTTTGCGAACTTTCATTCCTTAATTTCATATGAAATCATTGCTTGGAGCAACTCAGCACACATAAATATGGTTTTTAAATTACAAAAACGAGCACTGTGGTTTCTTATGGGAGTAAAGCAAGAGCAAGCTGTAGAAAAATGTTCACCCAGTGTCAGATTAAGACTGTTCACTGTGTTTTTATTTGTGAATTACTGGTTTATGCAAAAAATATATATATTTGAGTTTCCTAAATTTATGGATACGCATTATTATAACACACGCAGCAAAAATACTCTACTGGTCCCTAAGCATAGACTTGTAAAATTTGAAAGTAGTTCGGAGTACTTGGCCATTCAAACCTACAACAAGTTACCTGATTCCTATAAATCTTACTACCTTGGTAACTTCAAAAGAAAAATTAAATCTAGGTTATTGGAAAAAAGCTACTTCATACATGGATTATTTACCTGATGCTGATTTTTAACGTTTATTATGTATTATTTATTTTGTTATAACCCCAGCATCGTGTGTTCAGCGCCACTACTACAGTTGACAACACTGATACTATCCACGTTCACATTATTGCACAACAAAGATATTATGGCATAATTGCATGTCAAATTGTATCAAGTACCCAATACGTTTACAATGATACAAGTTACACCTTAAAAAGATAAAAAGTACTCACTTAAAAATGTGGAACGCTTCACGATTTTGCGTGTCATCCTTGCGCAGAGGCCATGCTAATCTCAGGGTATCTCGTCTGGGTGTTGTTTGGTGTGGGTTATGTCATGCCCTCGTTGAAACCAAATTTATCGTCTTCCCTCTTCTGTCTGTAGCGGTATGATAGGATACAGGTAGAGGTACGATAGGGCAAGAGATAAACGGAAACCTACAACCTAAAAGAAAAAAGACAAGAAAAGACACAGGCAAACATCACCGTTCGACTCCTCGTTGGCTAATAATCTGTGTCGTGTCCTAACCGCGCACTTACCCGTCTGCGCATTCTTTTGCGCCGATGCAACTGTCCTAAATGACGGAAATGAACAAGTCTATTTTAAAATAGTGACGGGAATTCACTCACATATTTATACTTAATCTAAATATGATACATAGCCGATTTTCAACATGTAACAATTTGTTATTTAGGCTTTAAGTGTATGTTTTATATTGCTGAACTTGTGTGTTTTCAAGATTTGTTTAATTTGATGTATGAAAACAAAAGTAAATTTAATAAGCATGCTGTCTGCAAACACCTATTACAAGTACATACTTTTTCTATATTGTGGTGTCTGTATTTAGCATGCGCATGCCTATTAACACACAAGTTAAAATGTTCATAACTTTGTAGTTTATTATTATTTATCTAAAACATGATCTCTAGTAGAAAAAGTTTTTCATTTTCTTGACAAATTTTGTGAAAGTTTTGACTACATAACAAACTATACTACAAATTAAATCTGTCTAAAAAAATTAGATAATAAAGATTAATATTTATCTAGAACATTTCATTCTTATAAAAGCGTAGCATACCTGAATCATTTTTATCGAACCTTGTATGAAGACATTTATATAATGTATTGTTGTACAAATCCTCCATTTCAGCATCAATATCAATCCGTTCATTTGAATACACATTTCCAAGTGAAATTATTAATTTAATTATTTTCAGTGATTTCTGTTTTTCCACTCCACTAGCTGAGGATCGAATAACAGACGAACATACTTTATTAATCTCCATCATGAAATTTTGAATTCTATCTTTACAATTAGAAATAAGGGTAAACAAAAGTTCAAAACAGTAAACTTTAGCCTTCTTGTATTCATTTTTATGTAAAACTTGTTTTAAAAAATTTAGTAATCCATTAAAGGGATTAAACATGCATAATAGATGATAATCTGAAAAAAAAAACAAAATGTAGTTTCCATGTTGTATAAATATGAAAATTTATACACTAATTTAAAATTTCTCATTATAGTACATTCTACATCAGACATAGAATTCAAGTTCGCTGTTAGGTTAGGTATGACACTAAATCATTTCTTAAATCTACTATGTAGAAGTGTAGCCTACTTCAGATGACTAAGAGAGGTAGCTATTTTTATACACAACATATAACAGATTTACAAAGCAAAAGTGGTCAACGTAATTCCATGCTCATCACCATAGTTCTCCACGTACTGCAAAATATTATACTGCAAATACTTGTTGACATTACTCGCAATTGATAGTCAAACATTTTAACCACTACATACATACATACAAAACATAAAATTATAAGAGAAAAGAGCACCACTATAGTCAATAAAGGCATAATTTTAATTCATAATAAAAGCTTGAACTTTTATTGAAACCTTCGGTATATAAAACTACATTTAAATAGTTCATCTGAATGAATATTTTATTGGTGTTATTCGTTTCGTTTATTTCAGTGAAAATTGCATTAATTTTGCTATAAATCTCTTCGTACACGAAGTTGCGTAACTGTTCATTATTTCATTCAAAAAGGGCTAACATTTGCAGTGATAAATCAAGATATCAAAACAGACATTATATTTATGAACAAAACAATTGAACAGATTAGTAATTAAAATAGTTGGAATTGATGTATCGTAAATCAAGTTAATTTTACATCGTTGAGAGCACTAAATGAATCAGATACTATGTTTTGATGTGAAACGATGACAGGCTATAAATACGACAAGAGTAATTTTAAAAGTGGGTTCCTGATGTTCTACTGACAAACGAAGCTATTTTAAAATAAGACTGATTAATAAAAATAAAACTAGTGCAAATTTAGGTAATTGCAATTGATACAAAGTGTCTGCAGTTAATTGATTTTCGTCAATTTTGAAAAATTCTAAGTAGACTTGTGGGACATTCCACACCAACCCAACCAGTCGGCCAATTTGACCATCTCCTACCTCTTTGAAACTTAAAGGAACCATTCCTCAAAATGCCCAAATTAAAATATATTTTTAGAAAAATTACATCTTATTAGGTTTTGGTGTACTTTATTTTTAAAATTTGCATAAAAGCAAGTTTTTCATTTCCAATCTTGATTAACTTGTATTCTATAGGTCGTAGACAGCTGCTTTTTAAAAATTTTGAAAATTATATGTTCTCAATCTTGTCAAATAATTATAAATCTGGACAGCTCGTTTTCGCTTCGACTTATGCTCTGGAGTTGAGATGGCAGAGATAAGACAAATCGAGATGTACCTCCGGGGTGGAAGGTCCGGGAGGGTCACGAATGGGATGGGTCGATTGGGAATATTGTCCTACATCCGAAAGGCAGGTTTTTGTTACGTGGAAGCGAATACTGCAGGAGAAAAATATTTGTCAATTTTGCACTAATGTAATTTACGTGTCAAAAAGTAAAAAATGTCACAGATTTTCCCGAACAAAGGAGCTGAACACGGCGTGCGACAGAGTAGGCAATGTTCAAGAACGTACTAGCGAGATCAAGAGAGAACATCTAAAAGGTTTCCATAATTCATACGGGTCTCGATAAAATATCTAATGTACACAAAAACGTTGGGAATTCAACTAATCTGATTTCGACGAAGGTTCACCGTACGTGAGGTGACTTTTTTAAGATTTGTTTGCAGACTTATACAACTTATTCGAAATATGTCAAAAACGGTCTCGAAAATCATCGGAGTCGAACGAAGCTGTACTGTCAAAATATGAGATGACAGAATTATTTTCGAAATTTTTAAACAAGCAATAAAATACCTAATATGTAAATTTATTCTTTAAAATCGATTAGCAATTTAAAAACACCTCTTTTTATACAGACGATCTATTTTTAAAGAAAAACTTAAATTTATCTGACGAAAACGAACAAACCCGACCGAAAACTTACAACTGCTTACAGAATTTGCATAAATTTGCAGAACACAGTAAATATAACAAACGGAATTGTCATATTTGTCGAGCGTAATAGTGCTGGGCTAACATATCCGAATAATATGCGCATCGTTACGGGTTCAATGCCCAAGACAATCTTTTTTTTTTACATTTTAAATGATAGGTACCGCCATCCATATTACAGATGTTGTTGTCAATAGAAATTTTCTAGAACATTTTATACAAAAATCAAGGAAGCGACGTTTTTCGTTTCAATTTGCATTTGTTAATTATCCGCCATTTTATTCAAAGTGCAGTTCAGGGCGCTTCGTCTTTTTATCAATATTTTGATTGGATTTTTCATTTTATTTCAGATTCCTATTTATTCCAAGCATACTACTAAACATCAGATATACTATAAACGTCAAAAACAATAAGGTAAAAATATTAATTTTGTTTTAGATCATGACAGGCTTATCATTTTTGACTTTAAAATTTAAAAACGTAAGAACCACCAAAGTAAAACTAACAATTTTATCCATTATTAGATTTGACTGACAAAAGTGTATTTATTTCAGAATGCAGGGGTACACTTTGGTTCTAATTTTTGCATTTAAATATCCACCGTGGTAGAATAATTTGTGCTATTAATGGTGGGCCCAAATCAAAAAAAGATAACTAAGGCAAGTATTTTACGATTCTTTTAAATTACAGGCATAAATTTATTTTTTTTAGGTGGTATTGCTCCAAAAACAGTTTCCTAGAGGCCACATTGCCTCAATATGATTTTAAAGTTGATTTGAAATGCTCCCTTCAACCGCACCACAAGAATGGACATATTAATGTAATACTTTCAAAATAGCATGAGTACACTGTGATCTTTTTTGATTGCCGATTTCGATAATTTGTTGCAATTAGTGGAAGGCTTGGCTAAGTATTACAATTATGGTTGATATGTCAGTATTTTATTAAATTAGAAGCTGATAAATTTGGATTTCTTGTTAGATAAGATCGTTGTAATTTTCTAATTTCACGACCTGTGAGAGAAGGGAACGCTACTATTAAAAAACCTGTGATTTCCAAACGATACTTTATGAAGAGCATACAAACGTATCTGTTGTGAACTGTTTTATATCCTATTCAAATTTTTAATATGATCGTAATGTAATCTTTTTCATTTTGTAATAAATCTCTTCATCAACATTACATACAATATAATTCATTTCTAAAACAAAAAATACGGTCCTACAAAATAGCTCAAATAAATAAATAAATTTTTAAAAATAATTGCGAATCTAAAAAAGTAGTGCTTAATGTAGACAGTCTATTGTTAAAGAGAAATGATTAAATTAATTAAACAGAAACACACGTACGTGACTGAATAGATACAGACGGTTGTGATTTTCTTAGAAAATCCAAATTTTTTCATTCGACGTAAATGAAGGAGTAGGACAAACAGATTTCCATTAACGTCAAATGCTACACTTAAGCAACAACGATTTCATATAACATGTACTGCATATGGAAGTGGACACAGTCAAATTTTATAGTATGTTTAATATGGTAACAATCTCCACATGCTTTTACATTTGTTTATTGACCGCCACTTCAATTGAAACTACATTTAGGATGCTTTGTACTTTTATCGCTTTTTTTATTTAATTTTTATTGTATGTTATACATAATTCATTCACAAATGTCAACAATATCAACAATGTCAGGAATTTGAAAAACTTCGAAGGTCAAAAGTAAAATGTAAAAATTTTCATTTTTAATTATATTTTGATTTTGCATATATGTAGAAAATGTTTTAGGTTACTATTCAACGTTTTCGTTAAAAATTTGACAATAAAAAAAATGATCATCCGAAATGGGACACATTTAACTGTTGAGGAAGGTTTGAAAGTCGAAATTACATTATATGCATAAAAATCATCTAAACGTAAAGCTTTGAATGTGAAGCGCCAAACCACTTAGCCAATTCATTAGCTAGAAAGTTATTTAACGGCGAAGAGCGAAAACGCTTGAACGATTCAATAGTTGGAAGGATGATTGAAGAGCAAAGCGCGAAAAAGATGAGCAATTCAATATATAGAAGGGACAACAAGGGGACGTAGGCGAAAGAGTGACAATGGGCAAAAAGGGAACATCGGCAGCAAGGGGACATTGGCAAACAAAGAAATCGGCAAAAAGGGGTATGGGCAACAAGGAGGCATGAATGGAAAGGGGACATGAGAGAAAAGGGGACACGAGTGTAAAGAACATATGAGCAAAAAAGGCCTTGGGGCGAAAATGGAACCCAGGTGTGAAAGTGATCAGGGGCAAAAAGGGGGATCATGGCGAAAACGGAACATGCGTGAAAAGGGGATTGTCGCAAAAAGGAGATTGGTGGCAAAAAGTGGATCGGGGCGAAAGGGGAATCAAGGCGTTCAAAGCAGTCCCGTAGAGACTGCAAAACCGTTTCTAGTTACAAACTACATAACTTGAAATTTATAGAGTTCGATTTCAATGAGAAAAGGAGTTATTGCAAAAAAACTTAAAGTACCCATAAAAATTCCCGTTTTAGTGTGTTTATATCATAATAGACTAAGTTTTTAAACCTTACTACATTATCCATAATATTAAAGCATAGTCAAACATAAAACAAGGAAGAACAGTCCAAAAAGCTAATAGTTTTATCTGGTAAAAATTAGTTAGTGGTTTTTTAGAGTTAGCAGTCAGAGAAAAGTACTTATGCCAAAATAACCACAGATTAGTTATTCTTTAATTTAACAAATAATGTTTTTGTTTGCCTTTTTGTCTCCGAGTCTGTAAGTCGATAAATTCTTCCTGTAGTTGTTGTAGGATCAACCTTTGTTAAAACCTCACTTTTATTTACAATTAGTATATCATTAAATTGTGGGTATTTGAAAGACACAGAAGGGCCATGTGGTTCTAAAAAACATTTTTACTACATCTCCTGCTATTCCTAACACACAACCTAATCACAAATTATCTGAATATAGACATGTTACAAAGCATATTATTAATGTCCAGATCATCAGTGTCATCAGCTGGCACTATTTCTACACTGGATTCCTCTGAAAATAAGTAGCGTTTCACTAAACTTCTTGTCTCATTCATAGGGCGGTAGCCATGAAATTATTGAATACCTTTTATTGTTGTTGTTGCTGCAAACCTACTTTTTGTGATGGATTCGTATTGTTACTAAAAGAAACAACTGTAAATAGTTTTACTTTATTGCTTGGAATTTTAAAAGTATTCAAAATCTAGCGAAGTTATACGTGACTCTAACAAGATCTGTAGGTCACATCCTTATTCTTACTAACTACAAATTTTTCTTTGGCTACCACGGTTAACACATTCCTCCCCTCCTTTTTCCGATCATCACTGAATTGTCTTAGCGTACAGACACTGACAACACTAAAATCCGCAAAAAAAGGATGCCATGCGAATGTCGCACAACATCCCCCCAATATTAAAATAGTTCTGTATCCTAACAGATACATTTTAATGTAACCAAAAAAGAAACAATTATCATGATTCAATATTAAAAACTAACATAACACTTCCCAGTAGCTTAATTAACACAAGCATCTAACTTCTTAACATATGAATACCCTGTGTCTTTTCATATTGATCCACCAATTCATAGGAATTTGCCCCTACTTGTCCGCTTCCCCTACTGTCCAGGCTTCACAGTCAAACAGTGCTGTGCTCCACACATATGTTTTAAGTAATCTTTTCCTCGTTTCTACATTTGTTGTCTTGAACACAGTAGTTGTTTGATCTTGTTAAATGTAGCGCAACTTTATGTTAATCTTTGTTTTATATCTTTTGTGCTTTTCCCATCTTGCGTTATTTGATTTCCTAGGTAACAGAAATCCTTAACCTCTTGTAAGTTCTCGTTACCTATTTGTATTCTAGTTTTTAATTTATGTTCCCCTCCTTTGCATACTAGTACCTTTAGTTTTATTTTTGTTAATTTTCATACCATATCTCTCTGTTACAACTGTTTCCATTTCATTAAGGGCAGCTTCTAACTCTTCCTTGCTACATGCTAGTACCGTAATATCATCTGAAAATCTAACCATATCAATGTTTTGTCCCTGCATAATAATTCCAAATGTCTTCTTGCATTTGACAGTTTTCATTGTCTCTTCGATGTACAAGTTAAAAATAAATGGAAAAAGGGCACATACCTGTCTCACCCCTTTCCTAATATTTACTTCTCTACGTTCCTGCTCTAATTCTATTACCACTGTTTGCTCTTTGTATAAGCTATGTACTATCTGTCTATCCCTAAAACAAATTCCAATCTTTTTGAGTATTTCAAACATTTTTTTCCACTTTACATTGTTGAATGCTTTTTCCAGATCTACAAACCCTGTATACACACTTTTTTCTATTTTTTTCTTCATTATCACTCTGAGAGCTAAATAACCCCCAGTGTTCCCTTGTTTCGTCTGAATCCAAATTGATCTTCTCCTAGTACTTCTTCAGCTCGTTTTTATATTCGTCTTTGTATAAGTCTGATTAATATTTTTGACACGTGTGCTGTCAAACTTATTGTTTGAAAATTTTATCATCTATCTGAGCCTCTCTTTTTTGGTATAGTGACAATGTTACATTTGAAATCTTTGAATATCTCGCCCGTTTCATACATATGGCTTACAAGTTGGAAGAGACGTTCTGTTACTGTTTGTTCGGCAGCTTTTAGAGTTTCTGCTTGCACCTTCCGTACCTGGTGCCTTACCATTTTTCAAACCCTTTAATGCTAATTCAAACTCATTTCTAAGTATATGATATCCCAAGTCATCCTTTTCAATGTATGATTCTTGTTCTAATGCTGCTAGTTCCTATCCTGCATATACTATATATTCTTGCCATCTATTCACTTTCTCTACATTTTCTATAATGAAGTTTCCTTCTGTGTCCCTTATATTTTTGCTATATGGTTTTATATCCCTAAAATTCATTCTAATGAGTTTGTATTCTTAGTCAGTCTTTCCTTTATACATCTTAGTTTGTACTTTCTAAACTTTTCATCAATCCATTGTTCTATAGCTTTCTTGCATTTGCGAATAATTTCCTATTTTATGACTTTGTATCTGTTTTCCTGTTTCATCTTACTTAATTTTGTATTTTCGTCTTTCTTCTATTGGATTCAGGATATTCTATCCATGGTTTCTTATTTTCTTTTTGTGTATATCCCAGAATATCTCTGGCGGCCTGTCTAATCTGGATTTAATGTTATTCCATTCTGTTTCTACTTCCTTAGTATATAAAATTTTCCCGATATCTTTCAGCAATTCATTTGACTTTTTTTTCAAATCTTTTGTGGATATTCTTTAGTTTCTCAAAGTCAAAGTGTCTTCTTCCATTCCTTTTTTCAAATTTTTAAATTTAAGAGTGGCCTTCATAATTACAATGTTGTGGTCACTGTCTATATACACTTCTGGATAGCTTCTACAGTCTTTAACTTGATTCCTAAACCGTTGTCTAACAAGAATGTAATCTAGTTGATATCTTACTATATCTCCTGGCATCTTCCACATGTATCGTTTTCTAGCATGATGTTAACATAATATGTTTGTGATGGTTAAATTGTTTTTGTCGCAAAATTCTATCAACCTATTTCCCCTGTCGTTTCTCGTGCCTAAATAAAATAAACCTACTACTGCTCTTTCTTTATCCTCACCTACACTGCAATAAAATTCCCCGTAATTATTAGATTTTCACGTCCTTTTACGTATATTAGTATGTCATCGATATCTTTGTAGAGCACCTCTCCCTCACTGTAGCTAGAAGTGGGCATGTATATTTGTATTATTACTGTATTTACCAGTTTTGATTCTAATCTAACCATGAGTACTCTTTCATTCTTTTGTAAGTAGTTTTCTACATGTTGTCTTATCTTTTTTCTCATAACTATCCCCACACCCGGATTTCCTTCCTCTGATCCTGTTGAACTACCTTACAGTCTCCACTCAAAAAATCCTCCGCCTCTGGCCAGCGAACTTCGCTGATCCCTACTATGTTTAGTGCTAACCTATCCATTTCAATTTTCAAGTTCTCTAGCTTACCTACTTGCTTCATACTTCTGACTCCATGCTCCGACTCGCAGAATGTTCACACAACTCTTTTTTTATACTTTCCGAACACACACCGAAGTAGTCCCCTCCCGGAGATCCAAAGGGGGACTATTTTAACTCCGGATTTTTTTACTGTAGAGGATGCTATCATATTTAATAAAAATTTGAGTATGGTATGTGCTTGGGAGGTAATGTGGCGATTTCCTGTTGCCTTCCACATCGCAGTAGTGTGTATTAGAATGCCATATACCAACCCCTATGGTCTCTGCTACTCTAAGTACCGAAAAAGCCACTGCCCTCTTTCAGGGACCTGTCTTACTTGGGTTCCTCGCTGAAAACCTACTATTTTGGTTGGATCTGTAGTTTGGCTCTTTAGATCCCTGGAACGCGGAAGCCATTCCACCCGTTCTAGTAATCTTCTTCAAGGTGCAGGTCCATTCGAAATGGTAATATTATGTAAGGACAAAAAATCTAGAGCATATCATTGTGTTAATTTAGTTTTTATTTTGTCTTGATATCTGTAAAATTAACAAGATGCATTTGAGCAACAAAACTCGTTTTCGACCAAACATTAAATGGCTGCCAAAAAAAAGTGTGAGCCATAGTTTTCAGCCCGTGTTGCGGGGGTAACATAAAAGAAATTAGGAAATTAAAAAATGTTAAACAACATGGATGAATCCTATTCTGAAAATTATATTTTAGTAATTTAACATTGTTGAATCTGTCATTATCAATGGATAAGTATGTATATTTAACACATTCACTGCCCATAACGCACACGGTGCATTCATCTTGTGCTACCTGACATGCCCCCACCGCACCAGGTGCATATGATACAGCTTGAAGTTCTGCTGTAGATTTTAGAGGCGGCTCCGTGGCGTAGTGGTATGTGCGTGACTACTACGCCCAAGGTCCCAGGTTCGAATCCCGACACGGTCCGCTTGAAAAATGTTAGGCGAGCATTTTTCACAAAAATACACTCTCGTTCGGATGAGAGGTAAAATGGAGGTCCCGTGTGTGAGTGTTGTCACGCACGTTAAAGATCCCTACATTGCTTGGAACAGCAAGGGTTCTGCAAAATTACAAATTTTCCAGGTAAAAAAACTCGCTTCCTGGCCAATGTAGTACCTTCGGGTGGAGCATTGGAAAATCACATGTAATGTAGATTTTAGAGTGGGGCACGGCTGAAACGATAACCTAAAACACTAGGGCATGCCAGTAGTATCTATTCTTTACAAAGCGATGGTTAGATTAAGTCAAATTAGAAATTACATACTTTTACACACGATTGTTTGAAATACATATTTGTGTTTCACATTTTGTAGTGGTAAGTATTATGTAATAATTTTTACATGCTAATAATGGTATTATAATAATAATGTAAATCTTATATAAATGCAATTTAGATTTAACCACACATTATGACTTTCAATTTACTGGTGTCCCAGTTATTCGTGTTAACGTTCGTGAAACAGAACCAATCGATTATTTTCGTATATGCAACAGATGACATTTTTGATTCCCTCTGCAAAAAAGCTAACTCACACGCAATAGAGTTGCTTTCCAAAAGTGAAAGACTTGCATCTAGAATCATTAGATGGAAAGATGTAACTGTTGCTGAAATAAACATTTTCTTTGGATTGTTATTTCATATTGGAACTATTCGAACTAATCGATTAAATGATTATTGGAAAAAAGATTATTTATTTAGGTTATTAATATTTCCGTCATTTATGAGTCGCAATCGCTTTTTGCTGATTTTGAGAGCACTACATTTTGAAGATGAAGAAACGTGCACACAAATGGGAAAAATACTTCCCCTTATAATTTTTTTTAATGAAAGAATGATAGATATTTATTATCCAACTAGAGAGTTATTTATAGAGGAATCTATGGTGTTATAGCGTGGAAGGTTGAAATTCTGCCAATACATAAAGGGGAAAAGGCACAAGTTTGAAGTTAAGCTATACGTTTTATGCAAGCCTAATGGATTATCATTAAAAATAATTGTTTACTCTGGAGCCTCTGATCCCAAGTTGTCTAGTCCTCAACACACAGAAAAAGTTGTTTTATCTCTCCTGCAAAACAATCTTGGTGCTGGGCATTCCATTTATATGGATAACTATTACAACAGTGTAAAACTAGCAAGAGACTTGTTAGATAAGAAAACATATATTACAGGGACTTTGAGATCAAATAGAAAAGAGAACCCACCCAACGTGGTCTCAAAAAAATTAAAAAAAGGAGAGCGAGAGCTGGTGATGGAGTTTAGTACTAAGGGTATCTGTGTAATCAAGTGAAAAGGTCGCAGGGAAATATTGGCAATTTCCAGTGAATTTACTGGAAAGTTGGAAAATGCTATTATTCAGCGTGGTCAGGAGAAAATGAAGCCACAACTCATAAATGAGTATAACAAATATATGTCAGGTGTTGACCACTGTGACCAAATGATGTCTTATTATTCTTGCGAACACAAAACCCTCATATGGTACAAAAAAATTGCCATCCATGTTTTCCAAATGATGCTGCTAAACTCTTTCTATTTGTATAAAAAAAGAGTCTGAAGTCGCTGTTGATTATTACAATTTTGGAATACAAATAATTCGGAAACTCCTTGGAACACCAGCTTCGGAAATACAGCAGAGTCCACTGCCAAATAATGAGCAGCATTTTATAGAATATTATCCCAAAGGAGAAGATGGAAAATCAAAAAGAAGAAGATGCCGAGATTGTTGGACCAGTAAAAAACAACATAAAGATTCAATTTTTTATTGCCCCCAGTGCCCCGATACTCCCGGATTTTGCCTCACTCCTTGCTTTAAATTGTTTCACACAAACCAATTAGTATAAACTTTTTTTTTATGTGTTTTAGATCTTGTTTTTTTTTGAACTTTTATATAACTTTTTGTTTTTAATTACATTTTACTTAGAATTTTGTTTAATTTTGAAGTGTGTTTAATAATTAGCTTGTTTACAAGGGTTTTGTGTTTTATATAACAACATAATAAAATAAAAAATAAAGGCAATATAATCATTTTTGAACAACACATTGGCACAACGCACGTGTGTTCATTGCTCTGTGCCCTCAATGCGCCTAGTGCGTTTTCCTTTTTTAAAAAAAAAAATTACAGATATTCAGTCTAGTGTGTATATGCACCCATATCATACGTCTGCTACACATTTAAAAAAAAAATTATGGTGGCACTTGGGCAACGGACTGTTTTTTTGGAGGGGCAGTGAATGTGTTAATAATATTGTACAATGCGATCTTTAGTACCTCTCAAAATAATAAATGTAAATTAACAATTCATTCGAACTATAAATTATGATTGAAGTCAGTATTCTAACAACTTTTATTTTGTTTAATTATGTATTTATCTATTTTTATTACTTATAACTTTATTTTAACCCTGGAGCACTCACCCTATGAGCACCATGCTCACTTTAAAAAGTAAACTGTTATTGCTTGCAAATCTGTACCGCATAATACACAATCTTCTTCCTACCTAAATTTCTACATATCCCTTTATTTATGTTGCTATGTTCAGCGACGAAGTCTAAAAAATGAAAATAAAAACGAGGAAGAAAAAGAAGTTGACTGGACTCAATCGACGAGTGGACGGGGCATTATACCTACAAAAAAAATTTTAAAGGAGGCCTGAAATAAAAATATACTCGCTCACGCACAATCAAACATTTACAAACTAAAAACCTCTAATTTTAAAAAAAAATTATATACAAAACACAATGTACCAAAAATGAACAATTCGTAAGTACACAATATACATAGTTACCAATAAAAAAGTATCATTTTTAACATGGCGAGCTGCAGTTTCTAGGTCACCCCCTATATTAATCTTCAAACAAGAAAAAGTAACAAAATTACCCCACTAAAAGCCACAGCTCGAAAGCCGCATTGTAAGTACGGAATTCTATACATAAAATTATCCTAATAAAGAAATCAGTGAACATTATAATTTCCTCGCACATACAAACAACCAATCGTTTTACCACCAACAAGGTGATGCATCCGTAGACCCGTGTACATATATTATTTCCAACAACTACCGGGTACCCACATAAGAAAATTAGTGTATAAACACACTCTCGAGTCACCACCATCCGGTTGGCTCCTACCGTCTGTAAAAACGGTGCGAAGCAGAGATGCGCGTGATTCCGTCTTAGAGTGGTCCTCCCATCACAACAAGGGCCTACCATTCAATTGTGGCTTTAAGGGTCACCGGAATGAGCTATAGTAATTATAAATAAAATTAATTTATTGTCGTCAAAAAGTAAAATTCTATAAAACCCATAAATACTCGCCACACTGTAAGGCGTGCACAAACTTTTCATACAGAAAAACGAAAACAACCAACCATTCTACACATGTTTTCTCTGTGTAGATTGAAAAGCAAGTGAATATTAATTTCGTTTCACTAATGACCAGAGCTCAAAGTAATATTATTGTTAAGGAAATAAAACTTGAAAAACACGGTTTATTGGTATAATAAGCGGCTTTAATTCGACGAAGCTTTCAATGAAAAACATATAAGAATCAATTATCAGATACCTAGAACCAATTATCACCTGTTTAATTTTAGCATAAACTTTACGTTGAGAAATTCTTAGGAGTATTTATTATTAATTAGGCTCTAGGATGTAACAATAGGTATCGAATTTATACAAATAGATAGATGAATTAACACGTGAAAGGGTTATTTTAATTTACTGAATTAATTTTCGTTTTTAATGCCAAAGGGATTTGAGGTGACAATTATTAGACCGTGTATTTCTTATTACCAGAAAAAAATTTATGGGATGTTCACAATAAACGTAACAATGTCATGAAATAGATTAGTTCGGTTTAGTGGTTAAAGCTGAAAAGATCATTTGTTAATTACATTGCTTAAAGTGTAAACACCGTGCTCATTGTGCAAGTTCTGGATTTAGTAAAATATTCTCGGTAAAAAAAAAAAATTTAATAAAAGTGTGTTGTTTATAGATTAAATGTTTTAGATACTGCATAATAAATCGTGGAAAACGAATTGCAGAGTTGGGAAGACAATTATATGAGCAGCAACAATTCTCATGGTTAGGAGTAGAAGAGGAACAAGATCGTATATCAGATGATGCTATTGAAAGTGATGCCGCTAGTGAGCATACTATTCATAATACACAAACCGAACAGTCTGAAGAAGAATTTGAAGTACTTCCAGCTGTAGAAACATTAGACGAATGGATTCAGGTGCATCAATATATTCAAAAAGATAAAAATACACGTTAGGAAGCATACCCAAGCCATCCTAATAAACAAGCTAGGAAGTGTAATATAGTAATACACCCTCCTGGTGTAAAGCAAGTAGGTAAAAATGAAAAATCCGAAAGAGATTGCTGGGAGTTATTTTTTCACCAAGTAATGATTGAACATATTGTTCATTGTACAAATATTTATCTTGATATAGTGCGCCCAAGTTATCAACGTGAAAGAGATTGTAAAGTTACTGATCTGTCAGAAATGTATGTGGCAATAGATCTTTTATTTTTGGTCAAAGTTAGAAAAGCTAATTATCTAAATACGAAAAAACTTTGGAGCAAGGACAACCCACAATATTTTCGCCTAACGATGTTTAGGGAGAGATTCCATTTGCTATTACGAGCTATGCGATTTGACGATGTGCAGGATAGAGAGGAACAAAGAAAGTTTGTAATTTGGCACCAAACCATCAAGTACTTACAGAATTTGTAAAGAAATGTAAAGCAAATTACCAGGTTGGGAAGTATCTTACATTAGATGAAATTTTATAAAGCTTTAGAAGAACTTGCAAATTTAGGCAGTATATCGCAAACGAACCTGCAATGTGTGGATTGAAAATATATGCGCTAGTAGATTCACGAATGTTTTATACAAACAATCTAGAAGTTTATGCAGGAAAACAACTTGATGGTTCGTTGCGTTTAGATAATTATGTAAAATCTGTAGTCGAGAGATTATGTTAACCAATTTTTAATACTGTAGGAAATGTTACTATGGACAATTACTTTACCTCGATACCATTAGCAGAAGAAATGCTTAAAAAAACAATTGTAGGTACCCTAAAAAATAAGAAAGAAATACCACCTGCTTTTATAAACACTAAGCAACGTCCACTATTTAGCAGCGTATTTGGTTTTCATAATGAACTAACTGTAGTTTCTTACAAACCCAAAAAAAAAATAAAAACGTTTTAGCATCATCAACATTTCATACGTTAGATAAAATAAATCCAAATACAGGTGAATTCAGTAAACCAGAAATAATAACATTTTACAATGTTTCTAAATGCGGTGTTGATGTTGTGCACCAGACGAAGTCAACATACACAGTTTCAAAATTTTGCTGTAGATGGCCTCTAAGACTGTTTTTTTACTATTTTAGATGTCAGAGGTATTAACTGTCAAATAATACATACCGATAATACTGCAACAAAACAGCCCCGTATGATATTCTTGGATAGTATAGGAAAAAATTTGAACTATTCTCATTTGACTTCATGATCATCAATTACAACTGTGCATATATCGATACGTAATCAAATAAAGCAGTATTTGGAGATAAAAACATCAGAAACATGGTCAAAAACATAACGAGGAAGTTCAACAACAAATTAGGAAATTGTGTGCCTTTTGCCCTAGGAGAAAAAACCGCTAGACAATGAGTCGGTGCCAGATGTGTGAATCACCAGTTTGCACAGAACCTTTTCAATATGTGTGCATGTCATATGCTTCAAACCAACACGGTAATAGTGCAGACAGTACCAACATTGTAGTTTTATTAGTAATTAATGTAATTATTAGTAATTAGTAATACTTTTTTATTAAGATCGTTTTAATAGTTTAGTATATTGTTCATTTATGCTATGTATCAAGTCAGATTATAATCGCATAAAATATTCAGATTTAAAAATTTAGAGCTATGGTTTCGTGTTTCCTTCCTATCAATCTGTAGTGAAATTGTTTCTAGATAAATTATGGTGATACATAATCAACTAGGCATATTGTACATAATTCACATCAACAATACAACTGTGAGCGTAGTGCTCACATGCGAGTGTTGCAGTAACCTTTATAAGGGCAAGTTTTCCAGGGTTAAGCATAGCCTCAAAGCTTACGAAAAATCTGACTTCTTTAAAAGTAATATTTTTTCACTGACTTACTGTAAGCCATAATATACCTACTTCTTATTAGTTTTAAAATACGTTCCTAATAAACCCACCACCTTAATTTTTAAATAAGTCATTTATAGGAACGGTGGAAAAAATTTCAATTAACATTAAACCTACCTATAGCAAAGTCGGAAAGATCATCCTGAACAAATGCGTTATTAATTTGACAGATTAAGTTTTCAGCAGCAGCAGGTTGATTTCTACTAACATATACGTTTAGATTATTTAAATCATAATTCATTTTGGGACGTTAATAAATATTCATTTGGGTGTTTAAAACAAACGTTTCAATATCAAATCATTCGAACATAACCTAACAACGTATTCGGTCTTCACGATCACTAAAGGTGTCTGATGCCAATATCGGTGCGTTCGGGAATAAAAATCTGTCAGAGTGTTGGTTCCGAGTTAGTCAAGAGTGTTGCAGAACGATCTTAGACCTGAACGCTTGAGTATGACAACATACTAACCCTTAAAAACCAGGTTTTATTATGTTATAAAATTTTTTGGTTTTGCTATTTATTGAAATGGACAAAATTGAAATTAAACGAAAGCCTACAAATTTAGTTGTAGTGCTAAATTCTGTGCAAATACTGTTTGATCAAATAATGAGCGATGTCGAAACTATTAACAAATAAACGAAAGTTTGTCCATTTGTACAGAGTAAAAAGGCGGCACAAAAAAGTGTTCTTCAAACGATTACTTTAGAATTTCTTGAACAAACTACAGTAAATAGTGAGAGCGTCAGTATTTAACTTCTGAACGATGTAAAACTAAATGGAGTCTATTCTTGTTAATCGGAGTAATATTCCTGAAAGCGCTCCGACTGCAGTCAAGTAGATAAAGTGTATATGATCATAAACATGTTGAACAGGAAAAGCCTGTCACGTGATTAATCGTAGATTCTAGAACAAACACAGGTATGTAACGATATTCCGATTTTGTGTATTGGTAAAATAAAAATAAGAAACGAAAAAAATGTGTATAACACACATACATACGATTTTATCGGCTCTTTTATTACATCTATCAAATCAGTTATTGAGCTTTCCTTTGCAGTGATGTCACTTTAATCTTGATAGAATGAAAATTCCGCAGTATCACACAGAGCGTATAAAAAATTATTCTATCATAAAAATGTTATCACACACCACCCACACACGCACGCACACACACACCAAACACACATACGCGCGCGCGCCACACACACACAATTTGTAAATATATGTAGCTTCAATTTTTATTATTCACAAGGTGCATTTTTGTAAATACAATTATTTATTATTATTATTTATGGCATGTTTATTTATAAAATATTCATTACAATTAAGTATAATTTTATTACATGGAATAATGATATAAAAATGAATGAACCATAATAATTATAATTATAATTAGTCTAGTAGAAATATGTAACTAGGCGTACGCCTGTATATTTCCAATAAATAAATAAAAAACAAATAAAAAATTGTAAAAGATCAACTTTCAAAAGTTATTGCAATCGATTCGCTTATAATTTTAACAAATAAATACCTAGATTGGGATATAAATAGTTATGATCTCTATATCTTAACATTCATAATATTTAAGAAAATAAATACTTATTAGAAGTGTTACTTTGTCGTGTAAACTACGTAACCTATGTGGTTAATAGGCTTAAAAAATTCATATTTTATTAATACATTCCAACATCTCTGGTCAAGTGACAATCTTTTCTAGTGTTTCAGATTATACGTAAAAGCCTAACTGCAGAGAAATAATAAGCAGAAATACATTTTTCAATCTACTATTTATAGATTTTATATTACTTCAAAGGAATAAAGGGCAGAGCAAAAACAGAGGTCACTAGATTTAATATACCTGTGTGCATTCTTTGAAAATTCGAATTAATATTTTTGCAAGAAGGTATCATACATGTTAAAGGAAGTTGCAAAATAAGTAAAGTAATTCTGAAGGAGTGATCTAATAATATTGGAAGGAATGAGACTGTAAGCCATAATTAATAGGTAAATTTGAAGTAGGCGAAAACACGCTTGTATAATTTCTTTTATTAATTGTAAAAGATTTTAAATTAAATTTTATTTATCGTCACTTTAAAGCCGTTGTTAGCTTCATTTATTGCCAAAACTTGGGTTTAAATAAATTATTTGAACCTTTTAGTGATTTTGATAAGTTTTGTATTGCTGTTTGTCTGCTGCATGTTTTTTGCTACTAAGTTAGCCAAAATTTGTGTTTATCTTAAGTTCCTTGAACACCTACTCTTGCTATATTGACGATTACAGAATAATGATATTTGTTAGGCATCAAAACTGCTTCACATAATTATTTTAGTAAATAATTATTGTAGGGTATTTTTGTAGAATTAACTTAGTTATACTACACATAGTTGTGTAATTTAGTTTTAGAAATTAGTAGCTTATGCATATTAAGTGTGGTCTTGGGTAAATAGCCTTTTTTGAATCGTGCAACTTCATGGTAAAAACGATTCACACGTATCGTGGAACGGACATGTTGTTTTTAGACTCATCAATACGCGCAACGAATGGGTGGTGGTTGAGGAAGTTGTAGAAAAAGCATCCACCTTAATCGTTCCTGTCTTGGATGTCTTATAGTTAATTGTTGATGCAGAGAATGCAATATAAACTGTGCAGTTAAGTGTTTACTTGTTAATCCCTACTCAAACCCAAATATCGTACCTGATCTTGTTCTTGTGTATGTTGTAAGAAAGGAAGAAATCAGCAAATCCATTACACAAATACGGACTAGAAAAGGCATTGAGCAAACCACGCCGTAAAACTAAGGAAAACAATAATTATTGGTTAACCAGCTTGTTGAGATGCATTAATTTAAAGGTAAGCAGCGAGTTTATTAATTTACATTATAATTTGAAAAGGTAATTAGTTTATTTCATTTGTAAATTATGTGCAATATATCACGCGCTCTATGCAAGCACGCGACTAGCTACCGTACATTTACTTTTGTACTGCGGTTAAACTCTTTTTCCAAGTTCTAGCTATTGTTTCTTATGCTTCTTCATAATTCTTGTATTTGTAGCAGTCTTTATGCTCTATTATAAGAGTATATTTTACTTGCTTACCACAGTAATAAATATACGGCGTTTTAAACATTGACAAACATTTTTACAGCAGCCAGGCAGACTTTTACCTATATCATTATTGCTTTTGGAGACCAAATCTTAATTATAAACGCGATTATAAAAATCGCTAGTTAAAGGATTGCAAATAAATTAAATTAGTGGGTACTATTCTATAAATCAGAAGTAGTAATTTAGTTTCTGTTAACATGAATATGAACATTCCTCTATTCATTGAAATACATTTTTATTTTATACACATACACAGATACAAATAACGCTTATAGATTTAATTTAAAGCTTAAATTTGAACAAAAAGTCTACCTATTGACTACTAACGTATTAAAATAATCTTCACCTGATCCTTGTTAATAGTTACAAAACCCCAAAACATTTCATATGGGAGTCACAAAATTTACTTTAAGTTTTTTTGGATAATTTAAATAAGCTTGTATTATCCCGTGTTTCTCTGCGTAGTTGATCAACAACCACAAACAGAAGATTTGGTAAAGGTCAAAGTCGCTTCGGGCTCTGACCTCAGAATTGCTGAAAATAAACTATCCAATAACAAACAATTTTTATGAAAATAACAAACTTATTCTAGCTTAATTATACTTAATAATACTCGAATATTCCTCAAAACAAAATTATACTTGCCACTGGTATCTTTAAATTCTTCTTTTGGCTACCTATTTTCGTTTATAATTACTATTTAAAATATTATTTTTATTGGAAATAACTGCATTCAAAAGTTTTTGGTTCCATCTCAAATTACCCTTATCAGACGTGAAAGTATCAGTTAGTTTGCAAAGTACATTTATTAAATAGACTAAAATTAGCGTGTAACTTTGCACTAATGTTATATATTTTAAAGCAATATATTATGCCTCATAATTATTTTTGGAGTTCTATGTTACGTGTGAAACGTCGACAGAATGAATTACTGAATGAATCAATTCTTGAAATTACATGTTCAATGTCGAAAGAATAAATGACCCGCTCCCTAATTACTTCAGTCTTTATATACTAAAACAAACTCAATACCCCATATTTCGATTTTCTACTATTATATTCTTGAAGCATTAGTTACGGCATGATGTAATAATCCACCCCGATTCCGATTCCTTATCTGTTTCATGAGCTGTCAGTATAAAGTTGTTGCGGCCGTAAGTCTTACATTCTTTTTTATTAAACAAAATCAACCGCAGTTATCTCTTTTCTACGACTTCTGTAATATCATTAAAGCTATTAAACACGCAATCTCATCTATTTTATAGTCTCTCGGTAGTAATCTTTTTTCGAATTGGAGCGTTTATTCATACGAGATAATTATTTTGCTTTGACGTGTATGATTTATGACTTTTTTAAAGACTCAAAATAAATGCTGCATTATTTTATTAAACAACGCAAATTTATTCTAGAATTGTTCCGAAATGCGTTTTTTTGAAATAATGCCACTTTTATTAAAAACTCATAAAAATGATTATTTCACGAGGGTGCATTAAAGCTTGCAATTGTTTTGAATAAACCATGTTTATCGTAACAGATTTTAGTATTTTTAAAGTAAATGAGAATCGTTTTACGATGCAATAAAACTTGCTTTAAAAGTATTTTTCTAGAAAATCATTATTTACATACGGATTAAAGTTGTGCTTCGTTCTTAAATGGTATTACAACTCTATATGTACTTAAATTGTTTTTATTTTGCATTGGCATACATTAAGCTCGTTAAGGGAGTAGGTTTATATGTTTACACAGAGGCAAATTAAATATGGAAAACTTTATTTTCTCCGTTTTGTGTCAGTTTTCTCTCAGAATTTGGTACTTAATGATCCCTTGTGGCCTTCTATCACATCAATATATATATATATATATATGTGTGTGTGTGTGTGACTGTGTATGTGTGTGTGCGTGTTCGTGTGTGTTGTGTGAGTAGGTGCGTGTGTGTGCGTGTATGTATGTAAGTACTGTGTCTAATAATGTGAAATTTAATAGTTAACGTGTTCTCAACATCATCTTGTTACGGGTAAAAATAATGTTTGGTAATTAATCTTAAATTGTCGAGTTAGTTGCGGGAACCACGTAACAATCTTAGGAGTGCAAATGTTAAAAAAATAATAAAAATCTAAAATGTAGCCGAAATATAAAATTACTTTACAAGTACTATTTGCCTTGAAAGACCTGATCCCAATTGCTGTTTACGCCACTACGAATTCCATTAAAATATATAATTTACACGTAGAAATTTATTAACAATACATCTTGCAATTACAGCTTGCGTATCACTTAATACGTACGTTTAGAATTTTACAAATTTTAAACTTTTTAAAAATCTTATCCTTAAATGTAATAACTAATTCCGTCGTTCTACGGACCAATTATAATTATATTTACAAGTTCGTATGTACATATTTTTCAAGCGTCAACCAATATACTATAAAAGAGTTCAGAATAGTACTCACAATTTTGTAATTTAAGGATTTCTAGATTAACTCTACTGATGGAATCACTAGAGCATATTAGGATACTTTATTTCTTTAATTAATCCAACATAAGTTGATGAGTGAAACTTCTACTTATCACCCTTTTGGTTCACCACTAAGTCGCGATCTAAATCCACGTAAGATACGTGTGTTTGTATTTCCTGGCCAATTCATTCAGCGCAACTAATAAAATTCGCGATCGGCTTGAGGGCCTTAACTTCTGACGCACCCGTTACCCTTATACCATCTTTTTTCTTTTCTTCAAATAGCCAACGGCCGTAGACCGCGTCTGTTGTCAGTAAAGAATAATTTCGTCCTTTCCTGATCACATCTATGTATCAATTCTGTTCGAACTCAGTCCTATCATTGTCCCACATTTTATTAAAATTCCTTATTCGATTCTCACACACTATGCGTTTATAGCTTTCTTAGGGTAAAGTTTAAGGTCCTCATTTTTTTGCGAACATATGAGTTTGTGGTTATTTCGGTTTCCTGCCATGTAAATTAAAACAACTATTATTGTGGACAATAATGTCCCTGATTTTGATTTCTAGAAGTGGTTTTTCTAATTTATTACAGTATGTAAAACTTCTACGTTCTCAAGGTTTATCTAGAAATGTACTATATACTTTTTGATGTATTTACTTGTCCTAATTTAAAAATGATGATGAAATAGACATGTTTGTAAATGATCCAACTCTATTAAAATTTTACGAGTATATTTTTACCAAAGCTACTGAACTAGTTAAAATTGATAAATGTTTGTCTATTGACGAATATCAGCCTAATTAAAGCGACAGCTTTAATACAAATTTTCATAATTAGAAGTCAATTAATGCTAAAGGAGAACAATATCGTGACGGTTAAATATAATATGATTTTAGTATAGTCATTTCGTAATTATCTCATGAATTGGATTTCTTATGCTGATCTCTATTGTTAGAAACTAATATATTAAGTTAGCGAAATTTATGATGTGATGTTTAAGTTAAGTCACCTTTCATCATCATCAGTTTGTTAATATTATGTAAGTAGAATTATTACAGCAAACTTACACCACTTAAACCATTTGTTATATTAAGGGTAATTTATTAAGTTGGAAACGCTCATAATTCAATTCCAATAATTTTAAGCCAAGTGAAAGCAACAAACATTAATTTTAATCTTTCTAAATAGTTGTACAAAATAACTTGTTATTTTACATGCAGTGTAGCACACATTTTATTTAACGTCAATTTCCAAGACAAAAGTTCAATCATTTTGCTATTTTTCAAGTCAGGTGTACTGCAAGTCTAATATTATCTTGTTATTCTGATATAAGATCAACAACACGCTAGCGTGTGGTTAGTCATGGCGATAACTTTAACTTGGATTAATCTGATTCTAACCTATTTATCTATGCTAACCTCACTAATCGTTTACTTTTTAGTATTTTGCTTTATACCTGTTATTTTTAATAATGTTTAACAGTTTATATTTAGTATTGCGAAGATCCAGTAATAGCTCTACATGTAAGCGTGTACTACACGAATTACCGAAGCATACATGGAGTCTACCATTTGCTCAAGATCTAGATTTTGATTACCTACTCAATGAAAATAACACTGAAGAAATTTCAAGAAACATATCTGTAAGGAAAGGATCCGCGAATCTAAGCTATATTAAAGATTTAAAAAATAAACTTGATATGACAGATTCCTCTTCTGATAGTTATGGCAGTATTACAAAGGAATTTCTCAAAGAAGTTCTTAAGATTCCTAACAAAACACATCCAGATGTTATAGATCTGGAGAAGGATCCACGTATCATTAAATCTATAGGTAGTAAAATGATATTCGATTATAAACCCAGAGAATTTTTTGAGATAACCAAGCGACTGAATTTAGTTCGATCTGAGCAACTTGGTATTGTTTGTGGTAATCGTAGCTATTGTTTGATAGGTGAAATGGCTGAACTGGAACAAGCCTTAATAAAGTATACGCTAAATAACCTTATTAAAAG
Source organism: Platerodrilus igneus (assembly GCA_036346225.1). Lineage (NCBI taxonomy): Eukaryota > Metazoa > Arthropoda > Insecta > Coleoptera > Lycidae > Platerodrilus > Platerodrilus igneus. The sequence goes on from JARFIW010000828.1 coordinate 1,092,742, forward strand.
AGGTTTTACATTAATATCGGTACCTGATATCATACATCGTGACATTATAGACGCATGTGGCGTTAATACAAGAGGAAACCGGACGATGGTATGTGCATATTAAGCGATGGTTAGTTGCAAGTAGTTTTGTTTATATATATCCTAATCAAAATTCAGATTTAGAATTTTAATTTGAACTATCGATCCATAAAGAATTACATACAATTTTTTTAGGTTTACACATTGGATCCTAAATTACACGAACCAGATTTATGCTTGTCTGGTACTTCTGAAATGTCATTGGCTGGCCATTTTATCAATAAAATTATTCCTGAGAAACAGTTACCTCTTAAGTTAGTTGCTGTCAGTCGTTGTTTCCGAGCCGAAGTTTCTAATATTGCAGAGGAAAGAGGAATATATAGGTATAAAAAATATAATTTTAAGGAACTTACAAATTTCCCAATATGGTTATTTTTGTTTGCTTGATAACGTTGACTTTGTCTGGAGCATTAGTCTCCAAACATGGGGTTCTTTTGCTTTTGAAATGCTTACTTATTATTAACAAACCATGTTTGCGGAAAATTTACTTTTATTTTGCTTCAACATTGTGCTAGGTACCCACTTTATCTATAGCTATCTGCATTCAAGATTCATAATTCATATCCCGATAAATTATCCCTATAGTAGGGGATAAAGAATACTACTATAGTAAGCCTGCTTATCGTAAAAGGCGATTAAAAGGCGCAGCAAGGGGCAGCAGCCTTGCTGGCTAAAAGATATTGGAGGAGGGTCGGTTGGTTTGGGCGACCCTCAATAATTCTACAAGCTTGTTGGGGTTGGCCGGGACGGATACGGCTTTTGCTAAAATCTTTAAAACTGCGTTGTGGAAAGATATGGGAGCCTACCACAATATTTCCCAGGTGTGCGTGGCCTAAAACACGAAATACATATGATGGAGAGCTCACAAGTAAAATTCTTGTCCGAGGTAAAATACTCCCTCATTCGGATCTCCGGGAGGGGTACTTGGGGCTCGTCATCGTAAGAATATAAAACAACAGTTCGATTTAGTGATAGGGACTTGGAATGTAAGGTCATTACTTAGAGTAGATAAGTTAACGAATTTATTAGTCGAAATGAGAAGGGAAAAACTGGACATTTTAGGTATTAGTGAGGTGAGATGGCCAGATAGTAATGACTTTTGGAAAGATAATTATAGAATAATTACAACTTCTTCAACTAATGGACAGGCAGGGGTAGGAATAGTGTTAGGTAAAAGATTAGGGCATAAAGTTAAAGAGTACTTACAATTTAGTGATAGAATAATTATGGTTAGATTGAGTACAAAACCCACAGACACTGTTTTAGTACAGGTTTACATGCCAACAACTCAGTACGAGGATGAGGAAGTAGAAAAGGTATACGAGGATATAAATAGTATAGTGAGAAAAGTAAAAGGAGATGAGAATTTAATAGTTATGGGCAATTTTAATGCGTCAGTGGGAGAAGGTAGTGAGGGAAAAATGGTAGGAAAATTTGGGTATGGCAGACGAAATGATAGAGGAGAAAGATTAGTTGAGTTTTGCCAGGAACATAGATTAGTAACTGTAAACACCCTATTCGAACAACATGTTAGAGAAGATATACCTGGAAAGCCCCAGGTGATAGAGCTAGATACCAAATAGATTATATTTTAGTTAAACAAAGATTTAGAAACCAAGTTAAAAACTGTCGTAGTTATCCAGGGGCTGACATAGATAGCGATCATAACTTAGTTAAAATGAAGTGTAAACTAAAATTCAAAAAATTGAGAAAGGTTGAAAGAGAGGGATGGGATCTAGGTAAGCTTAATGATAGTAGGGTGAAAGAGGAATATAAACAAGTATTAGATAATAAGAGCAAAGAGATAGCTGTAGGAGGGAACGTAGAAAATAGATGGAAAGAAATAAAACTGACGGTACATGATACAGCAACACAGACTATAGGTAAGAAAAAAATAGAAGCTAGAAAACCGTGGGTAACAAAGGAGATATTAGATTTAATAGAAAATAGAAGAAAGCTTAAACCTTTCAGAGAAGTGGATAGTGAAAGTAAGCAAAAATATAATACAGTTAGAAATAAGATAGTACATGAGTGTAGAAAAGCTAGAAATAAATGGATGGAGGAGAATTGTAAGGGAATACAAGATGATTTGAGAGTAGGTAAGACAGACAGGGCTTACAGGGCAGTTAAAAAGTTTTTTGGGGAAGATAGGAAAAAATACAATGGTATTAGAGACGAGAATAATGAGCTTCTAATAAATAAAGTTGAGGTAGCAGATAGATGGGAAAGATATTTAGAAGATTTATATAAGGGAGACGATATGGATGAGTTAGAGAACGACCAAGAAGAGGATGTAGAAATAGGGTTCTCAATATTAAGAGAGGAATTTGATAGAGCTATTCGAATTTTAAATTAAATAAAGCGCCAGGGATAGACGATATTCCATAGAATTAATAAAATATGCAAGTCAGAAAACTTTGGACAGATTATATGAAATAATAAATGTAATATATGACACAGGTGAGGTTCCAATAGATTTCGAAAAAAATATTATTATCCCAATCCCAAAAAAGTCAGGAGCTGATAGGTGTGAGAATTTTAGAACGGTTAGTTTAACTTCTCATGCTTCCAAAATACTAATAATAATAATTAAAAATAGAGTAGAAGCTTTGACTGAGAATTATTTAGGCGAAGACCAATATGGTTTTCGTAAAGACAGAGGGACTAGAGAACCGATACTAATGATTAAGGTAATTATCGAAAAAGGTTACAAAAAATAAAAGACTCATTTCGCATTTGTAGATTTAGAAAAAGCATTTGATAGGGTTAATTGGATTGTTATGTTCAGGGTTTTGCAAAAAATAGGAATCTCTCATAAAGATAGAAAAATTATTTACAGTCTATATAAAAACCTAAGCGTAGTAATTAGATTTGATGAAATAGAAAAGGAAGCTAAGATTAGAAATGGCGTTAGACAGGGTTGTATACTGTCTCCCTTGATTTTTAATGTTTATATTGAGGAAGCTTTAAACTTAGCTAGAGAGAAAAAGATAGGTATTAGTGTACAGGGACAGAAAATAGACATGTTACGTTTTGCAGATGATATAGCCATTATAGCAGAATCTAGAAAAGAGTTAGGAGAGTTTTTAAATATTTTAGATGAGTTACTACGGAGTAACTATAGTATGAGAATTAATTCAGTAAAGACAAAGATAATGACAAGTGAGTTACAGCCTAGTTCTAAACCAAAATTAAAAATAGGTAATACCGAGTTAGAGGAGGTAGATGAATTTTGCTATTTAGGTAGTATAATTACAAAGGATGGACGTAGCAGAAGGGATATAGTAGCTAGAATAGCTCAAGCTAGAAAATGTTTTTAAAAAGAAAAACTTACTAATAGCTAATAGTATTAGTTTAGATAATAGAAAAGTTTCTTAAAGTCGACGTATGGAGCGTTCTACTATACGGTAGTGAGACTTGGACAATTAAAGAAGTAGATAAGAAAAGATAGAAGCTTTTGAAACTTGGTGTTATAGGAGAATGTTAAAGATTAGTTGGACAGATAGAGTAACAAACGAGGAAGTTTATAGAAGGATAGGTGAGGATCCCTGTATGTGGAAACAATTGAAGGTCAGGAGAGATAGAATGATAGGGCACCAGTTAAGACATGAGGGACTATTTAGTAAAGTCTTAGATTATAGACTACCAAATAAAAATAGAGTAGGAAGGCCAAGACAAAGCTATATTAGTCAAATTATTAGAGATTTAGGTTGTGAAGGGTATGTAGACCTTTTTAGACTAGCTCAGAATAGAAAAGAATTTAGAGCTTCGTCAAACCGACTTTAAGTAAGTTCGAAAACAAAACAAAAAAAAATAAAAATCAGTTAACTAAATGTCACCAGGACATAACTCACAATTAGTTAGCGGTCTGGCATGTTGGCAGCGATTCGTTGCTTAAGCCTTACCATAACATATAATTTAACACTTTTCCTTTTTGAAGCGGATAACCAGGTTATATTTCATTTCCTTATAAATGGTAATCATGTAAACATATTAGAGTTCTTTAACAACCATCAGGTTGCTAATATCTATGTAGAGACAGCTGGATAGGAAAAAGATAGAAGGATTTAGGAAGACCTAGACCAAACTATATTAGTCAAATTATTAGAAATTTAGGTTTTGAAGGGTATGTAGAGCTTTTTAGATTAGCACAGATTAGAAAAGAAGTTAGAGCTGCGTCAAACCGACCTTAAGTAAGGTCGAAAACAAAATGATGATGATCCCGATAAATGAACTAATATAAAAGAAGACAAAATCATGAAATATTTTGAGAATTATACATTTAGTTTCCATTTTTGGATTAAGTGTTGAGTGCTTTTCTTCCCAACTGTGTGTTGTTACGGATAAGTTTTAACACTCTTAGAATGTGCTGGTTTGTATGTGAAGGACCCTTGATAATTTGAGGAAATATTGCAGTGATTTTCAGAACATAATTTATTGTATAAACAGTAGTTTAATTAATGCCATTACAATTGTTGTATTAAAGGTTGTTGTAGCTAGCATTATTCATAATTTTATTGGAAAAGGCAGTTTATACAGTGAATATTGCTGCATGAAAACTTTGACTTTTATAAACTCGAAGCATAGAACCTCTGATCAAAAACTAGTTAACCTGCCGATCAGTTAATTCTTAGATAAATGTTTTATACACTTCTCAGCATGCCCCCGGCAAATTCAAAATTTGAAATTTTAAATTGGTAAACTCCTAAAGAGTCTAAACATAAAGACATAATTATAACTGAATGGAAAAACATAACAGGTAAACACAAGTAGTAATATAAATCGATAACTGAACAACAGCATCTAAAATCTAAACAAACTTAAAACTAAACAATCAAGTATTCCCATTTTTCACGGGGAGTAGGCACAGAATTCGTTAGTTACAACATCACGTTTTATGTCACTCATGTGTGAATTGCAATGTTTTATGAGTTCTGACGGGTTACTAAATATTTTAATATAGAACATACTGTGTGATAAGGTGTTTACTATATAAATATATAATTGCTTGATTTCATATATTGAAGTTTTCCTCCTTGAGCGCAGCTATGGACACTGAATTTATTGCTGAATTGTCTGAACTAAGAGTGATGATGGGTGATTTCCAGGCGCAATTAGATTCGCTTGCTGGTGGAGCAACTACTACCGCTAGCGCGGACAAAACTACAATAGCAAATAAAATTGAGCTACTTACTCTTCAATTTTCCACTTTTTTGGTCTGTGCTCTTAATCTGTTTAGTGAAGTCGATCAGCGGCTGGAAACAATAGAGCAAGCTATTGATGACAATCAGCAATATTCTAAAGAAACTGCCTTCTGTTACACGGATATCCGGAAAAGCCCGAAGGAGAAAACTGCGTACAGATTGCCTTAAACGTCTTTAAAGAAAATTTACGACTTGATTTGAATGAGTCAGACATCGAACGAGCACATCGGATAGGGAGTTTAAAACCAGTTCGCTCTGTTTCTGAGGTGGTTAAAGGCAGTACAAGACCTATTATTATTCAGTTTTCTAGCTACAGCCCGCGTAATGTTGTATTTAAGGCGAAGAAACTTTTAAAAGGTTGTAGCTATGTCATTACTGAGTCACTAACTAAGAACAGAATGACTGTGCTAAATACTGCACGATCTAAATACAATGCACGTAATGTGTTCACATTTGACGGCCGAATTATTATTCTTAACAACCACAAAAGATTTACTGTTACTAGTATGAAAGAGCTCCTGGCTTTGCCATCGCCATCGTTCGAAGCCTTGGCTCCTCCAGTTAACAAACCACCTGGCTCACGTATTACAACAAGAAATCAAACTAGGTATAAAACACTAACTCAACCTTAATGTCATTACTATTGGGTATTTCTTGTTTTTCTTTTAATATTATTTTTATACTTTATATTATGGTTTGGATCTGTTAATACAAGCTAATTTCTCAAGCAATCTTATAACGCGAAGCGCTTATAATAATTATTTTAGTTTTATTGTTGTGTTAGCGTTTTCTTTTTTATATTTTTTTGAAACTTCATATATTTTTAGTTCACTATTTGTGACTTATAAAGTTTAATATGATTTATCGTAGTGTGAGTGGATGAATGGGCCAATGATTGGTTACCCTATTAATCTTTACTATACTTTACTTTTGCACAATGGCTGATAGTTTTGCCGACTTATATTTAATTGAATGTGATGTTCTGGAAGACTGCGAGTCAAATATTTTGGAATATCTTCCTAGTGTTCCTACTGCTTAATCATTGTTGTCCCTTGAGTTCTCTCATCATCCGCGTGCTTTCAACTGTTGCCATGTTAACGCAGAATCATTGCTTTCGCACCTTGACGATTTTCGTTACGCCTTTTCCTCTGTACGTGTACATTGTATTGTGATAACGGAAACTTGGTAAAAGCCTTCACTACCAGACGTCCTTTTCACCTGCAGGAGTACAAAATCATTAGAAATGATCGTACAGGGAAGGGTGGTGGAGGAGTTGCTATCTATGTCAGGTCTGATCTTAAATGCAAAATTGTTGCCCAATCCCCAAGTAGGTATCGGGCTAGACCAGAATATCTTTTTATCGAGATTTACGACCGATCCGTCAAATTACTCGTTGGGGTAGTGTATCGCCCACCTCATATTGAACACCTCACAGATATTGAGGAGGTACTATTTGATCTATTGCCTTCTTATTCTGAAACAATACTTCTGGGGGATTGGAATGCTAATCTTCTGCATAATACGAATGATGTTCGACATTTAAAAACTATATTTGAGTCATGTAATTTAAGCATTTTACCTTTTAATCCAACACACCACCTTGTATCTCTGTCTCATGAATCGCATACCACTATTGACTACATTTGTGTCTCTAATAAGAATAAGGTTTTGAATTTTGGTCAAATCCCTGTTGTTGAAATCTCAAAACATGATCTTTTATTTGTCTCTTATTCCATTAAATTTTCCAAATTTGTTTCTACTCTTATAAGATACCGTAACTTTAAAAATGTTAATCTCGAGGCTCTTAAATCTGATGCTCATCTTTTACCTTGGGATGAAATCGATAACCTTCATACGGTTAATGAGAAAGTGGAAAGGTTCAATGCTTTAGTTAATACAGTTTACGACACCTTCGCTCCATACAGAACTGCCAGAGTCACTAGGCCAAAGTCTCCATGGATGACCGAACAAATAAAAACTCTTATGCGTCTTAGAGATGCTGCTAACCTTTACTTTAAGCGATCTAGAACTGAACAGAACTGGACTCGTTATAAATTCTTTAGGAATCGAACTAAACAAACAATTAGGAATGCAAAAATGCGTCATTTTTATACTATCTCATCAAAACCAAACTCATCTAGGATATGGAGAGAATTGAAATTCTTAGGCTAAGGCAAGGCAAATCATGCTATCGCTGTTAACTGTTGTTTAGATTCTTTAAATACATGTTTTGCTCAATGTCCACTATTAGATCCTGCATTTGTCCGTGAAGCTATTGCTAATATACCGGATTCTCCACTTTCACATGTTCCTAGATTTAATTTCATTGAAGTCTCGTCTGATGTCGTTTTGGATTCTATTCTTCGCATAAAGTCTAATGCTTCTGGACCAGATTATATTTTACTTCGTATGTTGAACTACATAACTTTTTCTTTTCTTGATAGCTTCACTTCCATTGTAAACACTTCTTTTCGCACTAACACTTTTCCTAATCTCTGGAAGCAGGCTTTTATTTGTCCTTTACCTAAGAAACCGTGTTCCGTCTACTCCTAGTGTTTACCGCCCCATAAGCATCCTACCTACTTTGTCAAAGTCCCTTGAATATATTGCAGCACATCAGGTTACAGCTTACTTGCAAGAAAACTTTTTTTTGGACACTTATCAATCAGGATTTCGTAAAGCGCATAGTACCTGCTCAGCATTGCTTCGAGTGGTTGATGATATCAGACACGCTATGGACAATAAACATATTACCATTCTTATCTTAATTGATTTCAGCTTAGCTTTTAATAGTGTCAATTTTGAAATTCTTTGTGCCAAATTATACAAGCTTAGCAACTTATCTCATTCGACAGTTCAATGGTTTCTCTCTTACCTTAGTGGCCGCAGGCAACAAGTTATCTCTGTTGGTTATGTCTGTTTCCAATTGGGCAGAACTAAAAGCAGGTGTTCCACAGGGAAGTGTCTTAGGTCCTCTCCTATTTAGTTTATATATCCAAGACATATCGCAGTTCCTTCTTCATTCCCGTTACCACTGTTATGCGGATGATGTTCAAGTATACTTACATTTTCAGCCAGATAATATCACTTCTGCGTTCAATAAAATAAATGAAGATCTTTCGAACATTCTCAGGTGGAGTCGAAATAACGGACTTGCAATTAACCCATCCAAGTGTAACGCTATTCTTGTCGGGACCCCAAAAATGCTTCGAAAAATTGATTTTAATATCGCTCCGTCGCTGCGCCTTGGCATGAATACAATAGAACTTTCAGATTGTGTTAAAGACCTTGGGTTTGTTATTGACCAACAATTGAGTCTGACAAATCAAGTAATGCATACGTGTCGTATGGTATTTGGTGCTTTGCATTCGTTAAACCGTCTAAAAAGGTTTATGCCTGTTAAATTTAAGGTACAACTGGTACATAGCTTGATTATGCCTTATTTCGATTATTGTGATATTATTTACACAAGTGCTTCAACTGAGCTTAGTGAAAGACTACAAAGAGCACAAAATTGTTGTGTTCATTTCATACATAGTTTAAAGAAGCGAGATCATGTAACTCCATTCTACATAGACATGCGATGGCTTAAGCTTGGTGATACAAGAAAACTTCATATGGCTGTTTTCCTGCATAAGCTCTTCTCTGCTAAAAGTCCTTGTTACTTATTTACTAAATTCTCTCCTCTATCTAACCGCAGTCATAATACGAGACATGATAATTTGCTGGCCATCCCTATGTATCGTACACACATTTTTCATCAATCTTTCCAGGTTGCTGGCACTCTCCTTTGGAACTCAATACCGCTAAACATTCGACATGCCCCCACAATTTTTAGTTTTCGCAAACTCTTCCTTGAACATCTTCTATCAATCAATGCGCAATAAAACGTACATTTTTCTACAGCCTTTACTCTATCATTGGCCCTACTCACAGTGTGTCTGAATGTGTGATTGAGTGAGTGATTGAAATTTTGTTTTTTTCACATTACAAATTATTTTATTTTGTTATATAATTTACTATGTGCTGTCACTCTCAAGTTAGGTGGTAGACTGGAAACTTTTCCTGTTCGTGGAAATGTTGTGATGGTTTCCAGTGAATTACATTCACAGATAAAAGGGTATTGTTGTGTGGAGTTAGAAATTAATGAACATAGATATCGAAACGTAAAGCTATGGATTCTAAATGCGCTGTGTGCTGATATCATAATAGGGCACGATATGCTGGGGCTTCATTCTGATATGAAAATTTCGTTTGGGGGAGTAAAAGCAGCCCTGAAGATATGCAGCTTAGCTGAAGCTAAAGTAGAACCGGCCTGCCTGTTTCCCAACTTAACCAGTGACTGTAAATCAATTGCTGTAAAATCTAGACGACATTCTAATTCTGATTCCAAATTCATCGAAGAGGAAATTCAGAAACTGTTAGAAGAAGGAGTTATTGAACCAAGTGTATCTCCGTGGCGTGCCCAAGTTGTAATAACTACGAATGAGAATCACAAAAGATGACTAGTTATAGATTATTCACAGACGATAAACCGGATCACATTACTGGACATTTACCCGCTACCAGGAATAGAGGGTTTGGAAGACAAGATTTCGAAATATCAAGTATTTAATATCAACGACTTAAAAAGCGCTTATCACGAATTCAGTATCAAAGAAGATGACAAAAGTATACTGCATTTTAAGCCCGTGGATAGCTTTATCAATTTAAGAGGATTCCATTTGGGGTTACTAATGGGGTTGCCTGCTCTCAAAGAAACATCGACAACATTAAACACACGGAAGACTTGAAGGACACTTTTGCATACTTGGATGATGTCACCATATGTGCTACAAACAAACTAGAGCATGACCAAAATCTACAAAAATTCATGTCTTGTGAATACAAATACAACCTGAGTTTTAATGTAATTCTCCCTCGATCGCATAAACCTACTAGGCTACACTATTTCAAAAGAAACTGTTAAACCAGACGCCGATCGAATGAAGCCCCTCTTGGATCTAAAGGTGCCTGCAAACATCAATTTCTTGCGTCACTGTATGGGAATGGTTGCTCATTATTCTAAGTGGGTGCCTAAATTCTCAGAAAAAATTTAACCGCTTGCTCGATGTAAAGTATTTTCCATGCAGGATGATGCGGTATTGGCATTCGAACTGTTAAAGCAAGAAGTTGCCAAAGCGGGTGTTACTTCCATTGATGAAAATGTAATGTTTGTTGTAGAAACAGATGCGTCCGATTTCGCCATTGGGGCTACTTTAGATCAATTGGGAAAACCGGTTGCCTTCTTTTCCAAAACACTATCTTATTCTGAACAGAGACACTCTTTCATTGAAAAGGAAGCACATGCTATCGTAGAAGCTGTCCGTAAATGGAGACATTTCTTCCTAGGTAGACCATTCTAGCTAATAGCGCACCAAAGATCCGTCGCCTTAATGTTTAATACATCACTTTCTGGGAAAATCTAAAACGAAAAAATTGTGAGATAGAGGCTAGAGCTATCGAACTTTTGATATATTGTATCGACCCGGTAAAGAAAACGCAGCTGCAGATACCCTTGCTAGAGTATGCTCTGCGACTGCGGGGGATAAGAGCTTATATAACCTACATAATTCATTGTGTTATCTTGGTATAACTAGGTTATACCACTGGATTAAATGCAAAAACTTACCGTACTCCGGGAAAACATTCGGCGAGTAACCCAAGCATGCAGAATATGTGCTGAACTAAAGCCGAGGTTCTGTAAAAATCAAGGACTCTTATCAAAGCAACGGCCCCCTCCGAAAGGTTAAATATAGATTTTAAAGGCCATCGACAGGTAAGAATTAATACATACTTAGTCATAGACGAATACGCCAGATTTCCTTTCGCCTTCCTATGTTCAAACATGATGTTGCAAACGGTAATATTGTGTCTCCAGCAAGTATTTACCATATTCGGAATGCCTTCTTACATTCACTCAGATCGTGGAGCTTCTCTCATATCACAAGAAGTGACGTGCTTTTCGAATTCTCCTGACATACCTACGGGTCGAACTTCTGCATGCAATCTCCGCGGTAACGGGCAATGTGAAAAATACAATGGTATAGTATGGAAAACAATCTTACTAGCACTCAGAAGCCACCTAAAAACTATTCAATGGGAACTAGTTTTACCTGATGCGCTTCACTCGATAAGCTCACTATTATGCACTGCCATGAACTCTACGTCTCACGATTTATTATTTACGTATCGACGCAAATCTACTAATGGAAGCTCGATACCTACATGGTTATTACGGCCTGGTCCAGTGCTTTTAAGGAATCATGTTTGAAACTCAAAGTACGAACCCGTAGTTGAAGAAGTTGAACTAATAGAAGCAAATCCGGAATATGCATTTGTACGCCTACCCAGTGGGACTGAAAGTACTGTATCTGTCAGGGACTTAATCCCTGCTCCAAAAACAGTTGAAAGAGAGGAGCAAAGCGGTTATCATGAGCCAGGAGAACCAGTTTCAACTACGCACTCAACTTCGGTTTCTGAAAAAAGTAAATACCAAAGGCAAGACGCTAGTACCAGGGTGGCGGGAGAAACTAGTAGGCCACTACATGAAAGACGCATGCCGTCGTACTTATCCGACTATGTTCTTACAAAGAAGACGGGAAGAATGTAATGATTGTATCTAGAATGCTACATCACAGTTTAGAGATTCAGAAAACTGGTCTCTATAGTATTTTTATTGTCATTGTCATTTTGTAGAATTATGTCGTTTAAAGCTTAATAAAAGGTTCTTTCAATTACTCTTACTTTCACATCAGGTCATATTCTTATTGCACATCAAAGATGCATTAATTTCCTTGTGTAACTAGGTTGATACATTATAACATTGTATTTTATGTTTGTATTTGGTTTGTAACTTAATATCTATGGATATCACTAAATCATCGAGTTCTTTGTATTTAACAACATTGTAATGAACTTACTTTTATCCTGTCGTGATACATTGTAAACTATGACTTATTTGTTTCAGTGTATTATTTTATGGAATTATTTCTAACGAATGGTGTGAAATGGTGTGAGAAATGCATACCATTGAATTCTGTTTTCTTTTTGGTGGTTGTTAGATAAGTTACTGACCCTAGCTACATTCACATGTGTATTACACAGAAAGAAAACGATACTTGTAGTTTTTAAGTTTATTACCCTTTATAAAACTAAACATTTATTGAAATGTCACGCATAATGAACACTGTTCTTCAAGAAATCAGAATATGCAGGGTACATCAATATTAATTTGTCCGTTTAAGATTAATTTTCTTTCTTTTTCATCTGGTTTCTATTTAACGTATTGTCAATGCGTTATGTTTCTAGAATTTCCTAACGTCTTTAATCATCATCTGCAATTTTCAATATCATCGCGTCTTCAGCAGAGTATGTAAGAAACTTTGAATTCATTTGAGCATTTATATTCTTTGCTTGACTTTCTAAATTTTTCTAATTGACTGTCTTGTTTGAACAATGCTTACACAATCCATTTATTGAATTTATCACGATCTGCACATTTGTTCTAGAAAGTCCGGTTCAGCACATTATTAACACTTTCTATATTGTTGTCTTTTTCTTGATGATTATTGTCAACGGTATCTATATGTTACTTTCGGTTATTTCTTCATTTTCCATAGATGGTTCGTCGTTTCCGTCTTGCTAATATTATTCCTCTACCCTAACTTCTTTGGTGACTTTCTCAGGGCCCTGTCTTTATTTTTATATTTTGCATAACTGCTTTTGGAAAAGCTGATTTTAACAACATGATCGATCATGGCTGTATAAGGACCTCATGTTATTCGGTTGCGTTATGCCATATTTATCATTAATTGGACAAATCTTAGACCCTCTGATTACTTATCAATTTTTATCCTTAATCTATCTTAAAGTTATAAGTAGGGCGGACTTTGTAAGATTTTGCTTAAAATTGAATTTAATGCTTCATTGCCTTAATCTTATTACAATATTTTTGGGAAATTGTTTTTAAAAGGAGTTTATAGTTTTAGAAATAGTCAATAATATTTAATTCCAGGGTTCATCAGTTTACAAAGGTAGAGATGTTTGCATTATCAGAACCACATAAATCCGACCAGCTTCTAGAAGAGTTTAGAGCAATCGAGGAAAAAATTTTAGTGCATTAGGTTTGCATATAAAAACACTTGATATGCCGCCACATGAATTAGGTGCACCTGCATATAGAAAATATGACGTGGAAGCATGGCTACCAGGCAGAAGTATGTTTGGAGAAATATCCAGTTGTAGTAACTGTACGGATTACCAGTCACGGAGACTAAATATAAAATATAATACAGAGTACAAATTACAACATGTGCACACGTTGAATGGTACTGCATGTGCAATACCTAGAATGTTAATTGCACTTATTGAAACATTTCAAACTGATAAAGGCATCATAAATATTCCAGATGTTTTACAGAAGTATATGAATGGAAAAAAGTATATTGGCAGACAAAAGAGGGTTCCTCCTATAAAATTTATTAAGAATAAAAAGCAATCAATAGAGAACTAAACTAATACATTTTGTGTGTTTAATATATATCGTATATTTAATAAAGTGATTTTGTTTACATTGTCTATACTTCAAAATTTTCTACATTCATTTCTGGTTAACTTTTATTTTCAGAACCCACATCACAGCCCATATCACTGCTTTTTCATTTTAATTCCTGGACCAAATGGAAATGCGTTACACATGCTTCGGGTAGACTGAACAGTTGTCCTGGTAATATTCCATTGTGCCCTTACACTCTGGGATTATTATTAGAATACAAGTGAAGGATACTGAGTAACAACTAGGAAAAGTTACAATAAACGGTTTACCTAGGCCACATAGCTGTTCAATGTCACATACTAAACAGATGTTTTGGTAGCATCTTCACTCCTTTCACTTCATAATCAAAACTGCTGTAATACAACACCAATGATTCAGGCGATAAACTGGAGCACTCTGTTTGATGTCACCAATCAAGGATATCCTTGTTCAAGACATCCATTCCACTACTTCCTAGGTAAGAGCCTTTTTAATGTTAGCTGTCTTATCTTCACTTAGTGGCGATTAGTATGATGGATCAACACCGCGAGTTTATTTAGAAGCATATCAGCTGTGTTATTTTTTTACAACTTGTGTTGTATATAATTTATTCATTTACTAACCTTGCAAGTAAAGTTTTCATTTATAAATGCTTATTTTGTACCCTAATCATGAATACCACCACACTAGGTCTAAATATAAGGCCCTGGACTTTAAAGACTTTATTCTTTGGGCTATTGTAACGTTTACACCTTTTTTACTTATTTTTTGTGTATTATCCAACTTTATAATATAACTCTACTTCTTTTAATTTTTCTGACTAAAGAATTGCCATCACCTTTCCACTTCTGTCTGGTTTACTACATATCATTATCTTTGTTCTAGTAGTGTTGATTTTGTCATAATCTTCATTCAATATTTCTTTTATTTCTTTAGTCTTGGATCGTCTTTGTGTTTTTTTTTTTTAAATACCATTATTTCGTGGGTTGCAAACTATTCCGGTTACTCAAGGATGTGTTGATAAATTATTTTAATAACTATATGTGGTTGAAAATAATCTTATGTGGATAAAGCAAAAATACTAAAAATAAAAAAAAACAGTTTCTATATTATTAGGAAGAACCATTCCTAACTACAGTGAGTTTCAAAGGAAAAATATAAAATAATAAACATTTGAAGTGGCTGAAATACAAAAACTATGTTACAATAACCACTTACTGAAAGTCTTTTTCTGTTGTCATAATTAAGGGGTGCCAAACTGTTTTGTCTCAGCAATTTCTTCCGATACTTTTGTACATGGAATTCTGAATAGTTCTTCTTTGTTTTTGATTATCTAAATCTTCTCACATTATACTTTACCTTTTCAAACACTCATTAAATTTTGTCATATCAAAGAAATTTTTAAAATAAAAGTTCTCTTACAAATACAACTTCATCACTTGTGTGGCTGGATATCCTTTCACAAATTTATCTATTTTTACCTAGTTCATAAATAAGTCTAAATAAAATTCAACCTGAATTTAACTGCTATTGAGATGACATAATGGCAATATGAATAGGCATACGTTTCTTTAAAAAAAAACTAATTTTCTAACAGAACTGGCTAAGTATTATTAAAAGAAATCCTAAATAAACAACATTAAATCAATCAATAATACTATCACACGATTGTTCCAATTACCAATATTGATATAGGTGACATTTTAAATCGTATTTCTGGAAATGCCCTTAATTACAATACATAGAAAACAGTTAAATACCAACTTTTTTTTCATCATTCAATTGTTCACGAAAGAATACTTTAAAATTAATACACATCTATTTCCTAATTTTTAAAATGTTCAAACTTCAATTACCCCATAATATTATACTTACCTTTAAAATAAAACAAGTTTTGTCAATATTTCATAAGTCCAACAACATAATTATTTATACGTTCTGTTAATTTCTCGCTTTATAGATACAAATCATTTATATTTAAAACCCACATGTAAACAATTATAAATTATAAACAAAAAAAGCTCATATTTTACTCATAGTTTTATGGTAGCAATTTAAGGATGTCTGGTAACACCAATGATTCTTTCATCAATTTTTTTTTACCAGCTAATAGCAGCTCCTTTAACACAACCAAAATCCAAAGGTAGCTGGCACACGAGTTATAAGTGCCCGTGCATGGGTTAACATTCTTGTCGAAGTATGCAAGCAACGTTACACAAAAGCTTGCACATCCTTTAATTTGCCCCTTCTGAGAAGTCTAAGTTACATCATGAAGATGTATTTGTTCCCTGTATGTTTGTTGTGGTCTCTTTAGCATTTTTCATAATCTTCTTTGGGAATTAAACCACTCATAGTTTTTAAAATTATATTTATTTACGTTTCGATCCATGACCTAGGATCGTTGTCAAAATAATAAAAATTTCAAGTTTGACTTTTGAAGTTTTTATTATTTTGACAACGGTCCTAGGTCATGGATCGGAACGTAAATAAAAATGATTTTAAAAACTGAGTGGTTTAATTCCCAAAGAAGATTAAGAAAAATGTATTCGTTCCGTTCACTAACTTGTCTTCATTCCAACCTACGTGCTTGTTAAAGTTTGCAAATCGCAAGGAAAGTCTTCCTGCTCTTGACCACTGCAAAGGTTCCAACAAAAGCAACGCGGCTCCCTCTTCTACCGACTACATGCTTGTGTTACTACATTTCGGCCTTTCTAAATAACTAATCTATACTTAACTTTCAACTTGTGGTGCTTGGTATTTATATCTTATTTTTCCTTCTACAAATTTTGTTCTCGCAATGTAACATATTTTATCTGTGCTGACTAAAAGGTTACTGTTACGTTAATTAGGTAAAATTCACGTACTTTGTACAGGTCCTTGGTATGCATATGTTGGGATGATGAGAGGTAAAATGGAGATTCCATGTGTGAGTGTTGTCATGCACGTTAAAGATCCCTACCTTGCTTGAAACAGCAAAGGTTCGGCAAAAATTCCAAATTTTCCAGGTAAAAAAACTCATTTCCTGGCCAATGTAGTACCTTCGTTGGCGCCTCCGTGGTATAGTTGGTATGCGTGTGACTACTACGCCCAAGGTCCCGGGTTCAAATTCCGACACGGTCCGCTTGAAAAATGTTAGGCAAGCATTTTTCACAAAAATTGTTGTAGACGACATAATAGCTATAAACGTATCACCACGTTTTAAATATGATGCAATAGCCAAATTTTCATTCACATTTAAGGTCAATTTACAGTTACACTATAAGTAAAACAGAGTATTCACGTGGATGGTGTTTCGTAGCTAAATCTCAGGGTCCATCTGTTTTGTGGGTAGATTACACCGTTGCCGAGTTTCAAATTGCCAATCCGTTCTTCCTGTCTCTTCCCTAGTCGTAGAGGAATGAAGGAACACCAGGTAGAGGTACGACAAGGCAAGGCAAGGTAAGGAGTCTACATCACTAAAAAGAGAAAAAGACACACACACCACTGATAGATGTTCTTGGCTTCAGGCCTCGTAGCTTAATGGCCTCTTATCATATCGCGCGCACCCCGCCATTCACTCTGCGCAGGTGCGACTCGGGGACGACGAAAATTGACATTTTTAATTAAAAATATTCGCGGGAATTTATTTACAAATTAAAGCTAACTCTAAAAATGTACATTGCCAAATTTTGGCATGTATCAAAATACACCCTCGTGTGGATGTGAGGTAAAATGGAGGTCCTGTGTGTGAGTGTTGTCACACATGTTAAAGATTCCTACCTTGCTTGCAATAGCAAGGGTTCGGTAAAATTCAAAATTTTCCAGGTAAAAAAAAACTCGCTTCCCTACCAATGTAGTACTTTCAGATGGAGCATTGGAAAATTACATGTAGGGGTATGCACAAAACACTTTCCTACGCTAAAACAAGTGCGACAAGTCGCTTAACATATATACAAAATTGAAAGCTAACATTTCAGTTTTTTAAGTGCACACGCACATAAGCATTGCATTTAAACTGTTTTTTTACTTTGGCAAAAAAAATGCCCTAATTTCAAAATGCCGAGAGAGCAAGTTACTATACATTTTAGCAAATATTTGTGTTGGTACTGTGGCTTAATAAACAATACACATCAAAACTTTTTAATGACTTGGTTGTGAATTAACAAATTTACCAACAGTAGCATCTTACTAATTTCGTACGTTACTAACCTAACAAATTACATTGCTACCATCAGATTAGCTTCTTCGCTCAATATTCAAAAATTTCCTACGTCTGATCATAAATATCAAACGTTAGGACACAAAAGAAAGGAAAAATCTCAAGTTATTACTGAAGGTAATAGGTAAGATAGAGATATTAAGATAAAACTAGATAACAATAGATGGATCCAAAACATCCCAGCACACTAAGGCACGCTACAACTATACACTTTAAAGATTTAGCGTAGAATTCCCCAGCTTACCAAGTCTTTTTGTCCTCCATCGTTAAGATACAAAAGGGGGTGGCTCCTTGAAGCCGCTACTTAGGTAAAGTTAGGACATATAATAAGTTAAAAAATTACTAGACTCCTGATGAGAACTAGTACGATCATCTTCCTAACGAGTGCATCCACTACGATAAGAAGATTAGACAAAAAGTTGAAACAATAACTTAAAAATATCATCGCAGATGCCTTCACACAAAAAACCAACTGTTCCAAGGTAATTTGTAGAAACGGTAACGCCAAAAACACACAAGAATACCTAACTATAAACACTTAAATACAACATACTGTCCCAATATGCTAAAAACAACCAAGAAGTCAATAAGATATCGATAAAAAGCGATAGCACCTCACCACGAAGAAAAATGTTTATATGTTCTGATGACTTAACAGAAGAAAAAACAAGTAATGATATAGGATAAAGTGAGCGACTGCAATAGTTCAGAAGAAGAACGCATGGAATAGGAACTCCTAGTTTTGCAACTGCGAATATGGACTATTTCTTACAAAGGCGTAGGCTGCGTATCCTATGTGAGTCCAAAGAAAAAAGCATCCAGTCAACATCAGCTAAAACCAATCATAACAATTCAATGTGTTACTCCAACTAAAGTTACGACAATTACCGCAAAATTAACCAACGTAAGATAAATGCTAAAATACAAAATAATATGATGCAGAAAAGGTGCCAGGATGAATTAGGTGAAGCGACAGAGTTATATTAGATAATCTAGATAACAAACAGATATGTGGCTGACAATAAATTCAAGGTAAAATTAATAGCCAGCAAAAAGATAACTAAAATGAGGTAAATAAAGCAAAAGTGTAGAGGGTAAATGCTGTATGAGAAAAGAAACGAATAGATATAGGTAACAAATTTATGATGGGAACAAAACATTTGGTAGACTAATAAAGAATTGAAATGTAGAAGAAACTAATTAACATTTGGTTCAGCAGAGAACGGTTTAAGGTCTTTGATATGCTTCCTTGACATTTTCCTTCGGTGTCTTGGAGTTCATAGATAAGTGGAATAATAACGCGAGTAACCTAACATAAAATAAATTTTGGAGCTAATTTTGAAGAGAACTTTTTGTAGCATCAGATAAGACATAATTTCTTTTTCAAACCTGTTCACCTAAAGCAAAAGAAACATCTCGTTTTCGCAGATTATAATAATTTTTACTTTTTTCGTAGGCTTTTAACAAATTTTTTCTAACGTTGTTGAAACTAGAAGGTAATGATTGTTGGTCTTCATCCCAGTGTACTTTTTCGTCAAATTTAATTACGTTCGTATCATCCGGAACTGAACCGTAATAACTACCATCAATTGGCATGTATCTTCCAAAAACAAGGAATGTTTCATTTCATTTTCTAAAATGAGGGAGTGAATTGGGTTGCTTCGTGTTTAGATGTACGCAAAGCTTGAGCGATTTTAAAGATATTTTCATCCTACTTAGTATGGTCTGAGTTGATATATGAGGAGATAGCAGTGATTAAGACTCGATTTACCCTTTCGGTAGGGTTTACCTGTGGATGGTATTTTGCGTTGAATCAAATTTTTTGTACTTTATAACTTTTAACGAAATTTTGGAAATCTTTTGAGACAAATTGCGCCCCATAATCACAGAGAATAATTTGAGGGACACCAAAGATAAGAAATACATTTTGTTCTAGAAATTTAATTATAACGGAAGATGTGGCTTTAGTTATCGATTGTACAATAACGAATTTAGAAAATCAGTCTGTGACGACTAAAAGATATTGGTTACCTTTTTTTGATTGAGGGAGAGGCCCTAATAAGTCAAGTGATATTAATTGAAAGGGATAAGATACACGTTTGAAGTTACCCATTAAACCAGAACGAGCTTCTTGAGAACTCTTCTGAGCCCCGCAAATTTTACAGTTTCTAATATAGCGGCAGACAGATTGTTTTAATGTAGGCAAGTAATATAATTCAGATATTTTAGCTAAGGTTTTCGTAACACCAAGGTGAGCAGCTGTAGGGTCGTCGTGACACAATTTAAGAACTTCACTGCAGTTAGCGGTAGAGACTACAAGTTTCCATTCAAGGATGTTAGAGATTTTGTGAGAAAAAGAAGATACAAATTTATATAATCTATTATTTCTCACACGAAAGGTGGAAAATTTATCGGGATTTTCAGAAACTTCCTTTATCATATCAAGATACCAGGCATCAGAAATTAGATCCGGAAGGTTAAGAGAAGCGACTTCACGAAATAAGGCATGAGGTACGATATTTAATTTACCAAGTCTATGACGAACATCAAAGGTAAATTGAGAGATACGTAAGTTCCATCTTGCCAATTGACCTGCGGGTTGTTTTAAGTTATTTAAACATGTGAGAGCTGCACAATCAGTAATTACACCAAATTTATTTCTGTTTAGATTAGAATAAGCAAATAACAATGATACGTGATTTAATGAACGAAAATTCCTGGGATTTCTAAATTAAATGTAATGGCATGTAAATAAATACGTGATGATTTAAGCGTTCCTCCAAGTATTTAAATTAAACAATTGGTAAAATTTCCTGAAGTACACAAGAGATAAGACAAATGGGTCGCCCAACAGGTGAAAACAACGAATACCAAACAAATAGGCAAGGCCTATAAATACGATAACAATCGAGTAACGAGTTAGTATACATTTGAAACTGGGCTGTCACTATACTCAAAAGTGCTAAATTATTCAAGTAACCAGTTAAATAAAAGCGAAATGAAAATCATTTTATAAAAGTGTAAAAATTTGTGTAAGTAAGCTGATCTATTATAGACGTAAGTAAACCAGATTTAGTAAAATTATACAATTTCTAAAATAAATAAAACAGGGCTCTGGACACGAGTCTGGTGACGACTCTGAAGACGAATCTGGAGATTACCTCCTGTTAAATTAATTTTGGTAATCAATGACATGGTAAATGTTCTATTACTGCTTAGTTAATTACGGAGATGGAAAATCTTTTATTGGACTAACTTATGGGTTTTTGAATAACGATTTGGATAGCATTTTGGTTTTGATGTCGACTTCGACTTCCAAATTCGCCTCTAAACATTTAGACTGGACACAAAAGCGCTTGGGGATGCAGAAAACCTACTGAACCACTCCAGGTTAGATATATTGATATAATTTATTTCTGTAAACTGTTTAATTCAATAATCTTTTGAAAATGTAAGAGGCAACAAAATCGGGTTTTTCTTGATAAATTTATGAAAGGCAATAGGCATCTTGAAACGTTTCAAACGGTCTCTAAATATAACAAAAGGCTCGTTTTGCTGGCTTCAATTTCTTCAATCTGGCATATGTAAATATTCTGAAAAAGGGGAAGATTTAAAAAAGGTTGTAAATATTTAATCATTATATTGTGTATTGTAGAATTGCTTTATTTAATTGAATCAGCTAGTTGAGGCAAAGAAAATCTATAACTTAACATTTCACAAGTGCTTGATTAATAAAAAGGGAATATCATAGCATTTTTTGGCATGCCCAACCGTGGGGCTAAAAATAAGAAAATAAACACAGCATTTTATTGTGCTCAATTCGAGGGGCGAGAACAACAAAGGTTTTTATTTTTCTACAGAAAGATAACACGACATTTTGTGCTGCCCATCGTAGGGGCTGGTGAAGTAACACAGCATTTTATGTACGCCCAAGCCGTGGGGCGAAAATAACACAGCAATATATATATATATATATATATATATATATATACTGCTGTGATAAAGGGTTGCTTAAGGGTGTATTTTATAGCAATGGCCATGTAGTAATCAGAAATTATAATAGGAAGCAGAAAACCGCATTTATTTAGGAGAAGATTGAGTAATTGGGTTAGTTTGTAAATAGTATGCAGTCAACACCCTGTATATAGAGTATAAGTAGTTTTAAGCGACGCAAATAGTAACAATAGAACGCATAGTTAGCATAGAAATAAGTAATTCATGAATTAGGTAAATAACAAATATTTAACACCCGGTATATGGAGTTTTAGCAATTTTAAGTAAGGCAAATAACTATATTTTTCAGTGGAAGCACGCGTATTTAGAAGTGAGCATAGTTCATATAATTAAACACGCATTTCAAAGGATTCTAATCAGTTATGATAATACGGAGATAAGAAATAAAACTTAAAGAAGCGTAGTGTAAGTGCGTACAAACAATTAACAATTTTTAATAGTAAAGGTAATTAAAAATGCGTAAAGAAATAAACATACTTGAAAATTAAAATTCGAATTGCATCAGGTATTTGTGTATAATATGGAAACGCGATTATTTTAACTAAACGCCGCATGGTCTGATAACAAAGCATATGTAAGCGAACAACAATTACTCGAAAAGCCGAGAATGTTACATCAGAAAACCACTTTAAGTGTAGAAAATAGAGAAACCTTATTGGTTAAGATTAGCGACGGGCTTGTAAGCCAAACCCACAGAAGAAGGGGGATAACTCATATATTAACAGCGAGAATGGTAACGGATGTCAATTTTCAACTCAACAAGTCCAAGCTGTGTCACTATGAATCAAAGAGTAACGGGTACGTAATAATATATTGATAGTAAAAGTGTTTAATGACAGATAGTGCTACGAATATGAAAATTTCTAATGCCGATGAACGTAAGTAGAATTTGGGGAATTTTATTTTAACTAAAATATAATAATAATAAGGCTCTAAGTTGGACGACAATATATCTAAGTTGGATGACAATAAATCTAAGTTGGACGACAATAAATCTAAGTGTGATAATAATAATCCAAGTTTGGCGAGAATAAATTCTGAGATGGGAGTATAATAATTCTAAGTCTGAGGCGGATAATGACAATATTCTAAGTTTGGCGAGAATAAACTCTAAGTCTGACAATAATAATCCAGAGGGCGATGACAATAATTCAAATGTAATAATTCAAACGTGTGGATAGATAATATTTCAAATGGGTATATAATAATTCCGAATTGGCGAAGAATAATTTCGAATACGATGGATGGTATAATAATGCATGGAGAATTCTAATTGATGTTAGTTGATAATGGATGCGTCGATAATTTTGGTTGCGAGAAGGAAATAAAGAAGCACACAGACCAGGTTAGATCTTTTTAGTTTTAAGACATATTATATTATTTGAATGTGTACCTTCAACATATCCTCTGAATTTTTCAATGCCAAAGATAACCCTAATAATTCACGATCGGTAGCTGAATATTTTTGTTTGGCAGAAGTTAAAGCACGACTTGCATAAGTGATAGGGTGTTCTAGTCCATTGTTTACTTGGAACAACATTGCGCCTAGACCAGCAAGTGAGGCATCGGTTTGAATATAGAATCTTTCGTCAAAATTTGACGAAATTAAGATAGGTGCAGAAGTGATTAATGTTTTGATTTGTTCAAAAGCCTGTTGAGTTTCTAAATTCTATTCGACAGATTGGCTTTTCTTTTTATTTTTAATTAAGGCAGTAATGGGTGTAGATATAGTTGAGAGATTAGGTAGAAAAATGCGATAGTAGCTAATCATTCCTATTAAACGTCTAATTTCGGTAACAGTCTTTGGTGTTTTAAATTTAGTAATGGCATCAACTTTAGTATCTGCCCGCGACGATGGACGTTCACGTTTTTAATTAAAAAAAATACGCGGCAATTATCTTATAAATTATAACTAAATAAAAAATGTACATTGCCAATTTTGGCATGTAACAGTAGTATCTTCAGGTGGAGCATTGGAAAATCACATGTAAGGTATGCATGTATTGGCGGCTCCGTGGTGTAGTTGGTATGTTTGTGAATACTACGCCCAAGGTCCCGGGTTTGAATCCCGACACGGTTCGCTTGAAAAATGTTAGGCGAACATTTTTCACAAAAATATGTCCTCGTTCGGATGAAAGGTAAAATGGAGGTCCTGTGTGTGTGTTGTCACGCACGTTACAGATGCCTACCTTGCTTGGAACAGCAAGGGTTCGGCAAAATTAAAAATTTTTCAGGTAAAAAAAAACTCGCTTCCTGGCCAATGTAGTACATTCAGGTGGAGCATTGGAAAATCACATGTAGGAGTATGCATACGTTGGCGCCTCCGTGGTGTAGTTGGTATGCGTGTGACTACCACGCCCAAGGTCTCAGGTTTGAATCCCGACACGGACTTCTTGAAAAATGTTAGGCAAGCATTTTTCACAAAAATACGCCTTTGTTCAGATGAGAGATAAAATGGAGGTCCTGTGTGTGTGTGTTGTCATGCACGTTAAAGATCCCTACCTTGCTTGAAACAGCAAGGGTTCGGCAAAATTCAAAATTTTTTAGGTAAAAAAACCCGCTTCCTGGCCAATGTAGTACCTTCGAGTGGAGCATTAGAAAATCATGTGTAGAGTGTGCATACATTAACGGCTAGTTTGTATGCGTGTAACTACTACGCCCATGGTCCCGGGTTTGAATCCCGACACAGTCCGCTTGAAAAATGTTAAGTGAACATTTTTCACAAAAATACGCCCTCATTCGGATGAGAGGTAAAATGGAGGTCCCGCGTGTGTGTTGTCATGCACGTTAAAGATTCCTTGCTTGCACCAGCAAGGGTTCGGTAAAATTCAAAATTTTTCTGGTAAAAAACTTGCTTCCCGACCAATGTAGTACCTTCTGATGGAGCATTGGAAAATCACATGTAGGGGTATGCATACGTTGTCACAGATGCATAATATCGCTCTTTTTCTGCTAAAGAGTTAAACGACCTTCATACGCATCCATTGTCACTGACATAATTTCTGACCTTATGCATTATAGTACAATCTGCTTTCCTTTTGTTAAAATTCGGAGTTTCCTTCTTACCCGTTATATGTGTAAAGCTTTCTTAGGGTCAAGTTCAATGTTTCCAACCTAAGAACGCATAAATTTTTATGACGTTTTGTTATTTTGCAGTTGTTGCGGTTTCTTAACCTCCACTTGAACTGATATAAATATTATTGTAACAGTAATGTCCTCGGATTTATTGGTGATTTCTCTAATTGAATACTACTAGTGTAAAATCTCTATTGTTATTGTGATTTACATAAAAATGTATTCGTACTTTTTTGGTTTATATACTTATCCTGATTTAACATTATATTGAAATAGCCTATTTATAAAGTGCAAAGTGCCTGGTTCGGCGACTTATAGTTAATTTATAAGTGCCTTAGTTCGCGCCAAAAGTATCGTTGTGTATTCGAAATAAACACTGATAGTGCGCGATAGATAGAACCAAATTTATCTTGAAACGAACACCTGGTCCGCAAGAGGGCATTATTATACAAAACGTGGATCGTGTGTGACCGCAGAGTACTCAAGAAGTGCCTAAACTTTTGTTTTACCGCTTAAAAACATATAATATAAATCGCAACTGTGTGTTAACCGTGGATTGTGCGTGCCGAAATCACCTATAGCACCGAAAACCAAGAAATTCTGGTGAGTTTTTGACTTTTGTTTATATGAATTTGTGCACTAAATTAACATTAAACATTGATACTGTAACTTGTACAAGACACCAGATTACAACCGCTTTATCGCTTCCCAATTTAGTCCCGTAATATTGTATCCTGATAATTTCTTTACACTAAATTGTTTAATTCACCGGCTTACTTAATTAATTACGTGGAGGAAGTTACGCCCCTCTATTAAATTGGTCCTTAGAGCTCGAATATCCCAGCAAAAAAGAAAAATTAGTTTACTAGTGCTTGCAGTTAAATTTTGAACTCTCTTTTCCTATATTATTAAAAATGGAAGATAAGCTAAAAATGTTACACAAGAAGAAGGAGAGTATATTTCAGCGGCTTACAGCATTATATGATTGTTCAAAAAATATTTCTTCATTTGAGTCGCGAGCTAATGAAAATTTTATGGCAGATACCGAAACGATGGATGAATTAAGGTCAAGGTTTGAATCTATTGTGGATAAGATAAATGAATACCAATTATTATTGAAACCGGAATTTCAACCTGAATATCAAAGTTTACATGCATTTGAGGAAATGCATAGTAGAATCAAACGCGCGCGTAATAATATAATTCAATTTAAACCACCGCATCAAGGGGCTACTAGTGCTACCCC
Organism: Platerodrilus igneus; assembly: GCA_036346225.1. Classification (NCBI taxonomy): domain Eukaryota; kingdom Metazoa; phylum Arthropoda; class Insecta; order Coleoptera; family Lycidae; genus Platerodrilus; species Platerodrilus igneus. Next base: position 1,119,132 of record JARFIW010000828.1, read on the forward strand.
TAAAATTTCGATTCCCTTACCGCCTATAGAAATCCCGTATTTTAACGGTGAAATCTTAAAATGGGATGTATTTTACCAGTCTTTTAAGACTAATATTCACCTAAACTCTCAACTTACTGATGGCCAGAGGGTACAATACCTTATGGGTAAATTAAAAGATTCCGCCCTGCAGATAACTGCAGGTATAGTTCTCTGTGCTGAAACTTACAATATAGTGCGGGATAGCTTGGTAAAAAAGTTTCAGGATAAACGTACGCTAGGTGCACACTATTTAAATAATATTTTTGAATTAAAAAATTGTCCACGATCCGCTAACAATTTAAATACATTTATTGAAAAATATTCTGCGTCTATTGCAGCGCTGTTACAGGTGGGAATTACGGACCTGCAATATTTTATATTTTTGCATTGGGGTATAAAGAAACTAGATGCAGAAACCGCACAAGTGTTTGAATTGTCCGTTCGAAATACGGAAATTCCCTTTTATAAAACGCTGATAAGTTTTATTCAAGATCAAGTTAAAATTTTAGAACGCTCAAATGATAATACGAAGTCATATAACTATAATCATAAACCGCAACCGCCCGCATTTAAGACTAAAGCATTTGTTTACAGTTAGCCTTTGTGCATATTGTGTAAAAAAGATAATTATTTTAAAATATACCAATGTCCGTAGTTTAAAAATATGAATTCACCGCAAGACAGATTTGAAATTATTAAATCAAAAAATGGATGCGTTAATTGTTTAAGCGTAACTCACACTCTTTCTTCGTGTAATTCAAGGCATTCTTGTAATTATTGTCAAAATAGGCATCATAGTTTACTTTGTTTTAAGAAGAAATCGGACAAAAATGTCCATTCTAATACTCGTGATTTATCACAAGGAACGCCCGTAAGTTCTCTTGCCAAGAATAATAATAATATTTCAAATTCCGCTATCTCACCCGGTACAAGTTCTCAGGTAGAACCTGCTATTACCGTAGCATTTAATTCTGAATGAAGGTATAATCCTATAATATTATTAGCTACCGCACAAATATATGCAACTGGTTCTGACGGCAAATGCAAAATTATTCGTTGTTTGCTGGATAACGGTTCACAAAACAATTAATAACTGTAGAGGGTTAGAGGGTTGTAAATTACTCAACTATTCTATAGAACCCCTTAACAATTCATTCATAAAAGGTATTGGTTCAACTCAAAGACCAATACGAAGCTACACTTATCTTAATATTGAATCACGTGTGTATAATCATAAATATTACATACAAGTACTAGTAGTTGACACTATTACAGATAAATTGCCAGCATATTTTATTGGTAACTGTAATATGCAATTTCTTTACAATGTTCCGCTTGCAGACCTTTCATGGAATATTCCTGGAGGCATAAAGCTAGTAATTGGGGCACAATTATTTCCATATATCTACTTAGGTAACCGCATTGATTGTGGTCCCGCTACACCGCCCGCTGTACAAACCGTATTTGGTTATGTTGTCATGGAAGATATTCCCTCTCGCAGTGTCAATGCCGACCATTCTTACGCTTCTTTTACCACATTAACTTTAAATAATATTGAAACTTCTTTGCATAAATTTTAGAGGAAGTTTACGTTAAACGTTTCCTTAGTCCCGAGGAAACGCTATGTGAAAATCTATATACTTCATCGACCGAAAGAGACCCGACGGGCCGCTACTCTGTTGCCCTTCTATTTTGTAAAGATCCCTCCGCTTTAGGCAGTTGCTATACTGTCGCATATCATCGCTTTTTATCCTTAGAACGTAAGCTCAAACAAGAACCAGTCTGTTTGAAAATTATAATCAGATAATTAGTGAATATCTAACTAAGGGCTATGTATCAGAAGTACAAACTTCTAATCATACACACGATGATTATTATATACCACATCATCCTGTTATGCGCCCGGACAAGTCTACCACAAAATTACATGTAGTTCTTGACGCCAGTAGTCAAACTCATACTGGTTATTCGTTAAATGACATCCTTTATAGTGGGCCTAATTTGCAGGCGGATTTGTTTTTGCTTCTGTTGAATTTTCGCTTAATCCCAATAGCTTTAACAGCGGACATAGGTCAGATGTACTTGCAGATAATTGTACCAAATTTTCACCGCAAATATTTAAAATATTTATTTTGTTTCACAAGCAAAGAAAAATACGAACTTTTCAATTTAATCGTCTCCCTTTCGGATTAAAATCTAGCCCATACATAGCTATGCGCACCATTCACCAATTAGCTTCTGCTGAAGATAAACGTTTCCCAAATGCAGCACAAATAGCTACGTCTAAACTGTACATGGACGATCTGGTTTGCTCTGCACTTGATTATGAAACCGCTATTAAACTGGCTCAGGAACTTATTACTTTATTTAAGTCCGGAGGTTTTGATTTAATTAAATGGGTTTCAAATTCACCCGAGTTATTGGCTAGCCTTCCAGACTTCCACCGCACTTCCGTAAGTTTTTCTGACGATGGTAACTTAAAAATTCTGGGACTTTCATGGTTGCCGTCGCTCGATTTATTTAAGATCACCATTTCTGATACTGAGGGTAAATGTATGAAAAGTACAATTTTGTCTTTTATCGCCCGCTTATTTGATGTACTTGGTTTAACATACTGGCGTCGATTATGCAGGTCCAATTAAAATTACGCTAACGCGACGGCGAGGTTTTCGATCACAGAAGGCCTACATTTGTCTTTTTGTGTGTCTGACCACTAAGGCGATACACATAGAATTAGTCTCCGACTTGTCTTCTGATTGTTTTCTGGCCACCTTGAAAAGATTTATATCATGCCGCGGTCCTGTTGCTTGTTTATATTCGGACAACGGGGCAAATTTTATTGGTGCCAAGACACAATTAGAGGAATTATATACGTTTTTGGTATCCGCAAATTATCATATCGCTTTAAAAATGAACTTGCAATTCACCATATTGAGTGGACAATGATTTCTCCACGAGCCCCTCATTTTGGAGGTATGTGGGAGTCAAATATAAAGAGTTGCAAGACGCATCTATTTCGAGTAATTGGAAGTCAACTATTATCATATGAAGAGTTACTGACTATCCTTACTCAAATAGAATGTCTGTTAAATTCCAGACCTCTTTGTTTTATATCATCAGACCCTCACCCTGAGGTTCTCACACCTGCTCACTTTTTAATGTCTACGCCCTACAATGTTTACCCGCCTTTGATTTATCAAGTGAAAATATTAACTTGGTCAATCGCAAAAATCAAGACGATACTCCTCCGCTGCGATGGCCCTTAGGTATGATCCAGGAAGTTCATCCCGGCCGAGATGGCGTTGTTAGAGTTGCCACTGTCAAAACAAAAAACAGTTCCTTTAAACGAGCAATTGTGAAACTTTGCCCGTTGCCCACCCAATAATTAAATACTATTATACTTACCCGCATTTCTTTAACCGCATTTATTCATCTGCTTATAAAGGTTTAGTTTAATAGCATTATGCTTTACCGCCTACATAAACTTTTGCACTACTTGTGTGTTGAGCAAGCACTGAGTTTATTAATTTTCTTTTTAATTATTTTTTTTTATTTTTTTGGTTCCATTCCTTTGAAGATTTCCTACTTTCAAGGCGGGGTTCCATTCCTTTTCCATTCCTTTGAAAGTTTCATACTTTCAAGGTGGGGAGTATGGTTCGGCGACTTATAGTTAATTTATAAGTGCCTTAGTTCGCGCCAAAAGTATCGTTGTGTATTCGAAATAAACACTGATAGTGCACGATAGATAGAACCAAATTTATCTTGGAACGAACACCTGGTCCGCAAGAGGGTATTATTATACAAAACATGGATCATGTGTGACCGCAGAGTACTCAAGAAGTGCCTAAACTTTTGTTTTACCGCTTAAAAACATATAATATAAACCGCAACTGTGTGTTAACCGTGGATTCTGCGTGCCGAAATCACCTATAGCACCGAAAGCCAAGAAATTCTGGTGAGTTTTTGACTTTTGTTTATACGAATTTGTGCACTTAATTAATATTAAACATTTATACTGTAACTTGTACAAGACACCAGATTACAACCACTTTATCGCTTCTCAATTTAGTCCCGTAATATTGTATCCTGATAATTTCTTTACACTAAATTGTTTAATCCACCTGCTTACTTAATTAATTACGTGGAGGAAGTTACGCCCCTTCAGTGCCCAAACTTTTATAAAATTTTATAAGAATATTTTTTTATTAGTTCGTTTAACTAACTTGAAGTAATAAATGTTTTTCTATTAAAACATGTATGCTTAATTAACACACAAACGTTACACAACATATATTTGATTACGTGCTACCGATTGTAGTTCCATACTTACCAATTTCTGCCATTCTTCTTTTATAAAAACTATATAGACAAACACATTAACCATTAAAAATAAATGTTCAGTGTTTATTAATAATTTAACATCTTTTTTCATTCATAAAAGAATAACACACTGAATGGTTATCTGAAATTCCAATTGGCATTTATTATAGCCTAAAGTATAATAAGTGATTCTTAGCTTGTTAAAACATATACATTATAAATATCATGTCTGTAAGAAAGTTTAAATATATTTACAAATAATTTCCTATACAATTTCTTTACAACTTAACATATTACCGACCATTTTTTATAACTAACCCAGCATAATTAAATTAAAAATCAGCAAATAGTGGAGAAATTTCATAGATCACTGATACTTATTAATTAAACAGTTTATACTGTAACTTCTAATTGGTTGAACCACAAATATTCACCAATTTAAATTACTTGCAAAAATTTCTATTACTTTGACAAGACAGTTGTACAAGTTATCAAATACCTGTACATATCCAACTTGCTTAGGAATAAGCAATTTACCAATGCGATCTGGAAACTTAGTCACTATTTTTTCTAATTTTATTAGGCCATACAGATAACATGTAAATTCAAACTAAACTTAAAGTCTTATAATCTACAAGTAAGTCGACGTTTGTAGCTAATTGATACAAAGGTATTAAACACAGAAAGTACGATGCATAGCTAATATACAACATGTATGTTTCAAATTATGGCGTTAATATAGAAGAAAGCGTTGTTTAAACAGTGGAAGATTTTGAGCACATGCTGTACAAAGTTTATGATGTGAATTAGAAAAACTTAGAAATTAAAGTATTTCTTAGGCTATTTTTTATCTAACAGAGTTGGTACTTAATTCTAAACAGCATCCTGGATGCTGCTAAAGTAGCACAATAGGCAATACAGCAAAATAATTAGGTATACACTAAGGAAATATGTCTTATTTACAGTTTCTTGCATACATGGCTCTCAATATATTGGACAAAACAAATACCAAATTATCTATAAAACATTAACATTAAGTAATTTCTAACAGATAGTTTAATATAAATTCTGTAATTTTAATTATGTATAAAATTATCCAGTCGCTAAAGTTGTAACTGGTAAGACAACTATCCACAAAAATTATCATTCGATACAAATTGGTTTTATGAATACTTTCACTACCACTGGCTTAGCCTGAAGCCACCACGAATTGTGTCTGTCAGTGCCTTCAATCAGAGCCTGTTTTGTTTCGTAAATGCTTTAATACTCGATTGACCACTGGTATTGGAATACAGAAAACTCTGATATATTTTACATAGTTCTCATAGGTGTATTGTGCTATATATTTACTGGAGTAAAACATGAACTATGAACAGAAAATTATTGTCAACAGAAAATATATGGAAAATTGAACATATCCCTACCTATTAGAAAATACGGAATTATAAAAAAAAGCTAAAAAACAATCCAATAAACATATAAGTTGACTCAGAATGTAACGGCATTTTTTGGTCAATTAAACTACACAAACATCAGTAGGTAAACTTTGTTGTTGCCAATTAATTATCGCATAGTGTAACTAATTATGTTTATAATACAGCATTAATAAGCACTTTGATGAAGCTTTTGTGTTTTAAAACCTGTGTGAATATCAAGAGAAACGCCTGTCAACTGTATCGATATTAACAATAGAGATAGAGATTAAGAGTTAAATAGCTGATTATCCTGCGACAGCTGATAAAATTTACACAGCAAGTTTAACATATTCAAACTGATTTCACCCGAGACGCATCAAAAAGATACCGTTAGCATTTCTAGATGCTGTTGAGAATCCCAATTTGCTGTAGAATAGCCTTTTGAATTATTTGCTGATAGCTAGTTCGATCCGCCAAACAATATTTATGATGAAGGTAAATTACATCCCTCTACATTTCGAAAACTTAAAAATTTTTGAATTTAGTTAGTGAATTTTTGGAAATGGTTGGCTTCTCTATATTGTAAGTGAATTCAAAGATACACCATTTGGATATTCAACTGCTCTTAATTGTTTTTACAACCTTTGATTTTTATACAAGGCAATGTCTGTATCGTTTTAAACACTTTTCACAAGCGCTTATTCCCTCGTAAGGGCTTTGCTGTTTGAGACTAATAAATTAAGATACGATATTTATTAAAAAGTTTGTACATCAATCGAACCAATTAAACAAGAAAGATATTCTTTATTGGGGCAGGTAAATATTAACAAACAACACAGCGAATGAAAAATTGCAACGTTATTAGCGTTACCATATTCTAATAATACACCTAAAATCAAGAGCATGTGGAAATCATTTGAAAATCTGACCGATGTGTGATAGCGGAAAAACTCCGTGTTTTGAAACTACTTCAAATTGATTAAAAATTTAGAGGAGTGATAAATTAATTATATTATACCACGAGAACCTAGTAGTTTTCGACACTTAGAGAAAACAAACAAACAGAATTATAAATTGTAAACACTGCACAATTAAAATCTCATTAATGCTACTTGTTTAATCAATATACTGTGAATGTTTAATAAATTTTCCTAAATATTTAGGTTTTGTTGGTACAATTTTTATATCTAATAAGGTCAACACAATGCTTTTATATAATCTTTAGTAAAATGCCGTAACATTTAACAAATTATAGTACAGATCATTACCATTTATTTACTTTAGCTACTTTAGATAACCTTGATGTATTATGAGGATTCAACAAATAAAAAGCGATATCCGACACATCTTTAATTATTCTTTTTAGGGATATTATCAGTGTACATATTGTAATAAGTATTTGTTTGTAAACTGGCACGAACTAATGTCTTGAAATGATATCAGTCAGTACAATAAAGTATGTTTTTTTAAATATTTATATAAAGAAGACGAATTAATTTGCAAGTTAATAAACAAGTCATGAGATTAAAACAAATTCAAATTCCTTTGACATATTGGATAATTCCACCTAGAATACTTTATTTTAAAATGTGTATCATATCAATGCTTGCCATACACAGCATAGTGTCTCAAATCAATCTCAATGCAGTATAGTACCATTTAGTGTTTAAATGATATGCACGTAAACAATTATCTAAAATTTTTAATCCGTAACAAAATGTCAGATTACAAATATATGTTGAGCAGTTGTATAAAGTTGTACGTTTTAACAGGCTCCATACCTCTTTTGCTTTGTTGTATTTCCGCTCTCTAAAGTCTTTCAGATTTATTTTATCATAAAAGTTTGTTTTGCATAGTAGCTCGATGTTATCACGATAGTTATATGGAAAGATACATTTTTGTCATATATATTCAAATTTGTTCGGATCCCAAAAGTATCGCTTTGTTTCTTATAATAAAAACAATATTTGACTGACTAAATTGCTGGTTGTTAATCCTTACATTTAATATCTTTTTCCTAGTTATTCTGTAAAAATCTTAATATTTCCTAGTAACTAAATTTGTTTTTTTGATGTCAATGAGTGATTTTTAGTGCTGTATTGTTTCGATGATGATGATGAAACAAAGAAAGCCACATATGTGTAATAAAAGATCTGAATAAAAACATGGAATTTGCTAAGAAGAAAAAAATAATAACATTAGGGTTACCACTTGAGAATCGGCATATTTAAAATGTTCAAGATAATATACACGTTAAGAACTGAATGGTTTGAGTTTTCGGCATTGAACCGTGTCAATTAATAGAAGAAAACCTGTACTGCTATAACACTTAATACTTTATATTCCTTTTTATGTGCACCATCATTTAAATGCTATATTAAACAAATTACTTTTCCACTAAAATTCAAAAAGCCAATTACGTGAAGACCAGAGTGAATCGCACCCTGTTGTTTAAAATTATAAATAATCAACCTATAAATTATGTAGAAACAGACTTGAACCATTTTGCTTTAAGTTTGCTTATTTAGACTGTGTAACACTTGCATGTTAATTACACATATATTTGTAAATAGAGCATTTATCCATTTCAGCTAGTTCAGGAGCTTTGGTAAGAAAATACTTTTGAAAATGTATAGAAGTTGGATAGTTTATAATTTATTCAATTATATTGTAAAGTAAAATGTCCAAATTAACAGGAAAAATACCTAGTACATACAATTAAAAACCGGCAATTCACAATAGACATATCAAATTAGAAAAACACCAACATGTCTTTTTATGACTAATCATCCTACAAACGTGAATTCGAAAACATTTTCATGCATTGCAAAATCGTTGTAAATTACTTAAGTAGATGGGAACCATAAAAAGTGATAAAATTTAATGCATAGGGACTAACCCATAGTTACAAAGGTGATATTAAATGGACAGTTTGAAAACTTCAGTACATAATATTCCCATGCACTGGAAATCCCTGACCTCAACTGCAGGTTCAGTTCAAATCGTACAAATTGTGTGAATGTAGGAAATGGGGAATTCCCTAAGATAATATAAATGATAAATACCACCAAGGCATAATGGAAGGGCATTCATTCAAATCTTTTTAGACATCAATCAAGTGACAAGCACAATCGTCAAGTGAATGAATCGGTTCATCAGTAATTCGAGTAATGGTAAATTGAAATTAAGTACTTGTGGAATTAAGTGCCGTTACAATGCAAAAGTTTACTGTTGTGAATACTCTACAGCAACAGAAGTCGAATTATGGATTACTGATGCCCAAGTTCGTCTTACTCTAGAAAGGTTGATTGAACCAAAAGCTGTAGGCGATAGATTTTAATTTTCTATCTGTGTCATATTCTCTTGACGTATATTCCATTATTTACATACAATTTATTGATATTTAGATTTTTACGTTAGTGCACGCTTAAGCGAAATGTATTAGAAATGAGCAACGCAATTGTTTTAGTAAAAAATTTACATATGCCGGTTGAATTTGTAGGATAATTAAACTGGAATAAATTTAAGATTTTTATTTTCTTTTAGATACATGCAATATGACCAATTAGGGTTAGAACTAGTTCATTAGTGCTGGTAGGGATTGTTAATACTATGATTTTCCTGTTTGCTAATATAGGTTAGGTGAAAGTCTTGAAGTTTCTTTTTATTTGTGCTTAGTTTTAATTTGTAGGAGAAAGAAAGTGTATACAGCATTTCATCCAGTTGTTGCTATAAGAAAAAATCCTTCAATCGTCTTGTAGACCACCCATCGTCTACCAAGATAAGATATCTAGGTGGATTTGCACCCAGCATTTTTATTGGACTGAAAGTTAAGAGACTTTTCAGGCAGGTGAAAGTGTTAAAGTTTGTATACCTCTAAAAGCTTTGCGGTTGTTTTCATAGAATACTAACTGGTGCATTTTTGCTGTTGTGTATCATGGTAAAGTAAATGCCAAAGGTCTTAGCATCAATTTTATACGTAACAGACTTTTTAATTTAATAATGAATAGTAAACATGAAAATCATAATTATTTTACAAGTTTGGATGCAATGCCAGTTGCTTCTATCAGAATATCAGCAAATATTTTATTTATAATTCTATTTCGTTTGAATAGGAGTATAGCTAGTTATTTACAAAATCCTCTTAAAACATTTAATCTAACAACCCTGTAAATCTTACATTTATATTGCACCCTTAGTAATTACAACAAACTATGCCTATTAAAATTTTACAAAAATTGAGCAAATTTAAAGATTAGAACAATTGATCTGAATAATATGTACAATAATTATAAATTAGGTGCTTAAACGAATTTAATGTTGTTATTATTCGATTAAAAATTGTTTACTTATAATTCATAGTGACATTATGCCTTTGTCACTCAGAGAAATAGTCCTGACAATCACTGCATTTGGACCATTTGAACGTGTCGATCTTCATACAAACAACTTTAAAATAATGTGGATATCTTTAACTCGACAATTCACAAGTTTATATAGGCGTGTTTAACTCTAAACAAATACCACTGCTGTGAAACTAACTTCTTAGTGTAGCATTCACAAGCAACTACAGACATGCCAGTCTCAGAGAAAATAACTACAAGTAGTAACGTCTTAATTGGTGTTATTTAAGTTGAATATTTAGCAATAAATACGCTATCTCTGAATGTGTGATGCAGGAAACCACCCTTTATTTGACTAGAACGACCTGGTTTACAAATCACACTTTGTGCAAACAGCCAATTTAAGTACACATTGTAATTGCCTATAAAGAACATAATATTTAAAACTAATTTGTAAGTATTAAACATAAATGTCAATGAGTAAATCTAATGGTGCTGCACCGTTTCATCTTAATTGCATTATTGGGACAAGATTGACATAGGTCTCAACTCATAGAAACCCTGCGAAAGTCTTGTATAAAATTTGATACGATTCTCGAATGGTCTCACATCAAACAGCACAATTCTATTGTATGCAGTAAATATTTTCTGTCTATTAATATCTATCTTATTTTTGAATCAATGAAAAAACAAGAATATTTGGGTGCTAGTTATTGAATAATTGACTAAATAGCACTGCATTATTGATTTTTGTGCTATGCTAGAGCATTTTTATGTTAGACTAGTGGTAATGTGTAATTTCGTCTATCAAAAAGTTTCCTCTCAAGTTTATTTATATATTTATTATTATACTTAGCCCAACAGATATATATCCAACTACAGGACAAGACAAAAATGAAACTACCTAAACTCGCTAGTAAGTACTAAATTCATTACTAAAGCACATAAGTTGTTTATAGCAAAAAAGATAAATGGATGCATATGCATAACTTAAAATTGATTGCTAGCAATAGCGTTTAAGGTTCCTGGCGAACAATAGTTAATATTGCAAACATACGAAATTTTATTTAAGTTATTACACATGGAATTCAATTGGGACTTCAACAGTGAATTTGCACTAGCAGCAGTGAAAAGTAGTTATGTCTATTGCTAGTTTGGGATACATGAGTACTAATTAGAGGTAGCAGTACATGAATAATTTTATAGAAGTTGAGGTAGTTTACAGTTTATAATACTACTATTGCATCATATTGTTAAAATATAATACTGAAATCTATGGGAAAATATGTAGTACATTACTTCTCAGCTAGCAATTAAAAAATCGTGACTACGTTATACATATTAAAGCTGACAAACATCAACACATTTTCCACGATGTATCAGTTTACAAATGTGTAACTGAAAATATTCCCATGTATTGTACGTTACTGAAAACATGTATTATTTAAATAGACTGGAACTGAAACGTCATAAAATTTAAATGTATAACCTTGTCGCAAATGTTAATATTAAATAGTGACCAAGTGCACATTCCAGCACATATATCTCATGCACCAAGACTGCTCATAACATTAATCACTATTACCAGTTCGAACGAACTTGATGTGAATTAGTACAGCTCAAAAACTTCCCCAGGGACATTTTAACTTATATATATTATCGAAGAAAAATAGTAGAGAGCATTAAAACACAGTCGATCAGTGGTGCTTTTTTAGGTGTAAAAAGTCGACCATCCCATCGACCAAATTGTGCGATGACAAGTATTACATAATCAAAGTATGACAATTTAAATTTGGGTTTGCCAGTGAAAAGCTCCCCAAAAATGGGTTTGTGTTGCGAAATTAAATGAATTATCGGTACTTAGTAAGTGACTTGAATTAATTGAAAGCTTTCAGCAACTCAAATTGGATTAAAGAGGATTACTTATTGAAACTTCGAACTTGGTGGTTGAATTGGAAAGCTGTAAGTGATACAAATTTTTGACTTCTTACCTGCTATATTTTCTTGACATTATGCACATTTAATTCAATCGTACCCAATTTTTATTGGAACGCATACTTTATATACAAGCGTAATGTACTTGGAATAAGCACCACGATTGTATTCATAGAAATTTATATACAGTCAAATTTGTTGGATAATTAAATAAATGCAAGATATTATTTTTTAGATATACACAATTTGGTCAAAATTAGGGTCAGAATCTAGTGTATTTGTGTTGGATTAATTGTTAAAACTTATGATTTTCATATCTGCTAATATAATTAAGTGAAAGTCTTGCCGTTTCCTTTAATTTGTGCTTGGATTAAAGTAGTAGAGGAAATGAATGAGTAGGACTCCATCAGCCTGTCAAAAAAACTCTGAAATATCCATTTAGTTTAGTCGTCTAGGAGATTACTCATCATCTGCCAGATAAGATTAGCACCACATGAGTTGGCGCTCAACATTTTATGATTAGACCGACTATTCAAAGACCTTGCTTCCGATAGGTTGCACGTGTTAAAGTTGTATACTACTGCAAGAATTTCTTTGCTGTTATTAAACTCACCTCTCGTCACTAAGCTAGCTGTTATGTTTTGGTTCATTAGCATGAACTTTACACGAAACAGAGTAAAATTAAGTATGCTTATTCGATGATATTTTAACGACTAATGGTGTTCTAGAGCCACACGTTTCCGTACCGGAGTTATGTTTTGACCAAATTGTTGCCATATCGTGTATTATTCTTTTGTTGAAGCTTTGATAGAACATAAGTTTAGCATGAGATTGTAATACTAAATATGCTTTAATGATGCAACAATTAGCCTGGCGTCCGTTATTTTTTACTATAAAATTAATGTTTGATGTATTATGATATTCAGACTTCAACTGGCTAAGTCGTTCCCGTATTTAAGCTAATCAACAATTTATAATCACGACTTTTGTTACATCGGCAGCTTACAAGTAAATAGTTAATGTTGACAAGATTTCCTTAAAATGATTGTGCCTAGCAAAAAGCAAGTTTGTTAATTCTACCAATTCAAATATTAATAATCAATAAGCAAAGCTGCGATACGTATCTGTCTGGAAATTTTTCAATAGTCGCGTTTTATTGTCAAGTAACAAAAGGAATCATAAAGCTTCTAAAACTTAGTTTAGTTAGAAAAAAGGTATACAACTTAGTAGGAATGAGTTATTCAGGACCTTATGGCAGATTAATCTGTATAACGTCCAAGGATCAAGCAGAAATAATATATTTTGATTACGCCACAACTCTGTAAAATGATCGTTTAATTAATTACGGCTCTAAATTTGTGTTGTAAATGATTTTGTGTATGCTAGTATCATCAAAATAATTATAGACAGGTTAATAATAAACATTTGTTACAAGCTATTAAGACAAACTTAAACGTTTTATGTCTGTATTGTAATCAAGTATCAAATTGCATCAGACTATTTGAGAGAGGGTGCTTAATGATTGGTTGAGACAAGACAATATTACTGGAGACCAAACGAGACAAGACTAACACTAGGTGTCATTATGAGACGAGACCAATATTAAACGACATCTTGTTTTTCAGCAACAATCATTAATGGACGGATACTAAATTAACTTTCAAAACTAAATGTAAAGTAAATCCATTATGTAATCTAAAACAGTAAAGTCGGTACCTTAAATAAGTCTTTATTCTATTAACGCTTGGCAAGTTATTTTAAATATTATATTCGTCTAATTTTTGGCATTTAAAAGTTCGTATCATAATCCGACCTTCTTCTTCCATAACTTGTTTGACTACCACTTGGATGGTGATTACCATAATAAGTATTATAATAATATCCATTCCATTCCGATTTCCAGCTGTCATATATATTTGGCATGCTTGAATCATGCAGCGAACCTGCCGATTTCTAAAATTACATTGTTAGTATTGGACAAAGCAAACAAAATATGTTATGGAACCTTTTTAGGCAGTTTTGTTTCATATGGATTTTCATTCCATACTTCGTCCATGTTATATAAATCATCGGCTGCATAATTGTCAAAACCACCCATATGATTTTTATTTAATTCATTCAGCATATCTTCTGTTAGTGTTGATGGTTGCTTCTTTTTGGCGTTCTTTTGTTTATTTATTAACTAAAAGAAAAACATATATAGATAAACAAACTAAAACGAAATAGTTATATCTACTGTAACTAATTGGGGGAAATCAGCATATATATGGGTATTTTGTAATTTAATGGAAATTTTTTAGCAACTAAACACGTTGTAGTGGTACAACAAATTAGGAAACTTGTAAAACGGTATTATTAAATATACTTAAAAAACTAACGCTAGGGTCACTTTTTGCTCTCTATTACAAACAAATTAATTGCTTCTTGAGTATCGCTTCAGGTTAGATGTGGCAAGTCACAGCTATTGATGCTAATTTACTCAACTTTCCTTGAGCAATCGGCACCTAAATAGATTCATAGCCATTTAAAAGAAGCCACAGTGAACGATGCATATGGCAGTTAGAGACATATCTTCTGTTAAACACTTTCTAGATGTCCGAAATAACAGATCAACACTAGTAATTGTGGGTTTCTATGATTTTTCGTGTAAAAAGAAATTTTATGAAACACTCGAATATGTATTGATCTAATTTTACATTAGTTTTGATGTTGTTTTGAATTGCGATAGCGTAAAATAATATATAAACTTGAAAACCGGGTTTATTGTCAGAGAAAGTTATTTTAATCAACGCAAAATTGTTTGGAAAAAATAAAAGGAAGGAATTTTTAACAGATGCTCTCTACCTTTTTTTTATTATGTGATCTATTTGCAGACAGCCAACAGTATTTTTGATATCCTTTGTTTAAACTATTGCACGTAGATTCAAATGTTTAACGTATTGACATTTTATGGTAGAGACAAATATGTGAAAGAATAGCACACTCATACTCTGTATGTTGTTTAAACAAAACGCATGAAAGATAAACGGGTATTTAAACAATAAAGTAAAGAAGTATTTATATATCTTCATTTAAGGAAAAAATATTTAGTTTTTGTTATTAATTAATATGTTATAGATAGATGCGTCGAAGGTGGTTCCCAAGGATACAACAACAATAGAATTGTAATGGTGTGTCATGCTTATTAACTACTTCTAGGATCAAGTTATCATAATTCTGACTGACGTATGCATTTATATACAAAAACAGTGTTTCAAATGCATCACGATACTTACCACAGTAACTCCAAATATAATAACAAACAATAATGAAGCTAAGCCAATAACTATAATTGCAATGGCCCACTGTGGGAGAAAAACATTATCGTCAGCATAACCGACAGTTGGTAGTACTTGCTTTGGTAATACTAAAAATAACATGAAATTAACCTGAGGTATTGTTAAAAGTTATACGTACCAATAAAATCAGTATAAGCAGGATCTATTATAAAACTTCCTAGTACAAGCTTGCCATCTGTAATGAGTTCTTTACCAAGATCACTTGCTTTAGCCTCTCTACTCGATGAACTTTTCATAAAAGCATCTGTAAGAGCATTATTGAACAACCCTTTCAATTCTTGTGTGTTAACTTGCTGGCTAACATTGTTTAATTCTACTACGTAGTCGACCAAAACACTTCCTTTGCTAAATTAAAAGACAGGAGTGAGTTATTATTACATATAAAAAGTAACAAATTTAATGTGTTCACAGTTTTAAAATTAACCATATTTACAGATTTTCAAAATATGCCTCGTATCCTAAGAAGGGTGACAATCGAACTAAATCAAACGAAACATACAAATTCAATTTATTTTCTGTTGAGGTCAAATTATGTATCATTGTATTGTAAGTAATTTCTACCACTTAAACAAATTTTTCAGAATTGAAAATGATTTTCTGTAATTATTAGTAAAATATCATTACCTTGTCATAAATTTTAAATACTTGATAAGTTCTAGCTGTAGGAAGGTCAGACTATGCCACCTCATCCACAGAATGCACTTAAACAGATTTTGTAGATCTTGCAAGAATTTTATGGTGACGTTTTCTTGCAAGACTGAAATTAAATGGAGGTTTTCTCGGTGACAACAAAGAGTAACACTTTAGTTTTAGGCAAATACATAGTGCACTTCACGCTACATAGGTTGCTAGAATTTAGGGGAGAAAGTCATTGTTTACATATTTGAAATCTCGCGCAGCCGTAGTTTTGGATAGTCGCGCGCAATGATGAAAGTACAAAAGATCATTCTTGTCGTTAGAATGTGCTCAGTAGATTCGATTTTTTGAAAAAGTGTGGGAGTTTTGAGCCAACATGGGTGGAAGAAAGTTCCATCCATGGCAATTCCGCATAGCCTGGCATTGGGGCCCTGGCACCGAGTTTATATTAGAACGGTTTGTTATTTGATATGGCATCTTAAATTTTATTAAAGGTTTTAATTTTTAGCAAACAACTTTAGATGATTGAATTTATGGATTAAAAGTAAAAAAGAAGAATCTGATTTCAATACTAACTATTGTTAATTCAAGATGTAATTATTAACTTTTTAGAAAGAAGTTCTCGTGTATCGTAAAGAAGATGGCGGACTCATAATGCTCTGATTAGACAGGTGCTCTATAATTTTGTCTTTATTATTTAAATAATTTCTTTCATCAAGCTGTGGTGAGTACAATTCCTGATTTTACGATCAAAAAGAATCAACACATATGTGATGACCGTTTCGTTTGAAAAGTCCAGTTAGTTAAACCAAAATGTATTTATTTAGCAAATATGAAATTTAACATTTTGCATATCAATATTGTTGAAGGTCATCTTATGAAACAAATCACATTTTTATTTGGTGTAATTAGCATGATTTGGCGTATTTTTATGTAGCCATATTCTTATATTAGACAATAGGTTCAGCATTTCAATTAATTATATGTAGTGATAAGAATCAAGTAATTTTTTTATTACAGGCATAGTCGGTTAATTACTGTGAATTTTGCCTACTTAATACTTTCATCAGCATCATTCACTTTTACGATGTTGCATATACACTGTTAAGTTTGTACAAAGATGAAGAGAAACTAATTTTTTATTAGATGCTAGTCAAAACTCAAATCCATTTATTTCTAAAAATTTAATAGAAAAAGAACTAATCTAAAAATTTAGTTGAGATGATAAAACTCAGAAAATATTATATTACTATGCATCTAAATTCAGGTCGATATAATTCCCTTAAGGCTTATCTGCGTCTATCTTTAAGATGTTTTTTTAAAGTCGGTTTTTATTGGCGCAGTGGAGCCCAAGTTTATTTGTATTTCATGTTTAGTCTCAGAAAATACCCCGACCATCTCATGCCTCCACAGGAATAGACCTCATTTAGACAGTGAGTACCATATTTTTTCTTCGCAACACCGTTTGGCCCTATTACATCTTTAATAAAGGCCATTCTCAGAAAATCTCTATCGAGCGAAGAGAAAAAAAAGGTAACAAAAGAAACGAATAAATATCACATTGATAAGCATGCAAATGATTTCCTTACTACAAAATAATTTTTACACAAGGTCTGGATATGCAAATGTTAAAAAATTAGGTATATGTAGTTTTTGCTAGAAAACATAATGTTTTTTTACCGAGACTGTTCATAAACCTTCCTATGTATACTTTCACATTTGTACGATTTTTATATGCATATTGGTAACATCCAGTTCTTATTTAATTTGTATTTGCCATGTTTTAACATCGTTAACTGACGTACATGTTTAACCAAGTTTATCAGCTTGAAAACATCGTAACATATTTAACTATAGTATATATGTAAATAATAAGCCATACCAGCTATGGCACCACGCAGAGTATAACACTATTGAAGTTTAGAAATTTACCATATATTCACCATAATACAGGCTGCATTGCATTATTGTTATTTACATTTAACTGTCGATAACTAATACCTCTTTTACATTATTTTCCACCGATGTTGCGGAAGTTAATAATGTTATCCCTTCCTTAAGAAACAAATCATCAGTTGGACTAGACAAAATACTCACCAACTTAATTAGATGCTTAAACAATCGTTCATTACAAATATTAGTTACCACGATAAATAAATCTTTCTTACAGAGCTCTTTCTCGGAATGCCTGCAAAATAATCACAGTATCATTATTCAAGAGAGAAGATTCAATTAATTCAAGTAACCCATCTCTATATTATCAAGCATATCAAAAGTTTTAGAAATGCTAATTAAAAAAGGTTACTTGCCTTTATGAAATCTTACAATATCTTAATCACGAAGCGGTTCGGAGTTAGGGTCGGTTTGGGCACCATGAATGCATTGTTTAAATTTCTGGCTTGGGTTTATGAATTAATAAATAACGGAATGGTTATCATTTCATTTTCAAGGCATTTGATTGATGTAATAAAAAATTTAAGATTTAAAGGTATTTACTTGAAATGCTTTGAGTCATTTCTCATTAACCGAATACAAGCGGCTGAAATCATGGTTGATAATATCAACGTGGTGTTCAAGTTGCACCCCATAAAATATGGTGTACCTCAAGGTTCAGTACTGGGGTCTATTCTATTTTTATTGTATATAAATGACTTAACAAACTTAGAACTTCATGGAAAAACTTCCTTATTTGCTGATGATGTAGCAGTAACGTATTCAGATAAAAATTAACAAGAATTAAAACCTGCAATCAACAGTGATTTAAAACAAATTGACTTGTGTAAGGACTTGAGGTTATAAAATCATGATTTGAAACTGACTTAAAAAATATTTTTATATGAAATTTAATTATAATTGGTATACCATTTGTGCGCTTAATATTAAAATGAATAATGACCATTTATGTTGCACTGATTCTTTCAAATTTTTAGGTATATTCATAGACTCCAAATCAGACTGGCAACGACACGTTGTATATAAGCTTGCCTTAATATGTTATTGTATAAAAATAGGCATATTGAATTTGGCAAAAAGCAGCAATAGCTGTATACCACGCCTACTTTGAATCACTATTGTGCTATGGTGTTGCATTCTGCAGAGCTACCTCTAGGGAAAACTGCCAAATTTTGTTCAGAATTCAGAAATGCACAATTAGATTATCAAACGGTGCTAATTCTTAGAACATTGTAACCCTTTGTTTAAAACTTGCAATATCTTAATGCTACCATTACTATATATACTCAAGCTTACATCAATCATATTCAAGAATAAAAACAGTATTAATTTGCTTGAGACTAATGCTTTGTGTAATACTAGAAAAGCTACTTTTTATATCCTCTTATTATACCAAAAACCACACTTGTTAAAAGCAGTTTAATTTATAAAGGCATTAAGTTATTCAATGCATTGCCAGATTCCATTAAAGCTAACAAGCTATAAGCAGTTTAGAAATCAGTTCAAACTGCTTCTCATTGCCAGAACATACTATTCTATCCACGAGTTTGAACTCGACCATAGCCAGGTCACCTAGTTTTACAAAAAATGACTATGTATCTTATATGTATTACCTTTTTGTGTATTTGTAAGAATTTACTTCTATGTATTGCATAGCAGTACCTCAAGATATAATAATGAACATACATTATTGTATGGTAGTAAATGTGTTTATGTATGTAGTTATATGTATTGTTCTAAATATAATTTAACATTTGCCATTCTGTTATTTATAGCTTGTAGAGAAATGAGTTACTATAATTCTGTAAATTGAACTTATGTATCTTAACCACACATACGTTATATGTATTTTTTGGGAAAAATAAATTAAATTAAACTTTGTTACGTGCCAAAAATTGCTTTACAATTTATGTATAAATATTATTTACACATAGTAGCTGTGGTCTAGGTGTTCCCTGGCAATGTTTTAGGGGTAATCGCTTTTCTATTGTGTGATTTTATGGTAAAAATGGTTCACACGGTTTTGAAACGGAGACATGTTGCTTTATGACCAACGAAGACGTGTAACGTACAAGTGATGGTAGTTTATAAGTTGTTGGGAAATGCCACTATGCGGGCTTCTTTACATGACCAGGTTATTTTTAACAGCTGATGCGAAAGTGCATTATAGACCTGTGATAAAGAGAACCCGTCGAATCACTTATGTAATTTTCTTCAGCCATCTCTTGTAATGGAAAAATCGTTTGTTTGTAATAAAGGACAGATTTTGTCAGAGGAATTTGGAACCTATTTTGCATAATACGCAAACATCCCCAACACTCGTTGCAACTCTGAAGCATTGTTAGGAACAGCCATGCCGATCAATGGTTGCAAGCAATCGTGGTCGGGTTTTATAGTACCGGTTTCTACTACATAGTCAAGTATTTTCACAGAAGTAACTCTGAATATAGATTTTTCTGTATTAATAGTTAATTTAGCCTTTTTCACAGTCTTTAAAAATTTTTCTAGATTAGAATCATGATCGGCGCGTGTATATCCACAAACCGTTACATGGTCAATGTATGCAAAAGTGTCTTTTAATTCATTTTCCTTTATTACACTGTCGATAACTCTTTGGAACCCTGCAGCCCTGTTAGTTACTCCAAATGGAATTTGTGTAAATTGATACAGACTTCCACAAGCCTCAAAACCTGTATACAGTCTTTCGTTTTCCAGTAATTTGACTTGATGATAAGCACTGCGAAGATCTATTACACTGTAATGAGAATACTTAGCTATTTCTTGCACAGTGTTTTCTATTTTCGTAATAGGATAAGCATCTGGTAAAGTAAAAAAAGATTTATTGTCTGGGAATAATCAATCACTAGTCTTCTTTTGTGGCGATCACTACGAGCAACCAATACGTGCGCATGTCAGGAAGAGTTATTTTCTTGTATAATTCCTTCATGGAGCATTTGGGCTACTTCATTTTTTATAAATGTTAGATCATCGGATCCATACCGATGTGAAGGGTGGCCATCGGTTTACAGTCACTACTTAAGTTACTAAATAGTGGTGGAGAACATACTTGAGCTGCCATCAGTCCACATATTGATAATGGTTCACAGCCTCCTCCAAAATTGATCTGCAAGCATGAATGTAAGAAGAGTGGGTCTAGTCCAATTATCAAGTTACAACGCAACTTTCTCAATATCAAAATTTTTACTTGCGTATACTTATAGCCTTGAATGTCTAGATCCACCTTGCAAAACCCATGTATGTATCTTGGATTGAGAGCATGGGTCAGCCATTGAAACAAATCCCCTTAACGGGCATATTGACAGTCCCCACTGCTCAACATATTCTAGACTGAAGAAGCTTTCAGAACTTCCAGTATCAATTAAGGCCCTTGACAACTCACCGTTCAAGTGGACGCTAGTTGTAGATTTTGATTGCTTTTTTATATAGGCGGAAATTGACGATACTAATGGCACAACTGCTGCTGAAGAAGGTGATGGAAATGATGCTCTATTACGGCAAACTGTTGCAAAATGTTCTCTTTTATGACATTTGTTACAAATGGCGATTTCTGCAGGACAAGAAGCTCTAACATGTCCTTTCCCCCCGCAGAAAAAACATTAGAAGTAGTAGCAGCGCTAGCCGTAGGATGTTTCCACTTCTTTTTTACTCGCTATGGAAATATTTTGTAAAGGTTCTTCAGGATTCAAAGCCGCAGTTATCATTTGTGATGAATTATTAGAGGCAGCGTATTGAGTTTGAGCAGCCTCCATTACTCTAGCCAGATTAATGACGTCCTTGAGGGAGAGGGTATTATTTTTTGGTAATCGCTGTCTACCTACAGTAGAATTAATACCAGCTATAAAGGTATCACGAATAAAATAGTCACGGTGCTGTTCAGCTGTAACACTAACAAATTTACATTCTTTACTTAGAATCTTCAGTGCTTGCACAAACTGATCAATCGACTCGTTGGCACGCTGATGCCTGGTTGATAAATTATACCGAGCATAGATTTCGTTAGTAGATTTAGAATACAGGGATTTTAATATAGTTACTGCCTCATCATATTCCTTACATTCAACTATATATTCGTATACGTTTGCATCAACGTGATTTATTAATGACTTGAATTTCTCATTTGTTCCTAAGGGGATAACATTTCCATTTTTAGCTACTCCAGTGGGAAAGTTGTCTAAAAAATTCGAGAATGTGGTCTTCCAATGCTTCCACCGTCTACTGGCTTTGTCTATATTGGGATCAATATCTAAGCGGGTTGGTCTGAGTAGCTTGTCCATAACTAAGAGAAGAATAATATACTATGCAGAAATGGATAGCATATACAGAAGTTTGTAAATGAACCCCACTTTTAATATGATAACGAAACTGTTACAGATGCTTGTAGTAATTATGATGAGCTTCATTTAAGTTTAGATAATAGGGATTCACCATGCATTAACTCTGAAATACAGAAGTCTAAGAGGGCGCATAAAATCCCCTCACGTTTGATCGATTACTATGTATTAAATTTTTCAGGCATGCAAAACATAAGTTACATGTTTAAAAGAAAAGGAAGATGTTGTGAACCAGCTTTAATAAAAGTTGTTGTGAACGGAAAACAAGCAATGACAGTAATACTGATAACACGAAGTTATGGGCTAAATGTTAAAGTATAAAATAAACGGTTGTGTGTTACGTGCCGAAATCGGAACTAGATATTCTCAATTAAGTTTTAATTTGTAAGAATTTCGCGCCATAAATTTAAAAGGACGTGTGCGTATTTCCGTCACTTCAGATAGTGCGTTGCGCGAGATTTGCGCCGACGCGGTGGGCCAAGAAGGCAAGGGGTGGATTTCCGGATACGTGTGTGGACTAGCCACCGAGATGTGAAGAAGGGTAGTTGTCTTGTATCTTATCGTGCCTTTTTTTGTTATGTAGGTTCCTTGCCTTATCTCTGATATCGTTCCTTATAACCCAGTGCCTTGTCGTAGCTCTACATCCAAATAGGAAGAAGACAATTCAATTTGGATTCGACCAGGGCCGACCAATCACCCACGCCCGAGAAAGATTAGCGAAGCAGCCGACGCCCGAAAGATCAGCGAAGCAGCCGACGCCCGAGAAAGACTAGCGAAGCCGCCGCCGACATCATGGAGTAATTCTGCAAGAAGCCCTGCAATTATGTGAGTAGCATTTCCGTTTCTTTTTTTATGTGATGGAGAAATTTTATATAATTGTGTGACTTCATCTATAATTTGCGCGTCAATTTTTACATTATCTAATATTGCTACCAACTGACGTAGTGGCTCGCGTACCGGCGCGGAGGGGTTGTAATATGTGTTAATTTAATTTAAAAGAAGCAACACAACAACTGCAACTTATAGTAATTGTAATTCGATATTCTAAAAGTATGTTAAAATTGTGAACACATTAAAAACAAATAGAATACAAGTTTATCTATAATACAATATGAAATTATAACTTAAGGCTACATACCTAAAACCATCTATTCTAACCCCTTTATACCATTTATTGAGGATTTCCGATTTGGTGAATAAATCTTCAAGCTGAAACCAATGTAATTTCAAATGATATTCTTTGTTTTTGCATAGTTACCTGATATTGAACTTCATTTGCAAGTAACTGCCATTCTCTTGTGTTGCGATCAAGCAGTTCGGGAACCCATTTTGCCCCACTTGTTAATTTGATTGTACCTGCTAAGTCACATTCAGATAAGCATAATCCAGGTGTTGTTGGTCTTGCTGTTGTGGTTGATACTGTTGTAGCCGTCGTTGTACTCATTGTTGTTGATGTGGTGGTTGTACTTACAGTAGCTGCTGCTGCTGCACGAGCTGCTTCTAGCAGTTTTTCAATAGATATTGGTGTGGTGGATGGTGTTGGCCATCCAGTAAATTCCGTCGTAGCTCTATACAGTTACAAAAAATAAAATAACATATAGTTTGAATCATTGCACACATTTAAATATGTTATAATGTACTACTTGTGTGTCACCACTGAAACAACGAAGTTTATAATTACAAACAGATTTTAGATTATAAAAGGGCAATACATTTTTGATGGGGGCTAGGTTTTGGCCAGAATATGGAACTGGTGGGGCTTTTCTTGATATAAATATCAGCAAGTGAACCCTTTCAAACATTTGAAATTTTGGGAAACAAAGCGGTTCTAGGGTTGAATCCTAAATTAAGTCCTCAGAATTTTGTAACACCTAAGTAGATAGTAGTTTTAGTTGGGGGTTTGTTTTATTTGTGGGATGGGGGTTTTGTTTGCACATTAGTTGGCGTTTGCATTTAGAGTTTAATTGTTCCAAAGTTTTTAGCGTTTATGTTGCAGTTTATTGGTACTAAATGTAACATATAAGGGTTAGGCTTCTCGATGAACATTTAGTTGTAATTTAATTAAGATGATTATTTTCGGACCGTTATAAAAAATTTTACTAAATGGATCCATCACATTACTGAATCCTGGGGAGGTCTTAAGTATCTTACAAAGATAATAAAAGAATTTCAATAAGATGTTTCTATTATTCACAATAAGTAAGTTTTTTTTAAATAAATATTTTTCTCATAAGTATTTACAAAAATGCATCATGGAATTCAACTATAATAGTAAAGAATTTGTTACGTTGTAACAGTTTTTTTGACCACTGCAGAACATCAACGAATTTTTAGTCCTAATAACTCTAGTATAGTCATTAAAATCATGCAAACCATTTTTAAACAAATAAATACCAGTATTGATATTGTATGTGCTAACCGCCATACAGAAATGCTAGTTTGGTTGCTAACAGCATCAGGCGCCGAATGTTAATACAATTATTATCAAGGCCAAGCAGCTTTCCTGTTTCGTGCATAGCACATCTGCACTCACATTAGCTAGAGCTCTCGTCGAGAACGATTATGGAACTAATAAGGGTTCTGGCATGTAACTTGCGTCTGGCTTTTTATGCGGTAGTAGAACCCTAGTGCGCTGAACACTAGGCTTTGTGTTTTAACAATGGTAAGAATTAAAATAATAATTAATTAGACCAACTGAATAATTTTGTTGTAGCGCTCTTTTCGTATTTTTTCTTTTCTTCTGTTATAACGTTCCTTTTAACGACGTTTTTAAATGACTTCTAATAAATAACTTCGTTTGGATAATTCCTTTGATAAATTTATTTAATAATTCTTTGGACATTTGTGTAAATAGCACTTAAAATATTCCTTTAATGATTTCGTAAAAGTTACGATAAAATATGTTTTTCAACGCTTCGTAGAAAGTCCTCAATTAGATTTTTATTTTATAATTCTCAACTTTAAGAAGTCGTTTGGTATTATCTGGTTTTATAAAACTAAGGCAGCGAGTATGTTGTATTTAAAAAAGAGATAAATTCTACTTTTGCACCTGCAAGTATCAACTTATGGTTCATTCACGTCAACTTTGCGATAGGGTATCGATCCAATATGAACGTCCTTCAACCGTACGATGGATAGTTGGATTTTATGTAATGTTATGGAGAGAACAATAAGTTCGAATTTTAAGGAAACGTTCTACAAAGTATGTAGAAATTTTTATGGTTTGTAAATTAAGTCCGATGATGCATTGGAATGGTACTGTTGAAACTTTCGTTCAAGATTTACACACAGTAGAACATCTAAGTTTAGTATTGGAATTTGGTTGGTCCAGTTTGTGCGTATAACAAAAACGCATGGAAGTTAGTATGGTCCGGTCCAAGGGTCACGCACCTGTTCGTGTTCTGTGGAACATGTGGATTTTACGTCACTTATTTTCTGAAAAGTGTATGTATTAACACCTGCCCAAACATGTTGCAAAGACAGCATGTAAACAACACCTGCAGTGCCAAGGTAAGAGATTAGAATTATTCTTGCATTACGTCTACATTTGGTGATCTTTGATACGAAGCTGCTTCAAAAAATATTTTTGTAACTATCTATTCTCATAAATCCGTTTCGCAAATTAAGAAGGACCTTAGTAAATTTTTATTGTCAATACTAGTTCAGTATAATTATAGTTACTAAATTTTATGAGGTTAGGCAAACCTAAAGAGTTCTTATTGATGTTTCATATATGCACGAGTTCACTTACAATTTTTGAATAATGAATTAATAGACAAAGTAGTTAAAGTTTTATAAATATGTAAACAGAAAAAACAGATCTGATATTTCTGGTACAAATTCAAGTAAACTTTTGTAACTAAAGCAACATTTAAAGTTTTTGATATTTTTCTTTGAATATATAATCCTACCTTATGAGTAGATGAAACTTGTATTATCTTTTCTTAAACATGAATTTTATATTTACAATTTTTATGAAAGGACAATTTTAATTAAAGAAGCAACATTTAATTTTTTTAATTAATTGTTTTATTCTGAACAAGTACGTTCAGAAGTAGGGTAACAAAGTATAAGATCAAATAGAGTAAAATGGTAAACCCAATTTAACAAGAAGCTTTAATAGCCTTTTCAGTATTTGAAGCATAAAATCTGTGTTCATATTATTGTTGCCTGATTAATCTTTGTTGTTTTTTTTATATGAGGTAGCAAGAGAATACCTCTTGTGTCCGCATTTTTGTATATTTAATTAAATTTTTTTTACAGCTTCTGCGTCAGCAGTTAATACGGTACGCCCAAGTCCCACTTAGGGAAACCCTGTGTTTAAAGTTAATGACTTGGTGGCGCCCTATTTAAACCCCTGTTTTGTTGGGAATCTAGCCCTAGTAATAAAATAATGCTTTGTAAAAAGAACCACGACCAATGCTCATAAGCTCTGCCCAAGGAATAGACCCCTAGCATAGTCGGAAGATATTTGCGTTCCATCATTTTAAGGAAATCCTTCCTTAAAGGTTACTGGTCACATTTGGGGATATAAAAATAACCCCTAACTAGTTAACCCCACCAGTAAATTTAATTAATTTACATTATAACGTTCAATTTTATCCCTTCCTAAATATTTTCATTCAATTTACGATGTTCTTAAATATTCCGACACCTCCGCTTAGATATTTTGTATAACTATTTGTTATAGGAGACACCCCTGAATATGCATTATAATGTAATAAGTTGATTTGTTCATATAAAACTCATTCTAATACTCAAAAGTAAAAGGTTAAACTTCACCATTTAATATTGATGCAACTTGGTTAATTTTTCATTCTGAAGACTTGTGAAACATAACCGATGCTCTTTTAATAAAACAGTGTATAATTCCAAAAGATAGCCAACGAATTTTGTACAGATGAAATTAAATAAAGGTATCCTTACCTTAAGTAAATGTAATTTAAATTACATTACCACACGGTAGTCTCAACTAAAACGGAGCTGCAACTTGAATATCCTCCATTTAACTAAGATTCATACAAGCACTTTCTAATCAATAATGCGGGCCGTGATTAAAACATATGCTTGTGTTTCCACACCGAGGAAACTTGATGCCTATTAATCCATCATCAGTCAATTCATAGGTTCCGAACCCTACAAAACTCGAGAGCCATGTTAACACGGATAGAGGGATCCCGACAAGTGCCTCGTTGCTTGATCGGTCTTGTATTAATGCGCGGCCGGTCACCAGAAATACAGATACAAACAACAACTAGAACAACACGGCAAACGAATATATGCAATTATCCGCTTGGCTATCTGGCAACAAATGGCTTGAATGTATTATTTATTAAATTGGAACATTCTAACCTTGATGTCTTGATGCAATTAATTACCTGAATTTTTATTTTAACATCATTATAACTACCCCCACACTTGAAAAACATCTTGAAGTGTCAAAGGAATTTTTAATCGTATTACTAAAGCTGGCCTAGTGCTCAACAAGGAAAAATGTAACTTCTGTAAACCGGAACTTCGTTATCTTGGCTAGGTTATTAATTTCTACTGTCAGTAAGTAGATCTTGAACACGTTGCAGTCATTATGGAATTTTCTATATCTACGGATATGACTGTAGTATATCGAATTATCGGAATGGTCTGGTGGTATCACCGTTTTTACCAAATTTTTCTTTTATTATTACACCATGTACTACATTATTGAAGAAGAACAAAACGTTTGCATGGACTGAAGAATGTGAACAATTGATTTGAACTATTAAAGATTTCTTTATTTCTGTTCCAGTGCTTATGTGTTCGGACTTTGATCTACACTTTGTGGTGCAAACGGACGTCTCAGGTTATGGCGTGGACGTTCTATTTACTTAATCTCATGCTGATGGTGAAATAGTGATTTGCTACATCAGTATGACACTTAAAAAATGAAAAGAAAGCACTACAGAAAAGGAATGTTTAGCAGTTGTATTAGCTATTGAAAAGTCAAGATTGCATCTGAAATTGTCGTACTTTACTATCATCACTGACCACTACAGTTTAAAGTGGCTAAACATCAAATACCTTATCGGTCGCATTGTGTGTTGGACTGTACAATTGCAACAATACGATTTCGAAATAATACGCCATAAAGCCTGTTATGTTCTATTTCGTACTAAAAAATTTACGGCCTCATGACTTTAAAAACCCTTTCAATTTCTACTTAGCTAAATGTACCGTTGCTACATTTTTATAAATTCAAACCGTGTTGATAGGCAATCAACTGTACTCGTCCTTTATTGATTAAAGTGGTCCAACACACTCTTCGTACACACACACAAACACATTCACACACGCACACACATACACACACATTTTTGTTTGTTTTTCCGTTTCGCTCCTTATACTAATCTCCGAGTGGGTCCAGATTAGAATAGCCCCGTTACGGCCTCTCTGTCGTAAGAGGCGATTAAAGCGGTCCAACACACTCTCAACACACTCTTCATACACATACACACATACTCCATGCACACATACACACACACGCACTGTATACACATACGGATTTGTTTCTTGTTTTCCTTTTTTTCGTTTCGCTCCTCGTACTGGACAAAGCCAAAAGTGAAGAGTAACACAGGGAAAGATGGGTAGGTAGTAGCAATGAGCGAGGACAAAGGTAGAACGGCATCAACACTGTCAAAGTCGTCAAAGGACGGATGCTTCTTCCGAAAAGAAACAGTACAGTCTTTAATCTCAAAAGACGATTGGTTTGTTCCCTTTGCTTGCGTATACACAACAATCTTATTTTGCTATCGAGTTTGAGACCATTCAGTCCGGATTCACTTTAAAAAAAGAGTTTTTGCAAATTGTTCCCTTTTATTCGTGATGGAATCTTGCGGGTCGATGGTCGCCTGGTTCACGCGCCTTTATGCTCTGATCGTAAATTTCCCTCTTTGTTATCTAGCAAAAGTCGCTTTACTAATCTTTATGTTACTTATGTTCATATAAAATACTTCCACGCGGGTGCTCAAATGGTTCATTTTCTCGTTAGTCAGCACTTCTGGATTATTTCTGGGATTAAATCTATCCGTCGTATTTTGAGTCATTGTCTAACGTGCTGGAAGACCAATCCGTTGGTATTGCAGCCTCCTATGGACAACCTGCCTTCATGTCGAGCTACTTTAGTCAAACCTTTTTTTGGTCCGGGCGTCGACTTCGCTGGTCCTTTTTTTTACCATGTCTCGACTACGGGACGCCAAGTCCTTATATTTGTATGGTTAACCAAGCGCTGCACCTTGACGTAGTATCCGATTTCTCCACGGTTCTGCGCCGATTTATTGCCAGGCGTGGCCGTTATGATCTCCACTATAGTGATTGTGCCTCAAATTTTGTGGGTGCTCATAAACAGTTAATTCATCTCGCCAAGCTTGCTGCTTCTAAGGACCATATTTCGTGGCATTTTATACCAACCGGCTTCTCATTTTGGTGGCTTGTAAGAGGCGGGAGTGAAATCGGCTAAAACCTTGCTCCTGCGTACAACTAGCGAGCAAGTGTTAACTTTATCCAAATTGAGGCCATCTTGAACTTACGTCCTCTCATCTCTTTCAGCAATGACCCCAATGATTTGCGCTGTCTTACGCCCGATCATTTTTAACTTTGGCCCTTTTAACCGCCATTCCGGAACCCGCCCTTTCTCACTTTCCGCTTAACCGCCTCTCTCGCTGGCAATTGCTCCAGCGAATTCAACAAGATTTTTGGTCTCGTTGGTCCAAGGAATATTTGCACTCGCTACAACAGCGCTGCAAGTGGCACATACCGTTTCCTCAAGTTGAGTTGGGCACCTTAGTGTGGATTAAGGTTGTTAATGTTCCTCCCTTTCGCTGGTCGCTCGACCGTGTTGTAGCTGTCCATCCTGGGACGGATGGTGTCGCTAGGGTGGTTACACTCAAAACTGCTCATGGCGAGCTAGAGCGTTCTGTGCCAAAGCTTTATCTTTTGTCCGCATTGTAGAAATAATTTTTTTTTGTTTTTGTAAGTCCTTTTTTCTTATGCTTTTTCATCTTCTTTTATTATTTTATTTTATTTTCTTTAAAATGCCTTGCATTTTGGTGGACGGTATGTTTCGTTTATAATTGTATATAATAGTTCACATGTATATAATAACTGCTTTACTTATTTTAAACATTTACCTCCGCCCGGTATTTAAATGTCATTGCATTACCGTGTCAGTATTTCAAACACTGCGCCTGAGTATTAAGTGCCGCGATATCGATAAACTATGCTCTTCGCATGTGCAAGAACTTCTTATCACCTCCTTGGAGCAAACACGAAGTATTGTAGTATCGCTTACCGTTGTAGACGGCCGCAGAATTACATGTGCTACGCTTTGCCATATTGAAGAGTTTATTTTCGTATCCCGTTCTGCACGGCCGCAATGTAACAAATGTGTATCGCTCCGCTACTTTACAAGGGTAAGGGTTTGAAGTAACTGTTTGTTTATTATTATCATTTATTTTTGTATAC
The DNA here is from genome assembly GCA_036346225.1 of Platerodrilus igneus. NCBI lineage: Eukaryota > Metazoa > Arthropoda > Insecta > Coleoptera > Lycidae > Platerodrilus > Platerodrilus igneus. The sequence continues at coordinate 1,149,941 of JARFIW010000828.1, forward strand.
ATGTTCCACTTTTCTCTACCTCTGTTAGCTATCGAAATTACCGCAAAAATACACAGAAATAGTGATTTTGTTTTATGTTGTCGGGTTCTATAAGATGTCAGAAAGAGAACACAGTATTTTCTTTTGTTAAAGCAACGTAATTCAAATTATAAAACAAATTTACAGATTTATTCAAAATAACTTTAGTATATATAAGTATCACAATTGCATAATTGCCTTTTTTCCTCATAAAGCTTGTGACCTTCCTTTGAAATGTTTAATCGTATTTCATTTTAATAGTTTCTATATTAGTAAATCTCGCCAATAGAGTTAGGTTATTTCTTTTGAGAAATTTAATTTTTAGGTTAGATGCATTCTTGATCTAAGGAAGAATTATTTTTGTATCTTATATTCGTCATACGCAATGTTGTCCAATTCATTATAACGGTTTTAAAGGTTAGAAATGATATCAGCAAGCAACTTTGTATTCAAAATTATTAGTTCTATGATTTATTTGTTCTGATTAATAATGTATCACGCTGGCGCCTATGACCTCATCGTCGGGGCATTAAAGAAAGTTTACATGTAAAATTGCGTTGATACAGAAAATAAAAGTTCTTTTCTCTGGTTCTAGTTAATCTTTCCGTAAGTTAATTTTATATACATTTAGATATAGCAAACAACACAAATAATTTCAATTTGCAGTCTTAATTGATCTGTTCGAATTCTGTCGGCGGAAGTATCATAAATTGTTTTAAGGAGGCAAGGTCAATTTTTTATAGAGCAATTCGTCTTTAACATCCAAAACAACATGTAACTTGAGTAGGTTAGTTAACATTGAAAAATAGGTATCGAACTGACTACAAGTAGTCAATAAAGAGCGGATAATTTTCTAAGAGTTTGGTTACTTTTAATTTTAGGAACACCTTAGTTCCCATTAAATTGACAACTTCATGTTGGATATAAGCTTGTTGAGAATAGCTAGTTTCTTTTGATGTCTTAGAAAATAATGGCCTTCAGTGGTGCCCAAGTTATCTATAGTCAAAAATTACTCATCAGGCATTTATGAAAACCTCTGAAACTATAACCTACAGTAATTGTAAATAAATAAAAATTTTAAATTGCATGAATTGATAAACGTATCGAGAGTACGTTCTTGTTATCAGGTTGAAAATTTAGGAAGCAATTTTGTCAGTCGAAAACGTTCTCCATTAAGCTTAGGAATTTTTGATGTTTGATTTTTAATTTTTGCTTAAGAATATCTATCCTGTACTTGTAACGAAAACATAATCTTGTGATAGAGTAAAGACTTTTCATGGCGTTTTTCACAACTAAAGTAAAGATAATAGTTGTAATAAATTATTTTGCCTAGAGGCGTAGAGACGCGATTAAAGTTCAGGTAATTTAACATTTTTATTTTGGGAAATTTTCTTTAGCAGATAGTTTTCAAATAGGTATATTAGTGTTCTTATGGTTAACGTTTTATGTTTATTTTAACTATAGTGTACTTAATAATTTCTCATGTGTATTTTAAAGCCCGAATGACTTTCCTGATTTCTGGTTTTTGGCATCCTCTTGTTATTCTTTTTGGGGATTTTTTCTAGTAGCCCCTGTAATATGAGATTAGGTGGCGTCTAAGATACTTCCCGATTAAGACATATGTCACACATGATGACATTCCGGAACCCTCTTCAATCCACCCCTGAGTTAGTCCTCGACCAATTTTGTTATTGCAGTCGACGTTTTCGGTATTTTCCAAAACAGAATTTTTAACACGGTACCTCACTGAGTTTTTCGGTGTATTAACGGCTAGATTTTCTGGGGTCAAAGCTTGTTGGTAACAAGCCATTTACCGTATTTATCGCCAAATTTTATTGAAAAGTAAATGCCGACCTGAACATTACTCCATCTTTTTGCTATTTGCAAATTTCAGAGATACTCACGCATTGTTACACACTGAGTTTTCTTGAGAGATTTGGTCCTGTTTATTTCCCCACCGTCTCGTTATTTCTTTTTTCTGTTGCCTTCCTCTGAGGCACGTTTTTGTTTCTAGATTTGCCGCTTGTATGCGGTAACCCTTTGGAAGTAAAGTTTAGGAGCATAACATAGAGTTCTCTATATTAACGAAGTAGAAAAAATTGAAAACGTGAGGTAGCCAAATTGAACAACACATGCCGTAGGTGACGTGTTATAAACAATCACCTTATTACTGGTATTAAAGTACATTTACCTATAGCTGATTTACAAGTAATAATTTGGTCACGTTGGGCGCCAAAATTATTACTTGTAAATCAGATACATGTAAATGTACTATAGTACTAGGTGTGGTTTTACAGAGGGCGTAGCATTGCACTGATTTTTAATACAAGGATAAATAATAACCAGCTAACTATTTGAAATAGCTCACCTTTATTAATATAGATATTTACGGTAGGTAGAGCGGGCTACAACCTTCTCGTATTTGGATCACACTTTTCAAAATATAATCTTAGGGCACTCGTTTGGGTAGGCGGCGTATTTTTGCAAATTTGCAGTAAACTTGTTTCTGATATCTACAACTGTTTGGAGCAAACGATATTAGGATAGAAGTACTGGGAGAGGTAAGGAATTTACGAACACTTCACTGCATGTTTCATGTAAAGGTACCCTACGATAAACTCCCCGATAATTGCGCCCTTTCTCACGATCTCGTTAAAATCCTTCTAGCTATCGAACGTTCTCATTGCTTGAGACAATGATGCACATTACTTCGAGATTGAGTAAGCGTGTATTTGACAAAATACATGTAATAAATTGCAGGTTCTTTTCCCACAGTGCAGGAACCTCAATCCACATATTTATAATGCATCATAACCTACTTTATACTACTTAAATTAATAATGGAAAATAATGATTTCAATTTCGGATTGAAAATCCCCTATACTAAATTATTAAACTAAAGCTTGTAACGCCAAGAAGCGTAGCAACCTAAACGAATCCGTATTCGCTTTTAAACCGAAAATTAATCAACCTTCCATATACATATCAAGGACAGATTATATTATCAAAATTTTTAAGTATGAATGTGCTTATCATGTATGCTTCTTTTCTAGGCTTTTTTAAAGAGAGACCGCGCAACCTTTGCGTGATCTAAGAATTTACTATTTTGCCGTTTTTGCTATTTTCATTATTCTTTAAATAAGCTTGAAGCAACGTAAACTTGTATACGATTGTGGTCTTTGTCATGTAACAGAGCAATACTAAAGAAACCTGCGTAATCAAGAAGAAAAAACATGAAGTCTTAGGTGAATGGAAATACCTAGTAAAAGTTTCAGTGGTGCTCTATTATAAAATATCATTCAACAAACTCTACACAACATACTCACCAACAATTTTGCATTATCTTACCTTGTGGGCCACCCTTTATGAATCATCGGTTGAAGATTATTAATCGGAGCAGCAACTTCATCATTGACTGTTTTCTGGGTTGTAAATCTGTTAATTTTTCGTGTAGTACTACCTCCAGGTCTACTAGGAAATACTACTTTAAAGTTTCCAGAACTTTTGGTAGTAATAACTTCAGTTGTAGTGGACGTTGAAGTGCTGCTTGAACTCGTGGTAGAAGATTTTGTAGGAGAAACTGGTGATTTATAATCTGGAGGTAGCAACGCAGAAATATTCTGTTCATCAGCATTTTCAAGCAAATTGGCAATTAGTTTGGATTGGGTGGTAGAAGTTGGACTTTTCGGCGGTTTATAACCAGGTGGTAGAAGAGCACTTATATCAACAGCCTTCGCTTTGGCTAATATTGACTCAATTGCTTTTGAAGTGGACGAACCTGAAGGCTTCGACGTAGTCTGTGAAGATTTGTAACCAGCCGGTAGAAATGCAGCAATATCACTTTGTTTAGCCTTCTTGAGTATGCTAGAGATGGAATCAGAACTAGCACTATTAGACGTTGAGTTTGAATGGTCTTTAGTACTACTGGTTGGTTTATAACCAGGAGGAAGAAATGCAGCAACATCATTTTGTTTAGCTTTCTTGAGTATGCTAGAGAGGGAATCAGAACTAGCACTATTAGACGTTGAGCTTGAATGGTCTTTAGTACTACTGGTTGGTTTATAACCAGGAGGAAGAAATGCAGAAATATCATTTTGTTTAGCCTTCTTGAGTATGCTAGAGAGGGAATCAGAACTAGCACTATTAGACGTTGAGTTTGAATGGTCTTTAGTACTACTGGTTGGTTTATAACCAGGAGGAAGAAATGCAGAAATGTCATCACTTTTTGTCTTTTTGAGAATGCTGGAAACTTGCGGTTTTTCTTTAGGTGAAACTGATTTATAATCAGATGGTAAAAGCGAAGAAAGATTAACCGGAGTTGCTTTCTTTAGAATTGAAGAAAATATATCGGTATTGTTTGGCTTTGCTGTGGGTGTGTCCAAATTAGTACTATTTTGTTGTTTCGTTTTATAATCGGATGGAAGAAAGTCATTATTATCTTTGAACTTTATTTTGCTCAATAAGTTTTCGATAGACTTTGGAGATATTTCAACTTCTTTCGATTGATCATTGTTTAAAGTTGATTCCGTCGTTGTTGGTGCTACATAAGGTTGATCACCTTGTGGTCTTTCCATGTCAAACGGCTTCCCTGTCTTACTAGTCGTAGTTTTTGGTTTGAAGCCAAATCTAGGTCGTGAAGTAGAAGACGGTCGGGCGTGCGGAGAAAATTTACGTATTACCACTGGAGGAAATGAAGAAGGCGCTAAAATTTTTGTCGTTGTCGTTGAACTAACAGTGGATTCATCACTTTTATCAACACTTGCTTCGGTTATGACAGCGATATGATTTGCACCATTATTAAAATCATCGGTTAAAACATCACTTGACAAGTCTGATTGAACACGATCTAGCTTATCAATTAGACTCTCTGTAGATGTGTTAGTTTTATCATTTTGAGGTAGAGTATCGTTCTCCTGATAAACGCTTGCTGTAGACTTCTGCATAGGTATCGGTTCATTTAGAAGTTTTGTCCTTTCGTGCTGTTCTACAACAGGGAAAGGCAAATATCTAGCTCCAGACACGCTTCTGCTTGTTTGAACGGACGCAACTACCACCCAGCCCTCAGTAGAAGTTTCTTCATCACCTGAATGACTAATAGGTGAAGGTACCTGTTCACGACCACTTCGCATACGCGCCATTTGTTGCGTGACTTGCGGATTTATTGTAGTCTTGCTTGCTATTATAGTGTTATTCACAATGCTTTTAGTGGTAACGATTGAAGTAACTGAATGTTCAAGGCTTTGGTTTACGTTGTTCATAAGATCTGAGAGTTCTTTTTCGGTTGTCATATCAATCTCGCCACTGTCAATAAATTTACTAAATTGGTCATGTTCGACCATGACTACGGGTTTTATAGTTATTACTTCATAATGTCGACTGTCGGAAGCGTTTGTAATAGGGCTATTCGTAGTTTTTTCAGAACTACTTTTTTTAACTGTATTAATGGTAGGTATTTCTGTAGTGTCAGTGTTTGGATCGATACTTTCGTATTCAAAATCGGCGGTCGCCTCATAGTTAGTTGTCGTTCCAGGAAATTCTGTTTCTTCAAAAGTCTTCAAGGTGTAAAATTTATCTGGAGGAAGAGTTACTGGCTCTATCACTTCCACGTTGTTGTTACTACTTGGTTGTTGATGTTTGTTGAGTGGTTCCTCTAGTAACGAGTCTAAGTTGAAGGTATTCTCAATTGTTCGTGCAGGTTGAGTGGTTGTAGTTGAATGAGTGGTAGTGATAGTTGTTAGAGGGTAAAACTAAAATGATGTTTACGGTCTAAAGTCGTTATAGGAATTGAAGTTGTGGATCTTAATCCATCAAAAACGTTTTTGTTCTTGTTTGCAAGATACTCGCTCGCCTTTACCAGACTTCCAGATTCTGGTGGTGTAATTCTCATTCGATGATTCAGAAACTCTTTTCTTGATACTCCTTGGATTGTCGTATTATGTGGAACTGGTTTTTCAGTGACCTCTAAATGTTGATTTATAACCTGTGGAAATTTGAAAACCTTATCGGTTATTTTATCATTTTGAACCTTTCCGAAGTTTGAATACGTATCTGGAACAGGAGGTGTCAGCTGATTTACACTGTTGTAATTAAAATTGGAGGGCTGGAATCCCCTGTTTTGAAATGGCTTTGGTAGATCAGCTGGACTCTGTATTGTAATTTGACCTAAAAAGGTTTCTGTTTGGGGGTTATGATTATGTGATGTTTTAGAGAAAAGGTGTGAGTAATTTGGCCGATGCGTGGACGGTGCAACTTGTTGTGAAAATGGTGCCGGTTTAGTCAGAGTTCTCGATGGTGAACTATACGTAAGCGAAATTTCTGGATTAGTCCTTATTTGAAATTTTAGGGGATTCACCGGATTTTCTAAAAATCCCACTTGATACTGCGGTAAGGTCCTTCGTAGGTGTGGCGATAAATCAGACGTATCCAAATCTGGATGCGCCAAATAACTATCTAAGTGTTCGAATCCAGATGGTATCCGTCCAAATCCTTGTGAAAACTGGTTTTGCTGCACGCTTGGTTGAAATTGCGTTTCTGGAGAATTGAAGTAATAGCTTCGTTCTGAAACCAAAACACATTCGTTTAATAAATCATCTACATGGATGAACAGCTATATTTAAAATAGGCTACGAGTAGTTACATGTTCAAAGTGTCTAAAGTTATTCATTTGTGTTCATTAAGATTCCGCACGGAATCTCTCGCAAATGAGCCCTTTCCGAATAGAATCTCTAAGTCGACACGTACACGAAGTAGATTTTCTAGAACATTATAGGTAGCTTTTGAATATTGTAATCACTGAGCGCGTGATTCGATTTTAAATAATCTGGCTATTGTTGAACGTTACGTACACTGTATTTCCTTACACTAATTCGGGAATAGAATTCCATTATTTAAAATCTTTATAAAGGTGAAGTATGTTAAAGCATACAAAAGAGTGATGCTACTTTACAGTAGCTAATACAGTACATTTAAAAATAATTTGAGGTTAAGATCTTTAACATGTACAAAAGTTGCTAACTAAATCAGGCCTAAATGTAAGAACTTACGTTACATGTTATGCGCTAAATAGACGCTACCTTATTAATTTGAATTTACCCTGAAGGGGTGGGAGACCGTAACAATTTATAGCGCACCGGTTAACTTTAGTGGTGCGGGATAGGTCCTAAAAAAATGGCGTACACACTTAAACAGTTTCCCTATCTGAAAGGCTTATCACAGGTTATCTGCTATCAAATTAAGCTTCGGTTAGCGCCAACATGTCGAAGTTTGTAACAATTTTTTTACTAGGTAAAAAAAATGATTTGGAAAAAACTCATAAAGAAATGGTAGATAGATTTTCGAATTTTAATAAGTCCTTGGTCAACATGAAAAACAACATGCGATTTGTTATTTTCTAGTTTGGTTCAATTACAAGGCAAGTTCGATATTCTGTACCCCCGATTCGTTTAAAAAACAATTCAGCAGTTCGTAAATAGCAATTCAAACTTTCAAGAATCCGTGTAAACACCTTATTGTGCACGAAATACCTCAAGGTTTTCAACTTGTTTCATATACACGGCGCATGGGCATTAAACATTAGTTCTGATAAGATTTCCCCCGGTTGAACTGTCTTTGCAAGAAATTTTCTGAATTCGCTCACTTCCACATCTTCGAGGTAAGCCGGTTGGGAAGTCGTTGATGGTGAGGTTTTATGACTAAGACATGTGGAATTATTTATTGCTTTCTATAATTATTATTGGATAAAAATTATTTGTTATATAATAGATACATTCAGATTTTACTATGTTCTAAAAAAGATAAATTAAAAATTTTAAAATAATCTACTCCGATAGGGTTTCTGTATCTACTCTAAAATCATATCTATTAAATACTTGCTAGATACAGTGGCGTCCAACTTCACTCTATTATGTTTTCCGTTTTACAAAGAATATTTCAACCTTGCCCTTTTCATGATCTCCCATGCGATAATAACCAAGTTAGCCGCCGGCGCAGTAGGTTATTATAGACCCATCTTGTACGCGTAAAAGTCAAAGTCTCTTTAAAGTTTCGAATTGTTGTTCTATCTTCTTCCTAGGGGCAAGATCACAAAACGCGTTCTTTAAATAATTAAAAACTCATACATTGACGTCCAACACAATTTGTGTTTATAAAAAAATTGGAACCGTTAAATTAGCGCCCACAACGCGGGGCGCAAAAGATTCTTCTTAAATCAGATATTTTTTTAATACTTGCTTGTTACATTAGTCCCGAAATATTCTTCTAGATTAGTACATTATATCTTATTAAATAGTTACCCGAAAGCACTTTTGTTTTATACCCTTTTGTTACATTACACTTCACTACATTTCTTAATTTCAAATCTGTTTAATGGAAGTATTTGAAAATTTAATCGTAGAAGGAACGTTATCTTTTGACTTTTACTTTAATTAAAATAATTTATAACCTTTATCTTTTATTGGTACGAAAACAACTGCGAATTATTAACTAATTTAAAATCGCATCTTTTAAGGCAAGTATAGAACGCGAGCTATTACATTGGAATTTGACACAGAATTCTACTTTCAAAGCAAAGTTGTGTAAAGTCAATTCTTGGTTATTTTAAGTGCCTTCTTTCAGACCGGTTTAATATTTTAACGTGTGTTGAAGTTCAACAAATTGAATATTTTCCGTAGAAAAATATATTTTTAAGATAAAGTTTCATATTATTTTAGATAGAATATAAAGGACATAATTCAAATTTCACATAACTGGTTTGTCCGTAATTCAAAGGAGGGACTAATCCTTGTTGAAAGATTAAAATTAGTGTTTTGTATCCAAGGCCGCGTGTTTATTGGTTACATTGTTTTAATAGAATGTGGTTTGTAGCATATTTTGGCTCTAACTAATCTTGTTTTATTTGCCGTTTGTAGTTAAAGCAGTTCAAATTGGATTACATAAGTTGTATTTCATTATCAAGGCAGCAAAATGTTGGTTGTCTTTAAGTTGTAGAAACTTGTCCTTGAATTTGTATTTTGTATTAGGCAAGTTCTACATGAAATTTGTTAACGTTTTTTCTCACGACTATCTAGTAATGCATTTCTTACGCATTTAAGAATAGGCTAATAATTATTCTCATTATTTTGTATAGATGTATATTATGAATTCATAATCCAAACTCTTTAATCAATCAGAAACATCCAGGTCGTGGATTATGATCATAATCCAACACCTCTGGCCAATCAAAACAAACCTTCATTTTTCATAATCCGAAAGGTGTAATTGTCGTATCATGCAAAGCAAGCTGTTACACTTTGACAAATAAATTTTTGCTTGACAATGTCTGCGATATTAGTTAAAACGTTTAAAAAACATTTGATGATGAAGGTTTGTGTAGTCGTGGAAAAATTATAGTATTATATTCGCGAATTATGGTCATTACTCATTCGGATTACGCCGCTCGCCTTAACAGGATCGCGGCACAAACCTTCCGAATAAGTAATGGCTATCATATCTTGCTCTTTGAATGATATACTATTTTCCACGAGTATACAGTAATGCATTTCTTATGCATTTTAGAATAGGTCAATAACAGTACTCATTATTCTGTAGATGTATATGAATTCATAATCTAACACCTCTGACCAATCAGTACAAACATTAATTTTTTTTATAATCCGCGAGGTATAATTTTCGTATTTATGCGAAGTAGGCTGTTACACTTTGACAAATAAATTTCTGCTTGTCAGTGTTTGTAATATTAATTTAAACGTTTCGAAAATTTCTGATAATGAAGATTTGTGTAGTCGTGAGAAAAGTATAGTACTCTACTCGTGAGTTATTGTCATTACTCATTCTGAAGGTTTGCGCCGCGAGCTCGTTAGGGCGACCGGCGTAATCCGCATGAGTAATCTGTTACGTTAACTTTTTGAAATGGAGTGATTCTGCATTAGTTTTCAACTACCGTAATTAAACGCCTTTTAAAAACGCTAATATAAACCCTTTTTATGATATTTTCAAATTATACAAGCGTCCTGTATAAAAATTTCCCTCAGTGTAGGAGTACGTGGAATATATCCTATAACAGTTTACAAATTCTTTGAAATGCTATCGTTAAACTACTTCTAAAAGTCTAGCAACTTTGCTAAATTCGTTGAAACAAGTAAGCATTTGCTCTTCGTTACTTCTAGAAGTTATTTATTGAAATACGCTTGTTATTTCTAATAGTTTATTCTACGAAACATGTTCGAAACAACTGCTTTGTATAGAAGCTCGAGTTTTATGGGTAATAAAATCGGTCTCCTAATTAATGCATTCCTGGTATCCCCGTAGCATAGATCGATAATAGTACAAATCTCTATTCGTTTCTGTAAGTCAGGCAACTGGGTTCCCTTTGTATAGTATGCAAGGTTGCCGCTTTGTTGTTTTAAAATATATTTTGCTTTCCCATGTGAACGAAATTCAATGGAATTAATTATCGTATTTTGTCTTCTTTATTGCTTACATTCTGAAAATATTTTGCAGTTGTCTGGAATATATTTTTGCTTGCGTTCGAAGAATATTTTACATCAATATTGGAGAGAATGGTTCTTCGTTACTTACTTTCGCGTTCTCAAAGTTGTATAAATACAAGTTGAACTTTAGAAAGGTTCGGCAGGCCATCGGCAGCCGGAAACCCTGAAAATCGAGCCCCATCAGGTGGATTTTTGTGTTGTGAATTGTTTGTGTGTTTTGTTTATTCGTTTTTTGATTTGTTTGTTTGTTGATTTGTTTGTTTGTTTGTTTATTTGTTTGTTGTCTGTTTTTTTGGGTGTTGTGTTGTGTTGTATTGATGTGTTGTGTTTGTGTCATGAGGAGTGAACCATCGGCAGCTGAAAATCCGCTCTCCTCGTGGTTTTCTTAATATGACTCGCCCCACGAAGCCTTCGACAGCCGGAAACCTCGAAAAGCGAGCCCCATCAAGTGGATGTTTGTGTTGTGAATTCTTTGTGTGATTTGTTTATTTGTTTAGTTGTTGATTTGTTTGTTTGTTTTATTGATTGTTGTTTGTTTTGTTTTTGTTTGGGTGTTGTGTTGTGTTGTTTTAAGTGTTGTGTTTATGTCATAAGGAGCGGACCATCAGGTGGTGTTTGTGTTGTGAATTGTTTGTGTGATTTTGTTACGTGCCGAAACCGGCCGTAAACATTCTTATAAGTTTTAATGTGTAAGGATTTCGCGCCAATGAATTTAAAAACACTTGTGCGCGTATTTCCGTCACTTCAGATAGTGCGTTGCGCGAGATTTTTGCGCCGACGCGGTGGACCAAAGAGGAAGTGGTGGATTTCCGGGGACGTGTTGAACTAGCCTCCGAGATGTGAACAAGTGTTGTTGTCTTTTGTGTCTGATCGTATCTTTTTTTGTTATATAGGTCCCTTTTTGCCTTCCCTTGACTATCATTTCTTATAAACCAGATTCTGTCGTTCTCTACATATAGAAAGAAGACAAATTTGAATTTGCATTCAGCCGGGCTCAAGAATTCCCACGCCCGAAAGTTCAGCGAAGCAGTCGACGCCCGAGAAAGATTAGCGAAGCCGCCGCCGACCATCATGGAGTAATTCTGCAAGAAGCCCTACATGTTCACGTGAGTACCCCGTGGGGGTTTTCTTTAAAATTTGCATAACCGTTAAATTGTGTAGCAATAATTCGCATATTGTGTGACGTCATCAATAAATTGCGTGTTATTTTTACAATTGTTTAGCATTGCTACCAACTGACGTAGTGTCTCGCGTATGGCGCGGCGGGGCTATAATAATTTGTTTGTTTATTTGTTTGTTTGTTGATTTGTTTGTTTGCTTGTTTAGTTGTTGTTTGTTTTGTTGATTGTTTGGGTGTTGTTTTGTATTGATGTGTTGTGTTTGTGTCATGAGGAGCGAGCGGACCATCGGCAGCCGGAAATCCGCTCTTATTATGGTTTCCTTGATGTGACTGGCCCCACGAAACCATCGGCAGCTGGAAACCCCGAAAGGCGAGCCCCATCAGGTGGGTGTTTGTGTTGTGAATTGTTTGTGCGATTTGTTTGTTTGCTTGTTTGTTTGTTGATTTGTTTGTTTGATGATTTGTTTGTTGTTTGTTTTACTTTGTTTGGGTGTTGTGTTGTGTTGTTTTAAGTGTCGTGTTTGTGTCATGAGGAGCCGACCCTCGGCAGCCGGAAATTCGCTCTTCTCATGGTTTCCTTGATGTGACTGGCCCCACGAAGCCATCGGCAGCCGGAAACCCCGAAAGGCGAGCCCTATCAGGTGGGTGTTTGTGTTGTGAATTGTATGTGCATTTTGTTTGTTGGTTTGTTTGTTTGTTTGTTTGTTTATTTGTTTGTTGTTTGTTTTGTTGTTTGCTTGGGTGTTGTGTTGTGTTATATTGATGTGTTGTGTCTGTGTCATAAGGAGCGGACCATCAGCAGCTGGAAATCTGCTCTTCTTATGGTTTCCTTGATGTGACTCGCCCCAGGAAGCCATCGGCAGCCGGAAACCCCGAAAGGCGAACCTCATCAGGTGGGTGTTTGTGTCGTGAGTTCTTTGTGTGATTTGTTTGTTGATTTGTTCGTTCGTTTGTTTGATTGTTGTTTGTTTTGTTTGGTACGGGTGTTGTGTTGTGTTGTTTTAAGTGTTGTGTTTGTGTCATGAGGAGCGGACCATCGACAGCCAGAAATCCGCTCTTCTCATGGTATCCTTGATGTGACTCGCCCTACAAAGCCATCGGCAGCCGGAAACCCCGAAAGGCAAGCCCCATCAGGCGGTGTTTGTGTTATGTATTGTTTGTGTGGTTCGCTTGTTTGTTTGTTTATTTGTTTATTTGTTGATTTATTTGTTTATTTGTTTTTGTTGTTTGTTTGGGTGTTGTGTTGTGTTGTATTGATGTGTTGTGTTTGTGTCACGAAGAGCGGACCATTGGCAGCCGAAAATCTGCTCTTCTCATGGTTTCCTCGATGTGATTCGCCCCACGAAGCCAACGGCAACCGGAAACCCCGAAAGGCGAGCCCCATCAGATGGGTGCTTGTGTTGTGACTTCTATGTGTAATTTGTTTGTTTGTTTGTTTATTGATTTGTTTGATTGTTGTTTGTTTTGTTTTTGTTTGGGTGTTGTATTGTGTTTGTGTCATGAGGAGCGGACCATCGGCAGCCGGAAATCCGCTCTTCTCATGATATACTTGATGTGACTCGCCCCACGAAGCCATCGGCAGCTGGAAACCCCGAAAGGCGAGCCCCATCAGGTGGTGTTTGTGTTGTGAATTGTTTGTGTGATTTGTTTGTTGATTTGTTTGTTTGTTTTTTAAGTTGTTTGTTGTTTGTTTGTGTGTTGTGGTATTTATTTATTTATTTATTTATTTATTTATAGAAAAAATACATCCGACAGACAAGCCAATTACAGGATGTATACCAAAAAAAAAAAAAACAAAATAAGGTACATTTCATATGCAGCAACACAAATTATAATAAGTCCCTATATCTATAGCATACCAGCTTTTAATTGTGGCAACGAGTCACTAAATAAATCAAAATTGTCCCGAATATCAAAATAATTTAGAACCATAACATTGACAGGAGAAAATTTCAATATATTTGTTCTAGGAGTTTTTACATAAAATAAAGACGCTAAGCGAGTTTTAACGTTGGGTACATGAAAGTAAAGTTGACCTAATAAATTGGGACAGTTAATCATATTATTAAGTAACTTATACAACATACTGACTGAGTAGAATTTTCTACGTGTATTGATGTGTTGTGTTTGTGTCATGGGGAGCGGACCATCGGCAGCCGGAAATCCGCTCTTATTATGGTTTCCTTGATGAGATTTGCCCCACGAAGCCAACGGCAGCGGGAAACCCCGAAAGGCGAGCTCCATCAGGTGGGTGTTTGTGTTGTGAATTCTTTGTGTGATTTGTTTGTTTGTTTGTTTGTTGATTTGTTCGTTTGTTTGTTTGATTGTTGTTTGTTTTGTTTTGTTTTTGTACGGGAGTTGTGTTGTGTTGTTTTAAGTGATGTATTTGTGTCAGGAGGAGTGGACCATCGGCAACCAGAAATCTGTTCTTCTCATGGAATCCTTGATGTGACTCGCCCCACGAAGCTATCGGCAGCCGGAAACCCCGAAAGGCGTGCCCCATCAGGTGGTGTTTGTGTTGTGAATTGTTTGTTTGTTTGTTTATTTGTTTGTTTGATGATTTGTTTGGTTGTTTGTTTAGTTATTTGTTGTTTGTTTGGGTGTTGTGTTGTATTGATGTGTTGTGTTTGTGTCATGAGGAGCGGGCCATCGGCAGCGGAAATCCGCTCTTCTCATGGTTCTCTTCATGTGACTCACCCACGAAGCCATCGGCAGCCGTAAACACCGAAAGGCGAGCCCCATCAGGTGAGTATTTGTGTTGTCAATTGTTTGTGTGATTTGTTTGTTTGTTTGTTTGTTGGTTTTGTTTTTGTTTGGGTGTTGTGCTGTGTTGTTTTAAGTGTTATGTTTGTGTCACGAGGAGCGGGCCATGGGCAGTCGGAAATCCGCTCTTCTCATGGTTTCCTTGATGTGGCTCGCTCCACGAAGCCATCAGCAGCCGGAAACACAGAGAAGCGAGTCCCATCAGGTGAGTGTTTGCGAGGTGAATTGTTTGTTGATTTGTTTGTTTGTTGTTTGTTTTGTTTCTGTTTGGGTGTTGTGTTGTGTTTGTGTCATGAGGAGCGGACCATCGGCAGCCGGAAATCCGCTCTTCTCAAGGTTTCTTTGATGTGACTCGCCCCACGAAGCCTGAAACCCCGAAAGGCGAGCCCCATCAGGTGGTGTTTGTGTTGTGAATTGTTTGTTTGTTTGTTGATTTTGTTGTTTGTTGCTGGTTTGTTTTGTTTGTTGCGTGTTTCGGTGTGTGTCATCGTGTCGTGCTTTCGAGGGGTCACCGGTAGCCGGAAACCCCTGAAGCTCGACACATTGATGTGTGTGAAAAATGTGCGTGTGTTTTTGTGTGTTGTTTTCGTTTGTTGTGTTTGTTATGGTGTTTTGTTTTCAGTCCACCGTCTTTGTGAGTCCTACCATCGGCAGCCTGGTAATCGGATTCCACCCGGGAGGCTTGTATGTGTGTTTCTTTGTGTTTGGTTTAGTAGTCCTCGACCATCGGCAACCGAAAGTCGGCTTCTGCTCAGGTGGCGTGTTGTGTTGTTTCTGTTTTATCTATTTCTAATCTAAAACTATCTATTTCTTGTTGAATTTTTTAACTCTTGTTTCTGTGTTTTCTTTCTTTATATTGTAGTTGATGTGTTTATTTGTAGTTGATTGTGTATATTAATTGGACTTTCTCATGTATGTACTTTTGGATTGGTTTATGATGTTTTTCCTTTCTGTTCTTCTGGCCTATAGTAAAACTTCGGTTTCTAGAAGAATTATTTTTCTTGATGTTTGTCTTTTCTTCGGTTGTCATCATTCTTTCGAGCAAGTTATTTGTTATTGCCTTTTTTGTAAACTTGCTATATATTGCTTCTTAACTATTTGCGTGATGATGTTGCTTACTTTATTGAAGATGTTAAATTTAGTTTCGTCTCTGATGATGTTTGTAATTCTCTGAGCTCCATTGCCTCGTACTCGAAGATCGGGCACTCAAAAATCACATGTTCTGGAGTTCCTATATGTTCGCATTCACAGATTTCATTGTCTTTGATGTTTCTAGCATATTTGTATGTGTCGCAAGGCCCATGTCTCGTAAGGAAGTGGACCATACCTTCTGTTGGTTGTATATGTTTTGTTTTAATCGTTCTTCGACGTCTGGAAGAAAGCTGTTCTTTTTCTGTATTTTGCGTTGTTCCACCTCTCTTGCCAGCTGCTTATCGTAGTTTTGTAGATGTCTTTGGTCAATCTATTTTCTCCTCCTACTAAGTTGCTTACGTTGTCATGTGCGTTTTTCTTCAGCCGGTAGTTGGCTGCTTTTATTTTTATTTGCAGATCCATTGGTATTATTCCTAATACGAGTGTGAGGGCATCGAACGATGATGTCCGCTACGCTCTAGTAGATAGTCGTATCATTGCCGTTCGTTGAGCTTGGTTGACGTTTGCTTTAGCTTTTTCTGCGTTAAGTCGATGTGCCTACGCATTATTGTCGCAACAGCAAATTTTTAACAATTTAAAAACAAAAAACAGCCAAACGATTAAAAACACAAAAAGGGGCACGTTGGGCGCCAAAATTACTGTTACGCGTACGCGCTTATGTTACAACCGTTGGAATATATCCAATACTTTTCTTTGGCAGCGCAGTGCTGGTGCTACTTGTTAGTGATTGTTTAGTGAAAGTAAAAAAGAACTTTAACTTGCATCAGGAACTGTACAAATACTTTGGAAGTAGGAGATTTTATATTTGAAAAGGCTTTTTTGAGAGGTTGCGGTGCCGAGGAAATTAGCTAGTTTTTAACAGCCTTTTTTGAACTGGTTTTTGCGAACTATTGATGTAATTAATCAGGAACCGCAGAACGAATGGGGTATAAATACAACTACCGTTAAACCTTGCGGTGCTAAAGAATGAGGTGGTAACTTCCCGCATGTGAAATCTCAATTTCAACTTGATAATCGTAATAAATTCTAAAAACCACCAATAGTAAATTTCAGTTATTTTCATGTAAACGAAACATTATTGTTAGGCACAATTTAACCCTTTCTACGCAGTTTGAAGTACACGTGCACATGCCACCCCTATTAATTGGCACTGTTGCGTCTGTAATAATAGAAGGTTATGAAACAGTTGACAGCATGTTTTGAATAACCCGAAATTTCACGAACAACACGTAAATTGAATCACCTTTATATAACTATTTCAATCTCGATGCAGTTACATAACCTCAATAGGTTCTAGGACACGGCAATCGCATAAACTGCTACATTAACGTAAATGTAACGCAACGTGTTGTTTCGACTCACGTTTGGCATACATTCTCCTACAGTTTCGCAACGTGGTGTTGGATACACGCCTTAAAACTGACAACTAAATTAATTCCATCGAATAAAATAATTAATATGCATCTCAACACTCTTATATGAGTTCAAATCCAAGTAACTTAATTACATGCATGTTGCACGCGAGCTAAATCCTAAAGCCAGATAAAATGCGAAAAAGCATTTTTGTCGTATACGAGTGAAAAACGTCTCGCAGAATGTTTTGTTTGGCGGAGTAATTAATTCTGAAACAGGTTTTATGTAAATGAAGCTCTCAGGGAGAGATAAACTGAGAAAAAGTGATACTGGAAGTATGTTTATTATTCATTGTGGAATTTTTATGAATAAACTGCTACTCTCGGAAAGCACTGCTTTAAAACGGAATTGTCGTCTTTATGTTAGATCTATTATCAGGATTATGAACAAACAGCGAACGTGGGTGCTGAGACAGTGACACTTTAAGGAAAAGTAAATCCTTTATATTTACCATATTTAAAATACACAAAATTTAACTACTTTATGGGCCCCGAACAATTACTCTCATAAAGTCCCGACTGTTGCAATTTTTCAAAGATATGGTAAAGGTAGGTAGATGACACTTTTCTTTCGGCATTTCCAAATCAAATGTTGAGGAATTCCTTAAAAATTAAAGTAAGAATTCAATCGTACAAAATTCCCCTACGAACTAGAAAATAACAGACAATTACTGTTCTTAGACGCACATGAAATTAAGAATCGTAAAAAAGAATTTAATGTTTATATAGAAAAGAAACTAGTGTAAATTGCTAGTTTATATTTTCCTCCAACCACAGTTTATAACTTTTATTTCCTTAACTGGTAGGTTCATTCATTATTATTAAACAACTGCAGGTTCAAATAAGGACACATTTTCCAAATAAATCATGGATACAATGGGTTCACTACCGTTATTAAAAATAATATTTGCAGAAATATAAATAAGATTTGTAAATTAACAACTTTGCAATCAATCACCATCAACGATGTTCTCGAATATGATAAAGTATTTTTTCATAGAATTATTAAAAGGGTTTAGAAAGATACTTAAACTAATTTTAAAATTGATAATGTTTAAACAAATGAATTTAAAAGTTGTTTTGCTAATACAAATAAGAATAAAAATTTGTTCGGCAACGCAAACAATAAAATGAATAAATTGCGAAAGTCAGAAATTTCTGAGATTAGTTGGTTGGAACCAAGGTGATTTCAAAAATGTATTAGTCAGAGGAAGTTATTACGGATAAAATTAACGTTATCTCTAAACAGACGGGTGCTTTGGCTAACTTAGTGGTGCGAGAGTGGGTTTCTGTTGAAGAAATAATAAAAGAAAATAGAAAAATTTGAAATAAAAATTAATAAGGTACCTGAAATATAAGAAAAATTACGTTACGCGAAACACATTTTGAAATGTTCTTCTCTGTCATAATTAAGGGCTGCCAAACCGTCCAGTCACACAATCCCTTTTGATATCATTCTTACCCGAAGGACGGTTACTCCGCATACGTTTCTTTTGCTCCGATTTCCTAAATTTGATCACCTTTTTTCAAATATCTTAAAACAGTTATTGAAATTTGCTCATAATAAAACGATCTTTGTAATCTCACCCTGATGTGGGTGGGCGACTAACTACAAAATCTCTTTCTTAAGACAAGTTGTTAAAGTAAATGCAGTCTTCCGACGTAGTTAGGGGTTTCTTCCTGAGTAGGGCAATGAGAGGTGGTTGTGTATCTTCAAAAACTGTACTTCATACGACGCCCTATAAAAACTAAAATTTGAGCAACACTAAAGAGGGCTTTACCAATTCCTGGGCACATAAAAAATAAGATGCACTCCAAGGGAGAACTTTGAAACCCTCAGAGAAAAATATTGCATTCCGCTGTGTAAACACTGCAAGAAATTGTACATAACACCTGTAATAAAACGATATAGTTAGAGCAACGAAAGGACATAAAAGGCGTATTCCTACCGCTTTGTTATTGCAAAAGAAACATAAAAATTAGTGAAATATTCTTTTTGCCATTGAAAAAGGAATGCCATGTAAATTACTTCCTGTAATAAAATGTATCTGTTGCTAAACCACACTATTGGAGCTATTTGAGGATTACTGTCAGACAACACCACAAAAGAGCTTGT
Organism: Platerodrilus igneus; assembly: GCA_036346225.1. Taxonomy (NCBI): domain Eukaryota; kingdom Metazoa; phylum Arthropoda; class Insecta; order Coleoptera; family Lycidae; genus Platerodrilus; species Platerodrilus igneus. The sequence goes on from JARFIW010000828.1 coordinate 1,169,009, forward strand.
CGTTTTAGATCTTCACATAAAAACCAAGCAGTATTATTGACTGAACTAGATAGGAAAAACTGTAAAAGTAATTTCCAATAGGCCACCATTTATATCTTAACTATTTAGCAGCATCGATTATGTTTACCTTCATTTGGATGCATTTGTCCAAAATAAAACAGTAAATCTAGTTTAAATTATCCATTTGATACACTGTAATCTTTTTTACTATGATTTATAATTTTATTTACAAAATATACAACAAATACCCAGTCAAAACAAGAGGTTTTCAAAAAGTGGCAGCAAATTTAATTTTAGTCGAGTATATGCATAAAGAGAATACTTTTTTAAATAACGTAACTTACTAGGTCTTTTAGTATGCAGAGCTGTATAATTCAAGCTCACGAGATTATCGACACAACTACTAGTAGTTTAAGTTTTACGTTATAAATATTTGCTTAATTTTCAGGTATTAATTCATGAGGGACATTCTTTCTTTGCACATTTGCGAACTCATTTGAAAGAAGAACAGTTCCAGGGATTTAGCGGAACGAGTCCGGTACAGTAGATTGGTTGACAAAGTGTGACTAGCAACTCGACGGCACCGAAACTGGGAAGCCAAATTGAAAAAACTCCGGGCTGAAGACAACTCTCTGTAAAGGAACAAGGGTTCTTCCATGCCTTCTAACTATGGCGAAAGGGGCTTACCTTATTCGATTTCTGAAAAGGCACAAGCCTTTGCAAACTGCATGGAACTGGTTAACCGCGACATCAAAAGGAGGTTAAGATACGATGACCCGCACTAAATCGACTTTATCACATAAAAGACGTCAATGACTATACGTTGACCAGGTCCCGAGCTTTACACCTCATCCTACAGAGACTGCAAATGGCGAATGGACGCTCTCGAGGAATGGCTAACACTCTCGCGAGTCGAAGTCAATCCAAAAACGAGCACGGCAGTTTTCCTCTCGAAGCGACGTCACCAATCTGGAGACGATGTCAGAACGTTTGACGAATCGATATCTTGGTGTCCAAACGTCAACCATCTAAGAGTGATTCTTGATTCGAAGCTCACTTGGAAAGCACACGTTGAGTATGCTTACAACATGGTCAAGTTAAGAAGCTGATGCTCTACAATGCGATACCCGGACCGACATTTGCATACGCATCAGCGGTATAGGGCAATGTATGCGCAAGCTCCAAGTGATCCAGAACAAAGCACTCAGGGGAGACTTCGGAGCTCTCTGGTTCGTTCGAAATGCTCAGCTTCACGCTGTGGCAAACCTGCTACCCGTCGGGGCTTGGCTGCGCTCAAACGCAGAGAGGTTTTTCGGATCTGTAGAAGATCGCCAAAACCAGTACATACAAACCCTGGAAGTCTATGAAAATGTGTTGTAGCAGCGATGTAGACACACCACAGCGATGCTCCAGCACAAATCTTTGCTTTGATTTCAGCAACATTAGTCGTCCGAAAGCAATAAACTGCGCGAAAAGTATTGTTCTTCTTACTTGCAACGGCGGTGAAGGAACTAGTCCAAGCACGCTAGTTACGGGATCCTATAAACTTCTGTGACAAGGTGTCTTGAGTCCGATACCAAAGTGGATTTTTAGTGGGTGTGTTCGTGTTTCGACAAGGAAAAGTCCTAGACAGCGGATATAAAATCTTTTACCACTATAAAAAGAAGTCATGCGCCAAGACATAATTACTCAAATTACTGTTCTTCTTGTAGATTATGAACATGATTGTTGGTTGCAACAAGACTACGCCACATGTCAGACATTAAGTTCTTTGGCAAACCTATCACCTATGCAGGATTATTGTTCTAACATTCAAAAGATTTGAAGTCCTCAGGCTTCTTTCTAGTGGGATACCTTAAAAATGTCTATGAAAACATACCATATGTACTGGAGGAACTAATATAACAAGGGTAATTATCAACATCAGAGTCAGGTGCTCCACATAGAGGTGCTCCTAATATAGTAAAATGGTTTGTGCATCTATTACTGAACGAGGTGGCCATTTTGAGCAATGTTGTAAGAACGGTATATGGTTGTAATAAATAATAAATATTTAAAAGACTAACTTTTAAATATTAAAAGAAATAAATTATTACACAAAAGACGAGTGAGCCAGCAAGAAAAGAATGAAATCAGTAACGGAATGCTCGTCCGAGTTACGTGTAATAAAGGAAGGAAAGAAAGAAAATAAATCCCACCATAACACAGTCGGAGATTGGGGGGGGGGGGGCAAAGAAATAAAACAAAAAAACACACAATCTAATTCGCCCTGAAAAGAAATCAGCACCAATAAATACTTAAATATCACGACTGGAGGATAATTTTTAAGTCCATGTACAATTTCGAAACCAATTATCGATCAATATAAAGACAATATCACACAAAATCTACACTAAATCCTTCTTCTAATAATAACTGCAACAATGGTTTGCTCATCTTAATATTTATGTAGTACAAGCAAACCCACGTATAGTGAATAAAGCAATCGCTACCTGTTGGCTGTAATGATACTCCCTCACCTAGGCAGTTAATGGTTTTTCGTAACTGCAATGAACTTATCTCATCATAACATAAAACGACAGCGAGACGAAATGTGTTGTAATAAGGTGAGATTTCTGTGTTAAGGCTGAGTAAGCATTGGTTCAAAGAACCTAGTTATGTGGGTTAAAATTCAAGCCTGAAAATATTAAAATTTTTATTAAAGAAACATCACCCTTATAAGGATTCTCTCTTTCGATTTTCAACTATTTGCCGCTGCATAACAAATTTAAATTTATCTCAGTGGTTTGCATGAGATAACAGCATTCCTTATCAGGAGGGTTCGAGCACAAATTCTTTATTTGTACAACCTGTTCGCAGAGTTTATAATGGTTTGTATTGAGATAACGTAATACGTATTAGTAAACGATAACATTATGTTATAAGTAACCTGTATAACCCTTAACGTTTTTGAAGATAGTGTGGCATACGTAACGAGGCTACTAGCGAATGCACATCAGAGCATGTGTAAATTATTGCTGTTTGAATAGGCGGTATCAAGATAACACAAATAAACTTATCTCGGATTCCTCAATAACGATCACGACAAATATAATTTATATCAGGGCTACATATTGTTGAGCCTCACAACATGAAGATAATAATCTTTAGGCAACGATACATACCCTTTGTTTATCAGGACAACTTTCGCGTGCACAACACTTGACAGTTTTGTCAATGCTAGACTCATAATTCCTTGCTTCTTCCCGTCGGTAACGCAGCTAGTTTTATCAGGTAACAAGCGCTCTTCTCACTTACGCTAGAGGGCGCTATCAGTACTAAATGTAGTACGGTTTTAAATTAAAAAAATTATGCGACAGAGGTTGTAGACGTACCGTAACACCTTTCAATTACCTACCAGTCACATGAAAAAAAGCAAGATTTTACCATAAAGATTTGTAACTGCCCAGTTGGGTTTATAATATTTATTACAAAAGAACTCACGCAAATCAACAATCAAAATGTAGTGAACCGATTCAACGAACGTATTCAAAAATTGTTTTCTGAAGAAAATTACGAAAAGCCCATTATAAAATAGAAATAACTTCAAGAAAAGAATTAAACCAAATCGTTTAACTACAATAAAATTGAATACTAATGTATCATAGATGGCTCGTATAACTGAGCAATTTTCCAAATGTAAAAACAATTATTTATTAAACATGGTATACCGTGTAAAAATGAAGTAAGCACTCAAACTACGGAATGGAACAGCAAAATCTTTAAAATATATGTCCTTTTGAATATTTCTGTACTTACCCAAAGCTACAATGCCTAAAGTGGAATTAGGCCCTCGTTTCTTTTAAGGACTACTCATATTTTTAAATATAGTAAAGCAAATAGCAGAGTAATCCCAAATACATGGAAAACATATTTTCAAGACGTTGTCCTACTTTGTTAAACAAACCTGTTTCAGATAGTAGTCGCATACGCGAATTTTTTATCAAAGCACACTCGCGCAAAGTAAACTTCAATACTGGAATACAAAACATTAAATTGCTGCAAGCGGAAGCTGTATAAGTATACATCACAAGCATGCTTTTATCTCCATACTTTGCTACATATTGCTTATTTTTCTCAAGAAAGCTTTTAATATTTTTTAAGTAGTCATGAGTTTCCAAGACTTTCTGAAGGTTTAGTAACTTTCAAAGAAATCTATGCTTTTATAGTATGAATAAGTATTTCAATTCAAGTTAACAAAAATGTCAGTCCAGTTTGGTGAAACTCATCAAACCAGCTAGCGTAACTTTGCTACATGCATCGACGTAGCCTGACAAAAAATATAATCAACGAAAGAAAATGGCCGGGCTCAGTCGCTGAGTAGGCGGGGTATTTCAATTACCAAAAAGGAAGGAACGCCTGAAATAAAAAAACATGCTCGCACTCATTCTATAAATTCACACGTAACATAAAAAATTATAATTAAACAATGTAAACAAGAGTAGCGTATAAGCGTAATATATATTAAACAGGAAGAACAAAAAAAATTCTTCTCAAAATGGCGAGCTTTAGGTACCGACCCTAAGTTAATTACCTAAAAGCAAGAAAAGAAAAGAACAAAATTTCCCCCCTAAAAACCACAGCTTTAAAAATTTATGGTAAATACAGCAGAAACTATGTACAATTATTACAGGACATAATCAGTACGCATTCTACTCGAGACCATACATAACTCTTCACAGAAACACAGTCATTTACGTGGAACAAGGTCAATTTTCTATAGCACCATGTGCATATGTAGTATTACCAACTACCTAACCCCCTATAATAAAATGGTGGCCGCGAAGTACACTTTTCTTAAAACCAAAATTACTTACCACACAATATTGTGTGCGCGAAATTTCATAAAAAAAACAGAAACAAAAAATACAACGATAACAACGAGTACTTTTGTCGTGTTCAGAAAAGAAAATGCACATATATTCATTTTGAAATAACTCGAGTTTAAAGTAATGCCAGTGTTATCAACACAGATGATTAGAAACTTGAAAAGGCGGTTTTATCGGATAGTTCAATATCTCATTTCAACGAGTTTTAAATTGGAAATCTCATAAGAATCAATTACACGCGGTCGTAATGTATAACAAGTTAACGGACACTTAAAACAAGGTATTGACTATTTAATTTATAGAATAAGCTTTTCAAATTCGCATCAAATTTGTTTAAATGTAAATCTTAAGGAAGTGTACTTATTATAAACAGGATGTTGTCGACGTATGAAACAATAACAATGGAATCGATGTAAATGAAATAACCAAATACCGCCGAACATGAACGTAACAAATCCCCCCAACAAAATTAAAACGTCGGGGTGGGAAAGCAAAAGTACGGGAGTGCAGAGTACCAATAAAAAAAAAAAAAATAATTCACTTAAAAACTAAAAGAAAATTTGTTACGAAAACAAAAGAAACAAAAAAGAAAGACACCAAAAAAACCTCTTATACGGCTCGAAGAAACAATATATACTAATAGAAAGAGAAGGGGAAAAAGAAATCGTTGTAAAAAACCCAAAAGAAAGCGCTCTAAAATAAAAAAAAAATTCTCAACCGGCTCGACAAACCAAGGTACGGAATAAATTAAGAAGCTTAGAGGACATAGGAAAAGGAAAGGTAGAAGGTAGCAATCATCGAGGACTACGATGGAATGGCGTTAATACTGGCAAAGTCGTCAAAGAACGGATGTTTCTTCAGAAGAAACATTAAAGCCTTCAACCTCAAGAGAAGAAATTGATTTCTCGCGAAAAAACCATAGTAAGAAAAGGAACGAGCAAGAAAAACCAACAGTACAAGCCAAAATAGGACCCAAGGGTCAAGCCTCAAGTATGCAAAGGAACAACAAGTGAGAACGAGAGGAAGAGAGCAAAAGCGCTGATAAAGAAAACGATGTACTACATACTATGGTAACCAGAAATCGCAACAACCGAAGAACCAAAGAAAAGAAATACTAACTAGTCCTAAAGTCGACTAAGTCGTGGTTTCCGAAGAAAATAAAAACGGACTAGAAAGCACCTACCACAGGAGCGGATGGACGAAACACAATCGGTATAGGAACCGACAGCAAAGAAGACCAGCCAAAGGAAAAAGGAGAGGAATGTGTAACGAAAGGAACGAGGAAAAAAAAGAAAAACCAAAAAGAATAGCACCAAGCAACAAGTACAAGAACCAAAAAAACCCTAAGAATTGCACAAAGAAAATAAAACAGAATCCCAGTGTAGTTTTGTACCAGTATGTGTGTACGTGTGCGTGCGTGTGTGTATGTGTGTGTGTGTGGGTGTTTGTGTGTGTAGGTGTGTAAGAAGTGTGTGTGTGTGTGTATGTGTTGTGCGTGTATAAAGTGTGCGTGTGTGTATGTGTTGTGCGTGTATAAAGTGTGCGTGTGTGTATGTGTTGGACCGCTGTAGTCGCCTCTTACGACAGGCAGGTAGTACCATGGAGCTTTTCTATTCCCGGACTCACACGGGGTAAAGAAAAAGAAAGAAAACCCAGCAAAACAGGGAAGTAAATAACGAAATCGTAAAGTCCAGAAATCAAGTACTAAGGGGAGCAAAATCGACATAAGAATTTGGGGCGCAAAAACCAGGTATTGGGCTTAAGGCGTTTGCGCCACCAGCAAGAAAATGAAACGAGATCAAGGACATTAGGGTTTCATCGACCAACATTTTCAGGTTCTGAATCAGTATAGACAAATTTCTGTCTCTTATGGCCAGTTTTCCGCAGAAGAGTGACAGCAGGGGGTGTAGTAGTTGTAGCACGAGGTATAGGAGGTGGCAAGGGTAGTTTAGAAAACTCAAAACGCGTCCTAGAAGGACGTTGTTTGTTGTCAGAATATTAACGGTAGAAAAAGGAAAAGTATTGGCTGTACGAGAATCAAGCAATCTTACGAAGAGAAACACAAGCAGAGCACACTTCAGTTACGTGAGATAGAGGGACAGAATTAAATAAAATTTCAACGACGTTAGATAAAGGACTAGAAGTATCACAGTTAGGAAAGAAGACAGCATTGGCTGTAGGAATATCAACCTTAGGAAAAGGAGCAGAATCCGATAACTCATCAACTATATTACATGAAGGAAGAGAATCAGGTAGAAGATCATCCACGCTACAAGAACCAACAACAACAAGTAAAACTTCGTCAGTGTTAGATAAAGAAGTAGAATGAAGTTTATCAGCATGAAAAAAAGGAGCAGCACCAGACAGAATTTCACCAACTCTACAAGAACAAACAGCATCAGGAAGAACTTCATCCACAATAGGTAAGGAAGCAGAATCAGGTTGAGCTTCGTCAACATTAGATAACAAGACATCAGCTAGGATTTCATCAACCTTAGCTAAAAGAACAGAAGCAAGTAGCATTTTGTCAGCATGAGACAAATAAGTAAGAGTAGGTAACGCTTCATCAATGTCCGGTAAAGGTGTAGAATCAAGTAAGACTGCATCACTGTTAGACAATGGAGTCGGAACAGACAAAAGTTCAGCCACAATAGGAACTGATTCCTTGACGATAGTAGATAACGAAACAGGCTCAGGTAAAACTTGAACGATAACACTAACAGGCATCTTGGATACGGGTTCCCTAACTTCAACAGGACCTTCTCTACCCGTATTAGGAGTTATCGTCACTTCAGCTACAACTGTTATTGCAGACGCGACAGAAATTTCTTGAGTAGAACCATTTAAGAAAGCAGGAACATGTAGAATTTTGACAGCAACAGCAATAGACATTAAAGATACTGGTTCATGAACTTTGACTGGACCTTCGCGGACTAAATTAGAAGTTATCGTCACTTCAGCTACATGTGTGCTTGCAGATACGACAGGAATTTCTTGACTAGAATCATTTAAGAAAGCAGGAACTGGTAAAATTTTGACAAAAACGGCAACAGGCATTAACGATACAGGTTCATAGACTTTAACAGGACCCTCTCTGACTGAATTAGAAACTATTGTCACTTCAGCGACGTTTGTGCTTGCCGACACGACAGGAATTTCGTGGGTAGAATCATTTAAGAAAGCGGGAACAAACTCTTGAGAAGCTAGCTGCAAGTCACTAATTCGAAGTATGGGTTGCACTGGTGTTGGAGGTACAGTTTGGGGTGGAGTGAAAACGTCGGGTGTAGTTGGTCATCGTTTGAATCGCGAAGGACAAAAGGAATTTGGTTCTTGCTAGTAGAGGTTTGGTAAATAGGGGCGTGATAGTCGTAAAAATGAATATTACAGTTCAAAGGTTCATATGGCTGAAAGGGGTATGAGGTGATGGTAGTAGGGCGAGCAGAAGCAGGCGTAGAAAAGACTGTAGAACTAGAGACGGAAAAATTTTGTTCGAAGCTGTATTTGCCGAAGAAGGGTATGTTTTGATAGTAGTAGCAGGATGACCTGGATGAGGTACAGAAAAGAATGTAGAGTGAGAAGCGGAAGAAATTAGGCACTTAGAGGTGAGGACAGTATTTGAAGTATGATTCGAAGACCTATTAGTAGTAGGATGGCATGGGACAGTTGTGGCGACTAACTCCCTTATGCCTGCAACCATAGCAATGCAGTACTTTAGGACGAGTACAACGTGTCGAAACATGACCAGGTTTGTCGCAATTAAAGCAGACGAAGTGACGAGTAGAAGTAGAACTAGGAAGAAGAAGAGTAAAACATACGGAAAAAGTATCTGATTTACCCGTGGGCGTAGGAGGAATCCTAACAACTCGGTCATGTGAAGCTAAAGTATTTTCCTACTTATAAGCAAAATCCGGGGGGTTTAAAATGTTGAATCAGTAAATTAGACAACGACTTCCAGTCAGAAAACCACGATACCAAAGTAACGCTTTAGCCTCGAACAAGTTCACTGCAGACTCAAATAACTGCAATTCTGACACGTGTTGAGTTTTTCGACGCGTCCCAAAAAATCTTGTACGGTAAGAGTGTTTGGGTCACCAGAAAATTTCAAATTCAACTCTCACACAGGACGGCCTTGGCAGGAAGCCAAAAAAGTAGCGACTGACTTAGGCACTATAGCAGGGGCTGATTCCGGTTCAGCAGTAATAGTATGTTGGTCGTGACTAGGTGATACGAAATTATCGGCCAGAATCTTTGCCGGTTCTAACTTCAGACATTCGTTCTTTAATTCTTGCAAGGAGTGGTTAGCAGGCAAATTGCCTCGGTAGCATGGAGCGAGGTTACGAAAAAAACGGACAATTGTTCTCAAACAGGCCCGTCATACGCGCGAAATAGTTAGTAATGCTTTCGGATAACTTCTGCCGTCTCTTACAGATCATATTAAACACCACCAACCTATGATTAGTCATTTCGAATCAGAATAAAAAAAAGAAATTGGGAGAAAATAACTAAATAAAGGCTAGCCGTAACTCGATAAAAGCTCATGAAAAAAAAATATTGCGAATACATGACAATTTAAAACATATCCGACGGATAAACTTCGGGAACACCAATAGGAACTAAACAACAAAATAGAATAAAATGAAAAAACCCTTACCACAAAAAATATTTAAAATACCAGATACGTATTTCGACCACTATGTGGTCATCATCAGTAGGAAATCTGTAATTAAATAATAATTAGCTGTTGTTCTGGAACACTTCAGAGAATATTCTCCTCACCACTTAGGTTGAAGTGAACCTTCCCAACATACAATTTACTATATTGTTGCTTTAAACACTATCGAGGATATTCTCCTCACCCGCAGGCTGGAGGAGAATATTTTCTGAAGTGTTCCAGAACAACAGCTAATTATTATTTAATTACAGATTTCCTACTGATGATGACCACATAGTAATCGAAATACGTATCTGGCATTTTAAATATTTTTGTGGTAATTGTTTTTTCATTTTATTCAAATTGTGCCACAGTGTTCCTATAGATTATTAACAAAATAGAAATTAGAGTAGGGCGCCAGTGTTTTCAATGGACTAGGATTATTGGCGAAAACACAAGTCCAATAGTCTAAAATGAGTCAACCAAAAATAATTAGCGATCAAGAAAGAAAACAAAATCAAAATTTAAGAAGATTGAACCCACACAAGAAATATAGAAAAGAAATAAATACAAGTTCGAGCGTAAGGGAAGAAAACATAAGTAGTATCAGACCGCAAAAAACGGATAACGTAGTAACTTGGCAGTACAAAAAAATCAGGCCAGAAGCAAAACAAAAATTGGGCCAGAAATTAAGCGAAACCAAATCGGAGCATACCTTAACCAAGACAAAATCGGGGCCAAAGTTACACGAAACAAAATCGGAGCCAAAAATTAACTAAAACAATCTCGGAGCAAAAGTTAATAAAATAAAAATCGGAGCCCCACGCCAGGGCGTCAAAATTTATGCTACGTGCATCGACGTAGCCTAACAAAAAATATAATCAACGATAGACAATGGCCGGGCCCAGTCGGTGAGTAAGCGGGGTATTTCAATTACCAAAAAGGAAGGAAGGCCTGAAATAAAAAAAACATGCTCGCACTCATTCAATAAATCCACACGTAACATAAAAAAATTATAATTAATTAAACAAAAAAAACATGTTATATGAGCACAATAGTCCCCACACAAATGTAAACAAGGGTAGCGCATAGGCGTAATATACATTTAACAGGAAGAACAAAAAAATTCTTCTCAAAATGGCGAGCTGTAGTTTTTAGGTTCCGACCCTAAGTTAATTATTCAAAGCAAGAAAAGAAAAGAACATAATTTCCCCCCTAAAAACCACAGCTCTAAATATTTATCGTAAATACAGCAGTAACTATCTACAATTATTACAGGACATAATCAGTACGTATTCTACTCGGGACCCTACATAACTCTTCACAGAAACAGTGTCATTTACGTGGAATAAGGTCAATCATCTATAGCACCATGTGCATATGTAGTATCAACAACTACCTAACCCCCTATAATAAAATGGTGGCTAAACACTTGCCCTCGAGTTTACCACATAGAGCTGGCTCCTTAAGTAACACCAGGCCGAGAAATGCGGGTAATGCAAGAAATTAGGTAGTAACAACCAAAAAAAAATCGGACCAGGAATCTCGAGTTGAAAGTAATACCAGTGTTATCAACACAGGTGATTAGAAACTTGAAAAGACGGTTTTATCGGATAGTTCAATACCTCATTTTAACGAGTTTTAAATTGGAAATCACATAAGAATCAATTATACGCGGTCGTAATGTATAACAAGTTAACGGATACCTAAAACAAGGTATTGACTATTTAATTTATAGAATAAGCTTTTCAAATTCGCATCAAATTGGTTTGAATGAAAATCGTAAGGAAGTGTACTTATTATAAACAGGATGTTGTCGACGTATGAAAGAGTAAGAACGGAATCGATGTAAATGAAATAACCAAATACCGCCGAACATGAACGTAACAAATCTAATTACAACAAAAGAGTGCAATACATTTTGGATAAATTAGGCTCTTTCATCTAAATCACTCAACACAGATGGCGCCACTAATAAAAAATCCACAATTTTTAGAAAGTACCAACCTTCAGACGATACGTGTCAGGATTTCATGACAATCCGAGCATTAGTTTACAAGTTACAGTGATTTCAGTGACTCTACCTCTATCGTTTTCAAAACGAAGAGAAAAGGACTTTCGTGTGTTGATTAAATACTGTTTCTTTGATGGGAAGAAAATACTGTTTAAGCAAAGCATTGGCTTGGTATGTGCTATGGGGACTCCGCACCATTGAAAGCCACTGCCGAACGTAAGTTTTCGGTGTTTAAACATTGCCGAACGAACACCAATATGCTGATCTGGTCGTCCGAATTCGGTAATTTCAAAATTTTTAGGTAAAAAAATCGCTTCCTGGCCAATGTAGTACCTTTGGGCGGAGCATTGGAAAATCAAACGTAAAACAGAGAAAGCTTAAATCAAATGTAACTAACAAAAGCTGTTACGTTCATTTTCGGCGGTATTTGGTTATTTCATTTACATCGATTCCGTTTCTACTCTTCCATACGTCGACAACATCCTGTTTACAATAAGTACGCTTTCTACAAATTTTCATTTTAAACTTATTTATTTCGAAACGTTAAGTTTATATTAAAATTAAATAGTCAATACCTTGTGTTAGGTATCCGTTAACTTGTTATACATTACGACCGCGTATAATTGAATCTTCTGTGATTTTCATCTAATGAGTCGTTGAAATGAGGTATTGAACTATCTAATAAGACCGCGTTTTCAAGTTTTCTAATCAGGTTTTGATAACAACAATAGTACTTGGGGCTCTGGTTATTTAGTTAAACAAATTAATATTCACTTTCTCTTCCTTATACTCGACGAAAACATTCGTTGTAGTTTTGTTGTTTCTATTTTCTTTGTCGAAATTTTGCGCACGCAATACAGCATGGTGTGTAATGATGGTTTTACCAACCTATAGTTTTCGGCGATAATAAATTAATTCACCTATAACTATTCTAGCTTCTTCCGGTGGATAGGACTACCTGCTACCTTGGATCCAATTGATGAGGCGATTGCCGCCCCTTTTTACATGGCACAAATTGCGCGGTCCTATGCCCTGCCGCCCCGCTGCGGCCATAAGGAGGGTGTGTTCCTCTAGCTAACGTAACTGAAGTGTGCTCTGCTTGTGATTCTTTTCCTAAGGTTCATTCTCTTACAGTCGATACCTTTTCTTTTTCTACCGTTGACTTTCTTAATCTTATCAACAAGCAACTTACTTCCATAACGCGTTCTAAGTTTCATAAATTAGGACAACCACTACTATCTCTACCCTCGCTACCTCCTAAAACGCGTGCTACAACTGGAAGATGTATGTCGGCAAAGTCCTAATGTCCTTGATCTCGTTTCATTTTCTTGCTGGCGGCGCAAAAGTCTTAAGCCTAATACATAGTCTTCGCGCCCCAGATTCTTATGCCGATTTTGCTCCCCTTAGGTTTTGATTTTTGGACTTTAAGTTTTCTTTTTGTATTACTTCCCTGTTTTGCTGGTTTTTTTTCACTTTCTTGCACCCGTGTTGATCCGGGAATAGAATTGCCCCATGGTACGACCGTAAGAGGCGACTATAGCGGTCCAACACACACACACACACACACACTTTATACACGTCCAATCCATACCTACACAGTTTATAAATACACACATACACCCACACGTTTCATAAACACACAGTTCTACTTGGTTCTCTTTTTCTTCGTTTTCTCCTTGTACTCCTTGCACCCGTGTGGGTTCAGGTATATAATAGCCCCATGGTACGACCTGCCTGTCGTAAGAGGCAACTACAGCGGTCCAACACATACATACATACATACACACGCACACACACACACACACACACTTCGTACACACATACACTCATCTACTCATACATCAACAACACACACACACATACTCCCACACACGCGCGCACACGCACACACATACTCATACATAACTACACTGGGATTTGGTTTGATTTTTTGGTACTGTTTTGATGCTGCTATAATGTGGGTTTTGTTTGCATTAGTTTACTTTTCCGTTACTTTGGATCCACTTTCCTTTCCCTATCTTTTTGCTGGTCTTCTTTGCTGTCCGTTTCTATACCGATTGTGTTTCGTCAATCCGCTCCCGTGGTAGGTGCTTTCTAGTCCGTTCTTCCTTCCTTCGGGAATCACGACTTTGTCGACTTTAGGACTAGTTACCATTTCTTTTCTTTTGTTCTTCGGTTGTTGCGATTCCTGGTTACCACAGTTTGTAGTACATCGTTTTTTCTACCAGTGCTCTTCCTCTCTTCCTCTCGTTCTCCCTTGCTGTTCTTTTGCATACTTGAGGCTTGACTCTTGGGTCTTGTTTTGGCTTGTACTGTTGGTTTTCTTCCTCGTTCTTTTCTTACTTTGGTTTTTTCACGAGAAACCTATTTCTTTTCTTGAGATTGAAGACTTTCCTGTTTCTTTTGAGAAACATCCGTCCTTTAACGACTCTGCAGTGTCGATGCCGTTTCATCTTAGTCCTCGTTGATGGCTTATTATCCGTTTTCCTTCAATTTTTATTTTTTTTTGTTTCATCCGGTACTTTGGTTCTTCGAGCCAGATGAGAGTTTTTTTTTTTTGGGTGTCTTTCTTTCTTTTTTTTTTTGTTTTCGTAACGAGTTTTCTTTTAGTTTTTAAGCGATTTTTTTGTTTGTTTGCGTTTTGTTTGTTTGGTACTGCCCACTCCTGTACTTTTGCCTTCCTACCCCGACCTTTTAATTCTGCTGGGTGGAGCATTGAAAAATCAAATGTAAAACAGAAAAAGCTTAAATCAAATGCAACTAACTAAAAGCTGTTACGTTTATTTTCGGCGGTATTTGGTTATTTTATTTACATCGATTCCGTTTTTACTCTTTCATACGCCGACAACATCCTGTTTACAATAAGTACGCTTTCTACAAATTTTCATTTTAAACTTATTTAATTTGAAACGTTAAGTTTAAGCTAAAATTAAATAGTCAATACCTTGTTTTAGGTATCCGTTAACTTGTTATACATTACGACCGCATATAATTGATTCTTCTGTGATTTTCATCTAAAGACTAGTTGAAATGAGGAATTGAACTATCCGATAAGACCGTGTTTTCAAGTTTCTTAATCACGTTTCGATAACAACAATAGTACTTGGAGCTCTGGTTATTTAGTTAAACAAATTAATATTCACTTTCTCTTCTTTATACTCGACGAAAATATTCGTTATAGTTTTGTTGTTTCTGTTTTTTTTGTCCGAATTTTGCGCACGCAATACAGCATGCTAAGTAATGATGGTTTTACCAATCTATAGTTTTCGGCGATAATAAATTAATTCACCTATAACTATTCTAGCTTCTTCCGGTGGATAGGACTACCTGCTACCTTGGATCCAATTGATGAGGCGATTGGCGCCCCTTTTATATGGCACAAATTGCGTGGTCCTAGGCCCTGCTGCACCGCTGCTGCCCTAAGGAGGGTGTGATAGGTCCAACATATTCGACATGTGGGTGAGTGTTTATCCACTATTTCTTTGTATGGGCTCTATGAACTGGTCGAACCAGTATATTTCAGTTTTGTTGGATGTTACACCTTGATTTTTTAGTTCTTCTAATAGATGCATATTATGATTATTAATTATTTTTGTTTTCATTTGTTTTTGGTACTACTGTTCTTGAGTAACATGTTTTTTTTTAATTAGAGTTTTTTTTATGTTTTGTTGTTGAGTGATGAAGGTCCTGTTGAAGTTCACGAACCTGGTTCTTTAATGTCTGTTGCCGTTGCTATCAAACTTCTTCATGTTCCTGCTTTCTTAAATGGTTCTACTCAAGAAATTTCTGTCGTGTCTGCAATAACAGCTTTAGCTGAACTGACGATAATTCTTAATACGGATAGAGAAGGTCCTGTTGAAGTTAGTGAACCCGTAGCTATAGTGCCTGTTGCTGTTGTCGTCAAAGTTTTACCTTATCCTGTTTTGTTATCTACTATTGTTAAGGAATCAGTTCCTACTGTGGCTGAAGTTTTGTCTGTTCCTACTCCGTTGTCTAACAATGATGAAGTCTTACTTGATTCTACTCCTTTATCGGACGTTGAAGAAACGTTACCTACTCTTACTCATTTTTCTCATGCTGACAAGATGCTATTTGCTTCTGTTCTTTTAGCTAAGGTTGATGAAATTCTGTCTGGTGCTGCTGCTTTCTTTCATTTTGATAAACTTCATTCTACTCCTTTATCTAACATTGGCGAAGTTCTACTTGATACTGTTTGTTCTTGTAACGTTGATGAACTCGTACCTGCTTCTGCTCCTTTTCCTAAGGTGGATACTCCTACAGTCAATGCTGTTTTCGTTCCTAACTGTGATACTGCTAGTCATTTACCGAACATTGATAAAATTTTATCTACTTCTGCCCCTCTAGCTAACGTAACTGAAGTGTGCTCTGCTTGTGTTTCTTTTCGTAAGGTTCATTCTCTTACAGTCAATACCTTTTCTTTTTCTACCGTTGACTTTTTTAATCTTATCAACAAGCAACTTACTTCCATAACGCGTTCTGAGTTTCATAAATTAGGACAACCACTACTATCTCTACCCTCGCCACCTCCTAAAACGCGTGCTACAACTGGAAGATGTACGTCGGCGAAGTCCTAATGTCCTTGATCTCGTTTCATTTTCTTGCTGGTGGCGCAAAAGTCTTAAGCCCAATACCTAGTTTTCGCGCCCCAGATTCTTATGCCGATTTTGCTCCGCTTAGGTTTTGATTTTTGGACTTTAAGTTTTCTTTTTGTTTTACTTCCCTGTTTTGCTGGGTTTTCTTTCACTTTCTTGCACCCGTGTTGATCCGGGAATAGAATTGCCCCATGGTACGACCGTAAGAGGCGACTATAGCGGTCCAACACACACACACACACACACACACACACACACACACACACTTTATACACGTCCAATCCATACCTACACAGTTTATACATACACACATACACCCACACATTTCATAAACACACAGTTCTACTTGGTTCTCTTTTCCTTCGTTTTCTCCTTGTGCTCCTTGCACCCGTGTGGGTCCGGGTATATAATAGCCCCATGGTACGACCTGCCTGTCGTAAGAGGCAACCACAGCGGTCTAACACATACATACATACACACACACACACGCGCGCGCGCACACACACACTTCGTACATACATACACTCATCTACTCATACATCAACAACACACACACATACACCCACACACGCGCGCACACGCACACACATACTCATACATAACTACACTAGGATTTGGTTTGATTTTTTTTGTACTGTTTTGATGCTGCTATAATATGGGTTTTGTTTGCATTAGTTTACTTTTCCGTTACTTTGGATCCACTTTCCTTTCCCTATCTTTTTGCTGGTCTTCTTTGCTGTCCGTTTCTATACCGATTGTGTTTCGTCAATCCGCTCCTGTGGTAGGTGCTTTCTAGTATGTTCTTCCTTCCTTCGGGAACCACGACTTTGCCGACTTTAGGACTAGTTACCATTTCTTTTCTTTTGTTCTTCGGTTGTTGCGATACCTGGTTACCACAGTTTGTAGTACATCGTTTTTTCTAACAGTGCTCTTCCTCTCTTCCTCTCGTTCTCCCTTGCTGTTCTTTTGCATACTTGAGGCTTGACTCTTGGGTCTTGTTTTGGCTTGTACTGTTGGTTTTCTTCCTCGTTCCTTTTCTTACTTTGGTTTTTTCACGAGAAACCTATTTCTTCTCTTGAGGTTGAAGACTTTCCTGTTTCTTTTGAGAAACATCCGTCCTTTAACGACTCTGCAGTGTCGATGCCGTTTCATCTTAGTTCTCGTCGATGGCTTATTATCCGCCTTTCCTTCAATTTTTATTTTTTTTGTTTCATCCGGTACTTTGGTTCTTCGAGCCGGATGAGAGTTCTTTTTTTTGGGTGTCTTTTTTGTTTGTTTTTTTTGTTTTCGTAACGAATTTTGTTTTAGTTTTTAAGCGATTTTTTTGTTTGTTTGCGTTTTTTTTGTTTGGTACTGCCGACTCCCGTACTTTTGCCTTCCTACCCCGACCTTTTAATTTTGCTGGGTGGAGCATTGAAAAATCAAATGTAGAACAAAGAAAGCTTAAGTCAAATGTAACTAAGTAAAAGCTGTTACGTTCATTTTCGGCGGTATTTGGTTATTTCATTTACATCGATTCCGTTTTTACTCTTTCATACGCCGACAACATCCTGTTTACTATAAGTAAGTTTTCTACAAATTTTCATTTTATACTTATTTATTTTGAAACGTTAAGTTTATACTAAAATTAAATAGTCAATACCTTGTTTTAGGTATCCGTTAACTTGTTATACATTACGACCGCGTATAATTGATTCTTCTGTGATTTTTATCTAAAGACTCGTTGAAATGAGGTATTGAACTATCCGATAAGACCGTGTTTTCAAGTTTCCTAATCACGTTTCGATAACAACAATAGTACTTTGAGCTCTGGTTATTTAGTTAAACAAATTAATATTCACCTTCTCTTCCTTATACTCGACGAAAACATTCGTTATAGTTTTGTTGTTTCTGTTTACTTCGTCGGATTTTCACGCACGCAATACAGCGTGGCGAGAAATGATGGTTTTACCGACCTATACTTTTCGGCGATAATAAATTAATTCACCTATAACCATTTTGGCTTCTTCCGGTAGATAAGACAACCTGCTACCTTGGATCTAATTTATGATGCGATTGGCGCCCCTTTTTATATGGCACAAATTGCGTGGTCCTAGACCCTGCTGCACCACTGCTGCCCTAAGGAGGGTGTGATAGGTTCAACATATTCGACATGTGGGTGAGTGTTTATCCACTATTTCTTTGTATGGGCTCTATGAACTGGTCGAACCAGTATATTTCAGTTTTGTTGGATGATTACACCTTGTAGTTTTAAAATGATTATCATCTGTACGTGGGATGACACCGATTATTGATACCTATTGTAGTTGTTGTAACGATTTTATGTTTAATTTTAGATTTAAGATGACGATTTAGAGCTGTTGTTTTTACGGTTGTAATTTCTTTTTCCCTTTTTTTGTCAATAAATATGGGGGTAGGTACCTAAAAACGGCAGCTCGCCATGTTAAGAATTGATTTTTTTTTGTTCTTCTAATAGATGCATATTATGATTATTAATTATTTTTGTTTTCATTTGTTTTTTGTACTACTGTTCTTGAGTCACATGTTTTTTTTTAATTAGAGTTTTTTATGTTTTGTTGTTGAGTGATGAGTGAGTGCGTGTATTTGTATTTCAGACCTTCCGTTATTTTTGTATGTATAATACCCCGCCCACTCACCGATTGAGCCTGGTCCTTCTTTCTTTGTTTTTTTCTTTTGGTTTATTTTTAGACTACGTCGCTGTACGTAGCAAAGCGTTCACATTTTTTAAAACAGTAATAATGCACCAAAATACGAAGATGGTTAGAAAGTTGAAAAGCTTCAGCGATGAAACATTCTTTTCAGACAACTTTTATATAATAATTCCAATGTTATGCATGGAAGAGATACTGTTTTCTGTTTGACATACGAAACATTACGTGAAATTTATAATTCAGCACCTTCAGTACTCTAAGTAATGAAAATACCTAGACCTTAAAGTTGCAATATTTTATAAAGCACAAAGCACTTCGTATAATGTGTATATTAGGACTTCTGTGTACTGAATGCATAACAGAAACGAATGTGGTAACAAAATATAATCATGGATAATTTAAGAAGATCGTAACATTGCCTTCAGAATACGTAAACAACCTGAAAATTATACTTCATCAGAGTAACTGTGCAGGTGCGATAAGGTACAAGTTTTGGCGCTTTACTCTGTCAACCAATTTGTAACATGCTTTAATTTACAAATGGGTAACGTTAGTAGACATAAAATGTTGCACGACATCTTAACTAGTCAGGCGCAAAACATCAGTTAAAGCATTGAACTCCACATATTGTAACATTCCTTTGAAATATTTACAATCATAGTTCACTTTAATGGTTTTGGTAGTGGTAAATTCCGCCAATAGGGTTAGAGTCACTTCTTTTAAGAAAGATGAATTTTAGTTTACATGCATTCCTGATCTAAAGAAATATTGTTTTAGTTTATCATTCTAATCTATATTGTTCATACTCAAAGGTTGTAAATTCATTATGGTGATTTTAAAATTAGGAATCCCCAGCAAAATTGACAGGTCTGGGTAGGAAAACAAAAGTAATGGGAGTGGGCAGGACCAAAAAAAAACAAAGAGAAAGAAAAAGTCAAACAAAAAAATTCGCTTAAAAGAAAAACAAAGGAAAACACTCCAAAAACAGCAAAAAAAGACTTCTTATCCGGCTCAAAGGACCAATAATAGAAGAGAGAGAAAAGGAAGGAAGGAAGGGAAGCAAGCAACGAGGACTAAGATGAAACGACATTCACACTGAAAAAGGCGTCAGAGGACGGATATTTCTTGTAAAGAAACAGTAAAGTCTTTAACCTCAAAAGAAGAAAAGAAACGAGGAACAAAACCAACAGTGTACGCCAAAATAGGACCCAAAGGTCAAGCCTCAAGTAAACAAAGGAACAACAAGGGAGAACAAGAGGAAGAGAGAAAGAGTGCTAGTAAAAAGGAAACGATGTACTACCAACTGTAGTAGCCAAAACCGAAGAACCGAAGGAAATGAAGGCTAACTAGTCCTAAAGTCGACTAAGTCGTGGTTTCCGAAGAACGAAAGGCGGACTAGAAAGCACCTACCACAGGAGCGGATGGACCAAACCCAATTGGACTAGGGACCGACTGCAAAAAGACCAGCAAAAGGATAGGGAAAGGGAAGTGGAACGAAAGGAAAGAAAACCAAAAAAAGAAAAAAACAAAAAGAATAACACCAAGCACCAAGTACAAAACAAAGAAACACTAAAATCGTACAAAAGAAAATAAAATAGAATCCCAGTGTGGTTATGTATGAGTAGGTGTGGGCGTGTGCGTGCGTGTGTGTGTATGTGTGTGTGTGGGTGTGTGTGTGTATGCGTTATGCGTGTATAAAGTGCGCGTGTGTGTATGTGTTGTACCGCTGTAGTCACCTCTTACGACAGGCAGGTCGTACCATGGGACTATTCTATTCCCGGGCCCACACGGGTGAAACAAAAAGAAAGAAAGGAGAACCAAGTAAAACAGGAAAGTAAATAAAGAATCGTAAAGTCCAGAAATTAAGTCCTAAGAAGAGCAAAGTCGGCATAAGAAACGGGCGCGAGAACTAGATATTGGGCTTAAGGCGTTTGCGCTGCCAGAAGGAGAACAAAACGAGATCAAGGACATTATGATTTCGTCGAACTACATTTTCAGGTTCTGAATCATTATAGATAAATTTCTGCCTCTTATGGGCAGCTTTCTGCCAAACAGGAACAGCAGGGGATGTAGTAGTTGTAGCACGTGACATAGGGGGTAGCGAGGGTGGTTTAGGAAACTCGAAAGGAGTTAAGGAAAAAAGTTGTTTGTTATTGGAGTTGGAGGTAAGAAAGTCAACGGTAGAAAAGAAAACTTCATGGGTTGTCAGAATATCCACGGTAAAAAGCGAAAAAGTATTGACTGTACGAGAATCAACCTTACGAGGAGAAACACAAGCAGAGCACACTTCAGTTACGTTAGATAAAGGGACAGAAACAGATAAAATTTGATCGATGTTAGATAAGGGACTAGAAGTATCACAGTTAGGAAAGAAAACAGCACTGGGTCTAGGAGTATCCACCTTAGCAAAAGGAGCAGAATACGATAACACTTCAACCATATTACATAAAGGAACAGAATCGGGTAGAAGTTCATCAACGTTACAAGAACAAACAGTATGAAGTAGAATTTCGCCAATGTTAGATAAAGGAGTCGAATGAAGTTTATCAACATGAAAGAAAGATGCAGCACCAGACAGAATTTCATCAACTTTACAAGAACAAACAGCATGAGGAAGAACTTCATCCACAATAGATAAGGAAGCAGAATCAGGCTGACCCTCGTTAACATTAGACAATGAGAAAAATGAGTAAGAGTAGGTAGCGTTTCATCAACGTCCGATAAAGAAGTAGAATCAATTAAGACTTCATCACAGTTAGACAATGGAGTAGGAGCAGACAAAACTTCAGCCACAATAGGAACTGATTCCTTAACAATAGTAGATAACGGAACTTTGACGATGACAGCAACAGACATTAACGATACAGGTCCATGGACTTTAACAGGACCTTCGCTGACTAAATTAGGAGTTATCGTCACTTTAGCGATATGTGTGCTTGCAGACCCGACAGGAAAATCTTGTGCAGAATCGTTTAAAAAAGCGGGAACAAACTCTTGAGAAGTTATCTGCAAGTCACTAATTCGGAGTATGGGTTGCAATGGTGGTGGAGGCACAGTTTGGGACGAGAGTGAATAAGTAAGGCGAGCAGAAGGAGGAGTAGACTAGGAGGTAGAACTAGTAACGGAAGAAAGTTTGTTTGAGGCTATATTTGCCGAAGAAGAGTAGGTTTTGATAGTAGGAGCAAGAGGACCTGGATGACAGACAGTAGAGAACGTAGAGTGAGAAGCAGAAGAAGTTTGGCTCCTAGAGCTGAGAACAGAAGTTGAAGTATTATTTGAAGACCTATTAGTAGTTGGATGACAGTTTGGACAGTTGCGGCGAGAAACTTCCTTATATCCGCAACCATAACAATGAAGTACTTGAGGACGAGTACAACGTGTCGAAACATGACCAGGTTTGTCGCAATTAAAGCAGAAAACCTGACGAGTAGAAACAGAACTAGGGAGAAGAATAGTAGAACGTACGGAAGAAGTATCGGATCTACTCGTAGGCGTCGGAGAAATCTTAACAACTCGGTCATGTGAAGCAAAAGTACTTTCCTCAGTAGTAGCAAACTTATAAGCAAAATCCGGGGCTTCAAAATGTTGGATCATTAAATTAGACAACGACTTCCAGTCAGAAAACCTATGCCGGTTACCACGATACCAAAGTATCGCTTTCGACTCAAATAACTGCAATTTTGACACATGTTGAGTTTGTCGGAGTTCTTCGACCTGTCTCAAAAAATCATGTACAGTAAGAGTGTTCGGGACACCAGAAAATTTCAAATTCCACTCCCACACTGGGAGGCCCTGGTAGGAAACCCAAAAAGGAGTCGCAACTGACTTAGGCACTATAGTAGGGGCTGATTTCGGTTCAGCAGTAACAGTATGTGGGTCGTGACTGGGTTATACGGAATTATCAGCCAGAATCTTTGCCGGTTCTAATTTCAGACATTCGTCCTTTAACTCTTGTAAGGATTGGACGGTAGGCAAATGGATTCTATAAAATGGATCAATGTTACGAAGCAAAATGAACAATTGAACATCTTCACTAAAAGAACCATAGTTCCCAAACAAACCCTCTTACACGCGAAATAGTTAGTAAAGCTATCCGATGACTTCTGCCGTCTCTTTCAGATCATATTAAACACCACCGACCTATGATCGGTCATTTTTAGTAAGAATAAAAAGAAATTGGGAGAAAGTAACTAAGTAACGGCTAACCGTAACTCGACAAAAGTTCAAAAAAAATTATTGCGAATACATGACAATTTAAAACATATCCGACGAATAAACTTCAGAAATACCAATAGGAGCGAAACAACAAAATAGAAATTAGAATAGGGCTGTAGAATAAAAGAAAAATCAGGGAAAGAAAAACTAACTCTAGACGTGACGGGGAGGACAATATATACAGAGAGGGAAGGAAAGAAAAAGAAAAATCTTGGGCGCCAGCGTTTTCAATGGACTAGGATTATTGGCGAAAACACAAGTCCAATAATCCGAAATTAACCAGTAACAGTATGTGGGTCGTGACTGGGTGATACGGAATTATTAGCCAAAATCTTTGCCGGTTCTAATTTCAAACATTCAAATTAGGAAAGAAAACAAAACTAAAATTTAAGAAGATCGAACCGCATGTGGGGGACAGCAAAGAGCCGAAAGAAAAAAAGGAAATAGCAGTTCGAACGTAAAGGAAGGAAAAACAAGTGGCACCAAGCCGAGAAATGCGGGTAATGTCGGAAATTAGGCAGTATCGACAAACAAAAATTGAGCCAGAAATTAAGCGAAACCAAATCGAAGTAACCATTAACTAAAACAAAATCGGGGCCAAAGTTACACGAAACAAAATCGGAGCACAAAAAAATTAACTAAAGCAAACTCGCAGTCCTACGCCAGGGCGTAAGAAATTATGCTACGTAACTAGACGTAGCCGGGAGAAAAGTAGATACCAGGCTAACTACCAGTTGCGGAGAGTGGGGGGATTCGTCTACATACCAAAAAAACAAAAAATAAAGTACATCGTCTACGATTATCTATTAACAAATAAAAATAATTAAAGGAGTCTGTACAAACAAGCAAAAGGAAAATAAATTAAGCGTTACTATTTTACAGTAACAATTATATTATACGGACAATTTAGAAATCTAGATACGAAGTGCGCATCCCGTATTTACACAAAATAAAATTAATCAGTAGCAAATAAAAACCGTGAGAGCTTTTGTCAAGTGTTTTTAAATTTTTATCTAATAATTTTTGTAAAGTAACTTATTAATAAAGCGAATAAACATGTGCGTTGTTTTCACACGCATCTTTAAAAATAGTACATCGCACCTGTAGAGCGATAATATCGAATCGCAGCAGCAACAGACAATAATTCTACAATGGGACGTTTCTTGTCACGTAACTACACCAACCGTTGATACGGAATATGCCATTGACGCACACAAAAGCAAACAAGTTGCATACCTGTAGGTGTCCTGATACTTAGCTCGTAAGCCATTGGGGATGAGTCAACACAGGCACGCCATGGTCTTCATCATACATTTACTCTGCTACTATAATTGCAGCAGCGGTCTACGAACAAAAGTAGTTGGTCTACAGACAAAAGCAGTTGTTCTACATAAAGGAAGAAGTTTTACATAAAGAAAGAAGTTGTTTTACATAACGAAAGAAGTTGTTTTACATAACGGAAAAACCCATTTGGCCTCCAGCTGAAAAGCGAATACACGCAGGACAACTCATAGTTGTTGAACAGAAAGACGTGCATCGCTTTTGAAATACAGTGACGAATAAAATGTAGAAAATCCTTTGACGCACACACTGCAGAATCAAACTCAACAATGTTTCAAACAACACGAATTCGAACTGCCAATTCTAGCTTATAAAAGCTCGGTAAAACTGGAAAACCCGGCTTATATCGTATAGTGCGCGACCTTATTTCAACAAGTCGTTACCTTGGAACAATAGAGAAGACCATTATACGGCGGTCGTAAGGTATACCAAGATAGCGGGTGCCTAAAAACAGGATATAACTATTTACTTGTAGCATAAACTTGTTTCGAAATAAATGAGTTCAAAATGAAAATTTGTAGAAAGCGTATTTATTATTGTAAACAGGATGTTATTGAAGAATTTAGGAGATTACGGGATATCTAACATAAGACCTAAACTATTTAATTTATAGAATAAATTTTCGTTTTAAGGCAAAAAGGGGTTTGAGTTGAGGAGTTTATTCGGGAGCGTGTTTATTATGAATTATGTTGAAGGATTTAACAGATTTATGGTAAAACGGGCTTATCAAGTAACAAGTAAACTATATAGGGGGTTGTTGAAGAATTTAAGGATTGGAACTAAGTTTATTCGAACAAGTAATGAATGAACATGAGAGAAAAGTAGGGTAATTACTTTATGCGGAAAATAAACGTACCACATGGTTAATTTGTATTCAAAATTATTGCAGGTGTTTTATTCATTTGTTTTGATTAATAATATATAATGTTGGTGCGTATTACATTATCGTCATAGGATGAGAAATGTTTACGTTCAAAATCATGCCGATTCAGAAAATGGTAAAGCTCCTTTTTTGGTTCTACTATGTTAGATAGAAAAAAAAACAAAAGTAATTTCAATTTGTAGTTTTAATTCATTTTCCATATCCTGTCGAAGATAATTTCGGTCGCGTTATGAGAAAAGAGATGTTTGGTGGCAACTTCATGAAGAGTATTAAAAGAAATAACTTTCAAACTTGGATAAGTACAGTTAACTTTTGAAGAATTAGCATGTTTAGTCAATTAAATTTAAGTTGATGAATTTTACTTTTAGGAAGAATTGATTCCTAAAGTAGTAACAACCTCATGTTGGAAAGGCATGTTAAATTAATAACAATCAAGTTTTAATGAAGTCTCTGAATTTCCAGTAAGATCTGGTTAAAACGACTAATTGATTTTAGTTGTTTTCGAAGTATCCACAGTCAAATTACTCCTCAGGCATTTATAATACAAATTTTCAAAGTATAATCTATAATCAGCTTTAATTAATAAACATTTTTAACTATATAAACTTATGAACGGTCCCAAAGTACGTTCTTGTTATTAATTTTAAGAAATTGGTAAGTAACTTTAATCGCCGAAAACGTTTTATATTAAGATAGGTATTTTGGTATATGTATTTGGTATTTGTTTAAGAATGTTTGTACGTTCTAATGCTTAAATTTTAATTGTGTAATACAGCAAAAAGTTTTATACAATTGTGTTTTCACAAGCAATGTAAAGATAATAGTTCCCAGCCCTGATATTCCTATAACCTAGAGGGGCGATTATTATACAGGTTTTAGCATTTGATTTTGGAAACCCTTTTCTTTCAGCTCTTTTCTGATCACTTTCCTGGTTTTGGGTTTTAATATCCTCTTATTATTCCTTTGGGGTTTTTTCCTAGGAACCCCCGTATTTCGAGATTAGGTGGCGTCCAAAATAATTCCTAATTGAGACAGGTATTTTCCACACGATAGTATTACGGGATCCTCTTCGAATACTTCATCACCGTTTCCACTGAGATAGTTAGCAACCATTTTTGTTGGTGCATTCAAGGTTTTCGGTACTTTATCGAAGTACAGAATTGTTAGGGAAGTACTTTACCGGGTTTCTCTGTGGACTACCGACTAGATTTCTGGGGGCAAAACCGTATGTAACAATATGAATAGCTCTAATCAATTTCAAAAACGAAAGCGTAATTTGCCCTCTGAAATCGGAATAATGCTACGAAAATAAGGACATTGCAGGATCGCTTTAAGAATTGGTTATTTTTGCGTTACACTTTCTTCTGTTCCTTCTAGTAATAATCTTCTAAGACCGGGAGATTTGCATTGACTTTCAAATTCTCACTGAATTTGAAGCAAGCTGAACTCGGGACGTACGTGCATGCATGTATGCGTGCTCGCGTACGCGTATGAGTGTACACTATTGTGTTATTATTATCTGTTACGTGCTGAATTGACGTTATTCATCTTGATTAATTTTACTCTACCGAGAGCAAACTAACGCGACAATTAATTAGTGCACCGGCTAGCTTCCAGTGATGTGGGATTTGTGCTATCAACACAAATCCAAAATTCTTAGGGGTATACAATTTATGACTCTTCTACTCGATGTCTTCACACTTACCTATATGATCGTCGATTTCCTTGTCTATATAAAACCATTTAGTGACAACCCATCTAATAGAATTCTGATTAAAACTTCCCTGAAAAATGGGTATTTCAAGAGACGATTTGGCGGTTATTACTGCAATAGAGGTTGATGGTGCCTTGTTTAGACGTTTCTTGTCTCCTACTAGCTTAAAATAAACAACTACTAAAAGAAACTCCAAGTTTTTCACCTAATCTGTATTATTAAACATGATTATTGCAGTAAATAACAACAGAGAAAACTAAGATTTATCCCTATTTGGCCAAATAATCGTGTAGCTAGAAAAATAAGAATTTAAATTTTTCAATTAATAGACATTCGACTAATTTAATTTTTACATGAGTTAAGCGGATGCAATTGTGAGCTTTTTATATGAAAGTTTCTGTATTTACAATACGATTTTAATAAGCGTGCACCAACGTAAAAGACTTTTCTTAATAATAAGTTTTACACATTGCTGTTACCTGGTTACTACTAACCACAATTATTAAATACAAAACGACACGTAATATTTTGAAGGGAATTAAAAATTGAATAAGCTTTCCATCTTTACTTGTCTTTACAAAGACCCTGACCATTTGGTGCAGGGAAAAGTTGCGGATAAATTAATTACTTCAAATTGATGTTGAATAAAACCTTTCAACATCTTGTTCCGCTCGGCGATGATTGTGTGTCAATCGAATTCGAAGCTCTGCTCTGATCTCTGTTCTCGAATAACTCAAAATAATGCTCCTCTTATTATGGGTTTTATAAGTTTTTACAATTATGTAAAAGCAAATTTTTTTGTTAAATGGCAGTCGCATTTTATTACATAAAACTTTCCTTAAGGTCTTTAGCTATATTTTGTCATTTAAGTTTTTTATTTTGCAATTGCTTTGAAAGTTTATTAAGTGTTGTAAGTTAAAACAAAACCATGTGACATCAGCGGTTGGTGGTCCCATAGCCCGACTATGTAAGAAATTGGTGATCTTGTAGTCTTGTTATATAAAATAAAATTCCCTTTCTTTATAATTGACAGATTGCTCCTATAGGATTTCAACACACGTTTTGTTAAAATGCCTTTGCTGTTGTTTTGAATTTTTGTTGAGTGTCGATAGTTAAAGAAGGGCTATCTTCAAATTGCTTCACAAAGATTCTAGATAATAATTAAATGTAGGAGATTTATTATAATTAATTTACGAATATTACACATAGTTGTGTATTAAATGTTAGATGTAGGGTATTTACGCATATTAATGTGGTCCGAGTTCCTCGACAATGTTTATTGGAAATAGCTTTTATTGCTATGGAGTTCGTTGGAAAGACGTGAAATTTATTTTCTCACAGCTTAATATAGATATACGTCGTTGTCTCGACTAATCAGAACGCGCAACGTATGTGGGGATTGCGTTAACCAAATGTTAGAACCGCAGCCATGATGACATTGTAAACATGAATATCTGATGGTTAACTACCCGTATGTGTAGGAAAAGTGCGTTATAGAATGTAGTGGAGTTCATCCTCTCATACTTTATATTATCTGTATTGCGGTTTACGTTTTAAACAAACAACACACAACTCCCTGCCAGAAATTGTATAAAACTGTATTGAGAATCCACGACCATGACCAACGGAAGTTTAGAACAATAATATGATTTGTTAACCAGCTTGCGAATTTGCAGTAGTTTAAGGTAAGCAAATCATTAGATAATTTTCAGTCATAAATATTAAATGTAAATGACCTTATGCATTTGCAAAATCCGCTGCAGTATAGTACGCCCTCTCTGTGGAAAGCGATTAACTAGAACTTGTACCATACCTTTTATGTATATAACCTCTTGCTATGTAAAAGATTGGCCGTCCCGTAATTTTGTTATTAAAAAGTTTTTTTGTTGTAATTGGCAAGTAATTTTACTACTTCAAATTCTCCTTAAGGATTTTAGCTTTAACTTTTGTCAAATAAAAGACTGTATTAATACGCACGTCTTTGTCGTTGCCCCGAATACTTATTGCGTACCGTTAGTTAAAAGAGAACCATATAGTAATTGGTGGTCCAATATCCTTGCTATGCAAAAGATTGGTGGTCATTCAACCTTGTTATTTAAAAGAAAAATGTTTGCTTTGTTAATTGGCAAAGGCCCTAGATGAAAGTACTTTTATTACTTGAAACTTTCCTTTCTTACTTTAGTTTTTGTCAAATAGGACTTTCCATTTTGTTGTTGCTCTGAATATTTGTTGGCTGTTGTAAGTTAAAATACGATCGTATGACATCGTAGCCGCGTGGTCTTGCTATGTAAGTATTGGTAGTTTAGTAGTCTTATTATATAAACAGAGTTCTTTAAAACTGGCAAAAGCTCGAGATGCAAGTAATTTTACTGCTACAAATTCTCCCTTAGGTTTTGGTTTTGTTAAAAACAGACTTTTTATTAAAAGTTTTTCATTGAATGATTGTCACATGTTGTAAAGTAAAAAGAGTGTGGCGTGGGTGCGTTACTCTAGACTAAAGTTAGGTAATAGAAAAGAATTTATTAATTTCTGTTAGTTAAAAGAACTTTTATCACGAAAGCAGAGTAAAATATTTATAGAAATATTAGTGGTTTACATTAATAACGTGTTTATTTCAATGTATTATTAAATTAGGATCTAGAGATAAACGGAAAAGCATTCAGTATATTGAATACGAACAGTAATAAAAATCGGGACATTACACTCTTTGTGTTCAATTAAGAAAGATTCAGGTATATCTCGGTAAATAACAGGCATAGAAAAGATTATTTGTACACGTTCACATGGGTCCAAACCAAACCATTGAATAATGGAATTAGACCGACACCCCGTACAATCCCATTAGCTATAGAACCCACCGTAAAAATGAATGCACTACATGTAAACCGTAGGAAAAATTTACTGAAGTTTACTAAAATTCAAGCCATGGTATATTACTCACAATATTTATATACTTATAAATGTACAGCCGTAAAGAAGGTGTTGCTAACGTAAACAAACACATCGCTTTCAAACTGGGAACAAATGACCGGTCACAAGAAAAAAACGACACCGATCTCGACTTAAATACATCTTTGGACCAATTATCCATAAGAACGAGAACATGAGGTAATAACCCTGGGAAATGTTAACTTATAAAACACCGGATATTATAAAGAGGGATCAGTTTAAATCAGATTATTAGACACCAGCACGCAACCTCTAAAACTCGATAGCGGTGCAAGTCAATGTATGAAAGGCAGGTTGACGAAACGACAGTCATAAATCGGAGCTGTCCTGGATTAAATAGGCCCTTGGGCACGACTAAACGCAGATATAAGTAGGTAACCAGTGTTTAGGGAGCTTTTGCTCAAACATAACAGGTTGGAACTTTACTTGCAAGGAGTCCCGACCATTGGTGTGAGTGTCGCTTTGAAGAAATACAACAAAGAGAAACTTGTAAGGGAATAGAATTATAACTATCAAATGCTGTTTATTGTGTCTAATAATTGCAACACGTGTGGAGTTTATTCTTAACAAGAACTATTAATGTTGTTGCGCGGTTCTGTAAATTTAAAGCGTATTGCATCAAGTTTTCAAACATAAATGCTCATTGTTCTAGAGGCAAAATAGTACGTAGAAATTAAATTAGTCGAATGGTCATGATTGATATAGTTAAATTGTTTTTTCTTTTAGCTCACGCATATGCGGTCAAAGTAGGGGCAAATCTTAGTATTATTCAGTGTGATAATTATATTTGACAATATTTGATAATATAGGTTAGGTGTACAAGACGTGATGTTTTTTATTTGTGTTTATAGCAGTAGAAGGAGGTAAGAAAGATAAATCAAAACTCCATCAACCTCGAACAGCAAGGAAACCATTAACTGTCTCTCGAAACACCCAAGTTTCGGAGAGGCTTCAATTAGGGTTGATTCTTCATATGGGTTAGTACTCAAAGACTACATTCTACAGAGAGTTCAAAGACCTTTCCAGGTAGGTTTAAGAGTATTTAGTAGAAGTATTGAAATTTGTATACCCCTCTGAGTTATTTCATTTTATAGAACCAACCCCAAAACACTGAAAGGTAGCCAGTGCAGTAATTAACTATTACGTCACTTCGTCCCCGGTAGAGTAAAAATAATTTAGGTCCTTAACGTCATTTCAGCACGTAACAAGAGGTCATGTACCATTAGTAATTCGTAGCCTATAATCTTGCAACCTAAAAAATTGGGGTGTCGTAGTTTTGTTATACAAAAAAATTCTGTATTTTTATAGTGGGCAAAAGTTCTACTTGCAAGTATTTTTACTGTTTTCTATTTTCCTTTAGACTTTCAAGTTGAGCTTTTGTCAAATAATAGACTTTTATTAAAACATCTTTGTAGTTGCTGAGTTTTTATTGCTTGACCTTAATTAAAAGAAGGCCAAATGACATTAGCGATTGGTATTTCCATAGCCATGCTATGTAAACGAATGTTATATAAAAAGGATTTTTTTTTTAATTTTTGATAATTGGCAGAAATTCTAGATTCAAATAATTATACTGGTTCAAATTATCTCTTGGATTGTAACGGGCATTTTTTAATAGCTAAACATTTTACGCTGTTTTCCCAATTAGTAAATACATTTCTGTAACGACTATTTCTATATTTGATTTTCAATTAATAAATGAATTGCAAGGAACGAATTGTAAATTGGATTGTTCGTAAATTGCTTTCCGACTTGTCGAAAATGATAAACCGCTGTAATTAATGAGTAGATATGATTGCTGCATTCATATAAATGTTGTTCCTTATGTGGATATACAAGTCTAGATAAGAGTCGATAAGCGGTTGTAATAGCAAGCAGTTGTAGTTTCGTGCTTGGTTTCTAGATATTAATTACGGGAAAAATACTGTTTCCTTGTGGCCTTACGAATTGTGTTTTGAGTTGTAGTTTGTTCCTCGTTCCTATATATTGTTTACGTTGAGAAGACTGTTGGCTGTTTGCTTTGAAACTAGTGAGAAGGAATGCGGGATAAATTTTAAAATTGTTCATTAACAAACACGACACGATTTTAGTTGTTTTTCTTGTGAAATAAGTATAGTTCTAATGCCATTTGAAGTAGTATGCTTTATAGGCGAACGTGTTTACTCGACCCGCACGTGTGTTTTAAGGTCATTGACTGACGGTTTTACTTAGTGATACGCGTCGCTTTACTAATTGTGTTTTTTTGTTGATTTATCTTTTTATATGTGATACTGTAGTTTCTGAATTTTCTAACACCGGAGGATCTAAAATAGATCATTGTTTGCGTGGCTTTTGTTATTCAAAAGCATTAGATTTTTCTTTGTTACCATAGGTAGCAAATAAAACACCTCACGTTTCTAAATTTTTATTACCAATTTTTTTTGATTTGTGTTACAACATATTTCGAAATTATTGCCTCAGGAAATAGAAGTAACAAGAAATTTATCAATGCTACATAGGTCCGTCGCGTGATAATGTCTGTTGCCAACACCAGTGAAATACGGAGGTGTGATTAGGGTAACGTGTGATAAGTTCCATCAACACCCTCCCAGTAAAGGGTGAAGTGCTTCGCTAGTGCAGGACCTCGTGAATCCCACACTTCAAATGCAAGGAAGCGTTACTGAAGGACTTTTTTTTGTAAGTTGAACTATTTCCTACTTATTATTACTGTAAATATCTATCCGTTTGTTTGGCAATATTCTTCGTCGTTCTGATACCTTTTACAATAGACTTGCCTGCTATAAAGAAAAAAAAAGAAAGAAAAAAAACAATCAATACTACTGAATTACTCATATCAATTGTGACTTACCTATTTATCTTTTGTTAACTTTTTGTCTGATTTATGTTTAATTGGTGTGTGAGGAAACGTTTCTGCTACTCCCCAATATTACCTCACTTTGTACTAAACATTTGCTTGTATTGCTTTTACCGTTGTTATATTATAAAGTTTATCCAAACAGTTTTTCTTTACATTTTACCAAGTACTGAACCATTTATGCTTGATAAACATGCTATGCTTTTTCTTTTTTTCAGGTTTGCAGGACTAATGTTTTTTTTCAGGTTTGCTATTCTAATTTCTTTTATTGCAGGAATTGTCACTAACTCCTTACCGCCGTATACATCATATGTCAGTCTGCTTTCTACAACCCCCTAATCTCCGATTGAGCCCGGTCATTTCTTTGACTTTCTTTGTGTTACGTAGCATAAATTTGGCGCCCAACGTGGCTGCCACGAAAAGACGTAACAGGGTTTTCAGGTTTTGCTTTTGTCAAAAAGCACACTGTGTACTATGACATGTTTGTCATTGATCTGAATGTTTGTTAGGATCTTAAGCTATAGAGGGAACGTCAGGAATTGGTAATTCTATCTTGTCGTATAAAAGACGTAGTTTTGTTACTTGGTAGAAGTTCTAAATGTAATTATATGTGATATTTCCTATATCCCTTTTGTTTTGCAGCTTAAGATTGTTACTTGGCGGTAATGGTATTATTTACTCGCGTGCCTTCGCTGAGGGTGTGCTACGTTACACAGAATTTGGAAATGAAATTACATGATTTACCTTTCAAATTAAAAATCTAAATTAAGTAATAACTCGCTCACCAACTAAATTCATGCATAATAGCGAGCTGGGTATTGAATACTATATTATTCATTTCAGTTTACTGCACAGGTACGGTTGCCGCCTTTCGCTCATATATTCGTAGCGAAGTTTGTTTTTCACTCTAAAACATAAACGGGAACACAAGACAATAACAGTAAGGATTTGGTATAAGGAACTATAGGTAAAACTCCACAACATTGTCTATAATGCACGACTGTACACAAGTAGTTAAAGATAAAACAGTCACGTCAAGAATGAAATATAGCGGGTAGTTTCTCTAACTTGTAAAACTGCGACCGGAAAACGTCATATATCTATTACAAATCTTGGGAAATATATTTAACATTCCTTTCCCACGGTATAAAAAACTGTTACTACGAAAACACAAAACCTATTTTTTGAAACTATATTACACAAATTTGCCTAATGTACCTAAATTAATTATACAAAATTTCTCAAAAATAATTGTTTACTTAAAATAATTTGTGGATCGCTTTTCAACGCGTGACAAGTTTTCGTACTAGCACCTTCAGTATGGTATCGATCATTTTCTATTTGCAAATGCATCACTCATTAGGAAAGTTTTAACTTTGTTCTTAAAACTTTAATGCATTTCTTGTTGGAATACAAAATGCTGTATGAAAAGCCCAAGAAATGAAATCCCTAAATCCATTTGAAAATGCCTTTAAATAAGATTGTTTGAATTATTTCTTCTATATGAAAAGTTGTTAGCGTAGACGTGCAAACTACAATTTAATGCTAAAATACTAAACATTAAAGCGCTGGAAGACTATATGAGGGTTTTCATCCACTTTTTTTAAACTTTTTAAGTACTTTAAGTAAGTGTATGAAAGAATTTGCTGAAACTTCGCGTAAATAAAATTTTACAGATGCTTCGAGTTGAATACAAATTTGTCTGGTTTGGGGATTATTATTAAAAAAGATCAAAGGAAGCTGTAATACAAAAGCTCCCCTGCATCAAAGTGGATTTACAAAATCCCAACAGATCTTCTTGCTGATGCAGGATACAAACAAAGATAAATAATTTAAGAAAATAAATAGAACGATTAACACAATACTAAAAGGACAAATGTCTGAGGGAAAGCAAAAGCTAATAAAAGAGATTCGAAAAAAAAATCAATAGAACAATTAGATGAAAAGCTCTAGCTAAAAGAGTCAGATGGAAGATGATACCAAAGGGGTTACAACAGAAAGTAACAGAACCAAACATTCAACTAAAATCAATACAATATCTACCACACTTGACAGTGCTGAAAATTCACTGAAACTGTCACAACGAATCGTCCAGTCTCCTCACAACCTCTGGCATCCCATTTCTGGCTGAGGATACAATGGCCAGCTAATAGAGCGTAAGGTCTTTAGGAAACCAATCATCATACTCCTGTAAAAGTTTTCTAAAAGGATTGCCAGTATTTGTTTGATTTAGCTCCTGATGTTCGGGGATTTCTGTAACTATGAGAGGGGATAAGCATAGCTTCAAGTTCCATAGGCCCGGTAGCCCTACTAGGAGTTTTTAAAACCTGTTCAGGTTCCCGTTTCTAGCGGAATCTATTCGGCTGTATTACCATTTTCATCAACACTTAATATCTTTAATCTCTTGGCTTTAGATCTGGTTAAAATACCAGAAGCATTTAGTTCAGCAGTTATGCACTGGATTACCTCCAGGAAAACCTAGCTGGTTGTCTCCTGCTCGAGCTCCTACTCTATGTCAACTAGTGTCGTGCCTGTTATAAGACTGGTGATTGATTAATTTTGAAGTCAGATTTATTTAAAGCACGTTTATTTTCGTATTTAAACCTAATGTAGTACCTTCGGGTGAACCATTGGGGACGTGGTCGCAAGTGCAGAGACTCCTCACTTACATTATACTGTTATAAGACTGGTGGCGGCTCCGTGGCGTAGTTGGTATGCGTGTGAGTACTAAGCCCAGGTCCCAAGTATAAATCCCAACACGGTCCGTTTGAAAAATGTTAGACGAGCTTTTCTCATAAAAATACGCCCTCGTTCGAATGAGAGGTAAAATGTAGGTCCTTTGTGTGTGTATTGTCACGCACGTTAAAATTCCTACCTTGCTTGAAACAGCAAGGATTCGGCAAAATAAAAAATTTTCTAGGTAAAGAAAGCTCGCTTTCGGGTCAATGTAGTATCTTCGGGTGGCGCACTGGAAAATCAAATTTAGTGTTATAAGACTGGTAATTAAGTCTTTATAGGCCAGCGTCAAGCCACGGTTTTTAATGGCCTGCAGCGTTCTTCCTGGGAATGTACCGTCTAGGTGTGCATTAAAGTGTTGTTCGGTATACTTCATGCCAGCCTCTGCCAGGGCAATAATCCCCACGTCTGTTCATGCAGTGGCCGATTGGCTCGGATTTAGCTGTTGCTTTTTAATTTAAGATTGTATTGAACAGGGTATGTTTGTTTTAGGTACTGCATCATGCCTGCACAGGAATTAAATTTGACATCACGTACTGGACAGGTGTTGTCCCTACAGAGACATAATGGTAGAATCGAATTTCAAAAAGATTAGAGTGCGGGCTAGATCAAAAACGTCAGAGAATGGGGTGGGTGATTTAGAAAGAAAAGAATTGAAAACCTCAGTAACAAAAAAATTTATATTACTAACTTGTAGGAAAACATTAAGTCTCAAAAGAATATTTACAAACGTCAAAAACACATTTACGTAATTGTTCGCTGCAACGTGATGTACATAAATTTACAGATAATATAGTACAACCTAAATATGAAAAACTATCACGAATAGAATCTTACTATCTAAATACAAGAATGCTTACAATATGTTCTAACCCTAAATATGTAAAAACAATTGCGAAATAATAAGATAATAAGTAAAAATTTGCCGTAGGAAGCGCATCTCGTCACATTAAAATTTTAAACAGCCAGTTGTTGACGTTAACCTTAATTTATACAGTAGAAAAGTAAACAGTAGAAAGTGCTCTGACGCATTAAAATTTTAAATAACAAAATTAACGAATAAGCGCATAGTTGTTCGAGTGGTGAGCTTGCATTAACGTCGGCAGTTTATTGCGGAATCAATCAAAAGCAAGTATCTATCTTCCAAAACAGCAACACAAAATAAAGCAAGCAGAAAACATTGTACCTGTAGCTATCTTTTTTTGGGTACCATCTTAGGAAATGCGGCTGTATTCGGCTATGGCTGGGCGCTGGAATATCTTAATTTCACTGTAGTAGCACAAACGCATTTTAAAAGCGCGACTTTGCAACGCTCAAAGGACGTTGTATAGCAGAAGAGAACGAAGTAATAATAGAGCGACAAACTAAGTAAGAGAGCAAAGTCGAATAAATAAGAGCTTGTATTTGTATTTATACAGCATTGAAACCATGAAAGGAAAACAAAAGTATTCCCACCGATATTAGTGTAGAATATTCTAAGAAGGCAAGCGAAAATATATATTCTAGACGACAACAGCGAAAACCTTCGTAGAATGCTAGCGACAAAGAAAGCAAAATACGATAATTGATTCCATTGAATTTCGTTGCACGCATGGGAAAGCAAAATACATTTTAAAATGTTCCTGCGATTTAAACAACTAGAGATACTGTCAAGCAAATAATGTTGCCTGACTTTTTAGAAAAGAATAGAGGTTTGTATGATTATCGATCCACGCTACAAATATACACGGAATAACTTAATTAGAAGGAACCTTATTGCCCATAAAATTTGAGCGACCGAACACGTGTAGATAACAAAATAGAATTTCATAAAAAACACGCACATAACAAACCATTAAAGTATTTAATCTTTCGAGTGTGTTTAGAAGTGTTTAGAAGAAGCAAGTCCTTGTTTGTATTAACGAATGAACTGTTGAAATAACAAGCGGCGGTTAGAATGCTTTAGGAGGAAAGGCTAAAAGTGAGCTTCTAGGTTTTAGAAGTGGTTTACGATAGCATACATTTTGACTAATTAAAGTGCTTAGAAGAGCTTCAAACTGTTTAACGATGTCAAAGAATTATAAAAAATTCACCAAATAGCAAACACTGAACTCTTTTGGAGCAACTTGTGGTTGTTATAATACAAACAAAAGTACTGTAGTTAATAGCGTGTTTGCATAGAGGGCGTATATATTACACAGACTTTACAAATAAAATAAACTAACTCACTTTCCAAATTACAAGGTAGATTACTTAATTCACTTCTTACCTTTCAATTAATGCATTTTAGCAAGCAGGTTAGCCAATAATTATTGTTCGTCTGTTTTTCGGGGCGAATTTGCTCAACGTCTCTTCTATTCCAAACATTCGGCAAAGTTGGTCGTTATTTACCTGAAACGTAAACAGGAACACAGATAATAACGGTAACGGAATGCATGGGACACTATTACCGATATATAAAGCACTCGCATCAGTAGTTTAAGATAGCTGGTTACATCAGGAATTTATCATGCCGCGGTCCTTTGCACTTGTCGATCCAACCGTTTGTACGTTGCGCGTTTTGATCGGTCGGGAAAACAACTTGTAACAATTTTATTTTTGCAGTAGGAGAATCCATTCATTAAACGTACAATGAATATTAAAATACCTTTATTAATTAAAATAAATATTCGAGTAACAATCAAACTTTTATAGTATTATAATATCAAGGATTATTAGTCGAGTTGTTTCCGAGTTCGGTGTAATTTCACAGCCACTGGCGCGCGCGTGAGAGGTCCGAGAACTAAAATCCGGAACCTCCCACCATGCAAGAAAGCAGCGAGCGCACTCGTCGATAGTTAAAAGCAGCGTCAAGATGCATTCTAAAAGAATGGCGAGTGACCTCCGAGTCGCTCTATGTTTGTGAAACACTTCCTGAGTAACGGTTAGTATCTAATCCACATTTTGTATATTCGTTATCATATTAGCTAATTTACAAAATTTATTTAGCGCAACGACACATCTGAACTCGCAACGACACATCTGAACTCGCAACGACACATCTGAAATCGCAACGAGAAATTAGAAAACTGCATGGATAACGTAGATTTCGCACGCCACGTCGAAAATCGCAACTGTAAAATTTGAGACAACATGATCCCTTTGAAGTTACAATTTAGAAACCTTAATTTGTTGGCTATGCAATGAAAAATTATATTAGTAAATAAATTTAGACAACGGAAGATTACGTTACGAAGTAATGCTGCCGTGATCCAAGTAAGGAATCCGCTTTGCTCCTACACCTGTGTTAAAGCATGGAAAGCAAGTATAATTAGTTGCTGTTCCCGCGCTGCGAGGTAGTTTCCATTACATCCAAGGACAACAGCTGCTCTTGGGTTCGTAATAGAATTAAGGATTTCCTGAGTACTTCCCTTCTGAAAGTACATTATTTCATTTTGTTTGTTAGATGTACAAAATTGTTATTCAGTTTACCTGTAATTAAGCTGGTTTTCCCCAGTATCAAAATTTGATTTCACTTAGTTTTGTAAAGATGTGACTACATATGGCTGCAACGTAAATTAACAGCTGCTATTACGTCACCTGTTTATTTGAACAATGCCGTCAACAATTGCATAATGGCTAACAGATGTTTAACATTACAGTACTGCCACTTTTGATAAAATTAGAGAATATCTTGGTGATTCTATTAACTTCAAACTAATTTTAATTTTGTTAAATTAATGAGAAAATTTCATATATTCATTTGTAAGTGACCTACACAGATCTGGTTGGGTTATAAAGAAACTTAATATTGTTAGTTACACTGAAGTGTTATATATTTGAGTAAGGATCAGTTGTTAAACCTTACAACAATTTTGCAAGAATATCACATATTTATTTTATTTAATTATCATGGAATTTTATTTACTGAAACAAAGAAAATTCTTTCTAGTAAATTAATTACCTACATTTAAAGTTTTTATTCTGATCTGGTTTGGTCAGACCTGATAAACAAAACACAGAAAGAGTTAAATTTTATGATTCCATTATGTAAGAAATATTCTCTATGCATTTTAGATATACTTGAGGGACGCAAATAGTGTTCCCATTTTTTAGGTAGCTTAACTATTATTCTTTCTTACAGGAGCAGTGTCTTAGTCTGTTAAGACAAAATTGTCTGTCAGCGAAGGCGATCTTTTTTTTGGGTCTCCAAGTCCGCCCTTAGAAATTTGCTATGCCATTAATATAAATCAATCTGGACTTGGTGGCGCCTGTTTGTTTTAGTTTGAGTGTGACCCCCTACAGATTTCGACTTACCCCCCCATTGCTCATAGCTCTACCCAAGGAATAGACCCCTAGTTACGTCGGAAGATTTCGTTTTGCAGATACCTAACTTGAAGTATGGTGTTAATAAAGTAGTGTTTTAGTAGGCCTTTGAATAATACGTTTCACTGGTGCCGGCAACGTGAGGCCTTTTGGGGCAATCGTTTCACTAGCGCCTATGTGTGAGGCGAGTTGAAGCCACTAGTAGTAGTAGTGTCAGCCCAGTTAGAAAATTTGTTTCACTAGCGCCCAACGCTTGGGGCGTCGAAATTTGTTTGTTCAACGCTTGGGGCTTCGAAATTTGTTTGTTCATAATTTGATTAGCTCGAAATTTGTTTGTTCATAATTTGATTAGCGTCGAAATTTGTTTGTTCATAATTTGATTTACCTCGAAATTTGTTTGTTCAAAATTAATTTTACTTCGAGATTCGTTCGTTCAAAAATTATTTTTTACTCTGAAACTTGTTTGTTCAAAAATAATTTTACTTTGAAATAGTCTGTTCAAAATTTATTTTTGCTTCGAAATTTGTTTATTCAAAATTTAATTTGCATCGAAATTTGTTAGCTCAAAATTTATTTTGCTTTGAAATCTATTTGTCCAAAATTATTTTGCTCGAAATTTGTTTGCTTAAAGTCTATTTGACATTTAGATTTGTTTGTTCGCTTTTGATAAAAGATTGGTTGTAACGTTAAACCACAGTCAATCAATTAATTAACTTAGTTAAATTTATTTTAACTTTCATTCTATTTTGACCCAATATAATTTTTTGATATTGTTTTGGCAAAATTATTTTACCAAAAACACCTCTTGATTTTTACCTTTAGTAGTACGAATTTGTTTTGATCATTTTGTAAGGTTCAGATCATTTAGATCTTTCAGTTTGATTCCATTAGGCTTTTGTAATCATGTCGGATATTCCGAATTGTTTGTCTGCTTAAAGAAGAACGGGAGTAGAGAGTGAGAAACCAGTTTTGAGGAAAATTTTAGGAGGACTGTCAGCTAAAGAAGCTGATAAGCCTGTTGTTTGATTTGTTTGAGTCAATAAAGAACATCTTTGTCGAAATTTGATGATAAGGCTAGAGATTCTATTTTGAAGGTACATTGGAGTGAGCTGTCGTTGTGTCGTTTGAGAATTGCTCTTTGTGCATAAGCACGTTTTTGATTTTGTTAGCAGATTTTGTTTAGATCAGCATTGCAACGCAATTTAGTCTAGGCGGAACTTGTCGTCGTGGTTGGTCGCTCAGCAGTATGTCAGTCCAGACGAGACTCAGGAAGAGTTGGTCGCTCGGCATTGCGTAAGTCTAGACGAGACTCGAGGTGAGTTAGGCGCTCTAGATTTTTTGCATCCTTTTTGATTTGATGTAAATTTTGGTATTATTAGTCTAGGTGAGACTCGTAGAGGGTTTGTCACTCTAGCATATTTAGGCGTTGTGAAGCATTGTAGTTGTTTCGACAGTTCAATTGGTAGTAGGGTGTGAGTGTACCTGAACACTGATTTTTTTTGTTAGCTATTGTCATGATTAGTTTTTTTATTGATGATTCATAAGCAGGTGGATGGCTTTTAGTTGTTGGTGATTGGTTTTCGAAATATTCGATTTTGCAACCTTTGCGAAGTGCCACAGCACATTTGATTGAGAAGTTCTTAGAAGAAAAAGTATTTTTTTTGCATACGGAATACCACCATTTGTTATTCGTGATAATGGTCCACAGTTGATTGGACATGTTTTTGAATTTTTGTGTGCAAGGTACGAGATTCAAGAGATGTGGTACAATGCTGTGTATGCTCCTCAAGACCTTTAAGTGGAAAAGCTTATAATGATAATTTTATACCTGGTGAGGATGTTGATGTCGTCTCCAGTAGTAGACCTTCTTATGTTTTGGATCGTCAACTTTTGTTTGATATTTTTGGAAATGTCCGTGAAAATTTGCATGTAGCTTATCAACGTTCGTGTAAACGCTACAATCTTCGGAGAAGAGACATTTCATTCCGAGTCGGAGAGTATGTTTGGAGAACTAATAAGGTCCTCTCGAGTGCTAGTGATAAATTTTCCGCTAAATTAGCTCCTAAGTTCGTTATGAGTAAAATTCGGAAAAACATTCCAGTTTAGTATATGAGTTAGAAAACGAAGATGGAACAAGAGCAGGAAATGGCACGTAAAGGACTTGAAACCAATTGGAGTATCAGATCCAAATGAAAATGATGATTTTGACGATTAATTCCGGTCCGGTCATCTCTTTGATATTAAGTAATGACGTAGTGGTTTGTTTTGTTTTGTTCCAATTCTTGATTTAGTGTCGGTCCACTAATATTGAGTATTTTGTTTGAGGAGTGAAATAAGTGGTTTGAGATTTTGTAAGTTTTGTAAGTTTGAGGTGTGCCTTGGTGCACGCTGGTCGTTTTGCTCGCGCGTTGCTCGGAGATGTGTTTGGAGGATGTCTTTGACAGATATCCTTACAATGTAGAAGTAGGTGGGCTATTTAACTATTGGTCCTGATTTCTACATGTCAAGGTGGAGAGAATGAATTGTTCTTTCCTTGTTCCTTTTGACCGTTAGAAGTTCTTAGATTTGATAAGGTCAAAGTTGACTTGGTGATTTTCACCGTTTGGTCCATCACTAATGAGATCAGTTGTTCGTTAGCAATTAGTGATAGGATGATCAGTAGGGTGTAGGATTCTACAACCCTAACTGGGTTATTTTGGGTTTGAAATTTGATGAGTAACCTTATGGTTAGGTTACCTTTGTTTTGATCATCCCTTTGCGATGAAGTGATGATATTTGTATTTGAATTTGATGAGTAACCTGATGGTTAGGTTACCTTTGCTTTGATTGTCTCTTTGCGATAAAGTGATAATAATTTGTATTTGAATTTGATGAGTAACCTTATAATTGGGGCACTTTTGTTTTGGTTATCACCTTGTGATGATGCTTAAATTTAGACCTATTAGTAGGGTATTTCTTTTGATTCTCACCTTATAGTGATGATATTTTGAATGGTAATGCTGTTCTGATGAGGAAGCATTCCTGTTTTTGTAAATAGAGCTAAATGAGCTCCTGGAAGTGAAGTTTTTTTGAAATTAGAAGTAAATTGTAAGTGTTTGATTTTAGGTCAGAAATATTAGCCTTATTAGAAGTAGGAATCTCAAGTCAAGAAATTTTGTAAATTTAAATTCTTTTGTCCCGTGGAGTGTTTGACTCTCTAATTTGACCCTCCCAATTTTGATTATTACCGATTGTGACTCCCGATTTTGTCTCCCGATGGACGTCAGGTACACGTAGTTACCAACACACTCTCAATTATAAATGAAGGTCCCCCATTTGAATAAATTTATAAAATTGCATAGTTGGTTAGGAAGATAGGAAAGGCTAGTATTGTTGTAAAAAAAATTTTTTGTATTAGTTATATTTGAAGTTTTTCTTAAGAAAAATTTTTTTCTTTTAGGAAAGAGGTAGTGTAACAATTTTATTTTTGCAGTAGGAGAATCCATTCATTAAACGTACAATGAATATTAAAATACCTTTATTAATTAAAATAAATATTCGAGTAACAATCAAACTTTTATAGTATTATAATATCAAGGATTATTAGTCGAGTTGTTTCCGAGTTCGGTGTAATTTCACAGCCACTGGCGCGCGCGTGAGAGGTCCGAGAACTAAAATCCGGAACCTCCCACCATGCAAGAAAGCAGCGAGCGCACTCGTCGATAGTTAAAAGCAGCGTCAAGATGCATTCTAAAAGAATGGCGAGTGACCTCCGAGTCGCTCTATGTTTGTGAAACACTTCCTGAGTAACGGTTAGTACCTAATCCACATTTTGTATATTCGTTATCATATTAGCTAATTTACAAAATTTATTTAGCGCAACGACACATCTGAACTCGCAACGACACATCTGAACTCGCAACGACACATCTGAAATCGCAACGAGAAATTAGAAAACTGCATGGATAACGTAGATATCGCACGCCACGTCGAAAATCGCAACTGTAAAATTTGAGACAACATGATCCCTTTGAAGTTACAATTTAGAAACCTTAATTTGTTGGCTATGCAATGAAAAATTATATTAGTAAATAAATTTAGACAACGGAAGATTACGTTACGAAGTAATGCTGCCGTGATCCAAGTAAGAAATCCGCTTTGCTCCTACACCTGTGTTAAAGCATGGAAAGCAAGTATAATTAGTTGCTGTTCCCGCGCTGCGAGGTAGTTTCCATTACATCCAAGGACAACAGCTGCTCTTGGGTTCGTAATAGAATTAAGGATTTCCTGAGTACTTCCCTTCTGAAAGTACATTATTTCATTTTGTTTGT
Source organism: Platerodrilus igneus (assembly GCA_036346225.1). Lineage (NCBI taxonomy): Eukaryota > Metazoa > Arthropoda > Insecta > Coleoptera > Lycidae > Platerodrilus > Platerodrilus igneus. The sequence goes on from JARFIW010000828.1 coordinate 1,213,113, forward strand.
TAGATGTACAAAATTGTTATTCAGTTTACCTGTAATTAAGCTGGTTTTCCCCAGTATCAAAATTTGATTTCACTTAGTTTTGTAAAGATGTGACTACATATGGCTGCAACGTAAATTAACAGCTGCTATTACGTCACCTGTTTATTTGAACAATGCCGTCAGCAATTGCATAATGGCTAACAGATGTTTAACATTACAGTACTGCCACTTTTGATAAAATTAGAGAATATCTTGGTGATTCTATTAACTTCAAACTAATTTTAATTTTGTTAAATTAATGAGAAAATTTCATATATTCATTTGTAAGTGACCTACACAGATCTGGTTGGGTTATAAAGAAACTTAATATTGTTTGTTACACTGAAGTGTTATATATTTGAGTAAGGATCAGTTGTTAAACCTTACAACAATTTTGCAAGAATATCACATATTTATTTTATTTAATTATCATGGAATTTTATTTACTGAAACAAAGAAAATTCTTTCTAGTAAATTAATTACCTACATTTAAAGTTTTTTATTCTGATCTGGTTTGGTCAGACCTGATAAACAAAACACAGAAAGAGTTAAATTTTTATGATTCCATTATGTAAGAAATATTCTCTATGCATTTTAGATATACTTGAGGGACGCAAATAGTGTTCCCATTTTTTTTAGGTAGCTTAACTATTATTCTTTCTTACAGGAGCAGTGTCTTAGTCTGTTAAGACAAAATTGTCTGTCAGCGAAGGCGATCTTTTTTTCTTTGGGTCTCCAAGTCCGCCCTTAGAAATTTGCTATGCCATTAATATAAATCAATCTGGACTTGGTGGCGCCTGTTTGTTTTAGTTTGAGTGTGACCCCCTACAGATTTCGACTTACCCCCCCATTGCTCATAGCTCTACCCAAGGAATAGACCCCTAGTTACGTCGGAAGATTTTGTTTTGCAGATACCTAACTTGAAGTATGGTGTTAATAAAGTAGTGTTTTAGTAGGCCTTTGAATAATACGTTTCACTGGTGCCGGCAACGTGAGGCCTTTTGGGGCAATCGTTTCACTAGCGCCTATGTGTGAGGCGAGTTGAAGCCACTAGTAGTAGTAGTGTCAGCCCAGTTAGAAAATTTGTTTCACTAGCGCCCAACGCTTGGGGCGTCGAAATTTGTTTGTTCAACGCTTGGGGCTTCGAAATTTGTTTGTTCATAATTTGATTAGCTCGAAATTTGTTTGTTCATAATTTGATTAGCGTCGAAATTTGTTTGTTCATAATTTGATTTACCTCGAAATTTGTTTGTTTAAAATTAATTTTACTTCGAGATTCGTTCGTTCAAAAATTATTTTTTACTCTGAAACTTGTTTGTTCAAAAATAATTTTACTTTGAAATAGTCTGTTCAAAATTTATTTTTGCTTCGAAATTTGTTTATTCAAAAATTTAATTTGCATCGAAATTTGTTAGCTCAAAATTTATTTTGCTTTGAAATCTATTTGTCCAAAAATTATTTTGCTCCGAAATTTGTTTGCTTAAAGTCTATTTGACATTTAGATTTGTTTGTTCGCTTTTGATAAAAGATTGGTTGTAACGTTAAACCACAGTCAATCAATTAATTAACTTAGTTAAATTTATTTTTAACTTTCATTCTATTTTGACCCAATATAATTTTTTTTGATATTGTTTTGGCAAAAATTATTTTACCAAAAACACCTCTTGATTTTTACCTTTAGTAGTACGAATTTGTTTTGATCATTTTTGTAAGGTTCAGATCATTTAGATCTTTCAGTTTGATTCCATTAGGCTTTTGTAATCATGTCGGATATTCCGAATTGTTTGTCTGCTTAAAGAAGAACGGGAGTAGAGAGTGAGAAACCAGTTTTGAGGAAAATTTTAGGAGGACTGTCAGCTAAAGAAGCTGATAAGCCTGTTGTTTGATTTGTTTGAGTCAATAAAGAACATCTTTGTCGAAATTTGATGATAAGGCTAGAGATTCTATTTTGAAGGTACATTGGAGTGAGCTGTCGTTGTGTCGTTTGAGAATTGCTCTTTGTGCATAAGCACGTTTTTGATTTTGTTAGCAGATTTTTGTTTAGATCAGCATTGCAACGCAATTTAGTCTAGGCGGAACTTGTCGTCGTGGTTGGTCGCTCAGCAGTATGTCAGTCCAGACGAGACTCAGGAAGAGTTGGTCGCTCGGCATTGCGTAAGTCTAGACGAGACTCGAGGTGAGTTAGGCGCTCTAGATTTTTTTTGCATCCTTTTTTGATTTGATGTAAATTTTGGTATTGTTAGTCTAGGTGAGACTCGTAGAGGGTTTGTCACTCTAGCATATTTAGGCGTTGTGAAGCATTGTAGTTGTTTCGACAGTTCAATTGGTAGTAGGGTGTGAGTGTACCTGAACACTGATTTTTTTTGTTAGCTATTGTCATGATTAGTTTTTTTATTGATGATTCATAAGCAGGTGGATGGCTTTTAGTTGTTGGTGATTGGTTTTCGAAATATTCGATTTTGCAACCTTTGCGAAGTGCCACAGCACATTTGATTGAGAAGTTCTTAGAAGAAAAAGTATTTTTTTTGCATACGGAATACCACCATTTGTTATTCGTGATAATGGTCCACAGTTGATTGGACATGTTTTTGAATTTTTGTGTGCAAGGTACGAGATCCAAGAGATGTGGTACAATGCTGTGTATGCTCCTCAAGACCTTTAAGTGGAAAAGCCCTAGTTACGTCGGAAGATTTCGTTTTGCAGATACCTAACTTGAAGTATGGTGTTAATAAAGTAGTGTTTTAGTAGGCCTTTGAATAATACGTTTCACTGGTGCCGGCAACGTGAGGCCTTTTGGGGCAATCGTTTCACTAGCGCCTATGTGTGAGGCGAGTTGAAGCCACTAGTAGTAGTAGTGTCAGGCCTTAGTTAGAAAATTTGTTTCAAACTCGTGCATTCTACAACCCGTGAGAACCATCCACACCACAAGATTACACGATAATCAAGGGCTGCTTTCCCTAAAACATTAACGGGGAACCCTAGACCACATTAACTGTACGTAATACCCTAATTTCTAAAAACTATTTTACTCAACTATGAGTAATATAACTAAATTAATTCTACAAAAGGTCCTAAAAATAATTATCTACTAGAATCTTTTATGAAATGGTTTTGGCGCGTAACAATCCCGAGAAAACGATAAAAAAAACATGAAAAAAGAAGAAAGTTTCTTTGTACAAAGGTTCATATACATGAAACAACTATATTCTAATAATGTCTTTAGGTGCCATCTGGATTTAAACCGCAGCAATCTACGATACCAGGAAATGAACTAAGTAACCAACCCATCATTAGGCTATTTCATCTAGGCGCGCAAAAATCTTTTTAGCTGCCGCACCGACCGCACAAAATTTGTCGGAGAGTATGATACTTGATACTTAAACGTAATACTTATGAGTTTGTTCCTACTAGAAAGCGTCATATAGCGTCTGTTTTCATTCTCGTGCCTTAAACCAAAAATTCTTAACTTTAAGAGATTTTATTTTTTGAAATATATCTTGCAATACCTAAACTGACAATTCAATTTAAACCCCCACTGTTTATATGTGATTTATAACAACGACATCTACAATTTTTATTTTTCCTCAGAAACCCGCACATATAAAATGACTGTCAGTAACACACATGCGTTCTATATTGATTACTAAAAGAAACTTTCAATTTTATTCTCTTGAGCCTGAACACTGAACAAACATTTCCTTGCTACAGTATTTCAAACTTAACCCAATTCAACTCCGCAACATTTCCAGTCCAATTAAAAGGACGTGAAGAAAATGAAATTACTTGAAAAGATTTGCGGTTCATATGCCGTCGTAATAATCTCAGACCTCCAGAAAATTATTAATTCTAATCATCCCTAATATTTAATTAGATTTGCTTGAGTAATGAATAGAAATGCTTCAAGTGCTTCCTGCTGAATTGTATGATGTCTGCAGGGCTTTCAGACGAACACATTTAACTTTGAAAATTTGGAAACTTTTCCGATTAGTAACTTCAGGTTTATTGTTAAATTAATTAAAGTGGAACGTAACTTATTGTAAGGACTAGCTTGGCTTTCTAAAATGAAAGTTTTAACAAATGGGAATGAGTGAGTACTTTGCATTGTTTCTATGCTATAAACAAGGCTAATGTCATAGAGTTCCAACGCGTTCGCGTTTCTTTAGATAGCAACAAAATAAGAAAATAAAAATTAATTTTGGATGAACAGAATAAGTGCGCACATACTCTGTTACGTGCAAATCGAATTTGCACTTAAACATTGTTTAGGTTAGTTTTCTTGATGTGCGGAAGTTCCCGCCATAATTTTAAATACGCAAGAAGCGGGAACAATTTAAATGAACTGGGCGGGGCTTCCGGTACGTCACAATAGTGCAATTGGCAAGTGTAAATTATCCCTATAGGGGTATAGCAATGCTACAAAAGAGTAGGGAGTTCCGCGGTTCTCGCGCGGAAACGTGGCTTTTTTACGCGGAACTTTGAAGTGAACAGTCGTGCGGGGTGTCGTGTTATCTTATTATGTAGATTTCCTTATCTTGATTATCTTTCCTTAATTACCTATTCCCGTCTTCCACTGCATATAGGAACGGAGATGACCCTGGAGCATCCGATGACCCCGAGATAATTTGGAGGTCCAACTCTACCAGCAGCAGCGATGCCGAGGCTACCGCAGCGTGATTTCCTGCCGGTTAGCGGATCCTTCACGTGAGTAGACTCTCTAATTTTTATTGTTTTAATTTTATGTAACTTCGCTTAATTATGGCGCAATATAAATTATCAGTGACGTCATGGTGTATCTTATGAACTTTGGTAATTGTATTACCGGCTTTTAAGAGCCATCTATCGGCATTTCAATGTACCAGAATCTAAGTGTTACATTTTGTTAACTGCATTACCGACCAGATAAAACGTTAAACTAAGTGTAACAGATGGCGCCTTCAACCTGTTCAGGCTATGAACTTCAGGGGTTTCTTCTTTGTTTTTAGGTTATGTTAATTTCAGTTACAACCATGCAATATTTTAACAGATGTTATTGAAACAGTTTTTCACTTAAGGAAACGTATTTTTATTCATGTAAGTATTTACCTTACCTTATGTCTTTAAATACAGTATTATAGAATTACCTATTAAAATATCTTTAGTTGCTTTCCTTAACTTTGAAAGGCCGTTTTTTGAAACTTAAATACATTGTTCTTTATGTTACATTCTAAAATTGCATTATGGTTTATCCTTTACATGAAAATTTTGTGTTTAAAAAAACACTTGAGTGAAATAAATTGCTAGTATACCTTTTTAAGAAGTGTTTGACTATACGTTGTTGCCTTATAGGTTAAATAACATATCCTCTGCGCCCATTTTCCATTTTGGAAGGCTTCTTTGTCATTATCTATAAAATATGTATTTAACTGAACATTGATTTCGTTTCCATATACCTTAAATGTGTTTCTTTGGTGTTATCGGTGACGTTCTAACAAGCTCTTACCTCTAAATATCGTATCGTATTACCTTAAAGTAACTGTAACGTGTTTTTTACCTTCTAATCTGCGTCAAAATCGCATATTTTTATATCGTGTCTTGAATATTGTATTCATAATGAACGTATCACATCTAAAATCCCTCGAATTAATCTACGAGCTGGAATGTAGAAGTATCATAGCTGCGAGCAATCAGAATGATAGGCGATCTCAACTTAGGGCTGTTTTGTCACAGGAAACCAAAGGCGTTACTATCTTAAAGAACCCTGTTGGCGACTGGCCACTCAACGTATCAGAAATTAAATTATCTTTAGATGATATATCGGGTATAATAAACAAAACAGATCCTGCGGCTACTAATATCGAATTAGGGAGATTGACTTCAAGAATAACCCACGTCAAACACCGTATCGAATCATTATCTTTATATAACGATGACCAAGCGACTCAAGCTAAACAAAGTTTGTTGTCCGAGGTGTTATTGCTTGAAGGAATTCTTTTAGAAAGACTTAATCCTAACGCAGACGTAGATATAACGTTACCTTTTTCAAATCTTGCGCTTGCCGAACCTAAACCATTAGGAAAACCTATACCTGTATACAAATGGGGTCTCACCTTTGAAGGGTTTGATTCGAAGGTTTCTTTATCATCCTTTCTTGACCGGATTAACGATTTTAAAATTTCTCGCGGGTGTACCGACCAGGACCTATTTATCTCAGCTGGTGATTTGTTCGCAGGCTCAGCGTTAATATGGTACAGAAACATACGACACCAAATTTCTACCTGGAATGAGTTAGTTGCCTGTTTAAAACGAGATTTCCTACCTTATGGCTACATTAACGATCTTTGGAACGAAATCCGAAACCGAACTCAAGGTCCCGACGAAAATGTTGTGTCTTTTATTACCTCATTAGAAGCTTTATATAGCAGACTCGACAAAAAACCTTCCGAATCCGAAATTATCGATCAATTACTTAGAAATTTGAACCCCTATTTCTCAGAACGTTTGGCATTACAGACCATATCTTCGCTAGCTCATTTTAAAGACCTATGTCGCTCTCTTCAAGAAGTGAGGTCAAGGATTGACAAATATCGACCACCACCGAGAAATTATCTGGTCTCCTAGAACCTGATCTAGCTTGCCAAGTTCGACCTTCCCGTAAACTATCTACCCTTAACGTTCCTCCTACCATAACTAATAACGCACTTACCTGTTGGAACTGCAAGCGAAGTGGACATAGCTATACTGTCTGCACATACCCTAAAAATATTTTTTGTTATGGTTGTGGTCGCTCAAATATCTACAAATCTAACTGCACCAACTGTAATCCTAACGTATCGGGAAACTCCCGTCGAGATATTTCAAATCAGGGTGTGAATATCTCAAGAAACCAAAATCGCCCTCAACACCAATCATTCAACGGACACAGACGCCAATAAATTTAAATTATAAAACCACTTCTAACGTTGTACCGTCATTAAATTTATCTAATAATAATACCGCTACTATTAATGTACAAAATACCTTACCTTCATTAGAGGAACTATGCTATACTACCCCAGCCGAGTGGTCTAAGTGGTTACAAACCGTCAATTCCTTTTATCATAAAAAGACTGCTACCGTTTCACAACTTGTTAAAAAACCCTTCGATAACCGTCCACACTTATCTATCTCAATTGGTTCCTTAAATGTAATTGCTTTACTGGATACAGGTTCTTCATGTTCTCTTATAAATAACGAAGGTTTACATCAATTATCTCAACAAAATATCAAAATTCAAATTATTCCCGAAAAAACTTCCATAAATTTAGCTGACGATAATCAAATACATGTAACCGGTTCCCTTAAGTTAAAAATTCGTGTAGAGTCTCTTGAACGTGATGTTTTATTTTTGATTGTCCCTGCATTAGCGTATCCTTTTCTACTGGGCGTTGATTTCTGTAAACTTTTTAATCTGTCACTTTACTTTCAGGATTTTTCATGGCAAACCTCTATTAAAACGAACTCCTGTGCATCTACAGGAATATCTAACAAAATCTCTTACTGACTCCCAAGATGTAACTCTTAACGCTACAATCGACAAATTTCGCAAACTTAATACCTCTGAACTTGGTTGTGTTACAACGGCAACACACGTTATCTCCACAGGTGATGCCCTTCCCTTTAAGCAACGTCAATATCCCTTATCGCCTGCCTTACAAAAGCATTTACATGCGGAAATAGACAAAATGTTAGTATCTGGTGTTATCTCTCCTTCAAATTCACCGTGGACCTCTCCCGTATTGCTAGTTCGGAAAAGAATGACGAATGGCGTGTTTGTTTTGATGGCAGGAAGCTAAATTCTGTTACTGTTCCAGACGCTTACCCTCTACCCAGAACTGACTCAATTTTGAGCAGGCTTCGTAACGCAAAATTTATCTCATCTATCGACCTAAGACAAGCTTTTTATCAGATACCTCTTGACTTATCTTCTCGTCAAAAAACTGCTTTTTGTGTCCCAGGCCGAGGTCTTTTCGAATATAATTTTTTGCCATTTGGTCTCTGTAACGCTCCACAAACTTTACAACGTACTATGGATCAAACGTTAGGTCCTATCTTACATCAAGAACGTGCCTTTGTATTTTTAGATGATATCTTAGTTATCTCAAGTTCTTTCGATGAACATATCGCCACATTAGATGAAGTTGCAGAACGTTTAAATGCAGCAGGTTTTAAGATAAACTGGGAAAAGTCTCAATTTTGTCGTTCATCCCTTACATTTCTTGGTTTTATTGTCGATGGAACAGGCTTACGAGCAGATCCCGCTAAAGTTGATGCTATTACTAAATTTAAAACACCTAAAACTGTTACCGAAATCAAACGTTTGATAGGAATGATTAGCTACTATCGCATTTTTCTACCTAACCTTTCAACTATATCCGCACCCATTACTGCTTTAATTAAAAATAAAAAGAAATCCCAAACTATCGAGTGGAATTTAGAATCCCAACAAGCTTTCGAACAAATTAAAACATTAATCACTTCAGCACCTATCTTAATCTCTCCAAATTTCGATGATAAGTTTTATATACAAACCGATGCCTCACTTACTGGGTTAGGTGCAATGTTGTTCCAGGTAAACAATGGTTTAGAACATCCAATCGCTTATGCGAGCCGTGCCTTAAGTTCTGCCGAACAAAAATACTCTGCTACCGAACGAGAACTATTGGGCGTTATCTTTGGCATCGAGAAATTTAGAGGATATGTCGAAGGTACACACTTTACCGTAATCACTGATTGTGCAGCACTCACTTGGCTTAATAACTTGAAACAACCCGCAGGTCGTTTGGCAAGATGGAACTTGCGTATATCTCAATTTACTTTCGACGTTAGGCATAGGCCTGGCAAATTAAATATCGTACCTGATGCGTTATCTCGAGATGTTGTTTCTCTAAACCTTCCAAATTTAATTCTGGATACCTGGTACCTCAATATGATAAAAAGTTTCCGATAATCCCGACAAATTTCCTACCTTTCGAGTAACTAATAATAGACTGTATAAATTTGTATCCTCGTCCCCACATAAAATATCGAATATACCTGAATGGAAACTCGTTGTGCCCACTGCAAATCGCAGTGAGGTGCTCAAATTATGTCACGACGATCCCTTAGCTGCACACCTTGGTGTTACAAAACTCTCGCGAAAATATCTGAATTGTATTACTGGCCCACACTTAAGCAATCTGTTTGTCGCTACATTAAAAGCTGCAAAATTTGTGGTTCCCATAAGAGTTCGCAAGATGCTCGCCCTGGTTTAATGGGTAACTTTAAGCGTGTATCTTATCCCTTTCAATTAATATCGCTTGACTTATTAGGACCTCTCCTCGATCGAAAAGAGGCAATCAATATCTTTTAGTCGTTACCGATTGGTTTTCTAAATTTGTTATGGTACAACCCTTACGTAAAGCTACCTCCGCTGCAATAATTAAATTTCTAGAACAGAATGTCTTTCTTATCTTTGGTGTCCCCCAGATTATTCTTTGTGACAATGGTGCACAATTTATCTCTAAAGATTTTCAGAATTTCGTTAAAAGTTACAAAGTACAAAAATTTGGTTTAACGCAAAATATCACCCCAAGTAAACCCTACCGAGAGAGTAAATCGAGTGTTAATTACCGCTATCTCGTCTTATATTGATTCAGACCATACTACATGGGATGAACATATCTTTGAAATTGCTCAAGCTTTGCGTACATCTAAACACGAAGCAACCCAATTCACTCCGTCTTTTCTTGTTTTTGGAAGATATACCCCAATCGATGGGAGTTACTATGGTTTAGTGCCTGACGATACTAACGTAATCGAATTTGACGATAAAGTACGTTGGGACAAGGACCAACAGTCATTACCTTCTATCTTTAACGACGTTAGAAAAATTTGTTAAAAGCTTACGAAAAGAGCAAGGACCATTATAACTTGCGTAAGCGAAATATTTCCTTTGCCTTAGGCGAACAAGTGTGGAAAAAGAACTATGTCTTATCGGATGCATCTAAGAAATTTTCTTCAAAATTGGCCCCTAAATTCATTCTTTGTAAAGTCACACGTGTTATTAGTCCCTTATCTACGAACTTCAGGATACTGAAGGAAAACGCCAAGGCAGGTGGCATATTAAAGACCTTAAGCCATTCTCTGCCGACCCAAATGCTAATTAAGTTTTTCATGCCCCATTCTCCTCACGATTTACCTAATACTTTTTGTTCTCACCATCAATTAGTATCTTTAATTACTTATTCCTTCTCTCATATAGTATATAATTTCTTACACGTTTAACTTTACTTACCTTAATTTAGCTATCTTTTTCTTCTGGTTGACTTTTCCTCGACCATACCGTTACTCATATATCACTTCATCCTCTACACCCCAATATAACTCTGTCGTTTCATTTAATTAACCCTTGAAATTTTCCTATTACATATTGTTCGGTCTTTAGTATTTCTCTTATATGGTTTAATTGAATGGTAATTGTCGTAACTTTGGTTGAAATAACCCATTGAATTTTATGACTGGTTTTGGCTGATGTTGAGTGAATGCTTTCTTCTTTGGGCTCACATAGAACATGCGCAGTCTATGCCATTGAAAGAAATAGTTCATATTCGCAGTTGCAAAAGCTAGGATTGTCTATTCCGTGTGTTTTTCCTCTGAATTATTGCAATCGCCCACATTATACTACATCATTATACTACAACATTATTCCTTCCTTTTCTACTAAATCTACATAACTTATAAACTTTTTTCGTTATTTTTATTGAACTTTGTGGTGAGACGCTATCGCTTCTTATTGTTATTTTATTAAATTCTCGGTTGTTTTAGCATATGGGGACAGTGTATCTGTATTTAACTGCTTATAATTGGGCATTTTGTGTGTTTAGGTGCTACCGATTTAAAAACTACCTTAAAACAGTTTGTTTTGTGTGTTTGTATCTGTGAGGATACTTTTAAGTTGTCGTGTCTATCTTTGTCTGATTTTCTTATCGTAGTCGAAGCACTCGTTAGGAAAATTATCGCACTAGTTCTCTTAGGAGCCTAGTGAATTTTAAAAATGTGTATATCTTATCTTGTCGGATTAATATCGCAGGTGGTCCTTTAGACTACGCTGTGTTTTATAGGGTCAATCCCATTTAAACGGCTCTACTGGAGCCACTCTTTTGTTGTTATCATTGTCTTGGGTAATAACTAGGCCAATATCTTTGTCTTCTTTATTATCTTCGATAATACCTTTAGGTTTAATATCGTTATCTTATTGATTACCTTTGGTAATAACCTTAGTTTAGTATCGTTATCTTACCAATTACTGTTAGTAATAATTTTGGTTTAATTTCTCGTTATCTTACCGACTACCGTTAGGAATGACTTCGAGTTATGTCGCGTTATCTTACCGGTTATCTTGAGTAATAACTTCTGTTTAAATTCATGTTACCTACTATCTCTTATAATCACTTTAACTTAATATCGTGTTATCTTATCGAGTATCTCAAATAATAACTAAAGCTTAACACCGTTATCTTATTCATTACCTTTGAGGATAACAACTTAAGCTTAATATCTTTACCTTATCTATTATCTTTAACATCAATTTGAGATCTTATCTTATCTTTTTATCGTCCTAACGTGTGGTATATATGACCAGACGTGGGAATTATTTTTTTTCCTGAAATTTAAGTGAAAAAGCTAACCCGATTTAGAAATGTAATTTGTCAGGTTAGCATATAAGGATTTAGTAGGCGGTACTTTTGGTAAATTTGTGGATTCACAACTGTGTCATGGACAAGTTAAATGTGCATCGGAGGAAACCAAAGTACCAGAAACAAAATTTGCCAGAGTGCAAGGTGACGCACTCTCATGAACATTTTTTTAAATTTGGGCACTTCTTGCCAAAAAAGAAGAATAGTTTGATGCGACACTCATGTGTGTTTGCATATAAGAACTTTATGTTAGCTTTAGTTAGATAAGTTTAGATAGGTTTAGATAGGTTAGGCGATTTGTCGCACCCGTGTTAGTTTAAGCAGTGTTTCATGCTCCCCGACAAATTTGTGCTGTCGGTAAGTAGTGTAGTCAAAGACTATCGGGCTACCTATTCCGTTTCCTGGTACTTCGGTAGACGTGTTATCGGTCGAAAAACCAGGTGGCGCCTTATATAAACATTTTGTAGCTTTAAGTTAGGGTTTATGTAGGGTAGTAAGGACTTAGATTTTAAGCTGTTGCTGTGCTAACAGACTTTTTCTTTTTTTAAGTTTTTTCTTTTGTGGCTTTGTCGCGATTGTTACGTGCAAATCGAATTTGCACTTAAACATTGTTTAGGTTAGTTTTCTTGATGTGCGGAAGTTCCCGCCATAATTTTAAATACGCAAGAAGCGGGAACAATTTAAATGAACTGGGCGGGGCTTCCGGTACGTCACAATAGTGCAATTGGCAAGTGTAAATTATCCCTATAGGGGTATAGCAATGCTACAAAAGAGTAGGGAGTTCCGCGGTTCTCGCGCGGAAACCTGGCTTTTTTACGCGGAACTTTGAAGTGAACAGTCGTGCGGGGTGTCGTGTTATCTTATTATGTAGATTTCCTTATCTTGATTATCTTTCCTTAATTACCTATTCCCGTCTTCCACTGCATATAGGAACGGAGATGACCCTGGAGCATCCCATGACCCCGAGATAATTTGGAGGTCCAACTCTACCAGCAGCAGCGATGCCGAGGCTACCGCAGCGTGATTTCCTGCCGGTTAGCGGATCCTTCACGTGAGTAGACTCTCTAATTTTTATTGTTTTAATTTTATGTAACTTCGCTTAATTATGGCGCAATATAAATTATCAGTGACGTCATGGTGTATCTTATGAACTTTGGTAATTGTATTACCGGCTTTTAAGAGCCATCTATCGGCATTTCAATGTACCAGAATCTAAGTGTTACATTTTGTTAACTGCATTACCGACCAGATAAAACGTTAAACTAAGTGTAACAACTCTGCATATTTTGATTTAGCGAATAGTTAATGCTAGTAAGGCATAACATTTTATTTTTTTTTGTTTCTATAAAGGTAGTACTGATAATAACTATAACCCCAAACGTTTCTTTACATACATGTTAAAGTGGTATAATCCAGGACAACGACTTATTTAAAAACCGCAAATAGAAACCGAGTTAGAAAAGCGAAAACTATGCGAAAGATATTTAAAACAGGTAGTTTACGTCGTCTCGACAATCAAAAGCGTGCGAATATACCTTAATTGTAACAGTAATTCCTTTGTGACGTTATCGCGTTATTTCAAGTAAACGCACTTTGTTGATTAATAGCTTTTAGAATATTTAATAGGCAGCTAGCAGTGGGATTGTCAATATCTAATGTAAATATACAGATGCTTTAATATAATTATATCGTATTTAAGAAAATCTTCTTAGTCATTTCATTAAAGATGCTTACTTTTAAAATTACATTGAAAATAAAAAATGTAGTTGTTATTTAAATTGTATCCAGACGGGGTAAAATTAATTTTGATACAAAATATTTAAACATGTCTGACATCAAGTGAAATTTAGAAAAATAACGTTATAAGCGCTGTAACCAGGTAGTACACTACATTTGATTTCCAATGATTCACCCAAAGGTACTACATTGGCTAGGAAACGAGTTCCTTTTTAGCTGGAAATTTTGAATTTTGCCGAACCTTTACTGTTCCAAGCAAGGTAGGAATCTTTAAGATGCATGACAACACACACACACACACACACACACACCCACACACACGGGACCTACATTTTACGTCTCATTCGAACGAGGAAGTATTTTTGTTAAAATGCTCGCCTAACATTTTTCAAGCGGACCATGTTGGGAATCGGACGCAGGACCTTGGGTTTAGTAGTAACACGCATAGCAACTGAGATACGGAGCCGTATAACCAGGCAGTACAGCAATACAACGTTAATATAACAATGTAGGGACGCTAAAGCTTTGAGAAATAGAAGATAACATAATAAACACGTGCTTGTATGATGGAGGGACAAAGAATACACACAGATGACGCGTAATCTCATGAAAAGCTAGACGTAAAGACCGAGGGTTAGTAAGAAACAATTTTAAAGTCAACGAGTAGAAAAAGTCGTCGTCGGAAGTCAGAAGTTAACAAATCAAAATGCAACAACTTGGATATGTTAATCTAGTAGTAATCCGGGTTTAGGGTGGTGCCGCAAGCGACCGTGGTGTGATTTTTTATTTGCGGTTGAGCCAGTAAATTACACTTTACGTATTGTGGATTTTACAGCCGCGACGGCTATAGAAATCTAAAAAGTAATAATTATGGGAACATATAAAAATAAGAGTTTAAACATGCGAGTTCACCCTTCCAAATTTTGGGAACTTTTCGTCGTGTTATGCGAGTTGGTCATCTAAAAGGCTTGTGAACCGTTGGGGTTACTAGACGTCCTTATAATATTTTTTTGGGTAAAACTGGGTTGTACAACGAAACTGTGAGTAAATAAAATTTTTATAATTTAGAAATATGTACCTGTTAATTTCATATGCTAGTTGTAAATGATTCACTAGGGAATTGACACAATTAAAGTGTTATTTTGTTGAAGTATTGTATGGAACCAGAACTTTTATTCTTAAGTATGGTAGTGAAAGAAGATGCAATTAGAACACTTTTACATCAACAATTAAGATGTGTAGGTTAATATTTAATATAGATTCGGTATGTGGTATTCAATACGAATGATGCAGTGAATAAAAGTTTATATTTTTAAAGGACCATTGAATACAGACATGAAAAGATGTATTGATCGACGTTTTTGTATATTGTTAAGTTGACATTTCCGGAAATGAGATTCAAAATGTAGCTACCAATATTTGTAAACTAGGAAAATCGGTGCAATAGTAGTATTTAATTTTCCTTAAAGGCTATTTTTTAGTTGTACCTGGCCAGTTTTATGTTAGAACGTTAGGAGAGTTTGTTTTTTAAGGTCAAGGGCCGTGTGTTTGTATTTCACGAATTTTAGTTGATAAAGGTTAAGTTGGACATGGAAAATTATGGATAAAATAAATAAAAAAAATATACAAACTTGCGAAAGCGTATCCAGCCTCCTCATCAATAAAGTCGTATTTGAAAGAGGCCCTCCATTTTAAAAGGCCTTTTGATTTAACTAATATTGAGCGTTTTAAGTTTTTTAAGAACATGTAAAGTAGGAAGTCACACATTTAGAAAACCAAAAGCAACGAAGATCTATTCGGAATAACCGTCTTCTGTGTAGAGATAATATCGAAGGGGTTGCTGAGATAAGACGGTTTGACAGTCCTTTAATTGTTACAACAATCAAGCCTTTCAAGGTAAGTGGCGATTATAACATAGTTTATGATTCACCTATTCCAATTTTTTTTTACATAGGGATTCACTTTCGCACTACTGCAGTTAGCCGGTGCATCCGTGATCACTGAATCGTTTTATCAGAAATAAACTTGTAAAATTCACAGAAATATCCAAAACAACCAGTGGTTGGCTGCAAACTTTGAACGAAAGTTCAGATAAACCAATATATTTTAGATAGGGATATATTTTATAACGCCCAGAGTTTGATAAGAGTGTCAGTCTCAATTAGAACCACGTAGAAGCTGCGTCACTGTTACTCAAAAATTTACGCGTTGAATTAATGTTTAAATTAAATAATTAAAACTTGTGAAAAGCGGTGTTATACAATATTTTAAAATAAATTATAGTGAAAATAGATGAAAAAGGTCTCGCCGTTTGCTGGAAAACATAAGTAGAAATTTTATTAATTAATTTAGATTAAATATTTATAATGTAGGGCTCTAAGAAAACTCTAAGAAAACTCTAAGAAAACTCTAAGAAAACTCTAAAAAACTCTAAGAAAACTTTAAGAAAACTCTAATAAAATACTAAGAAAACTCTAAGTTAATCCAAGTTGATCTAAATAAAGCACGCAGTAAATTTTGGAAATAAATTAATAATACTGAATGAAAATTATTGGTTCAAATTCACGTGAGGAAGCACAAGGCAGAGCATTGTTTTAAAGAAAGCTACTCGATTGAAGGTAATTAAGGGGTGTTGATTCACAACACGTAGCAGCAGATCAAAGGGAAAACAAAGAAGGACACACCGGGAAAAGTACAGGTCAGGGCAATCTAGTATAAGGCATTATTTCATTTTTAATTTGAACATTGACCATATTTTTTATATTTTGCAAGGAGTCAACAAAAATATTTTATATGTAGAAATTTACGTAAAAAGGGGAAAGGTCTTGAACGTTCTAAATTTTCCAGTAAAAGTGTCATTTTTGGTGACTTTAAATTAAAGAAAGGGAGATACAATTTTGGGGATAAATAATCTAAATATTAATTGATTAAAGGGTTTATTTTTCATATAGTAAAACTGTGAAGTGTAGATATTATTTTCTTCTCATTATACAAATATTGATCGACTTCGTTTTATCATTCTAAACAGAAAAAGTTTTAGGGAAAAGGGGTTAAATGAATTTGATTAACGTAACGTTGTGCACTCTGTGTGAGTTAACCTGAGCTAGCTGTGGCATAGTTAAAATTAGAACATTAGAGAGAGACACAGAGCGGTGGCGGACAGCAAGAAAGTGGACGTTCATCGGCGTGCAGCGTTATCATATTACATCTACATTAGATTTTTTCAATGCTCCACCTGAAGGTACTACAATCAAAAGTGAGATTTTTACTTGAAAATTTTGAATTTTGCTACTCCAAGCAAGGTAAAGATTTTTAACGTGCGTGACAACACTCACATGCGAAACCTACATTTTACCTCTCACGCGAACGAGGGTGTATTTTTGTAAAAAGCGGACCGTGTCGGCATTGGAACCCGGAGATTTGGGCATAGTGGTCACTCGCATACCAACACCGCCACAGAGCCGCCTGAGCCCGTACAACAGCATATCATCTCCAGTCCAATGGCATGATGATAGGATTCTATCGACAATCGAAACTGCATTGATTTGTTAATAGGCAGAAAAATAAACAGAAGCATTACGTTTATTTCTACCCGGAATCAAAAATGTTTGAGAGGAAGAAGTTAACCATTATAATTGTAGAGCTTACATTTGGCGAAACGCTACGCCTATAAGGAGAATTCTTCACAAGCTCAAGAAAACCAACGGAACAAAAACATCCTGAGGCATTTGCAAGCCAACTACGTTACCACTTTTAGTGACTAGAACCAGTCCATGGCACCAAGCATAGCAGAAAACAAACACTCATGTTCAAAGAGCTAAAAAACTCAAGTGCCATTTTTCCATACCCCGGAGGCAACAAAATTGCTTTATAAAGTACTACGATGGAGCATACAAGGTAATCCACAAATAGTGCAAGAAAACTGTTTTAGCCGACAGGGTCAAACAGGCTTACATGGAGAACGAGTCATCAGAAACAGCCAACACGAGTCCAAAAGAACCAAGTTGTACTTCTCCAACGACAAATACAGAAAGCGGTAGAAGAGTACCCTTCCCACAGAAATGCCATTTTTTATCACGACTAATGCAGTTATTAGAAAGGGGGTATTCAGAAGTATTTAACCAACCATACCTCTAACTAACCGATAAAAAAGTACGCAGCACGTAAACAAATAGTACGCACGCATAAAAACTGTCAATCAATAATGAACTCGTCTAACACCCCTAGAATACAAATAAAACCGTTCTAATGTATAATACAAACAAATTTCAGTTAAAAGGAGCTTCAAACCCTAGGGAATCTGATTTTTTTCTCTCTTTAAGGTTGTCACCATACTGCTTGGACGAAAAGCAACCGTGTTAGACGGTGACTATTTTACATCCGGCTTCAAATCCCGACACGGTCCGCTTGAAAAATGTTAGGCGAGCATTTTTCACAAAAATACGCCCTTGTTCGGATGAGAGGTAAAATGAAGGTCCCGTGTGTGAGTGTTGTCACGCACGTTAAAGATCCTTACCTTGCTTACAACAACAAGGGTTCGGCAAAATTCAAAATTTCCAGGTAAAAAACTCGCTTCCTGGCCAATGTAGTACCTTCGGGGGGAGCATTCGAAAATCAAATGTAGGGTTCATCATACACCTCGAGCACTAAGGGTTATGGCTGTGGCCGCCATACCTAATAACATGGTTTGCAGGATACCTTATCAACACGACGAAGACAATCATCGCCATTGGATCGATCCACTTCTCAAACCGCGGTTAAGACCACCTCCTAGAACACGTGACGCAGCAGCCCAATAAAATTGGTAACCATACGCCATCATTTAGCTTTAATTCTGCCCAATCTGACTGTGCCCAAAGACCTACAGATCACCGTTCACTAACCCGCTGATTTTGAAGCCTTGGGCGACAAGTAGCACTTCGGTCGGTACTTCAATCAACTAATACTCATATGGTTGTCATCCATCACGAAGCCTTTCATATACATGGCGTGTGTACGTTGACTGCCGTACAAAGGCGTGGACTTCCGTGACCTGCGGGAGGAGGACCTTCTGAGGGAGCTGATTCAAGAATACCAAACGCTTCGATAACACAATTACTTTTTGGGTCGCGTATACACAGACGCGTGTAGTTCAACCAAACATAAAGGCTCATTTTAGTGTTGCCAATTTACAAACTAAAAGTGCTTGCTTCTCAATTCCTTTAGGTTAAAGACATTTGCAATTTCCGTATGTACGCAAAGACTTAGTGCGTATACTGTTTTTAATGTTTAGTGTACAGAGTGTTATTCTAAATCATGGACTCATTTTAAAAATTCGTATTGATTAAAGTACAAATCCAAAATGAACAATCCTTATACCAACGAAAAGAGGAAATTTTAAAGTTTTTTAATACATTATAAATGTTCAATGTGTCCACCGTTTGCTGCATGGCAAACATCTACGCAGTAGGTAAACTCATTCCACACACGAGAAAGCGTATCTGCTGTTACTCAGTGCACGGCAGCAGTGATACGGTTCCGCAGATCGTTCAGAGTTGTTGGTAGAGGAGAGACGTAAACAGCATCCTTAACATAACCCCATAAAAAGTAGTCACATGGGGTGAGATCAGGAGATCTCGGTGGCCAGAAGTGTAGAGCCAGGTCTTTATTTCCCCTGCGACCTATCCAGCGCTGAGGAAGGGATTCATACAAAAATCTTCGTACATCGAGGTGCCAATGGGGCGGATCTTCCATAAGTTGAGGGACCAGCCGTTGTTCCAACATCTCCAGGTACGTTATTCCAGTTACAGTTCTTTCCACAAAGAAAAAGGTCTATAGACCACTGTAAGAAATAAGGCACAGAACACGATTGTCTTCGGTGAGTCCCTTTCGTGTTGCAATGTTGAATGCGGATTTTGCAAACCCTATATTCGAAAATTGTGTCTGTTGACTTTTCCCATTAAAGTGGATAGTCGCTTTATCGCTAATAATTATACGCTGTAAAAACGTGTCATCCTCCATTATTTGTAGCACATAACCACAAAATTCGAGACGCTTCTCTTTGTCATTAGGCTTAAGCGCCTGCAGAAGTTGTAATCGGTAGGGTTTGTAGAGCAAACGCCGTCTTAGAACTTTCCATACAGTTGGTTCCAAATTTTCTACTAGCTCTATTGGTAGACTTATGTGGACTGCGAGCAAAACTTTCTTCAATCCGTCTGACATTATCCTCTGATACACGCGGTCGGTTTGTGCTTTTTCCTTTACACACACTTCCAGTCTGTCGAAATTACTTAAACCATCGGCTAATGTTTCTTCTAGTTGGTGGTTCAATACCGAATTTGCTACGGAATGCCCGCTGCACTACAATTTGAGAATCACTTTTTGCGAACTCAAGAACGCAGAAAACCTTGTGTTCCACAGTAGCCATCTCACTCACAACTGACAGTGAAACGAAATGACGGCCTATTACCGCGCGAACTCTATCGACCGCTTCTGGAACCATAACCGCCCGCCTTTCTCTTTTCATTGGTATTGGAACCGTATCACTCCTGCCGTGCACTTAGTAACAGCAGATACGCTTTCTCGTGTGTGAGATGAGTTTACCTACCGCGTAGATGTTTGCCGTGCAGCAAACGGTGGACACATTCAACATTTATAATGTGTTAAAAAAACTTTGAAACTTCCTCTTTTCATTGGTGTACGATTGTTGGATTTATACTTGAATAAATACGAATTTTTAAAAATGGATCCATCATTTAGAATATCCTTGTATAATAAATTCATATCGATATTATTTTAACTCATAAATAAGTATTATCTCTGTTACTACGAAGCATTGATCAGGGTACTCTAGACAACCAGAAGCGATTTATGATTTTTACATGCATTGTAACGCTTTAGTTTTAGGCAAATACGTGGTGCACTTAGTGCTGTGTGGGTTGCCGGAATTTAGGCGAGAATGTCGCTGCTAATATGTCTGAGTTCTAGCGCAGTCGTAGTTGGACAATCATGCGCGTTGAAATAATACGTAATTCATTCTTGTTTTTGGCATGTCGTCACGAGACACGTTTTTTAAAAAGGTGGTGTGAGTTTTTGGGGTTCTCATGGGTTGAAGAAAGCTCCATTCGTGGCAATTGCACTTAGCTTGGTGCTGGGGTCATAGCATAGAGCTCTGTTACAACGTAGTTCTAACTAAGTTCAAGTATTTTTAAAACGCAAGCAGCTTTAGATGTATAATTTACGGATTAGGAAAATAACACAGATTCTCATTTCAATACCAATCATCGTAACTCAAGATGTAAATCTTAGTTTTGCTAAACAAGCATGTTTGTTCATCAAAATTTCTTGAGTATTGCATTCCTGAACATTTATGAACTCCTGATAATTGTATTGTTTTTGTTGAACAAACCCTATACAGCTGATGCGTGGCTTATAAGTTAGGCGAAATATATTTTGCCGTAAACCCTGAACCCCCTTCGCAAAAAATGCAAAGAGTATCAATAATTGTTTTCAGTGAACAGTTTGAAAAATTCTACAAAAGAGTAAAACTTAAAGCTGTGAATTGTGTTCCTGTCTTTTGTTTTCTATCCAATACAAACAAATCTCCACAAAAGTAGCGGCTACAAATTAACAACTTTCTTGAAAGTTAGATCATGGAGATAGCTTTCAGTTCTTTGTTCCAAACTTTTAGTTCTCATTCAATGCCTATGTAACATGGGAAAAGACATGGATAGGTCTGATAATGATAACAGTTTGTTCAGTATTAAGTTTATTTGGAAAGTTAGCCTACATCTGCCACATTTACTGTTAGTACTTCAACGTTGTCTTAGTAATTATTAAATCAAACGGATTTGAAGATTTTCTGACTAGTCCATTTCAAACATTTTCTGATGCGTTCCGAAATACTCTTATCTTTGTGTAGAAAAGCTTTTGCAAGTCAGTTTGCATGTGCGTTTTAATAAAGGATGTAAAGAAAATATTCAAAACCAGACAATCTGTACATTCTAAGATCTTGTCATTAATTGTAACGCTGAGAGTTACTTCAGCAAACATTACGTAGTAGAAACGAGTTTATTAATTTCAGTTAGTTATATGAGCTTTCAGCACAAAAGCAGTCTGTAAAATTTAGAAGCGTTGATAGTTTACATTTAATAACGTTGTTATTTCAATATAATATTAAAAACAAACTAATAAATATCAGGATTTTATATCCCTACGCATTAAATTAAAAAGTCAATTGTAAACCGAGAAATAACCGTTTATATTAAAGTTATTTGTACATATTCACACGAGCTCAAGAAGCCATCAACTATGAGAGGTACACCCCAAAAACTACATACTCCTAAAACAGCCATAAAATTAATACGTTACGAACGCTTGAATGACGTAGCCATTGGTAAAATTGAGGGAACAAATTAAGAGTTCACTCGTATAGAACGACATTGACTTTGAAAATAGGATAGTTTAGACGCACTAACCGTGAGAACAAAAATGGCGTGAAATGACCTTGGGACGTTGAAACTTATAAAAACCCACCAATAGTAAAAGATGGGATTTGTTCATTAGTTATTCTATACCAAACAGTAGTGCTTCGAGTTTGACCGAAACGCGCGATGCAACTCCGTGGCTTAGTTGGTTCGCGTGTGATTTCTAAGTCCAATGATCCGGATTCGATTCCCGACATGGACCGCTTGAAAAATGTTGGGCGAGCATTTTTCACAAAAAAAGTCTTCGTTTGATTGAGAAGTAAAATGTAGGACGCGCGCGTGAGTGTTTTCACGCACGTTAAAGATCCCTACCTTGCGCGTAGTAGCAAGGGTTCGGCAAAATTCAAAAATTTAAAGCTAAGTAAAACTCGCTTCCTGGCCAATGTAGTACTTTCAAGTAGATGACTGGAAAAATCAAATGTAGGAACTACAACTGCGTGTGACTACTAAGGCCAATGTCCCGGTTTGATTCCCGACACTGATCGCTTGAAAAATTATAGATTTGCATATTTTACAAAAATACGCCCTTGTTTGGATGAAAGGCAAAATGTATGTCCCGCGTGTGTGTGTGTGTGTTTGTTGTCATGCACGCTAAAGATCACTACCTTTCTTGGAACAGTAAGGGTTCAGTAAAATAAAAAAAATTCAGGTAAAGTCTCGCCTCCTGCCAATGTAGAACCTTCGGGTGGAGCATTAGAGAATCAAATGTAAGATCACCATTGCGGTGTGGGATGAGGTTGAGAATCAGGGAGTAACCGAGATGGTAACCAAACTCAGAAAATGTTAGTGAAATAGGTTTCCAAACGCGAGTTCAGAAACGCGGATGTGTTATACCGGTTTCATAGGGGAGCTTGCCTGTGTTGGGTGCTTTTATGTAACAATAAGTTGATTTTACTTGCGACGATTCCTGTACTGAATGTCGATGGAGCTTTGATGGAAATCAGACATGTAAGTCGATTAAATTTTTATTATCTATCTTGTAAACATGACATTGGTAATTGGTGATAATAATAGTAATGCGTAAAGCATATTATTAAAAAGGACCATTAACCTTGGCGCACGCTTATTTAAAGCGTATTGTAAACACAAATTTTTATATGAAGAAGTTCATAGCACGTAAATATTAAATTGGTTGAATTCCTATCAACAGAAATATTTAGTTGTTTCTCTAGCTACACGCTGGTTAGTTAGGGGTAGATCTTGTTTTTCTCAATTGTTATTTACTATGATCATGTTTTACAATATACGTTAGGTATACAGGACGTGGTGTTTTTTTATTTGTATTTATTTTAAACTAGTAAAAGGAGATGAGAAACGCGTGAGAGGCTCCATCAACTTCTAGCTGCAGTAGGAATCGCCTAAACAGTTACCCGTGAAACCCACCTTTCGAGTAGGTTTTATCTGTGTTAGTTTTCCTCAGGTGGGTTGGCGCCCAAAGGCTCTACATAGGCAAGAGATTTTATAGATTTTTCCAGATAAACGTACAGGCATTTAGTAGGAGTGTCACAATTTATATACCCTTAAAAATAGTATATTTGCTTTCATAGAACTCACCCTTCACCGCTGAACGCTAGCCGGTTCACTAATTTATTGTTACGTTACTCCGCCTTTTTCTGCTGAGTAAAATTAATGCAAAACTGTAACATCAATTCAGCACGTAACATCATTAACCTATGTATCAAAAGGTTTGGCACAATTTTTTGAACTGGAAGTCATGTCGATGAGCTATCAACTTGAGACTAGAAATAAAAATTTGTAAACAATTTGTATTTATTTATTGATCAGTTTTCTAAATGGTTTCTGACAGTATGACTTTCAGAAATTCTGAAAATAAATAGTTACGTGGATGAATGTTTATGACCGAAGTAATATCTTGCAAAAGAAAACTATTTTTCATGGGACTGTGTATCATTCAATTCTTAACCGTCAACAAGATATTTGGGCCGAATCCCATAAAAATCGGAAACTTAAAATTTTTGTCAAAAGTACAGTCGAAAAAGTGGTAAAGACGGCGAAAGACAAGGTAGGTGTTTTAATAAGAAAATGAGTATCAAAATATCAAAGTCTAAAATCACCAACTGACGAGAACTATTACAGAATAGTGAGAAATATGACCAAAAATTCGGTCAAATTACTTGCAAGAGGCAAATATGTATAGCGTTTGTATATTAGTGTATTAATTATGCATACCTATATTGATATATAGGAAAATATTTATCAATCTTAGCTAGTTTAGTAACCGTAGTAGGAAAATATACGAATAGTGTTATAGAAGCTAGATGGGTTTACAATTTACTAATAGGATTAAAAACTGTGAATTTATTATAAACATTCAACTAACATCAACATATTTTCTGTGACTAATCATCCTACAAGCTTGGACTTGATAATATTCTCACGTATTGAGAAAAACTGATAACATTGTAATTTATATAAATAGACAGAATCTACAAAACGTTATAAAATTGAATGCATAGAGACTGAATTCTGGTGGAGATGTGTTAGTAAATAGACCGTGCGAAAGTATCATTTCGCATATTTCCCCAAGTATCGAAAAACTCTGAACATAATCGCAATGTTAGTGCAACTCGCACGAAGGTTGTGAATTGAAACATCTAGTAAACCCCTGGGGACATTTTAACTTATATATATATCATCAAATCATAATAGTGGTAAGCATTTAAACACTGTATATCAGTCGCGCCTTTCAGGCGATTATAATTCAACTCATCAACAACCACTACCCTCGAATGACGACAAGTTGGAAGTAATCCAAAGTACGGTAACATCATAGAGTCGAGTGTGCTAGTGAGGAGCTCCCGGACGCGTTTTGCAAGTGCAAATTACCGGCAAGTAGTGAAAGTGATTTGGTCAAAAACGCTTTCTGCAACACCCGTTGGATTCAAATACTTTATAAACATCTCATTTTCTTGCACGAGATCGCTCTAGCCGTGGAGGAAAAGAACTGTAAGTTGTTGTATTGCTTCCACATGCTGCATATTTCAAACTGTGTTTCTCAATATTTAAATGTACACAACCAATTCTAATTACGCAAACTTTTACTTGGGTGCACGCTTGACAGAGCGTTTTAAAATCAGGAAAGGCACAATACTTGTAATTTCAGGAACCGATAAATACATATTCTAGCTTGTTTTGATACTTACATTTAATAGATTTATTCGTTTCCTTCACGTAGATTTGGCAAAATAAAGATAGTTAGGTTAATCAATCTGTTTTGTTACGATGATACTCATGTGTTAATATAGGTTAAGAGAGCAGTTTGGAGTTTTTATTTGTAGATTTTAAGTTTGTAGTTTTAGGGAATAGAAAACTGTATATGAGAATCTAGCAACCTGCCTCGCCACTGTAGCTAGCTGGCATAACTTTCTTTCTGTGAAAAAAACATACAATCATTAGCGTTAAATTCATACACAACATGCTTTGAGAAAAATACATTTCACATACTGAAAGTGACGTTAAAGGCGCCAAAAATTATTTTACCTTTACAACACTGAAATGGCACAAATACTCATAATGTTGAAAAAGTAAAAGACAACAAGATATATACAAGGAGCTAAGTTTCTTGATATCATGTTACGGTGGGGTCCCATATGTACCAGAAAAACCGCTAACATATGGTAGGGTGTATTCGATAATCAAACCTACAATATAATGGTCTACCAAAATCAGTGACGAAAATCATGCTGAAAATGATCTAATATTGGCAAACTTTGTATCTTGTTTCGACAAGAAACAGACTTAGCTAGCGCTATCCTATTTGAACCAAAAAACGACAAATCACTAAATATTTCTTAGAGCTAAATCAACAATGCATCTTGAACTATTTTCTCGAAAAATTTACGATAGAGAAACGGAAGCCAAAATAATGAGGAGCTTACCGCAGGAGACATATATGCCATTAGAACATATTTTCACCCATGCTACGTAGTAATATTTTTATTATTCTTAACCCTTGGATTATACTCGATTCTGTTTCTTGAAATTAATCGAAAAGATAAAAATAATATTATGCGGATTCTTACCTGGATATACCCGTATTTTCTTGCCAGCTCAGCGATAAATATACTGTGGACTTTACGAAAATGAAACGAAACAAAGAAATCTCAAACGTTAGAGTTATAATAACAAAAATTTTTTTATGAACAACCCTTGAGACATTCAAAAACATCTTTTTCTACACACATTATCTAAGAAATTTACTAAAACACACAGGTATAAAGAAAGCGCATAAATGCAATTTACAACTTAAGTGTAGAAAGAATCAACATTTCATCACTACTCCACCTTAATACAATCTTCACCTAATCCTTGTTAAGAATTAAAAAACCCCAAAACTTTTTTGTCAGTCACAAAATTTTATTTGAGACGAAGATTGATATTCTCCTACTACCTCGTCTCAGTATGGCTGATCAGCAACTTTAAGCAGACTCTTGTAAGGGTCAAACCACCTCGAGATTTGACTTCAAAAAAATTATTCACTTACAAATAATTTTTTATTTGCAAAAATCTTATACAAGCTTAATCTACCTAATAATGTTACAAATTGTCTCTCTAAGAGTTTAAAACAAAGTTATACTTGCGTTATGAATTGACACATTTTTACTGGTATTCATGTTTTTGATTATAGATCGTTTTCATTTAGAAACAACCGCATCAAAAAATCCTTGATTGATTTTTTTATATTTCCATTTTAAATAAATCTTTATACTGAAGTCCGTTTTATCAGTTTTCGAAAGCGCTTTTATTTTAATAAATTAAAATATCGGGTGACCTTGCACCAAGACAACTTATCATTTATATAAGAGCAATTAATATGTCGTCGGTGCGCTTTATAAAACAGCGATTCAGTAACGATCTATGAATGACTGATCAATGTTGAATGAATTCTTCTCATTATCTACCAACTTTATTTTAATAAAAATCTGCATACGTCACGCTTCTCGAACGTTTAGATTACATTCTAGGAAGTGTGACTCATCCCATGATGCAACAATTAACTGTAATTTCGTGAATTCTTACTTTTAATTGCCTGTCAGTTTAAGATTTATTGCAACCATAAATAATTTACTATCTCTTATTAATTAATAAAACTGCTTGTCGTTTATCTCTTCCTATTATATTTTTTTACCATCAAAAACTTATTTGGTTTATAGCCATTCCGGTGTTATCGCGTTCCACGAACTTATTTAATATGTATTCATTCACAAAAGATAATTCGTTGTTCTTTACAAATTGTTTTATAGTTTGTCGAAATGTCTAGAAATATTGAAGTTACTTTTAAAGAATGCAAATAAATGCAGTGTTGCGTTTTAGATTAAATAACGTTTACTAAGTGATATCTTTAAAGTGGACAAATCTTTACACACGGGTTGTTCAATCAAAGGATGCTTGTTTTAAGTGATATTTTAAAAGAGGTAACTTGCCATTGATGTTATTTAGTATTCTTAAAGTGGACGAATCTTTACACTGTAGAACGATTTTTAACATGCATTAGAGTGCAATAAAAACTTGTTTATAACTGATATTTTTAACATGCATTAGAAGCTAGTTTTTAAATTGGATTTATTATCAAGGACCATACGTACTAGAAAATACTATAATAAGCTTATCTTACTACAAATATTATACAGAGTAAAAATTAAATATTTGAAAATTTTAATTTTCTAAGCTTTGGGTCTGTTTTCCTCACAGAATGTGGTGCTCAATGATCTCTTGTGACTTCCTTATCACATCTCTCTTTCTCTCTCTCTCTCTCTCTCTCTCTCTATATATATATATATATATATATATACATTGCTGCGTTATAATTTTTATACTACTTCTGCGGGCTACATACTTTTTCAGTTTGCTCTCTGCTTCGTGGCTGAAACGTGAAATTTAATATCAAAATCTCTCATCCACCTAGAAACAAAGTACACGAAACTTTACACTATCTTCAGGCAAACTAGCCGTATCATGACGAGGCATTTATTTACAACTTTGTACACTTAACCTAACACAATATTTTCATTATGGAATAAATACTGAAAAACATCAAAATATATTATTTACCAGATCAATTACAATACTTTTAACTCTGTCAATATCAAAATAAATACTTCACACATACATTATCTTAAGTATAAATATTTCACGGTTATCCCTTTTAAAACCTACACCTCATTATGTAATTGATCAATCATGAAAATAAGATATATAATAGATTATAAAAGACCTGAGAATTTATAAAATTTTATCATAATAAAGAAATCTTCACAAGCAATTAATAATTTATCTTTGTTACATCTGAAAATAAAATAGCTTATCTGCTATTTATAACATGAAATTAAGGATCGGACATTCTTACTTTACAAATAAACTGAAAAAAGGTTAAGTACTCTATCAATGAAATATCTGAGTGCTGCTCTCATGTCTTCAAACTATCTTGTCTAATATGTTCGTCTTTTAATTAATCAATTCGTCCAATTTATCCAAATAAAATCCGTTAATATTCTTGTAATAGAACTTAGCTGAGGATTGTAATTGAGCTAGTAAATTTAATAAAGTTATTTTTTGCTATTGACAGATTTTTTCTAGCTCTAGTAGTTTTTGTAGGAATTTATACAAAACATCGTCAGGGTAATTTTAAAGGGGTTAGAGGCAATGCAAGCGGGAAGAGGCAAGGAGATCTAGGTAGTACTTCAATACATAATCTAAAATTCAGTTGGTTCTTAGGCATTCTGTACTTTTGAACTAAAAATCCTGGGCCATAACCCAAGATTATATTTTTTTAATATATTGTACACTCCATATTGTTTCAAGTTATTCAAAATTATAAAATGGTTGCCCAGTAACAAGTGTTTTCTTCGAAGCATAAGTTTACTTAAATTAACTTCCGCACTTCTCCTATCAGCCTATTAGCTCGACAATTTTTCTTAAAATCTAGCTAAAAAGAACCTATGCAAGTTTGTAAAACCCCGACTTCTCACTCGGTGATTAAGTAATATCAGAAAACCTACCACTAAGCTTCACAAATGATGTAACTACGTTAGCATTAAGTTTATTTTGAACTTAGTACCTCATGTGTTTCTCGGTACAAAGGCACGGTTAGTTACTCGCGTGCCTAAACAATGGGAGCGGTATATTACACATAATTTACAAGTAATATAGCACAATTTACATATCAGATTAACAATGCAAATTATTTATAACTCTGCTTACTTCTTAAATTAATGCATATTAGCAAGCGGGGTATCGAGTACCATATTGTTTATCTCAGTTTAGCGCGTATGGGCAGTTGCCGCTTCTAGCTCAGATTTCCATAGCGAAGTTTGTTGCTCTCTAAAACATAAAGGGGAACACAAGATACCATACGGGAAGGAATTGGTATCGGTAACAACGAGTAATGCTTCACTACATTGTTTATAATGCACTCCCTCACAAGTAGTCAAAGATAAGAAGGTCAGGTCAATAATCAATATCTGACGGATCGCGTCTCAAACTTGTAAAACCACCACCCTTTATCGCTCCACCGTTCTTATTGGTCGAAAAACGACATGTATCTATTTCGAACCGTGGGAAATATATTTAACATTCCTTTCCCACGGTATAGAAAACTGTTACTACGAAAACACAAATATAATTTCTACACAAAGCTAATTTTTAAAAGTATGTTACACAACTATGTGTAATTTACCTAAATTAATTATACAAAAATCCCCTAAATCAATTATTTACTAAAACCAATTTGTTGAGCGCTTTTTAAAGCGTAACAAACGACGTTCTTGCAATTAACGCAATAAAACAGAATTGGAAATTGTTTAACGGCTTATTCTCCAAATATTTTCACAACCCTTTGGGATATAATTACGTTTTGGTGTAGA
This sequence comes from Platerodrilus igneus, assembly GCA_036346225.1. Taxonomy (NCBI): domain Eukaryota; kingdom Metazoa; phylum Arthropoda; class Insecta; order Coleoptera; family Lycidae; genus Platerodrilus; species Platerodrilus igneus. The sequence continues at coordinate 1,242,909 of JARFIW010000828.1, forward strand.
TTTGGGTCGTTTTAAATCTAATTTATGCTTTTGATCTGTAAAGGATGGGTCAAATAGTGAAAATAAACATTTTCTTGTTTACAAACCCGATAGCGTCCAAGTGGGAATTTACTCACCCGTAGCTGTAGAAACAGCTACGGAGTCGATTTCGCCTGCTAAAAAGACATTTTCCTTTGAAGATTCTTTTTATTTTGCTTATTCTAATTTCAGTTTTAATTCTGTGTACTGGATTACAGAAGTGGAAATAGCTTTTGTAATTTAGATTACTAATTAAAAATGCAGGCTTATTAGGCGTTATAAAAAGTTTCAGAAAACAATCTTTGTTTCTATTTAAAGTTCTAATTAAAGAAAACTTTTAGGGTGAATGCGACTGACAATATTTTTAAGCCCTTTGTTGTATACTGTAGAAACACTGAAGTGAAAATCAGTGCCTGCTAGTGCAATGTGACGTTTTGAAACGTTACCTTTACTATTATTTAAAAGTTTTCTGTTAGTTTACAAAACATCCATTGTTTCAAACAACCCGTAAAAATAGTTTGTATAATACATGCGCTCATAATTAAGGTAGTTGTGTTAGTTGGCAATTTGTAACGAGAAAACCGGAGAAGGGTTTCGCTGTTTTTGCAGCTCCTCGCATTGGTCTAGTTTTCCTTCACAAACGCTAACAATGTCACTAGTTATAAGTATCATTAAAATTTAAATCCAGGGTGTTGGGATGGCGTCTTCTACCTTATATTTACGATTAAAAACGTATAAATTTTAATAGGCAACGAGCGTTTCTTAGCTTAAGCAGTAAAAGAAGTCTTGGGTTCTGTATCGTGATTTAAAAGAAACTTTAAGGCAACTTAAGGTATAGGTAGTTTTATATCTAAACTTTTCAAACCTAAACATTAAAATAATAGGATTAATATTGCTGAATTACTTATAAATATATTAAAATAAATGAAACATTATATATATTAATGTAATAAAGAGGCCACAAGAGGTCATTGAACATCCAAATCCCCCGAAAAACCCATCCAAAAAGGAAGAAAACAGGAAAAAATAAAATTTTCCAATATTTAATTTTTGTACCCTGTATAAATATAAGCGTATTTCATTAGTAATTAAATTCTGTGTATAAGTAATTTATTCTAGCCGTGAAATACCTTAAAAAACTTCATTTTGAAATGTAAATACACAAGCTAGTCACTTTTATTGCATAAGATAATATCAAATTAATACATCCGCGTAAAAATAATACCAATTTATTACATCCATGAAAGCACAACACATTTTCCGCGTGTAAAATGTTCGCTAGAAGAGATTCTATTTGCAGTGGAGACAAATCTTATTGCATCTATAAACGAGTCCTCATTAAAAATACTAGAAATAACTTAGATTCCAGTTATTTTTTTAAAAATATGCATCCGTACCCCGTTGGAATACAAATCAATGCAAATCTTATTGCATTTGCAAAATATAACGAAGCCCTTATTAGTTATGCAATTGATTTCCGTGTGTAGATAAACATTTAAATTTATTTTAAGGGTTTTAAATAAAGCATTAATTTCAGAATCTGCTTTATTAATAGATGAATGCGTCACATTACTAAGAAATCTTGTATAAGTTAGTTGCTGAATAAATACCCCGTTTCAAGAAACTTACGTGACTATTAAAATGTAATAAAATATAAGATAAGAAGCGATTTAATAGTCTTACGTATTACAAAGAAGGAAACCGCAAACCATTAACTCGATGATGTTAGGGAAGGATAGCGATGCTTTGCGATAGACAAATCAATAACAGCCGCGACAACCGACACTAATTACCCCATTAAAACGTCGACATTCTCGTAAATATTACATCACCCGGGTGTATCATTCTTCAAAATAAATCGGGAAAGATCTGGAATATAATGTATTGATTTAAATTTTGTATATAAACCGGAACTGGATTAGAACAGAGGTTATTTTCATTTCAAGACATCGAACATGTAACTTTGAGTAAAGATTTAAACGTATAAGTTCGAGTAATTTACAATTTAATTCATTTTATGAGATCGACCATGTAAATTTGAGTAAAGATTAATTCGTAATTCGAAATGTTTCGATATTCGTCACTTTTTTAGAATATTGTTTGTACTTGATAGTTGAGTATTTGTCATTTAAATTTAAGCTAAAATAAGTCTTAATCACAATATTTGTTTTTTGTAAGGTATTTACCAGGAAGATTTATGATCGGAGTTCGAAACACTCTGACCTTTTAATAGACTATCTGTCAAAGATTTTTTGCCCAAAACAAACTTTACAAGCGTGAGAATCATAACCAGGTAAACTATCCATCAGAGAAAAGATTTAATTCTTTAAATTTAAATCTAACGAAGGTAAGGAACATTTTTATAGTTAAATAAATAAGTACTTGTAAGAAATAATTTGATGTTTGAAAGAAACGATGTTGTAAATGTTCTATATGCTTTTGTATGAGAGAAAATATTTCATACTGTATAAATGCTTTGTGATATTGCTGTGTTTGATTTTATTTTCAAAACTCCGTCAATTCCGTTGAGCTAGCCAGGCAAAGTTAGAAAGGAAGTCAACAATTTCAAGTTTTACAAATTGCTGTGTCTGTATCACAGCACTCTTTTAGAGATACTTTCAACGCGGCGTTGTCACAGCACTCTTTTAGTGACGCTCTCAACCCGGCTTTACCACAGCACTCTTTTAATAGCGCATCCAACGCGAGGCGTTGTCACAGCAACATATATTGCTATGATGCTTGGTAAACTGTCCTGACGTTGGGCGTCATAAAAGATACTGTGAATATTTACTGCCTTCCTGACCAATATAAGCATGATATGAGTGATTGATTATTAGAAAATGTGAGCTCTTATCTTACTGTGCCCTATTCCCTCTTTGGCTAACTCAGCGACCAATATGCTGTAGATTTTACGAAAATGAAATAAAACAAAAAATCTTCAGAAACATTTATGTACAATCCTCGATACATTCAACATCTCTCTTCTACACACATTATCTAAGAAATCTACTTATGCACACAGAAATAAATAATGCTTATAAATGCAATGCATAGCTTAAGTTTAAAAAGAAAAATTATTTTATCACCACTTACGTATTTAAACGATATTCACATAATCCTTGTTAATAATTACAGAACCCCAAAATATTTTATGTGTAAGTTACAAAGTTTTCTTTAAAATTCTTATAAATAATTGAAATACTCTTGTATATCAATGTAGTTGATTAACGACGTTGAACAAAAATTTATGGTAAGCGTCAAAACGCTTTGAGCTCTGACCTCAAGATTGCTAGAATTAAATTATCTACTTACAAATAATTTTTATATGAAAACTAAAATTGTATCCTGGCTTAATCTACTTAATAATATCCAAATGCCTTTTTAGATAACAAAACAAAGTTATACTTGCTTTTTGAATCATCAAATTCTTATCGATATTCTTCTTTCTGACCACCTATTTTTGCTTATAAAAATATCGTTTCAATTGGAATTAACTGCATTGAAAAATTGCTGGTTCTAAATTTTTAGAACTCTATTTTAATTAAATTTTACCTGTCGAAGTATAAGTCTTTGAAAGTACTTTTACAGATTACAGTAGTATGTGACCTTTCACCGAGATTATTTATATTGAAGCAATAAATCGTCGTTCTACTTTATAAAGTAATTATCTAGCAATGATCTAATGTCTAAAAACTTCAATGATACATGTTAAAGGATCGTAAAATTCTTCTTTATATAATACAATAATCTCATAAAGTCATAGGTTTAGATTCTTCTAACTACATTCCGCATGATGTAACAATCTAACGCAATTTCGCGTTCTTATCTTATTAAGAGGTGTCAGTTTTAAAATTTATAGCGATGGTAAAGATTTTCAATTCTTTACTAGTGAGTACCATAAAAAGTTGTTATCAATCTCCTATTAACTTCTATAATAGTTAGAGGTATTAAAACGCGTTATATTATCTGGTTTTATAGTCGGCCGGTACTATTATGTTCTGCGAATTGGGTCGTTTATTCATACAAAATAATTAATTAGCCGTTTTTTGATTATGATGTATAGCTTTACAGAATACTCTTCAAGAAATACCGTAGTTTCGCTTTGTTAACATAAATATAATTTATTCTGGAATCAACTCGAATTGACTTCTTCGAAAGAAAAGTATTTTGCATTGATAATGGTAATTGTTATAACGTTTTAAATAAATAACGTTTATTGACCGATATTTCTAAAAAGAATGAGCTATTTTGCATGGGATGTGACTCATGTGTCTCTACATGATAAAATTAAATATTAGAGAATTTTATTTTTGGGTCTTTATTCTCACAGAGTGTGGTGCTTAATGGCCTCTTGTGACGTCAATATCATATCAATATATATATATATATATATATATAATATTGCTATGGCGCCATTTTACGAATGGAAGCAAACAATTAGCTGTAAAATAAAATTTTACATTGTAATGCCCTTAATGTTAACTTTCAATCGCTAGGTCTAAAGCTTCAATCTCCTGCAACATCCATAGGATCTTCAGGTCGTTTGTTTTGTAAGTGAAATTTAAATGCGCAGTAATCAAATTTTTAAGGAGCGTCCAATATGTACAAGAGAATGAAGTGTGATTTTGTTAAACAAGTTATTATATCGTTTAGTTACCTCACGATTCTATATATCAGGTTTAATAAATTTGTAGCAAATAGAACTGGTTTTCTTTACATTGTGACATACATGAAATTTTTGTGAAAGTACTGAAGTTTTGTTTGTACACAAAAATTATATAACTGATGTTAACCAACTCCTTTGTAAGTTCACCATACAAACATTTATAAAACAACTAATACTTAAAATTTTTCAACAAGTTCACAAGTTGCACAATGAAATATGAATGGTATTGAAATATAAATGGAATAAATGTTTGATCTTTGTTTGATGTTCTTGTTGCAATCAGCTGTTGTTCTTGATACGCCTCGCTCAGTGAAAATAAAGCCTGTATTTAAATTATGTTCTGTTTTCAACAAGTGTCTTGACACCGATAGTTTCTTCTTTTATAGATGAGATTTCAAAGTTGTAAATTATACATGAGCTAGAATCTAACTCGACTCAAACTAAAATCAAAAAGAGTACTACAACAGAAGTAGGACTAATGACAGAAGAGGGTATAAGAAAGGATGCCATAATAGAGGATTATATAACAAAAGATGGTATGACCAAAGATGGTATTACAAAAGATCTATAAAGTTTATATAAGTATGAGTTAAAATAAATTTCTACCCTTACTTTGTGTAAAAATATTAAAAACTTTTGACGTCATTTACAAATATTCAACTTTTATTTAAATTTCAATAATTTTATTAACTTTTATACAAACTGACGTCACAGAACAGACGTTCTATGTCTCTATCTATATTATTTCTAGGCGTGGGATTTGTGGAATATCTATTGCATCAAAACTTTTTTCTGCAAGAGTAATGTTTAAAAGGCACTTGCGCATGGTGTGACTTGTTTAGTGGTTAGTGTTTGTATTCAATTAAAAACTTTTTGTGTGTGTGTATATGTCAATCTACGGTATTTGCAATTTTTTTCGTTTATCTCAACTCAGTACTTTAACTCAGAGTTCTTACTCTGGCGAAGATTTTAAATAAATCGAAAGCTGGGTTGAAAACAAAAGTTTTATTATTTAGTTGATGACTAATCATCAAAATTACGTTTAATGCAGCACAAAAGTGACACATAAAAAACCTAACTTATCTTAACCACACAGGCAAACATAAATAAACAAAATCGATTTTGTAATCGATTTGTAATATTTTTATATTACAAATTGAAAATATTCGATCCAAAAGATAATTTATAGAAATGTGCCACATATTTCAAAATAAAGGTTAGAAACAGCTTGTAATCCTGTCGGGTATATGTTAGGCGCCGGGTACCCCTTTCGCGTAATATCCCTTTGACACTTTTATTGAAACCACTTCGCCGAGTAGACCGCGCCAAAATCACTTCGCCCTAGTAGACTTCGTTGAAACGACTTCGGGAAGTTGATCGGATCAACACCACTTCCCCTTAGTAGACTTTGGCCTAATACACTTCGTTGAAACGACTTCAGAGAGTTGATCGGATCAACACCACTTCCCCTTAGTAGACTTTGGCCTAATAGACTTCGTTGCAACGACTTCAGGGAGTTGACCGGACCAAGATCACTTTGCCCTATTAGACTTCGTTGAAACGACTTCGGGCAGTTGACTGGATCAAGATCACTTCGCCCTAGTAGACTTCGTCGAAACAACACTTCGGGGAATTGATGGGATCAAGATCACTTCGCCCTAATAGCTTTCGTTGAAGACTTCGGGGTGTTGGTTGCATCAAATCTACTCTGTCCTAGTCGACTTTTTGAAACGACGTCGAGGCGATGTTCGGATCAAGGCCACTTCGCCCTAGTAGACTTCGTCGAAACGAGTTTGGTGAGTTGATCGGATCAAGACCACTTCGCCCTAGTCAACTTCGTCGAAACAACTTCCAGGGGATGATCGAATCAAGGCTACTTCGCCCTAGTAGACCTTGTGAAAACGACTTCGAGGAAATAATCGGATTAAGGCCATTTTACTTTAGTAGACTTTGTCGGAATGACTTCCGGGAGTTGATCGAACCCAGGTCACTTTGCTCTAGTGATTTCGTCGAAACAACTTCGAGGAGCTGATCGGATCAAGGCCATTTCGCCCTAGAAGACTTCATTAAAGCGGCTTCTGAGAATTGATCCAATCAAATCACTTCATGGAAACGACTTCGGGAAGTTGATCGGATCAAGCTCATTTCGCCTTAGTATATTTCTTTGAAACGATTTCGGGAAGTATAACGGATCAAGGTCATTTCGCCCGAATAGACTTCGTTAAAACGACTTCCGGGGGTTGATCGGATCAGAGCCACTTTCCCCTAGTAGACTTCGTTGAAACGACTTCAGGAAGTTGATCGGATCAAGGTCACTGCGCCCTAGTAGACTTCGTTGAAATGACTTTAGGGAGTTGACCAGATCTACACCACTTCGCTCTAGTAAACTTTGCAGAAAGGACCTCGGAGTAGTTGATCGGATCGAAGTCACTTCAACCTATTATACTTCGTTAAAACCACTTTGGGAGTTCATCAAATCAAGACCACTTTGCCCTAGTAGACTTTGCAGAAAGCATTTCAGAGAGCTGATCGGATCAAGATCACTTCGCTCGAGTAAACATTGTTGAAACTACTTCGGTGAGTAGATCTGATCAAGGTTACTTCAAGGAGCTGATTGGATTAAGATCACTTCGCTCTAGTAAACTTTACAGAAACGACTTCGGGTAGTTGATCGGATCAAGCTCATATCAACCTAGTATACTTCGTTGAAACCACTTCGGGAAGTTGATCAAATCAAGACCACTTTGTCCTAGTAGACTTCGTAAAAAGTACTTCGGGGAAATGATTGGATCAAGGTCACTTCGTCCTGGTGGACTTTGCAGAAAGGACTTCGGGACGTTGATCGGAACAAGATCACTTCGCCCTAGTACGCTTTATAGAAAAAACCTCGAGAAATTAATCGGATCAAGACCACTTCGCCCTAGTAGACATCGTTGAAACGACTTCGCGGTGTTAATCGTATCAAGACCACTTAACTCCAGTAGGCTTTGTAGAAACGACTTCGGAGAGTTAATCGGATCAAGACCACTTGACCTTAGTAGACTTTATAGAAAAGACTTCGAGGAGTTGATCTGATGAAGGTCACTTCGCCCTAGTACACTTTTTTGAAACGACAGCTGGGATTTGAATGCATCAAGGCCACTTTGCTTAAGTAGACGTCGTCGAAACAACAGCGGGAGGTTGATCGCAATAAGACCACTTTGCCATAGTAGACCTCGCGGAAAAGCTTAGGGAAGTTGCTTGAGAGAAAAAACTCTAGAGAATTATAGAAAACTCGAGAAAATTCGAAAATTTTTGACCAAACTCAAGAACAATCGAGAGCAATCAAGAACAATCAAGAACATTCGAAAACAATCGAGAACAATCGAGAACAATCGAGAATAATCGAGAACAATCGAGAACAATCGCGAACAATCGAGAACAATCGATAATAATCGAAAACAATCGAGAACAATCTAGAACAACGGTGCATAACCGATCACAAACTAGTACAACCGAGCACAAACTAGCACAACCAAGCACAACCTAGCACAATCGAGCATGGCCGAGAATAATCTAAAACAATATAGAACATTTGAGAATAGTAGACAAAAGCCTTGGAATACCGAGAAAATCTGAAAACAATCAAGAACACCCCGAGAACAATCGAGAATAACTGAGAAGAATCGAGAAAACGTGAGAATAGTCGAGAAAATGCGAGAATAATCGAGACAACGCGAGAACAATCGAGACATCGCGAGAACAATAGAGAAAATCTAATAACAATCGAGAAACTTTTTCAAACTTGGTCATTATATAACATTTTCTCTTATTTAAAATTTCGTTCTTACATCTTGTGCCTCTATGCTTGATTTTCGATTTCTAAGTCGTTCTGTTTATATAAACAGTAATTTTATTCCCACACTTGTACGTATAACACCGAAAGCTGCGTTATTTGTTTACGTTCTCCACACATTTTTATGGCTGATTTTTTATTATTATGGTTGTAGGGCGTATCAGTCCAATTCCATGATTCAATGCTTTGTTTTTGAACTTGTGTAAATGTGCACAAATAAACTTTCATATGCCCGGTAATTTGCCGAGTGTTTATTTGTATTTTTCTAACTGTAATACAAAGAGTGTAAAGTCCCGATCTTGATTAAGATTTATATTTAATATATTAGGTGCATTTTTGTTTATTTCTAAATCTTAATTTAATATTATATTGGAATAGTTGCATTATTATTTATGAACTACCAAAGCTTTTAAATTCTTATCTGATTGTCAAATTATTTATCGTGTATAATGTTATAAAATTTGGAACCGTGGGTACTATTTTTTACTTTGAAAGTTTGATAAATTGACCATAAAAACAATATGAGATTGGTGCACCCTTTTATACAAAATTTGATATAGTTATATCTTTTTTATAAAGAAAACTCTAACAAACATTTCCCACTTAGAAACTACATGAAAAAACATACAAATTGATTTTATTTATGGAATGTTTAACTTTAGCCTAATCGTCGGATATTTACGTTTTAACTTTTGTAATAAAAATAGATTTATGTTCCTGTTTGCAGTTATACATCTTTTCTTCATTATGCCTCACTGATAATTTTGTGTCCAAATCAAAACGTTTGTAACATTTCTTTGAAATGTTTACAATCACAGTTCATTTTAATGGTTTCTGTATTAGTAAATCCCGTCAATAGAGAGAGTTGCTTCTATTAGGAAATACAATTTTTAGTATACAAGAGTTCTTGATTTAACAAAGTATTACTGTAGTTTACCGTTGTAATCTATGTAGTTTATATTCAAAGGCAGTCAAATTTATTATGGTGGTTCTAAAGTTAGAAATGATATCATCCACACATTGCATTTTAAATTATTTTAGTTTTATGATTTATTTGTCTTGATTAATGATGTATAACAGTGACGCCTATGACATCATCGTCGTTGGACAAAACATGTCCACACGCTAAATTGTGCCGCTTTAGGATATGGTTAAGCTTTCTTTGGTTCAGATTAATGTCTTATAAAGATAATTTTACGTATGCTAGATAGAGAAAAACAACAAAAGTACTACAACTTGCAGTATTCGTTCATTTTTTCAAATTCTGCCAAAAATAATTTTGAGTTCGTTTTATGGGAAAAAGATGCGTTTGCTGACAACTTCGCGAAGAGCATTGAAAGAGATAATATGCAAACTTGAGAAGGTACAGTTATTCTTTGAAGATATAGGTACATATAGGTACATTAATGTACTTAGTCAATCAAAGTTCGGTATTATACCCTGCCGGGTTGGTGAATTTTACTTTTAGGAAGAATTGGTTCCTGGAGTAGTACGAACTTCGTTGTTGAGAAGGCATGATGATGAAGAAACGTCCAAGTCTTAACGAAGTCTCAAAATTTCCAGTGGGATCTGTTTAGAACGACTGGAGTGAGTCTTAGATAGTTGATTTTAATTGTTTCCAAGATATCTACAGTCAAAGTTACTCCTCGGGTATTTATAATACAAATTTTGAGACTATAACCTAGTCACATGTAATTAATGAAGATTTTTACTGTATAAACTTATAAAGGAGCTTAAAGTACGTTAGGAATTAGAGAGTGACTTTGTTCGCCGAAAACGTTTTCCATTCAAATAAGTATTTTGATATATTTGGCATTTACTTAAGAATGTTTGTATGTGCGTATGTTTAAATTTTTAATTGTTCAATAGAGCAAAGAATTTTTTTATATATTTGTATTTTCACAATTAATCTAAAGGTAATAGTTTCCAGCCTTGATATATTAGAAGATATTGCCATTACTTACAGGCAAGGTAATTTAGCATACTGAGAACCTACTTTTTTTATAGGTAGCAGTTTCAAATAGTTATATTCGTGTTCTTTCATTACGGTTACTGTAGATTTGTTTTAAGTTAGTGTACTCAATTATTCTTCGAGAATTTTACGCCACAATCACTTTCCTTATCTCAGGTTTTGGTATCCGCTTGTTATTCCTTCTGAGGTTTTTCTCTAGGAACCCCGTATTTGGAGATTAGGTGGCGTCGAAGATAACTCCCGATTGAGACTCGTATTTCCTACACGATAGTGTTGTGGGACCCTCTTCGAACACTAACACCACCCTTCTCACTGAGTTAGTCGGCAACCATTCGTGTTGGTATGTCGAGGTTTTCGGTACTTTATTAAAACAGAGTTTTTAGAGTGGTGCTTCGCCGAGTTTCTCTATGGATTACCGGCTAGATTTTCGGGGTCAAAACTGTATGTAACAATTTTTTTTTATAGTTGTCCGAACCCGGTGGAGTGCAAAGTTTTTACAGCCAAAATGTGGGACTCTCCTTGTGGTATACCCACTAAAACCACTCCTCCTGGCGGCTGCGTTTGCCAAACGGCTCCGCCGCACTGCAGCCTAAAAGACTTATCGTGCTAACCCTGGTTAAGATTGCTTCACCTCTGGGATTAGTCCCAGTACTGCCCCAAACTGTGTGGTGAGCATTTGCGTCGCTACCAATGACGAGGTGAGATCCATTCGCTTTACACTTAGCCACCAGCGCCTCTAGTTCCCTTGGGGGCGACAGGTTAGGGCAGTCGAACTGAAGATAGGCCAATTCGAGTATAATCTCTTTCGGACCACCTCCGCCTAGTTCCATCCTGACCGCCACAAGGTCCTGCTGATAGAATGCTGTAAGTTGCAAGCACTTAAGGTTGTTGTTGATTAGTAAACAAGACCTGGGTCTAACTGTGGATCTACTATATACATGTGCCCCACCTATTGAACTCAGTCCTAGCACCTTTTCCTTGCAAATTGAAGATTCCTGGAGAAGGGCTATATTGCAGTCCTCCATCAGCTTACATAGGGCTGCTGATGCTGCCTTACTGTGCTGCAGGTTTACTTGGACCTCCTTCATCATCAGGTGTATTGCCCTTGATAGGCTTGAATAAGACCGTTCTCAGCTCGTAATAGGCCTTGAACTTGGCTTGCTCAAGTACCTCAAAAGATCTCGGATCGACTGAAACGACCAGAATAGTTCCTTCCTTATCAGCTTTTCGGGAAAGCATATGCCAGCCACCCGTTTGCAGACTGGGATTCTGCTTCTGCAATCGGGTCTGGGCAACTTTCTCCTCGACATTTCTGTTGGGGATCCATACTAGAACCTTGGGTCTTTTAGGGAGGTCCACTGCGTCTACTACTGTTAGACACGCACCCTCTCAAAGGTCTCCCTTAGTCTCTACATTGTGTTTAACCCACCCTTTAGTCTCTAGGTTTGCACAGGTCAGCCAAAGAACTCCGTCGGCAAACCTAGCGCCCTCGAACTGAGGCGGGATAGAGCATCCTGAGGGGATGTCGAATACAGCATCCAGAAACATGTCCTGGACGCTTATAGACTGCCTCTCAGTCAAAACTGTCCGGGTGACGTCTGTCAATTACCGCCACTCGCAATCTCCTAGCAGCAGCACTATACGACCCAATCTGGTCATGGCTCTTGGGGCGTTTAGTTTGCTGCCGAGATTTAGATAGTGTCGGTGTGGAAGTCTCTGAACGGGGTCTTTTACTGCCTCCGCTCTCCTTCTGTACGGGCACCTTCTTTGTGGACGGGTTTGACTCCGTCCAAGTCCCAGATTCGACTTTCTTGGCTTTCCTTAGCTTCCCACGCTGAGCTCCCGAAAGCCTCTTTGTTTGCAGTCCAGTGCCTGTAAGTTTCTTTATAGTTTTCTCCATGTCTGGTGTTTCGGAAACTGGTCTTGCAAGCGGACTTGCATCCCGGGTCTGCTCCACCTCCATGGAAACATTGTGATTTCTCGAGGGGTTCCCTATTGCTGGTTCCACCTTTTCAGATTTAGTTTTACTAATGGTACCAATATTATTCATGGTTGTTCCCAAGAGTATGGGGATGTAAATGGTCACCATGCCAGGTGCCCCCCGTTGGCATGGAAGGCGTGAATAAAACGGGGTGCCGCGCTGTTCCCCGAGTTTTCGACCGATTTAGACTGGCCAATTATCCAGCCACGCATCCCATGGGCTTGGTCCTACACCACTGGATTTAGGAATTTTTACCGAGGTTTTCTCCTCTTGGTCGGGCGGTTAAGCCAAGATCGCCACACCCTCTTGCCCGTGAGACATGAACACGACGGCAGGGAAGGCACGGTGTGACGGTGTTGCAGACTAGTATTTTCTACACGATAGTGTTATGGGACCCTCTTCGAACACTAACACCATCCTTCCCACTGTGTTAGTCGGCAACCATTTATATTGGTATAGTCGAGGTTTTCGGTACTATATCGAAACAGAGTTTTTAGAGTGGTGCTTCGCCGAGTTTCTCTATAGATTGCCGGTTAGATTTTCGGGGCCAAAATTGTATGTAGCACAGTTACATTGCAGGCCAATACCATTCCTTCTTTCTTAATTAAGAACTCCTATAGCATCTTTTGGAAACTTTACTAAAACAATTACGCTAACATTTTTATAAAAAGAACTAAACTCTTTGTACTGCGTTTGTCAAAACATCAAACAAGCACTTCTATTTACAAAGAACTCTTTAAGCGCTCTGAAAACTGCTTGTTAAAACCGTTAATTAACTCTTCATGATAAAGCAACCTCCAAATTACAAAAGTTGTTTTTGTTGCGTAATTTTGTATACGGCATTGAAATTCAAACAAAAGCTAATATTTTCAAAAGCGCTTCTAGCACAAAATTTTCTTTTAACAAACTCAGTTCCCTGAATTGTATTTGAAGTTGGAATTAAAGTTGTATCTAAAACATCTTCTACTCAAGCAGCTTTTATCAAATCTTGAGTTTTCCAACTTTTTAGACTTTCACATATCAAGCATACTCACATTAAATTTGAAACAATTTTTACCCTACACTGAAACGTAAATACATTCCAGTGTCCCTGAAAAAATTTTTAAATTCGATATTGTCGAAGGCTTGTAGCATTCGTTTGAATGCTTAATCATATTTGAGTTTAATAATTTCTGTACTGGTAAATTCTACCAATAATACTAGAGTTACTTTTTTTGAGAAATATAGTGTTAGTATACGTGCAGTTTTGATCTAAGAAGGGTTTATTTTAGTTTACCCCGTAATCTTACATTGTTCATACTCAAGGTTAATCAAATTTATTATTGTGGTGTTTAAAGGTTAGGAATTTTGTGATCGTTTGTAAAGTTAGGGCATAATTTAATGAAACATTAGGCGGTAAAAATAAGATTATTACTTTCAGTTAATTAAATGAGCTTTTATCACGTAATCAACTTGTAAAATTTAAAACTTTGGTAGATTACATTTAATAACGTGGCTATTCCAATCTAATATTAAATTACGGATAAGAATTAAAATCGTATTAAATTCAGAAAAATTACAGATTGACACTCGCGATATTAAAGTTATTTGTACAAATTCACACGGATCCAAAAACACCGTAAAACTATAGGAGATTACAACCAAATAGTTATATACTCATAAATTAGAGCCACAAAAATGGTGTTGGAAACGTAAACAAACGACGCAGTTTTGCAATCAGCGTGGGAATAGGATAAGCGTTCATTGAGCTCGAAAATCGAGCTTTAAACGGACTACACCGTGACGACAAATCGTAGAATAACCCTATTGTTGAGATTTATAAAACCTATAAATAACAAAGGAGAGGATCACCTTCAGTTGTTCGAAAATAAAGATCAGAGAACAGCTTCGAATATGATTGAAACGTAACCATCGCCGTACGGGACAAGGTTAATTATCGCATAATTACAGTGATTGTGTCAAACCCCGGGACTTAGTAAACAGGTTCTCAAACGTTAGGAAGAGCGTGTGTATAAAGATAACGGATAAACGTAAAAGTAATTCTTGACTAGTGAAATCAAATTGGCATCTTTGAACGTTGAAAGGCGTGAATAATGAGCTAGGCGGTGAAGAACTTGTACAGTCGAACCTCGCATTATGATTAATTCGCATAACCAGCAAAATAACGAGCGACGTGGATAGGGGAATCCCCGAATCGTGCGATAGAACTTTCCGTGCTATTGCATCAGTCTGTATTCAGAATTTTGCGCTAGCATCTTAATGTCGGTAGAATCACACATTTTTCCAAACTTGTGTTCAGACATTATTTGTAGTTTTCTATTCTAATTTTATTCCCCGTGTAAAAATATCCCAGAAGAAAAGGCCGCAAGAGAGCAACTGTAAGAGACTAAAAATAACATTAAGAATAAAACCTGAAATCATCAATAAGCGAGAACGGGGTGTAAGCGTGGCTGATTTAGCACGCATATACAATCGGCGTACAATAATCATTTGTACTATTCTTAACAACAAGGACAAGCTTAAGGAGGTAGACGCTTCAAAGAGGGCGAGGAGAATATCTACGCAACGGTTACGTATTTTTGACGATGTTGAATGGTTTCTTCTCATATGGATAAACGAAAAGCAATTGCAAGCTGACACTATTAACGAAAACATCATTTGTGAAAAGGCGAAACTGATTTTTGCCGAACTCGTTAAGACGATGCCAGGATCATCAATAGCCGGAGACGAAATGTTTAAGGCAAATCATGGGTGGTTTGAGAAGTTTAAGAGAAGAACAGGCATCCACAGCGTTATGAGACATGGTGAAGCAACAAGCTCTGATACAAAGGCAGCAGAGGATTTCATTGCCGACTTCAAAAAACTCGTAGATCGTGAGGGTTACCCTCCGCAACAATTTTTTAAATGTATTGAAACGGGTCTCTTCTGGAAAAAAATGCCAAAGCGAACCTATATAACAGCAAGACACAAGTCAATGAAAGATCGTCTAACGCTGCTATTCTGTGCCAATGCAAACGGTGATTTGAAAATTAAACCGCTGCTTGTTTACCATTCTGAAACTTCAAGAGCATTTAAGAAGTGTAAAGTTCAAAAGAGTAAACTATATGTGATGTGAATATCCAATAACAAGGCTTGGATTACACACGTCATTTTTACTGATTGGATCAATAAAGTGTTTGGTTCTTCTGTGAAAAAATATTTTCTTGAGATGAATCTGCTACTCTATGTCTTACTTTTTATTGACAACGCACCTGCCCATCCTCCAAACCTACAAAATGACCAATTTCATCAACATCCAGTTTCTGCCTCCCAATACCACTCCGTTACTTCAGCCTATGGATCAGCAGGTTATTTCTAATTTTAAAAACTACACGAAAGCGGGTGAAAGTATCCATATTTATTACTGTTTGTATTTAATGTACTGGGTGCTTTTCAATTGTAATTATTTCATTCTAATTCAATAGTATATTGAATTAGCAACATTACTAAATGTAAATCACCGAACTCCTAATCTTCTATATTCACTACAACGTTGGGTGGCAAGTACTGGAAGATAATATGCTGTTTCTGCAACCCTTTACATAAATTGTTGCACCAACAGGTACAATCTCTTGTAAATATAAACTTAAACATGGTGGCTTCGATCCAGTTAATATTTGGAAAAATTTATCTGTTTCTGGAATTCCTCGCTTAACTGTTCACTCACTAAAAGCAGTTCCAAAATTTCATGCCATAACTCGTATGTTTCAGCATTCAAAATATCCCTTCACGTTGGGAAGATTAAACTGAATAAACGAAGACACGCACAATCACCACCTAAAGCTGAGCGCTCCAAAATAAGTCATGGGCAAAAATCCACCATACAGGATCTTCAACGGAACCAACTGCAGCAACGATCAGTTAATGGAGAACCCAAACAAAACGCACGTTTTGTTAAACTTAATTGAAGGTTACAAAAATGTTCCTCTATGTGAAAATGTATGTTTTGATATGCAAAGCGATTGAAATGCGATTATTTTCCAAACAAGTTCATGAAAATAAACTGTAGCAAATTTAGCAACTAGACATTACTGACCAAGATTGCCAGCTTGACACAAAAATAGCCTAACGTCCAATTTATGCGGAAGCGTTACACAATTTACAAGCTTTAAGCTAAAACCAGTCATCCCTTAGAATTTATATCTGCAGCAGCAACCCACAGCAGTTAACCTGGAAATCTAGTAATGGTAGGTCGATACTGTGATCTTGGTAATATTAAACTCATTTATTCTTTCATAAGGTGAATACAAAGGACTTCTGCACAAATCAAATAATACAATCATTTTATAAAATTCTGCAACCTGCAGAATTTTCCAAACAAAGCTGGGGAATAAGTTTTGCTAGCTTGAGGTTGCAATCTTTCAGCCCTAGTTGATGCTCATGTGATTTGGAAAAGCCACCAATAGTTCCACTAACGATGCCAACTCGTACAACATTTACTTTATTTGGAGAAATACCTCGGATCTGCTTCGTTTAAGTTTACTGCGGCAGGGATGCTGCTGTAATTAACTCAATAAAAAGACGTGAAAATGGCCTGACATCCTTTTCTACAAACATTTTAGGATGCCCTAAGGTCCAATGTAATTGCGGCTCAGTATATAGTACAGCTCGTCCACAACTCAACTAGAATAAATTTGTCAAGCGAAAAGTAAATAAAATAATGAAAAAAAATTGGTTGTCTTATTTGTGGTCTTCAAAAGCGCACAGCGGAGAAAAGCTGCTCTTCCTTAGTTTAGCTAAAAAGTGTCAATTATCGTAAATTGATGCTTGTTAAAAGACATGTTTTACCCTGAGATGCAACTCAAAATTGAGTTTTAATTACCGTACTAATTTCTCTAGTAACATCAACTTAGACATCGTTAAAGAGTCTAATATAATTAATTAAGGGTTTATACAAACAGCCGGTTAAACCTCGAAAAAATCAAAAGCGATTTTCCAGTTGAAACGATTCTGTTATAAAATGCCGAAAACACATTTAAGATTTTTAAAGTCTCCAATAACAAAATAACACTGCTCGAGATTATACACAAGCAATAAAATAAAAGGCAGTACATGTCAATTCACTAACCAACTATAATATTCTTCTGCTACGTTCGCATCATTGTTTGAGTGACTTTATCTCAACTTTATGTATGAATTAAACGCCTTTTTCTGAACATATACGTGATTTCGTTTTGGGAATTGTTGCGACTAGCTATTAACTAGCGTGTGGCCGTCATACGTCAATGAGAATTGACTCTTTAAGGCTAGTTGGGGGTACTGTAGCTTTCTTAACGGTTTTTCGATCGGCACTTTGATGTGGTGAGCTGTGCCCTTTTCCTTCGTTACCCTTTTTTAGGTCTCTTCAGAAAACGCACAGTGGAATAATAGCCACGAACGCCACACTCAAGACTGCCTTGATGAAACTGTTAAAGTAAGCAATACATTTTCATGCGATACCATTAAATACATTATATACATTATATACATTATATACATTATATACATTATATACATTATATACATTATATACATTATATACATTATATACATTATATACATTATATACATTATATACATTATATACATTATATACATTATATACATTATATACATTATATACATTATATACATTATATACATTATATACATTATATACATTATATACATTATATACATTATATACATTATATACATTATATACATTATATACATTATATACATTATATACATTATATACATTATATACATTATATACATTATATACATTATATACATTATATACATTATATACATTATATACATTATATACATTATATACATTATATACATTATATACATTATATACATTATATACATTATATACATTATATACATTATATACATTATATACATTATATACATTATATACATTATATACATTATATACATTATATACATTATATACATTATATACATTATATACATTATATACATTATATACATTATATACATTATATACATTATATATCATTATATACATTATATACATTATATACATTATATACATTATATACATTATATACATTATATACATTATATACATTATATACATTATATACATTATATACATTATATACATTATATACATTATATACATTATATACATTATATACATTATATACATTATATACATTATATACATTATATACATTATATACATTATATACATTATATACATTATATACATTATATACATTATATTATACATTATATACATTATATACATTATATACATTATATACATTATATACATTATATACATTATATACATTATATACATTATATACATTATATACATTATATACATTATATACATTATATACATTACTATATACATTAATACATTATATACATTATATACATTATATACATTATATACATTATATACATTATATACATTATATACATTAATACATTATATACATTATATACATTATATACATTATATACATTATATACATTATATACATTATACATTAATACATTATAATTACATACATTATATACATTATATACATTATATACATTATATACATTATCATACATTACATACATTATACATTATATACATTACTATACATTATATACATTACATACATTATATACATTACATACATTACATACATTACATACATTACATACATTACATACATTACATACATTACATACATTACATACATTACATACATTACATACATTACATACATTACATACATTACATACATTACATACATTACATACATTATATACATTATATACATTATATACATTATATACATTATATACATTACATACATTATATACATTACATACATTACATACATTACTATACATTACATACATTACATACATTACTATACATTATCATACATTATATACATTACATACATTACATACATTACATACATTACATACATTACATACATTACATACATTACATACATTACATACATTACATACATTACATACATTACATACATTACATACATTACATACATTACATACATTACATACATTAATACATTACATACATTACATACATTACATATACATTACATACATTACATACATTACATACATTAATACATTACATACATAATTACATACATTAATACATTATTACATTACATTAATACATTAATACATTAATACATTACATACATTATATACATTATATACTATTACTATACATTACTATACATTATATACATTATATACATTAATACATTATATACATTATACATACATTATATACATTACATACATTATATACATTATTACATTATATACATTATATACATTATCATACATTATATACATTATATACATTACATTATCATTACATTAATACATTACATACATTAATACATTACATACATTACTATACATTACATACATTAATACATTACATACATTAATAATTATATACATTATATACATTATAATACATTATATACATTAATACATTATATACATTATATATTATATACATTATATACATTATATACATTTAATACATTCAATACATTATATACATTATATACATTATATTACATTGATATACAATTATATACATTTATATTGATCATTATATACATTATATACATTATATAATTATATACATTATATACATATCATAATTTATACATTATATACATTATATAGCATTGTATACATTTATACATTATATACATTATATACAATAATTATATACATTATCATACATTATATACATATATATACATTATATACATAAACATATTTTCGTACTTTAAATATTTTGTAATTAGGCGGAATTCGTATCTGATTGTATAACTGTTAAACGAACGATTAGAATATAGCAATTAACCTTAAGATATAACAATTGATACAATAGCAAAATTATTAGCCATAATGCCGGACATAAGTTGTTCTCAAAAACAATTATTTCCGCTAACTTTTATATTTTCTTTCTTAAGAGTACTGCAAAATTTGAAAAAGATCTGCGATAAGAACTAATTAACGTGTTTTGAAGCAGTTTCGGCTACCCCAATCGGCACTTCTGTTGTATTGGTGGATACTTATCTTAAAATAAGTTATAGAATTACTACAAAATTTGAGGTACCTCCCCGACAATCGGACAAGTTGGAAAAACAGAAAACAAGATAACGGAAGGCAACTATAGGAAAGTTGGACGTGGTTTGGATATAATTAGATAGCTGTTATATGCTGAATTGACGTTACGCTTCTGAATTAATTATACTCTGCACAGGCGGATTGCCGTAACAGTTAGTGCATGGCTAGTTTTCAGTGGTGTGTGGTGGGTTCTATAAAAGGAAATTATACCACCGTTAGGGATATGCAAATTCTGACACTTCTACTAATTTATGATTAGCTTGAAAGTCTTTGAGCGTCAACCCACTTGAATAGAGTCAACACAAATAAAGCTTATCCGGAAGATGGGCGTTATCGGCATAGCGGTCATGCTGTTGCTGGAAATTGATGCTATTTCACTCAAACTCTTCTTTTCTACTACTTTAAAATAAACTCAAATAAAAACTCCACATTTTGTGTACCTAACTTATAGTGTAAAACACGATTATAACAGTGAATAATAGAAAAAGTATATCTACCGCTAGTTGACCCAATATGCACTTAGCTAAAAAGATCTTAATCTTATCAATACTGGAAATTTAACCAATTTAGTTTCTACGTACTATTTTGTCTCTACAATAATAAATTTTTCTATATGAGAATTCTATGTTTACAATACGCTTTAAATAAGCGTGCACTAACGTAAATAGTCCATAATAATCAGTTTTCCACATTATTATTACTATCATCGCATTTATTAAATACCAAAGAAACAAACACAGTAAATGATGATTATAAGGCGTATAATAAATATTTTACGACGTTTTTTCTCACTTAAACCTTTACCGACCTTCAAGACCGAAAATGCTGCAGCTATCAAATTCACCTGTGGATGTTGATTAAAGCTCCTCTACACTGATGTCTTTCACGATAACTACCGATATGCATATCTGCGTTTTATATTCGCGTCTGAAGGTCCGTTCTTGTACTAACATCTTCAAGCATGATACCCGCACATTAACTATCGCAGCTGTTTTCAACGCCCGATAAGTGCGCGTTGATCAAAATTTGCAAGCTCCAGTCGGACGTATATTCGTTAACATTTTGATCTGATCTACCCCTTCTTTCACTATCCGTCGATTTTACAATTTTTATGTCATAGGGTAATTGCATACTATTTCGTTTTTTACGAATTATGAGTCTAAACTATCCTGATGTTGAGGTCAATGTCGTTTCTTCCTTGCAAATTATCCATTTGTTCCCACGGTTTTACATTTAAAATCGAAAGCTGCGCCATTCATCATCTGCAACGTATTAATTTTGTGGCTGTATCTTATGAGTATATTGTTTTTGGAGTGTGTCGCTGCGATCCCATGATTAATAGTTTCCTAAACCCGCGTGAATTTGTATAAATAACCTTAACATGCCGGTTATTTCCCGAGTATACCTGTAACTTTTCAGACTTTAATACGAAGAGGTTTAAAGTCCCGATATTTACTACAGTTTGTATTTAAAGAATTGAGTACTTTACTATTTTCATTGTTTCTCCCTAGTTTAATATTATATTGAAATACATATAGAAATTAAATACTAAAGGGAATGATACGCGACAAAATGTCACGAAGCAAAGGTCAGCTATTTATTGGAATTGTCAAACATTCTTGTTTTCTATTATAACAAACTTTGAAGTGCATAAAGTTAGTAAACTTAAAGGTAGTTTGACATATTCTCGTTTTAGAGTAGTCGTTCGTTTTATATGAATTTTTCATTGTTTCTTTGAAATTATCCTACTTGTTCTGTTACATTAAACCCCAGCACGAATTTGAATGCACAACGCATCTTTAGCTTGGAAATTCATTTCTATAAACTATACTTTGCTTATGAAACATGTCGTAGCTCGAATTTAATTGCTTTGAATGTTTTTTATGCTACCCAACACTTATATAGGTCAAGGAATAAAAAAAATTATTTAAACACAGTTTGTTACGCGTTTCTTTCTTATAATGTGCTCCATTAGAGCTAGGTTAGATTAACTTTTTTGTCGCATTTAGGTCAAAATTTATTTTACAGTAGCTGCTCGACAGCGAACATGGGAATACAAGCATTCAAGATACGAGATATTCCATAAAACATTAATGATCCTTTATCGCAGAGCTATTTCAGAGTTTATTGGTTATCTGGATTACTAGTCATATATGAAACTAAAGCGTCAACAGAGGATGTGTTTTTGGAAATAAACCGAAAGTTAAGCACTGTGTTTGTGGTTGAAAGTTGCTCTTGGTTAACATAGTTCTCCAATCGTTATTGACAGCGTGTTTTCATCTCGCAACGTTCGTGCGAAATTGTATCTAGAAACTAATGATTTTTTATAGGAGTAAATTTTGAAAACTGTTTAGAATTTTTATCGCAAAATTGATTTCAGTATAACTTCTCAACAGCGATTTAAAAAATTCAAAGTACTTGATTACGTCCTTATATTGGTTTTATGTATGTACCGCATAGCAATAAAGCTGGAAATTTTGCAGTTTGCTGTAAAATTGAAACAGAAGAATCCCATTTATGATATGTTCCCTTTTGTGCCTGCAGTGTAGTGAAACTACCACAAAAAGATCAAATGATATTGCCGAAATATATGCAAATATATGTGATAACTTTTGAGTGTGAAATAATTACAATATTACATTAAGGTACCATTTTACTAATGCAAATTGAAATACATAGCGTATACCCCGTAGAAATGGCCGTAATTCAAAAATGCGTTATTTATTTCTACCTTAAAAATCTATTAATAAAAGTAAGCAATTTTCTTGCTATATATTGTTATCATTCATTGTTGTATTGAAAATCGGTGTAATATTGTTACGCCTTTTGTACAAAACCGCGAAAAACTAAAGTACGTTTACCTGTAACTGTTATTTACCAGCAATAATTTTCGTGCCTAAATTTGTGGTTTTTATTTATAACGCGCCGACTGTCCATTTTTAATAATTCTATCTCAAATTCACTCTTTCTAAATGTTAAACATTAAAAGCGATATATTTAAAATCATTATTTCGTCTTAATATATTTAAATTATAGATATTGCAGTTTATTTTTACAACTCAAAATGGCGACAGCTAAGTTTTATTAAATATTTAACTCGTAGGATTATTGTGTATTAAGAATTACCTGCTATATTTATTTCGTGATTAACTATCCATGGTTTTGGCTGTTTTGTGAAACTTGCACATTAAAGTGTTCTTTAGTGTGCTTAAATAATACATTTTGGATATTTCCTTGTGCTTATTGTTAACCTTTTTATTAATTTTACTAAAGTGACATAGACTATTACTTAAAGATATTTTCAATTAACAATAAGACTTATTATCTGGAATTAACATTACCAAAATATAAATTTTCGTATTTTTAATTAAAAAAATTCTATCTAGTAACTTTCAGGTTAATATTGTCTTTATAGATAATCATTTACCTTTAAATAAACGCCTGAAAGGGGTTTTATAATTAAAAAATTGTTAGTTGCTTTTATCTTTAATCATAAAAACTATTGTTATTGACAGCCCTCTTGATTGGATGCTTGAAGCTAATCTTCTTAATTACATAATTTTTTATTTTAAATAAGTCGAAATCATAAACAAATATCCATATATAAATGTTCCTTAGTGTTTTCACACAAAACCGGTAAATACCTTCATTGTTAAACAAATTTATTTATTGAAAAGTGAGGTTATTGAAATTTTTGGTTTCTATAAAAAAACTGTTTTAATTTTGTTCTAAATAGTACACAATTTAATCAAGTGTCTCAAATAATTATTCTTTGTGTTCGATAGTTGTTTCTCTCTTAATTCATTTCTGAAAAAGTAATTACCTATGTTGTTTACTTGTATATTTTGATGACTGTTTTTATCACCACATGAAATTAACTAACCTTAATTATATACATGTAAATTTAGATGAAATTCCCTTTGACATTTTAAAATTAAAAATTATACTAAATCATTTCTAGTCTCGAAGGTACCTCCTCTCTCGTCATCAACCGCTCCCTAAAGGAACACATCACTTATATTTTTCGAATAGTCGTCCCATAACACCAACCTATCCTTCGTTGTCTGTTAACTCTCGTTCCTGCTTTAAAAAGGTGGGTTTTCAACCGACATTTGTGTGACTAAACAGGCTTCTTTTTTATTTTTCACAACACTTGCTTCTGTATTGAATCTACCAATCTACAATTTTTCTCCTTTTTTCGTACCAATTTCTTAGTTCCTACCTAAATTTTCATTTCACCGGTCTATTCCGAGACACTTTTTAGCGATAGACTTTGGGTTTGTGACTCTATCAAAGATTACAATAACAGTTCGGCCTATTGTCATCCTGGCAGTTTCTCCTGTTAGAGGCACTGTTGGATCATAATACTAGACTCTCCAGAGAGGTTTTCTCGCGGGAGGAAAGGATTGATTTGTTTTAGTAGGGGCGAGATAACATAAAGAGAGAAGAGGGAGTGGCAGCTGGGACCAATTTTTGAATAGATTTTTGACCAACGGTCCAAAATTATGTACAGAGAGTTAAGTAATACTTGTTTGAGGGATGTAGCTAGCTCCATTCCTTAGGGAGCATTATCCTAGCAATCCGACGCCCACGATAAAGCGCCATGACTCCTGTATGTGTTTGATTCCCTTGAGGAACAGGAAAGGCCTCTTCACGACCTTTCGCTTTCAGCAGCATTTACAGAGTTATATAAAGAGTCCTCAAAATTTTAAATTCTTAAAGATTAAAGAATGACTAGTGCAAGGGAGATGTATCGCTAGCGCGTTACGTAAATCAAGATTATGCAGTAGAAAAAATTTATTATTTTTAGTTAGTTAAACGAGCTTTTAGCACTAAAACACCTTGTAAAAATTAAAAACTTTTATTAGTTTACATTTTATAACGCGAGTATTATAATATAACATTAAATTAGGATATATAATTAAAATAGTAAAACACCCAATATATTAAATATAGAAACAACACATTTCGTATTAAATTTAGAAAAACACCGGCCATAGGAAAGTTTATTTTTACACATTCACACGGATTCAAAGCAATTGCAACAACCGTATAATCATAAATTACAGCTATAAAAATTAATGCGTTGTGACTGACAAATGATGCAGCTGCCGGCATTAGATATACAAGTGTGAGAACAAGATGACCGCTGACATAAACACGACTACACTGACCTAAAAAGTCGGCCGTTTAGACAAAGTGTGAGAAGAAAGCTTTTTTGAGGAAGGTAGAATATTATATAATGACTAAGTTTGGAGTTGGGAAATTGGTTAAGAAATTAAAGATGGGTAAGTGGCAGCAGGTGTGTCGACGGTAGATCGTAGCCCTCGTGAGGTGACTGACGACAAGTTATTGTTGAACTTTACTGGACAAGTAACCAAGAAAGCTCAAGCACGTGAGAATCAGGGAATTTATATTTGCGTGGATCGAGCATCGGTAAACGGCATTAGTCAATAAAAGGGTGATAACCGGCTTTTACCCTGCAACAAAAGCTGGAATTTAAATATTTAGAATGGGGTGATTTAAGTGTTGAAAGTCAATAAACAGGTGAATTACTGGAGTGTCTGAAAGTGTTTAATTAATTTTAAAAAATCATGGAGCGAGTACCATTTGAGCTTTTCTCCTTTTTTTGCGCTTTGTAAGTATGTACATGTGAAATTGTAAATATAAACTATAAATAGTTCGTAGTTATTAGATAGCCAATTAATATTCTTGTAATTAATTATTTTGTTGGACTATAATGTAGCGACGGAATTAGTTGCGTTTAAATATAAGCATAATATTATTGGGAAAGGAACTTTGAATTCATTAAAAAAGTAGGAAACATAAAAATTGTTTCATTTGACAAAAAGTTAAGTGGTTTTAAGGTAGTGTCGAAAAAGGTAAAGTATGTGGTGGTAAATTTTAGAACACCGAAAGCAAAAAGACCTACTTGGAATAATCGTCTTCTAGGTAGCGAGAATATTAAAGGTATCGCTGGGAGAAGACGGTTTGGAGTAAAGCCTTTCAAGGTAAATAGTACTTGTAAATTAGTTTGGTAATTCAGCCATTTCACATGTTTTTTTTACTGTTTATTATTTTTTTCTATACAAACCTACTCCCTCACCACTGTAGTTATCCGGTGCACCCTTAAAATTATTATGGGATTCCTGAACCTTCTGGGCATATCGAAAATTTGTTACCTAACATCATTTTTACCCGTAACAGATATTATCACAAAAAAAGATCAGTTTTCTATTGTTAGAAAACTTCTTCGATCATCTGTAGTGTCTTATAAACTCCGAATACTAACTGAAGCAATATCTGCACAATCAAAATGTTTTTCAACTTCATACTATTAATTTTATTTAGCTTGTGGAACTACACAATCTGGAACAAAAACGCAATTTCCATGACTAGCCATTACAATTGCCAATACAGTCTATGTTGAATAATTAAATTCGCATAATCACCCAATTACACGTTCAGTCAACAAAATTGATTAAATTATTATTACAGTACAGGATGGTAACTATGGTATAATCAATACATAATTAAATACACCACAGTGAACAGGAAATCTGTTTTTTTCCATACATTGTAGCAGCCATAGCGTAATGCAGGTAAAATGCAAATAATGATCAAATTGAAAGCTGTATATACGTTGAGGTATCTATAAATCAGGCTTAGTACTGTTGGTTTAAGAGCTAAACCTCATAGAAGGGTGCATTTAATTTTGTTTTCCACAAATTTTAAAGCAAACACACATTCGATATATTATTGACAGGTCAGGTCTATTGCTGTTTCGCGCACCATTTAGTTACAGAAAGCAATAAATATGAAGTGTATTTTGTTAAACATCATAATTTATACTCATAATAAATAATCCTGTTTCAGATTTGGAAATTTTCCAAAAGCACTAATGAAAATATTTTACCGAATACAAAAGCTCTTGGTTTGTGCGAAAAAATAGGCAAAGTTGATGGGATAATAAGAAAATTAACTCTTAAAGTTTCGTGAGGATGTCCTGTGGATATACAAAATCCCAGGGTAAAAGAATGATGATAAAAGGCTCTAGAAAGAAAGAAACCTCCGAAATCCGAGAGTCAGCTGAGTGATTAAACTTGGGCGGCTCCGTGGCGTAGTGGTATGTGTGTGACTACTACACCCAAGGTCCCGGGTTCGAATCCCGACACGGTCCGCTTGAAAAATGTTAGGCGAGCATTTTTCACAAAAATACACCCTCGTTCGGATGAGAGGTAAAATGGAGGTCCCGTGTGTGAGTGTTGTCACGCACGTTAAAAATCCCTACCTTGCTTGGAACAGCAAGGGTTCGGCAAAATTCCAAATTTTCCAGGTAAAAAAAAAACTCGCTTCCTGGCCAATGTAGTACCTTTGGGCGGAGCATTGGAAAATCAAATGTAATGAGTGATTAAACTCCGCGGGGGTATGAGACAGTCGTGTGTCTAAAAAATAAAAGGAATAGCGTCGCCCTATGTAATTAAACAACCGAACATAAAAAATTATCCTAAGGGAAGACGCGGAAACCCCTAAAATATGATAATGTATGTGAGGTAAGCAATACATAAAGTTAATTTACAATACTCTACTTACTTTGAACCCATGGTGTTACGCTTTATTGTGTAAGCTTCCAAGTATAGGGTTATTAATTTAGCGTTAGGGACTTTTTTTGGAATTCGGCGTGGAAAAATCCGCGTTGAATACTATAATTTTCGTTGACACCGTGAAAACTCTGGATTATTAGCGTTCACACGTGCATTGGCGTCATTTGTTTATCTTTGCAATCGTAAGCGCTGACCTAAGACTTTGTATGTGAGAAGAAATTCATTTTCCAATGAACACAAGCGGAAGTCCGTAAATCCCAATTGGAGAGAAGAGACGTTTAAAGCAAGTAACGCCGCCCGGCTCGATAATTACCGTACCGATTTCCATAAAGTAAAAATCATACCGCCTGCCGGGTAGTGACATCGTAAATGCCTGTTTTCGTTCCCACCCTTTTATTATACTTATCGAATCGTCTAGCAAGGCATCATCAGCAGGAGCAGCGATCCACAACAGGGCAACAACCGAGAACCGCCCTTGAGAAAGACGTCGACGCCCATTCACATGTCGGAGTAAGTGTTTTATAACATTATTTACTTGCCCTATGGGTTTATTGGGAAGGCTGATCATAATAATGGAACCCATCTTCTAAAACTACTTCATTGAACTATCTTCAAATATATCACAACGTAACACCGCATAATTTGAGGACACTTTTTGTACCTCAGCACAAAAACCTTTTTTTCACAGAGTATTCGAATCTTGATAATAACCGACATAAACTCTTAGTTGAATGCTATGAGTTCACATAAGTTTATTCGAGCACTTCTAAAATGCAGAATATGCCATGTGCGAAATTGACGCTAATGTCTTTTAGGTTACTTTTTCATGAAAACGTAACGGCACAATTATGCTAGCTAGCTTAGTGGCGAGGAGGTGGATTCGGTGATAACGAAAGAAATTCTTTTAGGAGTATATAACTTTAGCACGTGCACTTACCTGCGAAGGATCCCTGAGCTTTCGGTCCAATAATAAAATGTTGAGCGCCATATCACCTGTCACTAATCTTATAGCTTTGAATAGACAGTGAGTAAGCTATTGAAGGATTATTTTGAAATTGACAGGTTGATGAGACCCTGTTTACTGATATTTTTTTACTGCTTTTAACCTAAACACAAAGAATAAAAATACTCCGCTCTAGTTATGTTAACCTATATTGAAACATGAGTATCGTACAACCACCACAAATAAATTAAACTCTATCCTGAGTGACTAACTTGCGTATATCTAGAAGAAAAGAATATCTTCAATTTATTTCAGTTTAAGTATCCAACAAATTGAATGTATATGTAAATATTTTGAATACAATTGTGGTGCTGATTTTTTGTTATATTACGCTTCTATTAAGCGAGCACCCACGCAAATGTCAGAATATCAATAACTCTTTATGACAACAATAAAATACATAGTAACAAATCAAGCAGTGGTAGAAGGATAGAATTTTTATCACTTACAGCTTTTCCCTGGGTACATGGTTCAACCACATTGTTTAAAGCAAGAAAAACTTTATTCTCCGTAATTCAGGATCCAACTAGTGTTGACAAAGTATTTACTGCATAAACACTCACCAGGCAACAGTAAATTATATGATATCGTAATTCACCTGCTTGTTCAGGAGCTTCAGCAAATCCGAATTTATATCATCGTTACGCGAATTACTGTAACCAGTGTATCTGCTTACTTACAAGCGTGCGAATTATTTGAATTACCCCTCCATTATGTGATGGCGGTATTTATAAGCTATTCTATTTTAGGAAAATTCCCAATTTAAACTATTTACACGGTTCGTGAAAGTTGCACTGAACTTGCGGTTAGAGTCAAGGGTTTTTTGGTACATGGGAAAATATGTGAACTGGTGTTTTCACTTGGTCTGTTTTCTAACACATCTACATTACTGGCTTTGATCTCTACGCATTTAAATTATTATATTTTATGAACATTTGCCTGATTGAGTAATTTATAATGGTTTCGGTAAAAAATATTTTCGTTTTTATGCTGGTAAAATAAATGGTGATGTTTTTCCAATTTAGTATATTTATAGTAACGTTCCGGTTTTTGATTGCTGGGTGTGAAAGAATGTACTACGTACTTTCTTATTTATTTTGGTATTATATTTTAATAATATGATGCAACAACCCTATTAGTAAATGGTAAATTGTTCATATATTTTCTTCTACGGTTTCTAAACTAGCTGAAATTGATAAATATTTTTCTATAGACCAATGTATGCATAATTATTGAACTAACGTTTCAAATAATATGACTTAAGTCATCTTAAATTCAACACATACAAGTGAAAATTACAATTCAAAGTTTAATTTACATGTACAAACATCGAAATCAAAACATATATAATTATTAACACGAAGGGAGTGCGACTAACAAGAACATGAATATGTATTCTCATTAAATAAATAACTTTTTAATTTAGTTTATTTAAAACAAAATCTTGGCTTAAGTTCTATCAAATGAATAATTTTGTCACACATTAGATCTTGTTAATAGTCAAACCCTATATAAATACTTTAGTAATTGCTACCTGTGCATATCACTAGTGAAATCAAAAATTTGTTCCAATTTACAAACTATTTCAAAGAGAACAATTCATATTTAGTGGATCTAAGCCGTGTATACAAATCAGCTTGAATTAGTTTAAATTTTAAATTTTATCAGAATTTGACTTTTACAACTTAGGAACAAGTGCAAGAATTGCCTTGACTTCAGTGTAGTTTGTCTTGTTTACCTACATCATTACAAAAAGCTTTTAGCAAGGTTGTTTTGAATACAGACATAAATTTAACACATGCGCTTATTTAGCAACAGATGTACAACACAACTTGTACTTTAATTGATTATAAGTGTCACTAAAATATGTAAATTTGCTGTAAGTAGAATTTATTTAACAGAAAAGTTTTCTAAACACAGGTTGAAATATGAATTTTAACTTACCTATTGCATGTGCAATAACAAAATAGATTTCGGTACTTATACACATTATAAATGATGTAGTTCGACAAAGAGACCTGAATCACAATTATTAGACAATCATACTTCCATAAACTCACGACGTCTTACAAAACAAAAGCTCCAGCATAAACAAATCCGTGCAGGGACCAATCTTTACCTAATCCATCTGCAATTGCTAACAACTGTGAAGGCCATTGCCGTCTACTTCAACTAAATAAAGCGAAAACAATTATTATGTGGTACTATAATTTGCACTAGCTAAAATTTAATCCGGAACTAAACCAAGAATAGCTTATCGAAATAGTTTTTTGTGTGCTTGTTAATAACTGAAAACTTTAATAACATTAACTGCCATCATGTTCAACTGACTAATTTACATTGAGTGGAAATTCATTTCACTTAGTCAGGCTCACTTGATTAATTCTCAATTGATGCTATCAATTCACTTTTTACGTTTGAAAACATTGAGATTACAAACATGTGTCAATTGCTTCAATTAGAAAAGCGTTTATACATACAGGCTATTAAACACAATTGCCTTACGCTGTTTTATCGACAAAAATATTAAAAAAATGATCAAAATGATTGAAATTAATTGATAATTACTGCATAAATTAATGCAAATATATGTGGGCGCAATAAAATTTGTTATAACACCTCAATTTTATTGTCACTGGGATATATGTTGACGTTAGATCGGAGTTTAACCATACAAACTTCAGCCAGTTCATGAGTTAAATGAACATGACTCCGATAGAATGTTAAAGTTGTGTGAAATTTTTTCGAAACCCTGCTGGGGTTAATGTTTATTTTATTTTTGAATGACATCGTAAATCGTCATTATTTCAGAATCTACAACCTTAATAATTCCCACCTGATACAAGAAGACCATACCCAATCCCTATATAGACCAAATGTTTGGAAATGGTTTTGAGTAACCATATCATAAGTCCTTTCTTTTTATAGACGAAAATTTAGATAGTGCAAAGAATATATTTATTTACTAAAACATTTAATTTACCCTCAACAAACAATGTAACAAGATCTTTTGTTATTAGAAGATGAACTAATGTCACAACAAGATGGAGCATATCCGTATTATGCAGCCCCTGCACGGGGGTTTTAAAACAATAACTTTTCAGTATATTTGATCTGAAGGGGAGGGGGCATTCTGAAGTGGCAAGGTCATCGGATATTATCCCTTAATTTTTTTTTATGAAGATATCTAAAATCAAAGGTCTACTAGACCCGTTCGCATGCATGAAGTATTTTATAGGTTATATCCATAGATGATACTGCTACCTACTGAAATCACGTGATCCAACAGTAAAATAGTGCACTGGTTAGTTTTTAGTGATGCGGAGTGAGTTCCATAAAAACAGATATGATACACATACTACACTTTTATATTCGCGCATTTACTTACGTTTGAGAATCTGTTTACCAACAGTTCTGGTGTTTAATATCATTACTTTAATTACTCGAAGATCAACCTTGTTCCGCGCTGCGATGGCTGTAAGTCAATCGCATTTGAAGCTCTGCTCTGATCCCTGTTTTCGAGTAACTGAAAAAGATTCGCTTATTATCCGTGAGTTTTATAAGTTTTAACACCCCCTGATTATTACACGATCCGTTGTTTTTGCGCATGGTGGGTTTTAAGCTGCTTTATTGTCGGAAATTAAATAAATAAACAGGATTATCGGCAATTCATTCATAATTAATTGACGTATTTAGTTATTGTGGTTTTATTTATTGGCATCGCTTTTAATCAATAGGCTGTGTAGTGTATTTAGCTTTGCATTGATTGAGTGTCATGACGGTTGTGAGTCCTTTATCAAGCTTAGCATATAGTGTTGTCTTTGTTGGTTTTTGTTCCTGTCGCTTGTTGGTTCTTGTTATTCTTATGAAAGTACTGAGATCTAAGAAACATGGTGCTCCACTGAGATTACGAGCCTCTGCCA
Organism: Platerodrilus igneus; assembly: GCA_036346225.1. Lineage (NCBI taxonomy): Eukaryota > Metazoa > Arthropoda > Insecta > Coleoptera > Lycidae > Platerodrilus > Platerodrilus igneus. The sequence continues at coordinate 1,276,086 of JARFIW010000828.1, forward strand.
AGAAGAAAGAGGGACAAGAGGATGAAGTCCGTCAGGCCTTACATGTGATTTTCCAATGCTCCACACGAAGGTACTACATTGGCCAGGAAGTGAGTTTCATTTACCTGGAAAATTTGGAATTTTTGCCGAACTCTTGCTGTTCCAAGCAAGGTAGGGATCTTTAACGTGAGTGACAACACTCACACACGGGACCTCCATTTTACCTCTCATCCAAACGAGGGTGTATTTTTGTGAAAAATGCTCGCCTAACATTTTTCAAGCGGACCGTGTCGGGATTCGAACCCGGGACCTTGTTCGTTGTAGTCACACACATACCACTACGCTACGGGGCCGCAGTCCGTCAGGCTAGGGGCCGAAGGCGGAGTAGGGAAACGGTTGAAGATTATTTTGAAGGATATGAGGTTGAAAACGCAGGAGGTTACGAAATTGGAGACGGTGTCTGCGCCTGCACAATCGAGTCAGGGAAGTCGTGGCTCCTTGTGGATGTTGCCGCACCAGAATTGCCTTCAACATCAATACGACAGCGGTTAGTAGAAGCGTTGGTGCTCACGACTTTTAATGTTTAGGGCAAGGAAGGTGCACGTTGTCATCTACAAGAGGGCGCGGGGGACTTCTACTGCGATCCTCGTGGATGATAACAAGGTGACTAGGAATGCCGCAGACGAGATCTGCGATGTTGCGAATCAAGTGTGGCATAGTTAGGGTGATGAGGTTGTGCGTTGGGGATGCTGTAAAGTAGAAATTGCACCGGGAAATGCAGCAGGGGTTGCGGCTACTTTAAGGCAGCAGGCAGAGGGCGTTGGTGCCGAGGAAAGCATCATGCACCGTAGCAGTTGAAGGAGCTATGGCGTCGTTTTTTTGTTCGGGTCGACGCCAAGTCAGGGAGAAGGCGACCCTGAAGAAGAAGGTCAATTTAACACGAGATGTTTGTTGTCGGTGGGCGTAGAACGCGCAGAGGGGTTGTTGTTGTCGAGTGCGCCAAGCGGGAAGATGCGAGGAAGCTGCAGTCGCAGGTTCGAAGGATCTGCAAGGGACTGATGGTGAAATCCATCGAGAAGAGGCGACCGTGCATCGTTCTCGCTGGGTCAAGAAATGAAATAATGGGCAACGCCATAATTTGTATGGTCGCCAGCAAGAACTCCAACGACTTGAAGCTGGAAGAACATCTGAGGGAGAAGTTCAGGTTTGACGGAAAGAGTTCAACTTTTCGCCAACGAATTTACGCTCGCACTGACGGAAGCCATAAATTGCAGGTGGCGAAGAGTATAGGTACGGAAACATTTCTCAATGACCCAGTGCTACCACTGTTACGAGTATGGCCATCGATCGATGGAATAGTGCAGTAACTGTGCCAAGCCCTCTGCTGTGCGGTGTGCGCCAGGGTAAACAACAAAACGGGCGGTGGCGCGAAGGTCAACACGCACTACCCGCCAAGTCGAATAGCTGCCCAAAGATTCTGAGACTGAAGAACTCCATTACTAGTAACATCGATTACGGACTGTAAAGCCCAAACAAATATTGAATGCGTCCAATTAAACTTAGGGAAAGAGGCAACTAGCAGTTTTGTTAAACTATTCGCGGAAAATAAGATCGGCATCGGGTTTATATAGAAACCGCACCTGTATAACCATAAAATAACAGATTTTGGGAAGGGGACCACCGTTCTACAAGCAAACAGCGATTGGCCTCGTAGCGATAAAATAATGAACAATGGGGTATATGCGAGGATAATGTTAAATAGTTTATGCAATGATTTTTTAACAGCGGCCGAAATAAAAACTGGGACAAACACTTTTTATGTTATAGTGCTTACCTTTCAGCGGTCGACTTGTAGCTCCAAAACCAACAACCGAGGAATTAATAAGTCTATTGGAGAATGTGTTCGGGAAAATTGGGAAAAACCGAAAAGTAATAATTGAGAGGGATTTTAATGCCAAGTTCCCATTATGAAGTAGTCCGATAGAGGACGAGAAGGTGATCGCAAAACACTGATCTATTAACGGAATGGGATTTGAGCGTGTAAAACCGAAGTTCGAGGGGCATAGAAGCAGCAGTTTCATTGATGTCACTGCAGTTTCGCACAAGATGTTGAAGATCGTTTGTAATTGAGAATTAAGATCAGACCAGGTCACTCTCTGCTATCACAAGATAATAACATGGGATATTGAAGTCGAGGCACGCGTAAACGAGCAAATAACTATCTTCCCACGGTTATGAAATAATAAAGCAAATTATAAGCGGTTCAAACAGTAATTCAACAAAAGCATCCCCGCGCTCGAGAGCAAACTAGTAAACTGCTGAGAGGCCACCCAAATAGAAACACGCGCACAAAACCTAAGCGACGCTGTGGTAGACGTGTCGAAGCAATCTATGCCGCGGAAGTAAACGTTTAAAGTTAGCATGCCTTGGTGGACAAGGGAGCTAACCACTAAGAGGGCGGAAACCCGTAACCTACAACGCCGTTACCAACGCGTCTCGAAGGAATTAAGAGTATAAGCAATGTGACCGAGAATATAAAATGCTGATAGAAGAAACATCAACAAAAAAACTCTAATAAAGAACCTTAGGGGACGGCGTATCGTGTAATAAGAGGGTAAACAACAGAAGATTGCGTTCGGTAACGTCAAAAAAGATAATGAGGAATATACGGAGGGATTTAAAACGGCGGCGTAATATTTGTTGGAGAAATTTTTCCGATCGCACGATACAGAGGAGAGTGACGATTGCACGACATAAGTCGGTAAGATACACAGGCGCAAGGTACAGGTGGCAATACGGCAATTCTCGCTCACTAGGTTGGAAGAGCTCTTAAGGGGATGGACCTTAAGAAGACACCGGAGCATGATGGAATCCCCTCAGATGTAGCTTTTGAGGCGTGTCTTTGCCGGGTTGTTTAATTTTTGTTTGAAGAAGGGCGTATTTCGACGTTGTTGGAAAGTCCAGAATGTGTTGTTTAGATCTAAACCTAAAAAGGCGGATGCGCCAAACCCGGGCAGCTACCGTTCAACTAGCTTGCTACCGGTACTGGTAAAAGTTTTGAATTCAATTATGACGACGCACTTTGAGCACGCGGTGTGAGACAACGACGGTTTTAATAAGCGACAATTTGGATTCTTGGAGGGTAATTCGACTATCTACGTGTTAAAAAATCAAGCAGGCGAGGAAAGCAAAAGGATATTTTTTCGTTGTGGGTTTGAACATTTTATGAGCCTTTGATTCTGCATGGTGGCCATCTATCGTTTGGAAGTTGGAACGCGGGGATTATCCGCAAAATCTCATGTCAAGTGCTATTTCGCGAGGCAATTGGCACATGCCGAAATTCCGGAAATTGTATCGCAAGTAGTGGAAAGGAGATGCCCACAAAGGTCATGTTCTGGTCCCACATTCTGGAAGTTGTTGTTTGAGAACATCTTTAGGATGAAATTGCCCAAGGATGCAGTGATGTTGAATTTGAGTATGGTATGCTTTTGAGATTATTAATGGAGATGTGAACGAAACCGAACGAAGCGTCGAGCAGGTTGCACGAATGGTCGCGGAAATTTAACACGTTGAAGTCCTCCTAGGCTGGACGTAGAAGGAAGAAAGATCGCGTTTAAGGAAGCCATCACATACATAGACGTCAAGCTAGTTGACTAATTGAATTGGAAGGAACACGTGTAGTTTGTCAAAAGCAAGGTCAGCAAAGATAAACTGGGGATCCAGAGGCAAATCCTTAATCGCGGTTCACGCAGGAACAATCAAACCGTCAATGTTGTGTGCGGCGTCTGTTTGGACAGAGGGTTGCAAGGTCAAGAAAGTTCGGCAATTGACGAGCGTTTAGCGCCTAACAGCGTTCAATGCTGGGAAGGCTGATCCGTGGCGCAGTTGGTATGCGTGTGACTTCTACGCCCAAGGTCCCGGGTTCGAATCCCTACACGGTCCGCTTGAAAAATGTTAGGCGAGCATTTTCACAAAAATACGCCCTCGTTCGGATAAGAGGTAAAATGGAGGTCCCGTGTGTGAGTGTTGTCACGCACGTTAAAGATCCCTACCTTGTTTGGAACAGCAAGGGTTCGGCAAAATTCAAAATTTTTTAGGTAAAAAAAAATCGCTTCCTGGCCAATGTTGTACCTTCGGGTGGAGCATTGGAAAATCACATGTAAGGTCAATGCTGTTAGGGCGTATAGAACCACTTTCATGCAGACGGTCTTGGTGATAAAGCAGGATCCTCGCAAACGAATTCTTCGTTGGAGAGTAAAGATCGGAGATTTGCAAATATAGGAAAAGGGCGGGTCTTGGAGTAAGGAGGTTGAGTGGAAAATAGTTATTTCTGAATTAGGTAATCCGTTTGATGTCAATGGAAACGAGCCTGTCGAAGGCGATGAAAACGCGGCAGGGATCAGGATTTACACAAATGTCTAACGAATGCACGATGGGCAGGCAGAAGCAGCGTTTGTCGTGTACAAGGAGAAGAGAAAAGTGTTCCGATTCTAAACTAAACTTGAGGATTGGAGCATCATCTTTCAGTTCGAGTTGCTAGCTATAAGGGAAGCTGTATAGTACGTTATCAACCACTCAAGTAGACACGAGTGTTCAACTATTATCTATAGTAAATCAGATTTTACTGCTCTGGCGAATATATACACTTCGACGGATTTCCAAGGAGATGCCTGGAGGATAGCGCGTACGGTACTCGAGATTTGGGATATGGAGTTTTATTGGGTCAGTTCGCATGATAACAATCGAGGAACCTACAGGGCGAATGAACTAGCCAAGGAGGCCGCAACAAGAAAATTCCTTGCGTTGTATTCAATGGCACCGAGGTCGCTAATAAAAAGAAAGCCTCGAGAAAAATCAATTCGGGAGTGGGAGGAGAGGTGCTTTAATGCTTTATTTAGATATTTATGTATGTATTTGTATATTTATATGTTTTGGAATTTTTGTCTTTTGATTTATTTTGTTTTTAGTTTTGTTTATTTTGGTCGTAGTATCTATAAGAAGGAACATTGAAATTAGAATAAGTCAGTCAGGGAACGATAGAGAACATTAGGAACGAATTTAGGCGTAAAATAAATTACTCAGACTAGGGCGGATGATATTGTTAAATTTATAGAATACGAACAAATAGCTGGATTCGCCATTAATAAATTTGGCATATGCTTAGAAATTCGAATCAATTAGTAAATACCAATTTAGTTAGATTTGGATAGTTTTAAGTAGACTCTTTATGTCGCACCGGTAAGTAGAGCTTGTGGGTGCTATCCGATATAACGAATCACTCCCATTTTACTTTCTGCTAGTGTCTTCTTCATCAAACACACGCCACCGGTCAACGGTTTGGGCAACATTATTTAAACCCACTTTAGCTTTTAGATTTTAAATTTTATATACCGTTTAATTAATTTTGGAGTCAAATTAATTCGAAGCACAAAATTTTTTGCGTTTAAAACCAATGTAGTACCTTCGGGTGGATCATTGGGGCGTGGCCGCAAATGTAACAGCTCTCACTTCCATTACACTGTTGTTGAGCGTAATGTCATTCTATCCGCGTGAACAATTAATACTTTCTCATGCTTGTTGCTGTGATAAGGGGTTGTTTAGGGGTGCATTGAGTAGTAAGGGTCGAGTAGTAACTGTAAATAGCAATGGGAATCAGAAAACTGCATTTATTTAGCAGAAAAATAAGTAATTTGTACATTATGTAAATAGCACGCATTTAACAACCTGTACATAGACTGTAACTAACATTAATCAATGCAAGTAAGCATATCTTTTAACAATAGAACGCGTATTCAGCAGCGAAATAATTGTACATGTATTAAAACTACGTTGAGAAGTTTATAAGATAAAATACGCAAAAGATAAGATGAAATCTAACAAATCTTTATGCAACTACGCTGGAACCTTGAGCGCTTTGATAATAAAACGTACTTTCAAATGAATAAATACATAAACGAAAACAGCACTAGAGTTACATCATTTATTTTTGTACAATTCTCCAAAAGCATTATCTATACAAAACAATAGACGTAAGTTGAAAGTCTGGCCGTGATAACAAATTATAATGTATCAAAGATCGCAAATAAACACCATGACACAGAAATCCGAAGGAATTTCATCAGAAACAGCTTAAAAATACAGGGAATATTAAAGACAAAAGCTGGTTGGTTGAAACAATTTGCAAAACTGCTTGAAAACCCAACCCAAAGGTAGTGAGAAAAGCTATTTAACACCCACCGGTGATAAGACAGCTCAGTCTACACTTGATGCACGTTGAATCCACATCACTTTTAACCAGAAATCTACGCGTCAAATAAATTAAATTTATAATATAGTAAAAATAGTGCTACATAAAAATTGTGTTAAGAATACATAAAGAGTTTTTGCCGTTTTTTTTTGGAAAACGTGAGTAGAAATTGGTTAATTAATTTAAATTAAATATTTATAATGATAGGGCTTTTAATCTGCGTCGAAAAGAATTTTAATCCACTTCAAAAATACTTATGATTCTAATCTGCGTCGAAGACAATTCTAATTTTGGAACAATTCAATTCTAATCGGCTTCTGGACTATTTTTGGTTCACTTATAAAACAATTCTAATTTTACTTTGGGGGTAATTCATAATACTAAGTAACTCACGATTTCAAGATGTAGTTAAGGGAAGAGATTCAAAACATATGCAGAGAAATATAAAATAAAGGACGAGGTGATTTTTGGAAAACAAGGAGTAACTGTACTGAAACATTGGTTCAACAAAGCAGAGCATTGGTATTCGATTGAAAACAGTAAGGGGGCGTTGATCCACAACACAAAACAAAGCAGGTCAGACCTACCTAGTTTTAATAAATCTTTTCAATTTAAATTAACATTGAATATATTAATTTTCTCACCAATTTGTAAAGAGTCAACATGGACATTGAGTACGTCAAAACTTACGTAATAATCATAAAACGTTCCTGATTTTTCTGTAAAAAGGTGTTGTTTTTGGTGACTTTATATTGAATTAAAAGTATATAAATTTTGAGATAAATAATCCATATGATATTAATTGATTGAAGGGCGTATTTAAAGAATTTCAAAAATTGTAAACATTATTTCCTTTCATTATATGAATGTTGATTGACTTCGTTTTATCAATTCAAATAGGTAATCATAAAGGAATTAAAAGAGAATTGATCAACGTAACGTTGTGCACTCTATGTAGATTAAAAAGGGCTAGCTGTGGCATAGTAATAAAATTAAAAGATTAAATTGAGAGAACACAGAACGGTGGCGTTAAGTAGAACGTTTATTACATCCGACTACAACAAGAAAGGAGGCTACTCATCTATCTTTGTTGCCGTTCTACGAGTAAATGGTTATTGGATTTGTATGTAGTTATGGTTTCTTAAATCCATGTAAATTCGTACAAATAATTTTAATATGCCGATTATTTACCGGGTATCTACCTGAAATTTTCCTGAATTTAATTCGAAGGAGTGTAAAGTCCCAATCTTTAGCACCGTTTGTAAATAATGTACTATTTCCTTTATTATTTTAATTCTTGCATTGTAATTTAATACCATTTTAAAATAACAACGTTATTAAATCTAAACTACCAAAGCTTCTAAATTTTACAAGCTACTTTCGTGCTAAAAAGCTCATTTAACTAACTAAATTTCTACTACGTGATGTTTACTTACGTAACGTGTAGCGTTAAAATACCCACAAGTTAAAGTTACTCTGTTTAAATATACAATCTATTTATGATACGTTTCACATTCATAGCAATTAAGAAAATATTAAAAATAGAGAACATAAAAATGTAACCAGTTAACAGCGTTTCGAAAAAGTGGTGTTTATAGTTCAGAGAATATTATAATTAGATAGATATGTTTTTAATAATATGTATTACTTTTCACAAATGTTTTAACCGTAAATAGTTTCATATAAATGTAGTTATGGGCCCTGACTTGTTTTGGATAAGTATTCAAAAGCGTGTATAAAATTACCTTTGCAATGCGTAGAGATTAAATAAATTGTAGAAAAAACTAATAAATGCTATTAAAGTAGAATAAATGTTACTAACTTACCACTCGTAGCCAAAAACAAACCCTTAATAGAATAATATGAGATGTAGAGTCATACCTGCAACAAACGAACAACTTGTTAGTATACAATTTCTAATATTTCTGTTAAAAAAAAGAAAAAGAGCACTGTTATAGCTCAAGAGTATTTGAGGAGACTAAATCAGAGAGCTGAATGCATAGCTGTATAAAATAAAAATATTTAATTACGTTTACGAAGTAGATATATTGAATTTCTTTCTCTAAGAGACTTCTTGTATCACCAAAAATTTATTGATTTTGATTCACCTTTATTCTTGCAATTTTTGTTACTCAATATTTGTTTTCTACAACGTACGGTTTATATTTTCTTTATATTGAACCAACTATTCCTTTTTAAATTATGTATTTGTTTTCCACATTTTCAAGCCTTCCTGTGTATATACTCCTCTTCTATTATTCACTTTTTCATATTTATTTTCTTTTAACACTTTACTTTCATACATAAACTACGTTTCTCTCTTTATTCTGACGTACTGTAACATTTGGCATATAGGCAATTACCAAACTGCTATATGTTCGATGGATTGCCGCGATCCAGGCGTAAATATGTATTGGACTTGTTTATCGATCCGCGCCGTCATGCGCATGGGCTTCAAGGCGTCTGCCCGATGTACTTGATCCATTATTGTATCAGATGTAGTCAGCTAAAGACGAATATTAAAGAAACGTGGTAGGAAGTTCCCTACCAAGTTGGGTAGATTAAAATTGGATTCGTGGGAGAGACACGTCGCTTGGTGCATGAAGAGGGCATAGATTATTATTATTGAAGACAATCAGTAACATAAACAAGGTCGATAAAACGGTTCGTAAGCATGACAATATGGCGTCTTTATAGAGAATAATTCATTTGAATTTTTAGCAAGCAGTTTCATCTATAAGTTTCACCTTTAATTATAAATATATAATGGATTTCTGAATTGATTAGCATAATTTTGGTTCGTATGAAAGTCGATAAGCGTTGGAGATGATGATCCATTCGTTCGTAATGTAGCTATGTTGGCACGTGGTTATAATCTGCAGGTGTTGTAAGTGTATGAACACTTCAGTTCGGTGAGTACGCTATAATTTGTTGTATCAAAAACCGACCCAAACAAGAATTAAGCTTATTGTGCAACATGTCGACTTAGAGGATACATAATTTTCTAAATGATTTTTTTTTTAAAATTCAATAAATTTCTGATAATTAAATATATTAAAGTTTTCTGTTAAACGATTATAAAATCGTAGCATATTTTCATATACTAAGGTATAAAAGCTTTTTTATTAAAATAAATTATGTGTCACTGAATACATATAAGATAATTTGCTTAACGATTTAAAAATAGTTTTAGTGTTTCTGAACACAGAATTAGAAAGTTTTCCAGTAAAAATAAAATCACTTTATTTAGAATATGTTAGATAATCTGGCTAATTTTTTTGTATTAATTGTTAAATTTAAATAGTCGATTAGGGCACATCTTGGTTTAACATCTGCCAGATAAACATCTGGACTTGCATGTTTACTCAAACAAGTTAAATATATGCTGTACAAATGAATTGTATGATAAGCTAATCTTTGACTTATCCTTGTGAGCCGAGAACAAAGATCTTTGCTTGAAGCATTTGTTTAATGTAATGAAATAATTTTCTTTGATGGGCTTCACCCATTAACAATCGATAGGTTTGAAGCGTTTGCTCAAAGTAATGAGATATTATTTTTATGATGGGCTTCACCCTCTAGCTACTGCTAATTTGTGAATTCAACATCGATAAGACCTTTCCACATGTTCTTACAATTTTGATTGTCTTTAATTAATTTTATTTATTTTTTTTGTATATACAAAAACTTCAAATACTTTATTACATATCTGCAAACTAAGGTAATAGTTTTATTTCTGAAAATTCTAGCTACAAGGTATAAGCGTAAAAGAAACACAGTTATGTTGTTGAGTATCTATCTTCAGGCATAAGTTGATTCTCTTAAGGTTTATCTACGTCTTTCCTTAAGAAGATTATTTTTTTGTTTATGTGTTTGACGTAGTGGGGCCCTAAAATTATACAAAGACAGGTTAATTAATAAAAACGACCCCCCATCTCATGCCTCCGCAGGGATAGACCCCGAGACTAGTCCGTGAGCTTATATAATTTTTTTTGGAAACACTGCTTGGCTCTGTCATCTTAATTGAAGCCACCCTCTGCATTATATTATCCAAAAAGTCAAAATTTTATAACAGTACAACTGTTTCAAATTTCCTATAACTCACAATCATTTTCTTTCTAGCACCCCAAAAACTTCACGAATTTGATCATACATTCTTTCAATTTCACTATGGGCATATCTAAACAGCTGACTGCTATTATTCACATTTTTTTTCTTTTTGTTGTTTTCTCATTTAAACCAAAACCTTCACCTGTATCGCCATTCCCCGAATCCGAGTGAATGACCCTAAATTCTCCTGACGAAAAGCTTTTTTTTTGTCGGCTATCTCACCAACACCTACAAAATCTAGTTTTAACAAAGCCATTTTGTACTCCAAAACTGTCTGACTTCCTTATCATACGACAGTGAACGTTTCACGCTATGATTCGTACAGAATTCTTTTCCTTGGTACCTTCTTCCACTTTCTTTTCATTATCTTGTCTAGGGACTCCCTCTTTAGAATCCCAATAAAAAGGCCTATTAAGGCAGAGTGGGATTGTGAAACTTATAATGCACTCGCGTTATTACAGGAACAGAATTTATTAATTTTAATTAGTTAAATGAGCCTTTAACACGAAAACACTGTAAAACGTAGAAGCTTTACATTTACAAACGTTGCTATTCCAATATAATATTAAATTAGGATCAAAAATGTAAAAGGCGAAGCACCCGGTACATCAAATACAAACAGTAATAAATATCGGTACCTTATACACCTTCGTATTAGATTCAAAACAATTCTACATAGGAACCGGAGAAATAACCGTCACAATGAAGTTATTTGTACAAATTCACACGAGTTTAAGAAACCATTAACTAAACCCCAAAAACAGACTCTTATAACTCTTACACTAAATGCATTCAGAACTTTCGGTATTAAATAAAAAATTGTGAGAATTAAATAACGGTTTATACGCTTCAGAACCAAATTAGGGTCATTTAGACGCACAATTCGTAAGAACGAAAATAGAATGCAATGGGTTGTGACGCAAAACTAATAAAAATCGACGAATAGTAAAAGACAAAGGTCATTCAGTCATGAATTATTCGATACTAGATAGTCAGTCAGCAGAGTTTCGAATCAATATGCAAGTTACGTTTTGGGCCTTGGAAGCTGCCTTTTTAAAAAGTCTTCTTCCAGAAACTCTTGTAATAATTTTTATTTATTCAGAAATTACAAGTGGAATTTTGACAAACTATATAAAATTACTCTAAGTCGAAATTACTATTAAATGAAATTAAATTAGGGCGGGTAGCCTGAACAACCAACAATGTAAATGCTGTGAGGCTCAAGACTGACTGACTATTTTGGGGCTCTCGGGGTATTTATGTTGTCACTGCCCTTCATATTTCTGTGAGAACTGTAAGCTCATGTCTGCTTATTTCTTTATTAAATTGTAGAACACAAAGTAATAATCTTGATTCTAATAATTGGGGTTTTATAACCGTCGGTGGCCTATACCTGCAGTATCACTTACGTCTGGAATACATTGTATTCACATCCGTTCTCACAACTTGCTTGTGACCTTTCATTAACCTTTTCTTTATTTATCCTCAAATTACAATGTTGCATCTAACTTAAGCCTCTTAATATATGTAGTTCGCGTACTACCATAGCGGTTCGTGACAAAGTTGAGAAGGAGGTAACGTAACGGTAACCAATTCCCGGAACTGATAGTGAAAACAGGTTTTTGGACGCGAAAACAAACGCGGATGTGATATACCCGTAGTTAACGAGGAACCTGCCCATGTTGGGTGTTTTGTGCAACAATAAATTGAATTTTTACCTATAACGATTCTTGCACTGGATGTGGACGTAGGTTTGATGAGAACATAAAACTGTAAGTTGGTTGAATTTTTGTTATAAACATCACATACTATCTTGTTATATTTAATAATTGTGTTTGACGCTAATCGTGCGCTTCACAAAATATTTTAGTAAATAATTGTGTTTATAAAATTTTGGTATAGTTAATTTAGGGGTATTACACATATCCCTGTAATCTAGTTTTACAAGCAGGGTATTGCGTACTACAAATGTGGTCCAGGGTCCTCCAACAATGTTTAAGAGGAATAGCTTTTATTATTATGTAATTTTGTGGTAGAAACGGTTCACACGGTCATAAAACGGACAGATTGTTTTCCAGACTAATCCAAACGAACTACGTGCAAGCGAGTGTGTCTACACGTTGGAAAGAACAAGTCGTGATAATTTATTTTGTTCGTAACTCCCTTGATATAAATGCTTTATAAATAGTGTGGTATAGTTTACCCGTTAATTTCCGCCTTTCCTAAATAACATACCCTGTCTGTTCCCATTTAAGTTGTGGCAATAGCAACAAACTCCGCCAACGAATCTGGTTTAGAATGGATTGACCACTCGTGCTATGCAGTACGTAGACAAACTGCAATCATTAGTTTTCCAGCTTGCTAAAATGCCGTAATTCAAAGGTAAGCAAAGTTATAATTAATTTACTTTGTTAATTTGGGGAATGAATTAAATATTTTGTTTGTAATTTTTGTGAAACCGATTACGCTTTCTAGGCGAACACGCAATCAACTACAGTAGCTTTGTCTTTGTTGAAAGTATAGAAGCGTTTATTATTATCAAGATGCTCTATTAACGTTAGTGCAAGCTTATTTAAAGCGTATTGTAAACACAGAATTCCCTTATGGAGGGTTTCATTAGTGTAGAGGCATAATAGTAGGTAAAAATTAAATTGATCGAATGTTCATCATTGATAATAATAAGTTGTTCTTTTAGCTACACGCATATTTGGCCAATTAGGGGTAGATTATAATTTTTCTTTGTTGTTCACTGTTATGATCATGTTTTACAATATAGGTTAGGTATATACGACATGGAGTTTTATTTTTTCTGCTTGTGATCGATTAGTAGAAGGAGGTGATAAGGGTGTAAGTGAGGTTCACCATCAACCTCCAGCCACAGTATAACCGATAAACCGTTACCCGGAGTACCTATCTTTCCAGTAGGCTTGTACCTTCTTCAGTGGATTGGCGCTCAAAGGCAAAGCAGACAAGAGACCTTAATGATGTTTCAAGGTAAGTGAACAGGTATTTAGTAAAAGTGTTTCAACTTGTATGCTTCGAAGATAATAATAAAAAATATATAAAACACTGCAGCTACCTCCATCCAGACCAAACACATCTCAAACAATTCAGCACCTTGATGGACAAATGACCTAAATAAAATCATAAAAGCTCTACTATTTACTAGACAGAGACTAAAGAACACGACGAAGCCGCCTATTTGCAGTATTTGACATACAAGAACTTGAACAATTCTACTTCAGAGAATGAAGCTTATACAAACACAATATTCGAAGCGATAAAGAGCGACACTATCAGGACATCATTTCAGAACAAAAAGCAGCCCATTGGAAAACTTACCGAAGACTTATAAAGCTACCAATTCCTTATATCTCAATTTCACCGTTAAACAACCGACTTCTTAGCATAGACAATGCTTTCTTTATCCTACTTGATTCAGCAATTCAGTTTCGAATCCTGGGTGTCCTTAACCTACAGCAACAGCAAATAGTAGACAACACAATAATTTCTCCCACTAGAGCATCAGACACAGAACTACTGACCGAAGATCTAGACTCAACATTAGTCAAACTCCACCTGGTCCTGACCAAATTACCAATCTTATTAACCAAAAATCCCTAACAGTCCTCGAATCATCTATTCACACACTTTTCTAACAATGTTTATCAGCATGTACGTTCTCTGATCTTTTCAAAGTAGCAACTATTACACATATCTTAAAAACATTATAAACCCGCCGATAATCCAACTTCCTATAAACCTATTCCACTACTTCCTTCTTAGGCAAGATCCTCGAACACTCCAAAAAATCAACTGTCACATAGAAAAACGCTCCCTCCTACCTCGAAACGAACATGGCTTCAGACAAGGTCACAGTGCTAAGAATGCAATCAGATCCCTTATTTCTGCAGCAAAATCCTCTCTATACAAATATGTCCACGCTTTCTTCATAGATCTCAAATCCGACTTCGAACGTTTTTGGAGTCCTAAAATCCCAAACCAAATCAAACAAGCAAATTTTCAATCCAATATTAACAAAATCATTTATTCTTTTCTTACATCCCAAACCACAACCTTTACGACAACCTAGCACTCCGTAATCAAATACCTAACACAAGAATGTCTATAAGAATCCCGCTTATTTTCCACCCTATAGAACCTAGCTATAAATCCCTTCTTAAACCCAAACATTCTCAAAACCAATACATTCATTCGCATATACAGATGACCTAACATTCACTATTAACGGAAATTCCCAATCATCTCTAGAAATCACAATCGCATCCCTTATAGAAAAAATTGAATGTTGGTCCACACAACAAACAACCCTTTTCCATTCAGAAACAAAACATCTGTTCCTGAAAGGTTTCATAGACATCCGCATCTATAAACCTCACAATCTGTCCTATACCTTGGAGTACATCTCGATACCCTCCCTAAAATTCATACGCATATAACTAAACTATGTTCCAAAACCAAGAAAATCCTGTTCAACCTACACCAATCACAACTCACTTCCGTCCAACTCACACGTACCAGCCGGAAATCGATCCGAACCAAACCATTCCAATAATTAGATATGCAGTAGACCCTGATTTTTCTTATCCTCATCAATGTCCCGGAAAACCCTAAACACAATAATTATACGGTTCCTATTGTATATCTCTACAGTTTATCGTACTACCTCAACAGCCGCTCTATACACTCTATTACAAATCTTTCCCATAAACACGTAACTTCATGCACACATCCAGATACGCAATATGAAATCCAAATCCCCAATCCAACTCCATGATGAATACATGATTCTCTCCATAACTGAAATAAAATCTTTAATCAACGAGTCCTTGATCCACAACTGGCAAAACTTTTGGATCATACCGGTTTTTACTCGTAAGACGAGCGGAATAGTAAGAAAGTAACGAAACCAGTAGCGGAATGCTCTCTTGAATTACGTGTAACAAGGGAAAGGAAAGAAAAAAAACAACATAAAACATTATCATACTAAACTACACTAAATTTTTATGCTAATAATGACAGTATTAAGTCGACAAGAATGTGTTGCGTATTATCTCTAAATATTTACCTACTACCAGCAAATCCACGTATTGCAAGTAAATCAAGCTATTGCACTTGTTGGCATTTAATGATGTTTGTTCACGTAGACTTTTGAGGGTCTTAAGTAACTTCAAGGTTCGTATCTTATCATAGCCTCATTTGCATACAACAGCAGCCAAACAAAATGTGTGAAAACTCAATGTAAAAGAATCTAGCTATGAGGGAGTAAAATATAACACTCCGAATATGCGCTAAAATCTGAAGAATATTGGCTACAAACCGGGCTGAAAATAGTAAAATTTCTATTGTCATTAAAGAAACACCACTTTTTAATTACCAACCAGTAACGTAAAAAGAGAAAGCATGTTTTTCACTATAAGGCTTTTGTAATTGTCTGATTGGGTTTATATTATATACCATACAAGAACCCATGCAAACAAACGCTAGAAATATAGTGAACTCATTCAGCCAATGTCTATTTACAAAATTATTTTCTGAGGAATAATCACGATAATTTCATATAGAATAGAAATAAGTTTGAGCAAATTTCCACCTTTCAAATATAACACAGCCGCTTTCCCTAATTACAATTAAAGTAGCAACATTCAGAATATTCTTATCAAAAACATGTCTAGATAAGAAACCAGAAAGTGCAATATATAGACATGCAGATTTGATTAAATAAAGGACGAGTACATTTGTTGCATAACTGAGCTAATTTGACATAATAGAGATGTAGCGAACCCGTATATTCAAATGAGCGAAAATTGAAATGGTTTTTAAATTATAGAAGCACAAAATTTACGAATACGAAATGGAACATTATAAGTTAGACGCACTCATACCATTTTCTTATGTCACTGACGTCCCACCACACATCCCAATGACAGGCCCCTCTACTATCTACTTCTTAACTGTACAGGCAAATTTCGATCGAAATTATATTTATTTAACCTTATCATGCACCCTTGCGCTTCACATAAGACTCTCGAATCTCCCGAGCATCTCGTCTACTCATGCCCTTTTTCAACACCACAACGAACAACCTTGAACACTACTTTAAACTTTGATCGTTACTTCCGACTTCCTCGTATGTTTCCTTACTACACACCATCATATAGGGTTTAACCACTGCCTAAATGAAATGTTTAAAACAAAACTCCCTATCCTAACCAACCAGCGGCTGTAACAACCAAAACAACCACTGAACAACCACCGTCATTACCCGGACCGTATATAAAGACCACGTAGACCACATCATGGACTTACGACCGCGGACGTACCACGCAATAAGAAAGCAGAAATAGTACCCGCATAGCTAAACTCTTTCCAAGTAAATATACGATATCATGTGCTACGTGAAAAATGTTTAGTTTGTTTGCTTTTTTTTTGTTTTATAATGTTAGTATTTGAATTATTGTGTATATTACTGTTACTTTATTGATTTTTTGTATTGTGTTTATTCTGCTAAATTCTTTAAATACATTAGATACATTACAGGCAGGTCGGGCCAAGGCCTATGTATGGTTAAAAATAAAGTTTACTACTTCTAAGAATAATATATTTGTTTTTGTAGGATCTACCCCGCACTACTAATAGTTAACGGGTTCACCAATAACCTGCTACGTTACTCCGACCCACGTAAAAATAAGTAAGTAGCGTAAAGTTAATTCAGCACGTAACAGACTACGTCTATCCATCTGTGGTGTATCTTTTTTTTGCTTTTTGTTACGTTCCATTTTGTGTTTGTAAATTTACTGCCTCTTTAATTTAAGACCATTTCAATTTCTATTTATTTGAATATACGGGCACGCTACACTTTTATCATTTCAAGTTAGCTCAGTTACGCAATCAACGTTACTTGTTCCTTATTAGTCCATATGTGTATATTCCTTCTGGTTTCTCATCAAGGCATTCGTTTGATAGGAATTTTCTGAGTGTGACTAGTTTAATTGTAATTGGGTAGAACGGCCGTATTATATTTGAAAGACAAACATATGCTCAACTTGATTTCTATTCGATATGGAATTTCCATGCTTATTTTTCAGAAAGCAATTTTATAAATACCTTGGTTGAACAAGTTCATTATATTGCTATCATCAGTTTGCCTTAATTCTTTTATAATAAATAATATAAACTCAATCGGTCAGTTACAAATTCCTTGTGATGAAAAATGTGAGTAGGTAATAGTAGGGTGATGTTCTTTTAATAGAAATTTTAATATTTTCAGCCCGGTTTATAATCAATATTTTTCGGATTTTACGTTTGATTTCTAAGATTCCTTGAACTAATGATTATTTGGCCGTGACACACAAGATATTTCGGTGTCGTTGCAGTACATTTTGTCTGACGTCTTTATTAGGTTATGATGAGATGACTACACATTGCAATTACCCATACTTTTCACAGCCTGCGTAGAGGAATATCAGCAAGGGTTCGGCAAAATTCCAAATATTCCAGGTAAAAAAACTCGCTTCCTGGCCAATGTAGTACCTTCGGGTGGAGCATTGGAAAATCACATGTAATGTAGAGGAATATTATATTATTGTGACCGACAGCTGGTTGCTTTACTCTTAGACAGTATGTAGAGTGTCTACATTCTAGAAGTGTTGAGAGGAATACTTTAGGTTATAGGTTTGTCTAATAATTTGGAAATTTAAATTTAAATATATTATTGTATATTTTTGTGCTTTTATGTTTCGGTAGCTTCTATTCAGGATCAATTTGGTCTGCATCAATATAGTAAGTACTTAAATATTTTATATGTATTTTTGTGCTACTGTGTAAATATGCTTAATTAGTTATTTACTGTGCCAATGCAAATTATTATTATTAATTACGAATGCCACTTAGTTTTGTTGGGCTAGATTGCGTGACAGTAATTAAGGGGTGTATAAAGGCGTAGTTATTTTGTTTACAAAACACCCTTTAATTTAATTGTTACTAGATATAATTAATATTTAATGTTAGTATGTGAGGAGTAGAAGATACAGATGCTTGCCCTTAAACTAGCAATTCAACATTGTTTTGCCAGCTAAATTCTTAGAAATTATTTATTAGTGTTACGGTATTCTGTACAGACAAGAAAGAACGCAGTACAGTACACCGAATACCGCAACGAAACACAGGGAAAGAATTGAACTCCAAAAGAATCAGAGTTTGGCCTAGCTTAAAAATGTCAGAGAGTGAGGTGGGTGACCTAAAAACAAAAGAATTAGAAACTTCAGAAACCAAGAAATCTATATTACGCACATGAAGGAAAACATACAATGACAAAAGAATATTTACAAACGTTGAAAATACGTAGTTGCGTAATCGTTCGTTACAATGTGATGTACATAAAGCTTCAATTCATATATAATACAGTATAACCTAAACCTCAAAAATATCAAGCATAAAATCCTACTATCTAAATACAAGAATACTCATAATATGATCCAACTCTAAATATGTACAAGAAATATCGAAATAATAATATAGTAAGTAAAAGTTTTTGTAGGAAACGCATTTTGTAACATTCAAATTTTTAAATAGTCGGTTGTTGACGTTCACATTAATTTATACATTAAAAATCAAACAGTAGAAAAGCGCTCTAAACGCATTAAAAATTTTAAATACTGATTTATAAAAATAATTCGTCGAGTAGTAAGCGTGTCGTAACATCGGTCTGCAATTTATTGCGGAATTAATCAAAAGAATGTCTATCTGCCAAAACAGCAGAAAAAAATAAAGCAAACAAAAATGCACTGTACCTCAAGCTATCTTCTTTGTGGTACCATCTCAGGAATTGCGGCTGGAGCTGGAACAACTTAACTATACTGTACTAGCACAAACGTATTTTAAAAGCGCGACGTTACAACTCTCAAAGGTCATTGTGTAACAGTAGTAGAGCGACGAATAAGTAACAGAGCGAAGTCAAGTAATACAAAGAATCCTTTTTTAAAGTTGAACATGTATTTATACAGCATTGAAAACTTGAAAGGAAAATATAAAACCATTCCCACCTATATTGCTGTAGAATATTTTAAGAAAGCAAGCGAAAATATATATTCAAAGGCGGAAACATTCGTAGACAGCAAGCTATTAAAGAAAGCAATATACGATAATTAGTTCCATTGAATTTCGTTGCCCGCATAGGAAAGCAAACTACATAAAAAGTATTCCTGCGAATTAGGCAGCTAGAAATACGGTTGAGTCAGTAGGTTGCCTGATTTTGTAAAAACCAATAAGGGTTTG
Source organism: Platerodrilus igneus (assembly GCA_036346225.1). NCBI lineage: Eukaryota > Metazoa > Arthropoda > Insecta > Coleoptera > Lycidae > Platerodrilus > Platerodrilus igneus. The sequence goes on from JARFIW010000828.1 coordinate 1,295,719, forward strand.
TATGAACATGGATCTACGCTACTAGTATACCACGAAATAATTAATTAGGAACACGATTTTATTGCTCATAAAATTTCAGTTACGAACACGTACTGATATAACGAAATAAAATTTCACAGAACATGGGCAAATAACAAACATATTTTAGCATTTAATCTTTCGACGAATAACTATTTGAAAATAACGAGCAGCGATTACGAAAAATTGCTAAGACGAACTGCTAGGTTTTAGAAGTGGTTTTACGGCATCAAATATAACGAAGCTTTAATCTTTCAACGAATAACTATTTGAAATAATAAACTAACTAGCACATATTTCAAGGAAGAGGGTTTAGAAGAAGCCAATATTTGTTTGTTTTTAACGAATTGAAAAACGGTCATAGAATCTATTTCACGTACTGAGGAACATTTATACAGGACGCTTTTAATATTTGAACATTGAACCTGTTATTATTTGAGAATAACAAAAGATTTAGATTAACGTTTTTAATGAGGGTCGTTGTAATTTAATGCAGAATTGCTTTATTCAAGAAAGTTACCGCATCAAGAGTTATATTTTACATGTCTTTTGCGTTTAATTATCCTTTTAGGTACAGATGTTTGAAGAAAAAGGCTAATTGGTACGAGTGTACTATCGTTTCGTTTTTTAAACACCCTCTCAAATCCCCAACTGTGTTTAAGGTGTCATTCGTCTTTTCTCGTCTCTCTCCCTTTGTTGTTAGACATAATTCGTGCGAATATCCGTTACCGATTTTGTTCTTTTCTTCATGACCCGCTCGTTTTACGGGTAATATTTTGTTTTTTTTTCTATTTATTCTCTACCTATCTGGGGTGTATTCCTGGTCTAATTCACTTTGATTTTTTTATATCTTTTTAGACGCATTTTCTCCGGGTGCTATTCATCGAGAAGAGTAAAGTATTCGTCAAGGAATTTTAAAGGTGACTTGTCTGAGCTAACCAACCGCCTTTGACGACAAACAGGACAATCCTTAGGAGTATTCTACTCATTTTTCAAACCGGAGGCGCGTTACATATCCCCAAATTAGGATATATATGTAATTAAATGAAACTATTAAAACTTAAGTTAGATTGTTACAATGTATAATTGAAGGACATAATAAAGGTTAATGAAAGTTCACAAGTCAGACACGAGAACGGAAACAGACATTGTATTCCAGACGCAACATGATACTGCAGGTGCAGGTCACAGTAGGTTAGAAGACAGCAATTATTAGAATTAAGATAATTAAAATATACTACTTTGTATTAAATACAGAAATAAGCAGACATGAACTTTACAGTTCCCATAAGCAATATGAGGGGCAGGGATAGCATAAATACCCTCGAGAGCCTAAGATGGCCAGTCAGTCTAGAGCTTCACAACTTTAACATTGTTGGTAGTTCAGCTATTCACCGTAATTTTAATTCATTTAATTAATGAAAGTCAGCTTAGAATTATTTCGATCTCCACACGTTACTGCATATAACGTATTTGTAATTAAAATTAATATTGTAATTCTGTATAAAATAAATTTGATAGAAAAGTTTTGAAGAAGCTTTCTTAAGAAGCCGCCCCAAGAGGACCAAACCTATCTGGCGCAGCCGTTAGTATTCTAGAAGGGTGCTAGCAGAATCCAAAATCGAAGAAACTGGTGGTCTTAAATTTTTATTCTTAATCTGGAACAAAGAACCAACTGGGCAAAGTACAAAAATAGACGAAGTCTAGAAACAAAGAGAAAAAGAAAATAATGGAACTGGTAAACAAACTCTTGTAAGTACCAAAGTTCATTTTCCTAACTATCGTCAACTGAATATTGATATTAGCTAGTTAGAAATTTTTATATACAAATTTATTATCGCAATTTTATTTTTTTAATCATTTCTGAAAAGAATTTACTCAGGAAACTTAGTTTAACAAAAAAATTATAAAGACGCATTTAGATGCACAATTATTACACTTGTTACGATAAATGAAACAATTTATTCAACAAGTCTAAAGCTTTAATGTATAAATAGAACGCAATTATTTTTACTATTTTTATTACAGCAATTATTACTGAAACGATTCGATTTTCAACACATTTTCTATAATTAAACACTTTCAAGGCAACAAATTAACGAAAGTGTATAATTATAAAAAAGCATTTTATGTACTTTATTATTGCAATACTTAATTACTCAGCACAAATCTGAACAAAAGTGTATAATTATAACGCAATTCTTGCAAGAAACTATTCAAAAAACTGAAATTCAATCCGCATCAATTGTAATATCTGCAAAGTTATAAATACACACTTCAATGCGACAGTAATTGATGAGACAATTACCAAGCAAAATTTTTTCAATATAATTATAGCACTTGATAGTAACATGTAAAATATACGTAAATCGATTTTTTAAATAACTATCTACAAACTAAACTGAAAAGTAACTTTTAGTTTATATAAAAACTATACAAACTGAACGGAAAGTAACCACTAATTTATAACAACCATAAACTCTGATATGAAACTATCTTGAGAGCATTCCCCAATACAACAGAAATGAAGCATTATTAGGTATTTTCATCACCGTTTGCAAAATATTTTTAAAATCTTTTTACAAACCAGGAGACAGCGAACGCAATGTTTTACTTTTACGCCTGACCGGTAGAGCATTAACCTTGATTACCAGTCGCGACGACCTTGAACAGTGGGGAAACTTCAAACGTATCCTAATTGCATATTTCGGCGACCAAAGAAACATCAAATGTCTGGTCCGCAATTTAATAAACCTACGAATGGAAAATAATCAATCACCCTATCAATTTGGTATGAAATGTCAAGACGTACGAAGTTTAATTTTGACAAAGCTAAAAATTGAAGAACATAAGATTATTGAAAACAAAAATGTACGACGAAATGGCTTTAGACACACATCAATGCCTTACCTGAATGCTTATCGGACAAAATAAGATTTCAACATCCCCAAAATTTAGAAGCAATGAACATGATTGTAGAGGAAGAAAATGTTATGTACTACAGAAATATACCTTATAATACTAACGCAAATAAGAATTACGCACCGATGGAAACTATACAAGCCGCGAAACAATTGACTACACAACCAAAATTTACACCATTTAACGCACAAACGAATCAACCACTAATTAACAACCCAAACTTTAATAACACAAATTTCCACAACCAATTTAGACAATTTCAAAGACCAAATTAAAATTTTACAAAACCCACATTTACATCAAGATTGAATGAAAACGTAAATCAATCAAGGCAAACATTCGGCGCTTACCCCAACAGAAACGCACCGATGACAAATAACAATAACAACCCCAACAGTTATTACAAACTAACTTCTATGTGCACTTCATTTGGTAACACTAGACAAAATACAAAAATATCACAAATCAGACCAAGCTATAATCAAAAACAAAACTTTACTTCTGAAGAACTATTTCACCAAGAAATAGAAGATTTTGACAACCTTGACCCTAATAATGACTCTACTTCGAGTAGAGACGGTGAAACAAACTAACAATAGCACAACCCTTGTAAAAACTACGAAGAGGACGACGAAGAATACGCGTGCGCAAATTTTCAGTTAGACCAATTCAAATACGACCAAACGCAATTAATTTAAATAACATCAATCAACAAATCTTACCTTATATAGAAATACCTCACGCAGAACTCAAATTATTAATCGATACCAAATTTTCAAAAAACTTAATTAGCCCCAGAACAGTAAAGAAACATTATTTAGATTTTGCAGAAAGAGAACCTTTTAAAATCAAAACAGCCCACAAAACAACATTACACCAATTTATAGCAAACATACCCCTACCAAAAACTTTACATTACAACAATTTTATTAATTATTGTAATCATTTTATTAACTGTATATGTGTTGTACAAAATCTATCTTAGACATAGAAGAAAAGAAACAAATTTTAATCATAAGAAACAAGAAACTCGGGTAAATAAAGAAATAATAAATGAACCCTTAGGGACAATGAGTTTCAAAAATTAAGTAAAACCGTTAATTTTTATCTACGTCGGGATGAGTTATATATCCCCCAAATTAGGATATATATGTAATTATATGAAACTATTAAAACTTAAGTTAGATTGTTACAATGTATAATTGAAGGACATAATAAAAGGTTAATGAAAGTTCACAAGCTGGACATGAGAACGGAAACACATTGTATTCCAGACGCAACATGATACTGCAGGTGCAGGTCACAGTAGGCTAGAAGACAGCAATTATTAGAATTAAGATAATTAAAATGTAATACTTTGTATTAAATACAGAAATAAGCAGACATGAGCTCTGCAGTTCCCATAAGCAATTTGAGGGCAGGGATAGCATAAATACCCCAGAGAGCCCAAAATGGACAGTCAGTCTAGAGCTCACAACATTGTGAGTAGTTTAGCTACTCATCGTAATTTTAATTTATTTAATTAGTGAAAGTGAACTTAGGATTATTTCGATCTCCACACGTTACTGCATATAACGTACTTGTAATTAAAATTAATATTGTAATTCTGTATAAAATAAATTTGATAGAAGAGTTTTTTGAAGAAGCTTTTTTAAAAAGCCGCTCCAAGGGGCCCAAAACTTATCTGGCGTCTTTTGTATTATTGATCTGATTTATGTAACGCGCCATGATTGTCAACGTTTCTTTTAAATTTACGATCATCGTACGTTATTACAGTTTATTCATTTCATACTTCTTTTGAAATAGTTTTCCTTTGATAACAAACAAAGCAAGAGCTTCTTGCATAAAGACCTCGTTATAGGCATACCATTAAAAGGTTAATGGTGAATGAATAAGCCTTGACTAATAATCCAGATTTGTACATTGTTCAATTCCTTCTACAGATGTTACAACATTTATACTCCGTATAAGTTAAATTTGTTACACTTCATAATAACAATTTAATGATTAACTCATTACTGAATAGTTCAGAGCAATTGCATAAAGAGAAAACGAGGTGCCGTACTTTCGTTTTCAAATACCACAACTTTTGCTTTTCAATATGTGGGCGCATTATGCAATCAATGGAAAGTGTAATTGATAATAATCTCTCTGTTACATCTGCAATTCTATGAATTAACTATACCACGGCACACTTGTGGTAAGTGGAAGTAAATAGCAATCATCCATCTAATTAAAGACTTTTAGAACCTGTTTGACTCTCGGCTCGACCTACGCCATTAAATTGCAATAATAACATTTACTTATTAATAGAGATTTAATTTAACAAGGTCTGGGCGTATCTAGTTTGATTTATTATTGATTTGGTTATAATAGAGAAGTTTTTGGTCCTTGTTGATAGTGCGAGATCGAAAGACTGACAATAGACTGTCGTTTACTAGTGACCTTTTCATAACGGAATTGAAAGTTATAGTACAGCTATAATACAAGTCTTAACCTTGATTTAATTTAATCGTTTGTAAATGTCATGCGTGATTCAATAACAATGCATGCCGATCGGTAGAAGTTTATTTTAAATTAAGTCAATTTTTGTTGTATGAGGTAGAGGCGAGAAGAAGGTTGCTGGTGCATGACAAGGTTGAATAGACCTTTGTCGCGGTTGTTCGTAACTTCGATGGTCAAATAATTTAACCATTCAAGAAGAGCGAAATTAAACTGTTTCTAATGGCAAAATATACGAACTTCGAGTTAGGTAGGGGCAAAAAGAGAAAAGCCAAACCGGGGGTCGATTTTTGAAACGCGAGAATCTTATTCCCATGGGAAGTGGACATATTTTTCAATTTCTCATAAAAATAAATTCCAATAAAATTTGTTAGAAATTTCGCCTCTGGTACTTTAGTGTGGGAATAATTATATACATAGTGGAAAATCAACTCCTAACCTTAATGAATATATTGGGCTATAGAAAATATTCAAAATACTCAAAAAGATTGGAATGAGTTGTAGGGATAGACGAATAGTACATAGCTTATACAAAGAGCAAAAAGCAGTAATAGAATTACAACACGAACGTGGAGACGTAAACATTAGGAAAGCGGTGAGACAGGGTTGTGCTCTATCCCCATTAATCTTTAATTTGTACATTGAAGAGGCAATGAATACTGTCAAATGCATAAAGACATTTGGAATTAATATACAGGGACAAAATATTGATAGGCGTAGATTTGCAGATGAAATAGCGGTATTAGCATCTAGCAAGGAAGAGTTAGAAGCTGCTTTAAATGAAATGGAAACGATTCTAACAAAGAGATACGGTATGAAAATTAACAAAAATAAAACTAAAGTTGTAGTATGCAAAGGAGAGGAAAATAAACCAAAAGCAAGAATACAAATAGGTAACGAGAACTTACAAGAGGTTAAGGATTTCTGCTACCTAGGAAGCCAATTAACGCAAGATGGGAAAAGCGCAAAAGATATAAAACAAAGATTAGCACAAGGTCGTGCTACATTTAACAAGGAAAAGCAACTACTGTGTCCAAAGACAACAAACATAGAAACAAGAAAAAGATTGCTTAAAACATATGTGTGGCGCACAGCACTGTACGGCTGTGAAGCCTGGAGAGTAGGAGAAGCGGACAAGAATAAGGTAGAAGCCTTTGAAATGTGGTGCTACAGACGTATGATGAAGATATCATAGACAGACAAAGTTAAGAACAAATCGGTACTAAAAATGGTAATGGAAGAAAGAAATATGTGGAATACGGTAAAAAATAGGAGAAATAAGATGATAGGCCACATACTACGGCATGAGGGAATACTCCGGAATATATTAGAAGCAGAGATAGGAAAAAAGAGACCTAGGTTAGACTATTGCACACAGATAGTGAAAGATGTAGACTGTAAGAATTTTAGGGAAATATGTAGGCTAGCTTAGAACATAAATCATTGGAGATACGTATCCAACCAGTCCCAAGAGGGATAAACTAATGACGAAAAAAATAACTGTACTTAAAACATTATGCTTATTATAAGAGATTACAGATATTGGTTGTGCAATATTCTCGAATAATATTAATTGTGTGAAAGGATTTTTTGGAAAACTATTAATTCCGCAAATGTCTAAGTGTTGGGGGATCTTGGCAGCCACAAGTTGCTTAACCCCCTGCACATACCCCTACATGTGATTTTCCACTGCTCCACTCGAAGGTACTACATTGGCCAAAAAGCGGGTTTTTTTTACCTGAAGAATTTGGAATTTTGCCGAACCCTTGCTGTTCCAAGCAAGGTAGGGATTTTTAACGTGCGTGACAACATTCACACACGGGATCTCCATTTTACCTCTCATCCGAACGAAGGTGTATTTTTATGAAAAATGCTCGCCTAATATTTTTCAAGCGGACCGTGTTGGGATATCCCTGCACATACCACTGAATCTCGGTGAAATAGGGCATATAATTAAAAAACAATAAAAGGGGAAGCAAGCTGTACATAGGCCATGTGGGAATTTCAGGGAACTGTATAAGCTAGCTCAGAATATAAATAATTGGAGGTACGTGTCCAACCAGTTTTGAGACGGAAACCTAATGACGAAAAAATAAGCGCAGATAAATCTGATGATTATTATAAACAACTACATGTGTTGGTTGTGAAATATTTGCAACTAATGTTGACTGTGCGAAAAGATATCTTGGAAAAAATATTAAATCGGCAACAGTTCAAGTGCTGGGGGAACTTGGCAGCCACAGGTGGCTTATCCCGCTTCACAACCAATGAATGTCGGAGAAATTAGGTTTATAATTATAAAACAATAGAAGGGGACCGAACTGCACCTAACAAGAAAGAACAGCGCATACGATCAAAGACAACAAACATAGAAACAAGAAGAAAATTGTTGAAAGCATATGTGTGGAGCACAGCACAGTATGCCTATGAAATACGGGCAGTAGAAAAAGCAGACAGAAAAACGGTAACAGACTTTTGAAACGTTGTGCTTCAGATGTATGAAGATGATAGCATGGACAGACAAAGTTAATAACAAATATGTTATAGAAACAGTAGGGAATAAAGATATCTGTGGAAAAAATAGGAGAAATAGACAGGCGCAATACGTTCTAAGGCACTTTTGGAGAATAGTATGGGATAAATTACAAGCAGAGATAGAAAAAGGAGGAAAATGTAGACCTAGATCGGATAGTGATAGATGCAGACTGTGCAGATTTCAGGGAAATGTGTAAGTTAGTTCAGAATAGAAAACAGTGAGGGTACGCGTCTAACCAGTTTCAGGACTGAAAACCTAATGATGATGAAGAGAAAATATTGAAGTAGCGGAAGAAATGATGGCAGGAATGCATAGATAGCCTAATCGCCATAACCTTTTTGTTTTATTAAACGGAAACGCGTTTAGAAAAATATTTAGATTATCTAAAGAGATGACTGAATATTTAATTGAACTACTAAGTGATCACCAACAATCACCAAGCAGAACATCTATCCTAAAACAGTAGTGCGTATGAGTCGATCCTAGATCCTCCGCACTCGTCAAAAACTCATTAGCACTAATCGCTTTTTAATGGAAAACCTCATTAACGTTAATTGGTTTTTAATGCGAAAAGTGATTAACTCTAATCGGTTTTTAATAGTAAAACTCATTAACACTAATCGCTTTTTAATGGAAAACCTCATCAACACTAATCGCTTTATAATAACAAAACTCACTAATACTAATCGCTTTTTAATAGGAAACTCATTAACACTAATCGCTTTTTAATGGGAAAACTCATCAACGCTAATCGCTTTTTAATGGGAAAACTCAGTAACACTCATCACTTTTTAAAGAGAAATCTACTTTTGCTCTTTGATTTAGGTAGTGTGTATGAATCGATCCTTCACCCTACGCACTCATCACTCATTAAAAACTTATTAACACTAATTAGTATTTAATGGTAAAACTTATTAACACTAATCACTTTTTTAAAGAGAAAGCTCATTAACACTAATCGCGTTTAATGAGAAAACTCATTAATACAAATTGGTATTTAATGAGAAACTCACTAACACTAATCGCTTTTTAATGGGATAATTTAGTAACACTAATCGCTTTTAATTGAAAAACTCATAAACACTAATTGGTACTTAATGAGAAAACACATTAACACTAATCGCTTTTTAATAGGAAAACTCATAAATACTAATCGCTTTTTAATGAGGAAACACAGTACCACTCATCACTTTTTAAAAAGAAATCTACCTTTGCTCTTTGACTTAAGTAGTGTGTATGAATCGATCCTGGACCCTCCGAACTCAGCACTCATTAAAAACTCATTACCACTAATTGGTATTTAATGGTAAAACTCATTAACACTAATCACTTTTTAAGGGAAAAGCTCATAAACACTAATCGCGTTTAATAAGAAAACTCATTAACACGAATTGATATTTAATGAGAAACTCATTAACACTAATCGCTTTTTAATAAGAAAACTCATTAACGCTAATCGCTTTTTAATAGGAAAACTCATAAATACTAATCGCTTTTTAATGGGAAAATTCATTTAACAGTAATCGTTTCTTAATGAGAAAGTTCATTAACGATAATACTCTGTTCTTATGTCAAATTCGCCATCCGCCATTTTTTCTTACGTCATATCTGTCATCTACCATTTTTTATACGTCACATCTAGAGCCGTTTTCTTACGTCAATCCGCCATATTTAACATCATGATTTTTGACTTACTCTTTATCTCCATCCTGTATATACATTTAACCGCAAGTTCGAACCCGAGCATGCAAAACAGATACCTCAACTACTACACTATCGAGTCATTTGAAATTATTATTAGCAACATCTCGTATTATTGTTTAATGACCAGATTCCAGTCTAATTTAAAGAGTGCTACCACCTTAAGCCTAAGAATGAAAACTAGATTTAATACATTCCTTAATAATTTTGCTGGCGTTAACGATACAAATAAGTAAAATAAACTTTATCAAGAAATATTATAATTTTATTAAAACATATACATGTATTGTTGACTAGTATCCGCTGGGTAACAGGAGTCTGATGAATCTGAGATAGCCAAATCTCTAAACATTTGCGAAAGCAATCGCCTTGCAGTCGCATCTTCTAAGTACCGGAACTGAAAATTGCAAAACTCTCTCCATTTAAAGTAGTCGCTTTTTATAGCATAATTTTGGCACCCTTTACTATTGCAAATAATTTGTATGACTGGTTGCAGACAACCGAATACATCAAAACCAATTTCCACGTTACGGCAGTGAAAATTGGATGCAAATTTACCTAGCGCGTAGGCGGTCTTACCAACTAGCTTGTTGAGACATAATGGCACTTTTACATCACTTGTATCGTCAACACTTGAAAAATCCATGTTTAACTTGTAATTTTGATCAACTCGGCGATACTTTAACAATTAATGCTCTGGAACATTGTCCCTTCGTCTTAGATGTAGGTGGTCAAGTGCGCACAGTTCCTTATTCTTATGCCTACCATATGAGAAAAACTGTGTGATCTTGCTTTGCTCGTTCGCAGATATATCGTCGAAAACCAAAACAGAATCTTCCTTGGCATCTCTAGGTCGAATCACATCATCATAATTTCAAAACTCGTAGTATCCGATTTCGTCTTTTCAAGGTTCAAATGCATTCCTTAAAAGTTCATAATTGGTTGATACAGACTTTTAGAAAACACATACACATTTTGAAATTTAGCAGCAAAATCTACGAACTTCAATTTAAGTGGGGAAAAAAGGAAATCCAAACCGGAAGTCGATTTTTAAAACGCGAGAATTTTATTCCCATGGGAAAGAGGACATATTTTCCAATGTGAATAGTTTAACCCTATTTTTCAATTTGTCCTAAGAATAAATTCCAATAAAATTTGTTGGAAATTTCACCTCTGGTACTTTAGTGTGGGAATAATTATACACATAGTGGAAAGCAGTTCCTAACCTTACAAATAGTTCAAATGAATATTAGGGCTATAGAAAATATTGAAGTAGCAGAAGAAATGATGGCAGGAATGCATAGATAGCCTAATCGCCAAAACCTTTTTGTTTTATTAAACAAAAATGCGTTTAGAAAAATATTTAGATTATTTAAAAAGATGACTGAATATTTAATTGAACTGCTAAGGGATCACCTACAATCACCAAGCAGAACTTCTGCCCTAAATCAGTAGCGTGCATGAGTCGATCTTGGACCCTCCGCACTCTGCACTCGTCAAAAAACTCATTAACATTAATGGCATTTGAATGGGAAATCTCATTAACGCTAATCGCTATTTAATGGGAAAACTTATCAACACTAATCGCTTTTAATAGGAAAGCTCATTAATATTAACCGCTTTTTAATGGGAAAACTCAGTGACACTCATCACCTTTTAAAGGGAAATTTACCTGTGCTCTTTGACTTAAGCAGTGTGTATGAGTCGATTTAAGACCCTCCGCACTCAGCACTCATTAACACTAATTGGTATTTAATAGTAAAACTCATTAACACTAATCACTTTTTAATGAAAAAACTCATTATCACTAATCGCTTTTAATGAGAAAACTCATTAATGGTAATTGGTATTTAATGAGAATCTCATTAACACTAATTGCTTTTTAATGGGAAAACTCAGTAACACTAATAGTTTTTAATTGGAAAACTCATAAACACTAATTGGTATTTAATGAGAAAACTCATTAACACTAATCGCTTTTTAATGGGAAAGCTCAGTGACACTCATCACTTTTTAAAGGGAAACTCATGAACACTAATTGCTTTTTAATGGGAAAACTCATTTAACACTAATCGTTTCTTAATGCGAAAGTTCATTAACGATAATACTCTTTTCTTACATCACATTCGCCCTCCGCTATTTATTCTTACGTCACACCTGTCATCGCCACAACCTTTTATTTATTAAACGGAAATGCGTTTAGAAAAATATTTAGATTATCTAAAGATATGACTGAAATATTTAATTGAACTGCTAAGTGATCACCTACAATCAACAAGCAGAATATCTGCCCTAAATCAGTAGTGTGTGTGAGTCGATCTTGGACCCTCCGCAATCTGCACTCGTTAGAAACTAATGAACATTAATGGCTTTTTAATGGGAAACCTTATTAACGCTAATTGGTTTTTAATGCGAAAACTGCTACACTCAACGCCATACCAGCAGCTGTGCTATTTTTTAGATATTATAATTACGTTTGCCTAACTTCTAAATGCTATATGAGTGTTGACCGTATTTATACAATTACATTCTTGTTAATTTCTTAACAAAAGTCGTTACGCCACAAAACATCTGCTCTTGATAAACAAATTCCAGACTAAAAAAAAGATATTTGTATTGGTATTAGTTAACATTAATTGCATTGAATTTTTAGAACGTGCTAGTATAAACTACGCTTATCATTTACAGTGTTACGATAATGCAAATTAGAAGTACATTTACGTTTTGCTCGCGTCGCCAACTAGGAATACCCTGGACGTAATTTGTACGCCCCCAAATTTGGTTGCATGGGTTGCCGTCGCGGGTAAAGCCCACAAGTTAACAAACAAGCCAGGAGCTTACCTGGCTTTTACTAGAAACCAAAGCCATCTTCTGCTTTTTAGGTCAAGATCGTCGTCGGGTGGTTTCTTTTGTGTGGACTAATTCTAACGGTGAAGTGAATGCGTCTGCGCTGTCCCGGAATACGAAATACTTTTTCGGTAGAGAGAAGGTATAAGTTCACAAGGGGAATCACTTCGCGTACACACGTCCGATCTCTTTGATCGCTGATAGTAAAGACATTTACTTTAAAATACATAGCTCCTCCTCATCCATTCCACTTTCTGACGGTCAACCGCGCTAACTACATCGCATTTCTTTAGCCTGAGAACGCGAGTGCATGCTGTTTACATGCTATAATCATGGGGTTAATGTTCAGGGATTCGTGGGAGACTCTATTCTGAACTTCGCACTTAAATATTTAATTTAAGGATTGGAAAAAGCTCTAAATCTAAATATTAAAATAAAATTTGGCGGAGTCAAAAGACGCAACAAGAGCCGCTCCTCCAAATCTGAATTACTCCAACTTACACTTGTTTAAAGGTTTTTTTTTCGTTCAGGAAGTCTTTTATCTAATATTTATAATTTTGCGTACAAATTTATTGAAGGTGTACACTAGCCATTGTTATCTGGAGTTAATTAATTTGACCCCTGAAAGTTAACAGGATTAATAAACTTTAGCTTCACTGTCCAAAAAGTTCACATGGGAAGATTTTCTCGTCTATTTGAAATATTTGCCTTAAAGTTTATTAAACCGCATGCAAATTTTGTTAAAAAACCATCCACAGCAATTTGTTTAAAAGGAATTTCAGTATACGGTAGAAAACTTTATTCATAAAGCTGTGGTTTGTACTGCAGATCTGGAAACTACATTAACCACGTGAGGGCTTTGATGGCTTTGGATTTCTCGGGTGCTCTTAATTAAGGAAAGTGTAGAAAGTTATCTCCATGTTGACCGCTCCAATTTTCTGTCTAATTAATTTTAGGTGTCACTAATAACGTTTAAATATTTATAGAATGAAGTGGAATTTCATTAAAAGCGATCAATTTTTTATAACTTGTAAATTGTAACGTGTGGGTTTCTAGTTTCGTTGTATGCAGTTTCATAAGCTTCCTTTTTGAAACTTATATAAACCAGAGTGATATATTTTTGGCTTTATTTGAAAATTCTGCATAAAACGACAATTTACTTTTTGTCTCTGATATTCGATACCTGATACGACGATCTGGTTTTATCGTTACCCACAGATGCGAGGATTTTGAGATAATTAGTTTAGGATATTGTTATTATGTTGTTGTTTCCCAACTTACTACTTTTGCTCGTAACTCAAAACGAGGGAAGTGCTTTTGTAGACATATCTACGCGACTCGCTTTATTATTGATGTCGTCAACACAGAAAGAGTGGATAACGTTTGGTCGTAAGGTTCTTTTGACATCTGTAAGTACCTGATTTCATCGCTGGTATTGTTTGGAGGCGGTTGCTTCGCTAATTTCCAGACAAAACACCTACTTTCCAAAGTCCAAATTAATCTAGAACCACGATATCTAGATTAAAATTCGCGTGCACCTAGGAATTTGAGCGGTAGCGGTAAGTTAATGTAATTGTAATTATCGAAATAAGAGATTTATAAGAATGTGTCGCTTCTAGCTTAAGTGTATTCATGCATATTCTTTGTCATTTTATTTGGATATTGAACAATGATATTGTAGCGCCAATTGGTCTGCTCCCGACCACGATAATTACATTAGAACGCAGACGAAGGGTTTGAATACAAAATATGATTAATGGCGACCCGCGACGTTGTATCTATAGGATGAATTTTGACTGACGGGCACAGGACTGCATTTAAAAATTACAATAGATACATTCGAGATGACCAAAGACGTTATAGGGCCTTAACATCAAGGTTGGAAATAAGGTACGACGACTCTCATTTGCAACAAATGTACCATGCTCAAGTGAAAACCGCTATCAACAGGCTAACGGAAATTTGCTAGAGCTTGAAGCAGATATTCCTTGCTTGATGGGACTATTTATTTATTTATTCCAAGGATGCAGTAGGCTGCAACCTGAAATTTAAGCACACCTGGCTTCCCCCCTGAAAGTAACCGTGAGTAGGTGTGTGCGTGTGTGTGCGCGCGCGCTTGAGGACATGTGTTATGTGTGTATATGTGTGTGGGTGAGGTTGTGTGTGTGTGTTGTATGTGTAGTGTTGATATCCGTGTTACGTTTTCCTTCTAGGACCAGGATAATCGGCAGCCGGAAATCCCAGTCCTCAAGGAAGAACACTCAACGGATTTTGCCATATCAGTCCGGACCATCGGCAGCCGAAAATCCAGATGTTGAAAAGGCAATGTAAATGCGTGAATAGGCATTTGTGTTTGCACAGCGTTTGAGAAAGTAACCGCGTGTGTATGTGTGTGCACGGGGTTGAGGGCGTGTGTTAGATTTGGGTGTGTGTGTGTGTAAGGGTTGTGTGTATGTGATGTTGATATCCGTGTTACTTCCCCTCTAGGACCAGGACCATCCGCAGCCGAATATCCCAGTCGCTCAACGGATATTGCTTTATCTGTCCGGACCATCGGCAGCCGGAAATCAAGTTGTTGAAAAGGCAATGCAAGTGTGTGAATAAGTGTTTGTGTTTGTACAGTGTTTGAGAGGTGTTTTGTGTGTTTGTGTGTGTATGTATGTGTTCGTGTGTTCTTTGCATCTGCCTTGCACCCCCCACCCCCTTTCAGTGTTCGGGGAAGAATGCTTAGCAGATGTACTTGAAATGTGTTTGAAATGTTAATTTGTGTTTATGTTTGCCCAGGTTACCAAAAGGTTGAATTAAATTGGTATAATTTTGGGTATAATCTTGTACATGTTTGAACTTATACTATTACATAAAAAAGTAGGACTAATCTGCCTAACAACACTGGATAGATTTTTAGAGTTGGTGGCAGTGCAGACCTTCATTGATGGAAACCGAGCAAGCACTACGGCTGGCCTGGCCAAAGACTTCACTTGATGTGTTAACTAAAGCTTTAGAGTTTGAGGCGGCAAAGCAATCGACGCATTTAATCTGTGACAAGGTAGGGCGAGTTGGAAAATAGCGGAGCCAAGAGAACGTGGAGGAGGATTCGATGGGTACTCTGTGACAAGCAGTCGTATAAAAGGCCACCACGCTAGAACCGCAAATTTAAGTACAAGCATAAGAAAAAACATGAAAAGCCGAAACTAATAGAGAGGGTCGACGGAACGGGGCGAAAATCGACTTGTACAGATTCTGCGCCGAAAATAGTCGTCCGCGTCGTTCGGGTAAAATGTGATCTTGTTGAAACAGTGATGATTGTCAGCCAGTACAGTTGGAAACGGAACAAAAGAATGACAAAGACCCGGGTGTTATGCTGGAATGGAAAACCGAAAGAGGACGTCTATGCTGACAGGACATTAGCCCGTTGAGTAACACCCTGAAGTCATACTAGATGGGATTCCCTAAAAGTAAAGAATGGGATATTGGTGCGATCCTTGGAAAATGAAGATGGATCCAAAAGTACGCTTCAGGTGGTGGTTCTTAGAAGCCGAGTGTCGGAGATTTTACGACATCTGCAAAATGGGGCCGTATACTTTGGGTAAATACCGCCACGCTTGAGGCCACATCATCAATACCCCACTTGAAGGCACTGCATACTTTAAAATTAATTAATCGTTAAATATAATTTATAAGCTAAAACTATAAAGCTAGGGTTTAAATAGTGATACCCATAACGCTGGTTTTAGAGCGTGTCTGGTCAACAAGACACTAGCAAAAAGTAAGAAGGAGGAGGAGGGAATAAGTAATACCCGATAGCAACCGACGGCTCTGCACACCGGTGCGACCTTAAGGATCGACTTAAAACTATCCGACTTCAGCTAAACTAGTATTTATTAATGGATTCGAATTTTCTACGCCAGGTATTTGTTCCTACTCGATAAATTTACAATATCGTCGGCTCTAGTTCAAGTAATTTATTCTAACTTCAGCCTAAATTCGTCCCTAACGTTCACTACTGGTCTCTAACTGACTTATCCTAATTTAAATCTACTTTTGTATAGATAATACGACCAAAAGATGCAAAACACCAAATAAGACAAATCAAGCGAAAAAACAATAAAATATATAATGTACAATACAGGTATAAAATGTAATATATAATATATAAAGAATTAAGCATATAACAGTGTATAGAATAGCAAAGAAGCATCCCTTAAATTATCAGCTGCCCTCGCATAAGCATTGTGTCGGCTAATGCCATCACACTAAAACGTGCTCATTTAAAGTTAACTGCAAAATTTACTTATAATACAAATCAATGTTTATGTGGGTACCACCGCCCCAATATTTATAAATACCTCGAATATAAGTTTCTCCAGAATCCGAAAATCTGGTCGTCTACCTACTCCTAATTATCTGTTACTGCTTAGATGATTACAATCACTATCACTTCTAAAGTCTTATGAGATGTGCGATTTCATTCTAATTTAATTTCTTAGTTTAATTAATTTATTTGGTTGGTTTAAATTAATTAGGAAATCTGATTTAATTTTGTTGTATATTAGCCCGATGTGTTTTTTGCGCGCTTTTGAAAAAACATTGACTGATTTAGTGTGAAATTTATCGTGTATATTTAAATTTTTGAATGTTTTGTTTTTTTGTATATATTTTTTGCTCTCTTTTATTTTCTAAATTAAGTTATATGTGTCACAAAATAAGTTTTATGCCTAGTCTAACCTACATAATACTCCAAATTTCAAGCAATTCGCCCCCTTCCGGTTTACATCCGTTCTCAGTGTCCAATCTCGCGATCCGTCCCGTAAGCTCTTTAATGGTTACCTAAAACGCCCTCTGTTTAGTCACTCCTTTGACTTCATACAAGCTCTTGGGTCATTCTAGCCAGTCGACAGCTAGTTTCCTACCCAGCAACGTTCCGTTAGCCATCTCGAGTGGGCAGTCAAATACACGAGCTCGGCGTTTTCTGCGTCTTCGCCGCATTCGCATTGGTCTTTATTGGTAAATATAAATCTTCGCAGGTAGGTTTTCAGTGCCCCGTGCCTTGTTTCTAGCTGCACCTTCTTATGATCGAACTTCACCTTGATCCTTTTTATAGCTTCTGTGCTCGATATAAATTTGTGTGTCAACCCGCCCGTGGCAGCGTTGTTCCACCTCTCTTCTCACTGTTGAGTTGAAATTTCTTGCAGCTTTTCCTTAATTAGCAACCTCGGTCCGGCTGAATACGACATAAGAAACTTACTTGTTGCGGTCTCCTTTATCAGTTCATCGGTTTTGTCGTTTCCTCGATTGCCGTCATCAGAATTAACCCAATAAAACTTCAAATCCCGAAACCCAAGTGCGCGTGCGCTATTCTCAAGACATCCCATTGCATATCTGTCGAGGTGTTCATATGTGCCAGAGCAGTCAGGGCCGATTTGCTATGGCTAATTATAAAGTACCAACTTGTGCATGAGTGGTTGATGACGCACTCCATAGCTTCCGTTATAGCTACCAATTCGCATTGAAAGTATAGTTTAGAATTGGAACACTACGCTTTCCTCATTATAAACAACAAACGCCGCTTCTGCCTGCCCATCGTCCATTCACGAGCCATATGTATAAATTTTGGTTCCCGGCACGTTGTAATTGCTTTCGGTAAACTCAAGCCCCTTGACATCAGACGGATGCCCTAGTTTGGAAATACAATTTTTCTCTCAGCCTCCATACTGCCAAAACAAGGATTTTGACAATTTCTCGCCCCTTTCCTATATCTACAAGGCTCCGATCTCTAATCTCCTTGACGACAAATTCGATTGGAAACATCATACTAATTACCAAGACTGCCACCGTGGAAATGATTCTGTACTCCTGTGCCGCCTTGCAGTTATACGCTGAAGCTTTCCAATTGCCGGACTTCCCTAACCTTACATCCCTCCGCTCAAACACATGCTGCATACAGCATCGTCGGTTCTATTGCTTCGACGTAGACTGTCCTCAACGATTCGCTTTTAAATCCCCAGCTTATTTTCTCTGCCATGGAAGACACCGAAGCATATAACATGCCAAACCAAGACGCAGCAACCGTCGCTGACGTGCTGGAAGAGGATCTGTTCTGCCGTTTCGGAAATCTTATGCATTTGCACGTCGACCAAGACTGATATTTTGTGTCAGCGTTATTCCACTAGTTACTGGGAACAAGGAAAACCGAACGACACCATTGCACCCTCAATCTGAATGTATGATAGAGTGCATGAACCTCTCCTTGGGCAAGTACCTTTACATTTGATAAAGACCTGCATGTGCTATGTTGGGATGCGAGATATCTCTACAGTGTGATATTGAGTTTGGGTGTAAGCCCGGAGATGACCTCATGGGTGAGAGCTACATCGAGATGATAAAACGCGAGATACACGACAACCTTGGTGACGTTAGGTAAAATATCCAGATCGGAAGCGATTGATTGAAGACCAGATACATCAAGATAGGAGTCTGGTTTTTAAGAAGGCGACCGCGTCTGACTATATAACTCCAGAAGGAGGTGTGGACTATCGCCAATGTTAGAATCAAAGACGTATATCGGATTCATAAGCTCCAAATGACATAACCATGGTGCACGTTAACCGGATAGCACCCTATGATTGTGATGACGCCTGTAGTGCAGAAGAACGACATGCATTGATACAAATAAACAGTTATGTTCGTGATGGGGATGTGAGGTCACGGAAGAGATTCAAACTGATCTATTTTATCTGTCCTCATACTCTCTAACACATTGCGTAGCGGCGAACCTTGATATGCTACGAGGACTTGCTCGGGTGTTTAAAAATAAATTTGTTGGTCTGGATCAACTTTCTCGACAACAACCAGAGATTGAAAAGACGATACGGCTAAAAATTCAATACCTACTAGTTGATAACTAAGCAACTGCCTTCTGGTAGAACGGATTAACAGATGATAGAATTTGTTGACAAGAATTTTGGTCATACCCAAGATCGGTTGTGGGCTCGTTGGTTTGGACTGGAGGGTGGTACGAAATATGCTAGAGGTACTGTTCCATAAAACGGATTCACATTTTGGTGTGTGGTTACATTCCAAGTGGAGCGGTGTCTGCTGTAAAAAGTGTGGATCGCTATTTACAGAAACATGGAAAATGCCGAAATGGTCGTAACTATCCTCAAGGAATTTTCAACTCCATCTCAACTCCAAAAGGAATTCTGTTTCTAGCTTTTAAAATTCTACCCACACCTCACTTAACCTTACATGTATCCATCTTCAAGATGAAGGTATTTAACGACTCTATCTTCGAGTGATTGTCCTGCAGTTAATCTGTCGAAGGGATTCTGCTTTTATCAAATGCGAATGGTCACTTGTAAGAATGTGGGAGGGATTAACGAGAAGTGAAATTGTTCACGAAGGCGAATATACTACCAATTTTGTCAGTGCCATGAAGATGTAAAAAGCAGGATTTTTTCCCTGGGATTAGATGTTAAAACTTTTCACTCACGTTTAACATAATTATTACACAACGTACTATTAATTATACAAGTTATTTTAACCATATTACTTGTAAATTAACTCGATCTTAGTTTCCTTCTTGTCTTTTAAGTTGTAGAATTGTAATGCAGTATTTACAAAACTTTAGCCATAAATCGAAACGACAAATTCGGAAATTCTGTCGACGATAACAATAGATTTTATCCAGCTGTGAAGTTTATCTTCATAACGCTTACAACCCCTAGCATTAAAGCAATAATAGGAAACGAGACCTAATTACAAACTACACGTAGGGTTAAACACATATACCCAACCATTAGCTATTGTAAATTTCGAATGAGGGTGGAACAGAGCACAGAGCTCAAACTTTAAAACAAAACACCTACCCTTAAAGTTTGTTCTGAATAGAGATTGCGTTAATTAAAGGTTTGGTTTTATTCGTTTGATTTAACAAATTCTAACTTCCTGATGCGACAAAATATGAGTTCTGTAAATGCAGGAATGTTTGGTTAAAATTTTCCGGGAGTTTTAATTAAAAAAGTTATTTTTGGTACAGAAGCTTGTGACATAAATGATTAATAAAGGTGCCAGGTGTGGAGTGATATCACGAAAATTAATATCACTCAGAAGGGAAAATATTTTGAAATATGAATCATTGCCTAGCCGTTGACCATCGATTGATTGCCGTTCGTTACGCCAATCAAGCTCTTTTAATTTAGAGTACGTTTTCAATAAGTATATATCCAAACCTTCTGCTTCATCTCGAATATTTTATTTAAATTGTTTGGGAAAAGATCTTTTGCACACTACACCCATTTACCGCTGTTAGTTTCCTGCATACTTGCTTGTATATATGTTATGGCTATATCGCATTTAATCGGATTATTCATTTTATAGTTAGTTTGAGGGGTTTGTCCTATATAATATTCATCGCAATTTAAGCATTCTATTTAATAATATGGCGATTTTTTTTTAAAGCAGGCGCTTTGCCTTAAATTTCAGAACAGAAAGTTAATTTAAACTTCAGATACATTTTTAAGCTATTTTAATTGTATACATTTAAGCATTTGGTATAATATCGATAACGTATGTAAAATTTTGAAATAAATTGGAACGGTGTATCTATTTGATGTTGTTCCAAATGCTTTTAATGTTATCTAGTGCTAACTGTTTTGAACCACTAGTAAATAGTGAAACTACTTTTGAGTTGAGTAAAACAGTTATTTTGGAGATGAAATTACTTATAAATCTTGAAAAATTAAAAGAATCGGCAACATTACAATTATTGTTGCTCTTGATTGATTTAAGTTTTTCTTACAAGTTTTGATAACTTTTCGATTAGACTGTTTGTTTATGCTACAAATGGACCTTGGTAGTATGTCATTCTTGTAAACTTGCGGTTATATGTGTGTGTGTGGGTGTGCGCGCGCGCGTGGATGCTAAGATTCTACAAAATAAAGAACAATTATTGTAGCGCCGCTTGGTCTATCTGTGATTCCATTAGAACGTAACGAAACGCTTTAATACGAAAGATGATCGATGGTCACCTGCGGCGTTGTACTGTCCGGATAAATTTTGATTAATAAGTACGAGACTTTGCATTTAAAGACTACAACAGGTACATTCTAGCTGTTATTTATAGTTTTAGTAGGAATTCTCGAGAAGGTAATTTGGATAATTCTTGTAAGTACTAGAGTATTCGAGAACAATTAACATGTATATAAATCTGCGGGCATAGTTATTGGAAGTCAATTCTAATTGTATATTTGATCACCATGTTAACTCAGAAGGTAAGTTCCGGTTAAAGCTCTAGAAGTCGTAATGTGATATAAATTAGAGGTACAAATAAAGTATCCCATATGAGATAAATTATTGTAGAGATCGATATAAAGTTACTGTAGTGATAATGCAAATTAATCATTGTGCATCGGTATAAGTTAATTAAGAAGATTGGCACCGCAGTTAGAGAAGATTATACTTGTACTGTTAGTGATTAGTTATGAAACTGAATAAAACGTTAGATAGCTTTTAGAAATTTTATTGTAATTACTTAACTAGTCAGTCTTATTTACCCCGGGCAACCTAAGAGTAGGACTACTCAGACAAACCATGTAAGTTACTTTTTATTATACATTTATATTTGTGTTGAAATAAAGAAAACGCGAATCATTTAGGACTATTAACGGAATGAGAAGTGCTAGAAGTTGCATGAGAAGTTCTACGAGTAGTCTGATAAATACTATGAATATACAGAGATGTTATAACGTCCATTGTGGCTGTCTGAAGCTTTTGCTACGCCTTGAGATAACAGGGACGTAGACACTAAGTTTAAACATGAAGGCACTGGTTCAGGCCTGGAGACTGAATAAGGAGAGATGACGTTCTCTTTAGCAGCCACAGATTTTTCAGAGTCCATCGGGGAAACTTGAGGTTTCAAAAACGATGGATCTTACGAGAACTTCACTGTCTGAAGCGAAATGTGCTGCAGCAAGGTAGTTCAAATTTGAAAATATGTCTTTGCTTAGTACAGGCGAAACCAGACCTTGCAAGCTCTATCTTGCCAATTGTCATAAATGCTGTGTTCACCAAACCAGCAATATCCCTTTCTGCTATCTTCAGAGGACGATATTTATTCATCCATTTCGCACAGGCTTCATTATGAGCAGCTTTAAGTGGATTCATAATTGTGCGGATCTGTGACTGCAATTTGTGCGTGGTATGGGGAGAGAGGCTTATCATGTGCACATTGTGTTGCCTAAGCGTATAATATTACATCCAGTTCCTTATGGGAACTGTGATCTTCCAAAATCAAAAGGGCTGGACTCTCCTTTGTTGGATTGATACTAGTAACACACATCGTGACTCAGAAAAAAAGTGAGTTAGAAGTGACCCAGCCGCTTTTATCGTAAGCAAAAATACTTCCCTCTGGTGCATCTTTTACAACTACTCTGTCTTTTTCTTGCTTCCAAATACAAATAAAGATGATATGAACGTACTATCTGCAGCATTGAGTGTTAGGCTTTTTAGTGGGCTTATTTAAATTTGGAAATATCCAAGTGGGTTGGCGATCAAAGGCTTTATTATGCAGAGAGTTCGGACACTTCTCCAGGTATTTGTAAGAGTGTGTAGTAAAAGTTGAAATTTGTATATTTTAAAGATTTGCATCTACTTTTATAAAACCAACCTAGCACCACTTGTTACGTCCAGTTTTTGGCCGACAGAATATCTAGCAGGTAATCCACATAAAATTCGGTGAATTACTCCGCTACAAATTCCGTGACAGTGAATATTGAAAATCTTCGACTGCACGAACAAAAAGTGTTGTTCTTCTGACGACTAACTCAGTGGTACCGGTGGTGTAAGTGTTTGAAAAGGGTTCCAGAATGCTATGGGTATGAAATGTGGTCCTAATCGGGAAATACTTTGGACGCCACCAAATCTCGCAGGGATGCTGGTGAAAAGCCCTAGAATGACTAACAAGGGGTGCCAAAATTATGAGATGAGGAGAGTGATTTTGACTTAAAATATACATAAAAACTCTTTAGAACAAAAATTATTTTAAACCTAACACAAACATACACGTATAGACCTACTTATGGCTGCTAACTGCAAAGAACATTTCTGAAATTAATTTTATGTTAATGTTAAATAAGACCTGAAATATTCAATCACGCCTTTTTTTGAATCACGATACAATTTATTACAGCAAAACTGTAACTATACCGTTTACAAGAATGGAAAATCAAAGATACACAGTATTTACGCCATTTGATAAAACATTTTTAAATCTATAATAAACAAATTTTTATCACAGTTAACCAAATATTAAAAGCCCAAGCTAAAAACTTAATCTAAACACAGATGCACTTGCAAGTACGTTTAGTTTATACATTTTATTATTAGGTACTAACCTTCGCACCAGTATAGTTTCAGTCTTTGGTTTATGGCATTAAAGGTTACCCTCTACTTCCTCACGAGTATCTTATCGAACTCATCCGTTACTACTTGAAACGTTCAACACAATGGTTGACTCTGTCTACGGATCCAGTAGTGTCCCTAAAAAGAAACTGGCCCAGTTGGCAGGGAATTATCCGAATTGGCTTAGACTACTCTGTCATGTTCGACAACCTATACTTAAGATAATTAACCTACCAAAACGGCATGCTTAGAGTTTGTATGTTGGAAACGAAGTCTTGCTGTTTTAAAATCACACAAGGCATTATTGGCAAATTTTCGAAGAGTGAATCAAAATTGGACGTCTTTTATGTCACTTTCTCTATCTAAGCTTTATATATTTAGACTTACGTATTTCGAGTTTTAGATGAACTTAAATCGGCACAAACTATATATGACGTGTTTTTGTTCTTAAGATAATGCAATCATCGGCGCTTTATATATTTTCTGCACAAAACAAATCAAGCTGTATTAATTACCAGGATGACATCACCTCTAACCTTCTTAAAAACTGACATATTAATTTTGTAACTTTTACTATGGATCGAATATGATGCAAAATAATTCTCTTAAATTAAAATTATAGAAGCCTAAAACTTACATTTCCTACATGGAGTAACCTAATTGTATTGGTAGACTTTATTTATACATAAACTATTAAAATGAAATGTGATTATAATTATTTCTAAGAGAATATCACACACTGAAAGCTAGCCGGTGTACTATTTACCGTTATGTCACTTTGCTTTGATAGAATAAAATTAATTCTGGTACTTAAAGTCAATTCAAAGTAGCAAAATAAACAGTGCTGAAGGATATTCATAGTTTGCTGTTTAAAGTAATTAATCACAAAAGGTTATGGATACCAAATAGTTAAATAGTACTTGCTTAGTCGATCACATGTCTATCGAATTGTCACATCAGGGTCTAATAATAACAGTGGCAATCTTAGCGCCTTTACGTGCACGTTTACTCCGGTATTTACTTCTTTAATTTCTCTAAAACCTTGCTCTATGTATAAATTGACAAGCACAGTAGATAAGAAACACCTTAACTCTTCTTTTATCCAACGATAACTTACTCTGATTGTAGCTACTGCTCTTTTAGTCTAGAAATTCACAACCAGAAATGGCCGAATGCCCTCTCTGTTAATGGTGTTTCTTATTTTCACATAATATTTTTAAAAATCACCTACTTTGAATGATCGCATGTAAAAATTTGATATTTCAACAGTAGACAGCGAGAAATTTATTATCAATTATAATACATAACAATGACTAGGTAACTGGCGCTTAAAAATATAGCCAAGAGAAAAATAAGTTAATGAATTGGCTTGGGGAATTACAGTACCTACTTAACAAAACTTGGCGATAGATTGATCACCCAGTTTTTCAGAATACTAGTAATAAAACGATTTCGGTAAAGTCCCTAAATATAACGGATTCAAACATGTTCCAAAAGATTTTCTTTGTTAATTAATTCTTTGACTAATGAGCATGTGGTTTCACTAATTAATGACATCTAATGGATTCTTGAAATAATATCAATTGAAATTAAATTGGAATAAATTTAAAATATGTTGTTCTAGAAATTCATAATTCAGTAGGTAACAATAACGCAAGATTTGGAATTCTTCCAATACAGACTTTGCTAAAATACAAATAATAAGAAATGGACTCGGTAATGCCGAATATGAATAATAAAATCTTTATGGGCCGAATTTGCTTGGATCGCGATTTTATAGAAAACGCCTAAACTGAATTAAATTTTTTGCTTGAATAAAAGCGGCTTGTCGCTTTATTCCGTAAGGAGTTAAAGATAAATTCAATCAAAGTCATTTAAATGTGTATTCTTGGTTTACTGAAAGTCTGCTGGATCAGAGATACTTCAGGAATATATTTTAGCGCGCTTAATTCATTCGTTTATAGAAACTTAGTTTAGCAGAATGCAGAGTCGTATACATTATTGATCTAAATAAAAGTTGTATTTTTCTCGAGTGAAATTTAACTAATAAAAAATATTTCGACACGTGTTTTTTCTGGTTGGTAATAAAAATAACATTCCTGTAATGCCAGTAATTCGGAAGGAAGTTTTATGTCAAATAGGAGAAATTGTTGGTTGTTACACATTTTATACCGTTTGGGAATCACAGAGTTATCATCCTGTAACTTCGACTATCAAAAAGGTAATGACGGGATTGTTTTAGGTATATTTGTCAAAATCATTTGTAATGCAAGTACTGTAACGAACTCATTTTTAATTGTCTTGATTTAGTTCTTAACTATTAACTATTAACTATTTTATTACTAAGTTCGACTGTTATCTAAACAAACACTTGTTTATACACACTAAACGTATATATATATATATATATATATATATATATATATATATATATATAAATATATATATATATATAAATATATATATATATATATATATATATATATATATATATGTATTGATATGATAACGCCGTACTCGATGTAATGACGTTTTTACTTAACTCCACCGCTCTGTGTTCTTAAATCAAATTTAATCTTACTAATTTTATTATTATGCCACGGCTAGCCTTTTCTAATCTACACAGAGTGCACAACGTTACGATGATTAATTTTTCTCTTCTCCGCCCCTTTATGATAACCTACTTGTTTGAATTGATAAAACGAAGTCAATTAATTTCATATAATGAAAAGAAATATTATTTACAATTTTTGAAAAATATTAAAATACACCCTTCAATCAGTCAATATCGTATGTATCATTTACCCCAAAATTTATATGCTTTGAATTCAATCTAAAGTCACCAAAAACTACCTCTTTTTACCAAAGAAACCTGGAACGTTCTAGACCCCTTTATAATCTGTTACGTAAGTTTAACGTATGCAATGTTTGTTGTTGACTTTATCACAAGTTTATATAAATTGAATAAATTCAGTATTGAAATTTAAATAGAAAAATATCTTAAAATTAAATAGATCTGATCTGCTACAGGTTGTTCGGGCTGTGGATCAACACCCTTTTGTTGCCCTCCTTTGTTTATCACTGCTCTACTTAGTTGAACGCCTCGTTTTCCATAAATTACTTCGTGCTTCTTTATTTTATTTGCATTGAATCTCGCAACTCAAAATTGTACCAGAATTGTACTAAAATATAATTGTCGACGCTGATTTGAATTGTAATATTATATTGACCCAGATTTGAATTGTTCTTATCAACGCATACTTGAATTATTCAGAAATACACCACCAGTTTGAATTATTATTATTAACATATTCGAATATTCTTCTTGTCGACACATTCGAAATGTTATATCGCCCAATTCGAATTATTATATCACCCTATTATTATTATTATTATTTAGTTTAAATAAATTACCCCAAATTCTTCTCACGTTAAACGGCAAAAGAAGTCTTCATAATTGTAGCACTAGTATCACTTGATATTTTATTAAATATTAAATTACGCGTGACTTTCTGATTAGCAGTGACGCAGCTTCGCCCTGCATGAGTTATGAACTGACCCGTCTTATTATTGCTCTGTGTTAATATAGGCTGTTCCCACTTACATGTGGGCTGGGTTTTCAACAAGTCTTGTAGATATCTCAACCAACCAGGTCTTTGTATTTCCTGCATTTCGAAGTTGTTTCTGATGTAATTTTTTTGGTTTTCCGTGTAATATCTATTTACTATTGATACATCGTTATCTTGACCATACGTTGTTTTGTGTAGATATCGCCTTTTCAATATTGTACAAAATAAATTATGTAACTTTAATGCTGTTTTCGTTTGTGTTTATGCATCTTTGAAACTACATTTTCTTATCAAAATGTTTATTGTTTCCGCGTAGTTGCATAAAGCTTTGTTAGGTTTTATCTCTTATCTTCGTATTTGTTTTATAACTAATTAGAACACTTCTCAATGCGTGTTTAATTACATGTACTATAATTTCTTCTAAATACGCGTACTTTTTTTGTTGAAAGATATTCTTACTTGCATTACTTAAAATTAGTAACGGTCTATATACAGAGTGTTAAATACTTGCTATTTACTTAATGTATGAATTACCTATTTTTCTGCTAAATACGCGTTCTATTGTTGTAAGATATGCTTACTTGCATCGCTTAAAGCTAATTATGGTCTATATACAGGGTGTTAAATACTTGCTATTTACATAATGTATTAATTACTTAATTTTCTGCGAAATAAATGCAGCTTTCTGATTCCTATTGCAATTTATGGTTACTACACGACCCCTGCTACCCAATACACCCCTAAACAACCTCTTATCACAGCATTATATATATATATATTGCTATGATACGAGGGTAGTTTAAGGGTAGATTAAGTCATAGGGGTTGTAGGATAGATATACATAACTTTAACTTTAAGAAAATCAAATAATTCCATCAATTATAGGAGTAAATCGACTATTCTACAAAAAGTCAATTGCGAGGACACTATATATTTGACCCATGTGAATTTGTACAAATACTTTTATTACGAAGCGTTAAGTCCCGGTTTATATCTGTAATTCTTTTGAATTTAATACAAAGGGATGCAAAGTACCAATATTTATTACTGTTTGTATTTAATACACTCGGTGCTTTCCTATTTTAATTTTTCATTTTAATTTAATATTGTATTAAAATTATTAAATTAAACTACCAAAGTTTGAAATTTGTTTAGGACGCTTTCTTGCTAAGGCTCATCTAACTAACCAAATTTAATCAATTCTTTTCTACGCTTAATGTTTCCTTAAGCAACGCTCTAGCGTTACACACCATTACACTTTATTTTTTGGGACTACGTTAAAGATAAAGGTTACGCAAATGTTCTAGCATCAATTCAAATACTCAAAGTCGATATTAAAGTCGTTATTGGCGAAATACCGCCCCTATCATGCGCAAACGTGATGAAGAATTTTATCAAAAGAATGACCATTTCTAAGAAGAGCGAAGGGGGACATTTTGCTGATATTGCATTCCACTACATTCCAGAGTTTGTACTTTGGACTAAAATAAAGATGCCCCCATTTTCACAAAAATATTGCGTTTTTTTGTTCATTTGAATGACCTCTTGTTGAAAAACTCGGTATAACTAATCAGATATACATATCAGCAAAATATTTTAGTCACTAACTAAATAATTTATGTTTTAAAATCATTTCAAGTGTCAAGTACTTGATCTACGGTACTTGTAGTATTTAGAAGGTACCCAAAGTACGATGTACTTACAGTTTTAGTACACTTTTCCATACTTTAAGTAGGTTAAGTACTTAAATTATTTTCTGTACCCAATGTACTTCAAGTACTGTAATTACATAAAGGAGTAGATTTGATATCAATACCTACTTAATTTCTCAGGTTTACTTTTGTGTTTATTCTTTAAATAGTTAAGGTTTAAACCACTTCTTAAGTAAGTTTTTAAAGTATTCTAAAACTTTCTAATTTGATTTAATGGGTTAGCAAACAACTTGTAACGCTAGCGCGTTATTTCAGGAAATATTAAGTAGTAGAAATACATGTATTAATTTCAGTTAGTTAATTGAGCTTTTAGCACAAAGGCAAACCTGTAAAATTTAGACGCTTGGGTAGTTTACTTTTTAATAATATTGTCATTAGAGTATAATATTAAATTAGGACGAAGGATTAAAATAGGGAAGCATCTATGTTATAAAATGCGAACATAACTAAATATCTAGACTTTACAGCTTTTCGTATTAAAGTCAGAAAATTACAGATACACGCGGGAAATAACCGGCATATTAAAGTTATTTGTACAAATTCAAGAAATAGTAACCATTGGAACTTACACCCTATAATCATATATTCATAAAACAGCCATAAAAATGTGTTGGAAACGCAAACGAATGACGCAGCTTCGGCATTAAAATTATAAGAGTGAAAACCAAAATAACCATTTACACTGAAAGAATTAAAATAGTTAAGACGCACAATACGCGAAAGAAAAATGGCATGGAATGACCCAGTAACAAAAACTTATAAAACCAACGGATAATAAAAGAGGAGACTCGTTCATTTTCAGTTATTCGAAACTAAACATCAGTCAGAGAGATTCGAATTCGGTCGACACGCAGCCATCGCTCTGCGGGACAAGGTTGAGAATCGGGTAATTAACGTAGTGATATTAAACGGCGGAACTGTTGGTAAATACCGTTAAGCGTGAAAATGGATTGTGTTGGCAACTATTATTCAGCACCAAGTTGGTGTGATTAATTTACTACCAACCATTTCTGCACTGGGAAGTCGACCGAGCTTTCTTGAGGACAAACAAAAACTGTAAGTCTATTGATTTTTTGCTTTCGCATGTGGTCTTGCATCTAATAATTGTGATTAATGGTAATAATGAGAATTTGTATAACTTATTACGTTACTGGACACAAAATTGTAAACAGGGATTCTTATATGGAAGTATTCACTATTGTAGAGGCAAAATAGTACGTAAAAATTAAATTGGTCGAATGTCTATCATTGATAATATTAAGTTGTTTCTTAGCTAAACGCATATTTGGTCAATTAGGGGTAGTTCTTATTTTTTCTTTGTTATTACTTACTGTTATAATCATGTATGATAGTATACGTTAGGTATACAAGACGTGGGGTTTTTTATTATCTGTGTTTATTTTAGTAGACTAGTAGAAGAAGGCGATAAAGATGTAAGCAAGGCTCCATCAGCCTATAACTGCAGTAAGAACCACTAAACCATCACTCGGAACATTAACCTTTAAGGTAGGTTTTATTTGGGAATTTTTTCAGATGGAATGACATTCCAAGACTTTATTAGATAAAGAGAAGACCTTTCAAGGATCAAGGTAAGAGTAGAAGTATTTAGTAAAAGTATCAGAATGTATAACCATAGAGTAGTATATTTGCGTTAATAGAACTTATCCCGCGCCATTGAAAAGTTTCTGTGAAAGCAAATGTGCTACTCTTATGAGTTTATAAATACTATATTCTAAATACCTGTGCGCCTACTTTGAAAAGTGTTTAAACTCTCTTGTCTGTTTTATCTTTGAGCGTCAACCCACCTGAAGAAAACACCTAAAAGTCAACTCGGTGGGTATTTCGAGAGTAACGGTTTAGAGGTTATCAGTGCTGCTAGAGGTTGATGTAGCCTCACTTATACTTTTATCACTTCCTTTCACTAGTCTACTATAAAAAAATATAACTTCACGTCGTGTATACTTCAACTATATTGTAAAACATGATTATAACAATGAATAGCAACAAAAAGAAAAACTACGATCTATCCCTAATTGACCAAATATGCGTGTAGCTAAAAAACAACTTAATATTATTAATGATAGAAATTCACCCAATTTAATGTTTTCGTGCTATTATGCCGATACAATTGTGAGTTTATCTTTATGAGAAGTCAGCATGTACAATAAGCTTTAAATACGCGTGCATCAACGTTAATAGTCCTTCTTAATAATAATAAGCTCCACACATTATTATTACCATCAAACCAATTAGAAAATACAACAAAACACCACATGATGTTTATAAGATGGATAACAAAAATTCACGCGACTTGCAGTTTTTCTTCTTCTCAAAGCTCCGTGCACTTTTAGTGCAGGAATCATTGCAAGTAAAAATCCAACTTATAGCTGCACGAAAGCACCCAACACGGCAACTTGCACGGTAACGTTATATTAACATCCAAGCTTTTCTACTTGCGTTCGAAAAACCTGTTTTTACTAACAGTTCCGGGGTTTGGATCTGTCACGTTAAATTCTTGGTTTTAAGCCTCGTCCCGTACCGCTATGGTGGCCCGCGTTTCGAGTTGAAGTTCGGCTTATAAGTGCTTAGTATCGAAATACTGACGGATGAATAAATACTGTCTTCTACTATCTAAGCGGCTCCGTGGCGTAGTTGGTGTGCGTGTGACTACTACGCCCAAAATCCCGGGTTCGAATCCCGACACGGTCCGCTTTAAAATGTTAGGCGAGCATTTTTCACAAAAATACACCCTTGTTTGGATGAGAGATAAAATGGAGGTCCCGTGTGTATGTTGTCACGCACGTTAAAGATCCCTACCTTGCTTGGAACAGCAAAGGTTCAGAAAAATTCAAAATTTTTCAGGTAACAAAAATTCGCTTCCTGGCTAATCTAGTACCTTCGGGTGGAGCATTGGAAAAATCAAATGTAGTGTCTTCTATTATCTGTCGATTTTTACACGTTTTTCCTCAAATAGTCATTTCATGTTATTTCCATTCTTACGGATTGTGCGTCTAAACTGTTCTACATTTGAGGTCATGCGCTTCTGGCCGTGTGAACTGTCATTTTGTAATCACGATTTTACGTTTAATACTGAAAGTTACGTCACTCATTACTTTTATGGTTCCTGAATTGATGTAAATTTATACAAATAACTTTAATATGACGGTTATTTCCCGATATCTATCCATAATCTGAATTAAATCCGAAACGGTGTAAAGTACTGATATTTAATACTGTTTGCATTTAATAAGTATGTGTGCTTCTATTAATTCTTCATCATAATTTGATATCATACTTGAATAGCAACATCATTAAATGTAATCTACCAAAGCTTCTAAATTTTACAGGGAATTTTTGTTATAAAAACTTATATAATTAACAGAAATCCTTTCTACTACTCAATGTTTCCTTAAGAAACACGTCAGAGTTAAAATTGCACAAAAAAAAATACGTTTGTATATTTTTTTAGAGTTTGGGTCATTGTTTCGTTCATTTATGTGCAAACCATGTGTTTGTTCAAACAAGATTTTTGACTCGCATTACACAGCTCTTTATTAAATCTAGATCTTTGGATTTGGTTCTGCCCACTGACGTCTTCTTAGCACACCGTTTTATCATCAGATGTGGTTGCGGCACGAATTTTGTTGGTGTCAACAAATAGTTACTTTCTTCTTCAGATTACCGCCTTTAAAGAGAACATTTTAATCCCACCCTCTATCTTTTATTTTGGCGACCTGACGAAAGCAAGAGTGGTTAAAGGCCGTCAAGATATTGCTGCTTCGGGCTATAAACATACAAAGATTAATGTACGAAAACCGATTCAAAGATTTTACTCAAATTGGCTCTCGTCCTCTAACTCTCATTGGAAATGACACTGTATCATTCAAGGTTATTCCTTTAACTGCTATTTGGAGTATGCTCTTTGAGAACCTACGCTCAACCACTTCATCCGCTGGCACCGGCTCTAGCAAATTTAGCAAAACCTTTGATTATGTTTTATAGTACAAAAAAAGATACAGTAGTTAATCGCGTGATCGCTTAGAAGGCGTACTAGGTTTCTTCAAAATTACAAACGAAATAAAATAATTTACGGTTCAAACTTGAAATTTAAATCTAAATTACTGCACATTAGCAAGTTAGGTGAGAGATAATTATTCTTCTATATTAGGATTGCCCACCGTGGATTTACTCACTTTCTAGTCCATATTCATGTAATAGAGTGATCTTTGTTGCTAATTCTCACAAGAGAAAACGTTTGCAAAACAAAATACGATATGGATTTTGTATAAGGAGGCGAAAGGTAAACACTCTATTACATAGTTTATAATTCACCATTTCCGCAAACGTCGATCAAGGTAGCTAGTTTAGTGGAAAGTTTATCATGGCGGCTGGTTTTCCCACAACTTCGTTGACCACTACCCCTTCGTTGCGCGTTCTCATTGGACGAGAATACAACATGCTTGTTTCATTACCTATGCAAATCGTTTTCACCGCAAGATCACATACTAATAAGGGGTTTCTCCCTCTAACACATTGGCGGGGAATCCTAGACCACATTTATTATGCGTAATACCCTACTCTTTAAAACTATTTTACACAACTACGTGTAATATATTTAAATTAATTCGACAAAAAATCCTCTAAAATAATTATTTACTAAAATCCTTTGTGAAAAAGTTTTGGCGCGTAACATCTGATGGAGTAAAAAGTAATTACAAAAGCTTTAGTAGCGCTACAAGTTACACAAATATTCCCAATTTGTTAAAATTTAGGTACCATCGTAATACTTAGGGCAAGGAATAGTATATCCCTTTACTATTTTATTGAACACATAGTGACTGTACATACGGAGACTGACGGCGTCGCCTAAGTTGTGAGTCTTAAAACAGCATAAAGCGAGATGAAGCACCCGGTTTCAAGGTTCAGTCTCTTACCCTGCTTTGTAAATATTCTCTTAAAAATTCTGGGCATTTTTGGTGAGCGGTATGCTCTTTCGTACCAATTAAAATAATGTAGTGTAGTGCAAGGTTAAACTTGTACGATAACATTTCGCTATCTACTTTGTAAATACTAGGACAATTAAATTTCATCTCGAAGCATAGGTATTCATCCAAATTAACTCGTACATATAATTTATGCAGATACAATGTGGTGCTATTCCGTATAAGGATTTACAGTTTATAATTTATTTTAACTAAGCGTGCACCAACGTATAAACTTCTTTTAATAACATTAAGTTTTATACAAACAATTATTAAATATACATCAGCATGAAATGTGTAGCGGGTGGATAGTAAAATTCAACGAGTTATCGATCGTTAATGTTGTTCAAAGCCTAAGCAACCTTGTAGTGCAGGAGAAAAGAGGTTGTATATAATCCAATGATCCAACTTTGCGTTGAAGGAAAGCGTCCACCACAGAAGTACTTTCACTTGTAACGGTAATTTTTAAATCCGCATTTACGTTCGCGTTTGGGTATTTGTTTCTTCGACAATCCTGAGTTTTAACTACCGTCACTTGATTACTCAACCTTTAACCAGCTTGACGATGGTTGCGTGTGAATCGAATTCAAAGCTCTGTAACTGAAGACGAATAGTTTCAGTGGTCCCTCTATTATAATGTTTCGATATTTACAAGTTAGAATGTCTATTTTTATTTTTTTAAATTTATTTACTTAACGGAAAACCCCCTTTTTACCAACACTTACAAATATTTACAACAGCATGTTATAGTAAAAAAAACCAAAAAGAAAAAGCAAAAAGCATAAAAGCATAAAAGCACATTCTATAGCATAAACAATTAATCTAAATGAACATTGATCTAATTTCTTGTAAACAACATTTTCCGCAAAGTACTACGGAAATTATTGATCGAAGGGCTGAACCAATCAAGTTGAGGAAACTTCTCTGAATAAACTGCACATCGGTTAAGGTATGAATGGTAACCATAATTTGTGGTATGTATATAACGATGTACAAATGCAGTTGGAGTACCTCTGGTGACTCTATTGGGAACGTTGAAGTGAACTTGATGTAGAATTTCAGGACAGCAAATCAGATAGTTTATAATTTTAAATAGAAAGCACAAGTCCAGAAAAAGATGTCTCTGTTGTATACTTAAGAGTTGGAGTTCATTCATCAAGTTGACAGTAGAGTAAGATGAACCGTACGTGTTCCATTTGTAAGCAACGTACCGTAGAAACTTCTTTTGGACTTTCTCTATTTTATTAATATGAGTTTTATAATGAGGTGACCAGATAACAGACCCATATTCCAAGATACTCTGAACTAAGGATAAATACAGTAATTTAATGGTTTCATAGGAAAAGTTTCTAGAGTTTCTTTGTATAAAACCTAGCATCTGCAATGCTTTGGTTTGAACATAGGCAGTACGTGAAATATATGAGAGCTTGGAGTCAATTACAACCCCAAGATCTTTTTACAACACGTTGAAGAATAACATTTTCTATAAAGTAATTCATATGATCTGTATTAGTCGCACGAGAGTAAGTGATCACATAACATTTATTAGTATTATGAAAAAGCCTATTTAATTCACACTATACAACCAGTGAGTCAAGATCAGCTTGAATTAATAGGTGATCACTTGCGTAAAAAATGGATTTGTACAGCTTTAAATCATCAGCATATAACAGGAAGGAGCAGTATTTGAAGCAGCTGACAATGTCATTAATAAAAAGAAGAAATAATAGGGGCCCTAGGTGCAAACCTTGCGGTACCCCCCAATGCACAGTAAATTTGAATGTCCTAGGGAATTACCCGATTTTTTCTAGTTCACAAGGATTGTTCGTCTATAGCTGTCCAATTGTTCAATTCATTGTCATTTTCTTTAGGTTTGTAGTCATTTGGTTCCCCTTTTAAAAATGGCGTGTTTATGTTCGCAACGAAATTTATATGACTGTATTTAGGGGTAATTTATTATAGTAACTGTTTCCATAAACTCGTGTGAATGTTTACGAATTTGCTTTCTTAGGCTGGTTATTTACTAAAATCTGCCGATATTTATTCTAAATTAATACGAAGAGTATAAAATCCCGGTCTTTATTGTGGGTTGTTTTTAATACACATTAGGTGCTTCCCAGTTTATTTCTGTGTCCTACTGTAATGTTGTTATTAAAGTGAACTACTAAATTGTTCATGGTATTTTCGTACTAAAGTTCATTTAACTAACTGAAATTATTAAATTCTTTCCTATTACCTATTATTAGTTTAAATAACGCACTATCATGGACAATACTCTTTCTTTTATACCTATACAATGCTGAAATAATACTTAACTTCAGAACTTTGTCGATTTAACGCTGGTTTAATTCAATTATACAATACCAGCACACCTAAGGTTTCGGTGCAGCACACGTACAACTCTGTTCTTCCTGGGTGTTTTTCATACATCCAACTTAAGTTCTCGGTAAAATGTAAATATTATGAATTGTCTGAAGACTTAATATGAATAAGAAAATCTGTATGCGTCGAATTTCCTTTAACAGCGACCATATAAAGCTCACCAAACTAAATTAAATTTTTTGCTTGAGTAAAAGGGGCCTGTCGTTCCTTTCCGTAGGGAATTAAAGTTAAATTCAGTTAAAATCATTTAAATGGGTTTTCTAAGTTTACTAAAAGCCGGATTGCAGTATATCAATAAAATATTTTCCCGCTTTTAATTCAGTTCTTTATAAAAGCTTTGGAATAAGGATAAGTGGGTTTAGAAAGAGTAGATCGATGTAAGAAGTAATATTTTATATACTAGTGCAAGTTAAGGGATAGGAGTTTTAGCACGTGTTTTTAGTAGCTGATTATAAAAATAGCGTTTCCGAAGTGGTAATATTATGTGGAAGAAATTTCGTCACAGAATAGAACAAAGTAGACAAATTTGTTGATTAGTAAGTTACCAAATAATCCAAGAGTCACAAAAACCATTATTTTATGATTGCATTTTCTAAAATATATAAAGTAAGTTGTTGTTTATACTACAGATTCTGCACTGAAGATATACAATTACCATGCGTTCTAGAAATAGCACTTAAATCAACCCATAGCATAGAGCGTTTGCCAATCTTTTGGCTAGATCCGGATCTCTTAATGTTTTACGTTTGAAATGATTTCACAAATTCTGGTTAATAATTAATCGTAGAGGACATTGAATAATTTAGGAGTATACATATTGTAATCTAGTTAGAAAATAGGTCGTGTAAATTATTCTCAAAACTTTTATAAATATTTTTCATTATTATGTGTTTCGGGGGAAAAGAATGTCAATTATGATTTCTTACGCTTGAAAAAGATATGAATCGTATCAATCAATCAGAACGCGCTATGTAAGAGCAAGTTATTTAGAAGTTAAAAACAACGAGCTGTTGTAATTCATTCTAAACGTAACTACCTTATCTTGAAAAAATGCGAGAGTAGTGCTTTATAAATTAAAGTACTATAGTTCACTTGTCAATTTTCTACCTCAATTCTTCCGTATCTTATGTGTTCCTGTTAAATGTTTTAAGTAGTAGTGAATTTTGCTTCAAGAATCTGAACTAATTAGGCGTTGAGCTACAAACGCCTTGTAATTCGCAAACAAACAATGATTATTAGTTGTCTAGCCAGCAAAAGTGCAGTAATCCAAAGGATTAATTAATTTGATTTACCGTAGACTTTAAACACCTAGATGGTGATAAGGTTCGGCAGAGTTATAATTAATTTGCATGCTCATTTTGTAAAATGATTTACATAATTCCTGTGTAACTTCTATGCAATAGATTACGCCTTCTGTACGTGCAAGCGATTAATTATAGTACTTTTACTTGTGTATTTAACAAGTAATAAGCGCCCATAAAAAATATTGAACTTGAATAACTTAAACCTTGCGGAATTTATATTAATTACTAAGTAAATTGATAAACAAGATGTCACACCGATATCGACTTGATTAGACCTTCGATCGATCAAAACGAGCTTTCGTGCTCTGTGAGCTCTACTCTGATTCAAGTTTATTTAAATTTATTTATTATTAGTATTCGCTAGATCCGTTTCCAAATATTTATGAATTAGTAAAATGAAGTGTTGAAAACCCGATAAAATTGAGGGTGCATAAATGAGGACTTTTTTCCCCTGTTCGAACAGTTGGCCGTAGGTTAGCACCAGGCGAAATAAATAAATCAACCGATCAATTAGTCTCTTAATCAGGCGAGTAAAAACGTCTCCTAGGTGAATAGTTCGGGTATGAACCCTATTCTTATCACGTAGCCAGCGAAAGCTGATCACAGAAATATTACCATATTGTTGTAAAACTGCATAAGTTTATAACAAATAAAAGATTATTTAATCATTAACAAGTGCGCGATAACACAAAACGTTTCGACTAGCAAACAGCACACCTGCAATGGCAAATAAAGGCAGATTTCATCCACCTCTATGTAGAAAAAAAATTAAACTAGTCTCTTGGAGCACCCATCTTCTGGGATATTACAATAAAGGTAGATCGGCGCTCAATGGCTTTTTATCAGGCAGAAAGTTCAACGACCCTTCTAAGTAGGTGTAAGAATATTTAATATCACCATCATTTTGTTTTCGACCTTACTTAAGGTCGGTTTGACGCAGCTCTAACTTCTTTTCTATTCTGTGCTAATCTAAAAAGCTCTACATACCCTTCACAACCTAAATTTCTAATAATTTGACTAATATATTTAATAAAAGTGTATCAATTTGTATACCTCTAACAAGATTTGCATTTGCTTTTATAGAATCCACCCCTCACAACTGCGACTAGCCGGTGCATTATTTGCTCTTACATCTCTTTTGTAGAGTAAAATTAATTCAGGCAATTAACGTCAATTTAGCACGTAACAGACTGTTACTTGAGTCCATCGTTTTTTGGGGCAAAACTATGAAAATAAAATATAATTACTTCGTTAGAAGTTTATTGCAGACTTGTAGATTGGAAAAGAAGATAACAAGATCAAACTTTTAAATTTATCTAATTGTTGTGTGTTTTGTGTAGCACTTACTTGTTGACCAAGCGGATTAAAAGTGGAAAAGCCGAGAACGATCCGACAGCAAATAGATCGTAGCGTACAAAACGAGTTTTATACTATATACACGGAAGACATTAAATACTAAATAGTGCCGTGAGATAAAAAAATTGGTGCAGTTCGATAATTCTACTATTTGCAAAGTGGATAGCAGAATATTATCATACAAGTTATAACCTTATACTACATTAAATTATTTTAATTGATACGAAAGAACATACCGCTCACCAAAAATGCCCAGAATCTTTAAGAGAATATTTACAAATGAGGGTAGGGGACTGAATCTTTCGAACCATGTTTTTCAACTCCCTTTATACTGTTTTAAGGCTTACAATCTAGGCAACGTCGTCAGTCTCCGTATGTACAGTCACTGCGTGCTCAATAAAATATTAAAGGGATAGACTATTCCTTACCTTAAGTATTACGAATAACTTGGGAATTTTTGTGTAGCTTGTAGCGCTACTAAAGTTTTGGAAATACTCCTTACCCCAACAAATGTTACGCACCAAAGCTGCTTCACACAAAATTTTAGTAAATAATTATTTTAAGGAATCTTTTGTAGAATCAATTTAGATATATTATACATAGTTGTGTAATATAGTTTATAGAAAGTAGGGTAATGCGCATAATAAATATGGTTTAGGGTTTCCCGAGAATGTTCTAGCGGGAACATCCTTTTAAAATCATATGATCTTGTGTGACAACGGTTCAAACAGGTTGTAAAACCGACATGTTGTTTTCCGATCAATGAGAACGCGCAACGAAGGGGTGGTGGCCAATAAAGTTGTGGAAAAAGCAGCCGTCATGATGAACCAGCTACCTTGATCGACGTCTGCAGAAGTGGTGGATTATAAACTATGTAATGGAGTGTTTATCTGTCGCCTCTTTATACAAAATCCATTATTGTACCGTGTTTTGTCAACGTCTTCTCTTGAAGGAATTAGCTACAAAGGTCACTCCATTACATGAATACGGACTAGAAAATGCAAACGTTGTCTTTTGTAGGAATTAGCAACAAAAGTCCATTTCGTCAATATGGACTAGAAAAAGTGTGAGCAAATCAACGACATGCAAGCCCAACAAGGAATAACTATCTCTTACGTAACTTGATAATATGCAATCATTTAGATTTACATGGTAAATTTGATCGCAAATTATTTTATTTCGTTTGTAATTTCCAAGAAACCTAGTATACCATCTAGGCGGGCACGTGATTAACTATTGCATCTTTATTTGTACTATAACACAAAACAAAAAATTTTGTTAAATTTTCTGGAGTCGTTGCCAGTGGAAGAAGTGGTTGAGCATAGGTTTTCAAAGAGAATACTCCAAATAGTAGCTAAAGGAGTAACTTTAGGTGACGCAGCTCAGATCACTGTGTTACTTCTGAGAGTTAGAGGACGTTAGTCATGTTGAATAAAAACTGCGAATTGGCTTTTGTACATTAATCTTTGTAGCTTATATCCCGAAGAAGCAACGTTTTGCCGGACGATCTTCAGGCTCGCCAAAATAATGGGTAGCAGGTGAGATTAATATGCTCTCTTTCGAGGCGGTAGTCTGAAGAAGAAAATAACTGTACGTTGGCACCAACAAAATTCGTGCCGCAACCACACCTGACAATAAAACGGTGTGCTAGGAAAGCGATAGGGGAAAAAACCAAATCCAATGGTATAGATTTACTAGATGTCTGTGTATTGTGATCCAAAAATCTTTTTTGAACAAACACAAGACTTGCACATAAATGAACGAAACAACGAACCAAATTCTAGAAAAATATATAAACTTATATTTTTTGTGAATTGCAATTCTAATGCGTTACCTAACGAAACATTGAGTAG
The DNA here is from genome assembly GCA_036346225.1 of Platerodrilus igneus. NCBI lineage: Eukaryota > Metazoa > Arthropoda > Insecta > Coleoptera > Lycidae > Platerodrilus > Platerodrilus igneus. Next base: position 1,336,800 of record JARFIW010000828.1, read on the forward strand.
TAGAAAGGAGTTGACTAGTTTCTGTTAATTATACGAGTATTTATCACGAAAACTCCCTGTAAAATTAAGGTTTGGTAGTTTACATGTTAGAGTTCTTTAACAACCATCAGGTTGCTAATATCTATGTAGAGCCAGGTGGATAGGAAAAAGATAGAAGGATATAGGAAGACCTAGACCAAACTATATTAGTCAAATTATTAGAAATTTAGGTTGTGAAGGGTATGTAGAGCTTTTTAGATTAGCACAGAATAGAAAAGAAGTTAGAGCTGCGTCAAATCGACCTTAAGTAAGGTCGAAAACAAAATGATGATGATGAGTTTACATTTAGTGCTGTTGCTATTTCAATATGATATCAAATTATGATGTAGAATTAATAGAATCACACTCAGTTATTAAATGCAAGCAGTATTAAATAATATCGGTACTTTACACCGCTTTGTATTAAATCAGATATAAATTCTGTACTTGTACTAACCTAAATTTAAAATCACCATCTATTTTTCTATCGCTAATTACACAAACCCAATAATTTATTTCACGTTTAAATTAATTCTTTATAACATAAGCTACAACCTATAGAAATTTTAGTTCATAGATACCTAAATAAAAATTTTTAAGCGTAAAACTATCTAGCCACTGCAAAAATTCGAGGAGATCCAAGAACATCAATGTGTACTTGCAATCATTCCTTCAGTAATCCAAGAGAACTAGTACAAGCCATAAAGTTCCAATCTAATGGAGGGGTAACTCACCAGGTCCCAATCCCTATGTTTTTAAACGCTTCTCGCAACATTATATCCGCGCGCGCGTTTATGAAACAACTCCGTCACTTGCAAATGTATTCTACTTCTACATGTCGCTTGCCGCGTGTTTCCTTCGGGAAAGCAATTACATTTTTCTTGTCAGCCTCACATAAATTTACACTATATTAATACCTACCCCCTCCCATTCTATTCGGGCGTTTTTCAGCATTTTGATGTTGGTGAGTTATCGCTCCGGAATGAATTAAAATTAAATCGCGTTGGATGTCTAATTTTCATATTATTTTCCCTACTCTATATTCTTGGTCCAGGATTTCTTTGTCATTGCATAATCTTGTTATTGACTTTATCAAATGTAACATAGGAAGTGCGTGTTGTCTTGTAATTTATTTAAGTCTATTGTTGTGTTTTCGGTGTTTAAAGCCGTATGTATGAATACATTGTAATGTATCGCATGAAAAAGATCAATGTATTTGTAACCTTAATTTGTGTATTTTTCATATATAACGTCTAGTTGTTACAGTGTATTACAGTATGTCCGGTTTTTTATGGTAATTGCAACTATATAATATTAAATTTAGTTTATATAACTAAAATTTCTGAAAGCTCATATCTGGGATCTATATATTAATAAATTAACCAATGTTTACTTGATTTTAAAGCTTTCTTGAAAAAATGACATGCTTCTCTATGAAATTTTACGGTTATAATTGAGATGTTTACATTTTTGTAGCTTAAAATAATTTACAATCTTGAGTTGAATTTCTATCTGTATCTAACAGATAAAGCGATTATATTTGTGGGTTTAGGTCTATGATTTGAATAAAAATACTGATTTTACTGCATATCTAGTTTTTGAACACTATATATGAAAGTAAAATTATACAGTGTGCTTCAATAAAGAGTTTGTCCATTTAAGATAAAATTTTCTTTCTTTCACGTTTAACTTTTATTTTCCGAAACGCCCAAACGTAAAATCCCCTTGCAAACAAAATTTTTTTCAAAAACCTACTACCCTAATATCCCTCAAGTTAGTTCTAGTTCAAGGATAACGTCAAAAGTCGTTCGTCAATTCATCAAGTCAAGAAAGTTAAAAAGTAAAACAATAAAATACTACCACTTGAGAATTTTTTTAAAATTATGTTTTATCAACTAAATTTAGAAAAGAAACAAATATTTTAAAAAAATTTTACGGTTAAATGATTAAAAAACAAAACGTTAATGACGCAATAAAAGTATATTAACAATAAAAGAATAGATAAACGATAAAGAACTGAATTTGGAAAACATTACATTAAAATAATGAAAAAATTACTTCAAGTTTAAAAAATTTGGCCATTCAAAAAAAACGACGTCAAAATTTAATGTAAAAAATTTTAACCCTATTAAAATTAACAAAATCACTTATAAGAAAACAATTTCATATTTAAAAAACCACGGCCCTAAGAAAACTAAAATGGCTTTGAAGTTAAAAAATTACTATAAAATAATAAAAAATTACCTTAAAAATTGCTTATGTTAAAAAAATTACCCTTGAAAACCCAGCGCTAATTTAAAAAAAAAACTGTCATAATGAAGAAACGACGCTTCAAAAATGCCTAAAAACAATTCTAACATTTCAAAAAAGTGCTCTACAAAAAAAAGACGCAAAGATGTCCACCAAAAAACAATCACCTACAATGTTAAAAAACAGCCGTATCACAATAAAAATGCCCTAATGAAAAAATGCTTTAAAATTAAAAAAACAACTAAAAATTTAAAAAACAACCAAAAATGTTTACTATAAAATAGTGAAAAATCTACCTCGTATTAAAAAAATTGCTTTACCAATAGAAAGGGCTCTGAAGTTGGGCTCCAATAATGAGCATTGCGCTATTAAATTTTGATCTACCGTTAAGGGGCGGGACATCGTAACAATATAAGTGTGCTTCAGCAGCAAGTTTGCTATTCAAGATTAAATTTTGTTCCTTTCATCTCTAACTTTTATTTCCCGCAACGACCAAGTGATGCATAACTTTACTTTGATCTGTCCCTGCTTGGGGCAACATACTCCAAAATCTTAGAACCTTGTTGAATCAATCTCTAATAACCTACAGCCGCACTTCAAAAACAAATATTATTCACTGTAACATATATTTCTGCCGAAATTTATAAATACGTAGATTCTTTGCTATACTACACTTACTGTACCGATTGCTTGATTTAGTAATTGCTTCCTTAATATTAATTACTATCCAAGGATTTGCAGTATTATCCCATTAAGAATTGAGTATTATTTAAAATAAATAATAAAGGCTCGTGCTTTATCGTATGGTTGTTTAAGCTCTGTTCAATTGATTGCGACGCGAGATCGTTTCATTAGTTTGTCGAACCGGATGGCATTCACTCTCGGTTCCAGAACAAGAAGGGGTGGGTTTAAGGAGCCGATCGTGCGATATGCAAATCATATTTCAGATTTGCACCTTTAGATGGAAATGTTCTATGTAAGTTCAGCCTTTTCTGTTAATGGTAGTCAGGTAAAAGTACCAGGTTCATTATTCTAATTTAATTTCAATTACAGCGTTTGTACGGACCGTTTTAAGAAGATTATTGTGTCACAAGGTCAGTTTTTCCTAGATAGATATGGCGAACAGTTTATTGGTTTGTGAAAGGCGAAGAATAAATTCAATTAGCAGGTTATCCTCAAAGAGTAGAGAATAGCATCAGTATTCCATTCCTTGACAATTTGTGGTTCCGGAAAATTCCTGTAAGAAGTTCGCTTATTTAGATACGAAACATATTGTTGCCTTGGGTTATGTGGTAAACTTTCAATAGTTGTTTAACAATTCGAAGCAAGCGATTAGCTTTATACTTGTTGTCTTGCCACCTGCTCGGTTTGAAGTGAAAAAGGACGTCAATGTCACGTTTACACTAGAATGTTAACGTACAAATATTTGTTTATATTAAGGTGTGCTCAGAATCTCCACCGAAGCTGACAATATTTGCTTTTAAAGTAATACCTGTAACGTAAAACTGTTACCTTGTACAGGTCAAGCAAATAATTATTAAAAATTAGTATCTAAAATCAAAGTATACTGTTAAGAGAATTTATGCCCTTGAAAATGATTTAGTATAGCTTTTTGATCTATATTTTAAGGATAGTTTAACTTTGAAGTGACGTTTAACGTATGGTTCTAAAACTTGTAAACGGTATATGTTTTCAACCTAAAATGTAAAATACTAGTTGCTGAATCAACGTTGTGAGCCCGAATATACGGATCTGATATAAAAAGAAATCGTAACTACGTTGTATAAAAAGTTACAGTTCTATATGAATTTAGTAAAGGAAATATACTCTACTGTGATTAAATTTACTATCGCTTTCTGAAAGCTTTTGTTTTTTTATAAATCTTTGTTGTATATTTTGTAAATAAGATCATTAAACGTAAAAAGAAAACAGATTTATTTAACGAATAACTAAACCAAATTTACTATTTTATATACTAAATAGGTAAGATATTGATGGTGGCCTATTGGTAATTAATTTTGCGGTGCCTCTTATCAGGTTTGGTCAGTAATACTACTTGGTTTTTATATTAGTAAGAGTTTAAAACCACGAGCCTTACCCTAATCTTCAAATAGCTCCAATAGTTTATTTAATAATAGGTATATTTTATTACAGGAAATGATCTTGTGTTGTTTCTTTTGGAATAGCAAGATAGTAAGAGCACGCTTCTTGTGCCCGTTCTATTGCTTTGTTACAAATGCTACGGGCTCCCTTTTGATAACCGTGTCTACACAGCAAATGAGATATTTTTCTGAGGGTTTTCTAGTTCTCTCTTAGAGTACAACTTGTTTTTAAGAGCCGAGGACTTAGTGACGCCCTCTTTAGTGTTGTTCTAATTATAGTTTCTAAATATTACTTCGTGAAGCATAGCTTTGAGAGACCCACGACCTTCTCTCATTGACTTGCCCAGGGATTGAACCCTAGCTACGTTGGAAGACTTGCTTTCCTATAACTACTTTTCTTAGCAAAGCGTTTTTGTAGTCACCCACCCACTTTAAGGTGCCGTTACAAATAACGCTTCAGAACTCCTGCAGAATAATCGAAGTTCATTCTTTTCGTTTAATGGATTTCCGCAATCTAGTGAATAAATAGGAAATCATTGGAAGAAAACCTTTCTCATTCGTCACAAACTCAACGCTTAAGGTATTGCCATTGTTAGAGAAGTTAATAGCGGTTTTTTCAATAACGCGGTTGCACTGACAGAGACCTTCAATCTGGTAGCTTAAAATTTGAGATTATCAGATTAAGTTAAGCTGCAGCGAAACTTGGTAATTTGTGGATGTTTGTTTTAGGATTAGTTCCAGTATGAGAGTGCACACTTGCGATGATATAGCCAAACCAAACAGAACTGGTTATCTATTCTAATGAATCTATAGTGAAGAAATGTTATCTTAGAGCAGTGTCTTGAATCCCTCTTCTTCGTATTACGATTTTGCTTTTAATTTCTATAAAACGCAATCCAAATGCAGACATTTACGTTGTGGTTCTCATGATGAGTTCCTACGTTAGAAGTTTTCCGCCTTTAAAATACGACTCTTTTTAAATTCTCCAAATATAGCTAGTTCAGAATTGTAGCAATAGCTTAAAATTTCAATAATATGACTTGTAATTTATTTAGTTTGAACCAATTTGACAGAAAGAAATACACGGTTCTGTCAGAAATTACAAATATTAATTTTTTTGTAAAAAGTTGCGTACAAATTCTCCATGTGTCATATAGTATAAAGTTGCTCGTATTCCCCCTCAATTTTTCCAAATAATACAAAACGAACAGAAAATGTAATGTTAGGAATTAAAATTTTGTAGTAACAGTAGATGTACAGTGTCGATTCCAAACAAGTTCGAAGACAAGATGTTGCCTAGGGAAATAAAAAGTACCTACTAATATCACTAGCTTTAATATATATATATATATATATATATATATATATATATTGCTGTGTTATTCGCTCACGTTGGGCGCCATAAATACTGTGTTAACTCGCCCCACGGCTTGAGCAGACCATAAAATGCTGTGTTACTCGCAGCCCCTACGATTGGGTGCAATAAAATGCTGTGATAACCCCTGTTATTCTCTCGCAGCCCCTTATACCACTCAAACATTTGTGAAATGTTAATTTATAATGTTCTTTTGCCTCGACTAGCTGATTCAATTAAATAAAGCACTTCTATAATACACAGTATAATGATTGAATATTTACAACTCCGTTAACTATTTTCTTCCTTTTTGTATCATATACATCTGTCAAATTATTACAAAATGAAGCTAGCAAAACGAGCTTTTTTATTACCTTTAAAGACTTATTGAAACGTTTCAAGCTGTCTGTAACTTTTCATAGAATTTTCGCAAGAAATCCCCAATTTGTCAGCTTTTACACTTTAAATTATGATTGAGATAAAACAGTTTAAAAATAAATCATATCAAGAATATTTGAGATAAAACAGTTTCAAAAAATAAGTCATATCAAAATCTCTAACCTGAATTATTTTCATGGGTGCTCCTAAGAATTGAAGTCGATATCCAAATCGTTATTGGTGAGTTTATTTCAATGAAAGGTTTTTCGTTTCCTCAACAGAGTATTTATCATCAATTTGCTTAAACAGCAGCATTCTTCAAAATTGTCTTTTGATCGTAGTGGCTCGTAATTGAAAATCCTACAGGAATCGTACCATTATTTTACTTGTAATTTATGATTGTAATTGAGATGGTCATTCCAATGGTAGTTGAGATGGTAAATTCAGAATTACATTCCGAGAGGAATTTAGATCAACCTTCAGAGACAAATTTAGATCGACATTCAGAGAGGAATTTAGATCGGCATTCAGAGAGGAATTTAGATCGGCATTCAGAGCCCTGTTTTATTTATTATTAGAAATGTTATAATTTCCTAAATCTTATTTACTTACGTCTTAGAAGTACGGCACAATTTTCACAATTCTACACTTTATAATTTCACTGTTAACAAATATTTATTATTCACGTAAATATTTGGTACTTTCAATTATAGTCACTGCCTAAGTTCAAAGTATACTAACTTGATATCCAATTCTCCAGATATTTATAGGATCGTCCCACTTTTGTTTGTGATTCGCTGACTTCACGTGCTAGACGAGGACAAGCATATTATCACTTGCTATATTGGGAAAATTTACCAATTGTATGTATTTTAATTGCATGACGCGGTGCTTAAAGTCACTTAATTCAATTGTTATACCTTATATTTACTTCAGAAATCCCAGGAATTTTCGTACATATCGAGCACGTAGTCTTGTTTGTTAGCTTTATTCTAATCTAAATTGAATAAATTTAGTATTTGTTTATTTCCCAATAAATTGGATTTTCGGACAACTGTAATTCTCTTAGATCACGTACGCTTTTAAATAAAGCATAATTTCTGCGTGCGTTTACGATAATATCTTTACACACTTTATGTATGTTTATCTAGCCACTTCGTGCAGGTTTTTCACTGATTTAACTTTAATGCGTTTCATTACCTTTTTAAATTCTAATCTCTACTAGTAGCTACCCTTGGATATGTGTTTTAATTGTTTGTACTGCTATATACAGTGTGCTCACAACTAATAATTTTTATAATAACCTATTTACTCTCCTAATATCTATAATTTCGTGCTTATGTTACTTGGGAGTTTCCCTTGCTTATTCTACGACCCCAATGACTTAACCTACCCCTAAATTAACCCTATAATTACAGCAATATATATATATATATATATATATATATATATATATACATATTCTAAATATCTTGTGCCAAATTACATTTTCCATACAATCAATCTAACATTCTTCCGTAAATGAAATTTTATTTTTTAAGTTTAAAGTCTTGAAGGTCTATGATAAAAGTTTGTCGAACACACGCTACTCCGTAATTAATAAATTTCTTTAAAAATTTAAGTAATCTCTTTATTTTATCTGTATGCATGATATTGGAGTATAACCTCTCAAAGTATTTGTGATCCACACAGCTAAAAATAGACTGCTTTGATTAAAGATTTTTAACGCAAATCATTCATTCAGTCTTGCAGTTAAAATAGCCTCTCTTGAGAATTATCATATTTAGCGCGCAAACACGGTGAAATTACTTTGCAAGTGGCATATGTTTGATTCAAAAAGCAAAAATAAAGTTTTCGATTTAACGAATTCTTAATACAGTCTACCAATAATCAATGCCCTTCAAAATAAATAGAAATCATTCAACTTTTGTTGTATAAAGATAGAAACCTACTATTAACTACCTTTACACCCTACGCATGATTTTCACAAAAGTTATCCAATACTTGTTGTAAAACCCTTGATTCGCTAATGCTTCAAAAATATGATCTTGATAATATCGTCATTCATTCCACAATTTCAAAATACACTAACCCTTAATCGATAAATAGATAACCATAAAAATGAATGAAGGAAATCAATTTTAATCTAAATACATATATATATATATATATATATATATATATATATATATATATATATTGCTATGATATAAGGTGATTTAAGAATATATTAAGTCATAGGGGTCGTAAGATACATGTAAATATTATTAACGTTTAAAAAACCAATCAATTCCTTCATTAAATAGGTGTAAATCGACAATTTTGCATAAAATCAATAGCGAGTACACTGTATATAAATCATAGCTAACTTTAATTCATAAAAGGAAGCTCATTCTTTAACAACCAGATCCAATTTAGCAAGAATAATAACGTGTACATCGTATAATACGTTTCAAATTAAATATATGTCTAAGATTGTAAAGAAAGACGCAAAAATAACGTTTTAAACACGATGAGTTTTATTAAAATAAACACGCAATCGGTGAAGGTCTATTACCTGGCATTCTAGGTACAATATAATCTGATTTAAAATATTAACGCATTCAAATACGTCATAATAGAAAAAAGGCTACGTGATCTGCAACTTTGTAAACCCATATAAAATCCCACATATTTGGATTTTTAAATAACAAACAACAGACGTTTGACAACATGATACAAAATTTGAATAACAGCAAACACAAATATGAGGACGTGACAAAATGGAATATAAACTTGGATTTTCTAAGGAATATGCCATACAGAATAAAGCCCTACGTGTGAAATGAAACGATTTAACATGAGTCTTGACAGGAAAGTGCAACGCCTTAAACAACAAACACCCCGAGTAAAACCAATAGGACAAATAGGAGGTGGAGTCTTTATAAATAACGCGGACTTCGTAAACAACGAGTACCTCTGTGACCAAGGCACTAACTACATTAGTTAAAAGTAAAATATTACGCAAAGTGAACTTAGTCAAAATAAATAATTCAGTGTTATAAAAGTGAAAATTCAAGTGCTAATAAATACAACAGAAGTGGCCGGTTACTTTCAAAAACGTAAGGTAAATTATTAATTAAATCTAATTCTAATATTTAAGGATTTAGTGTTTCAAGTAACTCTAAGGAACTTAAAGTAACTCCAACTACAAGTAATTTTAATAATTAAAAGAAAACTAAACAAAGGGAAAAGTTCAAACAAATTTAATTAATTATTCTGGTCAACGAGTTGAGGCAACTATGCCAAGAATCAAATTGACAGGCAGAAGCTGTACCAGAGAATCAAATTGGAAACAATCCAGGGGTGCTGACAATCCACATACAGAGGCAGTTTTAAGAAACAAGCAGGAAAAACGCAGGTCAGAGATATATTATCCTTAATTAACATAAAACTGTATTTCAATTTTTAACATTTGCTGTTATTTATATTGAAGTATTTGTAAAGGTCATCAAAAATCTTTTGAGAATTTATGCAAATAGTGTTATATTCCCAAAAGGGTAAATTGCAAAATGTTATCATAAATTTAAAAGAACACATAATTATTTCTCGGATTTTAATTACAAGTAAAATTAATCAGAGTCTGATGTCATTCTTAATCATTCGGTCACACACAGTGTGCCAATCTCATTATCAAGAAAGTTGAACAACGAACTGCTTATCAAATTCCGCATTACAAGGAAAGTTGACGTAAATATACAGTCAACGCGGCTAATCTCAAGAACCGAAAGTCCGTTGAGTAATCAGTCCTTACAGTCCTGAGAAACCCGTGATTAGTGTCGATGCGTCCGCCTGAAGTTAATAAAACCAGGAGGACAAGGCCACGAAGGAGAGTTGTAGTTCAGTTCTCAACTAAGACAGTGTAGTGAACCCACACCCGTCCACCTAGCCAGATGGTTTTGATTATATCCCTAAAGGGCAGGTGAATGAGAAGTTCCGCTGTAGTCACAGCCGCTGAGTTTGGTCCGCCGTCCAGCCCTAATCAATAAACATGTAAGTTCGTTTAAGTTTTACTAACCGCTTTAAGATAGAAAACTGTAGAATTGTAAATGATGTACTGTAAACGCAACTAACTAACATTATACGCTTAAACTTCTGAACTGTGTTCTTCAACTCCCGAAAGAATTGCAGTATGAGTGAGAACATCGATCCCGCAGTCTAGTAGACGAGTTGGTACCCACCTGTCGCACTAACCACGCTCTGGTGCCCCTATCTAACCCCCGAGGCCAAGCCATGAGTTTCTTCGAGAATTAAGGTATAAGGGTGCCCACAAAAGGTAGGGATTACACCCCCAAGGGTACACAACAATAGAAAGAAGGTCACTTGAACGTTCAAAAGTGCTTCAAGTAAATTACAGTGGTATTTTTGCTGGCCAAAGGAAACTCAACAGTTCCGGTGTCTCAATTAGTTAGCGTGTCATCGAACAAAGTCGAAAGTTACAGGTTCGAATCTATTCCGAAACGTTATGTGCTGCATCTTTCAATATGAAATGGTCAGGCTTTACAAGAAAATCAAAGTTATAATTTCACCTTACCTAGCAATATGTTAACACCTTCAATCTTTTAATGTCTTTTGCTTTGTTTTTACTTATTTGTTGAATCACGAATTTGACAACCTTTGAGCATGAACAATGTAAGATTAAAAAAATAATTTAGCCTTACACCAAGAATGCATGTAAAGTAACACTATTGGTAGGATTCACCAATGCAGAAATTATTAAAATGAAATACGACAATAAACATTTCAAAGAAATGTTACACTTTCTTCGCAACAAATTAAACGTTAAACAATCTATTAATGTTGGTTTTAAGGTTAAAAATCATTTCATCCTTACTTTGTATTCCAGCGAGTGCAGTTTTATGATTAATTTGTTTTGATTAATTATGTATAACGCTGGCGTATATGGCATCATCGTCTTGAAACGAAGGAGGTTCACAGCCTAAATTATGCTGATTTAGGAAATGGAAAAATTTAATTGATTGATCCACGTTAATGCTTCAGTAAGAAAATTTTACATATGCTGGATAGAGAAAAACAATATTTTCTGCTGAAGATGATTTTGTTTTTTTAATAGAAAGTATTTTTGGTGAAGCATTTCCTCAAGACCATTTAAAGAAATAACATGCAATCTTGAATAGGTACAATTAACCTTTGAATAACTAGGTATGGAACTGACTTGTATAATTAGTTAATATTGTTCGGAATTATATCCTATTAGGTTGACAAATTTTACTTTAGGTAGAATTTGTTTTTTTAGTAGACAACTTCATGTTGGAAGAAATATGTTAATTAAGAATACCTAGCTTTTTAACGAAGTTCTAGTTGGATTTGGTTAAAACGAATTGAGTCCAAGCCATAACTGATTAAGTATTACCATAAGGTATCTACAGCCAAATCACTTCTCAGGAATTTATAACAAAATCTCTGAAATTATCACTTGCAGTAACCGGTAGTTAATGCACCTCTTTTTTAACGGTGTAAACTTATAAACGTTCCCACAGTACGTTTTTCTTATTAGTCTTAAGAGCTTAGAAAATAATTTTGTTTGTCAAAAACGTTTTCCATTAAAATAAGTAGTTGGTGATGTATTTGGCTTTCGTTTAAGAATGTTAATATCTACTTGTGCTTAAAATGTAATTGTGCATTAGAGTAGAGTTTCATCACTGGTGTTTTTACAACTAATATAAAGGTAATAGTTTCCAAGCCTTGATATAGTAAAAGACATTGCAATTAACTAGAGGCGTGATTAATATACAGGTAATTTGGTATATAATTTTAGGAACCCTTTTTTTTCAGTTGGCAGTTTCATATACCTATATTAGTGTCATTATCTTTATGCTAGTTTTAGATTTGTTTTAAATTCGTATACTCGATTATTCCTTGTGTGAATTTTACGCTAGAATGATTTTTTTGCTTTCGGGTTTTAGCGTCCTCTTGTTATTCTTTCTGGTGTCCTTCCCCGTATTTCGAGATTTGCAGCGTTCAAGATACTTTCATTAAGACTGGTATTTCCCATCCTTTTCAAACATTTACATCAATCTTCCCACTGAGTTAGTCGCCAACTATTCTTGTTTACACAGTTGAGGTTTTCAGTACTTTATCGAGATACTGAATTTTTAGCAAGGTACTTTATCGAGTTCTCTGTGGATTACCGGTTGGATTATATGGGGCTTGACTGTGTGTAGCAAGAGGCCGTAACGTTTCTCTGAGAAAAGGATATCTTGGCAAATAATAAAATCTCTCCAAACAGTCACGAAATAATGATTTACCTTGATTATAAAATCTTTTAGACCTGCATCGCCAAATTATCTAAGAAGAGGTTGATTATCCGTATTGACACTTGGTTTGTAGGTAGCGGATTGTTGTTTGTCATTACCGTTCGATTCTTTTATTGTTGGGGCAACGAATAACATCAATCAAGTAGCGCGTACAAGAATTTGTGACGTTGGTGAAAAATTTAACGAAATATTAGCTAATAGAAGGGAGTAGGTTAAATGAGCTTTTATCATGAAAGAAGTTTAAAAAATGTAGACGTTTTGGTAATGTATTTTTAATAACGTGGTTATTTCAATATGGTATTAAATTCCGATAAAGAACTAAAATAGAAAAGCACCTAGTACATTTTATACGAACAGCAATAACAATCAGGGTTTTGCATTCTCTTCGTATTAAATTTAGAAAAATAGAGATAGCTACTAAGAAAATAACCAGCATAGGAGAGTTTATTTGTACACATTCACACAAGTTTAAGAACAAACCGCTAAATTATGGAATTGGACCAAAACAACCCACACCTCCAGTTATTATAAAACTAGTCATAAAAATTAATGCGTTACATGTAAACCGTGGGAGGAATTAAGCGTTCAAACGAATTCAAAAAAATTGCAGCCATGGTAGATTATTTTCCATAATCATACATTTATAAGTTACAGCCATAAAAATGTGTTGTGAACGTAAACAAATGATGTCGCTTTCTGTATTTCAAGTGTGGCTCTACTTAGCGCCATACCTGCGAAGCCAGGCACTGCAACAGATTTTGAAAAAAGAAAGGTAAATGTGTGAGACCAAGATAACCGGTCACATAAATAGAACTACATTAACATTGAAAATCGAGTAATTAGACGCATGCAATAACCTTGGGGTGTTAAAACTTATAAAAACCATGAATAATAAAGGAGTTGATCGATCTATCTATCTACCATCTTTAGTTATTCGAGATCAGTGCACAGCTTTGGATTTGATACGCAACCATGGCCATACCGATAATCAGATATTAAAGTTACGGGACTAAAAACTCTGGAACTGCAAGTAAACAGATGTGCGTAAGCAAGTAAAAACGCGTTAAAAATACAGTTAATTGTGATAGTGGTCTGTTTTGGAAGCTTTCCTTCAATCTGGAGAAGGAACAATTAATCGACCTGAAACCATTTCCTGCATTAGGTTATCGGGGCTTATGTAGTTGATAAACAAATACACTGTAAGTCTATTGAATTTTTGATATTCATTTTATAAACATTAAATGCGGTCTTGTATCAAATAATTGTGATTGGAATATGTAAAACTTAGTATTAGGAAGGGCGACTACGTTAATGCACGCTTATTTAAAGCAGATGGAAAATTTACATTTTTCATACGTAAAAGCTCATTGTTGTAGAGACAAAATAGTAATTAGAAATTAAATTGATTGACCGTTTACCATTGACAAATTGAAGTTCTCATTTCGATTACGATACCGGGACTAACCCAAACTTTTGGAAAACGGTGCTACAAGGTTCTTATCTACATAACTCTTGTGATTGAGATATTAAGCTACAGTTTTGGCCAAAGTAAGGGAAAATTTTAGTAATTTACTGTATTGTTATTTACGGTGATAATCACGTTTGATAATGTAGGTTCGGTGCACAGGAAGTAGGGTTTTTTATTTGGGTTTATTGTAGATTAGTAGAAGGACGTGAAGAGATTGTAAGCAAGGCTTCATTAACTTCTACCTGCAGTAAAAACCGCTAAACTCGTCTCTTGGAACACCCTTCTTCCGGACAGGTATTAGTTGAAAATATCCATATGTGTTGGCACTCAAAGGCTTTATATAAACAAGGAGTTAAACGATCTTTCAACGTAGGTGTAAGAATATACTGTAAATGTGTTGAAATTGTATACACCTAAGAGTTATCCGCGTTTATAGAGCCCATCCCGCACTATTGAAAGTTAGACGGTACGTCATTTCGCATCTGTAGAGTACAATTAACTCAGGTACTAAACGTCAATTCGCACGTCACAGATTGGATATGAACTACAACACAACCGAGGACCCGAACAATTACTTGCGTGAAGTTGCGGAGTCTTTTACTTATCAGTAAACCCAGAAATTTCGAGACAGAGATACTGTTGTTGAATTGGCGAATCATCGTCCAGTAAGTGCAAGAACCACTTCGGCCGGATGCTTTCTCAGGAGTGTATATTTAGAAGAACTTGTCTAAAGATTGACGAGTCCTTTCTTTATTACAATTTACGCGGCTAGCTCTAACCCCGTTATATAACCTATACAGACCTTGTTTTTACCGAATGATGCAATCGCAATGTCTATGTCAATTTACATGCACATTTTAGGTAATGTTCAAATTACTTACATGATATGTATATCTCGGAAACTCTCATCTCAGGATTCACCGCGTGGAATGGTTTTGTAGTTCGCCGGGTTGAACATCAAATTATTATCCGTTGGTGATCTTCTTATTGCTCCTTGTATGGGATTTGAAGGAAATAGGTAGTGGGTACGATAAGGTAGGAGAAGATAAAAGGAAGACTACATGTTTTCCTTAAAAACTACACCGCACTTTCACACTTGTTGATTCGTTCATGTCCAGTTACTTAATGCTGCTTCCTCGACTCGCGCACTCCCGCATCGCTTCTGCGCAGACTCAACTGTCACCAACGGCAGAAGTTAGCGTATCATTTCAAAAATACGCGGCAATTAACCTACAAAGTATCTCTTAACCTAAAACATGTTACATGACCAGTTTGACATGTAACACCTTAACGTTTCAGACCGCTGGTAAAGATATTCATGAAAGTCACCAAGAGAGCACCATCCTGTCGGACAGTTAACAGGCATACAAGACTAAAAAAGCCGGATCCAAGTATTTGAAGATGTTGCTGGTGACTGTTTGCTTTTGGTTTGAGGTTAAATTCGGGATTTTATGGGTTATCTGTATTTGGTCTGATTTCGTGGCTATTGTCAATACTTTACTACCGAGCTGCTTCCAGATTCTGATAGTTCCTTAGGTTCTATTAGTTCCCGTTCAATAAAACAAACACCTTTGCAATAAATTTCAATCTTACAAGTTACATTTTAACGACCTTTGATTTACAATAGCATTTGTTGTAACAAGAGCGGCGTAATAAACCGTATAATACGGAGATGTTTGTAACTGACATAAAATCATTACAGTTGTTTACTACTTGGCCGTACTCTTACAATCTAAGTCCATATAAATAAGCTTAAGCAGCGACTGCAACCAGCAGAGAGATAAATGCAGTAATAACTTTCAAAATATTGCTGAAAGTGTCCCAAGTCCTTAACAATATTTTTAACTTTTATTTCATTGCCGCAGTTTCTTAAAATATTTGAGAATGTTATAATGGCTAGACCACAGTATATTTATGACAAAGAATGTAGGGATTTTTGCTACCAATGTTCCGCATGTTGATGGCGAATAAAGTTTTGCTCGTACCAGTTAAAACTACAAACATTGAACATTCACTTGGATTTAAAGTATTTCCATACTCAATGTGGATAAAAATCTTTTGAAATATTACCGAACTGTATTGAACGAAAACTCTATCCGCACAAACAACAGTTCTTTATTTTCAAGCTGATTATACAAGCCTGTTCAGTAACTCGTAGTTACAATGGAATTTTAAAAAGCTTTCAGAACAATTTACTTCCAGGTAATCGCTAATAGTACAAATATTAACTTCTTAAAGCTGCAATGCTATCTTCTTAATTACTTAATATCGAGGCACTACAATAAACTATTCAAGCACTAATTATTAATTTATATACGAAGCACTATAATAAATTCATATCGATTATGCGATTTATATTAGCAGTAATTTATATCACCAACAGGTCTGTCTACCTAGACAGCTTGGAGCAACGCCTTTTGACATCACAAGGTACTGACAACCCAAAAACTATAGAAGAGCTACAGAGATACTCGGTCTCTCTACAAAACTCCATCGTAGAGTCCTTTGAACAGGCATGCCCGGTCAGGACAGATTCTACTCGCTCCAGTACTCCATGGTGGGGCGCGGAGCTACAGAAGCTGAAAAGACCCTGGGCAAACTGTTTAATAAGGCAAAGAACACCAGAAGTATGGCTGACTGGGAGGCATATAAAAGCCACCAGCGACTATACAAAACGACAATTAGAAAACGACAGAGAGACTCATGGAAGACCTTCTGTAACTCAGTCGAGTCTACCAATGCAATCTCTCGCATTAACAGGATCTTGTCCAAAGACCCTCGTCATCAACCATGCTGTCTGAAACGTGTGGATGGTACATACACCACCAACGAGGCAGAAACAGCGGAGTTACTCGCGGACACGCACTTTCCAGGCAGTGTCACACGACCTTTGTCTTACGGGTTGATCAACCCAGCTCGGCCCCTAACGGGGCCGACTGGGAGGTTTCTAACCGGGTAGTGGATGAGAGAAAATTAAATGGGCTATCTCAACTCTCAAACCGTTTAAGTCCCCTGGAAAGGATGGCATCTTCCCGCCCTACTACAGTGGGGAGTGGAGAGGCTGACACCGTTCCTTGTGGTACTTTTAGGGGCTGTATTGCTTTTAGATACATCCCCAGCAGTTGGAGAGAGGTTAGAGTTGTCTTCATTCCTAAACCAGGCCGGAAGGACTACTCCCAGGCTAAATCCTACAGACCGATCAGTCTCACGTCTTTTTGCTAAAGACCTTGGAGAGATTGTGCGACAATGATATGAGGGAGAGGATAATGCTTTCTTATCCACTTCACCCAAATCAACACGCCTTTATACCAGGTAAATCAACGGAATCTGCCCTGCACGCTGTTGTAGGACGGATCGAAAAACCCTAGACAATAACATGTCCGCCTTAGGCGCATTTATTGATATTGAGGGTGCGTTCAGCGAAACTACTTTCGCAAGCATCGATAGAGCTCTACGGACACATGGAGCTGAGGACACCCTTCGGCAGTTTACCATGCAGATTCTGCAATGTCGACGGGTACACATAAATGTGGGGGAAACCTCAGTAATTAGGGTGGTGGATAAAGGCTGTCCCCAGGGGGGCGTGCTGTCACCGCTACTATGGAATTTAGTAGTGGACAGCCTTCTCCAACGTCTTAATGAGGCAGGTTTCTTCACGATAGGTTACGCCGACGACTTAGCTATTCTAATAGTCGGCAAATTCGAACAAGTGCTGTGTAATTTGATGCAAGCAGCACTAAGGATCACGGAGCTCTGGTGCTCCGACAACTTTTTAACCACCAACCCCAACAAAACGGCGTTGGTGTTGTTTTCCAATAAAAGGAAGCTGACGGTAACTAAATTGCCAATGCTCTTCCAAACTTCCTGCCCTTATCAGCAGAAGTCAAGTATCTGGGCATTATACTTGATAAGAAGCTGAACTGGGCCAAACACCTACAAATGAAAACTAGCAAAGCCAACCAAGTGTTCTGGCAATGCAAACGTGCCATAGGCAAACTTTGGGGTCTCCCACCAAAGGCTGTCCTGTGGCTATACATCATGGTAGTAAGGCCGATGCTCTGTTATGGCGCTGTAGTCTGGTGGCGCAGGACCAGACTGGCCCATACAGTTCAAGACCTTACTCATATCCAAAGGGTGGCTTGTCTAAACATTACAGGTGCATTGCGTTCCACACCTACTGCAGCCTTAGAAGCCATCTTAGGCCTCCTCCGCTGGACCTACATGTGGAGGAGGTGGCTTTGAGAGCGGCAATGAGGCTGCGGTTCAAAGGTCTATGGATCGATAAGGAGGCGGTGGTAGACACCACAACATACTAAAAGAGGCGGTGCGGAACACACCTATCTTGGGAGGAGTGGTTGATTCGATCGCACCCATAATCATTTCCAGGAGGCGCTTTGGGGTTTGTCTAAACACTGAGGACGCCTCCTTAACGGAGATCTCCATCTACACAGATGGCTCCAAAACAAATGAAGGTACCGGGGCAGGCATTTTCTCCGATGACCTAGACCTTCATGAAAGTGTTGCGCTGGGCAGGCTGGTAACTGTCTTCCAAGCGGAGGTCATAGCCATCATGCACGGCGCTAACGCCATACTGGAACGTGGAATCCAGAACAAAGCTATACGCATCTTGAGCGATAGTAGAGCAGCTCTTCTGAGCTTAAACAAGCAGAAGCTTCTCTCGGGGTGGTATACCAATGCCATCGTGTTCTCGAGCTCGTTTCTGATACAAACGCCCTTGAACTGGTTTGGATCAAAGGGCATTCAGGAGTACATGGTAACGAACAGGCAGATTCTTTGGCGAGGCAGGAGCGGCTCGGGGTTTTGTCGGCCCTGAGCCATCGGTTGCTATTGCGCCATCTGTGGTGTTCTCCATGATAAGACAAATAACCCACCGCCGTCACAAGGATAGGTGGGCTTGTACATCAAGCTGCCGGCAGGCAAAATGTTTATAAGGTCTCCCATGACCAAAATAGAAAAATTTGTCATACGCTTGCCAAGACAGAAACTACGGCTACTAGTAGGTATTCTGTCCGGACATTGCACTTTAAGGAAGCACCTGCACAGGATGGGTCTGTCAGACAACCCCACCTGTCGCGGTTGTCAACAGGAGGATGAGACGGCGGAACACATTCTGTGCACCTGTCCGGTACTCGCCCGACTTCGAGGATCCATGCTGGGGGACTTTTGGCCCGAGAAGGCCGGAATTCGAGACACCCCCTGGTCCGACATCCTCAAATTCACCTGCAAGGTCGGGTGGTTGAGCAATGAAGGACCAACCTAGGGCAAGGAAGGCAGCACAATGGGCCCACCAGGAGGCCTAAGTGCGCGTGGCTTTAAGTCACCCTTCTCAAGTTAATCAATCAATCAAACTATTCAAGCACTAATTATTAATTTATATACGAAGCACTATAATAAATTCATATCGATTATGCGATTTATATTAGCAGTAATTTATATCACATCTTTCAAAACTGTTTATTAGAACAATCTGTAATCAAGTTTTCATTGGAACTCGAATTGTAATCAAAGCATTACAATTTCGAATACAAAGTCGTTAAATACATTAAGTTATTACCATAGGTACAGTAAATTTCTATAACATACTTATGTTATTATAAGAAAACTTCTAGGAGAATTAATGATTAAATAATAGTGGGATTGTCAATATTCACGTTTCATACAATATTTTCCTCATAGATAGGAGAGCTTTTTTACGGTTTTTAGTAGAAACGAGTAAAATTAAAGATACGGGAAAACAAGTGTAGTTACAGTTAAATAGTATCCCCAGATAAGATAAAAAAAATTATTACAATATAATTGGATCACCTAGATACAGCCGGTAACCTAAGTATTTGCAGATATCATGTTTCAAACGATCTCATCAGACAATAATAATAGAATACAATGAAATGTTGACAATCTAACAAATCACAGACGGCTAACATAAAACACGTATCAAACCACTGGATATCACATATTTTTCAAGTGATCTAATATGAATAAAATGACATACCCCTCGAAGCCATAACAAGTGGTGAACAGGATTATGAGAGTTAGACTGTGAACGAAAGCAATTATTAATTAATCGTGAGCAGGTAATAATATCACGTACAGGTGGTGGTTGATAGGGTAGTTTAGGAAACCTCTTAGGCTATGGGATTAGGAATTAAACGTGAAGATAGCAGCAAATCATTCGACAACGACCCGTTATCACAGGTAGAAATTTGAGCAGATGGTCCTACCCCAACATCAGTTGAAAATACATTATCCGTCACAAGGGAAACTCGATCCTGGTTCTATGGAAATCCTTATTCACACTGTCATTCAGCTCTACCTTTTATTAGTTATAACTGACCACCAATATTCATAACTGCCATTTATATACATTTCAATTGTACTAGTTAATTCGACAACATACCATAAATTATACAAATAACATTTTTGGAATTTTTTATTGTAATTTAACTAGCTGTTAAATGCAAAACTCTTGTACCTGTCAATCAAATCCGTTTCCCGCAGGGATCTATCAATCATTTTTTGTGTACAAACGCTGCGCTTACACCATAATGTAATTGTTCTAGTCAAAGGCAGACCAGTTGACGCTACAGTACAAGAGAATTGTCGTAAGATCTTTTTTACTTGTCTACGTAAACTTCCTCTGACTAGAAACACCTATTCTAAAGATATTTGGTCAGTTTGATAGTATTAAAAAGTTAAGATATGCACTTGTTCTGTCAATTATTTTTTGGATGTCAAAAAATTACAAAATGCAAACAAAATCTAAAAACATTGACTATAAGGCTGTCGTATGTAACACTACCAGCAATTTCTTTGTGTACCGACCGATAAACGAATAAAAGCGTTGTCATGGCGAAAAAGCAGTTCTTCTTTTACACCATGTGCTTCTTCTTTTTGACTTTATAGTGTACAATGCCCCCCCTGTGATTATTTTCCGCTTACAAGAGCCGTAATAAAATTTACATGGTTATTTAGAATCCAGCAACAGAAAACCTCAGACAGAAGCAAAATTTTTATGTCTCTCGATCTTGCTACAAATTGCTTATATAAAAACAATTGTGAAAGATGTTTCGGGCGTGACCATAAACATATCCTTGTATTTTAGTTTGAAAATTTAATACTTTCTAATGCAAATCATTTGAAAGCAATTTATCCTTGCTTGAGACATGGCAAAGGTAGCAAAAATCAAATAGTTTAGCGAAAATATGAATCTGAATTTCCTGTGCGTAGCTAAACATCTATTTTATTGGATTTTATTTGCTTGTGCAAATTTATCCAAATGACAATAATTAATTAAAAATTATTGTCATATGACAATAATTAATTAAAAATTATTGTCATTTTCGGCGGACGATTTTTTTTTAAAGATACTAGAAGACATATGCCTACTACTCCTTGAATATATTAGCGCAGAAAGTTTTGCAACCACTGCACCGCAATGAAATTAATTGCGACAACAAACACCGAGAAAAGAACATGTTCTCTGTTTACAATTTGTTAGGCCATAAAATCGCTTCGCAAAAATTCTAGTTAATAATTATGTTAGGGGACCTCTAACAATTAATGTAATGGTATCACTCATTGTAATTTAGTTAGGAAATAGGTCACGTAAATTATCTTCGGGTTTTTAAAAATAGTTTATTATATATTTCGTGGGAATTGAATGTTAATATGATTTTTTACAGTTCGAAATGATATGTGTTGTTGTCCACGACCAATGAGAACGCGATACGTACAAGGAGTGGTGGATAGTTGGAGAACAACCGCGGCCATCGTGCCATTCTACAAGTAACTACCCTATCTACCCTATCTGCGGAGAAGTGCTTTTAGTGTATGGAGTTCTCCCATCGATTTCTTTCTTATTCCTTTATCGTGTCTGTTGTGTTGCTTTGAATACTGTAGGTGATATCAACGAACTCTGCCGTTAAATCTGTTACGGAAGAGGATTTAGATCCACGATACAACAGTATCATTGGTATTTCAGCCTCGCCAAATGATGTAATATAAAGAATTTATACATGGCCTTACTTTAAACTAATTATCTAGATGAACAGAAGGTAAGCCTAATTTGAGTTAATTTGCACGCTTCCTTTTGTAGAACGAACTAATAATTCGTTCGTAAAATTTGTGCAATATTTACGCCATCTAAGCGGGCACGCGATATACTACTGTAGTTGTAGCTATTATTGTAAGTCAAAATAAATACTAGAATAAGTAGAAAATATGCATAACTCAAATTAGGATCTGCTCGTCTGAATCAGTTTTCGGGTGTTAATGACTGGAAAACGAGCAGTGGGCATGGGAACCACAGGTTTCCTTATTTTCGGCTGCGGATATTCAGAAACCAGGTGTCAAGCATGTATAACAAATTAAACATGTATGGAGTTGAACTATCAGAAATTTAAGAAGTTATCGAAGGGTCTGCATAAATTCTCCCAATATCCGATCGTCGACGGTTTGGGGGTGGGTGCACTAGATTAAACGAACCACTCCGTCTCCGAATTCCAATTGCCGAAGGTCGATAAACGAATGGAAAGTAAGTTACAGCGGCGTAAGTTTAACACAAACGAAAATGAGGTTCTGTATCAATAATATAAGTTAATATTTAGGTGGTTTAGGTCCACGCTCATATCCTCAATTTCCAACTGCTGATGGTTAGACAAGTAAATAAATCTAGATATACAGTTACATTTATTATAAGTGAGCACAAATATAAAAGTCAACAGAGGACTGCAAGTGCAAGCACAGATAAACATATACCAGATAAATCTAATAGTAAGTCAAAACATAAAATACATTGAATTCAATAACCTTAAAAGTAAGAAATGCAAAAATTAGTACAATAACGTTAGTAACACACAATACCACCGCATAGACACGCGGAGCTGGAGGAGTGTGAAGGCTTTCGTGGATAGTTGCAGTGAAGGTCACGTAGACGGTGACGTAGAAGAGATTTGTTGTTTGCAGGACAGTAAAATCAAGATGATGGTGATCCAAGAATCACCTGGAGCTGGTTAGAGGTGGAGGTTGTCGAAGAAAGCACCCTTGAAGACATTGCAGATGGTGATAGTGCAGACCTGGATAAGCGTCAGGGTTGATAGTGTGTTGGACAGCAT
Source organism: Platerodrilus igneus (assembly GCA_036346225.1). NCBI lineage: Eukaryota > Metazoa > Arthropoda > Insecta > Coleoptera > Lycidae > Platerodrilus > Platerodrilus igneus. The sequence goes on from JARFIW010000828.1 coordinate 1,359,821, forward strand.
GACCGCTTCCATAATGATACCGAGATTAACCTAGGTTTCTGAAGAATGGTACTATAAGATCCTAATCTACCTAACTCCTGTGGTCGAGTTCAGAATCGAACAACAATTATGACAAAATTTAACTGACTTTATGTGTTTGGGCCTACATAAGCTCAATGTAAATTGCGCTAAGTGTTAAGTTGACAGCCAAGAAATGCTTTATTAATGGATTTGTTCGATTTTGGCGTCGTGAACGTATCCATGCTACTGAAAGTGCCGGAGCAGGTGACGCAGCTCGTTGAGACAGTGGAAACGAAGGTGCTAGAAATAAAGCGGTCCGAACTAGTAACAGCTCCGGTGCTGAAGGAAGAGCTTCCTAGACTACTGAAAGCACCGATGTTGATGATCTGGTGTTTAGGCTAGCGGAAACGCCGAGTAGGTAGTCTTGGTTAGTGGAAGCCATTAAAGAACTGATTTAAATCGACAGTAGACCTTACTTCATCCCCTGCGTGTAAGTAGTTGGTTAATTTCTAATGTGCTCATAGACCCGTTAATCACGCAATTCTTGAGTTTCATATAATACTAAATTGTTGCAGCTACACGAACTGATTCAGACACTGTGCGCATACAATCAGACGGAAATGCTTTCGTACGGGACCCATAGTGGAAAAGGCAAATTGCTGCTAATTAAAATGCCTTTTTCCTACTTGATTGCATTTGATAATTGGGTCATTGTGTTCTCGTGAAGAGGGGTGGTTTTAAAATGGATTTGCACTAGGAGGGTATGTTTAGCGTTTACGTCACGTCTCGTCTGGAGGCGTTTCGGCGTGCGGGATTGCTAATGTTTAACAGAGAAGAGTGTGGTATCGATGCTGTTTCAATGAGATAAGTTACTGAGGAACGATAAAAGAATGCCCGTGCCAACCAGGTCCACGGATGGTTTCTGAGCCGCAACAGATGACACTGATAATTGGTTAGACACAACAGTCAAGATCATTAAGAAAAGAAGACGTGCGTACCCAAAAGCAAGTCTGCGAAGCCTTTAGTCATAGGTGTTTTATGACCCGTGGAGGGGAGAGGGTCAAATCTGTTGCACCTCAGAATGCGTGGGACTGCAATTCAGGATGTCGACGATCACTGCAGGAAATGGTGTTCAATGGAATGATCTTGGATACTACCATCTGTTTTGACTTAACCCGGTTTTGGAGCCGTAATGAAAAACATAGTCATCGGAAGCAACCCGCTACACTACACGCAATCGATAATTTTAACGAGGAAAAGACTACAAACAATGTCACGTATCTTAGGAACCACAGATGGGAACTAATTTCCTGTACTGCTATTAAAGGCGGCGCAAAAAAACTCTTCAGACCGCCCTTAGGAGAGAGCAGCCAAGAAAAGAAACGAGTTTATTCAGTTTAAGGTATGCCTTACGTGTATATGTGTCTATACTTGCGCATGTATAAGTGTGTATGATACGTATCCTGTTTCGAAAACAGTATTGATAACACTGCTTACGTATCGCAGGATATTCAGTCAATTTTTATATATAAAAAAATATTATTGTTCCAGCTACGGTCCACAACGCAACGAATGATAAGATGGCGGTAGTGGTGTGGTGGGGAGTTACATTTCCCGCGCCACAATTTAGTGCTATTATTACACTTTAGACGTGGCTCTGACGCAATTGTTATAACATATTAGACCACGTTTTTACAAAATGATGCAATCGCTGTTTAAGTCAATTTACATGCACATTCTAGGTAAAATTCAAATTACTTACGTGGTGTGTATCTCTCGGAACTTAATCTTAAGGTCCAGCACTTGGTTAGGGTTTGATTGCGCCGTATTGAACATCAAATTATTATCCGTCACTGAACTTCTATTGCATCTCGTAGGGGTTTAAAACGAAATAGGTAGCGGAACGATGGGGAGGGAGGTAAAGGGAAACTACATACCTGTTTTTCTTTAAAAATTACACCGCACTTACATACTTGTTGGTTAGTCTATGTCTCGTTGCTTAATGTTGCTTCCTCCACTCGCGCACATCCGCATTCCTTCTGCACAGACTCGACTCTCAGCAACGGCGGAAGTTAGGGTATCACTTCAAACATACGCGGCAATTATCCTACAAATGTATCTCTAAACCTGAAACATGATACATGACTAGTTTGGCATGTAACAGGGTCGGGGGAGGGGGGCGGATAAGAAATGTTCGCTAATGACAGCTGATCCCAAGGTTCCGTGTTCGACTTCCTACACGGACCGCTTGAAAAATATTAGACGAGCATTTTTCACACAAATACGTCCACGTTCGGATGAGGCAAAATGTAGGTCCCATGTGTGAGTGTTGTAACGCACGTAAAAGATTCCGTCCTTGCTTGGAATAGCAAGAGTTCGGTAAAATTCAAAATTTCCAGGTAAAGAAACTCGCTTCATAGCCAATGTAGTACCTTCAAGTGGAGCATTGGAAAAACCAAATTTAAGGTAGGCCAGGTTGTGGTGGTAGTGGAGGGGGTGGTAACAGTGGAAATTAAGCAACGGGAATGGAACCGAAAGACTTGGAATGTTGTATCAAACCATCCAATTGATTGTTGACAAAAAAATTTAGAAGTTCACGGGAGTTGTTCGAATTTATAAAATCGGCAACTTGAGTATTTTATAAAAATCTCAGAGCAGCAACGGTTTGATCTATTTTTGGATTCTGGTACAATGCCTCCTATCGAAGAGACCTAAAGTAAATAAAAGGAAGGGAAATACATATAAAGATATAGGTTCTCCTCGTAACACTGTTCGCATCAACTTACCGTTACAAGGCACCTACAAGCGTCTCCTTCGGTAACGAAAAATTCAGGCTATTCCACACTCGCGGTAAAGAGTCAAATCTCACTGACTTACGATGAGCATGTGTTGTTATCGTATCACAACATTTGTAAAAGAAGGTCACGTAAAAGTGCTGGAATTATGAGGCAACTACGTAAAAGAAATAAAGAACCAAAAAGGACCTGATATGTCAGAATGACACGTGGGAAGTTGTAATCGTTAAATGAATATAATACAGTTTTCATTAAGAAAAATTAACATTAATTTCAACCATATGCAACCAAACATATAAAATTATGGCTTTGAACGTGTAAATTCCTTTAACAAGATTCTTAATTAAAGTACATTCTATTCATATTCAGACTTCAAAGATTCCAACTTAATAGAATTTCTGAAACCACCCAACCCTACTGCTTTTCACCTTAATAAAATTTACCCTGAAGTCACAAAGCTTTTAAACAAATTATTACAGTAACTTTTTCATAAAGAATTTATTTTGTGCAGTTGAAGTTTTAGCGAACCGGAAATTATACAAGAAAATTCTGTTTGACCAGAATTTTTTTTAAACGCCTAAGAGACTGCTTATTAAAACTGTTAATTAACTTTTAGAACGAAATTACTTTCGGATTATAAAAGCTATTTGCATTTGGTGGCTTTGCACACAAAATTATAACTTTAGCAAAGAATAATACATTTAGAAATCGATGGGTTCAAAATGGTGTTGTTTGAAGTCTTTGTTTTACAGTAGTGGAATTTGCTGCGGTAGGTGTAGATCGCTGTTGGGATAACGAAATTTTTTCTTATAATACACTGATACATTGTTACATTATAATACAGTGAAGTATTTTAAACATTCATTTGAAGGATATGTAAAATTTCGCTGCTACACCCTTTGCAGAAGAGATCTAAGGACAAGAAATAAGGGAATAGGAAAAATGGTCCTTCTCGGTGCAGTTCGCATTTCAAGGTAGCGGTAAAAAGCGTCCACTTCTATGCCGGGAAAACTCTTTACGTTATTTCACAGCACAACAAAACCCAAAAAGAACACTAAAAACCACAGCTCTCAATGGTTGTAAATATAAAAATTACACATACCTCCTTGGCAGGACAATAACTTAACTAATAAAAATTTAGCACAAAAAATTTAAAGCACATGGTAACTTATAATTCATCCTCGTACGCCTACGATTACTTACAGTGATCCATTTAAGGCCACCAAGTGTGGTTACCAAATGGTATCAATTAGTACTTGAAAAGCAAATGATTATTAATTTCGTTTAACTAACGACCAGAGCTCAAAGTAATAAAAGGATTAAAACTGGAAAACACGGTTTTATCGGATAGTACGCGGCTTCAGTTCGACGAATCTTTCGATGGAAAACACATAAAGATCAATTATCGTATACCTAGAACAAGTTATTGACTAGTTAATTATACCATAAACTTTACGTTGAGGAATTCTGAGAAAAAGTATTTATTATTAATTAGGCGGTAGGATTTAACAATGGAAATAGAATTTATACGAACGGAGAATGCATTAACAAAGGAAAGGGTTATCTTAATTTACCGAATTAATTTTCGTTCTTAAAGCAATAGGAATTTGAGTTGAAAATCATAAGACTGCGTATTTATTATTAATTATTAATTAACTATTTTATTTAACGGTAGAAACGGAATTTATTCGAACAGATAATGAATTAACAAGGGAGAAAAAGGGTAATTAATTTGTGCTGAAAATAAACGTAACAAATCCGCCACCCTCCAGCAAAATTAATAAGTCGGGGTAAGGAAAGCCAAAATCCGCGAGTGGGTATGACCAAACAAAAAACGCATACAACCAAAAAGAAAATTCGTTTAAAAACTAAAAGAAAACTCGTTACAAAACCCAAAAAAAAACAAAACAAAGAAAAGGGAGACACCCCAAAATAGAAAAGAAAGAACTCTTGTCCGGTTCGAAGGACCAATAATAGGAGAAGGAAAAAAAGAAGGAAGGGAAGCAAGCAACGAAGACTAAGATGGAACGGCATTGACACTGCAGAAAAGTCGTCGGAGGACGAATATTTCTAGTAAAGAAATAGGAAAGTATTCTACCTCAAAAGAAGAAAACGAACGAGGAAGAAAACCGACAGTGCAGGCCCAAACAGGACCCAAAGGTCATACCTCAAGTAAACAAAGGGACAACAAGGGAGAACGAGAGGAAGAGAGGAGGAACGTTGGTAAAGAGAAACGGTGTACTGCAAACTGTGGTAACAAAAAATTTCAATAAACGAAGGACCAAAGAAAAGAAATTCGAACTAGTCTTAAAGTCGACTAAGTCGTGGTTTCCGAAGAACGAAAGACGAACTAGAAAGCACCTACCACAGGAGCGGATGGACGAAACACAATCGGACCAGGGACCGACAGCAAAGATGACCAGCAAAAGGATAGGGAGAGGAAAGTGGGACGAAAAGAACGAGAAAAGAAACCCAAAAAGAATAACATCAACAGCAAGCACAAAACCCAAAAAAAACTAAAATCGTACAAAGGAAAATAAAACAGAATCCCAGTGTAGTTATGTATGAATAGGTGTGAGCGTGAGCGTGCATGTGTGTGTGTATGTGTGTGTGTGTGTGAGGCGGGGTTGTAAGAAGTATGTGTGTATGTGTTGTGCGTGTATAAAGTGTGCGTGTGTGTATGTGTTGGACCGCTGTAGTCGCCTCTTACGACAGGCAGGCCGTACCATGGGGATATTCTATTCCCGGACCCACACGGGTGCAAGAAACAGCAAGAAGATGAAAGAAAACTCCGTAAAACAGGGAAGTAAAACAAAATCGTAACGTCAAAAATCATGTCCGAAGAAGAGCAAAGTCGTCATCAGAATCTAGGGCACGAGGACTAGATATTGGGTTTAAGGCATTTACGCCGCCAGAAGAATAATAGAACGAGATCGGGGGCATTATCATCGTCCGGATGGGCAGGTTTCAGATTCCGAGTCAAAAGTGAGCAAAGGAGGTTCATCGTAATCGACAGTCGTAGTATGTGCCGGGCTAGAAGTAGCTATCGGAATTTCAGATAACGGAACAGTATGACAAAAATTTTTTATTTTTGTGTCAAAGGAGCCGCGGAGATTAGCTAAGGTCAGCAGTAATTGGTTATGGGCTTGACGGTTCTCCTGCGTTGGAGACATTCTCGAACAGCGTCGTTCGGTATGTAACCATAGGGAGCTAATGCGTTTAAACGTAGGTAAAGTTTGTCCCTACAAAATGTAGCCAGAGCTTGTTTTAGCTCTTGGACAGCGGCTGTAACCACTACCAGTTCGGAAGCGAAATCAAGCTCCAAGAGAACAGGACTTAATCCTGGTTCACGTTCCATGCGGTACGCACCTGCGTAACTCGTCGACATTATCCCCGGGGTCAAAGCTTCGAGATGCTACTTCGTATTGTAGCTCGTTTTTTCGCAGCCGATTTACATGGATGCGCCAATATGCCATGGTACACCAAGAAAATAAAACGTATTAATAAATGGTATTTCAACCCCTACGTCCTACCAACAATAAAACGATTTGGTGACCCGTAGCACAGTTTAGAACCCACTACGTCGAAAGAACGGGCGGTAGAATAGAAAAAATTGGGGAAAAAGAAAAAAAAACAACTCTAGACTTGATGGGGAAAACAAAATATACAGAGAAGGAAGGAAGAAAAAGAAAAATCTTGGGCGCCAGCGTTTTTAATGGACTAGGATTATTGGCGAAAACACAAGTCCAATAATCTGAAATTAACTCACCCATAATATTGTGCATAAAGGAAGAAACATAAGTAGTATCAGGCCGAGAAAATGTAATTCATGTAGGAACTTAGGCACTAACAATAAAAAAAATTCTGAGCAAAAATTAACTAAAACAAACTCGGAGCAGAAATTAATCACAAAAAAATCGCGGCCCCACGTCAGGGCATCAGAAATTATGCTACGTACAATGACGTAGTCAAACAAAAAAAACAAGAAAGAAGAAAAAAGGAGAAATTGACCGGGCTCAATCGGTGAGTGGGCGGGGCAGAAAACCTGAACAAATTAAATCAGGCCTGAAATAAAAGTAAACAATTAACACATTCCTAACTATAATCATACAATTTCTAATTAACAAAAAAATAAAAATTAATTAGGTACAAAAGCATAATGGTACCACCAAATAAACAATCCGTAATTACAAGCTACACAAATTTACAAGATCAACAGCAAACCTCTTTAACATGGAGAACTGCCGTTTATAGGTGCCTACCCTTTACGTTGTTTCGCAACACAACAAAACCCAAAAAGAACACTAAAAACCACAGCTCTTAATGGTTGTAAATATAAAAATTACACATGTCTCCTTGGCAAGACAATAACTTAACTAATAAAAATTTAGCACAAAAAAATTAAAGCTCATGGTAACCCAACAGTTATAACTCATCCTCGTACGCCTACGATTACTTACAGCAATCCGTTTAAGGCCACCAAGTGTGGTTACCAAATGGTGTCAATTAGTACTTACGCACTTACCCTCGAGTTGCTGCCGTCGGACTGGCTCCTTCCGTATCTAATGACGGGGCGAGGGACAGGAGCGCGTGATCCCATCTTGGGGTTGTCCTCCCATTACAACAAAGGGCGACCATCCATCGTGGCTTGAAGGGTTACCGGAAGAAGTTCGCTGTAAGGCGTGCGCGAAATTTTCATAAGGAAAACGAAACGAAGAGAACCCGAACGGACGTTTTCGTCGTGAGTTGAAAGGCAAATGAATATTAATTTCGTTTAACCAATGACCAGAGCTCAAAGTGATATTGTTGCTAAGGATTAAAACACGATTTTATCGGATAGTACGCGGCTTTAGTTCGACGAACCTTTCGATGGAAAACACATAAGGATCAATTATCGGATACCTAGAACAAGTTATTGACCAGTTAATTATAGCATAAACTTTACGTTGAGGAATTCTTAGAAAGAGTATTTATTATTAATTAGGCGGTAGGATTTAACAATAGAAATAGAATTTATATGAACGGAAAATGCATTAACAAGGGAAAGGGTTATCTTAATTTACCGAATTAATTTTCGTTTTTAAAGCAAAAGGAATTTGAGTTGAAAATCATAAGACAGCGTATTTCTTATTAATTATGAATTAACGATTTTATTTAACGGTAGAAACGGAATTTATTCGAACAGGTAATAAATTAACAAGGAAGAAAACGGGTAATTAATTTATGCTGAAAATAAACGTAACAAGCTATTACATCCCCACTCACAATTAAGCGTCAATTCTCATTGACTTAGGATAATCAGGCGATCGTTGACTGCTAACAATACAATTTCAATAGAAACTTACATAAATGTTCAGAAAAAAGGTGCTTAATTTAAATACAAAGTTATTATGAAATTAGCTATAAACTAAATACTAAAACGAATTTAATACGCGTCAAAATTACACGTAACAGTGCTAAGTTTAAAATTGATTAATGCTTCCATTACAATATACAGCGAGCTTGTAGGTTTTAGAAAAATTGATAAATGACTATATAACGAAGCTTAAAGCACTGCGTCTGCATAGGCAACACCTACTTAAGTAGGCTGTTCTCAGAAAAGGAATTTAGTAATTGCGAGGCTCCTCCACCGCTTTAATTGGTGTGGGCTTCTGCATGCCAAAATATGTAAAATGAATTTAATATTTAACGTCCCTGAAGTACACCGGAGTTTTCTGGATATGAAATAGCTCAGGGTAATGATAGGTGATAATCGGCGAATAGTAAGAAGAAAAGTCTCTATAAGTTAATACGCCTAACTCTGAAGGTTAGTTGAGAATAGGTCGAGGGCGGATTCTATTTTGATATGACAAAAGACAATATTTAAGGGCGCCACGGCGTTTATACTACTAAAACTAAAAGTTCGGGAAAACCACAGAAATCCATTTAAGCTGTAAAAAACAATAATTTATTAATTACAAATAAGGCCACTTAATTATGAAATTCAGTATTTAAGCAAAATTAAAGCAGGTCTCATCCTTCTCTGTATTTCGTTCCAATTAAATATCAATTATATTTAGTATGGGAAGATTCAGTATTTTGTTCCAATTGATTTCCAATTAAATTAAATATGGAACGATTTGGAGTATCTTATTCCAATTAAATTAAGCATGGCAAGATTACAGTGTATTTTTCTAATTAAATTCCAATTAAATTAAGTATGGGATTATTTTGAGTATTTTGTTCCTATTAAGTTGAGTATGGAAAAATTTGGAGTAATTTGTTCCAATTAAGTTCCAATTAAATTAAATATGGGAAGATTTTGAAATATTTTGTTTCAATTAAATTTCAATTGAATAAAGTATAGGAAGATTTGGGTATTTAGTTGAAATTAAATTAAGTATGGGACGCTTTGGGGTATTTTGTTCCAATTGAGTTCCATTTAAATTAAGTATGGTAAGATCTTAATGTATCTTTTTGAATTAAATTCCAACTAAATTATGTACAAGGCGATTTTGATTATTTTGTTCCAATTAAATTAAGTATAGGATGAAGTATTCTGTTCCAATTGCGTTCCAATTAAACTAAGTATTGTAAGATTTTTATGTATTTTTCCAATTAAATTCCAATTAATTTAGTATGGGGTGATTTTGAGTATTTTGTTGCTATTAAATTAAGATTAAGTATCACCCCATACTAAATTAATTGGAATTTAATTGGAAAAATACACAAAAATCTTACAATACTTAGTTTAATTGGAACGCAATTGGAACAGAATACTTCATCCTATACTTAATTTAATTGGAACAAAATAATCAAAATCGCCTTGTACATAATTTAGTTGGAATTTAATTCGAAAAGATACATTAAGATCTTACCATACTTAATTTAAATGGAACTCAATTGGAACAAAATACCCCAAAGCGTCCCATACTTAATTTAATTTCAACTAAATACCCAAATCTTCCTATACTTTATTCAATTGAAATTTAATTGAAACAAAATATTTCAAAATCTTCCCATATTTAATTTAATTGGAACTTAATTGGAACAAATTACTCCAAATTTTTCCATACTCAACTTAATAGGAACAAAATACTCAAAATAATCCCATACTTAATTTAATTGGAATTTAATTAGAAAAATACACTGTAATCTTGCCATGCTTAATTTAATTGGAATAAGATACTCCAAATCGTTCCATATTTAATTTAATTGGAAATCAATTGGAACAAAATACTGAATCTTCCCATACTAAATATAATTGATATTTAATTGGAACGAAATACAGAGAAGGATGAGACCTGCTTTAATTTTGCTTAAATACTGAATTTCATAATTATGGCCTTATTTGTAATTAATAAATTATTGTTTTACAGCTTAAATGGATTTCTGTGGTTTTCCCGAACTTTTAGTTTTAGTAGTATAAACGCCGTGGCGCCCTTAAATATTGTCTTTTGTCATATCAAAATAGAATCCGCCCTCGACCTATTCTCAACTAACCTTCAGAGTTAGGCGTATTAACTTATAGAGACTTTTCTTCTTACTATTCGCCGATTATCACCTATCATTACCCTGAGCTATTTCATATCCAGAAAACTCCGGTGTACTTCAGGGACGTTAAATATTAAAGTATTGCCTCTGGAAAGGGCATATCTAAATTTTGTTTAATATTACTCTGCCTTTGGTCATCCTAGTGGGGTTATACGTCACATGTGCTTTACACGTACACCATATAAAAAGAGTAACAATTTAATTGGAAAAAATACACTAAAATCTTATTATCCTTAATTTAATTGGAGCTTAATTCAAACAAAATACTACAAATTGTACTATATCTAGTTTAATTGGAACTAAAAATCTTCCCACACTTAATTTAATGAGAACAAAATACTAAAAATCAGCCCATACTTAATTTAATTGGAATTTAATTGAAAAATATACTAAAATCTTACCATATTTAATTTAATTAGAACTAAATTGGAACAAAGTACTAAAGTCTCTCATACTCTATTTAATTAGAATTTAATTGCAATAAAATACCATAAAATCTTCCATACTTAATATAATTGGAGAAAAATACTTAAAACACTTCCAGGCTAAACTTACTTGGAATTTAATTGAAACAAAATACATCAAAACCTTCCCATCGTTAATTTCATTAGAACCTAATACGAACACACTACTCCAAATCTTAATATATTTAATTTTAAGGAACAAAAGACTCAAAATCATCTCATGCTTAATTAAATAGTAATTTAATTAGAATAAAATACAATAAAATTTTCCCATATTTAATTTAATTCAAACAGAATACTTTAAATACTCCCATGCTTAGTTCAATGGAAACAGAATACTCAAATCTTCCCATTCTTAGTATAATTAGAACATAATTGCAACAATATTCTTTAAAATTTTTCAGAACTTAATTTAATTCGAACTTAATTGGAACAAAATACTCAAAATTTTTTCGTAATTTATCTAATAGGAATTTAATGAGAACAAAATACTCAGAATCTTCTCATACTTAATTTAGTTTGAACAAAATACACCAAAATCATTCCATATTTAATTTAATTGAAACAATTGCAAAAAAAATCACTTTATATCGCCCTATACTTAATTTAATTAGAATAAAATCCTCCAAATCTTACTATACGAAATTTAATTACAATTTATTGGAACGAAGTACACCAAAATCTTCCCATATTTAAATTAATTGTATCTTAATATAATTGAAACCACATAATCAAAATCTTCCATTACTTAATTTGATTGGAACAAAATACATTTTCCGTATTTAATTTATTTGGAATTTAATTAAAACAAAATACACTAAAATCTTCCTGTATTTAATTTAATTGGAACTCAATTGGAACAAAATATTTCAAAACCTCCCATACTTAATTTAATTGGACTAAATTATCAAAATCTTCCAGTTCTTAATTTAATTGAAACTTAATTGGAACAGAACAGTTTAAAATCTTTCCGTATTTAATATACTTGCAACTTAATTGAAAGAAAATACGCAACTTTCTCCAACAAGTAATCTAATAGGAATTTAATTAAAACATAGTACATTAAAATGTCACTATATTGAATTAAACTGGAACTTAATTGGAATTCCGGTACTTAATTATTGGAACTTGATAAGAACGAAATAAACTAAAAACTTCCCATACTTAATTAATTGGAATATAATTGCAAAAAAACTTTCAAATCCTCGCATACTTAATTTCATCGGAGCGAAAAACTCAAATCCTACCGTATTTAATTTAATTGAAACATAATTGCAGTAAAATATTCTAAACTTTTCATATACTTAATTTAGTTCAAACAAAATACTCAAGATCTTCCCACACATAAGTTAATTTGAACTTATTCGGAACAAAATATTCAAATCTTCTCATACTTAATTAATTAGAATTTAATTGTAACGTAATACTCAAAATCTACCCATTCTAAATTTAATTAGAATGTAATTGGGACAAAATGCACTAAAACCATTCCATGCATTTAGTTGGAACTTAAGTGGAACAAAGTACTCCAAATCTTCTCATATTTAATTTAATTGGTACAAAATACTCAAGATGTTTTCATACTTAACTTAGTGGAATTTAATCGGTACTAAAAATCTTCCCGTACTTAATTAATTGAAATTTAGTCAGAACAAAATGCTCAAAATCTTTCCCCGCTTAAATTAATAGGAGTGTATTGGGAACAAAATACTAAAAATTTACCAATACTTTTTTAATTGGAATTTAATTGGAACAATATATTCAAATCTTTCCATACTTAATTTATTTGGACCTCCATCGTTAACGTTCATAGTTTCTGAGATCGATCTATTTTAATAGGGACACTCCCTGTTCCTTACCCTTTCTCTAGGATGCTTATATTAAAACTAGACCTTTTCGTATCTCTTTATCTTCGCTTCATCCTTAATTTCCCTCAGTTGGACCTGTGTCAGTCTCGAAGCAGCTGTCCACATACAGTAGTTGCTCCTCACTCCGGGTTGCTGACCACATATTGGCTAGTTGAGCAGTATTTTGCCATCCATCTATTTCTATAGCTTTTGCTCAATGCGAGTCTTTCTTCTTTTCTCTACTAAATGGTTGCTATGACGTTCCAAACATCCTATCTCTCTTTTATTTTTCCAATTTTTTCTATTATTTCTGTACTTTCTAAGTCGCTGCATAGTTTAGAAGATAGTTACCTCACAACATTGGGTCGTGAGCGTCGGCACCTCCAACTGGATTTGTATCGCTGCTGTCTTGCACTACGTCTACGCCACAGTTGTCGACAGTGCAATTTGTTAGTGATTTTGATTTTGGGGGGCGATCTTGTCTTATTCGACGCAGGGATTCAGGTTCTGCATACACATCCCTATCTGGTCTCTTATGCCGTTCTCGTGAATTTGTGCTGCTTAATGGAACTTCTCCTTCTCTTTTACGATCTGAAGAAATCACACTACTTTCTTGGGAGCTCCATCTATGTTATAGGAGAAGCGGTGTGCCTTGCCAAAAGTAGGGCGTCCGAACTTTAAAAATGTTATCTGTTACCTTTCTATTTGAATATAACTTGAAACTATCTTATCTAATTTATATTCTAAATCATAAAGGGTGAGTTACTTATTCTCTCTTAGAAAATATCGTGGAGATTTTACCTTATCTAGATAATATTACAAACCATAAATGATGAGTTATTTGTCTTTCTTTCGGAAACTATCTTTTGGATGCTACCTTATCTAATTGATACTTGTAAACCATGAATCTTTGAAATTATCTACCTTATCCAACTGTCGCTGTAAATCAAAAATTATCTATTTATCTTAATCTTTGAAAATATTTTTGAGATTTTATTATATCTATTTGATGTTTCGAACTTTTGGTGTTTATGATCAAACTTAGGATTTATTGTGCTAATGAAAAAAGTTTGACCGGTCTTTTGGCATTGTATTTTGGTGGCTAATTATATCGGTTTCCTGGTATTGCAAAGATTGCTATAGTTTAAATACCAGGTGATGTTTAAAGACATTATTTAACAAATGAGTTTCCTATACATATAAGCTCTCGTACAAAGAGACTTTTTTCTTGTTTCTCTTTTCAAAGTTTTGTTGCGATTGTTACGCTTGTTTGATATTACAACAATTTTATATTAATAATCAGTTGTAAGGAATCTTGAATCATTAACTTAAAGTACATTATACATTGTATTTAGTTAGAAAATAAGTTGTGCAATTATCCCCCCGTGTGTTTTTTTAGAATTAGTTTTTATAATTATGTATTTTGGGATGCAAAAGTTATCCTACGTCATTGCGCAATTACTTCAACTAATAAAAACGTGCTACGTGAAGCTATTTGTGAACTAGTTGGAAACCACCGGCGATCATATGGCATTCTATAAGTAATTATCGTATCTGAAAGACGTTTCGGAGTGGTTCTTTAGTGAGTAGAGTTTACCCGTCCTTTTCTACCTGATCCATTGCTCTTTATCTTTGTAGTGTTTCTTTTAATATTGTAGGTACAATGGATACCAATTAAATTTGCATATAAAAAAAGATTTAGACCTACGGCCGGTTTGCGTAGAGGAATAAGATCATTGGCATTTTGCGCGGCCAACGTCGTAATCAAGTATTCATTAATTGACTTAACGGTAATTTAATTATTTAAGAGTCGAGCTAAATTTAGCCCTAGTATACTTAGGTTATTATCATTCTGGTAGTAAATTCATGGAAATTGATTACGCCCTCTACACGGGCACGCGAAGAGCTATAGTACCTTGACCTGCCTAATTGACAAGCAACAACGTTTGTAAAACTTGAGATGCAGTCATAAAAGAAAATAATAGCAGAGGTAAATTTTAAGGATTAGTTGGATAAATGAACTGAAAGATGAAGATGATAGGACAAAATATGGAGAACCACATAAAGAGGAGGAATGCATATAGAATTACAGAAAAAACAACTGAACAGAAATTGCCAATACTTAGATCCAAAATAGATCAACGATCAGAAAAAACTATAAAAAGGTTTTGTTCTACTTAGCTAGCTTGTAAATTCGAACTACAGACAAAACGGAAAAGACGAGATCAAAGCTGTTTTAAATGTTGACTTATAGGTGAAACTGAGGGTTGGCTGGATATATAGGGTAAAAAATAAAGTTGATTTAGACCATATGGAAAACTGTACAAACATTAATGGAGTGTGGTTTGGTACAATTAGCAATAAAAAGATAAGGCACACAGAAAAGAGTTGTATTTTTACAAAGGCTAAAATATATCGATGAGAAAGGTTTGTGTGGATGTATGAGGAACACAAGAATGGAAGGGATGGAGATTTAATCTCCGATAATATTTAGAATACCATTCACAAAGGTAGTTTAATGTAGGTAATTAAATTAATAAATATTTAACCTTGAAAGCCGTACCAAACCAAAGATGATTACTTATATTTCCTATATTTACGGAATTTAGCAGATAATATCTTAGTGGGCGTCAAGCGAGAGAGCATTATAGTTGTAGAGTGAGATGGCTTAATTAACACCTCGATCAAGAAATTGCTTTTAAACACCGCAATCTTTTCTTTTTTCACCGTTGCTCCTTTCTATGCTCTAGTATATCTCAAACAGGATACAATGGTTTTCTAAAATTCAATTTATACAAAGACTACAATAAAGTGAGGTTATATGCGCTACCAGTTCGTAACACAACTTATCAAGATGAGATTGCTTAATATTCTGTAAGTGACACAAAATCTATAACTGCTTTAGACCTTCCAACTACATATAAATTAAATTTGAGATGAAGTTGTAATCAGAAATTACACATAAACAAGAGAACAACTTTCCTGGGATGTTTGTGAAAACATCACGTGGGTAGATAAAACGTCACTTTAATTTTAAGTTTGTCTCACTGCAAGATATTGCTATTACAACACGACATTGTTAATTAACATCATGAAACTAGATTGCCCTGAAAAACGCTTTCCTGCATTCATCCTTATAAAGCTCTACGAACCGGAGCTGGAACGTACGGAGTCTCTGGAGAGTAGGGAAGTTAGAGGTTTTTAAGTTAGCTAGATTGTAACTAGATTTGGTATATATTTGAGAAATTGATTTTTGGCCAAGAGATCCATCGTCCACTTAAGTTCATGTGATGGTCGTGCGGGTGTGGGTTTTATCATTAATGGGAAAACATCCAGAAAAGTAATAGATGTTCAACAGGTAACCAATAGGATAATAGCTCTCATGTTTCGAACAAAATCAACAGACTTATTAGTAGTTCAGGTATACATGATCAAGCGATTGGAATATTCAAAGTAATTTTAATATATTGAAGAGGTTATTCAAAGCGTTAGAAAAGGAGAGAGATCACTAGTTATACAGTATTTTAATACCGTTGAAGTCAAGATACTACGTGAGGCGGTTTTTGGGTATAAAATAAGCTACAGAGTTATCTGTTTAAAATGAATAACTAAAAGCTGACACAATGTTTAAACATAACAAAAGCAAACTGTATTTGAAAAAAATGTCGTACGATATAGTCAGGTTTCAGACAGACCATATACTTGATAATCACAGGTACAAAAATTAACTGAAAGATTGTAACAGCTACCAATGCGCAGATATAGATAGCGACTAAAATTTAACATTAGCAAAATGCGATTAGTTTAAACTGTTTAAACGTGCGGAATGTGGCTATGCACGTCACTACCTTAAGCAGTGAAGGGTGATCAAAGCGGAATATATACGATAGACAAGAAAACTGTTCAAATTAACAAGCTCATAAACAAAACTAAAAGTTTCATTAAGGAAGTGATATTAAGGTTGTATATGCTATATTAAGAACAAAATGATGTAATTAGAGAGAATGTATAACGCAGAAATTCTTATTTTTAATAGAAGAAGAAAGAAATATAGAAGATTTGCAGCTACAAAATTTAGGAATAGGAGATATAAATTGTGTACATAAACTAGACAGCGATGGGTACATGGTAATGCTGAATAAATAATGAAAGACCAGACATATTGTGGCATTGCAATACACTCACGTGCAGTTCTAGAGTAATTTTAAAATTTAAAGCACCTGTCTGGTACACGTTGGAGTGTATAAAAAATCGGGACAGCTCCAGAACGTTTTCCAAAGCTTAAAGCTTAGCAAATGGACTGTAATTGTATGCAATTGGAGGTAAGGCGCGAAAAACAGTAACATAGGTCAAACCGTAATTAATGCTTGCTTACCTTGCAATGTTGTTCACGAATTTACTCCCGCGAAGATAGGTGTTGTTTACCGGTCGACGCAACCTGGTCGGGCATCACCACTTATTCACTCGCGGTTATAGTTATTAGGTGTTGAGTCGGTGAAACGATACGAGAGTCTCATGTTGGTGAAGCGAAAAGGATTTATCGCTCCGCCATATGTGTAGCACAACAATAATATACGATAAGGCCATCTATATTGCCAATCGCTGACCTCCAACTGTATGAAGTTTTAACAGCACCAGTTAATACTCTATTTATTATTTATAATCATATAAAAATAAATCTTATAAAAATATTATGCAAATAATTTTTTGTAGTCCAAATCAATTAAAGTATGAAAATAAATCTTAAGTAATTAATTTAATGCATTATTTCAGTCAATTGAGCTATGCATTTATTTTAGTTATCAAAAATAGTTCAGGATTAAATTTCATTGTCAATGTACAAGATTTAACAATTTATATCCCTTGAATTTCCGCATTAAATAATCGGTTATCAGGCCATATGCTGTTTTAAACCATATACAAAATCAAAATATTTTAAAGTTAATTAAGTTCAAATTATTTAAAACACGAAATAATAGAACCTCCTTTTAATAATTGAATTAAATTCTTTCAATAATTATTATTCCCGTTAATTAAACCAAAATCCAGCAAAAATCACCCTTATTATTATTATCATTACTTGAAGCCCTATGAACGTTCATTAAACTTCCTTCAATCTTTACGTAATTTATAACGTGTACTAAAACGATCTTTGTTGACTGTCGCATAAAGTTTTCATAAAAGCAATGTATAAAATATTCATAAATAAAAATACAACAAAATATTCAGATATTCAAATATTCAGGCTAACCTGTTGTCTCCAGTTCGAACCAGTTCCTGCTCCAACTGTTCCTCTTTCAGCTTAGTGATTTAAATGGTCCAACGTTGAATACAGATCTACTTTAGATATAGTTTGCATTTTTTTTTGTATAGCTTAATAATCAAAATTATAACGCAAGTAAGTACAATTTTAGTACTGGGTGTTTGAAGGCGGCGTATGTACTCTGGGTACAGAGTAAATGCATGAATGGACCAGCAAGTGCACGAGAGCATGGTAGTACCGTGCATTTGTGGGAAAGAATTTAATTGGAAACGGTGTTTTCCTGGTGAGAGGCCACCTGGAAACAGTATCTGAACGTGCAGTCGAGAAGGAGGATCAAGTTGGAGATGGTGACCATATAAAAAACCTGGAGACAGTATCTGAACGTGCAGTCGAGAAGGAGGATCACGTTGGAGATGGTGTCCATATAAAGAACCTGGAGATAGTATTTGAACGTGCAGTCGAGAAGGAGGATCACGTTGGAGATGGTTTCCATGTAGAAAGTACTTGAAACAAAATCCAGATAACTCTACTTATAAGACTTTTGTTTGTTTTCGTTGGTGATTTCTGGGTGACAATTTTGTGATTTTGTGTATTTATTATGGTATAAAGACATTTTAATTAATGAGTCAATTTAAAAAGGATTTAATGAAAAATTTATATAATAATTTGATGATATCACTTGAAGAGAGATACGGTATGAAAATTAACAAAACTAAAACTAAAGTTCTAATATGCAAAGGTGGGGAAAATAAATCAAAAACAAGAATACAAGTATGTAACACGAACTTACAAGAGGTTAAGGATTTCTGCTACCTAGGAAGCCAAATAACGCAAAATGGCAAAAGCACACAAGATATAAAACAAAGATTAACACAAGGTCGTGCAACATTTAACAAAAAAAAGCAACTACTGTGCTCAAAAACCACAAACATAGAAACAAGGAAAAGATTGCTTAAAACATATGTGTGGAGCACAGCACTGTACGGCTGTGAAGCCTGGACAGTAGGACAAGCGGACAAGAAAAAGGTAGAAGCCTTTGAAATGTGGTGCTACAGACGTATGATGAAAATATCATTGACCGACAAAGTTAAGAACGAAGAGGTACTAAAAATGGTAAGGAAAGAAAGAAATATCTGGAAAACGGTAAAAAAATAGGAAAGATAGGATGATTGGCCACATACTACGGCATGAGGGAATAGTGCGGAATATATTAGAAGCAGAGATAGGAAAAAAGAGAAAAAGAGGCAGACCTAGGTTAGACTACTGCACACAGATGGTAAAAGATGTAGGCTGCAGGGGTTTTAGGGAGATGTGTAGGCTAGCCCAGAATAGAAATCAATGGAGGTACGCATCCAACCAATCCCAAGATGGATAAACTAATGACGAAAAAATAACGGTGCTTAACATGATGATTATTATAGGTAACTACAAGAATTGGTTGGGCAATATTCTCGAATAATGTTAAGTGTGTGAAAGGATTTATTGGAAAACCATTATTTCGACAAATGTCTAAGTTTTGGGGGATCCTGGTAGCCATAGGTTGCTTAACCCCCTTCACTGAATCTCGGTGAAATAGGGCATAAAATTAGAAAACAATAGAAGGGAACGAGCTGTATACACATGCTGTGTGAAAATTTCAGGGAAATATGTAGGTTAGCTCAGAATATAAATAAGTGCAGGTACGTGCCCAACCAGTTTTGAGACGGAAAACCTAATGACGAAAAAATAAGCGCAGATAAGTCTGATGATTAGTATAAACAACTAGTTGTTGGTTGCGAAATATCTGCAAGTAATGTTGACTGTGCGAAAAGATATATTGGAAAATATATTAAATCGGTAAATGGCTAAGTGTTGGGGGAACTTGGCAGCTACAGGCTGCTTACTTCCCTTCACACCACTGAAAGTCGGAGAAATAGGGTATATAATTGTAAAACAATAGAAGGTGACCGAACTGCATCTAACAAGAAAGAACAGCGTCTATGAGAAAAGACAACAAACATAGAACAAGAAGAAAATTGTTGAAAGCAGATGTGTGGAGCACAGCACAGTATGTCTATGAAATACGGGCAGTCTGAAACGCAGACAGAAAAACGGTAGCAGTCTTTTGAAATGCTGTGCTTCAGATGTATGAGGACGATAGCATGGACAGACAAAGATAATAACAAATAGGTTATAGAAATAGTAGGGAAACACGGATATCTGGGGAAAAAGAGAAATAGAAGGGTGGAATATGTGCTAAGGCATTTTTGGGAAATAGTATGGGATATATTACAAGCAGCGATAGGAAAAAAGAGGTAGATGTAGACCTAGATCAGATAGTGATAGATGCAGACTGTGCAAATTTCAGGGAAATCTGTAGGTTAGTTCAGAATAGGAAACAATGATGGTAGGCGTCTAACCAGTTCCAGCACTTAAGACCTAATGATGATGATCACTTGAAGGTGAAAGCTATAAGTTTTGTAAAAATTAAAAGGGTTTTAGGAAATTGCAATGCCGTAGTTAGCACGTATATAAAAGTAGGTTTACTATGAGCTCGTATTTGACCTGGGGTATAAAGTAAAGGTTGGAAATAAGCCTAGTTATTTTGTTTCAGGATTCATGTAGGATGATTTTGAATTTATTTTCTTTAAACTGAGCTGTTATGTACCATAATTAATAAAATGTTTTGAGCTTAAAATACATGAGGTATGTAAACAGAATTGATACGCAACTGATTGGATATGTTAATAAATATTTATGTACTTTTGGCAGTCAGTGTTATTTTTGGTAGGTTAGGATTTTCAGGGAACGAGTGAGCAGCCGTGGCGGATATCTGTGAGGAAGCTGGAGGTTTTGGCGTTGGAGGATATCGGTGTTAAATGGTATAAATTGTAAGACTAGGTGGTAGGGCTTCAATTTAGGTAGGTAGAAAATTTTGTAGTTACATTAAAAATGTTTGGAGAGT
This sequence comes from Platerodrilus igneus, assembly GCA_036346225.1. NCBI lineage: Eukaryota > Metazoa > Arthropoda > Insecta > Coleoptera > Lycidae > Platerodrilus > Platerodrilus igneus. The sequence goes on from JARFIW010000828.1 coordinate 1,380,667, forward strand.
TTCCGAAGGTAAGAATCATAAAATTTTTTATGACAGCCCGTTTCGTGGCAAATACTGAGGAAATACAGCAATATATAGGAATATAGTTATGATGTGTTTTTGGGATACACAGGTTCGTAAAATAACAACTATCGTGTCAAATTGTAATTTATGCTCTGACATAATACAGATAAATTATTATTCAGCAATATCGTCTATCAAATAGAATGTAGAAGTTGCCAGACAAAATTTGTTATAACTTAGTCAAAAGACAAGATGAAAAATAAATAAACAAATGGCCGAATTCCTACTGAACATTGGCGGACCTTCTAAGAAGGTACTAAACTCAATGCTAAAAACGTAGAAGGTCCGCCAATGTTCAGCAGGAATTCGACTATTTGTTTATTTATTTTTTATCTTGTCCTTTGACAAAGTTTTTAAAAATTTTGTCTGGCAACTCCGTCTATGCTGATCATGTTGGGACTTATAAAAGGTACCGATGCTTAGTTGCTCACATTCGAGTATAGAGGGCGCATGAGAAACTGTTTGTATTATAAAAATTATAAAAATTGATTTGTGCATAATCCCAGAACTTATTTGGTTGTTGGGGGGGGGGGAGTTGTTGCCCAGACGCCGACGAGGCAGCAACGTATACCACCTCCTACGGGCGATCAAAGGTGAGCAGCGGAACGATGACGTCCTGAGGGAGTTCTCCAGCGATGCGGGGTGCCGAGGAATGGGTACACAAGTGACGTCGTCGGGGATGCACATCCGTCAGTCTTGTTTAGACGAGCTACCTGACGATGGAGCGGCCTGTGGCGAGTAGCCATCCTGTCGGTCGAAAACCACAGGCCAGTGGACACAGGATCCGGATACTGTGTAGTTGGAGGACAACCAAGGGGAAGATCCGGGAAACTGCTCCCTGCACCAAAACAAAAGGATTCCAGCGGCAGGTCTCTTGGAATTCAGACCTACATATATATTCAAGAACATCAACATATAAGAAACACCAAAACAATAAGAAGACCACCAACATGCCAAAAAACTCTCTAGAGTTGTAAGACACTTTAACGACGCTGAGAGCGTCGTGTCCAGCTACTGCGGATGGTTGTTTTGCAAAAAGAGATGCGTCCGTATGATGATCTGCAAGAACAGTGAAACCGGTCGCGGGCTTTTCTTTTTGCAAAATAACCAACAATTTATAATGATTTTCGTTTTCTATGCTCGAATTACTTTTTCCCATGCCAGGCAAAATTTTTCATTATATTTTTGACGTTAACTGTTTCATAAGAAGGTATTCTATCAAAGCACGATATCAAGAATTTTCTATTTTTAAATAAACGTAACCGGCTTTATCTTAAATCAAGCCACACCAACTGCCAGATTACAATAAAACTTACAAACCAGTGAAGATTCACCTGTTATATTAGAAATTGAAAGCGCCATCCATTGGATTGATCTACTAGTTGTAGTCGAAGTGAACAGACGTATTTAAATGCGCTCTCTCTGTAATTATTATTATAATTCTATAATTTATACAGTGAGTTCTAGTTTGATAGTTTATTTAGCGAATGTGTATTCACAACCCGTATTAACTTTCAACATGTCATTTTGATCATCCGCTCTGGCCGGCCGGTACTTTTACCGTTTGCTTATGCAATTTGATGACACAAAAGTGAACTCGTATTGATAGTCTATTAGTGCATATTTTATCACCATGGGTTTAACAAGTGGTATGTACTTAGACTAAAATTATTTTACATTACAATAATCAGCGTTCAAACTGAGATATAGATATCATACATTTATTTAAAATACTGTACATGCAATTAATTTCATTTCAACGACTGGATATTGCTATCTCTAAGATATAATTTCAAAATATATAATGAGTGCCTCAGATAGCCTTGAAAAAACTTTTCTTTCAACTATGCAGGAGTTTGAAGCTAAACTTGCAGCTGCCTCAAAGGCTCAATTATCAAGTACTCATACATGTGTTCCATCTACGCTTGATGATTTGCGTTGCAATTTGCACAATTTAAACAAAGCGTTTTTGACTCACTAAATAACATTAAAAACATAATTGTAAACGTTGGAGATCAGATCGATCAATTGGAGGCTTATTCACGACTTAATTGCCTCTTAATTCAGGGGATTAAAGATAGCACTGGTGAAGACTCTCGTAGCTTAGCTTTGGATTTTATAAAATCTCATCTTGGACTTCCTGATTTTCCGGATTCTATGATTGACCGATGTCATAGACTTGGTCCGATTCGTAAAGATACCAGCAACATGCTCCATTTAAAACAGTTAGGGTAACTAGACCAAAATCTCCGTGGTTAACCCCTAAAATTAATGAAATGAGACGAATGAGAGACAGTGCACTTGCATTTTATAAGAAAGTTAATACTGTATTGAATTATGACCGTTACAAAAGTATACGTAATAGGACCAAGCATTTGATCAGAAACTCTAAATTAAAATATTATCATTCTATAGCTTCATATATCGATTCCCGAAGGACTTGGGCTGCTTTAAAGAAAGCTGGTATAGGAAAACCATTATTGCAGATGCCTTACAGCATACATGTAGATACCCTGAATCGACATTTTTCTGAATTAAAGATGCAAGACAATACAGCTAAACTGAATACTATCAAACGCTTAATCAGTATATCGCCCCCTTCATTTCCACAATTTGTGTTTACAGAAGTGTCCACAAGTCTGTTCTGCGCATTAAATCAAAAGCTTTGGGTTTTGATAAAATATCGAGCTCTCAATGCTTACACAAATCTGCCCATTTGCTCTAGAACCTTTAACAAGTATAATTAATACATCTTTTAGCACTGCTCGTTTTCCATTAGTATGGAAACACTCCATAGTTAGGCCATTACCAAAGAAAGCAAACCCTTTAGGTCCAGATGATTATCGTCCGATTAGCATTTTACCAGCGCTTTCAAAATCCGCTGAATACCTAGCACTTGATGAAATGTTGTTATTTTTAAAACAGTACACATTACTAGACAAATACCAATCGGGTTTCCGTGCGAATTATAGTACATTTACTGCGCTACTGCGGGTAACTGATGATGTCAGAAAGGTCATGGATTGTCAAAAACTAACTTTACTAATTTTATTAGATTTTAGTGCAGCCTTTAACAGTGTTGACTTTAATATCCTTTTAACTAAATTAGAATGTCTCAATAATTTTTCAGAGTCAGCAATCTCTTGGGTAGAATCATACTTATCACAACGCACGCAGCAAGTTAAAGATGAAAATGGTCACATCTCACAATCTGTTGACCTTGTTACAGGCGTACCTCAAGGCAGCGTACTCGGTCCCCTTTGTTTAGCTTGTACATTCAAGACTTTTCCACAACATTGTAGTTTTGTCGTTACCACTGCTATACAGATGACGTGCAGATTTATTTCTATTTTTCTCCAACAGAAATAATTGAAGCGTTCCAGGCAGTTAATGATGATCTATCAAGGGTTGACGATTGGTGTAAAAATAATTTATTAACCATAAATTCGGCCAAATGCCAGGTTTTGCTTGTGGGAACACAAAATTTAATTAGATTAGTTCAGTCCGTGGATCTTCCCATGTTAATGCTTGGAAAATCGAACATAAACTTTTCACCTATAATTAAAAATCTAGGTATCCTGTTGGATCCAAACCTTAGATGGAAAGATCAGATATCAAGTGTGTGTAGAAAAGTTCTATTTACTCTGCATACTCTTAAGCGTCTAAAACGGTTTATACCGACTAAATTAAAGTTAAATTTAGTACAATTATTAATTCTTCCACATTTCGATTATTGCGATGCATTATATATCAATCTTTTATCTAATTTAAGTTTACGTCTACAACGCTCGCAAAATAGTTGTGTACGGTTTATCTTCGAACTAAAATATTGAGAAATTTTACACAAAAATGTCGTGGCTTAAACTAAACAATAGGCAAAAACTTCACTTGGCAGTGTTTGTCTATAAACTTATTACTAACCGAAACCCGTTCTACCTAAGCCAACATTTTTCTTTTCTTTCAAATCGGCGCTATAACACTAGGCGAGATGACTTGCTATCTATCCCCATACACCATACGCATATATTCCATTTGTCTTTTCTTGTTTCCGGTTCCCTCTTGTGGAATACTATTCCTCTTGATAATAGGCAGGCTCCGACCGTGCACCGGTTTCGTAAACTCTTGCAGGAACACCTTTTAAACTTTCAGGTGTAGAGGCAAGTGCATTTTCCTAAACTGATGCTCGATGAGTGTGTGCGTGAGTTTGTATGTGTGAGAGAGAGTTGTGTGCATGTGTATGTGTGTGTGTTGTGTGTGCATGTTTGGGGTGTAGGGTGCGTTCGTGTGAGGGTGTGTGTAGTAATTTTTTTTATTATTTATTTTTTTTATCTTATTCAAGAGTACAGCTGTATGCAAGTTAGGTGTAAGACAGGGCCTAATGGCCCTAATCGCGCTTGATGCAGTTTGTATCAATATATATATATATATATATATATATATAACACTTCTTCTTTGTAGGTTTTTTTAGGTCTGCTGGATTTAAATAAATACTCTTTTATGGCTAAATTTTCATATATTTTTATGCTTTTTTATCAGGCTACAAAGTGAGGATGGTTAAAATTGACATCAGTGTTTGGAAGGAGTTAAAATTTCTTATAGAATAAATATTTATGTAAATAGTGAAAGTAAAATGATTTTCACTATTTACATAAATATTTATTCTATAAGAAAGTTTAACTCCTTCCAAACACTGATGTCAATTTTAACCATCCTCACTTTGTAGCCTGTGCATAAAAAAGCATAAAAAATATATGCGAAAATTTAGGCCATAAAAAAGAGTATTTATTTAAATCCAGCAGACCTAAAAAACTACAAAGAAGAAGTGTTATTCCTGCAAGGTCACTAAGCATTATAGTATATATATATATATATATATATATATATATATAAATATATATATATATAATGCTGTGATAAGGGGTTGTTTAAGGGTGTATTTTATAGCAACGGTCATGTATTAATCAGAAATCACAATAGGAAGCAGAAAACTGTATTTATTTAGGAGAAAATTGAGTAATTGCGATAGTTTGTAAATAGTAAACATTGAACACCCTTGTATATAGAGAATAAGTAGGTTTAAGCGACGCAAATAGACATAATAGGACGCATGGTTAGCATAGAAATAAGTAATACATGCATTAGGTAAATAACAAATATTTAACACCCGGTATATAGAGTTTTAGTAAATTTAGTTAATGCAAATAACGATATTTTTCAGTAGAAGCACGCGTATTTAGAAGTAAGCATAATAAATGTAATTAAACACGCATTGAAAAGGATTCGAATTAATCATAACATAATACGGAGACAAGAGATAAAACTTAAAGAAGCGTAGTGTAAGTGCGTACAAACAATTAACAATTTTTAATAAGAAAGGTAATTAAAAATGCGTAAATAGATAAACGTACATGAAAATTGAAATTCGAATTGCATTAGGTATTTGTGTATAATATGGAAAAGCGATTATTTTCTCAAAACACCGCATGGTCTGATAACAAAGCAATTGTAACTAAACAACAATTACTCAAAAAGCCAACAATGTTACATCAGAAAACCACTTTAAGTGTAGGAAATAGACAGACCTCATTGGTTAAGATTAGTAAGCCAAACCCACAGACAAAGGAGCACATACCCATATATTAACAGCGAGAAATGATAACGGGGCTGAGTTTCAATTCAACAAGGGCAAGGTGCGTTACTTCGAATCTAAGAGTAGCGCGTGCGTAATAATAATATTTTAATAATAAAATTGTTTAGTGACAGATAGTGCTACAAAGATGAAAGTTTCTATTGCCAATTAACGTAAGTAGAATTTGGGGAATTTATTTAAACTAAAATATAATAATAATAATAATAATAGGGCTTTGAGGCTGGTGAGAATAAACTCAGAGGCTGACGACAATAATTCAAGTAATATAATAATTCAAATGATATTCTGAGGCTGGTGAGAATGTTCTAAGTTCGACGAGAATAATTCATGGGTGTAGAATAAATCCAGAGAGTGACAACAATAATTCAAATGTAGTAATTCAAGCGTGTGGATAGATAATATTTCAAATGGGTATATAATAATTTTGAATTGGTGGAGGATAATTTTTAATACGATGTTAATGATCCAAATGGATGGGATAATAATGCATAGAAAATTCTAATTGATGTTAGTTGATAATGGATGCGTCGATAGTCTTGGTACAATTTTAAGTTGCGAGAAAGAAATAAAGAAGCACGAGGTAAACAGACCAGGTTAGATCTTTTTAGTTTTAAGACATTATTTTTCTATTTGAATTTGAATATTGAATTTGTTTAATTAATATAAACTAGTGTAACTGAGTCAGCAACGAACTTTGCATACGTAGAAAGTACGTAATATAATAAAAGGGTTTTGAACGTTTCAGGCTTCTTTTATAAAAAAAGAGTAGTATTTTTGGTGACTTTACATTGATTGCAAAGCATATGATTTTTGAGATAAATAAGATTTATAATATTGATTGATTGAAAAGTGTATTTTAATAATTTTCAAAACCTGTACATAATATTTGTTTTCATTATATGGAATTAATTAACTTCATTTTATAATTCAAAATAAAAACTAGTCAAGGCACAATAATAAAATTAGTGACAGTGTAATTTGATAATTTAAACAGAGAGGTGGAGTCAAGTAGAATACGCCATTGATGCCGAGTACGGAGTTATCATATCAAGTATTTATTGGACGGCACAAAGTCAGCGAACGAGAGTTCCAGTTAATTCATAGCATATTTATATGCGGCCCAACGTCGGCGCACGATAGTTCCAGGAGTTCATAGCAAATTCATATGGTGCCCAAGCCTGGGGCTCGATAAATCCAGTTAGTACATAGCAATATATATATATATATATTATTACTCATATTTAGACCAGGGTAGAAAATTAATTAATTACATCAAATAATTTTAATCACCGTGTATAAGGAATTTTATTAGATAATACGCTTTATTAAAAAACCGTAAAGCATAAAAATTCATTCGTTTCATTAAAAAGAAGAGATTTAAATTATTTACAAGACGCCTTCTATAAAAAGAAACGGTATTAAAATGCTCTTAATTTAATTATTCCGAGTAAAGAAACAAATGGAAATTACGTGCAAAATTTATATTAATTAACTCAATTTTAAGTAACCGGTATTGAACAAAATGTACATATAATAATTATTATTTGATTAGGAGTCACTAAAAATTAAAGGGTATTATTTTAATTGGAGTTAATTGAACCATTAGTAACATATAATATCTATAAAAGCTTGTAAAAACCCAATAATATTCAAATCGTAGAAGTGTTGTTTAGAAGTATTATGTTTGAACACCTGCGCATTTTTAAAAGGCTCATTCTGCGTAAATTTGGCAGATAACAAATGGTTACAGAGAATGCTGGAGAAACCGTAGCTTAATAGTTACGGGAAATGCTAATAAGGTGGGTTATTTCACAGTCCACATGGACTGAAATAATCGATAATAAAGAATATCAATTTGCACCAATAAGAACAGGGTAGATAGAGACAGATAATATGCGCAAGACGGAGACACATATAGTAAAAGGCGTGAGTGGAGCAACGTCACTGGGTTGCGATTGGTTGAAAATAAGAGGCAAACTTGAGAGGTAAAAATAACATTTCTGTATAAAAATTAATTAGTTATTTCCAGACGTTGCGAGCCGTGTCGAAATTTCTGAGATTTAACTGGTGCGAGTGCAAATTTAATAAGAACCGACGCACAGGCGGGCGAGATGGGAACATAGTATACGAAATTCTAGAAACTGGCCGTTTTGGGGACAAGACCGACAGACGGGCTAACCACTATATATACCCAGGTTGATATGAGTTTCTCTCTCTTAGATTTTCGAATTGATTCAATGCGTTAAACAGTGCTTTTTAGTTTTCCGAGTTTGATAGAATAATTTAAACAGTTTTGCTCGTATATTTTGGTGATTTAAAACAGTTTGTTCTTTACGTGCTACAATGAATGTAATTTAGTGCACTTAGAAAAGAAGATACAAGGTAATAAAGTTTAGTATCACTGTACCAATTAGTCAAATTTGCAACGACAAATGAATACACAAAAGTAGGCAGTTTTGGCGTATATTTGTGAAAGAAGTATGAATTTCTTTGCTATTTTTCGGGGGTGGTAATAAGTAAATGATTCGTAAACGTGTCTGGATCCACAAAACAAGCTTCAGATATACACAAATGAGTTCCGGAAAAGCACTGAAACAACTTTAGATGAATGGTGGTGTAGAGAAAATGTTTAAAAGCGACCAGTAATCCGAGGACGTAAACATAGCCCAGTTGGAATGGTGAAATTAGCAAGGACGATGTACATTGGAGTCACGTGTGCATTAACCTTCAGGTAACTTATGCTTTGTTGTTCGATTTTTGATGTTTTGGTGTGTGTTGAATAACTTTATAATTGATTTACTTAAAATGGACAGTAGTGAAATTGTACTAACAGCAAATTTTTAATTTTAAGGTGAGATTTTCTTGTTTAAGTAGAAAGGGGTATTTAGTATTTATGTTCTGGATTATGATGAAAATTTGGGTATGTCTTTGAGCTCAATTAGACGAACCTGGTTAATTAACGTAAAGGGGTGGTAGATGCTCCCTTTGTACTCAGACTCAGGTCTGCATATATTGTTATATTAATTAGTAGGCATCCTACAAGGACTTTAATTCTGGATGCACATTAAAATGATAACAAATTTAATCTTGAAATTTTCTGATACTGAAATTTATGCTGAACTTTAATTTTGAAATTTTAATGTATTGTGAATATTGATGTAAATAGAGTTAACGTTGATGTTTGTGGTAGGAATGTGTTTTTGTTTTTTATGAATGAGGATGAAGGTTTAACTAGGTGAGCAGCCGAGGCGGAAAAGAGTAAAGAGGCGATTAACAGAAGAAAGTCAACGGACCAGTTAAGTTAATAGCTTTTTGTAGGTTTCACAGCATTCTTGACGCCCAATCTGTGGGGCTTGATTCGAAAACCGTAGTTCCCGGATTTTGGTGGAATCACAGCATACATGACGCCCAATTCGTGAGGCTCGATTCTAATACAAGGATTCACAGCAGACATGGCGACCCAAAAGTGAGGCTCGAGTTCCAAATAAAATTTTTGTGATTTTATTCCAGGAAACTGGCGATCTGAGAGAGAGAGTTTCTGTTTGTGTATAAATTTAAGAGTATTTTTGGAGTGGGTGAGTGAGTAGAACGTATGCAGAGAAAAGAGTGGTTAAGGAGTCAAGGAGTGGAAATTGGAAGTGACGATAGTGCATTGTGTGGGAAAAATTCGAAAATGGAAGAAGCTGGAGGCAGTAGAGATCAGTCGAGGACGGAATCAGGGGATCAAGGAAACGAGATGATAATGAGAATGTTAGAGAGGATGAACGATGAATCTAATAGAGCTAGGGAAGAATCCAATAGAAAATTAGAGCAGATAAGCGGGAAAATTGAGCAATCGACTAAAGAATTTACAGAATTTAAAAATAGTCTTACCGTGAAAATGGGGGAAGTAGAAAGTAGGGTTGATAAAAATGAGCGTGATATTACAGGTCTTCGACAGGAAATGGGAAATTTAAGATCCGAAGTACGCATTTTCTGTGAAGAAGAGATTAATATAAAAATGACTGAAGTAACGGACTCATGTAGGGATCAGTTAGGCAGGGTAGAACGCGAAGTTAGTAGTATCAAATATAACATGTCAAGTTTAACGGGGGATGGTCCCAGATTTTATACAGGTGGCGTATCATTGGACCAACACATGAAGTTTTATGGCGATAACAGGGTAAATCCACAAATTTTTATTAATAGTGTAAGAAATTTAGTGGGAAATTTATTTGACGAACAGACTAAACTGAATACGATAAAGGCTTTATTAAAGGACAACTCGGAAGCATGGTACAATTTAGTAGGACAGGACATAGACACCTACACGGACTTTGAAGACAGATTTTTAAAGCACTACTGGAGTGACACAGACAAGACCAGGTACGAGACGACTTAATCACAGGGAAATTTAAGGGAGAATTTTCAGGAAGTAGGGAGCAATATGCTATACGCAAGTATAGCATAGCAAAGCAACTGAACCCACCACTGACGGACCGACAAATTATCAAGTATTTATCACGACACTTCGAGGTAGAAGTAAGACAACACGTAGCACTACAGAACATAGTGGACAGAGAAATGTTTTTGAATACCTGCAGAGGTACGACGACGTAAGTAGTGGACAACCTCGGGATAATAGGGAAAGACAGATCAACACAGTTAGGTTTGACAATAGACGGGACAACTATGCTAGAAGGGGGAATAGTTACGGATACCAGCGACAGAATTGGGAACAGCGACGACCATACTTTAGAAGTAATAGTTTAGGAAGGGGACCTGCACCGAGACCGGAACCTACCAGAAGGAATAGTTCACCAGACATGAGGGGGACAGCTAATACAGACACGGAACGAGTGGAAACGCCTAGGACATACGCTGAGGTGACGGCTAGACCAGGACCAAGTAGGGAAAACAGACCTGGACAGGATTTTTAGAACGCGTCAGACCACTAGATTTCAGTGTAAATGTATATGAACATCCACGTGAATTTTTCAAAATTGAGGAGGAAGTAGAGCCAGAAACTGAGGAAAATTATGTTTGCCAATTATTAATATAGGAATTTTTGAGAATAATGTAGAAGTATTACTTGATACAGGGCAGAGGCGAGTTTAATATCGGAGGAATTCGTCAGCAAAATTAGGGATAAGGTTTGTGATAGAATTATGCCTATAAAGCGTAGCCATTTAGTAGCTCCAAATAAAAAGAAGTTTGCTGTAGTAAATAGTGTTGTGGTGCTTAGGATAGATATAGGAGGTTTAAGCTGTGAACAGGAGTTTGTAATTGTGCCTGGACTGAAGTTTCAGAGCATTTTAGGTGTTGACTGTATGATGCAGTTAGGGGTTTTGATAGATATGGAACGGAAGGTAATAAGGATTAAGGATAGGGTAGTGCCATGGAAGGGCAGTTATGAAGTCACAGAGGATGACACGGGGTTGAGTATTAATGTAGTAGAGGTAGAGGATGATGAAGTTAAAGAGATCAACACGATAAGATGTCCAGAGGATAGGAGAGTAGAGGTTCAAGCTTTATTACAAAAACATGCAGAATTAGTGGGGGTAGAAGCAAGCACAGCGTTAGGCTATGAGCACATATTGGAAGTGGATAATTCAGAACCGTTCAACGCAAAGGTTTATCCTATTCCAGCAGCATATCGGGAGCAGGTGAAGGCAGAATTAAATAGAATGTTGGAAGATGGCATAATAGAGGTATCAAACACTCATTTCATAAGTCCGTTGGTGGTAGTTAAGAAAAAGGATGATAGCATTCGTTTATGTTTAGATGCACGAAAAATTAATCAACGGACCAAACCGCAATTCCATTGTCCAACATCCATGGACACACTTTTGACGAGGTTAAATGGCAAGTTTGTTTTTAATAAAGTAGATTTAAGGAATTCATTATGGCTGATTCCATTACACAAGAATTCTAGAAGGTACATAGGATTTTCCGTAGAGGGAAAAATCGATAATTTTAAAGTAGTATCTTTTGGTTTGTCGGCAGAAAAGGAAATAATAATGAGTAAGAAACAGACAAGTGTAGGTACTGAAGAAGAAGCAATATTTAAGAGTCAGGATAATAGGGATGATAAGTTTATTTTATGTAATTTAGTGCACTTAGAAAAGAAGATACAAGGTAATAAAGTTTAGTATCACTGTACCAATTAGTCAAATTTGCAACGACAAATGAATACACAAAAGTAGGCAGTTTTGGCGTATATTTGTGAAAGAAGTATAAATTTCTTTGCTATTTTTCGGGGGTGGTAATAAGTAAATGATTCGTAAACGTGTCTGGATCCACAAAACAAGCTTCAGATATACACAAATGAGTTCCGGAAAAGCACTGAAACAACTTTAGATGAATGGTGGTGTAGAGAAAATGTTTAAAAGCGACCAGTAATCCGAGGACGTAAACATAACCCAGTTGGAATGGTGAAATTAGCAAGGACGATGTACATTGGAGCCACGAGTGCATTAACCTTCAGGTAACTTACGCTTTGTTGTTCGATTTTTGATGTTTTGGTGTGTGTTGAATAACTTTATAATTGATTTACTTAAAATGGACAGTAGTGAAATTGTACTAACAGCAAATTTTTAATTTTAAGGTGAGATTTTCTTGTTTAAGTAGAAAGGGGTATTTAGTATTTATGTTCTGGATTATGATGAAAATTTGGGTATGTCTTTGAGCTCAATTAGACGAACCTGGTTAATTAACGTAAAGGGGTGGTAGATGCTCCCTTTGTACTCAGACTCAGGTCTGCATATATTGTTATATTAATTAGTAGGCATCCTACAAGGACTTTAATTCTGGATGCACATTAAAATGATAACAAATTTAATCTTGAAATTTTCTGATACTGAAATTTATGCTGAATTTTAATTTTGAAATTTTAATGTATTGTGAATATTGATGTAAATAGAGTTAACGTTGATGTTTGTGGTAGGAATGTGTTTTTTTTTATGAATGAGGATGAAGGTTTAACTAGGTGAGCAGCCGAGGCGGAAAAGAGTAAAGAGGCGATTAACAGAAGAAAGTCAACGGACCAGTTAAGTTAATAGCTTTTTGTAGGTTTCACAGCATTCTTGACGCCCAATCTGTGGGGCTTGATTCGAAAACCGTAGTTCCCGGATTTTGGTGGAATCACAGCATACATGACGCCCAATTCGTGAGGCTCGATTCTAATACAAGGATTCACAGCAATATATATATTATAAAGACGTTTCAATTCAATTCAATTGGTATCAGTTCGTATTACCTATCCATCCAATCTGCAACGTTCAATTATTTGAACCAAATTAGTTTCTATTTTCTGTTCGTTATGGGAAGTAGCTAGTATTAAAGCTGCAATAAGTTCTATGAGGTACTCGAAATCGAAAAATTTACATTTAAATTTTCACGATCAGTTACAAAAGTGATCCGTAAAAGAATATTCCAAAAAGATATCTCTTCTGTACAAAATCTAATTTTCTCCGAAATGGAGGCTTTTTGTACTTCTCATGCAAATTAATTAGAGTATTATGGAAGGAAGCTCAAAGTTTCCGCATGTTAGTGGTTCAATTGCGTAAAGTAGCATTAGTAATGCAGAAAGAAATCGTTTCTTTAACAAACAAGAAATATAAATGTAAAATATTTTTATTATAACGCATAAATATTTTAATTTTAGAAATTGAGCTGCTTGGTTATGCACACTGATTCTGTATTAAGTTGCTTAATCTTTCCACACTTTGCGGCCTTGTTATGCAAGAATACAGATAACTTTCCCCATCCCGTATCGATCTTCGAATAAATTTAATAAAAAATGAGTTTGTTTTAATATTGTTATATAAACCAGTAACTTCTATAAGGAAGTCTAGCGCTTTGAAGCAAGCGTCAAACACGAGTCTGGAATTTAATAAGAATTTAATGTTTTAGCAAAACCTACTAAAGCCGCATCTAAAAGAATTCTTCGTATTACATCCCCAAACAAGATAAACCCATTAAATAATTACTTATTTGGAGACAGTGTGTCATAATAGCTTTTAAAAATGTTCCATTAATCACTTTTGGCAATACGTGTGGGGGGTTTACAGCATCAACGTTAACTGCTTTTTCCTTTTAGCTCTGTTATGAAGGTGTAAAATTACTGCTACGTTTAATTGCGCTGGATGGAGGTCTTTCTAATTAAATTAAAGTAAGTGGGAGTTTGTAGGGATTATTTGAGCTGGATGCTTATTTACATACAAAATGGTCTACGAAGCGCTATAAGAGATTATGCTTCTTATTTATGTTACCAGATACCTATCACTGTGTAATGAGGTTTAGCACCCGAGATAACAGTAGTTAACAGGTTCTGAAGCGTACAGCCCGTAAGGTGGGCATAATCGGTCGTTAATTTCTGAAAATGGAGACTTAAATTTCTTACCGCCGTTACCTTATAATATAACGTTCTAGAGAGCTCAATTTCTTAACAGAACTGATCTTTGTTGTGAGTCAAAGATGAAACCGGCTGCGTTCATTCTAAAATGGAAACTTCCGGATATCGGGCTTTGATAGAATATCCCCTGAAAAACAATTAACGTCAAAGAAAATCTTGTGGTTAATACATTATGTAAATAGGTCTTTTTCTATACCACAGCTTTGCCATTAGGTAAATAGTTCAAAAGAGGGAGGAATAGTATATAAGAGTATGCAACCAACAAAACTCCTAACGAACTAACCAATAACCACGCAGCATGCAAATAAATAGCATACACGCTTAAACACTCGGACTCGTCCGACACCACTCGAAATACATAATAGAACCGTACGAACGTACAGTACGAACACACCCAGGATATAAAAAAAGCTCCAAACGTTAGTGCAAATTAATCTTATTTGTTCTCTTTTTAAGGAAGTCACCAAACTTTTGCAACACAAGATTATGTAAATAGGTATTTTTCTCTACCATAGCTTTACCATTAGGTAAATAGTTCAAAAGAGGGAGGAACAGTGTATGGGAGTATGCAACCAACAATACTCCTAACTAACTAACCAATAACCACGCAGCATGCAAATAAATAGTATTCACGCTTAAAACATCCGAACTTTTCCGACACTCGAAATACATAATAGAACCGTACGAACGTACAATACGAACTCACCCAGGATAAAAAAGGACCTCTAAACGTTAGCGCAAATTTATCTTATTTGTTCTCTTTTTAAGGAAGTCACCAAACTTCTTGGAGAGAACTTAAGAATAGTGCAAGACGAGAGTCACCAAGCTTCTCGTGCATTAAGAATTTCCTGCAGACTAACTTGTTGTGACCACCAAATTTAATGGGATAAAGTGAAGTAAACTCTTATAACAACACTATGAACACAGGAGTCTGTCATAACAAAGCTTGGACGTCATCAAAACCACCTCCAATTTCTACCAATCAAGGACGTTGCCCGAATAACAGCCTACCTGCTTCAGGGTACTGAGGCATGGAAATCATATCCAGTCACCGCCGCTAGGTGTCGCATTGAATTCAGCTTAACGATGGACATAATCTTCTACACAACACAGATCCAGGTCTGTGTCGTGAAGCCACAACATTTAATTCTTCAAAATAGAATCTCATCTTGCAAGTTTACAAATTAAGGTGCATTCAGTGCTAGAAGACATTTGCAATAATTACGCGCACAAAACTTTTGAAAGTATTTTCTTTGTGCGTCATGCCTTTTAATCGTGCTACGGGCACCTAGAACTTACTTACTGTACTCTCTTCTGTCTCAGGGTGTTTGTTTATCTGTTTATACGGGTTCTTCCTATAACGCAAACAAGATACAATATAGGCACATTAACATATATAATAATACAATGTTCATAAATACTACATAATTTCTAGAACATGCGTCATAATTAAAATTATTAGCGACTGCAGATAGTAATACTCAATATTGTAAATAAATACTTCATGTTCACTCTTCCTAGGTCTATCTCATGAGGTCTCACCATCATTTCGCAGGTGAGTCTTAACCGCCCTACCCACTAGGTTAGTCCTGCAAGGACTAACTGTTCATATAATAATTCTGGCACTTCATCAGCTGACATATCTGTCCTTCCCCTCCGCCGTCTTGATTTTTGCGTTTGAACCGTCTATATAAACTGAAATCCAAAGCTCAACGTTCTCCCCTTTCTTTATTACCTGCAACAGTTTGCACCGCTACATGAATAACAATGAACAATAACATTATACATAAACATTTATCTACAGGGTAGCCAGCTACATCACCCCCCTGTTGATTTTACCCTATTTTTTTGACACAACAAATATAAAATGAACATAATTTACAGACTAACCTAAAAACTACGTCACCCCACTCAACACAACCCGGGTATGGTGGGACGTACGGTTTTAAATTTACAACGTTGTGAACTCCCATTGGTGTATCATCTAAATCATCTATAACTTTATGTGAATTCGGCCCTTTCTTTCCCACAATAGTAGCGGGCCCTGTATACAGTAAGAAAAACTTTTTTTATTTCTTTATCCGCGCTGGAGAACTGTCGGTGTGCACGAACCCAGACGCGATCACCTAGTTCAAATTGCACGATTCTTTTATTATTTACCCTGTCATGGCGTAACTTTCGCTTTTCGACCTGTCATGAGCTATAGCAAGCATTTCTTCCCGCTCCCGCGATGGAACGGACACAGACCGAAACGGAATGCTTTTCGTCAAGAGGTTGCTGTGAGTAATCTCGGGAGGCTCCGTGGCGTAGTGGTATGTGTGTGACTACTACGCCCAAGGTCCCGGGTTCGAATCCCGACACGGTCCGCTTGAAAAATGTTAGGCGAGCATTTTTCACAAAAATACACCCTCGTTCGGATGAGAGGTAAAATGGAGGTCCCGTGTGTGAGTGTTGTCACGCACGTTAAAGATCCCTACCTTGCTTGGAACAGCAAGGGTTCGGCAAAATTCTAAATTTTCCAGGTAAAAAAAAACTCGCTTCCTGGCCAATGTAGTACCTTCGGGTGGAGCATTGGAAAATCACATGTAATGTGAGTAATCTCGTAATGGAGTTTGCGGGGACTGAACCCTGCTGAATCGTGTACCGCCTATTTAAATATAGTACCACATTATCAACAACTAACCCCCCACGTACTGTGCATCTCGTGACACAGGGAGCGCAACAATCCTCCTATCTCCTTGTTCGCTCTCTCCGTCATGTTACATTGTGGGTATTACAATGATGTATGCGCAAACTTTACGCCGACGTCTTCCAACACCTTTCGCCACTGTCCTCCGGAAAATTGAAATAACTTTAGGTTTAGCCACTTCCGGAAAACACCTTTTTAACAAACAATGAAGTAAACTAGCGGCATTACCTCGCTTTAACGGAAAAGTGGTTACTAGTTTACTAAACGCATCCACCACACCTAATAGTTGTGTCGCTCCGAAGGATCAAGGAAGGGGTCCCACAAGATCAACACAAACAATTTTGTTGGGGGCATCAGCCTGTACAATATGATACTCGCCCTTGCATTTTACTAAATCCTTCGCCTATTAGCACAATTCGCACTCAGCTAGTATTTTTCTCACCACATGCCCAATGCGTGGGAAATAATATTCACGGCTTAACATACTAACACTTCTCGGCCCCGAAATGCCCATTGTTCTCGTGCTCCTGCGGCCAAATTGACGTGTGCTTCCGGTATACATAATTTGAAGCTTGGTGAATTCTTGTTTAAACAACAATCCTTCATCTAACAAATACCAATCAATAACGCGCTAATAACCTTTTTACACGCAGCATCCTTCTTTTGCTCTTCAGCAATATTCCGCATATTCTTTTGCACTTTCTATATAACACCGATTGCACAATATTTATTCCCACCGACACGCTTGAAAGGTATTCGGTTTTAGTCTCGTTCTCTATAGGGTAGCGTGACAGCGCGTCTGCCACAACATATTCCCTACCTCGACAGTACTCCACGTTAATATCATATTCTTGAAGATACAGAACCCATCGACTCAATCGCGAGTTCAGCAGCCTATACGACATGAGAAACGACAGAGATTTGTGGTCAGTAATTACGGAAAGCTTCCCCACACAATACCCTCATTTGAAGCATTCGTTTGAATGAAAAATGGTCGAGCGGGGTGTGGATGTTTAAGCAGAACTACAGAGAAAAACGCATTTTTGATGACAGCAAACGCCTCTTGCCGCTCACCCCTCCATTTCCACTTCGACTCCTTCCTCAACAACTTCAATGTAATGGGCAATTCCGAAAATCTATCAATGAACCTACGGTCATAATTGACCATACCTAAAAACCCACGCAAGTGACGCCTGTTCCGCGGACTCAGAAATTCATTAATGGCAGCCATACGTGAGGGATCCACCTCTACTCCTGTATCGGTTACCCAGTGTCCCAAAAATAACACTTTTTTTCTGGCGAACTTTGATTTCTTCACTTGTATTGTTATACCCGCGTCCCTTAATTCCCCGAATATAATTTTAAGATGACCCAAGTGTTCCTCTGAGTCTTTAGGAAAAATCAGGAGGTCGTCAACATAGGAGATTATGAATGAATTCACCTCCGGGCCCAATATTCTATTTAATCCCCTGATAAATAACCCCACTGCGGTGCTCAGGCCAAATGGTAGAACTTTGAACACATACGTGTTACCCTCATACATGATCCCCGTAAACTTTTGATGCTCGGCCTTGATACCTATCTGACAATAGCTTGCTGTAAGGTCCACCGCACTACACGCTGGTCTTCACTAAAATTGTACCACATCTTCGGCGGATTAAGAGGCATTACCCTGTCCTTAACCATTCTATGATTTAGCAATAGAGCGTCTCGACATGACCTTATACTCCCATCTTTCTTTTTAACAACTACCAATGGGCTTATGTATTCCGTTTGTCAAAATTCTGCGATATCCCTTGCGATCATCTCTTCAATTTGACGTTATACTTCTTCCTTGTAGGCATATGGAATAGGATATGATTTTATTATAAACGGCGCATAATCCCGCAACATTTTCTCGTGGTGATACATTTCTGTACAACCTGGTTGGTTTGAGAAAATATCCCTAAGAAGCAAAAACAATTCATTTAACTTATTTTTCTCCCTCTCCGAAAAAACTTCCGCTTGTTTTGCAATATCCGTTAGATTCGAAAACGGGTATAATTTTACTTCTCTTTTTAACTGACGTGGAGGATTTTCTTCACATACCTCACAAATTGTCAAGTGTATCCCAGGATGGGGCTCCATATAAAATTTTATTATTTGTTTTGATCCGTAGAACACGCCAGACTTACAACTATTCGGAACGTCTATGTTGATATGGTAATCAACAAGGTAATCGTATTCTAAGATAATATCCCGGACTAACTCTGGTACCACTGTACATGAATATGCTACCTCAAACCCCTGAAATCCGAGATTTAAACATTACATTTGATTTTCCAATGCTCCACCCGAAGGTACTACATTGGCCAGGAAGCGAGTTTTTACCTGGAAAATTTGGAATTTTGCCGAACCCTTGCTGTTCCAAGCAAGGTAGGGATCTTTAACGTGCGTGACAACACTCACACACGCGACCTCCATTTTACCTCTCATCCGAACGAGGGTGTATTTTTGTGAAAAATGCTCGCCTAACATTTTTCAAGCGGACCGTGTCGGGATTCGAACCCGGGACCTTGGGCGTAGTAGTCACACACATACCACTACGCCACGGAGCCGCCATCCGAGATTTAAACAACCTGTTTAGTTACTGTGCAATTTTTTTTTCCCAATTGCGCCCATTAGGGGCATTGCCGTAAACGACAGGCGTGAAATGTCAAGGTTGACCTGCACAATTTTGGATAAGAGGTCCTTTGATACACAAGTAACCAAACTGCTTGAATCAGCCAAACCCTTAACTATAAACGCTTCTATATTCAACTTCACGGTTGAAAATTGTATCATTGGTTTGGTCTCGTTTTCCTTCTCTAATAATAGATCCTGTCCATCCGTATTGAACAACGTCGCCACCGCAGACGACGATGCTTCACCATTTCAGCTTGTAGGTGCCCGAGGGACTTGAGCTCTCGCTCCCTTCTCACTATTTTGCTGCCTGTTATTCACCAGCTACCCCTCGGGTTCTGCCGTTAGTTGGTTCGGATTATGACTTCTCTCACGCCAATTCGGTTCTGCCCCCCCCCATCCTCTAGAATTTTCCCGTGTGGCGTCTACTTCTCTTGAATATTTCTCGATTTCATCAATGTTACACGGAACGCAATTTATATTCCCGCGTTGAATGTCTTCTACTGAAAATTGTTGCAAATCTATTGGTTCATCATCTCGTCCCTCATCTGTTCCTATTTCTAGTTTGGGCCAAACTTTACATCAAACTTAGGCACGATTTCTGGTATAATCTGTTCCACTCAGAAACATAATTCTGTTTCAATTGATAACAATTTAAAAGTAGGTTACTTATGGTTTTATCTTCCATCGGAGGTAATATTCCAGCTAATCTTATATAACTTGCAGATAAACAAAGGAGATAGCCTACTCCTGTTCAGATGTTGTCAGGTGCTGACGTTGCCTTTCGTATTTTATTACTGGTAATGATCATTCTCCAGTTGCTGTTAATATAATCTTTGGCTACATGGTTCTGGTCCTATTGATGTCATGTCGGCACATCACTTAGGTTCGTTTTTCGTTTTTGTCGATCTCTGCAGGGATATTTTGGAGGCTTGAAGATATCCCGTGTAAGAAATTGTTTTTTCCTAAAAATTTTATGGCTCAACAGCCATTCGACAAGTCATTATTTCGTTTGCCCAATGGTAAGATTGGAATAAGCATTCCTTTCAAAAAAAAGGTTCCTGCCTTTCCAGATTGCAGTTAAACGTTTGTTGGTTTTAGGGTGTCGTCTCCGAGCCAATCCAGAACTTCGCAAGTAGTATGTTGAATTTATGTGTGATTATGAATCATTAGGTCATATGTCATTTTTGTTGTCTCTGCCTCCTGGTAGTGATTCACACTACATTCTGCACCATGTTCTTCTTAAGATGGAAAACAGTAAATTCAAATTGAGAGGTGTATTCGATGCTTTTGCGCAATCAACCAATGAATGGTATTTCTTTGAATGATACTTTGCTTACTGGACCAAAGCTCCAGAATAATATTGTTAACTTTTCTTACCTTCCAATTCGTTTTAGTCTGTCATATTAAACAAATACTAATTACAGAATCAGATCGTGGATATCTATTGATACAGTGGAGGTGGAATCCGTCTGAGCATATTCAGACTTACCGGGTGTCATCAGCTCCATTCTTGGCAATTAGAACCATTTGAGAGTTGGTTAAACTGGGCGTAGGTACCTTTCTCTTTGCTGCTCAAGCATTGAAAAACTATCGGAGTGACGATGGTATTATGTGTGGCGCTTCCACCTCACCGGAAGTCCATGAACTAAAATATTAGCCTGTCTAGATACTTTGTTCAAGATGTTTTGATTACGTAAATGAGCTAGCAATATTTCGATCCTTTTGGAAGATATTACTTCTAAACATCAACAACCAAAGTCAAATATTGTTGCAAGCGGTGTTGATTTTATCATTAAAGTACTTGGACTTCATTGGCAATCCTCGTTCAGACATCTTTTCATTTGATATTCAACTTTTGGAGAATCTTATCTCTAAACGCATTCTTCTCTCAACGATTGCTGACATTTATGACCCTCTGGGATTTCCTGCCCCAGTCACTCTCGTATTGAAGCGACTCATTCAGCAATTTTGGATTCTTGGGTTGGATTGGGGTGGAAATCTTGTTCTCAGTGTCATGTTTTAGGAACAATTTGTTTCTGAATTTTCATTTATTGAACGAATTCAGATACCACGCTATCTAGCTATGAAAGATGCGTGTAGTATACAGCTTCATTCTTTTGCTGATGCCTCAGAAAAGGATTATTCAACCGAAGTTAGTTTTGTTTGATATTTCACTATAGAGACTTCAGAACTTTTAAGTCATCTTTGTATCTTTGTTTGCAAGGCTAACAAAACCTTACATCTTGAAGTTAACTTGAATCTGTCTACTGATTCGGTTTTTGCACACCTCCGACGTTTTACTGCTCGTCGTTGTCGCTGTCAGGACCTTTGTAGCGATTGCGGGACGAATTTTATTGGTGTTGATTGACAATTACAAAGACTTTTTTTGTCAATCTGTTGAATCAGAAGCAATTATCTGGCACTTTAACGCACCTGCTGCACCTCACTTCGGAGGCATTTGAGAGAGGGCTATTAAATCAGTGAAAAATCATTTAGTTAAAGTAGTTGGAAATCAAATACTTAGCCTAGAAGGGTTTCAAATTCTTACTGTTCAGATTGAAACCTTGTTGCACTTTTGACTTCTTTGCGGTCTTAGTAACGATCCAAATGGTTTTCGCTCCTTGATTCCAGGTCATTGACCCTGAAACGTTCGTCGTCATTCCTTGATTATAATGTTTTGTCTTGCTGGAAATTACTTCAAGCATTGCAGTAGGGATTTTGAGATCGGTGGCATAAGAAATACTTACATCAATTATATGTACGTGCTCGTTGGTTCAAATCGAAGTAGTTAGAAGGTATTGATGTTGATACTATTTTTATCATAATGGAGGACTCAGTCCTTCCTCTTCGTTGGCGACTAGCTCGTATCATTCAGCTACATCTTGGAGCTGAGGGCGTTTCTCGTGTAGCTACCGTACAAACGTCCAAACGAATTTTATTGTAGTAAATTAATTTGTATAGTAATTGTACTTTACATTAAAATTTGTTTATAAAAACTAGTTTTCCATCACTGCCGGTAACCACATGTTTTACATATTTTGAATCACAATTAAAGTAAAAAGTCCTTTATATTTCGCCTTTCTGCGTAATCACACAATAATGTACAATTCGTATTTTTAACTTGTAAATAAATGTTATCTCTTTTGCTACGAAGTATTAACAAGATGACCCCAGACGATTCAGAATGCCATAAGTGTTAAGATACTACTCGCATTTGACTCTCTACGTTAGATACGGCTAAAAAACTGCAAGACATTGTTCTAAAAAACAGAAGATTAAAATTTTAGGAGGTAGCAAAGGCAGTAGACGATACGAAAGAGCGAGTGTACTTCATTATGGCAAACGAACTAAATACGCACAAACTGTTTGCAAGTTCGGTGTCGCGCTTGCTGCCTGCAGAAAATAAACCCGATGTCAACCTTTCCACGTCATTCTGCGACGATTGATGAAACTTGGTTGCGCTAATACATGCCTGAAACAAAAGACAAATTTAAATACTAGGTTTCGCGTGGTTCTCCGACACCAAGAAGTTCAAAACTAGTTGTGCTGGTAAGACTATGGTTTCCATTTTTTGAATTTAAAAGGGCATTTTTATTTTACTACCTAAACCACGGTGATACCCCTAATGCTAAATGGGATTAGCTGAACTGAACAGTTAGGAGGAAGGTGAGGCTAAAATAATGGAGTTTGCGTGACCGCTGAAGAATTGTAAAGTTGGTCTACGAGAGAAAGGGGTATGGGACACGACGTCTGTAACGGAAGGGAAAATGTCTGGGTATACTTATCAAAACGGAAAGGAACCGCGGTTCTTGCCAGGAATGCAAGAGGGAGTTGTGTATACAGGTTTGATTTCTGTGATGGAAAGGGTACGGTAGTTGTAGTATTGGAGTGCACATTGGAATTTAAGGCTCCGGAGTTGAATTGTAGATTGCAGTTGGGTTTGCAAGGGGGAATTTGTAGTAAGGTATATAGGCTGATTAGAGATGGTACGGTATGCTTGGGATGTGTATAATAAAAACGAGCTGATAATGTCGTTTAGAATTCGTAGAAACGAGCGATGGCTGAGTGGAAGCTAAGAGTCTACTGCGTAGCGGATAACGGAGATAATTATTTGATTACGGGTTGATTTCGTTAATTCCAGAGATATTGTTATGGATTACTGGATATTCAAAAGGATAAGTTTCGATTTTGAGTGGAGCTTAGTAAGGTGAGTATTGGTCCTTAGTTTGGTTTTGAGGTGAAAGCCTAAGTAGGAAGCAGTTGTCGATAAGGGTAAAGGGGTCCTAGAATATGGATTTTAGGGTTGCGTCGGAGGTCTAAATGACCTTTATAAGCAGCATTCTGGATTTGGATGGGGTTAATGGTTGTTTCTTTATTAAGGATCAGGATTCCATTTAGTGCATCAGTTGGACGCGGCAGTGAGTTCAAAGAGAAGAGCAGGAGAGATTAGGTCGTTATGTTGTTACGTTGGGTATATCTAGAGCTAAAGGGAAATTGGCGAATAGGTTCCATAATGTGGAAAAAACGGGATCCCGTAGGCAGCCTTGGGTTAAAGCTTTTCTTTGTGTATAGAAGTTGGTAGATAGAATGGCTGTCCGAGCGGTTAGAGAAGATTTTATGATCAGGTATAGGTTTAAAGGAAAGTGCGAGTTTTAATTGATGTAGGAGATTGGGCTAACAAATGAGATCTACAGTTCATTTACATTACCAATGCTCCACCTGTAGGTACTACATTGGCCAGGAGGTGAGTTTTTTGTTGCCTGGAAATTTAGAATTTTGCCGAACCCTTGCCGTTCCAGGCAAGGTAGGGATCTTTAACGTGCGTGACAACACACACACGGGACCTCCATTTAACCTCTCATCCGAACGAGGGCGTAATTTTTGTGAAAAATGCTCACCTGCCATTTTTCAAGCAGTCGGCCGTGTCGGGATTTGAACCCGGGACCTTGGGATCCGTAGTCTTACGCTTACTACATTGATCCACGGCGACGCCAATGAGATCTACAGCGTCGCGGGAATGTATAAGAAGGGCGATAACGTATTTAAATTTTGTTTTTAACAGAGAGAATGAACGAGTAAGTGGTTTCTTCGGTGCTGTAGCCTGTGGGTTAGATGAAAGTAAAGAATAGTCATCGATGTGTGTTTTCAGTTTGTTTGGCATAATTCATTAAATGAGTTTTCCAAGGGCTGATAGTAACGCGATTGATTTATATGAAGCAGGGGTTTGTTAGGTTCGGGGACTAGTGTTATGGATGCGGATTTAGGGATGGTTGTGGGCATCCTTTGAATAGGATGTGTATACGATTTCTAAGTACAGGCGTGGATTTTTTTTGGACAGGGTTAGTGATTTTGTTTGAGTTTGGGGTTTTATTCGCGTTTCAGGTATCCTAGGTTTATATATTATCGTCCAGATCGGATTCGCTGTTAGGAGGATTTTGTGCGATGTCTATGACTTGTTACTGAAGGGTAGAGACATTTGTTTGAGTGGATGGTATGGCGGAGTCTAGCAGTATCGTTGTGGATAAGAGTATGTTTGTGGACGTGGTTAGAATAGTGGGGCGGGGTGTTTTAACAACTCTACAGTATATAGCTCATGAGTTTGTACAATTGTCTCAAATGGTAGAATAGTAGTGGGATTTTATTGCTGTTGTGATCAATACTTTGTAATGCCCTTTTTTGTACGTAGGTGTCAGTGAGCGTATGAATAAGAATGACGTTGATGGTCGTCCTTTTGGTCAACTGTAGTTTCAGTTCTGTAAATAAAAGTCTTGGGCTGTTGTGTTTAAGTAATGTGACCACCACGGGGTCGCTCATGGTGGGTACTGTTTATAAGGAATTTTCTTATTGGCAGCTGTGTGAACGTGAAATTTTATGAAGGTGTCTAGGGCGTGTGAGTTCATGTCCAAATAGGCAACAATGGGGTTTGGAGGGATACGATTTTGTAAAGATTCTAGGTCTGAAGGGTGTTGTAAGATGCGGTTTTATGGAGGGTTCTAAGAGGGCGGTTAGGAAGGGTGTTAAATGCATAGGGCTATGGTTGGGGACTTGGATGGTATACGAAACGTTCTAGACGTCAAAGTTATAGGCTGATGGGGAAACTATACTGTAACGTTCATATTGGATTTACGATTTTAGGGTTCCCAAATGGGGAAGCGATATGGGGTGTTTAAGATACGAAGGTGGTGATGGTGGCTTAATAAGTGTTGAATTAAATGAAATTAGTTACATTTTTGTCCTCGGTCATTTGGACGGTTTGATGCAGTTTTCAAACTTTTCCATACTGTAGCAGTTGCTTCATGTCCACATACCTGCGCAAATCTTGTAAAATTTTCAAGTCGTGATCGATTTCTTTACAAAAAAAAAATATCTAATCAAAACTAATAGACGTTTACGTTTAAAAGTTTAATAATCCTTGCTTTTCAACTGCAGTTCAAAACAAAACTAATTAGATTAATTTCAGCGTTAAACTTCTAATGAAAATCCAGATATCTTGCAACCAGCTCGTTGCCTCTAACAATTTAATTGCTTACTAAAGAGCAACAATGACTTACCCAGAGGGTCGTTTAATATGCACATTTTTATCATCGCTCCCTATTAATTAAATTGCTAATGAACGACCGCGCTTCGCTTCAAATTTACATCATAATTTTATCCGCTGTTAGCTAAATAATGTACATTCGTTCAAATTGGAGCGCGAATTGAGCAGTATTTCCAGAAAAAAATTTACATATTCAATTTTCCGGTTAGCTACAAAAATGTTCAATTGAAATAGAAGGAATTTTTCTTTTAAAATTTATTTGTTCGTTTGAATTATTTTTTTTTTGTTTTTAGAGATTGAACTTAATTTCCATGCAAATTTTTAATTAAAAACACTATGATATTCGAACAATTTCTGAGCTATGCAGGCAGGAGAAGCTAAAATTGCTTTTTACTAGTTTTGGCTCTAATATTTGTGTCGTGAAAAGTTAACTGATGCTCTAGCTGCAGAAGAAGACCCGATGGACATAGTGATATTCTGTAACTGTTGACTATATCACCGCACCCGAGCTGAACACAGAACAGATTAAAGAATCGCTTTAGACTATATCAAAGTACACGTGCTAAACACAGAACAAACAAAGAATCGCGAGAATTTCCAACTTATTTTTTGTGGTACCCAAAAATCAGCACGCTCATTGGTCAATCTAAATTTGGAGATTCTTTTACACTTGAAAATCGAAATACGCAATTCCATTGGTTAAAGACATCATTAACGTTTTTCAACACAGGAAGCATAGGAAATGGAAGTGTATAAGTATAATTTCATGTTACGTACGAGTGGGCGGCGTCTGAAAGAATGTAGACTTAGCACTGTTATGTTTAATGTTAACAAGCAAAAAAAAAGTAAAAGAAAGTTCATAAGTACACAAATATACAAGTAAAAAGTCAAAATGAACAGTTTATGCAGTTTCAACCATTTCGGCAATCTTCGGTAATCTTCTGAAGGCTTCGTCGTTGCTCGTGGAACCAAGTAGGAACTTAAATACTAAGTAAACAAATATATACACAGTTTTGAGTGGTCCAAAGGTCTTTGGTAGTCTTCGGAATTTTTCGGAAGGCCTCAGGATTTGTTGGTGAAGCTGAGTAAGAGCCTGAATTACGGTAATAAGAAAGTATTTATAGTTTGAAGAAGTCCAGACGTCTTTGGCGGTCTTCGGGATTCTTCGGAGGACTTTGGGTTTACTTGTGGAACAACGTGGAGTTATAAAGAATAATGATATAAACACAAGAACTATATTTTGAATATATATATATATATATATATATATATATATATATAAAATAGTTCCCAATAATTATATCCAACAACAAGTAGTTTTATATATATATATATATATATATATATATATACAATATTAAGAGATTCAGAAGTCTTCGGTAGGCTTTGGAATTTTTCGGTAGGCCTCAGGATTTACATGTGAGGCTGAATAGAACTTGAATAACGATAATTGAAAAGTATTTACATAGTTTGAAGGGGTTCAGACGTCTTCGGCTGTCTTCGGGACTCTTCGGTAGACTTCGTGTTCTACCTGTGGGACAACGTTGAGTTCTAAAGAGTTAGGATATGTACACAAGAACTGAACATGGAATGTCTATACAATATTAAGAGGTTCAGAAGCCTTCGGAAGGCTTCGGAATTCTTCGGAAGGCCTCGAGATTTACTTCTGAGGCTGAGTAAAAGCTTGGATAATGATAATAAAAAAATATTTATAATTTGAAGAGGTTCAAACGTCTTCGGTAGTCTTCGGGACTCTTCGGAAGGCTTCGTGTTCTACTTGTGGGACATCGTAGAGTTATATAGAATTAATGCGGCGTGCCCCAGTTACGACGCCGGGCATCGTAACGGGTCGAGGATAAGCAGGCTATGGAGAGCACTGCTATAAGTGGTTTACTGAACTAGGGTGACGTGCCCCAGATATGGCGGCGGGCAGCGCCATTATAACGTTCCATACTTCACCGATAAATCGTTATTGTGATTGCGTCTGTCAACTCTACCACCGGGACGACACCCCCGTAGAGCTCCACGGTGACTCACTCGACGAAGCCTAAGCCACCGCTACTACGACGCCTTCCGAAGAGTACCCAAGACGTCTGGGCTTTTTAAAGCTGTAAATATTTTCTAATTATCGCTGTCCAAGTTCTTACTGGGCCTTATAATTAAATTCCGAAGCCTTCCGAAGAGTTCAGAAGACGGCCGAAGACGTCTGGACTTCTTCAAACTGTAAATATTTTCTAACTACCGTTATTCAAGTTCCTACTCGGCTTCACAAGCAAATTCCGAAGCTTTCCGAGGTAATCCAAAGACTTGTTACGCAATTCTTGTGTTTCCATGTTGGGCGCCAAATTTATGCTACGTTGTTCTTGTAGCCGTGCGTAACAACAAGAGATCACGGAATGACCGGGCTCAATCGGAGATTAGGGGGGGTTGTAGGAAGCAAACTGACATATAATGTACGCGGCTGTAAGAAATTAGGGACAATACCTGCAATAAAAAATAGTTAAGCAAACCTAAAAAAAAATAGTTAAGTAAACCTGAAAAAAAAGAATGTAAAGAAATGTAAAAAAAAATGTAAATAGCGGTTCGGAAAATCTCTATAATATAGTAACGATAAAAGCAATATAAAAATTTTTAGTACAAAGTGAGGTAAGATTGGGGAGTAGCAGAAACGTTTCCTCACACACCAATTTAACATAAATCAGACAAAATTT
The DNA here is from genome assembly GCA_036346225.1 of Platerodrilus igneus. Taxonomy (NCBI): domain Eukaryota; kingdom Metazoa; phylum Arthropoda; class Insecta; order Coleoptera; family Lycidae; genus Platerodrilus; species Platerodrilus igneus. The sequence goes on from JARFIW010000828.1 coordinate 1,409,377, forward strand.
TAATAAAAGATAAATAGCTAAGACACAATTGACATGAGTAATCTAGTAGTATTAGTTTTTTTGTTTTCTTTTTTTTCCAATAGTCTGCACTTCTATTGTAAAAGGTATCAACACGACAAAGAATATTGCAAAACAAACGGATAGATATTTAAAGTAAATAACAAGTATGAAAGAGTTCACTTACAGAAAGTCCTGCAGTAACGAAGTACTTCACCCTTGATTGTGATGGGGTTGATAGAATTTAGTACACTTTACACTAACGAAGCACTTCACCACACTAGCCACACCGACGCACTTTACTGGTGTTAGCAACAGACATTATCATACTAATGGAACCATGTGGCATTGATAAATTCTTGTTAATTCTATTTCCTGAGACAATAATTTCGAAATATTTTGTAACACAAATCGCAAAAATTGTAATAAAAATTTAGAATTTAGAATCACGTCATTTGTAAGCTGGAATCACTGTAACATGTTAGTTGCCAAACACGTTTTTACCTTAACTGGCCAACATTATTGTTAAGAGAGATAGTACACGAAGATATGTCTGTAACCTCATTTCAAAAAACAAAATGGGAAAGCATGTTACAGAATTAATTTGCTTATTAATACGTTGACAACTAAATAAGTATCTTGCACTAAGAAAAAAAAAGACGAGCTGTACATCGTATTTACTTGCTTGTAATCGCAGTTACCGTTCTTGCATTTTAAGTACAATACGTTGTAATACGATGGCGAAGCCACAATGAGTGAAGCACGTGTATCACTAAGTAAGTCCGTCAGATGTTCCATAACGCACGTTATTTCAAAAGAAAACTCAACAATTTAAGGAACAAAGAAACACAATCGGTAACAGCACGTGTAATTGAGTAAACACGTTCGCCTATAAAAGCATCCTTCATTCAATGCAATCAGAACTACACTCTACCGTTAATATACAACCAAGCAATTTTAGGAATAAAGAACAATTACTAAAAATTGGTAGGCCCGCGTAAGCCATAAATACCGCATTAAAACTCACTATTCACAAAACAAAACAAGCCACCGTATTTTCAATGTAATTAATAAATAAAACAAAAGACAAACTACAACTCTGCTAATCTGTCGATATAAAATAGTTGTTAACATAACACCTGAGCGTCTCTTATCTCGGCTTCGATAAATAACATAAGGAACCAAAATTTATAAGACGAATAATTCAATTTATTTATTAATGTAAATCAACCGTTATACAACCAGCTATACAAAACGATGTATTTTAAGTACGCTATACAGAAAGGGAGCGTAACAGACTACCGAAGCTTTTTTTACCGCCTTCAAACTGTATATACATTCATTTAATAAGTGTTTAAGTTTATTTTGGTTCCAGAAGCAAGCACGAAGCCTTCCGAAAAGTTCCGAAGATTACCAAAGACTTCCCAACTACTACAACTGTTAAAATCAGTCAATTTTAACTATTTCATTTTTATTTTCATGTATTTATAAAACTTATAATTATTTTTGCTCATACTGATTAAACAAATAATCAAGCCAAGTCTACTTGCTTTCAGACACCACCACCCAAACGATAACAAATGGCGTTCAACGTGATTGGGCCGTCTTCACAGAAGATTTTGCAAACAAAGCGCTTGCAAGAACCATCAGCATGCCCGAGACGAGGAGTCAAACGACATCAAACGTCCAGCCGGACACCAACCAGCCGCCTTCAACCCAAGAGGTCACACAACCACCAACAGTTCTGGGACTGCAACAACCCAGTTATACTCAACAAACACAACCAACCAACAAAATGGTCACAATCAAGGTGCTCGTGGAAGACTTGTACCACGTCGCCACAGCGACCCCCGAGGCAAAAACAGCTACATTCTCTGGCACCTTTCTGAATTCCTCCAACAGATGGAAGCGATGGATGCGGATGTACATACAACAACAGCTCAATTTCGAAGCCAAGCAGCCACATGGTGGGAAGCATACGCGATATTCCAACCCACCTACAGCGAATTCAAAAGGTTATTTCTGGACAAGTACGACAGTCCAACCATTAGAGTAAAAATAACCTCCGAGTACTATGGACAGAAGCAAATGGTGTCTCAAACAGTAGCCGCCTTTCTTGAAACTAAGGTACGACAAGCCCGCTGCCTAAAACTAGACACTAACCGGGACATAAAGCTGTTCACGGACCTCCTCCTGCCGACGTCGAGGAATCCAATTTAGTGTAACATGCCGATAACAGTATGGGAATTGATCTCCCGCCTCACAAAATCGAAGAAAACAAAAGAGGCAGCTAAAGGGATAACCGTCCCCACGCCAGCAACCAGATTTCCACGAACGACGGAGCAGCTACCAATGTGCGCATTCTGTCCACAACGACATTGGCACCGAGAGTGTTCAAACAGAAACTTGGGAAACGACACCCCAGCCAAGTCACACCAGACTACAGCCCGGTCAGGCGAAACAAACTGGCGCGACTAAATATCACCCACGATGACCAATTATCCCCGTCGCAATACAGAAGATTACCTTCGACGCCCTACTAAACACAGGAGCATCGACGTGCATGATTAGGGAAGATAGAATACTCGCAGGTTTACCGAAGACATCTGGATCTCTTAAAACTGTAAATATTTTCTAATTACCGCTGCCCAAGTTCTTACTGGGCCTCACAATTAAATTCCGAAGCTTTCCAAAGAGCTCCGAAGACAACCGAAGACTTCTGAACCCTCTATGCTTGTATATATTTTCAATTAGTAGTTTTTAATTTCATATTATAATTCTTTGTAACTTAACATTGTTCCACAAGTAAGACACGAAGCCTTCCGAAGAGTTCCAAAGACCGTCGAAAACGTCTGGACTTCTTCAAACTGTAAATATTTTGTAACTACCGTTATTCAAGTTCCTACTCGCCCTCACAAGCAAATTTTGAAGCCTTCCGAGGAGATCCGAAGACTACGGAAGCCTTTTTTACCGCCTTCAAACTGTATATACATTCATTTAATAAGTGTTAACGTTTATTTTGGTTCCACAAGCTTTGCGAAGAGTTCCGAAGGCTACAGAAAACTTCCGAACTACTTCAACTGTTAAAATCAGTCAATTTTAACTATTTCATTTTTATTTTCATGTATTTACGAAACTTATAATTATTTTTGCTTATACTTATTAAACAAATAATCAAACCAAGCCTACCTACATGCTTTCAGACGCCGCCCACCCGAACGATAACATAACGTGAAGTACATATAAATCACGTTTAGGGGGCGGGGTAAAAGTGTTACTTGTAGGTAACGCAAAGGTGAAAGTTAGATGTAGTTGAGGATAGTTATAGAGCACTGAAAGATCTAGTTCAGGATAAAAAAAAACTGCACCAGACATGTTTTGAGATGGTGACATGAGAATATCTAACAAACACTTAATTCTTATTATCATATCTTTAACAAAAATACGTCTTTGTGTTGCGAAAACGGTACAAAGTTCTTCCATTGCAAAATTCTGATGTTAGCCTGCATCAAAACATCTTTGAGTTTTCAAATCCCTTCGCCCGCAGCTGCCTAATCACTAAAGACTTCGTAGCTCTAGTTAAAAATTTTAGAACTTGAGCTCTTTTTCTCATAGATGTAATTATTTTATAAAAGGAGCTGGCTGCTAGTTTCTGCCATTGTAACAAATATGATGTCAAAAAGTATCAATACCAAGCAACATTTAATTTTTTTTCCAATGTTTTAACTTGGAAGCGAGTTTTTTTCACCTGAAAAATTTTGAATTTTGCCGAATCCTTGCTGTTCCAAGCAAGGTATTGATCTTAAACGTGCGTGACAATATTCTCACACAGGACTTTTTCCTCATACCCGAACGAGGGCGTATTTTTGTGAAAAATGCTTGCCTAGCATGACCGTGTCTGGATTCGAACCCGGGTCCTTGGGCATAGTGGTCACACGTATACCGACTACGCCACGGAGCCGCCACCATTAAGCAACAGCTTGTACGACACTTTTTGCTAGTGCGCTATTGGCAAAAATGTTTTAAAAAGGAAGTCCTGCCTCACAAGCGCCAACAAAAAATTCGAATAAAATTCTTCCTTATCTACTGAAACCAAGGTTGAAATAGATGGAATTAATGGACAAAGCAAATGGAAAAAATCCTGAAAAGATTATCGCTAGTTGGTGTTAAGACCGCGGGGTCATGTACATAGTAGGACGTGGGAGAAAGTGTCACTTAACTAGAATTAAAAGGAAAGAAGGGATTAGGGCCGCTTCAAATCAAGGAGAAAACTAAGCGAAAATTATAGATTCTACTGTCTAAAAACTTTTAAGAAATGCTTTAATTTTTTTTAACATTATCAGTAGATCTTTAATAAGCTCATACGCATTCAAAATGAGTGAAACACACTCTTGGTTTCACATTAAATTAAACAAACGCAAAACAAGGACACACTGGATCAAACAACCAATGAAATTCTCGATAATTCATTAAAAAAAATAAAGCATTAGATAAATAATAAATTTAAAACATGTAATCTTAAAATGGAATTAATTCCTTACCTATGGATCCGTCATTACGAGAACATCCAATATTGCAGGCGAAAGCCACATACTTCTAAGTTCTTAAATAAACAAGCAATTCAAAAGCCAAAGGAAATAAATTGGAAATTAATTGTAATTTTCAATATCTTGTTTAAACTAAATATTGATTATATTGATATAATGCAGCAATCGCGAAAACTACAATTTTTTGACACTGAGAAATTCGCGTTTCCCATGCTACTTTCATACTACCACCATTTTCCTAATGAAATCAAAATACTTTGTGACTGTGCGTGTTTCGTTTACAAAAATTTCCTTGAAGCAATAATGAAAACTTAATTAATAAAGTAAAGATACTAAGTCGATTAATTCTTTAAAAAAGATGTCTTAAATCATTATCGTTAAGTTTAAAAAAATTACATAACAAATATCCAGATTAATAAAAGATTAATGAAATTCAACATGCACATTTTAATAAAATGGACAGTCCTAAAATATTTCACAAAAAGCACACTACTCCAATACGAGGAAAGGCAAAATTCGTTTAAAGCCTAATCAAAATAAAATAACATACCTCCAGGCGTACAAAGAAAAATACCTACCTTCCGTAAAAGTAGCCCAGATTCAGCATAATAACGACTTAAACTAATCATTATCGCCTCCTGTAATGTATGCCTTATAAAAATATTACACAATTCTGGAAGTAGTAGAAGTATTTAATATGAGAACTCTTTAAAAGTTGTATATGCTATGAATTGACACTACACGCTTAGCAACATAAAAATCTTGGCTAACTATTTCATAAACACAAACATAACACACACATGCCTAACTATTCAGTACTTCAACGTTATTTTTAAAACCAAATAAATTTAGCATAAATAAAATAAAGCTAATGCAGTTGTCAACTATTATTTTTGCATAATTATAATAAACTACGAAGACAGTTCCACAATTAAATAATCAAAAATTGTACATAAACAGTTGTGTTACCGTATTAGCCTTCTCCCCCTACACGCAATGAATTAAAATCATAAATATTTAAAAGTTTCCGCTGGTAGAACCATAACGAAATTAAATCATCACTTAATTGAGAGGCGCCGTATGACCAATAGGCGCTTCTTAGGTACTCCTCTCGCTGGTAACGGTTAACGCATTCTGACAAGTCTTATAACTAAGAACTGCCCAAATTAACATCCAAGAAACCACTTCCAAAGCGATAAGAGACATCTTACAAACAACCAAAGTCTAAAACAAATATACACCGCGATACAATAAATAAGATACCAAGCCTTAAACCAAAGAAAGTAACCAAATTCGAGTGGTTTACACAAAATAGTTCAAGGACTTGTCATTATTGAACATTTTTAAATAAACAACATGCGACCGAGAAATAAATACGCACAACCTCCAGATACTTAATTAATTAAGCAATGAAATTTTGCCGATGTTTGTAGCAAAAGCGCCGATGTTCGTGACAAAGGCGCTGAAGAGTCTAGTAGCGAATAGATCAAAGCCATTAAATCAATAATGGTTTAATTAACAGCTATTTAAAAATAAAGAAAAACCACGCAGAAACGAATAATCTAGAAAGTTTGAGAACAGTTATAGTTGGCTTCTTATAGGTTCACAGTTTTAGTTAAAGTATGAATTCGCAAGCATTTTATATAAATTATTTAATAAAGTGTTAAAATAAATACGTTTAATATATATAAATGCTTGTGTAGATAAATTTACAGGTATCTTAAGAAGAACTTAGTGTTAGTAAACATTGCAGTGATTGTCATCAGCAATACTTGTACCGGCATCTCAATACATGTAGGTTCCTATCTGTGAGTAAACAGGCTTATTTTAAGAATTAAATAAAAAACAGTAAAAAAAAAGTTTGTTGCAGTAGATAGATAGATTTAATTGGGAAGGGTGGCATATACCACATCCACTTAGGCCTCTTAGTGGCCCATTATTCTGCCTTCCTTGCCCTAAGTTGATCCTTCATTACTCAACCACCCGACCTTACAGGTAAATTTGAGGATGTCGGACCAAGGGGTGTCCCGAATTTCGGCCTTCTCAAGCCAGAAATCTCCCAGCATAGATCTTCGAAGTCGGGCGAGTGCCGGGCAGGTGCACAGAATGTGCTCCGCCGTCTTATCCTTTTGTTGATAGCCGCGATAGGTGGGGTCGTCTGACAGACCCATCCTATGCAGATGCTTCCTTAGTATGCAATGCCCGGACAGAATACCCACTAGTAGCCGTAGTTTCCGTCTCGGCAAGCATATGACAAATTTTTCGATTTTGGTCATAGGAGCGCTTATAAACATTTTTGTCAGCCGGCAGCTTGTTGTACAAGCCCACCTGTTTTGTAACGGCGGTGGGTATTTGTCTTATCATAGAGAACATCACCGATGGCTCAGGGCCGGCAAAACTTCAAGCCGCTTTCTGCCTCGTCAAAGAATCTGCCTGTTTGTTGCCCTAAATGTCCTTTGATCCAAACTAGCTCAAGGGCATTAGTATTATAAGCGAGCTCGAGAATGTGATGGCATTGGTGTACCATCTCCGAGAGGAGCTTCTGATTATTTAAGCTCAGAAAAGCTGCTATACTATCGCTCAGAATGCGTATAGCTTTATTTTGGATTCTACGTTCCAGTATGGCGTTAGCACGATGGCTATGACCTCCGCTTGGAAGATAGTTACCAGCCTGCCCAGCGTAACACTTTCATGAAGGGCTAGGTCATCGGAGAAGATGCCTGCCCGGTACCTTCATTTGTTTTGGAGCAATTTGTGTAGATGGAGATCTCCGTTAAGGAGGCGTCCTCAGTATTCATGTAAACCCCAAAGCACTTCTTTGAAGTCATTATGGGTGCGATCGAATCAACCACTCCTCCCAAGAGAGGGGTGTTTCGCACCACCTCTCTTAGTATGTTGTGGTGTCAACCACCGCCTCCCTTATCGATCCATAGACCTTTGAACCGCAGCCTCATTGCAGCTCTCAAAGCCATCTTCTTCACATGTAAGCGGAGTAAGGCCTATGATGGCTTTTAAGGCTGCAGTAGGTGTAGATCGCATTGCGCTAGTGATGCTTAGACAGGCCACCCTTTGGATATGAGTAAGCTCTTTGACTGCATGGGCCAGTCTGGTCCTGGGCACCAAACTACAGCGCCATAGTGGAGCATCGGCCTTACTACCATGGTGTATAGCCACAGGACAGCCTTTAGTAGAAGACACCAAAGTTTGCCTATGGCACGTTTGCATTGCCAAAACACTTGGTTGGTTTTAGTAGTTTTTGCTTTAAGTGTTTGGCCCAATTTAGCTTCTTGTCAGGTATGATGTCCAGGTACTTAACCTCTTCTGATAAGGACAGAGAAGTTTGGAAGAGCATTGGCAATCTGGTTACCATCAACTTCCTTTTATTGGAAAACAGCACTAGCACCGTTTTATTGGGGGTTGATAATTAGAGAGTTATCAGCACCAGAGCTCCGTGGTCCTTAGAGCTGCCTGCATCAGATTACACAACACTTGTTCTAATTTGCCGGCTACTAAAATATAAAGAGTTAATTCTTGGCTGTGTATACGAACTACTAAAATAGCTATGTCGTCCGCATAACCTATCGTGTAGAAACCTGCCTCATTAAGGCATTGGAGAAGGCTGTCCACTACTATGTTTCATAGTAGCGATGACAGCACGCCCTCCTGGGAACAGTCTTTACCTACCGCCCTAATTACTGAGGTTTCCCAACATTAATGTGTACGCAGAATCTGCATAGTTAGTTGCCGAAGGGTGTTCTCAGCTCCATGTGCCCGCACAGCTCTGTCAATGCTTGCGAAAATGGTTTCGCTGAACGCATCTTCAATATCAATAAATGCGCTTAAGGCGGACATGTTGTTGTTAAGGGTTTTCTCAATCCGTCCTACAACTGCGTGGAGGGCAGTCTCCGTGGATTTTCCTGGTATGGCGTGCTGGTTTGGACGAAGTGTATAAGAAAGCATTATCCTCTCCCTCATATCATTGTGGCACAGTCTCTCCAAGGTCTTTAGCAAAAAAGACGTAAGACTGATCGGTTTGTAGAATTTAGCTTGCCGGTAATCCTTCCGGCCTAGTTTAGGAATGAAGACAACTCTAACCTCTCTCCAGCTGCTAGGGATGTATCTAAAAACAATACAGACCCTAAAAGTACCACAAGGAATGGTGCCAACCTCTCTACACCCCACTGTAATAGGGCGGGAAGATGCCATCTATTCCAGGGCACTTAAACGGTTTGAGGATTGAGATGGCCTATTTAATTTTTCTTTCATCCACTACCCGGTTTGAAACCTCCCCGTCGCACCCATTAGGGGCCAAGCTGGATTGATCTACCCCGTATGAGAAAAGTTGTGTAACACTACCTGGAAAGTGGGCGTCGCGAGTAACTCATCTGTTTCTGTCTCGCCGGTAGTGTACGTACCATCCATACGTTTCAGGTAGCATGGTTAATGGCGAAGATCTTTGGATAAAATCCTTTTAATGCGAGAGATTGCATTGGCAGACTCGACTGAGTTACAAAAGGTCTTCCAAGGGTTTCTCTGTCGTCTTCTAATTACCGTTTTGTATAGTCGCTGGTGGCTTTTATAAGCCTCCCAGTCAGCCATGCTTCTGGTGTTTTTTGCCTTGTTGGACAGATTGCCTAGGGTCTTTTTCAGTTTGTGTAGCCCCCACCATGGGGCGATGGAGCAAGTAGAATATGTCCTGACCGGGCAGGCTTGTTCAAAAGACTCTACGATGGAGTTCTGAAGAAGGACCGAGTATCTCTGTAGCTTTTCTATTATTTTAGGTTTGTCAATGCCTTGTGATGCGAAAAGTCGTTCCTCCAAGCTGTCTAAATAGGCAGACCTGTTGATCGCTTTTGGGTTCCTATATTCTTTACAGACAACTTCTGCTGCCTTTATTTTAAAACTTAACAATCTGTTATCTGACAGTGTTGCTTTAGGCGTCACCTGTCAGTTCACGATATGCCTTGAAATGCCTGCCGATGCCAGGGTTAAGTCGATGACTGTCTGAAAGCGAGATGTCACGAACGTGGGTTCGCTGCCCCAGTTAAGAATCTCCAGATTCTTACTCGATATGTACTCAAGTAGTACTTTTCCATGAGGGTTTGTGTCAACGCTACCCTATACCATATGGTGTGCGTTGGAGTCGCATCCGATAATAAGATGCTTTTTGTGCCTTTCGCAATGATCAATAACTGCCGTCAACTCTAGAGGAGGTGGGTCTTAGTCAATTGTAAAATAGGCTGAAACCAAGATTATATCAGCAATTTCTTCCATCCTGCAACTGATCTGAACGGCTGAGACGTCACCGTCACTCAGTTGTGGCAGGAAGAGAGCATTGGTGTGCCTGGGTATGTAGATGCATGCCCTGAACTTCAAATGTTTCGACAATCACGCATAAAACAATCGTACCAGTACCGTTTTACCAGATGTTTCCTTTCAAATTACTTGTATAGCAGGAACGTTATTTTTGTTACCAACCAGAGAAAACACATGTTCAAATAAAAATTTGTAAGATACATTATTACTAGGAAAAATACTGTTTTTAATACAGATCAATACTTTATACAAGACCCTCATCTGCCTTCTGCTAAAGTCACTTTTTATGAAAGAATAAATTAAAAGCGCAAAAATATATTCCTGAAATACCTCTGATCCAGCATACTTTCAGTAAAAAACCAAGGAAACCCAGTTAAATGCTTTTGATTGAATTTATCTTTAACTCCTTACGGAATAAAGCGACAAGCCGCTTTTATTCAAGCAAAAAATTTAATTCAATTTAGGAGTCTTTTATAAAATCGTGATCCAAGTAAATTCGGCCCATGGAGATTACATTATCCATATTCAACGCTACAGAGTCCATTCTTTATTATTTACACATTATCAAAGTTTGCATTGGAGGAATCCCAAACATTCGTTACTGTAGTACGATTTTACTAAAACAAATTATTTTAAACTGTTCCAAATTTATTTCAATTGATGCTCTTTGTGGGAGCGAAATTTCAATGACCCATGCATTGTGTTTAGACAAATAACCTACTCATTATTCAGTGTATTAATTAATAAAGAAAAACTTATGGAAAACGTTTAAATCTAATATATCGAGAGACTTTGAAAAAAACATCTCAACATTAGTGTTCTAAAAAGTAAGTAATTAATTCATCCCCAAGTTGAATTAAATAAGTGTTATAATTCACCAAACCTGTTGATTAACCTATTTTTCTGCTGACTATTTTCTGGCTCCACGTCTTCATCATGTATTTTAATTGATCAAGAATCTCTCACAGTTATTGAGAATTTTTACACGCGTTTCACTTGAAGTAAGAGATCTCTAAAAATATTGTGTGAAAAAGAAAGCATTCACTGAAAGGATATTCTTGCTATTTCCGATTATGAATATTAAAAGAAGAATAGCTACAATCAATCAATCAATCAATCAATCAATCAATCAATCACCAGTTACGATATTTTTTTTTCGGGGTAACCAAACCTAGCAACTCTTTCCGGATGGATATGCAGTCTGTTTAGACTGTTACACTTTTACTCCCAGCCCCATTTACAATCTTTCCCCACATGCCTACAATACCTACAATCAGAGCAGATTATCGCTAGAAGGAAAAAAGTGCCAGACTAGGTTGTCCTTTATCTACTGTGTCTTTCAATTTATACATTGTTAACGTTTCCTCAACACTCTTACGTAATTAAGTATTAAAATTCAAGTGTGTGTAAAAAAAGATAGGAACGAAAAACTTGAGCAGTACAACGATAACGGCACAAAAATATTTACAAAAAAAGGTAAGTGTTCAAATCTAACCATGCCTATTTGGCACCTGAATCAAATAAATTTTCTATAACCAATCAGATTTTCCCTAATTGCCCTAATAAATTGTAAAGCCAAAGCCAGTAAGGTTCTTTCTTTCAGCTTTTACCTTCACCCCGATTATTCAAATCTTGGTTACCAAACATTAGTCAATTTACATTCCCAAACAAATTCTTGCCCAATTACAGAACAAATAGATAATATCCCAAAACAAGCTCAAGTTGAAGTAAAATTCCAAAATAATTTCCAAAGATAATCTCAAGACAAAGGTAAAATCCCAAAATAGTTCCCAAAGGCAACCCGAAGATAAAAGTAAACCCCAAGATAATATTCAAAGATAACCAACCCCAACGTAAAGGTAAAATTTCAAGATAAAGACATCGATACATTTAAAACTAAGTTTAGACAGTGGTTCCGTAAAACCGCTAAAAGGGAATTTTTATGTGCCTAAAATGAAGGTTTAAAAATCGATACCCTTTCTGTTGAACGCACAAGAAACTGATTTACATTGGATACAGAACCGCTTGTGCCCCAAGTATGGAATGTGCAATCTACAAGCAAATTGACAACGGGAACACTACCACCACTAAAGGCAGGGACAGTACAGTGACTAACAGAAAAGAATTGGTAGATAGATGTAGGAAAAGGTAGTAAACGAAAGAGTTTGGAATCAGTTGGAGGTCTACCAACTTTATAATAAGGAACGAAATTATTATGAAATTTGTGCTTCTAAAAATTTAAAAAACACTAAGAAAGCTTCCACGTTTATCTTAGTAAACAAAAGAATTATTCAGTTACGAAATTTACAGATATTTTCTAGTTCGGATAGTAATTTTATCCCACACAAAGCACTGTGTTTGCATAGATTGTTGCGCTTTATTTTAAAGTAAAAAATTAGGTATTAGTTCATTGATTTAAAGTTAGGGACTTTTTAAAATTTGGAAAAATCCGCGTTAAATAGTGCAATTTTGTTGACGTTGTAGAGCCCCGGGATTAGTAACGGTCACACGGGATTTGACGTCAGTTTATCTTTGCAATTGTAAGCGCTGACGTAGGGTTCTGTTGTGAGAAGAAGTACATCTTCCAACGAACGCTGGCGGAAGGACGTCAATGTCGGTTGGAGGGAAGAGAAATTTAAGGTGAGTACTGCCGCTTAGCTCCACAGATTTATCGTACCGACTCCCGTGAAGACAGACTTATTGTACCATTACCGGGCAGTGCTGGCGCGAGTGCGTTCCGTTCCAACCTTTTACTTCATCTTTACCGTCTCGTCAGTGAAGCCCTACTAGTAGAAACCGACGCAGCGATTCCAACGATTCACAACAGGACATTAGCCGAAAGGACCGCCCCTGAGAACAACGCCCAAGTAAGTTTCGGGATGTGTGTTTAATAACTTTATTTCATTTGCTCGGCGGATTTACTGGAAGGGTGATAAGATAATGTTCTAGATTTTAATAAACACAAAAGATAGCGCTATCCACAATTTAAATTAATATAGGCACTTCATAACGCAATCGGTAAATTTTTATTATTAATACAAAGATAGAAAAACGACAACATTGATATTTTATAATTAAAAAGCAATATTATATCATAGAAAACGCCCCATAATTTAAAGAGCCGTTGTTACCATCTCTTCAACTCTTAATTAATTAATCTTTAAAGTCCAATCCTGCAAATTTCAATCTACAAGTTGTATAACACTTACAGTAAAGAGCATCTGGCGACGAACTCCTCTCAGGGTTCTGGTGATTCGGTTTTCTTAAACTTCTTTTAATGTTGTTGCTTTTTATATCTTGGTAGTGGCCCATAAGAAAAAGTGGAAATAAAAAACTCGAGCACTACATTGAAACAACACACGATGACGGCACTTTCCGAAAACACAGTTGTTTTAGTGAATTCCGGTATTGAAGTGTTCACGTAATTACCATTTAGCTCCAGAACTTTTTAGCCCCTTACGGGATTGAGTAGTTAAAATGGCTGATGTCTTACATCGAATTATAACAGAGAATGCCGTCGCTTCAATAGCGCGTGCTCACAAAATTTTTCTGAGAGACGTATCTTAATTTATTAATGCATATCGAGGGTACTTTATTCTTACAATGTAAACAATAATTTATAAAATAAGCAGGACCGGATTTGGAACACAAAGAAAGTTTATTTACTTTTATACAAAATGCAATAGATTTAGTAAATATAAGAGGTGAAACTTGGATATCCAATAAATAAAAAAGGTGTGTTACGAGTTATTTCACTTAACACAAGGTATGTATCCCCCAATTTATGTATGTATAACAAAATAGAAAACATTAGGAATTATTAGAAATTGTTAAAGAAATTATTAAGTCAAGTGCAACCATGTAATTCAAGGATAATTAAATAAAGGTTATTAACAGCTGTGAGAACGGATGCAATACATTGTATTCCAGACGATAGTGATACTACAGGTGGCAGGTCACAGACGGTTAAAAACCGTGATTACCTAGAAAGTAAGAATGTTACATTGTATCATGAATAGTATTAAAAAATAAGCCAACATGAGCTCTGCAAGTTCCCATAGACATGTGAGGTGCAGGGACAACATAATACCCAGGGAGCCCCAAAAGCAGTCAGTCAGTCTCGAGTATTTCCGCTTCAACATTGTAGTTTGCTTAGGCTACTCACAATATTAGTTCAATTAGTAATTATTTTTCGACTTAGAGTAATTTTAATCAAGACTGTCAAAATTCCATATTAATATCTGTATAAACCAAATAAATTGTTACGAAGTTTTTGCAAGTAGTTTTTAAAAACACCGCTGCCAAGGCCCGAAACGTAACTGGCGCAGTTGGTAGCATGTCAGAAGGTCTCTAGACAACCCAAATTCGAGGAACTGGTGGTCTGGAACTTCAATTCTCAATCTGGCAGAACCCAAACAAAGTTGAATCAGGTACAAGCATTGTCCAAATCCAACCAAACAAACTTGGACGAGATACAAGCATCAATCAAATCCAAACCAAACGAACGTGGACGAAGTACACAAATCGACCAAGTCCATGAAAACAACGAGGAAATAAATGTAAGTTCATTATCTTTAAAACCAATTGATTTTTGACAAATTATTTGATATTAGCTAGTAAAAGAATTTTTTGATTATTATTTTATGTATGTGCAGAATATTTTTTATTTTTTTAATTATTGCAATTTATGCTATTTTATGAAAATAGTTTACGTAACTATTACTCGAAATTATTGTCAAACTTATTTTAAGAGAATTTATTTTTAAAAGAATTTGAAACAAGAGAACTAAAGAAACGCATTACATGCGCAAACTAGTACAAACAATTATTAATAAACCAAAAGTTAACTGACGCAAGAAATTTTAATACAAAGCGAAAACGATTTTAAATACAAAAATAGAACGCAATTAAAAATTTACCTAAAGCTTAATGTACAAACGCAATAACGATTAATTATAGAAACAAATTATTCTAAGTTTAACCTTCAGCAAAGTCTATAATTAAACACCTTGTGTAATTGTAGGAACATCTTTCAAATTATTATTAAATTAACTCATTTCAAATTGAAACAAAGCGTGCAAATTTATAGCGCGATTCTTACATAAAATAAAACCGGAAAGTTTCAGCATTAAATAAAACCATTGTACGAATATATCGAATTATAGCAAAACAATTACTAAATAAAATTCATTTAAAAGCGCATCGCGCCTTATAAAAAGTTATAATTAAATATTTTTCAGTGCAGAAATATCTAATTATAGCGAAACAGTTATCAAACGTGACATTTTATGATTAAATACTTTAGCAATTAACGAGGTATATAATTGTAGAAGACGCAAATTATTCATTTTCACCTAGACTGAAAATAAAATCTTTCAGTAGACTTAAAAACCTTGTAATTAAAGTACAAAGGAGACGTTGATGCACATATTGTAATAACGCAATTATCTGAAAACTTACAACTCTATAATTAAAACATCCAAGATAACGAGACAGTACAGTTGACAGGAAACATCTTACGCACTTATCAATTACACCTACGGATACGGAAATAGCAACTAATTATAAAAGACACATAATAAATCAGCAGAACTAAAATAAAGATCATAACTGGCGCAATTACTGTAAGTTATTAGTAATCCCATAAAAACCTTTCAGAAAGCAAAACCTACGACAAATATAGCATCCGCAAAGTATATGAATAAACGAATTTAAGGCTACAGCAATTAACCGAGACATTACCCAGTACATATTCCTCAGTTCAATTATAAAATCGTATAACTACGACTCTTTAAATAACCCAACACAATTCAAATTGAAAATTAACAAATCAAACTAAAAAGTATCAGTACAAACCGCGAAATAAATCTCAATTTTACAAAAATTTAAAATTAATTAAAAGCGAAAGCAACCCTTAACAATCATCAGTTCAGATATGAAAATTTATTTCGAAACCGTCCCTACTTTCAACGGAGATCAGGCCCTGTTAGGAAATTTCATTACAGCGTGTGAAATATTTTTGAAAACCTTCTACAAATCCAGAGACAACAAAAGAAACGGACGGGCACTAACGTTAATAGCCGGCCGAGATGACTTAGAAGAATGGCAAGACTTTAAACGCATATTAATTGCATATTTTAAAGACCAAAGGAACATAAAATGCCTAATACGCGACTTAATAAACTTCAGAATGGAAAATAACCAATCCCCGTACCAATTCGAAATGAAATTCTAAGACGTAATAAGTCTAATCTTAACAAAATTAAAAATTAAATAATCTGACCAAAATATCCGACTTTTAAAAACACCGCTCCCAAGGCCCGAAACGTAACTCACGTTGCAATATAAAGCAAGGTATTAAAGTGATTAAAAAAGTAGTAGATACTGGAATAAACGTGTAAATAATAAAGGCGCTAACATTGCTACTGATATAAGACCCTAATGTGTCAATTCGTTAGGCTTGTGATTGATTAGGCAAGTGTTATTCAACCATTTAGAATGCAAAACCATATGTGATTAATTATTTTAAACAGTATACTGGTCCATGCTACCTAAGTTTCAAAAAAATTATACTAATAAAAAATCAAAAGAACATCCACTTTCTTACTCAACTAATGCATCCACTTTATAGATACCTTTTGTCACTTCAAGGTATGTCTCAAAAAATTAAAAAATTATTGGTGGCAACTAATCTTTTACGATCCGCTATTTTCAGCAACTCCCCCTTTCCACCCATCCCACAAATATGAAAAAGGAGGTTTAGCTCAATACAGTTTAATTGTAAGTAGAAAGCGCCAATTAAGTCTTCCAAACCTGGACTTAATGTTAGGTTTTGTAACCAAAAATGGAAATTATGTAAACTGGGCAAAGAACAGTAAAAGGAAGTTGGCTATACTATCGAGTAGGGACTTTTGTTTTATTAATGATTTTTTCTGATAAGATTAAAGTGCTGGCCACATTGTGCTAAATTATAACTTCTAACAAATAAAAATTACGCTTTCACATTGTGTACGTTGACACATAGTAAGTTTGTGTTATGCCCAATAGAGAGCGAGCGTCAAACGAACAACACTAAAGGTAGCACAAAATGTTAGGCTCTGGCGTTACAAGACATACTATTGATTTTGGTTCATAGAACGCAAGACAAAATGCTTTAGCATAATCATGGGAATCCCACCGAAGTGAATACCGGTACGTCACTGATGCTACTTTAAGGATCATTAATGGGCCCAAGTATTGTGAGTTCATTAAAATACCTAAAGTCAAACACGGCTGGTATTGTTAATTCTGCAAAATCTTTGGCCATGGCTGACTATTCCCAAGAACCCTTTCAATTGCTGCACATCCCTCGGCGTCGGTATATCTTAATTCGCCATTATACGATCCGGATCCAACAAAATCCATTGAGAAGTTATAATCTGCCCCACAAAACTCATCCTTGACTTCCGGACTTCCAGACTTCCGGAGCTCAGAGTTACATTGGTCTCAACAAATTTTAAAAGGGTTAATTCTAAATGTTTCGTGTGTTTCTCGGAGTTGCGAAAAAAATCGATATAGAGAATTGAAAAAGAATTACAATTCTAGACCTAATACGGTGTTCAAACTCCCAATAAAACTAGCCACTGACGTAGATAAATGAAACGGCAGAACTGTACAAAAAAAGTCTACATTTGAATAAAGAATTCTGTAAATTTACTATCACTCCGATGAATGGGTACTGGATAATACAAAATCATCATGCCAAAACTACATAAATATCGCCCCCACCAAAAATCGAAAAGAGTTCGATTGTCTGATTCAGAAACTTTGCATCGAGACATTCGAACAGACTTATTATTTTTATTAACAACGGCCAACGGAGATATATATTCAGCGAGATGGAAATTGCAACATCAAGATGGGTTGGAAATTTTTTGACCAAACTTGGCAAATATGTTTAACTACTTAAAGGTCATAATTGATTACAATTTCAAAGAAAAAATTAAAATATCAACACAATTTTTATTAATAATGTGCTGGCCCCCCCCTTTATTTGATACACACTCCTACACTCTTGGTGGCATCGAATCCAGTCCTGTTGGGGTTTTGTGTCCCAAACAACCTGCATTTCATGTTGGAAAGCTTCCAGTGTATGCGGAGGATTTGCTAAGTTCCCAGTGTTTTACCCATAATGTCCCACACGTGTTCAATTAGCGAAATAGCGGGAGATCTGGATGGCCACGGTAAAATATTAATATGGGCGTCTTCAAATCGGTTGAGAGTAGTCCTCGCTACGTGGCGACAATCCTGCCGAGAAAGTGGGTCGTCGAGCTGTTGGGGATAAGGAAGGGTATGAGGTTCTACAACTTTATTAAGATAGCGCTCGGATAAACACCAAATGAGACATAATTCCATATGTTATAGGCGCCCCCTACCATAACCCCCATAGTTCAGTGCATATGCATTTTAACAGGAAATTTAATATCGGCACGTTGCCCATGTCTTCTTCTGACTCTCAAGCGGCCATCATGCATACATAAACAGAATCGGGATTCATCACTGAATACTAGCGTATGCCACTCCAGGCTTCAGTGTAATCGAAAGTACATAACCCTAAACGTTGCTATGAGTGTGGAGCCGTAAGCGGTAACACAATATGTGATCAATAAGATTGCAAGCCGAAAGCTCTAATTCAGCGATAAACCGTTCGAAGCGTTGCAGTGTAACGAATATATATTCTATAGCACCATTTTTGCAAGAATCGCATCAGTATAATTTTATTCTGTGGTATTTAATTCTCGTATTTGATACTATTATATCTAAAAAATACCATTCTATAATGAAACAGGAAATCATGTTCGTTTAAATAACTTAAATGCTTTGCACAGAGATATTTAATAATAATATACATTCCAGGAACGTATTTATATGGGGTCTAGTCGTTTGTGTTGCCTAACTTGCAGGCGGATTATTCCCTTTCATTCGTTAGAATTAGAATAGCGCGTGCGTGACTACGGTCACGGGGTGATGCGCCACGCAGATAAGGTCCCGTGCTGGAACGGAACGAACAACGAGGTCGGCCATTGCTTTTGAAAATGTAGTCGAGTTTGCATTGTACTTAATGCATGGGTTTTCAGGCCTTGCATAAGTGGGGCCTCCGGATAGGCGTGCTATGGTAAAGACAGGGGGGGTGGTCGCCTTGGGACACAGCGAAGCTTCTCACTCCTGTGACACCGGCAAGGCACTGAATCACGCCGCCCTTGAATTGGTTTGTGTCGGAACTTGTTAACGGTAAGATCGCATTAACCAAATAATTTATAAAATATTTTTATTCCTTTAGCGCATGATGGATCAATATATTAAAATGATGTAATAACATAATAATATAGTAGGACGGTGATATGTTCGAATAAGGAGATTGGAACACTACTCGTTTATCAAGGCAACTACAGCTGTTGTTTAAAATTCTGTTACAACTATTTGATAAGCAGATTTCAGAGGACGTGCGTCTCAGTTTGATAACTAGGGATGACGGCCTCATCATATACAGGTATCAAACCTTTTTTTGTTATCTTTGTGAGACCTCGAGTATGCTCACATAAATAGTATTCAGGGATTGTTTGGTCAAATTAAATTGTGTGCATAAAGAACAGCGTAGGAGAATATTGTCACGAAATGCAATTGTAATAATTTTGTAAGATTTGCAGAAATTCACTTGTTAAAAAGATGAGACTTCAAAGTCCATTTCTTGTTTTCTAGAACATTACTTGCAGATGTTAAATTTTTATAAGCTCATAATACCTGAATTAATTGAAAAGTTGTTTGTCAAAGTTAACTGCACGTGATTCAAATTTTTTTTAAGAAATAATTTATGAGAAACATATGTGAGCCAATAATCAGATCTAGGTATTTGGTGCCAAAACTTGTTATAAAATATTATTAACTTAAGGTCTTGTTATGCCAAGGCAGATGTATAGAGAAACCAATTTTATTAGTTCATTTTTGTAAACATATTTAAAAAAAAATCAAGAAAGAGAAACTATATTAAATTTCATTTTTGGACTCAAGTTTTTTATTCCATGCATAATTAATTTTTACTAAAAGTTTTTTTAAAAGAAAATAAATCTTTGAATAATGAAAATATACGAATGCTGAAGTAATAGCACAGGTTTGCTACAACTCATTCGTTCTAGGTATTCATTTTTGATTTAAATATCTTTGGTGTGGCAATCTTAATATTATCCACCTGTATTTATTAGTCTGCTTTTTTATTAGAAAGTTTGTTGTGTATCTTTTTTCCAGGATCATCGAGATCGAAGAGGTTGTAAGTATGTTCCAGAGGTTTCCAGATACATTAGTTCAGTAAGTTGTAATTTTTTTATTGTGTTTACATCCCGTGAGTTTCTGTATCTTCTCATAGGAGTAATGAATCTTTAGTGTTATCGTTCATACAGATACAGTGGCGCTCAACCCATTATCTTTTTGTTAGTTTATTGTAGAGTTTAGACCATCCCCACACCCTTTCTCATTGCTCACCCTTGGGGTAATTTCCAGACTTAGCCGCGAATAATTAAAGCTTCACTTTATCCAGCGAGTGGAGGCCAAAAAAAAAGGAGAAAAGAAAAGAAAGAAATATGGCTTTAACAGGACGACCTTCAGCAATTGACCTGGTACTGTAAAATCGGTCTCTTAGGGTCATTAGCCAAAATGGCGGTCATGCACCTCACTAGTTTGTCTTCGGTCACCCGTTCGTTTTTACGATATACCTGGCCCTCTTTAGTCCATAATTGATAACAACGCATAATTGTGGATTGGTTCCGGTTAAGGCAATTTGCAATTTCCGTGAACGAAAAACCACCATCACGCAGCCTAACAATTCGGCATCTGTCGAATTCGGTCAACTGCTGGCAATTTCCACGTTGCCACACTCTAGGGATAACCATGCTCTCAAAACACAAAAATCAACAAAATTCAACCAAAACCTGCAAGGAATACACCGAATAATAATATTAAGAAGAAATTGCAGAAGTGTCAGATATACTAATACCACTTGATCTATCGCAACAAAATACACAATACGTCGAAACGTTTGCCTTCTATCTTAATTTGCAACAATACTTGCTCTTCACCCTTTGTGTAGTACTCCTACAGCTACCGACACCGTGATATTTGTCACCGGCAAAACTGAAAATTTGTTCTCGATTCTTTGCAACTTTGTAAAAAATGTTTCAGAAATAGCCGAGCACTAACTGTCCGAATCTATTAATGCTTCTAATTTTTTTACTAAAATCTCAACCGCCATTAGAGGTAAATCCATATCACCATCTTCATTAGTTCAGCCACTTCTGAAGCACTTAGACATTCATCTGCCACCCGAATATATCTGCTTGCATTACCAGACGTTCCTCAATTATCTTCGATATCAATATTACTATTATTAGATTTACGCCTTCAATCATCACTCTCCTGAATATCACTCTTTCCTCTCACATAACGTTTCTGATTTTCTTCATTTGTATTGTCTACATATCTCCGTGCTTTCTTCCTATCCAGTTTCTCAAATGGGGAATTTAATTTCTCATTTTCTTGTACTTCATGATGTTTTGCACCCTTTTTACTTCGGCTGCAACATGATTAATGATGCATTCTACTACTTTTCCTCCTCTACGTCCTCCTATAAAATTTTCGCCTGTCTTATTATCGTGAGAAAGTAGTGGACTCAATTATTAGTATTGTATTTTCCCATACTTAATCTCATACAATAAACCTCTTTTCTGATTTATCTCCTCACACCCGGATCCATTTTTAAGCATTCGAAAAATCCATCGATATTACCAAATGGAACCTCTTTAGTTCCAAACCATTCTCCCGTTATCACGCTATTTCTTGCAAATTATTTAATGCTAAATTTAATTTTGTTTCTGAAGCTTAAACATAGTCTTACAATGACAGTTAGGATTATCTTGGGGTTTTCCTACAATCTTCACAGAAGTTTCACGTCAATTCGTCGCTATATTAAAACGCCATTTTTCTGGAAAAGCAAAAGATAGATATTATACAAAATGTAGGAGTATGCAACCAACCATAGCCCTAACTAATTGACCAATAAGCATGTTGCATGCCAATACATAGCATGCACGCTTAAAACAACTCCTCAAAGAATAACTTGTCCGACACTTCTCAAAATACAAAAAAATCCGTCCGAATGTACAATACAAATAAACCTCCGTATAAAAGGCTAGAGTGAATTACTTCTTTCAATTTTCTCTTTAAGAATGCCACCAAACTTTTTGGAAGGGACTTAAGAATAGTGCAAGATGGAAGTCACTAAGCTTTTTGTGCACTAAAGGTTATTTTGATGTGACTACCAAATCTAGCAGAATAGAATGAAGTAAATTCTTATAACCATGCTACAGACAGAAGATCCTGTCATAACAAAGCTTAGACCAAATCTACTTTCAAAGCCACCACCATCTTCTAGAGCACGTGATGCTAACAAACACGCCAGGATTTGGAACATTCCGCCATCAGCCCGTTTTAATTTCTACTAACCAAGGAAGCTGTCGAATGTTAGCGTCGACTCACCAACCGCGAAGCACTGAAGCTTATGGGCATCCGACTTCTACGAGGTGCCGCATTGCATTGAGCTTTAACTCGCGTTAGAGATACCTACAACCATGGGCTTCATAACCTACACGGCACGAGAGCCGGGTCTTCGTCGTGAAACCGCAATATTTAATTCTTCAACATAGAAACACGTCCCACAACATTACAGACTAAAGTGTCTTCAGCTCTAAATGTTAAAGATATTTGCAATTTAATTACGCACACAAAAACATTTGTAAATATTTCCTGTGTGTGTCGCGCCTTTAATGTTATTATGAGTCGCTTACACTTTTAAAAATACTATACATTTTCCGTGTGTAATATATTTACATCATTTACCGTAAGAACAATATCAATCTATTGCATTTGCAAAGCATAAGAACGCAATTGCAAGCTTCCGTGTGTAGATAATATCAAAAATAAAATATATATTCTTGTTCAAAATAACACTATAAATTTTATATAAAAGATTAATTCCAGAATCTTCTTTATTAAGAAACAAATACGCCATTTTTACAACGAAATGCTTTAAAAAGTCATTAAACAGGTTAACTATGTTGAATCAATGAATAAACGCACCAATTCAAAGAACTTGTGCAGCAATTATAATGCCACAAACGATAAGATATGAACGTGCTTAAATAGCGTTACGTATTTTAGTGAATGAGACAGTTAATTAATTTCAGGGTCAGAGTTCGAAACATTTTGACCCTTAATAAATGATCTGTGCAGCGTAATTGGCCAATCACACTCACTGGTCGTGGTAATAAAGGATTGGTAAATTATCCACTGCAAAATTAACGTGAATTTTTGTAAATCACGAGGGAAGAGATTTGAGTTCTGTAATTTTTAACAAAGATTAGGTGAGAATTATTTTAGTAGTAATTTAGGAATAATTTTATATACGAACTTAGGCTACAAACTGTTCTATAAATGTAAAATTTTCTTTTATATGAAAGTTTTTTTTTTAAAATGCATAGATGTATCTTGAGATTTCGGTGTTTCATTTCATTTTCGTAAATTCTACAGCGTAATTTCTGTTGATTTCGATAGGCAAGTAAAAGAAAAGTAAGATAGTAATTTCATATTTCCTATTGCATTCTCATTAATCTAATTTAATCTTCTCTAACACAGAGGCTTGGCACAGCAATATATATATCAATATTTTCACTTGTAAATAAATGTTTCTTGTTGCTACGAAGCATTAAGAAAGTGACCACAGGCAACGCGAAGGCTACAGTCAGACTAAGATGTCTACAGACGTGGAATGCGCGGTAATCAAACGAGAAGGGTTTACCCTACACAGCTATCGATCGTATGATTTTGCAGCAAGCGTAGATCGTCTATAGTAGCATCAGTTTTATTATTTGATAGCCACACCTCGTAAGTGAAAGTTTATAGTACGCGATGTTTGTGTCTTTTACAGCATCTCATCATGATGTGCAAAGTCTGAATGCTCTACATATAGTTTACAAAATACATTCAGTTACCTTTAAATTTACAATAAAGACCTATTACAGAGAAATACCAGTTAAATATAACCATAGTAACAAGCTTGATTCTACGGATAGCGCAACATTTACACAAATTATTAATATAATGAAGGCAATTTACAAACTAAACAAAGAGCTTACCTTTAATTAATAGTCGCAGTTTAATGTAAGCCTTCGCGTCTTTGCTTCCCGGTAGACCTGCTCTCGCGTCTAAATATACACCGGGTTTTTCGTTGGGTTCGGGTGCTAGTTTTTGACAAATATTTGCGGTGAAGTAGGTTATTGAAACCTACCAAATTTTAAGAGCAAGTAATCAGATAGCGGTACGGGAAGAGAGTACGAATTCGCAGGTGAATTTCACTGCACTTTTTAATACGCGCTAACTATTTATACGTCAATACGGTAAGTTAGTTCAAGATAGAGTCTTTCAAAATGCAAGATTTCTAATGAAGTCCGTCGGCGCCCAACCCACCGGCGTTGAGATGATTAGGGTGATAACCACACATTCTTCAAGTTTTGTGAAAATGTGTGTCTTTCTGATCATGTACAATAAACTGTAGGTACTTATAGTTTATAAGAATCTATAAATGCAATTTTCTGCGTAATAACCTAATTTATACTACACTAATAATATGTTATATTCCGTGCAGACAAGAAAAAAGAAACTAACGTACGCCATGGAAATAGTCCGCACCGAGCACTGCAACAAAAAAGGTGAATCGAAAGAATGCGGTGTTAGTTAGAGGGTCGTAGAGTTGGGTGAGTCACAAAAAAAAACCTCAAGAGAGAAGATTTATTACAAAACATTTAATAAACTAACATGTTACAAAAAAACCAACCCATAGGCAAAACAATATTTATCCAATATATCCCGGAGGATCTACACAGTACAACAATCTTCGCAAAAATAATTAATAGCCTCCTTAGTCACCTCAAACTAATTTCAAACCGCAATTCTAGTATTCATATAAAGCAAATTAACAAAAAAATATTTTATGGATTCCTCTGTCACTTGTTTACTACAATTTTCGCAATACTTTATATTTACAAAAATCAAAAATTAAATCTATATATATATATATATATATTGCTATGATAATAGGGTTATTTAAGGGTATATAAGGTCACAAGGGAGAAATACTTCATGTAAACATTATAAAAATCAAGAAAACCAAACATTTAAATCATGAAACGTAAATAATTCATTCATTATACAAAAGTAGATACAAATTACTCTGTATAAAATCACTAACCAGCTACAGTTAATTCAAGGAAGGTCAATCCATTTTAGAACGTTTAAAACATTTCTAAACTCAAAATATATACAAATTCGGCACATTTAAAGTAAAATAAACGTAAAATGAAATTTCTTTCAATCTAGATGCATTTGCATAAGAAATCTGTCACTAAAATGCATATAATTTATACCAGTTTGTATAGACAAACATTTAAAAGCGGGCGTATTTCATAAAGTATAAAGGATTGAGGCGAAAACGTACGTGGCGTTTGAAATGTAGGAATTGCCACATTTAATAAAACCCAGCATTTGTAAACAAAGTATGGACACTAAAATTAAGACTACGTGCAGTTGAAGGTATTAAAATACCAAATTCCATAATACAAAACTCTGGTGTACGTGCAAAATCAAGCGTCTATAACATGGGATACCGAGTAAAACTTAACAGGTTGAAGATAGTACATAATTGTAAAGCCGTTGCCTTGGTCTAATTACAAGATAGCGAGCATTCAACCAATACGAGCACGTGTAACAAATTTGTCTATAAAACTAACCGTAGCCGATAACAAGGAGCATTTCATACTAGACGCCCGGCCTGTAGAGGTCGAAACAAAAT
Source organism: Platerodrilus igneus (assembly GCA_036346225.1). Lineage (NCBI taxonomy): Eukaryota > Metazoa > Arthropoda > Insecta > Coleoptera > Lycidae > Platerodrilus > Platerodrilus igneus. The sequence continues at coordinate 1,435,168 of JARFIW010000828.1, forward strand.
ATTGCGTAAATTTCAATTTAGTGAAGTTAAATTGAAAGTTATAAGTGGAATCATATTAATTAAAAATTCTAAGTGGAAAACAGAAAAAGTGCGCGATTGAAATACGTGTGTATAAAACTCTGCTGTTGATATAAAACGTAAGTCTAGATTTAATTAATATAAACAAAATCTTTACAATTTATTTAGGGTTCTAAGTAAGGATACAACTATAAATTGACTCGAAGTATGGGAAATTAAAATAGAGAATAAATTGACTTCAAATATGGGAAATTAAATTCGACTCTATGTAAGGATTCTGAGTAAGCAACTAAATACTGAGCGTTAAATTAAACAACAAACTAAATAATTGAATAAATAATACTAAATTACAATGCTAAAAACACTAAAATGCTGGGATAAAATTCTAAATAAATGGTATGATACTTGAAGTACAGGTTTAGTTCTTCAAATCATTGGACAAACGGCTACAAATTGCTGGAAAATATTTTGAAGTACAGGAATACACGCCAAGCGGCGGGTCAACGACTCGAAACCACTAAACAAGCAACCGATTTGGATCAGGAAGCTCTAATAAGAAGCAGCAGGAGGAGTATTAGGTCAGAATTATCTTTTCAATTCATAGTACGTTACATTTATTATTTTAAATATTTGATGAACTTAAAACTTGCATATAATTTAGATATTTGTTGTAAAAGGTCAACAAAAAATTTGGTAGGTACATAAAAGTAGGTTTAAAAAGGGGAATAGTTCTTTGAACGTTCAACAAAACCATTCACAGTAAAATATTTGCTATAATAAGGTTTAAAATGGTTATAAAGTTCGTAATGAACAAATTTGATAAGAGTGTTTATATTTATTTTGATTTAAAAATTATGAAAATAATAAATGATATTAAAAAGGACGTAGAGTTGAAAATTGTAAAATTTCATCACTTATTATACAAATTTGGCGAATTTCACTTGTATTATTTAGGTATATGGAGTGTTAGAAAGGAGTGGGTAAAAATTTTCTGTTATCATATCGCCGTTTACTTTGTGCGCTGCATCACTGAGCTAGTCGGGGCATAAATTCAAATGTGTTAATTTTAAATTATTTAAGAGGCACGGAGAGGTGGTGATCAGCAGGCAATTGGTCGTTATACATCTGACGAGCGGCGTATCGCAGCAATATATATAATTATACTTACATAGTGTCCACAAACACTTCTGAAAAGCAATTCTTAGTAGGTAAAAACAAAGAAAAATAATGTAATCGTAGACAAAAACAATAAAAAAAAAAACCACCTACCAGACGAAATGCATTTTGCAGCAGCGGTAAAGAATTATTAACAACGTCACATCTAAACAATAGTGTAACTTAATAAAGAAGATTTTATGGATAATCAATGCTAGTTTTACTTTATAATTAATACCAAATAATAAAAGCTGCAGTCATTAGCATATTCATAACATTAAACCAAAGCAATTAAAATTTAACAGATTGTCTCTACCCAAATTTTGATTATCTCAGCGTGACTTGAAAACTATCGCGTAATCATATTCTACATATCTAAACTATACTTAATAATTAGAACCTGATTATGTAAAATTCCTTACACAACAAAACCAAATGTAAACAACATTTCTGTTTAATTTTTTTTAAACAAAAACAACTTAGAATAATTAATTTATATACAAAAAAAATTAAATATTTTTGTACTCCAAATTCGAAACGTGATATGAATAAAGCCAACTATATGAGTTGACTTAAAGAAAACCAAAATATTTATACACAGAAAAATCTAGTATACATACATTGTTGAAATCTAAGCGTTCAAAACGGGCATTGTCCTGAAGTCTCACCATTCATGAACTCGGTAATTTGGGGTCATCTAACTCTTTAAACGCTGACTTCCTGTCTTCGTTCCTTGAATATTCTACGACACTGGAACCCTCCTCAAAAGAATTCAGGAAGACAATGTCATGTTTCTTTATTTTTTATTAAACTAAAGCGTTTATCTGGTAGTTGGTGCATAGTTCCAGACGTTTGAAGTACTTTTTCTGTGTGGTAGTGGAACACCCATACAAGAAGGAAACAATATTTTCTATATTGTTAGTGTGGGAAAATCCACGAGGTCTTCATATTAATTATTTTTATGTCTAAGTAAGCTCAAGAAAAGCCTTAAGCATGGATTGCTTTTTAGGGCCCAAATGCAAGACATGGAATAAAATTTTCAAATTGAATTTAATGACTAGCTAATGACACAACAAACTTTGCTTAATTTGAACTGAATACAGTCGATGTTTTACTTTCAGTTTATTTGTTTATAACGAGATTACGCTCTTCTGGTATAGTCTTAATTTGAACAACTTTTGAATAATTCATGTTTTAATAAGAAGATCATTGATATTCGCGAACCAAGCAGAAACACATTAAAAGTTATGTTCTCATTTCCGGAGCTTTTAATACTTTCAGAAGCGAAGAGTTCCGCCTGCGTGAAGGAAATGTATAATTTTACGAAGTTTCCTTTAGGTGACAACTTCATTTAATGTTGCAATATGTGGTGTGCCAGCCTGATTTTGTGGATCATGCTGACACTGGGATTTTATTAAGTTTAATCTTATGTAACTTATTAGAGATAGTTAAAACCAATTTTAATTTTTGAAATACTTTTAATTTTGATTTTGTACATACCTTAGGGTCCGTGAATTATATTGCAGTCGATATTAAAATGATTTTTTTGGCTCTGGAAATTTTAACTTTTATATTACACCTATGTTTATATTATTTTTCTATGCAAAGCCAGGTCGCAGAAAGTTCCGTGTTATACAAATGGGAATAAATGGCGAAGTAATTATTGTCTAATAATCAATTTATAACTGATTCAAGTCCATCAATTCGCTAGTGATTTGATTGTTCATTATATAACTTAAATACTCTTATTGTTTACATTGACGTAATTTGTGAGGTTAAGTTATGTGTCACTTTTAATTTTCTTCTCTAAGGGTCTCAAGACTTGATTGACATGTCTGCTCTTCAAGATTTGCTCAGTGGCGTATACAAACAATTTTGGATTAAACTCACTTCTAAATGCTTATGCATATTTACATATTTCTAATGGATAACACTAATTCATTATGGTCACAAGGTTGCTTATTTATTTTTGTACTAATTTCTGTACAATTTTGGCTTATTGATCTTTTTGAAAAGTAGTACGGATATGTCATGGATACCATTGAATTGAAGGCCAAACGTTTTTATTTCCCTTTGGAAAATTTTAATTAAATTAGTCCATTTTTGATTTTGAGACCACCAAGAAGCAGCTGACAGCATGTGCTTCAAGAACGTTAAGGGAAATTCATCAGGTTTGTGTTGGTATTGTTAAACGAATCCATTAATTTTGGCAAATGGGATTTAACCACTTATTGTTCTATTTTCTTGAGATAAATATACAAGGAGTTTATAAAAGAACTTCTTGATTTAAAAAATCATTATTAAAGAACGAAACCAGTTATAAACTTTCGGGTTTTCAACTTGAGTTCAGTATATTGTCAAGATTATTTTGCTAATATTCCATCGCGGTGCGCGGCCTTGGAGTGAGCGTGGGGGGGGGGGAGAAGAGCGTTACTGCTTCCGCCGGCCGGCAGTTGCCACTCACCAGTCATAGCTACGCCACAGCAGAAAGCTCCGTGTGTGATTTGGTTTATTCAATCGAGTTTAGTGATCACATTTCAGCGTAATTATCGAACTATAAAAGGGACTGACTGTCTTCCAACAAGACGGCGCGTCATCTCACTATAGCAACCGTGTCCGTGATGCGTTGAACTTGCGTTTCTCTGACAGGTGGATTGGTAGACGTGGGCCGATTGCATGGTCACGAAAGAGCCCAGATCTGACTCAACTAGATTTCTTTTTTTGGGGACATGTAAAAAACATTGTTTATTCCGAGAAGATCCGTGACATTGCTCATTTGAGGGACAGGATTGTTGCAGCTGTAGCATCCGTCACGCTTGATATGCTGCTGAACACCTGGGAAAAAACTGATTATCGTTTAGACGTGGCCAGGGCAAGAAATGGTGCACATATAGAACTTTATTAGGTATCAACAAAGGTTGAGAAGATTCTTTTTAAAACTATATAGGTTTAGTAACTATTATTTTAATTTTACTGTGTACAAATAAAACTTTAAATCAAGGAGTTCTTTTATGAAGTCCCTGTATTTTATCAGGAGACAGATGATTTTAGATTTGTAACCACTGTGAAAGACTGAAGTTCTATATTAGTATATGATATTAATTCTCAGCGTTCATCTGGTTTTTCACTAACCTGCTGGATAGTAAATTAGGTGCTAGCACACTTATTCTGGACACTCTTCGTGGAATAATTACTGGAGGTAGACTCATTGTTTTAGTGAATTTCCTCTGCCCTACGTGCACTACGTGGGGGATTATTTTCACGAAGCCAAGTCTAGGTTAGACAGGACAGTAAGCAGATCGCGATGTCAAACAGTCGACAGTTAATTATTGAAAGGTATCTCTAATAATAATAGTTGTACATTAATATTTCATGTTGTATCTAATCAACAAGTTATTGTAGCTGATTACTTAAAGGTATACATTTAATAATATTGAACATTAATATTTTATGGTGTAACAAATATAAATTCTATGGTACAAACTTTGGAAGCCACTTCTATTTGTTACAGCTCTGTGGTATCTGATCCTTTTTATTTCGCATAATAAGATTAGAAGAAACAATTTCATATTAGAAATGAAAGATATTACTATTTAATTCGCTTTGGATTTATCATAAGAAAACATTTAATAGTAACAAATACTTTAAGATTGTTCCAAGTACAGAACATCTTAAAAATACATTATAAACAAGTTACTTGTGTTGCCTAATTCGTAGGCGGTCTGCACCCACTTTTAAGAATTACTAAGTTATCATAGCGCTTGTGCAGAGTGTCACGAAGTGACGCTTCAGACAGATCACCTGTTCTTTAGATTGAGAGTATCAAAAAGACACTTGGCTATTTTGCTCTAGTACAGTGGTAACAAGACGAGGAGATGAATATGTTGGCACTCTTACGTGCCAGCTGTTGCCTAAGAATTGCCCTCTAGGTCAGCAGAAGGTTCGCGATCTTTTTTGAGGGGGTCGGGATGTACAAGTTCCCCGGACTCCGTCAAAGCGACCTGAATATAGTGTGAAGTGACAACGTGGTTACCTGTCCTCGGTATCCATTAACGCACATCGGTAGATTAAGAAGGTATCTTCGTAATGGAAAGAATTTGAGGTTGCTCATAGAGTTTTTTTTGTTGAAAAACATCACGTAATGATGTCAATCGTTTATTTTGGGATTCGCATCGGCGAGATTTTGTTACCCAGATGAAGCCCTAAACTTGTGGATTGAAATTTTTTATTGAAGCTGTAGTTTCGTTACATGTGTGAAAACCAGGTATTTAAAACCCTCGTTGATATAGGAATTAATTCCTGGTGAGTGTTTGAATTTTTTTTGGTACTAGTTATGGTTGAAGCTTTATAACCACGTTTATAAACTTTTGAAAATTTCCGTAGAGTTGATAATGATATTAAATTTTACGAGAGGATTAATTTTGCATTTAAGACTTAGCATAAAAGGTCGTAGAAATAACAATGCTCTTATAATCGTATATCAGATTTTTGTTTAGTGTTGAAATTTAAAAGAAAGGGAAACCTTGCCCTTTTGAAGTAACTCAAAGCTATTTTGTAAAACATGTGAGATATGCATGTGGCCGCATAAAAAGTTTGTAAGTTCACTTTCACTTAAAGAACTCCATTCATAGTGTGCTTGATGAGTAGTAGATTAACTGTATTATTCCTGAACCATGTCAATTAAAAAAAATTTTAATTTATATAATTCATATGCTATTTAAATTTTTGTACAAATATTACGTGCGAGATTTATTTGAAGCTTATGTAAACCAATCAAACAGATCTGTTAGTTGGGGTTATTAAAATTTTGTTTTTGAAAATAGTATCAAAAGCTAAAATCTTATTATGTAAAGAGAAAATTTATGAATCTTTGAAGATCAATTTTATTTTTGAATACTATACCTGTGATTTTATTTATATATATTGGAAAGAAAGAAAGGAATTACTTCAAATTATATTATTGGTTCAAAACTCTGTCTTTTATTTATGAGTAGTAAAATTTAATGTCATTAAAATACTGAAGCAGAATAAGGTTATAGAAGTGACGTACGTGACTTCTCTTTGATATCCATTTTTCGGTATAACACTTTTAGGGTGATAGTTTCATGATGATTAATTTATATGAAGTCATTAATTTATAAGTATTGTAGTATCCTTTTATTGTGAGACACAAACTGTGTCTTTTAATTAAAATTTAATGCGTGACATTTTCTTTTAGGATCATCGTAGCAGGAGTTGAAGTAGATATATGTGAGAGGTTTCCAGAGGTGTTGTTTTGTATAACTGGTATATTTCTTTAGATAATCATTATAGCCTGTGGGTTTCTGAATCTTCTCATAGGATACTTTTGTTTTATATTGCCCATATAGATGCGGTGGCGCTCAATCCCTCCCTTTTTCATTCTTTTTTATAGTTGAGTTTACTTTGCATCCACGCCCATTCTCATTGCTCACCCTTGGAGTAATTCCCAGACTAAACCGCGACTATCGCGAAGGTCGTGAGTCTATTGGAAGTGATAACTTCAAGAATAAATTCTTGTCAGAAAATAAAAATAAAAATCGCTTCACTGACGCCAAACGTCAAAATAGTTGCATTGGTGTGCCCGACTCACCATGCAAAAAAAAGAAAAATGTACCAATGGTAATTATACCAGATTGCGTGCAATTGGCACTGCGAATGATATGTTTGATTATGATTGGAATGAACTACCGAACTGTAAGTAGAAAAATATCCTGGGCTATAGTTAACTGTTCTTTTTCTTAATAATCATATAAAGTTTCGTAGGGCTAAAAAATCCGCCTAAGAGTTGTAGTACAGTCCTGCATTATTTCCTGATCCTAGCCGGAATGGCAACAGTTTTCTAGGATAATAGTGAGTAGGATATTCTGTATTGGGATTAAGAGCACTGGTAAGAAAACGCTCTTGTTTTAAAGTTGTTCTGAGTCATGACAGGTTGGTGAACTCTAATCATAAAGGTTTAGGTTAACTTTTGTCATATAATTATGGCGCCCAACAACAAAAATTTTTTCATGACTACACTGTATGCCAGTTACCTTTGGATTGATTGCCTAAAATTCTGTATTTTTACTTAAAAATCATCAATCTAAAATGTATAATAATCAAATATGATAACGCAGGGAACACTCGATAGACTACTCAAGAAAGAACTATGATATGTATTGCGTTGTCGCGGAGCTCAGCCTCCTGAACCGGTTACGGTAAGGGAATTACAAAAAATTCTAAGGGAATTACTCGACTTAGAGATACAGGGGAAAATTTTTAATTGTAAAATAGATATTGTAGTATCCGAAGAGCTGATAATTATTTAAGAAAAAGTTAAATTAGTCGAAATGTGGTTTTCGAAACCGTTAACAAAGAGTTTAATTAGGAAAATTGAAACTAAATAATGGCACATTTTAAATAAAATAAAACGAATAATGTAATTTTTTGCGGCGGTATTTCGAAAGGTAAGTGGTAGAGAAAAAGTGGACATATATACGAAAAATAAATAAATGATAATAAACAAAAACAAACAATTACTTCAAACACTTACCCTTAAAAAAATAGCAAAGCGTAGCACAATTATTGGCTGCGGCCGTACGAAACGGAATAATCTTAATGCAACTGTACAGGACGGGGAGCGATCGTCGACTCTTGACTCTTGTCTTCTCCATGACAAGTGATAAGAAATTCTTGCACATGTGAAGGACACGGCAAAGTTTGTCGTTATTGCGACATTTACAAACAGGAGCGGTGTCTGAAGTAATACACGGTACATGCAATGACAATTTGAATATACTGGGCGGAGGTAAATAGTTAACAAATTCTAAATGCCAAAATAAATAAAGGGTAAATTAAATATAATCATAATATAAACGAAATAAATAAATATTTCCGACAAGGAAGAGTTGGAAGAAAAATCTAAATTGTTAGCTTTGACACTTGCTTATATTTCGGAGTTTAAATCTAGAGCAGACCTTATCAAACATCAATCTGAGCTAGTAGATATAACCTTAAATGAAAACATGATTTTTCTACTACTGATTTGCAAAATGTAATCTTAGAACCTGAGACTGTAGCACGGGTAAATACTAACACAGACTTAGCTTTAACAATGTTAGAGGAAATGAATTTCTCAGAAAATTTTAAAATATTTACTTGGGGACTTCAGAAAACAATAGAAGGGAAACCGAGCTGTATCTAAGCTGTAGGAATGTCAGAGAACTGGGTAGGCTAGCTCAAAATAGAAATCAATGGTGGTAGACGTCCAACCAGTTCCAAGACGGAAAACCTAATGACAAAAAACTAATTGAACTTAAACCTGATGAGTACTAGAAACAAATACAAGTGTTGGTTTTGCAATATTTTTAACTAATCCTGATTATGCAAAAAGATTTATTGAAAAACTGTTAATTTGGCAAATGTACAAGAGTTGAGGGATTTTAGTAGCTACAGGCTGTTAAACTCCCTTCAAATACCCTACATGAGATTTTTCAATGCTCCACCTGAAGGTACTACATTGGTCAGGAAGCTAGTTTTCTTTACCTGAAAAATTTTGAATTTTGCCAAACCCTTGCTGTTACAAGCTAGGTAGGGATCTGTAACGTGTGTGACAACACTCGCACACGGGACCTCCATTTTACTTCTCATCCGAATGAGGGCATATTTTTGTGAAAAATGCTCGCCTAACATTTTTCAAGTGGACCGTGTCGGGATTCGAACCCTGGACCTTGGGTGTAGTAGTCAAACGCATACCAACTACGCCACGGAACCGCCTCCCCTCCACATACTCTACATTTGATTCACCAATGCTCCACCATTGGACAGGAAGCGAGTTTTTTTACCTCGAAATTTTGAATTTTGACAAACACTTACTGCTGCAAACAAGGTAGGGATCTTTAACGTGCGTGACGACACACACACGGGACTTTCCTTTTACCTTTCTTCCGAACGAGGGCGTAATTTTGTAAAAAAAGCTCGCCTAACATTTTTCAAGCGGACCGTGTCGGGATCCCCTTCATATACCACTAAATATCGGTAAAATAAAGTGTATATTTACAAAACAATAGAAAGGAAACCAAGCTGTATCCAGGCAGTGGGAATTTCAAGGAACTGTGTAGGCTAGTTCAGAATAGAAATCAGTGGCAGTATGCGTCCAACCAGCTCTAAGACGGAAAATCTAATGACGATAAAACAATTGCACTTAAACCTGCTGATTATTACAAACAACTACAGGTTTTGGTTTTGCAATATTTTCCACTAAACTTGATTGCGCGAAATAGGGTATATATATATATATATATATATATATATATATTGCTATGTACTACTGGAATTATGAGCCCCTACGTTGGGCTGTTATATTAATATTGCTATGCTCCCTAAATTATTCGCGCCCCATCGTTTGGGCGACCATATTAATATTGCTATGTATAAACAAGAATGGTAATTATCGTTCTCCGACGTTGGGCTGTCTTATTAATATTGCTATAAATTCCCTCCAGAAACTTAGCTGGATTTTATCTTGAACCAACCTTGTCTACCAATAACAAAATTTGATACGTTACCGCCTTACTCGTTATCAATTTCGTATTCAACTTATAGCTCCTCCTTGAACTGTTTAAATTATCAAATCACTCCCATTAACTTTATCTTATGACCTCGACTAGCATTTATTTGGAATTATAAATTCAGTTAATTTGGTTCTATATAATGAAACAAATATTATGTACAGTTTTTGTGAGTTATTTAAAATACACTTTTCAATTAATTAATGTTGTAAATCTTATTTATCAGAAATCATATACTTTTTATTCAAAACCCAAAGTTACCAAAAAACCTATTATTTTTATAAAAGAAAAAGTGTGGAACGTTCGAAACCTCTTATCCTATTACGCACTTTATACGTTTTCAAGTCCTTCTTTTGTTGACTTTTTCACATTCATATTATATTAAGCAAATTCAATATTCAAATAAAAAAAATAGAAAAGAAAATGTCTTATAACTAAGAATCTAACCTGGTCTATATTCTTCGCATTGACGCATCCATACTCAGCTAATATTTCCCATGCATTAAGCTATCCATTTGAATAATAATTATCTTCTTCCAATTCAGGATTATTACATGTCCATTCGAAATATTGTCTATCCACACGCTTGAACCATTGCATTTAAATTATTGCCATCACCCTCTGGACTACCATTATTAACTTATACTTATGCACCCCAATTTGTTGTCATCTCATTCAGACTTAAAATTACTATAGTAGAGAACCATCTAAGTTTAGGGACATACAAACTCAAGCTAACCATAGTGAATTAAAAGAAAAAACTAAATTATTACTATAATTCCGAATCGGATAAATCACATCGTTCCAGAGAGCGTAGCAGTGATAGAGATCATATTCGCAACCAGCATTACAACCGTGGATAAATTTTTGATATTAGGAATAATTATAAATCCAATTATAATTACCAACAAACTTCAAGTAATGGTAGGAATAGAAGTGGGAATCGTGTAACCAATAGGAATGACAGTTTTACAAAAAATTAAAGTCGTAGTAGAGAAAGATACCACAAAACGCAGCCAAATTATAAAAATTATTTTTCGGTCCTAAATAAAAGAGTTTGCTATAAATGTTACGCAAAGAATCACTTTGCAAAACATTGTACTGCCAAACGATGCTATTGCTGTGGTCGAGTAGGATATACAAAAGTAGCTTGTCCTGTTTGTGTGTCGAGAAACTGGCACAGAAATCAGTTTTAGGTCGTGAATTGATTTTTCTCTCTTCTGGCACGGCCAATAATGAATATATAAACTCGAGTTGTATTCGAGAACAAGTTAATCATTTTAATGAAAAAAGTAGACCGATCTTGGATTATGTGTTGTCACATGTGGAACAAGGAGAATGTCTATATGTAACCGTGAACAACGTTCATCCTATTAATATATACTGATTCTTCGAGCCGGATAACGTTGTTTTTGGGGTTTTCTAGAGAATCTTTTTTCTCGTTTATCCTATTTGTATATACTGATTCTTAGAGCTGGATAACATTTTTTTTTTGGGTTTTTTAGAGAATCTTTTTCTCTCGTTCATCCCATTAGTATATACTGATTCTTCGAGCCGGATAACATTTTTTTTTTGTAATTGTATTCGGGTGTGAACAAAATTTTCTTAAGATCTGGCGAAATTAATTTTATTAATAATTTAAGTATTAAAATAAAAGCTATGCGAGACATAAAATGTACAGTGGCTAACGATGAAATATGGATTGTATTGGGCTCGTAATTCTACCAATTCAATTAAAAAACAAAATACAATTGTTTGAAGTATATGTGATACCACAATTAAGACATACTTTAGTGTTAGGGACTGTAGTTTAACAATTTAACTTTACTTTAACTTTAACTCTTGACCTAACTTGACCACTAGCTACCTGCTTCTTTTCCTTTGTTAATTTTTTCTGATTCCATTAAATTGTACTCGTTTTTTGCTCAATTGTGCTTGTGTTTGTTTCAATTGTGCTCATTTGTTTATAGCAAAGAAATTGGAAACAAGGGGGGGAGGGGAGGTTGACCGCTAGTCCCCCTTTTTTACAATTGCGTCAATTTTTTCTTGTTCCATTGAAAAGTGCTTGTTTTGTGCTCAATTATACTGGTGTTTGTTTAAATTGTGCTTATTTGCTTATAACAAAAAACCTTCAAAACAAATCCGCGGGGCCGAGGTGGCCGTACATTTGATTTTTCAATGCTCCACCCGAAGATACTACATTGGCCAGAAAGCAGTTGTTTTTACACATGGGACTTACATTTTACCTCTCATCCGAACGAAGACGCATTTTTATGAAATATGCGCGCTTAACATTTTTTACGAGGTCCGTGTCGGGACTAAAACCCGGGACCTTGGGGATTAGTACTCATAGGTAAACCTGGGTGGGCTGCGTGACCCCAGCCGGCCCGCTTCACAATTTAAAAAAATAATAACACAAAAACATTTCACCTTTTATGCACCATTATACACGAATCACACATTTTATTGCCTCCCTTCAGTTAAAGATTTATTGACAAATTTATAGTGCGCGGATAGGGTCACGTGACTCTAGCCGGCCGACACTTCAAAATAAAAATTGAAACATAGTACCGTTTTAAAAAAGCAATGCAGCCTTGTGCATCACCAAAATTAATCTCCTCGCCCTTTCTTAAACCACCCTTACCCCCCTCCAAAACTTAATTTTTGAAAATTTTTATTAAAACATTTATATACAGAATGCACTCATTATGCACCATTTAGCACTCACCTCACATTTTTTGCACCCATTTAGTTAAGGACTTTTTGACAAAATTAAACTGCGCGGTCAGGGTCATGTGACCCTAGTCGGCCAACATTCAAAATAAAAATTAAAACATACTACCGTTTTTAGAAAACAATGCACTCCTGTGCACCACCAAAATTTATCGTTTCGCCCTTTTTTAAATCACCCTCACCCCCTCCAGATTTAATTTTTGCAAAATTCTTGTTAAAACGTATATACAGAATGCATTCATTATGCACAATCCAGCACTTACCTCACATTTTTTTAACCCTTTTGGGTAAGAACTTGAATTTGTAAAATTACTATTATGTTAGTAAAGGGTAGGTTTAAGGTTTTTTTAAATTTTAATTGATTTGGGCAATAATTGTAAAGTCAGTGATTTGTTAAGGATATCCAGTTACCCCAGTGATAGTCGTATTTGGAAGCAGCCTTCTTTATTTTAAGAAATTTAGGATACCAAAGCAAGGGAGTTTTATCCGAAATAACATCCTTCCACATAGAAATGACATCAGAAGCATGGCGTCCCTCAATTTTGACAGTAGGGAACAGTTTCGGTGTAAGTATTAACGTAATTTAAAGCTTTATTGTTTATGATTTGTGTATTTCTTTATTTTTCTTTATAGTTTTTCTCATTTATTCATAGGAACCCACTACCATACCACTGCAGTTAGACGACGCACCCTTATACTATTTCGAGGTTCCCATCCCTTCAGGGCAAATCAAAAGTTAATACACTTAACGCCTATTTCACCCGCAACAGTATGCTAATTCAACCCACTTTTATTTGTTCTTGGACCAGTTGTAAATGTGTATTTCGAACTTATAATTTTTATTATCTAAATATCTTTGAGCATACCTGTGACGCTTCAAATGGTTTCACAAAGATTTTATTCGAGAATTAATAGTAGAGGACTTTTTGTATAATTAATTTAGGAATATGCGTCGGTGTTTCTATCAATTAGAATGTGCTACGTAGAAGCGGTGGTTTACAAGTTGAAAACAATGAGCGGCCAGCGTGCATTCTACACGTAACTACCATAACTGTGAGAGTATTGCTTTATAAATTAAAGTAGTGAAATTCAGTTGTTGATATCCTAACTCAATCCTTCTGTATTTCATGTGTTCCTGTTAAATGTTTTAAGTAGCAACGAACTCCGCTCACGCCACCCACGCCCTGGCTAAGTGCAGTAATCCAAAGGAATCGTTAACTGACTTTACCTTATATTTTAAACATGCGGTTGGTCATAAGGTAAGCAGAATCATAATTAATCTGCATGGTCAATTTGTAGAGCAAAAATAAATATGGTATTTGTAATTCATATGAAACCGACTACGCTCTCTGTACGGGCAAGCTATAAACTAACATACCCTTTACTTTTGCATTTGATAAGTAATATACTACGAGGGTCGTTCAATAAGTTCTTAGAAAATCCAAGAGATGGCGCTCGTAGTACCGAAAATAAATTTTTCACAGTAAGCAGTCGGATGTTAGAGTTTCGGCCGTATCTATCACGTGGTTTCATTTTTGTTGTTGATTGAAGTAAAAACTTTCATTTGATTATAACAATGGATGAATTTCGAGCAGTGATTAAACGCTTGTATTTAAGAGGGATAACGGCGAAAGAAATCAAAGTTGAGTTGGATGAAGTTTATGGCACATGTGCTCCTGTGTTTGCAACTGTTTACAATTGGGTGAATGAGTTTAAAGGTGGCCATACATCCACAAAAGATGAACACTGTTCCGGACGCCTTGTGGAAAAAGTGTTTACCCCCGAAATGATTTACAAAATCCACGATATGATTTTAAATGGTCGACGAATAAAAGTGCGCGAAATAGTTGAGGCCACGAGCATATCGCAAAACACAGTCGCGTTAATTTTGCACGAAAAATTGCCTGCGAAAAGAATATTGGCAAGATGGGTGCCGGGTTTGCTACCAGTGGAGAATAAATGCAATCGTGTGGTCGATTCTGAGGCTGTTTTGGCGCTTTTCCGTCGCAATCTTGAGGATTTTCTGCGTCGATACATAACTGTCGGCGAAAGAGACTCCAGAGACAACAGAACAGTCAAACAGTGTATATTTGAAGGTGAACGGGCTCCGAAGAACGCAAAGACGGTGAAATCAGCCGGCAAGGTTATGGTCACGGTCTTTTGGGATACACGCGGAATCATCTACATAGATTACTTGGAAAAGGAAAAAACGATAACAGGAGAGTATTATGCGTCGTTATTGGACCGACTGAGCGAAGAAATCAAGCAAAAAATCCTCATTTGAAACGAAAAAGATTCTCTTTCATCAAAACAATGCACGGGTGCACACCTGTGAAGGCGCGATGGCCAAAATTATTACAACATCCACCGTATTCGCCAGATTTGGCCCCCAGTGACTTTTTCTTATTTTCCAACTTGAAGAAATGGCTTGGCAGACAAAGGTTTCCGTCCAACCTGGAGGTCATCGTCCCTATTTTGAGGAGCCTTCAAAATTCAATTTTTTTGACGGCTTAAAAAATTTGGAAAAACGCTTAGAAAAATGTATAGTGCTTAAGGGAGATTATGTTAAAAAATAAAAAAAAATCTACCCAAAAAATGTTTTTTGTACTTTTTTCAAAGGACTTATTGAGAAACCCTCGTATTTTTACTTCTGCATTTTATGAATTTAATTGTCTTGTGCGTATAATTATTATTGTGCATTGTGGGGATATTGCTGCGAACGATGTATTTTGCCCCTCACAGACATTCTATGTTAATAAGCAGTTTTATATTTGTTGTGTGCTCAATAATTTGTTTCAGAACCAACGATCCGTTTAGCAGTTGCCCCTTCAAGTCCCACACTTCCAGTGTTGCGATTTTGACCACTACCTTGCCAGTTGCATTATTTAATTTACACACTTTGTATTATCATCATTAGGTTATTAGTCCTGTAACTGGCTAGAGGCGGCCTCCATGGTTTTCTATTCTGAGTTAATCTACACATTTTGCTGAAATTCCCACAGCCTACATCTTTCACTATCTGCGTGCAATAGTCTATTCTGCGTCTGCTTCTAGCGTTTTCCCTTTTTCTGTTTCTGATGTATTCCGCACTATTCCCTCATGCCTTAGAACATGTCCTATTACCATATCTCTTCTATTTTTTACTGATTTCTGCAGATATTTGTCTTCCTCTACTATTCCTAGAACATTTGTTCTTTGCTTTGTTTATCCATGATTCCTTCATGATACATCTTGTTACGTACCTAGACGTAGTCGTAAGAAGCGTAAATACCAGGCTAATGACCCAAAACGGAGAGTGGGGGATTCACCTAGATACCAAAAAAAAAACACATCGCCCAAGATTATCTATTAACCATAAGAATAAATACAGGATTCTGTACAAACAAGCAAAAAAATAAATTAAGCGTTACTATTTCACAGCAAACAATTATGTGTTACGAACGATTTAGTACTTTAGATACGACGTGCGCATTTCGTATTTTACACAAAATAAAACAGATCAGTAGAAAATAAACGTGTGAGAGCTTTTGTTAAGCGTTTTTAAAATTGCACATAATACCTTTTGTAAAATAAACTAATCAGTAGAGAAGAATAAACGTATGAGAACTTTTGTCAAACATTCTTAACAATGGTATATCACACCTGTAGAGCGACAATATCGATTCGCAGCAACAAACAATAGTCCTACAGTGTCACGTTTCTTATCACGTAACTACACCAAACGCTGATAAGGAATATTTCTTTTATATACACAAAAGAAAACAAGTTGTATAACTGTATGTGTCGGGATACTTAGCTTACACGCTATCGGAAGTAAATCAGCACCGCATCGCCACGGTCGTCGGGATCTATTTACCTGTTACCATAACGGCACTAGCGATGTACAGGCAACGGCAGTTGATCTGTGGCAAAGAACAGTTGGGCCTACATAAAAAGAACCAATTTGGCCTCCAGCTAAGAGCTAAAAAGAGAATCTGACTAGGATGAGTAAGTGCGGAAAAACTCACCGATACACGCAAAATACCTCCTACTTGTCGAACAAAAAAACGTGCATCGTTCTTGATGTACTGGGACTCGTAATGTAGAAAATATTTCAACGCACGAGCTGCAGATTCAAATTAAAAATTGGTTCAACTAACACGTGTTCGAACTGCAATCCTTGCGTTATCAAAGTGCGATTAGCAAACTGGAAAACACGCTATCAAATAATAGTAGGATCCATTATTTCGACAAGTCTCTCGAGGGGAAACAAGAGAATGCAATTATACGTTATCGGAATTGTTTAACAAATTAACGGATACCTAAAACAAAGTATTGACTATTTAATTTATCGAATAAAATTTCGTTTTAAAAGCAACATGGATTTGAGTGAAAATTATGTTAAAGCGGGCTTATTCTGAACAGGTACACTATATAGGGTATTGTTGGAGAATTTAAGAATAGAAATGGAATTTATTCGAGCAGGTAATGACAACCAGGGAAAAAAGGGTACTTAATTTATGTTGAAAAATAAACGTAACAATCTGCATCACCACATTTCAAAGCTTCTATTATTTTCCTGTCTGCAGACACCTTATACATTAATTAAAATTTTATTCTAGTTATATTTTGTTGTGCAAATATGTACGCATTTATAATGTTTTTCCTTTTTTTAACCTATATTCATTTGTGACGAAAAATGGTACGTAAAGAAACTAGAATTTTAGGTTTAAAGCAATTTCAAATTTGTTTCAGAAGCCTCTTTTAATGATCATTCCTTCATATAATCTCGATTCGAAAGGGATTTCAAACGCTTCATCGAGATGTGCAATTTTGTCGGATAAGATTGAATAGGATTGCCGATCAGTTAAGAAATTCTTTCGCTTTTCTTGAGGAAGCTTAGAAATTAAATTGGGTGCAGCAATAAATTCCATTCTGTAGGAATCGATCGATTAATAATGATAGAAATCTACTCCTTAATTAGATTTGCAAAATTTCAGGTGGAATTTAAGTTTTCTTACTGTACAGAAAAATTGTATATTTCTAAAATGTTTCTTTCCAGGGGTCGTAAAGAATTAACTTGGGCATTTGTTGACGTACAATAGATTTCCAGCATTGAGCATATCCTTAAGGTTCCCTAAAAGCATCCACTATTCAGACGCAAACCTAGAAATCAAGCATTCAAATATAAAAAAAGGCAGGAATTCAGTCGAGTTGTTCATAATCGAAGTGCGAAAAGGCATGACGTCTCTGCACATTGAATTGAAACGCACGAGTGGCTTTTCTTGTAGGTAAGTGCAGCCGTTTGATTTTAAGCTGGAATTCCGCAACGCCGGATTTGGCTGAATCACCTTGAGCATTTATTTATACTCTTGAAAATAAGCATAATCCGCTTTTATACATGTCATCCTTCTTGCTTAGAAATAAATGCAAGCAAATGGATGTTTGTTGCTGGTTGGCAATTATGGCTATGGATATTGAATGTATTTTACATTAACTGGTGGAATAAAAGGTTTATGAGCGTCAAATGGCAGTTGAACTAGTATTATTCAACTGTCATATATTCCAGTACGTCTAACTAACACATCTTTTAAACTACAACGCCTATTTGGACGTCGAAGGCTTCAAGAAACTAATCTAAACCTTTTGGAAATTATTAAACAGCATCTGAATTGAATTAGAATGAGTCATCATGAATGATTACAATATTAGTTTATAGTTGTTTCTATTGGAGCGTTAATTGGTCTGCTTCCGACCAAAATAAATACATTAGAACGTCAACAAAAGTGCACTTTGCTGTGCGAGCCCTCTTGATTGACAAATACAAAAAATTGCATTTAAAAGATTACAATAGGTACATTCGAAATGTTACTAGCTAATTCCGGAACGCTGTACACTAATCTAAAACAATCGGATAAGGTATACACTAGGGTGAAAGGTCATGCAGTTTAATTCCCATTAAAGCTTTGATTACGATATGCTCTAATCTAAAGCTTTGATATAAATTACTGTCGATACAAATTACTACAATGTTAATATAAATTATTGTAGTGATAATACAAATTAGAAAATCGTGCTTGGATAGTAATAGTAATTTAGAAAATAGCATCTTAGTTTTAGAAAATATTACTTACACTGTTAAAGATTAGCTGGAAATAATTTGTTGAGAAAGTTTTAGCAAATGCCATTGTAACTACGGGTTGTTAAAAAAGCTTGTATGATCTGTTTAAAAATAAATACCTGCTGTTTGTACAAATAGAGTTTTTGCTACACTGGTAACAGCGGTGGTATTAAATACTTTTGAACGATTCCTATTTGCATACCGGTCACTCGAAGTAAAAAAAGGCAGTGAAATTCTTTTGTTTTTCAAGGACTTTAAGTCCGACATGGAAGGTAAATTAGAAGAAAATGCGAAGGAACAAGAACGAACTGCCACTAATTTTTCAGGAAAACTGAACCAGACCTATGTGAAATTAGAAAAAAAACGCGAATTTTACAGAAAGTTTACAAGAACACGCAGAGAAACAAAACCAGAACTCTACGGGCTTCGTAGCAAAGTTAGAAGAAACTAACGCGAAGTTTACAGAAAAATTACAAAAGGTGTTTCCAAAAATTGGAAACCAAGTTTTAAGATGATTCGCATTGACCGAAAGCGAGATTTTTATGAAAAATTGTTGGCGAACTCTCGTAAAATGGAAAAAAAGTTACTGAGGATGGAAGAATGGAATAAATCCATAACAGTGCAAGCACCAGAGTCCTCAGTGCCGGTGATAGAACAGCACGCCACAGAATTTAAGAATGTAGAAGAATGCAAACTGACGTCAAGACTCAGAGTAAAGCCACATTGGCAGACATATTTTATACAATTTGAGTCTGCCGCACGGCTGGAACGATGGTAAAAGTGCAACCGCATAGATGGCCGCGATACGAGATAAGTCCTTGAATATTCTGCGAAGCATACCAAACCATGAACAAAGAAGCTACGGGGCCTTAACATCAAAGCTGAAAATGAGGTACGACAACTCTCATCCGCAACAGGTATACCACGCTCAAGTGAAGACCCGTTACCAATAGGCGAACGAAAATTTCCAAGTCTGAAGCAGATATTGCTCTCTAAGTTTACCCAATATCATCGCATAGCTTCCTAGAACAGCCGGCAGTATAGACCTTTGTTAAGAGGATACGCAACGGAGAGATCCAGCACGCACTACGGTTGCCTTGACCAGGAACCCTAGATAATGCGCTAGCTCATACTTTGGAATTTGAAGCGGCAAAGCAAATTTCGCACATCAGTAGTGGCAAAGCAAGATGTTCTGTAGAGGAGCAGGACCAAGAAAGCACGCACAAGGTGATTGGACGGGTACCTCGTGAACACCAACCCAAGACGAAATAACCCAGATGCTGGAATTATGGTGAGTTTAAACATACACAGCCCAAGAAGGAAGCAGACAAACCGGAAACATAAAAGGGGTCGACAGGAGGAGGCGGAAGTCGATCTGTACTGATTCTCCCAGGGAGACCATAATCCACATCACATTATCAAAGAATGCAGACAGCATTTACACGTATGGACAGTTTAACGGCAAGACTGTGAAGTTCTTGATTGAAACAGGAACCACTAGGACAATTGCTAATGCGAATGTAGTGTAGTGCGCGACAGGGGTGCATCTTCGAACCGTAGCCGGTGAGGAAATTCAAACACAGGGAATGCTAGATGTAAAAATCAAAGTAGGAAGTAAGATATTTGACCATCAGGTAGTTTTAGCAAACATCAGCAAAAAAATTATATTCACTAACTAAATTAGAAGTTATCGTCACTTCACCGACATTTGTGCTTGCAGACACGACAGGAATTTCGTGAGTAGAATCATTTAAGAAAGCGGGAACAAACTCTTGAGAAGCTAGCTGCAAGTCACTAATTCGAAGTATGGGTTGCGATGGTGGTGGAGGCACAGTTTGGGATGGAAGTGAAAACGTCGGGACTATTTGATCATCTTTTGAATCGCGAAGGACAGAAAGAATTTGGTACTTGTTAGTAGAGGAGCGTGATGCCGTAAAAATCAATATTATAGATCAAAGGCTCATATGGCTGAAAAGGTTACGAGGTGGATGGTAGTAGGGCGAGCAGAAGGAGGTGTAGAAAAGGACGTAGAACAAGAGACGGAAGAAATTTTTGTTCGAAGCTACATTTGCCGAAAAAGGGTATGTTTTGATAGTAATTGCAGGAGGACCTGAATGAGGGATAGAAGAGAACATAGAGTGAGGAGCAGAGGAAATTAGGCACCTAGAGGTAAGGACAGAATTTGGTGTATGATTCGATGACCTATTAGTAGTAGGATGACAGTCTAGATAGTTGCCGCGAGAAATCCCCTTATATCAGCAACCATAACCGTAGAGTACTTGAGGACGTGTACAACGTGTCGAAACATGTACAGGTTTATCGCAATTAAAGCACCTGACCTGACCAGTAGAAGCAGCGATAGGAAGAAGAACAGTAGAAAGTACGGAAGAAGTATCTGATCTACCCGTAGGAGTAGGAAAAACCTTAACAACTCGGCCATGTGAAGTAAAAGTATTTTTCTCAACCGTAGCAGACATACGCAAGATCCGGTTCGGTAGTAACAGTATGTTGGCCTGGTTCCAACAAATGCGAAGTAGCGTTGGAAGGTGGTGGTCGAAAAATGTCTACGGAGTACTTGCTAAATTCTAATCTTTTTCCTAAGGATAGTAGTTGTGAAATAGAAGTAAGGTCGATTAGTGCTATAGTACAGGGCTAGATTGCGCCGTATACTCTCCAATTGTTGGATTTCAGATAAGGGAGTGGATAGGCGTAAAAATAAGCTTTGCATTGTTGCCACGTATAGACCATTGGTTTCGGTAGGACCCATAGTTCGAGAATTTATTTTGTCTAATAGGCGTTTATTATAATCCATGGGTAAGAATTCGGCGTTTAATAAAGTAACAACGTCTACCCAACATTTGAGGAACGCTGATGTGCTCGAAAGAGAAGTAAAGCCTTTCCAGTAATTAACTCCGGAGTTGCTGAGTAGAAATATTTCGCGACACACTGAGTTGCTTAATACGAATCAAGAACTCCGGTAGAGAATCTTCACCTGAAAAAGAGACATTCAGTTTAGCGAGCGGGTATCCTATACCCTCAGAATCAGAAGAAAGATAAGGAACTACTCCGGTAACGGTAGCAGTTACATTAAGATTTTGTGGGTTGGAAGAAAGCTGTTGAGTAAAATCCGCAAAAGTAACACGCTTGGATTTCCTAACAGTCGCCTCAACATCAGAACGAATGGTCTAAAAAGCAAATGATAATTTATTTTTCGTAAGGGCTTCCTCTTCAGAGCTGGCCACCATCGACTCCCAACATTGTTGAATGTGTACCCATAAGGAGCGTAAACGAGCAAACTTATTATCAGTAATATCCCCAGTAAAGTCGTCAGAAGACGGTCCAAGTTCAGTAAGCGCGCGTTTAATAGCCTCATGACCCTCTGTAAACGTAATCGTATAAGGGCTAGGAGTAAAAGACTGATTCATTTCCATTTGAATCGCCTTGCGGACGGCTTTACGCAACCCCTCGACTTTAATGTCAAAGTCAAATCCTCGAGAAGATAACTCATTTGGAGTTCGGGTTTTAACAGCCTATTCACATCGAACCCCTACTTAACCATTGTGACAAAAGAAATACACTTTGTATATCAGAGTAATGTAAAATCACCAACCTCAACCGAATAAACTATAAAATATCAGAAGTAAATCGCAACAAAACGATCTTATTCAATACGAAAATAACAAAAGGATTGAATTTCAAAAAGAGTACTAAACGTAAAAGAATGAAGTCAATAAAATCAGAAATAGGGCGCCAGAGTTTTCAACGGACTAGAATTATCGGCGAAAACGGAATTCCGATAATCTGAAATGAGCCAACCAACTGATATTTAGTGATCAAGAAATAAACAAAATCAAAATTTAAGAAGATCGAACCCACACAAGAAATAAAGAAAAGAAATAAATACCAGTTCGAACGTAAGGGAAGAAAACAATAGCATCAGGTCGATAAATGTGGATAATGTTGGAAATCAGGCACTACCAACAAACAAAAATTGGACCAGAAATTAAGCGAAACCAAATCGGATCCAAAGTTACACGAACCAAAATCGAAGCAAACATTACCCAAGACAAAATCGGGGCCCCACGCCAGGGCGTCAAAATTTATACCACGTACATCGACGTAGCCTAACACAAAAAAAACAAAGAAAGAATGACCGGGCTCAATCGGTGAGTAGGCGGAATATTACACATAAAAAAAATATCTAAAGGAAAGTCTGAAATAAAAAAAAGAGATTAACAATACACAGTACTAATTATAATTATTCTAAAGGACATTGGGGCTAGACATAGCAGCGCAGTATACCAAAAAAAAAACAAGAAACAAAATCAATAACCACAATGCACATATATCAAGAAGAACAAAAAAGCTACTTCTTAAAATGGCGAGCTGTAGTTTTTAGGTCCCTCACCATATGAATTACCCAAAGAAAAATTACCCAATTACAACTCTAAAAACCACAGCTCTTAATCATCATTGTAAATACCAAATTCAATAACATAAAATTGTTGGAATAAATACAATATTATTAATAAACATCACCTCACATAAAGGTAATCATTTTAAACCATTTACACATTAATAAGTACCATAACATTTTTTTTAGTTATTTAAAACAAATAGTACTGCATTCATAGCATGGCAATAAATACCAAAATTGTTCCATAATTTTCGTATATGCGAATTAATTTTGTGAATGCCTGAGCTTAAAATGTAAAGTCCAAATAGATATGGTTTCAACGTGAGCAAGGAAGAAACACTCACCAGCGTGTCCAAGGTGTAGGTTAGTCCACCGTCTCTAAGGACAGCGCGAAACAGATGTGCTCGGGATCATGCCATGCGCGTGTCCTCCTATACCAAGACGATGGGCAATTCAAACGGATCTTTCCGGTCCACCCGATGAAGCTATAACAATTACCGCAAACGATTAATTCCCTTTACCAATAAAAAAAACATTTTTTTCAAAAATAAAGTACTCACCACACAGTGTGTGCACGAAATTTTGAAGATAACACAAAATGTACCGAAAAATAAAATTAATGACGACTAATTATTGTCAAGTAAAAATGAACTCGTTTAAATAACAAGAATTTAATGCAATCCTTTCGTTATCATACCATACCAACAGGTGATTAGAAAAGTCGAAACACTGTTATCAGATAGATAAATACATTATTTCAACGAGTCTTTAGATTGAAGTAATTTAGAAAGTAATTATACGCTATCGTAATGTGTAGCAAGTTTACGGATACCTAAAACAAGATATTGACTATTTAATTTATAGAATAAGCTTTTAAAATTCGCAGCAAATTGGTTTAAATGAAAATCGTTAGGAAGCGTACTTATTGTAAAACGATAAGATATACAGGATGTTGTTGGAGTAGTAACAGAATCTACGTAAATGAATAGCAAATCAAAAAGGATGTGGTTTTTAACTTACCGTCAAAGGTGAACGTAACAAATTGTAGAAGAATCCTCTGGCGCATCCGTTGGAACGCAATATGTTTGTAATATCAAACCCATTAGTTTTCGGTAGAAGTTTAATTCTACCTGTTGAAAGGTGGCTGTAACCTGTCGCCAGCTTTGAAATTTTTGAAGCTTGCTCGGCGATAATTGTTGGTATTTTTACTGATGTTCTTTATGTTTCTAATTTGAAGTTCATTACATGAAATGAGATTTGGGATATATTTTTTTTTATTATCCGTATTAATTAATGTTCAATGCAAGTTGTGTATTTGTTGATTTTGACTTGTATTTACAGGGGTTAGTGGTCGTGTTTATTTTAGTGTTAAGGATAAACAAAAACATTTAAATTTTGTGATCAGTTAGCATTTTCTTGTTGAGGCGGAGGGGGTGTAACAGGTGCGCCCCTGGATGAGAATAGGAGAGTTAGCGTACGGAAGGTAGTGAAGGACTTCCGCGCGAGCTTCCATGCTGTATGGATCGACACGCTACGGTTATTTTGATTTATTTTAGGATGTGGTAGAATTATTAATTGTTTAATGTAAGCTAGCCAGTGCCTCTTTTGTAGTTTAGTCCTGTAATATTGTGTGTGTATCAACCTGCAAATTATCTTGTAGTTTACACAACGAGATTAATAAACCTGAATTACAGCTTGTGTGCTTTTTGTTTTAATCAACGAACCCGTCATATGTTCTTCGTGCATATAGAGTTTTCGTTACAATACAAGAGAACGCAATTTATGTACATATTTACAAGAACTAAGAGTGGCTTAAATAGCTAATTCAATAAAATAATAAAAGATTTTCTCCCAGTCACTTCATAAAAAAATTGAATTCTTATTTCTTTAGTTTACAACATCAATTCCTTTTATTTAATTTTCCTTGTTATTAAACATACCTACGCTTATGAATGTATTCAATTAATAAATTTCACAATATTAAACCAATAAACTTGACTAATCTTCAGATAAATGACTATCATCTAGCAGTTATTACCCGTGATGAAGGTAATGAAATCGATCATAAGAAGAATAGATGTCAGATCTCATTATCCGTATAATACGTTAAACTGTGAAGAATAGAACATCAGAAAATGCTTCTCCAATTCACAGAGATTAGATCGATTAGATCAATTCTTCCAGATAAAATCTCTTCAAGCCATGTTAAATGAGTACAATTCGTTACGTAAATGAGGCAACACAACCTTGTGAAGCATATTTAAATATTTATTTTTGGTGTTCTTCATCTGCATACGTCTCAAAAAATTTCACGTCCATTGTACCAACAATACACGTATGCTGGAAGATGTGCGTTTAAAAATATTTCTTCATTGTTTATTTTTTCGGGAAAATCACCTGCTGATATTTGTTACCATAAAGTAGTTGCAGCAATTTTGTATGATTGATACGCGGAGTCATAAATGCGTGACAAATTAGTTGTAGCATTTTGTACAAAGAAAGACGTTTGATGATGGCGCAAGAATAATTGCGGCAATGATTTGTAATAATTTATACCACCTCATTGCATTTTTGGCTAAAACAACTCAGCAATTTCGTGTAATAAACGTTGTCCGTAAAAGTTTGCACTGACCTGTCATATTTTGGCAACGGCTGTGACGAGATTAATGTACGAAGAAAAAAAGAAGGCAAAATTAACAAAAAACGCCGTAGTTGGCAAGTCAGTGCCACCGTTGCCTAATTATGTACAGCGTGCAGATTTTGCACAATCTAAAACCACTCAGGTTTTAATGTTTTTTTTCCAACTATATAAAGATGGCGTGAGGCGTGAGTCTATTTTGATTTCGATCATTTGTAATGTTTACGTAGCGGAAAATCTACTATAAATGATAAACGTTGGATATGTGATTTTCAACTTATCTTCATGATTTCAGGCCCATTAAACCCGATGTGTTTTTCACTTGACACGTGTGCACGTGTGTACTTGTGCACATGAGTGGTGCATAATCTTGTAAAAATAATCTGACTCAAATTCAGCCACGAGAGCATCCTGTCGAAGCGTTTCGCCCAATTGGAGCTCATCAGGACAGGAGTAGCAAAGTTGTAATATTTAATACAGACACCTTATGGGAAGTACGGCATCACTTAGCTCACAATTTGTGTCTTCGTGTCGTTTCACCTGACATCGCAGGTTTCTAGCAATAGTCGGCTCGAAGGAGATCCGGCTCAACTGCCTTCTTCCATAGCCAAAAGTTATAATTTAAAAGAAAAGTAGGATTAATGAGTCTTAAATTAATACAAAGTAAAAAGGAATTACAGGCAAGTGACTCAAATTTAGCCACGAGGGCATCCTGTCGGCGCGTTTCGCCCTAATTGGGGCTTATCAGGACAGGAGTAGCAAAGTTGTAATATTTAATACAGACACATTACAGGATCACCTAGCTCACAATTTGTGTCTCGTGTCGTTTACCTGACATCGCAGGTTTTTAGCAACAGTCGGCACGAAGGAGATCCGGCTCAACTGCCTTTTTCTCTAGCCAAAAGTTATAGTTTAAAAGAAAAGTATGTTTAATGAGTAGGTTTAATGATATATAATACTGTGCCATTAATATTGTGATATTATCCTCGGCTGCTCTTCACTTAATTCCTAAATCCATCAAAACCTTTTAAAACCCACACAGACTCTTATCTGTTAACGCTGGATCTAAACACTCGCGCTCATTGCCTCTATGCTAAAGCCTAATAGAAATTCCCACCTACAATCACAGACTCAAAATAACACAATTCACAAAATACATCACACTCTACTTACATGAAATAAATATTACAATTCCAAAATACCTTTCCTTATGTACATTCGTATTATTAGTAATGTCAACACTTTCATTTTCAAAAATATTTTAATTCGATAACCTTATATAGACAAATATTTTAATAAAGTAAGACGGCGTTTCTCATACCTTACGTTAACCCCTTTGTATTATCATGAGCTCATAGTAAAACTCGTTAAATGTGAGTGCAAATTTACCGCACTACAAAAATAAAATAAGCCCCCTATACTTCTGTAAATTAATTATCCTTGACTAAATAAATTTCATTTTCATCAAAAGTCCCATATATTTTGAGTTCATTAAATATATCAAATACGAAACACTCAAAAGCACAGAAAAAATAACCATAAAAATATTCACCACACAATGTTTTTAAACAATGGCATACCTGGTAACTATCTTCCAAACGTGAGCTGCCAACCAGCTCTTGAAGATGATGCCGTCCAGTACGGCACTAGCCTATAAAACATTTTCCCGGTTGAATCACCATCATTCTACACCTGCTGCTACCAATCTCTTCATTTATAGTACAACCATGAGCATCTAATTTCCAAACTTTACTCTTTGTATCCCCAAATAACTTAACCAAAAATCTCTGCCTTCACCATCAAATACTTCCAAATTTTACTAAGTTTCGTGCATTCCAAAACCACAATAATAATTGTATGTACATACATACAAAATTTACCCTTCGCTTAACTTGCTTGATTATTGTAGTGTAACCACTGAGAGGCAGTGTCTTTCTTTACTTCTCATCCAAGCATCGAGTAATATTAGTAAACCAATTACGTGACAAGTGATTTTAATATTTTAATTAAAGTTAATTAAAATATGCACAAGTTGGTGTATTGTGGTATAAGCAGGTCGACAATTTTTATACAGTACATTTTGAGTATACGAAACTTGGTTCAGAACTGTAAGTAGAGATTGCTTGCTATTTTTAGTTGCTGGTGCAAGATGGAGTAGTGGGTGTTAAATGGATCGATGTGGTGGTGTACAGAGGCTAGATGGATCCGTAGATAAATGTAAAGGTTTGGAAATACCGTAAATTGGTGGACGAAAGAATTGGGTAGCAGATTGCCGTCAAGAAGGGTATGATTTAACTTGGAAGTTGGTACCTGAACGTGCAGTCATTGTCGAGGGCAACGTCATCAATGGTTTAGTTGCAGATCCATGTGAGGTGGTGCTTATCAGGTAACATTTTTACGGTAACTTTATTTTGTTGTGTGCATTTGGTGCGTTATGACATTTTGGTGCCGTATAGGCATAATTTTAAGAATATTAAGGACAAAAGAGTTTACTTTTGAACTTTTATAGAGTACTTTTGACCATATTTTTATACAAGGATTTATATTTATAAAATAATACGCATATTAAGGTTGTCTTGCTCTAACTCACATACGAAAATTTTCTATTACTTTCTTTGTACCATTTCTATATTTTATCTCCCCACTACCAGTTTTCTGTATCCTAGTCTAACCTGTATTTAATATCTGCTTTTCTTTTTTTACTCCTTTTTACAATCACGATTATTCCTAACTAGCATTTTCCCTCTCTCCACTATCGTCTATCCCCCTTCTATATGAGTAGTAAAACAATCTATCTCTGTTTATCATATGCACGTTACACCAGTCCTTGAAGTCAACCACTACTAAAACATTTCTCACTCCACCTTTTAAAATGGATGTTTTTCCAAACACGCTGCATTTCCCTTGTATCTACTAACTTCTATCATTTTCTTTGCCCCCCAGTTTCAATATCAACGAAAATCTAACCATATGATAATTTTTATCTCATTCTAATACATGCTCAAATAATCTCTCCTTATTTTATATCGATCCCTGCTTGTATTTAACCTTTAATGCCATTCATCGAATATGTTGTTGTTTGCGTTTGTTTATAACAATCTTGAGCGGTTTGCTAGAAATCCTTGATGATTATTTTCAAGCTTCCTAAATTAATACCTAAAATGTTTTCAACGTTATAAACTTCTATTGGGAATGTTTTATTTGCCTGCTCCCTCCTAAAACCAATAACCGCTATAACTTATAGCCCTTTTGCTATAATTAAACTTTTAAATTTTTACAAATTTTCAAATTATACATTAAATTCTGATAAATTATGCACGCAAAGAATATTTACACTTAGAATATATGTTACTTCTTGAAAATCCTTTACCCTCCTTGATAACGGTCTTAAAATTATTGATTTCTACACTTCAAAAAATTGAAAGCTTCCAGACTATTATACCTACACTCTACTCTAAATAAAATGCATGTGTTTACGCTGCACGTTAAGGATCTACATTTCTCACACCTACTATTTGTAATTGGTATTTACAATTACTCTAAAATTAATCAAAATTAACCCAGAAATCTATTTTAAAAATGCAAATTCCGACACTATAATTATGGAAAACGTTTTAAAATTTTAAATGAATTGTATATACATGCGGTACCCTGCCATAAATAATTAGCTGACTTATCTACTCTATTTTATTTTATAAATATACAGAAATATATATATATATATATATATATATATATATATATACATTGATGTAAAACCTACACAAAAAGCCAGAAAATGGGAAAAGTTAAAATCTCTCAATATTTAAAAAGAAGCCCAACTTTAAGCGGTGTATGTATTGCTTTCATTGCAAAGATCGTTAAACGAATAAAAACTTGAAAGCCCCGTTTTTACATCAATTCTTTTCAGCAGAATTTGAAACCTTATTCTAACATCTGCACCTACCTGGAAATGTTAAAAATAATGTGTGCCAACTCACTTGCACTAATCTTAGCTCGTAGATAGTGAGTAGGCTCCGAGATGAAACTAAAATAGTTAACAAGTTCTTGCAACTCAGGCTTATGGAACCCCGTATGCACGTACCTTTATCTTGCAATTGCTAACTTAAAATCTATAAATAAAAGCTCCAAGCGGTTTTCGCAACCTATATTAGCGCATGAGTATCATCTTAACAAAACAAAGATTGATTAATTTAACTATTTTTATTTGATCAAATCTACGCAAAAAAGTTTTAAATCAGACTAAATATGTGTTTACCGGTTCCTGAAATTACAATGGTGGTGCATTCCCTAGTTTTATACCACTTTTATGTAAGCGTGAACCCAAGTAAACATTTGCTTTATAAGAAGTGGTTGTATACATTTAAGTACTGAAAAACACTGTTTCAAATGTAAAGCATGTGGAAACAATTCAACGATTAACCGGCTATTTCGTCCAAGGCTCGAGCGAACTCATGCAAGACAGCAACGAAGTGTTTATGAAGTAGTCCTTTGGATCCAGCAGACGCTTTTGATAACGTTTCCAACCCAATCACTCTCACTACGTACCAGTAACTTGTTTACTTTTGCGTTTGCAAGCACGCCCGAGAACTTTTCACTAACACACTTGAATTTATGAAGTTATCATGCTGTAGAATACTTATAAAATTCTCATCACTCGACGGCGGTAGCTGCCAATTGAATTACAACCGTTTGCAAAGTACCACTGATAGACCGTTTAACTAAATTAATCATTTCTATTATGATTTTACAGTATATATACGTTGAACTGTCGCAGGAGGGTTTACGTAGTGTTTTCGTTCACAGGGTTCGTGCGACGAACTGTTTTAAAGTTAAGGTTAATGGATTTCTTGGTACATGGGAAAGTATGTGTAATGGTATCTCTACAAGTTTATTTACTACACATTTGCGACAGGGTTAGTCTCTATGTAATAAATTTTATGACATTTTTATGGATTTTGTTTATTTAAATAATTTACAATACGTGAGAATATTGTCACATCTAAGTTCGTAGGATGATTAGTCATGGAAAATTTTATGTTTGTCAAATTTGGTTTGTTTATGGTGAAGTCCCAGTTTTAACGCTGTTTGTTGAAGAATGTACTAAGTATTTTGTTGTTATTTAAGTATTTTGCCTTAATAATATGATAAAATAGTCCTGTTAGTAAATTGTATATTATCTAGATTCTATAAACCTTTTTGCACATTTTCTTACCACGATTTCTAAACTAGCTAAAATTAACGTGTTTTCCAGTATATTAATGTATGCATAATTAATGCGTTAGCGTCACAACATGAGGTTAAAATATATGGCTCTGAGTTTGAGTATCCTAGGCAAAAAGAATGTTGTGCCCCTTTCTTGGTGAGACATGCTAACCTGCATTAACAAGCAAGCTCCCAGTGCGATGGAAACACAAACAAGATGCAGTAAAAGCGAGTGACAAAAGGAGAGAGTGTGGTGGATAGCAGAAAAGCCAATGCTTTAGTTTCTGGACAGCAACACGAGGGTCATTTTTAAAATAAGAACCGTTCTGGTTTAAAAGTAAACACAACTAACGTTTTTTCAAAAAATTTATTTCTATAATAACCAACATCCTTTCGCTATTTGTTGACGTAATCCTTGTTCCACTTGAGGCATTTTTCCGAACAGGTCAGAATAAACCATAAACAGTACGCCTAAAAAGAAATACAATTTTTTATGTGTCAATTCGACATACGACACCAGCCTTTCTTTTTATGCATTAGATCTAATCTATTTTCCCTGTCCGCATCGTGACACACGCCTACCTAACCTTATATACAATATATCTTACACGCTGACCATGTCTTTGACGTTATCATCTGTTTGCATCCGTTTCCGCCTAAAAATTCTTTCAGTTTTGTGTCGATAGTGAAGCGTCTGCTCTGCCGAATGTGTGCATCAACGGCTGCTTTCAGTTCGTCCGTAATTATGGTTGGGCAGCCAGAACGTTCCTCATCATGAATGTTTGTTCTTCCACCATTAAATAAATGGCATTACTTTCCCAAATTCCCATCATACACTTCAATGAGTTTCCGATGGATTTCCGCAGGACAAGTGTTTTTTTTTGCATTTTAAAACCGAATCACAGCGTGACTTTAGAAGTTCGAACTGACTGGCAGCGATAACAAATGACCAGCGAATACATAAGTTGATAAAACAATCGCGGGAAGCGATATGCGCAGATAGGGGGCGCAAACGGTCCTTACTTTAAAAATAACCTACGTACTTTCTAAAAACTTATCGAAAGTTTTTGATGGCATAAAGTAAGTGCATGTCAGTTTACGTCATTTGAATTTTTCTTCATTTACAATAACTTTCTTTTTTCAGATTGTTAATTTACCTTTATTTCTATCTTATGTTTTGGAAATCTAGCTATACGTAAGATTATGTTCATTTGGTATCAGTGTACGTTGTGTTTATAAAGATTATAAACTACTTATGCGAGGGTCCTAAGCTTGTCAAAGAGGGGGTTCAAATCCTAAAGATATACATTGTTGGTGAAGGGTAAAGCTTTTACTTAATCGCTTGCCTAAAGAGAGGGCGCAATATATTACATAGAATTTACAAATAAAGTAATATAATCAACGTTTTAAATTAACAATCTAAATTAATTATTAACTCTGCATACCTTCTAGTTCAATGCATATTGGCAGGCCGTGTACCAAATAATTATTGCTTATCTCAGTTATTCCGCACGGGTGGGGTTTGCCGCCCAGCTTAAATTTCCTATAACGAACAGGTTTCTTTCTTTTCTGAAACATGAAATAGGGAACTCGAAAATGTACGATCGGGATCGAAAAAGGTTTCAAAGGTTCACTTCATCACAGGTCTATAATGCACTTCCCGCACACGTCGTTCAAAATACGTGATCACGTCGAGAATACCCATCATGGCGACGCTTCCGATCGTTTGTTAACCAATACTGCAATTTGCTATCTGTGAGTTTCCTGATCATTTGGAAAACATTATTTCCGTTCCATGACCCACGAGAACCGTCTGCCTCACAAAATTACACATAAAGAGTTATTCGTCCTAAAACATTGTCGGGGAACACCGATACCGCATTTATTATGCGTAATACCCTAAATAATATTAATACAACAGTCCTATAAAATTAATTATTTACTAAAATATTTTGTGGAGAGCTTTTAACGCGTACATGTGTGGAAAGTTTTTAGAAAAGTCCTTATGCAAATTCAAACACCATCAGCATATGCCGAATGGATGTTGTTGTAACTGTGTATACAAATAAATTGCCACCATAAAAAGTCATCAGCCTAAAATGAATATTTTCAACACGTCATAAAACCCTTTTAACATCCCCAAACCTAATACAAATACTCGCGATATACTTTAGATCCACAATAAGCCACAATGTTCCTGACAACGCCCGTTTCCTGTCTCCAACAAAAACTTTCCTAAGACACAAGCCCAATCGAAACTGTTAAGGATAAATTTATACTCATGAAAATAAATTTACTCTTTTTGAAAATGTTTTTTCGCGCAACTGTGGAATACGTTTCATTTACTTTTTGAAGAAAAATAAAATAAAATACGTTCACTATTTGGAATCATCCGCTGGAATAGGTCAATTATCTTGCAAATTTGGTTTGTCATGCGGTATTTGAGGGCTCGGATAATAGATAACTGCAAAAAATAATCTCACAAGTATACCTAAATGTATACCTAACATCCAATAGGCGAGCTGAAAGCTAACTACATTTTTCAATCATTCTATGCGCATTTTAGACACAACCTTAAACTTTATGGTTTAACCGTTGTTATTTCCTCCCTCTGGAGGATACTTAACTAGCACTATTCAAAGGTATTACCGCAATAACACTACGGCAGGATATACAAGTGCCTCTCTTATTTTTATTTAGCATTCCATAAAGTTATCTTTTTCAAATTTGTATTCTGTTTCGTGGCGAAGGTATACCTGACTACAAGGAGGTTGTGGCGTGGTGTTTTATTTGAAATGCAAGCTGCCACACAAACCCCAATTCGAATGTAACCGCTGGATAAGCGGCTACAGTACGCAAAGCGCCCAACTCACGTATAGTACATAAAAGCAAAATTGGAGGCTGCTCTACTTAAAATGACGTCAAATGGAATATTTAAAGAGTATGAAATCGTGCAAAACCTTTTCATACAAACTATGTTCATTGAGAAAATAAATATTTCAATCAGTGGAAACGTACTCAATATCTCGATATCGGCTGATGTAAATGTGCGGATATTTAAAATCTCTGAGACGTGCAAAAAAGAGATTTTAGATCGGTTACAGTAAAAGTATTTGCTGAGTCCAGTAATTTAATGCCCTGGCGCACACAGTTGCAGGCGCATAGAAATAGGCATGCTAACGCGAATTACAGGTTAGGCCTAGCTAACTGAGTTTTTAAAAATATTCATCGTTTAATTCCTAAAAGAAATAATACAATTAACAACCACTGTACTGTATTTATTTATTAAATCACAAAAATAATCATTTATATTCGACAGAGAAGTAATGTTAAAACTTCAGTTGTTCGTACACATCTCCCCGTCTGTTGCATACGGCTCGGTTTATATAGATCAGGACCTTCCTATCTTACTCTCATTAAGCAATTTATCAATTCTCAACAAACACTTTTACGAAACCCTGGTGTCTTTATATATCAATCGTTTTATTTATTTAGGACATATAAATATTCCTTAATCTATTTTTGCAATCATTATGTAGTTAAGTTGCGTTGAGAAGTTACAATTATTATCTGTTTTGTACCATATGTGGCTCTGAGAGGGCCGGGCATCAATCAGTCATTTCTTTGTTCGTTTTGCTTACCCTTATAGTCTAAGAAGGTATTTATATTTACTTTGCCTTTAACATCGACCTTCATAATATATTACACAGTATCTAAGGTGTACCTTTCACATGATCTTATTTATTACTACCACCTACTGAGAGGTTGTAAACCAAGCGTTCTAAGTTGAGAGATTGTAACTCGCTTATTCGTAAAACCGGCCTACATGCGCTTATACGCATACAACTTGCTTTGACTCTCGTCCGAAAAAGACGTGCTTTTGCGAGCTCCGATAAATTGAATCAAGTTAAAACTAATAACATCCAAGTAGTTTTGTGAATTGTTAAAAATAACATTAAACCAAGTAATGAAAGTGAAGTGCTACAACTTGAAAATAAAAAAAACTAGGGGTAAACAATAGGAATTATGAGCATTAGAATTAGAGGGTGAGTGAATAACCAAACAACTAAAACTCACACGTGCGCGAATAATAGGGAGTTAAACATACTTCTGAAGGAAGAAGGTGGGTAAGAATCCTTGGTTACACGTGACCAGCAAACGCGGATCACACAAAAATCATACATGTACGGTACACCACATTGCCGATATACCTTATCAACAAGAAACAGCAAGAGTTCGTGATAACAATAACCCAAACATCTGTAATAGCAGGTAAAGGTATGTGACCAAAAGGCAAGAACTGTAGCAAACATTAGTACTTTTACAACTTCATCAACATATGCTTCAGTACCGGCATCGGCAGATTCGTTAATGCCATTTCAAATATCTACCCGCATGTCCCACTCACCTCTTCTGCCTATTAGATCACATCACCTGTTATTAATATAAGCTTCACACTGAAAGATGATTTATAATTAAATATGTGGAAAAAAACTCAGAATAGGACACAATGGAGGTACGCGTCTAATCAGTTCCAGGACTGAAGACTTAATGATGATGAAGTGGAAAGCGCTCTGTATAGATATATTTTACTTATTGCACGTGTACATAACTTAACAAACACTAATAGATCAAGAACGTCTTCTGTGAGTTCAGATTTTTCTGACTCACAAAGATCGAAACGAAACAAGAATGACAAAGACACAATTTCCACCATCAACCTTGAAAACGTAACAGCAACCAAGAAAAACCTAATCGAATATATCTTTAGAGATAGAAACAAGATCAACCGCAATAGTGCCCAGTATATTCTCCAACGGGTGGAAGGTTTCGCACTAATAGCATCAGCAGCGTAACAAGATTGTACAAGACCATTAAGCAGAAAAACATTTCTAGACTATTACAAAAACGACAGGTAACCGCACAGTTGAGCTACAAAGCAAACACTTACTCGACCAACAAACGCCCACATCTCCGCAACTACCCCAGCCTCTCAACACGCCCCACTTACCAAACCTCCTTCTAAACTGTCACCCTAAAGCCGCAGAAACAACCCTTCCAAATTACTGACCATCGTCAAACAGAACCTGGGTGCTTCCCTTCCTGAACTAACCCTTCAAAGTATTTGTCTATTTAAAACCACTTTAATTATCCGCACTGACAAAACCTCTGTTCTTGAATTAATTTCTAACCTCAACCAACAAATTTGCTCCATCCACGTACCTTAACTCTGTCAACCACAGCTAGTAATTTTCGGTATGGATAAAGAATGCGGCTCCGTGGCGTGTGTGTAACTACTACGTCCAAGGTCCCGGGTTCGAATCCCGACACGGTCCGCTTATAAAATGTTAGGCGAGCATTTTTCACAAAAATACACCCTCGTTCGGATGAGACGTAAAATGGAGGTCACGTGTGTGAGTGTTGTCACGCACGTTAAAAATCCCTTCCTTGATTGAAACAGCAAGGGTTCGGCAAAATTTCAAATTTTCCAGGTAAAGAAAACTCGCTTCCTGGCCAATGTAGTACTTTCGGATGGAGCATTGGAAAATCAAATGTAAGGTATAGATAAAGAGATCACTACCCCGGATTTACTATCGTACTTATACCGCCAGAACTCCCTTCAACACTTTATCCATGAAGACTGCTATCGAAACGAGATTTTCGGAGCTATCGGCTGTCCCAAGTCTGACCCAGACAACTTTATACTAAACGTCTCTCCCCGCCACCGCACGGTCTGAACTTCAACATCTCACATTTACATTGACTATAATAATGCAGAATCCGAATTTTAGTATCAGTTACAAGATGCTGTAACTGCCAAAAATTTGGGAAATCCGCCAAAGCTTGCAGATCTGCCACCACATGCGGCCATTGTACCAAGGAGCACTCAACAAGATCGTGTCTCAAGTAGCAATCCCAACCACCAACTCAGAATGTCCCGTCTATTAACAATCCCTTGAAATCTCAAAACTTCGAATAGATTAAGGATACTAATATATTCCCAAACCAGGTTCTTCGCCCAACATCGTTAACCAATATCCCTCATCTTCCAGATTACTAATTATCCAGATCAATCTACAACACTTTCGTTTTGCAACTTTAGAACTTCCCCACGTCTTTCAAGAATATGAAATATCCATAGATACCTTTCAAAAACCGCACGTTGTTAATAACGATTCCAAACTTTCCCTCCCAGGCTAAATCTTTTGTATATCCTAACCTAATTGATCGTAGCTTATATGCTGAAATTGTCATAAATGACACTTCTCTGTAATCCTATCCCTCCCTACCCCAAAAATCCTAACCGCACAAGTATACTAGAAAACAGGACATAGCACGTTATTTTAGCGTACTTTCAATACAACACAGACATTCAACTTTACTTACAGCACAAAGACAATACACTACAAACTATTGGACCCACCCTTAGAAAATCTGCGCTAATGTAAATGCAAAATCAATATTATGGTACAATGACACTACTGCCGAATGAGGCATGCTCCTAGAAGACATTAAGCAACACTACCTAAACCAGTGACCACAACACGATCACATTCAAGATCATTGCAAACCTACCACCGCGTCAATTCCACGAAACCCAGATGTACATCACTAACCTAGCAAACTGGTCACTATTTTTAAAGTTCTTGCAGAAACATATTGCCAGATCCCAAAATTTTTTCGATCGTAATCAAAATCTAGACATTATCACATCCAGTTTAATTCAATCCATCCATCATACCGCAACAACGACAATATCTAAAAAACATTAAGCATCACGCATTTTAACCTGCTGGAATTATCAATTGCAAGAATCGAGGAAAAAGCTGCACAACCTATGCCACAGACTGCAATGGTTGAGAAGACGCTATGACGCAGAAAAACATCAGATAAGAACCATGACAATAGAGTTCAAACTAGCCAGAGCAAGATTCAAAATGGAGCTATACAAAGCAAAAAAGCCCCACTTCCAAAAAATAATCGACGAACAGAACATCGACTCATGGAATACTACCGCACGTTAGTCAAATACATCACCGCAAATATCCAAATATTCCCTACCTTTCTTCAGAACACCTTTATGCTAAACACTTAATCTCTTCTCTTTAACACCTTCTATATCATCTGATGTAACCACCTTTCAACAACAGCAAATAATCAATAATTGTAT
The DNA here is from genome assembly GCA_036346225.1 of Platerodrilus igneus. Classification (NCBI taxonomy): domain Eukaryota; kingdom Metazoa; phylum Arthropoda; class Insecta; order Coleoptera; family Lycidae; genus Platerodrilus; species Platerodrilus igneus. The sequence continues at coordinate 1,473,175 of JARFIW010000828.1, forward strand.
AACCCCTTCAGATACGCTTGATGGCGATTTCCTTGATATTAATTACCATGACACAATTCTACCCAACCTCAACTTTCGAAAATACCCAGCCCTGAATCAATATCCAACACAATCATGCAAAAGTCATGGTTTGTAATCCGACGCACTCTTCTCACACTGTTTCGCAAAAGTCTCAAAACTGGAACATTCTCGAATATCCTAAAACAAGCACACATCATACTGATACAAAAATTCACCAAACTGCCCGAAAAGCCACCGTCTTATAGATCAATTGCCCGCTTCTTCCAACTGTTGAAAAATTCCTAGAAAAAAGTATCCTTCAGAAAATTCAAAATTACATTGAAAACAATGTCTTCACATCCAGAAACCAATATGGATTTTGAACTATCACACCTTAATTACCAATCATGAATATGGCATAGTTATTTTCCTCGACTTTTGTTCCGCATAGACTCATTTGGTGGCCAACTCAGGTTACTAAAATTTCCATCCAACATTTCCCGCATGGTAACCCTCAGTAGCAATTGCTTTTCAGTTGTCGAAAGCGTTCTCCAAGGCTGTCCACAAGGCTCCATTCTGTCACCAATTTTATGGAATTTATCCATCAATCTACTCTTAGACCGTGACATTCAAAAACAGACCCCCTTGCATACACTGATGACCTCCTCTTCCTAGTCCACGGCAATTCCAGAATTGAATTAAAAAACATAGCTAATATCATACTACAGCACATTGAATCATGGTCTCTTAAAATGGATAATCTACAAGACAAAGAAACACCGACTGCCAAACCACAAAACGTTTTCTTTCCCCGCCAAAAGGAATCAGGAGACAATAAACGAAAAAAGTCTGTAATCGAAGTTAGTCGATTGTAACCAAATTCTTGCCAAAAATATCAGAAGATCGTGAACGATAAAAATCAACTTTTATCTATATTCTAGTTGGTCAATTGCAAAACCAAAAGAACGTAATTTTTTCTGACGACAGGCATCAGGAGATCATAAACGATAAGAATCAATTTTTATGTAAATCAAAGTTAGTCGATTGTAACCACAATAAAGGGTTATTACCTGCCGGAAGACATCAGGAAATGATAAACGATAAGAGTCAAGTTTCATGTAAATTGAAATTGGTCGATTGCAAAAGTATAAAGCGTGTTCTTTCTCTGCCAAAAGGCATCAGGAGATTTTAAACTATACAAGTCAACTTTCATGTAAATCGAAGTTGGTGAATTATAACCACATTAAAGGATTTTTCCTGCCGAAAGGTGTCAGGAGGTCATAAGCGATAGGAGTCAACTTTTATGTAAAACCTAGTGAATCGATTGCCACAACATTAAAGATTTCTTTTCCTATCAAAAGGTATCAGGAGATTATAAAGATAGGAGTAAATTTTTGAATAAGTCAAAGTAGGTGGATTACCATACCAAGCGGCTCCATGGCGTAGTGGTATGTGTGTGACTACTACGCCCAAGGTCCCGGGTTCGAATCCCGACACGGTGTGCTTGAAAAATGTTAGGCGAGTATTTTTCACAAAAATACACCCTTGTTCGGATGAGAGGTAAAATGGAGGTCCCGTGTGTGAGTGTTGTCACGCACGTAAAAAATCATTACCTTGCTTGGAACAGCAAGTGTTCGGCAAAATTCCAAATTTTTCAGGTCAAAAAAACTCGCTTCCTGGCCAATGTAGTACTTTCGGGTGGAGCATTGGAAACAAAATCACATGTAAGGATTACCAAACCATAAAACGTTTTCTTTTTTCTGCCGAAAGGTTGCAGGAGTTCATAAGCGCTAAGGGTTAATTCTCATGTAAATCGAGGTTGGTCGGTAGGAAAAACATAAAACATTTTCTTTTCCCGCCGAAAGGTATCAGGATATCCTAAATGATAGACGTCACCTTTCATGTAAATCGTAGTTGGTCGATTGTAACCACATCAAAGATTTTACTTCCTGCCGAAGGGGATCAAGAAACCAGACACAATAGGTGTCAATTTTTACATATCGAAGTTTGTCGATTGCAAAGTCATAAAACGTTTTGTATTTCCTGTCGAATCGTATTAGGAGATCATAAACGATAAAAGTCAATTTTCATGTAAATCGAAGTTGGTCGATTGAAACCTCATTAAAGCTTTTTTTACTGCCGAAAGGTGTCAAGAGATCATAAACGATAGGAGTCAACGTTCGAGTGATTTGAAGTCGGTCGTTTGCGAAACCATAAAACGTCTTTTTTCCTTGCCGAAAGGTATCAGATCATAATCGATAAGAGTCAACTTTCATGTAAATCAAAGTTGGTCGATTGCAAAACCTTAAAAAGACTACTTTTCTTGCCGAAAGAAATCAGATCATAAACTATAAACGTTAACTTTCTTGTAAGATGAAGTTGGCCGATTGGAAAAATAGTAGGTTTGTTTTCTTGCCGAAATATATCAGGAGACCATAAACGATAAGATGCAGCTTTCAATATACATCAAAGTTGATCCATTGCAAAACCATAAAGCGATTTGTTTTGCTCCAAACGATATCAGGAGATAATGAACGGCAAGAGTCAACATTCTCGTAAATCGAAGTTGATCGATTGCAAAATCTTATAAAGACGAGTTTATCTGCCGCAAGGGATCAGAAGATCACAAACGCTAAGGGACAACTTTTATGTAAATCGAAGTTGGTAGATTGCAAAACCACAAGACATTTTCTTCCACTGCCAAGAGGCATTAGGAGATCATAAGCGATAAGAAGCAACTGTAAATCGACGTTGGTCGATTATAAAACCATATGGGATTTTTTTTCCTGCATAATAGTATCAGAAAATCATAAACGATAAAATGTAAATCGAGGTTGGTCGATTACGAAACCATAAAGCGCTTTCTTTTCATGCCGAAAGGTATCAGGAGATCATAATCGATAAGAGTCAACTTTTATGTACAACAACGTTGGTCGATTGTAACCCCATTGAAGGCGTTTTCCGACCAAAAGGTATCAGGAGATCATAATCGATAAGTCAACATTCATGTAAATCAAAGTTGATCAATTGCAAAACCTTAAAGATACCACTTTTCCTGCCGAAGAATATTGAGAGATCATCAACGATAAGAAGTCAACATTCTTGTAAGATGAAGTGGTCGGTTGGAAAAAGAGGTTTGTTTTTCTGCCTAAAGGTATCCAGGGACCACGAACGATAAGATGCAACTTTCATATACATCGAAGTTGATCCATTGCAAAACCATAAAGCGATTTGTTTTGCTGCCAAACGATACCAGGAGATAATGAACGGCAAGAGTCAACATTCTCGTAAATCGAAGTTGATCGATTGCAAAACCTTATAAAGACGAGTTTTCCTACCGAAAGGGATCAGAAGATCACAAACGCTAGAGGACCACTTTCATGTAAATCGAAGTTGGTAGATTGCAAAACCACAATAAACTTTCTTACTCTGCCGAAAGGCATCAGGAGATCATAAGCGATAAAAAGCAGCTGTAAATCGACGTTGGTCGATTACAAAACCATAGGGAATTTTCTTTTTCTGCGGAATAGTATCAGAAAATCATAAACGATAAAAGTCAAATTTTATCTAAACCGAGGTTGGTCGATTACAAAATCATAAAACGCTTTCGTTTCATACCGAAAGGTATCAGGAGATCATAATCGATAGGAGTCAACTTTCATGTACAACAAGGTTGGTCGATTGTAACCCCATTGAAGGTGTTTTCCGACCAAAAGGTATCAGAAAATCATAATCGATAAGAGTCAACATTCATGTACATCAAAGTTGATGGATTGCAAAACCTTAAAGATACTACTTTTCATGCCGAAGAAGATCGGGAGATCATCAACGATGAGAGTCAACTTTCCTGTAAAACCAAGTTGGCCGATTGGAAAAATAGTAGGTTTGTTTTCCTGCCGAAATGTATCAGGAGACCATAAACGATAAGATGCAACTTCCATATACATTGAAGTTGATCCATTGCAAAACCATATAGAGATTTGTTTTGCTGCCAAACGATATGAAGAGATAATGGACGGTAATAGTCAACATTCTCGTAAATCGAAGTTGATCGATTGTAAAACCTTATAAAGACGAGTTTTCCTACCGAAAGGGATCAGAAAATCACAAACGCTAGCAGACAACTTTCATGTAAATCGAAGTTGGTAGATTGCAAAACCACAAAAAACTTTCTTACTCTGTCGAAAGGCATCAGGAGATCATAAGCGATAAAAAGCAGCTGTAAATCGACGTTGGTCGATTACAAAACCATAGGAAATTTTCTTTTCCTGCTGAATAGTATCAGAAAATCATAAACGATGAGTCAACTTTTATGTAAATCGAGGCTTTTCTTTTTCTGCCGAAAAGTATCAGGAGATCATAATCGATTGGAGTCAACTTTCATGTACTACGAAATTGGTCGATTGTAACTCCAATGAAGGTGCTTTCCAACCAAAAGGTATCAGGAGATCATAATCGATAAATCAACTTTCATGTAAATCGAAGTTGATCAATTGCAAAACCTTAAAGATACTACTTTTCCTGCCGAAAAAAATCGGGAGATCATCAACGATAAGAAGTCAACATTCTTGTAAGATGAAGTGGTCGGTTGGAAAAATAGGTTTGTTTTTCTGCCTAAAGGTATCAAGGGACCATGAACGATAAGATGTAACTTTTATGTAAATCGAAGTTGGTTTATTGCAAAACCATGGGGAATTTGTTTTGATACCAAACGGTATCGGGAGATCATGAGCGGTTAAAGTCAACATTCTTGTAAATCGAAGTTGATCGATTGCAAAACCTTACAAAGACTACTTTTCCTGCCAAAGGGGATCAGGAGATCATAAACGATAAGGGTCAGCTTTCATGTAAATTGGAGTTGGTTGATTTCAAAACCATAAAGCGTTTTCTTTCTTTGTCGAAAGGCATTAGGAGTTCATAAGCGATAACAGTCAACTGTAAATCGACGTTGGTCAAACCATTAAGGGTTTTCTTTTTCTGCTGAATAGTATCAGGAAATCATAAAAGATAGAAGTCAACTTCTATGTAAATCGAAACTGATCGTTTAGAAATCCATAAAAGGTTTTCTTCTTTTGCAGAAAGATTTCCAGGAGATCATATTAGATTGACCAACCACTTGGAAAGGGTTACACCACAAACAGATAATATTAGTTAACTTATTTAGATGGCTGAGAAACACCTTACTTTTGGAATTAACTCCCTTCCTTCCAGTGATTTTTCTAAACATTGTAGTGTAACCAACTTGAAGGCTGACCAAAACGTCCTCTATAGACGGCACCACCGGGCTCCATGATCTAACATCTAGTGGCAGTGGCTCGACAACACCTACGTTGTGTTGTTATAATGTGACGTAAATTCGCACTGGAAAGATGGCATTAAGGCTGAAAGGTTTGAAATAAAACAATAGAATTTACCTAACTTGACTTTTAATCAAAACAATAACCACGAAATAGGTCAGTTGAATGAAAGCATAGAAAACTGACATTCAAGGCAAACAGTGACGTACCCAACCTGGGCGATTGGTGAAAGAGCACGGCAGAGAAAACCCCAAACTACCTTCACACTTCCAACTGCATTTGGCACATCTCGACAAGAACGGGTAACGTACAAGTACCCAGATCACAAACACTGAAATTGGCGGGATGTCAACTGTTACCCAGACATACCTCACATGACAACTGAACAAACGTTAGTGTACGCCAGCTAGTCTTTTCTGGTAGGTACTGAGGTCGGAAAGCCAATACTACCCAGCTAGAGTTGAAGAGGGGGGACACCAGGAAGATGACCTGCACCTTGACTACCAATGTTCCTCCCCGCACGGACATAATATTTAACAAAGCTTAAACACACGCGCCCACATACATACATTAACAGTTTCCAGCCCGTGTTACAGAATATTTCACAAAGGCTAGCCGGCTTCCTATTATTTGCAAAAGGGTACAGCTACAAGTACATTGACAAGACAACATGAATCACTGAAATGAACTTATGGTGTGATTGCGCATGGTTAAAAAGGCGGTGGTTATTGAATAGACTATTTTCAATATAATTATAAATGCAAACGCGAAAGCACAAGATGGTCGGTCATACCAGTTTAAATCAAGATGTAAGCGATGCCGTTGAATATGTGGTTAATATGCTGAAATAAAACAATTACACAAAATAAAAATGTCAAATAAATCACAAATATCAAACAAATATAACATAGAAATATAATAATGCTCATATGCATACTTGCCTAATAATTTGATCTAATATGATGTCAGTATTTATCATTAATTGCTCGTAAAATCACAGCAATGGTACATTTATTATTGATTCTGTAATAAGTGCAATGCAATGCAAGTTCGAACTATGTATTAAATACTAAATAAACATTATTTCAAATAAACAAATATTAGTTTTACTTTGATTTAGATACTAAATAAACAATTCAGAAAAATAAATATTAGTTTTCGGTTGTCAAACCAAACAACACTCATTTATACATGAAACGTTCCAGAAAATCGTAAATTTACCTAAAATGACATTTTAAACATCACAAGTAAAACAACCAGCAAGGCAACATTGTATACATCAATCTCAAAAAAGCAACTGGTAGTGGTAATCATAAAAATATTTTCTACAGTGTCTACATAAATAACGGTTTTACAATAAGTTCCAATATCGCATTGAAAACAAAGCAAGAATTACAAGATGGAATCAGATTACCTTAAATAGCCACTACATTATAAACTTATAAAATAACCTTTTATAATAGCCCGCCAAGTGAAGTCTTTCAACCTGCCATCTTGAAATCTAAAAACAAAGTCTTTTAACCTTGTCGATTAGATCGATCGTCCCTACACATGTGCCCCTTACAATGTAAATTCGGACGTCACGGAATGCGTTTAGAAACCTGCAAGTGATTACTGAGCTATTCTAACAAATACCTTCAAATATCGAAATGCACACTATAATATTTGCAACCAATGAGAAATCGACTTAGAAACACTACGGATCACTACAACATGTTTCATCCCGAAATTTATTTTCAATTCGAGCTAGGGCACACTAGAAATACATCACTTCTGTTTGTTGACAAATTGTAAAAAGAGATTAACTAAAAATCTTTGTTTTTCCAATTTCTCTGATTGTTCTATGTTTCACTTCACAAATGCCCACAAAATTGTAAACCCTTAAGTATGCCTCAAATTTAAAAACAAAGTGAAAAATTTCGGAAACGCAAACTACCAAATCCAATAACGATTACTGTAGATGATTTACTAGGAAAGTACTGTAACAGTTGTGTTTTGTAATCGGTTTCTGAAAATGAATAACGCCCCTTGAAACAGCATTTGTTGTTGAACTTGGTCCGATAGTCTTTTGGAAAATTTTCACCTTGCATTAAAATCTGAGGCATTCTTACGACTTCACAATTTTGTTGGCATTTGTGAAAGTAAAATAGATCAATCTGAGCAGCTGGAAAAACAGCAAAGCCGGTCACTGAATGCCTTCTTTTTACAGACTGCCCATAAATACAATGATGTACAATTTTTCGCTTCAAAACCGACTGTGGAGTCTTCACACGGTTTTTAGGCAGTATTCTCATATTGGCTAGATGACGTTTTGGAAGCTTTCTACTTTGTTATCTATAGTTGTCTATGTCATTTATAATTGTTGTTCAATTTCAATCATGATGACTCACGATACGAAAAAATAGTTTTGCGTAGGCGTAGGCGTTGGGAATATTGACATGCTAAAATATTTTGATCTATAGCGTAGTTTTTTTAATCAAATATATCTCAGTATGTAATTTACATTTTTAAATGTAGGTATTTTTTTGCACAGGCAAATTTATTAATATGTTAAAAAAACATTATGTAAATTATACCCAAAAGGTTGGAGATTTAAATCATAGAGCTGATTAACTCGTCAAGCAGAGGAGTAAATCAAATTATGAAAAGGAAACCGAAGCCAGTGTTAATAACAGTGTTTTCAAGATCTTTCATAAATTAATTTGAAGAATGATAGTGTAAGTCTAAGTATAAATACTTATAAATTAAAGCCATGACTAGTATTATTGCCCACAAAAGTAATTTGCTGCTTACTATTTTTTATTAGTTTTTTGATTTTAAAATATAATACAGACACTATATCTTGCCAGTTGTATCTTATAAATAGTGAAACTGATTTAATAACTTACCTTTATTTATTTGTACTACAATTATATTTTCCATTGTCAAAATAATTCCCATTCATACTAATATTAGGCCTTTGTATATGAAATATCCGATTTATTAAACTTCAAAACCATGTAACGCGCTGGCGTTACTTCATCTAAATTGATGTGGTAAAGTTCAACTCGTTTGTTTAGGGTATGTAATTAATTTCGGATAGACAAACAAAGGTGGACGCAACCTGTCTATTAAGATTTTAAAAATACTTAATGTTAAGTAAACGTCATGCTTTAATTTGTTGTTTCCAGAAATGTAATTCAATTCACGCCATTAAACTATAACCCGAAGGTAATGGAAATTATCTTTTTTATAATAAACTATTTAGAAGCCGCCAATTATACAATACCCGTGGGAATATAATTAAAATAGACGATGCGTCACACGACAAAAAACGAAGATTCAAACTGATGCGATAAACCACAAGCCCAAAATCGCGGACGTAAAGATTTTGTAAACACTTATGCCTAACGACGCTAATAAAACAAAGAGGTGTTGAAGTGCAGAATAAACATGCACAGATAAGATAATATGGACGGATGTGCTGTTTTAGGTCTAAACAATAATAACATAAACGACGTGTGAAAATACCAAGTGTATAACCATCCCGACAATCAAGTGTAACAACACAAAGAAAGATGTAACTCGAGTTGGCAACAATAAAAGAAGATTTATAAAAATAAGCCCAGAAAGAAGTCAAAAGTCGAAAGGTGTTACGCCTTTTGGCTGCACAAAGTTTTCGTGTTAATGTTAGAAATAGGAAATTTTTGTTCCAAAAAGGCTTTTTCTTCCATCATTAATTTAATTAGGTTACTTTATGCAATTATGGTTTCTGGGTTCATACAAACTGAGGTCAAGAACCTGTAATTTATTAAGCACGCATTTTTCCAAGCCGAAAGAATGTGTGCTAATCGCGCTTAGTTAATGACAAACGTTTTTATAGTGGGAATAACGACGAGTTCATGAAAAAAGCGTGTTTTAAATGGAACTTTACAGTTAACCTCCGTACGATGTTTACGTATTAGACGCGAGTGCACGTTAATTGCAAGAAGTCTATCTGTAAAATACCCCCACAGGTATCTGTTCACTAAAAGTGTAGGCTCAACACACTTCACTGCAATCTGGACCAAACATAAGAAACGGACCTCTACGCAACCTGATGTGCATTTAGATGACAGTGGTAATTTTTGACTGGAAGCAACGAGCGGAGGTATGTCTTGGTTAAAGCCATTAATCAACGTGAGCCTTTTGCTTATTTTTTAATCGCTTTCTTGTATGTAAATATGTAACCATCTAACCGTAATAATTTGCTACCATATTTGGAGCGTAATAAATTACGCCCGAGGATAACTTCATAATTTACGCCCAAACTTGAATGTAATATAGCTAAGAAAGCGAAACGGGAAGACCTTACATGTGATTTTTTCAATGCTCCACCCGAAAGTACTACATTGACCGGGAAGCGAGTTCTTTTTACCTGGAAAATTTAGAATTTTGCCGAACCCTTGCTGTTCCAAGCAGTGTTGTGATCTTAAACGTGCGTGACAACACTCACACACGGCTCTTCCATTTTACCTCTCATCCGAACGAGGACGTATTTTTGTGAAAAATGCTCACCTAACATTATTCAAGCGGATCGTGTCGGGATTCGAACCCGTGACCTTGGGCGTAGTAGTCACACACATACCAACTACGCCACGGAGCCGCCGGAAACATGTAGACCGCAGGTTTCTAGGCAAGGGACCGGCGCTTGCGGTTAAAGCAATGAAAATTTCAATCACGTGTATCAGGGAATTAACGATCGTGTCGGTCGAAAGTGCAGAAATAAGTAATTTAAGATAGAAAAAGGATTATAAATTACGGGTTACACCATACATATTCTTAGATTTTGTCGTGTTAAGTGAGATAAACCAGTCTAAACAAAGTGCTGTAGTTAAGTAGACAGCACTAATGGTTTCTGAGTTCTTTCTCCGTGAGGTAGATCGTTTTACAAACAGCACCGTGTGAGGTGACATTAAATGCATGCATAAGGAACTTGCGCCATTATCTTGGCAAGCCCTGTTTAGCATATTCCTGCCTACATGAGAAATTGTTGGTCTAAGTAAGTTTTCTTTGCCTTAGTCTTTTCTTTACTTCTCCAGTACGTAATACGTTATTCTTTTTAGTTAAAAAAGAACTTTTTACAACTGCTTTAAATTTGGGTTTGTAGTGGAACAAGTTTTCAAACGAGAAAGTACTAGCAAATTTGTGAAAAATGCCGTTACATTGCAAAAATGTTTCCGTTAACGATAGTTGGATAAATGGATGGATAATCGACACTCCAGTTGCACAAATAGGTGCTTGTGCCTTGTATCCGATTGACAAGCTGTAAGTAATAGAATTTTTATTTTACAACTGGTACATATTTTGCTAATGTATATTTCATTATTTACATAAAATTTATTGGTAGTAGACTTTTACGTTGGTGCACGCTTAATTAAAGGTGTAAGGTAATAGGAAGATCTAATGTAAACAAACATCACAATTGTACTCGCATAAATTTCTACATATAGGTTAAATTGGTTGATAAATCAGAAATAAATAAATTTGAAAAATTCCCTTTCTTTTAGATACACATTTACTTGGCCAGTTAGGTATAGGTTTAGTTTATTTATGTTGCTGTGTTTGTTAAATACTGTGATATCTATGTTTTGATAATTTAGATTAGGTGAACATCTTGCGTTTTATTATTGTTTGTGCTTAGTTTAAATTAGTATGTGAGAAAAAGTGTACACAATGCTCCATTAACCTGTGGTGCAGAAAGATATAACCATCGCCCATGGCCTAGTGAGTTCGAATCCAGGCGAATCGGCGCTCAAACAACTTCTATTGAATAGAAAGTTCAAAGACTTTTCCATGTAGGTGTAAATGAAAATGCTAAAGCTTGTAAATGCCTAGAACTCACTGCTTTCCAATGTAAACTAGCTAGTACAGTTACATCTATTTTGTAAAGTGAAATTTAATACAGGTAACTAAGGTTAATTTAGCACGCAATAAACCAAAAGTAAAGATAACCTATCCGGAATAACCGTCTTCCGTGTAAGGAAAATATCAAAAGGGATTGCTGTGGCAAGACGGTTTGGCGCCCCTTAATTATGACAGTAAGAAAAGTTTTTCAAGGACAGTGGTTTAGTCTGTTCTGTATTTCAGCTATTTCAAATTTTTATTTTGATTATTATATTTCTTATTTCTTTCGCTCTCGCGCCATTGCAGTTTGCCGGAACACTCTTAAAATTGTTACAGGTTCCCTGTTCCTTCAGGACAAATCTAAATTTATAATGTGCTGCACATTTTACCGGTAGCAATGTTCCAGAAAATTCAAAAACCTTTATACTCCCAGTGTATGACGTCGTGTGACTATTATGCAGTGTTTAGAAAATTGTTTTTTTCTGTGACGGGAAAAATTTGACATTTAATGTTTCTTGACAGGTAATGTCACTTTTTTTTAATTTAATTTTTTCTCCCGGAAAAAATGAGTATTTTTTACCGGGTATGTGCAAATAAGTAAGAACACGAAGATATTTAATTTAAAGCCGGGTCCACACTGTAGTAAAATTTAACTCGTTTGTTTAGGGTATAGAATTAATTACGGATAGACAAACAAAGGTGGAGGTAATATGTCTATTAAGATTTTAAGAATACTTAATATTAAGTAAATGCCATGTTTTAATTTTTTGTTTTTAGAAATGTAATTCAGTTCACGGCATTAAACTATAACCCAAAGGTAGTGGAAATTATCTTTTTCTAATAAATTATTTAGAAACCTCCAACTATACAATATCTGTGGGAATATAATTAGAATAGACGATGCGTCACACGACAAAAATCAAAGATTTCAAACTGATGCGATAAAACTACAAGCAAAAAACCGCGGACGTAAAGATTTTGTAAACACGAGTACCTATGACTAACGACGATAATAAAACAAAGAGGTGTTGAAATAAAGAATAAACCTGCACAGATAAGGTGTGATGTTTTAGAACAAACCTTGTTTAGCATATTCCTTCCTACACGAGAGATGGTTGTTCTAGGTAAGTTTCCTTTGCCTTAGTTTTTCTCTACCTCTCTGGTACGTAATATCTTACCCCATTTAGTTAAAAGAGAACTTCTTACAATTGATTTGAATTCGGGTTTGTAGTGGAACAAGTTTCCAAACGCGCAAGTACTAGCAAATTCGAGAAAAGTGCCGTTACACTGCGGTAATGTTTTCGTCAACGATAGTTGGATAAATGAATAACGACACTCAAGTCTCATGAATAGGTCGCTTGTGTCTTGTATCCGACTGACAAGCTGTAAGTGATAAAGTTTTAATTTTGTAACTGCTACATATTTTACTGATGTATATTTCATTATTTACATAAAATTTATTGGTAGTAAACTTTTACGTTGATGCACGCTTAATTAAAGGTGTAAGGTAATACGAAGTTCTAATATAAATAAAGATCATAATTGTACTCGCATAAATTTCCTTGTATCGATTAAATTGTTTGGATTAAATACATTTAAAATGTTCCCTTTCTTTTAGATACAAGCTTACTAGGACAATTAGGGATATAGTTTAGTTTATTTATGTTAGTTGTGTTTGTTAAATACTGTGATATTTATGTTTTGATAATATAGATCTTGCGTTTTATTATTGTTTGCGCTTAGTTTAAATTAGTAGGTGAGAAAAAGGGTATACAAAGCTCCATTAACCCGTGTTGCAGTAAGCAATGTCATTTAATCGTCTACTAGACCACCCATGGTCTAGTGAGACTGAATCGAGGCGAACTGGCGCTCAAACAACTTCTATTAGACAGAAAGTTCAAAGACTTTTCCATGTAGACGTAAATAAAAGTGCTAAAGTTGGTATACCCTTAGAATTCACCCCTCGCCAATGTAAACTAGCTAGTACATTACATCTATTTTGTAAAGTGAAATTTAATACTAGTATCTAACGTCAATTTAGCACGCAATAAACCAAAAGCAAAGGTGACCTATCCGGAATAACCGTCTTATATGTAAGGGATTGCTGTGGCAAGACGGTTTGGCGCTCCTTAATTATGACAGTAGGAAAAACTTTTCAAGGTATTTTAGCTATTACAAATCTTTATTTTGATTATTTTTTTTCTTATATCTTCCGCTCTCGCGCCACTGTAGTTCGCCGGTACACTCTTAAAATTGTTACAAGTCCCCGTTCCTTCAGGCCAAATCTAAATTTATAACGTGCCGCACATTTTACCGGTAACAATGTTCTAGAAAATTCGAAAGCTTCTATACTCGAAGTGTATGGTGTGTGAATATTGTGCAGTGTTTAGAATAAATTGGTTTAATCCCCACATTCCATACATACGTGAGAAAAAGAAGGTGGTAGTTGAACGTAGGTTTTTCTTTGAACAAATAGCAAAAAGACTCAATGTTTTATTGTAAAGTCATTTGGCTTGACAGCTACAGCATAGAAATCATCACTGACATTAGTGCAAAACACCTCAAAACAATGAAAAATTATTAGAGAAAATTATTTAACTTCGTGTAATAACTCCAGGCACTCAGTGGGTGCGACTTATTGCATTGCCAAAAGATGACATCTTTGCAGTGAGAAAGTGGTCGTCAAATTGAGCAATCTGGGTTGCATTGATTTTCCTTAATTTTTTTTTGACATACAAAAATATAAAGTAACTTTAGGAAAAGATTAATTAGGTTTAGTCTCAGAAATACGATCTGCTAGACACATTACTCGACAACTACACGTAACCTTTTCAAATCTTTTACTAAATTTTTCTCATAAAACAGACTTTCTAATTTACTGTTCATATTAATTCTGGGAGAATGAAATTAAACATTAGTCCCTGATTATACTAAGATAACTCCACGCCGACCTTTTATTCCCACGCTTGTGAGAAGCACGTGTTTTCATGCAGTTTTCCTCTGAACCACGTAAAAATATTTTGGCATCGTCATAGCAACGAAAGCTTGAGGAGTGGTTGATATTTTTCAGTGCATTTAAAGTTAGTTCCACTGCCTGAGAATTCAAACCTTAGAAGTGTTAGAGTTCCAAACACAATTTGTAAAATATTAGAATCAATCAACCTTCACATCTGGACGATTACCCCAATAATCAAAATACCTATAACTCAATCCCAAAAACAACCAATAGCTACGTGTATCACCTTGTCCCTCTAAACTTAATAAAATTCCATCAAAGTCCACAGACTTTTGAACACAAATCCTCTTGACACTTCCGAGAGGCACGATAAGCCACAACTTTCCTGACAACGTTTGTCTCCTGTCTTGAACGAAAATCCTCGTAAAATTTAGGACGAATCGAAACCTACAGCGGAGAGCTAAGCTTTCTGAGTTTGTACGCACCTAAATAAATTCATCACTGAAAATGTCTCTCACAGGTGCACGCTCGAATTTTAATTATCTCTAGAACAAACTTAAAAGAAAACGAAGAAAAATATTGTCCGAATATGGTGTTTGGTAGCATTTGTTCTAACTGATTAATTTCGTGAACTTGGTGTATGATGTGGCGCATGTGCTTACATTTGTTATAAGTTGAGGCAATTTAGAGAGAGGAAGGTTGGATAATGGAAAGTGGTGTTTGTTTCATAGAGTTAGGGAACATCTGGTATATCATCTCAACGTCAAATTGAGTGACAGCCCCAGCAGTAACTCCATGAAAAGTAAATTTCTAATATCTAAAATGCGTCGTGTTAGTAATTCTCCCATGAGTCACGCTATTTTGCTTAATGGAGCACATGTTTTCTAAATATTGCCAAAAATGTATCAAATTATATACTGACGCTTAATATTAAGTTAAGCTAGTTTGTACAAGAAAGCAGGTGTTTGTAGCGGTTAAAGAAACCTTTGTATAACAGACAAATACCTTATGCAGTAACTGACTACATAATGTGAAAATATTCTTTGCAATATGTTGATTTGCTCCATTAGACTTGATTATTTCCACACAGTCGCGCGTTGGAGCGCCGCAAAAAGAGTGCTGAGACACCCTATCTTTGAAGTGGGAACAAAAGAGTGCTGTGAGAACGGTACAGCGATGGGAAATTTGAAATTATTATCTTACCATCCTGTTCTTTCTTTTGCCTGGCTAGCACAACGGAAGTTATACTATGGAATTTACAAAATGATATGAAACACTCCAATCTCAAGAAATATCTATATATTAAAAAACATTTTCCTTTCATATTATAAAAACAGTTTATCCCTTAAGTTCAAACATGAAATAATTCCTGCCAGTTACTTAATAATTCTTACCTAATCCTTTTTAAAAGGAACACAATCCTCTTTAATTAATAGCTGGTTAATTTGCATATCTCTTATTACCACTCTTGTAAGTGTGTTTGGCCAAAACGCTTCACCGATAGTTCAATAAAAATAAAAATGTTTCAAACTTCGACCTCAAAATTCTCCGCAAACTATCCACATCACAATAAAACAAAAATGTGAACTTGTTCCAATTTAAAATACAAAATATTCGAATATTCTTATCGACTAACAAACAATTAAATCCAAAATTTTATAATAATTGCTATTGTCAAAGAGTGCTTATCTAAATCTCCTTTGGAAATTCCCATCAATGGTATTAAATCTTTCCATTTCCATCTTAAATCTCCATCAAAAATTGTATCTTCTATTTTTAATTAATTAACATTAGAGTAGCTCTTGTATCAAAGAATGCTCAATATTTATAGTGTTTTTATAAAACAAATAATGCTTCATCAATATATTGCAGTTGAGAACTTCTATGTTACTCATAAAACTAATTCAAACATATACGTTCCATTGCAACTCTGCATGATTAATCTTTCCTTAACGCTACATATTGCTTGGCTTTGGAAAGAATCAAAAGGCGAATACTAAATCTGAAATTTTACATGCTACTTGGTTTTAGATAGGATCAAACGCGAATTTATATAAATTCCGGTCCTATGTACAAATTATTTCTATGCGTCACATTTTTGAAATTTTTCCGTATCCACTTAGAGAATTAGTTACCTGTGTGATGCAATATTTCCGCGAATTCCACGGTTTCAGTGGTCTAATTAGCATCAAGCTATAATTTATGTGTGTACTAAAACGTACTGGTTATCCTTGCCCAACGTACAAAGTTGCTGATTGCGTCTCACTTTTTCTCATTGTTACACGGAAACCTATAAATAATTCTTATCAATTTTTATTACATTTTAATGTTCTCGCGAGTTCTTCAATAAGTAGCTATTTAAAATTTTTTAATAGTATTTCTTAGTGTTTGACGTACTTTCTTATTAACAAAAAAATTCTAGGTTAATGTTGTGTTTGCAACTCTTAAAATGAATTTAAATGATTTACACACGCGAGTCAATTTAGTATTTTGAACGTACATAATTATTTTATGCTCTGCCAATGCAACAAAATTTGCACCTACCGTAAGTAGAACGTGTTGTAATGCATATTTTACACACGAAAAATTTATTACATAAATAATTTAAGTTTGCGGTTGCTTTCTCTATAGTTTTTTACGCGGATGTTGTGAATGACTTTATATCATACCTTAAAAATTTGCGTGATTTGAGTTAATTTCTCCATGGTTTTCTCAGAGAGAGAGAGAGAGAGAGAGAGAAGAGAGAGAGGGGGAGAGAGAGAAGGGAGAGGGAGAGACAGAGGTAGAGAGAGAGGAGAGAGAGGAGGAGGGAGAGAGAGAGGAGGAGGCGGGGGGGATGAGAGAGAGGAGAAAGAGGAGAGAGAGGAGAGAAAGGAAAGAAGAGAGAGCAAGCGAGGAGGTGAGGGAGAGGGAGAGGGAGAAGGAGAGGGAGAGAGAGAAGGAAAGGGAGAGGGAGAGGAAGAGGAAGAGGGAGAGGGAGATGGAGAGGGAGAGGGTGAGAGAGATAGAAAGAGAAGGAGAGGGAGAGGGAGAGAAGGGGAGAAAAAGAGGGGGAGAGAGGGGAGAAGGGGAGAAAGGGAGAGAGAGAAAGATAGAGAGAGGAGAAAGGAAAGAGAGGAAAGAGGAGAGAGAATGATAGGGAGAGGGAGAAGAAGATGGAGGGGGAGGGAGGGAGGGGAAGAGAGAGAAAGGGAGAAAAAAGGGGAGAGGGGGAGAGGGAGAATGAGAGAGACAGAGACAGAGAGAGAGAAAGAGAAAGAGAGAGACAGAGACAGAGACAGAGACAAAGACAGGGACAGGGACGGGACGGGGAGGGGACGGGAGGGACGGGAGGGACGGGAGGGACGGGACGGGGACGGGGCCGAGGACGGAGACGGAGACGGAGACGGAGACGGAGACGGAGTCGGAGACGGAGACGGAGACGGAGACGGAGACGGAGACGGAGACGGAGGCGTAGACGGAGACGGAGACGGACACGGAGACGGAGACGGAGACGGAGACGGAGACAGAGACAGAGACAGAGACAGGGACAGAGACATTATAATTTGAATTAGGGCCGCTATACTTGCGGCCACGTCCCCAATGCTCCACCCGGAGGTACTACATTGGGTTTAAACGCGAAAAATAGTCGTGCTCCTGATTTATTCTTACTTCATAGTTGATTCACCCTAAATAAAAACTAAATAAAAATCTAACAAACCTAAAAATCTAACAAACCTAACAAACTCTAACAATCTAACAAACCTAAAAGTCTGACAAAAACTGGAACAAAAACAAAACAAAAACTAAAAACAGGGTTGTAAATAATGGTATCCTTAGCGCTGACTTTCTAGTGTACCCGATCAACAAGCAAAAATGAGAGGGGGAGGGATCCGTAATACCGGATAGCAGACGCCGGCGACAGAGACAGGGACAGAGACAGGGACAGGGACAGGGACAAGGACAGGGACAGGGGCAGGGACAGGGACGGGAGCGGGGACGGGGACGGGGACGAAGACGGAGACGGAGACATAGACAGAGACAGAGACAGAGACAGGGACAGAGACAGAGACAGGGACAGGGACAGGGACAGGGACAGGGACAGGGACAGGGACAGGGACAGGGACGGGACGGAAACGGGGACGGGGACGGGGACGGGGGCGGGGACGGTGACGTAAGCGGGCGGGGCGGCGGCGGCGGCGGGGACGGGGACGGGGACGGAGACGGAGACGGAGACGGAGACGGAGACGGAGACGGAGACGGAGACGGAGACAGACAGACAGACAGACAGGCAGACAGACAGACAGACAGACAGACAGACAGACAGACAGACAGACAGACAGACAGACAGACAGACAGACAGACAGACAGACAGACAGACAGACAGACAGACAGACAGACAGACAGACAGAGAGAGAGAGAGAGAGAGGAGAGACAGAGAGAGAGGGCGAGACAGAGAGATAGACAGAGAGAGAGGCAGAGAGAGACAGAGAGAGAGATAAAGAGAGACAGAGAGAGACAGAGAAAGAGAGACAGAGAGAGAGTGAGATAAAGAGAGGCAGAGGTAACTAATTTTGACTTTGGTTTGGATATTCATTTTTAGTTGGAGTGTAAATAAGTGTTGACTATTTACCGTAGCAGAATTTTTTGAGTTCATAGTTTATTTTCAGGAAAGTGAGCAAAGTAGCCGTGGCAAATTTTATAAGCAAAGTTACTAGAACGTGGAGCAACGAAGATCGTAGCAATTATAGACATCCAACGTAAAAGATCGCAGTATTAATGGGCGCCCCAGTCGTGGGGTTCGCAGTATGGCGCCCAAGTCGTGGAGCAACAGGAGCACGTAGGGGCTCGCAGTAATATATAAACTTCCCTTGTGCAATTATCCAATATCTACACTCACACACACACACACACACACACACAATTAGATGAAATAGTAACTTAGACTTTTATGCAAAGTCTTAATGAGCATTTCAAATTGAGTTAGTAATTAAAAGATGAAAAACAGGTCTTGGACAGGATTTGTACCTGTATCTTCGGATTTCGTGGCTGATGAGCTAACCAATTGCGTCACTCGGAAAAGTGATTACAAGCATAAAGATATACAAAAATAAATCATATACGTAACCATACATCAACCTAACTTTGAATTGCGTTTGGTATTTTTGACAATCATATTTGACAGTGTCAAGTTTTGACTTAGGTCATATCTACACAGGAAGTGATGATCAAATTCGAGGATATAAGCCACATAAAATCTTCCCATAACTAACTTAATCTCAACAAAATACTCCAGAATGTTTCCAAACTTATTGTAATTATAATATAATTGCAACAATATACTCCAAATCCTACCATACTTTATTTAATCGTAACAAAATATTCAAAAAAAATTTCTATACTGAATTTAAACGGATAAATTTTGTCTTCCTATATTTAATGTAATTGAAATTTAATTGGAACTAAATACTCAAAATCTTCGCATATTTAATTTAATTGAAATTCAATTGGAGCAAAATACTTAAAATCTTGAAATAATTTAACTGGAACAAATTCTTAAAATTTTGGACTTATTTAATTTAACTAGAATTTGATTGGGATGAATTACACAAAATCTCCTCATAACTAACTTAACTAGAATTTAATCGGAAGAAGATACTCCAAAATTATCCCTTACTTAATTTAATCGGAACAAAATATTGCAAATCTTCCCATATTTAATTTTATATGAAGTTATTCGGAGCAAACTACTCAAACCCTTCCCATACCTAATTTAATTGATATAATTGAAACAAAATACTCTAAAATCTTACCATATTTAATTTAATTGGAATTTAATTAAAGCAAATTTACAAGAGTTTCTCATAATTAACTTAATTGGAATTCAATCGGAACAAATTAACCAAAATCTTCTCACCATTAATTTAATTGGGGTTTATTCGAAACAAAATACTCTTAAAATTATCCTATATTTTTAATTGGAACAAAATATACAAAATCCTTGCATTCTCGATTTAATTTGAAAAAAATTTTACAAATTTTCAAATACTTAATTTAAATGGAACAAAATACTTCGTTCGATACTGAATTTAATTTGAAACAATTCTGAAAATCTTCCCATACTTTATATAATTGGAATTTAGTGAAAACAAAATACTGAAAATTTTCCCATATTTAATTTAATTGAAATTTAATCGGCGCTAAATACTCCAAATTTTCCCATACCTAATTTAAATGGAATATAATTGAAACAAAACACTCTAAAATTTTACCATACTTAATTTAATTTGAATTTAACTGGAAGAAGTTCTTAAAATTTTCCCATTCTTAATTTAATTGAAATTGAAACAAAAAGTACTCTATCCTTCAATATTTAATTTAATTGGAATTTAATTAGAACAAATTACTCTAAATTATCCCACATCTAATTTTATTGGGACCAAATTTTAAAATAGTTGGAACAAATCACTTTAAATATTCACGAAACCTAATTTAATTGAAACAAAATATTCAAAAATATTCCCATACAGAGTTTGATTGTTAAAAATCCTCAAAATTTTCCCATACTTAATATAATTAAAATTTAATCGGAACAAAATACTCGCAATCTTTCTATACCTAATTTATTCGGAATTTAATCAGAACAAAATACCACAAATCTTCCTATACTTAATTTAATTGGAACAAAACTCTGAACTTCTCCCATATAGAATTTAATTAAAGAAAATTCTCAAAACTTCCCATACTTAATATAGTTGGAATTAATCGAAGCAAGATACTCTAAAATTATCCCATACTTAATTTAATTCGAACCAAATACTCAAAATCTTTCTATACTTAATTTAATTGGAATTTAGTTAAAACAAAATACTCAAAATCCTCTCATTCTTAATTTACGTGCAGCAAAATACCCAAAAATCTGCCAATAATTAATTTAATTGGAATTTAATTGGAACACATTTTCGAAATCTTTCCATACTTATTTTTTGGAATTCAAGTGGAAGAAATACTCTAAAATCTTCCCATTCATAATTTAAGTATAACAAAATATTGAAAATCGTTATATACTTAATTTAATTGAAATTTAATAGGAACAAAATGCTCCAACATAAAACGTTGCAACAGGTGCAAAACTAGAATATATTTATGAATCGCAAACTGAGCAGAAATCTTCTCTTGGGGTCTGTCAAGATAAACCGAATCCCACAAAAGTCGTTGGTTCACAAAATGTTTCCGTTATTGATCACATGTTTCTTCTGTTATTCTTATCAGGGCGCAATCATTTTTTTGGAAGATCGAAAAACAGTTAGCGCTGAATGGTATACAACAATTTGTTTGCTGGAAGTCATCGACGAAGTTAGGAAAAAGAATCGAGAACATCGCATTTGTTTACCAGAAGACTGCGATTAAATTTGGAAGCATTCGAGAGCATCGCCTTTTTCCTCAAGACAATGCCAGTTCGCATTCAACAACAAAAAATTGGCAATTCCAAATAGAAAAATATCGCACTAGCATTCCATTCCCCGTATTCACCACCTTCTTTGTTTCAGAATGTTAAAAAAATGCGCGTACAGTAGTCTCCATCATCTCAAGAAGTTTTCAAGCCTTCAAAAACTGAGTTTTTGAAATACCAATTTCCAAGTGGAAATATGTTTCACGAATTGGTTCGAATGCATAGAGAGGAGTATAATACTTAAACGCTAATATTTTCAAAACCAAAACCGTGTTTCAAAAATGCTTTCCGTTTTTAGTTTTTGTAAAGACTTATAAGGTGGATGTATAGCCGCTAGTAGCCTAGAAAACAACCTGGATCATTTTAGTTCAAAATTTTATCAGATCGACAAGGTTGTACTTTGCAGAAAATTCTTATTGTAAAATTGAATAATCTGGAAAAAGCTACTACTAAAATTCTTGTTCTTAAGATTCAAATTATTTTTGGCAGGATTTTTATTGGTCAATACTTACTAAATTAAAAAATCCTAATTTGAATCCTTTAACTAGAGCCAATCCAGATTGCATGCTTTTCTGATAGTCTCCAACAAAAATTTGTTAACACCTAGTTAGAAACTGCCACTTTTTATATTTAATTCGCAAAAACAACATGTCCATCTTCATGATATATCTTAATCATATTTTACGAAAAAACATTCTAACATAATAACTAAATGCTATCCTGAGGTGTTAATAAACATCAATTAAGATTTTTTGTATGCTTGTCCAACTTGACAAGATAATCACCATTTTGGCTTCAACATAAAAGATTTAAGCAAACTTATGTCAAATCGTTGTAACATTTTAACAAGCTTTGCTAAAATTGTACCTGGCACAATTGAAGATGGTAATCTAAATATTGAAAACACAAATAACAAAATTGAGATATGAAAGAATAACTTACAGTAGAATGATCTCTACTCTAAGTTATTTTTCATCTCTCAATTTTGTTATCTGGATCTGGATTTAGCTGACGTTGAAAACTCGTATTGAACCAAATTCTAAATTTACCATGGGCCCGACCATTTACATCAGCAACGTCTGTTTATGAGACGTACGCTGTCAACATTCTCCAAATAAATTACTCCCTGTATGTTTGTTGTGGTTTGTTAGCATTTTTCTTAATCTTCTTTGGGAATTAAACCACTCATAACTCAAAATCGAGAAAAACAATCAATAGGAAATATGGACATATACACGCCATCCTGCAAACACTTCCATAACCTGGATAGTAAATTGGCACACACGCTAAAACTAGAGCACATTGAAGTTACTATTTTACAAACCCTCTCCTCTCATCAACTAAAGCTATTGAAGCTTTCTGATAATTTGGAAAAGGTTCTGTTTTATACGTGGTTTAACGCCCCAAAAAATTCGTTATAGAATCAACAGAGTGCGCGGTAAATCCAAATCGCAAGGAAGATGGTAGTGACCTAATAACAATAATATTGGGACTGCTTTTGCGGATATGTTAAAAAGGTGTAGAAGTTTAAACGTGAGACATTTTGATACAAAAATTTGGACTCAAATAGCAGCTGCAGCTTTTCCTCAAACTTCATCCAGGCTTAAGAATGGCATTTGCGTTTTTAAAAGTGTGTGAAGTGATAGCGGCCATGCTACGTGTAAATTTGAGGTTAATGGCCTGAAACGTAACAGAAAGTTTTAAACTAGCTACCTTTGTGGCGAGGAGTGAGTTTAATGAAACTAAAATGAGTTTTTTTCAAGGGTCTACGATTTTTAACACGTGCAAGTTACCTGGAAAAGGGAGTATGAACTCTGTCCAATAAAATGTTGATCGTCAACTTAGTCAACGCTTTTGTCTTTGAGCCAAATGGTGAGCTAGCTAGAAGACCACTAAAGCGTTATTATATCTGACTCGACAGATTGGTTAAACCCTGTTTGCATAGCCTTTTTTTGCAACACTAACCCAAACCTAGATAAACTAAGAAAACGACCAGCTTTTCATTTAATCTATATTCATACACTTGAAACTCATGGGTTTAACAATCACCACCAACACAAATTTCCTAGGTTCTAACCTTGATTTTTTGCAAAAAAAAACATCTTAAGTTTATTTAGTTACCTAATAAATTAACTCTTTCTATAAATTTCTACAAACACAGTGCTTAATTTTAATAGAAATCGTTGTTTTCAACGTGCACCATGTAAAAGTCTGAATATTGCTGGATTAGGTAGAATAATAAAATAATATCAATAATATATAAGCAAATAAGACATTACAGAATTTTCACTTACAGCATGTGGTTAACAAACAGAGTTCGACCATCCTTCTTTGAAGAAAGACATTAGTAATCTTTTAGACCAACGAATGTTGCGAAAGCTTTGACTCAGGTTCCTTTCATTTTAGTACGGTACGTTGTTTATATCTGCGCCTTCCACTGCGTTTTTGGAAGTTTTTACAAACCAACGCGCATAAAACAAACGATA
Source organism: Platerodrilus igneus (assembly GCA_036346225.1). Taxonomy (NCBI): domain Eukaryota; kingdom Metazoa; phylum Arthropoda; class Insecta; order Coleoptera; family Lycidae; genus Platerodrilus; species Platerodrilus igneus. Next base: position 1,497,211 of record JARFIW010000828.1, read on the forward strand.
CCGCGCTGTCGGATTACTTCACGCATGTCATCGCTCAATTTATCGATTCTCTAACCGGTGGGGAAGCACTGATTGCATTCGGAATGCTCTCTCTTTTTGTGATGTAGTGTTATATATATATATATATATATATATATATATATATATTATGTTATTTGATATTATAAAATGGTTAAAAAAAAAAGGTAGTTGTTAGTACATCTTAAGTTTATTTAGTTACCTAATAAATTAACTCTTTCTATAAATTTCTACAAACACAATGCTTAATTTTAATACAAATCGTTGTTTTCAACGTGCACCATGTAAAAGTCTGAATATTGCTGGATTAGGTAGAATAATAAAATAATATCAATAATATATAAGCAAATAAGACATTACAGAATTTTCACTTACAGCATGTAGTTAACAAACAGAGTTCGACCATCCTTCTTTGAAGAAAGACATTAGTAATCTTTTAGACCAACCAATGTTGCGAAAGCTTTGACTCAGGTTCCTTTCATTTTAGTACGGTACGTTGTTTTATATCTGCGCCTTCCACTGCGTTTTTGGAAGCTTTTACAAACCAACGCGCATAAAACAAACGACACCGCGCTGTCGGATTACTTCACGCATGTCATCGCTCAATTTATCGATTCTCTAACCGGTGGGGAAGCACTGATTGCATTCGGAATGCTCTCTCTTTTTGTGATGTAGTGTTATATATATATATATATATATTATATATATATATATATATATATATATATATTATGTTATTTGATATTATAAAATGGTTAAAAAAGGTAGTTGTTAGTACTGAGGGTAAAAACATTAATTTACCACTCCTATCAAGCTATTCTAAATTTAAAACACTACGATAAAACAAAGATTGATAAATAATTACTTGTTAAACGCAGATAAAATGTGATGTACTAGTGATGCAGCGTTTGAGGTTTGAAAAAGCATTTTTTTCACTGTTCTTCAATACAAAGTGTATCTAATGTAACTTCAACTGAATGTGTATAGGTTTTGTTCATAAAAATGTTGTTTGTAATTGTTCAAGGATACACTATTCCATTAATTAATTTATGTACCTGTAAATGAAAGTAGTTTAGCATTTTTAATTATAAAGTGATGAAAATTTATGGAATGTCAACCAATGACCATTAATGCAAATGATACCAGTATCTGTTCCAAAATAGCAATTAAGTACAGATAATGCTCAAGCAATGAATGTACCCCTTAAATTATTATAGATAGTAGGCAAGATGTAAATTTTTTAGAGACGGTTTCCTAGGTGATAAGTGTTTAGAATAAGGGAGTTGATTTAAAATTTGTATACGACATAGATGTTTTTTGGCTTTAAGAGCTGGTAATTAAATATAAAAAATTAATATATGTGATTAAAACGTATTCTTTCCATTTGAGTGTGTAACAGAAGTGATACTACACAGAGTTTCATGTTTATAATAAAAAAAGTGTATCAGGAAATAAGTGATAAGGTTTATACAACCAAGCCAGTGACAGAGGAGGAATTCCTAGTAAAGCAAACATCGGGTCATCTCTAATGTCAGTGAAGAGTTGCACCAGTGCTATTTAGATATTTTGCAGCGGGTTTCCAGTCAAATAGATTACGGTCCATTTTATGTTGGTGAAGTATTGAAAGTGTTCCTATTAATAGAGCCTTATCTAAGTATACAGTTGATGAATTAGTAGTTTATTACTTGTAGAACCTAAAAACAAAAATCAATTTCTTTAGAACATAAAACTAAAACGTACTTTCAACAGGTATTAACTGCAAGGATTCGCTAGACGATTTTGTGGTATCCTGTACCAAGGTCCATGTACAACCCAGGCACGTTCAGAGGAGTTGCAGGTATTTAAAGTTATCCTTATATATATACATCATTTAAAGTGATTTGTTAGTAATTTGAGAATCTCAAACGCTTACCTAAATTATATATTGTTGAGTCTATTTATCAATCTTTGAATATAACCACGAGATACTAGTACTAAGAGAGGTTAAGTGGTTTTAACTAGACGACGCTTTATGCGCATGTGTTAAATGTACCTGTAAGAGGACAAAGAACCCACGTTTTCTTACAGAGTAAAATTACTAGATTCAATTATCCCTGAACGAGTCTTAAAAGCCGTGGCATAAATAAAACAGAAATTTTTTCTTTATTAAATCGTAGAAAAATTACAAAAGTTGGTATAGTATTTTTCAGCGTGCATAAATATATGCAAGTACGTCAGGTTGCGGTACTATAAGGAAAGATTTGCCGCCGTTTATAAACATTTTAAAAGGCCGACACCACATTTAGGTGTGCAAATATTAATCCTTTAACTCATATTTCGAATTGTATAATTTTTTCTTATATCTCCATACATAATACGTGACGCAAACTCAACGTGGGGCGTGAAGGAGACATAAGGAAACGCAGCAGACGAGACATAATAATAATAATATATAATATATATATATATATATATATATATATATATATATATATATATAAGTTTAAATATCCGAGAGGGGTTTACAAAACGATGTGGTTTTCCATAGAGTAATTTCAAAGGCTGTTTTGATGCCTGCGAAAGTTATATATTCGAATGTTCACACGGTCACTTGTTCACACATTTACTCATTTAAATTTTATGAATTCTTGTCTAATTAAATTATATACCGTGTTTTCAGAAACACTGAAATGAGTGAAAATATTTTACAGTTCCACGTTTGGTGCTACGTCGATCTTGGTATTGCAACGTTCAGTTTTTTAAATGCTGGTTTTCAAAAGAATGAACTACGTATTTTCCTATGGCTTTAAGTATTATCTTTTAACAATATGATTCGATAATACCTCTTTAAACTGTAAAAACTGGAGCTTTTTTGACATTATTCATGCAGTTCTTTTTAATAAGGTTCCTAAACTAGCTCAAATTAAAAAATATATTTCACTATATACCATACGCAAATGTTACAACTTTTCATCTTGTCATTATTCTCTTCGACTTTTAAATACATTAATCTTTGTTTAATTATCGTCAATTTATTATAATTAGCTTTTAACTCTTTAATATTTTTAAAATTTTGTAACGGTAAAATTTGTAAGGTTAAGAAACGTACGGGTCGGACAGGAACAGGAAGAATAATAAAGTAAGAACTCGCACGAAACACGATACGTATAAAAGATAAAGAAATTTAGAAATAACGGGCTAACTACAAACGTGGAGAGTGGGATGATTCACATAACAAGAAAAGTACATCGTCATCGATTTTCTATTTACAATAAAAATAAAAATTTCTATTTTAAGCATAAAAATAAATAAATAATTATATACGAATAAATTTCGAGATTTTACATACGAAATGCGCATTTCGTCGTTAAACATGTAAAATTTATCAGTCGAAAGGAAGTAATGGTTATCTTTTTTTATACAAGTGTAAAGTTAGAAATATGAACCGGAGAACAAATTCTAGTAAGCATTCACAAAAGTAACAAAAAGCACCAGCGACGCACAAACAGCAAAGGCAGAGAAAAGATGCTTTCGATATATATATATAAGAAACTATCGCAAAATACCTCGAGATACGAATCGTGTTACTTTGCATCCGCGAAGGTGAATCAGCTAAACGTTTGGATTCCTGCGTCCAGATGCAGCGTCACACCGGTAGCCAGAACTTTACCGTTGTGACCATCACTGCAACTACAGACCACATAACAGAGCAGTTGGGTCTACTTAAAAACACAATTGGTTTAAATAAAAGAGCGCGAACTACGTAGAAAAACACTGGCTACGTAGAAAAGCAATTTGGCGCAATGTAGGAGAACCATTGGGCCTACGTAAAGAGCTAAAAACAAAATCTTACAAGTATTGATAAGCGCGGAAGAACTTATCCATGCACCCAGGATATCCACCTCTCGTGAAAAAAAAAGTGCATCGCTTTTGGAGTAATAGCATTAATCACGCAGAGAGCACATGCTATGCCCGCGAAAGGCAGGATAAAGTGAAAGTGAAATTAGCAAACGAGATGATAAGCGATTCAAATATTTCAGTAACACATGTCAAAAGAACATTTTCAATGTCGTTGTAATGTATGAATAGATAACGAAAACCGGTAAATTCAAATACAATTGTAGAAAATTTATGCAATAAAAAATTGCATAATTACTTATAAATAAAGGAAACATGTTCTTTAGAAAACAAAAATTGTAGATAAGAGTATATTTGAAACATTTATCCTACAATAAAGATAAATTGAGGTTCTTTGACTTAAACTAAATGCGCTAATAACATTCTACAGAGTGTTGGAAAAGTATTTGTTTCAGTGGTATTAGTTTTACAGAAAGCAAATCGATGTACTTAATTGTATAACATGATCAGGTGCGTCTCCTTCAACCAGTAGTTATACAAATTATCAAAGCGGAAGCGTGAGGACATTTAAAAAGAATTCAAAAACGAGCAAAAACATTCAATAGGGCACAATTGAACGTAATGATTTATTTAAATTCTTTGTTTGGAAATTCGATTTGCTAACAGCGTTACTTTGAAATTATTTTTATTTGATTCAGAATAACTATAATTATTTATAAATCTTTCAATTACTTTTCCATTTTGCAAAATTTTTTAAAAATTTATTCAAATTTTTTGTCTAGTATTTTAGTATGTAGCAAGGTTACCTTGACATTGTTTTTCTTTGAGTTTGAATTATATACAATTTTCAAAAAAATTTTCAATTATTACATTTTTATTTTGTAATAATTTATTTAACGTCGTATAAGGTCATAATAGAGAAATACTTCATGTAAATATTATAAAAACCACGAAAACTAAACATTTAATTTATAAAATGTACATTATTCATTCATTATGAGAAAGCAAATACAAATCACCTTGTATAAAATCAGTAACAGCCATAATTAATCAAAGGAAGCTCATTAAGTAGTAATTTTTTCACATTCATGAAAATAAATAATTGCGGAAACAATCCAATCATTTGTGTAACATTTAAGACAATTTTAAGCTTAAAAACATATTGAAAATTCAACACATTTGAAGAAAAATAGATGTGAAATGAAATTTCTTTCAATTGCGTAAAGAAGTAAATAAGCGCCTGTAAATAAAGTATAAATATTGAGTCGATGGAGTACGTGCGATTTGGAACGTATATAAATTGCCATACTGAATAAAACAAACATATGTAATCAAAGTATGGATGTTAAAATTCTGCTTACGTGCAGTTTAAAACGTACATGAGATACCATTTGTTAAACGAATCCCATTACAAAGTTCCGATGTCCGTGCAAATTCGAACGTATATAAAATGCGATATTTAATAAAACCCAAAAGGTTGCAAATATAACACATAATTGAAACGCCTTTCCACAAACAAACAACCGATAGCGGACTGTCAACATTGAGCATGCGTGCAACATTTGGGAAGGAATTTGTTTATAAAACTAACCAAAGCAGATAAGAGAGATTCATTTCATAATCGACGCGCCGACTGTAATAGTTGAAACAAGATTATTAAGTAAATAAAAATTAGTAAACGTTAAATTGAAGCATAACATAAATCAATAATTTTAAGCAAAACAGTAAAGTGTGCGTTGAAATAAGTGTGTATAAATTTCTGCCATTGAGATAAACGTAAGTCTAGAATAAATCAATAATTAAGTCTTTGCAATTTATTAATTTAGGACTCCAAATTATGACGTTAACAACAAACTACTGGGTTAATGTATCCAAATTACGACGTTAATAATATACTAAATCCCGACGTTAATAAATCACGACGTTAATATTCTAAGTTACTGCTATACAAGACCAAGCTACTGGGTAAAACCTCTAAGGTTAATACTTCAAATCATTGAGCAAACAACTCCGAGTTACTGTTGAATATTTCAAAGTACTGGGTCAACACGCTAAGCTGACGACTTCAACCTACTAAACAAACGACCGATTTAGGCCAGAAAGCTCCAGCGACAAAAACAGGAAGAATATAAAGTCAGGATTATCTTTTCAATGTATAGTACGTTACATTTATAATTTTACATTAGTTGGTGTATTCAGAAGTTGCATCTAATTTAAGTATTTTGTATAAAAGGTCAACCAAAATTTGGTTAGTACGAAAAGGTATGTTTAAAAACAAAGGAATGTTTCTCTGAACGTTCAATGAAACTATTCGTGGAAGAAGAGTAGAAAAAAACAAATTTCATCAAAGAAAAAAAGCTGTGTCTAAGATTACCGATAGAAAGTAAAATAAAAGAGAATGAACGATAAGAGTTGATCTTTTTGTATTTTAAAGCAGTTGTTAATGCCAAATGGAATAAAATGCTAGAGATAATGGAAAAGACAGGTTAAAAATGTAAAGACAAAACAGTAATTGCAAATAAATATTAAACCAAATACGAATATTAGCCTTTCCATTACGTTTGGTATTTTTGTTTATCATCTTAGATAGCTTCAAAGTAAATCCTTTGTCAAGTATAATCCAGAATGACAAACTTGCAAGATAGAAGCTTTATGATAAATCTTAGGAGGGGTTCTATGTAATAGAATTAACTCCTTATGAAAGAATCAAACAATACGATTCAATCTAGCTTTCGAACTATCAACAAAAGAGTCTTAATCAGTCGAACACAAAGTTTCCAAATGTATCTAAACTGCGAGTTACTTAGTCTTTTATAACATTTAATCACATACGTCAGAAGAAACTCCAAATTTTAAAAATTAATCACGGGCCTCTAACAACTGTTACTTGACACTAAACTCAAGCAATATGCTTCCTTAGTTTATTTTAACTTTATCCAAAACAATTAAAATTCAGCAAACACCTGTGAAAGACGCTCTCTCGAAAGGCAAATTTATGTAGGTGCGAATGAACAATCTTAGCTTACTGCTCGGAATAAATTACGATTTGTTCTGAACTTTACGAGGGCTTTTGTCAAAGACAGGAAACAGTCCTTGTCAGGAAACTTGCCGATTAAGGCACGTCCTAGAAGCGCAAAGAGTTTTTGTTAAAGCTTTTAAAGGTACACAAAGTGTAATAAAGTTTTAGAGTGCTTGAAAGCTCAATGCTTGATGAAGTACATCGCAGTTATTTTAATTGCAATGGTATACATATTATGAGGATACTGTTGCACACTTTCAAAATTTTGATCTAATTTTTAATGTTCATTTGGAAGGAAATTGCTCAAATGCCTGGAAATATTTGGGCCAACAAAGAAAAATTTGTCCAAAAGTGTTGAGGGCTGCTACAGTGAGAGTATGTATATACGAAACTGATACACTCGTATTTATTCGATAGCTATTATCAAAATTTATTTTTGTTAGTTTAGTAAAATGTTCTGAGGTACCAACCCAGATGTGTTGGATTTTCTTTCAATTCTTGGTTCTATGTAAAATATTTTGTGTTAGTTTAAAATCTTTCAATAAATGAACACAAATTCAGCAAAGAAATAATTATACGTGCAATTAAACTACTTCAAGAAGCGTTCAATAAGTTTATAAAATAGATACGCATAAGATAAGATAAAACCTAGCAAGTCTTCATGCAATTACGCATGTAATAAAAAAGGAATAATAAAGCGCTTTGATATGAAACGCCCTTTTAAAGATAAGTTTTAAATACTAGACATAAACGAAAACATGTGGATTTACATCACTCATGATACATCAGTTATTTTGTTCAATTCTCCAAAAGCTTTATCTACACAAAACAACAGACATAAGCTAAATTAAAGTTTAACAATAATAACAAAACAGGCGGTCAAAGATCGTAAAACAATAGCAAATACCAGCATGATACGTAACTACAGAATAGTTTCGTCAGAAATAAACTTGAAAAGCCTAGGAATACTAAAAACACAATGGTTGGTTACAACACTTTGTAAGACTGTTCTGATACACCAATCCAAATGTAGATAGCAAAAGCTATATAACGCCCAGAGTTGATAAGAAAAGCAGTCTCAATTTGAAGCACGTCGAACCTGCAACACTCTTACTCGAATAATTACGCGTCAAATAAATTATATTATTGTGAAAAATGGTGTTGTACAATAATAGTTGATGACGAATTACGTTGAAGATATATGAAAAAGTTTTTGTCGTTTTGCTAAAAACGTGAGTAGAAATTTGTTAATTAACTTAAACTAAATGTTTATAATAATGTAGGGCTTCTAAGGTGTATCTAAGAAACCTACAAATTCTAAGAAGGATCTAAGAAACCTACAAATTCTAAGTGTGATATTAAAAAAATCTAAAAAACCTACAAATTCTAAGGTGTATCTAGGATATCTAATTCCGAATTCTAAGGTGTATCTAAGAAATCTAAGAAACCTAAGAAATATAAGGTGTATCTAATTCAGAAATCTAAGGTTGGTATTTAGAAATACAAGTTGTATCTAAACTGGAATAGCTAAGTTGAGAAATCCAAGTAAAGCACAAGGTGAATTTTGGAGACAAGGAGTAACAAAACTATTGGTTTAAAACACGTGAAGGAATACAAAGAAGGGCATTGTTTTTCGATTGAAGATAATAAAGGGGTGCTGATCCAACACACGCAACAGCAGACCAAAGGAAAATGACTCATTAGAAAATTACAGGTCAGGGCTAACTAGTATAAGGAATCATTTAATATTTAAATTCAAACACTGAATATATTTTCTGTTTAATCTGTAAGGAGTTAACAAAACTATTTAATACGTTGAAATTTACGTAAAGAGAATAAAAGAGTCTTGAACGTTCTAGGTTTTTTTTAGTAAAAGGTGTCGTTTTTGGTGATTTTAAATTAAAGTAAGGGAGATAATTTTTGAGATAAATAATCGAAATAATATTAATTGACTGGAGGGTTGATTTAAAGGATTACAAAAATTTTGAAGTGTAAATATTATTTTTTTTCATTATATGAATATTAATTGACTTCGTTTTATCATTCCAAACAGGTAAGATTTAAAGGGGTAAATTAATTTGATCATCGTAACGATGTGCACTCTGTGTGAATTAAACTGAGGCTAGCCGTGGTAATTAGAATATTAGAAAAACAGAGCGGTGGCGTTCAGCAGGAAACTGGACGTTTATTACATCAACGCTAGACAAGCGTTGGGGGACTTTATAGCATATATATATATATATATATATATATATATATATATATGATAACACTGCTACGTCAGTTGTGCAACGATCAATTGCTTGCTGATCGCTTCCCCTCTGTGCCTTCAAAATAATTTAAAATTAACACATTCCAATTCATGTCTCAACTAGCTCAGTGATACTACGCACAGAGTGAAGCGACGGGATGATAACAAAGTATTTTTTTACTTACTCCTCTCCAACACTCAATTCACCTGAATAAGACAAGCAAAATTCCCCAAAAATTATATAATGAACTAAATAAAATTTGTATCAATTAAATTAAATTAAAATAAATATTCCTATCAAATTAGCTCTTTACGAAGACGAAATTTTACATCTTTTTGAAGCAATTAAAGGCAGCAAAAAAATGTATCTTACCACGAACAGTTTCGTTGAACGTTCAAAGAAATATCCCCTTTTTTAACATAAATCTACGTAGCAACCAAATTTTTGTTGACCTTTTACACACTGTAGTTCAATCACATACAAATTTTCAGCTCACTTCCAAATACACAAATGCTACGTGCTATAAATTGAATAAATAGATCTGACCTTATAGTTCTCTTGAACTTTCCTTGCTGAAGTTTCCTGTCCCAAATTCCCACTTTTTCTAAAGCTTCCGGCAATTAAACATAGAATAGTTTATTTAGTAGCTTAAAGTATTAACCAGATAGTATTTAGCGATTTCAGTTATGGATTTAATTATTTCCCAGTTTCTTAATGTGTTAACCAATAACTGAGTGTCTTGACCAATAGCTTAGTGTGTTAGCCAATAACTTCGTTATTGTTTAGTAACTTAGCGCCCTAAATTAGTAAAATTGCAAAAATTTCTATTTATGTCAAATGCTTGCTTAAAAGTATCATGTAATTTATAAACGACTTTGTAAGTAGATACTTGAATTCCTTTTTTAAAAGAATGATTGGTAATAAATTCCGGCCAGATAGATTTAAATTTGAATGGAAGAATAAAGTATATGAACTTTCAAATGCATTTAATGGTAAGCTAAGTTTAAAAAGAATTGAACGATACTGGTAAGTTTGGCCATTATAAAAATACTTATTAAACATAACTGATCAGCTACGTTTGAATTTGTCATAAAAAGGGTATTAAAAATTATCCATTGTAATTTGTACAAGTTTATAGATAGTATGATCAGGACCGATTTGCGAATGGAAATACTTATTGGAAAGAAAGATTTTTTTGGGCTCTATTTTATTTTAAGAAAGGGATTATCTAGTAGTTAAATTTTAGTCTTAAGATATTTTGACGATATTAGACTTTATCTTTAAATTTTAATGTTTGTATGTAAGTATTTTTTTAAGGGTATTGTTTTTTAAAAACTGTATGTGGTTGTAGCAAATGTTGTTAGAAAGATTGTTTGTTGACGAATATTTGATGTCATTATAAGTTTGACGTTTGATTCTTGGTGTTTTATTTAAACTGAGCTAAGAAAGTAACTAAAGCAGCACTTTAGTTCCTCAGCTAGGTGACGTGGATAAGAGCTCTTTTAGATAAGTCAGTACATGACATACAGGATGAGGTTCTAGTATCCTGCACTGGATCAAAAAAACTCACGAGTCCATTGGGAATTTCAGCTACAAAAAAAGAAATTATTCTTTAACAGTCGCCAGGAAAAATTGGAACACTAAGCGACTGCTAGAGCTTTTCACCCACTTGGGATTAGTCCCGCAAATACTAGTCTCAATAATCTGCCAAATAAATACCGGTAATAACACTAACTATACAATACCAATCGTATAATGTTCATAAAAAAAACAAAAAATATATAACCCTAAGGAGGTGACTATAAATTCTAAAATGACACCATTATGGTGCATCGATATTCTCTAAAATACTGCAAACTAAACCAAAGATAATCAAAGACAACAGTAAAGTTCATGAATAAACACCTCCACTTACACACAGACTATAATTATGATAATAAGGCTCCACAGAAGCAACAGGCAGAGCAGGTCTCTAGTCGAGACGGACTAACACTGAATTCGACAAGGTTTTACTACAGAGAATGGAGATTTTGATTAGAGATATCACAGCAAAATGATAAGATTAACGTTACAAACAGTTAGCCTTAGACTCAGTGTAACTTATTAAAAACATCTAAGATCAACTTTAACGAATTCTGAAATGTCAAACTACAGGAACTGAACGTAATGACACACTTAACTATAACCTACTCAAATAATTTTAAAGCTACGAGTTTCGAATGATAATTACTGTGATTAATAATACTCTTCACTTCATAATCAAACCACAGGATACAGTCGGTTCGACACTTAAACTCCAGAAATTTATACATAACCATATTTTAACCTAAGATATGATCGTATCCTGTGGACTGCGTAGTAAAAAGAAAGATATTAGTTACATGAAACTAATGATGTAACCTTAACAATTTCTGCCTACGGTAACGCGCTAACAAAAAAACTATATGTCCAAGACCAAACGTATTTAACTGATACCCTAGTTACTTTAATTCTAACGAAGCATAACTTAAAAGTCTAACTATCATAAAAGATCGTTTATAACTAACGATCCTTTGTTTTCTAAAACTACAACGAACTAATTGTCTGCGGCCTCCTGGGTGATCTTCAGAAGAGTGCATTTTACAGGAAGCTCGTTCAAAGCCTTGAAGTATTGTTTGTGCACAAAAAAGTGTATGCCGTGTCGAGATCCGAGCACGAAAAATAAAATAACACAAAAGCTACCTGGGGAGAACATTACCGCAGACGTTTAAGTGTTTTTTAATACTCAAACGTGACTAGATTATTTGAAATACTACAATGGTCTTAAAATGGAAATTAGATAATTAAGGACTTTTTAGTTGAAATAGGACATATATGATTAGATTAGTTCGTTATATGTTATATGGATCAATCTGTATGAAAAGACTTACATTTTGAAACGATTTAAACGATTTTGGAGCATGGACAGATAATTATGTTTAGGAAAAAGTCGGCAACAAGTACAACTGTAACGGTAAAGTTAATATATCTTGTTTAAATTTCTAAAAGAACTCATATCTATCGGGCAAGTAGTTAAGTGACAATTCTTTTATATTTAAGAGTGAGAGTTGTGTGTAAAAAGTCGATATATTTTAATTTTAAAGGATTGGAAAACTTTGTATCTGAAAGATTGTTAGTAAGGACAGCTATAAATCTTAAAAATAACAGATAAGTCTGTAAACTGTATTAATTCACTGCAGCCGCAAACCATGAAATGTTACTTAAGGTAGAAACTACATAATCCACTAGAATGAAATTGTATAAACAACAACAAGAAACTCCAGATGTTTATAGATTTATGACGTAGTACGATTTAATACTATATAACTGATTAAAGAAGACAGGTCGGAGTGAGCGTTTCACTACTCAAGATATTAGTTAGTAGATATTGAGTTTTAACGTATTACATAGCTAATACACGACTTTCACAGTTATGGCTACTTTAAAGTAGATACTTGAACTGATTTCTAAAAGAATGGTAATAAATTCTAGCAAAGTAGTTTTTTAATTGCATGGAAGAATATGGTACATGAACTTTTAAATGCATTTAATGGTAAATTAATTTTAAAAGAATTGAACGATACTGATTTAGATTTGGAAAGCATGCATGAAGTTTAATTGCATTTAATGATTTTGGACATCTATACAAGTATACAATAGAAGAAGGAAAGGACAACCACCATAATTTAAAGGTAAAAGCAAAAATCTCATTGTTTTTAACATATTTAAAAATTTGTTTATTATTTATTGAAGTAGGTAGATTACGTAAGAATTTTGTGTGTATATTTTTTGTGTGTGTAAATGATAGTTTAAAAATAAAATGAGGTAGAATTTAGGCAAGTTTAGCTATTATAAAAAAAATTGTTGAACACAAGTGATCATCTACGTTTGAATTCGGTTTAAAAGGAATTATTAAACATCATCCATCTTAATTTCTAAATGTTTGTACATAATCCTAATTAGAAAAAGATCCTTTAAGCGTTTATTGCTTCGTGTATTTGGATGATGTGCTCGCGATTGAGAAAACATTTAGGGAACACTTAACCAATTTAGAGGAAGTTGTTTAAAGATTGAGAGAAGCCAATCTGAAGTTGAGTCCGAAGAAATCCAACTGCTAGGCGAAGAGGTGAAATACCTGAGATATGTAATCTCACAAAATGAAGTTAATCCAGACTCGAAAAAATTAGCGCAATGCAAGTGTGGCCGATGCTCATAATCAAACACCAACTATCCAATAGTCTGGAATTATGCATACATTATAGAAAAGTTCTTTGTGAATTTGCAAATATTGCCGGTCCCTTGACCAAATTAATAGAAGAAGCGCGTGATTATGTATGAGATGAAGATTATCAAGATGCGTTCTAACAGTTAAGACGTTTATTGATGGAGTTTCGATGTTTCCTAGAATCGGTATAGGTAAAACTGTACATTCGCCTTACTAAATTATTCTGGCTTGATGTCAGCAGAGTCATTGTTTGTCATATTGGTTTGCTCCAACAAAAAAGATACATTCTAAAAACTTCTTTGATGTTGCATAATTGTAGACCTTAATCCAAAGTAGAGAGAAATTAGAATGTAAGTCGTCAAACCCTTCGAGAGCAACCCTATGGTATTACGATAACTGCCAAACATTCATTCTTTTGGCTAGCGAAATGTGATTGTATTACGATTGTATTACAGTCCTTGTGAATCATCCTTTCTTATCGCTAGACAGATATGAGGCCCGATTAGTAAATACCACATAAGCCTACTTTTTTGATGTCCCATATACTTCTAAATTACTGTTACACTGCCTGCCTCTTTAAACTGTTCTGTCCCAGGACTTTTTGTGGGCCGGAAGCTGGATGTCCCTATAACGATAAAGACAACCGGAGCCATTCTTATATTTTTTGTGTTAATTTAGGTAGCAATCAACGCTTTTAATAGCAACTGCAGTCCCATTTGGTTCAAAACCGCATACCAAGATCTGGACCCCAGTTTTCTGGAATAGTACTTTAAGTACGACTACGACAATGCTAAAGGGCATGATAAAATGAGCCAAGTATTTTACCAGGAAGACGAACCAAGGCCTGGTCTAAATTATGAACGGTTCATGTCCGTGTAAGCTGTACTACCAAGGAGAAGTTCTGTGTACCTAAGTTTCCAACGGAGATTTATTTGGTGTGCGGTCAAAATACTCTTTTGTGTATTGCGTAGCGGGGAATCTCAAGACAGCCCGAGGAATCGCTACGGTGTTCAAAAGCTTATTTCGTGGTCTGGAATAGCTTTGCCAATAAACAAACAGAGGTTGGCAAAACCATACACTTTAGAGATGGATGTCCCATTATTTATTAATTAGTGTCAAAGCAATAGTCCTCTGTTAAACCCAGTTACAAGGACCTGTAGAGAGCATTAGTGGATTTCAAAGACCAATTGATGAAGTTTGGGAACAATAAGTTGTGGTATGTGTTTTTTCTCAAATGTAACGGCTTCTGCTATTACGAGTGTTGATTGCTACTTCTATCAATATGGGAAATATAAGAATGGCTCCAGTTGTTGGAATCGTCATGAGGACATCCAGCTTCCGGCTTACAAAGTTTCTGGGATACAACAATTTTAAGAGGGGGCAGTGTAACCGTAATTATGAAGTATATGGAGCATTCTGGAAAGTACGCTAATTCGGTTTTTACTAAAGGGGCCTCATACTTGTCTAGCGATAACGTAGGATATTTCATATGTATTGTAATACAATCGTAATACAATCATATCTGTCTAGCGATAAGAATGGATGATTGACAGGTATCGTAATACAATAGGGTTCCTCTCGAAAAGTTTGATAACTCGCATTCTTGATTTCTAAAAGTTTGTACATAGTCCTGATTAGAAAGAGAGATTTTTTGGACTCTCTTTTTGCTTAAGCGGCTGATGACATTGTTATTTTTCAGAATCAGCAAAGAACTTCTAGGGTTTGTTGAATGACACGAGATCTATTTTGAGAAACGAATACATAATAAACATTAGTAAAAGTAAAAACAAGGTGATAGGGTGCAGTCGTATGATTCGGTGAAGTAGCAAACATCAGATTGAGAGATAAAACATTGAAGGAAGTAGAGGAATTCTGATACTTGAGTAGTAGGATAACGAGGGACTGCAGCAGCAAAAACAACATATAGTATGGGCAGGCGCAAGCAAAGAAAGCATTTTCGAATTCGATAAATTTGATGACATCAAAAGCATTTAGGAAAACATTTCTCAAGGTTTTTGTATGGAGCCTTACTTTGCATGGAAGCAAAACGTGGACGATAGGCAGTATTGAAGCCAAAAAATAGAAGTCTTCAAAATTTGGTGTTTCAGAAGAATTTAAAGCTTTGGTAGATAGGTCGGGTATCAAATGAAGAAATATCGAGGAGTATTTGTGAGAAGAGACAAAATGTAAAGAAAAGAAAGAATGGATGATTGGATATACCTTGAAACATACAGGGTTGATTAACTGACTTAATATTAGAGATAAATTAAAATGGTAGAAGCAGACCGAGGCTAGAATATGATAACCAAATCCAGATGGATGTAGGATATATTAGCTACGTGTCAATGGAGAGGTTAGCCCATGATAGGTTAGCATGGAAAGCTGCATCAAACCAGTCTGCGACCTGAGAACCCAACGCCACAAACTATAGAACCGATTAACTCGTCTGTCAGTCACATAAAATACACCTTCTTAAATACAAATTTAACTTGATTGGTAACGCCTTTAATTACTTTACAATGACAGATATGATCTTTCTACAAATTAAGTTGAAAAAATATACGAGTAGAGATAGTCGTGTTGCTTGTCCAAAATAAATACTTCAACACTTTGACGAGTTCATCAAACGAAAGTGACGTTAAGACGTAACCCTTTTCAGAAGCCCAAGTTTTTTAAATGAAGTCGGTTTGATGTTCTATGCATGACAACAACTTCGGACACTAAAACATGATAATATGAGAAACAAGATTTGTGTGTGTGAGAAAAAGTATCGAGGTAATTCTAACACTCCTGACTCTGTTATGAAATTTTTTACCAACGAAAGGTTGGTTCTATTTCTCATTGAAGTTTAATAATACTTTCGGCTCCCAGTTTCACGTACTTACTTTTACATAACACTGACAGACGTTCTCCGGTTAAATTAAGGTTGCCTCCTAGTATAAAACAAGGCAAAACAGAAATAACTTCTGTCATTTGGGAACAGCAATGTTTTCAGACCGAATAAACATTAACACCATAATTGTTTAGATTAAAAGAAATATTACATTTCTATGATTTGGCATGCTCAACCCTACAGCGTTAGGTTCTACTTTCTTTTTATCACATAAAATAAACCTGCACCATTTTTAATAACATAAATATTGATGTATATAAATATTCTTAAATTTTTTGTAAAAGTGATAAAAATAAGTATAATGAAAATACGAGGCCTTTGTAAGTAAGCACCTTTTTTAAATTTATTCGCTGTAGCGCTGTCGTCGCACTTCTGCGCATTCGCGTTTTTGACTCAGACGTTGGTACTGCAACAAAAACTATATTTGCAATAACAACAGTTTTTTATTTTTAAACTGGCACTAGACATTCTTAATTAAGTCTTAATATGTGAGAATTTTGCGCCATAAATTTAAAAGGACGTGTGCGTATTTCCGTCACTTCAGATAGTACGTTGCGCAAGATTCGCGCCGACGCGTGTGGACAATAGTGGGGGATTTTCCGGAAAAGACGCGTTAGAACTAGCCTCCGAAATGTGAAGCGGGTTGTCTTTTTGTGTCTTACCGTATCTTTTTGTTATGTAGGTCCCATTTTGCCTTCTTTTGATTATCGTTCCTCATACCCTTTCCTGTCGCCCCTCTACATAGGAAGAAGACAATCGAATTTGGATTCAACCTGGCTCAAGAGTTCCCACACCCGAGAAATATTAGCGAAACCACGGGCGACCATCATGGAGTAATCCTGAAGGAAGCCGCCGCCATCATGAAGTAATCCTGAAGGAAGCTCTACCTGTTTACGTGAGTGCCCCTTGAGGGGTTTCTTTAAAATTTATTTCCTTTGAAGTTTGCGTAATTATGTGGCATTAATTTGTATATTGTGTGACGTCATCGACAATTTGCGCGTCAATTTTCACATTATGTAATATCGCTACCAACTGTCATTAGTGGCTCGCGTACCTCGTTTACGGGGTTATAATACAATAAAATTTCTAAAAGCTCACACAAGTTATTTTCAGCTAACCACTAACAGACAAATATAATTTTCCTAACACTACTATGTTTTCTTTTAAATTACTATCGAAGCACTACAGTTAACTATCCAAATACTAATTACTAATTTATATGCAATTTTGTATCAACAGCAGAGAGATTTATATCACATATGCACCAAAGCTTTACAATAGAACATTTCCTAATCATAGCTTTAATCGGAACTGACTTACAATAACTATACCCGCAAATTTCTATACATTTTAATTGTTCTCAAAGACTTCCAATATCTACAAAAATTGTGCAAACCATATTCTCGAAATCTCCTACTAAAACTCTTAATAAAATCTCGAATGCAATGTCTTGTATCTGTCAGTCAAAATTTATCCGCTTGGAGTCATCAATCATCTTTTGTGTACAAACGCTGTAACGTTCTAACGTGATCACAGGTAAACGAAGCGGCGCCACAGTACTCACCATTCGTTCGTGTTCGCGTTTGTTTGTGTGAATTTAAATTGATTCCGACAATTGAGAAGACCGCCATCCACCAATTAAGAAATTCACGGTGTTATTCGTTTTCTACACGCAAATGGTTGCGTAAGCTTCCGAGATTCACCGACACATTAGAAAAGTTTGTGAAAAAGTGACTATATCCAATGGAGTGGTACAAAAATGAATGAGTTAGGGTTAGAGCATCAAATTGTTGTATTAATTTTCATGATGCTGAGTGTAATGGACAGCAAACAATCTGCAATTACTGAAGATAGTTCAAGGTTAATGTGAAAATTGAAAAAAGGCTATGAGATATCATTTCGTTCTTATCGAATAAGTTTAGGTAAATTTCAAAGACTATTGCGGCAGAATGCTTACAGAACGATAAGGATAATTGAAGCACACAAAATCAATCGCAAAAAAAGTGCTCTGATTTCCCTCAGTGATACCCTACATGTGATTTTTTCCAACGCTCCACCCGAAGGTACTGTACTACATTAGTCAGGAAGCGAGCTTTTTTGCCTGAAAAATTTTGAATTTTGCCGAACCCTTGCTGTTCCAAGCAAGGTAGGGAACTTTAACGTGCGTGACAACACTCACACACGGGACCTCTATTTTACCTCTCATCCGAACGAGGGCGCATTTTTGTGAAAAATGCCCGCTTAACATTTTTCAAACGGACCGTGTCGGGATTCGAACCCAAGACCTTGGGCGTAGTAGTCACACGCATACCAACTACGCCACGGAGCCGCCCCTCAGTGATACCATGATAAAGGTGATGAGTTCTTGAGCGAATTGTTACTGACGACGAAATATGGGTGTGTCTCGGCAATCCATAGAATGGAGGCATTTATCATCTAACACAATGAGGTAAGTTCAAGCAAACAATTTTAGGACGCAAAATCATGTGGACTGTGTTTTTGCATAGGTAGGGGTATTGTTTGTGAATTTTTTGCCTTGAAATGACACAATGATCTCCGAGGCATATTATAATACCTTAACTAAACTGCACCACACAATCAAAAACAAAATGTGTGGAAAGCTCAAAAAGAGGATTGTTTTATTGCACGACAATGCTCGCCAAAACGTAACAACACGTGCCATCAACATTCAATTCAGGATTTAATAGCAACAAAGGGCAAGAACTACTTACTCACCTCCATATAGACCGGATCTGGCATCTAGTGACTACATTTGTTTTTTCACTTAAAAAGCGTCTAGGCTGTTAGCACCATGGGCGGTTTTGTGCTCATTGGTCATGCGATATTCGTTGTAATTATATTGAAATGCAATCCAAAATAAATGGCGCGGTATGCTGAATAAAGAGGATTGATCTACTCCATGACCACACCCGTTCATATGTGATGCATCGAACCCACACTCTCGTCAAGTCATACGGCTGAGAAGAACTTAATCATCATCAATATAGGTTTGATTTGTCGTCTTGTAACTCCTCCTGTTTTTTTATTTAAAAAGGCATCTAGGTCGTTAGCGCCACGATGATAATGATGACGTCAGAACAGGCGAGCTGCAGTGGCTGGTACGTTAGATTTCTAAAAGGATGGAATTCGTAAGTTGTACGATATGATAAACGCCTTAATATTGTTGGTAATGATGTTAAATCTTCACGCTTTTTTCAAAATAAATTAGTTAAAGGGCTTTGCACTTAAGATTGGTTTCTTAATGCCATTGTAGCAACACTACGGCATCGTAAGCACTATACACGAGGTCAGATAATAAAGTAAGGAGATTGGTTTTAACGTCAATGTGGCAATCCTGCAGCCATTATATACACGCCATCTGCGACCTTGATCCGTAGCCCTAGAGGCATATTATTGCATGCTCTCAGTCTTGAGAGTGGTGTATTAAGTGAACATGTGTATTTGTGGATAGTAACGAAAACAAAATCGCAAAATATTACACAACAATATTCAATTTCTTTTTGCGTTAGATTTTATGAGAAGCGACCACAACTTACAGTAAGCTTCAGATTATGTCAAGGCTCTTGGTAAAAAATGTAAAGTAAAGTCCGAAACCAACGTTGATCAACGGTTATTTGTGAAATTCATTGCTGAAGAACTGAACTTTAATGAGAAAACTTTTCGACTAATAATAATGGAAGATCTGACCATGCGAAAAGTTTGTACAAACTTGGTCCCAAGAAATTTCATGGAATATCACCAAGAAGCACGAGAAAGTGCGACGGCCAATCTGCTGAAACAAGTACCAATCAACACCCTCCTAATCATTCGTGTTATCACTGGTGACGAGAGTTGATTTTTCAATATGATCCAGAAAAAAACCCAAAAGTTTGCAACAATTTTGGAACGGATGTTCAGACCAAAAAAGTTCGCGCTCGCGTGTCTGAGTCAAAAGTGAAATACATGGCTCTGTGCTTTTTCGATCGCAAAGAAATTGTTCCTAAAAAATGGATGCCTCCTGAAACAACGGTGCATCAATATTTATACAAAGAACCTCTAGAAAGACTCCGAAAATTTTGATGTCCAATCCAACAACGTATAAGAAGCGTTGGCCTAGATCCGTCTACTTCAAAAATATGGCCTTGCATAAAAAACTTGCCATTGCATTGAAATTGAGTATTACTTCAAAGTATGGTGGCTGCAAAAGGCAATAAAGGAACAACAACGGTGCTAACCGTCGTTTGGTGACGCATTTGACGTTAACCTGCTACTGTCTGAGGTTTCTAACGCGATGGATGGTTACAGACTAACACCAATTGCTATGTGGAAGCCTGCTATCTGCTTGATGTCAAATATAACAGAGTGTATGCTACGTTGCAGTTCTATGTCATTCCAAAGCATGATGGCTGCTAAACGTCATCTGGAAGCATCCACGACGTGAACCTAATTCATAACAATCTCTTGTCTGCTTGAAAAATGTTAGGCGAGCATTTTTCACAAAAATACGTCCTCGTTAGGATGAGAGGTAAAATGGAGGTCCCGTGTGTGAGTGTTGTCACGCACGTTAAAGATCCCTATCTTGCTTGGAACAACAAGGGTTCGGCAAAATTCTAAATTTTCCAGGTAAAAAGATACTCGCTTTCTGGCCAATGTAGTACTTTCGGCTGGAGCATTGAAAAATCACATGTAAGGTAGTTGAGTGCAAGCGTCGCCGTGGATCAATGTAGTAAGTGCAAGACTACGGATCCCATGGTCATGGTTCGAAACCCGACACGGCCGACTGCTTAAAAAATGGCAGGTGAGCATTTTTCACAAAAATTACGCCCTCGTTCGGATGAGAGGTTAAATGGAAGTCCCGTGTGTGAGTGTTGTTACGCACGTTAAAGATCCCTACCTTGCCTGGAACGGTAAGAGTTCGGCAAAATTATAAATTTCCAGGTGACAGAAACTCGCCTCCTGGCCAATGTAGTACCTTCGGGTGGAGCATCGGAAAATCACATGTAAGGTAATTGAGTGCAGGCGTCGCCGCCGATCAAGCGTAAGACTACGGATTCCAAGGTCCTGGGTTCGAATCCCGACACGGCCGACTGCTTGAAAAATGGCAGGTGAGCACTTTTCACAAATATTACGCCCTCGTTCGGATGAGAGGTTAAATAGAAGTCCCGTGTGTGTGTTGTCACGCACGTTAAAGATCCCTACCTTGCCTGGAACGGTAAGGGTTCAGCAAAATTCTAAATTTTCAGTTGACAAGAACTCGCCTTCTAGCCAATCTAGTACCTTCGGGTAAAGCATTGGAAATATAAATGCACGGTAGTTGTGTGCAGGCGTCGCCGTGGTTCAATGTAGTAAGCGTAAAACTACGGATCTCAAGGTTCTGGGTTCGAATCCCGACACGGCCGACTGTTTGAAAAATGGCAGGTGAGCACTTTTCATAAATATTACGCCCTCGCTCGAATGAGAGGTTAAGTGGAGGTCCCGGGCGTGAGTGTTGTCACGCACATTGAAGATTCCTACCTTGCCTGGAACGGCAAGGGTTCGGCAAAATTCTAAATTTTCAGGCAACAAAAAACTCGCCTCCTGGCCAATGTAGTACCTTCGGGTGGAGGATTGAAAATATAAAGACACGGTGGTTGAGTGCGTACAATAGAAATAAGAAAACGCCATCATCAGTAGTGTAACAGTGCCAGTTACACCAAACTGCATACATGCATAACAGCGTGCACTTTTATTAAACTTTGAAAAGTCAGTCGGTTTTAAAAATGTTGAGCCGTTTTGAATACGTAGTAGTTTGCTTATGCGAGAAGTTTGGGTTGAAATGGTCGTAATGTATTTATGCATCAACGCAGTTTGGTCTGAAATGGGTCCCAATCCACTACTGCCAAATGAAGCAGTGAGACTGAAACGATGAGAATGTAAAATTGAAATTGGAAGTATCTGTAAAAAAATATAATATTCGATAGTGGTAAGTGTAATATCAGGTATAGTCAGCTATGACTACTCACGATGTGGCCAAAGGGCGTGAAGATTTTGCCCCAACCCAAGATCTACGGAAGCGCTGCGCTGCCATGGATTTTTCAAACGTTTATTTTTATAATTTACAGAAAAACTGTAAATTTACAAAAAAACTGTAAATTTACATGTTAAAAAATTTTTTCCAATTCCCAAGTTATTGAATTTTTACAATAAAAATTAATCAGCTGATTTCACGTTAAGCGTATTGGCTACCTAAAAAAGTCGGTCCCAGGCCGTAACACAAATTGAAGGCAATTATTCATTTAAACTTTAAAATTTTGCTTAGTGTACTTAAACCAAATATTTCAAACATCAATAAATCAAAGTCACCTTCAATTTGTGTCATAAATGTCAAACTTGAAGTTTTATTATTTTGAAAACGATCCTAGGTTATGGATCGAAACGTTAATAAAGATAATTTTAAAAACTATGAGTGGTTTAATACCCAAAGAAGATTAAGAAGAATACTAAACAAACCATAACAAACATACAGGGAGTATTTGTAAATTTACAGTTTAAGCTCAACATGTTCCGTTGCAGTGACTACGCTAAAACATTTATTCGAATGAATTCGATAATGAATGAATCCCAACAACAATATCAGTCGTTATAAATCTAGTGTGTGCGTCGGCAAGATCACCTTGGCCCCCCAACAGCAAATTATTTTATTTTCTGTATAGCACCTTATTGCACCAACATTGCATCACATAACACCACAAGAGTTGTAGCTAGCACCCAAAAACGATGTCAATTATTACTGTTCAAAGTTTGGGGGGCTAAGGTGATGCCAGCCCAGGCTCCCCCCACTACACTTTTTTTTCAAATTTTTTTTTTGCACCTGATAGCACTAACATAGCACCACCATTTTCACAGCTAGCACCCAAAAATTGGCGAAGATATAGCAATTTAAAGTTTAGGGCGTCAGCCTCCCCACTATATTTTTTTCAAATTTTTTCCTCTTGCACCTGTTAGAACTAACATAGCACTACATAGCACCACCAGTCCCAAGACTAGCACTCAAAAAATGACGTAGATATAGCAGCTTAAGGTTTATGCCCTTTGGCGATGTTAGCCCCCACTCCACTTTTTTTAATTTTTTTTTTGCATTTGCTAGTACTAACATAGCACCGCATAGCATCACCAATCGTATAGCTATGACATTTTTTGGATGCTAGCTATGGTACTCGCGGTGCTATGTAGTGCTATATTAGTTTTAACAGTTGCAAGAGAACAAATTTCAAAAAAGCGTGTGTGGGGATGGCTGACGTACTAGCAGGTGCGAGAAAAGATTAAATTTTAAAGTGTTTTATCTACGCCACTTTTTTAAGTGCCAGCTATACGATTGGTGGTGCTATGCGGTGCTATTTAGTACTAGCAAGTGTAAGAAGAAAAATTAAGAAAAGTGAAGTGGGGGGCTAACATCGCCAAAGGGCATAAACTATAAGCAGCTATATCTACGTAATTTTTTGAGTGCTAGCCTTGGGACTGGTGGTGCTAAGTAGTACTATGTTAGTTCTAACAGGTGCAAGAGGAAAAATTTGAAAAAAACGTACGGGGGGGGGGAGCTGACGCCCTAAACTTTAAATTGCTATATCTTCGTCAATTTTTGGGTGCTAACTGTGAGAATGGTGGTGCTATGTGGTGCTGTGTTAGTGCCATCAGGTGCAAGAGAAAAATTTGAAAAAAAGTGTAGTGGGGTGGCTGGCATTACCTTAGCCTCCCCAAACTTTGAACTGTAATAATTGACATCGTTTTTGGGTGCTAGCTACAAGTTTTGTGGTGCTATGTGATGCAATGTTGGTGCAATAAGGTGCTATACCGAAAATAAAATAATTTGCTGTTGAGAGGGTCAAGGTGGTCTTGCCGAAGCACACACTAGGTTTATAACGACTGATACTGTTGTTCGGATTCATTCATTATCGAATCCATTCGAATAAATGTTTTAGCGTAGTCACTGCAACGGAACATGTTGAGCTTAAACTGTAAATTTACAGTTTTTCTGTAAATTTACAGTTTTTCTGTAAATTTAAAGTTTTTCTGTAAATTTACAGTTTTTTTGTAAATTTACAGTTTTTATGTAAATTATAAAAATAAACGTTTTGGAAAATCCATGGCAGCTCAGCGCTTCCGTAAAGATCAGTTTGTACAAAGCTGATCCAAGAGTATTAGTATTGTATTTTTAACAGTAAGCGCGTTTGCGTCATGGAAAGAGGATTTTGGTGAATGGACCTGGAATACAATACCAGAGACCTATTTAAATGCCTGCATTGCAACGTGTGAATATCGAACCCAGTTTCCTTTCTTTTTGACATATTAACATGCCCACTGGATGCAGCAAAATGGCTCATGTCTTGTTCACAGTAAATTTCAATTTGGATTTGAAATGTATGGAAATTGATGACTTACGAGTAAGTTTGTACTTGTAACGGTTAACTACGCATGCGATGGATTGAAATCACTTTTTATCAAACTAATTCCAATGGCGTTAAAGTCTTTACTAAGAGCCACTTAGGTCATGACAGTTACACAGTTGCTATCGGTTGCTTGTTGAATACTGTCATTGATGTTTAGGGAGGTTATGCAATTACAAGACGCGTCTCAAAATAAACAGAACCTTTTCAAAATGAGAACAAAATCTTATTTTTTTTGCGTTATCATGCAACAAGAGTCAACTTCTTTTCATGATTCAGACCGAATGTGACGAATTCGTCCTTCAACCGATACAAAATACAGCATTAACCGTCGAACCAGTTAGAACGAAATCCTCTTGAAGTATTATTTTCGAATTGTCAAAACAAATCAACATTTTCTTTACTTTTAACTTCTCCAAACGATTTTTTTCTGATTAGGTTCATCTGAGCGCTTCCATTCTGCATCTTGGCATTTGGTGTTTGCATTGTATTAAAAGTAGCACATTTCATCACCACTTACAGTAGTGTACAAGAAGTTTAGATCTTTTTTAACCCCTTGATGATGCCCTTCGAATGTTGAATTCTGCTCAATTTTTGGTTGTCAGACTATTTGTGCGAACAAAGTTTGAACGCACCTTTTGGAGGTCAAAATGTTCGGTCAAAATGCAACACAATATTTTAGAGATATTCAATTTCATTGTCATTAATTTCAATGAAGATTTTGGCGGATCTTTGATGAATTTACGGACAATTTTGATGGTGTCTTCGATTATAACAAATTTTGATTGCTCAATATGTTAGTCATCATATACGTCATCGTGACCACTCTTTAAGAACGCATACCACTCGTGGACTCTGCTATGAAATAAACATTCAACTTGTTGCAGCAATCGAAGTGTTTCGTAAAAGTTTTACCAGGTTTAAAACAGAACTACTGGCTCTTTGTCCAATATTCACTTTTGCATCGAAGCAACAAACACACCGTCACCTACAATGAAAAAACTCGCCTTGTACAAGTTCGATTGTCATGCACGTGCGACAGAACGTCAGTGAAAGACGTGCCTCTGAAACGCAGGCAACCATCAAAAGGTAGCGCCACTTGATTGAGCTATTTTGAAAAGTCTTTTTAACTTTGAAGCGTACCTTGAATAACCTTTACGAAGACCTGATTGATCGCAAAGATCTAATTTGTTTGTATCCAACTAGTTACTAATTTGAGTAAAAAGTATCCCTTCTTATAATTCAAACAGAAAGGACAGTATGTTTACAGGTCTCAAATCGGTCTGACGTCATATAATATTGAAAGTAGATATTTCTATATAAAAATATAAATTAACTTTCACTACATGACGTGTTAATCAGCTTTAAGGTTTAAAGATCAAAGATTTTTAAAATAGCTTTAACACGTTACCTTATGCAAAACTTGTTTTTGACAGGGATGAAGGAATAATTCGAGCATTTCAAAATATAAATTGCAAAATTGTAAATGAATCACGTCAATGTGGAGGAATTATAGAGGAGGTTAAGTAATTTCCGGCCAATCAATATTTCCAACACCTACACAATTCAACGGCAATTCCATTTAAACCTAAGGTTTCTTGCCTTTAAACGATTAAGTAGAAAACGCAAGTTAATTTTATCGCTCTACGAGAATATAATGAAGGCAAGCTCTTGCGTTGGTTTTCCAGTGTTTGGAAAAGCAGCATTTCTGAAAGCGAAGCAAGGGCTCTACAGAGTTAGGTTAGAATTAAAACTAATTAGATCTATTTAAAGCTGTTGTCAAGGAAGTTGACGTTACACAAGCGCTATATATATGTCGCTATCTAAAGTATGCGCACAATCAAACAAATCTATTCCCAATAGAGTGGTTTGTCATCGGTGTGCTTTAGCTTTGAGTTGATCAATAAGCTAATATAATTTTACCGAAAACATTGTAACGAGACGTCAAATAATCTACATTTGAATGTAAACCCACCATCTCTACATAAAAGATGATTGGTAGCTACCATGGGACGCAGTATCTTCATAAAAGGGATTGATATTTTGCACGGAGGTGCAGCTTACAAAAGGAACTTTCTAGACGTTCATTTGAATAAATCTAGTTTGTTCTTGTGTGTATTTAGAACATTCGTAAACAATTGAATTAGATGTATAACGATGCGCTTTGCGGGGATTAATCTATTCTATTCCAAGTTTTGATCAGATCGTACATCTATGTGATATAAGTTATCAGAGTTAGTAAATGACATAAATTAACACTTAGTAATTAATAAAATAATAGTGCTTCATTTGTTAACTTTAAGTGCATTGAGATTAATCAAGAAGTTGGTATTGTCGCATTAAGTAACTTAATAATGTTAATGATTAGCTAGAATAAATTGTTTTTAGTGCATAAAAATGTCACTTCACCTACAATTAAGAAAAATGTCTGTGTAATAAGTTAATAATAAAGAATCCTTGCAAAAGAAGTTGCTTTACAATATGTTGTAATTGATATCATTAAAAAAACTAGACGGAATTTAATCTATTCGCTATGAAAATCTTTTAGATCGTAGTCGGATTCCTCTTATCTTTAGTATTAAAATATATAATGGGTTGTCTCTGAATTATCAAGAAAATCGTACTTCAAACAAAGGAAATTATGAAATATGTCTATCCCTAATTTACCACGTGCTTTACACATTTAAAGCGTTAAAAGTACAGAGAAAAAGGGTAGACGAAATATTTAGCTTTTGATTTATTTGTAGTTATTCAATTAAGTGAATGTATAAATAGCGATTTGATCTGGAAAGAAGGACCAATTTGGAACCTCATTTTTGTATGTTGAACACAAAGTAACTAATTTACTATTTGTTTAAATAACATATTTTTGCACACAAAATGCATTCCGTTTCCTGAGTACCTTAACTGCTTGGTAATATAATGTATTATAAAATAAAATAAAATCATATAATAAAATATAATATAATATAACATAATAAAATATTACACAATATAATATAATATAATGAAATGTAATATAATATAATATAATATAATATAATATAATATAATATAATACAATATAATATAATACATTACATAACATAGCATAACATAACATTACAACATAACATAACATAACATAACATACCATAACATAACATAATATAACATAACATAACATAACATAATGGGAAATTTAAAATTACTATCATACCCTCCTGTTCCTTTTGCTTTGCCTGCCTAGCTCAACGGAAATTATACTGTGGAATTTACAAAATAAAATGAAACACAGCAATGTAAAGAAATACCTATACATTCAAATACATGTTTCTTTCGTCCAAAAGAATATAGACCATTTCACAGCTTAAGTTCATACATAAAATTATTCCTAAATTGTTACTAAAATAATCTTTACCTAATTTTGTTAACAGGCACACAATTCTTTTAAATTAATAGGTGGCTAATTTGTCCATCTTTTATTACTCCGTTCCTAAAATGTAATTGGCCAACAACTCTTTACAGATAATTTATTAAAGGTCATGATGCTGCGGATTCTGACCTCAAAATTTTCTAGAAACTGTCCTTTTCACAAATAACAAAAATGAAAACTTATTCTCATTTAAATTCAAATATCCTTATCAATTACAAACAAAAATCTAGAATTTATACTGGCAATTCTTATGGTAAAATAGCGCTTATCAAAATCTGGTAACTAACGGTATTAAAGGCTTCCTGGTTCCATCTTTCTTCATCACTTTATTAGTTTGCAATAGTACATTTTTTATTTTTAACTAATTATTTTTAGAGTAGCTTATATTTCGAAGAAGGTTCGATCTTCGTAGTATTTTACAAACCAAATGATGCTGAATAAAGTAATTGCCTTTGATAGCTTCTACTTAAACGTATGCGTTTCATTGCAACTATGCTTTAAATGTTACATATTACTTGGTTCAGGAGAGAATCGCGAAAATCTTCACACAAGCTTACATGGTCAATCCCGTATATTAAATCGTTTGAATCAAGTAGTGGTTTATATACAAAAATTATCTTAATACATCACATTCGAAATCCTTCCGGATCTACCTCGAAAATAAGTCACGGCTGAAGTAAGAATTTACACTGTTTTCTCATTTTAACAATCCAATTAGTGCCGATTGTTGTAATTTATGTATATCGTAAAGCATGTCGTTTATCCTTGCCTAATGCACGAAAATAATGGTCGTGTCTCATTACTTCTTATTGTACTGCATAGAGCCACTACCTGGATTATCTAACTTTTATGTGATTTTAATAGTCGCGGGTTTCTTTGAATCGAGCGTTTATATATAATAGGTCATTTATGACTTTTAAAAACATTTCTTAGTAAAAATGACGTACTCGATAATTCTAGAATTAGTGTTTTGTTTGAAACTTTTAAAATGAATTTGATTACATAATAATGGCTTACAAATGCGTTTCATATGCTTTGCTTTTGTGGTAATAGAATGAATGGCTTTGTATTTATATCTTAAAATTAATTTGGGTTTTAATAATGCTAGTATTTTAAAAAAAGTTGTATGCAACTCTTTTTCAGTCTGCAGAATTGTCTATGCACGAAAATGTGTTTTGTTTTTATATCTACACTATCTTTTAGTAATGTAGCGTAACACGTATATCTTATAATGAAACTCGTTTTTACTAAGTTCAGAAGAATCATTTTCAAACACGGTTTAAACATTATATTCGTTTCAGAAATTTTTTCACATTCTGCACGTGATTTAAATTCATAATAAGGGCTTCCTTCTGATGCGAGTGAAATGAACGGCTTTTTATTAGGAATGAAATACGCTTATATTTATACGGGGTAGCAAAATTAAATATTTGGAAATTTTAACTTTTCCCCGTTTTCTTTCTTTGGGTTTCAGTATATATATATATATATATATATATATATATATATATATATATATATATTTTCGTGGTATAACGACCTTGCAATTATAAAATATAATATATATAGTAACAGGCTTTTTTGGTCTGCTGGTTAATAAAATATACTCTTTATTATAAACTAAGCTTTCGGTTTATTTTTAAACCATTATCAAAGATACTAAAAATTAAGAAACGTTAGTATGGGCATAAAATAGTTAAAACTTACTTACTAATGTGAGTTTTATAATGAAATCGTTGATATATATAAATTTTGAATATAAGTTGAAAGTGTGGTAAAAGCTTTTAAAAGAAAACAGTAATGTGGTTTGTTAATTACATTTGAATGTTATAATGACAATTCCTTTATAATTTTGACACTGTTCGAGATAACTTTCTAGATTGTAATTAATTTCTTTTATGGTCTGACTGAAATTTAGATATTTTTGGTATGTATGTATGTTTATATATGTATGTTGATGTATGTCTATTTGTTTACGTATGTATTTTAGTGTGTTTATGTTGTTTGTGTGAATGTATGTATGTCTGTGTATGTGTGTGTGGGTGCATGTGGATGTTTGAATGTGTGAATGAATGCGTGTGTTTGTTTGTGCATGTATGTATGTTTATGTTGTGTTTTATTAAGTGATTTGATCAGTTATGTTGAATTTGTTTTTGGATTTAAAATGAAGTAGATAGGTGTATATAGAGCTTAGTGTGTTAATGTCAGTTTTTTTATTAATAGTGTTTAGGTTTTAAATATGTAACACATTTCTAGGAATTCTCTTTTGGATTTTTATTTTCAATTTGTAATATTATAGGATTAACAAAATCTATTTTATGTTTGTTTGCGTTTGCGTGTAAGGTCAAAGCACAAGCGTTTGGCTTAACACGGATGTCGCTTTTATGTTGAGTTAAGCGTTGTTTTAATTGTTGTGAGGTTTGACCAATGTAGGTAAGATTGCAGCCTGAACAATTTATTTGGTATATAATATTCCGTTGGAGTTTTATCTTTTAATTTAGAAAAAAGAGTGTTTAACGTTAAAAGGTTTCGTTTAGCAATATTGATGTTGAATTTTTTGAAGACTTTTTCGAATTTTGTACTTAAATTTTCAATGTAAGGAATTACATGGTATGTAGGTATATTTGCAGAAAGTTCACTATTGTTATTTAAGTTTTTATTAGAAAGGTCAGCGTTTAAAGGAGCTTTATGATTGTATAAAAGGCTTTTTTAGTTTTGGTGGATAGTTATATATATTATATATATATATATATATATATATATATATATATATTGATATGATAACGCCGTACTCGGTGTTATTACGTTTTCTAGAACTCCACCTCTTTATGATTTCTAATCAAATTTAAATCTCCCTAATTTTATTATTATGCCACGGCTAGCTTTTATTATTCTACACAGAGTGCACAATTTTTGTTCTCCACCCCTTTAATGATTACCTCTTTGTTTGAATTATAAAACGAAGTCAATTAATTTCATATAATAAAAAGAAATATTTACTAGTTTTGAAAAATGTCGAAATACACTCCTCAATCAATCAATATCATATGTATCAATTTACCCCTAAAATTTATATGCTCTGAAATCAATCTAGTCACCAAAAACTACCCCTTTTATGAAAGAAACCTAGAACGTTCTAAACCCCTTTATAATATATTACGCACTTTTAACGTATGCAAAGTTTGTTGCTGACTACGTTACACTTTTGTATAAATTAAGTAAATTCAGTATTGAAATTTAAATAGAAAAAATATCTTAAAACTAATTAAATCTGACCTGTTACATTCGTCTATCGCTGCTCTGCTTAATTGAACCCCTTGTTTTCCATAAGTTACTTCGTGCTTCTTTATTTTATTTGCATTGAATCACGCAACTCAAAATTGTACCAAATTTTTACCAAAATCGTCGACGCTGATTTGAAATATTATATTAATCCATTTAAAATATCCCCACATTTGAATTATCCATACATTCAAAATACTATACCATCAATTAAAATTATTTTCACCAAGGTTCAACGTATTCATGCATTTAAATTATTGTCATCACATTCAAAATATTACCATATACTCGAAATATTATCATATACTCGAATTATTCATGTATTCGAAATATTATACCATAAATTAGGATTATAAAAAATGTACCATAGATTTGGAGCCCTATTATTGTATGATTAGTTTACATAAATTACCCCAAATTCTACTCGCGTTAAACGGCAAAAGAAGTCTCCATATTTGTCGCACTATTATCACTTGATATTTTATTATAATTAGCGTGATTTTTAATTCACAGTGTCGCAGCTTGGCCTTGCTTGAGTTTACAACTGAGCTTTCTTATCATTGCTCGGTGTAAATATAGGCTCATCCCACTTGCATGTGGGCTGGGTTTTCAACAAGTCTGTTAGATATCTTTACCAATAAGGTTTTTGTATTTCCTGCATTTGAAGTGGTTTTCTGATGTAATATACTTGGCTTTCTGTGTAATGTGTTTATTTGATACCTTATTATTCGCTATCTAGACCATACGTTGTTTTGTTTAAATATCTTCTTTTCTATAATTAAACAAAATACATGATGTAATTTCAATTTTACTTTGGTTTATTTATTTTTGAAACATGCGTTCTCTTATCAAAATGTTTATAATTCCTGCGTAATTGCGTAAAGCTTTGTTAGGTTTTATCTCTTATCTTTGTATTATATTATAACTAATTAGAACCCTTTTCAATGCGTGTTTAATTACATGTACTATCACTTCGTCTAAATAAGCGTACTTTTACTGAAAGATATTCTTACTTGCATTGTTTAAAATTAATAAAGGTCTATATACCGAGTGTTGAATACTTGTTATTTTACCTAATGTATGAATTACCTTTTTTCCTGCTAAATACGAGTACTATTGTTGTAAGATATGCTTATTCGCATTGTTTAAAACTAACTATGGTCTATATACAGGGTGTTAAATGTTTACTATTTACATAATATCCAAAATACTTAATTTTCTGCTAAATAAATGCAGTTTTCTGCTTCCTATTGCAATTTATGGTTACTATGCAACCCTTGCTATTCAATACACCCCTAAACAACTTCTTATCACAGCAATATATATATATATATATATATATATATATATATATATATATATATATATATATATATATTGCTGGGGTATTGGGGACAGTCTCTGGATCTCCCTAAAAACCATTCAAACCCCACGAATTGGGCGCCATAAGATTGCTGTGGTATGTGTGTTAAGCTTTAGTACATCAACAGTGTCATTAACTGATTTTCAAAAAAAAAAAAATTTACAAAATGAATTTCTTACCCATTGATTTTCTGCTTCAAGAATCATCAGCAGCTTCCCTGGCTAGCTCAGCTGTGCCTCTTCTCTGATACTTAAATTTACAATCATTCTTCCTTCCCACTCGCACACCATTCAATAAAATCATCAAATAATACAACAATCATAGAATCTTTTATTTACCGCTATTTACAGACAAATTATTCACAGGTATAAACAGTTTGGTACACTAATTACAACTCAGTAAGTGATATATTTTAAAGTCCTTGTTTTAAATTATTATTTGCAAACACATTTAATACAATATGAGTAGATGGGCCCCAAATAATACCCTAAATTTATTGCACACTGGAGTATGGTGAGCTCATAATAACCCAGTTTATTAATGTATGCCTTTTACCTTGCATAAAATTAATACAAAATAATACACCTGTTTACCCTTAACAATCCAATTTATATTCATAATAAAATTTAGTAAGTTTTATATACACTCTTTTTCAATATTTTAAATAACCCCCATAATTGTCCAGTACACATATCTTTTCCGCTACGTTATATAACTACAAATAACCCCAATATTCACTCACACCTCACCAAATAATACAAAAGTTTATCAGATAACACAAATTTCAAATAAGTTACTTGGAGAATGCCTCAGGCCTCCATCTCTTTGGCTTCGTGACTATGCGTTCTGATACTCCACATATTCATAGATGATAACCCCAATATTCATCAAGCGCCTTGTTTCAAATTACGATTCCATCACAACATACAAACTCACGTATATTATACTTCTGTTTATTGATTTACTAGCTTGGTATGGTAGTAGTTGGACCTCGGTTAATTTAATTCACTACACGTATCTCACGTTAAACTAGAAGGCCAGAACTACCAAGTACAAGTGCTAGCACTACATTTACTGTATTATGAATATTTTTAATACTCACAAAAACTCTACTATAACGTCGGTCTATCGTTGTAACGTAGTATAAAACGATGAGAATACAAAGAGAGCCCTCCTAATTTTCCTAGAGTATTTATATTTTCCAAAATGCCACCTCTAGGACATACTTCGCGCGAAAAACTTATTTTCAAATAACAGTTCTGCAAATTTTGATATAACCGACTTGAAGATTCCTAAAATTCACTTCGTGAACGCGTCGTATGATCCGAAATCGCCTCCAACTGTCGCGTGTTCGTACGTTTGTAAAACTATCCGTTCCTAACCAATGATACTATTCTGTGTCGTCATAAAACCCCGCCTGTAATATTTTTATCTCTGTCTTATGCATATTTGATGTCGCGTTCCAAACCCTACTTGAGTTATAGAAAATCGATATTTCTGACAGTTCCTCATCACTCCACGTGGATTAATACGTGCGTTTCGAATACCACTGCTTTTATATCCGTCTCTATCTGTAGCATATTACCGATCGTGCACCTCCCCTGCTCTTTAAGAACTTTGTTTGCTTGTTATCCGAACCAACTGACGGTTGAAAACTATTTTCTATGAAGACCTGCTTTATTATGCTGATAATTTTGAAGAATGTAACCTTTTAAAAATGCAGGTGTTCTTAATTATAGACCGTTTAAAACAACAATTCTTGGAGTTAATATTTTACCGTATCCGATAAAACTGACGTCTTGTTTGTTACCACGAAACGTTTTGCCTTGGGATTATTGATTTTCTTTACCCTGGTGTGTTTTTTAATGCTTTTACACGTTGAATTAAAATAAATTAAATTAATTATGCGTTTCTATTTGTTTTTAAAACTGTTTTTCTTCATGTACTTCTAACCTTTCAATCATTAATGTATTAAAATACGTCAATACATGTCCGTTTAAATTAAATAAATTAAATAAATTTTGGGCGTAAATAATTTGTTCGTTTCTCTATACAGGGTGGTTGAAATTGCATTGCTTACCCCAAATTTAACCATTAATCCATAACAATATATATATATATATATATAAAGCCCAAATAATCATTTCAAACTGCTCAAGTAATAAAAGATGGAAGAGACGCTTAATTTGGACATAGGATTTTGATGAAATTATACATAAAAATTATACAGTAAAAAGATTTCTTTCGCGTCAAAATGTTACGTAACAAATTACTTATGTAATATTTGACTTAGCCACTTCAGCTACTAAATTCAGTTTAACGCAATGACAAGCGAATTTTGAACGATTTTTCATTAGGTCCTTCAAGCTCATACAGATTTTAGCAGTACTTAGTTTTCATGCTGAAAGCTAAACGTGCTTAGAATAAGTTTCATATAGCATTTGGCACTCAACTAATATTTTATATACAGACAAAGTCTGTATTTTTTACGCATATGTTCGCAATGGCGTAAGCGACTTTATTTCAAGTATGTAAAATGTCACTTAGAGAGATCGTATAAACAGATATTGAATATTTGCGAACAGTTACTTCATTTAATTCAGTTCAACCCTCGCATTCATGTCGAATAAAAGGTGCCAGTGACGAGCGACCATAAAATGTTTATTAAATTCTTACAACTTTACGATCTGAATACAAACTTTAACGTAGGCCTTTGTACGAGCGAATGTTGAAAAAATCGCTTAGTAAAATAGATTTAAATTTCTCAAGATGCACGAGTTGGTTCCTTTCGAACTGGACGTTTTGGAATTCGTATAGAACAAATACCAACAGTGTTCTTGCAGGAAACGTGTTACATTTGAAAGCTAATTTGGCGTCTAATGAACAGATGTATATTTAAGATACATACTCATGCGAAGATAGTATGGATATTTGTAATTGAGCGAGCGGCTTCAGTGGGCATTTGTGCTCCACTATCTACAGGAGAGACCTAGGAACAAGGCATAACCCCACTTCTATAAACCCCACACCTCAAGCGTCCACTTCATGCCAGGAACGAAATCACATTCCTACTTGCTCTATTCAGTCGATTATAATGGTCCTATGGTGTCTTTGGTGTTATGGCGTTAGCTGACATAATGCTCATGTAAATGCACCTGATAATTTAAGGGATGCTTCTTTACTATTCCATGCACTCTTATATGCTTATATGCTTAATGCTTTATTTGGATATTTACATATTTAAATTTTACAACTGTATTTTACATTTATATATTTTATTGTTCTGCCGCTTGATTTGTTTTGTTTGGGATTTTGCCTGTTTTTTGTCGTATTATTTATAGAACGAAAGATTGAAATTATAATAAGTCAGTTAAGGAACGATAGTGAAAGTTAGGGACGAATTTAGGCTGAAGCTAGAATAAATTACTTAGACTAAGGCCACCGACATTGTAAATTTATAGAGTACGAACAAATAACTGATTTGTTATTAATACGTTTGATGTATGCTTAGAAACTCGAATCCATTGCTAAATGTATATTTGGATAGTTTTAAGTTGACTCTTCGAGTTATACTGGTAAGCAGAGCTGGCGATTGCTAGCCTGTACTACGGATTAATACCTTTTACTTTTCTCTAGTGTTTTGTTGATCAGACACACTCTAAAGTCAGTTCTATGGGTACCATTATTTATTTCATTTTAGTTTATAAATTATATTTAAAGACTAATTAATTTTGAAGTCAAATTTATATGTAGCATGTAATTATTCGCATTTAAACCCAATGTAGCACTTTCGGGTGGAGTATTGGGAACGTGACCGGAAATGTACCGGTCCTTGCTCAAACTATATGGCCCTACGGCTGTCGTTATCAGCCAACCGTGCAATTTCCAACAGGAAGTCACATGTGAGATCTTCTACTGTTGGCTGTAAACGACAACCGTAAAACCGTATAACTAAACTAAAACTAAATAAATAATGGTACCTATAGAGTTGACTTCTTCTAAGCACGTTTCTACATGAGCTTGAAGAACCTAATGAAAAGTCGATCAAATTTCGCTTGTCATTGCGCTAAACTGAATTTAGTAGCTGAAGTGGCCAAGTCGAATATTACTTAAATAATTTGATACGTACCATTTTGACGCGAAACAAATCCTTTTACTATATAATTTTAAAGTATAATTTCATCAAAACCCTAGGTTTAAATTAAGCGTCCCTTGCTGAACATTTTCTGTTGGGAATTGTGTGATAGGCTATTGGCGATTAGGTGTCCGTCGCTAGCCAATGAAATTAATCGTTTAGCGCGAGTAGGGATGTGATAGCTTTCCACCGTAAAAAAACACTTTTACCTATACGCTATAGAGGCGAAGAGCGGCCGCGGGTGCGGCAAATGACCTCTACCTTATTCTTTTTACAATTGTAATTACTGGTCAAGGTTTTGTAATTGATTAGCGTATCGGAGCCAAAATTCAACATTACAGGTTCGAATCCCGTTCCTGACTATATTTTCCATCTTTTATTACTAGATCAATTTGAAATGATCATTTGTGCTTTATATATATATATATATATATATATATATATATATATATATGTATATATATAGAGAGGTTACGAGAGGTCATTGAAACTCAAAAAAAGAAAACGGGGAAAAGTTAAAATTTCCAAATATTTAATTTCGCTACCCCGTATAAATATAAACATATTTCATTACTAATAAAATACAAAGCTATTCGTTTCACTCACGTCATTACAAAACAATAAATAAGCCCTTACTATGTATTTAAATCTCGTGCAGAATGTGAAACAATTCGTGAAACGAATATAAACTTTAAACCGTGTGTGTAAATAATTCTTCTGTACTTAGTAAAAACAAGTTTTATTATAAAATATGCGTGTCACGCTACATTACTAGAAAGTAGAGAGCATTTATAATCATTCCGAAAGCTGTTGGAGCTTTAATTATTTATGTAATAAATTTCCGGAGTGTAGATATAAAAACAAAACATATTTTTGTGCTTAGACAATTCTGCAACCTGAAAAAGAGTTCCATACATCTTTTTAAAATACTAACTTTATTAGAACACAAATTAATTTTAAAATATAAATACAAAGCCATTCATTTTATTACCATAAAAGTAAAACATATGAAACGTATTTGTGAGCCATTATTATGTAATCAAACTTATTTTGAAAGTTTCAAACTAAACATTAATTCTAGAATTTTTAAATACATCATTTTTACTAAGAAATGTTTTTAAGTCATTAGATGGCTTATTATAAATAAACGCTCGATACCAAAAAACCCGCGACTATTAAAATCGGATAAAAGTTAGATAATCCACTTTAGTGGCTGTATGCAGTACAATAAGAAGTAATGAGACGCGACCATCAACTTCGTGCTGTAGACAAGGATAAATGACATACTTTACGATAAACATAAATTACAACAGTTAGGACTAATTAGATCGTTGAAATGAGAAAGCAGTGTAAATTCTTATTTTAGCCGTGACTTATTTTCGAGGTAGATCCGGAAGGATTTCGAATGTGTTGTATCGCGATAATTTTTATATATAAACCGAACTCGATTCAAACGATTGCTTTAATTTACAAGATCGACTATTTAAGTTTTGTGTAAAGATTTTCGTGATTCTTTCCTGAACCAAACAATATGTAACATTTAAGGCATAGTTGCAATGAAACGCATACGTTTAAGTAGAAGTTATTAAAGGCAATTATTTGATGCAGCATCATTTGTTTTGTAAAATACTATGAAGATCGAACCTTCTTTGAAACAAAAGCTACTCTGTAATTAATTAATTAAAAATAGAAGATGCACTTTTACAAACTAATTAACTAATGAAGAAAGATGGAATCAGATAGATTTTAATACCGTTAGTTATGAGATTTTGATGAGCGCTACTTGACCATAAGAATTGCAAGTATAAATTCTAGATTTTTTTGTTTGTGACTGATAAGAATATTTGAATTTAAATTAGAATAAGGCGTAGATCAGACACATTTGCGAATAACTGCGTATCCAAGGACCTGGTTTTGATTCTCAACATGGACCGCTTGAAAAATGTTAGGCGAGCATTTTCCCCAAAAATACGCCCCGGTTCGAACGAGAGGTAAAATGTAGGTCCCGTGTGTGAGTATTGTCAAGCACTTTAAACATCTCTACAGTGCTTGGAATAACAAGCGTTTGGCAGAATTCAAAATTTCCAGGTAAAAAACTAACTCCTTGGCTAATTTAGTACCTTCGGCTGGAGCAGTGTTGAAAAATCAAATGTGGAAGCTTATTCTTAATTAACGCACCGGTGCAAGGTTTGCATCTACATTTGTACACGGTTCCTTATGCCGTTTTCATGAACGGATGCCGCTTCACAAAACCTCTCCATCTCAAGAGTACGAGAATAAAACCCTTTCTAGGGATCTAACGAGATCAGTCTTCTTCCTCTAGGGTCCATTTATTTTATTTGTATATAGCAGAGGGCGATATGCTTTGCCAAAGGTGGGGCCCCCAACTATATTAATTGTCATCTCTTATCTTTCTTTTTGAAATCTTCGTTGAGATCTTACCTTATCTAATAGTTAGGCTAAACCAAACATGGTTAACTATTTATCTGAAAAGAGCCAAATTGCCTATTAGCTTTGTATTTTGATAGGATAAGAATAAGAAATTTATCAATGCAGAATCACTGACCAATTTGTTAAGGTAGAGTTTTATTGCTGCAACATATTTTGTTTTTGCCATTGCTAGTAAGCCAGTGCCTTTAATTTGTTTGAGTTAAAAAAATACCTTGAATGTATTTTATAAAAAATTGTATGTATTTATATGCAGTGTAAAAAATAACCATGTATTTAGGTTTTTATCGTGAAAATTAAATGTTAGGTTAAGTATGAAGTCTAATATTCTCAGACTAATTTTGTTCGTTTCGTACGGAAGGAAACAAGACTCTTGCGCGCCTGGATGATGCAGCTTGATGGTCGGGTGGTTAGTTATTCAGGTTCCTGTTAAGACAAAGATTGCTGCGGTTTAAAAACCAGGTGGCGCCTAAAGACACTATTAAGATATAAGATTATCGTGTATATGAACTTTTTTACAAAGAGACTTTCTTCTCTTCAATGTTTCTTTTTTATGAAGCTTTGTCGCGATTGT
Organism: Platerodrilus igneus; assembly: GCA_036346225.1. Lineage (NCBI taxonomy): Eukaryota > Metazoa > Arthropoda > Insecta > Coleoptera > Lycidae > Platerodrilus > Platerodrilus igneus. The sequence continues at coordinate 1,537,113 of JARFIW010000828.1, forward strand.
TACGCGTTAACACGCGCTTCACAACATTTTGATAATTGATAATTAGTTGTAAGGGATTTTTGTAAAATTGATTTGAGTATATTACATATAGTTGTGTAATATCGTTTAGAAATGAGGAGATTGTGCATATTAAATGTGGTTTTGGTATTGCCCGGCCATTGGGGGGGTTTATCATCGTGTAACTTTGGGGCATAGGCGATTTTCGCTGTTGGTAGTAGATATGTCGCTTTTTCGACCAATTAAGACAACGAACGAAGAGGTTGTAGTTTACAAAATTGTTGGAAGCGTGCCATGAAGAATTCCGGTTTTGGCTTCCGTATCGTTAACTGTTTGTGCAGAAGTAGCGTATTGTAAACTATGTAGTGAAGTGTTTATCTGTTGATTTCCTCTGTCCGTCTATCGTATCTGTTATCTGTGTTCCCGTTTAATGTTGTATGGTCTAGAGAAATTAATCCGCATCCGCGTCATACAACCCTGAGATAAAAGAACAATTATCTGTTACGTAGCTTGCTATTATTCGGTAATTTAGAAAAGTAAGCCAGTATTAATGAATTTACAGTGACAATTTGAAACCTAAATTATTTTATTTGATTTGCAATTTTTGTAAAATCTAGTACGCCCTTTATGTAGGTACGCGAATAACTACTGTTCTGTACCCTTCGATTAATAGTAATAAGCTGGTCCAGTAAAACTGTACGGTTTCACTTGCTTTTGAATACGACTAAGAATTGTGGTAATATTTGCGTCTTTTTCTTGACGCATTTTAGGTAACCACTTTGTACCTTTGAATCCAACTCAAACACTCAAATGTGTTTGTGTAAGCATCAGTAGCATCGGGAAAATCCGCAACTGTAGGTAGAGAAAGATAAACATCTTGAAGAGCTGGACCGCCTAGAAGCAAAAGTTTTGCCTGTTTAACTTTCGCATTGGTTATTCTTTCACTGATGAATTAAAATTGAAGAGTTTGTTTCCATATCTGCCAGTTATGAAGAATGAACATTTTCTCCATCTTGTAATATTTTCCAAATTATTTTACATGCAAACCCATATCTTTGTCGCCACTTGTAGAATTTAAACCGTTATGTATTTTAAAGGTATTATACTAATTAATGAAACAATATTAATGTTATCCGTTGAAAAACTTTTCAAAGGAACTTTAGTAAATAATTATGTTTAGGGTATGTTTGTAGAATTAATTTAAGGACATTACGCATTATAAAAGCGGTTTAGGATTTCCCGGCAATGTTTAAGGCGAGAAGTCTTTCTTAGTATGTAATTTTCTGGTGTTGACGGTTCACACGGTTGTGTGTTTGTAATTTCTGTGAAACCGTTACGCCCTCTGGGTGAGCACGCAAATAACTATAATACATTTACCTTAGTTTAACGTATATAATAATAAGAATTTATTCATTTACTAAATTACACATCCAAATTCCATTCGTTTTCCTACTTGTAAAGTCGCCCTTCTCTGCCCGCTTCGATATATTATCTATAACTATCTTGTAACATGCCAACACCACACACCTAAATGATATGGTTCGGGGTATTTGACACTACCAAACTCTTATTCTCGGTTAGTTCAGTTAAGCCTCACCTTCCACGCAAGATAAAAGGTGTAAGTGATCATAAAAACTTATTAAATTCCTACAACTTTACGATCTGAATATAAATTTTAACGTAGGCCTTCGTCAGTTTGCCTCAGAAGGTTGTTTGAAATGGATTTTATTTCTCCGGAGACTTGACTTATTTCAAACTGGACGTTGCGGAATTCGCAAAGAACAAATATTGAAGAAGGTATACAAACAAAACCCAGTTCGTTCAATAGTAATTCAACTGTAGAATTTTGTTTATTAAGGGACGAAAGAACGTGTTTCGCTTTTCCACCTATTCGTCAGAGTTGAATTTTTGTTAGATTGACGTTACGTGAAGGGAGAGTAATACGATAAAGCCGTTTTTATTAGAGATATTTTAGGGTTATTGCTATTTTCGGTACTTACAGCTCATTTTGAAAGATGACATTTTCAGCTTTGTCAAATCACATCATGATGTTCGTTATACTTTAAGCCGTATGGAATCAGAGTGCGTGTAAAAGCTTAGTTTTGGCAGCAACACTAATTCTCGGCAAATTTTCCATCTGTACGCCTCAACATCGAAAATGCTCAGTGAACGAAAAGAAAAACAAAACGCGTTGCAGTTTTCTATAATAATTATTATAAGAAATTCGTTGTGTAGCTAATGAGATGCATTGTAGACAAAGCTCTACCGGCAACAACGCGTTGTGAATGAATCAAATCGCTCACAAACTGAAGGTGGGTTTAATGATTAGCAAGAAATTCAAAAAAAATAAATTATTATTCACTTATTTCTACAGTCAACTTTAATGAACATAATAAGCAGCTAAAAAGCACGGGTAGCTACTGCAACCAAAAAAACAATTATTTGTTCTTGCAGGCTCTGCAGTTGAGGCCTTTAGAATTGCAGAATACTTTACTGGAATTACTTTTGCAGCTGTTAGTGTTGCTTTAACGTGAACCAAGGCGGCTAAAGCCCTGTTTTGGCTTAGACGAAAAAACTGAAACTTATTAACGCATAGAACTACGGCTAGAACATATCTATGGGTAAGTTTGTTACATGCCAAATTGGCGATGTAGCATTTTTAGATTTAGTTATAATTTAAAAGTTAATTGCCGCGTATTTTTAAATTGATAACGGCAACTTCCGTCGCGTCTTCGCAGAGGGAATGCGGAGGTGCGCGAGTATCGAAAGCGGGGATTGGGTCACGAGACGTGAACAAAGCAACAACTATCTGAGTGGGGTGTGTTTTTCTTTTAGGATTGTAGGTTCTCTGTACCTTTACCTTTGTTGTACCTGGTACCTACCTATTCCTTCCTACACCCTACGAGAGTAATAAAAGTTACGTAAAGGACGGATGGAAATTTGAAGTCTAACATGGCGTAACCCAACCTACAAATCACCGCTGGATCATGAGATTAAGTTCCAAAATACCCATCACGTGAGTAATTTGATTTCACTTAAATTGTGCATGTAAATTTGACTTAGATAGTGATGGCATCACCCGTAAAGCGTGGTCGGTATATGTTATAAAATGGCGCGGCAAATATGCGTGTAATTATAACAAGTTGCTTCTGTCGATGTCTGGAACTGTAACTACTACATTTTGATCCCACTCGACAGAAATTTCTTTACGCTGCTCTCTGATTGCCTGCCGTCTATTGCAAAAGCTGAATACGACAACCTTCAATTGCAATTCCGCATGTCATGTGTACTTTTAAACCGCATTTTGGCATAATTGGAGAATTTTATAATCTTCGCATATAGAACATAATACGGCACTGGATACTGCAATGGTTACGCAGTTGCGATTTATATTGTTTCACAAATTATTTTATAGTAATTTGTTGCACGGGACTTTTTGTATAATTAATCTAGGGGTATCACACATGGTAATTTAGGTAAAAAAATAGGTAATGTGAATCATTTTTAAAATTTTTAGAAATAACTTAATTGTTATGTATTGTTGCGGTTCTGAGTTCCCAAATGTGCTAAGAAAAAATAATTTTATTATTACATGTTTCATGGGAAAATAATGTCAAATATAATTTCCCACAGCTTGAAAGGGATATGCGTTTTTGTTTCGACCAATCAGAATGCGTTACATATATGTGAGTGGTTTACAAATTGAAAACAAGAGCGACCATAATTCACTCCTAACGTGACTACCGTATCTTGAAGAACTGAGTGCTTTATAAAGTAATGTAGGGGAGGTTACCTGTTAATCCATGCCTTTCCCGTTATCGTGCTGTTTTGTTTCTTTATGTTGTAGAAAGTATCATCAAACTTCGCTATAAAACTCTGGCATATAAAAGGATTGAGAAGTACACCCTGCCAAAAGGTAGTAATCCAAAGAATTCATTAATTGGCTTTATCTTAGAACTTAAACATTAGGTGGTCAAAGGCTAAGTAGACTTATAATTAATTTGCATGTTGTTAAATGAATTAATATTTGTTCGTCATTTCTGTGAAACAAATCTATTGAGCCACAAGTACGTGATATACTACTGTATTTTGCTGTACTGTATTAACAATTCTATCCTTTTTCGTGGCCTGTTCCGCGTGCTATCCCAACTATGATTCTTTATAAACCTTTTTCCATTTACTTTTCCAGAAAAGTATCTGCAAGTTCCATTCTTTGTTTGCAACGAAACATGGACTGAGAAGGACATTTTTATTCTTTCGTGTAGGGCACAATTTACGTTTTAAGTGGTTTAAAAATTGTAAACTTAAATAGATATTCCTGATAATTTGAAACGATAATCTCTATCTGGTTTGCTCTGCATGTCGATCAAGTCCACTTGATACAGGAACTCATGTGATTTGGTAGAATTGAGGTAACGACTAATCTTTTTTCTCGATTTTTTTTTCTTCCCTGACACTGCTCACCAAAAGACAAATAGATCTGAATAGCTGCTGTCACGACTTTACAGTATTTTTTATTAGTTTCAGTCTCCACAACCAAAATCGAAAAAAAAACTGTTACAAGTAATACTTTATCATATATTTTTTTTATTTTAACAGATAGTTGCAACCTACAAAAAACTTAAAGTTAATTTACAATTAAAGGTTTGTTTTGTATTAGCTTTAAAACGACGCCATTTATTTTACTATACCTGTCGAAATAAAAAATTTATAAGAAAAATTAAAATTGTGTTTTTGTTTAAGTGCCCTCTGCTGACATACTAGTAAATCCAAAACAGCCGTGTTTAAAATCTGAGCCACTGTATCCAATAGCAACTTGTACGGTTAAGAATTGACCACAATATGCTAAAGATACAAAAAAATTGATTTTCAACATACTTCGTCTTTTTTATTACATGAAGAATCACCCCTCCAAGTTTCCGAACACCCTGTATAGTATTCCTTTATAAAAATACATTTGAGTACATACCCCTTGTTATTTTATATCTAGTTGACATGTGCGCAGCTTTAATAATATCGAAAAAGTCCCTCCGTTTTGTTGTAATATTGAAAACTTTCACCTGGTGTATCTTGGGGTTTTATAACACTGCGCGTTACTTAAGAAAACATTAAGAAGAAAAGAAAAATTTATTATATTTGGTTAGATAGATGAGCCTTGTGCAAGAAAGTACCTTAAAAATGTTATGAGCTTTTGTAGTTTACATTTAGTAAGTTGCTATATCAATGTAATATTAAAGTAGGATGAAGAATTAAAATAGAAAGGCACCCATTACATTAAATACAAACGCTAATAAATATCGATGAAATCTCTTTGTATTAAATTTAAAAATGCTACAGATAGAAACCGGAAAACAACCGTTCGCAATAAAGTTATTTGTTCAACTTCACGTGAGTTCAAGAAACAGTAACCACGGTACAATACACCCCTAAAACTCCACCTCATAAAAAAGCCATAAAAATATGTTAGAAGCGCAACAAATGATGCAGACCATCGGTATTACACGGACAGATTGGCAATGATCTCGAGTATAGAACACTTTAGTCGTACAATCCGTGACAACGAAAATAGCGTGCAGTAAACCGTTGACTTTGAACCTTATAAAAATCTACGGATAGTAAAAGAAGCAGATCAGACTACTAACTACCTTGTGAATTCGTTCGACACGCAACCATTTTGGAACGGAGAAGAATTCAGGTACAATAGTTAACTCGAAATATTAGGAAAAAATAACAGGATTACGAACTCCAAGAAACGCGAATGTGAATATAGCGGTAAGAGCGATATTTGCAGTGATAGAGAGGTTTTGGTCAACAACAAGCACTTAGGTTTTATACCTACAACGGTTCCTTCTCAGAGCGTTGATGGAGTTTTGTACAGAACAAAACCGGTAAGTCGTTTAAATTTTGGTATACAGTTTATAAACACCATAGTTTTTTTTTGTATTACTAACTGTGATTGATGACCATAATGATGTGTGGTCCTTATTATTAAGAATGACTACTAACGTTGATGCGTACTTAATTAAAGCGTATTGTTCGTACCGGCTTCTCATAAAGAGAAGCTCACAATTGTGTACGTAAATTAGCACGTATAATTCAAATCGGTTAAATTTCTATGGAGTTAGAAACTATTTTTAACATTCCTTCCCATGGTATTACACGATTATAAAGTTATTTCTTAAAAAATCACGAAGAAAATTTACACACATGTGTAATACTCTTAAATTAATTATACAAAAATTCCTTATAATTGATTGTTTTCCAAAATCTTTTGTGGACCGCGTTTTGGAGCGTAACACGCTTGTAGTTTAAAGAAGGAGAAAAATGGTATGTATTTGAAGTGCGAAAAGTAATTAACGTATTTACAAAAGAGCCACGACACACATTTACAGCTTGAAGATTAAGAAGTAATTAATAATATGCAAGGACTATAAAGTAACAGATTAATAATATACAAAAGATATATACACGCAAATACGTATCTCTGTCACATGTTGCGGATTTCACTGTTTGGACTCGAAGTGGCCGCGGTAATAAGTTCTGCACACGCACTCCAGAAGGTGGCGTAGTTCGATGTCGATAGGTACGGTTTTAATACTACTAGCCAGGCGCGCGACGCGGACTTGGTTGAGTCTGGGGTTCCGAGAGTGGAAGGTCTAAGGATCAATCCAATAGTGTTGATAGGGGTCGTCGTCCAGGAAGCGTAAACCACACTGCGCTGATGGTGGTGGAATAGGCAACAGTGGCCTAGATGATAGAGGAGAATGTTGAACAAACCTTCGAAAAATGTTACGTTTCCTCTTGCGAATACCAGTGGCGTCAATCCTGAAGTATTGTTACGGAGCGCTATGGTATGGAAGGCGCTGTCGTTGGTTGCGTGAAGTTCCGGACTTTATCGTAGTTGTCGTTGTGAATTTGCAGGCTGAAAACAGCGTCGCAAGTGTTGCTTGGAGCTGCAGACTACGGGTCAGCACTACAGGATCTTGCAGTTTTCCAAGACTATAAGTGAGCTCCAGGTAACTGTCTCTCTGACTGTAAATTCACCTTCTTGTACTTCGTTAGGTAATTTCGTTCTTAACCAATCGTCCTCCTGAAATTAAACATTCGGGAGAACAATCTAAATTAAGTGCACAACGTAAATAGTTCAATCGGGGAAAACTTGTACGCATTTGGTTCTGGGATTTTGGTAATGCTGTTTTCTTTAATCAAGTTATTTCAAATTTTTTTTTAAGTTTAAGCCTACCTTTTCTACCCTTCTTATCAAATTCAATCACTTGCAAGCGGTTATTCCGAACAACGGTTTACTATAATTTTATGAGAAATTTTTTGCCCCCTTTTTAAACAATTTTAAATTGTATGTTGTATTTTATTATAATAATAAACTAAGACGCAGAAATAAACAGGAAAGCACATAATGCATATTAAATACAACCAGTAATAAAGATCAGGACTTTACACTCTTGGTATTAATTTATAAAGCTACAGACATATTTCTGTAAATAATCAGTTGCACAATTTTAAAACAAACCATTGAATGATAGGATCAGATCGACACACCCTACAACAAAATTGTAACGTTCGGTTTAATTCAACGTTTAGTATTGTATAGTTTACTTTAGCGAGCATATTAAACATGCCAAATTGTGATAAAGGACAGTCAAGTAAACTGTACACTTTTTCAAAATTGCGAAGAAGGCTAGAAAGTGACAGGAGGGTGGGTCAAATTTATTAAAAAGTGTCGAGTCGCGTTTTACGTTTGGGGTGTGTTTTAATTAATCTTTTGTAGGTCCACTCTAACATCCGATGTTATATACCGTCATTGTTATACCTATAAGATGCCAATTCATAGTGGGAGTTTATTTGGATGAAAGAAAAGTGACCTCAGATTACATTTGCCGTACGCTGTAATCAACCGATTTAGTCGGGATCCTGATGAATTAACACACACCTATGATAAAGTTAGTTGGGCTGTTGCATTATACCGACACCCACTCTCCTCGCTGTGTCTATAGTGACCTGATTCACCCCACAAACCCTTCAAGGTAAGCGTTGCACTGTAGTAGTTACTAAGTGACCAAACTAGTTCGCACGCTGGTATTGAGATATTTTACCCTGAACTATAGAATGTTCTTTTGCATCTACCGTCAGTGAAGCTAAAAGTAGATAGTGTGTTTCGCCCCGTATTTACCCTACTTTCACGGTAGTCAACCGTGTAAAACAGAAAGCCGCTTGTGTGCGCATTGTATATCGATTAGTCCGTAAAATTTTAAAGCTGCGATACTTTTCCAAATTGTACAACTTGTTTCGTAACGTAAGACTGTACCAGTTGTAGCGCCTAGATAGTTCAAGTAGACTTACGTCTACCGTCCACATTGTTACCGGAGGTTTGCATGCACCCGGTGTAACACGCGTGATATTTCTACACTCATTTGGTCGTCAAATCTAAGAACCCGTACTGCCGTGAGGCCCAGGTGCATTCAACCCTACCCCATCTTAGAAATAATTGTACTCACAAGTATATCTTTGGTAGTCCTGGCCAGTGCGAACTTCCCCCTAGTTGTTACTTTTGGTTAGTTAGCATAATTAATTTGATCGTAGTTGTGGCGTACTCAATATACCTTTGTTTATGTTACTTACTGTACTTAATTAATGTGTTCTTTTCAGCCATGTGTTTGTAAATAGAGTTAAGAGTATAATCCAGGTGCATTATTCTGTTGTAGTTATTTGCGTGAGTAGGGTGAATCAGTACATTCTACACCGTGAGTTTTCTTTACTTTCATATTTTCTTATTATAACAAGTGCAGGGGCGTTTGCTCGACCAGTAACGAGACCCCGATTATATCTAGCACAGTGACATTACTGGTGGTGCCCACCTAATTTTGCCGTCATTCCCAATTTTTGACATACTACCAGGTTTACGCCCCATTATAATTGTCATCTTAGGGCATTTAGCAATCCCGACCTACGACTTTTATCATACCCACCCCTCACCGGCTAGAGCTAGGCCGCGCCCGGATTCCGATCCGTCCCTTGGTGTCGTAGTGCTGAATTGGCCCGTAACAAAATGTTACCCTCATTCCCGACCCTCCTATAATTAATTATTAGAGTTTAATTGTGCAAATTTTGGTACTCCTAAACAAGTTAATAAAATTACAAACACTTGCGGTTCATGACTTTCTGCGGAGGAACCTTTATCTCAGGGTTTTGGTGATTCGGTTTTCTGCAGATTATATAACATTGTTGCCTGCCAATAGTTGCCATAGTGTCCTAACTGCATCGAAACACGCGCTAGCAGCACTCCCGTGAAATCACAATCTCCTTCATGAAGTTCGGCACTAAAATGTTTGTTTATGTAATTATCCTTGTCCCAGAATCTTTTTTTGTCCCTAACGGGATTGGAGTATACGAACCGGCTGATGTCTTACTTTCAATTAGAAGAAAACACCGTCACTTAAAAAGCACGTGTTCAGATAATAAGAGCAATAACAATCCCCAGAGGATATTTTATGCACGTCAAACCCTTCTTATTCTTACGATGTAAATAATAATTTATAAAATATGCAAGACAGGATTTAGGAAACAAAAAGAATTCCTGTAGCTTTATACAAAATACAATAGATTTAATAGTTATAAATGATGGAAACCTGAATATCCAAATAAATGGAAAAGCATGTTGCGAGTTTATTCGCTTAATATGCAACAACCAATAGTCCTAAAACGCGCTATAAAAATTAAAGTTACATGTAAAAAAAATATGAATAACTGAGAGCTCACACGAATTCAAAGAAACTGAACCATGGTAGGTTATCTCCAATAGTAATAAACTGATAAATTTACATTAATGAAAAATGCGTTGAGAACAACAAATACTCCGCTTTCAAAAGTGTGATAATCAGATGACCGTAGACATGAACAGAATGACATTCAACTGAACAATAAGGCGGTTTTAGATGCATAATCCGATGGAACCAGTCAAATCGGGTGATCCCTTGGGACATTGCAACTTATAAAAACCGATGGACGATAGCAGCGGGGGCATTCAAGTTTTTATCTTCAGTTATTCCAAATCAACCAGCAGAACAGAGCTAGGCGACTATCGTCGTGCGGATACGGTTTTAAATCGAGTGGCAAAAGTATAGGTATTTAAAACTCTGTGATTGTTAGAGAAATAAGTTCTCGAATTCCAGTGTAAATGCGACATTTAAAAATAACGTTACAGGTAAAATAGCCCCTCTGTTGTAAGCTTTTATTCAGCGTTAAGTTGGAATATTAGATTTCTTCAACTCTTTTCTTGCACAAAAAAGTTGTTTGAGCCCTGCACAAGACCGACAGACCTGTATATCATTGGAATGTTTGCTTTTCACTTACTACACATTTCACGCTGTTGTATATTTAATAATTGTAATTGGTTGTAATCAAACGAAAAAATAAAATTTATTTTAAATAGGTTTCTTTTCGTTGGTGAACGCTTAGTGAAAGTGTATTTAAAATAGCAAATTATTATACGAAAAGCTACCACAATTGTATCTGCATATTTTATATGTACCAATTAATTTTATTGAATGTCTATAATTGATATATTTAAGATGCTCTTTTCTTTAGATACACGCATATTTGGCCAATTAGTTTAGTTTGATTATTTTTGTTACTTACTGTGGTTGAATGAAACGCATTCTACCATCATTATCTTGTACCCAATTGCAGTTTTCTTAGATTTCCACCGTTTTTTAGTTATAGCTCTTCCTTTCCTTATTATTGGGTCAACTTTTTCTACCTGATCTTGGAGTTCTTTTGCCAGTGGCTTTTGAAGACCTGCATATTTATTCCCCGTTTGTTAAATCTAAATATTCACTTAATAGCTTTTCGTGAAGATTCAGGTCTATAATTCCTATCTTTTATCAAAAATTATCTTGTGTTTCAAAATTGCAATGTTTGGCCATTATTTTTAATTTTTTTAAAAAATTGTCAAAGCTTTTGCTTTCTAGTTGCGCGTATGAAAATAATTTAATTCTATTATAGGTCACATTACTTCTAAGCTCACAATACTTGTCAAAGGTCGCTACTACTTTTTTGTAATCCTTCTTGTTGGTCTCCGATTTGACTCCATTTAAATATATTAAATACAACAATAGCTTCTTCTCCGGCAGCAGTTACGAACAAAGCTACCTTCTCTTATCCGTAAAATAAGCGTTACATTATAAATTTAGATTTGCTCTGAAGAGGAAAGGGCCCAGTAACAATTTTAAGGGTGCACTGGTTAACTACAGCGGTGCAGGGTGTGCTGCTATGGAAAAATAGTAAAAAATACACATTTGAGGCGGCTGAAAGACTTACCTTGCAAGGTTTGTTATGTTATCACAATTAAAGGGCTTCAAACGGTTTTGCCTCTGCAATTCTTTACAATATTTATTTTATACGAAAAACGGTTATTCAGGATAGGTCTTCTTTGGTTTTAGTTTTCTAAATCTGTCATCTTTTTCAACAATACCCTAAACTCCTGCTTAAACTTTGGTCATATTAAAGAAGTTTTAAAAATAAAGGGTGTTTTCCAAATACGACTCCATCACTGAGGTGGCTGGATATCCTTTCACAAATTTGTCTATTTTTATCCAGTTCTTAAATATGTCTAAGTAAAATTCAATCCAATTTGAAGTTCTATTAACATTGCATAATTGCAATATGAATACAAATATTTTCCAAAAGAAAAGCTTAATTTCCTAACATCAAACTGGTCAGGTATTAATAAAATAAATCTTAAGGAAAAAACATTAAATCAAGCCAAAATCCTACTACATCATTGTTCCAGTTTTATACATTGGTATACATAATATTTTAAATCTCAGTTATGGAAACGCCTTTAATAACAGTACATAGTGCAATATCAATTTCTTCTTTCATCATTCAATTGTCCACAAAAAATACTTTAAAATTAATACACACTCATTTGCTAATTTTTCGAAATGTTCAACCTTCATTTTCCGATGATAATTTACATAAATTTAGAACAAAACAAGTCCTGTTGCTTTTTTACAGTCCATCAAACTGACCACTTTCACTGTTAATTTTTCACTACATAGATACAAATTATTTACGATTTACACTTAAAATTTCACAAATACATATTTATAAATTATAACCAAAAAAGTTCAAACTTTACTCGCTGTTAATTTCTAATTCATCTTTAGAATATAAGAACGTCCAGGAATGCCAATGATTTACCTATTACTTATTTGACACGTTAGGTCACATTATTCCACCTATCTAAATCGCAACATTTGTTGTAGAATGGAACCAGAATATCACACTTTTTATTCAAAAATTTAATTATTTGATTCCCAACCGATGCGATGTAGGTTTCACGATACATACACACGTGCTCAAACTTTCTGATCTACTTATCCAACAAGGCTAAAAGCAATTCGATACCGGCTATATATAGTGAAGGATCTATGGCTTACCGCTTATTTACTTTTGTGATTACTTATACATTCTTTACACTCAACTTCTCTTCTTTTGTCAAACTTAGTCATTATATAACATTTTTCTAAAAATTCGTATTAATTGCGGTCAAAGTCCGTTAACACAATGTAACATATTTTATCTATGCGTAATAGGAGGTTATTTACACGTTAATCACGTAAAAGTTGCGTAACTTGTGCTATTGCTATGATAGTATTTTACATGTCCTTAAATGTCTAGTCATGTCTTAGATGTGTTTTTGTATTTTAAGGTTTCTGCATTTCTTGCGCATTCATTCATTTTCTCAATACATCGTTTATGGTTTTGTTTATTGCAGGACGTCCTGCGCTTTATTTTATTCGTAATTTTCAGTTTCATGTAATTAGCACTTTTATATTACGTATTACGACGTATTTAATAATGAACAATACATTGCATGTATTATGGAATTTTTCAGGTTACATGTTTATACGATTTATACGGTTATTATTGTTGCGATGTTTAGTCTGACTAATGCGTTATCTTAATATTGTATTGTGTCCCCATTTATTTTAGGAAATCTATTTTATTATTTTTGGTTATTCTAACTGCCTTTCTAGAAACAAAAGAAGTAAAATATGGTTAATTAACGTTCAATGTTAATAAAATTTTAATAAACAGGGTGCATCCATTTTCATCCATATTTTTCCCATCTGGGGTATATTTAAAGGAACGCGAACGCGCTACAGTTCTTTTCATCTAACTTTTCATGTAGATCCGATGCTAGCAGGTGTATCTCACATTTTTGATTAAATTTTTCATAATCATTCGTCACATTCTAATCAAAACCAATGACGATTGTATTTTTAAATCAATTTTCCATCGTTCATATGAAAGTTTTTAACCTCAAACTTCCTTTTGTAATTTTAACAAACAAAATTAATTTATTTCTACGAGAATTATATCACTTGCCACAGTCTACTTTGAATGGACTGCTTTACTGTGGCAAGAACGACGGTGGATTGGGATTTCCAGGGCTGAAAACGATCGTCGTCTCAAGCACTCTAAAGACAGGAATTAAACTCCTGCAGAGCGACGAATCAGCCATGAAGGCCCTAGCAGCGGGCACCAATTTGGAAACACGGCTAAAGAGGATGTTCGCTGCGTGCAGGCTTGTATGGCCCATCTCTCAACCAAAGATCGACCTTTGGAAGAGGCGGGTCAAGAAAGACGAGCTTGCACGATGGGCCGTCCAAGGTTCTCAGGGCAAGTCGGTTGCGGCGCTCACCGACGATAAAATTGCCAACGCATGGCTTTGAAACCCAACACTCCTGAAACCATGCAGACAGATTACGGCGCTAAAGATGAGAACCAATTCATGCGCAGATAAGGTGGCCATGAATAGTACGGTCCCCAGGCTGATCTCAACTGTCGCAGGTGTGGTTCCCAGTAGGAGACACTGGGACACATCCTGGGACAGTGCACCCACACGAAAAGCAAGAGGTTCCGCCGTCACAACGAGATTTGCGACCTCGTTGTTGGTGAAGTGCAAAAGCAGCGGGCAGCGGTGTCAGTAACGAGGGAACCCACGTTACGGCTACTCTTGGGCGGGAATCGTAAACCCGATCTGGTGATACAGAACCAGAGAGGGTCTTCGTGGTCGACGTAACAGTCCGCCACGAAGACAACAATTACCTAGCTCAGGGACGACAATCGAGAATCGACAAATATGGCCAACTGATACCGCTTCTCTTGTTGGACTTAGAAGGATCCACGGGGGAAGTCCTGCCACTTGTGGTAGGAACGAGAGTAGCGATGCCCAAGGAGGCGGTCAAAGCCCTAGCTCAGTTGGGCATCACGAACCGAAAGACGCTATTGACCATGTCGTTAATAGCGCACAGTAGTTCCATAGAGTTGTATGGACTACAACGCTCCTCTCAGGCAAAGGGGTCCAGGTCGGGAATATCGGCTACCGCCCTGACCCCAAAAACTTCAGACACTGGTTCTCCAACATTTATGTATTTTAATTGTGGCGTCATGTTAATTTATTATTAGGTTAGGGTTTTATTTATTTATATGTGGGAGCACCACTGTCCCTTTTTGGCGTGGTGTTATCCCGGTGTGACGTTCTGGAGCGTCATTGACTCTTATTGGCACGACGTTATCCATTTTAAATGTACAGTTTCTTTTCCGTGGATACTCTAACCTCTATTGGCGGGTACCACGAGGCTGTGATATCTATCTGTGATATTAGTATTAAAATTTTAGCCAGTTTAACTGGAAATGTTGGAGATGCGAGGCGAAAGGCGTCCATTGGGGCTACTACGGCGGCCGGCGCAGACCTGAGGCCCCCGGTAGCAACCTCCACGCGGTCTTTTCTGGTAACCGACGCTCACCACGTCGGGCCAATAGCCATTCCATTCGTGGACCTGTTTTGTGCTGATTTTCTTACATAGACTACATTATTTATTTGGCTAATTAAATAATTAAAGTAGTTCCTGGGTTTTTTAATATAGTTTGATTCAGTGAACTTTAAGGAAGCATTTCCTTAAAATGATAGAACGCAACTATCTTCCGACTATACTAGGGGTCTATTCCTCGGGTAGAGCTTATGAGGATTGCTCGTGGTTCTTTTTACAAAACATAATTTACTTACTGACTCAACTTATACCAAAATAGGGGTATGGAGAGGGCGCCACCAAGTCATTAAGTTTTAAACACAGGGTGTCCCTAAGGGGAACTTGGGAGTCCTTAGAGAAGAATATTGTATTTACTGCTTAAGCAGGAGCTGTAAAGAAAATTGGATTAAATTAACAAAGGAAGACACAAGAGGTATACTCTTGCTACCACATAAAAAGAAAAGCATAGTACTTCAAAGCCGTTTGACATTTATTTATTTATTCAAACAGCCAACGCCTGTTGTTAGCAACCAAACTAGCACTAAGGGATATTCTCTGCATTATGATTGGGCTACATGATCCCAACACAAATATTAGGCATCAAATGTTGAAACTGCTTTCAGTGCCCTTTTGTCAAATGCGAGCTACAAATATTATTATGTTGAAGGTATTTATGCCTTTTACTCCTTGATTCAAAGACCCTATTAAATTAAAACAATTAATAAAGTGAATTAAATGATAATTCTTTAATTAAATGTTGCTTCATGATAAAAAGTTGTATGTACAAAATATATATAAATATCAAAAATGGTACTTTAACTTCTTCTACACAGATCTAGAATGATAAAATCAAATAAAATATCGAATATGTTAAGCATTTCTTTTTGTTACAAAGTTATCTGGAATCAATACCAAAAATATCAGATCTGTTATTAGGTTTGCAGGTTTATATGGAAATATCAAAGATCTAATAATTTAACTTCCAAATGCTTTAAGTATAATTACACATAAATAAAAACTTTAATCAGAACCCAATTAAGGTGTTTAAGTTGGTTCGTAATATTAACGGTTACAACCTTAGGTTTAAATGTTGATAATTACAAAACATCAAAAGTTATAGTTTGTTAAGCAAAATAATAATTATAGGTCATTGCAATATTATTTTTCATATGTTGCCTTGTATCAATGTTGGCCAAATGCGGACGTCATGTGAAAATAATAAAAAAGGCTTACTTTGTCTAGCCAGGTTCTTGTTTATGTGACAGTGTTACTTTGTATTAAACCAGATGTGCTTACATACTGTGCCTCGACAAACAAATGACGTCGCTGTCCACGTGTTGTGATGCAGCCAACCAACTGTACGCCTCTTGGACCCAATTATGCAAACTTGAAGTGTATTTCTTCTACGTAAAAATGAAACAAACCAAAATCCAATCCAACAGTTATCAAAAAATGCTATGTAGGCTTCCTTCATTTACGGCATTTAGTTCGTTACCAAACAATTATGTTGAGCGTAATTATCCACATTATTACTTGTAAATACCGGACATTTGCCAAGCATTTTCCTTCGAATCAAACATCAAAGCAATTAAATGTTAATTGTAAGATGTTTAGATTAAAACAAAAGAATTGCTATTAAATTGAAAAACATTCATATTAAATCACAAGTATTACGGTCTCATTGAAGAACGTTTATATTAAATCTTAAATATTACGGTCAAGTTGAAGGACGTTCATATTATATCAAGAATATTTCAATCAAATTGACGAGCGTTCATATTAAATGGTAAAATTGAAGAGCGTATTATTAAAAACACTTATTCAAGTGCATGTTACACTTGAATTAAATACCTTGGAGTAAGGCCACACGCAAATTGCTGGCTAGAACACTAATCTTCTTTATGATGTGTTCGTATCAGGTGCCTCAGCCAGAGTGACTGGTTGGCACGCTGCGCATAGTACTTCAAAGTTGTTTGACATTGAGGTATTTATTCAAACAGCCAACGTCTGTGGTTAGCAACCAAACTAGCACTAAAGAATAATCTCTGCATTATGATTAGGCTACATGATCCCAATACGAATATTTATTTGAATGACGATATTTAGTTGTTTGATCGAATAGACAAAAATGCGTATTTAACAAATAACTTTTAGGTGATTTGTGGTCGTCAAAAAAAATTGTTACAATTTTCCAAGTCCAAGTCTCATATCACTTAGTTCCAAGGTTTTATGTCTGAAGTGCTAATAGTGGAGAAATGAGCTAGGCATGCGCTAGGATACGGCGAAGGCAACCGGTCCTTGATAAAAGAAAGACGTACAAGTCACGGGCCCAACATTCCCGAAAGTTCAACGAGAGCGTTGTTGTTCTAGTGGTTACTGTCACTTTAAAACCACTATTTTGTCCACAGTTGACACCATGATACACACCCTTAATATTACTGACTAATCGAAACGACAGTTACCTTACACGAAAGAATGTATGGTTTTTCTGATTTTAAATTCTATCTCCCGTACCCTCCACACCTAGTGACTGTGTCTGCAGCCACTCTATCTGTAACAATTTCATTTTGTGGTAAATCTACATTAATAGGTAAATTTTAAATATTTTATTCCGTTGACACAAGCAGTGACAGCAAAACTGCATGTTTGACAATAATAAAATTTGTGAAATCTATATTTTAGTAAATGCTGCTCGTGGCATAACCTTATTTTCTACTTTACCTTTTTTCAACGAGACCGACGAAGTAAATTGAATACAAATAACTGTTGACAAACATACCGTATGCGTTATACAAATGTGAACTCATATCGTGGGTTTAAAATATTTTATATCTTACTGAAATTACCCACGCACTAGTAAAACGCATGAGTAAGAATTTATTATGTCCATAGTTGCAGATAAGCATACATTAAACTGCTTGACGTAATCGGTTTAACGGGAGCTCAGAGTACTCTGGATTTATTGTCAGTGGATGTAGTTTTAAGGTAAAACGTGTAAAATAAAGTAATGGGAGGATTTTCTAAATCTACGAGGGAACGAACAAAATACCGATAAAAGTTCACCAGCTGAATACTGATTTCAGTTCAATACCAAGAACTGGTTGATTTGAATAATGTGCGCTGTTTTAAAAAAATGCAGTTTGTAAAACAGGAAGTTCTTATCTCTCTTAAATATCGAAGATTTTTCGCTGGTTTGAATTTGGCAAATAACCCTAATGGTTTCCTGTTTAATACAAATGATTTTGTAGGCGTTCCGGATTATTTGCTACTGGGCTTCTTGTTCCGCTTTTAGCTGCAGCGTTATTAATTATTGAAAGCTCTCTAGTTGAATGAAGACATAGTAATGCGTCGAGCAAATATACCATTTAAAACTGCGTTGCCAACAGGAAAAAAATCTTAGGAATAGCTTTGGAAAGCATAATGTATTTCTCGTATCAACAGTATAATCCAAAACATTCTTTACTTTCTTTAAAACTGCACAAAAGTTATATGCCTCTATAGGTTGTAGCGCATTATAAAACACTCCACAAAATTATAGAATAATTAATTATAAGGAATAAATAAAATTTTCGTAGTTCCTGCACCTACTTGTCATTAATCTAACACGTACGTTATATTTATGTGTGTAAAATATTCAATTAAAGAGTTCTCAAAAAACTTTTTTATTTTATTTTCGAGTCTGTCACCTTGATAAATTTAGAGAACTGTTTTCGTTCTATCTGTGTTTTACATGAAACTTGTTTGTAACGGTCGACAGGTAGATAGTTCGCCGATATAACTGTTCCAAGTGTTGGCCAAAACCTGAAAACAAACCATAGTCTCCAATTATCTAAACTAGACAAAAAAGAAGCACAAAACGCCGAATAATTTTAAGGCAAAATGAGCTTTTATATATTCAGGATCTATAAGTGGCACTTAAGTACAAATCCGTTTACATATTCTACAAAATTTTTATTGTGAAAGTAAATAAATCCGCAGAATCATATATTATTTACAAAATAACAAAATTCAGAAAGTTATCAATTTTTTTACTTTAAACGATGGCGTTATGGTTTGTTACTCAGCATTCTTAATAATTTACAAACACTTAAATTAAATAATCCATGACAATTATCCTGCAGTCAATATTTTTAGAACACTTCATTTGCAATTGATCGGTCTTCAGAATAAGGTATATAACAGTTGAAAAATATTTGTGAATTTTATAAATTTTACATTGATAAAATATCCTAAAACACAATCCTTAAGAAATATAAACTGTAGTTAAAAAAACATTTAAGGTTTATACATTACGTTCCATCTTGCATTTGGAAAAAAACCCTTTGGATTTCTACTCATTTGAATTTACGGGTTGCTGTACTTTTATAATTTCAAGCAGCATAGTTAGACAGCCAACTTTACACGTCCTTTATTAAATTAAATTATATATATGGAACTTTGGTGATTATTTTTTCTGAAAACTACTTTATAACTACATTGGTTAAACGAGTTTACTAGATATTTAGCGTTTGGTCGCGTTGGTTCCTGTATGCTAAATCGGGTAATTGAAAATTTTTATCATGAAAAACGTGCTTTCTCTCTTTACGTAACTGGTAGATAATTGAAAGGTGAGATTCGTTTAACAGAAATGTTAATATGTTTAACCCGGATTTGTAATCAATATTCGTCAATTTTTAGAACTAAAGTTTAATTTTTTTGTTACGTTTATTTTCGGGATAAATTAAATATCCCCTTTTCCCTTGTTAATTCATTACCCGTTCGAATAAATTCCGTATTTATTTTTAAATTCTTCAACAACACTCTATATATTTTACCTGTTCAGAATAAGCCTGCTCTACAATAATTTTTAAAGCAAATTTATTTGCTTAGAAACGAAAAATTTATAATAAACTTTAAATAAGTCAATATCTTGTTTTAGGTATTTGTTAAACATTCCGATAACATATAATAGTTTCCTCTATTGTTCCAGTTCACAAATTTGTCAAACTAAGGTTGCGCACTATCCGACAAAACCGTGTTTTCCAGTTTCTTAATCGCGTCTTGATAAAAATATTACTTTGAGCTCTGGTCAATAGTTAAACGAAATGAATATTCACTTTTCTTTTCGATGTACACGACGAAAACACTTGTTAAATTTTTTGTTGTTTCCGTTGTGCTTTATGAAAATTTTGCGTACGCCTTACAGCGTGGTCAGTAATGATGGTTTTATAAACCTGTACTTTTCCGCGTAAATAAATTAACCTTTTTCGTAATTATTGTAGCTTTTTCCGTTGGAGGATCTAACTATCCGTGGGATTGCAGCTCCTTTTTGCAATGGGAGGACACCACTGTGTGTTTTCACCGTTGGATATGACGGTCTGATAAGTGGCCGTCCCTTTTTGATGTAGGAGGGTGCACAGGTGGCGTGGTTCCAGGCAGTTACCAGATTGGTTTGTATATATCTCTATAAACATTACAGAACGATGTTAAGATTTATGGCCGCTATATGGAGGCATTGCTGTTTGTGCTGAATGACTCAGAGTTAGTGGCAAAATGATTATTTTTAATTAAGAGATATGGGTTGGTACGTTATAACTATTTAAGAATTGGGTTTTCTTCTTTTGTGGGACAATTGTATGTGTACGGGGAGGAATTTCAAACTTTTTTTAAAAAATTTGTAACGTTGTGTTAATTAAGGGATAATTATTTAAGAATTTTAGGTATCTAACTTTAGGTTTACTGTGGGAATTACGAGCAGTAGTTTTTAGGGTTGAATTGGGGTTTTTTCATTCTTTTTTTTTTATTGTTATTTCAGAAAAGTACCGACCTAAAGACTGCAGATTGCCATTTTTGAAGTAATTTGGTTGTTCCGCCGGATAGATGTATATTGGAATTATTGAATTTTTTTTTGTTGAGGTTTGGGGAATATTGTGCTTTGTACATATTTTGTTTTAATTAGAGGTTTCTTTTTTTGTATGTTTTTTTGTAAGTTGTGAATGAGTGGGTGCATTTTTTTATTTTTCAAGCCTGCCTCTATTTTTGGTATGAGTACAATCCCGACTACTCGCCGATTGAGCCCGGTCATTTTCTTTCTTCTTTCCTTGTTCTCTTTTTTAGGCTACGTCGATGCACGTACCACGTTGTATCACAGAAATTTACTTTATCGGTATAGCATATTTTGTCTGGCTACTGCATTATACGTAAATCAAGTTTGCATGAGATGGGTAAACATTGTAGCTACCCATGCCCTTAACAGACTGCGGGAAAGAATACTATATGAAGATAACCGACAGCTGTCTGCTTTACTCCTGAACTGTGTGTAGTTTGCCTACATTCTAGCAATGTTTGGAGCAACACTTTAGACTACGATTTATCTAATAATTTGAGGTTTTATCTTTAAATGTACTTTTGTAAATATGTGTGTTTTTGCGTATTTGTGTTTCAGTAGCTCTAGTCAGAATGATTTCGGTCCGTATTAGTCTAGTAAGTACTTAAATTATGTAGGTTTTTGTCGCTGTGTATAGATGAATAGTATTAATTGCTTGTTGTGCCAATGCAGATTTTTATTAATGACGGTGGTTAAATTCACTTAGTTTTTTATCATAAGCCTTGACGCAATATTTAAGGGGATTTATACTTGTACTGCTCTTTTGTTTCCAAAACTCCCTTCGATTTGATGGTTACCAGATACAATTAGTATTTACGAAGGAGTAGAAGATACAGATGTTTGTCCTTCCAGTTTAATTTTGTTTTGCTATTCAAATTCTTAGAAATTGCTTATAAGAGTTATATTCATAGTACGTTTTGTGTTTAATTACTCCAACAGGTACAGATGTTCGGAGAAAAAAGTAACTGGGTTGATGTGTACTGTCGTGTCGTTCTTTAGAACCCCTTCCTCGATGTCTGACTGTATATGGCGTAGCATTCGTTTTCTTGCTCTTTCTCTTACCTTCCTTGTTACCCCGTAAAATGGGCGAGCATTTCCTTCGGATTTTGTTTTTTCTTGCTGGTCCTCTCGTAACATATAAGAGCTTACCTTCTAAATATAAAGCGTTAATTCTCTGTTCATATAGCCCAAAATAGGGTTGGGCAAATAGCGACTCGCGGACTACAAGCGGCTCGACATAGTTTTTTGTGGCGCATCTTAAACCGAGATTTTATTCCTGAGCGCGTTCGAAGTTTCGTCTCGTATTTTCTAGTAGGGCGGCTTAAAAGTGCGGTCATCCACTATTTTCCGCTCCTATAAAATGACCTCTGCGCAAAATAATTGCCCACCCCTGGTCTAAAATATACAAGTGTCATCCGGAGTTTCAACACATGCAAGAAATTACTTTTCAACCAATCAGAAAACTGTCTTATTTCTGTTGAATTACAATAATGTTTTCTAGCTGGTTATGTAACAAACGCTATGGGACGATCACCAACTTTGAAACAGCTGTTCCTTCTTTTTAGGTATATGATTTGTTTTTACTTTTTTCCTCTTTTTTTTCTAGTCATTTCCTTTTGAAATTATTTTTTAACATTTACATACTGCAAATTTCAGGCGTAGAATATATTGTTCGCACTAGTTTAGTAAAACTTTATTTGCATATGGTATAAACTTCAAAAACTACGCATTTATAATTATTAAAAGGTTTCCAGACTGAAGTCCTAAATAAAGAATCTTGTTTAGGGTTAAAATCACAACGCATCAAGAAAAGACTAATCGTATAAATTCCTAGCTTTTTATCAGTCGAAATTTTGACGTCATTATTTTGCAGTATGCGTGTTGACAAAAATGCGTTCATCATTAAGCTTTTTCGTGAATTCTAAATACGCGTATTTTGAGTTGTACTTAATTTGTTGTTTCTTCAAATTCACGTACACAAATATGTTGTTATCTATGCCATTTAAAACTTCCCAGAAATTCTTTGAGCATGGTGTTTGTTAAAAACGTTCCCAGAATGGAAATACCAAGAATTGCTTTTCTTTTAATTGTTTTAGTAAAATTTATTTACATTGGACATTATGTTCGCAACCCGATTTCTTACTTGTTTCTTGAAATTAGTTCAATGATTGTGATTCAAGGCTTTTTAAAGGATTTTTGGTTTAATTTAGTTAAATTGTATATCGGTTATTTTGGCCACCATTGAACGGTACTAGTTCTCGTTGTTTCAACGGATAATGCGTTTTTCTTGTTTTTTATTTCGCCGTTACTTATTTTGTATTTCGTATCCAATATACACTTATTACTTATATCAAAAATTTAGACCGCATTCCTTATATGAAAATATCATTTAGAGACCATGCGACTCAAAAAAGTTTAGCCGTTTTAGCCACGTTCAGTAAGGAATAACTGCGGTATGTTAATTGCAGACAAAGAACTTCATTTATATTAGGTGCAAGTGCAAAATAAATGTGAAAAGCATTTTATACATACCATTGTTGATGTTAATAACCTGAAAGTTGCTGTATTTGACTTACCTGCAACAAAAGAAATATAATTAGCATTTCTATATCTAGAGACTGCAAGCATCCACAAGTTAAATATTTATCACTCCAACCAAGGAATTGATATTTCTAAAACTTATTACCCCAATTTACAATACTTGAGCTGTATTAAGACTACAGACTAGTCACAATCATGGGTCTTCGTATTTGTAGGGTCGAGAAGCGGGGCGGCAGGAAAAAAATATGAGAAGTTGAAGTAAAATACAGAAGTTAAGTTGGAAGGGAACATAGTTCTAAGATGAAAACGTTGACTTTTCCGAAGGGATGAATTCGCTGCTCGAGCTTTCGATTAACTTCGCTTGGTCTTTGTATTTGCAGGGCCGAGAAGCGGGGAGGTAGGAAAAAAGTTATGCAAGATTGAAGTAAAATACAGAAGCAAGTTGGAAAGGAACACAGTTTTCATATGAAGTCGTTGACTTCTCCAAAGGGGAGAATTTGGTGCGCGAGCTTTTGATTACCTTCGCTTGCCAGTTTTGGCAAGAAATGTTAACCCGTGTCCGGAGACCTTAAAATTTGTTGTAGACACCAGAAGCAAACGGTTACCTGTGGGAACAGCTAAAAGAAGTGTTTTAAGTGTGTGCAAACAGAGTTACTGTAAACTGGAAAAAAGATGAAAAAAAGCTTGGTGTTGCTGGTCATTCTTAAATTTCTACAACTAAACCGTAACTAAAATATAAGCGTTTTTGTTTACGATTTATAATTACGTAGATGTAGATTTTAAATATAAGTTATAAATGGTTTCTATCAATGTAGTGGGAAATTAACAGACCGCGAAAATGGATTATAGAATGGCGACGGAACGCGTTTTGTTTTAAATTTAAATATAATGTTACCGGCAAATAAAGCTTATACGTTTCGAAAAATTAGGGAAAATATGTGCATTGATTTTAAAGTATTTTTAATGGACAATTAAATGATGAAAAAGAAACGTTGGTATTGAACTATGTTCTATGTGTCTTGTTAATTATAAGGTTTCGAGACATGGGATTTAGAACGTCATGCATATCAATATAGGAATCTGGAACAACGGTACGGTAGCAGTATTGATTGACTTAATGTCTTTTCTTGAGGATTTCGTTTAGTAACACCTGGCCAGTCTGATGTTTGGAAATTAAGGGATTTTTAGGAAAATATTTGTATTCTTACGGTATTTCGTTAATGTTAATAGAGGTCAAGCGTAGGTTGAATTTTATTTAATTTCTTTTATAAACTGGGTATTTGTGAAAGGATATCCCGTCACCCCAGTGATGAAGTCGCATTTGAGAGAGGTCCTCCATTTTATAATTTTCTTTAATTTGACCAAAATTTAATGAGTGTTTTTAAAATATTGTAAAACAAGGGTTTTACAATATTTTAAAAGCACTCAAATGCAACTTCATCACTGGGGTGACGGGATATTCTTTCACAAATACGTCTGATAAAGTATAATGTGAAAAATCTAGGAAATCAAAGACAAGCAGACTTTCGGAATAACTGTTTTTCGTGTACGGAAAAAAGCGAAAATGATTGCTGAGATAAGACGCTTTGGCGCTTCTTAATTATGACAACAAAACAGGCGTTTCAAGGTAAGTGGTTATTGTAATGTAGTTTTCTTTGTACTTCAGTCATTTCAAATGCCAGTTTTTTATTAATTTATCCATAGAAATTCACTCTTGCACCGCTGGAAATAGGAAAGTTTTAGCTAAAGAATTAAATAAAACGACATTCGAAGTTGACGGCTCACTACAGCTAAACGAAGTCGATGATTCCTCAAAGGCAAGAGGAGCGGAAGGTTTGTAGCGGTCTTGAATAGTGGAACTAGTACAAGGTGAAACCTTAGAGGCGGCGGTGTCCGGGTTCAAGCGAGCCTGGTTACTAGCGGCGAAAGTGGGTTTATACGAAACGCGATCGAAGTGCAATAAGGAATGATGACGTTGATTGCATTAGCGGCAAGAAAAAGTAGACTTGCATTTATTTAAAAAGTGAGAATTACTAAAGCAATTAATGCAAAATTGTTGTTTTTTTTTGCAAAATTGTAGCGATCTTG
The DNA here is from genome assembly GCA_036346225.1 of Platerodrilus igneus. Taxonomy (NCBI): domain Eukaryota; kingdom Metazoa; phylum Arthropoda; class Insecta; order Coleoptera; family Lycidae; genus Platerodrilus; species Platerodrilus igneus. The sequence goes on from JARFIW010000828.1 coordinate 1,562,442, forward strand.
CGAAGAAAGTTTGACAAAATCATTACAGAGATAAAGATTGTGATCGTGTTTACAAAGCGGATTTCACTAACATTAGGCTTTGTCTGACGGAGCGAGACCTAGACGGGTTGCCGAAATGAACAACTTTGTTTAAATCGGTTTTATGATTTACCGACAAATTCGATAAAGATTTACAAGTTTCTTCCAGATAAGCCATTAACTCTTTATAGGATGGGATAGTGGTAGGATCTTGATGCAATTCAAAACTACGGACAATGTGTGCATCAAGGCGATTTAAGACCATTTGCACAAGAATAAAATCCCATTGCTCTATAGACAAATCAAATTTCTTACGCGCTTGTAAATTGTCAGCAAAGGTATCAACTAATTTTTGCATACCGGTAGGGTTATTAGAATTCAATTTGGAAAATCTATCAATATTGTTCTATAAAGCGGAAGTAATGCGTCGAATATTACGCTATTTTTCGCGAAGTTTATTGTAGGCAAGAGGGTAATTGGCCTCAGTAAGGTCAAAGGTCTTAATGGTTAAAGGTGCGGAACCTTTCAGTACTGATTGAAGATAGGAAAATTTGTCCACGTTTGACAGATCATTATTAAGATGAACCAAACTATCAAAGCGGTCAATAAAGTTTTCAAACAAACAACCTTCTCCATCAAACGTAGGGAGGGTCAGCGACGGAAGGGACACTGGACTTAAAAGTATCTAGCGAAGCGGACACAGTAGCCCGAGACGAAGATGGTTGACTCGGAAACAACTTCAATAGAGCGCTTTTATTAGAAAGAAATTGCTATCGAAGCGTTTTCGAATAGCGCCTTCCATTTGAAATTGTTCATCGGCGTCATCTGCAGAAACAATTACACCGACTATGAAGTTATGTTGGGCAAAGAAACTTTCTCGTATTGTTTCAAGAGATTGATATTGCTCGCGGATTAAATCTAAAAACGTAGGTTCAACTGCAGATTTCTGGGCGATTTCATACATTTCATGCAGAGAGCTAATCAAAATATTACGCAAGAAATAACTACGTTTTAATTTCTGTCATAATTAAAATTATGCAAATACAAACAGGACAGATGAAATGAAACCGATAGTGCGGTTAAATTAAAGTCAAATGCGGCGATAATGAATATGTAAGCCCCGTACAAAATTCTGGTACCAAACCAGATATCACGAAAAACTAGTAAACAACTCAAATCAAAGAAGGGAGGTTATTAAAACTTACAATGAGTAATAACATGCGCCATATTCTACACCTGAATAACAGAAAATTAGTTAAAAAGGGGTAATTACAAATTCGAACGATGCGAAAATAATTACTAATGCAATAAAATTCCAAAAATAAAGTTTGCAATTTCTTCAAATTTAGTACCTCACTATACTATAGAATAGAATATAGATAAATAAGAAGGCATGCACAATGCATTGATAAGAGGTATGATAATATAAGAATTTATTATCATTTAGAATTTGTACGAATATTCACATCCGGCTCGAAGAACCAATGTAAAATATTGCGGCGGTATTTCGATAATTAAGTGGTAGAGAAAAATGGACATAGGCAAATAATGATAATAAATAACGATTACTTTAAAGCGCATACCTTTGTAAATATAGCAAAGCGTAGCACATTTATTTTATTGCGACCGTTCAGAACGGAAAGCGATCCGTTCGTCCTCTTTATCGCAGGTGATAACACTTCAGCACTACAGGTCACAACATCGACTTCAAGAATACTAGAACGCTAGCTAAAAGAAGTACGATAATATCGATTGTTTTTCGATATAACTCTGCTTCCACAAGGTTAAAGATTCTGTAAACATTAATGGCATTAGTCCCAATAACATATTCAGGCACTATATACTCGACATTGACAATGAACTGCGATACTTTGAGTGGACTGACTGATAATAATTAGCACTTTGTGTGTGTTTGTGTAGCTACAATCTATAAACTTGGCAATAGGAAATTTCTTGGCCCGAACAATTTTAAAACCAACAACTTTACATTCTCATCCTAAGACATTAAACGGAAGCTTAAATGGGTCAATGAATATTCATTATAAAGGAGTCAAAAATTCAAGTAGAACAGCATCGTTAAAGAATATTAAGTGCCTACATTAAAAGCTCGGAAGCTATAATTAATAATTCTGAATGCATAGAACAAAATGAGCTCCGAAACCGGAAAAGCTTTCCCGCGTGCAGCCTATACCTATCATCACGTTTTAATATTTTATATAAGCCCCATACACCAGTTCCGTTTCATCAACCTTTATGAAGCCGTGCGCTTGTACCTGACAGAATATTAAATGCAATATTCGGTCCAAATAAATTAATTACTTATATAATGAACAAATTCCGACTATAACAAATTATATCGTAATATCTAAAATTAATTAGGGCTTGAAATTGATTTGTGTGGGTATTTAAAATACTGAGATGGGAATTGGGAATGATTAATGTTGTGGATTAAAGGCTAAGACGCGAAAGTATAGCCGACATAACCATTCTTACCTGTCGAAAATTTATTGCAGTAAGCGCTTTTGAAGAAAAATAAAAATGAACGCAAAAACCTAATCTCTCGGGTATGTAGGCAAAAAGGCCCATATGGAGTTTCACCTGTCACAAATACAAATTATATCCTTGTGCAATAAATTTAGCTTTGTAAATGTACAGAATAATTATGTAAATGATAATTTGCGAATGATTTGTATAAACCTTTATACCGGGCTGAGAAACCAATGAAATTTTTTATTCAACCCTATTACATGTCATTTTATAAGGAAATAGATGAATCCCGAAACAAACTATGACAAAATTTACATTGAACGCCACTTCCGGCTAGCTCAGCCCAAGTTACTGCTTCAACCTATGCGGAATAAAATCATAAAAAGAATTTTACCACAAGGAAACACGGGCCTATTAAGAAGCGCCAATTGATTTGCTAAAATTTAATAAATTTACAAATTCAAATTGCAAGTTATCTAAACACTTCCATTCTAATACTAATAAAAAACTATTTCTCACTCAGTTCCTAAAGCAACACGGTGAGAACATTTACAAATTACAATATTTTTATTTAATAATTCACCTCACTAATTTTCAGTATATCTTTATTAGTAAGCCCATTATCGTACCAACTCACCAGTGTAGTAAAATCTAGTAAAAGTAAAATTACTTAGCATGATTTTAGCCTACAATGTGTTGACTTTTGCAATAAATTGATCTTCTTAACTATATTCCTTTTACTAGTATTTTATGAATATCAAATTTACACTTACAAAAAGAAAAACCACATTTTTAACAAGGAAGCTCGTTATCTATCACAAGCTTCGAACATTTACCACCGTCAATAACCAAGCTTTTGATTAAACTCACCAATAATAAAACAGAGTCTAATCGGTACCTAATTTAAATCTTCTCAAAAAGCCTCCTAGCTCATCCTGTTCTTCAAACAAGCTTTCTATACAAATAACATCTTATTGCTTTACACCAAATTTCTGTCTGTTACGTCAAATATCAAAAATTTAAATTATTCTGGTATTAAATTTTATTCCAAATCAGTATTATAATACTATTAATGAGGAGTTTTATTTCACTTCATCAGCATTCCTATTCCACTCCACATCAGGCGCTTTTCCAGTTCACACTAAGAGTCCTAGTTAATATTGGCTTTTTAACACGTAACAATTAAATAAACCAGATTTGTTACTTACTTGATAAAATTCTGTACGAGTATAAATTTCATACTCAAGTACCGTGATTTAATTTTTATTAATTTTTTTCTTTAAAAATACTTTAATAATTCTGAACGAAGTTTAACACTTATATTTTTGGCTTGTAGACTTCAACAAACTATTTTCAAATTAAAATTTACGGATAGGCTATGGTTGTAATTTTAAAACAATTCACTTATACTAAATGCTCCTCATTAGAATGTTCAAGGAATACACCATCGATACCCCATATCATTGCATAAGTTTTAAGATCGTCAAACGTTTCCCATGTGTATATCCTTCTATTTCAAATGAATATTCCTTCCTCATTTTATCTTTATGAAGTTCTTCTTTCTAAGCTATACTACTCTTATGTTGCAATCTACAATTCCAATAACTACAAGGGCATTTATACCATTATCACATTTTTGCTAATTATAAACTCGTATATCCTCTAGTCATTGCTTGCCGCTTTAAATATGTTATTTTCACTAGAGAATTTCTCAAACTGTTGAAGAATATTTTATGTCTGCTTCTTTTATTATAACATTTTCTGAATATAAATAAAATTGGATCTAATGGTTAACACAAATTCAACTTTCGTTCATTCCTTGAACAATTAATTTAAAACACGGTTACTAGAATATATTATTTAAAGTTAAAATAAAAAGCGTTTTGTGCCCATCAAAAGTTATGATAAAGTATAAGTTGCTTATTTTGCTTCTTGTACTGAATGCTACAAAAATAAGACACATGATGTTTATATCATCAGACTGTATAAATTAAGTGAAATTTTAGTTTTTGGATGTTGAATTAAATTTTTTTTTTTAAAAATGATTGAAGTTAATGCTTTTAATGCTTGTAGTAACTCATCCACAGAAAATGTTATATGAATATATTATACAATTCCTAAGAAATCCTAAAACTCGGAATTATTATTTCAAACGGACAGTTTGCTTCATAGAAACATCTGATAGTTAAAATTTCAATTTCAAAGAACTGAAATGAACGTTGGCACTAAATTCTATAGAATTGTATGTAACGGTCAATGCGACAAGCTACTAAAATAACAGATGCTTTGAAGGCAAAGTAAGACGGAATATCCATAATGTAAAACAGACAGAGAACATGTATAATAAAACGTTGGTTAAAATACTCGTCTAAAGTACGTGGTAGATTTGGAGGTTAACCACAATATAGATTTTTTGTTGCTCGAGTGGGATTCTAAGACAGTAAATATGGGTTAAACGAGGAAAGGTAGCTAGGGGTTGGACGTTAAAAACGGGGGAAAGCAATATAATTGGTCGAAGGCTAGAAGTTTCAAGAAGCTCGCGACGGTTGCATGTTGTTGTACAGATTTCAATGTAAAAGCACGGTAGACTGGGAATTTTGGACGTAAAAGTTCGTTACGTACAAAATTTGTAGAATCTGTTTTGAAAAATAAGCATTTCGATGGAAATAGGGTCCGTGAGGGGTGTACAAAATCGTATAAATACACTAGGAGAGGTATTAAAATCTTCTTATTTCTTACTTACTCTTACGTTTTACTGATTCTTGTACGTTGCTTATTCGTTGACTTATAATACAACATCCTAATATAAAAGTGTGTAAAACGCTGTTAGTAACGTACATCGTAACGTAAAGTGTGATTTGCACAAGTGAGTGCTGGCTGATAGACGGTGCTGTTACTACACGCAACAATTTAATGAAAGGATGGTACGAGGGTAAGCGAGTTAAGAAATTTGAAACAAGTATGCATTAAGTTTAGTGATTACGGAAGGTTAAGCTTGGTCAAGACAATTATCGGTGTAGAAACACGGAAGGTGGTTGCAGAGATTTGGATAGCGAGTGAAAATGAGTTGGATCCATGTAAAATAACAAAGTGTATGGACACAACGACGAGGGTTTTGAAACACATCTTCAGAGGTAACGATAGAAGAAGCTTACTCCAGGTAATGAAATTAATTTCTTGCTTTTGCTTGAACATTTGTACTGGTATTTTGTGCTTGAGTGTTTTGACTTATTGGGGGTGTATTTTTTCACCATAAAAACCCATTTGAAGGAGTATATGAAAAGGACAATTGATATTTATTATTTAAAAATGTTAACAAATGACATACAAATTTTGTTGTAAGGAGTAAACGGGGCTTTAGGTTTGTTTTAAACAAAAATGCGATGTTTAAAAGCATTTAGAGTAACTGGGTTATACTGAGCTCACCATAAGACCAGAATAAAAATCAATTTAGAGTTACACGACGGGCCCATCTACTTGTCTAAAATAAAATTGTTGAAATAAATAGTAATCATGAAATTTTAAAAAGTTTATGGGTTGAGATCGTTGATGAAACTGTATATACAAATGTGTAAATATTTTCTTGCTAATAAAAACTTGTTAATATGTGTAAATAAAAGGTTGTATGTCTTGTTGCATTATTTAAGTGGTAATTTCATTTGACTGTAGTTGTGAGAAAGAATGAACGTAGGATGGTAGGTATCCAAGAAGAAGCAGAGTTTAGAGCTAGCCGGGGTGTGCAGAAATAAGGAGGCGTTCCAAAGGTATTGTAAAAATTCTTTTATATATTTTTTCAGCAAATTTTTATGACAACCCAACGACACTGGGACTCGAAGGTAATCCTGACATGTTCTAGAGATCCACTGTAGTATATATATATATATATATATATATATATATATATATATATATACCAATTACATGAGATGTATCTCTAAATACACATTGTATTTACCTATACAAATCGAACTGGTATTTGCATAGCCATTACAAAACCATTACTTGATCATTTTGTAGGGGAAAAAACATCCATTGACCAGGTTTCGACCTCTTGGGTCTCGTCAGAATGGACTAGTCTTAACCCTAACAAAAAATCAAGAAACCTCAAAGTATAAAAACGAAGAAACCTCTGTGATAGCCATCTATAGAACACAGTATAGTTTCGAATCAACTTCTGTACAGTTTCAGCCTTAGTGCTAGTTCTAGCCAACTGATGGCGCTCTATCTTCCTTTCGCCAACATACAGAGGTTTCTTCGTGCCTATACTTTGAGGTTTCTTGATTTTTTTGTTAAGGTTAAGACTAGTCCATTCTGACGAAACCCAAGAGGTCGAAACCTGGTCAATGGATGTTTTTTCCTCTACAAAATGATCAAGTAATTGTTTTGTAATGGCTATGCAAATACCAGTTCGATTTGTATAGGTAAATACAATGTGTATTTATAGATACATCTCATGTAATTGGTTTAATTGTAACTGCAGATTGCAGAGAAAGTTTTGCTTTTATATGTATATATATATATATATATATATATATATATATATATATTGCTACGATATCGCCTTTCGACAGATGTACAACGATCAATTGCTTGCTGATCGCCATCTCTCTGTGCCTTTAAAATAATTTAGAATTAACACCATCAAATTTATGCATCGACTAGCTCACTGAGTGAAACGACGATATGATAACAAAGAATTTTTACTCACTCCTCTCCAACACTCAATACACCTGAATAAGACAAACGAAATTCACAAAAGATTGTATAATGTACTAACTAAGAATTTTGTTATATTACAATTTACAAATATACGCCTTTTTTAATATCTTTTACTTTTTATAGAACTTTTAAAACAAATTTAAAATAAATATTCCTATTGAATTAGCTCTTTACAAAGATTATAAAATTTTACACCTTTAAAAGCAATTAAAGCTAGCAAAGAAAATGTATCTTACCACGAATAGTTTCGTTGAACGTTCAAAGAAATATCCTCTTTTTTAACATAATTCTGCGTAGTAACCAAATTTTTGTTGACCTTTTACACATAGTATTTCATCACTTGCAAATTTTAGGCTAACTTCTAAATACATAAATTATTTAAAATTACAAATGCAACATGCTATAAATAAATAGTTCTGACCTTATAATGCTACTGTTTTTTCTTGTTGGAGTTTACTGATTCAAAAATCACTCTTGATTGTTGTCCAGTAACTTGGAGTAGTTTATTCCGTAGTTTAGAGTACTATCTAGTGATTTTGTTTCTTAGTTCCTTTACTAATGACTTAGTAGTGACAGTGTTTTTGCCAGCGACTTAGTTAATTACTTAGTAACCTAAATTAATAAAATTGCAAAATGTTCTATTCATATAACCTATTTCTAGACGTATTATCGGCAAAATTTTATATACATTTATTATCTCATGCACTCTACTGTTTTATATCACTTTACGTTTAACTTCAATTTTTAAAATTATTTACTTTTATTAAATTTTTATTTACGTGAATATCTTCTTTCAAACTAGCACAGTCGGCGCGTGGATTATAGAATAATGCTCCTTTATTTGCGTCGTTAGTTTTATAGAATCAAGTTCCTTTTCGAATATTCCACGCGTTCTCATTGCTTGAGTGAACGCTATCAGTTGTTCGTACGTGCAGAAGGCGTTTAAATTATAGTTATTTCCAAAATATTTCGGATTTTAGTTGCTCTAATATATACCATCTAAATTGCACGTACATCGGAGAGACTTGATTAACAAATGGTATTATACGTACGTTCGAAATCGGACGTATTACCGTCGTCTCTAATATCCATATTTCATTTAAATATGCTGGTTTTATTAAATATTGAATTTTATATACGTTTTAAATTGCAGGTATTTATTAACTTTTTTACGCAAATGCGTTTAGATTGAAAGAAATTTTATTTGACGGTTGTTCTTCGTATATTTTGAATTTGTATTTGTTTTTGAGCTTAGGAATGTTTTTAAGTGTTCTAAGATGATTGTATTGCTAACGCAATTATTTAGTGATCATTGCTATCGAAACCACAACCATAATTTTTGATCGCTCCAATGAATTGTGAAATGAATTTTGAGTTGTATATATTCCTCATGTTCTATAGAATTTCTTAGGATGGTTATCTGTAGTAAGTAATAGTGTGCGGTGTTTGGGACTAGCAGCGTAGTAAAACAGAATCAATTTTCCAACAGTATGCAGATATAAATGAAAGTCCTTCAATTTTTTGCAAGTTTAACAAGTTTGATTCCCGGCACGAATAAACGTGATTTACTTCACTTCGCAGATAAATCCCCTTAACTTAAACTACAATAAGAAAGTGAGATTGGGAGTGTATTAAACGTGCTAGATTCAGCGCGGTGATTTATAATAAAGCAACCAGCTATTATCCCGAAGGGTGCAGGTAAAAGTCCCATGTCCGCACCCATCAGTTGCGAGGAAGCGGTATTTGAAACACTATTATTTCCTACACTGATCTACACACAATGACTATGATACAACAGCACAAACCAAACCGCCCACCAAAATAATAGCACTTAAACATACTACTCAGAAATTGCAATCTCTCAGTTAGTCCAAGTAATAAAAACCAACCTCCTTGCATATCCACAGCATGCGCCCTGCTAGAACCTTAGTTAGTATACGAACCAACAAACCAGCAGATGTGAACTCTATTTCCACTCACAATCAAGACTCCTGCTCCATACATCTTCCCAAACCAAAACAACCACAAATCATCATCTTCAATCTCGATAAAAAAACTTTAACCCGAGATGCCTAAAATTACATATTCCATTAGAACTCTTTACACCTCCTAATCCCGGAGGAATAATTCCATAGCAAAATCTTCCTCACCATCGGCCTTCTAAACAACAATTTTATCGGCAACCTAATCTTAAATGTTTTGCTCCGTGTGAGAATCATATTGACGACAAACATTCGTGTATTCATTGGTTATAAATCTTATAATAGCAGAGACCTATTTGCTGTGACTAAATGCTATAACTGTCGATTTCAAACAGCCTGCGGCCGCTGTGCCGGAACAAACATTACTCAAAACTACCCCAAACTACCAACTGCTGCGCTATCTTGCACAAACTGTTTCCGCATTAACCGTCTTAACAACAATCCTTTCACCAGTCTTGACTGACCTGTCGACACACAAGCGTTAGAGACGACGAAATTTTGTACTGGTTATAGATATTAAACACCCTTTCCAAAGACATTTGTTAGTCTAACCCCATACGTTTCTCAAAATCAGCACCTTACAAAGCAATCTACAACATTTAGGCTCCGCAACCTTAGAGTTCATACACAGCGTCAAATAAAACAACCTATCAATCTTCCTTATTCAGGAACCATAACTATTTCGCAACAAATTTCCAATCTCCTGACAAACTCCCTTAACTATGCACACTCAAATTCTTCTAACCCAAATTTAACTGCAGTCATAGTAATCTCAGATCTCTTAATAGACGCCGCCTTCATAGCCTCGCTTTCTGCTCCTCAGATAACACTCATAGGAGCCACTGGCAAGCAGGTACCATCTTTCTTGTTTCCACCGACGTCCAGTATCGAATCAACAGAAACACCACCTACACTAGTCGACCTAGACTATCACGAAGATCGGAAATAAACCTATCTTGATATTTGCCAATGCGAACGCAAAATCGATCCTGTGGTCCGACGATGAGACCGACGAAAGTGGAGCCACGTTGGAAACTTCTTTCTTCAACATCACCTAAATATTATAAATTACCCTCACACATCCCTATTTGGGAATCCTTGTACAATAAATCCAATATCAACTAACCTTAACCACAATTTTTGCCACAAATTTTATTATCTCTTCCGCCGTTGATCTCATCAGGTGGACAAACATCTTAAATCAACTCAAACAAGCCAACTTGATTTTTCTCGAAATACTAATAGATATTCGCATATTATTGTTAAATACAAATCTTATTTAATGCTATCGTAAGATTCAAACTCGTCAAACGTATGTTTATCGCCTTATAGTTCGAATGCATATCCCTTCCTCGTTTTAGCCTTGTAAAGTTTTAATAATATCTACTCTGTCTAACCTATACTAAACTAGCTCAATGCTCCCATAATGTCGGTATGTACACGTGTTTATCGACACCTGTAGTATTTCTTGCCTAGTATAATCTTATCACGTTTCATGATAAACATAAAGCTTTTATACATAATAACCATTGGCTGTAATCGCTTTAAATGTTTTGTCATAACAATGAATTTCTGAAAGTTTACACTGTTTAATGATATATCGGACGTCTTTTAATTATGTTATTCGGGTAAAGATAAACTTGAAAAGAGTAGTTTTATCATGAACTCGAATATGGCGTTGCTTTTGAATATTTAATTTAAAAAACCTCTGCTGGAAAATGTTATTTTAAGTTAAACTGAAAAACGTTTAACGTCCTTTACATTATGCTGTAGTATGATTTATTATTGAAGTTCTGCATGTACAAAAACATACAAAATATGACACTTGTTTATTATGTCCTTTTGAATCAAATAATTGAAACTTCGCTTTTGGGTGTTAAAATTAAGGTTTTTTTGATTACAAAAAAAAATAATATAGGTTATTTTTTACACTCATCGTAGCTTCTGCACAGCAATTAACTAGGTTTTATATAAAGCATCAACAAAAATACAGAGTATTCCTACCTTAAGTCAATGTGTGCGCCAAAAACGAGTAGCTGCTTTCCGAGAAGACTGTTCGATTATCTGCAGTGTGAACCTTATCGTACATCGCCCGCCTGCTTCTAGTACCATCGTAACAGATCTGAAGGCGCGTACGTACAACTGTTAACAGATCGGACACTTCTATTAAACAATTTTACTCAGTTGCTGGTTACTACATAACATTGACTAATTTTGACTTTATAACACCGAAGCAAAGCAATGGCTATTAAAAGAGATCATCTTATGTAACAACGAGATTTTTCAGATTTTGTCACGTAAAAGGACGCTGCATAGAATTTATCTCTTTCGCCGCGCAGCTTGTATATATAGGTGGAAATAAGCCATCAAATGGTATCGTGTTTCCCTATAAAAATATTTCCCATTGACCAAACAACCACTACCCGCAGATAAGCGAGAATAAAAAAGCGAATGGCCTTGATACAACATGTCCACGGATCATGCCTTCTTGAAAACCCTGTCTGTTCAATCTGTTATGCATAGCTGTAACCCATTTTGCAGAATTATACAGGTAAGTGTATAACGGGTGTTCTACCTCCTATATAAAACCATAGAAATTTACTATTTCCATTAATAATATCTTGAATAGTTAAGCAAGTGGAAAATTTCCAATGTTTGCAATATGTGCCCCTAAACACGTGTTTGAAAACGGAATACCACCTTTTAACTTGATAATAGTATTTTCGAAATAACTGCTCTGATAACCTACTTTTCCCCACATTAAGGCGAACGAATCTTGCAAGCATTTTTAATCTTTGTTGATCCTAAACCCACGTTTCATGCTAACATATTAAATGTATTTCTAATCTATATACTTGTAATTTATTTAAGAGATACGGGTGTTTAAACAGATTTCCCCTTATTGGCAGGTTTCTGAAGCAAATGTTTTGATAAACAACATGTTCTAAACTTATTTCAGCAAACCTGTAGTGCACGAATTTTTAGCCTTTGATAACTAAAGCAAATTTCCATACTTTATTATAATAACATTCAAGGTTTAGCACGTTATCATATATATTTTAACGAGTGGAATCGTGACTATCGATAATCGCGTGATTTGGGACACGAAACATGTTGTCAAACATGTTGTAAAAAATTTGACATTTTGAGTGCATCATCAATTAATGCGATTATCAATAGTAACGATTACAAGAGTTGTATTCGTTAGATTATATCACGAATGTACAATTATGGTTTTGTGTGTTTTTATCAGTATTTTGTATGGAAGAATCACCGAAACGCGACATTTTTTCATTAAGTGAACACAAAAGTATTATCTGTTGTGGAAATTAAATACACTAACATTTCAGTTGACAGCATGGCACACTAGATATTTGGAGTACCACGCATGATTATCACTCATTAGTCAAGTTTGTTTTCTGATTATAATATATTAGGCGGTTGTTAAAATAGGACAAAAAGCAGTATGAGTGATATAATCAAAATTGTACAGACTCCAGTTATTTAACTTTGTATCTGAACAATTAACAAAATTTCACAGAATGTCTAGACAACCGATCGTCTAAAAATTGAAAGAGAAACAAATTCGCTACTAAGCATGCAAAATCATCGTAGAAATAGTACTGAATATGCAATTCTAAAATAACTATTCGCCAAATTATTTAATTACAGGGACGGAACGTAACACCATGCTAATCTGATAATACGTTAGTTATTAGCAAAAACAGACAATTTTATTGACGATGTTAAATGTTCATTGCTACTTAAAAATAAAGCAGATTATTTTGCAGTAATTACAACGGTTTTAAGAATGGAAATAAAAAATTAAAAATTAATGGAAACTGCCATAAGAACCTTCTTAAATGGAGTGGTTTGTTATACGTTTTATGAAGCAGTTTGCATTGAAAGACGTACTTTGTAAAACGATTTGAGCGATTTTGAAGCCTTGATTGAGGATTGCGGTCTTGTAAAAGACAACAACAAGCAGTAAAAATAAAATTATGTTTAAAATTTTAAAAAGATATCTATTGATTAACTAAGTTATATAAGATTTTCGTTTTCTGTGCAAGTGTTTTGTGTGAAAGTTGAATGTACATGTCGCTAAATTGATTAAAGGGTTGGCATCCTTCGGTGAGGTCTTTGCCAGTATAAAATGAACTAATTAAACCGATCATTATGTTTAAGTTCGACTTTAAAGGAGTGGATATTGAACTATCTGAATTACTTTATGATATTTTGTACATGATAAGGTTTAATTAGAAAGTTATTTGTGAATTAATATTAATAGATTAAGATTTGTGCGCGCTCATCCTAATTATAAAAGAGATTTTTGACTCTATTCTTAGTATAAGTGAGCGATTATCCAGAAGTTATATATTTTTAGATTTAAGATATTGTTTGCCGAGTAAAGCGGTTGTGGCAGTTTTGGACTCTATTTTTAATATAATTCAGTATGACGGACGATTCTTTTATGACGCAACAACTAAACCAATGAGAATTTTTAAAGTGTTGAATAGGGTCACTGGCTGCTTATTTTCGATAGTCGTAGTTTTATAAAGTTTTTGCAATTTAAACATAGTGAATTTATTAACTGTGCTAGAGTATGTGCAAGAGGACGATTAGTACAGATCAAGGTAAATGAACCCAAAGTATCACAAGACTATCTAGTCCAGTCGTTCAACAGTGGCTGAACACTAACACCAAGCAAGCTACAGTATTCATTTTAATCAAACGAAATTGATAAAATCTTTGTCTACTCTAGGAAAATTAAAGAAATTATACAAATCAATAAGGTTCTCAAGAACGTGACAGAAACAAGGGTTACCAACTTCCCTTTATATGGAGAATGCCATTGAGTTCACAGAAGTGCAAACTTTCTTGTATAAGTTTGAGGTGCTTGCGATAGACTTGATTTGATTAGTGTAGGTTACTTAACAGTACAAAGTTTTACTAGTTCTGATCATTTTAGCATCGATATTATTATGATAATTCATGCACACCTAATACAAGTGCTTACAACATACGTTTCACAAGGACAAATTTAGAAAATATTTAGATTAGCTGAATGCAAATTATGCATAAGCATAAAATAAATCATTGTGTAACTTTTACTAAGCATATACGTTATTCTGCTAATAACCAGGAAACTTTATTCGATTATTTCTCGTGCTCCATCATGATTTACTACTAAAGCAGTGTGTATAGTCTTCAATCATTCTATCTATGATTTTAATATTTACGTGGGAGTTATTCTTGTATTACAAGGTGTTTGATGGTTACATAACAATTAGTTTAAATCATAAATTGTCAATTATCATGGGCTCATAAATATACTGCAATAGAGCTCCAGCCGATTTTACTCCTTCATATCGAATCCCGTGAGCTTAACACTTAAATTAGCAATATATTAGACGGATCTTAAATGTCAAGTTTAATTACCAATCACATTTACAAACATGTGTTCTTCCTAAATAGGTAAAGGTCATCTACAGAAACATTTGTAAATTGTCTACTAAACAATTTTAAATTAAAATAAGGTACGATCTTTGGCGATTTCTCCCACTGATCTAAACGCCTTAAGTAAAGAATAAATAAAACAAAATACAATTTTGTAACAAAGACGGCCAAAGGTCTGAAGCCGAAAAGAGCAAAGCCATTAAATTAACAGCAAGTTGATTGACAGCTACAAAGATGCACTTAAGGAAGTAATATACAAAATCGTCCAAATTTTTGATAATATGAAGAACTTTAACAAATTAAATAAAAGCCGCATAACCCGATAGAGTTTTTGGTTTTAGTCGAAGTATGAATTCGCGAGTATTATAATATAAATTATTGGATAAAATAGTTACGTTTAATGTGTATATAAATAAGTGCTTGCCTAGATAAATTACGTAGTAATAAATAGTAAATTGTTGTTTTAAGAAAGGGTTTAATGTTAGTAAACATTGTTATAATTATTAGCTGGTTTTGTTAGTAAACAGTTATTAAACTGAATAAAGAAGAATAAAAAGAAGTTCGTTACAATGTAGTAAAATAAAATAAATATATATGTAATAATTCCTGTTATATTTATGGACGTCACAGCAGAAAATAAACAACACACTTTTGCTTAAATTTATTAAATTTATACTATGGGTTTTACATTTAGTACTGATATTAATATGGAATAAGGTAGTCAAATCTTAATGCTAATGATATGTCGTGCTTTAAACCGCTTTCTACCTCAACGCACGTAAATTCTATTATAAACGCTTAAAACTCTCGGCAGAGTGGGCTTTCTACGAAATGTCGATTTGAGTAGTCTATTCCGTTGAAAATACTGTTGTTGCATTGTGAGAAATTTACAATTTTTGAAACAAAATTTTCTGACTGTGAATAGAAATCAAAACATAAAGACATACAATCAACCTCTCATGGTGACAGACTTTTTAGACTAACACCTGTTGTCACTAGAAAGAAACATTCTTGTTAAACTACTAAATAACAAAGTATGATCTTATGAATCTATCATCATCATTAGGTCTTCAGTCCTGAAACTGGGTAGACGTGTACCCTCACTGTTTCCTATTCTGAACTAACCTACACATTTCCATAAAATTTTCTACATCTACCTTATTTTTCCTATCTCTGCTTGTAATATGTCCCATATTATTCCCCAAAAATGCCTTATAATGTATTCTGATCTTCTATTGCTTCTATTTTTTTCCACAGATATCTTCATTCCGCTATTATTTCTATAACCTATTTGTTATTAACTTTGTCTGTCCATGCTATCATCCTCATACACCTGAACCACAACATTCCAAAAGGCTGATACCGTTTTTCTGTTTGCTTTTCCTACTGCCCGTATTTCATAGACATACTGTGCTGTACTCCACACATATGCTTTCAACAATTTTCTTTTTGTTTCTTTGTTTGTTGTCTTTGATCATAGGTGATGTTCTATCTTGTTAGATGCAGTTCGGTCCCCTTCTATTGTTTTACAATTATATACCTATTTCTCCGACACTCAGTGGTTGTGAAGGGGGTAGGCGTCGCCGTGGATCAATGTAGTAAGCGTAAGACTACGAATCACAAGGTCCCGGGTTCAAATCCCGACACGGCTGACTGCTTGAAAAATGGCAGGTGAGCATTTTTCACAAATATTACGCCCTCGTTCGGATGAGAGGTTAAATGGAGGTCCCGTGTGTGAGTGTTGTCACGCACGTTAAAGATCCCTACCTTGCCTGGAACGGCAAGGGTTCGGCAAAATTCTAAATTTCGAGGCAACAAAAAACTCGTCTCCTGGCCAATGTAGTACCTTCTGGTGGAGCATTAGAAATATAAATACACGGAATGTGAAGAAGAATTCCGACACGGTCCGCTTGAAAAATGTTAGGCTAGCATTTTTCACAAAAATACACCCTCGTTCAGATGAGAGGTAAAATGGAGGTCCCGTATGTGAGTGTTGTCACGCACGTTAAAGCGCCCTACCTTGCTTGGAACAGCAAGGGTTCGGCAAAATTCCAAATTTTCCAGGTAAAAAAACTCACTTGCTGGCCAATGTAGTACCTTTGGGTGGAGCATTGGAAAATCACATCTAAGGTATGTGAAGGGGGTTAAGCAGTCTGTGGCTGCCAAAATCCTCCAACACTTAGACAATTGCCGAATTAATAGTTTTCCAGTAAAACCTTTCACACATTTAACATTATTCGAGAATATTGCCCAACCAATACTTGTAGTTGCCTATAATAATCATCATGTTTAAGTACAGTTACTTTTTTCGTCATGAGTTCATCCACCTTGGGACTAGTTGGATGGGTACCTCCATTAATTTCTATTCTGAGCTAGCCTACACAATTCCCTGAAATTCCTACAGCCTACTTTATTCACATCTGTGTGCAGTAGTCTAACCTAGGTCTACCTCTACTTCTCTTCTTTCCTATCTCTGCTTCTAATATATTCCGCACTATTTCCTCATGCCGTAGTATGCGGCCTATCATCCTATTTCTTCAATTTTTTTACCGTTTTCCGCATATTTCTTTCGCCCCTACCATTTTTAGTACTTCTTTGTTCTTAACTTTGCCTGTCCACGATATCTTCATCATACGTCTGTAGCACCACATATCAAAGGCTTCTGCACTTTTCTTGTCTGCTTCTCCTACTGTCCAGGCTTAACAGCCATACAGTGCTGTGCTGCACAAATATCTTTTAAGCAATCTTTTCCTTGTTTCTATGTTTGTTGTCTTTGAACACACTAGTTGCTTTTTCTTGTTAAATGTAGCACGACCTTGTGCTAATTTTTGTTTTATATCTTGCGTTATATCATGCGTTATTTGGCTTCCTAGGTAGCAAAAATTCTTAACCTCTTGTAAGTTCTTGTTACCTATTTGTATTCTTGTTTTTGATTTATTTTCTCCTTCTTTGCATACCAGTGTTTTAGTTTTAGTTTTGTTAATTTTCATACCGTATCTCTCTGTTAGAATAGTTTCTATTTCATTAAGAGCAGCTTTTAACTCTTCCTTGTTAGACTAATATCGCCATATCATCTGCAAATCTAAGCATATCAATTTTTTGTCCCTGCATTTGAGAGTATTCATTGCTTCTTTAATGTACAAGTTAAAAATTAATGGGGATAGGGCACTCCCTGACTCACCCCTTTCCTAATGTTTACTTCTCTACGCTCCAGCTCTAATTCTATTACTGCTGTTTGCTTTTTGTATAAGCTATGTACTATTTGTCTATCCTTAAAACTCATTCTAATCTTTTTGAGTATTTTGAACATATTTTTCTATTTTACATTGTCGAATGCTTTTTCCAGATCTACAAAGCCTATACACACGTGTTCCCCTGTTTCGCCTAAACCTAAATTGATCTTCTCCTAGTAGTATTTCAGCTCGTTTTTCCATTCGTCTTTGTACAATTCTAGTTAATATTTTTGACACGTGTGCTGTCAAATTTATTGTTCCAAAATTTTCACATCTATCCGCGTCTTCCTTTTTTGATATAGTTACTATGATGTTACGTTTGAAATCTTTGGGTACCTCGCCTGTCCCATACATATAGCTTACAAGTTGGAAGAGACGATCTGTTACTGCTTATCCAGCGCCCTTTTTGAGTTTCTCCTTGTACCTTATCTGTCCCCGGCTCCTTACCCTTTTAAAACCCTTTAATGCTAATTCAAACTCATCTCGTAGTATAGGATATCCCAAGTCATCATTTTCAATGTCTGATTCCTGTTCTAATGCGGTTAGTTCCTCTGCTGCATATAAATTCCCTATATATTTTTGCCATCTACCCAATTTATCTACGTTTTCTATAATGACGTTTCCCCCCGCGTCCTTTATATTTTTGCTATACGGTTTTATAACCCTAAAATTGATTTTAAGTAGTTTGTATGCTTCATCTGTCTTTCCTGTTTCCATCTTAGTTTGTATCTCTTGGGACTTTTCATCAATCCATTGTTTTTTAGCTTTCCTGCATTTGCGAATAATTTCCCTTTTTATGGCTTTGTATCTCTGTTTACTGTTTCGTCTGATTTATTTTTGTATTTTCGTCTTCTATTAAATTCAGGATATCCTTTGTTATCCATGGTTTCTAATTTTCTTTTTGTGTATACCTCAAAATATTTCTGGCCGCTACGTCTAGGCTGGATTTAATGTTATTCCATTCTGTTTCTACTTTCTTAGTATAGGATATTTTCCCGAAATCTTTCAGCAATTCATTTGACCTTTTTTCGAATCTTTCTTGAATATCTTTATTTATAGTTTCTTAAAGGGAAAGTGCTGTTTTTCGGTTTTTTTTCAAATTTTTAAATTCTTTACACTCACCTACCACTGCTTTAAAATCCCCAATAATTATTAAATTTTCATGTCTTGTTACGTATCTTTTTCCCTATAGTAGGGGATAAAGAATACTACTATAGTAAGCCTGCTTATCGTAAAAGGCGATGAAAAGGCGCAGAAAGGGGCAGCAGCCTTGCTGGCTAAAAGATATTGGAGGAAGGTCGGTTGGTCTCGGGCGATCCTCAATAATTTACAAGCTTGTTGGGGGTTGGCCGTGACGGATACGGCTTTTGCTAAAATCTTTAAAACTGCGTTGTGGAAAGATATGGAGTCTACCATAATATTTCCCAGGTGTGCGTGGCCTAAAACACGAAATACATATGATGGAGAGCTCACAAGTAAAATTCTTGTCCGGAGGTACAATACTCCCTCATTCGGATCTCCGGGAGGGGGTACTTGGGGCTCGGCATCGTAAGAATATAATGTAGAGCTTTTTAGATTAGCACAGAATAGAAAAGAAGTTAGAGCTGCGTCAAACCGACCTTAAGTAAGGTCGATAACAAAATGATGATGATACGTATCTTAATGTCTTCGATTTTTTTGTAGATCGCTTCTACCTCTTCCTCACTGTAGCTAGAGGTGGGCATGTATACTTATATTATTACTGTGTTTACCGGTTTAGATTCTAATCTAACCATGAGTACTCTATCGTTCTTTTGTAAGTAATTTTCTACACAGAAACTTATCTTTTTTTGCATAACTATCCCCATACCCAAATTTCCTTCCTCTGCTCCTGTATGAATTACTCTGAAGTCTTCACTCCAAAAATCCCTTGCCTCTAGCCACCGAACTTTGCTGATCCCTACTATGTCTAGTGCTAACCTATTCATTTCAATTTTCAAGTTTTTTAGCTTACCTACTTGCCTCATACTTCTTGATACGTGCCAAAAATCGGCCGTAAACATTTCTATGAGTTTCTAATTTGTAAGTGATTTCGCGCCAATAATTTTAAAAGACTTGTGCGTGTATTTCCGTTTCTTTTGATACTCGCGTCGGCGCTTCGGGATTGCGCAAACGCAGAGAAAAACAAAGTGGTAAATTTCCGACACGTCAGGACTAGTCTGCCAGACGTCGAGCCTAGTAGTTTATTTTTGTGCCGTTTCTTGTCTTCTTTTTCAGGAAATGTAGGTGTCCTTCCATTTCCTACCTGAGTATCGTACCTTTACCTGTATTCCTGTGTTCCGCTACAGAAGAAGAAGACAAATTGGAATTTGGATTCGACAAGGGGACCAACGGATTACCCACGCCCGAAATACTCAACGACGCCCAGCTGCCGTTATAATAGCGTAATGCTGTAAGAAGTCCTACAGTTACGTGAGTACCTTTATTGTTTATTGCATGTGATATAGTAATTTAGAACATTTATATGATTTAATACTTTATTTGTGCAATACTTTGCAATTATTTATCATTGTTACCAACGGTCGTAGTGGCTCTCATGCATTACCGCCGGGAGTATAACAGTGGCACCCAAAACGTCTATTATGTTGAATAAAAAATTTGTTTTCTTATTTTGCTATATCTTATAATGTATTAGTTTAAATATACCTGTAAAACTTTCACTCACAAATAAAAAATTTTAATTTTTAATAACTTAGAAAATATAGGGTGGTAACACTGTATGTTACTATGACAACCTTAAATGAAATGACATGGAAACTATTGCTATATTAATTTGACATGGGTAGCCATATTGGCTATTGTGTTTACTTTCCACAAATATATTGCTAATTCAATTCTTATGTGACTTTATAAAAAATGTGTTTGTAATTTAAATTCTTTTAGATAATGACCTAATTTAATTTACCAGGAAGCTGGAACATATACCTTTTAAAAGTGTTAAATCAGCATAACCTAACTCTACTAGCTGGTTTTTGGATTACATAAGTTTTTCCTGTAAGTACACTAGTCATAAATAAATACCTCAATTTACCATTCTTTGTGAGTAAAAATCTCCTTAAAAATACATTAAAGTCAATTAAACAACCATTATAAACTTTAGATTTTCTTTAGCATTTTGGGGCAAATTTTTAAAAGCTGCCCTTTAAATAACTCATATAATATCGTATTTTTCTATGATTTTAAGTTTCTTTTTATAGTTTGAATAATCAATTATAAATTACAATTACTTCCATAAAGAAAATTCCTTCCCTAAATATAGATTTTGTAATTAACTGAGTTTTTAGTATATCTTCTATCTTCTAAATTGCTATAGTAACTTGATTTCGTTATATCTGCTTCTCTAAATACTACAATAATAAAATTGTTGATAACGTTTTGTATTTAAGCTCATTTACGAAGGTTGTTAATAAATTCCGCGATATCAAAAGAATATTTTAATAATTTGGATTACTGTTTTTTCTATATATGTATCGTAGAATATTTCTTTTGTGTAGCGAGTATGATTTTGTTTTGATAGCATACTTTTTTACATATATCGATATTCAAACGCAGCATTTTAAGATCTATTTCGTTTAAGCAAGATTTGCCATCCGAGTTGGTCGCTCAGCATTATAAGTCTAGACGAGGCCCATGAAGGGTCGGTCGCTCAGCATTATAAGTCTAGACGAAACTCGCGGTAAGTTTGTCGTTTTATTAATTTGTGAATCATTTTTTTAAGAATGATGTTGGAATTTTTCTTCATTAGTCTAGGTGAAGCTCAAAGAAGGGCTCTTCATCCTAGCAAGTATATGTGTTACAAGATATCTTTCCGTTCTTCAACAATTTTATCAGTAAATCGAGATTTAATTACTGTTATCTCTTCATATATCGATTTAAACCACACTAGATGGCATAAAATTATCTTTAAAATCGTTCAACCCTACGTACAACCAAAAATTTTTCACGTTCCATTTCCTTAACAATTTACCTAATGTTTTTTGTCCCTACTATCAATTAGCAACTTTAATAATTTATTCCTTCTTTTATACAGCACCTACCGTTTATACGTTTAACTTTTTTACCTTAAACTAGCTATTCTTTTTGCTCCTTCTTGACTTTTCCTTGAACTTATCGTTAGTTATATATCGGTTTATTGTCTAGGTCACCCAGTATAACTCTGGCGTTTCATTTAATTAATCCTTGCACCTTTTCTACAACAGATTATTTTTGTTTTCAGTATTTAGCTTACATCGTTTAATTTTGTGGTGATTGTCGTAACTTTGGTTGTAATAATTCATTGAATTTTTATGATTGGTTTTAGCTGATGTTTTGAGTGGATGCTTTTTCTTTCGGATCACATAGGAGACGCGGCCTATACCATTGTAAGAAATAGTTCATATTCGCAGTTGCTAAAAACTAGGACCTTCTATTCCATGCGTTGTTCCGCTGAATTATTACAGTCGCCCACATTATCCTATATTATTACTTGTTTCTCCTTCTACTAAGTCATCATAACATATAAACATTTTTTTCGTTGTTTGTTTATTGAACTTCGTGGTGAGGTGCTATCGCTTTTTATTGATATCTTATCAAATTCTCGGTTGTTTTTAGCATATTGGGACAGTGTGTCTGCATTTAACCGCTTATAATTAGGCATTTTTGTGTGTTTAGGGCGTTACCGTTTTAAAAAATTACCTTGTAACAGTTGGTTTTTATGTGATACTTTTAAAGCAGGGATACTTTTAAGTTGTTGTGTCAACTTTTGTCTGATTTTCGTATCGTAGTAGATGCACTCGTTAGTAAAATGATTGTACTAGTTCTCATTAAGAGTCTAGTGATTTTTTAACTTATGAAATACCTTAACTTGTCTGATTACTATAGCAGGTGGTCCTTCAGACCGACCGGTGTTTAACAGGATCAACTCTCTACCTTCTCTTAGACGCTTGTCCAAAAACTTAATTTTTCTTATCTCGCTGTCTCTGTTTCTGCCTTATCTTTCATTCGGTAGATCTGTTCTTGTCCCGGAACACCCGTCTACCACATAAGAGTGATTTTTCCCTCACTCCTGGCTACTGACCACATTGGCTGGTCGAGTAGTGCTTTGCTATCCACCTTTTCTGTCTCTTTAGCTCAATGCGAGCCCTTCCTCTATTTTCTTCTACCTGAAAGTGCTTCTTATGCATTTCAAAATACCTACTTCCCTATTTTTACCTTTTCTAATTCTACTGCCTTTCATTTCCGTTAGTCACCGTATGGTTGCGCGGGGGTTTTTCACAGACATGTGATTTTTTTTTCAATGCTCCACCCGAAGGTACTACATTGGCCAGGAAGCGAGTAGAAAATTTTGATTTTTGCCGAACCCTTGCTGTTCTAAGCAAGGTAGAGATCTTTAACGTGCGTGACAACACTCACACACGGGACCTCCATTTTACCTCTCATCCGAACGAGAGTGTATTTTTGTGAAAAATGCTCGCCTAACATTTTTCAAGCGGACCGTGTCGGGATTCGAACCCGGGACCTTGGGCGTTGTAGTCACACACATACCACTACGCCACGGAGCCGCTGGTTTTCACAGACACCCGGATCACGTCTCTGGGAATCTTTCGAGAGGTCATGTGGTGCCGCTGTCAGCGCACATGGCCGCTAACAGTAAACTTATGTATGAGTGGGTGAATGTGTGAGTGTATGTAGAAATATGTGTGGATATCGTGTGGGTATCACCGACATCGATTAACGCCCGGTGCAGGAATCCACCCAAATGCCTCTGCCGGTCCTTACTGCAGTTTATTGCAAACGAGCCTGCTTCACAGGTTGCCCTTTTTAGGGGGCACGAGAATTTCCCTATATAACTGCTCCAAGGAGCCACTCTATCATTGTCTTACCTATTGTCTTTGATAATAACTTGAGTTAATATTTTTATGTTATTTATTATCTTTGATAATAACTTTATCTTAATATCTTTATCTTACCTATTACTTTTAATAATAACTTTAGCTTAACATCGTTATTTTACCTAATACCTTTAATAATAACTTAAGCTCAATATCGTTATCTTACCTATTATCTTTGATAATAACTTGAGATTTTGTTTTATCTTTTTATCTTCCTAACGTTTGATATTTACGATTAGACGTAGGAATTATTTTTTTGAATATTGAGTGAAAAAGCTAATCCGATGGTAGCCATGTTATTTGTTAGGTTAGTAATGTAAGGAATTTTGAAATTTGGGCATTTTTTTGCCAACGAAGGAACAGTCTAGATGCAACGCTTATGTGCGTCTGCACTTAGGAAACTGTAATGTTAGCTTTAGTTAGTATATAGATTAGGCGACTTGTCGCATTTGTTCTAGTTTAAGTAGTGTTTCATACTCCCCGACAAATTTGTGCTGTCGATTATAACTGCGCCACATTAAAGACTTGTGTGTGCACTTATAAATGTAGTCAAAGACAATGGGGCCACACATTCCGTTTACTGGTAATCCGGAAGACGTGTTATCGGTCAGATAAAACCAGGTGGCGCCTAAAATACATATTTTGTAGAATTTAAGTTAGGATTTATGTAGTATAGTTAGGATTTAGATATTAAGCTGTTACTGTGCTAACAGTCATTTTCTTTTTTTAAGTTTTTTCTTTTATGGCTTTGTCGCGATTGTTACGTGCCGAAAATAGGTCGTAAACATTTCTATAAGTTCCTAATTTGTAAGTGATTTCGCGCCAATAATTTTAAAAGACTTGTGCGTGTATTTCCGTACCTTTTGATAGTCGCATCGGCGCTCCGGGATTGCGCAGACGCAGAGGAAAACAAAGTGGTAAATTTCCGATACGTCAGGACTAGTCAGCCAGACGTCGAGCCTAGTGGTTTATTTTTGTGCCTTTTCTTGTTTTCTTTTTCAGAGAATGTAGGATTCCTTCCATTTTCTACCTGATTATCGTACCTTTAGCTGCATTCCTGTGTCCCGCTACAGAAGAAGAAGACAAATTGGAATTTGGATTCGACAAGGGGGCAAACGGATTACCCACGCCCAAAATGCTCAACGACGCCCAGCTGCCGTTATAATAGCGTAATGCTGTAAGGAGTCCTACAATTACGTGAGTACATTTATCGTTTATTGCATGTGATGTAGTAATTTAGAACATTTATATGATTTAATACCTTATTTGTGCAATATTTTGCAATTATTTATCATTGCTAACAACGGTCGTAGTGGCTCTCATGCATTACCGCCGGGAGTATAACATTCTAACATTCCACGCTCCGACTCGCAAAATGTTCGTAACTCTTATTCAGCACTTTTCAATCGCATCCTCCGAAATAGTCCCCTTCCGGAGATCCGAATGTGGGACTATTTTAAATCCGGAATCTTTTACCCCAGAGAATGTCATCATGTTTATTGCAATTTAAGTACGCTGTGTAGTTGGGAGGTAATGTGGTGGTTTCCCGTTGCCTTCCACATCGCAGTAGTGTGTTTTAGACTGCCATACCGACCGCTATAGTTTCTGCCAATTTAAGTACCGAAAGAGCCGCTTCCCTCTTTCGGGGACCTGTCTTAGTCTGGTTCCTCACTAACGACCCTACTACTTTAGTTGGATCCGAAGTTTGGCTCTTTAGCTCATTATAACATGCAAGCCATTTCACCTGTTCTAGTAATCTAGAACTTCGGCAAGGTGCAGGTCCATTCGAAATGGTTATGAATCTATAGCAATCGAATTTTTTTAAATGATCTCAATTTTTATCTTGTTCAAATAATAAAATCACCATTTACCAATATCGACTTTTCTTTACCAGACTTGCATGCGATGTAAATTAACTTCCTTTTCCCCTAGAGTTTCAATTATGACACACTTTTTGAATTTTTCTAAAAAATTTGTTTTTATTTTGAAAATATTTCAATCGTAATAGCTCATCTTACGCTAAAGAGTATAATGATAAAGACATTCTATTAAAAGAAACAAACACTAAAAAACAAAACTGAAATCACACTAGTAACAAAGAAAATAATAATGAATAATACGCGTTTCGGGTTTGAACTCTATAGTATAAAAAACAAAATGTCTTTATTAGTTGTTATATTACACGGCACAGACTCGGAACACGTATTACTACTAATCATTTGTTATGTACAGATTTGACGCTAGTGACCCTGAAGCGTAATAAAAAGATTTACAGGCAGCTAGCTTTAGTGGCGAGGGGTGGAGTCAATAAGAACAAAAAGTAATTCTTTGAACGGTTATACACTTTTAACACGTACAAACTACCTGGAAAGCAGTTTTTGAACTTTCAGTTCAGCAAAATGATAGTCGTCAGCCTCACCTATAATTTATCCCTTATCTCGCCAGATGGCAGATGATTTTAAAATAATTATTACTAAGCTTTTGTACTTCCGGTCTTAGAGCCTCGTTTACACTTCCTGTCCCCTGAAGTTACTAACTACAAACTTACAAATAAAAGCTCCAAGCTGCTGCCTCAACCTATATTTACATAAATATCATCAAAACAAAAAGATTATTTAACTTAACTTATGCCTATTTGCCCCAAGTATAAATTATTAAATGTGAGCAAATGTGACCAAATTATGCTAAATATTACTTTATTGGCTCTTGAAATTACAACGGTGATGCTTTTCACGATTTTAAATTGCAGCAGTCAAGCATGCACCCAAGTAAATGTTTGCTTAGTAGAAAAAGTTTGGTTGAACACAGTTTGAAATATGTGACAGGTGAAAACAATTCAACGACTTACGTTTTTTGTTCTTTTGATAAGGCTTAGGTGACCTTCCGCAAGACAGCGATGTTGTCAAAATCGATTCAAGACCAAAACCACTTTCACTTCGTAAGACTAACTTTTTAAACTCGTGCTGCACAAACGCGTCCAAAAACTTTCACAAAGCACACTGTGGTTTATAAAGTTACCTTGCATACAATTATTATTACTTTGTCACTCGACGGTGGTGGTTGTCGTTTTAAATATTACCACTTAAACAGCAAGATCGATAGACTGTACTTAATGCTTTCCTCTTTTATGATCACTAGTCCTTGGGGGTTTTACGTATGTTCTAATTTACTCCGAATTCTTTCGAATTATGCACTAACCGTGCGATTAAGGTCAAGCATTGTTTGGCGCATAAGAAAAGTATGCACCTGAATGTTTACACTGTCTGTATACTAATACATCTGCGTCGGAGTTTTTGTCCCTACGTATTTCAATTTTATGAATTCCTGTTTGTATAGATTATTTACAAAATTTTCAGTAAAACTGACAAAATAAAAAGTGTTAATGTTTTTTGAGCTAGCAAAATCCCTGCTTCTATTTGCTGGTTTTGAAGGAATGTACTACGCACTTTCCTATTTATTTCGATATTATTTATTAATAATATAGTGCAATAGTGCCATTTTAAACTGTGTATTATCAGAGCTTTTATAAAATTGTAGCTTTTTTACAATGCTTTCTAAACTGGCTAAAACTGTAAACATATTTTCCTTATACTTTATGAATAATTATTGCGTTAATTTTACACATCAAAGCTCCAACAATATTAAAAAAAATATAGTTCAATATAGCTTAAGTATCATCACACTTGGTTTCCTTTACCAGAAAAGGAAGTAAAAGTAGACAGAGGAACGACAATCCAAATAAAGCCGCAGCTCTCAGCAGACGAATCCATTGTTTGTACTCGAAAGGATTTTCGATAAACTAATGGTTAAGTATAACGAATTAAAATAAATTCAAATTATATATTGTTACGAAAACTTCTTTGCAACAACATCAGTTCTTTACTTTCAGTCTGATTACACAAGTCTTTTCAACTACTCGTAGCTACAGTGAATTCCTTAAAGCAGTCACTACAATTTATTTCCGCCTAATCACTACCAGTACAGACACTAACTTCTTAAAAACTACAATGCTAATCTAATTAATTACTATCGATGTGCCATAATAAATTTATATCTAAGCTTAAGTGTTAATTTATATTGATCACAACAATGATTTATATCACATAGGACAATTTAACAGTAGGTTACCAATAATTGCTGGCATATCACGACGTTAAAGCTCAAGACTCAATAACGTTAGTATTATAATCAAAGCTTGAATTAGAATTGAACTATAATCTATTAACGGGCAATTTATATATAATTCTATAATTTTGGAACATACTAGAATTATGTAAATAACATCTAGAAGATTCCTATTGTAAGCTTAATAAAGTTCCTAAAGATAACTTTTTGTAAGTTGTCAATCAAGTCCATCTAAAGATGTCACGCCACTGGACCGCTATTAATTATCTTTAAAGCCCCGTGGTGCCAAATGCATTGTTTCGGTAGACGATGTGACGCCGTGTTACAATATGTTAAATGTCCTTGACACATGTATAGAAAAAACTGCCAAAAGTAAATTATAAGTTCGGCGTACAAAACTAGTCTTATCTTAATCAAGTTCGGACATACAATGTTATAGTTTTTACTTTCAAGCTGTTATAGAAAGCCCGTCACATGTGTGTTTTAAAAAAACATAACTCAATGATTTTTTTTGTTTGTTTTACTCATTACAAAATTGCACAGTGTTAAATACCTGCATCAATTCTAAAATCTGGGGTTAATCACGTGACTGCCTTCTTTTGGGGTCGTGACCATAGCTAGGTATATAATAATCGACGTAAATTAAATTATGAAAACGATCTTTGAAGCCTTCTACAAAAATCTTTCTAAAAATGAAGAAAGTTTGAAGGAATTTATTCCACATTATTTTCTTAAAATTACGTAAGTATTAGATAATTCAATAAATTGTTTCAAGAATTCCTGGAAGGTGTAGCACATTTGCGTTACTTTAGATTCAATTTAATTATGGACAGAATAAATATGAACGTACCCTGTACATTTAGATTTCACAAACTGTTAGTGTTAATTAAGGATGACATTTCAAATTTACGTTTCTTTAAAGATAATTAAGATAACAAACTTTCACCTCAAAAGCTATAACCTCATTCTTTTAAATACATTGTTAACGTAATAATACAGGATGATGACTTATTTTAAAACCGTAAAGGGAAACGCATGTGAATGTTACAAGACGCAGCGCATGCACTTTCCATAGAAAGATTAATTACAAATAGACCTACGTCGTTTGTTCCGACCTTCAAGGGCATGCAAATAATACCCTATTACAACAATAATACAAAAGGTGCGATTTTCACGTAACTAATGGGACAATAACCTTGCACTTAACCACAAAAATAAGTGTAGTTGAAGTAAAAGCAGAAACTACGTCGAAGCGGAACATAGTTTCCAGATATAGATATTGACTTCTCAAAGGTGTAAATTTGGTGAGCGCACTTTTGACAAACTTCGTTTGCAAGTTCCGTCAAGGAAATGTTAGTCGTACGCGGGGACTTGTAAACTCGTTTGGACGTCGAAAATAAGAGCTTCTGTAACTGCGAGTACAGCTCAAAGAAGTGGTTTTGGTTTTTACTAAAGCTACAGCTAAATCGTGAGTAAAAAATGAGCTTCTTTATTGATGATTTATAATTATGTACATGTGGCTTTTAAAAGTAAGTTGTAAATGTTTTGCAGTTAGTTGATAAGAGATTCACATGATGTTAAATAATTATTTTGTTGGACTATAAAATAAAAAAGGAACTACTGTTGTTTAAATTTAAGCATAATATTATCGGGAAAGGAAGTTGAACATTTTAAGGGCAGTTGCAAGACAGTGGATTTGATGTTTTGTGTCGAATGAGTATACCGATATATTATCCTTGGAGTAGATATACTACCCTAACAATTGCATTAAGGCTTTGCAGATGAAACCTCCAATTTATTAAACTTAAAAATCAATAAATCTAATGAACTTGGCCTTGGTTCATTTGCACTGTTATTTGATTTAAATTTGGGGATAATAAACACTCATTTTCTTGAAATGTGACATAATAATCACGTTTCACCAAGTCTATGGAAAATTCCAAAGAACTTGTAAATACCCCCTGTATGTTTGTTGTGGTTTTTTTTGTATTTTTCTTAATCTTCTTTGGGAATTAAATCTTTCAGAGTTTTTAAAATCGTCTTTATTTACGTTTCGATCCATGACCTAGATCGTTGTCAAAATAATAAAAAATTTTAAGTTTGATATTTATGACACAAATTGAAGGTGACTTTGATTAATAAATCAGTCACCATCAATTTCTGTCATAAATGTCAAACTTAAAAATCGTCTTTATTTACGTTTTGATCCATGACCGAAGATCGTTGTCAAAATAATAAAAAAAATTTAAGTTTGACATTTATGACAAAAATTGATGGTGACTCAGATTTATTAATCAAAGTCAACTTCAATTTGTGTCATAAATGTCAAACTTAAAATTTTTTATTATTCTGACAACGATCCTAGGTCATGAAACTAAACGTTTGACATTTATAACACAAATTGAAGGTGACTTTAATTAATAAATCAAAGTCACCATCAATTTGTGTAATAAAGGTCAAACTTAAATTTTTTTTATTATTTTGACAGCGATCCTAGGTTTCCCATAGAAGAAATAATAAGAATTAAAAAAATAAAAAGATGAAATACATTACAATATTGACTTACCCTGAAAGGCTTTTTCTATAGTAATAATTAAGGGCCGTCAACTTGTCTTGTCTCAACAATCTTTTCGATATTTTCTCTACGCGGAGGACGGTTTTACTGAATAGTCCTTCTTTGCTTTTGGATTTCAAAATTTCTCCTATTTTACATTACCCTTTTCCTATTATCCCTTAAAAACACTCAATAAATTTTGTCATATCAAAGAAATTTTTTAAATTAATAGCCTCTCCCAAATACGACTTCATCACTTGGGTGACTAAGTATCTTTTTACAGTTAGCTAATTTTGCCTAGTTCCTAAATAAATGCGAATAAAATTCAACCTAAATATAGCGTCTATTAAAATTACATAACTGCAGAATGAATACAAATATACTTTCCTAAAACAACAACTTAATTTCCTAACTTTCAACTGACCAGGTATTAATAAAAGAAGTTCTATATACAAAATATTAATACTATCGCTCCAATTTTTCCATTTCTCATATTGAATTACATAACATTCTAATCTCTTATATGAAAATACCCTTAATAACAAACATTGAAAGTAGTAAAATCCCAATTTTTCCATTTTTGTTTCATTGTTCATTCAAAATTTCAGTGTTTTTGCTTCAACTAACAGTAGGTTCCACTAATAAAACTTACATTTAAAATCAGGGCCCACATATTTCTTAATATTATCAAATGTATCACTAGTTCTTCACCAAACTAAGTTTCACATAAATACACATCCTTAATCATTACACTCCATAAGTACATAATTAATAAGTATGATGTTTTAAAAGTTTAAGGGTGTTTGGAAAACACCAGCTATTAAATTTTTCTTCCTGCAAACAGTAGCTCTTTTAACACAACAAAATTCCCCTTATTTGAGCGATACTTACAGGTAATCTTTCTATTGCGGCACACACGTGTTTTCATAATC
This sequence comes from Platerodrilus igneus, assembly GCA_036346225.1. Lineage (NCBI taxonomy): Eukaryota > Metazoa > Arthropoda > Insecta > Coleoptera > Lycidae > Platerodrilus > Platerodrilus igneus. The sequence goes on from JARFIW010000828.1 coordinate 1,593,858, forward strand.
CCGCGCACAGATAACATTACTTGCCAACCCTGCAAAGGAAGTTATATATAAGCTCGCGCACCATTTAAAATTTCCTTTTGCAGATTTCAACGTTACATCTTGAAACTGTGTTCTGACCACTAACTGTTAACCTGTCCTCATACCAACTCCAAGAATGCGGCCTTTACGTCTTGTTATATGCTTGTATTACTATATTATGCCTTTTCTAACTACCTACACGCGAATAATTAATTAATTTCTTTTGTCCGCTATTTAGCTCTTCCACTCTACATGTTTTGACGATACATCATTGTATTATGGTCTTAATATTGAATTTGTGTTGAATCACGTGAAAAATGCTCAACTTCATATGGTTTTATCATTTTAGCGTCATGTGGTATTGTTATCTCGTCCCCTCAGCAATCTAAATGGATTCATTGAAAACATTTTACATTGTATTTATGCTAATATTTCTATTAAGATCATTTGTAACTTGATATTTGCAAGTTTTACTAATTACATTGTAATGATATTATTATTATTTTGTCTGAGGGTTACTTTTTATAGCTACACGTGTTCTTTTGCAACGTTAATGTTGCTAAATTTTACTAAAAATTGTAAATGGTACTCCTATTTTTGGGATACATATGATACACAACACGCATATTAGTAATTTCACTGTTATTGACTTCTTTAATTATTCTAAAAGCTTTCTTACAGTAATAAGACCACGCTATAAAAATTTCACTATCGTTCATTTACCGTTTACACAATTGAATAGAGTAATTAGTCATACCTATATCTTTATATACAACTTTGTAACACCTAATATTAAGATTTGTTTCTATTTTGAGGTTTTAAAATAATGAGCTGAGTTATGTTTAAATATGTATTATACTATGGTTTTGTGGTTTTCAATTAGTGTCTGAATTTTCTTTATAGAACTAAAATTTGTTGAACCTTTATGCTGAATGAACACTACTATTCAGAAAAACATAATATACAGGGTACATCCGTATTTATTGACCCATTTAAAATAAATTTTTTTCCTTTGCATCTAGTTATTATCTAACATAAGGCGAACGGGTTACAATTTTTGTAACCATGGGTATGAGAAAAAGTACAAAGGTACCTAACCGTGTGGGTTTATGGGGTTTTTGTGTATAGAATGACATAGCCGGTTGTTATGATGATAAATAACAAGTATACAAAAGGTTCCATTCTTTTCAGTATCTGTGGTGGTTGTTTAACTGATCTAGAAAGTTCTGAAGTGTTTGTTTACCATGAGGGTATATCACAATAGGTTAACTACCTATAATATGACTTTGTTCGAATCTGGGACTACTTCCTTTTAAATTTTTAAACTTACATAATTGACAGAAAGTTATGTCGAAACAATTTGACTTGATATGCTATAATCGCTACAAAATCGATCCTTACTTAGTAGATTTTAATGTTCAGATAAGTAAATTTCTACATGAAAGCTATAACAGATTATCAATTACGATTATGTTCTGTAAGAGGATTGATTTCTCAGGTTCTCGTTATCCGGTTCTCAGCAGATTTATGACGTGGTGCTTGCCGGTAGTAACGATAGTGTCCTAAAGGGATAAAGGAGGCTGGAGAGATAACGAGCACTGCATCACAACACTTGCGATAACATACCCCAAAAACGCAGTTGCCTTTTCGAACTCCGGTACTTATGTGATCAATTTAATTTTATGTAAAGTACCTCCAGCGTTTCAACACTTATTCGTCACCCCGCGAGATTGGCTAATGTCTTACAACCAATTGGAATAGAAAACTTGGACACTTCAATAATGCGTATTACAGTACATTCCTCGAGAGCGATAAAAATCCTCAAAGATATCTGCTACGTACCTAGACATAGCCGGAAGAAAAGTAAATACCTGGTTAACTATCAACCGCGGAGAGTGGGGGGAGTCGCCTACATACCAAAAAAACAAAAAAAAATAAAGTACATCGCCCACGATTATCTATTAACACATAAAAATAAATTAAAATTTCTTGATTCACAGGTACAAAGAAAAGTATTCAATTTAAGTTATATTGTAAAAAACAAATTTTATATAGGATCCACGAAGTGCGCATTTCGTAGTTAACATGTAATAAAACTCATTAAAAAAAAGTCATGCTTAGATTTTGTCAATAAGCAAGTGTGTTAAATTAAAGTATTAAAGGTAGGTTTTCTTTATAGCAAGTGGGTTAAATTAAAGTATTAAATGTAGACTAAGGTGTAGTAAGAATTAAAGAAAGATAACCAGAAGCACTAGCGAAGTTAGCTTCTAAACATGGATGGTGAACTAGTTTTACAACATCAACCGCTGATAAATAAGGATACTCGATGTAAGTAAAAAGAAAACGAGCCGCATACCTCTATGCGTTGGGATGCGTATCTTGTAAGCAGCCGGGGGTGAGTCAATACAGGAGCGCCATGGTCGTCAGCATACATTTACTCTGCTACCATAATTGCAGCAGAAGTCTACGGACAAAAGTAGTTGGTCTACAGACAAAAGCAGTTGTTCTACATAACGAAATAACCCATTTGGCCTCCAGCTAAAAAAAGCAAATACACACAAAACACCTCCTAGTTGTCAAACAGGAAAACGTGCATCGCTTTTGAAATACGGCGATAAATAAATGTAGAAAATATTTCGATGTACGAGCTGTAGAATCAATTTCAACAATGGTTCTAATAACACGGAGTCGAACTGCAAATCCTCACTTATCGAAGCGTAGTAAAACTGGAAAACCCGGCGTATATCGGATAGTGCGCGACCTTATTTCAACAAGTCGTTACATTGGAACAATGGAGAAAACCACTATACGGCGGTCGTAAGGTATACCAAGATAACGGGCACTTAAAACAGAATATAAACTATTTAATTTATCGAATAAATTTTCGTTTTAAAAGCAACTAGATTTAAATTGAGGAATTTATTCGAGAGCGTGTTTATTCTTAATTATGTTGAAAATAAAAGTAACAAATTCTCTCACGCAAAATTAACAGATCGGGGTAGGAAAACAAAAGTAATGGGAGTGGCCAGGACCAAAAACAGAAACCCAAAGAGAAAAAGAAAAAACCCCAAACAAAAAAAAAATCGCTTAAGAACTAAAAGAAAATTCGTCACGGAAACGAAACAAAAAGAAAACAGAAAAAGGAAAAAAAGAAACACCCCAAAATAAAAAAAGAATTCTCGTTCGGTTTAAAGGGCTAATAATAGAAGAAAGAAAAAAGAAGGAAGGAAGGCAAGCAAGCAACGAGGACTAAGATGGAATGGCATGGACACTAAAAACGTCGTCGGAGGACGGATGTTTCTTGTAAAGAAACAGGAAAGTCTTGGACCTCAAAAGAAGAAAAGGAACGAGGAAGAAAACCAACAGTACCAACCAAGACAGGACCCAAAGGTCAAGCCTCAAGTAAACAAAGGGACAACAAGGGAGAACGAGAGGAAGGGCGCTGGTAAAAGGAAACGGTGCACTGCAAACTGTGGTAACGAAAAATCTCAACAAACGAAGGACCAAAGAAAAGAAATGCTAACTAGTTCTAAAGTCGACTAACTTGTGGTTTCCGAAGAACGAAAGACGGACCAGAAAGCACTTACCACAGGAGCGGATGGACGAAACACAATCGGACTAGGGACCGACAGCAAAGAAGACCAGCAACCGGAAAAAGGAAAGGAATGTGGAACGAAAAGAACGAGAACAAAAAAGAAAAAAAAACCAAAAAGAATAACACCAACACCAAATATAAAACCCAAAAAAAAACTAAAATTGTACAAAAAATAAATAAAACAGAATCCCAGTGTAGTTGTGTATGAGTAGCTGTGGGCGTGTGCGTGCGTGTGTGTGTATGCTAACTAGTTCTAAAGTCGACTAACTTGTGGTTTCCGAAGAACGAAAGACGGACCAGAAAGCACTTACCACAGGAGCGGATGGACGAAACACAATCGGACTAGGGACCGACAGCAAAGAAGACCAGCAACCGGAAAAAGGAAAGGAATGTGGAACGAAAAGAACGAGAACAAAAAAGAAAAAAAAACCAAAAAGAATAACACCAACACCAAATATAAAACCCAAAAAAAAACTAAAATTGTACAAAAAATAAATAAAACAGAATCCCAGTGTAGTTGTGTATGAGTAGCTGTGGGCGTGTGCGTGCGTGTGTGTGTATGTGTGTGTGTAGGGGAGTAAGAAGTGTGTGTGTGTGTGTGTGTATGTTTTATGCGTGTATAAAGTGTGCGTATGTGTGTGTGTGTGTGTGTGTATGTGTTGGACCGCTGTAGTCGCCTCTTACGACAGGCAGGTCGTACCGTGGGGCTATTCTATTCCTGGACCCGCACGAGTTGAAAGAAAAAGAAAGAAAGGAGAACCAAGTAAAACAGGGAAGTAAAACGAAATTATAGCGACCAAAAATCAAAACCTAAAGAGAGCAAAGTCGGCATAAGAATCTGGGGCACGAGGACTAGATATTGGGCGTACGGCGTTTACGCCACCAGAAGGAGAACAAAACGAGATTAAGGACATTAGGATTTCGTCGACCAACATCTTCAGGTTCGGAAGTAGCATAGATAAATTTCTGACTCTTATGGGCAGTTTTCCGCAAAACAGGGACAACAGGGGATGTAGTAGTTGTAGCACGCGGTGTAGAAGGTGGCGGGGGTAGTTTAGGAAACTCGAAACGAGTTAAGAAAGAAAGTTGTTTGTTGTTAGGGTTGAAGGTAAGAAAGTCAACGGTGGAAAAGAAAACATCATGTGTTGTCAGAATATCCCCGGTAGAAAGTGAAAAAGTATTGGCTGAACGAAAATCAACCCTATGAAGAGAAACACAAGCGGAGCACGCTTCAGTTACGTTAACTAGAGGGACAGAAGTAGATAAAATTTCAACGACGTTGGATAAAGGACTAGAAGTATCACAGTTAGGACAGAAAACAGCATTGGCTGTAGGAATATCAACCTTAGGAAAAGAAGCAAAATTTGCTAACACTTCAGTAACAGTACATAAAGGAACAGAATCAGGTAGAACTTCATCAACCTTACAAACAACATCAGGAAGAACTTCATCAACAGTAGATAAAGAAAAATCAGCTAAAAGTTTATGAACCTTAGCTAAAAGAACAGAAGCAAGTAGAAGTTTGTCGGCATGAGATAAAGAAACACAATCAGAGAGAATTTTGTCAACATCAGAAAAATGAGTAAGAGAAGGTAACGTTTCATCAACGTCCGAAAAAGGAGTAGAATTAAGTAATACTGCATCACTGTTGGACAACGGAGTAGGAACAGACAAAACTTCAACCACAATAGGAACTGATTCCTTAACAATAGTAGATAACGAAACAGGATCAGGTAAAACTTTGATGACGACAGCAACAGGCATCACAGCTACGGATTCCCTAATTTCAACAGGACCTTTTTCTTGACTAGATTCATTTAAGAAAGCAGGAACAGGTAAAATTTTGACAAAAACGACAACCGGCATTAACGATACAGGTTAATGAATTTCAACAGGACCTAAATTAGAAATTATGGTCACTTCAGCGACTTGTGTGCTTGGAGACACGACAGGAATTTCTAGACTAGAATCATTTAGGAAAGTGGGAACAAACTTTTGAGAAGCTAGCTGCAAGTCACTAATTTGAAGTATGGGTTTTAATGGTGGTGGAGGCACAGTTTTGGGTGTGAGTGAATAAGTAGGGCGAGCAGAAGGAGGAGTAGAATAACAGGTAGAACTAGAAACGGAAGAAATTTTGTTCGAAGCTACATTTGCCAAAGAAGAGTATGTTTTGATAGTAGAGCAGGATGACCTGGATGAGGGACAGAAGAGAACGTAGAGTGAGATGCAGAAGAAGTTTGACTCCTAGAGCTGAGAACAGAAGTTGAAATATTATTTGAAGACCTATTAGTAGTAGGATGACAGTTTGGACAGTTTGCAGCGAGAAACTCTCTTATATCCGCAGCCATAGCAATGGAGTACCTGAGGACGAGTACAACGTGTCGAAACATGACCCGGTTTGTCGCAATTAAAGCATACTAAATGACGAGTAGTAGCAGAATTAGGAAGAAGAACAGTAGAACGTACGAAAGAAGTATCGGATCTACTCGTAGGCGTGGGAGAAATCTTAACAACTCGGTCATGTGAAGCAAAAGTATTTTCCTCAGTAGTAGCAAACTTATAAGCAATATCCGGGGGTTCAAAATGTTAAATCAATAAATTGGACAACGACTTCCAGTCAGAAAACCTATGCCGGTAACCACGACACCAAAGTAAGGCTTTCGACTGCAGACTCAAATAACTGCAATTTTGACACATGGTGAGTTCGTCGGAGTTTTTCGACCCGTCTTAAAAAATGATGTACAGTAAGAGTGTTCGGGACACCAGAAAATTTCAAGTTTCACTCCCACACAGGAAGACCTTGGTAAAAAGTCGAAAAAGAAGTCATTTTGATTACGAACAAGAAAGAAATTGGTAGAAAGTAACTAAATAAAGGCTAACCGTAACTCGATAAAAACAAATCTAAAACATATCCGACGGATAAACTTTAGAAGTACCAATAGAAGCGAAACAACAAAATAGAATTTAGAATAGGTATGTAGAATAAAAGAAAAATCGGAGAAAGGAACTAACTCTAGACTTGACAGGGAGAACAAAATGTACCGAGATGGAAGGAAAAGAAAATTCTTGGGCGCCAGGTTTTCAATGGACTAGGATTATTGGCGAAAACACAAGTCCAATAATTTAAAATTAACCAACCAATAATATTGAGCGGCTAGGAAAGAAAACAAAATTAAAATTTAAAAAGAACGAATCGCATGTGGGGGACAGCAAAGGGCCGAACGGAAAAGAAAAAATAAACAATAGGTCGAACGTAGAGGACGAAAAAACAAGTAGTATCAGGCCGAGAAATACGGGTATTGTCGGAAATTAGGCAGTATCAACAAACAAAAGTGGGCCAGAAATAAAGCAAAACTAAATCGGAGTCAAAGTTATACGAAACAAAATTGAAGCCCAAATTAACGAAAACTAAAATCAAAGCAAACATCACCCAAGCCAAATCGGAGCACAAAAAAATTAACTACAACAAACTCGTAGCCCCACGACAGGGCGTCAGAAATTATGCTACGTACCTAGACGTAGCCGAAAGAAAAGTAAATACCTGGCTAACTACCAACCGCGAAGAGTGGGTGGATTCGCCTACATACCAAAACAACAAAAAAAAAGTACATCGCCCACGATTATCTATTAACACATAAAAATAAATCAAATTTCTTGATTCACTGGTACAAAGAAAAGAATACACGCAAGTCCTAGTTGTCAAACAGAAAAACGTGCATCGCTTTTGAAATACGGTGACGAATAAATGTAGAAAATATTTCGACGTACAAGCTGTAGAATTAAATTCAACAATGGTCCAATAAGACGGAGTCGAACTGCAAATCCTCGCTTATCGAAGCGCGGTAAAATTGGAAAACCCGGCTTATATGGGATAGTGCGCGACCTTATTTGAACAAGTCGTTACATTGGAACAATAGAGAAAATCATTATACGGCGGCCGTAAGGTATACTAAGATAACGGATACCTAAAAACAGGATAGAACTATTTAATTTATCGAATAAATTTTCGTTTTAAAAGCAACTAGACTTAAATTGAGGAATTTATTCGAGAGCGTGTTTATTCTTAATTATGTTGAAAATAAACGTATCATATCCAAACGTATTTATACATATTGAAGTCACTTTAATCCTACAACGCAATTAATAATTTATAAAATAAACAGAACCCGATTTAAGAAACAAAAAAATTACTTTACCTTTATACAAAAATAATAGATTTCTTTAATATAAGAAATGATAATAAGGCATTTAATAAGTGAAAATGGCATTTTCGGATTAACTCGCTTAACACGTAACAGTTATTATATGCTATTAGTATACCTGGAATAATGTATAACTATGACTTGCCATTTTTAGAATTTTTGATTTGTTTTGTTATTTTGATCTGCTGTCTATTTAGATTTGGTTTGTAGTGCTTATTAGGCTACTAATGTAAATATATTCAACGAAAATAAAGCTCTTCTCCCCTCTCTTTCCATTTTTCTCACGGATTATTATTAACCATGGCTCTGGCCGTGGAAGCCTTTGCCTATATCATGAATTTATCTTGGTAAGCTCTAATTAGGCGGCTTCGTGGCGTAGTTGGTATGCGTGTGACTACTACGTCCAAGATCCCGGGTTCGAATCCCGACACGGTCCGCTTGAAAAATGTTAGGCGAGCATTTTTCACAAAAATATGCCCTTGTTCGGAAGAGAGGTAAAATGGAGATCCCGTGAGTGAGTGTCGTCACGCACGTTAAAGATCCTTACCTTGCTTGGAACAGCAAAAGATCGGCAAAATTCAAAATTTTTCAGGTAAAAAACTCGCTTCCTGGCCAATGTAGTACCTTCAGGTGGAGCATTGGAAAATCACATGTAGGGTAGGCTCTTTTTGTATTAGTGCGTTTATTTTCCTGAGACATTTTTATCATTTCTAAACGTTTTTATATTTTATTTTATTATAAAAACCTTTAGCTTAGGTTTGAATTAATGCAGAATCCTGATACTTATGTTAATTTAATTTGGTATGGGATCTTAAATTAAAAATTTGACCATGTTTTATGTCATCTTTGATAAAACTTCGTGGAAATGTCAATAATTAACATATGCTAACTATTTATTGACAAGCATATTTGTTTATAAAAAGCAGTTATTTCTGTGTTTTGCAAAACCGATAAATGTGTTTTTACAGTTCATTTTCGCACCCTTATTTATGTCTCACATTGCTTGCAATAAATCAATCTTGTAATTAAAAGGTAGCAATTCGTTATTCGAGACAACAAAGTTCGTTTATACCCCCAATGGTCCTTTGAGCTGGATCACCTCCATAGGATATCTCTATTATATACAACCGCAGTGGTTCCAGACATTCAGCACACCGGACTCCAATTTTATTTCAATGATGACAACCAGGGTGAGGCAATAACTCCGCGGTCACTTCTATAAATATCGACAAAAATGCATACATTAGAAGAATTAAAATTTATACAAGAGATCCATGGTTGAACGGTTAAAAAACTTGAAACTAATTTACATAGCCCGTCCCCAGTTTGCTATGTTTATATTTATAGTTACATACCTAAGTTTGGCAAAATGGCAACCATTACCTAAATGGAATATTTTACAGCTGAGCTGTTGTACTATTTAATAATGCAACTGGTTCAGCGCTACCTTCAACTTAAAAGTGAACGTGAAATGAAAGGTCATGCTCCTGCTTTTGCAAAAATAAAACGTATACTGTTAGATGTATTCCTGAAATTATACTGGTTTTAACAGAAATTCATTAGCGATTAAGCACCGACAAAGAGAGGAAAACTTGCTTTAGCCTAGATTATGCAACGTTTTACAACGAGAATAAGTACCGTAATAGCGAAAGTGATCTTATGAATATTTATGAATTATTGTTAGTAATTCTCCAAAGATAAAGGTTTTTTCTAGTTTCGTTTTATGCAACACTTTGTGATATTAGCACCGTCGGATATTAAAGAACAGGAATTCTGCAGGACTGCTGGAGGATATTGCCATTACCAAAGAGTATTCCAATTTAGGTCAAATTATATATCGTTTTGCTTTGCTTAGAAACTTGTCCTTGTAGTTGTATATAAAATGCTCAATTACAATACAATTAAGGAAAAAGTTTTAATGGTTAATTTGGGAAACATTCTTGAATAACTACCAGGTTGAACTTTAAAGACAAGCGTTTTAAAGGTATGCATAATTATTTTTTTTTCGTTTATTAACTTTGATAGTTTTCGATAAGCCAATTATGCAAAAACAATGTCTGCAATTAAGTAAGTGTTCACCCATGCGGTTGGTTATCCATTGGGCGCGTCTCCAGGTGGCGGATAGGAACAATCACAGGATATATAACCAAGGGATTGGCTATCTACTCAGGGAAAGATCGTGATAAGCTTATCTCTTTCAGTGGCCCAGTGCCTGAGTGATATAAGACCCGCAACATCGTGGAGAGCAAAAGACTGTGCTACAGTCTCCTAGCCAAGTGAAAACAATCCCACGGACCAAACGCCTCAGCCCAAGCTGTAGTTTCGTGGCTAATGGACCTGCACTGAGGTAAACGAAGCCGGTAAGGCAATTCTGCAACACCGACACACCGCGCCTTCCCTGCTGTCGTGGTCATGTCTCACGGCAAGAGGGTGTGGGGTCTTGGCTTAACCGCCCGGACCAAGAGGAGACAACCTCGCTAAAAATTTTAAATCCTGTGGCGAAGGACCGAGCCCAGGGGATGCGTGGCTGGATAGTTGACCAGTCTTAATCAGTCAAAACTGGGAAACGGAGCGGCACCACGTTTTATTCACAATTGCATACCAACAGGGAGCATCTGGCATGGTGACCATTTATTCCCCCCCCCCCTACTCATGGGAACAATCATGAATAATATTGCTACCATAAGTAAAACAGAACCTGGAGAGGTGGAACCAGCAATGGGGGACCCCCCTCAGGTAACCAAAATATATCTATGGAGGTAAAGCAGATCCGGGATGCAAGTCCGCTTGCAAGACCGGTGTCTGATACACCAGACACGGAGAAAACAATAAAGAAACTTGCAGGCACTAGACTGCAAGCAAAGAGGCTTTCGGGTGCTCAGCGTGGGAAACTGAGGCAAGCCAAGAAAATAAAAGCTGGGACTTGGACGGAGTAACCCCCGTCCACAAAGAAGGTGTCGGTGCAGAAGGAGAGCGGGGGCAGTAAAAGATCTCGTTCAGAGACTTCCACCCGACACCATCTAGAGGCGTTGGATAGAACGAGACGACGCTTATTCGGGCGACCATAGTTAGACCCGAAGAAAGTGGATACCCTCTCATCAAGGGACCTGTACTCTGTAATTCAGGGTGCAGGCTTTGCATATTGGGTATACTTAACCAGGGTCAGCACAATAAGCCTTTTAGGCTGCAGTGTGGCTAAGCCGTTTGGCAGACGCACCCGCCAGGGGGTAGTGGTTTTAGTGGGTATGCCGCCAGGAGAGTCCCACACTTTGGCTATAAAAGCTTTCCACTCCACCGGGTTCGAATAACTATAAAAAAAGTAAGTGTTCGTAATAATGATGACCTTGGAAGCTATTATACATGTAAAGAAACAACCATTTACATGGTGGTACAAATTGAACGCTTTTAATAGGACAAGCTCATTGTTACAGATAGAGTGACCGTAGATACAGCCACTGGTCTTTGGTATGGAGCGTTGCAAAACAATAAAGATTTTTGTCTACAATTGACGTTGGGCATAATCGAAATATTTTAATAATCGAATGAATCGAAATAATCGTTTAAAATAATCGAATGATCATTCCAATTTTTGATTATGTGAATGATGATTATACGAGTAACCGTTAAATTCACGCTTCTATATGCAAGACTTGCTTCGAATGGAAATGCAAGGATTCACACAAGAAAGAATATTTATTATTTATTGAATCTAAATGCAATACGATCAAACATACTATACATACTACAAATAAGGTTTTAAAACTTATAAATTAGAGTTTAAGAATACAGTGAAATTTAATATTTTAGGTGACAGTCTGCTTCTTTTTATGTTGGTAATCATACCAGTTTTTGAGAATATCCTTTCCGAAGGTACAGAAGTTGCCAGCGTACAAAGGTATTTCAAAGCCATTCTGTGCAATTCTGGAAATAAGTTTTTGTTGGCAGCCCAAAAACCAATCGGATCATCAGAACGGGATAAATTTCCCATTGATAAATATTGTTTTACCATTTTTGCTGTGGGGGACGAGATGCCAACATTACTACATTCCACAACATTCCCACAACATACCAACGTCTGACAAATCTTTGGGTCCGATATCTACTTTACCAACAGCCGTTTTATTTGGGTCTGCTGTGAGGTCCGCAAAAAGCCCTCCAAGTTCTTCTAACACCCATTTTCAGCATTATCTGCGCTTTTTTGGGATCCGAATCCGTGTTTTTTTGCAGCGAAGGTCTAAAAAAGTTGCTTTGGCTGAAATTTGATCATTTTCGTAGGATCCAAATCGTCTCGAAATTATGCTAAGTCAATCGCGCCGCAGTTCATTGCCAATTGTTGTGACGCAATATTAAAGGCCTCGTACCGGTGGAAAAATCGAAGACAATGTCACATATTTTTCGCCTGATAACACAATCGTCATCAGTTCAAATGGCTTCAGGACAGGAAGACAATCTTCTATTGCCAGTCATTCTCCTGCATCAAACATTTGAGGAGCTTTTTGCAAACTGGACATTATAGCAGTAATTCGCCTTAATGTCTACTAATCTTTGTAACATTAAATATGTAGAGTTCCACCTCGTAGCAACATCCTGCTTTACTTTAAACTGTGAAGTATTCATTTGCTGTTGCATATTAGACAGTTTTTCAACAGCAAGAGCACTGTGTTTAAAATGCCCTAAAATTTGTCCACACTTTTGTACAATGTTTGCAAGATCAGGCTCATCACTAAAAGAATCTTTTACTGACAGATTCAAAGTATGTGCCACAATAGATGGTGGTGTTTATGCAAGTGATCTTTATTCTCGATTTTATGTTTGCACCATTGTCCAAAACGATCGTCACAACTTTATTTACAATTTTCCAATGATCAAAAATTTCTAAAAGCTCTAAAGATATCTCGGTTACAGTTTGGCTGCCTTTTACTTCATTGGTACTCAAAGTTCTGCAGTGTAGCTGTGTATCGTCTATATAAATTTAATTTCGTAACTAGAAAATTTATCCATTTTGAAGGACCTGCACCTTGCCGAAGTTCTAGATTACTAGAACAGGTGAAATGGCTTGCATGTTCTAGTAAGCTACAGAGCCAAACTACAGCTCCAATCAAAGTAGTAGGGTCGTTAGTGAGGAACCAGACTATGACAGGTCCCGGAAAGAGGGCAGCGGCTCTTGCGGTACTTAAATTGGCAGAGACCATAAGAGTCGGTATGGCAGTCTAAGACACACTACCGCAATGTGGAAGGCAACGGGAAACTACCACTTACCTCCCAAGTACACAGTGTACTTAAATTGTAATAAACATGAAGGCTTTCTATGGGATAAAAAATTCCGGAGTTAAAATAGTCCTCCATTCGGATCTCCGGGAGGGGACTACTTCGGAGGATGCGATCAGAAAGTTTAGAATAAGAGTCGGGAACATTTTGCGAGTCGGAGCGTGGAATGTTAAAAGTATGAAGCAAGTAGGTAAGCTAGAGAATCTAAAAATTGAAAGCGAAGTTCGGTGGCCAGAGGCGGGGGATTTTTGGAGTGAAGACTTCAGGGTAATTCATACAGGAGGAGAGGAAGGAAATTTGGGCGCGGGGAAAGATGTACCAAAAAAAGATAGAACACTGTGTAGAATATTACTTACAAAAGAACAAAAGAGTAATCATGGTGAGATTAGAATCTAAACCGGTAAACACAGTAATAATACAAGTATACATGCTCACCTCTAGCTGCAGTGACGAAGAGGTAGAAGTGATCTACAAAGATATCGAAGACATACTAAGATACGTAGAAGGACATGAAAATTCAATAATTACGGGGGATTTTAATGTAGTGGTAGGTAAGGGTAGGGAAGGAGCGGTAGTAGGTTTATTTGGTTTAGGCACGAGAAACGACAGGGGTAATAGGCTGGTAGAATTTTGCAACAAGTACAATATAATCATTACAAACACATTATTTCAACATCATGCTAGAAGGCGATACACGTGGAAGATGCCAGGAGATATAAAGAGATATCAAATAGATTATATTCTGGTTAGACAACGGTTTAGGAATCAAGTAAAAGACTGTAGAAGCTACCCAGAAGCAGATATAGTTACTGACCTTAACATCGTAATTATGAAGGCCGCATTTAAATTTAAAAATTCGAGAAAAAGAAACGGAAAAACGCACTTTGACTTTGAGAAACTGAAAGATAAAGATATTCAAGAAAGATTCGAAAAATAGTCTAATGAATTGCTAAAAGATATCGGGAAAATATTTGATACCAAGGAAGTAGAAACAAAATGGAATAACATTTCCAACTTAGACATGGCGGCCAGGGATATTCTGGGGTATACACAAAAGGAAATAAGAAACTATGGATAACAAAGGATATCCTGAATTTAATACAAAAAAGACAAAAATACAAAAATAAATCAAACAAAACAGGAAAACAGAGATACAAAGCCATAAAATGGGAAATTATTCGGAAATGCAGGAATGCTAAAAAACAATGGATTGATGAAAAGTGCAAAGAGGTACAAACTAAGATGGAAGTAGGAAAGACAGATGAAGCATACAAAGTAATTAGAATCAATTTTAGGGATATAAAACCGTATAGCAAAAATATAAGGGACGCGGGAAGAAACGTCATTATAGAAAATGTAGAGAAAGTGGATAGATGGCAAGAATATACAGGGAATTTATATGCAGGAAAGGAACTAACAACATTGGAACAAGAATCACACATTAAAAAGGATGACTTGGAATATCCTATACTTAGAGATGAATTTAAATTAGCATTAAAGGGTCTGAAAAATGGTATGGCACCGGGTAGAGATAAGGTGCAAGCAGAAACTCTAAAAGCTGCTGCACAAGCAGTAACAGAACGTCTCTTCCAACTTGTAAGGTATATGTATGAGGCAAGCGAGATACCCAAAGATTTCAAACGTAACATCATAATAACTATTCCAAAAAAGCAGGCGCGGATCGATGTGAAAATTTTTGAACAATAAGTTTGACAGTACACGTGTCAAAAACATTAACTAGAATTATACAAAGACGAGTGGAAAAACGAGCTGAAGAAATACTAGAAGAAGATTAATTTGGGTTTAGGCGAAACAGGGGAACACGGGAGGCTATTTTGTCTCTGAGAGTGATAATGGAGAACACAATAGAAAAAAAGGAAAGCGTGTATATAGGGTTTGTAGATCTGGAAGAAGCACTCGACAATGTAAAATGGAAATAAATGTTCGAAATACTCACAAAGATTGGAATGAGTTATAGGGATAGACGAATAGTACATAGCTTATACAAAAAGCAAACAGCAGTAATAGAGTTAGAGTAGGAACGTAGAGAAGTAAACATTAGGAAAGGGGTGAGACAGGGATGTGCTCTATCCCCAATAATTTTTAACTTATACATTGAAATGGGAATAAGTACTGTCACATGCAGGAGGACATTTGGAATTACTATGCAGAGATAAAAAATTGATATTCTTAGATTTGCAGATGATATAGCGGTATTAGCAACTAGCAAGGAAGAGTTAGAAACTGCTCTTAATGAAATGGAAATTGTTCTAACAGAGAGATGCGGTACGAAAATTAACAAAAATAAAACTAAAGTATGCAAAGGAGGGGACAATAAACCAAAAACAAGAATACAAATAGGTAACAAAAACTTACAAGAAGTTAAGGATTTTTCTACCTAGGAAGCCACATAACGCAAAATGGAGAAAGCGCAAAAGATTAGCACAAGGTCTTGCTACATTTAACAAGAAAAAGCAACTACCGTATTCAAAGACAACAAACATGGAAACAAGGAAAAGATTGCTTAAAACATATGTGTGAAGCACAGTACTGTACAGTTGTAAAGCCTGGACAGTAAGAGAAGCAAACAAAAAAAAGGTAGAAGCCTTTGTGGTGTGGTGCTACAGACATATGATGAAGATATTATGGGCAGACAAAGTTATGAACAAAGAGGTACTAAAAATGGTAGGGAAAAAAAGAAATATGTGGAAAACGGTGAAAAAATAGGAGAGGTAGGATGATAGGCCACATACTACGGCATAAGGGAATAGTGCGGAATATATTAGAAGCAGATTTAGGAAAAAATAGAAGTAGAGGTAGACCTAGGTTAGACAATTGCACACAGATAGTAAAAGATGTAGGCTGCAGGAATTTTAGAGAAATGTGTAGGGTAGCTGAGAATAGAAATCAATGGGGGTATGCATCCAATCAGTCCCAAAATGGATAAACTAATGACGAAAAAAATAACTGCACTTAAACATGATGATTATTATAAGCAACTACAGGTATTTGTTGTGCAATATTCTCTAATAATGTTAACTGTGAGAAAGGGTTTATTGGAAAACTATCAATTCGGCAAATATCTAAGTGTTGGGGATCTTGGCAGCCACAAGCTGCTTAACCCCTTTCACATACCACTGAAGCTCGGTGAAATAGGAAATATAATTAGAAAACAATAGAATGGGAAACCGAGCTATATATAGGCTGTGTGGGAATTTCAAGGAACAGTGTAGTCTAGCTCAGAATATAAATAAGTGTAGGTACATGTCCAACCAGTTTTGAGACGGAAAACATAATGACGAAAAAATAAGCGCAGATAAATCTGATAATTATTATAAACAACTACAGGTGTTGACTGTGAAATATGTGCAACTAATGTTGATCGTGCAAAAGGGTATATTGGAAAAATATTAAATAGGCAAATGTTCAAGTGCTGGGGAAACTTGGCAGCCACAGACTGCTCCTTCATATACCCTACATTTGATTTTCCAATGCTCCACCCGAAGATACTACATTGGCCAGGATGCCAGTTTTTTTACCTGGAAAATTTGGAATTTTGTCGAACCCTTGCTGTTCCAAACAAGGTAGTGATCTTTAACGTGCCTGACAACACACACACGAGACCTCCATTTTACCTCTCATCTGAACGAGGGCGTATTTTTGTGAAAAATGCTCGCCTAACATTTTCCAAGCGGACCGTGTCAGGAATTGAACCCGGGACCTTGGGCATAGTAGTCACACGCATACCAACTGCAGCACGGAGCCGCCTCCCCTTCACACATCACTGAATCTCGGGGAAATCGGAAATATGATTAGAAAACAATAGAAGGGGAACCGAGCTATATATAAGCTGTGTGGGAATTTCAGGGAACTGTGTAGGCTAGCTCAGAATATAAATAAGTGGAGGTACGTGTCCAACCAGTTTTGAGACGGAAAACCTAATCACGCGAAAAAACAAGCGCAGATAAATCTGATGATTATATAAACAACTACAGGTGCTGGTTGTGAAATATTTGCAACTATGTTAATTGTGCGAGAGAATATATTGGAAAAATATTAAATCGGCAAATGTTCAAGTGCTGGGGAAACTTGGCAGCCACAAGCTGCTTACCCCCTTCACAACCACTGAATATCGGAGAAATAGGATATATAATTGTAAAACAATAGAGTATACGATTACAAATTACGATTAGCAGTCAACGTGTTAAAACCTTAGATATAAATTTTAGAGGATTTACATTTTGAGATTAATGAAATTAAGAAAGTTTGTAAACCGTTTATTAGCTATAAATATTTCTTATATTTTTGCAATTTATTAACTTTGCTATTTGTAATAGTTTTTTTTATTTCCGTAAAATTATTCTTCAAGAAGCCGTTCTAAAAACTTAGACTAAACTTGGAACTTTTCTTATTTCATACCCTCTATTTTATTAACTTATTAATTAACTATTTTTTCATAACAAAATGATATACTCACCTTATATTTTGGTCCTTCCCAAAGTGGCAAAATTGAAGAAAACGTCATCTTTATTACTTATTTGACAAGTTGTTTGCTTAACGTTTGTTTACAGTTAGTTAATTAGCCAATGTTATCGGACCACAACCAACAAACAAAATATTCATTTTGTACTACGAACGCCACTCAGAACTTACTTCTGTTTGTTCTGCTTCCTGCTCGTGTAAAAATAGCTAAAATTTTACTCTACTTTCCTCGATCCCGATAGCCACGCCTACTGTATAAAGGAAAAGCATGTATAAGCAGCTCCGAATCGACCAAGAGGTTAGTCCGTGGGATCGATATCCAAGGACCAGTTCTGCTAACGCGCTTGCGATTGACATCCAAGCGTCCTCTAGTATTACTCTATGTAGATGTTTACGCAAATTAATCAAAAAATTATACAAATCAGTAACTGATATAATGATAATACACACTTATTCTCTTATTACTCTATTTTACATGTCAGTCATTGATATCCTGTCAGCGCACAATTAATGTTTTACGCCTCGGTGATCAACATCCTAACAGAAATAAATTACTGTATTTTTTTACACGGTTAGTGGTTGACTTTTTGACCTAACATTCACTACTCGCTTAAACCTGGAAACACTAGAGTACCGCCTGTCGACGCCCTCAACCAGCCAGGTTTTGTGAGCAGACCCACGTCGTTTAGATGTACCACTATGAGTCGTCAAGGCATTGCTTTCGCCGCCGCTACCAATAGCCACTTCCTAAGTGTCTGTATCTTTTTTGGTAATAATAATCGTTTATTGTACTAGCTCAGTTTAAATGAAATTACTAGAACCAGATATCAAACTTATAATGACATCAAATACTTTTTAACAGTCTTTCAAATAGCAACTGCTACATCTACATACAGATTTCCTTTAACAGATTATATCTTACATGTAACCTCAAAACGAATACTTTCGTACAAACATTAAAATCTAACGAAGAGTCCAATTCTACCACACTACATTTGACTTTTCCAATGCTCTACAAGAAGGCACTACATTGCCAGGAAGCGAGTTTTTTTATCTGGAAAAATTTTAATTTTGCCGAACCATTGCTGTTCCAAGCAAGGTAGAGGTCTTTAACATTCATGACAACAATCACACACGGAACTTACAGTTTACCGCTCATCCGAACGAGGGCATATTTTTGTGAAAAATACTCGTCTAACATTTTGCAAGCGGACCGTGTCGGGATTTGAACCCGTAACCTTAGGTGTAGTAGTCACACGCATACTAACTACGCCACGAAGCTGCCTCCAATTTGCTACAACGACTTCTTCTTTCATACAATATCTTAAGCATAAGATCAAAAAGAATTCTAACAACTGGACAATCACTCGCTTACACTAAATAGAGTCCAAAATCTCTCTTTTCTAATTAGGATTTTTGTTCACACATCATTCCCTATTTAAATATGATTATGTACAACATTTTATGAAATAAACGGATAATTTTAACAATTTCCCCTTAAAATAGGTTTTAAATGTAACTGATCAGTTATGTTTATTAATTTTAATTGTATTATAACGAAACCTACCAAAGTGAGTCATCTTCAAATCACACAAAAATCTACACACAGAATCTTAAGTAATTTGAAATAATTTAATTAGAAAAAGAATGTCTCTTTGAAAATTTTAAAACAATAAGATTATTACTCTACCGTTTAAATTGTGGCATTTGATATTTTCCATATCGCATTAAGCATTCATGTCCAAAATCGTTGAAAAAATTCTATTCAAATTGCATTTCAAATTTTTATACCAAAATGGCACAAATCGTTTAAAATTAATAATCAATCTACCATTCAATCCATTCAAATTCCATATGTGCCGTCCATTCAAATAAAAACTTTAATTTGTCGTAATTTATTATTGTTCATTTACTTAAAACTATTTAATTATCTATTTTCTTTAGAGTAGTAATAAACTTTCAAAGTTGTCAATAAAAGTCGTATGTTTACTACATTAGACTAACAGTGTGACTTTTAAAACGAGTATTAAGCTACTAACGTTGTGACGCTTATAACGAGTATTAAACACTTATCATTAACTCGAGTTATTCTTAACTACTGACCATTGACCTTACATGTGATTTTCCAATGTTCCACCCGAAGGTACTATATTGGCCAGGAAGCGGGTTTGTTTTACCTGGAAAATTTCGAATTTTGCCAAACTTTTGCTGTTTAAAGCAAGGTAGGGATCTTTAACGTGCGTGACAACACTCACACATGGGACCTTCATTTTACCTCGTACCCGAACGAGGGTGTACTTTTGTGAAAAATTCTCGCCTAACATTTTTCAAGCGGACTGTGTCGGGATTTGAACCCGAGACCTTGGGCGTAGTAGTCACACACATACCAACTACGCCACGAAGCCGCCGTACTGACCATTGACCGCATATTGATTATATAGTACCGAACCATGCTACGTCATAAATTCTAAAAGAATCTAGGATACTCTGGGTTTTACTCCTTTGTTCTGGCTGATTAAAATTGAGAAGACCCGTCTAAAATATGCAACATTGATCAAACTTGACTCCTCGAGACTACCATTAATTATTACATTTACACACGTTATCTCTCATATTTAAGATTTGTCGCCGCCATTCCTTCATTTTTACTACCTTTATCACTTGATTTATTACTTTCGTTCGCCTCAATTAAATAAACGCTCAAAATGTCATTTACCTATTGGTAATGGTTTGTTAACGACGTTTTTTAGTGAATTACATTTATCAATTTAATATGGTATAAGCGCCTTCGTCAAAATAAATGCGATCTTATGTTTAGCATTATTATACACGCTCTTCAATACTTTTACTATGCTTGTTATAAAAATGAAACAAAAATTAAATGTCCGCACTTTCCTGCAAACTGAAATTCTTTTAGAACGTGTTTAAATAAAATCCCGAATCGAGTACATCGATAGCAAATAATGGATGAGGCTCTTCTTCAAAAATGTATATTTTACTAGTGCAATATACTTTATTCTTATCTAAAAATACGATTAGGTTACGCAATACGAATGAAGCTTGTCCAATCACGGGATATGTATTAGTGTTATATACTGAGCGTTCTACAAATACGCTACTATGAAAAAGAGTACTTACAATGTTGAGTTTTTTTAAAATATCTTTGTTACCATGCTAAGGTTCGGAGTGATGTATGTTTGCTGATTGGTGATAAATGATCTTATAAATGGCCCCTTCTCATCAAAAATATATATATCCCATGATTGACGAAGTTTCATTCGTATTACGTAACTTAACCGTATTTTATATAAGAATAAAGTATATTTTACGCGTAAAAATACATTTTTGAAAAAGATCTTCATCCATTATTTGCTATCAAAATACTCGATGCGCGATTTCATTTAAACGCGTTCTAAAGCAATTTCAGTTTGCAGTGAAAGTGCGGACATTTAATTTTCATAACAAACATATTAAAATTATTGAAAAGCGTGTTTAATAATGCTAAATATACGGTTGCATTTATTTTGACGAAGGCGTGTAGACAATATTATATTGAAAAATGTAATGTGTAAGCTTTATGTGAGCCTTTGTAACTGTCGATCAATTCTTTGTTCAATTGATATTCGAATACATTGTCTGTTCCGGGTGTAGACTCTTTGACGCTTTACTCTAATATTAATTACTAAATTTTAACAATTATGAATACCCTCTACAAGTATATCGGTTTCTAAAATTACAAAATGGTTAAACATTACACCAAAATCTGTTATAAAATTTGAGTCTAAATTTTCTATTAAAAGCTTTAAGAATTATTTTTTAATCGATTACACAAGCCCTTTCAACTACTCGTAGCTATAATGAAATTCTAAACCACTCACTTCAATTTATTTCTAGCAAATCACTAACAGTTCAAATAGTAACTCCTCGAAGCTACAATGCTATCCTCTTAATTACTATCAAAGCACCAACTAGCAAAGCACTAAGTGTTAATTCATATTGATCGCTATAATAATATATATATATATATATATATATATATATATAATATATATATAATAATTCACGTAAAGCTATTTGTTTTAACAGTATGCTACCACTAATTTATTTCATATCACGACTTTACAGATCAATACTCGGATAAAAACTAGTATTATAATCAAAGCTTGAACTAAACTCAAATCCCTGTGATATGCAATTTATATACATAATGAATAATTCTCGCCTAGTCTAAAACGTTCTAGAATTGTACCAATAGCATCTAGAAGGTTCATACTGTAAGTTTAATAACCTTTTTAAATGGAACCTCTTATAAAATGTCAATTAAGTCTACCTGAAGATGTCACACCACATGCTGACTAACGATTATTCTTTGTTTACAGATATCTTGCTTACGTTTGGTTGTATTATTCTGATCAAAAGTAGACTAATTGACATTTCATTACACTGTGCCTCTCTTAAAACTCTTTTGTCTCACAACATACTGTTACCCAGATATTGGAAGTCCCTTGGCGGTAAGGACTGGCGGAACCATTTCTGCAGTTTCCATATTGATAGAAGTAGCATTGCGTAATTTTTTTATGCTGCTAATCTTTCCCCAAGTGTTTCTTTAACATGGTGTTGCAATATTTTAAACTCTGAAATAACGCTCTTCTTCTTATTTTAACGATTATCAAATATTTTGTTTGCTTACGTTGTTACAATACAGCAACTAACTTTTTCTTTAAATTAATAACCAATTTTTCATTTAACGTACGGTTCCCCCAATAGACTCTAATCACTCCCTGTTGCCTTCTAAAATGTTTATGGATAGTTTAGAAATCTAAATCATTCCCAAAAAACACTTTTTTTGGAGATATGATTATTTTCTGAGGTTGGTACGTGGGTAATGTTTTAGTAACAACCGAGGCACTACCGACAAACGTCAAAGGATTCCTAATTTTTCAATTCCTTCAGCAGCAATATAAAGCTTAATCTATTGAATGTGAGAAGAATTAAACCCTTTCCTTCTTAGATATATCGATTGCACATAAACAGAATAAAACTGAATTTAGCATTAATCGGAAACCGACTACGATAGATTCCGTCATACCATTTCAATCCAATCAACTTATATTTTACAAATCAGCTTTTTTCAATTTTTTGTTGGGTTTAACGTCTTCATGAAATGATCAGCACACCCATGAACTAAGTCTAATCAAACAAATTGCAGTTACACCATTAATATCAATTATGATATAACGAACTTCTTTTTTACTGTCGTTTATTAGGTCTAATATAAGCCTGACTATTTACAATTTTCTACAGAAAATTCATAATGTGCTGAGATGCCGCTACAGAGATTACTAGTACCAATGTTTACTATACTAATTTATTTCTTAATACGACAGTTCCACTATGTTTATTATTAACTTAACTGCGTACCGTTAATTTATTTACACAAGCACTCATAGACTTGTATCCTAATTTATCTAGAAATTATGGTGTGTTTAATTTAACAGCTCAACGACCATTTATTCCTTATTATTTTCTGAATTAATATTTGGAACTTAACTTCCTGCTAGATTGTACGGTTTATATATCGAATGATTAAGTTTTCGCATTATGCCAGAAATTATACTTAACCTTTGTAGCTGTCAATCAATTCATTGTTCGTTTAATGGCTTTATTTCTTTGATTCCAGATTGGTTGACGTCATTGCTACAATAAGTTATAAAAGAAATTAGTTACTAACGTCCACTTTACAAATCTAATATCGTTTGCAAAAATTACAACATCAACGTTGTATTTGTTAATCTAAACAGAGATATTATTTCTCTGTTAGACAAATCTGGAATACATCGGCTGGAATTTGGTACATGTCATGGTTTTATATCGAACAAACCTGTAGCAAACTTAATACCTAGTTCCTAGAACATTTGCACATAATAACTTAAATACAGACACCAATACTAATACAAAGTTAACCTTTAATAATCACACCCTAATAGGTAACCAAAACTTAGGTTACAATAAAAATTTCAAAATTTTACATATCCAAAACAAAGGCGTACATTAGCATTTTATTGTGAAAATTTTTGAAAAGAATCTACAGAATTCTGGATTTTGTGTCAATAAAATCCAAAAATTATAATAACCAATTAGTTTTTGTTAAACAAAGATGATTCTAGCAGTGGCTACTTCATCCGCATCCAAATCGGTGAAGTAGGTTTGAGTTTACATACATCAAAAATTAGTTCAGCGGTCACACATAAATCTGGAAACTGTTGCAAGTTGTGTAACAATACCGCGTTACGTAAATTACTATTAAGTAGTAGAAAAAAATTTATTAATTTCAGTTAGTTAAATAAACTTTCAGTACGAAAACACCTTGAAAAATTTATAGAAGCTTTAGTAGTTGACATTTTATAACGTGGCTATTTCAGTATAATAATAACTAAGATATAGAAAACAGGAAAGCGCCTAATATATTAAATATAAACAATAATAAACATCGTGACTTTACACTCTTTCTATTAAATTTAGAAAGACAGATAGATGTTGTTAAATTACCGGGCATAGGAAAGTTTATTCGTACACATTCACACGAGTAGAAAACAAACCATTAGACAATGAAGTTGGACAGATACATCCTACAGCCACAGTAATAATAAATTATAGCTATAAAAAATGTTTGCTAATGTTATCAAACGACGCCGCTTACGAAACCTAATGTAAAAGTGTGAGAACAAGATGATCGGCAACATAAATAGAATTAAATTGACCTTGATAATTGAGTAGTTGACGCATTAGCTCGCGAGAACTAAAAATAGCAAGCAATAACCACGGGACAAAAAATTTGTAAAACCGACCGATCATATGGAAGAGGATAATTTTCTTTAGTTTTGGAATAAGCAGCAGAGCAGAGCTTCGAAGTCGTCTGACATGTAACCATCGCCGTGCGGATAAAGCTGTAAATTGGGCAGTAAAGGTTATGGTAAAAAATACTCGAATCCGTTAATGAAAAGGTGTTCAAATGCAAGTAAAATAAAACAATACCGTTAATCAACTGTAAATCCCTTGAATTTTTGTTTTTCATCTCATAAACATTAGATATTATTTTGTATCACATGATTATGAGTAGTGGTAATAATAAAAATGTACAAAACTTATTATCAAGAAGAACGATCAGGCTAGTGCACGCTTATTTAAAGCGGATTATAGACACAAATTTACATATCGAAAAGTTCATTACTATTGAGGAAAATTAGTACTTAGACATTAAACTGATTGAACGTCTATCGATAATAAATTTAAGTTAAACAATTAGGAGTAGATCTTATTAATCTTCTCTATTGTTATTAACTGTGATATTCAAGTTTGATTGTGTGGGTTAATTGTATAACACGTGGAGTTTTTTGTGTTTATAGTATAGTAGGGAAAAGTTGTAAGCAAGGTTTTATCTACCTATAGCTACAGCGGAAACTGTGTTATTTGAGTAAGGACCGCTACACTTGCGGTCACGTTCTCAGTGCTCCACCCAAAGGTACTACATTGATGCAGCGGAAACCGTAAAACCGTCTCCCAAAGCACCAATCTCCCGGACAGGCATTATTCAAGTGGGTTGGTGCTCAAAGGCTTTATTAGACAAAGAGAGTTTAAAGACCCTAAAAGTTATGTTTTTGCTTTCATAGAACCCATCCTGCACCACTGAAAGCCAACCGGTGCAATATTTTACTATTTCCTAATTTCATTCTCGTAGCGTAAAATTAATGCAGGTACTTTACGCCAATTCAACACCTAACATCTCTTCTGATCGTTATACATGTCATTATATTCTTTCCACTTTATCGTTTATTTGCATGTGTCAGTTCGTGCAGTTACAAATTATGCGCGTTCTAGTTAATTATCTGTAAAGATATTACTACATCCTATTAAAATAAGTAGATACAAAATGAAAATTAAATACTTTTACGTATATAACACAATAACTTTACGTTTATGTTATGCATGTGTCCCTAGGGGACTAGATTTCACGCTCGCGGACAACCTTACTGTTATAACCCACCCTACACTTTGCGCTTTTTGACGGCTACACTAAACTATGCGGACCGTAGCACTTTCTGCACGCAGTTCTGTTTCGCCACCGATTATTGATATTGTAACGAGGCGTTGCTTAGTCTACCTATAACCAGAATAATACAGCTGAATGTATAAGAGGCTTCTACACACAAAGGTTAATTGGTAGCTCCTCTGTAAGATGACATCTTCCGATGGACTTGATTCACAGTTTCCAAAAGGTTGCATTTAAGAACTCTTTTAAGCTAACAATAGGAACCTTCTAAACTTTATTTGCATAATTCTAGTACGTTCGTAGAATAATCCAAATTTATTGATAATGTATATAAATTGCCGTTCATGAACACCACTTGGTTTAGTTTCAATTCAGACTATGATTAAAATACTAGTTTTTATTCGAGCCTTGACCTATAAAGTCGAGATATGATGTAAATTAAGGGTAACATAGCATTAAAATAATCGTTCCTCTTAATAACAAGTTTTCATTGCATCTTCGGAGAAGCAAAGCAAAAATCTTATATACTGAAAATCAGTCGCATGTACATTTAAAAATACTAGATAAATTCCGTATGTAGAAATATATTATTTTAAAAATATTTATTTTTGTTAAAAATACCACTTTATGAATTTTAACCTTTATTTTAATTCCAGAATTTTTGTTATTAATAAACAAATACGTCACTTGACCTCCTAAGAGCCAATTATTAGTATTAGTGAATAAACGTCGCGATTCAACGAAACGTGCGACTATTAAAAAGTCATTTAATAGATAAGATAACGCGGTTTAATGGTATTACGTATTACAGAGAACGAGACTGCGAACATTATCTTCGTGCACTTGAAAGGAACGGAAGGCGTTTTACGATAAGCATAAATCAGAATTACCGCGACTACTTTATACTATAATTAGTTGATTAAGACTGTGGAATAGGCATAAAGATTACTTCACCCGAGTGTGTTAGGTTTCGAAATAGAACCGGAAAAATCTAAAGCAATGGCGTATAGAGATTATTTAGTATATAAACTGGGACGGAGTTAGAACGCATCATTCATTATTCATCATTTTGTATTCGACATCCAAGATTAATTCATTTCACGATAACGAGCATGTAATTTTTGAATAAAGAATTAATTTTCTGAACATGTAAGTTACAGTAATTTGTAATTCATTTTACGACATGCTATAAGTAACATTGAACTTTGCATAATTATGCAGCATAATTATTTAGTAAAACACTACGAAAATTGAATTATCTTCGACATAATAATTCTGATGGAAAAGCTACTGTTGAGTTTAATCGGTTAAAAATAAACATGCACCTTGCAAACTGATATTCTAACTTCAAATGAAGATTTAGGAACCAGGACGTATTTAATGCCGTTAATTACGTTAAAAATAAGATTTGGAAGTATACATTTTGGATTTTTTTGTTAGTAACCAATAAGGATGTTTAAATATTAGTAACTTAAATTAGAATAAGTTTTCAATATTATTAATTGTGAAAAGTATAATTTCCAGTAAATTTTGAGGTCTGAGTTTGAAGCATTTCTACCTGTGCAGCGTCATTGGCCAATCACACTCACAAACAGGGTAATAAAAGATTGGCAAATTATCCACATACAAATTAAAAAGAATTTTGTACCTCACAGAGGAGATATTAGAGTTATTCTACTTGTTAGCGAGGATTAGATAAGGGTTATTTTTAAGTAACTTTTACGAATAGTTTTTTATATGAACTTAAGCTATAACCTCTTTTATAAAAGAAAAATGTTTTGAATGTATATGTTTTTGAGATTTCTGTTTCATTTCACTTTTGTAAATTCCACAGCATGATTTCCATTCAGTTAGCCAAGCAAGGAAAAGGAAGGTAAGATAGTAATTTCACATTTCCTATTGCGTTTCCATTAATACAGTTCGCTGTACTTAGGTCACAGCATTAATTTGGGATATCCACATCTCATAGGCCCATTCACAGCAATATATATATATATATATATATATATATATATAAATATATATATATATATAAAATATATATATATATATATATATTATATATATATATATATATATAAATATATCAAACAATAAAATTTAATGGCGAGTGACTCAATATTAGCCACAAGGGCATCCTGTCGACGCGTTTCGCCCTTATTGGGGCTCATCAGGACAGGAGTATGTAAGGTGCATTTTTAATAGTTTAACATTTTACGCTTTTTCCCAATTAGTAAATACATTCCGGTAACTACTATTTCTATATTTTATATTTATTAACTCCTTAGGCGAATGCGTCGTATTATAATGAGTGGATTGCATCGTTCTTGTCTTGCCGTGCATATAAATTTTGTTCCTTATGTGGATATACAAGTCTAGATAAGAGACGATAAGAGGTTGTAATAGCAACGAGTTGATATAAACAGATGGGCAGTTGTAGTATGTTCTTTGTTCCTATATATTAATTACGGTAAAAATACTGTTTTCCTTTTTGCTTTGAAAATAGTGAGAATTAATGCGATATGAATTTTCGAATTGTTCATGAACAAGCACGACACGATTTTAGTTGTTTTTCTTGTGAAATAAAAGTTGTATATTAAGTGTAGTACGTGTAGTGCTAATTCCGATTGAAGGAGTATGGTTTAGAGGCGAACGTGTTTGGTCGACGCACGTGTGTTTTAAGGACATTTGACGGACGGTTTTATTGCTTACGCGTGCCTTACTAATTGTTTTTCGGTTGAGTTTCTGTTGGAAATAAAAGTGGTAGAACTTGTTAAACTCGACCTCCACGGGTGTTCTACGGAACATTTTGACGGATTTACTCTAGTGATACACGTGCCTTACTCATTGTGTTTTTTTTGTTGGTACTTTGTCTCTTGATATTTAAACGGTGTGTGCGATCTAGTTTCGCGGTCCTTTTCTTTTTTATCAGAGTAGTGCATACTTTGGATTATCCAAATACAGTTGATACTGTAGGTTCTGAATTTTCTAACCCCAAAGAATCTAAAATAGATCATTGCTTGCGCAAATTTCGTTATTTGCGAAATATAACCGATTACCGGTTTACAAAGGTATTGGTTGAAGTTTCTCACTGCTTTTTGGATGTTTATAAAAATAATATACATTTGGTCCCAGTTGAAATTAAACTAGTGCTACAGAATATTTCGAAATTATTGTCTCAGGAAATAGAATTAACAAGAAATTTATCAATGCTACATAGTTCCGTCGCGTGAGAGTGTCCGCTGCTAACACCAGTGAAATACGTAGGTGTGATTAGGGTAACGTGTGATAAGTTCCATCAACACCCTCCCAGTCAAGGGTGAAGTGCTGCGTTAGTGCCGGACATCGTGAATCCCACACTTCAATTGCAAGGAAGCGTTACTGAAGGACCTTTTGTAAGTTGAACTATTTCCTACTTGTTACTACTTTAAATATCTATCCGTTGTTTTGCCATATCTTTGTCGTTCTGATACCTTTTACCATAGAATTGCATGCGATTAAGAAACAAAAAAAAAGAAGAATCAACAATACTAGATGACTCATATCAATTGAGCTTACCTATTTATCTTTTGTTAAAATTTTGTCTGATCTATGTTTGATTGGTGTGTGAGGAAACGTTTCTGCTACTCCCCAATATTACCTCCCTTTGTACTAAAAATTTTTTGTATTGCTTTTACCGTTGTTATATTATATAGATTATCTAAACAGTTTTTTTTTACTTTCTACAAAGTACTGAACAATCTATGCTCGATCAGCAGGCTATGCTTTTTATTTATTTTAGGTTTGCAGGACTAATTTTTTTTATTGCAGGTTTACTATTCTAATTTTTTTTTATTGCAGGTATTGTTACTAAGTCCTTACAACCGCGTACATAGATGTTGGTCTGCTTTCTACAACCCCCCTAATCTCCGATTGAGCCCGGTCATTTCTTTGATTTTCTTTGGGTTACGCACGGCTACGAGCCAACGTAGCATAAATTTGGCGCCCAACGTGGATGCCTCGAAGTAACGTAACAAGTAGCAAAGATGTAATATTTAACACGAACACATTATGGGAAGTACAGCATCACCTAGCCCACAATTTGTGCCTTCGTGCTGTTTCACCTGACTTTGCAGGTTTTATCAACAGTCGGCGCGGAGGAGATCCGGTTCAACTGCATTTTTCCATAGCCAATGATTATAATTATAAAGAATAAGTAAATTTAATGAGTCCTAAAATAATATCAAACAATGAAAGTTAATGGCGAGTGACTCAATATTAGCCACAAGGGCATCCTGTCGACGCGTTTTGCCTTTATTGGGGCTCATTAGGACAGGAGTAGCAAAGATGTAATATTTAACACGAACACATTATGGGAAGTCCAGCATCACCTATCACTTGCCATTAAATTTCATTGTTTGATATTATTGTAAGACTCATTAAATTTACTTATTCTTTATAATTATAATCATTGGCTATGGAAAAGGCAGTTGAACCGGATCTCCTCCGTGCCGCCTGCTGATAAAACTTGCAAAGTCAGGGGAAAGAGCACAAAGGCACAAATTGCGGGTTAGGTGATACTGTACTTCTCATAATGTGTTCGTGTTAAATATTACATCTTTGCTACTCCTGTCCTAATGAGCCCCAATAAGGGCGAAACGCGTCGACAGGATGCCCTTGTGGTTAATATTGAGTCACTCGCCATTAAATTTCATTGTTTGATATTATTTTAGGACTCATTAAATTTACTTATTCTTTATAATCACTGGCTATGGAAAAAGGCAGTTGCACCGGATCTCCTCCGTGCCAACTGTTGATAAAACGTGCAAAGTCAGGTGAAACAGCACGAAGGCACAAATTGTGGGCTAGGTGATGCTGTACTTCTTATAATGTGTTCGTGTTAAATATTACATCTTTGCTAACTCCTGTCTTGATGAGTCCCAATAAGGGCGAAACGCGTCGACAGGATGCCCTTGTGGTTAATATTGAGTCACTCGCCATTAAATTTCATTGTTTGATATATATATATATATATATATATATATATATATATTGATGTGAATGGGCCTATGAGATGTGGATATCCCAAATTAATGCTGTGACCTAAGTACAGCAAACTGTATTAATGAGAACGCAATAGGAAATGTGAAATTACTATCTTACCTTCCTTTTCCTTGCCTGGCTAACTGAATGGAAATCATGCTGTGTAATTTACAAAAGTGAAATGAAGCAGAAATCTCAAGAAACATATACATTCAAAACATTTTTCTTATATAAAACAGGTTATAGCTTAAGTTCATACAAAAAACTATTCGTAAAAGTTACTTAAAAGTAACCATTATCTAATCCTCGCTAACAAGTAGATAAACTCCAATATCTCCTTTGTGAGGTACAAAATCGTTTTTAATATATATGTGGATAATTTGCCAATCCTTTATTACCCCGCTTGTGAGTGTGATTGGCCAATGACGTTGCACAGGTAACAATGCTTCGAACTCAGACCTCAAAATTTACTAGAAATTATACCTTTCACAATTAATAATATTGAAAACAGGATAACGTACAATATCCTGCGACCAGGTGACCCGGCAAAAACAATCCGAAATGACCCCGTGGCCAGATCCAACTTTTACAAAATGGCCGAAAATGTGATTGGTGTAAATATTGCTCGACAGAAATTGTATGTTTGTATATGCAGTTTTATATGTAATTGCGTTTACAAAAAATCTTTTCATAATTCCGTTCTTACTGTTTCTTAAAATCAATGCTGAAGTAAAGTCCTTCCTATGTGACAGTTAAAATTTGTTATTTTCTTTACTATTTATCAATTTAACACAAAAAAAGAGCTGAGAATGTCGGGAAATAATAATTTAAGTCTATCACGGTTAACTATAAAACCCTTGAATTCTCTGTCGTTTTCTGGCCTTTTAGTAGATTGTAATTGTGAAAAACTGACACATTGATAAGGATTCTTCTACCTGCAGTGTGTGAGCAAAAAATATTGCTAAGTGGCTTAAAATTAGCAAACTTAGTAGATAGTACGTACATATCATATTAGGTATATGTAAATTAACTATTGAATAGTCATCAAAATAGGATTTACATCAATGGCTAAACGTTACCTAGTTTTGATCAGAAAATCAAAGGGGATCCTCAGATATGTACGTATTTAATCGAGGAAATTCTTGTTAGAAGCAATATTCCTAAACCGCAGGGAATTGTTTCCATAACATCACATCAAATGTCAAATGATAAATTAAATACCGGGACCTCAAAGGAACTAAACTTGACGGATTCCGTTGCCAGTAGTAATAATCCTAAAGCTAATAAATAATTTCTAAAGGATCAGACATGAAAGGGTTCTAATTAAGGGTAGGATAATTGTATAGAGCATAATTAACTTACGCAGGTAGGAAACATTGCGTAAAATATACATAGGGTATTGGCAAATATTTGCAAATTATGTATAAAGTATTAAACGCTACCACTTTATGAACTTTAAGTTGGCATTAATGCACTTTAACTTATTGTAAGTAAAGGTGCGTTCCAAAGTAAACGGACGTTGTCAAAATAGCACATTTTAGTGGCTGCCTGAGCTGAAGAGACGTTCCATTAAATGCGCACAAAAATCGGACGTGTAGAAGCCGAATTATTGCGTTGCAAGTGGCAGTGCGTTTGTTGCATCGGTACAAAAATGAATTTCAAACAAAACTTCAATATTGAATTTGGTAAAACTTGCTGAAACGTTTCAATTCACGATACCAGTTTATGGTGATGGCTTTTTATTCAGTAGCAGAACCTACGAGTCGTATACGCGCTTCAAGGATGGTTGTGAAGACAAAAATCATGACCAAGAAGTTGGACAATCAAAATTTATCATAACCGAAAATGCTATCAAACGTCTGCGTGAATTCATCAAAGATCGGCCATAATCTTTATCGAAAATGGAATTGTATATCTACAAATATCAATCCATGGCATTTTGATTGAACATTTGGACCCCCAAGGGGCGTGTTCACGCTTTGTTTCGCACAAATTAACCGAGACCAAAACTGTGCAGAATTCATCATTCGAAGGACCTCGTTAAAGAGTTAAAAAAAACTAAAATTCCTTGTGAATCTGTAACGTGCATTTTTATAGCTTAACATTTTACGCTTTTTCCCAATTAGTAAATACATTTCGGTAACTACTATTTCTATATTTTGTATTTATTAACTCCTTAGGCGAATGCGTCATATTATAATGAGTGGATTGCATCGCTCTTGTCTTGCCGTTCGTATAGATTTTGTTCCTTATGTGGATATACAAGTCTAGATAATAGACGATAAGAGGTTGTAATAGCAACGAGTTGAATAAACAGATGAGTAGTTGTAGTTTTGTTCTTGGTTCCTATATATTACGTTGAAAATACTGTTTCTTCTTTGCTTTGACAATAGTGAGAATTAAGCGGTATCAATTTTTCGAATTGTTCATGAACAAGCACGGCACGATTTTAGTTGTTTTTCTTGTGAAATAAAAGTTGTATATTAACTGTAGTAAGTGTCGTGCTAATTCCGATTGAAGTAGTATGGTTGATAGGCGAACGTGTTTGGTCAACGCACGTGTTTTACGGAACATTTGACGGACTTACTTTAGTGATACACGTGCCTTACTCATTGTGTTTTTTTTGTGGTGCTTTGTCTTTTGATATTTAAACTGTGTGTGCGATCTAGTTTCGCGGTCCTTTTTTTTATCAGAGTAGTGCATACTTTGGATTATCCAAATACAGTTGATACTGTAGTTTCTGAATTTTCTAACCCCAAAGAATCTAAAATAGATCATTGCTTGCGCAAATTTCGTTATTTGCGAAATATAACCGATTACCGGTTTACAAAGGCATTGGTTGAAGTTTCTCACTGCTTTTTGGATGTTTATGAAAATAATATACATTTGGTCCCAGTTGAAATTAACCTAGTGCTACAGAATATTTCAAAATTATTGTCTCAGGAAATAGAATTAACAAGAAATTTATCAATGCTACATAGTTCCGTCGCCTGATAATGTCTGCTGCTAACACCAGTGAAATACGTAGGTGTGATTAGGGTAACGTGTGATAAGTTCCATCAACACCCTCCCAGTCAAAAGTGAAGTGCTGCGTTAGTGCCGGACATCGTGAATCCCACACTTCAATTGCAAGGAAGCGTTACTGAAGGACCTTTTGTAAGTTGAACTATTTCCTACTTGTTCTTACTGTAAATATCTATCCGTTGTTTTGCCATATCTTTGTCGTTCGGATACCTTTTACAATAGAATTGCATGCTATTAAGAAACAAAAAAAAAGAGAAACAAAACAAATTAGTTTGAGTAATTTGAATATTTGGACAGGAAAGAAAAAAAAATCAATGCTACTAGATTGCTCATATCAATTGTGTCTTATCTATTTATCTTTTGTTAACATTTTGTCTGATTTATGTTTAATTGGTGTGTGAGGAAACGTTTCGCTACTCCCAATATTACCTCACTTTGTACTAAAAATTTTTGTATTGCTTTTACCGTTGTTATATTATATAGATTATCTAAACAGTTTTTTACATTCTATAAAGTACTGAACAATCTATGCTCGATCAGCATGCTATGCTTTTCTTTATTTCAGGTTTGCAGGACTAATTTTTTTATTGCAGGTTTACTATTCTAATTTTTTTATTGCAGGTATTGTTACTAACTCCTTACAGCCGCGTACATAATATGTTGGTCTGCTTTCTACAACTCCCCCTAATCTCCGATTGAGCCCGGTCATTTCTTTGATTTTCTTGGTGTTACGCACGGCTACGAGCCAACGTAGCATAAATTTGGCGCCCAACGTGGCTGCCTCGATAAACGTAACATAAATTTGGTTCCGGTACCGGGAATCGAACACGAGCCTCCTGGGTGAGAGCCAGGTATCCTAGCCACTAGACCATACCGGAGACTCTTAATGTAATAAGACTCTTAATCTCAGGGTCGTGGGTTCGAGCCCCACGTTGAGCGCCAAATTAATGTCACGTTTATCGAGGCAGTAGCAATACTGCAATAAAAAAATTAGAATAGTAAACCTGCAATAAAAAAAAATTAGTCCTGCAAACCTGAAATAAATAAAAAGCATAGCATGCTGATCGAGCATAGATTGTTCAGTACTTTATAGAATGTAAAAAAAAACTGTTTAGATAATCTATATAATATAACAACGGTAAAAGCAATACAAAATTTTAGTACAAAGTGAGGTAATATTGGGAGTAGCGGAAACGTTTCCTCACACCAATTAAACATAAATCAGACAAAATGTTAACAAAAGATAAATAGATAAGACACAATTGATATGAGCAATCTAGTAGCATTGATTTTTTTCTTTCCTGTCCAAATATTCAAATTACTCAAACTAATTTGTTTTGTTTCTCTTTTTTTCTTAATAGCATGCAATTCTATTGTAAAGGTATCCGAACGACAAAGATATGGCAAAACAACGGATAGATATTTACAGTAAGAACAAGTGAAAATAGTTTAACTTACAAAAGGTACTTCAGTAACGCTTCCTTGCAATTGAAGTGTGGGATTCACGATGTCCGGCACTAACGCAGCACTTCACCCTTGACTGGGAGGGTGTTGATGGAACTTATCACACGTTACCCTAATCACACCTACGTATTTCACTGGTGTTAGCAGCAGACATTATCACGCGACGGAACTATGTAGCATTGATAAATTTCTTGTTAATTCTATTTCCTGAGACAATAATTTCGAAATATTCTGTAGCACTAGTTTAATTTCAACTGGGACCAAATGTATATTATTTTCATGAACATCCAAAAAGCAGTGAGAAACTTCAACCAATACCTTTGTAAACCGGTAATCTGTTATATTTCGCAAATAACGAAATTGGCGCAAGCAATGATCTGTTTTAGATTCTTTGGGGTTAGAAAATTCAGAAACTACAGTATCAACTGTATTTGGATAATCCAAAGTATGCACTACTCTGATAAAAAAGAAAAGGACCGCAAAACTAGATCGCACACACAGTTTAAATATCAAAAGACAAAGCACCAAAAAAAAACCACAATGAGTAAAGCACGTGTATCACTAAAGTAAGTCCGTCAAATGTTCCGTAAAACACGTGCGTCGACCAAACACGTTCGCCTATCAACCATACTACTTCAATCGGAATTAGCACTACACTTACTACAGTTAATATACAACTTTTATTTCACAAGAAAAACAACTAAAATCGTGCCGTGCTTGTTCAGGAACAATTCGAAAAATTGATACCGCTTAATTCTCACTATTGTCAAAGCAAAGAAGAAACAGTATTTTTAACGTAATTAATATATAGGAACCAAGAACAAAACTACAACTACTCATCTGTTTATTCAACTCGTTGCTATTACAACCTCTTATCGTCTATTATCTAGACTTGTATATCCACATAAGGAACAAAATCTATACGAACGGCAAGACAAGAACGATGCAATCCACTCATTATAATACGACGCATTCGCCTAAGGAGTTAATAAATATAAAATATAGAAATAGTAGTTACCGTAATGTATTTACTAATTGGGAAAAAGCGTAAAATGTTAAGCTATAAAAATGCACGTTACAGATTTTTCTGATAAATGGTGGCGCTTCCATTGCGATCTAGAGATCAAACGCCAGAAAAAAGTAGTCTGCTTAAAAGTGCACAACTTATGGGAATTGCGCCCAGTAGGGAGGAAAACGAAAGTGATTAAATGGCTCTGAGGAAAGTAAATACTGATAAAATTACAAAGAAAGACCTTAGAATATGTTTAGCTTCGTGCCAGACCGAGAGTGACTGTGGAAGCGTGCTACAGATGCTAGAAAGATGAACATACGTCAAGAAATTCAAGAAATTGTAAAGGTTCACACAGGGTCAATATGGTCGCAGGTGCGGGACACTAGGCTATGTAGAGGAAAATTGTAAACGTGAGGAGTTTTGCTTATATGTAGCTAGAGAGGTCACAGACCTGGAGAAGGCAAGCGCAATTAATTTAGAAAAGCACTGGCGTCCGCTAGGAAAGCTGGTGGATGTGCTAAAGTCTGCAGCCAGCGATTACTCTTTGATACCAGGCACAACTGGAAAAAACTCAGCTGTGATATTTTATACCACTTTAGTGTTAACTTATTGCTGTCAATTTCCTAATTAAGATGTAGAACCTTGAGGTTTATTATATTTATCGTAACCGATACTTTTAACGCCATGAACGATCTCAAGCCATTACAAACTAATATTAACAGGAGTCGTCAAGCGCACGATTTGGTGGCGATCGCAGATGCAGTTATGATCGTGATTTCATAGTGATTTCGAAACCAAATATATTCATAAAAATTACTAGTAAAGTGTAAGTAAATGATTCTAGATCAGCTATGCTTATAGCAACTAGCAGCCAGTACAGAGTAATACGGACAAACTTTGGAGGCATTTTTTGTGTTGGACAGTCTTTGCTACATCTTTTGTCCCTTCTTTGATATGGTATACATATTTGTGTTTTATTTTTCTTCGGGCAGATGGCTCGTTTATGTACTGAGTCTTTTTTGTTGGTCCTCACCAGTGTCCGCACGTCTCATTTTCTCTAGAGCAATGCTTTGACACTTGCTTGAGATCCTGACACCGTACGTATCGTGGCACGACCAAACAGACTTTTTTTGTAATTGTCCTAAAGCCTATGTATATTTTGTTTTGCTTTAGCAGTTTGTTGTGCATTTCTGGACTTATTTTGGCAACATTATGTTGTGTTGTTTTGCTTTTGGGTCCAGTTTTAAATCATAATTTAGAGTTGTCTTTGAACTGTTGTTGTGTCATTGTTTCATGCACGTTTTGTTTATATATATCATTTCATTTAATTCTCCGTCTGTTATTCCGTTTGGAACATCGTACAATATTACTAGTGGTCTCTTTTTTCATGGTTTTTCACATTTCAATGTCTCTTTTAGCTTTTGGTGGTTTATAAGTTTTTCTGCTTCTTGATCGTTATCTGTTTCAACGATCAGCACTTTTCCTGACGTTCTCATACTTCTTATTTTAATATTATCTCTTTTAGGGTCAATTGCGTTCATAAAGCGGTTCTGTACTGTTTTGCCATCATCTCCTCTTTCTGATGTTATAAAAACTGTTGCTGATTTTTGTCTTTGTTGTCTCATGTGTTCTATTATTCCTATTTGTTTCAGGGGTATTGCCGCTACACTGGCATATGTGCTTTGCATTACCTCTGGCTGTTTGTCTTCTATTTGTTGTAATTGATCGTTTTGGCGTTGCAATTCATCTCTTTCATCTTTTACTTGTGCTATTATAAATGCTAGTTCTGTTATTTTTTCTCGTAGTATTGTTTTTCTGTTCTTCGGTACTTTATTTGTCGGGTCCAGTGTACTGTTGTACTGTTTGTGTATGAGTGTTTTATTCTCTTGGCCAGACCAAATGATAGGTCTGGTTCTTTTTGCCTGTCTGGTTGATGTTTCTGTACTATCTATAGCACTAGCGGATGCAGATAGTTTTAGGGGTTGATTTGTGGTTTGTTCAGTATCCACGTTTTCGGAGTCGGAATTGTCTGTGATCTGACTTGTTGAACTTATAGGTGACCTAAAGCTCTTACTACTGCGTTTTGAAATGCCCTCGTCGTCTTTAGGCATTTTTGAAAATAATACTAATTATAATAATAAGAAAGTTTTTCACTAAGTTGAAAATAAGTATTTAATAGATTTTAACACGTTCACTTACACTTAAACGAGTCTTTTCTCGCACTTTGTTTATGGTTTTAACTTGCTTCACAAGAGAGACTTTCTAACAATTGATTTTCGGGTGGGCACAAGGGCTCCCCTTTGTTGAGTACTTGTCTTTTGCCGCCGAGGGTTTTTAAACCATCCGTTTCCGGTAGTCCCTTGGTTGTTGCCGGCCTTACCTCGCGAAGGCGACAAGTGTGGTGCCACGAGCCTCTTTGCTCTTGTTAGATGTTCAACGACTTACTCTAACAAAGAGGAAGTAACTTGTTCTGCTTTCGGCTTTATTTTGCTATGTGCAACACTGTATTTATATCTCGCACTTGTGGCCCAGGGATTGTTGCAACAAGACAGTTTGACACCCCTACTTTTGACAATTGGTAAAGTCTTTCTAGGTAAGTAGTGCTTGTAAAGTAGATTTGTATTTAGGCAACTACATGTGTTTATATATTTTATGTTATAATTTTTTCCATAGGAACCCGCTCTCGCACCACCGTAGTTAGTCAGTGTATCCATACAATTATTACGATAGTTTCCACTCCTTTTGGAAAAATTGATATTCATAGTGTCTCATTTTTAACCCTAACAAGCTACTAGTCAAATAAAGTTTTTCAACCCTTTACCAGCCAATTCAATGTTTTAAAGCAAAGAATGAGCGTTGTTTCAAAAGAGATACTGCAACGAGTATTCGAAAATTTTTGTTCCAGGGTAGATGAGTGTGAAGAAGCAGTTATGAGCATTTACAAACAATTGTGTGTTGTAAATATAAACTCAAAATCTGCTCTTTAATTCAACAGTAATTAAAATGCGTTTGAACAAATCTGCTATTTTATTTTCAAGTATCAAAAATGAAAAACATTCTGCGACACTCTTTATTAATTTTTATTCAACACCAGTGTCTTTACAAGGATGTTAAATGATTTCTTTTTCTTATTTTGACAAGATGTGGTTTAATTTTGAACCATGCCTAAACGAACTTCTTTGTTGCTTATTGGTCATAAATGCACAACTTTGGTATTTAAAAAAAATCAGTGATCTAGAAGCGCCTGTATTGCAAAGTAACAATTCTATTTTTTCAAAGCCATAACAAACAACACAATAAACTACCGCTATCGTTTATTTAACTTCTCACCGAACAAGTTCAACCACTAAATGACCTATTGTAGAAATTTCCAAACGCCAAGTGCTAAGCAAACATTTCAATTGGAAGAGAATTGTTACTGTAAGGTCCTAAAGGCATTTGTGTTCTCTGGAGGTACCGTTATGTCGCTATGCTTTTAAAATACATCAAGGTGTAAAATGACGCAAGTAAAGCAAATACTTGAAAATTAAGAGATCTTGACGTGACGATCTCATAGTACACAAGATTCAGTCAATAGTCGTTTCTACATTTTAGCGAAAGGAAACTGAAGCTTAGAATAGTAAAGCCATCGTTACGAGTGCAAATTCAATATTAGACACACCTGACGAAAAACTATTTCGAAAAGTTTTTTCTTCTTAGGCTATTATGCGCGATGATGACGATGCTAAAGAATTATACGCCGTAGAAACTCGTGGATAGTTGATAAAAAGCACGAGTAGTAATTAATAGGGGTTGTTTTGCTTTCGCAACAAGGAACGCAATTTCAATTGATAGATCAATGTCAGGGTATGGTTAAGGTGACAGCCCTGTCGAAAGTGTAGCCAATATTGCATATGTAAAATAAAAGTCTGGTTATAAACAGTTTCATTATGGCCATTTTCCCTAACTTATAACATATTTCGAAATAGGCTGCCCAAGCGTTGGGTGCCACTAAATTAATGTTGTGAATATTTGGGTACAGCCGCCCTGACCAATAAAAATGCAATAAATGCTAGCTTAATAGAAAGTATGAATT
This sequence comes from Platerodrilus igneus, assembly GCA_036346225.1. NCBI lineage: Eukaryota > Metazoa > Arthropoda > Insecta > Coleoptera > Lycidae > Platerodrilus > Platerodrilus igneus. The sequence goes on from JARFIW010000828.1 coordinate 1,634,070, forward strand.
CTTACCTTAATGTGCCCGTTTTTTCGTGCTAGCTCAGCGATAAATATGCAGTGGACTTTACGAAAATGAAGTAAAACGAAAAAATTTCAACATTACAGGTATAATTTCTTCTACATACATCGCCCAAGATATCTACTTACACACACAGATATAAAGAAAGCTTATAAATGCAATTCACAGCTTAAGTTTAGAAAAAAACAATATTTTATCACTACTTGCATATTAATACAATCTTCACCTAATCCTTGTTAATAATTAGAAAACCCCAAAACATGTAAATCACAAAACTTTCTTTAAAATTTATATGGATAATTTAAATATTCTTCTATTATAACGTTTCAGTGTGGATACTCAGCGATCTTGAGTATATATTTTTGTAAGGGTCGAAACACTTCGGAATCTGACCTCAAAATTGCTAAACAAACGATCAATTTACAAATAATTTTCTATATGCAAAAGAAAAAGTTTAATTTACTTAATAATACACAAATTGTCTTTCTAGGTTTAAAACAAAGTTCTCATGCGCTTTGGATCGTCAAATTTTCGCTCGTATTTATATATCTATGACCACAGGTCCTTGAATATAATCGTTATCTAAAGATCGTTTCCATTAAAATTAACTGCATCGAAAAATTCCTAGTTCCATTTTCTTTAGATTTCCATATTAATTAACCTTCACACGATGAAATATACGGCATCAGTTTTCGAAAGTGCTTTGGTTTTAATAGATTAAATTAACCGGTGGCCTTGCATCAAGATAACTTATCATTTATACTGAAGCAATAAATTAATCATCGTGCACTCCATTCAGTAATCTATCAATTATCAAATGTCGAAGTATTTATGTTTAAATCTTGTATGTTAAATCTTGAATGAATCGCTCTCATTAAATTTTGGTTTTATATAATAAAGTTCTAAGTACCTCACCTTTTCTCGAATTTTGACCACATTCTCATGATGTAACAATTATCCGCAACTTTGCGTGTTGTTATGTTTAATGACCCATTAGTTAAAATTTATTGCAATCATAAAGGATTCTTACCTTTTATTAAAGAATGCAGCTAATAGTTGGTTATCTCTCTCCCTTACGAGCTTCTGTAATAATTATAGCCATTAAAACTTGTTATCTTATCTAATTTTATAGTCTTTCCCGGTGTTATCGCATTCCTCGAAATGATGTATATTCATTCAGAGAAAATAATTAGCTTGTAAATGTAATAGATTCTAGAACCATACCGAAAATGGCTTCTTTAAAAGTACACTGCTTCGTATTAAAAACTCGCAATTGTGTAATCACATTGAATTAAATCACTATTATTGAGTGATACTCCAAAAGAGGATCAATTCATTTTTGAATTTATATTCTAAAAAAGTCGGATTTTTATATTTTCGCCGGATAGAACTTGTTTTAAGAGATATATTTTAAAGAAGATAACTTGACATTGAAATTATTTAGTGTTCTTAAAGTGGATGGACTTTTACACCTTAGACTTGTTTTATTGTATTTTCTTGCTGCATAAATGCAATACAATTTTGTTTAAGATATTTTTTAAGAAAATAAATATTTAGACACGGGTTTTTAAATCTATAAATGCTTTAACATTGGGTTTAGTTTTTAAATGGCGTGTCATAACACTAAGAGCGTGTCATTTTACATTGGATTTTACTTATCTGTTGAAGGAATATCTTACGAGAATAGTATACAAGGTGAAAATTGAATATTGCAAAATTTTACTTTTCTCAGCTGTGGGTCGGTTTCTTTCTCACAGAATATGGTGCTTAATGACCTCCTTATCACATTAATATATATATATATATATATATATATATATATTCAGATTTGATAAAGAATCACGAAAAGTCATTGAACGTCAAATTAAATGGAAAATTGCTTCCAAAGAATGAAAAGAATGAAATCCGTACTTTGTTAAAATACAAATCGATCATTGATATATAAATACAAAAGCCTAAAATAATTGATCCATTTTAAGTTTGTGTAAAGAGTAAAAACGAGTTTCATTTTAAGATATGCGTGTTGTTAATTGAACACGTAATACGCTGCATTACTTAAATGTAAATTGCATTTACTATCATTAAGAATGCAATTATGAATTTTATTATGTAATTGACTTCCGTGTGTAAACAGAACATGTAAAACCACAAACAAAATATTCATTCTTGTTATAAATACCACTTTATACTTTGTAATAAAGAAAAATAGTCTCTTTTCAAAGTCGATTTTGGGGTTATTCTATAACAAATTATACCATTTAATCCAACGCGAAAAGATTACATTTATATACCTAAATAAACTAAGAGTTCGGGAGAATTTGATAAAGTCATAAATCATTCGAAAATATGATAGGAATAGGCCATTATTTCCCGTAAAAGAATAAACGCCCCGAAACAAAGAAACGAACGACTATTAAAATGCTATAAAAGTTAGATATGATAACACTCTTTAATAGCTCTACGCATTACAAAGGAGGAGACAACCCATTGACTTCGTGCATTTGAAAAGAATAAACGTCGTTTAGGATAGTCATAAATGATATAGACCGCACCTAATTAGATCACTAAACACGACATCCTTGAAATTGTTACATCATGCTGGATAACTAATGCTTCGAAAATACAATAGAACAATGACGTATGGAGATTATCTAGTATATAAACAGGAACTGAATTAGAACGGAGATCATTTTTTCTTAAGTAAATCGAACATGTAAAATTCAAAGCGGAGCTGCATGTTTTTAATTACTTTGCGATATGAAACAAATACGTTACGATCAATTTATAATCAATCTCATCGGCGTTCCACAAGTAACATAGAAGGTATCAAGAATAATTATATGATCTAGGATAAGGAAGATTTATCACAGTAATATAGATAATCTTGGTAGAAGATTTTAATCAATCAACGATTAATGCACTTTTGTAAACTGCTACTTTAATGTCAATTTGGTATGGAACCAGGAAGTATTTAATGCCGTTACTTACGATTTGGATAAGCGCTCTTTGACAAGACATATAGCAAGTATAGAATTTGGATTTTCTTTGCTTGTAACTGATAAGAATGTTTAAAAATTAGTAACTTAGATTAGAATGAGTTCTCAATATTATTACTTGTGAACGAGATAATGCTCTTAGGAAAGCAAAATAATTTCTCGGTAGTTTTGTGGGAATGTCGTCGAATAAGGGCATGATAAGTTCTTGGATATCTTCTATTGTGGTAGTATCAATTTCGTTCGGTTTATCGTCTCTTAGCGTCCGGTTCACCCGTTGGATGTGCCGAAGATCTGCGAGAGCATAGTTTAGCTCAAACTGACGTTATATGCAGTTTGTGAAAGTTGTGTCTACCTTTTCAGAATCTGACAAAGCTAAGCCTGTTTTACAATGGTTGGCAAGCATGGGAGACGTTTTGTTCCTTAGTTCTTTCGACTACCTCACAGAGCGTTGTCTTCGGCTCGAAGAGAGAAGCACCACATGACCCAGGACGAACAGTTCGGGTTCCTTTCATCATATATTGCGAGTGGTAAAGCATAATGCGAAAAGTTTCAGCTGGAGGCAGTCGACAAGGGTAGCGTTCCTAGATGTGTTGAAGGTTTTCAATCAGGTATGGCAATTTCACCTACTGTATACGATGCTGAAAGTAGAATACCACGTGCCTTCGCCCAAATGACGAAATCCTATATTTGCCATAGATGGTTCCGCATCATGCTGAACGGATGTGCTTGACAACAGTGAAACTCAGAGCTGAGATTCCCCAAGGTTTTCTACTCTCATCGGCACTGGTTGGAATGTTCATGAACGACCCACCGAAAACGGCTGACACTAGGATAGCAACATACAACGACGACACAGTCATACTAGCCAGGTCACGTGACCGACACCTCACCACGCATGCTAACGGCGATGGATGTTCTCAATAAATGGCTAAGACTTGAGAGTCAAAGGCAATTCAGAGAAAAGAATGCCCGTTTTCTTGTCGAAGCGACGTAACCGACATGGAAACAGCATTAGAACGTTTGACGAAGCAACGCCTTGAAACCCAGATGTCAAGTATCTAGGAGTGATTCTTGATTTAGAGCTCACTTGGAGACCCACATTGAGTATGCGGCAAGAAAGGAGAAGGGAGTTACCAATTATACCACCTGAGCAGTGGCCGAATTAAGATTAACACTTCAAACAAGCTTAATCTCACAAGACGATAACAAGATCGCGGTTTACATGCGCATCAGCGGTATGGAATAGCAGGCGGCTTCGTAGTTTAGTTAGTCCGCGTGTGAATACTATGCCTAAGGTTCCAGGTTCGATCCCTGACACAGGCCACCTGAGAATGGTTAGCCGAACGCTTTTCACAAAACTTGATTTCAATTTGACTTGCGGGCTTATCTCCTAGGCGGCTTCGTGGTGTAGTTGGTATGCATGTGACCATTACGCACAAGGTTCAAATCCCGACACGGTTTGCTTGAAAAATGTTAGGCGAGTATTTTTCACAAAAATATGCCCTCGTTCGGATGAGAGGTATAATGTAGGTCCTATCTGTAAGTGTTCTCACGCACGTTAAAGATCTACCTTGCTTGGATTAGCAAAGATTTCTGCAAGATAAAAATTTTCAGGTAAAAACTCGCTTCTTGGCCAATGTGGTACCTTCTGGTGCAGTACCGGGAAACCAAATGTAGGATATAAAGCAACACAGCGGGAGGCATAAGCTTCAAGGTACACTAGTCACGGGAACCCAATAAACGTCTAGCGACAAGAGATCTCGAGTTCGACACCAAAGTGGAAGTTTCGAGAACATGTCCAACACAGCGATTATAAAATTTTTAACTACCATAAGAAACAGATTCTTTAGTTCGTTTTGAGAGGTGTAAGAGGAGTAAGCAGATTGAGACCTGTAAGTCAAGGGTAATATAGGCACTACAAGGAGTAGGCTGATTGATGCTTTATGGTAACACCCAAGAAGTCTGGGTTAATCTGGGCATACCGACCCAACACCTGGCCCATCGTGCTGTTCGGAACAAAACCATCACTAAGGCGTCTACGTCGTTTTCTTCAAGACGTCCGCTACATCGCTATCTTCAGGGTGTCTACCACGTCACCATCTATGAAACATCCACCTCGTCGTCTTCCTCAAAACGTCCACAACGTCGCAATCCCCAAAGTGTTCACAACGTCACCATTTTCGAAACCAGGTATCCTCCAGGTCGCATGCAGTGTAAGTGCGGTCGTGAATGCCGCGTATGTATAATCGTGAACTTATTTGTGTATTTTATTATTTGGTATAGAATAAAAGCAACACATTTTTCGCAGATTCTACGGTTCATTTCTAGAACTCACACAAACAAAAGTCAGATTAAGATATTGTGACATCATCTAGAAGTCCTGCAGATTAGCCCGTCAGCAGCTAGGTTTACTTTAGACTAGCATTAAAGTTACATAATATAGCGAGTGAGTTTAGAACCGAAAATACCTTGAGCCGCTTAAAAGAAGTAATAAAATAAAAATATGATAAATCTTGAAGATGAATACTGTAGTGCAAAAATTGTAATATATGCTATATAGGCCAAACCCCACATGAGTTACAGAAATGGAAAATATGAATTAGAAGACCCCCAACCCTAAATATAATAAAACCATAGCTTTAAAACTAAAGTTTACAGATTATTTCCAGTGGAAGCATAAAAATAGGAATAAATAAATTATTGGAAAAATTTGATAATAAGTGATTGATTTGCTATTGATACCAATGGTTACTATCACTACAACCACAGAAATTAGGTTAAATTTATATTAATTTCAGACTCGCAAATTAGTTCATAGCTCGTGAAACCCAAAGCGTTGCGAAAAAATTGTAGTTTATGAATAAATTTGCGTAAATTCTTTTATAATGAATTAATATAAAGTTTAGCGTCTTATGGTCTTCACTACAACTTTACCACACCTTTGCATTATAAAATAGATATTAAAGTATGGGAATGGAACAGGAAAGATTCCGGTATTAGAAGGGATTCTGATGATATTCGAGAATAAAATGTCATCATTAGCTTTCGAATTAGCTTTTGGATAAGTTGAGTAGCGCACATCCGAGTTTTAATTGATTTTAAGCTTAAAGCATTAAGATCAATCTGAAAAATATATCTGTGGTAAATCATATTTCTGACCGCCATAAATTCCGCACACAGTTTTGGACAAAAACTGCAACATCCTCGACACTTAAGTAAATCCCCTTGCACAAAACAAGAGTGCAATATTTAAACTAATGACGCTATTTGTCCTAAAGCACCACTTGAGACGTGAGTGCTCAACAATTCATTAAGTCTTCCTTACGGCTTATTTGTATTCTCATCGTAGCACCTACATTGCTAAACTACTTTTTGTATAAATTCCCCAATGATTCCAAGTGCTAAATGAATATTTCAATTAGAGGGTTGTTTCTGGTGTAACTCTTCTAGTATTTAGACTTTCGCGAAATACATTTGTCGTTTGACCGGTTTATTGAGTTGCCCGTGTCAAAAAGCATGGAGAGTAAAATGAAGCCAAGCGGAGGTGAACATTAAGGATTTACTACCCGCTCAAATTGCTAGCTATCGAAATCGTGTCCACAAAATGACTGAATTTTAACAATTTGAATTGGCAACATTTTTGCTCTAGGATATGCAGCGATAGAGCAAAGAAGGCAAAAGTATTCACTGCTTGCTCCTAATTAAAAGTGGCCTTAATTATGGTTTACGACTAAGTGAGCAGCAACTCGGTAGCGATTATTCCGTAGGTATGTGTGCAGCAGATCGTGAATGCTTGCACTCAGATAAGCAAATATAAAATATGATTTCGTTTGCTTGCTTTGTTTTTTCCAGTTTTGCGTCATAGAACTGCCGCATTATTATATAATATCTTCGAAAGTAAGCCTTCATGTCTGTTAAATTTATTCAATCTACACATTTATGGAGAACTTGTAGGTATTGATAAATGTTTTATTTGTTAAATTTCTCCTTTCTTCTTATGAAATCCTTATATACAGGGTGATTGGCGTACCCAGTTCGTTAGAATATTTTTGACTTATCGATATTATAGGTTAATAAAAGTTTGTATTCAGACATACGCAACCATTTTGAATCAAAGTAAAAAAAAATGTTCAAGATGATTTCGCTTTCTTTAATTAGAAATACCAATTTATGTCAGTTTTAAGAACTAGGGGGATGTCATCATGATAATAAACACAGCATAATTTTGCATAAAAAAATAATGACGCTAAGATAATATCATCGTCTGAGAACAAAGACAGGTCACGTATAGTTTTGTCTCAGATAAATATATAACCCGTATTTCTGATACTAGATCCAGTCACGAGAGGTCATTCAAACCCAAATTCCATAAATAAAACCCACCCAAATAGAAGTAAACAGGGAAAAAGTTAAATTTCCGAATATTCATTTATTCTACCCTGTATAAAAATACAAGCGTACTTCTTTGTCATTTAAAGGCAAAACCTTTATTAATTATGCGACTAAATTTATGAACGACAGTGATATGAGCTGAAACCGATTTAAACTTTGTACTTTATGCAAATCAATCGCTTTTAAAGCGTATTATAAATAAAAAGCCATTTAAAAACAATATCAATCTTATTACATTTAGAAATGGAAGCTTTAATTAGCTAAATTGAGTCTCGTGTATGTAAGTAATTATTTTAAGAAATAAATACAAAGCCGGTTAATAAACCTGTGTGAAAACAATATCAACTTGTTGCATCCATAAAGAATTTATAAACGAAGCTCATCAAAAGTACTAGAAATAATTTAAATTTAAGCCATTCATTCCGTTAGGATATAAAAGCAAAAAGCCATTCAATCCGTGTAAAAACAATATCAAACTTTTGCCTTTATTAATTAAAATACTAAATAAATAATTATGTGTATAAAAACGCGTTTTATTTATCGTACAACCAATTTTTTCTTACAATTATTAAGCCTTAATCATTTTGCATTTGCAAAACCATATTCTCGAATTTTCTTGATTAGTTCAGAAACGAATACGTCAAATCCTAAGAAATGCTTTAAAGGTTATTAAATAAATAAACGCGCGTCAACTAAAAATCTCCATAAGAAATATTTTATTTGTTTAAGTGTTTCTTTATGACAGAATGCAACGCGACATTAACTTCGTTTATTAGAAAGGGATAGACAGCGTGTAGGATAAAATATAAATCGCGCCTTTGGACACTAATTAGACCATAAACAACGCCATTCCCAGAATATTGCATCACGTAGGTAACCAAAATTCGAATTAAGTCGCTAAAACTCTGGAGAATGTGACGTAGTTATGTAATTTAATATAAAAGCCGTGACTTGATTTGAACGATTTAGTCAAGATTTATTCTGTCATAACATTGTAATCCATTTTAAGACGTCGCACATGCTACGTTGAGAAAAGTCGTTTATTTAGTATGCGGCATGTATACAGAATTTAATATTTAAGTTGTAACTTTGAATAAAAAAGTAATTAGAAGTAACTTTGCATAAATATGGAACATTATTATTTTTTCAGAACACTATGAGAATTGAACGTTTTTGGTACAAAGGCTACTCTGAAGTTAGTAAATTAAAAATAAAATAAAATGCACTTTGAAAATCAAGATTACAAATGGAGATTTAAAATTATATGAACAAACTGGAAAACTGGGATTTAACGTCAAAGTAAAATGGAATCAAAAAGCATCTAATATCATTAATTTAGAGACAAAATTTTGATAAGCGTTATTTTTCGCAAGTATAAACTTTGGTTCTCTGCCTGTTAATTATAAAAATAATTGAATATCTTTTAGTTTAAGTTTAGAGAAAGTTCTCGTTTTATTATTTGTGAAGAGCATAATTTGAATTAAATTTTCAGGTCAAGTTCGAGATATTTTGACGTTTACTAAATAGTCTGTAAAAAATTTTTGGTCAAACACCCGTACAAGCATGGGAATAAAGGATGTGTACTTATTAGCAAATTTAAATAAGAGTATTAATTATATTCTGTATAAACTGGAACTGAATTGTTTTATAAACTGTTTTGTATGAAAGAAAAATGTTTTTGAATGTATAGATTTCTTTAAAATTTGCTGTTTCATTTTATTCTATAAATGCCATAGAATAAATTCCATTGAGCTAGTCAGGTGAAGAAAAAAAGGAAAAGGAAGGTAAGATAATAATTAGAAATTTACAATTGCTGTACCGTGCCACAACATTCTGAGACACTCCAACGTGAAGCTGTAACGCAGCACTTTTAGCGACGTCTAACGCGAAGAGTTATCACAACACTCTTTTAGCTACTCCCAACGCGAGGCTTTATCACAGCACTCTTTTAGTGACGCCTAGAGCGAGGCGTTGTCACATCGTTCTTTTAACGGGGATCCAACGCAACGTTATCACAGCACTTTTTTAGTGGCACCCAACGAAGTTGTCACAATATTGTATGTATATATGTATATATATATATATATATATATATATATATATAATATATATATATATATATATATATATATAATATATATATATATATATATATATTGTAGTGGACTTAAAGGGTTAAATTTGAGGTCAACAAAGCAATTTCCTAACACCCTGTATAGAGAAAGGAACCATTTATATACGCGCAAAATTAATTTCATTTATTTATTTTAAATTAACAAGTATTGACATAATTTTATAACTAGGGATTAGAAGGTAATAGATTCACAAAGAAAATCAGGTTTATAAGCCAACAGAAATTAGTAATTAATTTAATGTAGTTTAATTTAAGGGGTTATAACGTCAGAGAACGCAGCAGAGCATGTAATATCAATAAATCCAAGGCGAATAGCTTTCGTTGTAACAAACAAATATATCGGTTGGGTTGAAATACCATGAAAAGAAGCTCTGAGAATTGTTATTTTAAACGTTCGTTAATTGAACACCTGCATGTTTTGAAAGGTCGACTTCTATGAATTTTGGCGCATAACAAGACAAGTTCAAGGAATATTGTTCAACCGACTGTCGCAAAGCACGTACTCATCCACGTGGACGCTGGCAGCTATATCGATTTTCTACCACTCAAGCAAGGTTAGAATGCGACATCAAATATGCATAAGACGGGAATAGCGATATCACAGGCGGGGTTTTAAGACGTCACTGAAATGTATGATTGGTCGAAATAGTTAGTTTGAAAATACACGAGCCCGCGACAGGTGGATGTGATAGTTTTGTTGAGATAGCGTGTGACGCGAGGATATTTCTAGAAGCTTAAAACGGTTAGACAAAATTTGGAGAAATATTATTTTACAATTAAGTATTTCGCGCAAAGTGTGGCCAAAGGGGCCTAGCTTGAGGATATAAATACGTGAACTAAATTAATAAAGGTCTCTCTCTGTTATTTTGCATCGCTTACGACATACAAAAAGCAACTGACGAAGCTTGTAAGTATTAAAATTTGTAAAGTTCAGTATTAGATTGTTGTGACCTTATAGTTTGAAACGCGTATAGTGTCGAGTTTATTAAAATTTAAATAAGGTCCAACGAATACTTTAACAAGCTCGTAAATAGACAAGTGGAATATACATGGATTTGGATATTGAAATTGATATTGGATGGGTAGCAGGAAACGCGACGTAGATTGTGGTCATCTTTAAAACATCTTGTAAAGCCGCACGCAAAACCAATTGACCGAGGGGTTCAGGAACATAATACATCGTCAACGGAAATAGAATCTTCAAGTTTTTCCAGGTAACGCATTTGAATTTGCTGTTTTTTTTACTGTTAAAATTGTGATGTGTGAGAGTGAACTTTAATGGGTATTTTACGGTATTTTACGTATTGAAAAAGATACATAGGTGACTATTAATATGGTATTTTGAATTAAAAACAAAAGATCTACGTAAAGCTTATTTAATTGCTTGATGAATTTAAATTTAATTGTTAAGAGTACATGGGTTTTTTTTTAAGTTTGTAGTAATAGTATGCAAAGCAGAAAGCATACATTTATAAACTGGGTTATTATGAGCTCACCATATTTCAGTGTAGCAATAAACAAAGAGAAAGTATTATTTGGGGCCCATTTACGCCTGTTGCATTAAATGTGTTAGAAATTTCCATTTTAAAAATAAGGACTTGACAAAATTAGCATTTATTGAGGTGTAACTTGAGCACCGAACTGTAAATAACCATGAATATTACTATTTGTAAATAGCGGTTAATAAATATTGTATGATTGTTGTATTATTTTGCGATTTTATTTGAATGGTGTGTGAACGGTAAATAGAATGAGAGTAAATTTAGGCATACGAGAAGAAGCACAGCTGAGCTAGCCAGGGAAGCGGCGGAAGAAATTAATTTAATAGAGCAGAAAGCGGGTAAGGAAAATTTTGTGAAAGTTTTATATTTTTGAAAATTAATTTTTTTTTACTCGCGAGGAAAGCACCTGAGCTCGAATGTTTTTTAGGAAGGTCCAGAGGCATATAGGGGTTCCACGGCAATATATATATATATATATATATATATTATATATATATATATATATATATATATATATATATGAAATGATTACTGACGAGTACCTCGAAAAGGGTGAATTTTGAGGGAAGGCTCTAACCAAAGTGATGGATGCTCTACTTGTTAGAATTTTAAACGCCAAAGCTAGCGTGTTGAAAAGGAATGCAACAGTTGGGTTGTGTTTTTCGGTTGTTCACGTGGCTAAATACGAAGAGCCCAAGAAAATGATTGGCGATATGGAGGCGCAAGGAGCGAATGTGCATGCTGATAGCCAATGGGCGTCGTCCATTGTGCCTGTAAAGAAAAAGGACGGATCGACAAAATTTTGTGTGGACTACAGACGGTTGAATGACGTAACCAAATAATAGCTACCAACTTTCAAAGATTGACGACACCGAAGATACACTTTCAGGGTCGCCGTGGTTTTCAACTTTGGGTTTATGGAGTGTCTACTGGCAAGTAGATATAGAGCTCAAAGATCCAGAAAAACTGCTTTCACTATTGTTACTGACCTATGGCAATTTACAGTTATGGCAATTGGATTCTGCGCGGGTTGTCGTGCAAAACGTACCTTGCATATTTGAACGACATGATCGTGATTTGGAAGTTGTTTGAGAAACAAGTAGGGAATTTAGAAGAAGCGTTTGGATGACTGAGAGATGTCAATCTGAAGTTGAGTTCAAAGAAGTGTGAGCTGCAAGGCTCAAAAGTGAAATACCTAGATCACGTAGTTTTACGTAATGGTATCAGGCTAAACACGAAAAAAGTTAAAGCGGTACAAAAGTGGTCGACGCCACAAGACTAATATCAGTTGAGGAGCTTTCAGAGGTTGTGCACTATTATAAACAATTCGTTTCAATGTTTGCGATTATAGCTATGCCCTTGACAAAGTTAGCTGAAGAAGGGAGGTGAGTATGTTTGGGATGATGCTTGTCAAAATCAGTTACAATAGCTAAGGCATCTATTTACAACAGCTGCGGTCTTAAGTTACCTTCATTCGGAAGGTAAATTTATCTTGGATACGGACGCAAGCAATGTCGCCATCGGAAGTGTACTAAACCAGATGCAAGAAGAGCAAGAGCTTGATTACTCTAGTGAGGTGCTCTCGAAATCCCAACGGAATTATTCCGTTACATGAAGGAAAATCTGTACTTGTACGGGAGAAAATTTAAGCTAAGAACCGACCACGCAATCCCAAAGTGCAAGTCGTCAAATGCGTAGAAAGGCTGCGCGAGACACGGATCACCGTCCTGGTACAAGTCACCGTAATGCGAATGCGCCTTCGAGACGAGCTTTCCTCGAAGATTGTAATCATTGCTCAGGCATTGAAAGAGAATGCGATTTACTTTGTCGACTGTTGTAGTCAATAACAATTGGCAGCCTATGCAGTTGCAAACCGAACAGGAGAATGAAAAAGGTCTAGGTATCATTTTATGTCGGAAAGTCAAAGGAAAACGTTCATCATGGTAGGACATTAGTCCGTTGAGAAGCACCTTAATGTCGTACTGGGCACAATAGGATTTCTTGAAGGTAAAGAATGGAATCTTGGTGCAATCCTTGGAGAATTGAGATAGATCCCTAAGTACGCTTTAGGTGGTGGTTCTTAAAAGTCGAGTGTAGGAGGCATTAGTATATTTTACTGGATATACTGCAATGGCGATGCCAAGGATGGTGCCGCAAGTTTCAGCTATGTGCACTATTGGAAAACCGAAATGCTCCAATAAAGCAGTATAACGTAGGAAGTCGCTTTGAAAGAGTGGCAATCGATATTACCGTTTCATTCCCTGAGATAAACTCCGGGAATAAGTACATTTTGATACCCATGGACTATTTTACGAAGTAGACCGAAGCGTATGCTAGACCAAACCAAGAAGCTAAAAACGTCGCTGAAGTGCTAGTGAAGGGACTGTGGTGATGTTTTGTAGTTTCTGTGGAGTTGTACGCCGATCATAGCAGAAACTTTGAGTAAGCGCTATACCAAGAAGTTTGCCGGTTCCTGAGAATTAGAAAGGCTAGAACAACACCCTTACACTCACAATCAGACGGTGTGGTAAAACGCATGAACCGGGCAAATATCTTTCCAAGATGGTCTCCTAACACCAGAGAAACTGGCACAAATATTTATATGTTTTTATTGTCATGTAGATCTTCAGTTCGTGAGGACACTGGGCAGACTCCTGCATGTGCTGGGCTGGAACGCGAAATACGTTTACTATATGGCCTTGCGCTTTGGGTGTAAACCCGGAGGGGTCACCTTCGTCGAGAGCTACGTCGAGAAACTCAAACGCAATATGCATGATATCCATGGTGACGTTCGAAATAATATCTAGATCGCAAACAATCGGATGAAGACCAGATACGACATTAAGGCGCAGGATTCTGGTTCTTAAGAGATCTGTCACGTCTGGTTATACAATGGGGGGTCCGATAAGTACTTAGCGTCACCGCCAGATGACGCCACTGTCGTAAGTACTATCGTGCAGTACATTCTCGTAAACGGTTACTGTCGAAATTTCAGACGAATAGGATTCGTTGTTTTGTTTTTACCGCGTGTGGAAGCGGGCGTGTCCGCGGACTTTAGAATAATGAAAAAAGGTGATTCGATTCTTGTTTCTGAAAGGAAAATCACGTAGCGAAATCAAAAAGCGCTCTGTGTACGGTGACTCATCTTCTTCGATGGCGACCGTCAAAAATTGGTTTAACGAGTTTTAACGTGGTCGCAAGTCAGTTTTTGATGAGCCACGCCCTGGTGCCTCAAAAACGGCTACCGCGGGGGATAACATGAAAAATTCTCGATCTTGTATTGGCAGACCCTACATTAAATTTTTTTCCAACGCTCCACCCTAAGGTAGTACATTGGCCAGGAAGCGAGTTTTTTTACTTGGAAATTTTGAATTTTGCCAAACCCTTGCCGTTCCAGGCAAGGTAGGGATCTTTAACGTGCGTGACAACACTCACACACGGGACCCCCATTTAACCTCTCATCCGAACGAGGGCGTAATTTTTGTGAAAAATGCTCACCTGCCATTTTTCAAGCAGTCGGCCGAGTCGGGATTCGAACCCAGGACCTTGGGATCGGTAGTCTTACGCTTACTACATTGATCCATTGATCAAAAGACCGCTTGGATAATATCCTGCATGAAATTTTGGGCATGAGAAAGCTGTCGGCACGATGGGTGCCGCGTTTGCTCACTCCGGACAACAAGCAGTGTTTGACTCTGTTTAAGCGCAATTCGAAGGAGCTTCTGCATCCTTTTGTGACCGTTGACGAAACAGTCACTCGCCGGGTAGAAATTTGAGTCGAATGAGGAAGTCATCGCCGCCACAGAGGCCTACTTTGCAGACCTCGAGAAAACGTATTTTAGAAGTTGGAGCATGGCTGGATCAAGTGTATCGGGCTAAACGGAGACTATGTTGAGAAATAGATTACCATTTTTTCAAAATTTTTGTTTTTCTTTTGTAGGATAAGTACTTATCGGACCACCTTCGTAAAATCCCACACAAGGGCTTGGATTGTCGCCAAAGTTACAAAAACATTGGGAGAGTCCATACGAATTTATAAAAAAATCAACGACGTGATATATCAGATTTGTAAGCTCCCAAAAGGAAGAACAACAGTGATAAACCTTAATTGGCTTTCACAGTACGACAGTGATGACGTCGGTGGTGTCGAAAAATGGTATGTGAGACAAAAAACAGTTACGTTTTTGAGAATGTACACAAGTCTAAATTGATCTATGATTGGTTCATACTACTGTACAGCGGGATAGTTGTAATCACGGAAGAGATTCATGGAGATCTATTCGATGTGCCATTAGAATGCTACCGGGCACAATGCGTAGCGGCGGATCTTGGTATGTTTCGAGAAACTGCTGGGTGTTTAAAAATATATTTGGTGGTCTGGATCAACTTTACCGACAAGCAGATTGAGAAGAGCATATGGATAAAAAAACAGACATTGTCGCATGTATTACCATGACTAAGTCATGCCTTTCTGCTAAGTCGAATCACCAGAATCGGTGCTAGGCGTTAGTGTACCTCAACAGCGAGATTATTAAATTGGGTGACAAGAAATGGCCATACCCAAGATTGGTTGTGGACTCGATGAGTTGAACTGAAGGGTGGTACGAAATATGCTGGAGTATTGTTCCAGAAAGCCGGAATTACAATGTAAATAGTATGGCGCTTGATTCAAAGGGTGTTAAATGCTACTTCCATCAATATGGAAACTGCAGAAATGGTTCCGCCAGTCCTTACCGCTAAGAGACTTCCAATGTCCGGGTCACAGTTTGTTGTGAGACAAAACTGTTTTAAGAGAAGCGCAGTGTAATGAGATTAGTCGACCCTTGATCATAATAATACAACCGAACGTAGACGAGGCATCTGTATACAAAGAATAATCGATAGCCAGCATGTGGCGTGACATCTTCAGATGGATCTGATTGGCAGTTTACAAAGGTTGCTTTAAGAATGTTATTAAGCTTACAAAAAAAACCTTCTAGATGTTGTTTCTGTAATTCTAGTACATCCTTGAAATGGTCCAAAATCATTGATTAAATGTATAAATTGATGGCATGAGCACCGCTGAGTTAAGTTTCAATTCCAGCTTTGACAATAATATTAGTTTTTTTATTCTAATCTTGGGTTATCCTATAAAATAAATTAATGGTAACAGCGTTAAAATAAATTGCTGTTTGTAATATAAATTATAGTAGTGAGCGATATAAATTAGCAATTAGTGCTTGAATATAAATTAATTATAGTGTTTCGAAACGCCACTTGGTCTACCCTTCACCAAAATAATAGAACGGATCGTAAACGAGGCATCTACACCACAGGATATTTGACAGCGACCCTGTAGCGTGACACTTTCAGATGGACTTGACTGAAGGTTTATAAGGAATTGCATTTAAAAACTTTATTAAGCTTACAATAGGAACCTTCTAGATATTATTTGCATAATTTTAGTACGTTCTAGAAATGACCCGGCATTATTGATTGTGTATATAAATCACAGTCATGAGCATCGCAGAGTTCAGTTTCAATTCAAGCATTAACTACTAGTTTTTATTCGAGTCTTGAGCTGTAAGGTCGTGATATGAAATACATTAGTTGTAACAAAATGTTAAAATAAAATGCCCTATTGAAGTTATCAGTTTAATTAATAATTAATGCTTAAATGGTTAACTATAAGTGCACCGAACTGTAAGTAAAAAGATTGGCATTATAGCTCTTAAGACGTTTATATTTGTACTGTTAGCGATTAACTGGAAATAAATTGTCGTTAGTGCATTAAGATTTTGCTGTAGCTACGAATAGGTGAAAAGGCTTCTGTAATCAGTTGGTAATAAAAGAGTTTTCGTTGCTATGTGATGGAGTTCTCAACTTTTTCTATAGAATATCTGGAATCATTAAAAGTAATTTCTGACCAGTAATAATTAACCACAAATTTCACCGGAAGTAAAATATAGGATTCTTAAACAGCTTTTGTCAAATACTTGACTATTATATTTCAATGCATCGAGACAGCGTTTCTCGACCGACTGGTAATCAAAAACTTCTTCAAACTTACAATTCGTATGGTGTCAAACGATTATGAATTGTATTTGCACCCCTATAATTGGCGCCTGAAATGCTATCTTGTATTGCTTTGCTAAGTATCGGAAAAGCAATCAGAGATTGAGCTGTAGTACGAGTTATAAAATCATGTTATTTCATCCACTATAACCATAGAAATGGATTTTATTTCCTTTGTTTTTGTGAATGGAACTGAAAAATAAAAATAGCTGCACATAGCATATTTGCTTTGTTTGCGGATGCAACTGAAAAATATATATAGTTGCACAAAGCGAGAAAACTGTTTACAAAACACTGCGTCCTATTTATTAGAAATTCCATCAATACCAAGAGTTCCATAAAATATATCCACACTGAATAGAACATGCATCAATACGGACATGCTAACTTACATTTGAATGGGTTATGCAATGACCCAGCATTCTGTCGACGAAAAACTGGGAAAAGCAAAGCAAACAAAATCGTATATTATGTTTGTTTATCTGTTCACGAGCTGACGTAGCGTACACCCTTTGGCGTTGTCACCATGTATCTATCTCTATTTGAATGAATATTATAGTTTTCACGTACAACTTTTAATTTAAATTAAACGCTGTTAATACGACGTTTCATCTACGATTTGATAGACTACTCAAACCCACGCCGAAAATATGGGGTTAAGTCGCACATATTGAACCGCTTCCTGACAGCCTGCGCCAGCCTGTTTTACATTTTTGAAAAATACAAAGAAAAACCTGCAAATGGTTTAAATTAGACAACTAGTTTCCCCAAATCGAACAACTGGTTCCACAAATTAAACCTCATGTTTTAAGCATAGTAATTAAGGGACAAAGTTAGGTAATGTACACAATTTATATTTAGCTAATTTTGTTCTTTGTCAACAATTAGAAATTTTTAAAACAGTTATTTAATGTAAACTACAACTATTACGTTTGATTGGACATACAATTACGCACGATGCGTTCATACGCCTAAATTCAACTACTAGTTTTAAAATTTAAGACTTGAACTTAGAATTTGAGGTTAAAGACTGAAGTGAAGTGAAGCTTGCAGTGCTGCCAATCAATAGCGTGCTTTTTACCCAGATATTTTATCAGTAAACCCCAATTGTTCCGTTTATAATGTAACAGGTTAAATTTTTCTGTTACAATTTTTGTTAATTCGGCAATAAATTCTACTTATTGTGGCAGATAGACCACCGAACATACAGACCTCGTGGGAACGTGTTTGGTTGAGAACAACATTTTGTTTGTTAATTTTGGAAACCATCTGTGCTTAAGAGGGACATTATCTACTTTGTTAGATACGCAAATTTTGTCTTTCTTTGTGATTTAAGGACTGCACGAAAATGGGTCTTCATAGTTGTGAATTTGAGCTTGGCCTGAAAAGAATCAGGAACTTCGGTATTTAAATGTTTGTTTGTTCACTTTGTTTTAATTTGCAAACCCGAAAGTGGATAAATCTACTTCGCTTTAATTAATTTGAAATCGTTAAATCTGAAGAGGGTTTTTTATTTCAGCATTTACTTACGGGTTCACGTGACACTAAATTATTGCAAAAAGCACGCAATACTAAATTATTCCCGGGAGCACGTGGCAATAATTGCGATCCTGGCGTATTTACTCTGGTATCAAAAATACGTATTATTTTAATAGAATTCGCACATGGTGAATTCTAACCACTAAGTTTGAGACATCCCAAACACCATTCGTTGCCACTCTGAACGCACCCTGCAGTGCAGCCGTAATTTCTGAAAAGTATTGTTGCCAATTGTAAGTATAACCAATCTAAAGTTTAATAAGAAATTTTGCCTGGGATCCACAAAATGCGTTTTGGTGATGAAATCGTGCACGTTGTCCAATTGTGTTTTGAAGCTGTTATCTTCACAGGTGTCGTCCTTCTTGGAGTCGTAATAGGAAATTCTGGTTGAGGCCTCTGGGTAACATCGCTATCAACTTACTTATCAAGTGCTAACAACTATCTACATACCAAACACGCAAACAGGTATTACAAATTTTATTCCTCTTATAATAGCAAAATTTTAACTTTATGAATATTAAAAATTGTACTATAAAAATTCTCTAAAGCAGCACAAGAAATTTCATTAACCTCAATTTTTTGCTAGATTTAGTTACTAATTAAGGGACTTTATTTTGTACAAGTCTGAAATAATTAAAACGAGCTCTATTTAAAGTACTTGAAGACTTCATTCAATACTAAAGTATAAAAAAATTTGTTTATGCAGATTGTATTGCAGCAATTTTTCATTTTATTGTTCAAGAGGCAATATTTAAATCCTGTAAATATTGTAAAAACATTTGTAAGAAAAATTAGGTTGAACATATCAATGGTTAATAATTTTTGATAATATATTTTGTCTACTCACTAAAATAGTGGCACTGTGTTATTGTTTATATAACTTGAATTAAATCAAATGTATAGTTTTACGAGTACGAATAACAATTCAAAGAACCCACTGCAGTCCCTAAGATAAGAGTGCAGACTATTTATATTTTAGCAAGAAGATCTTAACCCCATTAATTTATAGAAAGGTAAAAATAAACAATGGTTACAATAAATGTATATACTTAACTGCTTGCCTTATTTTGAACATTTAGAATTTGTTAGTTATTTACTTCCGCCCGGTATATTCAAATATCATTGTGTGTACCGTGAAATTACTTCAAACACCGCGCCTGTGTATTGTAAGTGACGCGATATCGATAAACTATGCTGTCTTTCGCATGTGCAAGAACTGTCTTATCACCTGCCATGGAGAGGACAAAGAGTCTACTTTCGTTTCCTGTACTAGACGGCCGCAGTAAATAGAGTTTCCTATCGTTTTTCCGTTCTGAACGGCCGCAATAAAATAAATGTGCTACGCTTCGCTATATTTACAAAGGTAAGTGCTTTGAAGTAATCGTTACTTTTTTATCATTATTTGCCTATACAAGTCCACTTTCTCTACCACTTTATAGTTATCGAAATACTGCCGCAATAATAAACACCAATAATCCCCAAAAAACTATTGAAAACCTCAGAAATTCCCACGCTGTTACAATCTAATATGTCTTGGAAATCTATTCAAACACAATTACAATTTGCATCATAATATACAAGAATTTCTTATAATATCATATACAACACGTGTATTGACCCATCACAAGGGACTTACGTAAACCAACTTTAATAAACTTTTGTCAGAATATACTTATAGGTATAATAATTGTACACATAGAAATACAAAATTTGTTATAGATTTTACAGAAGAAATCAATTTATAGTAAAAATCATAATATGGTTTGGGTTTACTCCACATACCCCTATTGAATTAATCAAACTATGGGTGGGCTAATAAGCAATGTAACCTCCTTCTGCCATGATCCCTTCCTTAGCTATCAATAATGCCCCTACGGTGTCGGTATCCAACCTATTTCTCTTTTTAATTTTTATATTTTTTACATTATTAAATACTTTGTGTACCGGAGTATTTCAGGGAAATGTGTAAGTTAGTTCAGAATAGGAAACAATGAATGTACGCGTCTAACCAGTTCCAGGACTGAAGACCTAGTGATGATGATTACGGCTACAAAATAACTCCGCAATAATAATGACACCTTAAAATATACGTTTTTCAGTTTAAATTTACATGTAATCTTCTCCTTAACGACACTTAAGCGACTACGACGGTAAGGCATTTCCGCCTATACGATGTACCGGGTTGAAGGTTTGAAGCGTTAGGTGGGTACTCAGTCTTGCCTCTCTACCCCATCTTGCCTCATCGTACCCTATAATTGCTGTTATACCCTTGACATAATTATGAGTAATAAATTGCCAGATTTTGAATGACAGTTTTCTTAAATAACTAGAACAGAATCAAAGATCGTGAACTTTAATTGTCTATAGTCTTGATACTTTTGAGCTAGGAATAAAGGAAGCAGGTTAGTAGTTTAAAATAATGTAACGAAAAACCAGTTAGTCTACCTTTGACCAGAATAAAAGAACTGATCTTAAACGAGGCGTCTATACACAAAGGATATTAGACAACGACCCTGTGGCGTTAGACTTTCGGATGGACTTGAATGATAGTTTATAAGGGATTCCATTTTAAAACTTTATTAAGCTTACAATAGGAACCTTCTAGATATTATTTGTATAATTTTAGTACGTTCATAAAATGGTCCAGCATTATTGATTATATGTATAGATGACTGTCATGAGCATCAGTGAGTTCAGTTTCAATTCAAGCATTGAGTACTATTTTGTTACGTTCGCCTTCCGACGACGTATTAAATCGTACGCCATTTTATATCATTATTCATTTACATAGATTCTGCTTCCAATACTCAAACATCATCCTGTATATTATACCTTCCTACAATAAGTACGCTTTATTATAATTTCATTTGAACCCATCTGCTGCGAATTAGAAAGTTTCCACGATAAGCTGCGTAGTCGGTATCTGGTTTTAGGTATCCGTCGGCTTGATACCTAGTCCTATAGAGCATAATTACTTCTTATATTACTCCAATATAAAGACTCGTTGCAATAATGGATCATATCTCACTGATAAAGCTCGTGTCAAGCTTTAATCACATTTCGATGGTTGATAACGCGAGGATTAAATATTGAATTTTTGTTATCAAACGAGTTCAATTTGATTGTGCAGCTCGTGCTTTTAATATATTTTCTGGGTTGCTCGTTTTATTACTACAACAGCGATGCATATTTGTTGTTGACAAGAAGCGGATATCTGGGGTGCATCGGTAAGTTCTTCCGCGCTTATCAACACTAATAAGATTCCCTTTTTAGCTCTTTGAGGGAGGCCTAATGAGTTTTATACGTTAGCCAGATCGCTTTTTATGAATTACTTGACTATTCTTTGACGGAGGCCTAATGATTTTCCTACGTTAGGCCAGAACGCTTTTTATGAATGGCCCGACTATTCTTTGACGGAGACTACTGCTCTGGAATGTAGGCCGTCGTAACAATTACGATTGCAGTGTGGATGTTACCGATCACCGTGGCGTTGCTGAATTGATCCACATCCAATGGCTTACAAGATATATATTTCGACTCATAGAGGTATGTGACTTGTTTCTTTTTTTTTGTACATACGAAGTGATAAACCCAACTTGCATTGACGTATGAACGAAGCATATTATTTTTGTTATATAAAGACACACCCTAGGATTAGCTGTGCTAGTATTCGTTGTTTTGCTAAAATTTTCTTTTTACTAACAATGTTTTTTTTTAAATTTAATAGTTTTTTTTGTTACTTAACGCACTTGCTTATATGATAGGCTTCAGTATTTTTTTTTTACTAGATGTATTACCTGTTAGCAACGAAATGCGCACTTCGTAGAAACATTATTTAAATTGTTCATAAAGGAAATTTTTTTTACAAATAGTAACGTTATTTACTTTTTTTTTACTTGTTTTAGATAGAAATTTTTATTGTTTCTGCAAATAGAAAAAGATGTACCGGATTGAAGGTTTGAAGCATTAGGTGGGTACACAGTCTTGCCTCTCTGCCCCATCTTGCTTCACGCACCCTATAATTGCTGTTATACTCTTGACATAATTATGAATAACAAATTACCAGATTTTGAATGACAGTTTTCTAAAATAACTAAAACAGAATCAAAGATCGTGAAATTTAATTGTCTGTAGTCTTAATACTTTTGAGTTAGGGATAAAGGAAGCAGGTTAGTAGTTTAAAATAATGCAACGAAACACCACTTAGTCTACTTTTGACCAGAATCAAAGAATTGATCTTAAACGAGGCGTCAATACACAAAGGATATTTGATAACGACCCTGTGGCGTGACACTTTCGGATGGACTTAAATGATAATAAGGGATTCCATTTTAAAACTTTATTAAGCTTACAATAGTGATGTACAAGACGCCTGAAAGATTATTTCTGATATCGACAGGGTGATGGAACTCTATGCATACCGACTTGCTTTTACTACTTTAACCTACGCACAAATAATAATAATATTCCACACCAGCTACTTAATCTATATTGAAACATGGATATCGGACAACCAACAGAAATAAACTAAGCTCTATCCTAATTGGCTAAATTGAATATACCTGAAAAAGAATATTGTATATTTATTCCAGTGTAAGTATTTAATAAATTGCTAGGAATACAATAGTGGTGATGGTTTTTGTTATATTACTAAAGTAGTTAGTACATTCTTTTACAACCAACAATTAAAAACCGGGAGTTCACTATAGACATACTAAATTCGACAAACACTAACATATTTTCTCTGACTAATCATCCTACGAACTTTGATGTAACAACATTCTTACACATTGAAAAGAAGCGAAATTACTATAAACTCAAACGGACAAAGGTTCATCAAATAATATAATTTAAAACATGTTGGGACTACCTGATGACGCACACGTCAATATTAAATATCAGCCGTAGGGGTAACTAATGAAAAGGAGGGTTTCCAACCTATGTATGTGTCACATTTACGTGATTAGACAAATATCTTAATCTATTTTGTGTCAGCAATTGTCTTAATACCCCTTCTTTCAACCCAAATGTTTTTTCCTTTTTAATTCCTTATATTACTACCTATTTTCAATTTTACTGCGTCTTTGCACGGACAATTTTAGCGTTGGATTTTAGGTTTGGAGCTCTATCGAGAAAACAGTAGTAGATTGGTTTATCACCATGGTGACAGTTTCTTCTTTTACAGGTACTGGGGATCGTATTACTAGGTCTTTCAAAGATGCTTAATTTGAAAGGAGATTTCTCCTGTTAGAGGTGTGATAACATATACAGACAAGGGGGAAAGAGAGAGGATAAGGAGGAAGACAGAGAGAGGGAGAAAGAGGGAAAAGGAGATAAAGGGAGGTATTTGAAGTCGATTTCCAAATGCACCTTCTATGCAATTGTGCTATCGTAAGTTATGCCCAGATGGTTGGATGTTACTTGGCTATGGGCTGTAACTTCCTCCACTTCTCAGGTGGTAGCATCCTAGCAACCCAGCACCCAGGATAAGGAGCCTGACCCCTGTATGTGTTCTATTCTCTTGAGGAATACAGAAGGCCGTTTCTCGACCTCTTGCTTTCAGCGACACTTGCAGTGTTGTTTTCATAATGGTAGATAGACTTGTTGCTTTTTACCCATTTTTCCTTTTATCTTTTACTTTTTACTTTAAATTTTTAAACTGTCAATGTGGTACTTGAACTAAAACCAACACAATTCTTGTTAGGATAAAGGATTTTTAGAAAAACTCTCGCTTGTAAGGCGGGCATAAGGTGTTCGCGTTATACTAAATGTAAACCAGATAGGAAACAAAAAATAATTTTGGGATGGACGCAATAAAGATGGTTGCACACTGTATATTAATATTTTGCGAACAATAAACGTTAAACAAGCACGGCATTCTAAAATTTTGTTTTTATAAAGGTAATTCAAATAATAAGGTATAACATTGTTTCTATTAAATACACTTCAAACGTTATAATTGAGGACGATGACTTATTTTAAAATCGCAAATAAAAACAAATCTAAATGTGACAAAACGATATGTATGCATTTGTTTCCTATAGAAAAATAAATTATAAAGAGATAGTTGTACAATAACCTTGAATTCAGCTTTGGCAAAATATGTTACATAGGTAGAATAAAATAGGTAGTAGGGGAAATGAGATATAATCTAAGCTAGACAAGTAGGTTGAAATGTAGCCATAACAAGAGGTAAGTTATGCGGCATTGAGGGTGTGCTAGAGGCAACCGTATTGTGTTTGATTTAAAGTACGGCACTGAAATTATTTACACGTGTTTGTGGATTGTAGCGCCAGGAAAATAAAAATCCATAGCATAGATATGTGAGCGTAAATAAATGTAAGGGTTGAAACTTGCGAGTTTATTCATCCAGAAATGGGAATTTATTATCGTTTACCTGAATTGGTGATTTAGTAGGAATGTGAACTATTAGTACTCCCAGACGTCCTTATTTAAGGACTGTAAAATAAACTTTAAGTAAATAAACCTTTATAAATATTGTAGAAGTAAGGTAATGTCATTAAGATGCGAATCTTAGATGATATCTGTTCATTTATAGGAAGTTGGCATTATTTTAACTTAATTGTTTTATTGGACTGTGAATAATGATGGGCTAAAGTGTTTATAACTAGAGCTTGTTTAATTTTAAGTATGCTAGTGTTGGATATTGAAGTTAGAACATATTTTTAGTAATTTAGGTTGCGCATAATAATTTTTAAGGTAGGATTTGTGTTATAGTTTTAGTTGAAAAATAAATTAGGAGTTGATCATTTTAAGAGACTATGGAATGTGTAATTGAACAGCTGTATTAACCGACATTTTTGTTTATTGCTAAGTTGAGATTTCCAGAAATGGGATTTGGAATGCAACTACAAATATTTATTAAACTAGGAAAAATCGGTTTGATGATGGTAGTAATAATTTTTCTTTTAAGATTTTTTTTTATTTCTAATACCTGGCCAGTTTGATGTTAGAAAATATTTTTTCTTTTTAAGGAAACTATCGGTTTTCCTATGGTAATTATTTAATTGTAAATGAGATTAAGGCTAGATTGAATTTTATTGCATTTATTTATAAACAAAGTAAAAGGTGTAAGTGCTAAATAATTAAAAATAAGTATTTTAGTTTAAGGCTTGGTTGTGCAGATGACATAATCTTATACAAAATTAATGATAAAAAGAAATAATTTAGTTAACTAAAGAACGGCTTACCTTTAATTATAAAAGTAGTATAAGGCAAGACCAGGGTCTTTTGTTTCTTATATACCTGCTTTTGCGTCTAAATGAAAGGCAAGGTCTTCGTAGGGCTAACAGAGGTTTTTTACAAATACCGCAGCAAAGTTGTTGAACCTACAATATTGTTGGAGTCCCTGTAAGGTAATTAAAGGAAAGGTAATGGGTTCAAGGGGTTAACTTTACTACACTTTGCCATGCACTCATGTTTAGTACTTCTGTTCAGCAAGATAAGTATAGAAAACGTCTTCGAAATTACGTGCTTTTACACGAAACTTATAATCCTTCCACCAACCGTAGAACGTTTGCATTGGTTAGGGCAATAACCGCACATTTCTCAAAGCATGCGAAAAGGTTTATTCGACGGATTATATACAATACATTATAGGCTCTTCACTTAAGTGCGTCATACCTAATTAAATTAATGATTTTCAGTTCGAATTTTAAAAAATCCCCCGAACCTAAATCAAAATAAACTTGTAAAGCCAATGAGGCGTAACAAAGTAGACAAAATTTGTGAAAATCCAACCACTCCAGTAAGTTGAATTTAGCAAGGGTTTTTTATTTTCTTTTTCTTTAATTTGAACAAAATTTAATGTGTTTTTAAGGTGTTGTTGAACACGGTAAAGTATAATGTGATAAATTTGAGAAACCAAAAGCAAAGGAGACCGTCTTCTGTATAGGGGAAATATTGAAAGAATTGTAACATAGTTTGTATTTCAGTCATTTCTAGTGTTAATTTTTATTATTCGAATATTTTTCCATACGAGCCCACTCCCGCACCACTCTAGTTAGCCAGTGCACCCTTAAATTGCTACGGGGTTTCCGCCTCTTCAGGGTAAATCTAAATTTATATTGCAACGCTTATTTTACCCGTACAAAAAATTTAGCTAGAAGAAAAATGGCGTTTCTTTTCCGTACACTGTAACTAACCATCAATTTATAAATAACCATTGATACGTTACTTTTTCTTTTTAGAAACATTTAGAACCTTACAATTGGAATTATTTTATAAGGAACTAAATCTGCTTAGATCTACAAAAACCACACCATATAATTTCCAAATATTTAAGCTATTTTCTTTGGATTTGGACGAGGTCTTTGCATTTTTCTAACGATGCTGAAGGAGGTAACCAACAATTCAACAATTTCTACAATTCTCAAAATATATAATTTTCTATATCATTCTTCCAGATTTCCAATCAGAGACAAAAAGGCGAAGGATTTCTCTCAAATAAAACCGATTGACCTAACCGTCTATTGAGTTACTTTCGACAAACCACTGTTCAGTCATGCTCTGATGCTGACCAGCCGAATTTTTTTCGTAGTATGAAAGCATTTCTTCAAACTTATAGTAGTTTGTGGTCGCAATCTATAATCTTCCAAAAAACTATAATTAGAAGTGCATTTCTATAGCTATTGTGACTGCAGCAACTTTATCGCTCGCATTGTTTTGTTGGATATTGGAAAGCCAGTCACAAACACTTAGTACTCGATAAACCGTTAACAATTTTTTCTCTACAACCATTAAACTAACTAGAGCGTGTACGATTTGCATGTGTACAAATGCAAAATACATTTATTCAACTACATGAAAATGAGAAAAATATTTTTAACAAATAACTGCGCCCATTCAGTACAAATTCCCTCGATGCTTATAAATTGTTCCATAAATTTGTCGTATTGAATGGAATGTACAACGGTAACTTACATGTGAATGGTGTTGCACTGATGCGAAATTTTGTTGCAGAATATTGGAAAAGCAAAGCAAGACCCTATTGCGATCAATGATTAGTCGAGGATTATTCCACTTCGAGCATTTTAGAGCTTTCATCCCTTTATTTGGTTGCTTTGGACATTATTTAAGTCAAATTGTACAAACACGCTAAGCTGCACATTATTTGTTGTATTCACAGTCATGAAGAAAATATAATACTTTTAATTTTTCTACAATGAAATATTCGTCCATCTAAACTTTTACAACTAAACGATTTTGAGATCATCAGCAGAAGCAAGTTTCTAAAAGTTGATTGCACGGATTTATGGCAAACTTTGGAACAGCAAAAGGTTAACAACTTCCTTATTGGTTGCTGAATTTTCTCAACTTTGAGAAGCGTTTGTAGCCGATATCGTCTTTGTTTGATTGCGGGTGTAACACAACTGATTGTAGAAAGTTCTATAAGATTGCCGAAAAAAACTTTTGTCATATTGTTACGCGTTAAAAAGCGTTCCCCAAATTATTTTTAGTAAATAATTAATGCTTAGGGGATTTTTGTATAATTAATTTAGGTATATTTCGCATATATATGTAATATGACTAGGAAAATAGGCTCGTGTGAATTACCTTTGTGTTTTCGTAGTAACAGTTTTTATACCGTGAAAAAGGAATGTTAAATATAATTCTCACGGTTCGCTTTTCCGACCAATCAGAACGGCGGACCAAGAAGTAGTCGTGGTTTATGTTGGCGAAGCCAGCCGCCATATCGTTTCTGTCGTAAGCCGCTTATAACTACTTGCGAAAAAGTGCGTATAGACTATGTAGTGGAGTGTTTACCTGTTTATTCCTATACAAATCTAATACTGTACCCATTTCTGCTGTAGGAATCAACGAGCTCCAACTACGGAAATCTGAGCTAAAAGCCGTAATCCGCATCCACGCCAAACACTGACATTTATCGTATTTGTTATTTAGCTTATTAATACGCATTAGTACAGAAGGTAGGCAGCGTTATAATTTATTTACATTGTTAATTTTAAACATATTGTGTTACCTGATTTGTTAATTTTGTAAATATATTACACCCCAGCTGAAAGCAAGTAGCTAACTACTACATGTTACTTGTAAGTTACAAATGGTGCCAATTTCGTGGTTCTAGCATTTATAATGTACTAGTTACCTATCTAATTAAAGTTATTATTATTTAATACGTAACGACTTTCAAAATTTAAAAGTTTGGAAGATTTGAAAACTATATTTCAACACTACAGCACATACGACTTATAAGTGGTTGTGATTCATGCTATATTGTAACATGAAAGATGGTTGGTGTTATAATTACAAAAGATTTATTTCTAATTTTTTACCTATCAAAGTGAATTGTTTATTAAAGTATTTATCTCATCTATGGAATAGGAACAGTATTTAGTGCATTTAATCACTGGTGTTTACTTTTTGTTAATTAAAAATATGTTGAGCATCTATTGAAGGATAAACCCTGTGTTTATCGTTTTCAATCACTAGTATTTTCCTATTGTCTATAAAAAATTACCTTATAACCGATCTATCTGGAAAGCAAGGCCGTGGAATTATACAATATTTTGAAGAACGGGCAACTAGTTTTTATTATTCTTGATGTAAGTTTCTTTATATCTACAAATAACGACCAATATTACCGCAATCTTAAAAAAATAGAATTTGGCAGAAATAACATTATAACCTAACTTTTATCTGAAGATTTTCTTAAAGCATTTTTTAAATAGAAAAAGCTTTTATCTAATTATCGTTCAATATTGTAATTACTTTTATAAATCTTACAATCCCACATTTTTTACAGTTGTCCGTTTTCTTTATGAACAAAAAACGTGTCTACCATACGTTGAAATAATAACCAATTATCTATAATATCGATATTAATTTTTACTTGTACTTTTCCATTTTTTTTATATTACCTTGCACATTAGGTTTAATTATGATGAATTACCTACATACAAAGTCAGTTGAAACTAACTACAGGCTTTTGAAATTAGAGATGAAGTCAAACGATGTTTTATCTGATGCGACTAAATAGATTCTGCAGAATCAGCTCTCAAATTTATTTGGCGTGGAAAATCTTGTGTGGTTTTTCTCCATTAATCTATCAACTACAAGATGCCGATAGCAAATCTCAAGGACCATGGCTAAGGATTAAAAACTCCTAGCGTACTAATTAGCAGTACTATTTTCTACCTTTGTCTGAATACATTTTGTCTTCCCTATCATTATCTAAATTGAAGTTTTATTTTTTGACTTTATCTTGTCCTGTATAAATATAGCCTACCTTTAGCTCTGACTTCTTTCAAATATTCTCGTTTTCGCAATACCTCATTCATTTCAAATTTCGTAGTTCTCTCGTATCTCTTTTTAAAGTCTCTTACCCTCCGAGTAATTTTGTGCGGTCGGTGTGGCGACAAACAAGAACATTGTGCGCGTAGACGACGTATTTTAATGATTGGATGGCTACTCATTCCAGCCGTTGGTGTTGCAAGGATTGCTTCGTGTTAAAAACCAAGTGGCGCTAAAGACATTATCAGAGCATAAGTTTCCGTTTATATGAACTCTTGCACAAAGAGACTTTTTTTTATGCATCTCTATTTGGAGGGTTGTCGCAATTCTTACGTGTTAAGAAACGATCCATAAATTATTTTAGTAAATAATTAATTTTCAGGGGATTTTTGTATAATTAATTTAGCTATATTACACACATTTGTATATAGTTACGCAAATAGGCTTGCGTGAATTACCTTTATGTTTTAGTAGCAGTAGTTTTTATACCGTGAGAAAAGAATGTTAAATATAATTCCCACAGTGCATAAAGATTATGTAGTGGAATGCTTACCTGTCGATTCTTATAATTATTCAATGTCGTACGCTGTTTTATTCCCGTTTTTGTCGTAGGAATCAACAACGAGCTCCACTACAAAAACCTAAGCTATAGAAGCATTCTGCATCCATGCGGAACACTGAGACATATTGTATTTGTTACCTAGCTTGCTAATATGCACTAATTTCAAAGGTAAGCAAAGCGCAAGCAAGTTATGATAGCCATTACTCATTCGAGCCCGTTAGGGCGTGCGGCGTAATCCGAATGAGTAATGGCCATAACCCGCAAGTAGAATACTACCATTTTCCTACGACTACACAAATCTTGCGAATTATATTTAATTATCACGAATTACGTAGAAGTAAAGTCAGTTGGAACTACATTTTTGATTTCACAATTAAAGATGAAACCAAACAATATCTTATCCGATGTGACAAATTTGTTTATGTGAAGTATCTCGTATAATTTCCTCTTTAATTTACGAATTATAAGATGCTGATGGCAAATCTTAAGAACGATGGCCTATTAAAGATTCTAGTACTTCTAACGATTAATAGGCAGTGGTACCCTTATTTCTAGCTTTATTTGAATATATTTTGTCTTTACCATTGTTATCTGAATGGAATATTTATTTTTTAATTTTTTCTTGTTGTGTATAAATACCATTTCGAATGGACCTGCACCTTGCCGAAGTTCTAAATTACTAGAACAGGTGAAATGGCTTGCGTGTTCTAATGAGCTAAAGAGCCAAACTACAGGTCCAACCAAAGTAGTAGGGTCGTTAGTGAGGAACCAGACTAAGACAGGTCCCCGAAAGAGGGCAGCGGCTCTTTCGGTACTTAGATTGGCAGAGACTATAGGGGTCGGTATGGCAGTCTAAGACACAGTACCGCGATGTGGAAGGCAACGGGAAACCACCACATTATCTCCCAAGTACACAGCGTACCTAAATTATAATAAAATGATGGCATTCTCTGGGGTAAAATATTCCGGAGTTAAAATAGTCCCCCAGTCGGATCTCCGGGAGGGGACTACTTCGGAGGATGCGATCGGAAAGTTAAAAATAAGAGTCGGGAACATAGTCGGAGCGTAGAATGTTAGAAGTATGAAGCAAGTAGGTAAGCTAGAGAACCTAAAAATCGAAATGAATAGGTTATCACTAGATATAGTAGGGATTAGCGAAGTTCGGTGGCCAGAGGCGGGGGATTTTTGGAGTGGAGACTTCAGGGTAATTCATACAGCAGCAGAGGAAGGAAATTTGGGTGTGGGGATAGTTATGCGGAAAAAGATAGGATACTGTGTAGAGAATTACTTACAAAAGAACGAAAGAGTACTTATGGTTAGATTAAAATCTAAACCGGTAAACACAGTAATAATACAAGTATACATGCCCACCTCTAGCTACAGTGACGAAGAGGTAGAAGCCATCTACAAAGATATCGAAGACATATTAAGATACGTAAAGGACAGGAAAATTTAATAATTACGGGGATTTTAATGCTGTGGTAGGTGAGGGTAGGGAAGGAGCAGTAGTAGGTTTATTTGGTTTAGGCACGAGAAACGACAGGAAATAGGCTGGTAGAATTTTGTGACAAGAACAATTTAATCATCACAAACACATTATTTCAACATCATGCTAGAAGACGATATACGTGGAAGATGCCAGGAGATATAGGAAGATATCAAATAGATTACATTCTTGTTAGACAACGGTTTAGGAATCAAGTAAAAGACTGTAGAAGCTACCCAGAAGCAGATATAGATACTGACCACAACATCGTAATTATGAAGGCCGCACTTAAATTTAAGAATGTGAAAAAAAGAAACGGAAAAAGGCACTTGGACTTAGAGAAACTAAAAGATAAAGATATTCAAGAAAGATTCGAAAAAAAGTCAAATGAATTGCTCAAAGATATCGAGAAAATATCTGTTACTAAGGAAGTAGAAACAGAATGGAATAACATTAAATCCAGCCTAGACATGGCGGCCAGAGATATTCTGGGGTATACACAAAAAGAAAATAAGAAACCATGGATAACAAAGGATATCCTGAATTTAATAGAAGAAAGACGAAAATACAAAAATAAATCAGACGAAACAGGAAAACAGAGATACAAAGCCATAAAATGGGAAATTATTCGAAAATGCAGGAAAGCTAAAGAACAATGGATTGATAAAAAGTGCAAAGAGATACAAACGAAGATGGAAATAAGAAAGACAGACGAAGCATACAAATTAATTAGAATGAATTTTAGGGATATACAACCGTATAGCAAAAATATAAGGGACACACAAGGAAACGTCATCATAGAAAACGTAGAGAAAGTGGGTAGATGGCAAGAATATATAGGGAATTTATATGCAGGAGAGGAACTAACTGCATTAGAACAGGAATCAGACATTGAAAATGATGACTTGGGATATCCTATACTTAGAGATGAGTTTGAATTAGCATTAAAGAGTCTGAAAAATGGTAAGGCGCCGGGTACAGATAAGGTGCAAGCAGAAACTCTAAAAGCCGCTGGACAAGCAGTAACAGAACGTCTCTTCCAACTTGTAAGCTATATGTATGAGACAGGCGAGATACCCAAAGATTTCAAACGTAGCATCATAGTAACTATACCAAAAAAGAAAGACGCGGATAGATGTGAAAATTTTCGAACAATAAGTTTGACAGCACACGTGTCAAAAATATTAACTAGAATTGTGCAAAGACGAATGGAAAAACGGGCGGAAGAAATACTAGGAGAAGACCAATTTGGGTTTAGGCGAAACAGGGGAACACGGGAGGCTATTTTAGCTCTGAGAGTGATAATGGAGAAAACAATAGAAAAAGGGGAAAGCGTGTATATAGGGTTTGTAGATCTGGAAAAAGCATTCGACAATGTAAAATGGAAAAAATGTTTGAAATACTCAAAAAGATTGGAATGAGTTATAGGGATAGACGAATAGTACATAGCTTATACAAAGAGCAAACGGCAGTAATAGAATTAGAGCAGGAACGTAGAGAAGTAAACATTAGGAAAGGGGTGAGACAGGGATGTGCCTTATCCCCATTGATTTTTAACTTGTACATAGAAGAGGCAATGAATACTGTCAAATGCAGGAAGACATTTGGAATTACTATGCAGGGACAAAAAATTGATATGCTTAGATTTGCAGATGATATAGCGGTATTAGCGTCTAGCAAGGAAGAGTTAGAAGCTGCTCTTAATGAAATGGAAACGGTTCTAACAGAGAGATACGGTATGAAAATTAACAAAACTAAAACTAAAGTTCTAGTATGCAAAGGTGGAGAAAATAAATCAAAAACAAGAATAAAAGTATGTAACACGAACTTACAAGAGGTTAAGGATTTCTGCTACCTAGGAAGCCAAATAACGCAAGATGGGAAAAGCACAAAAGATATAAAACAACGATTAGCACAAGGTCGTGCTACATTTAACAAGAAAAAGCAACTACTGTGCTCAAAGACCACAAACATAGAAACAAGGAAAAGATTGCTTAAAAGATATGTGTGGAGCACAGCACTGTACGGCTGTGAAGCCTGGACAGTAGGAGAAGCGGACAAGAAAAAGCTAGAAGCCTTTGAAATGTGGTGCTACAGACGTATGATGAAGATATCATGGACAGACAAAGTTAAGAACGAAGAGGTACTAAAAATGGTAATGGAAGAAAGAAATATGTGGAAAACGGTAAAAAATAGGAGAGATAGGATGATAGGCCACATACTACGGCATGAGGGAATAGTGCGGAATATATTAGAAGCAGAGATAGGAAAAAAGAGAAGAAGAGGCAGACCTAGGCTAGACTACTGCACACAGATAGTAAAAGATGTAGGCTGCAGGAATTTCAGGGAGATGTGTAGGCTAGCCCAGAATAGAAATCAATGGAGGTACGCATCCAACCAATCCCAAGATGGATAAACTAATGACGAGAAAATAACTGTGCTTAAACACGATGATTACTATAAGTAACTACAAGAATTGGTTGGACAACATTCTCAAATAATGTTAAGTGTTTGAAAGGATTTACTGGAAAACCATTATTTCGGCAAATATCTAAGTGTTGGGGGATCTTGGTAGCCACAGGTTGCTTAACCCCCTTCACTGAATCTCGGTGAAATAGGGCATAAAATTAGAAAACAATAGAAGGGGAACGAGCTGTATACACAGTCTTTTGAAATGCTGTGCTTTAGATGTATGAGGACGATAGCATGGACAGACAAAGATAATAACAAATAGGTTATAGAAATAGTAGGGAAACAAGGATATCTGGGGAAAAAGATAAGAGAAATAGAAGGGCAGAATACGTTCTAAGGGATTTTTGGGTAATAGTATGGGATATATTACAAGCAGAGATAGGAAAAACGAGGTAGATGTTGACCTAGATCAGATAGTGATAGATGCAGACTGTGCAAATTTCAGGAAAATCTGTAGGTTAGTTCAGAATAGGAAACAATGATGGTACGCGTCTAACCAGTTCCAGGACTGAAGACCTAATGATGATGATGTGTATAAATAAAGATCTGAATTCTTTCAAATTTTTTCTCCGAAATCTCACCATCTCAACTTTTATAGTTTTCTCGTCCCTAGTTTCTAAAGCCTCATACCTCCGACTAATTTTGTGCGGTCGGTGTGGTGGCAAGCAAAATTCTTGTACGCATAGATGACGTAGCCTGATGATCGGGTGGGTGCTCATCCATTTCCGGGTATTGCGAGGATTGCTACGGTATAAAATCAGGAACGCCTAAAGACATTATTAGAGTATAAGTGTTCCTCTTGTACAAAGAAACTTTTCTCTTTTTATATTTGTCTATTTGGAACGTTGTGGCGATTGTTGTGCGTTAAAAAGCGCTTCACAAATTATTTTAGCAAATAGTTAATTTTTAGGTGATATTTGTATAATTAATTTAGGTATATTACACTTACTTGTGTAATATAGTTAGGAAAATAGGCTTGTGTAAATTACCTTTAGGTTTTATTAGTAACATTTTCTATACCGTAGGAAAGAAATGTTAAATAGAATTCCCACGGTTTGTAATAGATATATGCCAATTCCCTTCAATCAGAACGGCGAGCGAAGAAGTGGTCGTGGTTTAAGTTGACGAAGCCAGTCGCCATATCATTTGAAAAATCAAATGTAGGGGTAAACCGTAGCCCCAGTTACGAGTAAATGCATATCCATACATAATTTTCAACATTTTCCGCAACTGTAATATTTTCTAATTTTAGGTGCACGGTATGTACGCACCACTTGCATCTAATCATCTCGCCGCGTCGGATATCGCTTTATTCGCGAGTTTCTTTATTGCGCATGCGAGCGCTAAACAACGGTTGTTAGAATGGCGCCCCTTCGGTATTCATGTTATAACTTTAATTTTCCTTATTTCTCTGTTTTAATTCCTTGTGTCTCACTACTTGCAATTCTAACGTTATGGACCCGAATTTGAATTGTTGTGATTGAGCAACTTTAAGGTAATCTGAAATTATTAGCGTGGGAGATTGGTCTCTTATATTTAGAAAGCGTGTAGTAAGAGGTACCAACTACCAACTACACGTGCACATAACAAAATAGAATTTTTCACTAAACGAGTAGATAGCCAATCGATTAAAGTATTTTAATGAACGAGAGGTTTTAAATCTTCCAAAGAACCTATAAGAAGCGTATTTTTACGAATAACCATTGGAAATACTAAGCGTATTTCAAAGAAGAAAAAATTATTAAAGTGGTTTGAATGCTTGTTCCTTTCGACGAGTAAAGTAAAGCAAGTATTTCAGAGAGCTTATAAATGCGGTTTTAGAATATATTCCACGTAATTCTGCACTTATTTTTATACGGGGCGGTTCTTAAATATTCATTTTAATTAGCATAGCATAAAAATCTGACCGTCGCTTGGATTAGAATTTGTAAAAAGTCGTTAATTAAGGTACTAGGAAATTAATGCATTATCACTTTATTTCAGAAAGTTAACGTACTAAATCCCCCCTTAGCAAAATTAATATGTCGGGGTAGGAAGCAAAAGCAACGGAGCAGGAAATACACTAATAGCATAAAGCAAAAGAGATTTCGTTTAAGAAAACTTTAAAAAAAGCAAAAACCAAAAAAAAATAACTTATATCCGACTCGAAGACCAGTATACCAGACCAAATCAAGAGGTATAACGAATTTAAGAAAAAGAAAAGTAGACAGTAATCATCGAGGACAAAGATGGAAAGGCTTAACACTACAAAAAGTCGTCGGAGGACGGATATCTCTAACAAAGAAATCGTAAAGCTTTCAACCTCAAGAAATGAAATTGGTTTCTAGCGAAAAAGTCAAAATGTAAGAAAAGAAACAAGGGGGAAAACCAACAGTACAAGTCAAAATAAGATTAGAACTGTCAAGCCTCAAAGTAAGCAAGGGGACAACAAGAATGCTAGATAGAAAAGTTGAGGTACTTCACGCTGTGGTAACAAGAATCTTATTAAACGAGGAACTGAAGAAAAGAATAACTAACAGACCTAAAGTCGACTAAGTCGTGGTTTCCGAAGCAAAGAAAAAGGTCTAGAAAGCACCTACTTTACATGTGATTTTGCAATGCTCCACACGAAGGTACTACATTGGCCAGGAAGCGAGTTTTTTTTCCTGAAAAATTTCGAATTTTGCCGAACCCTTGCTGTTCCAAGCAAGGTAGGGATCTTTTACGTGAGTGACAAGACTCACACACGGGACCTCCATTTTACCTCTCATCCGAACGAGGGTGTATTTTTGTAAAAAATTATCCCCTAACATTTTCCAAGCGGGATTCGAACCCGGAACCTTGGGCGTAGTAGTCACACACATACCAACTACCCCACGGAGCCACCAGATAGCACCTACCACAGATAGTGGATCGAAAAATTTCATAAAGTCTGTATGAGGACTAACAATAAGAAAACCAGCAGAAGGATAGGGGAAGGATAGCGGATCAAAAGGAACGGAGGAGTAAATCTAAAACTGAAAAACATAAGAAAGCAGCCCAAAATCTGCAAAAAGAGAACAAAACAAAGAAAAGTAAGAAGAAAAGAAAATGTGTGGTGTGTGTGTGTTCTGTGTGTCTTTGACGCTTTAGTCGCCGCTTACGACAGGCAGATTTTACCGTAAAACTATTCTAATGCCGACCAACACGGATTTGGGTGACTAGTGTGCGGGCAGAATGATAAGAAGGGAACAAAGAACAGTAAAGTGAAGAAAACTAATCAGAACAAGAAAATTTTTTAAAAAACAAAAAAAACGTAAAGTCTAAAATTAAAATCCTCAGCAATGGCAGAGCCAGCCTAAAAATGTAGGGGCGCAGAGGACTAATAATGGGGCTTAGACGTTTGCGTCGCCAGAAGGAGAATGACGCAAGATTAGTGGCATTTGAATTTTGCCGACGTACATCTTTGGATTCTGAACCACTATAGAATTTTTTCTGCCTCTTGCTTCTTTTGTTAACCAGTTTCGTTGGTTGCGTTCGCGGATCAAGGGGTAGTATTGATTAGGCGGTTTTCCGCAAAACAGGATTATCAGGGGGTATGGTAGTTGTGGCACGCGGTTGAAGAGGTGTCGGCGAGGGTGGAGGTAGTAGTGGTTGTAGTAGTTTAGGAAACTCAGTACACGTTATGGAGGAAACCCGTTTGTTTTTAACGTTCTTTGTAAGAGAGTCAACGATAGAAAAGAGAACCGCATTGTTTGTAGGAGTATCAACGTTACAAAAAGAAACATAATCAGGTTGAACTTCGTCAACATTAAAAAAAGGACCAGAAGCAGAAATTTCATCAACCTTAGATAAAGGAACAGTTTCGAGTAAAATTTCATCAACATTTGATAAAGAAGTAGAATAAAGTAGAATTTCATCAACGTCAGATAAAGAAGTAGAACAAAGCAACCTCATCTACAATAGGAATTGCTTTTTCAACAACAGCAGATACAAGAACTGGGTTAGATGAAATCTTGACAACAACAACGGGCATTATAGCTACGGGTTCATTAATCCCAACAGGACCTTTTCTGACAGTATTAGAAGATGTCGTCACCTTAGCTACATCTGCTATTGCAGGCAAGACAGAAATTTCTTTAGTAGAATCATTTAATGCAGAAGAACCAAACTTTTGAGTTGCTAGCTGAAAGTCACCAGTTTGAAGTATTGTCCCCAATCATGCAGGAAACAGTCTGAGGTGGAAGTGAATACATAGGATCAGTTTAATCATCGTTCGAACAGCTAAAGACCGATGAAATTTGGTTCGCATTAGGTGTTCGGTAAGTAAGGGCGTAATAGCGTTAAAATCAATATTACAATTCAAAGGCTCATGTGGCTGAAAAGGGTATGCTGTGATGGTAGTAGAACGACAAGAAGGAGATTCAGAGAAGGACGTAGAATTGGAGGCGAAGAAATTTGGTTCCTACCGTTAAGGACAAAACTAGGAGTATTGGTCGAAGGCATATTTGTCGAAGAAGTAGTAGTAGGATGGCCGCGATAAGGTACAGAAAAGAACGTAGAACTAGAAATAGAAGAAATTTGGCTCATAGAACTGAAGACAGAATTTGAAGTGTTATTCGAAGGCCTACTAGTAGTAAGATAACAGTTCGGACAACCATAGCAATGGAGTACTTGAGGATGAGACAACGTGTCGATACATGACCAGGCTGTTCGCTATTGAAGCATATGACCTGACGAGTAGAAGTAGACATATGAATAGGAACAGAAGAAGTATTTGAACTATCTGTAGGCGTAGGAGGAATCTTAACTGATCGGTCATGTGACGTAAAAATATTTTTCTTAGTCGTAGCGGACTTATAAGCAAAATCCGGTTCAGCAGTAAAAGTGCGTTGGTCATATTATCAAATCGTTTCCAAACTGGGCGCACTTTGATTGCGTTGTTCATCCTAAGATATATTGTCTGATTTCCTGGTACTGTTAATTTGAGAACAATGCACGCTTCCTGGATAAGTTTATATCCTCTGTGCATTGCTCTTCTACATAGGTCAAATGTTTTTTTTTTACGGAGACCTAAATATCTTTTGCGTAGACTGCTGTTGCAGTGATGGTTGCAGCATTTACGATACTGGCTACTGCGATGACGATCCACTCGGTGTACAAGACCGAGATGTTTGCTGGTTCCCCGCAACTGCTTCAAGTAAATTATTGCTTATCTGCGTTTGGTGTTGATGCGTAACCTACGCACGATAAAGAAACTTAAATTACCTTACTCCGATGGGCGGAACAAATATACAAAAACCCGCTTCGAAACCAGATTCACTGGCGTTCTTGATACTTCAACTTGCTTCCTCAAAATTAGTCTAAATCATCTGCTATTGCAGGCACGACAGGTATTTCTATGGTAGAATCATTCAAGGCAGAAAAAACAAACTCTTGAGTTGCTAGTTGTAACTCACTAGTTTGAAGTATTGCCTCCAATCATGTAGGAGACACAGTTTGAGGTGAAGTAAATACGTAGGATTAGTTTAATCATCGTTCGAACAGCTAAGTACCAAAGAAATTTGGTTCTTATTAGGTGTTCGGTAAGTAGGGGTGTAATAGCCGTAAAATCAATATTACAATTCAAAGGCTCATGTGGCTAAAAAGGATATGTTGTGATGGTAATAGAACGACCAGAAGGAGGGTTCATAGAAGAACGTAGAACTGGAGACGGAAGAAATTTGGTTCTTACTGTTAAGGACAGAACTCGGAGTATTGGTCGAAGACATATTTGTCGAGAAAGGCTATGTTGTGATAGTAGTAGTAGGCTGAGCGGGATAAGGTACAGAAGAGAACGTAGAACTAGAAATAGAAGAAATTTTGGTCATAGAGCTAACAACAGAATATGAAGTATTATTTGAAGGCCTACTAGTAGTAGGATAACAGTTCGGACAGTTGCGTTGAGTAACCCCCTTATGTCCGCAACCATAGCAAAGGAGTTCCCGAGGACGAGTACAACGTGTCGAAATATGACCAGGCTGTTAGCATTTGAAGCATATGACCTGACGAGTAGATGTAGACATAGGAATAGGAACAGATGAAAGCGCAGAAGAAGTATTTGATCTATTTGTAGGCGTAGGAGGAATCTTAACTGACGGTTCATGTGACGTAAAAGTATTTTTCTCAGTCGTAGCGGACTTATAAGCAAAATCCGGTTCAGTAGTAAAATTGTGTTGGTCAGATTATCAAATCGTTTTCAAGACTGGGCGCACTTTGATTCCGCCTTCATTCTAAAATGTATAGTCTGATTTCCTGATGCTGTTAATTTGAAAGCAATGCACGGCTCCTGGATAAGTTTATATCACCTGTGCATTGCTCTTCTACATAGGTCAAATGGTATTTTTTACGAAGACTTAAATGTTTTTTGCGTAGACCGCTGTTGCAGTGATGGTTGTTACAGGCGGAAAAGCTACTAAGTATATATTTTCCAGTAAAATTATAAAATGGGGGCGGCTTGTAAAACAAAAATTAAAGGGAGGTCACCGGCACTAGCTAGCAGAAGGTCGTGGATCATATAGAGGGTTAAAATTTTGCATAAAGGGTTAAATTAATCTATAATATACTACAAAAAGAATTTGGCACTTACCTTTCACAAATATTGTGGCTTAATGATAATTACCAAGGGCGCCAGACAAGTCGAGAATGTCCAAATGTTCGTGTAAAACCTTGAGAGACTTGTCATCCCAAGGAGGACAATTGTTTCTTTTAATAAACTCTTATCTTTTTTTTACTACTTATGCAACTCCCATGATAAAAAAATAATAAAAAACTATTGACTTAATCAACAGCAAACAAAACTATTTAATTAACAGAGCAATAAAAGTGAATCTCTTACATTCATTGATTTTAATTTAGAAATTTAATTAAATAGGTGAATATGAAATTATGAAAATTTTGCGTACATAAGTAATTCCCAAACACTTGTATATGAACGAAAATTTATATTATAAATCTTACACTATATTAATCCTACGGTTTATGGCCAAAACAAATAAATTAACTAAAAATGGGTCATGCTACTTAACTATAAAAACTTACTAAAAATCGTCCATTGTTTGATGGCTTGCCTTCCAACGTAGAACAGCTCTTAAATTGGGGGAGAGAATCTCGCTTGTTGCTCTTGTTTGTAATTTTTAAATAGTTGAGTGGCACACGAACCCGGCAGGATCTTATTGACAATATCACTTAACTTGTGCGTCACACGCCTACAAGCTTTTTATTATTTACCTTGTATCACTATAAATCCGCGAACATACGGGCGTAACCCTCGCGAACTGGAAGAGTTAATTACTCCTTTCCAAATTTTACTATCGTGATACTAAGTGAAATATTATATCTGTGATGCCGGAGAACGCTACCCGCGAACTACGTTTCTTTCTACTTCTTGACCCCGGACAGCCCCATTGGTAAAACTCTCTGGCTTTTGGCTAAAAACCTTAAGTTATATAAATTAATTTCTACTCTAACCATTTTCTGTTATTCAATGACTGAACAGAACTTCCCACAAAAACAAGATTTTAGAAACCAAATCCAACCCCTTTTAAGATGAGAGTCACGGAAGCAATTATTTTTATCTTCTAAGAATTTCTTAGTTATTGAAATGTGGACCATACCTATGGCGACAGTTGTCTGCCATTAACAAAAGACCGGTTAACCCACTTGAGCCGAAATGGATTTTAAATACAATGGATGTCTCCAGACTACTTAAAATTACTTGCAATCTTTGAACGCATCAAATTGGATATAGTTTTCGCTATTTATAATGTTTCGTTTTCTATAACCTTTTCTATAATCAAAGAAATTATTAAACAAATTAAACTTTTTAACAGAAAATTGCTTTTCTTTATTTACGTTAAAAGGTACTATTCCATTTTAATTTTATCAGATTCGTCAATTTGTAACCGACCTAAGCTTTAAGAGGTTTATTGTATTTGATTTACAAGGGTAGAGCTTTAAATTATGATGACCTGCCGCTGGAATTTCTAATAGTTTAACCTGAAGCCATTTGTAAACCTGGTCTTTTATGAGGGATGTTAACTAAAATATGAAGTAAATTATTGTGGAATTTTTGTCTATAAGTTATGCAAGTTACTGAATTTTAATTAATTAATTGATCTGTTTATTAGTTAACATTACAAAATAATGTTACATGGTTGCAGCATTTACGATAGTGGCTACTGCGGTAACGATCCACCCGAATGCTTGCTGGTTCCCCGCAACTTGTTTAAGTAAATTATCGCTTATCAGAGTTGGCGTTGAGGGTAACCTATGCACCTTAATAAACTTAAATTACCTTACTCTGATGGGCGGAAGAAATATACAAAAACACGTTTCGAAACCAGCTTCACTGGTGTTATTGTTACTTCAACTTGCTTCCTGAAATTACTCTAAATGTTAAATTTAAAACGTATATTTAGAGGAAATCATAAGCCTTGCCCTTTTTTGTTCATTGTCGATAAATTTTACCTCTTAAAATACGAAATGCGCACTAGTAGATCAATTATTAAAAATTGTCAATTAGTATAAATTTTTTTAGAAGAGCAATTTTCTTACTTTGTGGTTTATTGTAAATAAAGAAAAAATCGATGGCGATGAACTTTTCTTGTCCATGTGAACCACCCCACTCTCCACGTTTGTAGTTACTCCGGTCTGTCTAAAATTCCTTTCTCTTTGATACTTAACCGTGATTCCTGCGGGCCCTTATTTCGTTTTCTTTTCTGTTTCTATCCGACCCGTGCGTTTTAACGTTACAAATGAACTACGAGATTGCAGACGTGGATAAATATTTTGCAGACTTTCTGGAATAACACAATTACTGAAAAAACGTTGGAATAAGTATCTCAAGTTTCTGAAGATTATTTTGAAAAATGACATTTCGTTCATTGTACCTAAGGTCGAGAACTTTCCAACTGCTCCTCAATGTTGCAGAGCTTTGTAAATGTTTCGAACTAAATAAGTTTATGTTTGAATCATAAATATATTTTTCTTAAAGTTAGAAGTTAATCAGGCGTTTTAATCACCCAGTAATTGATCGGCTGATATTGGACTGAAGTAACATCATACTTAAATTACAAAATGCGCTTGAGTATTGTGTATGTTTGCGTAATAAATAAATAAATAAAGGCAAGAGAGCGAGAAGGTTTTCGCCAGAGCATATGAAGAAATCTTTAATTCTATTGCGGAATCATATCTAGTTAGACTACACGAAGCCTATAATTTTTGTTTCACTAAAACCACAACCCGCTAATCTTAATAGTTCCAAATACAATCTTTTTAGTCAAGAAGTATGTTAAATATTAACAACAGACCTCGTTTCCCATATTATTAACAATGCAAAATATTTCTCGTGCGTTATATTAGAGCGTAACGGCTATTGTCTCTCATGCGATAGTGAAAATAATCCACTTTGAAAGTGAACGCACGTGTTCCACGTTACATTAAAAGTCGAACGTCTCTGATCTCACGCGTGGTCGTCCTTTCGGTCTGAAATCTTGCTCTGCAGTATATTGAATTATGTCCATTTACTAAATTGTCTAGAAACCAGACAAATTGAAATAACGTTGACAAGGGGTCTATCTGCAGTGTTTTGGAGCTTTCCAGCCATCACAAGGGTTTGCGAAACGCCACAGCGTGAAATATAGGTCGTTTCAAATTGAATACACGAGTTTGGAGCTTATTTTAGTAAACAAGATGTAATTTTATGTGAGGCTGAACATCTTGTAAGGCGACTAAAAGATCTGGTAGAACAAAGCTGAAATTGAATTTGTAAATTAAATGTAAATTGGATTTTTTCGATATGCAAAACCGTTTTTTTTTTATCTAAAGTAAGAAGTTTTCATACATGAAGCACTTGATTTTCCTGAACATGTTAATCAAGATTTATTCTGCTGTGCTAATCGTCAAGAATATGAGTACGTTAGAGCTACATTTATCCTTACCCCACGCCTTCGCTCGCTCTTGTCTTGGTCACAACCTCAAGGTTGGTTTGACGCAGCTATGCATAGTTTTCTATCCTAAGCAAATTCTTTCACAGCCCTATAACAATCTCTACCTATGCCTTCCTTAAACTTTGGCCTTAGCGTTCATCTAGCTGCTTTGGCTGCTCTACTCTGCTCAGCGAGTTCACCTCAGCCTTCGATCACAATTTTTCTAAATCTTTTACATAGCACTTCCTAGCACCAACATTGCTCCACATATCACCACAAATCTGGTAGCTAGCACCCAAAAGCCAAGGAAGTTATTGCAGTTTGGGAAGCTAAGGTGATGCCAGTCTCCCTAAGACACTTTATAA
This sequence comes from Platerodrilus igneus, assembly GCA_036346225.1. Taxonomy (NCBI): domain Eukaryota; kingdom Metazoa; phylum Arthropoda; class Insecta; order Coleoptera; family Lycidae; genus Platerodrilus; species Platerodrilus igneus. The sequence goes on from JARFIW010000828.1 coordinate 1,678,784, forward strand.
TTTTTTTTGACATCTGTTAGTAATAACATAGCAACGCATAGAACAACATAGACCTCCCATAGCTAACACCCAAAAAATAATAAAGAAATAACAGTTGAAAGCTTATGCGCTTAGGCAACGCCAGACCACCTGCTAGTGCAAACATAAGACCAGACCATATAGCAGCACCATAACTAACATAAAAAAAATTGCGAAGGTATAACAGTTCAAAGATTAGGACACTAGTTAATACCAGCCCCACTAATAGGCTTTTTTAAATTTTTACTCTTGCACCTTATAATACTAATATAGCACCGTATAGCACACCAGTTGTTACGTGCCAAAGTGGCCCTGTAACATTGTATTTAGGCTAGTTTTGATGTACGGAAGTTTCGCGCCATATTTTCAAAAGACGCGGTGCGCGGGAATTTTAAATAGACTAGGCGTGTACTTCCGCTACGTCAGAGTGCATTTGCGCAGATGGCACGACACTAGAGGGGTAGACTAATACTTCGCGCCGACGTGAAAAAGACAAAGAGTGGGGAAAAGTGGTGAGAGTTTTCGGTTGGACGCTTCAACGTGGCCTTTTGCCTTTGTTCTTGGAGTGAAGTGGTCGTTTTGTGGTAACGTATCGTAGCTTTACCTATGTAGAGTTCCCTTGCTTGCTTATCTTTTGTTTGTCGTACCTTATACCTTTTTCCCGTCATTCCCTGCATAGGTAGGTGATGAATCTGAAGCCATAGGCAAACCGGACTCCACGACCCTGATGTACATGCTCCGCTAGCAGCTCCGGAGGAATCACCATCTTTAATCCCTCCGGGATGTAGCCGGATGGACTTGGGAGAGGCCTACCGTAGCACAACTTCGTGCGAAGGCCGGATCTCTGAGTGAGTAGTCTTTTTGTTTAAATTTTTATATTTCCGTTTATTACGCAATGTAATTTGGCAGTGGTGACGTCATTGGTAGTTTGCAGCGCGGAATCTGTAATAAGGTTCGCGCTTCCGGCCGCTAGGGGCGTTGCATTGCTTTCGTATTCATTGCGCTTGCGCGATGTATTTTATGAACTTTGGTAACTGTAGTATCGGCTTTTAACTGTATTAACGACTTCGTAAACTGTTTTATCGACCATATAAATGTATCACTCACCAATAAAATTGTAATACAGTCGAATATCTAGCACCTTCACAATGACAAACTTCGGGGTGAGATAAAGTGGAGCCAGTTCTCTACTACATTTGCTACGTGCATTGACGTAGCCTAACAAAAAAAGAAAGAAGAATGAAAATACAGAAATTGACCGGGCTTTTTCGGTGAGTGGGCGGGGTATAATACATACAAAAACTGAAGAAGACCTGAAATAAAAATACACGCACTCATTCATTAAAATCACACGAAACAAAAAATTTATTATTAAACAAAAAAACATATCAGTACAGTAGTACCAAAAAAAATAAATGAAAACAAAAATCAATTCTTAACATAGCTGTTTTTATGTATCTACCCCCATATTAATTAACAAAGAAAAAAAAAAGAAATCCCAACTCTAAAAACCGCAGCTCTAAATCGTCAGCTTAAATATAAAATTAAGTAAATACAATCGATACAATATGTGCCCCCAAGATGATAATCATTTTAGAACCACAAAGTGTAATCATCCAACAAAACGGAAATATACTTGTACCGGCCAAGTAGCTGGTAGTTAAGAGCACTCCGGTACGGGTTCAATATGAGTAGGACTGTATGATAGGAAAAAAGAGTAAAATACAAGATCACACTCACCGTGTATTAATCTTCAGCTCACTGGATGGTTTCTTCAGTGCACATAAATAAGTTTATAACGTCAAGCACTAACACTCGCGTAAAGGCCAAGCCGACAAGGTAAGGAAATGAGGAACAATAGAAAAGAGGATTATATTAGAGTTTGACCGTTCACGTTAACCGTGCTCTCCGAGAGCGTTCATTTTTACTTACCTGCCAGTGTTCGCGTGCGTACACTCGAGGTAATCATGAACGAGAGTTTATACCCGACGCGGCAAATATGAAAGAAGCATACGGCGCGTACAATACTGGTTCAACAAGTTCATGGAACCCGTGGAAACAGCAAAAATATAACGACTGTTTTTGTCGTGTATAAGGAAAAGCAAGTGAATATTAATTAGTTTAACTAAATAACCAAAGTTCAAAAGGTAATATTGGTGTTATCAAACGATTAGAAACTGGAAAACACGGTTTTATCAGATAGTACGCGACCTTAGTTCGACGACTTTTAAGATGGAAATCACATAAGAATCAATTATACACGATCGTACTGTATAACCAGTTAACGGATACCTAAAACTAGGTACTGACTATTTAATTATAGCTTAAACTTTACGTTTCAAAGCAACTAAATTTGAGTTAAAAATTATTGTAAAGCGAGCTTATGATGAACAGGTAAAATAGATAGGATGTTGATAAAGGATTTAAGAATAGAAACGGAATCGATCTAACAAAATTATTATAAGACGGCTTATAAATTAACAAGGGGAAAAAAAGGTGTTTAATTTATCTCGAAATAAACGTAACGAATCTCTCCCCCCCCCAGCAAAATTAACAGGTTGAAGTAGAAAAACAAAGACATTGCAGTGGACAGGACTAAAGAAAAACCATAGAAAAAACCCAAACACAAAAAAATCGCTTAAAGACTAAAAGAAAGTTTGTTACGAAAACCAAAAACCAAAAATAAAAGAAACACCCCAAAATAAAAAAAAGAACCCTCATCCGGCTCGAAGAACCAATCGCAGAAACAATAGAATTCCAAACGAAGAAAAACTCAAAAACAAAGAAATAATTTTCCTAGAACATCAATGGAAGTGAACCAAGAGCAAGAAAATAAAAATAAAAAAAAGAAAAAAGGAAGATGAGTAACAAGCAATCACGGAGGACTAAGGTGAAACGGCCTCAGTACTACAGAGTCGTCAAAGGATGTATGTTTTTCAGAAGAAAGACTAAAGTTATCACTCTATAGAACAGGATTGGTTTCCCGCAAAGAAACCAGAAAGAAAAAATGTGTGCTTGCAGACACGGCAGAAATTTCTTGGATAAAATCATTTAAGAAAATGGGAACAACCTCTTGTGAAGCAAGCTGCAAGTCACTAATTCGAAATATGGGTTGTAATGGTGGCGGAGGCACAGTTTGGTGTGAGTAAATAAGTAGTGCGAGCAGAAGGAGGAGTAGAATAGGATGTAGAACTAGAAACGGAAGAAAGTTTGTTAAAAACTACATTTGACAAAGAAGGGTATGTTTTGATAGTAGTAGCAGGATGACCCGAGAATGTAGAGTGAGAAGCAGAAGAAATTAGGCATCTAGAGGGGAGGGCAGAATTTGAAGGATTATTCGAAAACCTATTAGGAGTCGGATGACAGTGTGGACTGTTGTGGCGAATAACTCTCTTATATTCACAACTATAGCAGTGGAGTACTTTAGGACGAGTACAACGTGTCTAAACATGATCAGGTTTGTCGCAATTAAAACATACGACCTGACTAGTAGAAGTAGAACTAGAAGAAAGAACAGTAGAAAGTACGGAGGAAGTAACTGATCTACCCGTAGGCATAGGAGAAACCTTAACAACTCAGTCATGTGAAGTAAAAGTATTTTCCTCAATAATAGCAGACCTATAAGCAAAATCCGAGAGTTCAAAATGTTGAATCAGTAAATTGGGCAACGACTTCCAGTCAGAAAATCTATGCCGGTAACCACAATACCAAAGTAACGCTCTAGCCTTGAACAAGTCCACTGTAGACTCAAATAACTGCAATTCCGACACATGTCGAACTCGTCAGAGTTCTTCCGCCCGTTCTAAGAACCTATGTACAGTAAGAGTGTTTGGGTCGCCAGAAAATTGCAAATTACACTCCCACACGGGAAGACTTTGGTGGGAAGTCAAAAAAGGAGTAGCAACTGACTTAAGCACTATAACAGGGCTTGATTCCGGTTCAGCAGTAACAGTATGTTGGTCGTGGCTATGTAATACGGAATTATCGGCCAGAATCTATGCCGGCTCCAGCTTCAAACATTCGTCCTTTAACTCTTGTAAGGAGTGGACGGTAGGCAAATAGGTTCTATAAAATAGATCAAGGTTACGAAGCAAAACGTACAATTGAACATCTTCACTAAAAGAACCATAATTCCCAAACGGGCCTGTCATACACGCGAAATAGTTAGTAATGCTTTCGGATGACTTCTCTCGTCTCTTACAGATCATATTAAACACCACCAACCTATGATCAGTCATTTTTAGTAAGAATAAAAAAGAAATTGGGAGAAAGTAAGTAAGTAACGGCTAACCGCAACTCAATAAAAACTCAAAAAAAAAATTAATGTGAATGCATGACAATTTAAAACATATCCGACGGATAAACTTTAGAAATACCAATAGGAGCGAAACAACAAAATAGAAATTAGAATAGGGCTGTAGAATAAAAGAAAAATCGGAGAAACCAACTCTAGACTCGATGGGGGAGAACAAAATATACAGAGAGGGAAGGAAGAAAAAAACCAAAAATTTTGGGCGCCAGTGTTTTCAATGGACTAGGATTATTGGCGAAAACACAAGTCCAGTAATCTGAAATTAGCCAATCAATAATATTGAGCGATTAAGAAAGAAACTACAACTAATATTTAAGAAGATCGAACTCACACAGTAAATAAGGAAAAGAAATAACTACAAGTTCGAGCGTAGGGAACGAAAACATAAATGGTATTAGGCCGAGAAAAAGGATCATGTAGTAACTAAGTATATACAATTGTTAGAATATCAATCATACGTGTCAAACATTCCCCCCCCCCCCCGATGATAATCACTTTAGAACCACAAGGTGTAATCATCCAACAGAACGGAAATATACTTGTTCAATCAGTTCATGGAACCCATATAAAGGAATAATGGCTAAACACTCACTCATGTGTCGAATATGTTGGACCTATTACACCCTCCTTAGGGCCGCAGCGGAGCAGCAGGGTTTAGGACTACGCAATTTGTGCCATATAAAAAGGGGCGGCTATCGCCTCCTCAATCAGGTCCTAGGTAACAGGTAGGCCTATCCACCGGAAGAAGCTAGAATGGTTATAGATGAAATTAATTTATTGTCGTCAAAAAGTATAGATTTGTAAAACTAGCATTACCTACCACGCTGTATTGCGTGCACAAAATCCCCCGAAGAAAACGGGAACAGCAAAAAAATAACGACTGTTTTTGTCGTGTATAAGGAAAAGCAAGTGAATATTAATTAGTTTAACTAAATAACGAGAGTTCAAAAAGTATGGAAAACACGGTTTTATGGGATAGTACGCGACCTTAGTTCGACGAATTTTTAGATGGAAATCACATAAGAATTAATTATACACGATCGTACTGTATAACCCTTTAACGGATACCTCAAACAAGGTACTGAGTATTTAATTATAGCCTAAACTCTACGTTTCAAAGCAACTAGATTTGAGTTAAAAATTATTGTAAAGCGGGCTTATGATGAACAGGTAAAATGGATAGGATGTTGATGAAGGATTTAAGAATAGCAACGGAATCGATTTAACAAAATTATTATAAAGAGACTTGTGCATTAACACGGGAAGAAAAGGGTATTTAATTTATCCCGAAAATAAACGTAACAAATCGTTTCAAATATTTTCTCTTGCATTTTCTAGTGCTGACATAGGACCACATGGCACCACCTACTGCATAGGTAGCACCCAAAACATGGCAAAGATACAAGTCCAAAGTCCATGGCCTTAGACGACCTGCCTCCCCCTCCCAATGCAGTTTATTTTAGTGTTTCTCTTCCACTTGTTAGCACTAACATAGCACCACATAGCACCACTATACCCATAACTAAAACCCAAAAAAAATGGCGATTACATAACAGTCAAACTTTGGAGAGGAATACAAAAGTGCCAGTCTCTCACTAATTTTTTTAATATTTGTCGCTTGCATCCGCTAATGCTAACTTAACACCGCATAGCACTAACTGTCCTATAGTTAGCATCTAATAAATGTCGAAGATATCACAATTCCAAGTTTAGGGCTCTAAGCGACGCCAGCTCCTAACGCGCTTTCTTTAAATTTTTTCTAAGGGTCTACTAATGCTAACATAGCACCACCATTCCTTAGCACCGAAAAATAAAGAAGATACGACCGTACAAAGTTTAAAACCTTTGGCGATGTTTCCTCCTCCGTCCACTGTTTTATAATTTTTCCCTTACATCTGCTAGTACTAACATAGTACCACATAGCAACACTATTCCCATAACTAGCACCCAAAAGATGGCGAAGAAATAGCCGTACAAAGTTTAGAGTCTTAGGCTATGACATCCCGATCCCTAGTTTTTATAATTTTTTCTTTTGCATTTACTAGTTTATTTATTTTTATTTTCTTTCTAGCCAGTGTTCGGCATGCTGTCTGACAATTTAAGCATGCCTGATCAAGTTAGAACAATGTCGGTGCGGTTGGGTTTTGATGAGTTGTTTGAATGTGTGTTTTATTTCGGTGTGTTTATGTGTGTGTGCGTGCGTGCGTGCGTGCATGCATGCGTGCGTGAGTGCGTGCGTGTGTGCGTGCGCGTGAGCGTGCGTGCGTGTGTGTGCGTATATTTGGTGTGTGTGTACTGCCGCGAGTAGGTGTGTGTGCAGGTGTGGGTGCGTATGTATTCCTTTAGTGTTGTGTTTGTACTTAGTCTCGACCATCGACATCCGGAAGTCAAAGAACGAGCTGTTCGCGTTCGTAGTGCACGGTTTCGGTACCCGGAATCCGGGAATTGTTGTTGCACTGTCCCTAAGTATTCGTGTGAGTGTACATGTGTGTGCGCGTGAGAATGTGTGTGTGTGTGAGTGTGTGAGATGTTTGTGGTGTGTTCGCATGTGCGTGTGCATGTATACGTGTGGTGTGTGTATGTGTGCGAAGCTTTTTTGTTTCGTTGTGCTTTCGCATGCATTCTTACTCAGTCTCAACTATCGGCAGCCGGAAATCAGAGACTCAGATGTCCGCAGTCACAGTGCACGTCTACGGCCGTCGGCACCCGGAAACCGGAAATTGCTTGTGCACCGTCCATGAGTACGCGCGTATGTGTGTGTATGTGTGCGTTGTTTTGTTTTATTTAAGGTTGTTGTTTTAGCTAAGATGTTGACAGTTTTATGATTCGAATATAGTCCGTTGTCCTATTCTATGTTAATTCTATGTTGGTGTATAATATTCTATTCTACGACGTGTGTGTTTGGGAAGCTTGTACAATAGAAAAGCATATGGTCTGGTGATCCAACTTCACACCCACACAGATCATCATTTGTCAAGTGCATCCGATATGTGTGTCGGATATGGCCCGTGATCCGTCAGAAAATGAATCAAGCCTTGGCTTGGTTGTATGTGCTTGGTCTTTAATATGTGTCTTATATCCGGTATCCATTCGTTTGTTCGTCGTTCGGTTTTGCTATTACAGAGATAGTGCATATTAGAATGCACAATAAACAGATTACCAAGACGTTGATTCTTAACTGTTTTCTATGTTTGTTATTAACGACATTTCCAGAAATTGGGATTTGTCAATGCCATGTAATTTAATATGGGAAACGAAAAAATTTAGAATTATGGTATTATTAAAAAGAAAATGAACAAATGACTGACTACCTACTATAATTCTAGCGGACTTTCGAAGAAAATACTACAGTTAATGTTAAACGAGGAAGTTGGTCAACAGAAACTAATACGTTTCTAGCTAAATAGTAATAAATAATTTTGTCTGGCATTACGAAAGTAATTCAAGTATAGTGAACGAAAATTAATTAAATTGTTGGTTATTTTGTAAAGAGAAAAGCCAGTGACCGGTTTTGCTGTGGCTGCAGCTCGTCAGATAGGCGCATTTCTCTTTGCAAAACAACCAATAAAATTCTTAAATTATACACAAATTGTGGTATATTAATAAGTACAAAACATTTCTTATGCTAGACAAAATTATTTATTAGTATTTAGCTAGAAATGTATTACTTTCTGTTGACCAACTTCCTCATTTAATATTGACCGTAATACTTTCTTAGAAAGTCCGCTAAGGTCATAGTAGGTAATCGATCATTTGTTCATTTTCATCTTGTCTTTGACTAGTTTTTAAATTTTGGCAGTACCATTTTTACTATCATGTCAGAGATTTGAAAATGTCACTGATAGTTGTTTACATACGAGTATAGAGGACGTGAGAGAGTGAGTGTGAGTGAAAATCATACTTATTTCAAGCCATATTCAGACCATTGACCCATCCTAGCTTGTACATCCTAAAAAATATAAAAAAAGCAAAACAAATGAAATAAAAATCGATTCTGGTGGTCTTTTGTGTAAACTCGCTAATGACCTGTTGACGTCTTGAAGTTAATCCAGGGCAGGGGTGGAAACAGTTGTTAAGTTTAGATGCCGTTTCCACTTGATGATAAGATGTTAAAATCCCAGGTAAGGGGTTAAGGTGGGGGTATAGGTAGTTTGTTGTCTAAGATTTCTTGTAGGAAGTCGTATAGAGGGAGAGGAAAATATGTGGATTTAGGATTTAGGATTCTGCGGGAGGGGTCATGATCAGGGGATACGAAGGGTCAACAGCGTAACGGATGATGGGGATAATGATATTATTAAGGATTAGTCTTCTTGTAGGTAGGGTTAGTTGGATTGACTTCGGTAGGGATTGTCGGATGTTATACAGGAGCATCTTGGTTTTGGATCGGATTTTTTGGAGGTGGGTGTGCATTTTCAGTCGGGTTTCTAGGTGAATGCCAAGGTATGGAACAGATTCGGAAAAAGGTTAGGTAGGTTTCCAAAATGTGGATAATAGGGCTTCGGCGAGGATCAAGATATCCCTTTAGAACCAACATTTTATATTTTGTAGGAGATGGGTTGTTTGTTCAGGATTGACCATTGTTTGATGTGTTGGATTAGGATGCAGTGAATTGTAGTTCAAGACGGGAGTTGCCGTGGATAAGGAATATGAGGTCGTCTGTGTAAACAAAGCTGTATTAGGGATATTGAGGTCAAAAAAAGGGTTAATGGCTAGGTTCCAAAGAGAGGGAGAAAGAATGGATTTTTGAGGACAGCCTTGTTCTAGGTTCGTGGTGGAGGATAAAATAGTTTGCTTGGAGGGTTGCTGCACGGGAAGTTAGGTATGATTGTATGATTTTGAAGATATTGAAGGGGAAATTTAGTATCTTCAGTTGGTTAAGGACATTGGGCTACCAGAGGAAATTAAAAACAGAGTGAAAGTCGAGAAAAATTGCTAGAACATATTTAGATTGTGAATAGTTTGTTCAGGGCTGTGACCTTGTCAGAAACCGTGTTGGTTGTTAGAAATTAAGGAATTGTTATCAATTTGGAACTGGAGTTTGCGTAGGATTAGTTTTTCTAGGAGTGTACCGATGGTTGAAAGGTGGGCGATTGGTCGGTAGGAACGTGGATTTTCTGGAGGTTTTGCTGATTTTAGAAGAAGGATGATATTTGCATGTTTGAAAGCGTCCGGAAAGGTACCGGTGGTTAGACATTTCTAAAATAGCTTGTGGATGGGTTGACGGATGACTTTAGGACAATTACGTTGGGGATGTTCTCAGGATCTGGAGATTTTGAGGATTTAACTTGGAAATGATAGAATCTAGAAGGTCAGTGTCATGAGCACTATCAGGAGAGGTGTTTAGAGGAAATGCACAATTGTTGATGATTTAGTATTGTTGAAAGGAGGGGACGTGTATAGATTTGGGAGGAATAACGGTGTATAGAAGGAGGGATAAAGTTTTTTGGATGGTGGGGTGTGGAAGTGATGTGGGTGTTGTTAGGATTTGAATTGGAGGGGATTTAACTAACCTGCGATAGGCTTTCCAGGATCGGCACTTGGATGGTCAACGATGTTCTTAAGATAATTTTTCTTGGCTTCATAGATGCTTTTTTTGAAGGATGTACGTAGTTGATAAAATTCTGTGCCCAGTAATATAAGATGGTCGTTGTGGATTGCGATTCTTCGTAAACGTTGAATTTTGTGGCGTAGGGTGTTGAGTCTTTTACTGGTTTCTTTTAGTGTGGGACTCCACCAGGTTGTTGTATAGAGGACGTATGAAAAGAAATGTTTTGTATTTATTAATACACCATGATTTGTGTATAATTCAAGAACTTAGTTTTTTGTTTTGCAAAGAGAGGTGCGCCAATATGATGAGTTACAACCAAAATAACGAAACAGTTAATTGGATTTTCTTTTTGTAAAATAACCAATAATTTAATAAATTTTTGTGCACTATGCTTGAATTACTTTCCGAGTGCCAGACAACATTATTTGCTACTGTTAGTATTAGCAATACCTGGCCAGAGTGAAATTAAGAAATTTAGGTTTTTTTAATGAAAGTATGTTTGTATTTTTATTGAAACTATTTAATATTAATAGACCTTAAATTTAGGTTGAATTTTGTTTTAATTTATTTAAAATCCAGGTAAACAGGCTCATTTATAGATAATACCCAGCTATCCCTGTGCTCAGTGATGGAACAGTATTTGGAAGGCGTTTTATTGTTCAATTTTGTTTAATTTCATGAAAATCAAACAAAATATTTTAAAGAACGGTAAAATAAATGGGAAAGGTCTAGAAACCGAAGCAAAAAAGACATGCGAAATACCTGTCTCCCATAAAGGGAATAATATCGAAGGGATTGCTGTGGCAAACGGTTTAGCGCCCTTAATTATAACAAATGAAACAAACACCTGTTCGAGTAAATGATAGTGATCGTAGCTTTTTTTGTATTTCAGTCGTTTTATTTAGTATTTTTATTTCTTTATTGTTTTTATTTCGAATTTATCTATTTTCCATAACTAATAGTTTACGAACCCACTGCTATATCACTGCAGTTAGCCGACGCACCATTATATTGTTATGGTGTGCTCGTCCTTTGAAGGCAAATCAAAGTTTATTAAAGTGACGCTTATTTTACTTATAATAAAACAGCGGAGAAAAAAATTTCAAGAACTATTATAATATATGGAGTTTCTCGCCATTTCATAAGAATAAAGTTAAATACAAATAATTATCCATGCGTTTAGCAAACCAAACTAATTCTTTGATTACTTAATAACTTATTCATCCGACTAAATTAGGTAAGAAAAATCAGAATAAGTCAGACTTTAAGCCTCTCTTAAATTGTTAATTACACCTTAAATTGTATAGTTTTTAATTGGGAACAATTTAACGACTTATTTAAAGCTAGCGACTAGTATGAAAATACAAATAATTTATAGAGTTTATTACAGCACTCCGTTCTGTATGGACCTGCAGCTTGACGAAGTTCTGGGTTACTAGAACGGGTGGAATGACTTGCGGGTTTCAGTGAGCTAAAGGCCCGAACTAAAGGTCTAACCAAATTAGTGGAGTCTTTAGTGAGGACCCCAAAAGAGGGCAGCAGTTCTTTCGGTACTTAGAGTAGCAGATACTATAGGGGTCGCTATGGCATTTTAAGACACACTACTGCGATTTAGAAGCTAACGGGATACCACCACATTACCTCCGAAGCACACAACGTACTTAGATTTTTATTTAAGATGATGACATCCTCTGAGGTAAAAGACTCTGGAGTTAAAAGAGTCCTCCATTCGGATCTCTAGGAAGGGACTACCTCGGAGGATGTGATCAAAAAGTTGAAAAGGAGAGCCAGGAACATTTTGCGAGTCGATGCGTAAAATGTCAGAAGTATTAAGCAAGTAGGTGAGCTAGAGAACTTGAAAATTGAAATGCATATATTAGCATTAGACATAGTAGGGATTAGCGAAGTTCGGTGATCAGAGGCGAGGGATTTTTAGAGCGGAGACTTTAGGATAATTCATAGAGGATCAGAGGATAGTTATGCAAAAAAATATAGAACAATATGTATAAAACTACTCACAAAAGAACGAAAAAATACTCGTGTTAGATTAAAATCTAAACCGATACATACAGTAATAATACAAATATACATGCCCACCTTTAGCTATGGTGAGAAAAAGGTAGAAGCGATCAACAAAGATATACTAAGATGCGTAAAAGGATATGAAAATTTAATAATTACGGTGGATTTTATCGCAGTGGTAGGTGAGAGTAGGTGAGAGTAGAATTTTGTGACAAAAACAATTTAACCAGAAGAAACATATTATTTCAACATCATGCTAGCGGACGATATAAGTGGAAGATGCCAGGAGATATAGGAAGATATCAAATAGATTACATTCTTGTTAAACAACGGTTTAGGAATCAAGTAAAAGACTGTAGAAGCTACCCAAAAGCAGATATAGACATTGACCTCAACATCGTAAGTATGAAGGTCGTTCTTAAAATTAAAAATTTGAAAAAACGGAACAGAAAAATTTACTTTGACTTTGAGAAACTAAAAAATAAAGTTATAGATATCTATAAACCCTATATACACTTTTCCCCTTTTTCTATTGTCTTCTCCATTATTACCCTTAGTGTTAAAATGGCCTCTCGTATTCCCCTATTTTGTCTAAACCCAAATTGATCTTCTCCTACAATTTCTTCAGTTCGTTTTTGTATCCGTCTTTGTACAATTCTAGTTAATGTTTTTGACACGTGTGCTTTCAAACTTATTATTCCAAAATTTTCACATCTATCAGCACCTCTTTTTTTTGATATATGGACTATGATGTTACATTTTTGAAGTTTTTGGGTATCTCGTCTATCTCATGCATATAACTTACGAGTTGGAAGAGACGTTCTGTTACTGCTTGTTCAACGGTTTTTGAAGTTTCTCCTTGCATCGATTCCTTACCATTTTTCAACTTACGAGTTGGAAGAGACGTTCTGTTACTGCTTGTCTAGCGACTTTTGAAGTTTCTGCTTACACCGGTGCCGTACCATTTTTCAAACCCTTTAATGCTAATTCAAACACATCTCTGAGTATAAGGACCCCGTCGTCCTATTGTCTGTTTCCCGTTCTTGTACTGCTATATCCTCTCCTACATATAAATTCTCTATATATTCTTGCCATATAACCACTTTTTCTACATTTTCAATGATGATGTCTCCTTCCACTCCCCTTATATTTTTTCTATACGGTTGTATATCCCTAAAATTCATTCTAATTAATTTGTATGTTTCGTCTGTCTTTCCTATTTCTATCCTAGCTTGTACTCATTACATTTTTATCAATTGTAAAGTGGACAAAAGTGTTTGAAATACTCAAAAGATTGGAATGCAGGAAGACGTTTGGCATTATTATGGAGGGACAAAAATTGATGTGCTCAGATTTGATTACATAGCGGTATTAGCATTTAGGCGGCTCTGTAGCGTAGTCGGTATGCGTGCGACTACTATGCCCAAGGTCCCGGGTTCAAATCCCCACACGGCCCGCTTGAAAAAATGTTAGGCGAGCATTTTTCACAAAAATACCCTCTCGTTCGGATGGAAGTCCCGTGTGTGAGTGTTGTCACACACGTTAAAGATATCTACTGTTACATACCAAAATTGGCAATGTACATTGTTAAATATGTAAATAAATTCCCGCAAATATTTTTAAATGAACTGGTCAATTTCCGTCGTCCCCGAGTCGCGCCTGCGCGGAGTGAATGGCGCAAGTGGGCGCGGTGTGATACGACGTCATTAAGCGACGAGAACTCAAGCTAATAACATCTACCGGTGTTGCGTGTCTGTCTTTTCTCTTTTCAGGTGGTAGGTTCCTTATTTCTACCTTCTATTGTTCCTTATACCTGGTTGCTCCTATCGCTCCGTAAGGACGAGGGGAAAAAAAGATGGACAAATAAAATCTGACTCAACAATGGCGTAGCCGACTCACCCAGAAACAACAAGGATACCGAGATGTTAAGAAACACACGTGAGTACCCGTTTTATTTAGTTTGTGCTTAAACTGTAACCATTGTATCACTTTTAAGGGTGTTTGGTATTTGATACAAATGCCGCGTAATTGTACGTTATATTGAACGATTGCGCAATAATATGAAACGCGGGAAACCGTAACACTACCTTGCTTGCAATAGCAAGGGTTCGGCAAAATTCTAAATTTTCTAGGTAAAATCCTGGTCAATGTATACCTTCCGATGGAGCATTGATAAAAATCAAATGTACGGTATTAGCATTTCGTAAGGAAGAATAATAGAAACATTTTTAACAGAAATATGATATGAAAATTAACAAAAATAAAACTAAAGTACTGGTATGTAAAGGAGAGAAAAATACTGCATTTAACAAGAAAAAGTAACTACTAAATGCAAAGACAACAAACATGAAAACAAGAAAATGGTTGCTGAAAGCAAATGTGTAGAGCATAGCACTGTACGGCTGTGAAACCTAGACAGTAGGAGAAGTGGACAAGAAAAAGGTTGAAGCCTTTGAAATGTGGTGCTAAAGACTTATGATGAAGATATCATGGACAGACAAGGTTAAGAACAAAGAGGTTCTAGAAATGGTAGGAGAATAAAGAAATATGCGGAAAACACTAAAAAATAGGAGAGATATGATGATAGGCCGTATACTAAAGCACGACAGAATATTGTGGTATATACTAGAAACAGAAATAAGAAAAACGGAGGTAGAGGTAGACCTAGGTTAGACTATTGCAGACGGATAGTCAGATATGTAGGCTGTGAGGATTTCAGAGAAATTTGTACGCTATCTCGGACTAGAAATCGATGGACATACGCGTCCGACCAGTGCCAAGACTGAAAACCTAATGAAGAAAAAATAACTTTACTTCAGGTGTTGGTTTTGCAATATTCTTAACTAATGTTGATTGTGCGAAAGCAATTATTGAAAAACTCCTAATTGGGAAATATCTAAAGTGTTAGGTGAAAGCCTTTTGGAATGTGATGCTTCAGATGTATGATGGTGATAGATGGACAAACAAAGTTAATAACAAAGAAATTCTAGAAATAGTAGGGGAAGAAAGATATCTGTGAAAAACAGACAATACACGTTCTAAGGCATTTTGGGAGCATTGCGGGATACATTACAGGTAGATATAAAAAAAGAGAGGTAGAGGTAGACCTAAATCAGACTATTGCACGCAGATAGTGAAAGATGTAGGCTGTGGAAATTTCAGGGAAAGGTGTGGGTTAGCTCAGAATAGGAAGCAGTGGAGGTACGCGTCTAGCCAGTTCTAGGACTGAATATCTAATGATGATGATTGCTGCACTGAAATAAAAATGTATGCACACCACGACACCAAATAAAAGATATGTAATTTAAAAAAACGTAAAAGCACTAACAACACCAACTAAATACATTAAATTGTTCTAGAACGGTTTGTGAACAGCTCACCAGTACCCTTTATGCACTGCTGCTGTTCACGTTAGTAGGATAAGGAAATATGTACACCTGCGAACCTCAGATTAAATACGAACGCGTTTAAGGATAGCAAACCACACCCCGCACTATTCACGGCGGAGAGCAAACGATAGAACAATCATAATGGTACTGATTGCGACCACGTATCACTATTAAAATAGAAGTGATATGGCTAAATAATTTAACATTCGGAAACAATTCAAATTAAAGATGGTCTTTACAATGGAATAAATTCTTGCCACAGATGCAACTAACAACGGTACCCAAATATTTCTAATTATCGAAGGATACTAAGATAATATATCAAATCGGTATGAAAAAAGAAGGTGAAATTATACATAATTAAAGACTTTCACAAGTGTAAGCAAACTTCTCGTTAATTACGGCTTAACCAATTCCCATAGCGATTAGTGTTAATTGTGTGATTATAAGAAGTAACTTGACTTTTGTGGTTGAAATTACATTTGGGTTTTTGTAAGAATCGTACGGTATTATTAAGCAACGAAATAACACAAATAATCGTTTGACACATTAAGCTACGCGTCTGTATACGAAGATGTAGAAGGACCCAACCATTCAGCAACTAGGGCTTTTCCCTATTCTCAGTCTTTGCCACTCCATCGCTCTTACATCTTCCTTGTTTTGTCCTCCCATTACAAACCTACCAGAATACGTAATAAAAATTAGCACATCGTTACTTATCAATTAGACAGGTAAAAGGTACAATAGTTCATAACGTGCCGTACAGAGGTCGTAATTATATTTCACAAATTTTACTATAGAAATTAATAATTAATTCAACTTAATTCATCTAGATAGTTAAGTTATAATAAAGCCAATTACCAGATCCATGTATTACAAACCAAAAGTAGCGTACGTTGGTAGAAATTAAAGCGGGTTTATGGCGGAATTTTCCTAAATATGGAATACCTATTGACGTCATCTGTTGTGTGGGGTGATGTCTGGAGGATAGCGCGTCTAGCGCTAGGTTTTTGGGTTTTGAAGTTCTTTTGGGTCAGGTTTCACCAGGGAACAAGGGAAATGATAGGGTCGACGAGTTGGTTAAGGAGGCCGCCACAGATGAGTTCCGTTCGTCATATTCATTAATACCAAGGTCGTTAATCAAGAGGAAGCTGCAAGAAAGATCGATTAGTCAGTAGGAGGAAAGGTGGAATAACGCCACTACAGGTGGATTGACGCATATGTTAATTCCAAGTATAAGAGCTAGGGGCAGAATAGAGGTTACATTCGATGTTAAAATAGTGCAGCTCGTTACAGGTCATAGGGCGTTGAAGGCATACTTGAGAAGGTTTGGGAGTAAAGGAATTGGCCGATTCTGGTGCACATCCACCTTATGGAATCCACCCAATCCACCGAATCCACCCAATCCATATTATCCACCGAATCCACCCAATCCACCGAATCTACCGAATCCACGCAATCCACCGAATCCACCCAATTCACCGAATCCACCGTATCCCCCCAATCCACGGAATCCACCCAATCCACCGAATCCACCCAAACCACCCAATCCACCGAATCCACCCAATCCACCAAATCCACCCAATCCATTGAATCCACCCAATCACCAAATCCACCCAATCCACCCAATCCACCGAATCCACCTATAGAATCCACCGAATCCACCCAATCCACCGAATCCACTCAATTCACCCGATCCACCTTATGGCATCCACCACTCGGAGCGTTTTTTAAGGGTATGATACATAAGTTTGATCTAGAATTTCCCGGTCAATCTAACGCCGTTTCAATTGTTTAAATCAAACCACCCTTACAAAGTTTTCTGTGGGATAATTTTAAGAAACCTAATAAAACGCATACGCTAAGTTTAGAAATTTGCTCACTCACCCATTTCATCTTTCGCTATAAATCTATCTTGTTTAGTATCAATTAATATTAGATTTTTCTCAGCTACTTGAATTTCTAGGAATTTTTTGGTTAGCACATCCCCCAGGAAGCTACCTTAATTTTAAGAATTTTACCAGCAGGGATTTCTGCTCGTGCTTATAGCTTTTTTAGCCATGCGACACATCAAATTAGTCTAGAATTTTTCGCAGAATGCAAATCTCTAAATAGATTTTAAATAGGACCACCCCTAACAAAGTTACACCCTGTTAAAGCCTTGTACCTTCAAATTTTTTGTTTAATTAATTTTAACTCGTTTTTGTTTATTTAATTTTAATAAAAGACATTTTTTTAATTTCAATCCGTTTTATATAGAAGCTACGGACGAATAAATTAGATACGGATAAAATTTATTTGAAAGCGATTACGCCCTTCAATATCGTTTGCAAGAGCTTGGTATCGTTTTATTTTATCCGCTTCCTAATGGTAGTTGTTCTTAAGAATTGAATGGTGTTCCACTGCATTTTTCATGTCAAAAGTCACTACCGTTGGAATTCACGGCGGGTAACGCATAATTTAAATAGTTCAGCACAAGGTCTGTAGCTAGCGCTAAGAAATAATCCAAAAGTTATTCTGTATATAAAATTAAACGAGTTTATTGTCCTTAAATCAGTATTTGTATTAAACGTAGTTTCTTATCACCATAAGCACATCGGTTAGAAAAGTCAAGTTCAACATCACGCTGTTATCGTTCAGGGTTACCGTTACATGCCATTCAGCTGATCGAGGTCGACAATCCTTCTACTTAATTGAATTCTAGATAACCAGGTATTTATAAAGATAATTGTAATATTTAAATGAACTTTGATTTGGTGTAATATAAAATTTATTTTTGCAAAAGGTAGTTTACGAGTCATAATTTATCTATAAATTGTATATATTAATTGTCAATTATTAGTAAAGGGTTCTGTGTTCTTATTTGCCTGTACTATACTAACCATGTAGACTTTATGAAATTTGATAGAGTAGTTAATTTATAAACTGATGTAGATTTTGAGTTTAATGATTTTCAGCCACTGTATAGTAATTCAATTTGTCTTATTTTCATTATTTTTTTTAGTTAGAGTTTGATTCTTGGAAATGTAAAAGCAAAAAGTTGTTCATTTGATTATTATTGCCGATTGCTAATAAATTATTGGTTTGATTATAAGAAGGTAGGTTGTATATATAGATGTACGCAAAATTCTGTTGACTCATAGTTCAAATGCCGAAATAGAAGCACTGTTTATATTGAAGTCCTATTATTTAAAGATACAATCACATTGTTCATACCAGTTCTACAATCAAAGAACCCATTCGTAAATTTCAGACCCTAAGAATAAGTCTCATAGTTGGTTGTTGTTTAAAGTTGCCCGTACCGACCAACGAGATAAGTTACGCATGGCGCCCAACCAAATTTAAACGCTTAGGCCGATTTGGCAAATGGCCTTTAATGATTAAATAGCATTGTACAACAAGTGTGAACAAAGTAGATTTTTGTTGATCAAATTAAGAGGTGAGGTGTTTTGAAATAATAAATAGTAACAAGGTGGGAAAGAACATAGAACAAAGTCATTTTAAAAATGTTAATTTTATAATAAAGTTATTGGTAAAACAAAAAATAATTGTATAAACAATTTTTTTATCCGAAAAAGAGGTCGCGTAGGTAGCGAGTGTCTTTAACGTATTTGGGTAACACCTCTAATCCCTCAAAAAAGGGATTTGAGAAGCGCTATTCAAATCTAAACGACACTAAAGATTGTCCTCGTGAAAAGTAGGGATCATCTAGAAATAATCAATGTAAGGTTAAAACCCCAGTTCATCAACAATCCCAAATCGATTTGAAATATTTCAAGATTTCTACCGCCAGAAAATTTTCTATCCAAAAGAAAAAGGGTTTTGTTATTGTGTTAGTGGAAAGTTAATCTTCAAAAAATATTTAAATTTTTTATTTTTTGCAAAATATTAAATTTTTTTTAAAGTAGTTCCAATTATATAAATTATTTAATGAACGTATAAAAAGTTTTTATTAAGAAAATGACATGAATAAATTACTTAAACGCACGGGAGTTGTTTTGGGAACTATGGGAACTAACGGTAAGGGGTAAAAAAGTAGTTGACCAAAATGCAGAGGAATACGAGAATTACTTCGAACCCTATTATCCATGGAAAAAATGGACCCAAATAAAGTCAATAAATATCCAGTCGTGCAATTTGATAGTAAATAGCAGTTGGAATATTGTGAAAAGACTTTAGAAACTATACAACATCCATTAAATATTTTTAGTGATAAACCTTCCAAATTAATGAGCAACAAATTAAAAGGCAAGCTATTACATATAGGCAGGCGGTTGGAATACTTAGATATAGACAAAGAAAATGAAAACATGATCAACATGTTATACAGTAGATGCTTAGAATGCTTAGATGGAATAGGTGAAGTTGATTCTGAGGTCATGCTGTATAACGACCTAGAGGCATTTACAAATTCACGGATGGAATCACATGTACAAGAGGAGGAGGGTAAAGGACCACTTCCGCCCGTTATAAAAATTACCTATACAACAGAAGATAAGTCAACCAAAAATAGATAAATTAGAGAATCCAACACGCAAGAAATTGCTAAACAAATAGCAAAATAGAACATTAAGTTCACTGGAGACACGCAAGAAATGGGAGTCAATGCATTCTTAAAATGTGTAGAGGAGTTATGAGTAGCCAGAGGGGTAATCCATAAACAGATCCTGCTCAGTTCAGCAGACCATTATCAAGGCCGGGCCCTGTTTTGGTATAGGTCCATAAAAGAGAAAGTACACTTCTGGAATGAACTTAAACGAAAGTTCAAACTTCATTTTTTACCCTTACATTACGACGAAGAATTGCTAGAAGAAATACAAAACAGAAAACAAGAGCAAGAGGAAAAATCCGTGATTTTTATAACGTCCATGGTAGGTTTATTCAACCGCTTAGTAAATCCACCCTCGGAACAGAGTCAGTTGCGCTCTATTTGAAAAAATTTGCAACCATTTTATGCAAGTCGTTTGTGTTTACAGAACATAGACAGTAAAGCGGACAAAAAATTTAGATTGCTACAATTGTCAACAACAGGGGCACACTTATCATAGAAGTATGAAGGATAAAACTTTATTTTGTTCTATACGTGACACCAAAGAGGTCACGTATGCAAATTGTTTTAAGAGTGACCTACAGTCAAAAAAACTAGATGCAGCTAGTTTTTGCCGCCTTCCGCGAAAGCAAGAGTATGGCTTAAAGAAAACAAGCAAGGAATGGAAGGAATGGTTAACAACCGTAAACCACTTCATAAAAGACAATGCAGGAAAAGTAAATTCTCTACTGTATGTAAAAAATGAGGATCCAAGAGCATAAATCTATATACGTATAAACAATCAACCGCTACTAGTACTATTGGATACAGGAGCTACGCACACGGTAATGGGAAAAAGTGGTTATGAGTGGATTCAAAAATTAAGAATCAATCTAATCACTAAAGATGCTTCAGCGTACCTGGAAACAGCCGATGGAAATCGTCAACCTTCGTTAGGCCAAGTTGAACTACCTATTGAAATAAATGGCATAACACACAATATTATGGCAACTTTAGCAAAATCTATAAATGCTACAATAATATTGGGAGCAGATGTGTCTCGTAAGTCGTAAATTCCAAATTACTGCAAAATTTGGAAACAAAGCATTTGATATGAACCGTCAAAATATAGTTATATGAACGTTAGAAAGAAGAATAAGACAGTTGAACTGGAAAAGTTTAAATCTATAAGTGGTCCACATATAGGTCGAACTAGCAAAGTAGTGCACATTCTCGATACCGGGACAGCAGAACCAATTAAGCAGAGATATCACCCATTATCACCTAATATATTAAAAATTCTTAACCAAGAAATTGATCAAATGTTAGAACAAGGAATTATACAACTATCAACATCACCTTGGAATTCACCCCTGATGTTACTTAAAAAGAAAAATTATGAAATTTGAGTGTGCTTTGACGGACGACAGTTAAACAAAGTCACCAAAAAAGATGCGTACGGGTTGCCTTACGTAAATGACATATTTGACAAATTTCGAGATGCTAAATATCTAAAGTCCATAGATGTGAGAAAAGCATTTTATCAGATCAGCTTAGCGCCAGAATCTCGGAAAAAAACAGACTTCACCGTGCCTAGAAGGGGACTGTTTGAATTCGTAGTACTACCATTTGGATTATGTAATAGTCCACAAACGCTTCAGAGATTAATGGATGATATTTTAGGCTCAAGATTTGATAACGTGTTCGTGTATCTCGATAACGTCATCATTACTTCGTCAAACCTAGAAGATCACGTCGACACATTATATGAGGTATACCGGGCGATGAAAGATGCAAATTTGGTTATCAATTATGAAAAATACGACTTCTTTAGACCAGCACTAGAATATTTGAGATATATAATCGACCATGAAAGACTTCGAACGTAACCTGAAAAGTTCAGGCTGTGGTAAATTTACTACAGCCCAAAACAATAAAATCGGTTAAAAGATTCCTAGGATTGGCCGGATGGTACAGGAGATTTGTAAAAGATTTTGCTACGATATCTGAACCATTATTGCATTTAATTAAAGGGAAAAAAATGAGAAGTCACATAAAGTTGAACGAAGACACTGATAGAGACTTTAAAAAATTGAAAGCACTACTAAGTACGTCACCAATATTAACAAGTCCTGACTTTACGAAGGAATTTAGTATACAGACACATGCATCTGAAGTAGGTTTAGGAGCAGTTTTATTGCAAGGGGAAGGAGCGGACCTTAACCAAGCAAGAAAAAGCGTACAGTGCAACAGAAAAAGAATTATTAGCGGCGTTGTTAGTAATAGAAAAATATAGACCATATATAGAAGATGGAAAATTCACAATAATAACTGATCATTATTTTTTATTGTGGCTGGGCAGACTAAAAAAACCCGTCAGGTAGACTGCAACGTTGGGGTTTGAGACTTTCCCAATATGCATGCACGGTTATACACCGAAAGGTAAAACACAATGTGGTACCGAATGTACTTTCTAAAGCTCCCGTGGTCATAAGCACAATTAAACTAGAAATAGACAAATTGGACCCGTGGTATAAAAAAATGCTGCAAAAAGTAAAGCAACAACCAGACGAATTTCCACACTGGAAAGTAGAACAGGAATTGTTGTACAAGTTTGTACCCCACTGACACCAGCTAACCTCTAACGTAAGTGAGTGGAAGCAGATGCTGCCGAAATTTTATAGAAAAGAGGCTATCAAGAATAATCACGATGTTCTTACAGCCGCCCACTTAGGAGTGTTTAAAACATTCTTAAAAATACTGTAACAATTCTATTGGCCGAAAATGAAAGTAGACATTCGTCAATATGTAAGACGCTGCCAGATTTGTTTAGCTACAAAAAGTGATACATCAGCCCACCACGGATTAATGGGTCAAGAAAGATATAAAATACCCATGTCAAATGATATCAGTTGATTTGATAGGCCCATTGCCGAGAACAAAGTAGGGAAATTCCTACATACTAGCCACTTACGATTGGTTTACCAAATACCTATTAATCCAGCCTTTAAAGAAAGTTACGGCTCCAAATATAATCAATTCTATAGAAAAGCAAGTTTTCTTAATTTATGGAGTGCCCCAAATAGTAACGGTAGACAAGGGAACACAATTTACCAGCAAAAATTTTAAGTCTTTTGCAAGAGTATAAAATACAAAAAATATGGTTTACTGCAAATTACCATCCCCAAACAAACCCGGTAGAACGTACTAACCGAGTAATAATCACGGCAATAAGAGCGTATGTGCATGATAATCACATAATTTGGGACGAACAGTTGCTAAAAGTAGCTCACGCAATAAGGAATTCGGTGAGCGAAGTAACGAAATATAGTCTGGCATTTTTAAATTTTGGTAGATCAATACCTATCAACGGCGAATATTACGGAAAACTTACAATCACGCGAGCAAATAATTCAAGCCTCAATGAACTTTCGAATTTATACAAGGATGTTAGAGCTAAGTTGCACCGAGCTTATGAACGAAATAAGAACACGTCCGACTTACGGCGTCGTCCGGTACAATATCAGCAAGGACAATATGCATAGGAAAGAAACAGTGCAGTCAAAAGCGTCAGATGCATTTTCGCAAAAGCTAGCACCAAAGTTTATAAAATGCAAAATAATAGAAAAAACAGATACGGTCACTTATCGGTTGCGAAATGATAAAGGTAAAGATATAAGGGTGTGGCACGTGAAAAATTTAAAGCCAGACAACTAAACAATTGTTGCTTAATAAAACAAACTTACCCATGCTAAATGAAGTAGTCCGGTTAACTAAATGTAATACTGTTTTCAAGACGTGACGATCTAAAATACCTGTACAGAAATCTATTTTATTTAAACGAGTTTCTCATGTTGGGCAAGGGGTAGTGTAACATAATCAATATCTGTTACGAATTAATTAAGATTTAGGCAACTTTAAACACTTGATTTGATTGCAAGCATGGTGGGCGTTTCCAGCAGCACGCTAGGTCATGTAGTAGGGGTTCAAGTAAAGTGGTCGCGCCGGACACACTTTCCCTCTTTCCTTTTTAATTTAAGAAATCGAACAATCAATATGTCGAGCTGCCCAAGTTATTCTTTTACAACTACACTCGCAGTAAGGCGAGCTCAACTAAAAATCTTAGTGATTTTAAGTGCTTCGTTCATATTCCTATACGGGGTAAGATTTTGGAGAATTAATAAAATACGTTTTTTTAATTTCAATCCATTTTATATAGAAGCTACTGACGAATAAAATAGGTACGGAAAAAATTTATTTGAAAGCAATTACGCCTTTCAAGATCGTTTGCAAGAGCCTGGTATCGTTTCATTTTATCCGCTTCCAAATGGTAGTTGTTCTTAAGAATTTAATGGTGTTCCACTGCATTTTGGATGTCCGAAGTCACAACCGTTGGAATTCACGGAGGGTGACGCATAATTTAAATAGTTCAGCACAAGGTCAGCAGCTAGCCCTAAGAAATAATCCAAAAGTTATTTCTGTATATAAAATTAAATGAAGTTTGTTGTCCTTAAATTAGTATTTGTATTAAATGTGATTTCTTATCACCATAAGCACATCGGTTAGAAAAATCAAGTTTAACATTACGCTGTTATAGTTCAGGGTTACCGCTACATGTCATCCAGCTGATGGAGGTCGACAATCCTTCTACTCAATTGAATTCTAGATAACCAGGTATTTATAAAGATAATTGTAGTATTTAAATGATCTTTGATTTGGTGTAATATAAAATTTATTTTTGCAAGAGGTGGTTTATGAGTCAAAATTTATCTATAAATTTTATATATTAATTATCAATTATTAGTAAAGGTTTCTGTGTTCTAATTTGCTTGTACTATACTAACCATGTAGACTTTATGAAATTTGAGAGAGTAGTTAATTTATAAACTGATGTAGATTTCGAGTTTAATAATGTTCGGCCACTGTATAGTAATTTAATTTGTCTTATTTTCATTATTTTTTTTGAGTTAAGAGTTTGATTCCTGGAAATGTCAAAGCTGAAAGTTGTTCATATGTTATTAGCCGATTGCTAATAAAAGTTTATTTAAAATGGCTTATATAAGATGTCGCAAAATTTTTGACTATGTGAGTATTTGTACGATCCAGGCCCCAATTGCTCCAGAACCCATTTGCTCCCCACTGGACCAATTTAATTAACCAAAACTATTTAAAATCCCTCCTGACCCTTCCCCCCTTGCCCCCCCAACCATTTTAATTAACCCCATTTTCCACCCCAAATAAATTTTCAATTTCACAAAAATCTTTTTGGCAATTAAATTAATTCAAATCCACCCCAATCTCTGGAATTTTTAAATTATACCCGGACACCCTTTTAATTCTTACCTGTAACATTCGTTCAAAATTTTATACAAACTTTTAGCCAAAAAGAACCAACTGAACCAATTAATTCCCACCCCTGAAATTTACTTTAAGTTTCTTCAATTTTTTCTCTAAAACCTAAAAATTTCCGTCAGCCATTATCTTTAAACCATCTTTTTCCAATTAATTTAATTTTCAGTCCCAATCCTAATTTAGTTGCATCACCCCAGTCCCAATTTTAAATTTTCCTTGCCCACGTCTTAAACATTTTTTAATCTCCTCATCTGCCCAAAAATCGAAACCCAAAAAAGGAATGGACCGCTAAAGTTACAAACCCCAATTCTTCTCCACATTTCCACCCAAACTAAATTGTTTGTTCAACAAATAAATTTTCCACCAACCCTTTAAATTTTAATAGCCCATCCCACTCCCCTTTTAAATTTCCGGCCGATTTTGAGCCTTTTAAAATTTTCACGACATCTTTTATTTTAAGAATCAATTAAAAAAAATGGAAATCCCTCATTAACCACCTTAAATAAAATTCCTCTTTCCAAAAATTAAACCATTCTTAAACTTTTTTAACAATTTTAAACAGTTAAATTTTAAACCACACTTCATTAAATTTTTAACCAAACCGCACGGGTCATTTCAATATTTTATTTCCCTAGAGCACTTTTCCAAGACCAACCGGATTTCAAATCCCTTTTGTCAGGTTTCGTTAAACCCGTACATTTCCTTCAAGCGTTAAACCATTTTTGTAAAGGATTCAGGTAGCTTCCCCATTGTTGAAACCCGTAAATAGACTTTTACTGCATGTTTTCTTTCAATTTAATCGAAATTCCTTTCTGCTTCCCAAAACTGGCACCCATCCGCACGGCGTTTTTATCTCCATACGGTTTAAAGCGTTAACCATTCAGCCACTTCGCCGTAGCGGAACTGTGATTTACTGTTGTTCTAATGCGGCAAATTCTTTCCATTAAACGCATTTTCACAAATTCTGTTGTTTCTACCAAGCCTTTAACACTGGGGACTTACTTAAGCATTTACCGGGTTTCCTTTGTCCATAATTGCCCCAAAACAAACCGCAACCCACGTTTTAAATTTTTCGGACGATGTTAAACAACCGCACATTAACATTGTTTCCGGGCCTCCGGTTAAGCCAAAGTTGGCCAACGTTTAAATTTATACAAACAATCCTATAAGACTTATTGAAATAATTAACAAAAGTTTATTCTTGCAACCTCTTTTTCCCTATAGAAAAACCGGGTTTCAAATACCGAACGAATTAATTCACGGGAATAAAGACGTCTAATCCTGTGTCTCCAATACATTTCCCTGCATGACCGGTTTTCGTCGACAATCTTTGAACCCAAACGCTCCATTTAACGGACCGTCAAAAAATCCAAGGTGGACAACGCACCAATTGTGCCAGCCAAAATGCCCATGTCCAAACCAAAACACCTTAACCTTCTAAAAAACATTGTCCCGGACTTACAACAATTTAAATCTTCACGTCATCAAAAAGCTTTAAATCAAACCAAAAAGCTACGAAATTTTTTTCCATTTCCGCCTTTAAAAGTAAAATTTTCAGTTGGCTTCCGTAAATAACCAATTTAAGCAAATCGCGTAATCGCTACCCCGCGCACGCGTAAGTAAGTTTCCCTCCCACGTAGGAACCGATGAAACACCATTTTAACCTTCTTAGCAATCCCCCTAATAAAATTGCCTTTACCAGGTGCCGACTATGATTTTGAACCGGAACCATACGCTCCAAATGAATTAATGCCGATTTGTCAATTTCATCCCGTAAGAACCAGTCATTTTTACGACCCGCTGCCTCGTACCAAACCTTTTAACCTCTAATACCCCGGTTTTTAATGGATCATTAAACAATTAGGTTAAATTTTTTTGAGAAAACGTATAATAAGCATATCTTGGTCTTGGCTATTCTTGTGTCTTGGATATGGTCATTTTATGGCAGGGCCGTAACACCCATTCCAATTTCTTTAATTAACATCCCATTTCCGGATATATGTATGGCTCCTGTGGCTTATATAACACTATTACATCTTCCAATTCGTTTCACCGAGAAACTAAAGGAACTTTTTTGATTCTTTGTTTCAGACTAAACTAAACTACTTCCAATATTGTTTTCCAACTTGGGAATAAATGAAACCGAAAAAGGTTTGGATTATTGTTACGAAAATATGTCAACAATAACGGTAACAATATTGGTAAATTTTTATTCAACAAAATGCTTGGTCCACACACCACCCAAAATTTTTTGAAATTAAAGCTTTGTGGGTTTTAATTTCCATGGGTCGGGCCCAGTATGTTTCTAGCCGGTAAGTTCATATGTCCAAATGGTTAGTGTCATGTTGAATTTCCACCCTGAAATAAAAAACTCTCAATATCCTTATATTCGACCCGCTCCTGTTCGTAATTTAAACATTTTAAACGACAATCCGGAAATTTAACCCTCCACTTTGTGAATCAAAACAATTTTCGTTAAATTTATATTTGTAGCAGAACGGTAAACATGGCTCCCCCTGTTAACGTTTCTTATTCTTGGGAAAAAGTAAACGCTAGCTTTGGATAGGCGTTAAGAAATATTCAAATAATTGGTAACGATTTTGGTAATATTTTGTTTTGAAGGCCAAATTTTGCTTTTAACAACACAATTAAACCATTTTACAATTAATTTTTAAAAGGGACCCCTACACCCGAACCGCACTTCCAAAAAATGTTTTCCAAAAAAATTTGTTCTTTTAAACTATTTTAAAAAACAACCGGTTTGTTTCGAGGATGGTGTTTAAAGTAAGTTCCTTCCTTAAAGCCTAACATGGGCCAAGATAAAAATTTTCAAAAAACCCAACATTAATAATTTTAAAATCCAATTTGCCATCAAATGGAACTGGGTTTAATTGGAAACTTTATTTTAAATTAAGATTATTACGAAGTCGAGTTATTCTCTTTCTGGATGTAAAGTTTTGGTTTAGAAGTGGAGATTTTTTAACTACAAACCAAACCTTTTCTTTTAAGATTCGAAAAAAGTGTAAATTATATACAACATAAAACTGCCCATTAATTGTTTAAATTTCTAACAACCTGGATTAAGTTTAAAATTTGTTTTAATTAAAGTCCGGGTTAATAAACCTTTTAATATATATAATTTTTAGTTTCCAATTATTTTAAGGGAAACCCAATTTGGTATTTAAAAGAACCATATACGATTGAGCGAAAACAATTCAATTAATTTGTCATAACCCTTTTAAAACCTTGCTAAACCTTATTGGGTAGAAATCTTCCCAAACCCAAAACCGGTCCATTCCAAAAGTGGAGTAACTATCGGCAACCAAAATAGGCCGGAAGGAATTTAATGGGAAGAACTTATTTGGAATTAATACAAAAAATTGATTACAAATATTTCCAAACCAAAAAAAACATTTATATAGCTTCGGTTTGTTTTAACTATTTATAAATTATTTGGGAATTTGGAAAACCCAAAATTTAAATTAAAACTTACAAATCTACTTAAACGGATACATAAACAATCTCAACACCATAATTAAAATTAAAGAAATATCTTCCGTTGGGTTGTACCCCAACACTCCAGGTTGAGACCCGCGCAAATGGAGACCTACCGTTTACCTGGAAATGCCCCATATTTGTCGCTGTAATTTGGGAAAAGCAACGGTTTTAAAATAAAGAAAAGAAAATTATAATGAAAATCGACAATTAACAACAATTTAAAAATTTTAGCAAAGAACATTTATTAAAATAAAGATTAAAAGAAAGTTCCTTTTTATTTGTTTCCGGGTTTAAATTTTATTATTTTTGAGTAAAAAAGACCTTTTTATTTTTTCTTCCAAAGGTTTGGTACTAAACCGTTATTTTTAATTTTAAAAATTTACCAAAATGGGTTTCAATTTAAAGGTTTGGGTTTCCGAACCTGCCTTCCCCCGGAAATTTTCCGCTAAACTTTTATATTTCCTATAAAACCTTTCGGATCTTTTAAACCGAGGGTCTTCCTATAAAACCTTTTCCCAAAATGGTTGGCTGATTAGCCAACCCTTTTGGGAAAAGGTTTTAATAGGGAAGAACCCTCGGTTTAAAAGATCCGAAAGGTTTATGGAAAGTATTAAAAGTTTCAAACCCCGTTTTAACGAAGGACGAACCGGCAATTCAAGCTTTTATAGGGCCATTTTGGTAAATTTTAAATTTTAAAAATAACGGTTTAGTACCAAACCTTTTGAAGAAAAATAACTGGTCTTTTTTAACCGCAAATATAAAATTTAAACCACTGCAAACAAAACATAAAGAAAGGACTGTCTTCGTGTATAACTTTGTATTAAAATTAAGTTTAAATGACTCCATGTTTGGCATTAAATATTTTTAAATTTGTTATGTATAATGTCAGAATAAACATTTTATAATAGTATATAACATTGTTCTTTATTTATAAAAGGCTGTAACGTTACCCCGAAATAGCAGTCGCACAGAAAGGGGGCATGGGCAGGGGTGCGTCGCGCAGGGGTGCGCATGGGGGGTGCATGCGGGGTGCTCATGGCTGGGGGATGTGTCTGGGCGTACACGAGGGAAGCGGATGTTAACAGTCACCAAGCATCCAATTTTTATTTGATGGTATCGAGTACTTGCCGCGTATGTATCCGGAGTAAAAAAACGATTTGATACGCAGCTTATTAATAAAATTAGTTTATCGAGGGAAGATGACAAAAGGTACATCATTCCTAATAGTACAACAATCTACGCATGGGGCGTAAAGATATAAGATAGTTGTTTATATTTGTAATTTTGTAAATCTATTGTATATATTAGTTTTAAGATTCCATAATTTTTAAGTTCTTCTCCCACCTTCCAAATCCTTCCGGCTTCCCTGGTTGACAGAGTATACGTGTTATTCCACGTGGTATTCGCGGGGACACGGCGGTTTTAGATTTCTCGGGAGATGGGGCTAAAGGCATATGTCTTGGGTAGGAAAAAAGGTTTTAAAATGGTGTTAAATAAAGATGAGCAAAATTAGTTTTCTTTAAAACGCATAACTTTGTATGGGTGGTCCTATTTAAAATCTATTTACAGATTTGGGGTCCCTAGAAAATTTAATATTAGTTGATACCTAGCAAAATATATTTATCTTAAAAGAGTGACTACCCTGGTATAATAAATACAATATAACACTTGTCAACAAAAAGTTGTAGGGAAAATTAAAGACGTATTTAATGGGGGTCCAGTATTAGAATTTGTTGGTAGTAATGTTAAGTCCTACTGTATTGTAGGCGAGAAAGATACGATTAAAAAGATTAAAGGGTCTCACGAATTGTAGTTATAAAACCGAGGGTCTTACAACCCATAACGAGCATATACCTCAAAAGGGGTGGGCATGCAACTACGCAGCAGTGCGGGAGAATAAGAATTCTCCAATAAGAAATTAAAGTTTCCATGTACGTAGCACCAGTCATTGGGAAATGGTCGAAATGTGGAACCTATAAAGACGATTATTAATTGTGGTTTAGAAAAATAGTAGTTTTTGGCTTAAATAAAATAGCTTAGACTGGTTAATGTATATGGTTACATACCTCGTACAATCCACAAACATCTGTTTACGTCCACAATGGCGATACCGGTAGTTTTGTTTAACAAATAGTAGGAAAGATACGTCAGGTGTTAGTGTGGGAAGCCCATAGGATTTAAAAAAGAACGGTGCGGCGGGTGTATGGTGGTCTCCGTTAGAATAATCGAAAGTGGTTAATCAATCGTATTAGATGTTTAAATAAGCAAAGTGTAAAGGCCTACATAAACAAAAATTTAATTATCCGACAAAAAGTGCGCGATGTGCTACACTTATAAAGAAAATATGGAATGGTGCTTTTTAGCGGCCCTAGCAGTAAAAAGGGCGACTGACTTTTCCAAGCAACTACAAGAATAGCAGTAGCGCAGAGAAGGGGTATGCATGTATTATACAGTTGCTGCAAAATATGTTAGTTTACGCGTAGCTCGGATGTGTAATTGATCACGACTTAAAGATCCCTCGGAGGTTTAAAAATTCTCAGCCCATTGTCGTTTGAAAAATGTTTGTAAATTATCAGAACAGGAGCGGGTCGAAGTATAATGGATGATTGACCGAGTTTTTTCTACCTTTTACGAGGGAATCGGAAATTGAAGACATCGAGCATCTAATTTCTATTTGGAGGATATCGAGTACTTACCGGTTCTAGAAATCAATACGTGCGGCCGACCGCTATGCGAAAGTGTAAAAGCCACAGAAGCAAAATTTAATTATCAACGAAAAGGCGCGATGTGCTATAGAAAGTATAAAAAATGGTGCTTTGCATCGGTCCTAACAGTAAAAAGGAGAGTGACTTTTTCTAGCAATTACAAGAATAGCAGTAGCGCGGCGAAGGGGTATGCATGTATTATACAGCGCATTGTTGCTATAAAATATGTTAGTTTACGAGAAGCTCGAACGTGCACAAATTAAATTTTAATCTATAATTAACCACGGTCGTAAAATGGGAAATTAATGGGTAATTTTAATATGTTAACATATACTTTCGCTTGGTGATTCATTTGGAAAATATTCAAGCCTCCCATTTCCAAAAAGTATGACGTAGAAGTTATTTAAAATTAAATTGTTGTAAGTATCCTGTAGACAACAAGTTGGTATTTTCTTAGTAATGGTTTAAAGTGTTTTTGGTTATAGTAGCACTGCATCTTCTACAGCACGACTTGCACACAATTTGTGTGCGTGTGCTACCACCCTTTTGGATTTTTAATATGCACGCGATCCGTATAACATGGAAGACGTTTTCCGGTGTTTCTACTAACGGCATTCGCACCATCGACGAAGCGGAACCAGGTGCATGCATTGGCGCTAAATGTATTGGACGAGCAGGAGGATTATGACGTCATTTAGTTCCCCGCTGAATCCTCAACTTCGTTCGGTATCTTCGGAAACCTTCGGTTTGCATTCTATAGGGTACATAAAGCAGGTGCGCAAGAGTAAACTCTTTAGTTATAAGTTAGGTTACAAGTCAAGTCTTATAGTGCGGATTTTGTTTTGTACTAAAATGGTATCTGCAAACGTTTTAAGTGCAACCTTGCGGTGCTTCCTATACCTGGAAAAATGCCTCAAACGGCACCAGAACAAATGTCGTGGTGCAACATCGTCCAAGGTTAACCGTCCGCAGCAAAGTACTTAAACTGTGGGACTTGCGGTTTTCGCTTTTACGAGAATGGACAACTTACTGCGACACAAGGAAAAACAGCACGGTATTTTAAAATTTAACTAAAAGTGAGATGATAAAAATTTTAAGAAGAAAAGCTGCCGAAAAATCTTAAAAGGGGAGTCCTTGGGGAGGGCTTTAAAAATTTAAAGAGTTGGGAGCGGAAAATTTAAAT
Organism: Platerodrilus igneus; assembly: GCA_036346225.1. Taxonomy (NCBI): domain Eukaryota; kingdom Metazoa; phylum Arthropoda; class Insecta; order Coleoptera; family Lycidae; genus Platerodrilus; species Platerodrilus igneus. The sequence goes on from JARFIW010000828.1 coordinate 1,711,339, forward strand.
TTGATTGTACCAAACAATAGGTTTTCTGGGGTGGAAATGGGAAAGTTTTGCGAGGGAATTGTTTTGCGGGCGTTCCGTTTCAAACGTTTAAGATTGGATTTCCTAAAATTTGTAAGAAGTGTTGATATAAAAAAATGTTTGGAGGTCAAACGTCGGTAAAAATCAAAATTGGGGAGCTTTGGGGATGTGCTCAAAAATTTGAGTTTGGGTGCTGGTTCAAAAATTGATAAAACTGGTTTTCTGAAAGTGTGGTAACGAAGAAAATTTTGTTAGGTTTGTTTGGAAAATAAAAATTGGACAGGATTTAAAGGGGATCTTTGCAGGGGTGGCCGTTTTAAACTGTTTAAATTTGGATTTACAAAAATTTTAATAACGTGATGCATGATAAAAAATTTTAAGAATAAAAGGTACAGGTAAGAAATTTAAAACGGGTGTCCTGGGGTGTTCTAAAAATTCCGGTTCGGGAAGGGAAAATTCAAATTTTGCCCAAAAATGGTTTACCGTTGGAAATGTGGAGAAAATTTTCTGGGATGGAAAGAATGGGGGTTGAGTTCAAAATGGGGGGGGGCCGGCAAAGGAGAGCAAAGGGGATCAAGGGGAGTTTTAAAAAAGATTTATAGGGAATTTTTAAATTTTAAAGGGGGGGAAAAGGGCCTATGTTAAATTCCATTAATTAAATACCGAAATAAAATTTTATTAAGTTTTTTTAAAAAAACCTTTTTCACTGAAACTCCATTGTTCTACCGGCGCTCGTCCCCCGTTTCGATCGGAAAAGCTCATTTTTGTTGTTGGGGCCCCAAAATTTAAAATTTTAAAAATTTTGAAAAAGCAAAACTGTTACCTATTTTACAAAAGTTACGTTTTTATTTGGATTAAAAAAACCCCAAAATTTTTTTTTTGAATTCGCCTGGGTAAAAACCCCTTCCGTCTTTTCCTTGAAAATTCCAGGTTAAAAACGGTTTAAAATTTTACTTGAATTGTTTACAGTTACGTAACATTAGCTCGTAATTATTTGAATTTGTTGAATTTTTAGCTTTAGTGGTTTCCTGGGAGTGAGAAATTTTCCCGCATGACATTCTTACTAATTACCAAACCGGGAATTTTTTTAAGTTCCATGGATAAACCTTCCGGCTGCTAACAAGTGATTTTTGGTTTAAAATGTGCAGTAAAACCGATAATCAATGGGTATCGAAATGCCAAAAATCTGTTCGTCAGCGTAATCTTCTGGGTTTACAAATTAGAAATTTATTTTGGTTCTGATCAACCCCTTAATGTAAAATGTTCATCCTAAGAGGAAAAAGCGGTCAATTCTGAAAAATTTTACTGCGTGCACAAAACGCAAGTTTTTTAAATTTTGAGTAATACCATTCCGAGTAATTCCGAAAAAGAAAAGTTTTTTAATCCGATTTTAACTAAAATGTTACTTTGGTAAAGTTATTGTAACCTTACGCTTGAATGTTTAAAATTAAAGGGTTTTCTTCCAACATTCGATTAATGAATCCATTTACCATGAAGAACGGCCCGGCCAATAGTAAAGAGGGCAAAAGGAAAAATGTTTGCTTCAAGATTTAATTTAGGACCTAAAACCTAGTTGACTATGGGAAACATTTACACTTCCGACAAAACAGCTTTCCATTGGTAAGAACAAAAAGAAATTCCTCTTAAGAACCTAAATTTGAAAGGGGCCGTTAAACTTTAAAACATTAAAAAAATTTAAAAAATGAAACACTTAATTTTCATTTGTACCGGGTCACAATAACGAAAATTACGTTGAATTTAAATCAGAAAAGGCTTGTTTAATTTAGGCTAAATATAATAAGTAATTAGAAGTAAATAGTATGATTGGCGGTACAAAGACACTTGAAGTTGAATAATTCAAAAAAATTTTGGCCTTTGGTAGATAGGTCCTATTTTACCCAAAACCCCAATTTTAGTTAAATCCCATGGAGGTCAAGGCCTTTTTTTCAAATTGAAAAATTCCCAAAATAGGCTTCAAGCAGGGTCAATTAGGTTCTTTTCAACCCAAACCCCACCTTTTCATTATTTTAAAAAGGTAAACCCTTTAAAATTTTAAGGATTAATTTCAAAATTTTCCTTTCAAAGTTAATATTTACCTTTACACACCCAGAGGCAATTTCATCTTTTTTGGAAAAAAAAATTAAAAAAAAAATTTATTTCCTAATTTAAATTTGCCCATAAGTAAATTCCCCTAGAGGAAATTCCCCATGAGAAAATCCCATAGGGTAAATTAAAACTTTTGCAAATTAGAAAAGATTTAAATTATTATCCCAATAAAATTTTTAATAGTTTATTTTCCATTTTAAAATTGGTTAATAATCTTTGGGTAAAATAACCTAATTGATTTGATATATTTATATTTAATTTAAAAATAAAAGGACCTTCTTTAAATTTTAAAAAAAGGGTGGTTTGGGAAACTATACCTTTTCCTCCGTATTAGACGAATTGTTTTATGTAGTAAATCCGGTGGATCGGATTTGTATCAAAAGACACATGGTTTCAAAAATGGCGCAGATCTTTGATCTCTTGGGCTTGTTGACACCGTTGGTGTTTTTTGCAAAACACTTTATTCAATATTTATAGAATCGGGTCATCGATTGGGATGACAATCCTTTTGTTGATGTTACTGTCAAATGAAAAGATTACCTTAATCAATTATCAGAATTGTCTAAGGTGAAAATTCCTCGGTGGATTTTGTCTGATAACTGTCTGAAATTTCAGTTGCATAGCTTTTGCGATGCTTCCGAACAAGGATACGCCGCAGTTGTTTATTTCAGAGTGGTAGACGCAAATGGTAATGTTAAAGTTTCATCGGTATGTGCAAAATTAAGGGTTGCACCTACTCAACGCATTTATGTGCCTCGGTTAGAATTATCTGTCGCGGTACTTTTGTCAGATTTGATTGAGTTCTTGTTCAATATTTACAAGGTTCGACTGAAGTTATCGATTTTTGCGTGGTCAGATTCTACAGTGGTTTTATCATGAATTCGATCGCCTTTTTACCATTGGAAAACTTTCATTAGTAATAGAATTTCACACATTCAAGATCGAATTCCCCCCTGGGTCTTGGAACCACATCAAGTCTCAAGATAATCCAGCGGATTGCGCCTCTCGGGGTTTTCTAGCGACGGATTTAGTAGAGCATCGTTTATGGTGGTCCGGTCCTGTATGGCTTTCTTTTCCACAATCAGATAGGCCTGTGAGTAAATTTTCTAAAGTGGACTCGACACTATTTAGAAAAGAAAATTATCTCATTGAATATAATCATTTCGGATCATTTTCTAATATAAACAAAGTTTGTCGCATTATATGTTATGTCCTTCATTTTATTCGCATTTTGAGACCCCCTGTGGATCTCGTTTCAAACGCATCCAAATCATTTCACATCAGCAACAACAAGTTGCACTTCATTTATTAGTTAAAACAGTTCAATTAGAATTCTTTTATAAGGACATAGAGAATATTAAAGAGAGGAGAACCATTAGCAAACAGCTTAGACCCCTTAGCCCATTTTTGGATAGACATGGGTTACTCAGGGTGGGCGGTCGCTTTCGAAATTCAAATTTACCTTGTGAAGAAAAGTTTCCACTCCTATTGCCTCTACTCATCGTTAGACAGATCTCGTTATTTTGGACTGTCATCAAAAATATTTACATCCTGGTCTTAGAACAACCCAATTTTTTTTAATGCAAAATTTTTGGATTTTGGCCGCAAAAAAGGTTGTTCGAAAATGTCTAAAGGCATGTATCATTTGTTTTCGTATAAAACCAATTCACTTATGGGTGACTTACCAGCAACCCGCACCGTTTCGGATAAAGCTTTTCTCCACACTGGGGTTGATTTTGGTGGACCGTTCGCAGTTACCATGAGCCGCACTCGTGGTTCAAAATCATTAAACGCTTATTTTCGTTTGTTTCTTTGTTTTGGAACTAAGGCTCTGCACTTAGAGCTAGTTTCGAATTTGTTCTCATCTGCTTTTATAGCGGCATTGAGGCGTTTCATTGCTCGCCGTGGTAAATGTGATTGCGGCACAAATTTCACTGGTGCTGCCCGTGAACTGGCAGAACTTATGCAACATGTTGCTACCGCAAAGAGTATTGAATTTATTTTTAATCCTTCGTCGTCCCCTCACTTCGGAGGGTTGTGGGAGGCTGGCATCAAGTCAGTTAAGAATCATATCAAAAAGGTTATCGGTGCTCAAATTCTCTCGTATGAGGAATTCAATACCGTACTAATTCAGATTGAGGCCATACTTAATTCTCGTCCGTTGCGTTAATTGAGTACAAATCCTCAAGAGTTTTCTTATTTAGCACCGTGTCATTTCTTAGGTGTCGAACCAGTTTCAGTGCTTCCTAACCCAAATGTCTTGGACTTGAAATTATAAATTTTAGATCGCTGGCAACTCATTCAGAGAATCTAACAATCTTTTTGGCGCCGTTAGCATAGCGAGTACTTACATACTCTCCAGCAGAAAACTAAATGGTTTTTATTTCATCTCGCTGTTAATATTGGGACATTGGTCCTAATTAAGAAGGACAATATCCTCCGTTGCATTGGCGACTGGGACGCATTACCCACTTGCATCTTGATACAGATAATGTCGTCAGAGTGGCGTAGGTTCAAACTACACACGGCACTATTAAACGGACTGTTGTCAAATTGTGTGCTCTCCCTTTAGAGGACGCTTAACAAAAAAAAGTTAATTTGTTTTCCCTCAATAATAATTTTTTTGTTGAAATTACGCATTCATTATTATTTAATTTTTCGTTGTGGTATTACGCATTTGTGTATATTTAATTAGATTGGTTAAAATAAGTTTTCATTTTTATTTTGGTGGGCGGTATGTTATGCATTTTGTAGCATTTTTGGTTACTTATTATCACATTATTTTATTCTGGTTTGCTATTAACATTATTAAAGCTCCTTTCCTGTTATCGCCTATCCTATACCTTATACACACAAATTTGAACGTTGGTAGGGGTGCGCACGAGTGTCTTGTTTCGTGTGCACAGTATTAGACGTGTATTAGACAGAGCATGTTAATAACTTAACAACGGGAGTGACCGTACGAGTTAGTTCGGCCTACTTTGACCATGTGGCTTTCAATGGTGAAAACACCTCAAAAATAGTGAACTTCTGTTTATGCAGTTAACGGCGGTCATGCAGATGCAGATTACAGTCCATTACATTTTTCATACCAGCGCAATTGGCAACCACTAAAGGTTTATGTATTTTAATTGATTAACTATTTTCAAAATGCCGTTGGTCGATAAAAACACTCACACTTAGGATACATACAAATTTAGGATCTTTAGAAAATCAGGTCTTTCTGCGCAATGATGTTCATGAAGTTTTTTAGATGAGAATCACCCTTAAAAATTATTTTAAAAAACTCGCTTATGCTTTTCGGTCTTATAACAATTCAAGGTCTTAACCTTCGATTTCTACAAGTAGCTGGTGAAAGGTATATCGAATCATGGAACCCAGAGGGCATAACAGGAAAAATTTTTCCTACAAATTTACGCATTGCCGAAAGGATGTTCTCTCGTTGCGCAAACTACAAGCTATACGTACGCGTTGTATCAGCAACATGTTTCAACGTTTTTCGTTAAATTAATGGAAGGGGAAGAAAAAAAGAATTTCATAAAGTGACAGAAAAGGTAAAAGTTTTGCTTATTGCAATATTGTATTATAGACGGGTCATTCATAAAGTTAATTACTTTGATATGTTCATAGTGGCGTTTAATATTCTGAAATGCTGGGGCATCATGGTGGCGGCTCCGTGGCGTATTTGGTATGTGTGTGACTAGTATGCCCAAGGTCCCAGGTTCGAATCCCGATATGAACCGTTTGAAAAATGAAGTCTAAAACATTGATAAAAAGAATTGAAATTAAAACACAAATAGAAAGACTAAAAACTAAAAAAAAAGTAATTCGGCTAGTTTATTGACAAATTCTTGAGTACAGGATGTATTTAACATTGACATCGGCAAATTTTATGTTGGCTTCAAGAAACGATTTGCTTACTACACCTAGGCAAAAACGGAAAAACAATTTAAAAATCAAGCCTAAGACATTGATAGAAAGAATTAAAATTAAAACATAAATAGAATGCCTAACAGTTTTTTAAAAAAATACGTAATTCTGCTAGTTAATTGACAAATTCTTGAGTACAGGAGGTATTTGACATCAGCAAATATTATGTTGGCTTCAAGTAACGATTTGCTTACCACACCTAGGCAAAAAAAGAAAAATAGTTTAAAAGATCAAGTCTAGGACATTGATAGAAAAAATTGAAACTAAAACACAAATAGAATGCCTAAAAAATGTAATTCGGCTAGTTTATTGTCAAATTCTTGAGTACATAATGTATTTGACATCTGCAAATTTTATGTTGGCTTCAAGTAACGATTTGCTTACCACACCTAAGCAAAAACGGCAAAATAGTTTAAAAAATCAAGTCCAAGACATCAGTGGCGGCTCGTGACCTGAACAAGAGGTGAGGCTCAAAATGAGTCTATTTAAATACTCTACATTTAATATAAATGAATCTCTAGGTTATCTAAGAGGTGCTTTTTCTTATTATTCCTTGAATTCATTGGGAATCAAGAGTAATTATTGAAACGAAAAGCTTACAAAAGTGGTTCTAATAGCCTTAGTTTGCATAGCTATACTATTAACTACAAGCAAATTAAGTTTGATAAGTCAAATGTATTCTACGGTCTTTCAGTTTTGCAAATTTATCGATTACATTTTCATAAAAATCTGGATTTTTACTTAATTCGCATAATAGTTCCTTTTCTATAGACATTAAACTTAATCCACTAAGCCGCTCTTGACTCATCGTATTTCTTAAGTATGACTTTATGCGTTTTAGACACTAGAAATTTCTTTCAACTGATACACTTGTAGCAGGAATCGTTAAAATTAATTGTAGAACTTTTTGAATCTGGCAAAATATATCAGCAAAGTCACAAGAAAGTATTTTAAGGGTTGTATATAAATCTGAATTTTTAAACTGCTCGTCTCTATAAAAAACACAAAGTTCATTAATAAGTCTATCCCTATCAAAAATATTTGGATAAGTCTCAAATAGAGATTGCAGAGATTTTTTAGGAAATTTGGTAGTATAGAATTCATACTTAGAGTGATCAAAGAAAGTGAGAAATTCTAAGCTATTAAGATCCGAAAACCGTGTATTAAGTTGCAGACTAATGCAGTCTAAAATTTCGTAATACAGAATGTTGTATTTTTAAATATCTCTTGCTCAGATGTTGTTCCGCGCCGATTAGGTAACTCTGTTAAATTTCTGGCACGCCGAAAACATTCCAAAAGCATAAAGCATCAAACGTACAAATGTTAACCCGATTTATCAATTCACTATTGAAGAATTAACCCAACTAGGTTTTTACAAAACACAGCTTTCAAACAATACAATAATTTAAAATGAAACCAACAAATAATTCCAACTTGTCAACGTCAGCTGTTAAAACTATGGAACCACTACGGGGTTAATGGTTGCACTAGTACCTAAGTTTAAGCTCTTATAATAATAGAAAATTATATATTTAACATTCACATATGTTTGATTTTCGACTTTTTGTGCAGTTTAACAACTATTACAAAGTCCGACATTCATCGTCCCTAGCGATCATTGACTGACTAACCATGTCTATGTGACTAACTTCCTTTAAGTATCCAGCCATCCCGCAGCTGCTGCTGTCGTTATTATGATTACAAAGATCCGAGAGGCAACGATGAGAGAGCCTCAGTATCCGAGTATAAAGTGTTGGTTGATGTATAGAGATAACCGCTAGGACGCATCGCGCTCGCGTATAATGTAGCTTTGGATGCATGGAGATGGTCAAATAAGTGTGGCGCACTTTATAACGCCTCAGATGAATTTGTATTGGCAGAAATCGTGCACGAATTAAGAAATGAATTTTGTATTACAAACGTTCATTATATAATATTGATTATTAATCGAATTATGATATATTTGACCAAAATTGTTTAGAAGACGTTTGTACAAGTTGTAATAGAATTTTTCTTTATGATTGAAAAGAAGATATATAAAATTAAAGGTGAGGCGGCGGTTCACTTGCCTCATACGACCAGCCGCCGATGCAAGACATTGATAGAAAGAATTGAAATTAAAACACAAATAGAATGGCTAAAAAATATGTAATTTGGTTATTTTACCGACAAATTCTTGAGTACAAGATGTATTTGACATTGGCAAATTTTATGTTGGCTTCAAGAAAAGATTTGCTTACCACACCTAAGCAAAAACGGAAAAATAGTTTAAAAAATCAAGTCTATGACATTGATAGAAAGAATTGAAATTAAAACCCAAATACAATGATTAAAAAATTAAAAAAAAACTAATTCGGCTAGTTTATTGACAAATTCTTGAGTACAGGATGTATTTGTCATTCTCATCGGCAAATTTGATGTTGGCTTCAAATAACTATTTACTTACCACACCTAAGCAAAAACGGAAAATAGTTTAAAAAGTCAAGTCTAAGACATTGATAGAAAGAATTGAAATTAAAACACAAAGAGAATGCCTAAAAAAATATGTAATTTGGTTAGCTTATCGACAAATTTTTAAGTACAAGATGTATTTGACATCGTCAAATTTTATGTTGGCTTCAAGAAAAGATTTGCTTACCACACCTAAGCAAAAACGGAAAAATAATTTAAAAAATCAAGTATAAGGCATTGATAGAAAGAATTGAAATTAAAAACCAAATAGAATGATTAAAAAATTAAAAAAAAGTAATTCCGCTAGTTTATTAACAAATTCTTGAGTACATGATGTATTTGACATTCACATCGGCAAATTTCATGTTGGCTTTAAGGAACGATTTGCTTATCACACCTAAGCAAAAACGGAAAAATAGTTTAAAAAATCAAGACTAAGACATTGATAGAAAGAATTGAAATTATAACACAAATAGAATGCATAAAAAATAAAAAAATACGTAATTTTGCTAGTTTATTGACAAATTCTTGAGTACATGATGTATTTGACATAGATAAATTTTATGTTGGTTTCAAGTAAGGATTTGCTTACCACACCTAGGCAAAATGGGGAAAAATAGTTTAAAAAATGAAGTCTAAGACATTGATAGAAAGAATTGAAATTAAAACGCAAATAGAATGCCTAAAAAATAAAAAATAATATGTAATTAGGCTATTTTATTAACAAATTCTTGAGTTCAGGAAGTATTCGACGTTGACTCGGCAAATTTTATGTTAGCTTCAAGTAACGATTTGCTTACCACACTTAGGCCACAAGGGAAAAACCGTTTAAAAAAGAAGTGTAAGACATTGATAGAAAGAATTGAAATTAAAAACCAAATAGAAAGATTAAAAAATAAAAAAGAGTAATTCGGCTAGTTTATTGACAAATTCTTGAGTACAGGATGTATTTGACATTCTCATCGGCAAATTTGATGTTGGCTGCAAGTAACGATTTGCTTACTACACCTAAGCAAAAACGGAAAAATAATTTAAAAAATCAAGTCTAAGGCATTGATAGAAAGAATTGAAATTAAAACACAAATAGAATACATAAAAAATAAAAAATACGTAATTCTGCTAGTTTATTGACAAATTCTTGAGTACAGGATGTATTTGACATAGATAAATTTATGTTGGTTTCAAGTAACGATTTGCTTACCACACCTAGGCAAAAAAGGAAAAATAGTTTAAAAAATGAAGTCTAAGACATTGATAGAAAGAATTGAAATTAAAACGCAAATAGAATGCTTAAAAAATAAAAAAAAATATAATTAGGCTATTTTATTGACAAATTCTTGAGTTCAGGATGTATTTGACATTGACTCGGCAAATTTTATGTTGGCTGCAAATAACGATTTGCTTACTACACCTAAGCAAAAACGGAAAAATAATTTAAAAAATCAAGTCTAAGGCATTGATAGAAAGAATTGAAATTAAAATACAAATAGAATAACTAAAAAATAAAAAAAAATGTAGGAATATGTGATTCGGCTAGTTTATTGACAAATTCTGGAGTACGGGATGTATTTAACAATGACATCGGCAAATTTTATGTTGGCTTCAAGAAACGATTTGCTTACCACACCTAAGCAAAAACGGAAAAATTGTTTAAAAATCAAGTCTAAGACATTGATAGAAAGAATTGAAATTAAAACACAAATAGAATGATTAAAAAATAAAAAGGAGATGTAATGCGGCTAGTTTATTGACAAATTCTTGAGTACAAGATGTATTTGACATTGACATCGGCAAATTTTATGTTGGCTTCAAGAAACGAATTGCTTAGCACACCTAAGCAAAAACGGAAAAATACTTTAAAAAATCAGGTCTAAGACATTGGTAGAAAGAATTGAAATTAAAACACAAATAGAATGCCTAAAAAATAAAAGAAAATATGTAATTCGGCTGGTTTATTGACAAATTCTTGAGTACAGGATCTATTTGACATCGGTATATTTTATGTTAGCTTCAAGTAACGCGATTTGCTTATCACACCTACGCAAAAAGGGAAAAATTGTTTTAAAAATCAAGTCTATGGCATTGATAGAAAGAATTGAAATTAAACAACAAATAGAATGCCCACAAAAACACAAAAAATATATAACTCGGCTGGTTTATTGACAAATTCTTGAGTACAGGATGTATTTCACATTGACATCGGCAAATTTTATGTTGGCTTCAAGAAACGATTTGCTTACCACATCTAGGCAAAAACGGAAAAATGGTTTAAAAAATGAAGTCTAAGACATTGATAGAAAGAACTGAAATTAAAAACAAATAGAATGCCTAAAAAATTAAAAAAATATGTAATTCGGCTAGTTTATTGACAAATTCTTGAGTACAGGATGTATTTGAGATTGACATCCGCAAATTTTATGTTGGCTTCAAGAAGCGATTTGCACCTAAGCAAAACGGAAAAATAGTTTAAAATTCAAGTCTAAGACATTGATAGAAAAAATTGGAATTAAAACACAAATAGAATGACTAAAAAATTATAAAAAAAAAATAGGTAATTCGGCTAGTTTATTGACAAAGTCTTGAGTACAGGATGTATTTGACACCGGCAAATTTTATGTTGGCTTCAAGTAATGATTTGCTTACCACACTTAGACAAAAAGAGAAAAACAGTTTAAAAAATCAAGTCTATCGATAAAAGGAATTGAAATTAAAACATAAACAGAATGCCTAAAAATAAAAAAAAAAGAATTCGGCAATTTGATTGACAAATTCTTGAGTACAGGATGTATTTGGCATCGGCAAATTTTATGTTGGCCTCAAGTAACCAGTTGCTTACCACACCTAGGCAGAAAGGAAAAAATAGTTTACAACTCAAGTCTAAGACATTGATAGAAAGAATTGAAACTAAAAGACAAATAGAATGCCTAAAAAAATATGTAATTTGACTATTTTATTGACAAATTCTTGAGTACAGGATGTATTTGACATCGGCAAATTTTATCTTGGTTTCAAGTAACGATATGGTTACCACACCTAGGCAAAATGATTTTCAAAAACACCTATTAATATAATTTAAACTTAGAATAAAAAAAGTATATGCTTATAAGGAATTAGAAGCATTTTTGGTTGTTAAAAAATTACTGGAAAGTTACAAACTCTAAGTTGGTGCAATTCTATAAAAATTTGGAATCTTAAGGTATTTAATATTTATAGATACAAAACGAAAGTGATATAGAAACGTCTTAAAAATATAGTCATTAAAATATTATTTACCAAAGTCTGAGGAAGTGAATAATAAATTTAGACTTTCTCATCCATGAAGACAGATGGGCAAGACCGAATTCTATAGCTTATCAATAATAAAAGGATTCTAACTTTTTTCTTCGAAGACATAATGCCTTGAAAATTACAGTGATACAATAATAGTCACGCTTGCAACTGCAGTTTTCTCGTAATTTCATATTCAAACAGGAATTAATAAAATCTATGTAATGTTATAGTGGTAACCTGCTTTAAACACGTCTCTTCGAGGTTATGCAATAAACTTGCGGACTTGCCCACCTCAATTATTTTGCATCAATTATGATAGTGAAAGTATCTATTATTCTTACTTTATAGTCTACTTTAGTTCTTTTATGTTCTATACGTTAATACAATAAACAAATAATAGAATTTGCTTTGAAAGTTAGTAAGGTTGTAAAATGTAAGACAATTCTAATTTTATGAAGGTCATTTGTTAAGTAGGATTTGGTTAATAAATAAGTAAAAGTTAATATGGAATTTTTTATTTAACATTAATTAAACTAGTTTTTAAACGAGGAGAAAAAAGGAAAAGTCTGATTTTAAATATTGAAAGCTTACGTACCTTGTCCAAATGATAACAAAACTCCTTGCAAAAATATTGCAAGTCGTACAAAATATCCCACAGGATTCTTCATTTTTTTTAAACACTACACCAAAGAAAATTTTTTTATCACTAACTCACAAAGCATAATCGTTACGCATTCTCACTGTATACATACAATTATACAAGTAAACACGCAACGCGTGCGAAAGTGAAACTCCGGTGAACGTTATACGATACACACTCAACTCCGGCTGTTGTCGAACTGCTACTCTACCGGAGTCCGGAGTACAACGTGTCGACCCCGCTCCGGGAGAACGTAATGTAAATGAGAAATAAAGGGGGAGATTGCGCCATCCTGAACCTGCCCAATCCCTCTAAAATCCTGCAACCTTTGTTTCAGGATTATGGGATATTAATAAGTAGCTACAAATTATAAACCCCTTAATAGCCCAAAGCAGGTGTTTAATTATTAAAGAAGGTGCTGCTTGAAGCGCTTCCGAAGACCCATGAAATTCTGGTACTGGCACGTACTGAACTAATTACGTTATTAACAATAACGTTCAATTTAATTAGGGTTGTGTAGGTTATGTATTCGAATTTTTAGGTTATGAAACAGTTTAACAATTAACGTCAAATATAAGCGTTGAGCGAGTGAGTTGTAATTAACTGTTGAAAGTAAAAGCGTCGTTAAAATAACAAAGATTTCCTGTAATTTGCTCCTCTGATGCCTCTGTGGTATGAAAAGCAAGAATGACTGTTTTTCTCAATGCATTATTCAGGAGCTTGAAGGTTTGTCTAGCGCCATTAAAATAGCGTCCCCTTGAGTCATGGAAAAAGAAATTTCTTTACAATGCAGCCTTGATTTACATTATTACCACTTTTCTTTGACATTTGTGGTGTTGTTGGATTTTTTATTGCTTAAATGTGTTTCGCGTCATCAAGCTTTGTGTTAAATTTCTTGTGTTTACATCAAATTAGCATAACTTCCTGTGCAAACGTCCGTTGTCTTTCAAGATGCTGTTTTTCTAGTATAACCATCGATTTATTCATTAGAGAAACAGTCTAAGATCCGGGAGAATATGAGGTTTGATTCACAAGTCCTTGATGACCGTAATGGCTGTAGTGTTGTAAACAAACCCATTTCTCAAGCAAGTGATTTTTACTTGTTTTTGGAAATTTTAAGCAGTTCCTTTATTAACCAAGAAAATTAAGTAACCACACATTTTCCTAAGGTGTTCTTACATGAATGTAAGGATTGCAGTTGTCACTCTACGCTTTGATTTAATTAAGTTCAGCACGTCTCTTCATTATAGTTATTGATTGTCACCCTCCCTTAATCATAATCTGAAGATTGCTTCGACGCAGTTCATTACCATTTTCTTAAGCTAACTCCTACAGTGCTTTGTAACTATTTTTAATTGTCTTGTTTCGTCGCTGGCTGCACAAAGCTTACGTTTTAATATTAGAAACAGAAAATTTATAATCCGAAAGCTAAAGCACTTTTTCCATCTTTAATTAAGTTTTCAGCAAATCAAACTTTCTAATTTCGTTCTAAATAATATATAAATTTACCTGTGCCCTCGGTAATTTTTCCTCTATCTAAAGTCTTTTTCCAATTTTTCTACTCAAAATATCGATGTTATAATTATATACATTGGTTACTAAAAACGTCTTAGAAACAAAAAAAGGTTCTAATTTCGTTTAATTAATATATATATATATATATATATATATATATATATATATATAATTATATATATATTGTAGTGGTTTTAAAAAGCTAAATCTACGTATAAACAAAGTAATTTCAAAACACCCTGTATAAAGGAAACAACAAGAATTTACGTGCGAAATTTATTCCAGTTAGTTCATTTGTAAGTAACAAGTGTTAACAAAATTTTAAAATAATGAATAAAATTTAGTTAGGTTCGTAAAGAAAAAAATGTTAGAAGCCAATGCCATTAATGTATTAATTTAATTGAGTTTAATTGAACGGTTATTTACGTATAATATGCATAAAAGCGTGTAAAAATCAATAATACCAAGGTAAAACGCGTTGCTAACAAACAAATATATCGTTGGGGTTAAAATACGCTGAAAATCCAATTCGTAGAAATGTTATTTAAAACGTTCGTTAAAAACTAAACACCTGCGTGTTTTCTAAATCTCAAGTTCCAATTATTTTTATAGATAACAAACAAGTTTCAAAGAATATCGGGTAAGCGGCAGAATGTGTTTGCAGTAAACACTAATGAGAGGTTATTTAAAGCACGTATTTTGGGTCCACATGGAGTGGTAAAGCGCGGACAGGAATATCGATTTTTTACCACTCAGACAAGGTTAGAAAGGGACGTAAAAATGCAGAAGCAAGGGACAGCGTTAGTATAGGCGGGATTTGTAGGACGTCAATGGATAGACTATTGGTCGATATTGTTAGTTGGACATCGGACAAACACGAGAATAGTGTATATTAATTTTCAGAAAAGATCGTAACGATGCGCTGAATTTCGTGGACTTAGAAATCGGTTGAGCTCAAAATTTTAAGAACGTGTTGTTGTAAATGAAAGACTTCGGATGAAATGCGGCCAGAGGTGGCATCGAAAATTGTATAAATACCTTTTAAAAATATAATAAAAGCCCTTAATATTTTGATCGTTTCAGACTACGTATGAAAGTTATCACGAGCTTGTAAGTATCATAAAATTATTTTAAATTATATTGCACGGTGTTAGCCTTATAATTTGTACGCGGGTTGTGCCGAGTTTAGATTTTATTGAGGTATCACCTATATTTTTTTACAAACTCGTGTAGTGACGTTATGTAAAGTGGATTAAATTAGATAATTATGAAAGAAGTACAATTAATTTGGATTTGGAAATTGGATACACCGTGAAGGCAGCGCTAGCAGCTCAACTTAAATGGGGTTCTTATACTAATAGCTAGAAGCGGCGTGCGAAGCAGAAAGAAGCACATACACGGCATCGTTAACGGAGCAGAGATCTTCTAGAAATTCCAGGTAACGCTTTGAAATTGTGTTGTTATAAACTATGAAACTATGAATATTGGGTGACGTATGAGAGTGAATTTTGAAGGTGGTGTGCATTATTTTGCGTATTGAACATAATACGTATAACTAACTTTATTATTGTATTTAAATAGAAATCTGAAGGTGTATATAAAGCTTATTAACGTTCCATCAGGAAGTTAAATTTTGTGAAGAGTACATGGGTTGTTTTTTTAGTTTGTTGTAAGTGTATGCAAAGTATAAGGGCATACATTATTCATAATTAGCTGGGTTATCATGAGCTCACTATACTCCAGAGTATACGTAGATTTAAAATAAATTATAAAGAAAGCAGGAGAAATAAGGTATTATTCAGGGCCCATTTACTCCGGGTACATTCTATGTGTTTGATAATTTAAATTAAAATACAGGACATTACAAAATAGGATTTATTGAGGTGTAACTTGATCACTGAAATGTGGATAATATTGAATTTTATTTGTAAATAGTGATAATTAAAAGATTGTGTTTGTTGTATTTTGTGGTTTTATTGGGAGTGTGCGTGAACGATAGAGAATACGAGAGTGAATCTAGATATCCAAGAGGAGGTCTAACTGAGCTAGCCGGAAGCAGTTGAAGAATGCAATTCAACCGAGGAAGAGAGGAAAACGGGTAAGAAATGATATTTTTTTGAATAATTTAATTTTTGAAAAATTTTCTATTATGTGCAATTTTCGAGTTTTGAAAATTAAAAAAAAATTTTCGAATATATTTTTGTTGGTGAGGCTTTTACCAGAGTTCCACGGCAATATATATATATATATATATATATATATATATTGCCGTGGAACTCACAAAATTTCGTGCCCTATCGTTTGGGCCAACATAAATTTTTTAAAAAAAATTTAAAAAAGTAAAAAAAAATTTTCTTACACTACCTTTTTTAACGGCTGCTATATCTGCTCACACTGGTTAGCTCAGTAATCGGCTTCTTTTTGAATACCTACCATCCTAAGCATCTTCCTTTCTCACAAACACAGTCAAATGAAATTACCACACAAATAATGCAACAAAACACACAACCTTTTTATTTAAACATATTAACAAGTTTCCATTATTAATAAAATATTTACACTTTGGTACAGACAGTTTGCTAAAACTGTAACCTTCTCAATTATTAAATACTTCAAAGTCCTTGAATTTAATATATTTTAACAAATTCTATTAAATACGAGTAGATGGGCCTCACATGCAACCCTAGTTTGACTTTATTGTGGTCTATTTTGAGCTCATTATAATCCAGTTCTTTTAAATGCTTTTAAACCTTGCATTTTTATTAAAAACAAATTTAAAGACCCCTTTACTCCTTACAATAACATTTTATAGCATGAATAAACCTTTATATCATCAATAAACCCTTTTCAATAATCAAAATTAATTGTCCTGTACATATCCCCTTTAAACGAGTTTTGATGATAATAAATACACCCCCAATAAGTCAAAACAAAAATATCAACACAAATGTTTATACAGAAAACAGGAAAGTAAGTTTCTTTACCTGGAGAAGTCTTCCTTCCTCGTCATCACTGAAGATGGGTACCAGAAACCCTCGTCGTTGTGTCCATCTACTTTGATGATGCCTGGATCCAAAAGATACCCACCATCCAAATCTCTGCTACCACCTCTATTCTTCTACCCAGATATTTGCCTAGTCCCAAAATTAACATTCCATACCAAATATACTTCATGCATACTATTTAAGCTTTAGGCTTCGCTTACCCAAGCACCATCCCTTCATTCAATAGAGTCGTTGTAATAACGGCACCTTTTATCTAAACAACAGAACCAACTTGTGCAATATCACTTTTACAACTTTTGCGGCACGTTACTACAGCTTTACATATTTTCAAACAGGGCGTTGTATGCAATTTTACCGAATACACAATAATTAATACCCGTAAGAGCATATACTATTATTACGTTGCAGATCTAAGCACGATCTAAAAGGAACGAGAAGTTCAATATCTTTGTTCGAGTATTTATATACTTTTCTAAACCCCCCCATGGAACCTAGTTCCACAGAAATGCTTATTTTTAAAAACACTTTTATTAATTCCGAACGTAACGTCTGAAAAATTCCGAGATCATTATACTGTTACACTAAATTTTGTTTAATCTTTCAACGGACGCGCTTTTCCCCGACTGCCTAGCCTTAAACCAATGATATAGTTTTCCCTCGTCACAACGCTCCACCTATCAGCTATCTTTCTCCGTTCTACTCATATTTATTGTCTCATTTATAAATCCCTCTCAAGCCCCAAGAAATCGATATTGTGTTGGCCTTCACATTCACCCGTGTATTTAGACATGATTTGTAACCACAGCTTTTTTTATACGCTTCTCTGTCTGTCTTACATTATCGATCGTTTATTTCACTCAGTCTTTAAGGAACTTGTTATTTTAGCAGCTCATACAGTGACCGTTGCAAACAAACTTCTATAGAATTTTGTGCTAACGTTCGTTTAAAATTCCATGAACCTGGCATTTAACGAACAGGTGTTTCTCGAAGCCACCGACCGTTTAAAATAACAATTCCTAGTTTCTCCCTTTCTTAGCATTTGTAAACAAACTTTTGCTTTTATGTAAATGGAAATGTTTGCGTTTGAAATTATTGAGTTTCTGAAATGTATCATTCCTCTTTTGTGGTTTCCAGTTCTTCACTGTGGAACTCGATTCCTGCCATTATTAGAAATTCTATCACAATCTCTAAGTTCCGACAAACGTATCGGGAGTATCTACTATCGCAACAGTAGTTACATTTAGTATGCATGGGTTTTGAGATTAAGTGCCTGTTGTTTGATTGAGTGTTTTTGTTATGTGTATGTATTAGTATGGGTGCGAGTGCGCATACGCGCGTATGTGAATGTGTATGTCAAAGGTATACTATTTATTTAATTATTTATACTTATATTTATTTATTTAAATTTATTTATTAAGTGCCTGTTGTGTGACAGTGTTTTTGTTATCTCTATGTATGAGCATGGGCGCGAGTGCACATACGCGCGAGTATGTATATGTATGGCTAAGGAATATTTATTTATGTGTTTAAGCACTGTAAAAATTGCTTATTTTATTTTATTTTATTTTTATTTTTAATATTTTTATTTAGTTATCTGTCAATTTTGAAGTAATCTCTAGTTAGGTGTAAGAGTGGACTTCATAGTCCAAATCTCGCTAGAATTACTTCTTGAGTTAATAGTTATTTGTATCAATGCTATTTAAATAATAAAGATATACAATACAATACAATACAATACTTGCAAGCTCCCTTTTCTGCATCTATGCGTTTAATTTAAAATTATTACAATTTAATTTGCGCATCCTTGAGCTTTTATGTACTCTAAAGCTTTCTTTCCTTATGCAATTTTAACATTCCAATTTAAAAATAGAACAATATCTTAATAAATAACTTGCTGCTACCTTCTATATACACAGTGATAAAAATTTATTGTCTACACCTATTTAACTTCTAATTCTACGACAATATATATATATATATATATATATTACTGTGATAATTAGGAGTTAAAATGGCATTATTATTCATTTATTTTGTGATTTAGCATGTGAAAATAACATACAACGTTGAGACGCGTTTTTAAATTCAATAGTTTTAAAATTTAATTTGTTTCAGAAACTTTCGAGAAGCTAAAATGTAATTTAGCATAATCCTTCAGATATACATACTTATAAAGTATAGCGTGTGTCATATTAGAAACAGTCCGTGTAAATAAAGCAAAGTTAGCCTTTATATTTGTAAAATGTTTTGAAAAAACCTTCCTAGTATTATTAAATAGGCGAGATAAACCGTTTATTTTTCCGTGTATTATTAAGTACGGTAGATTAGGACTGCACAAACAAACAGAAATTTTAAGTAGTTGTTAGTTCCGACGTCAATTAGAATAAACTTATAGCCTCTTAAAAGATGTTAAACTTAAGTTGGCAACAGCTGTTGTCTGTTACAAAGGAAACTTGCAAACAATGTAATAGAAAGAGGTTATTTGATAGTGTATAAGTGAGATAGATATAACAGGTGTTAAGGAATAGGCGTAGTTTAAACGTTAACGTTTGCTGACATGGGTGAATACACAAGATTATTAGAGGGGGTTAGTTGTTGTTCGTTGTACAACGAGGATTGAAAACAAAGTGAGATAGGTGATTTTTAGCATGTATGCAGAAGTGAGACCAAAAGCAACGAATGTCAAGATAGGCGTATTTTAAACGGCCACTTTTGTCATCTGGCGTGGATATACACAACGTGATTGGAGTGAGAGATTTGAATACGAAGAAAACGATTTAGTACAGGGTGTTATTGTGAGCTTGAAACTTGTGTCTTCGAAGAAAATCGTTTCGGTTAGAGGCAGTTTTTAAAACGGTGGCCGTTGGTAGTGTAGTAATTTTGAGAATGTTTGTATTGAAAGAAATTTGCGGAATTGTGGCAGGATTTTAGGAGTGGAGAAACTAGATATAAATCGGGAGACATAAATAGGGGCTCTCTTAGTTTTCAACCAGCTTATAGTTCTTATGTTTTGACAAGCGTACATTGATCTTGATTTTCAAAAAACTGACGGTTCCAATACTAAAATGCTTTTACGTTTGTATGAAAGTACAATTAATTTACTCTAATTTGATGTAAGTAAAAACAGTTTGATTCTAATTTGCACTAAGTGTGCAAAGTATGCAATTTGAAATAGAGTAAATGTCGGTATTTGGTTGGTTTGGTTGAGTATCAACAATTTATGGTATTAGTAGAAGAGGTTTGGAGTTTTGGATGCCCTATCAAATTGGTAGACAAGATGACTTCTTGGTAATATGGTTGCAGCTTGCAGTTCCGGTTATTGCGATCCAGATTGGGGTGTTCTTGAATGCTGTAGTCCTCGATACAATGGCAGCTAGCTCATGGGTGAACATGGAATTCAGGTAACTGATGCTTTTTGTTGTAAATGTGTGTAAATAGGTGCTTAATGACTTGGTGCATTGGGGTACACTTTTATAAACTAAAAGGACAAACAGGGAAATAGTTACTGAATAAAATTTTTTAAACTGAGTTATTTTTACTGTATTTTATGTGGGAATTGATGATGAGGAGTGATTTATGGCACTTGTAATATTTAATTTATGTACAAGATGAAAGGGTTTTTTTGATTACTGAATGCAAAAATTAGCACAAAAGAATAAGGTTTACTTTGAGTTCATATTGAACCCGGGTTAAAGTAAGAAATTTGGTAAAGTCCTATTACTTTCTCTGATTTAATTAGTTGGAAAATTCTACCTAAGGCAATTATTGATATAAAAATGTACTGTTAAGGGGGTATTTTTAAATGAAATGTATATAACGTATAATTAATGTGTGAAAGAGGAGTTTAATTTTGATTTTGGCGTGTACATTCTTTCTGATATGTTAAGAAAAGTAGGCGATTTCCCGGAGCAGCATTGTTATTTTTTTTTAGAGTTGTTAGGTTTATTGTCAGAAAGCAGCGCAGCACCGTGGAAAACTTCATTAAGCAGAAGTAGTAGTTAAAATAGGTACATCACATCACCACAACAGTGGAGCTTGTGGTCCGACATCATAGAAATTAAATGGCAACCCTGAAAGTGGGCCCTTATGTGTTTTAAGGGCGAGATCGTAGCAATTAATGGCGCCCAAGTCGTGGGACTTTTGAGCAGAAATCTTCATGCAGGCAGCGGCTCGAGCAGTAGAATTTTAACAGGCGAGACAGGAGATCGTAGCAATTATGGCACAACCCTGAATGTGAGGCATTTTTGTATTTTAAGAGAAAGAGTGCTGTTGCAGTACAGCAAATTGTAAATTTAAAATTACTACCTTACCTTTTATACAGCATCAATACATTCAAAAACAATTTTTTTTATACAAAAGATTACAGAACAGTTTACAACATAATTTTTAACAAAATTATTTCTAACAAGTGCCCATTTACTTAATTATTAAAATATTTCTTACCTAATCTTTGCTAAAATTTACAGAACTCAAATCTTTTCTCTTGTGGATAATTTACCTCTTTTACTACCCCAAAGAAAGAGTATAATTGGCCAATGATGCTCCACAGATAATCTATTAAAGGACAAAACGTTTCAAACTCTGACCTCAAAACCTTCTGGTAAATATCCTTACAAAAGAAAAATTATCTGATTAAGACATGTTCCACCGTAAATGCAAATGACGAAATACTTTAATATCAGTTACAAACAAAGAAATCTAAATTTAATACCTGAGATGGAAAAATAGCTTTCATCATAATCTCATCTCCACCACTAGTTAATTCCATTTATAAATTGACGTCAAAATCCCAGTTTATTAGTTTTTTCATCTATTCTAAATCTCCATTTAGAAACTTAATTTTCAAAGTGCATTTTCTATTTTTAATTAATTAGTTTTAAAATAGCTTTTGTATCGAAGAATCTTCAATCTTTATGGTATTTTACAGAATAATCATGTTTCACCTTATAACCGCATTCGATAATTTTTATATTTAAAACTACTCAACGTACAAATTTCACTGCAACTGCATGTTATTTTGGATTTATAATGTTGCATATTTCTTGGATTAGGACCAAACCTTACGCATATTAAATCTTGAATCTTGAATGAATAGTTCTAGTTACGTTCCGACATTTATATTAAAATTATTTCTATTCGATAAATTTCCTGTTCCGCTTGGAACATAATATACCTTAATCATGTTTTTAAGAATTTCACAGTTTTGTCTAATTAGTGTCAAACCGTCTCGCTCGATTTGATTTACGAAACATAAGTAAAGTCAATGTTCAAATTTGTTTCTTCTTCTCATATCCTGCAAGCGATTTTTTACTTTAACCGAGCGGTTCAGGTAATGTGTACACTAGCTAGGTACTCTGCACTGACCGAATTTGATAGAATGTATTTAATTTCATATAATCAACACCTAAAGTGAAGCGCACTTGCGATAACAAAATATACCATTAGTTGCCCGTCGAAGTCGGTCGAGTAATGTATGTTGATTATTACTTGGGATATTACGTTCTCGCGGTAATCAGTTATAAGGGCGATAGGGCACTCTATCCTTAATTAGATCGCTTATTGTCATTGCCCATCTTTTATTATATTATTAATTAATCTTTGAGATATCAACTAATTGGTCCTTTGTAATATAAGTATGCAAATACTCAGAATAGGAGTTCTATTTTCGATCCTTTATAATTCTCTATACCATAATTTTTAGGAATACTACATTAAGAACTTATTAACCACTATATCGAAGAAACAATTAAAAAGAAAGAAGTAATACCAGGCACTCTTAACGTCTGTCGGGGCGCGGGGGTTTTTGACTTTAACGTGTAACATTTGAAACTGTTTACTTTTAATCTAAAGCAGACATATTAACATGCACATTAACTGCTTCCACGCATTATTATTAACATCTTGTAGCGGCGTTTGGTCTACTTCTGATAGGAATAATTACATTGGAATGTAAGCAGGGCGTTTGTGCACAAAAGATGATTGATAGTCACACAAGGGCGATGAATTTGCTTGACGAGTACAAAAGTTTTACGTTTAAGAACTTTACAAAGATTTCAATAGGTACATTCGAGATATTATTTGGTATTCTGGTATGGATAGAATATAAATTACCCTGATGACCGTTTGTTAAATCAACCTTGATTGTAGCTTTGATTACGGTATAAGTTCTAATGGAAGCTATGATTATAATATGTTTTAGTCTAAAGTTTTGAAAAATGTCATATAAATTACTGTCGATATAAATTGTTTTATGTGCTATAAATTACTGTAGTGATTATATAAATTAATGATTAGTGCTTGCATAGTTAATTGTAGTGCTTCCATGTTAAATAGTTAAGAAGATAGCATTGTAGTTTTAAAAGAACTGTTGTTGTGCAAATAAAATTTTCGTCACAATGTTATTGTGCGAAACCAAAAATGAACTAATTAATAACTTATTAATTACGCAGTCTTCATACTTGTCAATTGAAGTGATGAAACAAATAGAAGAATAACATTTTTAAGAAATTCAATGTCAAAGAAGACACTAAGTTCATTAGCAGCGTCATCGTGTGGGAAAGTGTTTTTTAATTCTATTGAGAATTTAGAGTCGAGTGATTGACCTATTTATGACAGAGAAAAACCAGGGAGCGGACTTTTTACCTGAACCATTACAAACTAATTATTTTTATGCGTCGGTTAAATGTTTTCCTAATGTATCATTTATACTTCATCTAATTTTATAAGATCGAGGTGCCACTGCATAAATCATTCACTTCAAACTTCGCAAATAATGAAGAACCGCAGATTATTCGAATTTGTATATCATTAAATCGAGAAAAATCCCCTCTTTACTAATCAAGATCTTCTTCATAAATCAATCTCAGTTCTTCTACTATGTACAAAATCTGGTTGTAATATAACTATCCTTTACTCATTCATGTGGTCAAGACTTTTCGATTTGTAATATTTCTTTATTTAAGCCTATAATATACATTACTTCATGTTTATGAATCAAATTAAATACCTTTAGAATCATCCAACTTAGTGTTAATATTCTTGTTTAATCATTGAATTACCATAATATTACTCGAATAAATCCGTTATTTCTGAAAAGGATTTTGCGTGTTTACTAATTTGGAACTATTGTACCTATAAATAAGGAATTAGTAAGTTGAAATTATTAGCGTCCCTGTGGAATGCAGTTTATGTTTTGGTGGTTTTTTTAATGTTCGGTGTATCTTGAAATTATACAAATAAAACTTGGAAGTTTTCTGTACGGTTCGATGAAAGATGTAGGTGTTTAATCATAAAATTAAATTACACATATCCGAGAAGATAGTTCAATAAATTCCTAGCAAAATAAAGTGTCGTTAATTTATTCTAGATTATGTTGGGTTCATCACTGGAAAGACAGCATTTAGTCAGCTGTAATTATGTTGCTTACTGGGGTAGACGTATTAAAAACAATAAAACATTAACTTTTAGTACCATCTTTGTACAATGTCTACCTCTATATAATTAAAAGCTATGAGGTTTGATTTCAAATATGTGCCATATTTTTACTTTATAAATAAATAATAACGTGCTTAGTCGACTGTATCGTACTTTAGTTAGATACAACGTAACAAAGGCGCCGAAGGGTCTAAAAGCGGAAGGAACAATGCCATTTAACCAACAATGGACTGATTGACAGTTGCAAAGGTGCAATCAAAGGTATTCCGAAGCGAGAAATCTAGAACATTCGCAAAAGTTTGAATGCAAATGTAGAATTTTCAAACGAGAGTATTAATCAGGATTATATTCTACATTATTCTCATTCTTAAAACCCTTAAACATATACAGGGTGTTTCAGAACAACTATTCCACGTTTTTTGATGTGATAAGGAACACAGATTTAAACATTTTTGCATAACAAAATAAGGTCCGGAAATGTTAGCAAAGCGAATTATGACGATATGAAATAATTCTACAGTGTATTTTATGACTTTTTATTAAAATATGAAAGGTGTATCATGAACGACATGACTCTAAGCACTGAAATCATTGGGGTTAGGTCTGAAGAATGTGCATACCAAAGAAAAGAAGCTCTTTTCCTAAACAAACGAAAGGGAAAATGTGGAAACTTGCTAAGAAGGTAAAGAATGTAAACATTTAATCTTAACAAAAATTACGCAAACTGAAAGGATGGTTCAGTAAATTTCTAGCAAAGCAGAGCAGTGGCTATTCTAGATTCTATAAGACTCTTCTATGAAAAAACATCATTTACTTAGCTGTCAATTACGTTGCTTACTGGCGCAAACTTATTAAAAAACATCAATTTTTCTCTACCATCTTTGCACAATAACTACCTCTACGCACCAATGAGATACGACGCTCGGTTTCAAATATGTGGCCTATTTATACCTAGTATCTAAACAATAACGTGCTTGATCGACTGTATCGCACTATAGTTCAATATAATGTAACAAAGTCGCCAAAGGATCTAAAAGCGGAAGGGACAATGCCATTTAACCAACAATTGACTGATTGACAGCTGCAAAGGTGCACTCACAAACTAATATAAGGTATACAAAAGCGAAAATCGAGAACATTCGCAAAAGCTTAAATACAAACTGAAAATATTAGTTAGGATAATATTCAACACCTGTCGTTCTTAATGTCCTTAAACATATACAAGGTGTTTCAGAACAACTATTTCACACTTTGCGATGTGATAGAAACCACAGATTTAAACATTTTTGCAAAATAACATAAGGTCCGTAAATGGTAGAATAGCGAGATATGACGTTATGAAATAATTCTGCGGTGTATTGTATAATTTTTTTTTATTAAAATATGAAATGTACATAATAAATCATAACGGAGTAAAATTATAAAAACAGTGTAAGGTCCGGCCAACATTTTCAACATTTTGATATAACGACGAGTGTTTCGAATTGCCTGCATACGGTTACGATGATTGTCAAGAATAATTCTTGCAACAATTCTTCCTCTGTGGGTACAGCTGTATCATAAACGATATGACTCCAGACACTGTTTTCCTACCATTTTTGGACAATATCTGCCTTTACTCATATATGAGGTATGACGTTCGTTTTTAAATGTTGCCAAATTGTATCTTGTATATAAATATTAACGTGCATGGTCGACTGTATCGTACTATAGTTAAATATAATGTAACAAAAGCGTTGAAGAGTTTAAAAGCGAAAGGAACAATAACATTTAACCAACAATAGACTGATTGACAGCTACAACGGCGCAGTCACAGACTAGTATAACGTATACGAAAATGAGAAATCGAGAACATTTCCAAAAGCTTGAATACAAAGGTAGAATTTTGAATTATGAGAATATTAGTCAAGGTAATATTCAACACCATTCTCGTTCCTAATGTTCTTAAACATATACAAGGTGTTCTAGAACTACTATTCCACATTTTCCGATGTGATAGAGATTACAGATTTAAACATTTTTGCATAATAAAATAATATCCGGAAATATTGGCTAAGCGAGATATGACGATGTGAAATAATTCTACGGTATATTTCATTATTTGTTATTAGAATGTGAAGGGGTACATAATATATCGTGACAGTGTGTCATTACAAAAACAGTTTAAAATTACGGTCGACATTTTCAACACAACCGACAAACACATTTTATAAAAGAACGAGCGTTTCGAATTATCTGCATACGGTAACGATAATCGTCAAAAGAAAGAATAATTCTTGCAACTACTTCTTCCTCTGTGGGTACAGGTGTATTATGAACGATATGACTCCAGGCACTAAAATCAATTGGGGTTAGATGTGAAGAACGTGCATCTCCAAGAAAAGAATTTTCTCTATCAAGCCAACGTTGTGAAGATTGCAGACACTTGCTTCGAAGATGATGGATGTAGGTGTTTAATCTTAAAACCAAATTACGCATAACTGAAAGGATAATTCAGTAAATTCCCAGCAAAATAGAGTTGTCGCCAATTTATTGCATATTCAATTGGGATAAACGTAATTTAGTCAGTTGTCAATTATGTTGCTTACAGGCGTCAACACTCTGTTCTTTCTGTACTTCAGGACCCGCTTTTTGGATTCTCCAAATAGACGGTTTGCCAAAAACCAATTTCTACCTTTTAAAACTCCCAAACCCTCACGAATTTATTTCATTCTATCAGTCATACTGGAAACGAAGAAAATATATTACCAAGAGGAAACTTCTAGAAAATCCTACGAGACAAGAAACTCTAATTTTCACACGACTTAATTGAGGTTCTGCGTTGGGACGCCATTAAATTATGCTGTGAAATTCGAGTGCAGCCACCTTGTATCAATAAGGATACAATGACTATTAATTGAAAAGATAAAATAATTAAGTGTGGACTCTTATATAACAGTCTCTGTTCCTTCCTGCTAGCTCTGCGACAAATATGCTGTAAATTTACAAAAAAGAAACAAATAAATCTCAAGAAACATTTATGAACAAACCTCAATACATTCAAAAACATCTTTCTTTTTCACACATTATCTACGAAATATACTTACACACACATATATAAAGAAAGCTTATAAATGCAATTTACAGCTTAAGTTTAGAAAGAAACAACATTTTATCACCTCTTCCGTATTAATATAATATTCACCTAACCTTATTAATGATTAGAAAACCCTAAGTCACAAAATTCTCTTTAAAAATTTTTTTGAATAATTTAAATATTCTTTTATTACACCGTCTCAGTGTAGCTGATCAGCTACGTTGAGCAGAAATTTTTGTAAGGGTCAAGCACCTCAAGATCTGATCTAAAATTGCTAAAGCAAAATTATCCATTCACAAATAACTTTTTATACGCAAATTAAAACTTATACCAGGTTTAAAACAAAGGTATTCTTGCGTTTTGGATTACGAAATTCTTGCTCTATCTCTATGTAAAGATCGTTTCCATTAGAATTAGCTGTATCGAAAAATTCCTAGTTCTATTTTTAAATTTCCCTTTTTAATCAATCTTCATACGTCGAAGTATACGTTTTCAAAAGTACTTGTATTTATAATAGATTAAAATTAACTGATGACCTTGCTACCAAAATAACTTATTATTTATATTGGAGCAATAAATCGTCATTGCACTCCATAAAATAACTATCTATCAATGATCAAAAGGTCTATTAACCTATGTTCAAATCTTAAATGTTAAACCTTTAATGCCTCGTTCTCTTTACTTTCGCCTTTTATATAAACGCATTCTTAATACGTAATTTTCTCGAACTTCGATCATATTCTCGGCGGAGAGTCATCCTCATGATGTAACAATTCACTACAATTTTGCGTGTGCTTGTCTCTTTAATAGCCCATCAGTTTAAATTTATGGCGATCAAAAAAGTTTCTTATATTTTGTTAATGATTAAAGCTATATGTTAGTTTCTCTCTCCCTTTTGCGAGCTTCTGTAATTTTATTGCAAATAAAACTTGTTATCTTATGTGTTTTACAATTTGTCGGTGTGATCTCGTTCCATGAATTTAACGTGTATTCATTCTCATTGCTTGTTAACGTAAATTAAATTTATTTTAGAACCATTCAGAAATTGACTTCTTTGAAACAAAACTATTTTGTATTAAAAACTCGCAATTGTGTTATAACGTTTTAAATAAATAACGTTTATTAACTGATATTTTTAAAGAAGATGATTACATTATTGCATTTACATTTTAGAAAAGTACAGATTTTATATTTTTGCCGTCAAGAACTTGTTTTAAGTGATATATCTTCTAGCAGATAGTTTAACATTGAAACCATTTAGTATTTTTAAAGTGGATCAACCCCTAGCATCGTTTTTCTTTTCTTCATAAATGCAATAAAACCAATATTTTTCAGAAGAATAATTATGTACACACGGATTTTTGAATGGTTTTAGAAAAGGTTTCGTTTTTAAAGGGTATATGTAGTTAAATTTACATGGGAGTCTTAAGAAAATATTATAAAGTATAAAAATGAAATATTGGAAAATTTTACTTTTGTATTTGTTGTCGCACAGAATGTGGAGATCAATGATCCCTCATACCTACTTGTATATTTATATATATATATATATAATCGTGTAAGTTATATGTAAAGAGGGATAGATAAGTCAAGAAAGTAATTTTGTAAGAACCGTGTATATAGAAAACAGGAATATATTATTTACGCTCCAAATTAATTAGTTTTGACATTAAAATAAACGTATAATAGCATACATTTGTATTAATAAATCGTAAATTTAAAGTTGCATAGTGTGGAAGCTTGGTTGGGTATAAAAACTTAAGGATAATGCGAGGACAATTAGCTTTAATATTCTAACGTTGTAAATGGAGCACATCAAATAATAGGGGAACGCTTTTGTGTACAGAGTATATAAAATCTATAATGTAAACGCATATATTCATTTAACTAACAAAGCGTTCGTTAAAAACAAATCCTAGGAAATTTACAGGTTAAACCAACTTGGGAAAATACAATTTCAAACTGGCAAACAGTTCATAGAAATGACTTTCAGACAAATAAACAATTCAAGAAATCATGATGTATGTTGAAACATAATTCTTTAGAAATTTGAGCTAGCGACCGAAGCGAAGGTTGAGAAACAGCAGGTGGTTTGAAAACAAAGCGGAGACAGAATATAAATTATATAGGGTAAAAGAAGATGAAAAATAACAGACGTTGTATAAAACAGTCATTTGAAGCACGCGATAAAACAGCCATTTTAAATACACGATAAAATAGCCATCTAAAGCACGCGATAATTTGTAGAGGCTAACGACAGTATTGATTTTAAGTTGCTATAGTGGGATTTTAACAAAGACAGCAAAGATGAGTTAGACGAGGATAACATATTTAGAAAATAGACCTACAATGGGGGAAATGTTTTTGATTGGTTGATTGCGAGTGGAGTGAGATACTTTTCTAGAAGTATTGCAACCGTTAAGTATGCTAATCAGTATTTTTGGACTAAAGTTACGGAGAATAAGAAATTTCTTAGTTTTAAAAGATCGTTGTGTTTTGAATTTTCAGAATCGGTGAAGGTAGTAGTAAATTTCTATGAAAGTAGGGTACAGGAGGTAGGCTAGAACGCTTATAAATACACTAAGAGACGTAGTGAGGCTCTCTTATTTCTTCTGTTCGCTTCTACACCTACATGGTGTAACATCTAAGTTAAAAATTTGTAAATCAGTGATAGTGCAGTCCGTTTAATATAAATTACTAGTGTAAAAGCGCGAGTAAGTGCTATGTCATAAACGGGGCTATAAGTAAATACGAATAACGAACAAAAGATGTTACTAAGGTAAGCGAGTCTAGTTGTTTGTTCGGAACGGGGGTGCTGGTTGTATGGTATATTCAAAAACCTAGGACAATTATATGGGTTGCTGTATTGAAGGCGTCTGCATAGAATTGGAAATGAGTTTGATGTACATGTAGCAGAGGGAAGTTTGATGAAATGCAAGGACGAGGATTTGCTGGACGACATCTTCAGAGGTGACGGTACAAGAGCATACACCAAGTAAAGAAATTTGTTTTCTTTTGTTATTGCTTGAATATTTTGTGCTGGTATTTTGTGTTAGAGTGATTTGACATATTTGGTGAATATTTTATGAACATAAAATCTAATGTGAAGGTTATATAAAAAAGACAATTGAAATTTATTATTTGAAGGTATAAATACATGATGTATAATTTTGATGTAAAGAGTAAACGAGTCTTTAGAATAGTTTGAAACTAAATGCAATTTATTTATGCATTCAGAGTAACAAGGTTTATACTACTTGAACTGTATATAAAGAAGTGTTGAAATAAATTAAATTCATTACATTTAAAAGGATTTAATGGTTGATATGTTGAAAATTTATGAAGAAGTTTATATCCAATATTGTAAATATTGAGCTGGTGTGACGTAATTTCTTGATTTGTATGAATAAAAAGGTTGAATGTTTTGTTGAATTATTTGATTGGTAATTTTTATTGGTAGTCTAAGTGATAGAGAGTAAGCATAGGATGTGTAAGTATCTCTGAAGAAGCTAGAAGCAGAGCTAGCCGTGGTATGCTGATTTAGGGCAGCTTTTCCAGAGATATTGGAATTTTAATTTTTTCAGAAAATTTTAGGACAGTCCAACAGTAGGGTTCGATTTAGGGCTTCTTTCCAAGAAAAAAACCTTTTTTTATGATGGCCTAACGGTAGGGCTCGAAGGTAATCCCGAACTCCACGGTAATTTATGACGGCTCAACGGTGGGGCTCCATTGTTCAAGCTAAACTCCACTGCAATATATATATATATATATATATATATATATATATATATATATATAGTTGATGAAATAATAACTTCTATGGAAAGCCTAAATGATCATTTCAAATTGAGCTAAATTGAAATATGAAAAATATAAGGACCTGGACAGGAATAGAACCCGTAACTTCGGCTTTTAGGGCCGATGCGTTTTAGCAATTACGCCACTTGGACTGGTAATGACAATTGTGAAAATAAGGGCAGTAGGCCAACTATTAAATATACATATTAGGTAATTGCGCAAGGCAAGTTTATAAATACTAAATATTAGTTAATAATGAAATAGTAACTTAAACCATTATTTAAGCCTAATTGAGCATTTCAAATCGAGCTGGTAATTAGTAGATGGAAAATATAAAGTCCTGGCAGAATTTGACCCCTATCTTCGGCAAAGTAAAGGAAAAGGAATACAAACTGTAAATTGTTTTATTTAGTATCTTTTGATGTGGTTGTGTTTGTGAAGCGGTAGTGCTAAGGTAGACAACGAGGAAGTAATCAACCGACCACAAAACTGTGTTTTCTATTGTTTAGTTTATTTTGAAAAATGATTTAATTGAAAAGTATAAGTCTGATTAAATTACTATAGTTAGTCACATTGGGAAATGATATCTCTAGATTAAAGTTTATTTAAGGAGGTAACTATATAGATTTGCTAGTTCTTAAAATGTTGGTACAAGTATACAGTGACAATGTTATGACCATTGTGACTGTAATAAAATATTGATAAAACAGTGAGAAGAATGTTCTTTTCCTTTGTTTAAAAACAGATAAATTTTTTGTAAAAGGGACTCCACCCCACCAAATGGTCGAAATAACCAGGTTACGCGTGAATGAAACGTCAGATTGTTAAATTTTGAACTGCCCAGAAGATGCCGGAATCTTGTGACAAATTAAGGATGCACTGGCTAACTACAGTGCTGCGGGAGTGGGACACTATGTAAACAAATTGGTAACTTACAAAAAATCATGTGGAAATTAAAATTATCAAACAACGGTACTATAATCACTTGCCAGGGAAGGTTTTAGTGACTGTCCTAAATTATGGGTGGCAACTCGTCTGATCTAGGGTTCGATCCTCGGAAAGACGAATTTTCGAAGGAGATTCTGCTTATGTCGGTCTCCTGATGGAATGAAGTTATCTTTCTACAATCAATCTACAATTTAAACAAATCCCTTCGTCTCTTTGCGTTACTAATTCAATTTCACCACAATAGTCACAACATTATCCCTCTAAACAGGTTTTATAGGCAATAAATTAAATACTACACTCAATCATTATGGTGGACGTTCTATACTTTCATCACTATCTTAGCAATATTGATTCACAAATACTACCACAATGAAAAATGTGTACTATAATAATTTACAGCTTTCTATGCTATTGGGATTCTAAAAGGAAAACCTCCAGGAACCGGAATAGAGTACGCAATGAATTATGCAAAAAATACATTATTTAATATTATTTAATGCTTTATAAATGTTATCGTAAATACTCAACAATCCTGCAAATGGGTACATTGTAATTTTTAACATTGTATTGTATTTGATTATTGTGTTAGGCGAGAGAATTCATAACCTGATATTTGTGAGTTTTACTAAATTATCGGCTGTATTTAAGTGATTAAACTACATTGCAATAATATTATTTTTATGTTGTTTGGGGTTACTACGTTTTGTAATTTTTAATTGCACCCATTAATTATTCTAAAGATTTCTTAAGGTTAAAAAATTTTATTATTTCTGTTGGTCTGTCTACGCAAACTAACTACAGTAACGACCATGTTTTCATTTTTGTATTCAAATTTGTAAACTGTTTTGCTTTTTGCGGTTTTGAAATAAGCTGTTGACCTGAGTTGCGTTCAACTGTGTATTGTACAAAAGATATACCCATGGTTCTGTGGTTTAAGTTTATTGCATGAATTCTCTTGTTATGGTATTTCGCGCGGTCAAGAAAGAAAAATAATGTAAGCAAAGGAAATCGCCCGCACCAAATATCGCAACAGACAGAAGTAATCCAAAGAAGGCCGTATTTGCTAAAAAATTGTGAAGTGGAGATAGAAAAAGAAAACCTCAGGAAAATAATTTTATTTACATAACCTCTAATTAAAAAATGAGAAAACCAACCCGCGTAGAAAACAAAATTTATTCAAAACATCCTAGAGGATTTACACAATACAAAATATTTACAAAAATAATTAATACACTCCTTCATTACCACAAACTAGTTTTTACCCTCAAACCTAATATATTTTGTAAGACAAAATTAATAAATAAATATATTAGGAATTATTCTCAGTCACTTGTTTAATACAATTTCTTATAAACTTCATATTCATATAAAACACAAATTAAAAAATGTATATACTTACATAGTGTCCACAAGCGCTAAATAAATACAAAAAATTAATGTAACAGGAGACACCACAAAAAAATTAATAATTTACTCCCCAAATTGCATTTCGCCGCAGCTGTAACAAAACAAAAAATTATTAGGCAATAATGTTACATTTTAACATTTGTGTAACTCTAAATTTTATATAGAAAGTTTAATGGACAGTTAATGCTGATATTTATTAATTCATACCCAATCAATGACATCAGTCGTACTAATGTATTCAGCCTATTTGAGTGAAGTAAGTTCAATTTCCACTGCGTACATTTTTGATCGTGCGATGAATAACCTAAAAACTTCACAAGGAAAATGCAGACCCAATTTCCACGACGAAAATTATCAAAACGATGTAGAGAATAAAGAACAAGTTTTAAAGTTTGGCATGACGTTCCGATATTAACTGTATCACAACGTGATCTTATAAATTCTGCTAATTCATTGCTGGGGCACAACTTTTTGTGGTCAACATCTGACAGAACACATTTTACACAAGTAGTACCTCAACTTATTTATCTTCAACCAAAATAAGTTAACTCCCACTTCTTGATATTAGAATTGCCATCTTGTTAAAGGAAATCGCATATTTCTAATTTTACACAAACGAAACTGTTTCTTAAAAAAAAATTCATGAGATCTCTTACAACCAAAAAATGATTTTTTTATTTTATTGCTGTAGTTTACCCTTACTTTATTTTGTATTTACTTTTCAAGAGTTTGCTTGTGAGAATGAAACCATAAGTTGGTTGTAAGACGTCTTATTAATTCCTTTTAAGAAACAGTTCTAGTTTCGCTTGTGTAAAATTAGAAATATGCGATCTTCTTTAATAAGATATCAGTTCTAGTATCTAGAAGCGGGACTTAACATATTATGATTGAAAACAAATAAATTTAGTTACTACTTATGTAAAACGTTTTCCGTCATATGTCGACCACAAGAAGTTGAAGTTGTGTCCCAACAATAAATTAGCAGAATTTACATCACGCCGTAATTCAGTTAAAACCGGAACATAGGCCGAGCTTTAAAACTTGCTGTTTCGTCTCTACATCGTTTTCATGATTTCCCTCAAGGGACATTGGATCTGGATTTTTTTGTTAAGTGTATAGGTTACCCATTGCACAATTGGAGATGTTCTAGTGTGGAAATTGAGCTTACTTTGCGCAAATCGTAAGAATAATGCTAATGCGACAGAAATTATTGATTGAGTATGAATTAATAAATATTGACTATTTATAAAAAATTTTATAAAAAATTTAGAGTTACAGTATTGTTAAGATGTAACGTTGTTCCCTAATATTTTTTGTTTTGTTACAGCTGCGTTGAAATGTATTTCGGCCAGAAGATGATTTATTTTTCTTGGTGTCTACTACTACATTAATTTTTTGCATTTACATATTTAACGCTTGTGGATACTATGTAGGTATATTCATATTTTTAATTTCTGTTTTATGTGAATATAAAGTTTTTAAAAAATTGTATTAGACAAATGACTGAAAACAATCTGTAAAATATTTATTTATCAATTTTGTCTTATGTATACATTAGGTTTGAGGATAAAAACTAGTTTGAGGTAATGAAGGAGTGTATTAATTATTTTTGCCAAGATTTTTGCACTGTATAAATTCTCCGACAAATCTTTTGGATAAATGTTCTTTTCTACGCTGGTTGTTTTTCTTTTTTTGTAACATGTTTTTCGAATTAGAAGTTTTATAAATAAAATCTTTTTCCTGAGGTTTACTTTTTCTATCTTTGTGACTCGCCCCACTCTGCGACTTTCTAGCTAGCACAGTATTCTTTGTATTCCTCTTTCTTTGTTGCGGTGTTCGGTGGGAGTGAATTTCTTTGCATACTTTACTTTATTTTCTTCACCGCGCGGAATACCGTAACATAAATTTGGCGCCCAACGTGAGACCATTCTAATCCGGACCACAGTGGCGGATGAGTATGAAAGAAACAAAAGAAAAAAAGAACAAAAATATGTGTGGGTACATAAAGCGTGTGAGAGTGTGTTGATCCGCTTTATTCGCCTCTTGCGACAAGCTGGCCGTACCATAGGGCTATTCTAATCCACACACACACGGGGTGAGTAAATATGAGAAACGAAACGAAAGAAAAAAAAGGACAAACAAGGCAAGGAAACCGTCAAATAGCGAGCACCATATCGACAAAGGAATGCCGAGTCAGCACAGAAATCTGGCGACACAGAGGACCAGGAATGGGGTTTAAGACGTTTGTGTCGACAGTAGGAAAACGAAGCGAAATCAGGAGCATTAGGGTTCCCGAAATAGACAAGTTTTAGGTCCCCGATGTACCAAATACCTGATGCTATTTCAAAATAAAATGGATTGCAATACTTTAAGTTATAGTTACATGTACTAATACAACTTACAGGGTAATGAAAAAGCAATCATTTTCGTATAGAAAACTGTCGAAATTGTTAATGAATACTCATATGACCGTGAAAAGAACGCAAGAAATGAAGGGTATAATTACGCAGAAACGAAAATGTCTCTTTGCAGGGACGGCACGTAACACCTTTTATAAAACTAAAAGGTATTGAAATGTTATGCTTAATTCATACTGCTGTTGGTTAAACTAATTTAAACGAGGTTTATTCTTTCCGTTTAAAATTAAATTCTCCTTTTCTATAAGGTTTCTATTTAAAATAACGCGAATGTATTACAACAAGATAGGTACAACTAGAAACACACGCCTTCCTGCGAATCATAACCTAGACAAGACGAGTTGATGCCCCTTAATTGTAACAACAGGTAATTGTAATGTAGTTTTTGTAATTCAATTGCTCCAAATTTATATCTTTGCAATTCTTTCTTTTCCATAGGGACCTACTCCCGTAACCATTGTAGTTAGCCAGTGCACCCTTGAAATTATTACTGACATGTTACCCTATATCAAAGTACACGTGCTGAACATAGAACATAGGCCTAGAAAATTGGAATCTCCAACTCATTTTTTGTGCTACCTTAAAAGTAGCAATTCTATTGGATGCCCATTCCACTAACCTTTTTTCAACATACCTTGAATAAGAAAAGAAAGCCTATAAAAACGATTGTGAACCCAGCAGGATTCAGTACACTTAGTGCTCATCATAGCCGAAGAATTCAACTAGAGTGCTCACATGGCCTGTAAACCGCTTCAGCAAGCAGTGCTCCCCATAGCCTGCTTAATTTCCGACCAGTTACGCTGCTTGTCGCCGCACCGGGGGCACGTACAGCAGTGCTCTCCATAGCCTGCATATTCTTAACCCGTTACGCTGCCCGACGCCGTACCTGGGTCACGTCGCCATAGTTCAGCACAGTAAACCACGTCATAGCAGTGCTCTCCATAGCCTGCATATTCTTAACCCGCTACGTTGCCCGACGCCGTACCTGGGGAACGTCGCCATAGTTCAGCATGCAGTGCTCTTCATAGCCTGCTTATTTTCGACCAGTTTTCCTGGCCTCTGCCGCACCTGGGGCACGTCGCCGTAGTTCAGCACAGTAAACCACGTAATAGCAGTGCTCCCAGTAGCCCCCTTAATATCTGACAAGTTACGCTGCCCGGCGCCATACCTGGGGCACGGCGCATTAATTCTTTATAACTTAACATTGTCCCATAAGTAGAACATGAAGTCGCCCGAAGACCGCCGAAGACGCCTGGACTTCTTCAAGCCATAAATACTTTCTAATTATCGTTATTCACGTTCTATTCAGCCTCACAAGTAAATTTCGAGACCTTTCGAAGAATTCCGAAGCCTACCAAAGACTTCTGAACTCCCCTAATATTGTATATATTTTCAATGTACGGTTCCTGTGTACATATCCTAATTTTTTATAACTCAACATTGTCCCACAAGTAGAACACGAAGTTTTCCGAAGAGTCCCGAAAACCGCTAAAGACGTCTGGACCTCTTCAATATGTAAAAACTTTCTAATTATCGTTATTCACGTTCTACTCAGCCTCACAAGTAAATCCCGAGGATTTCCGAAGAATTCCTAAACCTACCGAAGACTACTGAACCTCTTAATATTGTATGTATATTCAATGTATAGCTCTTGTGTGTATATCATTATTCTTTATAACTTCACGTTGTTCCACAAGTAAACCACGAAGCCTTCCGAAAAGTCCCGAAGACCGCCGAAGATTACCGAAAATAGCCGAAGACTTCCGAAGTGCTTTAAACTGCATAAACTGTTTATTTTGACTTTTTACTTGTATATTTCTGTACTTATGAACTATCTTTTATTTTTTTTTTGTTTGTGAACATTAAACATAACAGTGCTAAGTTTACATATTTTTAGACGCCGCCCACTCGTATGATAACAGACAAATCTAAATTATTAACGCGGCGTTTATTTTACCCGTAGCAGTAGATATAATAAATCAATTCTCCTTACTTTCCACAAGTGTATTTTCACCGTCTAACGTTAGCAACACTCTCTAAGTTTATAACTGCACCCTACTGTGAGTATGTTAAAAGAGGTTATCATGTTGTATAAAATGATTTCCTCAGTATTGGAAAAGTACATCTAAGTATGATATTCTTTAGCGTGCAAAAGCAAGCGCTACCATGACATTAAAATTAGAGCATCCGGTCGATCTCACAATTACGCCTTGAAAGATTGACAGTATTATTATTTGATCAGGGTGTTAAAAGCGATGACAAGGGAATTTTTAAAAGTTTAAATTTATCAGATTTGTTCAGGCTTGAGTGGAAAAATTATATTTGTTGCCGTTAATAGGGTAGAAGGATGACACATTGAAATTGATAAATGAGCTAAACTGAAGCATTTTTAATTGCATTTATTTTGGAAGCATCAAAATCCTTTGAGAGAAGAGATATATGTCTGCTAATGGTGTTCACTTGTTGAACAACTCTATGAGTATGTAGGGAATAAGGCAGTGCTTTCGAAACTATATAGTTTCAACGACGATTCTTTAACAGTGTAATAACGTTGATATTCTAAGTAGGTTGAAAGCACTAGATAAGAATTTTACATAAAGTGTTGGGAAAATGTAATATAAAAATTTGAATAAAGAACTACAAGCAAAACTACTGCATGTTGTACCAATTTGTGTTAGAAATACACTGCTTAAGGTTATGAATTGTTCAAATACATCAATATCTGTTTTGCTTAATCATACTCTAATTAAGATCTACAAGAAATATTCTATTTAATTTATTCAATGGGCCATACCACCTATAGCCTACCCTAACCTACACCCATACTAAATTGGAGTAACCTTCTCTATCTAACCTTTCTGCTTAACGTAATTGGACCGCGTCACGCATCTATCGGACAAACGCCATACCCCATTTTTTGTAATCATGCTGCAAAGAAAAACAGCAAGGGTTGTAATGCTCGTGTGTTAATTAAGCATACACATTCGCAAATAGAAAACCTGT
Source organism: Platerodrilus igneus (assembly GCA_036346225.1). Lineage (NCBI taxonomy): Eukaryota > Metazoa > Arthropoda > Insecta > Coleoptera > Lycidae > Platerodrilus > Platerodrilus igneus. The sequence continues at coordinate 1,750,357 of JARFIW010000828.1, forward strand.
AAAATTTTATAAAAGTTGGATGGCTTACAATTTACTAAAATAGCCACTAAACCATAACATTGTACCATGCCAATTGGCCGAGGCATAGTCATGTTGCAACGTGTCTCGCACTTTTTAAAATACTTATGTTTACCTTACTCTAAAACACATTCGATTACTTATTGAAATTAAGTTTGATTCCGAATATATATTTACGTTTATTCTTGTACTAGAAAATTAAGCTAGACACTGAGATTACTATATTTATTTACGATTTTCTTATTTATCTATGTTGTGTAAATACACATGTTTACTGTAATTTTCGGATTGGTGGACTCTTCTTTCAAAACACAACCAGTGTGGATCTAAATCCATGTCAGAAATGTCATCTATCTATTTCTTCTTCCTTGGTTTTGTGGTTATCAGAAAGATTTGTATGAAGTTCGTCCTTTATTACTTAACTGTCTACAAGTGTGAGCGTCAACCGTATTAACTTATCTATAATTTGCCATAAGGCTAACTATTGTATGTACTTTTTATAAAAAGCATAATGTCTAATAAAAATAAATTTATAGGTGTCTTACCCCACATGTAAGATAAAAAGTTGCCTATTTGAACCTAAATTAAAGATGGTAAGATAAAAATAGAATAATATTGTTGTGTTTCTTCGGATCTTGTGTTTTATAAATTGGTAACACAATTGATTTTTGTAGGGTCCAAAAATATATACTACAATGTCTTATTTCAAGAATGATTTTATAATATATACTTCAACATTTTATTCCAAGTATATACTACAATGTCTTACCTTAAAAATTCATTTTGTGACTTCCAAAAATATATACCTTAACAATTTACCTCATATATACAGGGTGAGTTTTTAGTGTGGCAACGGTCGATAACTCCGTTATTATAAAAGCTACGTAAACCAAATTTGGAGGCATATTAGGCATGCCTAAAGTGCACATTTTAAAATATCAAACTTATAGTTTTTTAAATAGAACACCCTATATATTATTACATTTTTGAAAAGCCCATAAAAAGAGCTTTAATTTGGTATCAAATTGTATCTGTCTATTCCTTTTAGTTTTTGAGATATTCAACTGCTTGCGCTGAAATCAAAATAACATTTCGCGTTCTCATTTCAGAATCTAATCAATGAATCGACTGAATCAAATCAAAAAATGAATAATTGCTTCTTTATATACTCTAAATTATCTATATGTAAGGGTTTGTAAAAAAATGTAAAACATTATGATGCAAGGGTTCTCAAAAAAACTAATTAGCGTCTAAAATCGCGGCGTTTAGTCCACGTGATATTATTCTAGTTATCAGTAACGTGTTCTGTTTGTCCTTGTTTTACACATATACTATTATTGTGGCGTCGCATACTAATGCTAAAAATAATCGATTTTATCGGATATTTTGTGGGTTTACAGCGTTCCGGCTGCTTCTTGGAATAAAATGTTTATTTATTAATGAGTTATTTACGTTGTTCTAAATACCGTTGACTCATCGTTTTATATTCTAGAAAATTCTTTATCTAGAATAAATTGCTATAATCTACGTGATAATTAATTTAAACTTAAATTACTTTTTAATGCAAAAAGGGTTGCATTTTATAGAAAATTTTTGCTTGCATGTTTCAGTACACAAATTTAATATAAAAATTGAGGTTTAAAATACGCGTTGATTATAGTTTTTTAAACGAAAAGTGTAAAGCTAATACTATTTTATGCTACTTACAGCAAATGTAATCAAAAAATGTGTCGATTTCCATTCGCATTTAAATGCGTTTTACGGTATCTTACTATTAATTATTTTTATATATACAACTTATGTTACTTGCTATTTATTTATAATACGTCTATTTCATACAGGGTGATTATTTATACACGCGCAATTTGCGTTTTTGCATGGCACTTTACTGAATAAAAGTACACTTGTATTTTACAAGGTGTAACCATGGATTCTTTTATGTTTTGGTGGATTTATTTTTAGAATTGGGGTTTCAATAATCTTTCGTGACCCCTTATCACGTCAATATATATTACAAAAATTTGCTTCGGATGTGATTAAATCTTTCTACTTTAATTTTACTATAACAATTGTATACTTCAAAATTTTCCTCTTAATTTCTACTCCGAAAGTATCTACAATTATTTTTTATCAGATGCTACGTACGATCTATGTTTTACATTTATTTTAAGCTACACATGTCGTAAATATCGTCATAAATTTTTTTTTCAACGTTTTATATAATAAAAGCTGTGATGTGCAACAGTTTTACCTCCACGAAATAACAATAACTGAAAGCCGAAATCTCGTTTGATAGAATCAAATAGCTTTTAATTGCAACTATTTAGTGGACCAGATCTTCATCTATTCAGAAAAACTAAATACTGGGATGTTCGTTTGCCTCAGATATGAGTTTTAATGGATTCTTTTTTGTGTTAACAATAGTAATATTTTAACCTAACTTTTTATAAATTTCTAAACTGTCTAAGCAAGTATTCACAACTGTAATATTATTTTTTGCTTATTTTGCACCTAGTTAAAGTGTGCTTATTACCTAACTCTGTGAACATACAAGATTTCATGAAGTTTTCTACGGATAAAGGGTTTCAAGCAAATAACTTAAATTTAAATATAACTATTTTATTTGTCTTTACAGCTTTGTATAAATGTTTATAAAAACATTATATTAAAACTATGATTTCCAGATTATTGATTGCTCACATTTTATAAAAATAATTGTTTATATGCTGATGACTGAACTTCGAATATACAAGTTTAGTGCTTTTCTTGTCTTCACTTACGTTGAAAGTCTTATTTTCTTCTTTTTTCTCTGTGATCAGTCTTTTGCAAACTCCGCAGCCCTTTAAGGCCGATGCAAGCTCCGCCAAAGTATATTTATCTTATACTTTGTAGTACATCTACCCTTTATATCTCCTCGGAAAAGGGTACGGTGTAATATGAAATTAGAACATGAATAGTAAAGTACCTAGTGCATTTTTTTACAACTAGCAATTAAAAACCGGTAGTTTATAATAGACATATCAAATTAGAAAAGCACCAACAAATTTTTCCATTACTAATTATCCCACCAACTTGTACATAATAACATCCTTACGCATTGAAAAGTATTTAAACCATTGTGAATTACTCAACCCGACTGAAGCCCATAAGATAATATAAAATTCAAAGCGTATAAGCTCACCCAATGACTCAAATATTAATACTAAATAGCAATTGTTGAAGTATACAATATTCCCATGTTCCAAGGAGCTCTTTACATCAACCGCAAGTTTAGTTCAAATCGTACAAACCGCGTGAATATAGGAAACTGTGAGTACTGTAAAATAACAGCTTATAAATACCTCGATCGCATAATGAATTGTGATTTATTCATTTAGATTTGTTTAAGTCTTTCAATACGAGCTTGTAACTTCAGCCGAGTGACAAGCACGATCGTCAGGTGGATGAATCGGTTTTTAATAATCCGATTTATAATAAATTGAAATCGAGTTCGTTGAAACAAGTCACAAATGCCAAGGTACTTGTGGATTCCAGTGCCGTTATATTGTAAAAGTTTCTGTAGTAAACATTACATTCAACAGAAGTTGAATATATGGAGATTACTGACCCCAAGTTTGTCCTGCACAGAAACAGTTCGTTGGACCTTGTACTCAAACCAAAAGTTGTGATATAATTTTAAACATACTTCACAATCTGTTGAAGTATATTCCATTACGAACAAATAATGTAATAGGATGCGGACTTTTACGTTGATGCACACTTTAAATACTTTATTGCCAAGTATCGTACGGTATCTACGTGTCAGATTTAGTGCGTATTAAGTGCAGCAAGGTGTACACTGAATCTTACCCGCCTTTTAATTACATTAATTATTTTAACATTGCCTGTTCCCTAAACTTGTAAGAACACTTTACTGCAGAGAAATCTAAGAAAAATGCATGGACCTTTCGCGACGAGCCTGCGCTACATCTAGACGCTAGTGTCAGTTTTCTAAAAGCAAAGAACGTAGAAACCTATATTAACTATATAAACTAAGATAAGCTATTTCAGATACTTAACCATTGCTTTTTGTTATTGAAAATTTGTGAAAGATCACGTCACCTTATAACCGCGTTTTTTTCTAAAGTACGTAAATCTGTAACTAACTTTTGAAGTAATAGTGTTCCAAGAGATCATTTTAATTTCAGTATAGGTTGACAGAAGCTTCAGTATACGTTTTTCTCACCGTTTACTAATTTAAAATAAAACAAATACAACTCCAAGCTGTTCACCTAATCTATATTATCCAACCATGAATAGCACAGTATATAACAAACACAACAAATAAAAACTAATTTCTATACCCGAATGGCCAAATATGCGTGTTTCCAAAAGAAAACGAACATCTTAAATTTATTAATTATAGGTATCCAACCAAATTATCTGATATATATGAACTAATTACACATAGTGGGGTGCACTTCCATATAAGAATTTTTCGTTTACAATACGCTTTTAACTAAGCGTGCACCACGTAGAAGGTCTTCTTAATTAAATAAGTTTTATACAACCAATTATTCAATATACAACAGCATAAAATGCGTAGCAAGAGGAAATCCAAAATTTAATGACTTACAGGTTTATTCAACTTGTATAAAGTTCAAGTGATTTTGTCGTGCAGGGCAAAGATGTAGGTAATCTAATGATCTAACTTTCCGATAAAGGAAAGCATGCACTACATGAGCCTCGTCACCTGTAAGGATAATATTTAAATCTGCGCTTACGTCCGCGTTTGGGTATTTGTTTCTTTAACAATCACGCGTTTTACCTACCGCCTTTTAATCCACGACAACACTATATAAAAGATAGCTCGACAGGCGGCAATAACTCAACCAGAACATAGACACAAGAGACAACCATGAAAAAATAATCTTTTGGAATTTCCAGAGCATCCGCTTCTGATGGCCAAAAACATTCCATCCCATCCCAAATTTCAACCCTTAATATGTGGAATGCATGCGCCAAATATTAAAATCCCAACCCGTCTAATTATAAGGGCTGACAGTAAATTTAAGATAGGTTAAGAGTCGTTAATTACTAACACCAACACTTATTTTAAAATAGCAATAAGGGCAATGTAAGAAAACATCTAAACATTTCCCCCTCTTGTAACTGGAAATGGGTTGTACACACATAATATATGAACATATATACACACATAACCTTGGTATCCGTATGCCGACGGCCCTGGATAAATGAGGCAACGGACTGCGTGGTGCCTCTCTCAATGTAATGGAATTTCCGGCTGCCAATGGTCCCGGTGCAGGGGGCGGCGCTGCCCCCATACCCACACACGCACACCACTCACTCACACAAACACACGCGCAAACACAATCACTCATTTAAACAACACCCAAACCATAACACCAACCAAGAAGCGTAAATGCGACAATACACCCAAGAAGTGTCCGGGCATCACGCACATTTGGGACCGCGATATTTGGCTGCCGCTGGTAGGACCCCCAGTAACACACAAACACACACGCGTGCGCACACACACACACAAACACCCACCCAACCCACAACCAACCAACACACACATTCAAAATCTACAGCAGGAGGGAAGGCGGACCTGCTTAAATATTAGGTACTAGGTTAACAAAATGTTGGTGTACGCTTATTTAAAGCGTATTGTAAAAACAAGGTTTACACTTGTACCCGCATGATTAATTTGTACATATTAAATCTCTTGGATGTCTACAATTGCTAAATTTAAGTTATTCTTTCTTTTTTTATGTACTTTCATAGTTGGCCAATGAGTGTAGATCTTAATTGTTAGTTCTGTTGCTATTTACTGTGATAATCATGTTTGATAATATAAGTTTCGTGAATAAGGTGTAAATTTTTTTTATTGTTTGTGTTTATTTTAAGCTAGTAGAAAGTGAGAAACGTGTAAACGAGGCTCAATTACGATCTACTGCAGTAATAACTGTTAAACTGTCTCTCAAAACACCTATCTTTCGAGGAGGCTTTAATTGGGATTTCTTCAGATGGAATGCGCTAAAAAGCTTTATTATACAAGGAAGGTTTAAAGACCTTTCAATGTAGGTGTAAAACTATTTAGGAAATGTGTTGGAATTTCTATACTCTTAAAAGCTATTTGTTGTAAGAGAATCTCAGTTAAATTGGACCAACCAGTGTCGAAAGTTATAAAAATTTGATTTCTTGAAGTGGATTCGCTTGTATAAATTTTAAAATTAGAATTAAAGGTTTGAAGTTAGAATAAATAAACAAATCCTTACACTTATTCAATTCTTGGTATCCAACCAAATGAACTGGGGCATATGACTTTATGCAAATACAATTGTGACGCTTTTCCATATTAGAACTTCCTATTTACAATACGCTTTTATCTAAGCGTACACCAACCTAAAAGCCCTTTTAATAAAAATAAATTTTATATACTAATTGTGAAGCATACATCGGCATAAAATATGTAGCAGGCAAAAAACAAAAATTCAATAATATTTAGCCTGTGAAGTTTTTACAACGGTCCAGCTACCTTGTGCAGGAGAAAAGTCAATTTGTAAATAATCTATTAATCCAAATGGTGTGCACGAAAGCATTTACTACACAAACGCTTTTCAAATGTTTGTGTTTGTGTTTGGAAACTTGTTTCACTAGCAAAGTCAAATTTAAAACTACCGTCACTTAAACAACTCAACCTTCTTACCCACACAGCGACAGTTTCTTGTCAATCGAATAACTGAACTAAAAAATTTTAATGGATGATAATCCCCTCTATTATAATTTGCCTGTATTTATTAATTATAATATTCCATGGAATTACCGGATTTCCTTGTTCACGCGATTTGTATGACTTAAACTGGCTTAAGGGCATTTTCTTGCATAAGAACGTTATAGGTATTCCCGCACCTTCCATTTAATACCGATATCTGCGTCATTTATCGGTCACTACACCTTAAAAATTTTCTGCTTTATGAGTTTCTGTCTATAGGTGTAATTTGCAATATCGAACTCTTTAATTCGTGTGAATGTTTAATAACATCTTCCTAGACTGGTAATTTATTGAAAGATGTTGGTATTTTTCTAATAGTGTGTAGTCCCGGTCTTTATTGCTGGTTGTAAAGGAATGTACTATGTGCTTTACTATTTGTCTTATTTTAATATTAAAATGGTCATGTTACTAAATGTAAACCAACCTCCTCTCTTTATTGATTTTGTAATACTTATTGTGAGTTTTCAACAGTGTTTCAGATGGTTGTTTTTGAACAATTATCTTACCTCTAAACTATCTAATAAATGTCAACACGAACACAGCAATTCTCAACATCCATCCATTCAAAAAGTTTGACCGCATTGACGTAAATTATTAAACACCTTCATCGCTTAAAGATTGCAATTCCCAGAAAGTTTTCTTTTATTTTGAGCCAGATTGATACTCATCAAAATTCATCGGCTCCTGTAAGATTCTGTTTTAATAAATTTGTAGATCTGTCGTGATTTCACCTTAACAATCGGAAACCTACTACTGGAAATTACGCTTTGAGAACGTTTATAGTATCTAGATATGTATATACGTAAATCCTTACAGGGTACATTCCTTCCTAAAAGCATCATCAGCTTATAAACAGCAGCGTTTAGCTCCACTAATATTTACCTAATTATACCGTTTAATTGGACGGATAATACAAGCTAGTTAATTCAGGTAAACAATGAATGAACACATTAACAACTCTAACATTATACTGTATTAGTACAAGAACTTACTATATAAATTTGAACTGTACTGTTCCTTCTGAATTAGCTTATGCAATTTTTTCGAACTTACTTTATGCATAGGATAGATTCGAATAAATGTGGGGTTTATGTTAAAGGGTTTGTTCACTGCGTTTCAGTTACTAGATATGTAGTTTGTGTTTCAAAAACTCTGTATTATAATTTGTTCAAATGTTATGGCAATTTGCAAAGAGAAATCAATCAATGACCGATCTCTGTTTTTGCAGCTCATCAGATTCGTGCATGCTGCTCTTCACAAAAACGTAGTAATAGTCTTAGTATTACAAACATGATTTATATATATATATATATATATATATATTGATGTGATAAAAAGTCACGATAAGTCATTGAACACCCAAATTCTATCAAAAAATCACCCAAAAGGAAAAAAAACGGGAAAAATTAAAAATTTTACAAACTTATATGTATGAGTAGTTTGAAATATATTTCATTGGAGTTCCACAAGTAACACAGAAGTTATTCAGCAATAATTTGATGAAGTATGAGGAAGATTTATCGCAATAGAATGGACAATCTTAGTAGAAGTTCACAACGGATGATTTTAATAAATGCACTTTTGTATTCTGGTATTTTAACGTCAAATTGAGATGAAACCAGGAAGCATTTAATACCGTTGAAATGGAAATGAGATTTTGATAAGCGCCATTTTCGCAAGTATAAACTACGATTCTTTGTTTGCAACTGACAAAAGGATCTAAATATTTGTAAGCTAGAATAAGCTCTTAATCTTATAGAAAATAATTTTATTAAGTGGATAATTAGCAGAAAATTTGGAGTCAGCTTCGAAGCATTTGAACTATTACTAAATGATCTGTGCAGCGTCATTGGCCAATTACACTCACAAGCGTGGTAATAAAGGATTGCTAAATTATCCACATATAAATTAAAGAGAATGTTGTACCAGTTAACAAAGATCAAGTAAAGATTATTTTTAAGTAACGTTTAGGAATAATTTTCTATATGAACTTAAATTGTAAACTATTTTATAAATTCTTTTGTATGAAAGAAAAATGTATTTGAATGCTTAGATGTATCTTAAAATTTCTGTGTTTTATTTCATTTTCGTAAATTCTACGGCGTAATTTTCTATTGCATCCACAAGTATTAGGCCGTATTCACATCACTTTAGTGGCGCTCAAACGCGAGGCTCTGAGGTATGTAGTCAAAATGATCTGTCGCTGCCTCACCGCCTGTGCGTGAATTTTCTGATGCGATATTGGAAGCCTGACTTCTATACTGAACTCGTAGTGACATCCGCTATCCAACAGCCGCGGAATCTCTTAACTAACGGAAAAAACCAATTCCACCCCTATTTTCAGTGGGTAGCGCATAAACTCAAATAAATTGGTATATTAAATTTTTACAAAAATTTCTGAAGCACAAATATTTACAGATAATACTAATAATAAACAAAAATAAGAAATATGAAAAAGCAAATTCCACAAAATTCACAAAAATTTTACCAAAGAATCAACTTACACTTGGCATACGCTAACATTCACGTTTCAGGGTCAGAATACTTTCTTCTCTCAGATTATTTCTTTAAAAATATACATTTGAACAAAAAATGCTTACAAATTGCTTTTCGCTATATATAATTTCCTAAATAAATATTAAATTAATCAAATCTTACAACTACAAAATTTTACACTAAAATTATTGAATACACGATGCACTTTTCGAAGGGTGCTTTATATAAAAAGATACAATTTAAAAGTTAATCTGACTTTGATTACAGGAGTCTTGCATTATGCCCAGTTAACAGCTTCTCAATTCGTAACAATTTTTTTTTGCAGTAGGACCAAACAAGATAAGTAAGAAATAATGTTAGCAACAAAATTAGAAATGATCCAGTGAAGCTATGAAAGCATTAAAACCTATTTTAAGATCTTAACAGAAGTCGTAAATGAATTCGTATTTAAAGACGTACTTAGAATACTTTTCAAAAATGTATTTAGAAGCTCTAGAATAATCCTATTAGCAAAATAATTTCAACATGCAGATTTTTACTTACGATTCTACAATTATGAAGAGAAACTCACTTAAATTACACTTTTCACCTACACTATTTTTATTCGTATTTATATCGTAGAGACTTTATTTAATTTAAAGTAATTTAAATTAAATTTAATTTAAATCTTCACTGGTTCACTAAAAATGCAATATTTTTTTTCCATAGTAAATTTTTTCTTATTTATAGTGCTAGATTTAGTTACAGAACCATTCATTCTAAGAAATTCTCATTCCACGCCTCGTACTAATTTTGGTAAAAGACACGTACGCCCTGACGAATAAGTGATTTGTGGAACGTTTCGATTATTGTTCGTTCAACAAAATAATCATATTATAAATTACAGTAATTTTAATCTATTAATTGTAATCTTCACCAAGTGTAAATAGTAAATTTGTTTTGATATCAGATTACAAAGCGATTTGTTCCAGAAAATACTTATTCCACCCCTAGTACTGAACTTGGTAAATGCCATGTACGCCGTCACCAATGAGCGACATACCCTTTAAAATCTAGGTGCTATTCGTTAAACGCTTTGAATACCCCCCTTTTTGATGATATTATCATCTGTAGATTCCAGTAATTTTAATTTTCTATTAATTGTAATTTTCACCGAGTGTATATAAAAAATTTATTTTGATATCGATTTTATCATAGCAAGTTTTGGTTTTATACACCGAAGTAAATTAGCATGCGTGACTATTTGGAGTTAGTATACTTATGATAAGAATTTTACCCTCTACATAAACTTAACATTTGCCAGACTTTATCTACATTAATAACGTTAATTACGTTGGAAATGAGTTTCTAATTAGCGCCATATGACATAAGAATTGCAAGTATAAATTTTAGATTTCTTTGTTTGTATCTGATAAGAATATTCTAATATTTATAAGCTAGAATAAGTCTTAATCATAAATTTTTTTCCTAAATGGATAATTTGTATCAAATTTTGAGGTTAAAGTTTGAAGCATTTTGATTTATAATAAATTATCTGTGAAAAGTTTTTGTCCCATCACATTTCACGAGCGTCGTAATAAGAGATAGGCACATTAACCAGCTAGTAATTCAAGAGGATTTTGTACCTAACAAAGATTAGGTAAAGAATATTTTAATAATTAATTAACTTCTGTATGAGTTTAAGCTGTAATCTGTTTTATATTCTTTTGTATGAAAGAAAATTTTTTTTGAATGTATAAATGCTTCTTGAGATTGCTGTGTTGCATTCCATTTTGTAAATTCCACAGTATAATTTCCGTTGAGCTAGTCAGGCGAAGCGAAAAAGAAATAGAGGAGGAAGGTAAGATAATAGTTTCAAATTTCCTCCTCTGTATCTAAGTTACAACGTTAACTAGTGGCGCTTCTACTCGCATCCGTTGTCACAGCAATATATATATATATATATATATATATATATATGCTATGATAATCGGGTAATTTAGGGGTATATAGTGTCACTAGGATAGTGCGCTTAATATAGACATTGTGAGACTCCAGAAAACTAGACATTTTACCAAGAAAAATGCGAAATTCGACGATTAGGCAAAAAGCAAATACCAACGCCTGTATATAAACTATAATTATAATTATATTCAAAGAAAGAGATAGTATTTGTAAAGATTCAACAAAATAAACAACTTTGCAAGTTATAAAGCCACATGGACAAAAGCCATAAAACAGTACGAGTGAGTGGTGCATCATTATTATACAAGGAATTCCATTTAAACGAGCAGGTTTGTCAATGTGTAAAACAGATAAACGCATATAATTTCGTACATCAATAGTTATAAAGCTACGTGACCAAAAAGTATAAAAATCCAACACCTTAGTCTGGAAATAATAATAGACTAAGGATAAAGCAAAGTTCAACAAATGTGCTGTACAAACAAAGCGTACGTGACTTAAAAAACCATGGAAGATGTCAAATTCCAACAAATTTATACAAATAACCTGAAATCCTACGTGCAATAAAGAGCGTCTCGATTTCGTTATAAATGGAAATTTCATAGAAATACCCAAGCCTGCGTGTGAAAATCAAGGTACAATGCGGTAATCAATGAACTATGCGCTTGACCGACCAATTGCAAACAGTTAGGAGTTTTCTTCAAATACCACAGGATTTCGTAAACAAATCAGTTTGACTTTAATGAAGACACGGTCCACATTACCTGATATAAAATATTTACGTGAAATAATTGCAAGTGATTTTATAATTAATAATTTAAATGTGGTGATAGTGAATAATTAAACAAGGTTCGTCGTTTACTCCTCAAAAACGTAAGTTATACAAGGTTGCTTTAAATAGGTTTTAAGATTTATATTAACAAAGGACTCCAAACAATTTCTGGATCCAACCAGAAGTTCAATAAGTATATCCAAGTAATTTCTAGATCCGACCTGGAGAAGTTGAACAAAGGACTACAAATAATTTCTGGATCAGACCCAGAGAAGTTAAACAATGGAATCCAAATATCCGATCGGGAGAAGTTCAATAAGTATATAAAAATAATTTCTGAATCCAACCTGGAGTATTTAAATAAATACCCGTGGGATCCACCTGGTGCAGAATTTCTAAATCTTATTTGGGTAACTCAAGGAGTAACTATTAACTGAAGCTGAACCAGCAAATAGTTGGGGCAGAAACTGGTCTGAATTGGGGGAACGAGACACGCTAAAAGGGGATAACAGGTTAGCCATTATAAATATTTTGTTGCATTGATGATTTTATTTATGAATATTTAAAAATATTACATTCACTATAATTTACGTGAATGATCAACAAAAATCGTTTTGGCATGCGTTATAATTTACGTAAAAATTTAGGAAGACTGATGAACGTTCATAGAGCTTTAAGTAATAATAAAAAGAGTGAATTTTGCTGCATTTTTGATCAATTAAAGGGAATTATAATTTTTGGGAGAAATTAATTTAATTATATAAAAGAGGTTCTGTTCAACAACATTATAAACGCTTTGTACATTGTATATATTGAGAACATTATATAAATTGTGGTTAATTGTGTCTAGCTCAAATACATATAAAGTAGAGATAAAAAGGGAGATTAAGAATTCTTTGTTGTCGTATCGTCGCAAGCTCCGTGCGTGGTTAAAAACTGAGCTAAAATCACCTATCTCCTACTCGGTTTTCAATCTTGGTTGTACAACGAACCATTACTGCCCCCTCTAGTAATCTTGTGTATTCACCCATGTCAACGAATGTTAACGTTCAAACTACGCCTATCTCTTAACACGTGTTATACCTATCTCACTTATACACATGCTATCGAATAGCCACTTTTTGTTTCCTCGTTTGCAAGCTTCTTTCGTAACAGATAACAGCTGTTGCCAACCCACACCATTTCTGTGTATGCTTATCGTTCTTAAGAAGCTATAAATTTCTCTAATTGACGTCGGTAACTGGAATTGCTGTTTGTTTGTGCAACGTTTTATCTACCCTACTTAATAATACACGGAAAAATAAACGGTTTATCTCGCTTATTTAATAATACTAGGAAAGTTTCTTCAAAACACTTTCAACGCTTTTAACAAATATAACGACCAACTTTGCTGTAAATAAGAAGGTTTGAATTTAATGTCAAATACGAAGGTTACATATGAAATTCAAATTGCTTTATTTTACAGGGGGTGTTTTTAATATGACACACGCTATAATTTATGAGTATTTAATTTAATATATATATATATATATATATATATATATATATATATATATATATTAAAAATGAAAAATAATTGCTTATAGCAACTTTAATAAATAAAACAGATATACGATGTATAAAATAAACACTAACATTACGAAAAATCGAAAGAAAGTTTTTAATTATACAAAGGAAGCTAGTAATTTGCATAGCCATAAATGAAAGAATTTGTTTGTTTCATCCTGATGAGATCCAGTGAGATCGAAACTAGTAGATGAATGTTTATTCCTTTTATGAAACAAACAAATTCTTTCATTTATGGCTATGCAAATTACTAGCTTGCTTTGTATAATTAAAAACTTTCTTTTGATTTTTTGTAAAGTTAGTGTTTATTTATACATCGTATATACTGTTATATATATATATATATATATATATATATATATATATATATATAGGCAGATAAGCGCTACTAGTTTGTAGATTAGAACTCTCTCGAATTATAGAACTACCTTTTATTTTATTCAAAGGGATGGATATTTTACTGGTTTATCTGTTTAGTATCAATTGAAACGAATTGAAAATAACCCTAATTTTTGCTAATAATGTTTTGAAAGCTCTCTATTAGTTACAATTTACCCATTTTTATGGCGTCGGTCCCTGCATGTTGTTGAAGTCTTCCTGTGGTATTGTGTGCTAAGCTATATCCAATTTATTATAGAAAACTCCCTGCGTCTGTGCCCCACACGTTTACTGGAAGATAGGTTGGGAAATCCGAAAGTAAAGGCTTTGACTGACGTTTTTTCAAAATAATTAAAAGAAATTGATGCACCATGTAGAAGGAAAACATACGTTAGGAAAATACCTTCCAGTTGCTAGAGATAATAAGGAATGATGTCCCATTATTTCATTAACATAACGCTGGGCTTTGATGTTACCTGGAATATATAACATACTACTCCTGTATATCCATAATCTGATGAAAAATTGATATCACCGTACCCCTCCCGTCTTCTTCAGAGCATCACCAAGCAAAACCTAGATATGTCACAAAAAGACACCTCCGTGTCACTCCAAATTTTAGCACTCTTTAAACGCGCACTACTCTAAACGCTATTTCCTATGTTGGGCGATGAAGTGCAGCGCAAGAAGTGACCCAAGAAAACTGCGAACCAAATGATCTAAACGGTTTGAGTAACTGACATTGGTCGGCGATTAATTATTTACTGGATTCGGTCTTCTGTACCATAACCCGATGATTGTTGTCTTGCTTCTCATTAGTTTCTTTCGTCCACAAAATCTTTATTCATGACATTGTTGACTCTTTTCAGTTCATACTCTATTTACTTTTCAAATACAAAGGTAAAAGATACTACAGTTAATCTCTTGCCCGCGAAAGAGCGCAATCGGTTTCACATGAATTACAAACAGCATATTTACCTTGCTTTACGAATTGACCATGCACATTAATTATAATTTGACTTATCTGATGACCAGCTAAATGTTTGAAAACCAAAGTAAAGTCAGTTACTAAACCCTTTGGATTGCCTCACTTTGGATGATTGAATAACCAAAATCGTCGTTCGTTTGCGTAATATGAGGCGTGTGAAACTTTAACCTAAATAGTTTAATTTTCAGAAGTAAAGTTCATTGATAACTTACAACATTAATCATGAAGCACAGATAAGAGGTGCAGGAGGTTTGAGGTAGGAAATGAACAGGTAAAGTTCAGTACCTTTATCTATAAAAAACTCTTCACAGTTTTTTAAGATACGGTGGTTACGTGTTGAATGAATGATGGTCGCCCGTATTTTTAAGCTTAGCGTATCGCATTCGCAATGGTCAAGGAAAACAACCCGTTTCTTTCCAAATCGTATAAAACTATAATTAACATTCATTTCCCACAAAATACATAATAATAAAACTATTTCTAAAAATCCCAAACATTAACACGACCTATTTTCTAGCTAAATTACAATGAGCAATACCCTCAAATTAATGATTAGAAATTTCCCCACGTTAATATTAAATAGAATCATTGTAAAGCCATTTTGAAGCGTAACAACTCTACCGAGACGATTGGCAACGTTTTAAGTAAGAAACTGCCTTCGCCAGCAGGTTAACTTAATGACGCCAAACACGTAATTTTTGCGTTTTCTAAAAGCATTATCGCACCCTTCGAACAGGAAAGATGGCACAAAAGAATGATAGGTCAACACTGGCTTGCATAAAATGTACCTAATAATACAAAAAAAAGCAACAGTAGGTATGACACTTGCTCAATCTTATTCATATTTTAACCAATTATCATCATTGAGCAGCTATATATTTCTGCTAAATTTCGAAAAACTCTATATTTTTTATTAGCGCTGCAATTTCCATGTCATTCAGCAATTTTGCGGCTGGTCGCTTCTTTAACTGTATTATCATGCGTCACGTGCTGAATTGTAGTTAAGCACCTGAATTAATTTTACTTTACACTTTCAGTGACGCGGGGTACGTTCTATAAAGCAAATACATTTTAAGGGTATACAAGTTATAACACTTTTACTAAATTCTTTTGCACCTTGTCTTGAAAGGTCTTTAAACTCCCTGTGTTTGAAATAGTTTTTGAGCGCCAACCCACCTGTATATTTTGTGCGCGGTAGATGCGTGTTCTGTGAGACGACTGGCTGTTTTCACTGCTATTTATGGTTAATGGTGCTTCGATCTATAACTTTTCCACTTCCTTATACTAATCTATTATGAACATAAATTTAAAAAAAAACTACACGTCATGTACGCCTAAACTATATTATCACACATGATTATTAGAGTCAATAACTATAGAGTAAAATATTAAGATCTAACTCTACTTTGACCTAAAATACGTGTAGCTTAAAAAATAGCAACTCAAATCTAATATTGATAGATGTTCAAGCGTTTAATTTCTGCGTATTAATTTTTCTCGACAATAATGAGCTTGTATGTATGAAAACTTGATGCAAAACGCTTAGAAGCGTGCAACAACATGAATAGTCCTTGTTAAGAGTGAGCTCCACACAAGTACAAATGTTAACGTTCAATTATAGTTCTTCGACACAATAAGCAGCATGTGATGTTTTAAGTTAATTAACATACAAGCTTTTGTTTGTTTGCATTTCTTCAAAGCTCCATTCACATCAACAGACAATACTTCTTGAGGTTTAAATTCCAACCTGTTATGGTTGACTGAAAGCTCCCAAGGTACTAGTCCAATTCTAACCAAAGCGGTATGTAATGTTCGAGCTTATACGTGTCCAATGCCTTGTCTAATACAGTAAAACCTCGAATTATGATTTTTTAAAATACTTATTTTCCCAAAAATTGTTTTGCACCTTGTCTAATACAGGAAAACCTTGATTTATGACTACCTAAAATACTTATCTTCCCAAAAATTGTTTTGCACCGCGATCGAGTTTTGGGAGGTTGCTCGCTGGTGTTTTATAGTCTGCTCCGAACTAATCCGTTCCGTTTAATATTCGCGGATTTTATAAGTTTTTTACCCCAGGACTATTTTTTGTTTTCACGGGATAGTGCGCTTAAAACTGTTCTTAGACGTCAATATCGTTTACTTCGTATGGCCGGTTATTTGTTCCCACACTTTTCAAAGTGGCGGCGTTTGTTTACGTTCGCAACACATCTACGTAGTTGTACATTTATGAGTATATGAATATCGGGATAATCTATCATGGTGTCGGTTTCTTTAAATGCGCGAGTTAAGGTTCGGCTCTTTGGAGCGATGTTTTTAAAAAACGTTTCCCAAACTTAACAAATTTATTTATTTTTAAACAGAAATTAATGTGGAATTTTGACAACTTGTTTCTTTCTTTAAACCAAAATAATTAATTAATTGTACTAATATTATGGCGAGTAGTCTAGGTAAACCACAATGCAAAAGCTGAAAGCTGCAATACTCAGACTGACTCAATTGAGTAGCTTGAACAACGCAGTATGAAGTTCGAAAACTGACTGCCGGGCCTTGAGCTCCCTGGCTTTTTATAATATCCTGCCCCTCACATGGCTGTGAGAACTTGCAAGATCTCATGTCTGCTTTACTCTTAATTCTACACTTTATTACATTGTAACAATCTTATTTCTAGGTAATTGCGGTATGTTAACCGTCTGTGACCTGCCACCTGCAGTATCACTGTCGTCTCGGATACAAAGTTGTATATCCGTTCTCATGAACTGTTAATAACCTGTCTGGTTTATTCTTGTATTACATTGTTGCAAATGACTTATGATTTATTTAACAATTTCTAATAATTTCTATTAAGATTCTATTATTCAATATATATATATATATATATATATATATATATATATATATATATATAGTTGAAAAATATTGGCATTTGCCTAATTTGTCTAGAATTTCGGTTATATTTAGTAGTGGGTATTTGTCATTACCGTTTTTTCATTTAACTTTCTGTAGTCTATTACCATTCTGTACTTTCTCTTTCCGGTTGCGTCTAACTTCTTAGGTACTATTAACAAGAGGCTGCTCCATGGTGAGTTGGAGTGCTGGATTATGTCTTGTTCTAATAAGTCTGCTACTTGTCTGTCAGCTTCTTCTTGGCTTGCATGTGGTAGTCTATATGCTTTTGTAAAGATTGGCTTGTTGTCTGTTAGCTCGATATTATGTTTCACTATGTTGGTGAATGTTAGGGGTATTCCTCTGCAGTGGAATATGTCGCGGTATTCAAAACATAAGTTTTTAATTGCTCTTTGCTCTTCTTGATTGATGTCGGTATTAAAGCGGATGTTACTTAAATTTTCTCTTAACATTTTGTCATGTTCTATTGGGTTGTAATCGTTTTCTAAATTTTCGTCTATTTCCATTTCGTTAAAATTTAATTCCTCTAGGTTAATTCGGGTCTGTTAATGATAATTCTACGGGATAGTCGTTTGAATTTAATATTGCTGTAGTGGCATAATTATCCTTTATTTGTACTAAGGCAGTTGGGGTTTCTACTCCTTGTTGAAATGTCATATGATTTATTATTCCTACTTTCTTGTTGGAACTTACTGGGATTTTTATTTTTCTTTCCGTTCGGGGTTCTATTGTGTATTTTTGTTCGATTTGAGTGTTTTGAAATTTAATAGGGATCTTTTCGTATCTCGTGCTTAATAAACGGTTCTTTATGTCAATGTTTGCTCCTAATTTTCTTAGAAGGTCCATTCCAATTAGTTTTTTTTTCTATTACTAGGTGGTTCATGGCTTCTTCTAGGTTTTGGGGACGTTGGAATCTGATCTTATCTGATAGTCGTTCTGGTAAAGCGTTTATATATGTCTCCAGTGCCATTTCGTCGTACATTTTTGTTTTTAAATTTTGAATATTTTGATCGGACTCTTCGAGTTTTAATTCCGTTAAGATTAGACTTCTTATGTCTTGGCATTTCATTCCGAATTGATATGGGGATTGGTTGTTTTCCATTCTAAGGTTTATCAGGTCTCGTATCAGGCATTTTATGTTACGTTAGTCTCCGAAATATGCGATTAGTATTTGTTTAAAGTCTTGCCATTCCTGTAGATCGCTCTTACTGGCAATTAAGGTTAGTGCCCTTCCGTTCAGTTTACTTATTATCGGGCGTAAAAGCAATGAATTCCTTTCGTTATCTTCGGGTTCGTAGAAGGTTTTCAGGAACATTTCGCATGCTCCTATGAAGTTCGCATAATGGGCTTGCTGGCCATTAAAGTTTTGAATTGTCTCCAAGTAAAGTTTCATATCTCCACTACTCATTTTAATTAAGGGTTGCTTTCGCTTTTAGGTAATTTCAAATTTTGTAAAAATTGAAGTTTATTTCGCTATTTGTATCGTTATTTTTGGTTTGAATTCATTAATTTTCAGTTTAGGTTGCTTCGGGTTATTTTTAGAATCGCAATTGCTGTTATTTGTACTTGGTTACACGGTGCGGTAATGAATTTATGGAATTTATACTCGATAATGTTGGTTTAATTGCTGTAGTCTTAAATTTGCTTGTGTTTATCTTGCGGGCGTTAATTTGTCGTGAGTTCTGCTTGACTTTTGCTTCCTGAAAGAATCTGGTGTGGATAATTAATTTCTCGCGGTATTTAATTTGCTTTGTATGTTTTGCGTTAGTTATGGCTTTGTCTTCCTTTAGTTCTGCTGATTTCATCAGTCTATTGTAATTATATCTTTTCCGTGGGCTTTAATTGAATTGCATAAACGTATAGTTCGTCTGCCTCGTCTCCTTGACTTCTAAATATAACTTGCAGGTTTTCAGTTAATTACTTTGTTATACATTATCTTTGTAATTTAATCACAAAGTTTTGTCTACTTAAAGATGTAGTTTAGTCTCTTGATTATTTAATTGCGTAAATGCTGTAAAATATGCAATTATATTTATTGGAGTAATTAATACTTTACTGAAAGGTGTTATTTTAGTTGGTGTGGGAATTAGATGATTCGCTTCTTTACTTCGTTAAATACTTGCATAAGTGTCGCGTTTGATTATTTTAGATATCTCCGTATTCAGTTATGCTGCACGTCTTGTAATTGTAGCTCTTTGTAATGTAGGTTTAAAGTTTTTATGATGAGCGTTTAGCTTTATTCAGTATTGTACTGGAATAAATAGCTTCTCTGTAATGCAATTTATTTATAGGTTTGCGGTGATGAATAGTTTTCGTTCAATGCGCTTTTCGTGATGGATTAATTACTTATATATCGTTATGCAAAATGCGTTTTTTTAATTTATAGGAAAAGTTCTGAAAGTCAATTGTTTAAATAGTCGTTTTTTAATAAAGTTTTTAAGTCTGGAATAAATCATTTTCGTGATAAATGATGTTTCATTCACCGGACTTATCTTATGTAAGGATTGTATTAATTTGCACGCTGGTTTCTAATTACAATGGTTTAATGGTTTACGTTACTTGCAGAGTGTTTTGCTGTAATTTATAAAGTATGATAGATGTTAAATTTATAAAAATCACGCAGTTGTTTTTCGTGTTAGATGATGGATTTAATTTGCGTTCTGTTTTTAGTTGCCGGGTTAACCGTTGCGTATTTGTATCGCGCTAGTTAATTTGTATAATTATTTGTACTTTGGTTACGTTTGGTATTAATGGATGTGCGTCAACTATTTTTGGTTTATTTTTCGGTTTGTTTTAATAATTGTAAAAACTCTTTTAAAAATCAAGTCTCTTTTGCTTTAAAAATCTCTTTAAAATTCAAGTCTGATAAACTTTTCAAAATAAATTCTTGTTTGAAAATAATTTCTCTTTGTAAACTATTTTTAAAAAATATTGGCATAAAATAAAATTTTGTACATAAATAATAAAATAATAAACTAGCATATATCAATTATAGTTTGTGAAATCAATTTGGTTTTAAGGAAATGAACTTACATTAATTTCTTCATCTGTTTCTTTTGTGGGATTGATCGATTTTGTATCTCCTCCACGTTGGTTTGCTTTGCTGGATTCGGTCGATTCTTGTACTTCCTCCAACCTTGTTTGGGTTCTGTCAAAATTGCGAATTGAAATTCTTGGTCACCTTCTTCCGATTTTTGGATTCTTAGTGCCCTTTTGACATCCGTATGACTGCGCCAGTTAAAGTTCGGACCTTTGGAGCGATGTTTTTAAAAAACGTTTCCAAAACTTAACAAATTTATTTATTTTTAAACAGAATTTAATGTGGAATTTTGACAACTTGTTCCTTTCTTTAATCCAAAATAATTAAATCATTGTACTAATATAATGGCGAGTAGCCTAGGTAAACAACAATGCAAAAAGCTGTAATACTCAGACTGACTCAATTGAGTAGCTTGAACAACGAAGTATGGAGTTCGAAGATTGACTGCCGGGCCTTGAGCTCCCGGGCTTTCTATAATAACCTGCCCCCTCACATGGCTGTGGGAACTTGCAAATCTCATGTTTGCTTTACTCTTAATTCTACACTTTATTACATTGTAACAATCTTATTTCTAGGTAATTGCGGTATGTTAACCGTCTGTGACTTGCCACCTGCAGTATCACTGTCGTCTCGGATACAAAGTTGCATATCCGTTCTTATGAACTGTTAATAACCTGTCTGGTTTATTCTTGTATTACATTGTTGCAAATGACTTATGATTTATTTAACAATTTCTAATAATTCCTATTAGATTCTATTATTTAATATATATAGGTAAATTGGGGGATACATAACTCCCATGGGTTGGTTACAAGTAACGCATTAATTTTTATGGTTGGTTCTATGGCTATTAGGGTTATAGGAAGTCAATGGAAGTAATGATTTAATGGTTTGTACTGAACTCGTGTGAATGTATGCAAATAAACTTTCCTATGTCCGGTGATGTACCGAGACATATCTGTATTTTTCTAAATACAATACGAGACAGTAAAATGCCAATAATCGTTAACGTTTGTCTTTAATATGTTATGTGCTTTTCTGTTAAATCGTAGTTTAATATTACATTGAAATAGCCACGTTATTAATGTACACTACTAAACCTTTAAAATGTTACAAACTGCTTTCGTGCTAAGAGCTGAACGAACTGAAATTCCTAAATTTGTTCTATTGCTTAACGTTTGCTTAAAGTAACTCGCTCGCGTTAAATATGATAAAGAAAATAACTGATTTTTTGCTAGATTGCGAGTTTATTCAAAAAATGGACACAATTTGAATATTCTGCTTTTCCTCAGTGTCGTTTCAATTATTGCATGATTTCTGACATTAAATCAATCTTGACAATACTTCAAAGTTTGTCTTTTTATTACAGTCAGTCGCCGACATAAAGCGCTCGTTTCTGTATATATCCAAAACAAATTACGAGTCTCTCCACAAAATCGAACCCTTAATTCAACAACATTAATTCGGGAGATAATAACCCCAGCTTTTCTTTTCAATTGGGTTTTGTAAAAAGCTTCTCTATGCCCTGCAGCAGGAACTTAGTGGTCTTCAGATAATAAAGTACTATAAATAATAGCAAGCACTCTTCCAAAACACAGGATGAATAGAGGTTTGAAGCTTCCAACCCTTTGTAAATTTTGTAATTTATCATCATACAAAATTTTCCATGGTAGTTCAAGACATCCTTCTTAAACAGCTGTTGTTTCTCCAAACTACCTGATAATGAAAACACGAGTATAGGGATCCTTGATAAAACAATTATGCAAATAGTTTGAGCAGTTTGAACCCTTGGTGTAAATCAGTAACCTAATTCAAATGCCCGTGCGAGTTTTGCGCGGTTTTTATTTGGGGGCTTGGCTGTAAAACCGATGTTAACTGAAATTAGTGTTAAAGGACTGCACTTGTAAAGTATTTCTAGAATGGTTCTGACATGAGCTTAGTAGAACCTTAGGAATCACTTAGAAATTGATCAATGAGGTTAGCGCTGGTTTAATAATAATGTAAAACAGTCGGGCTAGCTTTTAAGATATAACCTTGTTTACACACTGCGTTCATTCCTAAACTATTATTAGCTTTTACTCAGCACGATATAGCTTTACAAACATTAGTTAATTATATGCTAAAATTTGCAGGGAAGGTAAATTAATAGAAATGTATCAGGGCTAAGGGTGGTAAGGGTGTATAAACGTTTATTTACAATGAACATTAATAGCCTGGATAATAATAACAAACACCAAATTATTCAAAAACAAAAATTTATACAGCTTGTATTTCTAAAACGCAGCTTTAATGTACCAAAGCTCGAGTACTGTGTTTATTTTTGCAGCTACAGAAGAACGTTTTATAATGCCTGTAGTTCGTAATGCAACTCACTTTATGATTACTTGGTGTCTACTATTATTCCTGAAGATGGCGTTCAAACCCATCTCGAGCTAGTAAAAGTACGCAGAGAGATATTTTTGAACGGTGTTGTTAAGTCCTCTTGAATGTGTTACGTTTATTTTTATTTGGCGCGAATTTGAAAAGCTTATGCTATAAATTAAATAGTCAATACCCTGTTTTAGGTATCTGTGTACTCGTTATACCTTGTGATAGCGTGTAATTACCTTATCTATTGTTTCAATCTAAGACTCGTGGAAATAAGGTATTGAACTATCCGATAAAACCGTGTTTTTAAGTCTGCTAATCACGTTTGATAACACCAATATTACTTGAAGTATTTAGTTAAACAAATTAATATTCACTTTCTCAACCTTATACTCGACGAAAACATTCGTTATATTTTTGTTGTTTCTGTATTCTTCGTGGGAATTTCGCGCACGCAATACAGCGTGCTTCTTCTGGTTGCCCTAAAGCTACGATGGATTGCCGCCCCTTGTTCTTATGGTAGGAACACCCTAAGGCGGAATCACGCGCCTCTCTGTTTTGCCCTGTCTCTAGAGACTGTAGGAACCAGTCCGACGGTGGCAACTCAAGGGTGAGTGTTAATATACTATTTACGCCATTTGGTAACTACCCTTGGTGGCCTTAACCTGATTATGATGATGTGAGATAATATGAAGCATGAATATTACACCTATTGTGTTCATTTTCTCCGCTTAAGTATATGAACGTAATCGTAGGCGTACGATGATGATTTATAACTATTGGTTTACCTGTTTTTTTTTCGAGTTATAAATTTTTATTATTTAAGACATTGTACTGCCAATGTGGCATAAATAATTTTATATTTACAACCATGTAGAGTTGTGGTGTTTAAGGTTGCGTTTGGGTTTTCTTTGTTGCTGAATAATGTAGGGGGTAGATACTAAAACCGACAGCTCGCCATTTTAAAAATGATTTCTTCTGATTGTGTGGATATGCGTAACTTTTAATTATGGATTTTTTTTTGGGTACTATTGTGCTTTTGTACATATCTTTTTTGTAAATTAGAGGTTTTTTGTTTGTATATGTTTAATTGTGCATAAGTGAGTATATTTTTATTTCAGGCCTTCCTTTGGTTTTGTATGTAAAAAAACCATCCTACTCACCGATTGAGCTAGGTCATTCTCTTTCTTTGGTTCTTTTTTTGGCTACGTCGATGTACGTAGCATAAATTTTGACGCCCTGGCATGGGGCTTTGAGTATGTTTTGGGTAAGTTTTGGCTCCGATTTTGTCGTGTGTAACTTTTGCTCCGATTCTGTTTTGTTTAGTTTTGGCTTCGATTTTGGTTTTGATTAACGTTTACTTCGATTTTATTTCGCTTAATTTCTGGCCCGATTTGTTTTGTTATGGCCTAAGTTTCTACATTATTCACTTTTCTCGGCCTGATACTACTTATGTTTTCTTTCCTTACCTACGAACTGGTATTTATTTCTTTTCTTTATTTTTTGTGTGGGATTCAATCTTCTTAAATTTTAGTTGTGTTTTCTTTATTATCGCTGAATATCAGTTGGGTGGCTCATTTCAGATTATCGGAATTGTGTTTTCACCGATAATTCTAGTACCTTGAAAACGCTGGCGCCCTGTTCTAATTTCTATTTTGTAGCTTCGCTCCTGTTGGTGTTCCTGAAGTTTATCCGTCGGATATGTTTTAGATTGTCCTGCATTCACAATAATTTCTTTTTTGAGCTTTTATCGAGATACGGTTAGTCTTTATTAAGTTTCTTTCTCCCAATTTATTTTTATTCGTTTTCAAAATGACTAATATGAAGACAAGACTGTATGATGGCATGTGCAATACACATCAAAAGCCCTGAGAAAGCATTACTGACTATTTCACGTGTATGACGGCCCTGTTCCAACGGTATGGATCTTTCAAGGAGGACGATCAATTGTTTATTGTGCTTCGTAACCTCGCCCTATTTTATCGAGCCCATTTGCTTACATCCGCCCCTTACAAGAGTTAAAGGACAAATGTCTGAAATTAGAACCGGCAAAGATTCTGGCCGATAATGTCGTATCACCTAGACAAGACCAACATACTGTTACTTTACTTGTGATTTTTCAATGCTCCACCCGAAGGTACTACATTGGCCAGGAAGCGAGTTCTTTTTACCTGAAAAAATTAGAATTTTACCGAACTCTTGCTGTTCCAAGCAAGGTAGGGATCTTTAACGTGCGTGACAGCACTCACACATGGGACCTCCATTTTACCTCTCATCCGAACGAGGGTGTATTTTTGTGAAAAATGCTCGCCTAACATTTTTCAAGCGGACCGTGTCGGGATTCCAACCCGGGATCTTAACATACTGTTACTGCTGAACTGGAATCCGCCTCCGCTACAGTG
Source organism: Platerodrilus igneus (assembly GCA_036346225.1). NCBI lineage: Eukaryota > Metazoa > Arthropoda > Insecta > Coleoptera > Lycidae > Platerodrilus > Platerodrilus igneus. Next base: position 1,776,013 of record JARFIW010000828.1, read on the forward strand.
CATAAGTCAGTCACTACTCTTTTCCAGACTTCCCACCAAGACTTCCCAGTGTGGGAGTGGTATTTGAAATTTTCTTGTGACCCAAACCCTCTTACCGTACATTATTTTTTAGACGGGTCGACAAACTCCGACGAACTCAACATGTGTCAGAATTGCAGTTATTTGAGTCTGCAGTGGACTTGTTCGAGTCTAAAGCGTTACTTTGGTAACATGGTAATCGGCATAGGTTTTCTGACTAGAAGTCGTTGTCTAATTTACTGATTCAACATTTTAAACCGTCGGATTTTGCTTATAAGTGTGATATTATTGAGGAAAACACGTTTACTTCACATAACCGAATTCTTAAGATTTCTCCTACGCCTACGGATAGATAAGATAATTCCTCCGTATGTTCTACTGTTCTTCTTCCTAGTTCTGCTTCTACTCGTCAGGTTATATGCTTCAATTGCGACAAGCCTGGCCATGTTTTGACCCGTTGTACTCATCCTCAAGTACTCTATGGTCATGGTTGCAGATATAAGGGAGTTTTCCGCCGCAACTGTCCACACTGTCATCCTACTACTAATAGGTCTTCAAATCATACTTTCAATTCTGTTCTCAGCTCTACGAGCCAAACTTCTTTTGCTGCTAACTCTACGTTCTCTTCTGCATCTCATCCAGATCCTCTTGCCACTACTATCAAAACATACTCTTTTTCGGCCAATATAACTTCGAACAAAATTCTTTCCGTTTCTAGTTCTACATCCTTTTTTACTTTTCTACTCCTCCGTCGGCTTGTCCTACTACCATCACCTCATACCCTTTTCAGCCATATGAGCATTTGAATTGTAATATAAATTTTTACGGCAATCATGCCCCTACTTACCGAACCTCTACTAACAAGAACCAAATTCCTTCTGTCCTTTCACTATTCAAAAGATGACCAACCAGACCCGCCGTTTTCACTTCCACCCCAAACTGTTTCTCCAACACCAGTGCTACCCATACTTCGAATTAGTGACTTGCAGCTAGCTTCTCAAGAGTTTGTTCCAGCTTTCTTAAAGGATTCTACCCAAGAAACTTCTGCCGTGTCTGCACGCACAAATGTCGCTAAAGTGACAATAATTTCTAATTCAGTCAACGAAGGTCCTGTTGAAGTCTATGAACCTGTATCGTTAATGGCTGTTGCCGTTTTGTCAAAATTTTACCTGTTCCTTCCTTCTTAAATGATTCTGGTCAAAAAATTTCTGTCGTACCTACAATAACAGCTGTAGCTGAAGTGACGATAACTTCTAATTTATTCAGCAAAGGTCCTGTTGAAGTTAGGAAACCCGTAGCTATAATACCTGTTGCTGCTGTCGTCAAAGTTTTACCAGATCCTGTTTCTTTATCTACTATGGTCAAGGAATCAGTTCCTATTGTGGCTGAAGTTTTGTCTGTTCCTACTCCGTTGTCTTACAGTGATGAAGTCTTACTTGATTCTGCTCCTTTATCGGATGTTGATAAAACGATACCTACTCTTATTCATTTTTTTCATGCTGACAAAATGCTACTTGCTTCTGTTCTTTTAACTAAGGTTGATGAAATCCTAGCTGATGTCCTGTTATCTAATGTTGACGAAGGTCAACCTGATTCTGCTTTCTTATCTATTGTGGATGAAGTTCTTCCTGATGCTGTTTGTTCTAGTAAAGTTGACGAAATTCTGTCTGGTGCTGCCTCTTTCTTTCATGTTGATAAACTTCATTTGACTCCTTTGTCTAACATTGGCGAAGTTCTACTTGATAAGGTTGCTCTTGTAACGTTGATGAACTTCTACCTGATTCTGTTCCTTTATGTAATATGGTTGAAGTGTTATCGGATTCTGCCCCATTTCCTAAGACGGATACTCCTACAGCTAATGCTGTTCTCTTTCCTAACTGTGATACTGCTAGTCCTTTATCTAACGTCGTTGAAATTTTATCTACTTCTGTCCTTCTATCTCACGTAACTGAAGTGTGCTCTGCTGTGTTTCTTTTCGTAAGGTTGATTCTCTTACAGCCAATCCTTTTCCTTTTTCTACCGTTGATATACGGACAATCCATGATGTTATCTTTTCTGCTGTTGCCTTTCTTACCACCAATCCGAACAGCAAACAACGTCCTTCTATGACGTGTTTTGAGTTTTCTAAACTACCCTTGCCACTTCCTAAACCTCGTGCTACAACTACTACACCCTTGCTGTTCCTGTTTGGCAGAAAACTGCCCAAAAGAGGCAGACATTAGTCTATGTTTTTTTCAAACCGGAAGATATATGTCGGCTAAGCCCTAATGTCCTTGGTTTTGTTTCAGTTTTCTTTTGGCGGCGCAAACGTCTTAAGGTCAATATCTAATCCTCGCGCACCCAGATTCTTATGCCGATTTTACCCTCCTTAGGACTTGATTTGTGGACATTATGATTTCGTTATTTACTTACCTGTTCTGATGGGGTTTCTTTCGTTTTTCTTTGTACTGCTTGCACCCGTGTAGGTCTGGGAATAGAATAGCCCCATGGTACGACCTGCCTGTCGTAAGAAGTGACTACAGCGGTCCAACACATACACACACACATACACTTTATACACGCACACTACATACACACACAGTTCATACATACGCGCACACACACATACACTCACCTACTCATCCATCAACACACACACACACACACACACTCACACACACACACACATACTCATACATCAACAATACACATAAATACACACACGCACGCACACACATACTACACCGGGATTCTGTTTTATTTTCTTTTGTGCGATTCTTAGATTTTTTTGTGGTTCTTGTATTTGTCATGTTGGTGTTACTATTTATGCTTTTTTCCTTTTTTTGTCTCTTCGTTCCTTTGGTTTCACATTCATCTCCCTTTTTCCTGTGGCTGGTGTTACTTTCTGTCGGTCTTCGTGCCGACCTGGTATATTTTACGATCCACGTTCTGTAGTAGGTCCTTCTAGTCTGTTTTTCGTTTCTTCGGAAACCACGACTTAGACGACTTTAGCACTAGTTATCATTTCGCTTGTTTGGTTCTTCGGTTGTTGCGATTCTTGGGTACCACAGTTTAAAGTAATATCATTTTTTTCTCTATCCAGCATTCTTGTTGTTCCCTAACTTACTGTGAGGCTTGACGCTTTTGTGATTTTAGCGATTACTTTTAGTTTTCTTCCTCGCTTCTTTTCGTTACTTTTGGTTTTCTGCAGTGAACCAATCTTCGTTTGAGGTTGGAGAGTTAACTGTTTCCTTTCTTAAGAAGCATTCGTCCTTTAACGACTTTGACAGTGTTGACGCCATTCTATTTTTGTACTCGCTCATTGTTACTATCTACCTATTTTTCCCTGTACTTTTCTTCAATTTCTTTTTTTTGCTTTATCGGGTACCTTGGTTCGTCGAGCCAGATGAGAATTCCTTTTTTTTATTTTGGAGCGCTTTTTTTTGGGTTTTTTAAAATTTATTTCGTTAACTGAATTCTTTTTCTCTTTCTTTCTGTTATTATATATTGGGCTTTCGAGCCGGATGGGAGTTCTTTTTTTTATTTTAAGGCGTTTCTTTCTTTTTTTTTTGTTTTTTTTTCGTAAACAAATTTTCTTTTAGTTTTTTCTTAAGCGAATTTTGTTTTGTTGTTGTTTTTTTTTGGTACTGCCCACACCCGTAACTTTGTTTCCCTACCCTGACCTTTTAATTTTGCTGGGGAGAATTTGTTAGGTTTATTTTAGGATGAAATTAAAATCTCCTTTTTTCTTACATTATTCATGCACGTAGATTCCGTTTCAACCAACAACAATATCCTGTATATCTTACCGTGTTATAATAAGTACGCTTCCTAACTATTTTCATTTAAACCAATTTGATGCAAATTTGAAAAGCTTATGCTATCAATTAAATAGTCAATACTCTGTTTTAGGTATCCGTGAACTCATACCTTGCGATAGCGTGTAATTACCTTCTGTATTGTTTCAATCTAAGACTCGTGGGAATAAGGTATTTAACTATTCGATAAAACCGTGTTTTCAAATTTGCTAATCACGTTTGATAACACCAATACTACTCGAAGCTCTGGGTATTTAGTTAAACATATTAATATTCATTTTCTCTTTCTTATACTCGATGAAAACATTTGTTATATTTTGGTTGGTTCTGTTTTCTTCGTGGGAATTTCGCGCACGCAATACAGCGTGCTTCTTCTGGTGGCCCTAAAGCTACGATAGATTGCCGCCCAAGGCGGGATCATGCGCCCCTCTGTTTCGCCCCGTCTCTAGAGACGGTAGGAGCCAGCCTGACGGTAACAACTCGAGGGTGAGTGTTAATGTACAAAATAACGCCATTTGGTAACTACACTTGGTGGCCTTAACCTGATTAGCATGATGTGAGATTGTATAAAGCATGAATATTACACCTATTGTGATCATTTTCTTTGCTTAATTATATGTCCGTAATCGTAGGCGTACGATGATGATTTATAACTATTAGTTTATCTGTTTTTTTTCAGAGTTATACAATTTTATTAGTTAAGACATTGTACTGCCAATGTGGCATAAATAATTTTATATTTACAACCATTTAAAGGTGTGGTTTTTAAGGTTGCGTTTGGTTTTTTTCTTGCTGAATAATGTAGAGGTAGATACCTAAAAACAACATCTCGCCATTTTGAAAATGATTTCTTCTGATTGTGTGGATATGTGTAACTTTTAATTATGGATTGTTCTTTTTTTTGGGTACTATTGTGCTTTTGTACATATTTCTTTTGTAAATTAGAGGGTTTTCGTTTGTATATGTTTAATTGTGCATGAGTGAGTATATTTTTATTTCAGGCCTTCCTTTGGTTTTTATGTAAAATACCCCACCTACTCACCGACTGAGCCCGGCCATTCTTTTTCTTTTGTTCTTTTTTTTAAGCTACGTCGATGTACGTAGCAAATGTATCTAAATGTATCCGTGGAAGACATTTAATATGTACCGAAGTTTGAATAAGTAAGCTGAGAATTGAAGTAGTAAATTCATAGAAGTGCGCTCTATCAATGACTTGCAACTGTTTTCTTATTATTATTCCTTAGAGTTCCGTACTCGGATAATACTACACTACAACGCAACGGATAATTCCACCTTATGAATGGCAGTACATGCGCTTGGATCGCCAAGAAAGCAAAACCAGTACGTCCATTTAAGTCATCGTTCTGCCTTCTATAACTGTGACGTCCGTCATGATCAATTGTATCAGGATTATCTGGCAGCACCAACTTTTCAGAAAGACTTCGTCCTCCAGAAAATTTTCAACACCAGGAGCTCCGATGCCACAGACTTCATCACAATTGGATGTGTTTGGTTTTTTTAGCTTTTGCAAACCCCAGGATTATTAGATCTATAGTAGGATACGCACTTGCGTTTTATACAGGGCACACAGAGGTTAATGAATAAACATTTTTTAAAGTTTGACCTTTTCGACTTCCAAGGCTTTCAAAGTTGACAATGTTAAATAAAAAATAAGCAATATTTGGTTATTTGTTTAAACATGTATTACAGATCATTTCAAATTTTGATCAAGACGTATTTTTGGAACGTAATAACCTATCGAAAAATATCGTTGGTTATTGGTTTCATACTGCTTTGGCACTTTTCCAATAAATCACATTTGACAATATGGAAGAAATGATGAAATACTTGATATTGCCGAAATCTTGTCGCAAGCGCGGTAGCTTAAGGACACCCTGTTAAATTTATATCAGGTATGCTTTTATGAAATATGCTGATATATACGTAGTGTTCGGCTTTTGCAGTGGTAATGCGAATCAGGCAACTGAAGAATACCAATAACAGTATCTGATTCTGCGACACCTCTACAAATACATTCCTTAGATTGGATCGTCAACTCCGTAACACTGACTAATTTATACCAACCGTGCATTGTGCATGAACTCCTAGGCGCTTCGTGGTGTTCAATTTGAAAAGTTCATTTCAGATATAGTTGAGAAAGATTCCATCCTCACGCGATAAATAACCCTAGATAAACTATTAGTATACGTTGGGGTAGTGTTACAGGTAAAAGTGACATTACGTTATAAATCTTGATTTGCTCGGCGGGCACCCCGTAGCAATTTTAGGGTGCACGGGCTAACTACAGTGCAACGAGAGTGGGTCCCTGTGAAAAAAATATTAAATATCATAAAAATAATAAAAAATGAACATTTGAAGTGAGTGAATACAAAATTACGCTGTCATAACTGAGGGGCGCCATACCGTCATGTCTCAGAAAGTTCTTGATATTTTTCTTCGCGAAAGACAGTTATTCCGAATAGATCTTCTTAGCTTGTGATTTCATAAATTTCGCCACACAATACTTAACCTACCTCCACAAATTCTTAGTAACACTCTTTAAATTTTGTCGCATCAAAGACATTTTTAAATGAAAGTGCATCTCCTATATACGAAACTATCACCTGGGTGGCTGGATAACCTTTCACAAATTTAGGTAATTTTACCTAAATTCCATATGAAATTGAATCTTAATCTAACTTTTATTAACATTACATAATTGCGATACGAGTATCAACATTTTCATAAAACTTGCATATCCTAACATCAAACTGGCCAGGCATTACTACAAGAAATCTTAGAGAAAAAGCGTTATATCCATAAATAATACTTCTACACCACTGCTGCAGGTTTCAATATTGATATACGTCACATTATATACCTCATTTCTGGAAATACCCTTAATAACAATACATAGAAACAATGCATTACCAGGTTTTTTTTATCATTCAATTATTAATTTAAAATGCTTTAAAATTAATATCCGCTTATTTCTTAATTTTTTTTAAATAATCATTCGTCATTTCCCTAAAACAATACACATAATTTAAAACAGAACGAGTTGCGTCGCTCTTACATACTCTAACAATGTAACCATTTTCACGATCTGTTAATTTCCCACTACATAGATACAAGCCATTTATCTGTTAAATCTACACGCACATAACCATAAATTGCAAACGTAAAAGCTCATAATTTACTTACGGTTTAATTTCTAGCATATCTTTAAAAATTAAGGATGCCCTGACACATCAATCTTCAATTTTTTCTAACTAACAGCAGCTCCCCTTACATAACTAAAACCTACTAATTTGAGCTATACCCGCAGGTAGTCCTTTTATCCCGGCACACACGCGTTTCCAGCCTCCAAACACGGATGAACAGGCTGGGCAAAATATGCAGGAGAAGTTTCAAAAAGTTCGTGCACTGTTTAACTTTACCTTTCGGAAAAATCTACGCTACATCTTGAAGCTGTGTTCTGTTCACTGGCCGTTGACTAGTCTTTATTCCCACCCACATGCTTGTCAAAATCCACGAATCGTGAGGAAAACAATCCGAATTTTATACAAAGTAACGTGACAATAACCTTATTAAGCATAAGATTAAAGCATAAGCATAAAGATTAAACTTGTTACATTGTATTATCGGATGCTGACTACAATTAATAGAATTTTTATAGAGGAAGAAATGACAGAAGTTAGATACCCGACTAAAAAGAATGAATAAATTAGTCGTGAACAAGGAATTTAAAAACGTCAAAATGTAATAATACGAGCGAGTAGAAAGGGAGGCGGAAAGTTGAAAAAAAGCACAGCTTCAAGTTCAAGATGAGAGGATAGATTCTCACAGGGAAAAAACGCGGCGTGCGATTTATTTTATAAACTGAAGCTTGGGCGGGCAGAGAATATTTCAATTCCCGAATTCTTGAATTTATTTTTGTTCCAAACGGTTAAATGGGGTTGTGGACCTGGAGAATTCACTCCTCCATTATTTAAAATTTTGTGTTATGTTGAGTTATGTAAACTGTGTTTTGAAGGGCAAAACCTTGTAAAGCTGACGTTTTCTGCATATCCTTAATATTTTTAAAAAATGTATTAAAACATTGAGTAAAATATCAGCTTCTAAGTTTAAATTTATTAATTAAGTACATTGTAATTGGAAATGTAATTGGTTTGTATTTTTGTTGGGGAAATTAGCAAATCATAATAAAGTGAATATTTTGTTGTACTTAATTAACGTTGGATTAAGTGTATCTTGATTTTAAAAGTAAGTTTTATTAGCGAAATTAATGTCAGTAAAAGAATTAAAATTTAGTACTTTTAATTGATATTGGAATGGTTAATGAAAAGTTGGTATTGCGTTGTTTTTTAATGTATTGGTATAACAAGATTCCCATAAATTTGGATTTAAAATATCGTATAGATCAATCATAGAATCTAGTGCAATGGCATTGTTAGGATTAATTATAGATTAATTTTTTTTAAATTTTTGTTAATAATATCTGACCAGTTGAATGTTACCTTAGGTTTGTTTTGCTCTAAGATTAATGTATGTGTGATTATATTTCAGGAATTTGTTGCTACGTTTAGGTGGAACTTTTGTTGAAATTATTTGTAATGTAGGTCAAGGTGGGTAAATTTGTTATGGGATATTTAGCTACCTCTGTGATAGAGTTGTATTTGGTAGAGGCATTTCATTTTGAAAATTTCTTTAATTATGACAAAAATTTAATGAGTTTTTACGATATTTTAGGAAAGAGTAACGCATAATGTGATAAAATTTAGAAAACCAAAGCAAAAGAAACCCAAACGGAATAACCGTCTTCCATGTAAGGATAATATCGAAGGAATTGCTGAGACAGACGGTTTGCCGTCCTTTAATTGAAACAATTAGAAAAGACTTTTAGGGTAAATTAATATAGTAACGCAGTTCGTTTGTATTTCAGCCATTCTATTACTTTCATTTTTTATTTCAAATTTTTGTATTTCCTTTATTATTTTTTTCATAGGAACCTACTCCTGACCACTGTGGCTAGCCGAAGCACCTTTAAACTATGACAGGATCTCCTTTTCTTCAGGGCAAATCTAAATGTATAACGCAGCGCTCATTTTACTCTTAACAAGTAGTAGGCAAGAAAAGCAAAATGGAATCCACTTGGCACTGGCGTTGAGGGCGGACGAATAGTCAGTGTACAGGTGCAAATGAGATTTTTCGAAATTGCAAGCAGAGAGCGCAGATTTAGGGTTTTTTATCAGGTTCACTCTGTAATTGTTATTGCTTTTCCGAATATCCTGGAAGATACAATAATAACAGTAAATGGAATTTCGATCTTTCTTGCCAAATGATCAATGTTCATACCAAATATCAATAATCTGATGAAAAATTAACATGGCCGTACCCTTTACGTCTTTTTCGGGACATCAACTGACCATCGAATATCCCTAAACAATAGCTAGATTTATCACAAGATACAATCCAAATTCTAGTACATGCTGAAGGTGTACTACTCCTGACACTACTGCCTATATTAAGCGATGAGGTGCAGCACGAGAAGTGACCAATAAGATTGCGCACCAAAAGATCTAATACGTTAATAAACGGTTCGAATAAGTTCCATTGATCAACAATTAATCTGGTGCTAGATCGGTCTTTTATGCCATTAGCCGATGGTTATGGTTCTGCTTCTCATTAATTTCCCTTTGTCCACTAGATCTTTATTCGTGACATTGTTAACTCCTTTCAGTCTATACTCTATTACTTGTTAGATTAAGTTCAGTATCTTTATCTATAAAGAACTCTTCACAGTTTTTTAAGATAAGGTAGTTACGTGTAGAATGGATTTTGACCGTCCGTTGCTTCTAACATGTAGCTTACTATCTAGGTACATCGCGTTCTCGTTGATTGAAGACAACGATACATATACTTCCAAATCGTGTAGAACTATAATTGACATTTATTTGCTATGAAATACATACTAATTAAACTATTTCTAAAAATCCCGAAAATAATCCACACGATCTATTTTCTAGCTAAATTACAATGGGTAATACCCAAACTAATAATTAAGAACCCCCTAACATAATTATTAACTCGAATGATGGCGGAGCGATTTTGGAGCGTAGCAACTCCAACGAGACGATTGACGACTTTTCTACATAAAAACTGCTTTTGCCTACGCCAGCAATTCGGCTCCTTTAAAATTCATTCAATGTGGTCATTTGTACGTTTGGTATAGGCATTATCGCACCCTTGAAACAAAAACAAAACGGCGCAAAACAATGGCAAGTCAACATTGACTCGCAAGAAATAAAGCTTATAATAACAAACAAAAAAGCAACAGCAAGTATGATACCTGATCCATCTCATTCATATTTTAACCAAGTTAGCTACATGTTTTTGCTAAATTTGGAAAAGCTTTCTATTTTTTATTGACCTTGCAATTTCCATGTTAGTGAGTATATTTTGGGGCTGGTTCCTTCTTCAACTGTATTACTATATGTAACGTGCTGAATTTACGTTAAGTACATGAATTAACTTGACTCTACCAAGGACGAAGTGACCTAACAGTTAATTAGTGCACTGGCTAGCTTTCAATGGCGCGGGATAACGTCTATAAATGCAATTAACTTTTAAGGGTATGCAAATTACAATGCCTTTACTAAATTCCTTTACACCTACCTTAAAAGGTCTTTAAACTCTTTTCTCTAAAACACCTTTGAGCGCCAACCCACTTGCTTAGAAGATGACTGTCGTGGGAGACGATTAGCGGTTTTCGCTGTTGTTCATGGTTGATAGAGCTTCGATTTACATTCTTTCTACCTATTTTTACTAATCTACTATGAACACAAAAAACTCCACGTCTTGTACACCTAATCTAGTTATCAAACACAATTATGACAGGAAATAAAAATACAGAAAAATACTAAGATCTACTTCTACCATGGCCAAATATGCGGGTAGCTAAAGAAATAGGAGTTCAACCAGTTTAATTTCCACGTATTAATTTTCCTCAACAACAATCAACTTTTATGCATAAAAACTTGATGCAATACGCTTAGAAGCGTGTAACAACATTAACAGTTTTTGTTAAAGATATGCTCCACACATGTATAAATATTAACGATCAATTACAATTATTAGACACAATAAACAGCATGTGATGGTTATTATTTCAATCCCTTACAGGTTTTTGTTAGCTTGCATTCATTTAGAGCTTCGTCAAAACAATGGGCAGGACTCCTTGCAGGTAAACTTTCAACCTGTTATTGTTCATCAAAAACTTCCAAAACACTGGTTACTTTCTCACGAAGTCGGTATGTATTGTCCGCGTTTAGTCGCGTCCGAAGGTCTGTCGAATCCAGGGCAGCCTGGATTTATGACTACCGTGCCGTCACTTAACGAACTTGTCTTTGAAACACCGTCTTTCACCGCGATCGACTATTGGTGAGCTGCTTGTTGGTGTTTAATAATCTGATACGAACTAATCTCTTCCATCTAATATCCGGGGGGTATAATAAGTTTCTCGTCACGAGATCATTGCATGCTATTTTTGTTCTCGCGGGATAGTGGGTCTACAGCTGTCCTAAGGTCGAAGTCAATGTCGTTCCCTTCCGGTCATGTGTTTCTACACTTTTTAAAGTGTTTGCGCAACATATATTTTATGGATGTAAATTTATGAGTATATAAATATTGTAGTAATCTACTGTAGTGGCGGTTTCTTTGATTATGCGTGAGCTCTCAATTCCTGCCATGATTTACATGAAACGTATTAACTTTTATGGCTGGATTTGTGACTATTGGGGTCGTAAGCTGTGTCTGTCCAATTCCATGTTACAATGATGTTTTTCGAACTCGTGTGAAGATGTATAAATCAAGTTTCTTATGCCCGGTGAATTACCGAGATCTATCTGTATTTTTCTAAACTGTATACAAAAAGAGTAAAATGCCGATAGTCATTAAGGTTTGTATTTAATATATTAGGTGTTTTTCTAAATTTCTAGATTGTAATTCAATATTTTATCGAAATAGACGCGTTATTAATGTACATTACGACAGGTTCTAAATTTTACATATTGCTTTCGTGCTAAGAGCTCATTAGCTTACCGAAATTCCTAAAGTTTTTCTAATACTACATGTTTGCTTTAAATAATTCACTAGCATTAAACATAAAGCAAAGAACTGTTTCTTTGTCAGATGTCGCGTTTATTTAAAAGATGGACAAAATTTGGATATTTCGTATTCTTTCAGTATTGTTTCCACTATTGCATGACTTTTGACGTCAAATCGAATCCTGACAATAATCCAAAGGTTGCTTTTTGATTATAATTGACCGCCAACATATAACGCTTGTTCCTTTGTATATTCAAAACACATTTCAAGTCTCTCTACAAAATCGAATCTCTAATTCAACATCATTATTTCGGGGGATAATAATCCGAGCTTTTCTTTTCAATTAGGTTTTATAAAAATTTTCTTTGTAGCTAACAGCAGGAACTTGGTGATCTCCGGATAATGAAGTATTATAAGTAACAGTAAGCACTCTTCCAAAACACAGGATGAATAGAGGTTTAGAGCTTCCAACCCTTTGTAAATTTTGTCATTTGTTATTATACAAAATTTTCTATGATAGTTATAGGGTCCTTCTTAAACAGTGTTGCTTCACCAAACTACCTGATAATGTAAACACGAGATATTATTTAACAAAGCCCAACTTTTATATATATGTGAAAATCAAGCATTCATTAATAATTTCCTGTGTAAATAATGATTTACTAGAAGAATACCTTTAAAGCAAGTTTTTATTGCATTTATAAAGATCGTAAAACCACTTTAAAGGTATTAAATAACTTCGATATCTGTCTATTAATAAACGAAATACGCTGTTTTACAAAAATGTTTCAGTAAGCGAAGACATAAAATCCGTACTTTGCTAAAACAAAAACTCATTCATTTTGTTTAGAAATATCGGTCAATAGACGTTGTTTATTCAAAATTATGAGTAGTTTTCTTTCGGGTTGGTTCAAGAATAAATCATATGTATATTAAAATAACAAAACCACTGCATGTATTTGCTTAAACAAACCAATGTTCGAGAGTCTTCTCAAAGCTATAAATCCTCCAATTATCAAATTAACATTACAACGTCGTGAAAGACTATAAGATCAGATAAAATAACGAGTTTTAATTGTATTATAGAAGTTCGTAGAAGAAAGATATAAATAGTGGCTTTGTTCACTAATAAAGGATTGGAGACTTTTTATGACCGCAATAACTTTATACTGATAGTTCATTAGAAATGACAAAACACGAAACTGCGGTATAATCTTACATTATTCGGATGTGTACTACTTTTAGAATGTAATCAGAAGATTCGAGACCTCTGAGGTATTTGAAATTTTATTATATGAAGAACAATTTAAATAAGGAGCGGGTCATTTATTCCTTCGGAATTCAACAAGCAACATTGAAGCTTTGAATATAAGTTATGAGACACTCGATCCATTGATAAATAATTATTTTAATGGAGTACAATGACGATTTATTTCTTCAATATAAATAATCTTAGTGCAAAGTCACCCTCTACTTTAATCTGTAAAAAGTTCTTTCCAAAATTGGTGCGAGATATTTCAACGTATGGATATTCATTACAAATTGAAACTTAAAGATTTGGAATCAGAAAGGTTTTGCTGCAGTTAATTTCAATAGAAACAATTGTTTAATAGCCAAAGACAGGTTGCTAGAAAGATAAGAATATCTGTAGGAATTTGACTATCCAAAGCGCAAATATAAATTTGTTTTAAACTTAAAGAGACATTTGAGTATTAATTAATAGATTAAGCTAGAATAAATTTTATTTTGCGTATAAGAATTATTTGTCAATGGATAGTTTATTTCAGCAATTTTGATGTCAGAGCTCGAAGACCAATACTATGTAGTAACAATCTTCCAAACGCTATGTAAAGCCTTCTTGAATGCAACTTAACTTAATGGTTGAAGATAATTGATATGTAGTGAAGCTTGAGTAAGGAAGATGGAATTTGATGCAGTAACATTATAAAAAGACGCCCAGTGCAATGGCTTGCAACTATTTTCCTACTATTACTCCCTGTAGTTTCTATACTTGGGTAATACTACATTACAACGCAACGAATAATTCCTCCTAGTTCCTCATGACCCTACGAGTGACATAATACACGCGGGTGGATTGATCGCCAAGAAAACAACAGCAGCAAAACCACATCGTTCTGGCTGGTACAATAGTGAAGGCCATGATGATCAATTGTATCAGGAATGTCTGTCAGCATCAAGTTCTCGAAAGAATATCTTCCTTCAAAAAATTTTCAGCACCAGGTGTTTCGATGTCAAAGAACCTACCACAATTGAATGTATTTTGTTTTTTTAATGTAATGCCATTTATAGCAAAACTATTTGTAGCTTGTGTAAATCTCAGGATTAGCAAAGCCAAAGGGTGGAATGTACGTACTTGCATCTTTTGCAGAATGTAGAGAGATTAGTAGACAAAATTTTTTTAAAGCTCGGCTTTTTCGACTCACAAGACGTTTATAGTTGACATTGTTAAACCAGAAATAAGCAATGTTGCTTATTGGTTTAAACATGTCCTTGTATATCAATTCAAATTGTGATTAAGACGTATTTTTGGAACATTAATCTATTGGAAAACACCTTGTCTGGCTGAGTCAGGCCAGAATTCCTCTAGCATAGATCCTCGTAGTTTAGCGACCACGGAAGAGATGCACAGAATATGCACTGCCATCTCATCCCCTATTCGGCAGCCAAAACAAGTGGTCATCTGACACCCCCAACCGGTGCAAGTGTTTTTTTTTAGTTTGCAGTGCATAGACAGAAATCCTACTAATGACCGTAGTTTTTGACTCGGCAAGCGAATATAAAAATTTTTGACTTCACGGAAGACGTATTAAACATTTCTGCCTGTCGAAAAGTCCACCTGTATAACGATGCTGAGTACTTTACCCTATTATGGTGAAAAAACCCTGAGGCGATCCTTGTTTCGCCAATGCCTTGGCCTATTCTTTGCCATGCACGCGTGAGTGTCACTTGCTCCATCCCAGTTCTAGAAGATTGGTGCTAAAAGCAAGCTTAAAAATCAGATAGCATTAGGGTACTGCCACTGAGAGGAGCTTCTGCACGCAGAATGCATATGATTTTATTCTGGATTCTACATTACAAAATAGCACCTGCAGAATAGTAGCCACCGTGCCGTGTTGAGTGTAGCACTTTCATGAAGGTCAAGTCAACTGAAACGATACCTGCTCCTGAACCTTCGTTTGTTTTAGAACTATTTGTAAAGGTTGAAATCTCCGGTGAAATTACGTCTTCAAGATGAATATGTACTATGAAGCGCTTCCTGAATACCATAACGACTGTAATTCAATCCACCACACCACCCAAGGATGGCGTGGTACGCACTGTTCTTGGTAGGATGTAGTGGGGCCTTTCCCTTACATTTAATTTTCAAATACTCCAGCTGAAGATACTACTTTGGCCAGCAAGCGAGTTTTTAACCGAAAAATTTGAATTTTACCAAACGCTTGCTATTTCAAGTTTAACGTGCGTGACAAGACCCGCACACGAGATCTAGATTTTAACTCTCATGCAAACGAGAACGAACTCTTGTGAAAAACTCTCGCCTTACATTTTTCAAGTATTCCGTGTCGGGAATTGAATCTGTAACCTTGGGATCAGCAGTCATACGCAAATCTGTCTAATCCGCGAAGCCGCTGGCTTACCTGGACGTCATTCTTTCGCATGCCTACTCATACCCACTAGTAGCAGTAGCAGATTGTACATGATATTGCGGCTTGGGTTGGAAAAAGTGGTCGTGAATAGGTTCTCTAAAGGAATAGCTGTTGTACTGACGTAGTGAATGTCAATGACCTTGAAAAAGCTCCTGGGGGTCGCCACTCTTGCCAACCTGCCGTGTCAGTCTCGAGAAGGCGCGTGCGACTCGCATCTCCAACATTTGCCAAATGGACTGACTAAAAGGCACTAAAACCTAATAATGCTTCTCTATTGTACTCACCAATAGAGCTAGGGTAGTTACAAAGATGAAACAGCACAATTAAAATGGCTAACGTTGTGATAATAATGGATAGGATGGTACACCGGGATTGTGTCACGCCAAAAAAGGACAGTGGTGCCGCCACATATAAATAAAACCTAGTACCAATAATAAATAACACAATATACACAGTTAAAAAGGCAAACATGTAGGTGAGCTCGTGCCTGAAGCTTTAATGTCAGGTCCGAATCTGATATCCTGATCTGGATCAGTACGCTGGAGAGGAGCGTCGTAGTCCATAAGCTCATGACAGAGTTCTATGGAGACACGGTGCTTTATTAATGAAATTGTCAATAGCGCTTTAAGATTCTCCCTCAAAGGCAGCCGTAAGGTAGGTTTCCGTGTTACTAACACCGCTGGTTATTGCTTTGTTAGTGCACCAATAATGAAGTTGCAAATTTCGTTATGTCGGCGGATTCTCTTCCCAATCATATGAGTACACTGTGGTTGGAAATGGCCCAGCGTTTCCAGCTGGGACTCACATCTGCGGCAGTTAAGATCCGCCTGTAGGAGAGCTCTATCTATGACTTTGTTGGCTAAGAATGAATTGTGTCATTTTAACCGCGGCGACCTATCTGCGTGGCCTTAGGAGTGTATGGTTGCAAAGCCATACGTTGGCAATTTAAACGTCGATGAACGCCGCGATCGACTTGCTTTAACAGCTAAGAGCTGCTTACTTAGCAAGCTTGTCTTTCTATACCCGCATTTTTTTAGGAGTTGACTTGCCCTGAGAGCATTGAACTACTCACTTTGCAAACTCGTCTTTTTTGACCTGCCTTTTTCCAGATGTTGATATATTTTTTAAAAGCGTACACATCTTATTCAGTCGTGCTTCTAGTTTGGGGGCAGGATCATTGTTACTTAGGAATTTGACTCCTGCCTATAGTATCCAGGTTAGTATATTTTAACAATCCGTCTCTCTTGCCGTACAGTCTAGCTTCACAAACCTAATTAACTATAAGAGATTTCCAATCCTAAACTGGAAGTATATTGGCCTTCGTACTATAGCTAGTATTAGTAGGGCATGACGCATTAAAATGTGGTTTTCAGTTCCTACTACTGTCAGGGACTATTAAGTATCGTTTATTCATCAGTAATGAGATTGCAAATTTTGTTGTGTTGGCGGATTTTCTTCCCAATTATATGTGTACACTGTGGCTGGAAGTGGCCCAGCGTTTCCAGCTGGGACTCACATCTGCCCTCAAGCGCGCGCGCACACACACACACACCTTACTCACGGTTACTTTCTAGGCGAAGCCAGGTCTGCTTAAATTTCAGGTAGCAGACTACTGAAAAGTTGGCACAAATAAATAAAAAATAAAAATTGTTTATTAGGTTTATTATATATTTTTTGTGAATGGAATGTTGGATTAGACGTTTTTTCACGCTTCAAAGGATGTGTATTACTGCTTCAACTAATGAGAACGTGCGATTTAGAGAGGGGATTTTATAAGTTGGTTTAAACGAGCGCCATGATAGGCAGAATACTTTGGACTATCGTACTGACATCTTTAACGCGTTGAAACCTACTTCTACTAACTAAATGACGATGGGAAATATACTTCCCATTTAGGATTGAAAGTTTGTCTACGATTAATTATTGAAATTGGCTTTTGAAACCAAAAAAAGCGTAACAATTACATAAAATCGCCCGGTTGCTTAACACGAGTACAAAGCATGGTTAGGATGTCTTTTTTTCAACCCGCAGAATTTATTGTGACGGGGATGCGATGTCAAGTTTTCTGCTTGATAATTTAAACTTTATCTATCTCGGTCGTTGCAGCAAATTTTCAATCAATACTTGTAATAGCGATTTGTTTATAACAGATTTTCCATTAATACTTGATGGAGCATTTGTATTTTGAAAGGTGACGTGTGGATGTAGAAAATGTATACTAACCGGTACTTCAGCGAATCGATTGAGAATAATTATGGGCTGTTATCATTCCTTAAATGGTTTTGATGGAGAGTTTTTAATAGCTAATATGTATAGCGCATAATGTGATGTATGTAGTGTTTTGCTATCCACTGTTGATGTAATTTGTGTAAAAAGTTTCTTGAAAGATTTCAGAAAAGTATGTAGCTTACGCTGTTGTATCAAATTGACTACAAGTATTTGAATTAATGTTCCTTTACAAAAGCGAGGTGACGTAACAGTAAAATTGTACGCCGGTTAACTTTCACTGCTAAGGGGCAAGTTCTATAAAAGCAAATAGCTTTTGGGGTATACAAATTCCAACACTTTTATAAAATGTCTTTACATCTACCTAGAAAGGTTCAATAAACCTTTGGGTGCCAACCCACCTAGTGAAACCTAAATAATGACTTTCTGGATTATGAGTTGTAAAAGAGGTTTAACGGTTCATACTGCAGTAGAAGTTTATAGAACCTTGTGTACACGTGTCCTTACATTTAAAATAAACCTTTAACAAATAATAAGAAAACTTCTAGTCTAGTTCACCTAACCTTTATTCTCAAACATGAATATTACAGTAAATAGCAACAAATACAAAGAGGTAAGATCTACTCTTAATTGGCTAAATATGCGTGTATCTAAAAATAACTTAAATGAATTAGACATTAAATCAAATTAACTTGTACATATGAATTATGCGGGAACAATTGCAGTGCTTTTCTATATACGAATTTTGGTGTTTATAATACGCTTTAAATAACGGTACTCCAACGTAAAACATCCTTATAATCCATCAAAATTATTAAATTTACAATAGCATGGAATGTTTAGTAAGTGGAAAGCAAATATTTAACAACTTACAGGTTTTGTTGATATTGTATAAAGCTCCGAACTACTTGTTAGTGCAGGAAAAATGTTACAGAAAATCAAACACTTGAATTTAGCGTTGACTAAAAGCATAAAATACAAAGCACTTTTGCCTATAACGGTATTTTTAATATGTTACGTTTATTTTCGACGATAGATTCAAATACGTCCCTTTTTGTAGTAATTCGTTTTTCATTCACCTAGCTTCTGTTTCTATTCAAAACCTTATCCTGTATTTTTATTTCGTTACAATAGTACGCACAATCATAGCATTTCTTTTAAATCTATTTATCCTAAATTCTCCAACAATACCTTATATAGTGCACCTGTTCAGAATAAGCCTGTTTTAACATAATTTTCACTCAAACCCATTTTGCTTTTAAAACGAAAATTTATTCGATAAATTAAATAGTCAATACCTTGTTTTAGGTGTCCGTTAATTTGTTAAACATTCTGATAATGTACAATTGCTTTCTCTTGTGTTTCCCATTTAAAGACTTGTCGAAATAATAGATCCTACTATTAGTTGATAACGTGTTTTCCAGTTTGCTAATCGCGCTTTTGATAACACGAGGATTGCCGTTCGAACTAGTGTTATTTGAACCCATTTTAATTTGATTCTAAGCTAGTGCGTTGAAATATTTTTTATATTACTCGTCCCAGTACTTAAAAGGCGATGCACGTTTTTTTGTTCGACAAGTAGGAGGTATCTTGCGTGTATTGCCTTAGGTGGAGGTCAAATGGGTTCTTTCTTTATGTAGGACCAACTGTTCGTTGACGTTGTAGAATTTTCAAATGCTACGTTTGCAAAATAACTTTAATAATTACTTTTATTATGTAGTCTTACATAACCCCTAATAAATGCAACACACTTTACAATATCTATTACGCAGTTGGTATATTTATTCAGCTATAATAAATACATTAGGACATAATAATTATATCTCAACAATTGATTCAGTTGTTGTTTACAACATTTAATTAACATTCTTATGTGATTTAATAAAAAATTCATTATTACATTTATATTGTAGATAAATAAATACATTCCTAATCTACATCTTTATCAAATATTTGGTAATATGTGCAGCCATCTGCCGTAAATATACGAAGTTATGAAGGTGTCGTAGTATATGACAACTTGTTCTTAATCGGAAAAGCAGTCTAAGGTCGCCTCTTATCAAACAAACATGGCTCGTTTAGCGTCCTCTGACCTGAGGATCGGGATAGTAGAAATAAGTGAGTGAAGCGTCGAGAATGATCCACGTGATGATTCCTTAGGGAGTTAACAATACATTTTTCGGTACGTCAGTTCAGGATCCAATGTTACAATTCGTTTAAGATGCACACACTTGATTGTTAGTCTGGTTTTTGAAGAATCGCCGTGATATTTATCTACATCTATCTTGGATGCTCGTAATTTCAGTACAATTGCTTGGTTCAAGATTGCAAGATTTCACCGTGTTTGAATTAAATAAATGGATTAATTATCTGTGAAGAGACATGGTCAAAGCCGATCAGCCATAATTCGTTACACAAACAGCACGTAATCGATACATAAATCTGGTTGGTATAACAGGTGTTGAACTAGATTCTCAAAGTGCGTACTCTTTATGGTTTTATTCAAAAGATGTCACTTGTCAACTTCGTTTTGTTTACATTCTAACAATGGCAATATAAAACCTAATTTGGTTATTAATATTTCATGAAATTTAAGTGAATTTAAAAATTAGAAACAGGGCGTATTTCGCATTGATTATGTAATTTGATAGTATTGATCAATACATTTAAACATAACCCTAGTTCTAGCTTAATTAATTATAACTTGCTATAACAGCTATCAAGTAAATTTTTATATTGTTCACCACTAATTATAATTAAAGAGAGACATTATAATGCTCTTGTGAGTTTATATTGAAGCTTATTTGTTTACAACATTCTATACCTTAAATTATATTAATATATAACTTGTATAAATCATACAGCGGATTTAATTTCTGACTAAATATATTTTTGCTTCTTTTGACATCTGATTATGAAACGTTACTCAATTTATTTACTATATCAATGTATTTAAAATGTATACATTCCAATTGTGAGTAGTTAACGGATCCGATTTCTACATAAAATAATAGTTGTTGCATTTTATTAGAATCAAACGTTAAGGTTTAGCATTAACGTGAAACTTAAAATCGAGAGAGGTTTTTTTTCATTTTATATATATTTAAAGAAAGTTAGGTTACTATTGCACAAACATTTTTAAATACCTAAATTATAAATACGTTCCATTTTTACTATAACATATAAATTTGTTAAAGCATATTATACTACATTATACTTAGAACACTTTTATTTAAACAAAAAGGTATACAATCTTTGAGTATATAAAATACTTTCATAAAGGTTAATGCTGCAAGATATAAAGGTACTTACAATATCATGTTATTTTGAAATATATTGGAGAAGCAAACTGCTGCCTCATATGTTATATTTTTAATCTTGTCATTTATTTCAGGTATCTCATCGTTGTAGTCAATTTCTGGGTTCTACATTCCCCTTTTTTCTTAATGTAGTGGCGTTCATTATTTTGTTAATTTTTTTAATATCAATTCCTACCCCTGAACCATTGCTTTCTACCGCTTAGAGTAAAGTCTAGAGCATAGCATCGGTAACATCCAATTCCCCTGAAAAAGGCTTGGTTGTAAAGTAGACCAACTGCTTTTGTCTGAAGACCGCTGCTGCAGTTATGGTGGCAGGGCGAATGGATCCTGACTACCATAGCGTTGCTGTGCTGACTCACCCACGACGGATTGCAGGATAACCATCCCGACGCCTAAAGGTATGTGACTCGTTTTCTTTTATGCTCATCGAGAATTATTATTTATCAGTGGTTGATGTTGTGAAACCTGTTTACCATACATGTTTAAAAGCTAGTTTCGATAGTGCTGGTTATATTTCTTTAATTCTTACTACAACTTGGTCTACATTTAATACTTTAATTTAACACACTTGCTATTGAAAACTCTAAGCATTACTTGTTTTTCCAATGAGTTTTATTACATGTTAGCTACGAAATGCACACTTCGTGGATCCATTATAAAATTTGTCCCTTACAATATAACTTAAATTTAATACTTTTCTTTGTCCATGTGAATGAAGAAATTTTAATTTATTTTTATTGTTAATAGATAATCGTAGGCGACGGTTTTTTTTATTCTTTGGCATGTAGGTAAATCCCCCCAGTCTCCGCGTTTGGTAGTTAGCCTGGTATTTACGTTTCTTCCGGCTACGTCTAGGTACGTAGCAAATACTACACTGTCTTACGCGTTTTGGGTACTTGTTTTCTAACAGCCACGTGGTATAATACTGTATCCTTATTTATACGGCAAAGATTGCGTGCTCTGTTCCGCTATTTAGTCTCGAATAACTGAAGATAAAAAGTTCCATTCTTTTATAATTCGTCGGTTTTCATAAGTTTTAGCATCCCAAGAAATTATCAAATTTTGCTCGTGTATAGCATTCTTATTATTATTGGGTTCAGTGACATTCTGTTCATGTCTACGGATATATTTTTTTCACACTTTTGAAAGCGACTTTATTATTTACATTTGTAACATTTTTTATAACTGTAGATTTATTAGTATGATTATTGGAGTAATCTACCACGTTTGCGATTCTTTTCAATCGCTGTGAGCTTTAAATTTCTTCCACGGTTTACACGTAACGTTTTAATTTTTATGGCGGGTTTTATGTCTATTGGTGTTGTAGGATGTGTGAATCCAATTCTATGATTCAATGTAAACTCGTGTAAATGTCCACAACGAAGTTTGCCTCTGCCGATTATTTACCGTGATATATCTGTAGTTCTGTAAATTGAATACGAAGAGTGTAAAGTCCCTATCTTTATCACTGTTTGTCTTTAACATACAATAGGTGCTTTCCTGTTTATTTCTGTGTTCTAGTTTAATATTATAGTGAAGTAATCATACTATTAGTGTAAACTAACAAGGTTTCTATAAATTTTTTAGGGTTTTCCGTGCTAAAAGCTCATTTAACTAACTTAAATTTCCAAAATTTGTTTTATTAACTAATGTTGGCTTAAAGTAACGCACTAGCGTTACAAAGCTTGCTCTTGAATCTATTATTAATAGTACGCGCATCTGATCTAAACACAATTTTATTAAAAGTAAGGTAGTTTCTGAGCATAAAACGTTTTTAATACAGCATAATAATCCTAGTATCCGCTTGCATTTTATATTTAATTATTTTTAAACATGTCATCTGCGTGTGATATGTTTCCTTCCCTATGGTTTTAATTATTGCATGACTTCTGACAGCAAAACTTGTTGTTTTATTACAATTGGCCGCCTACTTATTTGTATATTCAAAAACCTATAGAACTCTCCACAAAATCAAACCCCTACTTTTGTTCCGGATATAACAACTCAGGCTTTTCTTTTCAATTGCGCTTTGTAAAAAGCTTCTCCATACCCAGCAGTAGGAACTTAGTGGTCTGCGGATAATAAAATATTATAAATGAATACCAAGCACTCTTTCAAAACAGCATGAATATAAGTTTGAAGCTTCCAACCCTTTGTAAACTTTGTAATTTATCATCGTACAAAGTGTTCCACAGTAGTTCAAGACGTCCTTCTTAAACAGCTGTTGTTTCTCTAAACTATCTGATAAATGACAACATGAGCTTAGGAGTCTTTGATCAAACAGCTATGCAAACGGTTTGAGCAGTTGAACCCTTGGTGTAAATCAGTAAACTTATTCAAGTATGCTTGCGAGTGTTGCGCTTTTAAGGGATGGTTCTTGTTTAATCGGGGTTAGGTTGTAAAACTGATGTTAATTAAACTTTGTGTTCAAGCAGGGTTTCATTTTTGAAAGAATTCTAGGACGGTTCTTATTTCAACCTAGCAGAAGGGTAAGAACCACTTAGAAATTGATAAATAAGACTGACGGTGGTTTAATTATATTGTGAAACATTCGGCGGAGATTTTGGAAAGATATATCGTTGTTTACAGGCTGCGCTCATTCGTAAACCATTACTAGCTTTTACTCGGCAAGATTTGACTTCACCCATAATAGTTAATTATATACTTACATTCGCGTGGAAAACGTGAAGTAAATTAATAGAAATGTGTCAATGCCAAGGTCTTCAAGATTTTCAACTTGTTTCATATACACGGCGCGTGGGCTTTAAACATTTGTTCTGATTGGATTTTCTCCGGTTAAACTGTTTTTGCAAGGAATTTTCTGTATTCGTTCACTTTCGTATCATTTGCGAGTGAAGCAGGTTGGGAAGTCGTCAAGGGTGAGATTTCATGGTGAAAAAATCGTGCCTTAATCTATGATTATTACGGCGCAAAAACCTGGTAGGATCAACAAAAATATGTAAAAGTAACAAAATGCTGTAGAATGAAGGAACGCCTACTAGCCCAGATGTACCCCCAAGCCAATCAACATCGTTAATCACCCTCGAGCTCATCCATCTCGTACTATGACATCCGTCTGAGGGTATTGTCTTTGTCACTGTAAGCAACAATCTGGAACATGTGACTAGCCTAACCAATCTAGGGGTAGCTGCCAATGACTAAGGCAGGTAAACTTTCAACCTGTTATTGTTCATCAAAAACTTCCAAAACACTGGTCACTTTCTTACGCAGTCGGTATGTATTGTCCGCATTTAGTCGCGTCCGAAGGTCTGTCCAATCCGGGGCAGCCTGGATTTTGACTACCGTGCTGTCACTTAACGAACTTGTCTGATATATCGTCTCTCAGCGCGATCGATTGTTGTGAAGCTGCTTGTTGGTGTTTAGAAATCTGATTCGAACTAATCCTTTCCATCTAATATCCGGGGAGTTTAATAAGTTTTTTGTTACAGGGTCATTGCATGCTATTTTTTATTCTCACGGGATAGTGGGTCTATAGCTGTCCTACGTTCGAAGTCGATGTCGTTCCCTTCGTGTGACCAGTCATGTGTTCCTACACTTTTCAAAGTGGCGACGTTTGTTTACGTTCGTAACATATATTTTTATGGTTGTAAATTAATAAGTATATAAATATTGGGATGATTTACCGTGGTGGCGGTTTTCTTGATTATGCGTGAGCTCTTAATTCCTCCCATGATTTACACGAAACGCATTAACTTTCATGGCTGGGTTTGTGACTATTGGGGTTGTACAAATCAAGTTTCCTGTGCCCGGTGAATTACCGAGATCTATCTGCATTTTTCTAAACTGTATACAAAAAGAGTAAAATGCCGATAGTCATTAAGGTTTGTATTTAATATATTAGGTGCTTTTTTAGATTTCTAGATCGTAATTCAATATTTCATTGAAATAGACACGTTATTAATGTACATTACGACAGGTTCTAAATTTTACATATTGCTTTCGTGCTAAGAGCTCATTAGCTTACCGAAATTTCTAAAGTTTTTCTAATACTTAGAGTTTGCTTTAAATAATTCACTCGCGATAAACATTATAAAGCAAAGAACTGTTTCTTTGTTAAATGTCGAGTTTATTCAAAAGATGGACAAAATTTGAATATTTCGGATTCTTTCAGTATTGTTTCAACTATTGCGTGACTTTTGACGTCAAATCAAATCCTGACAATAATCCAAAGCTTTCTTTTTTATTACAATCGATCGCCAACATATAACGCTTGTTGCTTTGTATATTCAAAACACATATCAAGTCTCTACAAAATCGAACCCTTAATTCAACAACATTATTTCGGCAGATAATAACCCGAGCTTTTTTTTTCAATTAGGTTTTGAAAAAATCTCCTTTATACCTAGCAGCAGGAACTTGGCGGTTTCCGGATAATGAAGTATTATAAGTAACAGTAAGCACTCTTCCAAAACACAGGATGAATAGAGGTTTGAAGCTTCCAACGCTTTGTAAATTTTGTCATTTGTGGTTATACAAAATTTTCCATGATAGTTTAAGGGTCTCTCCTAAACAGCTGTTGCTTCTTTAAACTACCTGATTATGTAAATACGAGTATAAAGATTTTTGATAAAATTATTATACAAACAGTTTGAGCAGTTTGAACCCGTGGTGTAAATCAGTGAAATAATTTAAATGCGCGTGCGAGCTTTGCGGGGTTTTTATTCTGGGTTTGGCTGTAAAACCGATGTTAACTGAAATTACTGTTAAAGTAGTACTGTATCTGTAAAATATTTCTAGAATGGTTCTGTCGTGAGCTTAGGAGAATCGTAGGAATCATTTAGAAATTGATAAACGAGGCTAACGCATTCGGGATAGTTAAGTGGATGTATCGTCGATACACGAGATATATATATATATATATATATATATATATATATAACTTAGACTTTTTAAGTAAAGCCCAAATGATCATTTCAAATCGAGCTAGTAATTGAAAGAAGGAAAATATAAGGCCTTGGACAGGATTTGAACCTGCATCTCAGTTTTGCCGGAACTGTGCGTTATCCAATTACGCTACCGAGGCCGATGGCTATAATTGGGAAATTTACAAATCTAAATCGTGTACAGTACCATATATAAACCTAACTTTCAATTACGTTTAGCATTTTTGTCAATCATATCTGAAATTGTCAAGTTTTTGACTTATGTCAGATATAGACAGGAAGCAACACTCAAAATCACGGCTATAAGCCAAGTATTAATATATAATATTATAGTAGTTTTACAAGGTAAGTTGATAAATACTTACGTATTGAATTAATAAGATGAAATAATAACTTAGACTTTTATAAAGCCCAAATGATCATTTCAAATCGAGGCCTTATATTTTCCTTCTTTCAATTACTAGCTCGATTTGAAATGATCATTTGGGCTTTACTTAAAAAGTCTAAGTTATTATTTCATCTTATTAATTTCAATACGTAAGTATTTATCAACTTACCTTGTGTAAAAAACTACTTATAATATATATATATATATATATATATATATATATATTGCTATGATATCGCCGTACTCCGATGTATTCAAGATGTATTTTAGATTTCAGACAATTTGTGTTATACGCCTCGACTAGCTCAGTTCACCCCACACAGTGCACGACGATACGATAACAGAGAAGTTTCTGCCCCCTTTTTCTCTAACACTTCCCACTTGAATGAGCTAAACCAATTTACCCAAAATTTATAAAATAACCCAAATATGTACAATTTGTAGCTCCACAACCTTTATAATATTATTCGCTATTTAATAAAACACCTGAATCAAAGTAACAATATAAATCAGTTTATTCCCAAATTGTCTCCCTTAAATCCGTTTAAAGCCAGCAAATATAACTCTGTATACTACTGGAAGTCCGTTGAACGTTCAATGACCTTCTTTCCCTTTTACGTCACTTCTACGTATTAACCAAAAATTTTTGATGACCCTTTACATAAATATCTCAGTACATGCAAAATTTAAATGTTCAAAAGGAAATTAATGCCTTATGCTATTAATGCATTTTATCTCTGACCTGTTGTTTTTCCCTGTTGCACTCCTGGTAGTGAATGCGCGTCTATGTATGCACCCCAATTCTTAGAACTGCCGCTGCGTGCTGTTGACTAGCACTCTTGGATTGTTTTCAGTTAGATTTTCTTGTTGATTTTGTTTGGTAGGTGTTCGTTGAATCTCGTAGTACAGCTTGGGTAATCGCCCAGTGAAATACTTAATCGTTTACTTAGTTGAATTCTTAACGAATTTCTTAGTTCTATTCTTAATTCGATTCCTAGTTCAATCCTTAGTTCAATCCTTAGTTCAATCCTTAGTTCAATCCTTAGTTCAATCCTTAGTTCAATCCTTAGTTCAATCCTTAGTTCAATCCTTAGTTCAATCCTTAGTTCAATCCTTAGTTCAATCCTTAGTTCAATCCGTAGTTCAATCCTTAGTTCAATTCTTAGTTCAATCCTTAGTTCAATTCTTACTTCAATCCTTAGTTCAATCCTTAGTGCCATAAATTAATACAATATTAAGGATTATGTTTAATTAGAATTTTTGACATACGTTTTAAATGTCAACGGCGAATTTCTGTTTAATATTTGCACTTGTACTAGTATTTGAAATTTTCAATCACCAACTTTCACTTAAATATTATTATTTAATTTGATAGTTTAACTTCGCGTGTTACCTTAATTCAGACCAGTACAGAGTGCGCCTTGGTTGTAGAAAGACTCACCCTTTGTCAGCTCGTGCACTATTTAAAGATACGCCAACCCACCTGTTATAATTGGTTTACTGAGTTAATCTTGTTAATCCGTCATTGTATAGACGTTACACATAGGTTAACGTCTATCCATTGGGTTTTACATGATATTACTTATGCTATAACTTGTTAAAATGCATATAATGCATTTTCTAATCACTACGAGAATTGCGAGTCAAAACCAGTATAAGTTATAAACATGAAAATTCAAAAAGTCACGGACAACAAATGGGTTGTTGTATTTCCACAAGAAGTAATAGCAGCCGCCCATTGCAACCAAGACGAAAAACCAGTCTAGCTCTAATTGGAAGCAGGGTAATCACAATAAATGAAGATTGCTATTTAAAATTTAAAAAGGAAACTATTCGAGTATACCAAAACCCAGTAATAACGGAGAAATTTGCAAATCTACCCGAACTACAGTTCAAGACTACAGAAACCGAAGATGACAAGATCATCAAGAAATCAATGCAACTAGAACACCTAAACCTAGACAACCTCAACCAAGCCGTAAAGTTAATGGACTGGTATAAAGAACATTTAAATCAAGTGAAAGTGCCGAAACTACACTACGATAATATCAGTATTTGAACAATTTTATTGATTATTGTAATAATTTTATTAACTATGTATTTATGGTACAAAATGTATCTTAGATATAGAAACAAAGAAACAGACATGAGAACGGAAACTGTTACATTGTATTCCAGACGTAATGTGACACTGCAGGTGCAGGTAACAGTAGACAATAAAACAGCAATTGTTAGAATTATGATTATTAAAATGTAATCCTTTGTATTGTATCAAGAAATAGCAGACATGAGATCTGCATTTCCCACAAAGAGATGTAAGAGCAGGGATAGCATAAATACCCTGAAAACCCCAGGAAAATCAGTCAGTCTGGAGTTTCATAACTTTAACATTGTTGGTTGTTCAAGCTACTCACCCTAATTTTAGTCAATTTAAATAGTGATTATCAACTTAGAATATTTTGATTTCAATACGTTACTGAATATAACGTGCCTGTTATTAAAGTCACATTGTAATTTCTGTATAAATAAAATCGATAGAAGAGCTTTTTGGAAGAAGCCCTTATAAAAAGCCCCTCTAAGAAGCCCAAAACCTATCTTGCCACAACGTAAAATATCCTCTTAATCCATCAAATTTTTTAAATTTACAATAGCATGGAATGTTTAGTAAGTGGAAAGCAAGTATTCAACAACTTACAAGTTTTGTTGATATTGTAGAAAGCTCCCAACAATTTTTTAGTGTCGGAAAAAGGTTACAGGAAATCAAATACTTCAATTTAGCGTTGACTAAAAGCATCAAATACAAAGCACTTTCGCCTATAACGGTATTTTTAATGCTGCACTGTCGTACGCATTTTGGGTACTTGTTTTCTAACTGCCACGTGATTTAATACTGTATTCTTATCCATATGTCAAAGACTGCGTGCTCGTTCCGCTGTTTAGTCTCGAATAATTGAAGATAAAAAGTTTCATTCTCTTATAATTTGTCGGTTTTCATAAGTTACAGCAGATAGGTTTTGTGCCTTTGGAAGCTTCTTTTTAAAAAGTTTTGTCGCCAAAAACTCTTCTATCAATTTTTATTTTCAATTATATAATTACAAAAATGACTCCTTCTTGTTAAAATTACTCAAACGCTTATTTTCACTAAACTGTTTGAATTTGACAAAATACCTGAAGTTACTTAAATCAATAATTAATAATCAAAAATTATGGCGAGTAGCTTGATCTACCAACAATGTTAAAGTTCGAGACTGACTGGCCATCTTGGGATTTTCAGGGTATTTATGTTATCCCTGCCTTCGCATCGTCTTGTAGGAAGTGCAGATCTCATGTCTGCTACTTCTTGATAAATACATTGTACTATTTCTTAGTAATCTTAATTTTAACAATTGCTTTTTTATAACCTGTTGTGACTTGCACCTGAAGTATCATGTTACGTCTGGAATACAAAGTAGTTGCTTTCTTTCTCACGTATGCCTATGAACTTTCATTAACTTTTTGTAATGTGTTCTTTAATTATACAATGTAACATTCTATTTCTTAAGGTTTAATTATTGCATTAGCATATTAATTTGAAGGATATGTAACTCAGCGTCGCAGAAAATTATCAGATGTTGCTCGTCTAAAGCAGTCTTATTATTAGTCGGTTCAATGACATTCTGTTTATATCCACGGACATATTGTTTTGACGCTTTTGAAAGCGGCGTTATTATTTACATTCGTAACATTTTTTATAACTGTAAATTTATTAGTATGATTATTGGAGTAATCTACCACGTTTGCGATTTTTTTAAATCCCTATGAACTTTAAATTTCTTTCACGGTTTACACGTAACGTTTTAATTTGTATGGCGGGTTTTATGTCTATTGGTGTTGTAGAGTGTGTGAAATCAATTCTATAATTCAATATAAACTCGTGTAAATGTCCACAAGTAAGTTTTCCTCTGCCGATTATTTACCGTGATATATCTGTAGTTCTCTAAATTTAATACGAAGACTGTAAAGTCCCTATCTTTGTTACTGTTTGTCTTTAACATACAATAGGTGCTTTCCTGTTTATTTTTGTGTTCTAGTTTAAAATTATAATGAAATAATCACGTCATTAGTGTAAACTACCAAGGTTTCTATAAATTTTATAGGGTTTTCCGTGCTAAAGGCTCATTTAACTAAATCAAATTTCCTAAATTTGTTTTATTAACTAACGTTGGCTTAAAGTAACGCACTAGCGTTACAAAGCTCGCTCTTGAATCTATTATTAATAGTACGCGCATCTGATCTAAAAACAATTTTATTAAAGGTAAGGTGATTTCTGAGCAAAAAAGGTCGTAATACAGCATAATAATCCTAGTATCCGCTTGCATTTTATATTTAACCACTTTTAAACATGTTATCTGCATGAGATATGTTTCCTTCCCTATGGTTTTAATTGTTGTATGACTTCTGACAGCAAAGCTTGTTGTTTTATTACAATTGGCCTCCTACTTATCTGTATATTCAAAAAGCTATAGAACTTTCCACAAAATCAAAGCCCTACTTTTGTTCAGGATATAACAACTCAGGCTTTTCTTTTCAAATGCGCTTTGTAAAAAGCTTCTCCATACCCAGCAGCAGGAACTTAGTGGTCTCCGGATAATAAAATATTATAAATGAATACCAAGCACTCTTTCAAAACAGCATGAATATAAGTTTGAAGCTTTCAACCCTTTGTAAACTTTGTAATTTATCATCGTACAAGTGTTCCATAGTAGTTCAAGACGTCCTTCTTAAACAGCTGTTGTTTCTCTAAACTATCTGATAAATGACAACAAGAGCTTAGGAGTCTTCGCTCAAACAGCTATGCAAACGGTTTGAGCAGTTGAACCCTTGGTGTAAATCAGTAAACTTATTCAAGTATGCTTGCGAGTGTTGCGCTTTTAGGGGATGGTTCTTGTTTAATCGAGGTTGGGCTATAAAACTGATGTTAATTGAAATTTGTGTTCAAGTAGGGTTTGATTTTTTGAAAGAATTCTAGGACGGTTCTGATTTCAACCTAGTAGAAGGGTAAGAACCGCTTAGAAATTGATAAATGAGACTGACGGTGGTTTAATTATTTTGTGAAACATTCGGAGGAGATTTTGGAAAGATATATCGTTGTTTACAGACTGCGCTCATTAGTAAACCATTACTAGTTTTTACTCGGCAAGATTTGATTTCGCCCATAATAGTTAATAATATACTTACATTCGCGTAGAAGACGTGAAGTAAATTAATAGAAATGTGTCAATGCCAAGATTTTCAAGGTTTTCAACTTGTTTCATATATACGGCGCGTGGGCTTTAAACGTTTGTTCTGATTGGATTTCCTCCGGTTGCAAGGAATTTTTTGTATTCGCTCACTTCCGTATCATTTTCGAGTCAAGCAGGTTGGGAAGTCGTTGAGGGTGAGATTTCATGGTGAAAAAATTAAGTGCTTTAATCTATGATTATTACAGCGCAAAAACCTAGTAGGGTCAACAAAAATATGTACAAGTAACAAAATGCTGTAGAATCAAGGAACGCCTACTAGCCCACATGTACTCCCAAGCCAACCAACATCGTTAATCACCCTTGAGCCCATCCATCTCGTACTACGACATCCGTCTGGGGCCATCGTCTTTGTCACTGTAAGCAACATGTGGCTAGCAAAACCAGTATAAGGGTAGCTGCCAATGACTAAGACTGTGTAATTTTTTTTATGTTACAGCCCCCTCCCTTTTCAACAACGGCTAAGTTTGGAGCCGCGGAAACCTCCATCGTTGCAGTCTGTAAGAACCGGCACCCAACTAAGTTGAAATTATAATTTTTGATGATTATATAATATGTTTTACTTAAAATGCATATTTTCTTGAAAGTAATATTTACTCTAAATTTGGTATATTAGAAATTTTCACAAATAATTATTTGATTAACAATTTTTGATTAATTTTACACGTGATTATTAGGTCTGATGCTTATATAGATCCTAAGAAACAAAATCTCTTTTAGCTAATAATTTTTAAAATGACTTAATACGTGAAATTATTTATTTTTTTTTATAATTATTATTCGCAAAAATTTTAATATGTTCAATTTTCTAAAAAAAGTAAATAAAAATTTTTAAAATGGTCTACTCCGACAAGGTTTCTGTATCAATCTTAAACTGATATCTTTTTAATATCTGCTAGATACAGTGGCGCCGAACTTCACTTTATGTTGTTTTCCGTTTTATAAAGAATATTTCAACCCTGCCCTTTCATGATCTGCCATGGGATAATAGCCAAGCTATCCGTCGGTACAGCGGGTTTTTATAGTTCCATTTCATACGCGTAAAAATGCCAGTCTCTTTAAAGTGCAGAATTATTGTTCCTCTTCCTAGGGGTAAGATCACAAAACGCGTTCTCTAAATAATTAAAACCGTTACACTGACCCCCAACGCCTTGGGGTCCAAAATGTGTAACAGTTTGCGTTCACAACATTTAAAAAATTAATACTCGTACATTAGCGCACACAACGTGGGGGACCAAAATATTCTTCTTAAATCAAATAAATTTTTTTAATACTTGCTGGTTACATTGGAGTTCGAAATATTTTTTTCAAACTAGCACATTAAATTTCATGGGATAGTTCCACGATTTTCCATTTTTACCTATTTATTTCATTAGAGTTTCAAAGTATTTTTCTAAATATTTTAATAAATAGATACGCGAAAGCATTTCCTGTTTATACCCTTTTGTTGCACTGGAGTTCACAACATTTCTTAGGTTCGAATCTGTTCAAAGAAAAATTTTTGTAAGTATTTTAAAATTTATTCGTAGTTGTTAATAGTGGGAACGTTATCTTTTTACTTTTACTTTGATAAAAATAATTTAAATCTTTATCTTCCCGGTGGTGGTTACTGATCGGGCGCGTCCCCAGGTGGCGGATAGGGGAGGCCCAGTGTCGCCCTCAAGCAATCGACGCTGCCATCGAGCTTTGTCGAAAAATAAGCCTTGAATTCGTGCGGATCCAGAGCGTTGAGTGGTCTAAAAACCAGAACATACGGGGGAATGGATGTACGTCAGTGCGGACTAAACCCTGCACGATGATGGTTGGGCTTTAATTTTTTAATCTTTATACTGTTTACAGACCAGAAGTCCAACTTAGTTGTACATTCAAATTTAATGAAATATATTTACAAAATTAATAAATTTTATAAAATATTTGGGTGGAATGCGGTTGCTAAGGTTAGGGCTGCGTGCCCCTACTTTTGTCATCGTTGCGTTAATGTTGTTGTTGTGTATGTAGGGTGTTGTGAGTTCAGACGATACTATGTGCAAGTGTGTGTGAAGTTTAAATTGTAAGTGTGTGTGTGTATGTGTGCGTGAGAGAGAGAGAGAGAAAGAGAGGTAGGTATTTTCAGTGAGTGCTTGAGAGTTGTGTGTTTCTGAGTTAAAGTCGTGGGTTTGGAATAGGTTTGTTGGTCAAGATTTCAGTAAGGAATTTGGTAGCGGAGTGTACGGATCGAGGTTGAGTGTATTTTTAAAGTTGGTTTGGATAGTGGTGGTAAATGGGCAAGAGTATATAAGATGGATAGGGGTTTACCAGGAATGATTATTGCAAAAACAGTGTAGTGATGGGGTTAAGTGCAATTTATAAAGTTTGTTGCGGTAGGAAGTATGCCCGGTAAGAAATTGAATGGTAGATGGGTTGGAGAGGGGGATGTGTAGAGGAATATCTGTGATATTTGCGAAGATGTCGTAGGTATGTTTACCAGAGCGACCATAACTCTAGCCAGAAATGGATCAAGGAGCGATGTATAAGAGATTTAATTGCAGTCTTGGGGAGGATATGGTATTTGTCGAGGAGTAAAGTTCTGACGTGTAGGTAGATGGACTGATTCTTCTTAAGGTTACGAATTTAAAAGCAGCAGTTGAGAGTAAGTTCAATGGAGGGAATTTGTAGTAGGGCGTAAAGTGCAAAGGTAGAAACGGTTCTGTAGGCTCGTGAGTAGTAAAGAAGGAAAGATCTAACAATCCTATTAAGTTTCTATCTTGCAGAGAGAGGAGTTAGAGGGAAGGAGGAGTCTACAGCGTATCGGAGTATGGGGAGGGAATTTGTAGTAGGGTGTAAAGTGCATAGGTAAAAACGGTTTTGTTCGCTTGTGAGTAGTAAAGAAAGAAGGATCTAACGATCCTATTAAGTTTCTATCTTGCAGAAAGAGGAGTTAGAGGGAACCAGGAGTCTAAAGCGTATTGGAGTATGGGGTGTATAATTTGATTGAGGATAAGTCTACGTGTGGGATTCCTAAGATGGACTGATTTAGGGAACGAGTAATGAAGGTTTTGTAAGATGATCTTTGTTTTGGTACGGAGCTTAATCAGATGTGTGTTTGTTTTAAGACGGGTGTCAATATGGAGGCCTAGGTATGGTTCTGACAGGGAGAAGATGATCGGAGTGTTCAGGATGTGGACTTTGAAGCTACGCCAAAGATCTAGGAATCCTTTGAGAAGGAGCATCTTGGATTTGGTTGGGGAAAGCGGTTATTTGTTTAGGAAAGACCAGGATTCTACAGTGTTCATTAAGTGAGCAGCTTTGGATTCTAAAGATGCGCGGGAGTTAACATAAATTAGGAAAGCATTGGCGTTTGCAAAGGTGGGTGTATTACGGATGTTTAGGTCTAGAAATGAGTTGATTGACAGGTTCCATAGGGTGGGTGATTGTCGGGATGCTTGGGGACATCCTTGGGTTAAAAATTTGGAGATAGAGTAAAAGTTGGAAGATAGGGTGGCTGTTCTGGACGTAACGTAAAACTCTACTATATGGTAGAGTTTAATAGGGAATTTTGTAAGTTGGAGTTACTTTAGGAGATTAGGCCACCACAGTACGTCGAATGCTGAGTAGAAATCTAAGAATAAGACTATAATATATTTGTGAGGGAAGGATTGGGCAGTAACAATGAGCGAGTGAATTGTGTGGGCGACCCCAACTCCTGAGCGGAAACCGTGTTGATTAGTAGATAGTAGGGAATGTTGGACAATGTGGGAATTTAGTTTATGACGGATGACTTGTTCTAATAGCTTATCAAGGGAAGGTAGGAAAGCAATTGCTCTATATGATCGGGGACTTACCTGGTTTCACGATAAGTGTGATATTTGCGGATTTGAAAGGATTGGTGAATGTATTTGAGGAAAGGCATATTTGGAAAAGGAGATGAGTGGTATCTCTGATAAGGGGGCATGATTTTTGTATGATGAGATTGGTTATATGATCGGGACCTGCAGCTTTATTGGAATTTAGTTTTGACACTAAGAATGTCTAAGAAGGTGATGTCGAGATCGGTGTCTAAAAGGTATTTGTGAATTTGTGATTAGGGATTGTTGGGATTTTGTTGGGACGTCAATGGTGGCGCATGGGATTGCAGTATCTAAAAGTGTTTTTATTATGTTGTCAAAATTGTAAAGGGTTAGATGGTTGGGAACTGTATGACTTTGTGGTATTGTGGGTTTAACTTGCTTTCGGTAGGTTGTCCATTGGTCAGTCTGTTGTTCGTGGATGATAGCGTTGTAGTGACGTTTCCTGGAGGTTTATAATGTCTTTTGTCTGTGGTGTAGGTGAGCGATGAAGTGTTTAAAAGTGCTTGATCTAAGTTGCTTCGTCTTGCTCTCTGGAGTCTGTGGCGTGTATTGTTGAGAGCGTGTCTGGTGATTGTCAGTTCGTGTGTTCACCATGGCGTGGGACATAGAGATTGGAATTTCCTGGGGATGCTATTCGAGGCGGATGAGTGAATATACTAGGTGATTAGACTAGCGACGGTGTGTGGACTAGTACCAGCGAAGCTTATTGAAGGAAACGTAGAAATTTGTTTGGCCAAGAAATCAAGGTAAAGGGTTCAGTCTACTTTGCGTGTATTGTAGAATGGGGTTTTCCGGTGCGTTCTATGCAGTAGGTAAGGTAGGATTTCAAATGGGATAGGGTTGTGGTTGCTGAATTGAAAAATACGGGAGAGTGACCAGGAATTTAGCAGAGGCTGCTGGTGTGGAAAGGATAATCTCTATATTCGACTTACGGTTCACGGATTTCCACGTAGAAATTGCGTAGGGAGAGCTGTGAATGGATAAATGGTGCTGGTGGGTGAAGTCTCTTAGTGCGTTATCATTGTCGTCTGTGCGGTCACTAAACCAGAGAGTGGATTTAGCGTTTGCGTCTATGGATAATCTTATCGGTTTGTCTCCATTTACGGAGTGTGTCAATTGGTGTAAGTATGCGTGGATGTCTATGCTAAATTAGAAGAATGCGGAGATTAGAAAGGTGGAATCCTCCCTCCAATGGATTTGTATGAGAGTTATTTGGGAAGTGGAGAGGGAGGCGAGATAAACAACATCTTGGTTGGGATCTGTAATTATGATCGGTTTGTTGATTTGGGTGAATGTATGCGCGTGAGTTTGGCGGGAGGTTGGGTATTCGGTTGTGTTTTAGGTACGGTTCTTGGACAAGAGCTATGTGTATGCAGTGCTGTTGAATAACATCTAGTAATTTAAGAGAGGCGGCGCGGGAGTGTTGGAGGTTAATTTGTATGGAGTTAAGAGTAGTAGGGAAAAGAGGTGATTCTCGTGTCTGTATTCGTGCGAGGTATCTAAAGTCAATAATCCGTTCGTAGTTTGGTTATATGTAAGAACTGCTTGTAGACAGGGCACTCAAGACTGGTGACAAAGGGCGGTAGATTCAGGAGCAGTTGGAGCAGGTAAGAGCAGCGGTTAAAGAATTTGGACAGTCTTTGGTGAGGTGGGATTTGGAACAGGGGTCGCAGGAGGTAAGGGAGCAGCAGGATTTGGTTGAATGACCAAAACGCTGGCAGTTATAGCAGCGGGTAACTGCGACTAGATCTCTTATTCTACACAATTTGTAACCTATAAACATATGGGAATTGGTGGTTAGAATGGATCTGAGTTTTGAAGAGACATTAAGGGTAAGATTGTCGGTGTGACGTTTTAAAGCGAAGGATGACTATGGAGATTTCGGATTTGTAGGAGTCTTCTGGAATTAGGAGTTCGAATGAGTTCTGGTGGTAGATAAGGTTTAGGGCATCTAAGGAAGGGATTTCTTTATCTAGTTCTAAAATAATGAGTTGTGGGAGCTTTGGTTTGGGTAGATGTATACTGCGGTTGCTTTGCGTGACGGTGGAAATGAGGCTTATATCGGTGGGTTTGTTGGTGCGGATGGTGACTGAGGATAGTGGACCGGATGATTTGGATATTCAGGTTTGGAAGGGAAGGTTAGAGGTTGGTCTTGATTACTTTAAGGAGTTCGTTGGGGTGGTTTTAGAGCAGGCTGGTTTAAGTTAATGATTTTAGATAGTGGTCTTGTTAAAGGAGCGTGTTGTGAGGGTGGTTTTAGAGATATTGCAACGGCGTAAGTAAGTGTTTGTGTAGGTGGTTGTATAGGAGTTATATTTACCTTTGCGATTATTTGAAGGATATGATCTAAACATTTTTGTACAGTTTGTAGCTTTGTCTCTGATATGTGTGTATATTGGACGGCCTCCTTTGCAATATCTGATAGTTGTTCGATCTTCTCGAATATGAAGTTGGGGCTCGCTCTATTTATTTTGCTTGTCTTTGTATACGTA
This sequence comes from Platerodrilus igneus, assembly GCA_036346225.1. Classification (NCBI taxonomy): domain Eukaryota; kingdom Metazoa; phylum Arthropoda; class Insecta; order Coleoptera; family Lycidae; genus Platerodrilus; species Platerodrilus igneus. The sequence continues at coordinate 1,814,041 of JARFIW010000828.1, forward strand.
TTCAGTTAGCTCAAGTTTTGTTAGACTGATGTTAAGTAACGACGGTGTTATTTTATCATCCATATCTACTTCTTTTTCATCCCTTACTTGTTTTGTAGGGTTTGAGTTAACTGAAGACGCTCTCGCTTGTGAATCTTGAGCTGGAGGTGGTGTACGTGAGGTAGCTCCAGATCTTATGAAAGGAGTTAGAGCATTCACCGACGGGGGTGGTTGAGATGTCATGGTGATGACGTTAATGTCGATACTTGTTTATGGATTTCTATTTCCTGTGATTGTAATTTAAAGATATAAATTTTTGTTTCCAATGTAACAAACACATGTGCTTCATAATTGTAGGTATTGTGGTGCGGTTCTTATTGATTTGGAACTTCAGTAAAGCCCGTTGTGTTTTCTAAATCTTTGAAATTGGTTCTTCCTTTTTCCTTTTTTAAAAAAACACTTACTGCTGTTTGGACAAGCAGCAGCCTTGCATAGGCTAATGCCACCTCATGTTTGTGCTGTGTGCCAGAAAGCGTGTCCTCTGATACCCTCCCAGAATTGTTGCAACTCCTCCGAAACTGGCACAATACGAACACCAACAACAGCCCATAACCGGGGTGAAGGACCACCCTGAGGAGTGGCAATAAGCGTGCGCATAGAAGAAGCGTATCAATTGCACTGAACAGAAAATGAGTAGGAAAGTTAGTCAGGAGACGCCGATTGCTGGGGAGAGTAAAGCATGCCCTACGGCTAACCCACCCCTGGCACAATCTGCTGTTCGTTGAACAACCTCCACCTCCACACCAACTACTTTCATGTCAAGGCCTGCGTAGATCAAGACGGTGATAAGTGAGAAATAGACTAGCTCCAACGATACCTCTCTGCAGGCTAGACCGCGGAAGAAGAATTGCAAGAGTAATTCCACTCAGAATATCGGTAGCGGCTAAGGGGAAGCAGTCCCAAGGCGCCTCTACGTAGCTGAATTTTATGGGAACAATTCTTGGGGCAAAATCACCAAGTCTTAAGCTGAGGTCTTGCTATCAGCCCTTGAAAAGGTGCTGGACTACCATGTTTGCCCTTTCCGCAAAGAGCATTCAACAAACTAACCAAGATCACTACGGCTATAATTAACAAAACACCATGATCTGACATTCTCAAGTTCACCTGCAAAGTCGGGTCCACTTCTATTGGTTTTGTTAATGATACTTTTATGGGGTAGTTGTTTGAGTTCAGAATTGTCGTAGTGTTTCTACCCCTTGTTGAAATGACACGTGATTTATAATTTCTACGTCGCTTTCTGAATTTACTAAGATTTTTATTTGCTTTTCTGTCCTAGGTTCGATTGTGTATTTTGATCGGTTTGAATGTTACTGTTTTGAAATTTAATTGGAATCTGGCCATCTTTTGTTCTTAATAATCGGTTTTTTATATCAATATTTGCTCCTAATTTTCTTAGAAGATCCATGCCTATTAATCCGTCGTATTTATCGTTAAATTCGAAAATACAAAATTTATGTTTTTTCATTTTTAAATTAAAAAGTTTTTGGTAAAGGTATGTTTGCAATAAATTCGCGTAGTGTTGTTTTGTATGCTGTTTTAAATTTAAAAGGTTTCTTTCTATAAAATCTAAATAATGTTTCTGCACGGTTTTAGGGCTAAGTAAAGTTTTTGAAGGTCCTGTATCGATTAATAATTTAATTTCAGTATGAGGTATTTTTTATATAGGGTGAAATTTGTTGATTAATATTGTTTAGATTTATTACGTCTGATCGTATTTTGTTTGTTCCAACTAAAAATTTGAGCACGCATTTTCTTCGTCGTCCTCTTCGTAATTTTCGTACGGGTTGTTGCATTTGTAGTTTTTTGCATAATTTGTTTCATCGTTTCTACTCGGATTCGCAAAATTATCTGTGTCTTGATTGTTAAAATCTTCTACTTCTTGGTGAAATAGTTCCTCGGAAGTGAAGTTTCGTTTTTGTGTGTAATCGGGGCTGATTTGCGATATTTTTGTGCTTTGTCTGGTGTTACCAGATGAAATATCCATAGGGGTTAGTTTGTAATATTTATGTGGGTTGTTGTTATTACTCGTCATTTGACATGTTCGATTCGCGTTCTGATTGAATTTTGGTGTAAATGTGGGTTTTATGAAATTTGAATTTATTGATTGCTTTAGAAATTGCCGAAATTGGTTGTTGAAATTTGTGTTATTAAAGTTTGGATTGTTAATTCTTAGTTGATTCATTGGTGCGTTAAATGATGTAAACTTCGGTTGTGTTGGTAATTGTTTCGCGGCTTGTATCGTTTTAATTAGTAAGTAATTTTTGTTTGTGTTAGGATTGTAAATTCTGTTTCTTTAGTACATTACGTTTTCTTGCTTTACAATCAAGTTCATTGTATGGTGATGTTGAAATCTTATTTTGTCCGATAATCGTTCGGGAACGTGTTTAGGTAAGTATCTGAAGCCATCTTGTCGTACATGTTTGTTTTTATTAAACGTATGTTTTGCTCGAGTCCCTCGAGGTTCAATTTGGTGAAAGATTAAATTTTACACGTCTTGACATCGCATACTAGATTGGTATGATAATTGATTAGTTTCCATACGTAGGTTTATTAAGTCCTTGATAAAACATTTTATATTCCGCTGGTCACCAAAATATTTCGTGAGGTCGTCACTCGTCGCAATGTTCTAATAAAGCTCAGACTTTTGTTAGTAAATTATTTCAATAATAATAATAATAAATTGTAATAATAATTGTACATAAAATATAAATTCTCTTGTTTCAAATCTTACTTGCTAATATCAATATGCAATTTAAAAGGTTAGGAAAATAAACTTTTGGTATTCACAATAATTTGATTGCTAGTTCCATTAGCCTTTCTTCTTTATTGGACTTGGTCGATTTTGTACTTCGTCCAATTGTTTAGTTTTTGTTCCAGTAAAAAATTGAAATTCACGGCCACCAGTTCCTCAATTATGGATTTGCTAGTGCCCTTCTGGAATCCGTTTCGGCTGCGCCAGATAGGTTTTGGGCCTATGAGGGCTTCTTTTTAAAAAGACCTTTATTTTCGAAAACACTTCTATCAAATTTATTTCTACAGTAAATACAAAAATGGTTCAACAACTTGTACGTTATATTCATTAACGTCTTCTTATTAAAATAATCAAAGTTAATAATTACTAATTGTGGTGAGTAGCTTGAACAACCAACAATGCTAAAGTTATGAAGTTCGAGACTGACTGGCCACCAGGGGCTCCTCAGGGTATTTATGTAATCCCTGCTCTCGCATAATCTTGTAAGAAGTGCAGATCTCATGTCTGATACTTCTTGATAACATACAATTTCTTACTTCTTAGTAATCTCAATTATAAAAAGTGCTTTGATATAGTTCATTGTGTCCTGCACCTACAGTATCATGTTGCGTCTGGAATACAAAGCAGTTGCTTTCGTTCTCACGTCTGATATGAACTTTCATTAACCTTTTATAATGTGTCCTTCAATTATACAATGTAATATTCTATTTCTTCAGACATAATAATTATATTTATATTTGTATACGTATTAATTGGAGAATATGTAACTAGCGGCATCTAAAAAACAATGATTCTGTAAAAATGTATAAAAACTACATACGTATATAAATACAAGAGTAAACAATATGAATATAAATCAGTCTCTAAATGAGCAGTGATTCATATTTGAATCATGAATATTTTCGCTTATAACCTAAATAATACTAAATATTTCTATTGTCTATTATGAAAGTTGGTAATCTTTTATTCCAGTAGTAAGAAAATAATAATATATGCGTACTTTTATAATTATAACAACTAGATTACATCAAAAACTAACGCACAATCACAGTGGTGAGGTGTCGAACAAACATGGGCAAACTGCAGGCACGAAGTAAGTTAAGAAGAGTATATATGTGTTTATACATGCATACAGATGATTCAAATACGAATCGCTGTGCAATTGCAACTAAATACACTTTTATATGTAATGTAAAAGGCGAAAAAATATAGCGATTCAAATATGAAGCAGTACGCACACTGCAGGGTTAAAATTTTTTTAATAAATATAATAACCCATCCTGTCCTATTGGTGAGGCAGAACGAAGATTTTGGTAGAGTAATTTTTTAGAACTAGTGCTGTTCGTGATACAATATAGTGCATTTTTTAAAAACCATATTGACTAATTGACTTGTCTAAAACCAATTTTGTGTTAAGTTCCCCTTTCTGTTCCGCGTGACTCTGGTATCTCAAACCAAAATTTTCTTGTATATTCCATTGCTAAGAAACGCTTCAACAATAGCACTTATTGCATACAATAACCTCGTCGAGTTGTGTTTTGGACATGTCATTTACATCGAGTTCAATGTACAATTAGCTAAATATTTGAGGCTGCTTAACACGACCGGCTCTATATAATTATAGCATGTTCAACCGAACAATGATTTTCACAAATAAAGGCAGTTTGTAGATAATCATCCATCTTCCAAACAGGTGTCTTTAAGTACCCCCAAAATCATGTATAATTAAAGAAACGTGAACTTGTCTCATTTATCAATTTCAAGTGTCATCTTCTTTCAGGTATAACACAAACAAAAATAATTTTGCTACTCGCTTAAACAAAATCTGATACTGGTTTATATTAAAAGTTGTCATGTCATCAGTGTTAAACACATTCATGATTGAATAAAAACTATTAATTCTAAATGACATAATTGTAGAGGACGTTGAGCTTCCCTAATTTTTCTAAATGCTTTGATGTATATAAAATGTTTTTGTTTAGACCATGTGGTTAAGTTGGATTTATGGATAACTACCTGAATACTTCGAGCATCTAAAAAATGCATATAAAATATGTAGGTTATAAATTTAATATGTCATTTCGAATTATTTCAGGTTTAATGTCTTCACGGCAATCCCAGCAGGGTGGGTGTCCGTGGTCATCCAATTCTGGTGCAGAAGAAATCCAGGTACAATATAATTAGAGGAGTAAGGAAGAAAGGGTCCGTTTAGGTACACCTTACCCGTCAGAAAACCTGCAAAGGTGGAAATATATGATTCTCCTCAGTAGTACAATGACAGGTCATCTGGCCCCACATTTCCTCCAGCATCTACATTTTACATGTAAATTCCCATAAGAAGGATCTGAGGAGTAGTGATTCCTTCCTTGCTCGCACACCCCCACATGAACCATTTTCATTACGTCACACCCGTCTTCCTTCCACCCTCGAGATAATTCTTTCTCCACATTTCCACCCACGAGATAAATCAATCTTGTTTGGTATCAATTAATATCAGATTTTTCTAAGCTACCTGAATTTCTAAGAATTTTTTAGATAGCATCAAATCTCAAGGGGCTACCTTCATTTTAAGAACTTTTACCGGTAATACTCTGAACCAAATAGTTTTCTTCGACTAACCATTTCATCTTTCGCAATAAATCTATCTTGTTTGGTATCAATTAATATTAAATTTTTCTCAGCTATCCGAATTTCTAGGAATTTTTCAAATTGCATCATCAGGGAGCTACCCTCATTTTAAGAATTTTTTACCAACTGGTTTGTTAATAACCCCGTATATGCTTTATAGGTGGTTTGAGATACGGATTCATCTTGCTGTTTTACGCAAAATCCGAATCTGCAAACAGATTTAAAATCGGAGCAACCCCTTACCGTTTTACATACCATTTAGCGAACATATAAAAGTTTATTTTTGTTTCTTTCGAGATAAATCTATCTTATATGGTATCAATTAATATTAGATTTTTCTTTGCTATCCGAATTTCTAGGAATTTTTTAGATAGCATCATCCCCCAGGGAGCTACCCCTATTCTAAGATTTTTTACCAAGGTCGATTTCTAATCATCTCTCCTTTTTAACATCTAAAATCCTTTAACCAAATACTTAGAGGTATTAAGCTGCACTGATTCCTGCCACCCATCATTTATAACTTTTAATCCTAAGGATTTTAAGAATTGTATTTCTTCTACTGTAAGTATAGGGAGTGTGGGCTTGGATGTTGGTTGTAAAAGATGTGGAGGGGTCTGGAACTGTAGAGCTTATCGGCTGTAGAATGCTCTCGAAATCCGCATAAATAATAAAAGGAACCGGCATCTGTTTGTGGACATAGACAAATTCCAAAATATTATTAAAATGATTTGACATTGTTGTTAACGCCAATATAATCGCATTATGGAAACGGGATGACACAAGCCTTTGCCATACCTAAAAGAAAATCCAAAACCATTCTTAAAACTTTTTATTACAGACAATTTTTTCTAATACAGTTTGAATTTTGTAAACCACATTTCTAAATACATATTCATAATTTTTATTCTTAACCCAGAACTCTTCACATCGGCTTATACTTATTAATATTTATTTCTAAATAGAGGACCTTTTCCAAAGACCAACCAAACCCACATGTTTCAAATTCCTCTGATTTTGTTCTCATGGTTTCGCTTAAGAACTCGTACATATTTTCCAGATTACTAGAAGATATTCTAACCATATTTTTCGTGTTAAAGGATTTCACATCGGTAGTCTCTTCTCCCATTTTTGTATAGACGCCGTAGAGTTTGAAATTAACTTTTATTGCTGTATGTTGTGTTCTTTTTCCATTAATTAATTGAATAAGCCGCTCTTTCTGCTTCCAAAGAAACTCGGACACTCCATCGTCGTTCTTTATGCGATGGCTAGCCAAACGGTTGTTAAACGCTGTGCTCACCATTTCTACACCATATTCGGCAGTAGCGGTAACTGTTGCATTTTTATGTCTATTGCTCCTAGGTCGGATTTATTCCGACCTAGGTCGGACTGGACGACCTAGACCAGACTGGGCAAGGGTGCGCATCGACATATGTCCGGATATATGTCGGATATATGTAGGATGTTAGGTTAGAGTAAAATTGCCTTATAGGGTAAAATTGCCTTATATGGTGAAATCGTTTCATAGGGTGAAATTGCCTCATAGGGTGAAATTGCCTCATATGGTAAAATTACCTCATAGGGTAAAATTGCCTCATAGAGTGAAATTGCCCCGACCTAGGTCGGATTTATTCCGAATGTTGGACATATGGGAGACATGGCTGACATATGTTGGATACATGTTGGACATATATTGGACATATGTCGGATATATGTAGGATATATGTAGGATGTATACTGGGCATATGTCGGATATAGTTGGGATGTTTGTCAGATGTATGTGATACGGATGGGAGAGGAAAAGAAGAACAAAGTTTAGGTGGAGGGGAGGGTTTATGTTAGTTTACGTTGTTTGGAGTTAGATTAGTAGGTGTTGTCTGAAGCTAAGTTAGGTTAACTAGTGTTGTCTGGAGTTAGGTTAGGTTAGTCGGACTTGTGTGGACTTAGGTTGGATAGAAGGAAAGATTGATAGGTTAGGTTGGCGCCGCGGCGCTGACCTAACCTATCAATTTTTCCTTCTATATATAAAGACAAACTTCGGTACACTTTGCAATTCGTAAACCTAGACGGTCTCTATGTATCAAAGTATTGGTTAGAAAAGGAGATAGAGGACTCGGGTGTCGATTTAAATTTTAAGCTGCGAATAAAATTAGATAAAATTAAAACCACGCCCAACAAACATAAAGAAAGGATTGTTTTCTGTGTATAACTTTGTATTAAAATTAAGTTTAAATGGCCACATGTTTGGAATTAAATATTTTTAAATTTTGTTATGTATAATGTCAGAATAAAAATTTTAGAATAGTATTACATTGTTCTTTATTTATAAAAGGCTATGACGTCACCACGAAATAGCAGTAGCGCAGAGAAGCGGTACGCATGTATTATACAGAGCACTGTTACTATAAAATATGTTAGTTTACGGGTAGCCCGAACGTGTGATTGATCACGACTTATAGGTCCCTAGCAGGTTTAAAAATTCGGAAACCATTGCCGTTTGAATAATGTTTGGAAATTACCGGAATAGGATCCGGTCGTAGTATAAGTTAGACGGATGATTGGCCGAGTTTCTCCTACCTTTTACGAGAGAAGCAAAAGTTAACAGTCACCAAGCATCTAATTCTCTATTTGGGTGGTATCGAGTACCTGCCGGCTCTAGAAATAATTACGTCCTACCGCTCGCTATGCGGAAAATTTGGTTATAAAAAAAGAGCAACCTACGAAAGTACGGAATACTTGGTATTAATGCTAATTGGTTTAGTAACCGCGCTTGTGCACTCTTCGAGTGTCTTCGGTAATCTTTGGTTGTTTCCAAAATGTATATAAACCATGGCGCTACATGTAAATCATAACTCATTCTCCTTGGAAGCTGGTCAAAGAAAAATGCCCTCCGAAAATATTTTTAATTGCAACTCTTGTGATGCTTCCTATACCTGGAAAAATGCCCTCAAACGGCACCAGAACAAATGTCGTGGTGTATTATCGTCCAGGGTTAAGCTTATACATTCGTCAGCAGTGCGGTATTGCTTTTACGAGACTGGACAACTTACTGCGACACAAGGAAAAGCAGCACGGTGTGTCATTAAGCCGTAGACGTTCAGCTCCGTCAGTTATTGAAGGGTCTTGTCCTAAACAACCACAAATACTGTGTAAAGTGTGCGATTTGAAAATGGAAAAAACGTCGTATGTCGCACGCTCGAGGAGCAATAAACATAAAAATGCAACAGTTACCGCTACTGGCGAAGTTGGTGTAGAAATGGTTAGCACAGCGTTTAACAACCGCTTGGCTAGCTATCGCATAAAGAACGACGATGGAGTGTCCGAGTTTCTGTGGAAGCAGAAAGAGCGGCTTATTTGATTAATTAATAAAAAAAGAACACAACATACAGCAATAAAAGTTAATTTCGAACTCTACGGCGTCTATACAAAAATGGGAGAAGAGACTACCGATGTGAAATCCTTTAACACGAAAAATATGGTTATAACGTCTTCTAGTAATCTAGAAAATATGTACGAGTTCTTAAGCAAAATCCTGAGAACAAAATCAGAAGAATTTGAAACATGTGAGACCGGTTGGGCTTTGGAAAAAGTGCTCTATTTAGAAATAAATATTAATAAGTATAAACCGATGTGAGGAGTTCTGGGTTAAGAATTAAAATTGTGAATATGTATCTAGAAATGTGGTTTACAAAATTTAAACTGTATTAGTAAAAATTGTCTGTAATAAAAAGTTTTAAGAATGGTTTTGGATTTTCTTTTAGGTATGGTGAAGGTTTGTGTCATCCTGTTTCCATAATGCGATTACATTGGCGTTAACAACAATGTCAAACCATTTTAATAATATTTTAGAATTTGTCAATGTCTACAAACAGATGCCGGTTCTTTTTATTATTTATGCGGATTTCGAGATCATTCTACAGCCGATAAGCTCTACAGTTTCAGACCCCTCCACATCGTTTACAACCAAACATCAAAGTCCACACTCCCTAGACTTACAGCAGAAGAAATACGATTCTTCAAATCCTTGGGATTAAAAGTTATAAATGATAGGTGGCAGGAATAAAAGCAGCTTAATACCTCTAAGTATTTGGTTAAAGGATTCTAGATGTTAAAAAGGAGAGATGATTAGAAATCGACCTTGGTAAAAAAATTTTAAAATTGTGGCAGCTCCCTGTGGGATGATGCTATCTAAAAAATTCTAGAAATTCGGATAGCAGGAAAAAATCTAATATTAATTGATACCAAATAAGATAGATTTATCTCGAAAGAAACAAAAATAAACTTTTATATGTTCGCTAGAAGGTATGTAAAACGGTAAAGGGTTGTTCCGATTTTAACTCTGTTCGCAGATTCGGATTTTGCGTAAAACAGCAATCCGTATCTCGAACCTCCTAAAAAACTTATAGGGGGTGATTAACAAACCAGTTGGTAAAAATTCTTTAAATGGGGATAGCTCCCTGGAGGATGATGCAATCTTAAAGATTCCTAAAAATTTGGATAGCTGAGAACAATCTGATATTAATTCATACCAAACAAGGCACATTTATCTCGTGGGTGGAAAGATGGAGAAAGATTTATCTCGCAGAGGGTATGTGTGTAAAACGGTATGAGTGGTCGGGTTTTTAATCTGTTTGCAGATTTGGATTCTGCGTAAAATTCTATACTAATTTGATGTGCCGCATGACTAAAAAATTTATAAGGACGGTCAGAAATCGCTGCTGTTAAAAAATCTTAAAATAGGGGTAGCTCCCTGGGGGAATGATGCTATCTAAAAAATTCTTAGAAATTCAGGTAGCTGAAAAAAATTTGATATTAATTGATACTAAATAAAATTGATTTATCTCGTGGGTGGAAATGTGGAGAAAGATTTATCTCGCGGGTGGAAAGAAGACGGATGTGACGTATGTAACGAATATATATTCTGTAGCACTGTTTTTGGAAGAATCACATCTGTGCATTTTTAGTCTGTGATATTTGATTCTTGTATTTGATACTGTTATATCTGAAAGAAACAATTCCACAATGGAACAGGAAATCATGACCGTTTAATTAGCTTAAATGCTTTACCCAGAAATATTTAATAATAATATACACTCAAAAAACATATTTAAAAGGGAACTAGTCGTTTGTGTTGCCTAATCCACAGGCGGATTATATCCTTTCAGTCGTTAAAATTAGGATAGCGCTTGCGTGAATACGGTCACGAGGTGACGCGCAAAGCAGATGAGCCGTTCCTTACTTGCTCGGAATGAATAACCAAGTCAGCCATTGTATTTGAGAATGTAGTCCAGACTGCATCATATACAGATGGGCTCCCAAGTTTTTCATAAGTGGGGCCTCAGAATAGGCGTGCCGAGATAGAGACAGGAGGGTTGGTCGTCTGGGGACACGGAAGATTCATTCCTGTGACTCCGGCAAGGCACTAGACCACGCTCCTTTTTTAAAAATGGTTTGAGTCGGTATTTGTTAACGGTGAGATCGCATTATTCAAGTAATTTAATACTAATATAAAATATCTTTATTTCCTTAGCGCATGAAGTAACTAGAAATACATGTAAAGAGATTGGGACAACGTTCGTTTATTAAGAAATTACAGCTTTTGTTCGATGTTTTGTTGCTACAAGTTAGTAAGCGGATTCCAGAAAATGTGCTTCGCAGTTAGATAACTAGGGGTAACAGCTTCATTAAAAACAGGTATCAAACCTTTCTTTTGTTATGTTTGTGAGACTTTGAAAGTGCTCACATAAAATTGTTATCGAAGATTGTTTAATTATACTAAATTTTGTGCACGAAGAACAACGTGGAATATAATTGTTAAGAAATACTATTAAAATAATTTTGTAAGACACGCGGAGCATCCATGTGCTAAAATATTGTGATTCTAAATTCTATTTCCTGTTTTTTAAAAAGTTCATTACAGATGTCAAATTTTAATAAGGTCATTATACTTGAATAAGTTGAAATGTTATTTATCCAAGTTAGCTGCACGTGATTTAAATTTAAAAAAAAAAATAAATTAAACTGATGTGAAATACATGTAAACCAATAAACAGATCTGTCCATTTGGTATCAGAAATTTTGTTATGAAATATTATTAAAATTAAGGTCTTGTTATGTCAAGGCAGATTTATAAAGAATTCAATTTTATTATTTCGTATTTGTAATCATATTCGAAAAAAACGAAAAGAGAGAAATTATATTAAATTTCATTTTTGGACTCGAGTTTTTTATTCCATGCACAATTAATTTTAATAAATTTTTTTAAAGAAAATAAATTTTTTGAATAATGAAATTAGACGAATTTTGAAGTAATTTAAAAACACAGATATGCTACAACTGATTTGTTCTAGGTATTCATTTTTGATTCAAATATCTTTGGTGTGGTAATTTCAAGATTATCCACTCGTAATTATTAGTATGCTTTTTTATTAAAAAGCACAAACAGTGTCTTTTTAATAGAAAATTTGTTGTGTACTTTTTCTTTCAGGGTCATCGAGATCGAAGAGGTTGTAAGTATGCTCCAGAGGTTTCCAGATGTGTTAGTTCATTAAGTTGTAAGTTTTTTATGGTGCTTATATACTTTCTGTATCTTCTCATATAATAGGAGTATTGAATTTCTTGTGTTATCATCCATATAGATACAGTGGCGCTCAATTCCCCTTTTTCTTTTTATGTTAGCTTATTGTAGAGTTTATACCATCCCCACGCCCTTTCTCATTGCTCACCCTTGGGGTAATTCCCAGACTTAGCCGCGAACAAGTAAAGCTTCACTTGTATCCAACGAGTGGAAGCGAAAAAGGTTACACGTAATCAAAATGGTTGATGTTGTGGTGTCCGAGCAAGGAGTGGAGCGAGGAGGGAATCCCTCCTCCTCAGATTCTCCTTATGGGAAACGGAAAATAGTAGTACCTATTCTATCACACATGCCTATTAACACTAAAAAGCTGTTCAAATGCGGCTATATCCCCCTGAAAATATATTGCAAAGTTTAAGTAACTATAAGGGACTTAGCAATAAAAGATTACAACTTTTTCGGTTAAGATTTAATTCAAAATTTTATATATTTCAAACTTTGTTTATTGTTATAATTATACTAATTCCTATTGAAAATTTCTTGCATTTTATTCTGACTTGTATGTGCACAATAAAGGTAACAAATTATTATGGAACATAGTACAATATTGATTAGTTAATTTAAATATGATGAGCCACAGCAACTGCTTAAGTAATAGTTGTCTAATGGTACAAAGGGTTACTAAAATACTTATATCAAAATTAATAGTTTATACATATAGACTTAAAGATTGAATTAGTACATTACACCTCTCTTCTAAAAATAAAAATACAATATTTATATTTTATCTTTTAGCTTCGCAATTCTAGAACTACGTCTAAGTGGTGTTTTTGAGTGTTCGCTTGAAACTTCTGCTAATTCAAAGGATACGTTAGGGATTAATTTTGATTTCTTTCATCATCGGGTCTTCAGTCCTAGAACTGGTTAGACGCCTACCTTAATGTCTCCTATCCTGTGCTAACTTTCACATTTTCCTAAAATTAGCAGTCTACACCTTTCACAATCTGTGCGCAATACTCTGATATAGGTCTACCTCTACCTCTTCTTTCTTATTTCTGCTTGTAATATATCCCGCACTATGCCCCAAAAATGCCTTAGAACGTATCATGCTCTTCTATTTCTCCTATTTTTTTTTTGTTTTCCACATATGCTATCAACAATTTTCTCCTTGTTTCTATGTCTGTTGTCTTCTAACATAGCCGCTGCTCCTTCTTGTTAGATACAGTTCGGTTCCCCTTGTATTGGTTCTAAATATATACCCTATTTAGTCGACATTTAGTAGTATATGAAGGGGGTTTAGTACCAAGATCCTTCGACACTTGAACATTTGCCGAATTAATAGCTTTCGCACAATCAACCTTAGTTGAAAATATTTCAAAACCAACACCTTTAATTGTTTATAATAATCATCAGATTTAAGTGCCATTTTTTTTCGTCGTTAGGTGTTCCGTCTTGAAACTGGTTGAACGCGTATCTTCACTTAATTCTATTCTGAGCTAGCCTACACCGTTCCCTAAAATTCACTCAACCTAGATACAGCTCGGTTCCCCTTCCGTTGTTTCCTAATTATATGTCGTATTTCACTAGTATTCAGTGGTATGTGAATGAGGTTAAGCAGCCTGTGATTACCAAAAATCCCCCAACACTTAAATATTTGCCGAATTAATAGTTTTCCAGTAAATCCTTTCGCACAATCAACAGTAGTTGAGAATATTGCGAAATACCTGTAGATGCTTATAATAATCATCAGGTTTAAGTGCAGTTATGTTTTTCGTCATTAGGTTTTCCACCTTTGAATTGGCTGGACGCGTACCTCTATTGATTTCTATCCTGAGCTACCCTGCATATTTCCCTGAAATACACACATTCTACATCTTTCACTATCTGTGTGCAATAGTCTAACCTAGGTTTACCTTAACCTCTTTTTTTTCCTACCTTTGCTTCTAATATATTCCGCACCATTCACTCATGCCTTAGTATGTGGCCTATCGTCCTAACTATCCTATCTTTTACTGTCTTCCACATACTTCTTTCTTGCCCTACCATTTCCAGTACCTTTTTGTTCTTAACTTGTTTGTCCATGACATCTTCATCATACGTCTGTAGCACCACATTTCAAAGGCTTCTATTTTTTTCCTGCCCACTTCTCCTACTGTCCAGGTTTCACAGCCGTACAGTGCCGTGCTGCACACATATTTTAAGCAATCTTTTCCTTGTTTTTATGTTTGTTGTCTTTGAACACAGTAATTGCTTTTTCTTGTTAAATATACCACGACCTTGTGCTAAAATTTGTTTTATATCTTTTGCTCTCTTTCAATCTTGAGTTATTCGGCTTTTTAGGTAGCAGAAATTCTTAGCCTCTTGTAAGTTCTCGTTACCTATTTGTATTCTAGTTTTTAATTTATTTTCCCTTTTTTTGCATACTAGTACTTTAGTTTTATTTTTGTTAATTTTCATACCATATCTCTGTGGTACAACTGTTTCCATTTCATTAAGAACAGCATCTAACTATTCCTTGCTAGATACTAATACCGCTATATCATCTGCAAATCTAAGCATATTAATTTTTTGTCCCTGCATAATAATTCCAAATGTTTTCTTGCATTTAACAGTATTCATTGCCTCTTAGAAGTACAAGTTGAAAATTTATGGGGATAGGGCACATCCCTGTCTCACCCCTTTACTAATATTTACTTCTCTAAGGCCCTGCTCTAATTCTATTACCGCTATTTGCTCCTTGTATAAGCTATGCACTATCCGTCTATCCCTAAACTCATTCCAATCTTTTTGAGTATTTCGAACATTTTGTCGAATCCTTTTTCCAGATCTACAAACCCTATATACACGTTTTCCTCTTTTTCTATTGTTTTCTCCATTATCACCCTCAGAGCTAAAATAGCCTCTTGTGTTCCCCTGTTTCGTCTGCACCCAAATTGATCTTCCTTAGCTCGTTTTTTCCTTCGTCCTTGTACAATTATAGCTAACATGTTTGACACGTGTTCTGTCAAACTTATTGATCGAAAATTTTCACATCTATCCGAGCCTCTCTTTTTTGGGATGGTAACTATGATGTTACGTTTGAAATTTTTGGGTATCTCGCCTTTCTCATACATATAGTTTACAAGTTAGAAGAGACGTTCTGTTACTGTTTGTTCAGCGGCTTTTTAGAGTTTCTGCTTGCACCTTCGCTATACTCGGTGCCTTACCACTTTTTAGAACCTTTATTGCTAATTCAAACTCATTTCTAAGTATAGGATATCCCAAATCATCTTTATCAATGTCTGATTCTTCTTCTAATGTTGATAGTTCTTCTCCCGCATATAAATTCCCTATATACTCTTGCCATCTATCGACTTTCTCTACATCTTAGTTTGTACCTCTTTGCACTTTTCATTAATCCGTTGTTCATTAGCTTTCTAACATTTGCGAATAATCTCCCATTTTATGGTTTTCTATCTCTATTTTCCTGTTTCATCTGATATATTTGTGTATTTTCGTGTTTCTGCTAATAGATTCAGGATATCCTTTGTTATCCATGGTTTCTTATTTTCTTTTTGTGTATACCCCAGAATACTTCTAGCCGTCGTATCAAAGCTGGGTTTAATGTTATTCCATTCTCTTTCTACTTTCTTAGCATCAGAAATTTTCTCGATATCTTTCAGCAATTCATTTGACTTTTTTCAAATCTTTTGTGGATATCTGTAACTTTTAATTTCCCAAAGTCAAGGTGCCTTTTTGCGTTCTTTTTTTCAAATTTTTAAATTTAAGAGCGGCCTTCATAATTACAATGTTATGGTCAATGTCTATATCTGCTTCTCGGTAGTTTCTACAGTCTCATAGAAATGAATAGTGGATCAAAGACGTAGTAGCTGAGTTTGATTTTCAAATAAACTTTCTGGTTAAATCGTTGAATTGTAAAATATGCTCAGAGGGGAGGGGTAATACTTGACTAGGGGATGTCGCTTTCTCCATTTCTCAGGTGGAATAGAATAACGTTATACTTTTAAATACATTGTACCGTAATAAATCAGGACAATGACTTAGTTTTAAATTGTAAATGAAAACATATCTCAATATTGCAAAACACCACATATCTGCTTCTCATGAACAAGATAATCTACAATAGACGGACATCGTCCGTCTAGATCATCAAGGATATGCAAAATAATATATACAAGGTAAGGGAATAATAATTTTATACGTAAGCATAGATTAAAATATATAACATCGTGGGAATCAAATTATATAGTGGAGAAAATACCGTAATTAGACTTCCCGCAGGAAGGAATGAATTAATTCTCCACGAACAGTTAATTAGAAAACATCAAAACGTGTTATGCAAGATGAAGGGAGAGGGTAGTAAAAAGACAAGCTAAAGGGAAAATTGTATGTTAAACAAGACCAGCCTTAAATATATTACGTGACCCTCTCCTCGGAGGAAAAATCTATAACGGTGCGCAATTTTTTGTGGAACTTCCCTTGTTGCTTCGGCAAGAAATGCTTTTTCCGTGCGAGGGATTTTGAAAACTCATGTGTGTCATAATAAAAAGGGCTACCTGCACGAGTAGGTTGTGTGTGTCAAGCAAAGTATCTGCTTTTTTGGAAACAGGAAAGTGTATTGGTGGTGGTCTCTGGAAAACCTAAAAGTTAAAGATTGAAATGTACAGTGAATAATATTATAAGCTTTTATGTTTATACTTCTTAATAATATGCTTGTGGGTTGAAAATTTAAAATGGTTGGTTTTTATATAACGAGAACTTAATAAAAGTGAAAGTGATTATTTTTATTGATCAATGATTTAGCGACGAAACAAATGTCAATTAAATTTTACACAATTTTATCACTTTAAAGGTATTTGGAAAGCATTTTATTTTAGTTTTATTTAACTTGGCCAGAATGTAATGTGTTTTAGGATATTTTAGCGAAAGGTAAGTATAGTGGAAAAAATTTAGGAAACCGGTGCAAGAAAGGGTTATGCGGAATAACCTTCTTTCATGTAGGGATAATATCAAGATGCATTGTTGTGACAGACAGTTTAGCTCCCCTCAATTATGACAAGTAGAAAAAGTCTTCTAAGGTAAGTGATGAATAACGCAGTTTTATGTATTTCAAGCCTTTTATTTAATATTTTATTTCTGTATTATTTATATTTCAAATATTTTTGTTTCCTTTTATGATTTCTTCCATAGGAACCCACTCGCGCGCTACTGCAATTAGCCGACGCACCCTTATATTTTTGCGGGGACTCCATTCCTTTAAACCAAATCCAAATTGATCAACGTAACGCTCATTTTAGTCGTATCAGAATAGCTAAAAGTTTATGTCGCTAATCAGAGGATTAAAAGACCTTTTAAATAAGGTAGCGTAGGACAACGATGTGCACTTAAAAATTTTGACACTTTGTCATCACGCCAATACCAGTGAACTTCAATTGTCAAGGATATTCCAATAACAATTTTGCTTTTGATATAAAAAAACAAGCACTCGAATAAATTTCTTGTAAATATTATTATTACAAAACCAGGTCTCCTATGACACGTGGCAAATAGTTTTCACACCGGCGCCAGCACGTTCACTCTTTCGTTTCCCAACACGTGAGCTTAAAATTCTACTTATTTCAGTTGTAGAGTTGAATTTCATTCTTTAGCCTGGAATTGTTGTAGGAGAGTTTTTGTAGACTCGACTCTTTAAATACCCCTAAGGAACAAAGTTAAAAGAGGTCAGGAGATACGATTTTGTCGGCCAATTTTAGTCTACAAATCGGGAAATTTACTTTGCATAATTACATGGTGTCTCCCTTAGATGTAGGTCGCCCAGTCTTGTACGAAGTAGACAGCCTACACATCAACGTTTTCCTATTAGTGCCGAAGAAAGTTGATTTTTATTTCACGATAACGAACACCATTAAACGTTTTGAAAAGAATAAGTTCAACTACGCCTCGGGATCTTGATACCGATCAAACTGTTACGTTTTGGGGGTGCTTAGGTGGTAGCGAATGAGTGGCATGTAGTCTTTCTAATGAGTTTCATCGGAAAATCATATTGTTCTATTTCCAACACCTATTCAACAGCACACTAAATCGGCTTCATTTGGGTTTTGTAGATCTTGAGATGAAGATCATTATGCATAATTCGATGAAAGGTTATCAGCGGCAGGGCTAACTCTTGAGAACGATGCCATATGGAGGTATTGAGATTTCTTGACACATTTTCCTTAGCTGCGGCTATGTTTTCTTGAGAACGACAATGACGACAGCGCACAAATTGTCTTTTTTCTTTAGAAAAAACGAACGTTGTTACTTGTCAAATTACAAGAATAAACATAATATAATTTATCGCGTTACTGTACAGATGGGGCAATAATATTACACAAATTTTACCGTGACAAATAAATAAACAACTAAATGAATAAATGAAGCTTACCTTGATTAATCTAGGTAGTTAAGGTAGATAGAGTTAATTACTGCATTCTTGTAAAGCAATTTTGAGCGCAGCGAATACTATGCATTATTTTTTTACCACGTACGATTTAGTCAAATGGTTTATTGGCCTATTTGTCAGCAGATTTGCATTGATGTTGTTGTTTACCTACAACATTAAAACTGGAAACACATATAAGAAGAAGGATTAGTAAAGGAGTTTCACACGGAACTTTACTGCATTTCACGCACTAACTCGTCACTTTGTAGCCCAAAGTATTCTCCCTTCATGGCGTTCTTATCACACTAAGTTGTAAAAACCCCCTCTACTGTATCTTACTTAACAGTAGGGCGTTGATATTTTGCAAAATAAGAACGTAATTTACGGTTTGTAATTTGTATACTTTTCTCTATTTTGATAACCCTTTTTAATAAATGATAACCTTTGATCAAAGGATTGGCGGGTCATTTTGAAATGACAATGCTTCCACATGAAATTTCATAAAATATGTCCGCTTGATGTTTGCCGTAGACCAAATAACGGGATTTTAAAAATAAAGTTGTTAATGAAACATCCCTTATATTGAGATATATGCATTTAAATTTTTTTTATAAATGTTTGACCATTTTGAAAGATATTAAATTTTTCCATAATTTAGCCGTTCAGTCTAAGCATCAGTACAGAAATATATCAAACCCCCATCTAAACTTCATAAAGCCACTATGACCTGAAAACTTTCAGATTTAAAACTTTATTTATTTGTTGAAGTTTACATTTTCACTTTAATATTCTCATCCAATATAGGTTTCATGCACATAAAAGATTCAAAGCTGCCCTGTCGTTTAGGGGTTAGCAAATAAAGAAATAGGGCCAGCTTATTGGGTTCAAAAGGCACTGTAATAAAAGTTTACTATTGCCCTGTAGGGATGTGTAATCAAGCTCCATCTCCCATCTGTTTGTATTAGAAACTGTTTTTGTTCTTGATGCATGAAATTGAATATATATGAACATATTCGTTTGCAAAATAGCTTCAGGGGAGCTGATTTAAAAATGCCAATGCTGATATAAAAATTGAAATGATTGAAGCGTAGCACTGTAATGGATACTTCTATAATTTCCTGAATATAAGATACCTCTAAGAAATAATTAATAACTCTAAATGAATTTTATGCACAACTGCATTTCAGGGTCGATAATCAATGCGTGGCTGAAGTTTTTTATTTAGCATCTTTATACAAGGTGTTCCAAAATTACGTAGCGCTATTTCTTTAGTACAAAATAAATAAAAAACTGTCTATGGAGATACGTACCCTTAAAGAGGATTGGAAGGAACCGGTGTCATTTGCAAATCAGAAAATCCATTAAAACTATTTTAACCATTTGACGACATTCCCATCTTCCAAAAATAAGATCTGTGATATCTCTAGGAGGAGATGGACCGCCACGTTTTACCCCATAAATGTTTTGCGCGTAGCTGTTTGAAAACTCTGATAAAAAATAAGTTTCCTTAAACATCTAAAAAAAGCTCTGTGATTTGAATCGAAATCTATCGCCGAATTTGAGTTAATTAAGGCTACCTGCTACATTGCAATGGATTCGCGGAGTCGAATGCTGCATAAAACAAAATGGAGTGCATGTTGGGGATTAGGTAGACGCTTTAAATGTTTAACTTTTTAAATGTATACTATTTTCAATTCTTAATGCTTTTGTAGTACTTTAAGAGGCGTTAAAAGTGAGATTTTCAATCTTCAATATCTCTGTAAAAATTTACAACGCTGTAACATTCCTTTGAAATATTTATAATCATATTTCATTTTAAAAGTTCATGAATTGGTAAATCCCACCAATAGGGTTAGGGTTATTACTTTCCAAATATAAATTTTAGGTTACATGCATTCTTGATCTAAAGAAAGTCTGATTTTGTACCTTACAATGTTCATACTCAAAGGTTGTCAAATTCATTATGATGGTGTTAGGTTGAAAATGATATCATGTTTACTTTGTATCCTAAATTAGTGTAGCTTTGTTAATCATTTGTTTTGATTAATAAAGTATAACGTTGACGCCTATCAAATTATCGACTTGGAACGAAGAAGATTTTCTCTCTAAATTATGTTGATTCAGAAAATATAAAAGCTGCCTTGTCTGGCTCAAGTTAATGTTCTAGTAAGATCACTTTACAAGAAGAACAACCAATTAGCAATTTTAATTCACTTGTCCGAATTCTACCGTGGTTAATCTCAAACCGTTTTATAGAGATAAGATGATTCTTTTGTTAAGCATTTGAAAAAGATGTAAACTTTAGTATGTACAGTTAACCTTTGTGGAAATGTGATTAGTTAACGAAGTTCTTAATAAAATACTACCAGGTTGGTTACTTTTAATTTTAGGAATACTTGGTTCCCATAGACAACTTCATGTTGGAAGAAAAGAACATCAAACTCTATAATAAAATTTCAAAAGTCCCGTAGGATTTGGATAGAACAGATTGAGTCCAGTATATCATTGATTTTTGTTGTTTCCAAAGATATCTATAGCAAAATTACTCCAGGAAGTTATGAAAAACTTCTAACACTATAACCTACAGTAACTGCAAATTAATGAATATTTTTTAACTGTATGAACTTATAAACGTACTCATGGTATGTTTATCTTATCATCTTGAGAATTTAAAAGGTAATTTATTTGCTGAAAACGTTTTCCATTAAGCTAAATGATTTTTAATATATTTCGTTGTTTTTCTTTTTGCTTGAAAATGGTTATATGTACTTGTGATGAAAACATTATTGTGTAATAGCGTAAACACTTTTCTGTATTAGTGGTTTTCACAACTAATGTAAAGGTAATAGTACCAGCCTTGATGTAATACGATATATTGCAATTATATAGACACGTGATTAATATACAGGTAATGTGGTATTTGATTTTGGATACCGTCTTTTCAGCTAGCAATTTTTAAATAGATATCCTTAACGTTAACGTTTATTTGAGGTTGATTTTAGCATTAGTGTACTCGATTATTCTTCGTGTAAATTTTTGGCCAGAATCACATTCCTGATTTTGAGTTTCGGTATACTCTTATGGGGTTTTTTCTTATAAATCTTCGCATTTCGAAATTAGGCGACGTCCAAGATAATTCCCTATTAAAAGGAGTATTTCCCACACGATAGCATTTTGGAAGCCGTTTCAAGCACTTACACTACTCTTCCTATTAAGTTAGTCGGCAAATATATCTTGTTACTACAGCCTAGGTTTTCAGTACTTTATCGAGATACCGAGTTTTTGGCGAGCTATTTCGCTGAGTTTTCTTTGTGGTATAATAGCTAGATTGCAAAACCAACACCTGTTTATAATAATCATAAGATTTATGTACAATTATTTTTTTCATGATTAGGTTTCCGTTTTGGAACTGGTTGGACGCGTACCTCCATTGACTTCTTTTCTAAACTAGTCTACGCATATCCCTGAAATTCCCACAGCTTACATCTTTTACTAGTGCAATAGTCAAACCCAGGTATACCTCTACCTCTCTTTCTTCCTATCTCTGCTTCTAACGTATTCCGCACTATTCCCTCGTGCCTTAGGATGTGACCTAGAATCCTATTTCTTTATTTTTTACTGTTTTCTACATATTTCTTTCTTCCCTTACCATTTCTAGAACTTCTTTGTTCATAACTAAAGCAGCGCTTGCGATCTTGAGTCTGTCGGATGCGGCGACGCTGGGTTTCTCCCTGGTTGTCAACTGGTGGTGGTGGAGGTCTCATGGACGGGGTAGTTAATACCCCAGTATGGCGTAACTGGATATGGTTCCCGTGGCCCCATTCCTCCTGGTTTGTAGAAAATACATTATCCGGGTAATTTCTGGTCCAAGGCTCGTGCATCAAATTGGATCGCGAAGGCCCGTAGTGCTTTCTTAATTTCCTGGCTCCGGCGTTCGACTGGGTTTGCTTGTGGGTGAAAGATCGGCGTAATCCAGTTGTGACTGCCCTATTGATCCAGTGTCCGGTCCTATTATCGCGATACGTATTGGGACCCGTTATCGGTGAGGATGGCTCTTGGGTACCCATACCGAAGGATGGCCTCATTTTTGAGTAGATTGATGACAGTTCTTGATTTGGTGTCAGGCGTAGGAAAGGTCTCAACCGATCTACTAAATAATTCGGTTATGACCAGTATGAAGCGATCGTTTTGGCGTGAAGTGACGTTTGGTCCCATGGTGTTGACGGATATGACTTTCCACTTTTGTTGTTACGGTCCTCTTTTGTGGCGACACAGGTCTAACATTGGTTGATGTATTGTCTTACAGCGTCACCAACCTTCGGCTATAATATCGATCGCTGAGGATGCGGTAAGTTTCGTCGGTCCCTGGATGTCCAGATAGGTCGTGGAAAGCGTGCATAACGTCGGTCTGTGCATCGGGAGGCACGACAAGCCGGTTCTGGTTGGGGTTGCATCGCCAGAAGTCTTGCAGGTTTTTGTCCTTGTATGGATTTTGGGGGCCTCTGCTGTAGAAGCAATTCCTGGGTCATCCGCTCAATGGCTTCATTTTCCCGTTGCGCAGCTTGTACACGGTCGGGCAGATCCACCAGGGCTACGTATTTTGCCTGTGGTCTGCCTGGGTTTGTGTTTGGTGGTAACAGGCGGTTTTCGCAGGTGACCTCTTCAGGGATGTCTATGTTGACCGAGTGACGTTAGAGATGGTTCGGTAGCTCATTCCGTGCTCCGGGGCAATGTTGGATGTCGAAGAAGAACTCTTGTAGCTGCAGGGTCCAACGGGTGAGTTTGAAAAGGGCATCTTTGCTCTTGTTCAGCTATAGCAGATCGCAGTTGTCTGTGCAGAGTATAAAAGGCTTATCTTTTAAGTATGGTCGGTACTTGTTAACGGCCCAGATTCTTTTTCGTTTACATCGTAGTTTTTCTCGGCTTGGTTGAGTTTGGCAATAGTGTAGCTGACGATGTTTCGTGACCCTTTGACTTCTTGGTAGAGGACTGCTAATATGCCTGTTCCATTGGCGTCGGTCTGTAGTATGAAGGATCGGTTAAAATGCGACTTTTGAAGATTCAAAAGTTGGCTGACGGCCTGCTGGATGGTTTGGAAAGCTTGCTCGGTCTCCGCAGTTATTAGAAGCGTCGGTTGGTTTGGAGCAAGTTGATTAGTGGTGTTTGGAAATCCAAATACCACGGGATATAGTCTCGGAGCCAATTTGTAAGGCTGAGGAAGAACCTTAGCTGTCGTCGGTTCGTGGGTCGATTTGTTTTTTAGACTTGTTCTACGTGTTTTGGTATAGGTTGGTTCCCTTCGGCGGTTATGACGTAGCCCTTGTTTTGTACTCCAAAGTTGCACTTATCCAACGCTAAATGAAGCCGCTGTTCGAACCTTTCCAGGGCGAGTCGATTGTGCTGTAGATGATCTTTTCAGTCCGAACGGAATGAGACGAAATCGGTAACTGGTTCTATCGGACGCGGCAAATAGTGTGAGGGGCCTGGACTCGGGGTCGAGTGGGAATACACATGCTGTGCCGAGGTCCTGTAGCGTTTCGGGGATTACTGGTGTGTTTAAACTTTCATCCTCAGTGACGGTGTTGAGTCTCCGCTAGTAGACGCAAAATCGTGGTCTTATAATAATAATAATAATAATAATAATAATAATAATAATAATAATAATAATAATAATAATAATAATAATAATAATAATAATAATAATAATAATAGCCTTTAATTCCCATTTTTTTTTATTACAAGTAAGTAACTAAAAATTATATGTTGAAAATCTAAGGTGTAAGTTTATCAAGCCCATAATGGACTAGATGGTTTTCAACTTAAACCTTAGATAAGAATAAATAAATTTATAATAAACAATTATAAACTATGGACTATAATTAACAATATTACTCCTAATTCAATCTTTCTTCTCCACGATTACTATAGAGGAATTGTAGGCTAAGGTGCTGGGCTCAATGATTCGGTTGGCCAACATTTCCTCCACTTAGGCGGCGATGATGAGTTTGGTTTGTGGGAAGTATCGATACGACGGCAATCAAAAAGGTGTGTGAGGATTGGTCCGTATCGTATGACTGGTGCTGGTAGTGGTGGTTGGTTGTGTTGACCCATTGATTACTGTTTGGAACTCTTCCAGAAGACTGTTGAATTTGGGTAAGGATTTGGCTGGGAACTAGTGGGTTACGGTTTGTTTGGGTAAACTATTGGTAGTGACCGTTGTCACCATTCGGTTCCAGTGAAGCGTTTAGCGGTTGTGTGCTCCGATGTGATCCATGACTGATTTTTGGCGGCGAAACCAGAATTGCTCCAATGATGACATCCTCTGCTAGGTTGGTTACTACCAAGAAGGTTTCATGGTCCCCCTCGTGCGAAATTTGCTTTTGATTGCCATTCCTGTCCCTGCTTCGGCTAGATAGATGGAGGTATAATAAAGTTCCACCTGTGAACCTATGGATATTCGATCCTCCCTGATGCTACTGTATCTAGTAGCGTGTTGAATGTCGTCTTATGCATGGTGACGGTAATCCTTAGTAGAGGATTATTGTTCGTTTTGTTCGGCCAGGCGGTGTGCTGGTGCGGCTTGGCAGGTGCGTCGTTTCCTGATGTTCTGGTTGGGCAATCTCGGTGCCAATGTCATTGTGGACAAAGGTGGACTTTGGTAGCTGATCTATTGTGGGTGGAAGTCTGGCTGCTGGTGTGAGCTTGGTCGTTCTTTCGTTACCTCTCTTGCGTTCTCTTCTATCTTTGCGAGGCTGGAATCCATTTCCCATAGGGTCGTTGGCATGTGACACTAAACTGAGTTCCTCAATGTCGGCAGGAGGAGGTCCGCATACAGCTCCATGTCCTGGTTGATTTCTATTTTTAGGCGGCAGGATTACCGTTCATTTACATTTCCAATGCTCCACCTGTAGGTACTACATTGCGGCAGGATTACCGCACCTTAGTACCGAGGAAGGCGACTACTGGTTGAAACGCCATCTTTCCGTAGTAATCAGAGGTTATTTTTGCTCTAATGGCTGGACTGTCATATTTGTCCAGGAAGAACATCTTAAATTTGCTGCAACTAGGCTGGAACGTCTCGTATGTTGCCCGCCATGTGGCTGCTTGGCCTTGCAGTTGGATTGTTGTTGTTGGTACATCTGTGTTCATTGATTCTATTTGTTGAAGAAACTCTGCTCGATCTACCAGAAGGGTGCTAGAAAATATAGAGGTTTCTCGGTTTCAGTGGTCTGAATGGTGACATAGTAAAGGTCTTCCACTAGCATTTTGATTGTAACCATTTTGGTGTTGTTGTGTTTGTTGAGCGCCACTGTTATAGTCCCACAACTGTTTGTGGTTGTGTGTCCTCCTGGGCTGGAGGCGGCTGGTTGGTGCAAGTTCGCTGTCTACATTATCTTCGGTGAAGACGGCCCAATCACGTTAAACGACACTTGTTACCGTTAGAGTGGGCGACGCCTGAATTCCTAGGCAGTGTGTGTGACGTATTTACAGGTTATATCAGTCATAAAGTTCATAGATATACATGTATACAAGTTAAACAGTTATGGAATCAACATATAACAGGTTAAATCAGTTCGTAAGTCTTCGGCAATCTTCGTCAAAGTTCGGAAGGCGTTGTGGTTTACTGCAGGTGGCAAGTATAGGAGGCGTCGGCGTGTGGTACAGATATATAAGCTTAAATAGCTATGAAATCGACGTATATACAGGCTAAATCAGTTCGTCAACTGCCGGCGTCGTGATGCAGCGTACCCTCGTGGAGGTGTTGGCATCGGCAGACTATGTCTTAAACGCTGCTTAACAATGGCGTCGGATGTAGGAGCGTCGGCGTCGTGCTGCAGCGCATCACTCGTCGAAGCGGCAATGTAAACGGGCTATAAAGCAGCGCCGCCAGTGCCGGAGAAGGTGGCAGGTTATAGGGTAGCGCTATTTGAAAAGTATTGGCAGGCTGTGGGTCAGCACTGATAGATTCCTTGGACCATGAACAGCTCTAAATGAATGCTTCTTGCTGAATTCGCAATTATATTTATACTCTTTTCATCCCTATGTAGAAAAAGGTTAATTAGATGTTTTACCAATAAAACGTGGGGTTGAGTTTTAGCATGTAAAAGAATGTCCAATGGAAATGCAGGGTTTAGAATAATTTCGTATCTTAGTTGAAAATTCCGAGTGTTCTTCTGGGATGTTCTATTTTCCGCACGTGTATTTTGATATAGGTAACAGAAGTTTAAATTGGCATAGATCATATTCAGGGATCTAAAACGTTATTGCTTTATCATCATTCTCTTATAAATAGAATTCTGTAAAAGGAGTGCATCTTAAACTAAAGTACGACTAGGGGAATCTAATAAAATCTGCAGACGTTTCAACTTGAAAACTTTATTCATATGTTAAAATTTGCATTCCACTTGTATCATTTTATACAGTATAAATTTCAAACTTAAGAAGAATTCTATCTACCCCATCGTTTAGTGCTTGGCAATAATAAAATCCGCCTGAATTATTTTTTCAGAAGTTAACGTAGCAAAACGGTATTGACTACCCTACTATATTTTAGAGTTTAATCCAGCTTTTCTCAATTTGTATCTAAAGTTCTTCGGTTCATTAACGTTTGAAATTAAATATATAAAATAAATCTTCGGTAACTAGCTCCAGAGATGGAGATTCTTAAATATCCGGGGTGCTATACAAAAAAAATAAGTGAAGAATTGTAATAAAGAATTCTCATGGGCAATTGCTTTTTAAAGGGCAGACGATTCCGCTTGTAGCGATAACTTCTTTCATCGCATGAATTTATGGAGATAGAAGCGGAACATTTTAAAATAATAGGGTGTATGATTTACTATTACCCGAATGTAATCCCCATTTTGCATTAAACTAAACTAAATTAATGTAGATATAGTTCCACAGAGCTTTTAGGACTTAATTTAGGACCAGATGGTCGACATTTGTCAGTTAAAATCTTTAATACGTCAAATTATTTATACAACTAAGATTAATTTCTGCTGATTGTTACGTCCAGAATTGACTTTTTGTAGCTTTACCCTGAAAAGGCTGGATGACCTGATAGGTCAAGCTAGCTTTAGTATACGGGAGGAATCCTGAAAAAAATAAGGAATGCTGCGAAGGGTCTACAATTTGTAAAGCACCTTATCCAATTGATCTAACTCAGGAATTCACTCTTCATGAGAACTTTTCAAAATGTACTTTGTTTTTACGACAAACTTTCTATCGGCGCTAACTCACCGTACCACGATTTTACGTCACTCAGAAAGCAGGTATTCCTCGTGATTTCTCGGCTACAACATAAAAATTCTCACCAGTGTTTGAAATTAAAAAAACCACTTCCTACCACTTTACCTAGTCTGTATTACAAAACAATTCGTTAGAACATGGCCTATTTATACACGTTGACTTTTATCCTACACAGTAATATATATATATATATATATATATATATATATATATATATTGCCGTGGAAGTCCGCTTTGGACCTCGCCAGAGTAAAAAAAAAATTTTCAAAATTATAAAAATTTCACAAAATTTGCTTACCCGGATTCTGCTTCCTATAATTAATTTCTTCAGCAACTTCCCTGGCTAGCTCAGCTGTGCCTCTTCTCGTATACCTAAATTTACTATCATTCTCTTAACCATTCACACACCATTCAATAAAATCACAAAATAATACAACAATCATACAATATTTATTTACCGCTATTTACAAATAATAATTCATAGTTATGTACAGTTCGGTGCTCTAGTGACACCTCAATAAATACTATCTTTGTAAAGTCCTTGTTTTTAAAATTGTAACTTCAAACACATTTAATGCAACGGGAGTAAATGGGCCCCAAATAATACCTTATCTTTATGTATGACTGCACACTGGAGTATGGTGAGCTCATGATAACCCAGTTTATTAATGTATGCTTTCTACTTTGCATACTATTACTACCAACTTAAAAAAACCCATGCACTCTTAACAATTAAATTTAAATTCATCAAGAAATATAATAAGCTTTACGTACACCTTTTTTTTGTATATTCAAAATACCATAATAATAGTCAGTTATACGTGTCTCTTTCAATACGTTAAATTACCAAAATAACCACCAAAGTTCACTCACACATTACAAATAATTTCAACAGTTTATAAAAAAAGACAGCAAATTCAAATGCGTTACCTGGAAAAGCTTCAAAATTCCATCTCCGTTGAAGATGCATTGTATTCCTGAACCTCTCGGCTCCGTGATTATGCGCGCTGCTCTACCAGCTATTTATAGATGAAAACACAATCTAAGCTGAGCTTCGTGCTACCCATTCACTATCGATTCCAACATCCAAATCCATTTATATTACACTTGTTTACTACTGTATTATTAATTTACGAGCTTGTTAAAGTATTCGTGGACCTCAGTTAAATTTAAAATACTTGCCACTATTCGCGTTACTAACTAAAAGGCCACAAATAATCTAATACTATTTTATTAAATTTTACAAACTTTTACTGTTCACAAGCCTCGTCAGTTGATTATTATACGTGGTTAAGCGATGCGAAATTAAAGAGAGCCCTATTAATTATCTTTCCGTATTTATACAATAACAACAAGCTCCTCTTGGCCATACTTTACTTGAAATTCATAACTGAAAATAATATTTTCCCAAATTTTGTAACCGTCTTAAACTTCCAGAAATATTTCCTCGTCATGCTATATCATCCAAACTATCGCAGCCACCTGTCGCGTGTTTATCCGTTGTAAAACTAACTATTTCGACCAATGACACAGTCCTGCGTCGTTACAAAACTCCGCCCGTAATATTGTTATCTTTGTCTTATGCATATTGGATGTCGCATTCCCACCTTACTTGAGTGGTAGAAAATTGATATTGCTGACCGCGTCCACGTGGATTGAATACGTGCTTTATGAAATCGAATGTTTTTATACCCATCTTTATCTGTAGCATATTATTGATTGTGCATCCCTTTTGCTCTTTAAAAAATTTTGTTAGCGTTTATGCGAAACCACCGACGGTTGAACAATATTTTCTTGAAGCTCGCCTTGTTATGCTTACAAATAAGCGGAAGAGGACCTTTCCAACATGCAGGTGTGCCTAATTAATGATCGTTTAAAATAACAATTCTTGGAGCTTCTTTTCACGGTATTCTATACAACAGATGTCTGTTTGTTCGTTACGAAAGTTTTTCGTCTTGGGATTACTGATTTTACATGCTCTGATGCGTTTTCTGACGTTATTACCCGTTGAATTAAACTAAATTAAATTAATTATGCATTTCTATTGGTTTATCAAACTGATTTTCTTTATGAACTTATTACTTTTTAATCCCTAAGTATAACAATACGTCAATGCGTGTTAATTTAAATTAAATAAATGAAATAAATTTTGCGCGGATATAAATGGTTCCTTTCTCTATACAGGGTGTTTTGAAATTGCATGGTTTATACCCAAATTTAACCCTTTAAATCCACTACAATATATATATATATATATATATATATATATATATATATATATAGGAAAAGTAGGTTTAATGAGTCTTGAATTAATACAAAGTAAAAAGGAATCATCGACAAGTGACTCAAATTCAGTCACGAAAGCATCCTGTTATGTATGTATGTATATATATATATATATATATATATATATATATAAAGTAGAATTAATGAGTGTTAAATTTATACAAAGTAAAAAGGAATTATTGTTGTTGAAAACCTGCGATGTCAGGTGAAACAACACAAAGACACAAATTGTGAGCTAGGCGATGCTGTACTTCCCATAAGGTGTCTGTATTAAATATTACAACTTTGCTACTCCTGTCCTGATGAGCCCCAATTAGGGTAAAACGCGTCGACAGGATGCCCTCGTGGCTGAATTTAAGTCACTTGCCAATAATTCCTTTTTACTTTGTATATATATATATATATATATATATATATATATATTATAATAAGACGTATCTCTAAATAAACTTTTATGAAAATAATCAAAACTTATTCACCTATACAAATCGAGTTAAAAGCTGTATAGCCATTAACAAAACAATAGCTTTATTATTTCATAAAGGGAGAAATCATCCACTGACCGGTTTCGATTTTCTTAAGCCTTGTCAGAGCGACTTAGTTCCCAACAACTCTAAAGTAATCGAAGCTATTATACTGATATAAGTTCGAAAGAATTTTTGTGTACTATGGCAAAAGTAATAATATCGTCATCAGGTGGCAAAACACTAACACTACTAAACGTTGTTGTACAAAAATTGACCCGAAACTACATTGTAGCTTCCATAGATGGCTATATAAGTATCTTTTGCCTTTGCGACTTGTGGAATGTTTTAGTAAAATTTATTTGCAAAAATACTTAATACTTAAAACGGAGGTCAAATACTGATGGCCTTTGTGTCGGTCAATTTTGAATAACCTTTTGGTCAATGAATAAAGTTTAAGTTCACTAGATGGTTAAATATTTGTCAAGAACAATGGTTTTAAGTACTCCCTTATGTTTAGTGTGGTTTGTTTTGTATTTTTCTTAATCTTTCTTGGGTATTAATCTACTCAGAGTTTTTAAAATTGTAAATAAAGACAATTTTAGAAACTCTAAGTGGTTTAATACCCAAGAAAGATTAAGAAAAATTGTTTTAAGGTTGTGAAGTTTAACGGTCCACGTCCAAAGTAATATTTATTAAAATATAAACAACTCAGACTGAAAGTCTAATAATGAAGTTAATTTAATGGAGTTAATGAAGTAAATTTATGTACAATAAATTTAAATGTAAATGGAAGAACACGACATGGATTTTTCAAATGCATCTTAATGGTGGATTAATTTTAAAAGTAATTGAACAACACTAATACGGATTTTGGTGAAAAAGGTATACAGTTTAATGCATACAATTTTAAACTTATTCTTTTGAGGATCGTTTATCTGGTTATAAATTATTTCCACGCTTGTAAGATTTGTTTTGCTCAGAAAAAACCCTTGACATAATCTGTTAAATGGTCAGAGTATTTCGAACTCTGAACACAAACTCCTGGTAAAAAATCCTTCACACAAAAAAATTATTAGGACTATTTTAAACTAGCGACTTCAAAATTAATTAATCGGTAAATAAAATATAAAAACAAAAGCTAAAGTCAGGGTTCAAATAACCCATAGCGTTAACTTTGGACTGTGTCTGATCAACAAGATATCAGCAAATAAAAAAGGGAGTGGGATTCGTAGTACCAGATAGCAGCGCCCAGTTTTGCTTACCGGTGCAATATGAAAGGTTGACTTAAAACTATCCCAATCTCGCTAAATTAGTATTTATCAATGGATTCGAATTTCTAAACATACGTCAAATTTATTAATAGCTAATTCAGCTACTTGATTTTACTCTATGAATTTAACAATATCGTCCGCCTTAGTCTAAGTAATTTATTCTAACCTTAGCTTAAATTAATTTATTCTAATTTCAAGCTTCTATCCTATAGCAAGACTTTCGCCAACTGCTAGTCCATACACAACACTTGATTTTCCAATTTTCCACCAAAAGGTACTGCATTGGTCAAGAAGCGAGGTTTTTTTACCTGGGAATTGTGAATTTTGCCTAACCCTTGCTGTTGCAAGCAAGGTAGAGATTTTTAATTTGCGTGACAATACCCACATACGGGACCTATATTTTTTGTCTCATCCGAACGAGGGCGTATTTTTATGAAAAATGCTTGCCAAATATTTTTCAAACTGTCCGTGTGGGGATTGGAACCCAGAACCTTGTAATTAGTAGTCACACGCACACCAACCCACGGAGGGGACCTGCTAATCTGTACACTACATGTGATTTTCCATTGCTCCACCCGAATATACTACAGTGGCCAGAAAGCGGAATACTTTTTATCTAGGAAATTGGAATTTTGCCAAACCCTTGCTGTTCCAAGCAAAGTAGAGATGTTTAACATGCGTGACAACACCCATACACGGAACGTACATTTTACCTCTCATCCGATCGAGGGCGTATTGTTGTGATAAATGCTCGCCTAACATTTTTCAAGCGGACCGTGTCGGATTTCGAACCAGGAACCTTGTGTTCAGTAGTCATACGCATACCAACTGCTTATACCTCATACCTCACTACTACATTTGATTTTTCAATGCGGCACCCGAAGGTACTACATTGGTCAGGAAGCAAGTTTTTTAGCTGGAAAATTATAGATTTTGTCAAACCCTTACTGTTTCAAGCAAAGCATGGATGTTTAACGTGCGTGGCAACACACACATGGAATCTCCATTTACCTCTCAACCGAACAAGGGCGAATTTTTGTGGAAAATGCCCCTTGTTGGGATTCGAGCTCGGGACCTTCGGCACAGTAGTCACACGCATACCAACTACACCACCGAGCCCTGTGTGTTAGTTTGTACATTTGATTTTACAATGCTCCACCCAAGGGTACTACATTGCGTTAGTCTGTATAGCTGCGAAACTGTTACAGGTTTTCCCCGTCCTTTCCAGACATTTTGGCATACTAACGTAACGCTCTTTTTACCTCTAAGAGGCTAGGACTTTCTAAAACTTTTTCTATAATAGATATAAACTTATTTCTCATTATAAGAGTTCACCTGAGAAATCAGAGTATATACCAGTCGGGCCTTCACAGCAATTGTTTTTTATTTAAAAACCAATTTCAAAAACTTAGATCAATACATCAAGGTTATGCAGACTGGGTCGACTAACAAAATTCAGCAACAAAGTTTATGCGTATGCTAAGCTTGATATTTCCATTTCTATCATCGACTCCAAAATGAATTTTATGCTTAGCCAAATATTCAAACTGCCCTTTCGCTTCGATGTAGCTAGCGGATAACAAATTCGACTACAAATTGGGTTCGGAAAGACGTGAATGTGAAAAAGGTTGCGACTGCCCTACAAAAGCCTTCTTGGTCAAATCCTCTCATTATGAAAATATGTACAAGATTGCTTCGCTCGAAATTTCGTGTAGGACTTCAATATAAAGAGAACATATACATCTGCAAAATGACCCTGTAGAGTACTATTTATGGAAATTTTAAACTGGGCTAACGTAAAGATGATATGGATTTTTTCCACTTAACAAGTCTTTGAAATTTTAGTTTCGTTGAAATATTCATTTCCGCGCGCAAACAATAACGTAAGTGATCATAGGGTTCATGTAGCACATGAATTAAAAGCTTTAAAGGGTTTAGGACAAGGGTTCCCTGTTCGTTTGTTATTTAAAGCTTCCTTTGTCCTACAACCTCGCACTGAGCTAATTATATTAATTGGAGAAATTATGTGAATGTCGAAACGATACACACATTTCCCTTGTCAAGGTAGTAAATCTACTTGTATATCGGATTGATTTTCAAATCTACGGGAGGGATTGGTTAATGGTTTAGTACATTTACACCCTCCATTGCCGCAAAATAATTTTTTTGGGTTTTTATTAATTAAACTGTAAAGCTTTAGTTTTGAAAATACTTTAATTAGATCATTGTCCGCATAACGCGAATATAAAATACTGAAACTGGGTAATTTTTTTTGTTCGACAAATAATTAGGTAACGCAATTGCGTCATTATATCCTGTTGACGCAATCGCCCAATCTAAAGCATTCCTTTTACCTTGTACTATATTCCATGAATTTGTATAAAAAAACATGCTCTGTATCCTATTAGCAAACTTTGATAAACTTTTACAAGATCTTTTTTGTTTACTTGAGGTATGACGGAGATTTTGATCATTAAAAAAAAATAAAGCATTCATCGCCCCAACCATCAAATCTTACGTGCTGAATTGACGTTACGCTACTTAGAGGGACAGTAGTGACGTAACAGTTAAACGGTGTATCGACTAGCTTTCAGTAGTGTGGGGTGAAATATGAGAAAACAAATATGATAGTTTTAGGGGTGTACAAGTTGTGACACTTCTTATCTTTAAACTCCCTTGTCTATTTTTTGCTTTTGAACGCCAACCCACCTGAAGAAAATAACACAGTAAAGTCAATTCGGAAGGTGGATGTTTCGAGTAACTGTTTGACTGTTATCACTGCTGTTGCAGGTTGATGAAGCCTTGCTTACACCTTTCTCACTTGCCAATAGTTTAGTTAAGACAAAATACCTCCACGTTATATTAACCTAACCTATATCGTAAAACATGATTATAACAGTGAATAGCAACAAAGAAAAGTGAACTGTAATCCACCCTTAATCGGCAAAATACGTGTTTTGTTAAAAATACTAATATTATCAACAATTCCACTTCATAGAAATTCAATCAATTTGATTTCTACGTGCTAATTTGTGGATACAATTGTAAAAATTTTTTTATGAGAATTCGGTATGTACAATACGCTTTAAATAAGCGAGCATCTACGTTAGTAGTCCTTCTTAATTATAAGATGTACACATTATTATTACCATCAATTACAGTTATTATATATATATATATATATATATATATATTGCTCTGATAAAGGGTTGTTTAAGGGTGTACTTTATAGTAAAGGTTGTTTAGAAATGAGAAATTACCATAGGCAGCAGAAAACTGCACTTATTTAGTGAAGAATTGAGAAATGGAGATAGTTTGTAAATAGTAAGCAGTCAACACCCTGTATATAAAGTATAAATAGTTTTAAGCGACGCAAATAAACATAGGAAGACGCATAGTTAGCGTAGAAACCAGGAACACATGCATTAGGTAAATAGTAAATATTTAATACCCTGTAGATAAAGTTTTAGTTAATTTAGGTAAAGCAAGTAATGATATTTTTCATTGGAAGCACGCGTATATTTATAAGTAAACGATAAAGTGTAATTAGACACGCATTCAAAAGAGTTCCAAACAATTAGATTAATACGGAGATAGAAATAGAGCTTCAGGAAGCATAGGTAAATGCGTGCAAATAGCTAACCATTTTTGATAAGAAAGCAGATTAAAAATTGCGTGAATAACATGTAAATATGAAAATTAAAAGTCGAATTGCATCAGTTGTTTATGGAAAAGCAATTAGATCTATCAAAATACCGCATGTTGATAACGAAGACAGCTGCAAGCAGGTTACAATTATTGGGAATCGTGGAGAATTACATCAGAAACTACTTTGAATGTAATTATTTGATTGGTTATAAATGGGCGACGAGTTGTAGACCATACCCACTAACGGAGTGGGAATTCAATAATATATTAGCAGGTACAGTAATAACGAGATCAGTTTTGAACTCAATAAAGGCCGAAGTGCGCCGCTATGAAATAAAGTGATACGTAATAATAATAATTCAAAGTGAAAAATTGTAAAAGTGCTAATATGAAGATTATAATTGCCGATTAAACGTAAGTACATTTTGGTGAATTTATTTTAAACTAAAACATATTAATAATAGGGCTTCGAAGTCAAGGGGGAAACAAACTACGATTACTAAGTCCGGGGAAAATAGACTACGATTTCTAAGTCCGGGGAAAATAGAGTAATACAATTTCTAAGTCTGGGGAATAGTAATACAATTTCTAAGTCAAGGGGAAAACATACTACAATTTCTAAGTCTGGGGGAAGAATAATACAATTTGAGTAAGGGAAGAAAATAAACCACGATTTCAAGTCAGAAGACAATGATAATAAGAATTCTATTCTAAGTTTGAAGAAATTGATTGATAAGAAGTAATAAGTCTGAAATGAAACGACAATAAACTGGGGTGCATAAATTAATAATGGTAGTCCATAGGGTAATGGCAATAATTTAAATGCAATGGTTCAAGCGTATATTTCGAATGAGCATGTAATAATCCCACATTGAGGGAAGATAATTTTTATTCAAATGGATGCGTCGATGTGAAGAAAAATAGACCAGGTCAGATTTTTTTAGTTATAAGACATTTTATTTTTCTATATATTTTTTATTTTGAATATTGAATTTGCTTAATATAATATGATAGTGAAAAAGTCAACAAAAGAAGTTGCATACGTATAAAGTGAGTAATACGATAACAGGTTTAGAACGTTCTACACTTTGTTGATAAGGATAATAGGTTTTTTGGTGACTTTGGGTTTTGAGTAAAAAGTATATGATGTTTAATAAATGAAATTTACAACATTAACTAATTGAAAAGTGTATTACAAATAATTTACAAAAACTGTACATACTATATTGGTTTCATTATATAAAATCGAAATTAACTGAATTTTATAATTCCAAATAAATGCTAGCGGAGGTCATAAGATAAAGTCAATGGGAGTAATTTGTTAATTTAAATAGTTCAAGGAGGAGCTACGAGTTGAATAGGAAATTGATAACAAATAAGACGGTAACATATCGAATTTTGTTATTGGTTGACAAGGTTGGTTCAAGATAAAATCCAGTTAAGTTTCTGGAGGGAATTGATAGCAATATTAATAAGACAGCCCAACGTCGGAGGAGATAATTACAATCTTGTTTATTCATAGTAATATTAATATGGTCGCCCAAATGATGGAGCGCGAATAATTTAGAGGAAGCATAGCAAATAATATAACAGCCCAACGAAGGGGCACGATAATTTAGAGTAGCATAGCAATATATATATATATATATATATATATATATATATATATATATTGCTATGCTACTCTAAATTATTATCGTGAATAGGATGAAATAATAACTTAGACCTTTATGCAATATATATTACTCATATTTAGACCAGGGTAGAAAATTAAATAATCACATCAAATAATTTTAATCACCGTGTATAAGGAATTTTATTAAATAATACGCGTTATTAAAACCGTGAAGCATAAAAATTTATTAGTTTCAGTAAAATAAGAGATCTAAATCATGGACAAGACGCTTTACATCAAAAGAAACAGTATTAACAAGCTCTACGTAAGAAACAAATGGAAATAACGTGCAAAATTTATATTAATTAACCCTATTTTAAGTAACCGGTAATAAAACAAAGTGTACACATAATAATTAATATTTAACTTGTATTCGCTAAAAATGAAAGGATAGAAGTCAATTTTAATTGAAGTTAATTGAATCGTTAGTAACAGATAATATCTATAGAAACTTGTAAAAACCCAATAAAAAGCAAATCCTAGAAGTGTTAGTTAGAAGTAGGATGTTTAAACACACCTGCGTATTTTAAAAGGCAATTTCAGTTTAATTTGTTTAGATAAACATGTCGATTCTAAGGATATTGAAACGGTCAGATGCTTTAGCACGAAATACAAAACAGGGTTTATTTAAAAGCTCTGAGAATTAATATTATTTTGAACACATGCGTAGTTTAAATATCACGTACGGCGAAAATTGTGTAGATAACAAATGGTTTCAGAGAATCTTGTAGAAACCGTCGCATAATAGTTACGAGAAATGCTAAAGGTGGGTTATTTCACACTCCACATGGACTAAAATATAATCGATAATAAAGAATATCAATTTGCACCAATACGAACAGGTTAGAAAAGGAAAGAGAAAATGCGTCAAGCAAAGACACATATAGTAAAAGGCGTGATTTAAGCAACGTCACGAGGGTCACAATTGGTTGAAAATAGGATGCAAATATCAGAGGTAGAAACAACAATTTCTGTACAAAATTAATTAGTTTTTCTCGGACATGTTTGCGTGCCGTGTGTAGAAATTTCTGAGATTTAAATGGGGCGAGTACAAAATTCGTAAAAACCGACGCGCGAGTGACGGACTGGGAACATAGAATGAGGAATTCTTTAGAATTACCCGTTTTGGGGAACAGACCGACAGACAGGCTTTTTGCTATATATACGGAGGTGAATATAAACAAGCTCTCTTAGACTTTTGACTATTCGATGCGTTAAAAGCTCTTACATCCGCGACTAGATTCAAGATGTTAAACAGTGCATTTTAGTTTGATAAAATAATTTAAAAATTTTGCTCGTATATTTTAGTGATTCAAAATAGTTTGTTATTTACGTGCTAACATGAATGTACTTCAGTGCACTTAGATACAAGGTAATAAAATTTAGTATCACTGTACCAATTAGCAAAATTTACAACGACAAATGTATACACAAAAGTAGGCAGTTTTGGCGTATATTGGTGAAAGACGCATGAATTTCTTTGCTATTTTTCGGGGTGTTAATAATTAAATGGTTCAAATACGTGTCTGGATCCACAAAACAAGGGTCAGATATACACAGATGAGTTCCGGACAAGCCCAGAAACAACTTTAAATAAATGGTGATGGAGAAAATTTGAAAAGCGTTGAGAATCAGAAGCTGTAAATATAATCCAGTTGGAATGGGGTGATTAACTAAAGGGACGATGTACTTTGAAGCTACGAGGACAGTAACCTTCAGGTAAATTATACTATTTTGTTTGACATTTTTGTGTGTGTTGAATAACTTTATAATTGATTTACTTTAAATGGACATTAGTGAAATTGTACTAACCATAAAATTTTAATTTTAAGATGAAAATTGCTTGTTTAAGTAGAAAGGGGTATTTAGTATTGATGTTCTGAATTATGATGAAAATATGGGTATGTCTTTGAGCTCAATTAGACGAACCTGGTTAATTAACGTAAAGGGGTGGTAGATGCTCCCTTTATACTCAGACTCCGGTCTGCTTATATTGTTATATTAATTAGTAGGCATCCAACAAGGACTTTAATTCTGGATGCACGTTAAAGTGATAATAAAATTAATCTTGAAATTCTTTTTAAAACTGAATTTTATGCTGAAATTTAATTTGAAAATTTAATGTATTCTGAATATTGATGTAAATAGAGTTAACGTTGATGTTTGTGGTAGGAATGTGTTGTTTAATTTTATGAATGAGGAGGTTTATAAAATTAGGTGAGCAGCTGAGGCGAAACCAGGATCACAGCAGTTTATGACGCCCAATCGGTGGGACTAGAATTTTTTTGTTGAAAGGACCCAGTTCCCGCATTCAAAGGAGTATATCACAGCAATATATATATATATATATATATATATATATATATATTGCTATGCTACTCTAAATTATTATCGTGAATAGGATGAAATACTAACTTAGACCTTTATGCAAAGCCCATATGATCATTTCAAATCGAGCTAGTAATTGAAAGATGGAAAATATAAGATCTTGGACAGGACTTGAACCTGTATCCTGGTTTTGCCGGAACCATGCGTTTACCAATTACGCAAAACCAGGATACAAGTTCAAGTCCTGTCCAAGACCTTATATTTTCCATCTTTCAATTAGTAGCTCGATTTGAAATGATCATTGGGCTTTGCATAAAAGTCTAAGCTATTATTTCATCTTATTCACTATAGTACGATAGTATTTATCAACTTACCTTGTGTAATTAACTACCTAAAGATATATATATATATATATATATATATATATATATATATATATTTAGGTAGTTAATTACACACTATATATATATATATATATATATATATATATATTACTCAAATTTAGACCAGGGTAGAAAATTAATTAACGACATCAAATAATTTTAATCACCGTGTATAAGAAAGCTTTGGGAAAAAGTACGCGTAATTAAAGGCCTACTGTGAAGATTTAAATCATTCAATTAGAAGGTAGGGTTTGTATAGAATTTTATTAGATAATACGCGTTATTAAAACGTGGACCATACAAATTTATTCGCACTAAAAATTAGGGATTTAAATTATTTACTAGACGCTTTCTATAAAAAGAAGCAGAATTAAATTGCTCAACGTGTATTTAATTTAATTGTTCCAAGAAACAAATAGAAATTACGTGCAAAATTTATATTAATTAATTCAAGTTCTAGGTAACGGGTATTAAACAAAGTGTACAAATAATAATTAATATTTAATTTGTATTCACTAAAAATTAAAGGGTAGAAGTCAATGCCATTCATTATTATTTTAATTGAAGTTAATTGAACGATTATTAAGGTATAATATGCACAAAAGCTTTTAAAAACCCAATAATATTCAAATCGTAGAAGTGTTATTTAAAGTATTACGATTGAACACCTGCGTATTTTTAAAAATCAATTTCAGTTTAATTTGTTTGGATAAACATGAAAATTCTGCGTATATTGGAAACGGTCGGATAAACCGTAGCTTATATTAACGGGAAGGCTAGATACGGGGTTATTTAACCCAAATAAGAATACACGTGGACTGAAATAACCGATAGTAAAGAGTATCGATTTGCACCACTAGGAGCAAGTTAGAAAAGGACAGATAAAATGCGCAAGGCAGAGACACAGATAATGTAAGGTGTGATTTGAGCAACGTCATGAGGAAATGATTGGTTGTAATAAGATGCAGATATGAGAGGTGTAAACGTAACGATTTCTATACAAAATTAATTAGTATTCTCGGACGTGTTTGCGAG
This sequence comes from Platerodrilus igneus, assembly GCA_036346225.1. NCBI lineage: Eukaryota > Metazoa > Arthropoda > Insecta > Coleoptera > Lycidae > Platerodrilus > Platerodrilus igneus. Next base: position 1,854,797 of record JARFIW010000828.1, read on the forward strand.
CCGTGTGAAAATTTCTTAGATTTTCAACTGACGCGTGTGCAAATTTAATAGAACCGCGTGCCGGACTGTCGAAAAGGGAACATAGTATGCGAAATTCTGAAAACTGGCCGTCGCGGGACAAAACCGACATACAGACGAGCTATTATATAAACCCGGACTTTAAACAGTTTCGCTCTTTTAGATTTTTGATTATTCGATGTTTTAAACAGTGCTCTCTTAGATTTTCGATTTGATTCAATACTTTAAACAGTTTGCTCTTATATTTTGGTGAGTATTGAATACTTTAAAACAGTTTGCTCTTTACGTGCTACGATACAAGTTATTATGCATTAGTGCACTTAAAAAAAAAGATACAAGGTAATAAAGTCTAATTATATTTGCGAGTATTACGGTACCAATTATCGAAATTAGCAACGATAAATGAATAAACAAAAGTAGGCAATTTTGGGGTATAGCGTGAAAGAATTAGGAATTTCGTTGCTATTTTTCGGGGGTGTTAATAATCAAATGTTATTCGTAATCGTGATTGGATCCACAAAACAAGATTTTGATATACTTAGATGCGTTTCTGAGAAGCCCTGAAACAACTTTAGATGAATGGTGGTGTAGAAAATTTTAGAAGCGTTCAGAATCAGAAGCCGTAAACATAAACCAGCTGGAATGGTGGAATTAGCAAGTCCGATGTACATTGAAGCCACGAGTGCAATAACCTTCAGGTAAATTATACAATTTTTGTTCGAATTTTGATGTTTTGGTGTGTGTTGAATAACTTTATAATTTGTTTGCTAAAAAATGGACAGTAGTGAATTTGTACAAATAACCAATTTTTAATTTTAAGGTGAAATTTTCTTGTTTAAGTAGAAAGTAGTATTTAGCAGTTTATGTTTTGATTATGATGAAAATTTGGGTCTGTCTTTGAGCTCAATTAGACTAACCTGTTTGATTAACGTAAAGGGGTGGGAGATGCTCCCTTTGTAGTCAGACTCAGGTCAGTAAATATTGTTAAATTAATTAGTAGGCATCCTACAAGGACTTTAATTCTGGATGCAAATTAAAATTTAATCTTGAAATTTTATGATACTGAAATTTATGCTGAAATTTAATTTTGAAATTTTAATGTATTATGAATATTGATGTAAATAGAGTTAACGTTGATGTTTGTGGTAGGAATGTGTTTGTTTTTTTTATGAATGAGGATGAAAGTTTTAACTAGGTGAGCAGCCGAGGCGGAAAGAGTAAAGAGGCGATTATCAGAAGAGATTCAACAGGGCGAGAATCACGGCAAATCTTGGTGCCAAATTCGAGAGGTTCGAATATCTTTTTTTACTCTGGTGAGGTTTTTTGTAGGTTTCACAGCCATATATATCAATAATGGACTGGATAGCATAAACATAATGATAAGCTGTTTGTATATTGAGGTTTACAATTTTTCTTTTGAAGTTTGACCCAACCAACTTTACGACGTTTTCAGCTAGTATGGCATTAATTCTTTGGAGTTCTTTTATTTTGTTGCAATACTCGGTGCGGGCGATTCTCTTCGCTTACTTTACTTTTCTTTCTTGTCTCCACGGAATACCCTAACAACTGATAATTAAAAGTTTTTATAACTACCTTAATTTCGATATTTTTAAGTTTCTACAAAAAAAACATTCATTTTAGATGTACGAATGTACTCACAAAATCCTGTTACTGTTCTGCGTAAAATTCAGAAGTGAAGAAAAAGTGGAAGTTGCCATATGAAAAAGTAAGTTTCCAAACTCTTGCGATAGTGAAATTTGGCACCAATTTCCGAGCTTTCTATATAATCTTTTCGAAGAGTCTTATTTGTCGCTTGGATGTCGAAAAAGTAAATTTTTATGCTGAAAACTTGATCTACTAAAAACAATGAAAAACTGAAACATCTGAAGAATGACGCACTTTAGACATACGCTTTCTTATTTAAATTTACATTGCAATTTATCGTTAATTTAAAAAATTTAATAAAAATCGGAGCAATCTATTTAAAATAAAGAAGATGGGGGTCCATTTCCGATATAACTGGAAGTAGCCGAAAATTGAATATATTTTGACCAGAACGAGATTTTCGGAAAACTCCAGTAATCAAATTTTTAGACAATTGGTTCTAATAGTTTCCCATATACGAGGCTTAGTCAATTGAAACCCATCTTTGTTCAGGTTAGCCTTGGAAACAATTGTAATCACTCAACTGACGTTTTGCAACGTTAGTGGTGTTTGTAAACTTTCCAATGGTCAGTTGCTCTCGTATATATTTGATAGCGATTTTAAGTATTGTGACTTTGAAATGACGTTCGTTGTCAACAATCCGACCAAATGTGATCAGCGTTTGGTCATTCAATTTCTGTGTGCTGAAGGTTTGCAACCATTGGAAATTTTTACACGAATGCATGTTTTGCGTATCCAACTGTCAAGGAATGGTTTCAAAAATTTAAGAATGGACGCGAAGGGACTAATGATAAGACGCGACCAGGTGCAACGTGTACTGTGTCAACAGACAGGAATATGGGATGTGTGGAAGGACTGATTAAAGAAAATCGTCGAGTTTCAATCAGAATAATTTCAGAAAATGTTGGTGTGAGTATCGGATCTGTTCATAGCATCGTACACAAACTAGGCTACAGCAAAGTTTGTGCGCAATGGGTTTCTCGTCTTTTGTCAGAGAACCAAAAAAAACTTGCGAATGGGCTTATCTTTACAACACTTCACGGAATACAGACAAAATGGTAACGATTTTCTCTCGTCAATAATTGCTAGCGACGAATCTTGGTGTCATTATTTTGAACCATCCAGTAAGCTGTCATCGATGCAACGGAAACACGCAAATTCCCCGCCACCAAAGAAGTTTAAAGTTCAACCTTCTGCCGGTAAGGTCATGTTGACTTTTTTTTCGACCATGAAGGACCCTTGTTGATAGAATTTACAGAACCTCGGGTGCATATCAACGCAAATCTGTATAATGAAACTTTGAACAAGCTCCATCAAGCAATAAAACGAAAACGACTAGGGAAGCTTTTACGTGATGTCATTCTGCTTCACGACAATGCTCGACCTAATGTTGCTAACGTAGTGAAAGAAAATCTACATCGAAAGAAATAGAGGATATTAAAGCATCCACCCTATAGTCCCGATTTATCGCCTTGCGATTTTCACATCTTTGGGCCACTGAAAAAAGCGTTAAAATGTAACCGTTTTCAGTCGGACGAAGAAGTACAAAACGCGGTGAAAGAATTCTTCAAGCCAAAAGATTTGTTTAGGCAGGGTATACATAGGTTGACGAAACAATGGGATATGTGCCTTAATCGTAGTGGTAATTATTTGTAAATTTAGTTTTCAATAAATTCCTTAACCAAAGGTGGGTTTCAATTGAACAAGCCTCGTACATATCGACTTAGCTTGTCGTGATGGACCCTGTGTATTTTTGACAAACCCCTATTGCAGTAACAATTAGGTAATAATTAGCATATTGAACTCATTTCTGAAAAAAAAAATAACAGCGAATTACATGTATAAGTATCCACAATACGTCATTATGACAACAATACTCAATAAATCGTTTGAAATGATCAATGTTTCAAATAGTTGATTCAATATCACTCCTACTTTTAATATTAAAAGAGAATGTTAAACACTCATCTCTGAAGTTTTAATCGAATAACGGAGTTTTTGCTGATTGTTGGGCGTAGCCGTTTAGGCTTTAATTACACATCCGTATTATAAAACACAAACCCATTCAATTTGTATTTGATATACCGTAATAGCGGTTAAGCTTGAAGATCTATTACTTCATTATCTTCTAACTTTTGACAATTTTCTTCAAGTGCAAATTACAGCAAGATAAAATAAATTTAGTATTCGCCAAAACAATAATTATACCTGCATCTGCTAGGCAGGAACGACGCTCAGCAGCACCTGTGTGCGAAATCAAAAAAGCACTTCTTTTTTTTGTTTTTGTAAATAGAAAACATACAGTACGTTTTTTTGCAAATATTAAGGAAAAATAGACGACTTAAGCTAATTATAATTTTTGTTCAACCTATTTACAAAATGGATAATCTCTAAATTTTTGTAGTAAAGTTGTTAAGGTACTAATAATTTCATATACAATAGCTTAGTCATTTTTTGCGAAAACGGCTGCCAAAATAGTCAAATATGTCGAAAACTCTAAAAACTATGTAATTCGATACTTCTGGCTTTTCTGTTTGCGAAATTTGTATGTGTACGTGTGTGCATGCATGCGTGCGTGTGCGTGTATGTGTGAGTGTATGCGCGTGTCTTTCTCTCAGAATGTGTGTGTGTGTGTGGGTGCGCGTATCTCTCTCTCTCTCTCTCTCTCTTATATATATATATATATATATATATATACTCGGGGTGTTTCAATTTCGAGGGCAACCATGAGGATCTCATTTAATATAAGTGATAGCGGGTAGGTATTTGACACTTTTGCAAAATCTGGGGCTGAACAATACGCCTTAAAGAAATTTTACCTAACTGTATTTGTTTTCGTGTTATGGTAAAAAAATCAAAAAAGGTAATTTTTGTTTTTTATTTATAACTTTCCATTTCGAATGGACATGTACCTCGCCGAAGTTCTAAATTACTAGAACAGGTGAAATGGCTTGCGTGTTCTAATGAGCTAAAGAGCCAAACTACAGGTCCAACCAAAGTAGTAGGGTCGTTAGTGAGAAACCAGACTACGACAGGTCCCCCGAAAGAGGGCATCGGCTCTCTCGGTACTTAGATTGGCAGAGATCATAGGGGTAGGTATGGTAGTCTAAGACACACTACCGCGATGTGGAAGACAACGGAAAACCACCACATTACCTCCCAAGTACACAACGTACTTAAATTGTAATAAACGTGATGGCATTCTCTGGGGTAAAAGTTTCTGGAGCTAAAATAGTCCCCATTCGGATCTCCGGGCGGGGATGACTTCGGAGGAGACATCAAAAATTAAATTCAGTTAAATCAGGATTCTGTACAACAAAAATTTGTGGCGTACAAAAAGAGACACTGCATCTCAGCAAAAATTCAAAAAGGTGCACAAACAATTGTTCGATGCCTTGCAAGTAACCGCTTCCCATTTACAAGCAATCACCTAAAAAATTCCCATACCTACAACAAAGGTTAAAGTCGAATACATGGAAGCACCTATAAAGAAAATTAAGCAACTCGTTCCAGAAGAACCGTTCCATATTTACTATGCTGATGTGATAGCTAGAGCTGAAGACGAAAATATTAACAAATGGAGTAAAGTATAATGCCGAAACCGATACATGGAATTTGTGGAAAAGTGTATTGGAAATTAATTCGGAAATCAGTGACATACCATTAAATAATGTGGTATACCCGGGTACGAGAGGTTTATACAATTTGCTAACCTTTAAAGACATCAGACTTGAAAACGATGATTTCAATTTGCATGAAGATTTACGGAATTACTTAGAAATGATCAAATCAGCAACGATTTTGAGAAAAAAGTTTAAGCCATTTGCAATGCACGATTTAAGCGGATTCCCAACAAACAACAAAGAGTTTGACAAATTTGTACAAAAGAATCTTACCGAATTTTGGAGGAATTCCGAAAGAAAACAGCCAAAGAGAAGAAAACAGACTAAGGGGACAGGTTTAGGTTTTCCTAATCGGTTTTACAAGAGTTTAAATTCGAAGCCTGTGCAATATGTCTACTGGAACAGTGTACATGAACCTGTAGGTCGGTCGAGATTGTTGAACGCATCCAACCGAGCTGGAAATACAAGCGAGGAAAACATAAACGAAATGGTGTCTATAATAGAAGAGTTGAGAGACGAAGGTATAATACAGTGAGCTCAGTAAATAATTACACAGTTTTAAAATGCACAATGACCGCTTCGGACGTTCAGTGCGTAAAGATGCTGATATTCGACGTGGACCTCCAGGTCGAGGATTTCTGCTTACGGCGAATGATGATGGATACGATATGCAGCAAAGAAGGCTAGTGAATGCAGCCGATTCCAAATCTGACTCTAATATGGTTACTCAAAGAAGTACAATAACATTTAAACCTGGAGAAGAAACAGTTAGTTTTTGTAAAAGAAGGCTAGTTGATGTAATGGAGCCTAAAGACGATAGTGATTGTGTTTCTAAAAAGTTTGCTGTTAATCTTGTGAATTGAACCTTTTCGTACTGTCTAAAAAGTATGGAAGATGCTCAGCTTAAAGCTGTAGTATACAATGCAAGAAACCACCGTGTCATACAGCTTAGTCCTCCGATTGAAAAATCAGACTCAGCACTCAGGCAATATATAGACGAAAAATGTGATAAAATTGTATCCGATATAAAAGTATTTGTTTAGTTTTTTTATGAATTTAACTACAGCTTCTGACACAAACGAAAAGGAGCTCGGTCTCGCATTATCATCGATTTATGAGACGGCACCAGAATTTATAAAAAACAAATACTACAAACTAAAGCTTCAGTTTATGCCAAAGGTGCCACTAGATAATGATAGCTCTACTAGTTTAGTATTAGCTTTTAGCAAAAATGAGTAAAAAAATCATTGTGAAGGAATTATTTGAACCTGCAAGGAAAAATTTTCTGCGTCGTCACACAAATCTGAAGCATGTGAAACGTGATCTTATCCAGTCGGACTTGTGCGAAAAGCAACCTTACTCTTGTGTGAACAATGGGTACAGATATATTCTAATAGCGGTGGATTGCTGAACGGCTGATCAGAACAATCAAAAACACGTTGCATAGAAGATTTTACTTGAAAGGCAGTCATAAATGGTTGGATATTTTGCCTAAGGTTATGGAAGAATACAATAATACACCACATCGAGCTATTAACATGACGTCTATGGAAGCAGAAGAACGCCCTGAAAGAATAAAACTTTATACCGCTGACAGTGCTTCTAAAAGTCACAAGAAGTTGTACAGGGTTGGCGAGATTGTACGTATATCAAAATATAAAGCAGTATTTGACCGATGACTTCATCCAAACTGGAGTACAGAAATGTTCAAAATTGTTAAACTACAACAAACCAATCCAATCACGTATCCGCTACAATTCTGGGTGCCTTTTACGGTGATGAGATTCAGCGCACAGCGGTACCCGACACGTACTTAGTGGGAAAAGTTTTACAGAAAGGGAAGCGTGAACGTGAACTATTAGTGTCGTGGTTGGGAGATGGTAAAAGTTGGATTAAGAAAACAGACTTGCTTTAGTATATATTCATGGAGTTACGGCAAGTTTGGTTATTTGAGAATCAACCATCGACAAGAACGCAGCACTATGGCTTACATCCTGGATATTCAAGGTTTCCAATTCAAAAGCAGCCAGTTCTTTATAAAGGAAATAGCTATTTTGAATGTAAAAATAATAAATTGTGGCACAAAATATTGGCTCTGCCTTTGAAGTCCACCCACTTGAACGAAAATTTCAAGAAACATAACGCATGGCTCCTGAAAAATCTGCATGGACTTAGGTAGGAAAACTAGTCGACCAATGGTTAATTGTAATTGCACTTAATTTCATATTTATAAGAGATAATCCCGCAAAGTGTCACAGTGTACGTGGAGGGCTTACAAAAACGAAATATCGTATACAGATATTTACAGCACGAGCATATTGAAAATAATGAAGAATTTAATGTTCCAAATTTAAAAACGTTAAGAATGGATCATTGAAGATTTGCATATGGATAACCATTTAACATGCGCCACACAAACAAACTTTTTCAGAATGCATTGTAATATATTTAAGTTTAATAAATTTTTTGACTACTTGGTTTTATTATATAAAATTCTACAAAAATAAATATTGGTAACAAACAAGCAGGTAGAAAATGCTACATTGATCCACGGCGACGCCTGCAAGCAAGCACTTACCGCACAAACAATGAAAAAACACTATAGGTATATAACGCGCTCCTTTTGAATATGTACTGGAAACGTAAACAATAATTGCTGCCTGGAGCGATTACGCGGTTAATAGTATCTTGGAAAGTTGTACGGGAATTTTTTTCAAAATGAGCAGCAAGGCCGATGGCAATTTTTAATTTCGGTAAATACAATTAAACATTAGTAGTATTAGAGAAACAAAGTTTCACTTCTAAACAATTTACAAAACTGACCTCGTATTAGTAATTATAGCGAGGACAGTCGACAACGTTGATAAGCTTATAAGTGGTTTGCATTAATAAATCGTTAATTTAATAACAATTTAATAACAATGCATTCTCTTTTGCGATTCATTTAGAAACTGTCAAGTCTCGTAGGAATACTAAAGTTTCCACTTCCATAGAATTAAATGTAGAGCTTGTCGGTATTTAAACAATAATTATAAGCATTGCCTTCCTATAATAATTAACCGCGCTCGCAATTGATATACAAATTCTTTAATTTAATAACAATGCATATACTTTCGCTCAGTGATTCATTTAGAAAATATTCAAGCCTGCGATTTTCAAAAATGTGACGAGGAAATTATTTAAAATTTAATTGTTTTATTAGTAACTATCCAGTAGTTAATAAGTATAAATAAGTTTAAATAAGTTTAAATCGATTTACAAAAACCTGGTGACCAAAAAGGGTTTAAAGATCAAGTTAAAATTAAATAAACAAAAACGAGATAAAAATATATAAATAAAAAATTTAAAGGTACGAGGTTTTAACAGGGCGTAACTTTGTAAGGGATAGTCCGATATTAAAAATTCAAAGATTGCCCAGGAAATTAGGGTTCAGGTTCAATTAACAAATCACCCAGTGTAAAAATGATTAGGATGGCGCTTGATATATGTCGGACATATGGCGGGCATATTAGTTGCTGATTAATTCGATGTTTAAATTGTTTAATAAATTTTAATTTATATATTGCCCTTCTATTTTATAGTAAAAATCCTAAGGTTAAAGGAATATGTCTACAACAGGTTCAAGGAGTGAGTGTGTATGTTAGGTTGCAAACATTTAGGTGCTGAGAGGCGCTGTCCGTGCATTTTGGGTTACCCTACCTAAGGTATATGTGTATTGTACGTTGTCTAATCTAGGTTTGATGTGTATTGTGGGTTGCACACATTTAGGTTCTGAGAGGCGCTGTCCGTGCATTGTGGGCTGCAAACATTCAAGAGGAGATATGAGGAGTTAGGAGTGAAGAGTGAAGAAGAGTGAGGAGTAAAGAAGAGTGAGAAGGAAGAAGGAGAAAAGAGTAAGAAGGAGTGAAATGGAGTGAGACGGAGGATTGAGGAGTGAGGAGGAGAAATGAGTGAGGAGGGGGTTGAGAAGAAGGGCGAAAAGGAATATGGGGTAAGGGGAGGCGGAGAGATAAGGAGGGAGGATGGAGAAGGATTGAGGAGCAGGGGAGAGGAGGAAGTACTCGGATACAGCAATCCTACTACTGCCACTATACCTTCTCCAATATCAAACTGGACAATTTTGTAAATAATCTGGTGTTTGTTGTGGTTTGTTTTGTATTTTTCTTAATTTTCTTTGGGAATTAAACCACTTAAAGAATCGTTGTCAAAATAATAAAAAAAATTTAAGTTTGACATTTATGACATAAATTTAAGGTGACTTTGATTTATTAATGTTTGATATGAATACATTAGGTGAAAATTTTAAAGTTTATTAGAATGAATTTCTTCAATTTGTGTTGCGCCCTGGGAGCGACTTTTAAGGTAACCAATACGTCTAACGTAAAATCAGCTGATTAATTTTTATATAGTTAAATTTCATATAAATTCAATAACTTGAAAATTTTTATTATTTTGACAACGATCTTAGGTCATAGATCAGAACGTAAATAAAAACGAGTTTAACAACTATCAATGGTTCAATTCCCAAGGAAGATTAATAAAATTGACAAATTTGATTAGATTTTTATTCAAATAATGTAAAACTGATTTTTTTGTGCGTTTTTTACCTATGTTTTTTTTGCTCAAAATTTAGTTGCATTAGGTTGATTATACCTTTTTTTAAAGTAGTAAAATAATACAAATTTGTAATATATGCTCGAGAGGTATTTTTGGGGAATAGTATGGGATATATTACAAGCAAAGATGGGAAAAAAGAGGTAGATGTAGACCTAGATCAGATAGTTATAGATGCAGACTGTGCAAATTTCAGGGAAATGTGTAGGTTAGTTTAGAATAGGAAACAATGATGGTACGCGTCTAACCAGTTCCAGGACTGAAGACCTAATGATTATGCTCGAGATAGTGACATAGAGCTGTTGAAATGGCGAACCTTGATTTAGTAACAACTTATAACTACTTTTGTATTTTTGAATAAAGTTTCCCCAAATAGCTGTAATTTTGATCAATTTTGTTTAGGATTTTTTTTGTCAAAATTTTTTTAGTAAGAATTTGAGTTCCTTGCTTAATTCCAAAGAGAGCTAACCAGCGAATGTCACAATTTTATTTCATAAAACGTATTCTTAAAAAAACCACTGCTTTATTTATTCTACAAAACCATAGAAACCGTCTACAGTCTACAGTATTTACCTTTAAGTTTATGTTGAATTTATTGCATTTAACTCATATGTGTATATGTGTAACTTGTGCTTACGCGAGTTACGTTTCGGGCCTTGGGAGCGGTCTTTTTAAAAACTTCTTCCAAAACCTTCGTAACAAAATTTATTTATTAAACAGATATTAATATGGAATTTTGACAAACTTGTATAAATTAAACTAAGTCAAAAAATAATTAATATTAAGGCGAGTAGTCTAAGCAAACGGCAATGTTAAAGCTCAAATACTCAAGACTGACTAATGGTCTTGGGATTCCCGGGGCAATTATGTTGTCCCTGCCCCTCACATGTCTGTGGGAACTTGCAGAGCTCATGTCTGCCTATTTCTTAATTCTATTCATTATACAATGTAACAATCTTAATTTCTAAGTAATCGCGGTTTCTTAGTCGTCTGTCACCTGCACCTGCAGTATCACTTACTGTCTGGAACACAAGATATTGCATCCGTTCTGACAACTTGCTTGTGAAATTTCAATAACCTTTCTGGTTTATCCGTGAATTTACATTGTTGCATATACTTAATAACTTCTTTAACAATTTTTAATAATTCCTAATAAATTCTATTTTGTTATACATATATAGATTGGAGGATACATAACTTGCGTCTTGAATATATTTAGTCTTGATTTGTATTTCATATTTCGGCTCAAAAATTTCTTGTAAATATAAAGCTTCAGTTTGTGTATACTCAGAACTTTGTTTCAATATCCGAGACGGATATCCGTGCGTATAACAACTTGTCGTACATCTTGTATATCTTCCGCTTTTCTTTTCTAACGATTGAAAAGAAATCCTTCTCCTGAATAATTAGCTCGTATCATTAATAGAACCTTTTGATCCATACTCTAATTTACGCGAATATACTTTTCATCAGGTAAAAGCTTTGTAGCTTTTTCAAAAACACACAGGTAAGCTTGCAAATTTTATGGGTCAATGTCAAATCTCAATTCTAAAATACAACCTTTCTTTTAAGTCGTGACAGATGTCTTTAAAAGTATAAAACTTTGCTCTCTTCCAAACTTAAAAATTTCTGTTTCTAAGTTTATTTCCAACTTAACACAAGTGGTCAAAAGTTCTACTTGCTTTTAGAATATTGCAAAATCAGCGGTTTGGAGCACGAAAAGATTCTTGTTAATAAAATGGAAAAGTAATTACACTGGTATTAAGCAATATTGGCTTCCTTTTTTCAATTTGTGCTTACTTGTAAGCGTACAAAAGAATGCTTTTAAAAGCTTGCTTCTTGGTTATTTATTTTTCCATTTTATTTCCAACACGTGCTTTGATTATACACGCGTAGGTTTTATAAAATAAGGGTGGTTGATACTACACGTGTCTAATGTTTTTAGCATGTACTTTAGAGCGCAAAATTTATTACTTTATATTTGTTAAGTAAAACGTGTAAATCATTTTTTTCTCTACTATACAAGCTTCTACCCTAGAATGCCGAATAATTAAAAAATACAATTTTAAACTGATGTCAGAATAAAAGTTTCATTTACATAGTAGAGTAATTATTTTTCCATAATATACACGTTATTAGTTAAGTAAGTATTCAAAGTTTAATACGTTGGTTGCAGCACCAGATATTCTATGATCACCACTGATGCAGTGCGGGACATATGGGACTCCGTGTTTTGTTAATATTGCTTTACGAGACACATGTGTCTCGTACAGATTATTCTATTTATCTCCATTTTTATCAACAATACTGAGGATATAAAATAATGGTAGCATATTACTTTTCAATGACAGGTATAAAAATAACATAATTTATTGCGCAGCCCTGAAGATGGCGTAATAATATTACACATCAATGCATGGGGTTCAAAACCGCATTTTTATACCTACTTACTTACGTATTGTTTGTTTTGTTTGTAATAAACTTTGTTTCTGACTACATCCGGGCCACTGGCCCATAAAAGCCATAATATCAATATCAAATACATATGAAAAGAAAAATAAATAAATAGAATTTAACTAATGAAAGTAAAGCAAATTATAGAATCCTGTTTGATGTTTCTGTCTGTTTAGATAAATGGTTGGGAGGAATTTTCTAAGCTGCGATGCAGTAGCTTCTTCTTTATTTCTGGGTTGTTTCTATTGCTGCTCGGTTCTAGAATATCGATGTTGATTACTTATGTGATTGCCGATTACCGCATTTTTGGATGGGCTAACTGCAGTTATGTAGCAGTGGGTTCGTAAACTAATAGTTGTAAAAAATAAATAAACTCCAAATAAAAAGAATAAAAAAATAAAAATACTAAATAAAACAACTGAAATACAAAAAAGCTACGATCACTATCATTTACTCGAAAAGGTGTTTTATTTGTTATAACTAAGGGTGCTAAACCGTTTGTCACAGCAATACCTTTGATGTTATTCCTTTTACGGGAGACGGATATTTTGCATGTCTACTTTGCTTCGGTTCATAGACTTTTCCCATTAATTTTACCGTTCTCTAAAATATTTTGTTTGATTTTCATTAATTTAAACAAAATTGAACAATAAAACGTCTTCCAAATACTGTTCCATCGCCGAGCACGTAGATGGCTGGGTATTATCTATAAATGAGCCTGCATACCTAGGAATTAAATAAATTAAAACAAAATTTAACCTAAACTTAAGGTCTATTAATATTAAATAATATCAATAAAAATACAAATATACTTTCATTAAAAAAACCTAAATTTCTTAATTTCACTCTGGCCAGGTATTGCTAAACACGTCCTAAAAGGACCCTAAATCTAATCTGTCAACTGGGAAAGTAATTCAAGCGTAGTGCATACAAATTTATTAAATTGTTAGTTATTTTGCAAAACGAAAATCCAATAAACGGTTTTCGTTATTGTGGTTGCAACTCATCGTATTGACGCACCTTTCTCTGCAAAACAACCAAGTTTTGAATTATACACAAATCGTGGTATATTAATAAATACTAAACATTTTTTATGCGTCCTCTATATTCGAATGTAAACAACTAACTATCGGTGACTTTTTCAAATCTACGACAAGATAGTAAAGATGGTACCGCTAGACAAAATTTAAAAACTAGTCAAAGACAAGATGAAAATGAACACGTGGTCGATTACCTACTATAACATTAGCGGACCTTCTAAGAAAGTATTACGCTCAATTTTAAATGAAAAAGTTGGTCAACAGAAACTGATACTTTTCTAACTAAAGAACAATAAATAATTTTATCTGGCATAAGAAATGTTTTGTACTTACACGATTTGTATATAATTCAAGAATTTGGTTGGTTGTTTTGCAAAGACAAATGCGCCTATTTGATGAGCTACAGCTACAGCGAAACCGGTCATTGTCTTTTGTTTTTGCAAAATAACCAACAATTTAATTAGTTTTTGTTTACTATACCTGAATTACTTTCCTAATGCCAGACAAAATCATTTATTACTATTTAGCTAAAAACGTATTAGTTTCTGTTGACCAACTTTCTCGTTTAACATTGAGAGTAGTATATTCTTAGAAAGTCCGCTAGAATTATAGTAGGTAGTCGGTCATTTGTTTATTTTCTTTTTAATAATACCATTATTCTAAATTTTTTCGTTTCCCATATTAAATTACATGGCATTGACAAATCTCAATTCCTGGAAATGTCATAATAACAAATATAGAAAACAGTTAAGAATCAATTTCTTCGTAATCTGTTTATTGTCCATGCTAAAGAACTAACTTTAATATCAACATCTCCGCGCTAAATTAGTTCAATCAAATAATTTCTTTCACTTTAATTCCTTATTATATAAATATACACCATTGATTTTTCAAATCAAGTATACATAATTATTAGATCTACACATAAAGCCTCATAATTACTTAGTTTTAATTCCAAATAAATCATTTTTTGATGATTTGCAGAAACCATCGGTATCTTCATTTCCTGCTTGCTATCTAACAAACAGCTACCCTAACACACACTACCCACTTATTTGAGTTATGCTCGCACGTAGGCTTCTTATTACGGTACGCACGAGTTCTTCGAGTTCCGCCCACGGAAAAACATTCCTTGCCAAAGCTACAGGCAAAGTTCTGCTCACTGTATAAATTTTTACTGTGGAGAAAGTCACGTTACATACTTAAAGCCGGTTTCGTTTAGCGTTACTTTTTAACTTAGTTTCGTAGATACTAATCACGCGGTTACTTCAATTTTATTATGTCCTTTTATAACTGTATCTCAACCAGTTTGATTTACTGTTAGCGAATAATTAATTTCTTTTCTATGGGATATAATTATCTTACGTACAGTCGGGGGTTTTGTCTTGGTACAGTCTTCTTATTGGGTTTATGGACTGAATCTCGAGTAAGTATTTATGCTGTTATGTGATTTACATAGGTTATTGTTTGTGCTTGCTTCTGTCTTTAGCAATATAAATGAATACACGGTAACATTTTATGTTGTATTGTATTAAAATGGTTAAGTTACATCTGCAATCTGATATTCGTGAATTTTTACAACTCATCGTCTGAGTTATTACATTTTATCTTGCTTGAAGTGAGCTTGGGGTTTTGTTTGTATTGCAACTACGTAATAAAAATTTTAATTTATCCTACTAAAATTTGTAAAAAGCTCCCCATTATTTGAAATAATTATGATATGGAAGGTGCCTATTAATAATTTTTTGTTATTTACTTTGTAAATCTGTAGCTTTCTTAAAATGACATGACCGCATTATGAAAATGTACTATTTTGTTTATCCTTTTTGTGGTTTAAAATGATTTATGAACCTAAGTTCCGTTCTAATATGTATTTTACTATAAATAGCTTTTAGATTTTGTGGCTTAAATTTATTGTATTACGCCATGCATTCGTTACACATTTATGACAACTTTGATTTCAGCGATTTATATTGTCGCGACGTTTATCATATTGAATGACTAATGCGTTACATCAATATTATATTAAATTTTACCAATTCATTTGAAGAAAATTTTTATAGCGCTAATTATACTATTCGCTTCAATTTGAAATTATATTTTGTAAAATAAAACAGTTAAAATATTTATTTATTTTGTCAAATTAATTTTGTTTCTTACCTAATTTATAATTAGCGTAGCGCAACTTACAGGATGTATTTTGCCGAGAATCGTGCTTGCCACAATTGCTAAATAGTACTGTGAAGCATTTTGTGAAAGAACCAACTGCGATAACTATACTAGACGCTTTGCTCTGCGCAAAGTAAAAAAGCGTTTGATTTGGTAGCAGTGTTGGGCCTGGTTACATAGTTATTTCCGGTTACTTATTTTGCCGGATCACCGGGTCATATAGGTAATCCGGTATTAATGACTGGGTGGCCCAGTTTTAACCCAGGAACACAGTTGTGATTAGGCGACCAAGTGATAGCAATGCACAATCCTGACTTTGAGATTCGGTATCGTATAGGTACCTAGTTGCTGTATTTTGCTTAAATCCTAGTATAGTGGCGAGGCTGTATGCAACTAAGTACATACAAGAAGCATAAACATTATTTTAAAATTGTTTAACGAAGCTCAACCTATAGCTTATCCCACAGAACGGCAATATTTATTTAATCATCACTTATAACAGTCCATTTTATGTTTTACCTTTATCTTCACACTGCACGTAATAATTTTCAGTTACATTTCAATACCTATATTAAGTTAACTTGGCATAAAGAGTGCAAATTCTAATTTTCATGAGAACAATGTCTGGTATCCACTTATTTCTATCACCATAACAATTCAATCAATTGAACGGATACTGTTTTGGTAGTTCAGAATTTAGTGTGAGTTATTTGACCTATTGCCCAAAAGAGATTAGTATTATACACAGTCGGAGAATTAAGGATCAAAAAGAGTAAACAAAATTAATCCATTGCAGGACGATGAGTCCATTTCTCATTATTTACGTATTTGGTTCAGTTTGTTGTGTTTAATTCTCCTGTTGAATTTGTGTTTCAGACAGTTTAGATCTTGGGATCGGATTGAACCACTGCGTCATTTTGGGTCACAAGGTCGGTGCTGGTGATTTGATCAGTTTGCATCACAGAGTCAGCGCAAGTTACCGGTTCAGTTTGGGTTATCGAGCCAGTTCGAGTCACCGTATTAGTTCGGCTCACCGAGTTAGTTCGGGTCACCGGTTCAGTTCGGGTCACCAACTCAATTTGGATCCCTGGTTAACGGGTTGCGGGTCAGTCCGTTTTCGCATTGCCAGGTCACCTGGTCAAAAAATTGTGAGCCGGTCGAACTCTGTTGGAAAGGTGTTTACCATAAACTAATTTGTTTTGTTGGTCTCGTTTACTATTTAAAACCGAACCTAAAAGACTTTTGCAAAATGGAGCGTTCTTGAATTGAAACTCGTTCACCAGCGGCATCGTAGAAGCTCAAAGGAAGCCCAACTCACACAGAATGTTTTATGGATGTAATGTACAGGTAATCGTACTCGCCACAGTTGCCAAACAGTACTGTGAAGCATGCCGTGGAAAAACTAACTGTACTCTGCGCAAAAAAAACAGGAAAGGTGATTAACATAAAATAATTTGTTATTTTGGTCGTGTTTTACAGTTTAAGACAGAACTTCAAAAGCTTTTGTAAAGTGGAGGTTTCTTGGATTTGAAATCGCTCACCAACGGCATTGTAGAAGCTCAAAGAATTTCCAACATGCAGAATGTTTTAAGGATGTAATATGCAGGCAATCGTGCTCGCCATGCTAAATGGTACAATGGAGCGTGTCATATAAAAAGCAACTGCAATAACTGCACTAGACGCTTTGCTCTGACCAAAATTTGAAAAAACAATTTGAATGGAAAGGCTATTACGTACATTGACGTAGCCTACAAAAAACCAAAGTAAAAGAAAAAGTATGACCGGACTCAATCGGTGAGTGAGCGTGGTTCTATACCTATAGACAAATTAAAGAGAAACCTGAAATAAATACAGAGAAATTTATATACACTCACTCACTCACACTCAGAACAAAACATACAAAGCAAAAAAAGAACTTATAATTAAACAAAATATTTACAAAACACAGTATTCCCAAACCCAATAAAAAAATCAATGTCCCCAATTTACATATACATCATGAGAAACCCCCAAACCGCCCAAAAAAATTACTCATGAAAATGGCGAGCTGTAGTTTTTAGGTAATTAACCCCTGACATTATTTAGTAAAAAAGAACCAAACACAACCCTAAAATCCACGGCTTTAGATCATCGTAAATATATACATAACCTATATTTACAAATATAATGGCAACAACGTTTTCACACATGCCAGCAAGTCTTTAAACCATTTTATGTTAACAAGTAGTGTATTTTTAGTTATTTATAAACAAATAGTACCGCATTAATATAATGCCAATAAATATCAAAATAGGGCAATAATTTTCGTGTACATCAATTAAATTTGAAAATGCATGATACTTGAGCCGTAAAATCCCAGGCAATCTGGTTCCAAAGTAAGTAGCGAGAGAAAACAAAAAAACTCATCTTCGAGTTGCTGATGTCGGGGCTGAGTCAGTAGTTGGTCCACGTCAGTGAGCAGGTGGGCCTACGCCCAGGAGGAACGCGTTTGGCCTCCCGTTTCAAGAAAAAGCGACAATTCAGGGGATTAACGTGACCCCCGCAGGAAGCTAGAATAATTACGAACAATAAATTAATTTACTGAAACCAAAAAGTACCGTTTTATAAAAACCCTAAATACTTACCACGCCGCATTGCGTGCACAAAATTCGCATAACGAACAGCGGGACGAAGCAAAACAGGACGGATGCTTTCGTGTTGCTATTCAAACAGATAGTCAATATTAAATTTGTTTAGCTAAGAACTGAGCTCAAAGTAATCTTGTTGTTAAGGAAATAAAACAGGAACCCCGAGTTTATTGAAATAATTTCAACAAATTCTTTTTAAAGGGGAAACACACCAGCATTAATTATTGGATACTTGTAAAGACGTTTTTGCCTATCTAATTATGGCGTAAATTCCACGTTAAGGAATTCTTAGAAAGGATATTAGTTTTTTTAATGAGCAGAAAGATTTATCAAGTGTACTATACAGGATATTCATTATTAATGTTAATACAATTTTAAGCACGCGATAGGAATTTGAGGTAAAAATTATTGTACATAAACTAACCAACTATTTCCGAAAATAAACGTAACAAGGTGTTCAATACAAAATAATTTGTTTTGTTGGTCTTGTTCACTATTTAAAACTGAACTTAAAACTTTTGTGAAGCGGAGGAGTCATGAATTTGAACTCGTTCATCAGTGGCATCTGTAGAAGCACAAAGGGAGTCCAACTCATGCAGAGAGTTTTCACATTTATCGTGTTGGTAAAGCAGAGGATAATTTTTTTGAGTAAAAACGAATAGTACTTAAAAAATTATTAGAAGTTTTAAAACTTTACGATTTAAGGTGCAACAAACGTTTAAAAAAAGCATATAGGTTAATTCATTCTATTTAGTCTTACCTTATTTAGTCGAATTACTTAATTAATTAATTAGTTAAATAATTAATTAAACAAACAATTCAATTTATTAACGTGGTTTTGCTTAATGCCTGTATAATTATTTGTATTTAACTTTATTTTTATAAAATGGGGAAGAAATCTATACAGAATTATTATTTAAAACGATTTTTCCCGGCGACTATTGAAGAAAGGATGTAATGTGTAGGAAATCATGCTCGCCACAATTACTATAAATAGTACTATGAAGCCTGTCGTAGAAAAATCTACTGCAAGACTAGGGTGGACGATATTGTAAAGTTATAAAGCAGGAACAAGTAGCTGGATTTGCTATTAATAAATTTGGCGTATGCTTAGAAATTCTTATTTATTAGTAAATATTCATTTAGCTAAATTTGGATCGTTTTAAGTCGACTTTTCAGACCTCACCAGCAAGCAGAGTTGACGGATGCTATCCGGTGCTACGGATACCTCCCCTTTTGATTTTTACCAGTGTTTTGTTAATTGGACACACTTCAAAGTCAACGCTATGGAATTCATTATTTAAACTCATCCTTAGTTTCAGTTTTTAAATTTGATTTCATCACCATTAAGTCTTCAGTCCTGAAACTGGTTATACGCGTACCATCATTGTTTCCTATTCTGAACTAACCTACAGATTTTCCTGAAATTTGCACAGTCCGCATCTATCACTATCTGATCTAGGTCTACATCTACCTCTTTTTTCCTATCTCTGCTTGTCATATATCCCATACTATTCCCCAAAAATGCCTTAGAACGTATTCTGCCCTTTTATTTCTCCTATTTTTTTTTCCACAGACATCCTTGTTCCCCTACTGTTTTCTATTTGTTATCACCTTTGTCTGCCCATCCTCATACATCTAAAGCACAGCACTTCAAAAGACTGCTACCGTTCTTCTGTCTGCTTTTCAGACTGCCCGTGTTTCATAGGCATACTGTGCCGTGCTCCACACATATGCTTTCAACAACTTCTTGTTCTATGTTTGTTGTCTTTCATCATAGACGCTGTTCTTTGTTGTTAGATGCAGTTCGGTCACCTTGTTTTCAATTATATCCCAATTCCTCCGACATTCAGTAGTTGTGAAGAGGGCAAGCAGCGTGTGGCTGCTAAGTTCCTCCAGCGCTTAAACATTTACCAATTTAATATTTTTTTCAATATATCTTTTCGCACAGTCAACATTAGTCGCAGATATTTCACAACCAACACCTGCAGTTGTTTATAATAATCTTCAGATTTATCCGCACTTATTTTTTCGTCAATAGGTTTTCCGTCTCGAAACTGTTGGACACGTACCTGCACTTATTTTTTTTCTGAGCTAGCCTACATAGTTCCCTGAAATTCGCACACAGCATGTATAGAGCTCGGTTCCCCCTTCTATTGGTTTCTAATTTTATGCTCTATTTCACAGAGATTTAGTGAAGGGGGTTAAGCAGGCTGTGGCTGCCAAGATTCCCCCAACACTTAGATATTTGCCGAAATAATAGTTTTCCAGAAAAACCTTTCACACAATTAACATTATTCAAGAATATTGCCCACCCAATACTTGTAGTTGCTTATAATAATCATCATGTTTAAGTACAGTTACTTTCCTCGTCATTAATTTATCCATCTTGGAACTGGTTGGATGCGTACCTCTATTGATTTCTATTCTGAGCTAGTCCACACATTTCCCCGAAACTCCTACAGTCTACATCTTTCACTATCTGTGTGCAGTAGTCCAACCTAGGTCTACCTCTTCTTCCTTTTTCCTATCTCTGTTTCTAATATATTCCGCACTATTCTCTCATGCCGTAGTATGTGGCCTATCATACTATCTCTCCTATTTTTTACCGTTTTCCACATATTTCTATCTTCCCCTACCATTCTTAGTACCTCTTCGTTCTTAACTTTGGCTGTCCATGATATCTTTATCATTCGTCTGTAGCACCACATTTCAAAGGTTTCTATCTTTTTCTTGTCCGCTTCTCCTACTGTCTAGGTTTCACAGCCGCACAGTGCTGTGCTCTATGCATATGTTTTAGGCAATCTTTTCCTTGTTTCTATGTTTGTTGTCTTTGAACACAGTAGGTGCTTTTTTTTTGTTAAATGTAGCACGACTTGTGCTAATCTTTGTTTTATATCTTTTGTGCTTTTTCCCATCTTGCGTTATTTGGTTTCCTAGGTAGCAGAAATTTTAAACCTCTTGTAAGTTCGTGTTACCTATTTGTAATCTTGTTTTTGAATTATTTTCCCCTCCTTTGCATACTAGTACTTTAGTTTTAGTTTTGTTAATTTTCATACCGTATCTCTCTATTAGAACCGTTTCCATTTCATTAAGAGCAGCTTCTAACTCTTCCTTGCTAGATGCTAATACTGCTATATCATCTGCAAATCCAAGCACATCAATTTTATGTCCCTGCATAGTAATTCCAAATGTTTTACTGCATTTGACAGTATTCATTGGCTCGTCAATGTACAAGTTAAAAATTAATGGTAGTAGGGCACATCCCTGTCTCACCCCTTTCCTAATGTTTACTTCTCTACGTTCCTGCTCTAATTCTATTACTGCTGTTTGCTCTTTGTATAAGCTATGTACTATTCGTCTATCCGTATAACTCCTTCCAATCGTTTTGAGTATTTCGAACATTTTTTTCCATTTTACATTGTCGAATGTTTTTTCCAGATCTACAAACCCTATATACACGCTTTCCCCTTTTTCCATTGTTTTCTCCATTATCACCCTCATAGCTAAGATAGCATCCCGTGTTCCCTTGTTTCGCCTAAATCCAAATTGGTCTTTTCCTAGTGTTTCTTCAGCCCGTTTCTCTATTCGTCTTTGTACAATTCTAGTTAATATTGTTGACACGTGTACTGTCAAACTAACTGTTCGAAAATTTTCACATCTATGCGCGCCTTTCTTTTTGATATAGTTACTATGATGTTACGTTTGAAATCTTTGGGTATCTCAACTGTCTCGTACATATAGCTTACAAGTTGGAAGAGACGTTCTGTTACTGCATGTCCAGCGGTTTTTAGAGTTTCACCTTGCACCTTATCTGTACCCGGCGCTTTATCATTTTTCAGACCCTTTAATGCTATTTCAAATTTATCTCTAAGTATAGGATATCCCAGGTCATCATTTTCAATGTCTGATTCCTGTTCTTATGCAGTTAGTTCTTCTCCTGCATATAAATTCCTATATATTCTTGCCATGTACTCACTTTCTCTACATTTTCTATAATGACGTTTCCTTCCGCGTCCCATATATTTTTGCTATACGGTTTCATATCCTTAAAATTGATTCTAATTAGTTTGTATGCTTCATCTGTCTTTCCTACTTCCATTTTAGTTTGTACCTCTTTGCACTTTTTATCAATCCATTGTTCTTTAGCTTTCCTGCATTTGCGAATAATTTCCCATTTTATGGCTTTGTATCTCTGTTTTCCTGTTTTGTCTGATTTATTTTTGTATTTTTGTCTTTCTTCTATTAAATTCAGGATATCCGTTGTTATCCATAGTTTCTTATTTTCCTTTTGTGTATACCCCAGAATGTCTCTGGCCGCCATGTCTAGGCTGCGTTTAATGTTATTCCATTCTGTTTCTACTTCCTTAGTATCAGATATTTTCCCAATATCTTTGAGCAATTCATTTGACTTTTTCGAATCTTTCTTGAATATCTTTATCTTTTAGTTTCTTAAAGTCAAAGTACCCTTTTCCGTTTCTTTTTTTTTAAATTCTTAAATTTAAGTGCGGCCTTCATAATTATGATGTTGTGGTCAGTGTCTATATCTGCTTCTGGGTAGCTTCTACAGTCTCTTACTTAATTCCTAAACCGTTGTCTAACAAGTATGTAATCTATTCGATATCTTCCTATATCTCCTGGCATCTGCTGTTTGTGATGATTAAATTGTTCTTTTCACAAAATTCTACCAGCCTATTTTCTCTGTCGTTTCTCGTGCCTAAACCAAATAAACCTACTACCGCTCCTTCCCTACCCTCACCTACCACTGCATTAAAATCCCTCGTAATGATTAAATTTTCATGTCTTCTTACGTGTCTTAATATGTCATCGATATCTTTCTATATCGCTTCTACGTCTTCGTCACTGTAACTAGAGGTGGGCATGTATACTTGTATTATTACTGTGTTTATCGGTTTAGATTCTAATCTAACCATGAGTACTCTTTCGTTCTTTTGTAAGTAATTTTCTACACAGTATCCTATCTTTTTCCGCATAACTATCCCCACACCCAAATTTCCTTCCTCTGCTCCTGTATGAATTACCCTGAAGTCTCCACTGCAAAAATCTCCCGCCTTGGCCACCAAACTTCGCTGATCCCTACTATGTCTAATGTCTAATGCTAACCTATTCATTTCCATTTTTAAGTTCTTTAGCTTACCTACTTGCTTCATACTTCTAACATTCCACGCTCCGACTCGTAAAATGTTCCCGACTTTTATTCTTAACTTTTCGATCGCACCCTCCGATGTAGTCCTCTCTCGGAGATCCGAATGGGGGAATATTTTAACTCCGAATTTTTTACACTAGAGAATGCCATCATTTTATTATAAATTAGGTACGCTGTGTACTTGGGAGGTAATGTGGTGGTTTTCCGTTGCCCACCACATCGCGGTAGTGTGTCTTAGACTGCCATACCGACCCCTATGGCCTCTGCTAATCAAGTACCGAAAGAGCCGCTGCCCTCTTTCGGGGACTTGTTTTGGGCTGGTTCCTCACTAACGCCTCTACTACTTTGGTTGGAGTTGTAGTTTGTCTCTTTAGCTCATTAGAACACGCAAGCCATTTCACCTGCTCTAGTATCTAGAACTTCGGCAAGGTGCAGGTCCATTCGCAATGGAAATTTGATTTACGTTTAATTAATTTTGAAGCCCAATTAATTTGAAGCACGTAAATTTTTCGCGTTTAAACCCAATGTAGTATATTCTGGTGGAGGATTGGGGACGGGGCCGCTAGTGTAGCGGCCCTTACATTATTCTGTTTATATATTGTTTTAACCGTATGTTGAATTTATTGCATTTAATCCATATAATCTGTTACTTGTGCTTACTCGTTTTGTCTACATTTGGTCTTGACTTGTACGCGTATTTCATATCTCGCCTCAAAAGTTCTTGTAAATATAGACTTTCACTTTGTGTATACTCAGAACTTTGTTTCAATATCCGAGACGAATATCCGTGCGAATAACAACTTGTCATATACCTTGTACATCTTACCGCTTTTCTTTTCTAACAATTGAAAAGAAATCGTTCGTCTGAATAATTAGCTCGTATCATTAATAGAACCTTTTGATCCATACTCTAATTTACGAGAATATACTTTTCATCAGGTAAAGGCTTTGTAGCTTTTACGAAAACACACAGCAGAGCTTGCAAATTTTATGGGTCAACCTCAAATCTTGATTCTATAAGATAGAACCTTTCTTTTAAGTCGTGACAGATGTCTTTAAAAGTATAAAACTTTGTTCTCTTCCAAACTTAAAAATTTCTGTTTCTAAGTTCATTTCCAACTTAACACAAGTGGTCAAAAGTTCTACTTGCTTTTAGAATATTGCGAAATCAGCGGTTTGGAGCACGAAAAGATTCTTGTTAATAAAATGGAACAGTAATTACACTGGTATTAAGTAATATTGGCTTCCTTTTTTTCAATTTGTGCTCACTTGTAAGCGTACAAAAGAATGCTTTTAAAAGCTTGCTTCTTGGTTATTTATTTTTCCATTTTATTTCGAACACGTGCTTTGATTACACACGCGTAGGTTTTATAAAAGAAGGGTGGTTGATACTACACGTGTCTAGTGTTTTTAGCATGTACTTTAGAGCGCAATATTTGTTACTTTATACTTGTTAATTAAAACGTATAAATCATTTTTTCTTTGCTATACAAGCTTCTATCCTAGAATGCCGAATAATTAAAAGGAGGAAATTTAAACTGATATCAGAATAAAGAAGGTTTCATTTACATAGTAGAGTAATTATTTTTCCATAATATCCAAGACGTTAATTAAGTATTGCTATGATATTTGGATTATTTAGGGGTATATACGGTCACAAGGGTAGTATGCTTCATTTAAACAACACCAAAGTCAAAGAAACTAAACATTCGAATCATAAAAAGTACACAATTCGTCAATTATGCAAAAAACAAATATCAAGCACACTATATAAAATCTACAACTTTACTCAATAAAGGGAAGCTCATTATCTAATAATTTAACCACATTTAGTAGAATAAATAACTCTAGACGCAATCCGATTCATTTTAGATAACAGCAATACATTCAGTAACTTTAAATAAATACAAATTAGAAGTATCGAAAGACAAACAAAAGAAACGATTTTTTTTTTAACTCGACGCATCAATAATCATGCGAACCCATAATAAACGGGTCTTGCAAAACAAGAAAATTTCAGAACGTAAAAAGTCAATAGAAACGCATCTAATTTACGTCAACTGTTAAGGAATCCTATTATAAAATTTGCCTACGTGATCTTTTAAAAGTAAACTTGACAAAATTCGAATAAAATCCAGCACATCAGATAAACAAAATATGGAACGACAAGTTTGTATACGTGCGGAATTAAAAGAAAAATTTGAATAATTTCCTATACATAATACGAAAACATAATATGAACGGTACAAGGTACTGTCATCAACGAACTTTATAGTGTAAAATTTTAATGTTTACGTGATTTGCAAAAGTATTGCAACAAAATTTAGGATGGGTAACTCCATGAAAATCCGAAAGCTTGCACGATTAGACAAGTCCGACGCCTCAATCAACAAAGATAGTGCGGTCAGTCAATCACAGCACGTGGAAGGGCTTACCAGGCGTCGCCGTGGATCAATGTAGTAAGCCTAAGACTACAGATCCCAAGGTCCTGGGTTCAAATCCTAACACGGCCGACTGCTTGAAAAATGACAGGTGAGCATTTTCCACAAAAAATTACGCCCTCGTTCGGATGAGAGGTTAAATCCCTACCTTGCCTGAAACGGCAAGGGTTCGGCAAAATTCTAAATTTCCAGGCAACACAAAAATCGCCTCTTGGCCCATGTAGTACCTTCTGGTGGAGCATTGGAAATATAAATGCACGGAAGGACTTACTTTTATATATTACATCAGGAGGTTAATGGTCAGTCTGTACCTAACTAACGCACAAGCTGTACTAGTTTGAATAAAAATACTACGCAAAGTACAAGTGTGAAATTAAATAATAAAATTTAAGTGAAAGTTCATAATTAACAATTTCAAGTAAAAGTGTGCGTGCAAATATACAAGTGAAATAAAAATTCGCCGTCAACTTAAGACTAAGTTCAGATTTTAATTAAAATAAACATGATCTTTAATATTTATTGACTTAGGGATCTAACTAACCACTATCCAAACAACCAATCAGCTAAGTAAATCAGCAACTTAATAAGCGTTTGACTGGGCGTTTTACCAAGCAAGTTCACTAAGCAAGAGACTAAAAAAATCAATAAACAATTACCAAACCAACCAAATGAGAAATCTAACAGAGTACGAACGACGTCAAGCTGAAAACAACTCAAGGGTACTGGTTAGCAGCACGTAGCGAAACGTCAGACGGATTGGGGTGTACTCAGAGCTACACATTCGAACCAGGGAATCAACTTAGAAAAATACCAGGTTAGCATAAGACTGAAATTTTTTTAACATTTAAAACTTGCATGTATTTAGATATTTATGGTAAGGGTCATCAAAAATTTTTATAGATACGTAGAAATTACACAGGATCATTGAACGTTCAACGCTACTTCCAATATAATACAGAGTTATTTTTGCTGGCTTTATATAGTTTTAATAGGGTTATAATTTGGTGGGGAACAGATTTATATTTTTACTTTGATTTAAGAGTTTTGAATAACAAATAATAGTACGAAGGTTGTAAAAGTGGAAATTGTACATATTTCTTGATTATTATACAAATTTTTGGTTATTCTGCTTATATTATTTAGGTATAAAGTGTTAGAGAAAAAAGCGAGTAAAAATCGTTTTGTTATCGTAACGTCGTGCACTCTGTGTGGGGGTTAACTGAGCTAGTCGAGGCATAAACCTAGTTGTGGGAAATCTGAAATTTATTTTATATTATTTAGGAACACAGAGCGGTGGCGAGCAGCAGGCAACTGAACGTTAAATACATTGAAGTACGGCGATATCATAGCAGTATATATTCAAAGTTTAATACGTTAGTTGCAGCACCAGAGATTCTATGATAACCACTGGTGCAGTACAGGACGTTTTAGGTACTTACTAATATAGAAACCAACAAACCGGATATAAACTATTGAGAAATGATTACCAATAGGCTACTATTAATATCTCAGCTATTTAACAATATTGATCAAGGAATTTTATTAAGTTCCTCTACTTTTCGACACATTTGTCCAAAATTAAACAGTAAATTTAATTTATATTATTCGTTTAATAATCTGTAATTATGTTTATGATTAATAATTATATTTACAAAATATACAACAAATATTCATAAACACTAAAGCTTTCAGTATGCGGCGGAAAATTTAATTATAGTGGAGTATACTTTCTTTACTAAAGTCAAATAAAACAGTAATTTTTTATGTAATATAATTTACAAAGTTCTTTTATATCAGATTTGTACATTCTGACTCACAACGTTCTTGACACAACTAGTATTTTAAATTTTAGTTTAAAAATGTGTACTGTTTGCAAAAATCTAAACTAAATCATATCCAACCTACTTACGATTCAGATAACAGTTTTCAATAATTATTCGCTTAACCTGTACAATGCAACCAGTTCTACGTTACAAATATTACTTTAATCATAAAGATTGATACTTTCAGTGAAAATTCTGATGGTAGTTTAATAGAAGCAAATATTTGTTAAGTTAAAATTCACTTGTAAATGCCACATTCACTTTTTTTCACTTCAAAACAAATAGGTGGCAAGATAATAAGTGTGAAATTAATCGCTTACCTCAAATTGTTAAACCACTGTTGAAAGTCTACAAGCTAACACAAAGCAGCCATACATTTTGAATCAAAACAAGCAAACTTCAACAGGAATTTTCGGACTGCAAATTACCAAGGAATTAAATGCTGACGCGGTTTTCCTTTACTCTTTAAAGATAACTTGCAAATTGAATTTATTTTTCGTCATCCACAAACCAATAAATTGAAATGAGGTGAATCAGGACGTCATATCTACCTTGGAAGACCGAACTGCTGGCACAATAATCGTTTAAAAATAATCCGTAGAAATCGCTTTAAATGAAATCAATTTAGAATAACTGTAACACAGAAAGCAGAGCTTATATGGAACCTTCTTATTTAAATATGCAAATCTAAAATTGCGATACGCATATTCCACAGTCGAACGCTTTCAAAATCGATATTACTTGTTTTAAGAACCGATAACGAATGCTGTCCGATATGGCAAACTAACCCAAATAACCTTGCGCTGTTGTCAATTGAACAAAGTTCAAACAACTATACGCTAAGGCATGCGCTTTTATTATTAATTTTAACTAATCAGTCGACTCTTAATTGGATAATACAGCAAACGCTGTCCACTAAGTGTAGTAAAGAATCTATGTATTATAAATGTTGGCAGAAGGATATATCACCACATTTTAGATAACCCTCGCAGAAAATAGTCTGAGGGCGAGAGATCCAACTGCTACTCGGTTTGTCCTCGAGGACCAATCTACCTAATCGGACAAGTAATATTTAAGTAACTTCTAACCGCTGTAAATAATACGATGGAGTGTCTTCTTGTTGAAAATAAAATCTGTGTAAAATTCATGTGAGTTTTGGGCTATAATAGCATCTGTATAGGAGGGTGGGACAGAATCAACGATAGTTACCTGTTTCACAAATCACCTGCACTGTGATTATGTTGAATATAGACTGTAGGGCTTGTTTTCGAATTTCAAGTATTATTGAAGCCAGTTTCCTTTTATGCAATAATAACTTTTGTATCACAAAATCGGGACACGGCAAATGTTCAAACAATGATAAAACAAAAGGATACTTATAGGGTGTGGTTAATGTGATGGTTGTGTGGCCGCACATGGCACGACTTCGATAAGTAACCATGAAGGAGTGGAAGGAAATCCGGTAAGGGTGCGAGTGTGCCCAACATAACCGCCCACTAAAATAAACTAAAATGAGTATTTTCTTACAAAGTAACAAGAAGTTCCAATCTATTTACAAGCAACCGAAAACAAAGAAAGAAAAGAAAGTAAAAAAAACAGAACAAAACATTTATGTCGAAATAAAAACAAAAATTTGAAATAAATCTAAGACTTTATCGTTAATGGGCAGAGTATAATTACCGATTTCTTGATTGGACCATGTTAGGTTATCATTGTAATGACGCGAACAATGCTACCTTTTCCTGCATGCAACTTTACCACTCTACCTAACTTCCATTACAAGGGAGGGACATCATTTTCTCTAATCAATACTAATTGGCTAAGTTTAATACCCGAGGAGGAATCAAATCATTCAATTGTTTCCTATACTGAATGGATGTACACGAAATTCCACCGTTTCCAAAAGCATTGTTGTAGTCTTTCTACGGTTTTCAACGATGTAAACGATTAAGTTGTGAATTCAAATGATTGGTACCTGGGATACTCGAAACTAAGTCTATGTTCAGAAAATAACTTCGTGCCAGGTATAAATGATTATTAGTATCCGAACTAATGGCTTCTAATGTGAGAGTTTCTAAAATGTTTCGATTTCTACCAAATCTATATTGTACTTCTCACAGATTAATACGCGAACAAAAGAGCTTTTTATAAAATTTATTCCCACTTTCCAAAGCCCACCAAAATATTGCTACGTGTTAAGTGAATTAACCCGTAACGTGCCTATTTTAATAACTAAATAACCAGTTTCTATTTCTTATATTTAATAAATCTAGTATCCACGTGTTTTGTTAATATTGCTTTACGAGACGCATGTGTCTGGTATAGATTATTCTAATTATCTCCATTTTTATCAACAATACTGAGGATATAAAATAATGGTAGCGTATTACTTTTCAATAACCGGTATAAAAATAACATAATTTATTGCGTAGCCCTGCAGATGGCGTAATAATATGACACATCAGTGCATGGGAGTTCAAAACCGCATTCTTATACCTACTAACTTACTTATTGTCTGTTTTGTTTGTAATAAACTTTATTTCTGGCTAAATCCGGGCCACTGGCACATAATAGCCGTAATATCAAATACATATGTTAAGAAAAATAAATAAAATTTAAATAATGAAAATAAAGCAAATTATAGAGACTTGTTTGACGTCTCTGTCTGTTTAGATGAATGGTTGGGAGGAATTTTCTTAGCTCCGATGCAATAGCTTTTTCCTTATTTCTGGGTTGTTTATATTGATGCTTGGTTCTAGAATATCGATGTTGATTGCTGATTTGATTGCCGATTACCGCATTTTAGAGTTTTAGTTGGAGGATGTGTGGTTTGTTATCGAGATTTCTTGATTGAAATGGTTTAATGGTAAGGTAAAGTGTGTTACTAGAAAGTTTAGTTGCGCAAGAGGGGAGAATGGATCTAGGCGTATGCTGTTCTTAAAGTTATTTCGAAGGTGGGAGAGAGTTGGTCATTGGTAGATTAGGTGGTCAGGCGCTTGAAGAACATTCTGTTAACAGGGGCAGTGTGGAGGGAGATAATGTGGAAAGAATTTAGTTTATGACAGAATTTACCATGACCGATAAAGAATTGTAAAGTTGTTGTGTAGAGTGTTGGATGTGGGCGGAGATATTTGTTGTGGTAGGAAAAAGTTGAAAGATATATCTTCCAGAGTTGAACTAGGACCAAAGCGATTGCCAGCACCGGAGTAGAAAGTTGTGAATTCGGTCTTTGATTTTGTGGTGGAAATGGTGTGGTATCGAGTGTGGAAGAGTATTTCATTATGTAATTAGATTGAACATTAAAATTTTAAGTTACAGATTTGTAAGGCTGCTTGCAGTTGAATTTTGAGTTGTGGGATCTGTAAGAGTGTGTACAGGGCCGCGGTGGAGGTGGTTTGGAAAGCGCGCGATACACAAAAAAGGAAAGGACGCATTATTGGATCTAGGATTCTGGGTGTGTAAGGAGCTCTGAGAGGGATTCAAGAATCTATACCGTAGCGGACAATAGGGACAATAATGTCGTTAAAGAGTAGTTTTCTTGTAGGTTGAAATAAGAAAATGGATTGTGGTAGAGGATGTTGGATGTTGTACAGAATGAGCTTGGTTTTGAACCGAGTTTTTTGTAGGTATATCTACATTTTAATATGGATTCCAAGATAGAACACTGAGTCAGGGAAATTAAGAAATGTTTTTAGAATATTTTTGGACTACGGCGAGGGTGGAAATCTTTGAGGAGTAGTATTTTGGATTTTGTTGGAGAAATTGGTTGTTTATTGAGGAGAGACCAAGATTCAATGTGCCTTACTAGGATGTTAGCTGTATTTCCTAATTCAAGTCCGGAGTTGCCGGGGACTGGGAAGGTGAGGTCACCAACCTAAGCAAGAGTGGCAGTGTTTGGTACATAAAGTCTAGGAGTGGATTGATGGATAGGTTCCATAAGGTCGGTGATAATAGAATGAAGCCTTGTGGACTGTTTTGGGGAATGGTGTTGGTTACTGAATAGTAAGTAGTCAGTTCTATGGGTTACTGTTTGGTATTATTAATTGGGCGGCTCCGTTGCGTAGTTGGTATGCGTGTGACTACTACGCCCAAGCTCTCGAGTTCGAATCCCGACACGGTCCGCTTCAAAAATGTTAAGCGAGCATTTTTCACAAAAATACGCCCTTGTTCGGATGAGAGGTAAAATGGAGGTCCCGTGTGTGAGTGTTGTCACGCACGTTAAAGATCCCTACCTTGCTTGGAACAGCAAAGGTTGGGTAAAATTCAAAATTTTTCAGATAAAAAAAACTCGCTTCCTGGTCAATGTAGTACCTTCGGGTGGAGCATTGGAAAATCACACGTAAGGTATTATTATATTTATAAGACATTCATTTAAAATGTGTACTTTATTAGTGACACTATTTTAGTAACTGTCAAATAGAACATAAATCATTAATGTAACATTGAACCTTCCATTGCTACGGATACAACAGTTTTCTCCCTTGGATTGAATTGCCTCCTTACCACTTAAGTTGATGTAATTTATTCATTAAGAACCTGATTAAACTTCTCATCGTACCGTAATCTCTTTGGCTGGCCTACCTGTTTTTGTGATCGACAGCACTCCGGATTCGGCGTTGGTTCCGGATCGATGTTTTTGCTGCACTCGGCCTAATCGTATTTGATTTTGTCCTCCCATGATGGTGCAAGTGGTCCAATACGATTACAATGTAGTGCCTTCAGATGGAGCATTGGAAAATCACATGTAAGGTCCACTACGATGAATTTGGTTGATGTGTCGCTTTCAATTACGACCTTCGTCCAACTTTACGTTATAGTGCAATTGGCCCAACACTTTAATGACAGTGCCAATTTAATATTTCTCTAACCCAGTGTAGTCGCGGACTGACATACGATCATTGATATGCAGTATTAGCGCATCCGATTTCATTTCAAGTTCGACGTCGTCCGATTTTATTTCATGTTCGACGCCCTGTCTGGAAATCGGTTTTGGCAGAAATTGCATTGTAGGTGGAGTAGAGAAGGGAATATGTGGAGGGACGTTTGTGTGTAGGCGGCTCCGTTGCGTAGTTGGTATGTGTGTGACTACTGCGCCCAAGGTCTCGGGTTCGAATTCGGAGACGGTCCGCTTGAAAAATGTTAGGCGAGCATTTTTTACAAAAATACACCCTCGTTTGGATGACAGGTAGAATAGAGGTCCCGTGTGTGAATGTTGTCACGTACGTTAAAGATACCTACCTTGCTTGGAACAGCAAGGGTTCGGCAAAATTCCAAATTTTCCAGGTAAGAAATATTCGCTTGCTGGCCAATGTAGCACCTTCGGGTAGAGCATTGGAAAATCACATGTAAGGAGGGATGTTTGTGATATCAGGAAAGATATTAAATGTATATCTGCCGGGAGTGGAGTGAGACCAAAGATCTTGCCAGGAATGGAGTAGGGAGTTATGTATTCGCGATTTTATGTCTGTTTTAGGGAGAGTACGGTATTCGTCATATTGAAGTGTATCGTGTAGGATGATTGGTAGGTTATGTTTGAGGTTTCGGATTTGGAGTGAAGAGCTTAGTTGGATTTCGGTCGGAGGGATTTGAAGCCAGGTATACAAACACGCTGTGGAGGTGGTTCTGTACGCTCTTGAGGTGTAGAGTAGGAAAGGTCTTATGATTAGGTTGAGCGTACGACTGGAGAAGGGTGTTGTAAGCGGGAGCCAAGAATCTACTGCGTATCTGATGATCGGGATTATGAAGTGGTTAATGATTAGTCTGTGTGTTGAATTGGTGAGGTTGACTGACTTTGGGAGAGCGTGAAGTAGGTTATGAAGTATGATTTGTGTTTTAGTTCGAAGTTTGGAGAGATGGGAGTTTATTTTTGGGCGAGTGTCAATGTGGAGTCCAAGGTAGGGAACTGTTGTTGAGAGGGAATTGGTGAGTTAAGGATGTGAATCTTAGGATTTCTGTTTGGATTAGGTGGCCTTTGAGCAGAAGCATTTTTGTATTAGATAAGAAGAGTGGTTGTTTGTTTAAAGAGGACCAGGATTCAATTGAATTAATTAGTATTGCAGCGATGATTTCCATAGAAGCACAGGAGTTGGATAAGGAAAGCTACATCATCGGCGTAGGCAAATGTGCAGGTGTTTGGGATATTAAGGACTAGGAGAGCATTGATTGCGAGGTTCCATAGGGCAGGTGATAAACGGGAACCTTGTGGACATCTTTGGGTGAGAGGTTTAGTAACCAAGTGGAAATTGGAGGTTAGAGAGACTGTTCGGGATGAGAGGAAGGATTTTATTAAGAGGTAGCGGTTGGAAGGAAAATTGGCTTGTTTAAGTTGATTAAGAAGATTGGGCCACCAATGTATAAGGGGAAGTTTGGACCGTTTGGATTAGGGAGCGGATTGTACGTTCATCGCTAGGCCCCGAGCGAAAGCTATGTTGGTTAAGTGAGAGTAAGGAATGTCGTTCTATGTGTGAGTTTAGTTTGTATAGGATGGTCTGTTCAAGGAGTTTGCCAAGTGTTAGAAAGAGTACAATAGGTCTGTAGGATTTAGGGTATTTGGAAAGCTTATTAAGTTTGAGTATAAGGGAGATGGAAGCAAATTTATATGGTTCAAGAAAAATCCCAGATTACATTCACTTGTCCTGCAGAATACCCACAATACAATTTCTCACAGGCCACGGCAATTTTAAATCGAAACTACTTATCTCACACTAACCGATACGCTCGCTCCCAACTATGCACTACACACTTACTTTATACATATCCACTTACCACAGATATCACATAGAAAGTAAAATTTTTCCCAAGGTTGATCTCTTTCTCCTCTCCCTTTCATCAACTTCGTCACTACTCTCCACTTATTCAACAGTACACGTCGGAGGATCTTTCTGCAACGTTCCCCACCTCGATGTGCTCCAAAATAAACAGTGCCCGAGCTGTGCATTTACGTGCTCTAGTTAGTGCGTTGCTGTGCTTTATGTTAGTTTTAAGTTAGGGGTAAATTAGGATCAATTATATTTTGCATGTTGTGTGATCAGTCTGTCATACCTGACCTATTTTGTTGTCTTGTCAGTTAGGTGTGCTCTTGTTTTGTTTTGCTATTTTTCTGTTTGTTCATTGATTTTATATCAATTACATATACATAACCTCTACAAGCACTAGATAATTGTACGTACAAGTATGGGTCTCTGGTCTAAGTATTGAATAAATAATAATAAATAAATAATAAAACAACAATAATTATGCAAAACTTAATTCGCGAGATCAACTAGTTATTTGGGGTTCACCGAGATATATAAAACTACAGTTAATCCCTTGTTCTATGAACAACGCATGAATCTATTTAAACTTACAGTAACCTAACGCGCTGGAGAAAACTTTATATTGGTTTGTATATATGCTTACCCTATTTCTCACTCTCTTTTTTCACTTAAATAGAATGGAAAACTCCAATACGTCAACATGTTGACACTAATGTCCCTAATTGAGAATCCTTGAAATTATTTATTTTGAAGTCTCCAACAATCAAATGTCCTAAAGTTCAATTTTATAGCGAAACTTTTGGAATTACTGCGGGCAGACAAATTTCCAATTCGGAAACCTTAGTAAACGGAAACTTTTTAACCCTCTTTCTTGTGAATGCGAGAACCGTAATATATACAATTAGAGGTTTTTGTACTACATAACAAATTAAAGTGATGCTGCGAAACGTATAAGTATTTAGGGTTATGTCATGTGAAGATCTTTTTCGATATGTTAATACGAGGTGATCGATACTCGTCGTGTTCAACGGCTTCGCATAAACTCAAATTAATCTTCTCCTAGTATTTCTTCAGCCTGTTTTTCCACCCGCCTTTGTACAATTCTAGATAATATTTTTGACACGTGTTCTGTAAAACTTATTGTTCACAGACTTTCACATCTATCCGCACATTTCTTTTTTGCTTTAGTGAACATGGTGCTACGTTTGAAATCTATGGATATATATGGCTTGTCTCATGCATATATATATATATATATATATATATATATATATGTATACGTTGATCGTTAGTCTTAATTTAATTTTCTTCCCTTTGTATACATAATATAAATAATTACGATCATATGTAATTTTTTAATTGATAAACTTCTGAATTATGTCGCTAAATACATAACTGGTGTATACATAAATCTGTCATTTAAGATGATTTATCTTGTTTGTCCCTCTCTCAAAATTTGTGGTTATCTTCTAACCAGAATAAATTTTCGTTCTCTTGATATCTGACTGGCTTCTTGTGCATTTGTTGTTTCCCGATAAAGAAGTTCTTCCTAAGGAAGATGTCATACCTGGTATGTAAAAGGTGTTTTTCATTTATTCTTCTATAAATACAAAAATATCGTTTTAGATTATTAGTAAAATGTATACGGAGAAAGTCTACCCTGAATTATCTGTTCAAAATGTTTATGAATAGTAAGTTGTTCGTAGAGAAATTTTCTGATTATTTTCTCTTAGCGTATTACAATACTCTGTTCTTGTAACACGATTATTTTCTAAGGCTCTCTAGTGGAGTGTCTAATTATCTATTCTAGGCTATCCAAGCCTATGCATTAAAATCTACTAGCTACAAAATATTATCTATTATAGTACAAAATTCTATGTTGCCGTTTAGTTACCTTCTAAAAATAAAATAAATATCCGTTAAGAAAATATATGGTTGAAGAACAAAAAGATACTGCACCCAGTGCTAAACGAGGAAATTGGTAGACGGATATCAATACGTTTCCAATTAAATATTAATAAATAATTTTGCCTGGCATGAGGAATGTAGTTCAAGCATAGGAAACGAAAATCAATATAAATTGTTGGTTATTTTGCAAAAAGAATAGTCCGTGACCGGTTTCGCTGTTTTTCGCAGCTCATCAGACAAACGCATTTCTTTTTCCAAACAACTAAGTTCTGGAATTATACACATGACAGTGTAAATGGCATGACAAGATGTGGGGTTTTATTTGTGTTTAAAGTAGACTAATAGAAATAAGTAGTAAAGGTATAACCAAAGCTCTATCAACCTCCAACTGCAGTAAGAACCATTAAATTGTCTCTCAAAACACCCACCCTTTGGGTAGGTATTATTGAGAATTATCTAGGTGGGATGGTGCTCAACAGCTTTTCATTAGACAGAAGGTTCAAAGTAGTTTTCAAATATGTGTAAGAGTATTTAGTGAACATGTTATAATTTATAGACCCATAAAATTTCATCTAGCTCGTTATCGTGAGATAAAAGAAACTTACGATCAATACTACACAAGCTAAAACACGAAACATGGTGGACATTCGTAGAAAGGCACCTACAGAGAGACACCTAAACTGTGTCATGAAATATAATACGAGAGAAGATCAAATCACCAACTGTTCTCTACACTACAACCGGAAAAAGAAATAGCAACGGACTGGCTTGAAACCGCAAGTCTTCTGGTGCAAAAACTTGTACCAGACGACACACCAGGAGATGACACGAAAGAACAACAGGAAAAAAGGGAGAGAATGATTAGGCAAAACGGAATTGGCAACAAACCGTGAAATCGCCTGGAAGAAGACCTAGCCCCGTTCACAGAGGCGGAGGTATTCCATAGGATAAACAGATGCAGAAACAAAAAGCCCCGTCCCAGACAATATCTAGGCCGAGGTAATAAAATCATTATCCGCCAAATTAGTTTCAACCCTGAAGAAACTCTACAACGAGTGCCTAAAGCAGGAAAGTTTCAGACCACCTGAAAAACAGCAAACTTAATAATAATACCCAAATAACAGAACAAAGACAGATCCCTGCCAGGATCTTACCGTCCGATATGAACGTTTATTATACAAATGCAAAACTATCTAAAAAAGGAGAACACAAACGAATGCCAGGATGGGTTTATAGAGAGGAAAGTCAACCGAAGACGCTATCAATTACATGGTAAAGTCATCGAAAATGCCGAACAGTGAGTACGTCGTACCAGTAATGGTAAACATAGAAGATGAATTTAACAACCTTTGATGGCCAGCCTTATTTCATAGACTTGAGAAACTAAACTGCCCCAAGCAGCTGTACCGTACTTTCAGAAATGACTGCTAAGACAGATACGTAAGAATGCAAGGACCGAAAACGATTACAAAAAGGGTAACCAAAGGTTCCCCACAGGGATCCGTCTGTGGCACCTATTTTGGAATATACTCTTGGACGAAGACTTGAATAGCCTTAAAGTCATGGCTGAAACAATGTCAGTGGCAGAATACGTGGATGATGTCATGGCCATGGCGGAGGGACACTCAAGAGCAAGGATAGAACAAAAAGCGACGATCTTATTAAATAAAATAAGTGGCTAGTGCAAGACCAATAAAATTGCAATAGAACATGCAAAACAATCTATATGATAATGAAGGGGCAAACTCTCGAGAGACCCTATCATCAAGTTGCACAATCAAAGAGTTAAAAGATCACTCGATATAAAATATTTTGGCGTAATTCTAGATGAGAAACAGAATTACGACCAACACATTAAAACAACCTGCCTAAACGCAAAGAATTTAATACAAACTATTGCTAGTTTGGTTCAGAGGAATTATAGAAATCTACTCACCTACTTCAATTGTACATCAACAATGTGATGGTGTCTACAATCACAAACGCGGCAAGCTCTTTGTCACATCGGGTGGAACTAATGAAACTAAAGCAGTGTCTCAGCTCGGCAAAAGGAGACTCTTGATACGGCAACAGCAAGGTACCGAACAACGTCGCACGAAGCATTAACCGGTAAATTAGGAATAATTCCACTTGACCTCGTGATTAAAGAATGGGCAGCCGCATATTGGTTGTGGAAGGGAGACACTATCAAGGTACAGAAAATTACAAACAGAGGCACCCACGAAGAAGCAAGTAAGAGACTATCATCGCTTTACGGCAAGAAAAATAAGACCAATCAATGAAAGATGGAAGAACTTACGAATTCATACCAAAACCATTCATACCGAGTCAAGTGTTAATACACTTCTTAACAGGGCTCGGACCCTACCCACATACACATACAGATTTAACATAACGTATACGAACAGGTGTACATGCGGAGCAGTTAATACACCTGAAAATATAGTACTGGATTGCCGGGAGTTACTAAACCCACAGCACACACACACACACACACACACACGTACGTGACAGAATCAACAACGACCTACAAAACAGGAAGACGTTGAAAGATATCATATGTGATAAAAAGCTGTTCCCACATAAGAACCCATAACACAGAGAACAATCGAAATCATTCACAAGGAACTACCGGTGCCGATACCGCTGAAACCTACTAGTAGTCACGCTGATGAGGTACCAAGAATAAAGCAAAATTACCAAATACGACGAACCACCAGCTAAGACCTAGTAAAAACACTATACAAGTGATTTGTGCATTGACTTTATATACACATAGCAATAAGTCCCATTATAATCACTCACTAACACGTAGGATAAGATTAGTAGAATAATTTTTAACTAACACTTAAATTATTTAAACAAAAGAAACTATAAATATTTACACTAAATGTGGGAATTCAAGACTTTATGCTAAACTCACTCCTGGACCTAACTAATTGCAAAACATAGAAAAACATTGAAATAGAGACCTTTGTAAATATACTGACAAAACACACAAACACCCAAAGTAACACATCCTAGACCGCGCGTGAAATATCTGGCTGTTTATGGTCAGAGCACGTGCACATGCACGTGCACAAACACACAAACAACATACGGTCCAGATTTCTGGCTGCCAAAAATATTAACGTTTCATAAGCACACACAGACACAAGCAAAAACACAACACACAAACAAATAAAACAAAAAACACAAAACACGCAAACACCTACTGCAAAAAAGACAAGGCACAAACACACAAACACAAACACACAAACACACAAACACACAAACACACAAACCCACAAACCCACAAACGCACAAACACACAAACACACAAACACACAAACACACAAACACACAAACACACAAACACACAAACACACAAACACACAAACACACAAACACACTGCGACGTTATTATCGGGGCAGCCACGTTGGTTCGTCAGATTTATGCTACGTTGGCTCGTGGCCGTACGTAACACAAAGAAAACAAAGAAAGGACCGGGCTCAATCGGAGAGTAGGGGGGGTTGTAGAAAGCAGACCAACCTATAAGGGACGCGGCTGTAAGGAATTAGTAACAGTACCTGCAATAGAAAAATTAGAATAGTAAACCTGAAAAAAAAACAAATTAGTCCTGCAAACCTGAAACAAAGAAAAAGCATAGCATACGGATCAAGTATAAATTGTTCAGTACTTTGTAGAATAAAAAAAACTGTTGGGATAATCTATATAATATTACATTATAATTTGAATTAGGGCCGCTATACTTGCGGCCACGTCCCCAATGCTCCACCCGGAGGTACTACATTGGGTTTAAACGCGAAAAATAGTCGTGCTCCTAATTTATCCTTACTTCATAGTTGATTCACCTTAAATAATAATCTAACAAACCTAAAAATCTAACAAACCTAACAAACTCTAACAAACTCTAACAAACCTAAAATCTGACAAAAACTGGAACAAAAACAAAACAAAAACTAAAAACAGGGTTGTAAATAATGGTATCCCTAGCGCTGACTTTCGAGTGTACCCGATCAACAAGCAAAATGAGAGGGAGGGATCCGTAATACCGATAGCAGACGCCGGTTCTGCTTACCAGTGCGACCTGAAGGGTCGTCTTAAAACTATCCAAATCTAGCTAACTAATTTAAATCCATCCCTAGCTTTCCTATCGTGCCCTAACTGATTTACATTATGATTACAATCTTCGCAATTCTGCTCGTCCTTCCCAAATATATACTGCAACCAAAATGGCGACAGAACGTCAAACAAAACAAATAAGCCACATAATACATGCTATATATAAATAAATATAAAGTGTAAATATAAAATATAAATAAATATAATTATGTAAATATATAAATAAATGTTTAATAAGCGTTAAGCATATAACAGTGCACAAAATAGCGTAAGCATCACCCTATTTATCAGGTGCACTCGCACAAGCATTATGTCGGCTAGCGCCTTTACACACCAAACGTGCTTCTTAAATTATTTCAAAACTACTAATTAATGTAAATCAATGCTTGTGCAGTACAGCCGCCAACAATTTAAGTCTTACCTCGATAATAAAATTCTCCAGCATCCGAAGATCTGGTCGTCTGTAACTTACTTCTAAAGGTGGGACGGGTGCACTGCTAAAGTCCTGGTGGGTATGCACTAAATGTTCTTGGGGATCACAATCACTATCACTATCACTTCACTTTCAAGTCCTGGGGATGCGCGGTTGCGCTCTGTTTTATTATCCTTGTTTACTTTATTGATTTAATTTAATGAGGGTTTATGATTTATTTGTTATTGTTTATTTGGTATTATTTATTCCCGATTTTCCGCACATAGTTATGAAGATAGGCAGTGATTGTATTAATGGAGTGGGGGTTTCTCGTGCATATTGGACATTTGGTATAATTATCTTTTTTTTTTTTTTTTTAATTTAATATCAGGTTTTGGTTATGCTCGTATCCTTACTCACGCCAAGTCAATCTAAAATTTTCAATCCTCCCACCAACCCCACCGAATTTTTACACGCGGTCGTCATTGATTGTCTAATCTCACGACCCTTCCCGCGAATTCTTTTAAGGCTGTCCAGAACGCCTTCTGGTTAACCACTTCCCCGACTTCCTCTAGGCTCTTTGGCCATGCCAGACCTAGGATAGCTAGTTTGCTATCAGCCAACCCTCGATTTCCCGCCTCAAGCGGGCAGTCGAAGAGCACGTGCTCTGCGCTTTCCGCGCCCTCACCGCATTCGCAGCGGTCGCTGTTGGTTAGACCGAACCTTTGTAAATACGCCTTCAGGGCGCCGTGCCCTGTTATCAACTGCACCATTTTGTGATCGAGCTTAACCTCGATCTTACCTCTGGCTTCTATGCTCGGTATTATATAATATTACAACGTTAAAAGCAATATAACAAATCTTTAGTACAAAGTGAGGTAATATTGGGGAGTAGCAGAAACATTTCCTCACACACCAATTAGACATAAAGCAGACAAAATTTTAACAAAATATAAATAGGTAAACACAATTAATATGAGTAGTCCAGTAGTATTGATTTTTCTTTTTTTTTTCTTTTATTTAAAATAGCATGCAAGTCTATGGTAAAAGGTATCAGAACACCAACGGTATGGCAAAGCAACGGACAGGTATTTAAAGTAAAAACAAGTAGGAAATAGTTCAACTTACAAACAGTCCTTCAGCAACGCTTCCTCGCAATTGAATGTGGGATTCCCGATGTCCTGCACTAACGAAGCACTGCACCCTTGACTGTGAGGGTGTGGATGGAATTTCTCACACTTTACACTAATCACGCCTACGTATTTCACTGGTGTTAGCAGCAGACATTATCATGCTGGTGGAACTACGTAACATCGATAAATCTCTTGTTAATTCTATTTCCTGAGACAATAATTTTGAAAGATTTTGTAACACAAATTGTAAAGAAAAATAGTAATAAAAGTTAGAGTCACGGGCTTTCAAGGCACGACGTAATGCATTAAACTAACAGTAACTTGAAGCGTTTTATTTGCTACCTATGGTAACAAAGGAAAAGCTAATGCTTTTGCATAACCAAATTCGCGCAAACAAAGATCTATTTTAGATTCGTTGGGGTTAGAAATTTCAGGAATTACAGTACCAACTGTCTTTACAAGTGAATGAGATACATGTTCATAAGAAGCAACCTCTTTTTTTTTCTACTAAACCTGCTACAACTGTATCACCATTTTTAGAAACACTCAAGTTTTAAAACTGTGTTTGAATAAACTAAAGTATGCACTACTCTGATAAGAAAAGGAGGCCACGAAAACTAGATCGCACACAGTTCAAATATAGCAAGACAAATCCACAAAAAAACACAATTAGTAAAGCGACGGTATCACTAAATCAATCTTCCGTAAAAACAACCACGTGCGGTCGGGTTTTCCAAGTTCTACGACTTTTATTTCTAACAGAAAAGCAACAAAAACAATTTGTCGTGCAACGCGTAATCACTAAGTCAATGTTCCGTAAACCTTTATTTTACACGAAAACAACTAAAGACACAATCAGCAAAGCAACGCGTATCACTCAAAGTACTTAATATACCGGAACCAAGAACAAAAACCGACTACGCATCTGTTCATAACAACTCGTTGTTATTACAACCGTACTTCTTGTCAATCCAACACGTTACATCTAAAAGCATACCTCTTTCAAAGGTAATCAGAACTACACTTCTTATCTGTTTATATTTAGACTCGTATATCCACATAAGGAACATCATTTATACGAATAGCAATTTATCATTAATTCCAAGCGGTTTGTAATTTTCACTAAGTTGGAAAACAAGTTACGAATAATTCTATTTAAAATTCATTCCTTGCAGTGTATTTATTAATGAAAACCAATCTTCAATTAAACCATCTTTTAAAAGTAATACCCGCGAGTTAAATTGCATACAATATAGGCAGAAATGTAATTACGAATTGGGAAAAAGGCGTAAAAAAGTTAGGCTGTAAAAATGCTCGTTACAGATTCCCCCCTAGCAAAATAAAGACGTCGGGGTGAAAGAAAAAACGACAGACACGGAATCAAACAAAAAAAAATTATTTTTATCCGGTTCGAAGGACCAAAACCAGTATAAGAAGAGGAGCATTTTTCTAAAAGAAGACAAAGTCATCTATCGCAACCAACCACGACAGAACAAGTAAAGAAAGCATCAAGTAAACACCCAATGAGGATTAAAGGTCTTAGCTACTGTCAAAATCGTCAAAAGACGGATGTCTTCCAAAGGACACTTTCTAGTTACCGCTTGAAGCGAGCGGACGTGTTTAGCAGAGCTCCGCTTCAGCAACTAAGAAGTAAGTTTTTATCTAGGGTTTTTTATTACTTATTTTTAATTTATTTCATTTGAAGCTTTGCTTTTTTTTGTATTTAAAATTTTATAATTGTGTGGAATCAAATTTTAAATACAGGGCAGTAAAATAAAAATTTTAAAACAGAATTTAAATTAAATAAATACTAAATAAATCGCGTTCTCTTTGTAATTTAAACCAAATCCGCGTTTTAAAATAAACTAAATAAATTTCTGGTTAATAAA
The DNA here is from genome assembly GCA_036346225.1 of Platerodrilus igneus. Classification (NCBI taxonomy): domain Eukaryota; kingdom Metazoa; phylum Arthropoda; class Insecta; order Coleoptera; family Lycidae; genus Platerodrilus; species Platerodrilus igneus. The sequence continues at coordinate 1,898,661 of JARFIW010000828.1, forward strand.
ACAAAAATCTACTAAACTAATACTCAAAATAATTTCGAAATAACTTAAAAAGCATTTTAATAATAAATTTAAAATAAAACCGCGTAAATCGAGTAAAAACCGGGTAAAACAACCAAAAGTGTGTGAATTTTTATAGTGCGCGTATAATCAAATAATAACCAAAAACAAAAATATAAGCCTTTTTAAATCAAATAAATAACTCAAAAACTGTAAATTTTAAACAGTTTAAATATAAATTTTTCGTAATTTAAGTACACGCGTACTTATAAGTTCCTTTAAAATCGATTTTGGAGTAATTAAGCGGTGTAACAGTTACAAGTTGTGCTAGTTACTAAGTGATTAAGTGAAAGGTCATTTCCGGTGACCGCATTCCGATTGCGCTCGACCATTTGTTAATTACACATTTAAAAATAAAGTGTTGTTATTTATAAATTAGATATTTTAATATTTTGAAGTAATTAGTTATTTAACTTTGATTTGGCGGTTTAAAATTTAAAATAAATAAATAGTGTTCTTTACGGTACATTTTGAATCGAGATATTTTTATTGCGTTAGGGAATTTATTTGATTCTAGTTGTTATTTTGACGCTTAGTGCTTGTTGTATTTTTGTTAAAATTTGATATTTAATTGGGTGGTTTGAAGTTTAAATAAATAAAGGTTGTTTACGGTTCACCTTTAAACAAAACATTTTTATTGGACCAACGTTTTGCGCTCTTCTAGCGTCGTAGCGGTCAAGTCGTTGCGCTGCGTTTTAGGTGTCATCCTTTGTTGATAGTTTTGTCAGCATGGTGGTCCACCGCAACGAGGAGCCGTTGCCCAGGAAGAAGAGGGGAGATCGGTCGGAAGCTGAGGGCGCTGTTGGGGGGAAACAGCTGAAAGTGATATTAAAGGACGTTATGTTAGGGATACAGGAGGAGGTAGAGGAGCCTGTGTGTGCGGCGGTCGTGTCGGGGGAGTCGGGGCCCACTGGGGTGGCTGCGGCGCCTGAATCGCCCTCAACTTCGGGAGCCCAGCGAAAGATGTCGACTAGCAGCGACGTTAGCGTTGCTGCTAGCGACCTCGATGAGCTGGACCTCCTGAGATTGAAGGTGAGGAAGGCGCACTCGGTCATCTCCGGGAGGGTGCCGACGACCTCCGCCACTATCGTCGTGGAAGACAGAAAGAGGATTTGCTACGCCGTGGATGATTTCCTCGACGCGGCGAATCAACGTATAGGTATGGTTAGGGCGCTGCGGCTTGTGGCTAGTGATTCTGGGAGAGCTGATGTTGTCGGGGGAAGTCCAGCGGTGGTTGCTTCTGTTTCGGGGCAGCAGTGTTCCAGGAGCCAGGAGGTGCCGATGCCGCGGAAGGCGTCGTATGCAGCAGCTGCTGCAGGTGTGACGCCCACCTTTGCAGTTAGGGTCGACGCCAGGCCTGGGGAGAAGGATGACGTCATGTCGACCCTAAAGAAGAAAGTCGATCCCGCTCGTGATGGTTTTGTTGTGGTCGGAGCTCGTAGGACTCGCAAGGGCGGTGTAGTAGTCGAGTGTGCAAACCAAGAAGATGCGAAGAAATTGCAGTCGAAGGTTGTCGGTCACTGCAAAGAGCTCGTGGCGAAGACCATCGAAAAGAAGCGCCCACGGGTCGTTCTTCCGGGGGTCGAAGCGGGGATGAAGGCGAAAGAGCTGGTGCGGTTGATCGCGTGCCAGAATCCCCGCTTCGGCGATTTGAAAATAGAAGACCACCTAAGAGAAAAGTTTAGGTTTGGCGGAAAGGGCCCTAGGGATCCCTTCGTCAACGTAGTCTTCAAGTGACCCCACACTTCGGAGACGTATATTAGCTGACGCTATTAACCTTAGGTGGCGAAGAGTCTGGGCCCGGGACCACTTCTCGATGACCCAGTGCTACAGGTGCTACGAGTACGGCCATAGATCTATGGAGTGCAGGAAGAAGGTACAGTGGTGCGGTAACTGTGCCGAAGTCGGACACGAGTTCAAGAATTGCCGGAGGGCAGTCCCCTGCTGTGTGGTTTGCGCTAGGGCAAACGACAGAACTGGCGTTGGTGCTAAGGTCGATACGCGCCACGACGCCAAGTCTAGTAGATGCCCCACGTTGCTGAGATTGAAGAACGCAATCACACGGAACATCGACTATGGACCGTGAAGAAAAAGAAAGATCTAAAAGAAGCAAGAAGATTAAATTCGCGCAATTAAATCTCGGGAAAGGAAAAGGGGCAACAAATAACTTCGTAAAGTTATTCTTCGAAAATAATACCGACATCGGGCTTATACAGGAACCGCACCTGTATAGCCACAAAATAACAGGTTTTGGAAAGGGGGTTACCGTGTTAAACGCAAACAGCGAACGACCGCGTAGCGGAATAATAATAAATAATGGGACGTGCGCCGGAATAATCCTAAACAATCTGTCGAATGAGTTCATAACCACCGCAGAAATAAAAACGGGATTGCATACGTTTTACGTGATAAGCACTTACCTTCCGCCGATCGATTCCCGTCGGGAGAATCCTCAAACAGAGGACTTAATAAATCAAATTGAAGGAATCCTTCGTAAGATCGGTAGAAATAGAAATTTAATTATCGCGGGAGACTTTAATGCTAAGTCGCCATTATGGGGCAGCCCTATCGAAGACGATAGAGGCTCGCAGGTTGCTGATCTTTTTACGGGATGGACCTTAGTGTGATAAACACTAATGATTCACCTACGTTTGAGACGCATAGAGGCAGAAGTTTTATAGATATTACTGCAGTCTCGCACGAAATGTTAGAAACTATTTGTAATTGGAAACTAAGGTCGGGCGAGAAAACGCTCTCTGACCATAAATTAATAACATGGGACGTTGAAACCAAAACAGGCGCAAACGAGCAGCTAACTATATTTCCGCGGTTCTGTAATAAAAAAGCAAATTGGGAGCGGTTTAAAGAAAAATTTGGCGAAAGTATCCCTGCGCTCGAAAATGAGCTATTTAACTGCCGAGAGGCAGACGAAGTAGAAACACTCGCGAAAAAATTGAACGACGCGGTGGTAGACGCGTCGTCGTATTCCATGCCGCAAAAGAAAACATTTAAAGACAGCGTACGCTGGTGGATAAGGGGAACTAACCACCAAGCGGGCAGAAACGCGTAACCTAAGGCGCCGCTTTCAACGCGCCTCGGGAGATATAAGAGAACAACGGAGAATAGAATATAATCAAAGTTACCGCGAATATAAAATATTAATAGAAGAAACGCGAACGAATAAATTTAAAGAATTCTGCACGCAAAACTCAGAGAAAGAACCCTGGGGAACTGCATACCGCGTAATTAGAGGAAAACAACAAAAAATCGCGCTCAGTAATATAAAGAAAACAAATGGCGAATACACGGAAGGTTTTAAAACCACAGCGGAATATTTACTAGAGAAATTTTTCCCATCGGATAATCCCGAGGGGGATGAAGGGTCGCACGATTTAGTACGTTGGGAAGCTGCAGAGGCGCAAGGAACAGGTGCCGATTAGGCAATCCTAGTTCACGAGGTCGTCAGGGCTCTTAGGAGGATGAACCCTAAGAAGGCACCGGAGCATGATGGAATCACTTCAGACGCAGCTCTGCAGGAGTGCCTGTTAGCCCCGTGTGTCTTTGTTGGGTTGTTTAATCTTTGTTTAGAAAGGGGCGTTTTTCCGCGTTGCTGGAAAATCCAGAATGTGAAATTTATACCCAAACCTTAAAAGGCGGATGCGTCAGATCCGGGCAGCTATCGTCCAATTAGCTTGCTACCGGTGCGTGTTGAACACCTAGTGCGAGACAGCGGCGGTTTTAATAACCGACAGTTTGGTTTCGTGGAGGGCAAGTCGACTATCGACGTGTTAGAGTTCGTTGTCGGGGAAATTAAGCAGGCAAGAGATGCTAAAGAGTACTGTGTCGTTGTTGCTTTGGACATTTCAGGAGCATTTGATGCTGCCTGGTGGCCATCAATCGTTTGCGAGTTAGATCGTAGGGGTTGTCCGCGAAACTTGATGTCTTTGGTTAAGAGCTATTTCTCGGGCGATTGGCACAGGTTGAAATTCCGGGTGAAGTTCTGTCGCGTGAGGTGGAAAGGGATGCCCGCAAGGGTCATGTTCTGGTCCCACATTTTGAAGTTGTTGTATGAGAGCATCTTTAGGGTCAAGTTGCCCGCAGGATGCTCAATCGTTGGGTTTGCAGATGACACACTTTTAATTGTAAGATCGAGATTGTTAATGGATATGCGCACAAAACCGAACGAGGCGCTTAATAAATTACACGAATGGTCGCAGGCGGTAAAATTAAAATTTAACACGGCGAAGTCAGGGCGCTTTATTTCGGCACGAAACCAGGACAGAGACCTCCTAGGTTAGAGCTAGGAGGAGAAAATCCGTTTAAAGATTGTATTACCTACCTCGGCGTCAAGATCGACAATAAATTAAATTGGAAAGCGCACGTACAATACGTAAAAAGTAAGGGCGGCGAAATATCAAATAAAAGCGGTGGCTAAAATAAAGTGGGCCTTCAGGGGCGAATCGCTGAGGACGGTTTATACCGGAGCAATTGAGCCGGCAATACTGTACGCAGCTTCTGTATGGGCAAAAGGTTGTAAAGTCCGGGAGATGCGTCAATTGACGATCGTACAACGCATAACCGCGGTAAAAGCGGCGAGGGCGTACAGGACACCTCCACGGAGGCTGTCCTGGTGATCAGTAGGACTCTCCCTATCGAATATGTCGTTAGGGAGATTAGAGATAGACGATTAATAAATATAGGAAAAGGGCGCGAAATTATCGAAGATCTTAGTCTTGGTAATAGGGAAATTGCAAGAAAGATCGTTGTATCTGAGTTGTGGCACCCGGCTGATATTAGAGGGATCGAGTTTGTCGAAGGTGATGAGGACGCGATGGGTATCAGAATTTATACGGACGGTTCACGTATGGACGATGGGCAAGCAGGCGCGGCGTTTGTCGTGTATAAGCAGGAAAGGGAGGTGTTTCGGTTTCAAACCAAACTCGCGAACTGGTGCACTATCTTCCAGTGCGAATTGGTAGCCATACAAAAGGCTATCGATTACGTAATAAACCATACGGGCAGAGACGAGTATTATATAATCAGTGATAGTAATTCGCCGCTAACGACTTTAACAAACATGAACACCTCGACAGATCTCCAAGCGGACGTCTGGAGGATAGCGCGTACGGCGTTAGAGTTTCGACGTTTAAAGTTCTGTTGGGTCAGGTCGCACAATTGTAACGTAGGAAACGATAGGGCTGACGAATTAGCTAAAGAGCCCGCGACGGGCGAGTTTCGAATATCACATTCGTCGATACCGAGGTCTTTAATCAAAACAAAGCTGCGCGAAAAATCAATTCGACAATGGGAAAGAGGTGGAACAACGCTGCCACGGGCAGGTTGACCCACAAATTCATACCGAGCATAGAAGCCAGAGGTAAGATCGAGGTTAAGCTCGATCACAAAATGGTGCAGTTGATAACAGGGCACGGCGCCCTGAAGGCGTATTTACAAAGGTTCGGTCTAACCAACAGCGACCGCTGCGAATGCGGTGAGGGCGCGGAAAGCGCAGAGCACGTGCTCTTCGACTGCCCGCTTGAGGCGGGAAATCGAGGGTTGGCTGATAGCAAACTAGCTATCCTAGGTCTGGCATGGCCAAAGAGCCTAGATGAAGTCGGGGAAGTGGTTAACCAGAAGGCGTTCTGGACAGCCTTAAAAGAATTCGCGGGAAGAGCCGCGAGATTAGACAATGATTACCGCGTGTAAAATTCGGTGGGGTTGGTGGGAGGATTGTAAAAATTTTAAATTGACTTGGCGTGAGTAAGGATACGAGTATAGATAAAACCAAAACCTGATATTAAATAATAAAAAAAAAATGATAATTATACCCAAATGTCCAATATGCACGAGAAATCCCCACTCCATTAATACAATCACTGCCTATCTTCATAATTATGTGCGGAAAATCGGGAATAAATAATACCAAATAAACAATAACAAATAAATCAGAAACCCTCATTAAATTAAATCAATAAAGTAAACAAAGATAATGAAACAGAGCGCAACCGCGCATCCCCCCAGGACTTGAAAGTGAAGTGATAGTGATAGTGATTGTGATCCCCCCAAGAATATTTAGTGCATACCCACCAGGACTTTAGCAGTGCACCCCGTCCCACCTTTAGAAGTAAGTTACAGACGACCAGATCTTCGGATGCTGGAGAATTTTATTATCGAGGTAAGACTTAAATTGTGGCGGCTGTACTCGCACAAGCATTGATTTACATTAATTAGTAGTTTTTGAAATAATTTAAGAAGCACGTTTGAATTGAATTGAAACGTCTTTATTATTAAACTAAATATACATTATAAGATACAAAGTTTTGATACAAACTGCATCAAGCGCGATTAGGGCCATTAGGCCCTGTCTTACACCTAACTTGCATACAGCTGTACTCTTAAATAAGGTAAAAAAAAAAATTAATAATAAAAGAAATCACTACTCACACGCACACAAACGCACCCTACGCCACACACATGCACACACGATACACACTTACACACATGCACACACAATTCTCTCTCACACGTACAAACCCACGCACACACTCATCGAGCATCAGTTTAGGAAAATGCACTTACCTCTACACCTGAAAGTTTAAAAGATGTTACTGCAAGAGTTTACGAAAACGTTGCACGGTCGGAGCCTGCCTAATATCAAGAGGAATAGTATTCCACAAGAGGGAACCGGAAACAAGAAAAGACAAATGAAATGTATGGGTATGGTGTATGGGGATAGATAGCAAGTCATCTCGCCTAGTGTTATAGCGCCGATTTGAACGAAAAGAAAAATGTTGGCTTAGGTAGAACGGGTTGCGGTTAGAAATAAGTTTATAGACAAGCACTGCCAAGTGAAGTTTTCGCCTATTGTTTAGTTTAAGCCACGACATTCTTGTGTAAAATGGGATGACTCTTTCCCAATATTTTAGTTCGAAGATAAACCGTACACAACTATTTTGCGAGCGTTGTAGACGTAAACTTAAATTAGATGAAAGATTGGTATATAATGCATCGCAATAATCGAAATGTGGAAGAATTAATGATTGTACTAACTTTAACTTTAATTTAGTCGGTATAAACCGTTTTAAACGCTTAAGAGTATGCAGAGTAAATAGAACTTTTCTACACACGCTTGATACCTGATCTTTCCATCTGAGGTTTGGATCCAACAGGATACCTAGATTTTAATTATAGGTGAAAAGTTTATGTTTGATTTACCAAGCATTAACATGGGAAGATCCACGGACTGAACTGATCTAATTAAATTTTGTGTTCCCAGAAGCAAAGCCTGGCATTTGGCCGGATTTATGGTTAATAAATTATTTTACACCAATTGTCAACCCTTGATAGATCATCATTAACTGCCTGGAACGCTTCAATTATTTCTGTTGGAGAAAATGGAAATAAATCTGCACGTCATCTGCATAGCAGTGGTAACGACAAAACTTCAATGTTGTGGAAAAGTCTTGAATGTACAAGCTAAACAAAGGGGACCGAGTACACTGCCTTGAGGTACGCCTGTAACCAGGTCAACAGATTGTGAGATGTGACCATTTTCATCTTTAACTTGCTGCGTGCGTTGTGATAAGTATGATTCTACCCAAGAGATTGCCGACTCTGAAAAATTATTTAGACATTTTAATTTAGTTAAAAGGATGTTAAAGTCAACACTGTTAAAGGCTGCACTGAAATCTAATAAAATCAGTAAAGTAAGTTTTTGACAATCCATGGCCTTTCTGACATCATCAGTTACCCGCAGAAGCGCAGTACATGTACTATAATTCGCACGGAAACCCGATTGGTATTTGTCTAGTAATGTGTACTGTTTTAAAAATAACAACATTTGATCAAGTGCTAGGTATTCAGCGGATTTTGAAAGCGCTGGTAAAATGCTAATCGGACGATAATCATCTGGACCTAAAGGGTTTGCTTTCTTTGGTAATGGCCTAACTATGGAGTGTTTCCATACTAATGGAAAACGAGCAGTGCTAAAAGATGTGTTAATTATACTTGTTAAAGATTCTAGAGCAATTGGGCAGATTTGTGTAAGCATTGAGCTCGATATTTTATCAAAACCCAAAGCTTTTGATTTAATGCGCAGAACAGACTTGTGGACATCATCGGTCGACACTTCTGTAAACACAAATTGTGGAAATGAAAGGGGCGGTATACTGAATAAGCGTTTGATAGTATTCAGTTTAGCTGTATTGTCTTGCATCTTTAATGCAGATAAATGTCGATTCAGTGTATCTACATGTATGCTGTAAGGCATCTGCAATAATGGTTTTCCTATACCAGCTTTCTTTAAAGCAGCCCAAGTCCTTCGGGAATCGGTATATGAAGCTATAGAATGATAATATTTTAATTTAGAGTTTCTGATCAACTGCTTGGTCCTATTACGTATACTTTTGTAACGGTCACAATTCAATGCAGTATTAACCACGGAGATTTTGGTCTAGTTACCCTAACTGTTTTAAATGGAGCATGAATGTCAAAAATATTGTTAACAAGTGTATTGAACTTGTGGAGTTTAGCATCAACATCTGCTTCCTCATCGATTTCATGCCAGCTCGCACGTTCTATATCTGTCTGTAGAAGTTCAGAATTAACACTCTTAAAATCCCGGTAAGTAATTAATTTAGGTTGAAATTTATATGTTTTAAGTGAATATGATACAAAAATCAGATCGTGCTTAGAGATTTCTAATATCGGTATTTGTCCAAAATTTAGTGCTCTGTCCTTATTCGAAATTATAATATGGTCAATAATCGATGATGAAAGGGGTGCATGGTGAGTGGGTTCAAGTGGTAAAATGCTAAGATTACATGCATCCAACATAGTTCGAAAATAATGGACCTCGGAAGTATCATTCAGTAAATTGATGTTCCAGTCTCCAAGCACGATTATATCTGTATAATGCGGGCCATATTGAAAAATTACCTCCTCAACATCAACCAAAACCCAATTTTTGGGGCTTATAAACAACTCCAACTAGAACTTTTGCCTGCGCAGCTACAATCTCAAGAAAAAGAAATTCCGGACGCGCCTTATACATGGAGGGGGAACATGCAATAAATTTACAATTAAGATCATTACGAACATAAAGAGCCACCCCTCCACCACTTTTCCCTGTTCTGTCGTTTCGTATAATTTTATATCCTTCTAACTTGACCAAGGAATCAGACAAAGTTGGTTTCAGCCACGTTTCTGACACAGCAACACAGTGTGGAAGACAAGACTCAAAAAGGTAAAGAAACTCATCTAAATGAGAAAGTAGTGAGCAGGCATTAATATGACAGCATTGAAACGATTTCGGATAACGAGAGAGTGATTGACAAAGGAGAGCGGAACAAGACGGGACAGGTGGCAGGGAGTAGGGTTGTTCTAGATCAATACCAACAACTCTTTCAGGAAAATCCAACTCAATTAAGCATAAATCAGAAAAATTTTCAGCCATCAATAAATTTCACCCAGAAATAAAAAAATAAGTATTTAAATATATGGCAAACCACTTTACCAAACAGTGTAAAGCAATGCATCCCTGTAACTAAGCTCGAACATTCACACTTATACACATACCCGCACACATTCTTAACTACAAACACTAACCGTAACAAACACTTAATACTAAACCTAATCATAATAATAAACAGACAGTACAAACAAATAAGCGCAAAACAAATAAGCACCAAAAGCAAAACAAGATATAATGCGATATAAAGGTAGCCAGCCTATACTATATAGTTAGCTCACAAAATCAAAATCAATAGCAAATATCAAATATCAAATGACAGTAACAAATACAAATGTAGTTGAAAAGAAACGCCAGATTATATAATATTATAGAGCACCCTATCTTATCATATAGCTATCAAAATAAGGCGGTAGATACCAGGCATACAACTTAGTTACTTTTACTTTGACTTCGAGTACTATATTTAACTCGTTTAAGTGCGGTCTCATTCTCACAAACTTGGATGCAAGAATTTAACTGTGACAAATTGATAACACTCTTTATACTGTTATTAGGCAGGTGAATAAAAATGCGTCCGTCTAATGTCCAAACTTTTGATGCACCAAAGTGTTCTTTAGCAGTATTATACGTCAGAAGTCTGCGCTTAGTTAATGATTCCGTAATCATGAACGGTTTTCCTTTTAATAATTTTTTATTTATCCACACTTGATGACGATATTTATAGGACACCATTTTTATAATTATAGGTCGTGGTTTGTTGCTGGTATCTTTACGAATGGGACCAAGTCTATGACATCGGCCAATCATAGAATCCGGGAAATCAGGAAGTCCAAGATGAGATTTTATAAAATCCAAAGCTAAGCTACGAGTATCTTCACCAGTGCTATCTTTAATCCCGTGAATTAAAAGGCAATTACGTCGTGAATAAGCCTCCAATTGATCGATCTGATCTCCAACGTTTACAATTAGGTTTTTAATGTTATTTAGTGAGTCAAAAACGCTTTGTTTAAATTGTGCAAATTGCAACTGCAGATCATCAAGCGTAGATGGAACACATGTGTGAGTACTTGATAATTGAGCCTTTGAGGCAGCTGCAAGTTTAGCTTCAAACTCCTGCATAGTTGAAAGAAATTTTTTTTCAAGGCTATCTAAGGCACTCATTATTTATTTATAAATTATATCTTAGAGATAGCAATATCCAGTCGTTGAAATGAAACTAATTGCATGTACAGTATTTTAAATAAATGTATGATATCTATATCTCAGTTTGAACGCTGATTATTGTAATGTAATATAATTTTAGTCTAAGTACATACCGCTTGTTAAACACATGGTGATAAAATATGCACTAATAGACTATCATAACGAGTTTAATTAAAATTTAGAGTTCACCTTTGTGCCATCAAATTGCATAAATTGCATAAGCAAACTACAAAAGTACCGGCCGGCCAGAGCGAATGATCAAAATGACATGTTGAAAGTTAACACGGGTTGTGAATACACATTCGCTAAATAAACTATCAAACTAGAACTCACTGTATAAATTATAGAATTATAATAATAATAATTACAGAGAGAGCGCATTTAAATACGTCTGTTCACTTCGACTACAACTCGCTCATTCACGTTTGGTGTGTAAAGGCGCTAGCCGACATAATGCTTGTGCGAGTGCACCTGATAAATATGGCAATGGTTTCGCTATTTTGTGCACTGCTATATGCTTAACGCTTATTAAACATTTATTTATATATTTATATATTTATATGTATTTATATTTTATATTTACACTTTATATTTATTTATTTATTAGCATGCATTGTAGCATTTTGTGGCATATTTATTTTGTTTGACGTTCTGTTGCCATTTTGGTTGCAGTATATATTTGGGAAGGAAGAGTAGATGTGTGAAGATTGTAATCATAATATAAATCAGTTAGGGAATGATAGGGAAAGCTAGGGATGAATTTAAATTAGTTAGCTAGATTTGGATAGTTTTAAGACGACCCTTCAGGTCGCACTGGTATGCAGAACCGGCGTCTGCTATCCGGTATTACGGATCCCTCCCCACTTATTTTTGCTTGTGTCTTGTTGATCGGGTACACTCCAAAGTCGGCGCTAGGGATACCATTATTTACAACCCTGTTTTTAGTTTTTGTTTTTAGTTTTGTTTCAGTTGGTCAGATTTTTATGTTTGTTAGATTGTTAGAGCTAGTTAGGTTTGTTAGATTTTTAGGTTTGTTAGATTTTTATTTAGTTTTTTATTTAGGGTGGATTAACTATGAAGTCAGAATTAATCAGAAGCACGATTATTTTCGCGTTTAAACCCAATGTAGTACCTCCAGGTGGAGCATTGGGGACGTGGCCGCAAGTATAGCGGCCCTAATTCAAATTATAATGTCTCCCAAAGGGACATTTCTGTTCTCCACCTCAAAGAAAAGTTTTGGCTTCCCGCGAAGAAACCAAGAGGAAAGAAAAAAAAACGAGGAAGAAAACTCGTAGCAAACCAACTAGACGACACAACTGTCAACCTCAAGTGTGCAGCAAAGAAAGAACCAAGACAAACCAAAGGACAAAGGCAAGCTAGTACACCATCTAGAATACTTCCAACTGAGGTAACACAGATTCGTATGAAACGATTACTCAAGCAGAGTATGGCTAACAGACCTACAGAAGTGACCAAGTCGAAATACCTAAATGTAAAGAAAATAGATCTGAAGCTTACCTCAAGGAATGGACGTAGAAAGCGACTATAATAGTCAAATAGTGGACAAATGGTAGAACCAGCCAGCAGAAAAAGTCACGGGATGAGCTAGCTACAAAAATATGAATAGGAATACGAAACAACAAACGGACTCGACAAGGAAAACGAAAAACTACACTAATCCAACCAGAACCAACAGACAAAAAAAATTCCGGCTCGAAGGACCAAAATGTCAGACAAAACTAAGAGTAAAGAAATCCACAGGGAAAGATAGGTAAGTAGTAGCAATCGAAGAGGACCAAGGTGTAAAGGCATAAACGCTGCCAAATTCGTCAAAGGACGGATGTTTCTTTAGAAAAGAAACAGCACAGTTTCCAACCCCAAGAAATTGATTTCTCGCGCGCAGAAACCAAAAGAAAAGAAAAGTAGCGAGGAAGGAAACCCACAGCAATAGCCAACATAAGACACAAGTGTCAAGCCTCAAGTAAGTTAGGGAACGACAAACGGAAAACTGGGAAAAGTAACGAAAGGCTTCAACTGTGGTACCAAAAAGAAAAAAAAAGTTGTATAATACAACCAGATACGAAAAGTAATTTGCTAATAGACCCAAAAGTCGACTAAGTCGTGATCCTTAAAGGACAGAAAGTAGGCCTAAAGAGCAACTACCACAGGAGCAGATAGAACGAGTGATCGAATGTGGAAGTAAAGAAAACCCGGAAAGAGTAGAAGAAAAAAATAAAAGTCATCACACAATACTACGAAATAGGTCAAATATCACAGATAAAGCTAATGAGTTGAAGGAATCGTATAACGTAGGGAGACGAGTAGATTATGGACGAAATTTGCGGCGTTTGCGTCGCCAAAAGGACAACAGATCTAGATCGGGGACATTTGGATTATATTTAAGTGAGGTAGCGAAAGTGACGTGAAGAAAAGAAAGAAAAAGGTGGTGTGAAGAAAACTTGGGCGCCAGTGTTTTCCAGAACCAAATTATTAGCGAAAACACAACTCTGATAATTGACAAAACAAAAAAAAAGAATTAAAATCAAGGAATTTCAATATAGGGAAAAAAAAAATTCAAAAATACACCAGAAAAAATTAATGCCAAAAAATATCAAGGTCATAAGAAAAAAATAAAAAAATCAGGAGCAAATCAAAAAAATCGAGGCCAAATCAAAAAACAGGCCCCACGTTTATCGAGCCCCCAAATGAAAAAAATCAAGGCCTACGTTTATCGAGCTCCACGTTGGGCGCCAAAAATCTATGCGACATTATTATCGGGGCAGCAACGTTGGTTCGTCAGATTTATGCAACGTTGGCTCGTGGCCGTACGTAACACAAAGAAAACAAAGAAAGGACCGGGCTCAATCGGAGAGTAGGGGGGGGTTGTAGAAAGCAGACCAACCTATAAGGGACGCGGCTGTAAGGAATTAGTAACGGTACCTGCAATAGAAAAATTAGAATAGTAAACCTGAAAAAAAACAAATTAGTCCTGCAAACCTGAAACAAAGAAAAAGCATAGCATACGGATCAAGTATAAATTGTTCAGTACTTTGTAGAATAAAAACTGTTGGGATAATCTATATAATATAACAACGTTAAAAGCAATATAACAAATCTTTAGTACAAAGTGAGGTAATATTGGGGAGTAGCAGAAACGTTTCCTCGCACACCAATTAGACATAAAGCAGACAAAATTTTAACAAAATATAAATAGGTAAACACAATTAATATGAGTAGTCCAGTAGTATTGATTTTCTTCTTTATTTAAAATAGCATGCAAGTCTATGGTAAAAGGTATCAGAACGCCAACGGTATGGCAAAGCAACGGACAGGTATTTAAAGTAAAACAAGTAGGAAATAGTTCAACTTACAAACAGTCCTTCAGCAACGCTTCCTCGTAATTGAATGTGGGATTCCTGATGTCCTGCACTAACGAAGCACTGCACCCTTGACTGTAAGGGTGTGGATGGAATTTCTCACACTTTACACTAATCACGCCTACGTATTTCACTGGTGTTAGCAGCAGACATTATCATGCTGGTGGAACTACGTAACATCGATAAATCTCTTGTTAATTCTATTTCCTGAGACAATAATTTTGAAAGATTTTGTAACACAAATTGTAAAGAAAAATAGTAATAAAAGTTAGAGTCACGGGCTTTCAAGGCACGACGTAATGCATTAAACTAACAGTAACTTGAAGCGTTTTATTTGCTACCTATGGTAACAAAGGAAAAGCTAATGCTTTTGCATAACCAAATTCGCGCAAACAAAGATCTATTTTAGATTCGTTGGGGTTAGAAAATTCAGGAACTACAGTACCAACTGTCTTTACAAGTGAATGAGATACATGTTCATAAGAAGCAACCTCTTTTTTCTACTAAACCTGCTACAACTGTATCACCATTTTAGAAACACTCAAGTTTTAAAACTGTGTTTGAATAAACCAAAGTATGCACTACTCTGATAAGAAAAGGAGGCCACGAAAACTAGATCGCACACAGTTCAAATATAGCAAGACAAATCCACAAAAAAACACAATTAGTAAAGCGACGGTATAACTAAATCAATCTTCCGTAAAACAACCACGTGCGGTCGGGTTTTCCAAGTTCTACGACTTTATTTCTAACAGAAAAGCAACAAAACAATTTGTCGTGCAACGCGTAATCACTAAGTCAATGTTCCGTAAACCTTTTATTTTACACGAAAAACAACTAAAGACACAATCAGCAAAGCAACGCGTATCACTCAAAGTACTTAATATACCGAAACCAAGAACAAAAACCGACTACGCATCTGTTCATAACAACTCGTTGTTATTACAACCGCACTTCTTGTCAATCCAACACGTTACATCTAAAAACATATCTCTTTCAAAGGTAATCAGAACTACACTTCTTATCTGTTTATATTTAGACTCGTATATCCACATAAGGAACAACATTTATACGAATAGCAATTTATAATTAATTCCAAGCGGTTTGTAATTTTTACTAAGTTGGAAAACAAGTTACGAATAATTCTATTTAAAATTCATTCCTTGCAATGTATCTATTAATGAAAACCAATCTTCAATTAAACCATCTTTTAAAAGTAATACCCGCGAGTTAAATTGCATACAATATAGGCAGAAATGTAATTACGAATTGGAAAAAAGGCGTAAAAAGGTTAGGCTGTAAAAATGCCCGTTACAACACAAACACACAAACGCAGAAACGCACAAACCCACAAACACGCAAGCACGCAAACACACAAACACACAAACACACAAACATACAAACATACAAACACACAAACATACAAACACACACATACATATATTATATGCTGACAAATCGCACAAAAATCCAAAGCAAAACACACAACACCTCTTGGACTGCGCGTGGGCTTTATTGTTGCCAGCTGCCGATGGTCAGAGCACTTGCAGTAGTACTCAACTTACGGTCGCCGATTTCTGGGATGTTCTGGGACTGAGAGGGGAGCACAATTAACATCAACACAAACACACGCACACATACAAAGACACTGCACTCAAACAGCCAAAACTAAACACATAACATACAATCACACACCACACACACGCCCGCACACATACTGACAACCAACCAACCACACAAACAGACACACGCACACACATACATAAAGACAATGCAACACGTTTTGGACCTCGTGTAACCCCTCTGGTTTCCGGCTGCCGATAGCTCAAGCACATGTGATACTACTCGACTAGGCGGTTCCATGGCGTAGTTAGTATGTGTGTGACTACTACGCCCAAGGTTCCGAGTTCGAATCCCGACACGGTCCGCTTGAAAAATGTTAGACAAGTATTTTTTACAAAAATACACACTCCTTCGGATGAGAGGCAAAATGGAGGTCCTCTGTGTGAGTGTTGTCACGCACCTTGCTTGAAACAGCAAGGGTTCGGCAAAATTCAAAACTTTTCAAGTAAAATAGAACTCGCTTTCTGGCCAATGTAGTACCTTCGGTGTGGAGCATTGGAAAATCACATGTAGGGTAGTTCTCCACTCTCATTCCTGGATTTCCGGCTGCCGATGCTTTAGGACTGAAAGGAGAGCACACCAAAAAACATAAACATACCATAATCATACCATTAACCCACCATTAACATACCATAAATCCACAGACACAAGCAAAGACACAGCATACTAACACCTAAAGCAAAAAAAAACACACAACACACAAACACACACACGTACACTGCTGACATATCGCACAAACACCCAAAGCAAAACACACAGCACGTCTAGGACTGCGCGTAGGCTTTCTGGTTGCCGGCTCCCGATGGCCAGAGCAAGTGCAGTAGTGCTCAACTTACGGTCCCGGATTTCTGGCTGCCTATGATTTGGGAGTGAGAGGAGAGCACAATTAACATCAACATAAACACACACATACAAAGATACATCACCCAAATATTCAAAAATACAACACGCATGCGCGCACGACGGGACTCGCGCACGCACGTGCGTGCGTGCGTACGTACGTGCGTGCTCACTAGCGGGGGGGTGTATTTTAAATAACATAAACTGAAAAATATACAGCTATGTACTTTATGTTAGAGAACTTTAAATTGAAATGCAAAATGACATTTTTTTCGTGTTTGTCAACAGAAATGAGAAGATTTTAAATAATGGTTAGCATCCTTAAACTGGCATACACAATTTAATTGCACAAACTAAAACCTTTATAGTTAATCCCAATCTCTCTGTCTGCATGTTGTAATATTGATAAGGGTATTTTTTGTTTTCAAACTGTTTCACTGCAAGTCTCTAGTGGAAAAACGAAAATTCTAAAATCAGATTTCCCGATTACTATTCCATGTACAACGGCGCAGACAAACCTCCAACTTCAAAGTATCAGTTGTCAAAAGCTTTTATTTGTTTCAGAACATTGCAAAATAACGGATCTGTAACGCGAGACCTTTTGGCTAATGAAAAGTTAATTGCTCTGGTATTAAACTAGACATGGAAACCAATAAAATTAATTCCTTTTTACTTTCAACTTCAAAGAATTAGTTGTCAAAAGCTTTTATTTGTTTCGGAACATTGTAAAACGATAGGCTTGCAACATGAGAGCTTTTGACAAATAAAAAAATAACTACTTTGGTAGTAAGCTAGATATAAAAACCAGTAAAATCAATTCTTTTTTCAATTTGTGCCAATTTCAATGCGTATAAAAGTAAGCTTTTAAAAGAGTGCTTTTCGAATATATATTTGCACATTTTATTTCCGAATCGTGCTTTGATTATACACGAGAGGATTTTTTTATAGAAACGAGGGGTTTTGTAACTCCCTTCAAGTTCCCTTAAATTACTAACGCTAGAGTTAACACAGAATTCCAAAGAATTGATTAATTCTGTTGCATTCAATAAACATTTATTTATGATTATGTAATGTTTCTTTAAATGCCATGGCTATCTTCTCTCACGTTCTACTCTAGTTTTGAAACTAATTTATACGATGCAGTTAAACCTTAACGAAGAATGTGTGTAACGTGTTTGTATTACTTTAACTATAAATCAAGTAGGACAAAAAAAATTAAATTTTGGATGTTCAGAATAAATATGGTTGCACCCTGTATATTTAAACTCTACGAAGAGTTCATGTCAATTAAGCCTATTATTTCTTTTTTCTTATTTCAACAAAGTAATTCAGATAACAAACTTTAACCTCAAAAACTATAATCTTGTTGTTTTAAATACATTGTTAACGTAATAATCCAGGACGATGACTTACTTTAAAGCCGCAAAACAAACCGGATTTAAATGTGTTCTGGCGTCGCCGTGTATCAATGTAGTAAGCGTAAGACTACGGATCCCAAGGTCCCGGGTTCAAATCCCGACACGGCCGACTGCTTGAAAATTGGCAGGTGAGCATTTTTCACAAAAATTACGCCCTCGTTCGGATGAGAGGTTAAATGGAGGTCCTGTGTGTGAGTGTTGTCACGCACGTAAAAGATCCCTACCTTGCCTGGAACGACAAGGTCTCGGCAAAATTCTAAATTTCCAGGCAACAAAAAACTTGCCTCCTGGCCAATGTAGTACCTTCAGATGGAGCATTGGGAATGTAAATGAACGGATTTAAATGTTGCAAAAGCTGCCTATGCGCTTTCCATAAAAACAGACGTTATCCATTTGAACCATTAAGAACATACATGCAAACGATACCATACTACAACAATAATACACATAACAAAAGGGTACGTGACTTCTACGTAATTTACGGTGCATATCCTTGTACTTAAGCACAAATTAAATATGTTACATTATAGGAATTAAACTTTGACCACGCTTAGCTAGCACTATAAAAAGGGAGAAATGATAAATAGTGACTAAGCCTGAAAGGGATGTTCAGTTGAACGTAATACAGCTTCAAGATATGAATATAGATTTCCCCTCAGGAAAAACATACCACTCGTAACTTCTTTTTAACTACGCTTGCAAGTGCGGAGTATGTTTCAATCGCATGTTCGTGGAATGAACGTGGTGACGGCCAGGAAAGGAGTTAGTAACTTAAGAGTTTTTGATTTCGTTTTGTGTTAAAGAGCTGCTGTTAAAAGGAAAACAATAAATAGCTTGCGTTTCTGGGCATCCTTAAATTTCTACTGGAAAATAAGCTGTGAGTAAATAAACCTTATTTTTAAATGGTATTAGAATATATTAATGTCAAATTGAGATTCAAATTATAAATATTTTCAGTTCATTCATAGAAAGTTTGCATAATGCTAACACAATTGTTTTGTTGGATTATTTGAATAGTGATACGCTAAAGTGCCTAGAAGTAGAGCTTGTGTAGTTTTAAGTATGCTAGTGTAAGGAATTAAAGTTAAAACATTTTTCAATGATTTATTAGGATGTGCATGATAATTCTTACGGATGTGGCTTAGTGCCAATTAAGAAGTGACTAACAAGTTAGTATTTTTAAAAGATTATTGGAAGTACACCCAAAACCTGCACATTGACAGACGTTTTTGTTTATTGTTAAGTTGACATTTCCATAAATGGAATTCAAAATATAATTACCAATAATTGTAAAACTAGAAAAATTGATTTCATAATAGTAGTATTAGTTTTTTTTAAGTTTTTTTTGCAGTAATACCTGGCCAGTTTGGTGTTAAGAAGTTAAGTTATTTTGGAAAGTATTTGTATTCTTATGTTAATTATTTAATGTTTGAATTTTATTTGGACTTATTTTATGAACTAAATAAAAATAGATAAATTTGTGAAAGAATATCTAGTCACCCCAGTCATATTTGAAAAAGTCTTATATTTTTAAAACTTCATTGAAATGAGAAAATTTAGTGACCGTTTTTAAGGTATTGTAGAGGAAGGTCAAGTTTGATGTGAAGGGATTTGAGACACCAAAAGCAAAGAAGTACAACCGTCTTCCGTGTAGGGAAAATTTCGAAGAGATTGCTGCGAAAGAAAGTTTGGCACCCCTTAATTAAGACAATCGAACAAGCCTTTCAAAGTAAGTGGTTATAGTAACGTGGTTTTTGCATTTCATTCATTTCAGCTGTTTATTTTTATTATTCTAGTGATAATTTTTGAAATCAACTCCCGCATCACTTTGAATAGCCGGTACACCCCTAAAATTATTATGTTCTCCGCTCTTTCTGGGCAAACCTAAATTTATAACGTACACCTCATTTTACCCGTAGCATGCATTTACATAAGAACTAAACAGGGATGTTGGAAAGATATGTAGAAGACAGTTAGGTATATTAGAATACATAACAATCTTATTTAAATCAACCTTAAAATTGAAATTATAAGAAGAAAAAAAAGAATTTCCAATAGTACTCTTATTTTATTTTTTTAACGTTTTGTAATAGAACTTAAGTTTGAGTTACTAATTTTCGGGAATTGTTAATATTGTCCCAATCTTCATTTACAAACTCTTCTTCAGCGGCTGATTGTAAGCACTAACTGTTAATTTCTAATCTATGTCGACCTTTAGCTCTATAATTTATATCACATCGATATATTTACTTTAACACTTCATAAATAAGACTAAACTAATTTATTTTTCGATAACTGTTTTTTATCTGCTTAATTCAAGTTCTAAATTGTACCAAATACAAAAGAGAAGAATTTAGATTTATTCAAATAAACTTCTAGATTGTTACGCTTCAAATTGCTTTATAATCTAAATTTAGAAAGAGTTGTTTTAGGGGTTTTCTGATCATTAATTTAGGCATATTACACATAGTTAGGTAATATAGAGTTAGACGTCGGGAATTTGTGCATATTAATGTGATCTGAGTTATCCTAAATAATTAAGGGAAATTGACTGTTATTATTATGTATATTAGCGGTTAAGACGTTTCACACGGTTTGAAATAGATATCGTAGTCTCGACCAACCACAATGCACAAAGTAGTAGCGATGGAGTAAACGATAAACGAGGTGCTGAAGTCGTAACCATGGTGGATTCCTGTCTCGACTTTTGAATCGTTAGCTGATTATCTGACAGTAATGTTTATAAATAAGGTATTAAAGTCTACCTGTCGATCCAATACTTGTTCCAATACATCTATCTTTTTTTAACGACGCCCAAAGTGGCAGTTATCACAGCAATATATATATATATATATATATATATATATATATATATATTGCCGTGGTAGGTCAGTAAAATTCGAACCCCAGCGTTGGGCCGTTATAAAAGTTGCCAAGAAACCTCTGTAAAATTCGTGCCTCACCTGGGCCCCACTTCTAAAATTAAAAAAAAATTAAAAAAAAAATTTCTTACCCTTTTATTAGGTCGCCTTCGAATTTCTCTGCTCAACCTGGCTAGCTCAGTAATCGGCCTCTTCTTGAATACCTATTTTTACGTACATACCTCTCTCACACTCACACACCATCAAATGAAATTACCAAAATCATACAACAACCATACAACCTTTTATTTACACATATTAACAGATAAAATATTTACACATGAGTACAAACGGTTTGGTACAATAATTACCAGTTCAATTTATCGAATGCTTTTAAAGTCCTTGATTTTAAAATGATTTTAAACAAATTCGAGTAGATATGAGTAGATGGGCCCTACATGTAACCCTAATTTGACTTCATACTGGTGTATTGTGAGCTCATTATAATCCAGTTTTGTTTGTATATGCTTTTTAAACCTTGCATTATTGAAAACAAATTTGCAGACCCGTTTACTCCTTACAACCACAATCTATATCCTGAATAAATTTTTATATATCCTCAATAAACCCTTTTTCAATACTCAAAATTATTAAATTGTCCTGCACATGTACCTTTTTAAACAAGTTTTTAAAAACAATGAATACGCCACCAATAAGTCAAACACACAACACAAAATATCCAAAAATGCTTATATAAAAACAAAAATTTCAATTTTATTACCTGGGGACACCTTCACTCTTCCTCACCGCTGGAGATGGCTACCTAAAACCCCTCATCGTTGTGTCCATCTACTACGCTGATTCCAGGATCCTCCGATCCCCACCATCTATCTCCGCTATCACTATTGTTCTTCGCAAGATATTCGCTTCGTCTCACAGTAACATTCCATACTAGATATTTCACGCATACAAATTGCTTTCCAGTTCTGCTTACCCCAAATATCATGCATCCATTTAATAACCTTGTCGTAGTAACAGGACCTTTTATTTAAATAAGCACTAACTCGTGCATCACTTTTATAACTTACGGTCCGCTACTTCAACTTTTATAATTTCAAATAAAATGTTAATGTAACATTACTAAACACAAATTTTAACCGAAAGCTTTTACTAATATGATGTAGAACTGAACCCGTATTCAGAACTTGATGAAAGGAAAAGAGAGCTTTAATGTATGCTCCTGGATATTTATATTATTTTCCAATCTCCCTAGTGGAACCTGTTTCATGAGAAAAGCTTGTTTTCCAAGCAACTTCTTAAAATTTTGAACGTAACCGACTATAAATTCTGAAAAATTTCTCCCGTCCGTCGTGCCGTTTACATAGAATTCGTTTCCTATCTTACCGTATGCGCTCTTTTCGAAAACTGCAGGCTATCAACCAATGATATAATTTCCTGTTGTTACAATGCTCCACCTATCCGCTATACATCTCTGTTTTATGCATGTTTGTTGTCTCCTTTCTAACCCCACTTGAGTTACAGAAAATCGATATTGTAATCGTCCTTCAACACATACACGTGTATATCCTACGTGACTTCTATTCAACGCTTGCATTATCTGCTTTTCTATCTGTTGTATATTATCAATTGTTTAATCCACTCACTTCTTAAGATATTTGTTATTGTAGTTGCTTATACCCCCTTTAAATCCACAACAATTAATAATATATATATATATATATATATATATATATATATATATATATATATATATATATATATTGGCGTTCAATATTTTCTTGCGACTTTTTTATTACATCAAAATTAATTACAACTGAAATGTCCGAATACTTAATTACTTTACTCTGTATAAATATAAGCGTATTTCATTAGCACATAAAAAAGCCCTTATTAAATCCCGTGAATTACATTTATTGCAGCGAGTGAAAAACCGAATATCAACTTAAAAGCCCACTTAATTCATTTCTGCTATATGCTTAACTAATTACTTTTGAAAGTAACTTGTGTAAATAAACCTTCTTTACTTAGTAAAAACCGGTTTCCATTTCAACAAATTCGCGTTATTTTTTGAAAACTAAATTTGCTGCATTACTAAAAGATGAATGGCAGAAAATAGTGTCATTCTGACGCATTCTCATTTAAAACATGAATACATTAACTCTTCTTAAAAATAACTTTTTAATCTTTAAAATAAAACGCATAATTCCAGAAATTTTGTTATTAATAAACGAATACTTCGCCTTACTAAGAAATGTACTAAAAACAATTTAAAAGCTAATTATACGCTCGATTCAAGAAACACGCGACTGTTAAAAAGCCATAAAATAGTTAAGATAACGCAAGTTAATAGCGTTACGTATTACAGATAAAAGGAGACCGCAACCATTAATTTCGTGCATTAGAAAAGGATAGACGGAGTTTCAGGAAAACAAATTATAATAGCTGGATAACTTTATACTTAATTGGCTCATTAAAACCGTAAAATCAGGCGTAAATATTACATCATCCGAGTGTCTCATGATTCGAAATAGAGCCGGAAGGATGTAAAATATGACGCATTGATTTTATTTTAGTATATAAACGGAAGTAGTTAGCATTCGTTATTCATTCAGTATTTGACATTCAGAATCTATTTTCTTTACGATATCGAACATGTAAAATTCATGCATAGTTACACGCTTTAAATTATTTTACGACAAAAAACTTATACATTATGAGTAGCTTAATCTCTATTTCATTGGCGTTTCACAAGTTATCTGGAAGTTATCAAACGTAATAATTTGATGAAGTATAAGGAAGATTTATCACAATAATATGAATAATCTTGGTAGAAGATTACAACTGATGATTTTAATCAATTAACAATAAATGCACTTTTGGAGACTGATATTCTAACTTGAAATATAACCAGAAAGTATTTGATGCTATTAATTACAATAGAAATAATATTTTTATAAAACGCTATAAAGAAGTATTTGACGATACCAATAGCAAATATAATTTATTTTGTTTTTATAACCTAATAGTAAATTAAATTATAATAAGTTCTTAATTTCATAAAATTTAAATGTAAGGGGATAATTTGCAGCACAATTTCAAGGTCAGTGTTCGAAGCATTTTGTAAATTCCGCGCATAATTTATGTTGAGTTAGCCGAGCAAAGAAGAGGACACGGTATGATGGTAATTTTATATTTGCATCCTCAGTAATATAATTTCCTGTACCCAATTCACAACAAAATTAACAACGACCTACCGAGGCGGTATATACATATATATATATATATATATATATATATATATATATATATATATATATATATGTATATTGCTATGATAGCGAGTACTTCGATGTATTTAACGTTCAGTTGATTGCTACTCGCCACCGCTCTGCGTCTCTAAATAACCTAGGATAAATTTTAGATTTCACACAATTCGTTTTATATGTCTTGACTAGCTCAGATAAACCCCACACAAAGTGCACAACGATACGATAACACAGAAGTTTTTGCCCTCCTTTCTATCTAACACTTCCCACCCCGAATGAGGTAAACAAAATTAACCAAAACTTATATAATAACCAAAATATGTACAATTTGTAACCCCACAACCTTTATAATATTATTCGCTATTTAAGAAAACCCCTGAATCAAAGTAACGATATATTATTAGTTTGTCTCCAATTTATGACTCCCCTAAATCAGTTTAAAGCCAGCATAAATAACTCTGTAAACTACTGGAGGTCCGTCGAACGTTCAATGGCCTTCTTGCCTTTTTAGGTAATTTTTACGTATCAACCAAAAATTTTTGATGACCCTTTACATAAATATCTCAAAATTTTTTGATGACCCTTTACATAAATAGCTCAGTACTTGCATAATTCAAATGTTCAAAAAAAAAATTAATGCCTTATTCTATTAATGAATTATACCTCTGACCTGTTGTTTTTCCCTGTTGAACTCCTGGTTGTGAATACACGTTTCTGCATGCACCCCAATTCTTAGAACGGCCGCTGTGTGCTGTTGACCAGTACCCTTGAATTGTTTTCAGTTAGACTTTATTGTTGACTTTTGGTAGTTGTTTATTGAATCACGTAGTACAGCTTGGTTAAACACCCAGTTTAACACTTAATCGTTTACTTAGTTGAATTCTTGACAAATTTCATAGTTCCAGTCTTTAGTTTAATACTTAGTTTAATACTTAATTCATTAACTAGTGTCTTAAGTTAATAATATATTAAAAATTATGTTTAATTAGAATTTTGACTTACGTTTTAAATGTCACCGGCAAATTTCTGTTGTATATTTGCACTTGTATTAGTATTTGAAATCTTGAATCACCAACTTTGACTTAAATATTATTATTTAATTTGATAATAAACTTCGTGTAATATCTTGGCACATAGCGTGCTTTGGTAGTAAAAAGACTGACCTTTATAACTAGTGCGCCATTTAAGATATGCCACCCACCTGTTATAATTGGTTTACCGAGTTTATCTTGTGGTTCCGTCCTTGTATAGGCGTTTCACAGGTTAATGTCTATCCATTGGGTTTTACATGATATTACTTTTGCTATAACGTGTTAAAATGCATCATGGGATCACGTAGACATCAAATTTTGTACTGTGGATTTTGTTGACCATGATACTTTGTACCTTTTCAAGTCACGTCCTCTTATTTGTATAGGAATTTATTACTTGAAATCGCACGTAGCCAAACGTTTGGTTTCTTATTTTTGTTTTCGTAATCTGTTGGGTTTATGTGTTGAATTTATATTAAAGATCACGTAGGCAAATTTTATAATGAAGTAAATTAAATGCTTTTATTTACTTCCTGCGTTTATAAAACATGTTTGTTTTGCAGATCTGTTTATTGTGAGCATCCGCGGTTATGAATGCGTCGAGTTTAAAAAAATTCATTTCATGTTTGTTTGACTTTCAATGTTCTTGATGCGCATTTATTTAAAGTTTATGAATGCATTGCTAAAAATAAATTGGATTGCGTACAAAGTTATTTATCTTACTAAATGTGATTGAATTCTTGAAGAATGAGCTTCCTTTCATTGATTAAAATTGGTTACGAATTTTATAGAGTGTGTTTGATATTTGCTTTTTGTATAATGTGGGAATTGCGCACTCTTTATGATAAAAATGTTTAATTTTCTAAACCTCAGCATCGTTTATATGGAGTGTACAACTCTTGTGACCCTATATACCCTTAATACCTCTATTATCAATGCAATATATATATATATATATATATATATATATATATATATATATATGTATATAAATTAGTTCTCAAACTAGAACAGAGCTTGACAAAAGATAGCCATGACTTGTGAAGAAACATTACATAATCATAAACAAAATTATGTGGAATGTAACGGAATTAATCCCTTCTTTCGCATTTTGCATTTCTTCTTAGGTTCATAATTTAAGAAAACTTTAAGGACTTTACAAAAACCCTCGTTTCAATAAAAATCTTCTCGTGTATAATCAAAGCACGATCCGGAAATAAAATGTACAAATATATATTCAAGAAGCACGCCTTTAAAAGCTTTCTTTTGTACGAATTGAAACTGGCACAAACTGAACAGATGAATTAATTTTATTGGTTTCTATCTCTAGTTTAATACCAAATCAGATGTTTTTGGTATTAACCAAAAGGTTTCTTGTCACAAACCCTTCATTTTGTAATGTTCTGAAACAGGTAGTTAAAAGCTTTTGACAAGTAATACTTTGAAGTTGGAAGTAAAAAGGATTAATTCTATTGATCTCTATTTCTAACTTAATAGTGTAACATGCCGTTTGGCCGAGACCTAACCTTGTTACAACGTGTCCCGCATTTTATAAAATACTTGTGTTTACATCAATATAAGAACACATTATATTATTTCTTTGAATTATGTTTGATTCCGAATATATTTTACGTATTTAAAAATAAAGCTAGACACAGATTATTATATTTACTCAGAATTTTCTTCTTTATTTATGTTAAATAAGTAAATGAATATACAAGTAATGTTCTGATTAGTTGATTCCTTTAAGCGTATTTTTCAAAACACAACTCTGGTGGATCTGAATTTATGTCAAGGATGGTCTTTTATTCGTTTCCATTGATAATCCTTTCTTCCATGTCCGAGTAACTTTTGTTTGTTTTTGGTATCTGACTGTCTGACAGTGCAAGTCGGTATTGTTAACATATCTTGAAACTGTCATGAGGTTAACTATGGTATGCATTTTCTACCTAAAAGCACAACGTTTTAATAAAAATAATATTATAGATGTCTTACCTGGGGTGTAAGATGAATTTTTGCCTAGTTGGACTTGTGTTTTAAATTAAAGATGTTAAGATATAAATAGATTGTTTTTTCATTGATTTGTCGAACCATGTGTTTTATAATTTGGTAACACATTTTTATTTTGCAGGGTCCAAATATATACTACAATGTCTTACTCCAAAACTTTGCTGCGGATATACATTTAATTCCAAAATATCTTATACTCTAAACTAATCATCCAAATAGATCCTCTAAATTTTAATTTTTAATGCCTGCGATCTATGTTTTGAACTTATTTTAAGCTTCATATGTCGTAAATCTCTTCATAACTTTTCTCTCAATGTTTGATACAGCAAAAAACCAAAATGTGCAACAGTTTTACCTCCACAAAGTGAAAATATCTGGAAGCCGGAATATTTTTTTGATAGAATCAAATTGCTTTTTAACTCCAAATATTTGGTGGACCAGATGTTTATCTATTTAGAAGTTGAGGACTTCACTTTATAGACGACTTGTTTGACAGCAGTCAGATGTTTTCTGCTGAACGACACGTTGAACTCAAACAAAATACTAAAACAAAAGTAAATAACTGGAATGTTTGCATGCCTCAAGTATCAGATTTGCTGGGATTTTTTAGTGTAACGATGGCAATATTCTAACCTAGCTTCTATAAAGTTCTTAACTGTCTAAGTGAGTATTCATAACTATGATTTTATTTTTTGCTTATCTTGCATTTAGCTAAAATTTGTTTATGAATATTTTTTATTGCTTATTACCTAACTCTGTGAACATACAAGATTTCATTTCATTTCTGTGGTTAAACAGTTTTTAGGCAAATAGCTTACATTTAAATATAATTATTTGATTTGTCTTTACAAAAAGATTTGTATAAATGTTTATAAAAACATATTAAGACTGTGATTTTCTGACTATTAATTGTTCACATTTTATAGAAATAATTGTTCATATGCTCAGGACAGAACTTTCAATATACAAGTTTAGTAGTTTTCTTACCTACACTTACGTTTAATTTCTAATTCTCTTCACGTCCCCATGAGATCAGTCTTTGCAAACTCCGCAACCCTTAAAGAATGATGCTAACTCAGCCAAAGTATATTTATCATATACTTGGTGGTACACTCACCCTTTATATCTTCTCGGAAAAGGACACGATGTAATAGCAGAGCTACTAAATTTTTATTACCCAAAAGGTCTAAATTTTGCAATGATCTGAAACAAGTACAAGCTTCTGACAACTAGTACTTTGAAGTTAGAAATTTGTCTGCACCATTGTAAATAGAATAGGAAAAGAGAAACGATCTGGTTTTAGAATTTTACTTTACCCACTAGACACTTGACATGAAACAATTTATATTTTATTAAAATGTTGAAACTTAAAAATATAAGTCGGTTATAGTCTCTATTCCTGTTGCTAAAAGAAAACAACAATGTAATTTCGCACTTCGATTTAAATTTGTGTATATTTCAAATTTTTTGTTATTTGGAGTAGCGCATCCCACCCGACTGACAAAACAAAGGTCGTTTTCTTTCAACTTCGTAGCGCACACAGTAAACGTTAGACGAGCGGCAGATAGTCATTATGGGCAGTGGGCGACTGCGCATTTTCTCCTTTTCAACTTTTAACTTAGAGTACATTTCATTCGTAGGTGCTATATCCTTACTAATTGCGCATGCTGAGATATTTTAAACAGTTCAAAATAAAACTTATTTAATCAAATTCAAAATAAAATAAATAATATAAAGTAAAACTTCAAAACAAATTAATTTCAAATCAAAATAACGAATTCTGTTTCACGCTTTAGGGTAGAGTGCCTCTACCTTTGTTCTTAATGATGCACGTTGTTGAGCTCAAGGTGTTGTGTGATGTGGGTTTTTGTAAGTGTGGGAAAGAATTAAGTGAGGATAATTGTAGTATTGTAAGTTTTTGAAAACCAGAAAGGAAGTTTAGTGTGAAGAATTGGTTATACTGTTGCGAATAGTGTATAACTAAGTAATTAATGTTTGGGAAGGGCAAAAACGGTTCTTAATCTATTTAAGCCCCATTGGTGCGAAAACGCAACATTATGGGAAACGTTTTTTTTGTTACTAAAAAATCCTTATGTTTTTATAAATTTGTAATGCTAATCTTTAAAGATATATTAGTAATTTACTGCCAAAATATTAGATTAAATAATCAAGTGATTTATTTCATAACTTTACTAATTCTTATATTAATTGAAAATTTTTCAAATGGTGGCCGCCATTTTACTTCTTGTTGTAAATGGCAATTTTCTTTGCCAAAGTTTGTATAAAAGTTGTAACACTTTAGTTTTAGGCAAATAATAATGCACCTCATGCTACGTATTTAAAATCTCGCGCAGCCGTAGTTTGGATAGTCGTGCGCTTTGATAGGAAAAGTACAAAAGATTAATCTGGTCGTTAGAGTATGATCGATAGACACGCTTCTTTGAAAAGACGTGAGAGTTTTGAGCCAACATGGGTCGAAGAAAGTTCTACTCATGGCACTCTGCATAGCCTGGCATTGGGGCCTTGGGCACCGAGTTTATATTAGAACGTGGTTCTAATTAGAATAAGATACTTATAGAACGGTTCGTTATTTGATATGGTGTTTAAATTTTATTAAAGATTTTATAGCAAGCAACTTTAGATGATTTAATTTGTGGACTGGGAGTATGGGGGAAGAGTTTGATTTCAATACTGGCTGTTGTTGATTCAAGATGTAGTTATTGACTTTTAAAAAGAAGTTCTTGTGTATCGTGGGGAGGATGGCGAACTCATAATGCTCTAGTTAGACAAGTGTTCTATAGTTTTGTAGTTATTATTTGAATGGTTTCCGTCGTCAAGCTTTGGTGAGTGTAATTCCTTGCGATCGAGAGGAATCGGCACGTACATAATGGTAGTTTTGTTTGAGGGGTCCAGTTGGTTAAACCAGACTGTTTTTGTTTGGCAGATGCGAAGTTTGGCATTTTGCGTATCGGTATTGAGGCTCATCTTATTGAAACAAATCACATTTTTATTTGGTGTAATTAGCATGTTTTTGTGTGGCCATGCATTTGTTGGGTTTAACACTTCAGGGCGGCATGTGTAGTGATGGGAGTCGGGTTCTCCATAATTAATTGGAACGGATGACGCTTAGGATGTTGAGTGGATCTTATATTGGAAAAATTCGTGATATCGAGAAGGTGAGTTGAAGCCTCGAGCTGTGAACAATTTTTTCTGTAAGCTATATCAGGGATCTCTGATTGCAGCGTGCGAATAGTGTTAATAAAATATTAAGTAATTCTTTTTGTGACAGGCACAGCCTGTTAATCGCTGCGATTTTTGCCTACTTGATACTTTCATCAGCATTTACTTTTGCGATGTTGTATTTACACTTTTGGTTTTGTGCAAAGGTGAAGAGAAACAAATTTTTTTTTGGATGCTGGTCAAAATACATCGTTTCATTTTTAAAAAATTTAAATAAAAAGAAGTAATCTGTGGGGTTGAATTGAGATGAGGAGCTGGGAAGGTATTGTGTTGCTATGCATCTGGATTCAGGCCAATGTGGTTCCCTTAAGGTTTATCTACGTGTGTCCTTGGGATGTTTTTTTGGAGTTGGTTCTTATTGACACGGTGGCGCCCAAGTTTATTTGTATTTTAAGCTTAGTTTTAGAAAATACCCCAACCACCCCATGCCTCCGCAGGAGTAGACCTCGAGTTTAGACCGTGAGTACCATATTTTTTCTTCGCAACACCGTTTGGTTCCATTACATCTTTAATGAAGGCCATCTTCAGAAAATCTCTATCGAGCGAAGAGAAAAGGAGATAACAAAGTGAATGCTGTTATTGAAAATTATTCACACTGATAATTTGTTATCATATTTTTTAGTGCATTACAAAAAATGGTGTGTGTATGCGCCAACGGCTCTTTGTCCTATATACCATACATTGGTGCACTCAATAGTGGGATATTGGAATCCTCTCTGCATCTTTGTGGGTGGAAAAGTTACCGTGTCGTTCTTGTAAGCGTAGCTGGCATGCATTCCAGTTCATTCTTGTTTAGAGTTTGTTTGTGACGGGACATTGTTGTTACTTTTATATCCTGAGTAAGAATAGGGATTTAGTATGGAAGATAAGTGAAAAAATGTTTATGAATGGCAGGAGCTCTTACTATTCAAGAACTTGAAGCTAAACTTGAAAGTATTCATTCAGAATCATATATAGATGCTATGATTATTCCAGATCCAGACAATTTGACAGATGACAAAATATCGATGAAAATTTTCTACAAGTTACAAAATATTACTTATAGGTAAAAACGAAACAAACAACATTTCTGTTTTATGAGAGGTTGAGTTGCTGGACATTGCTGGAACTCTTGAAATAATATATCCAGAACAGGATCGAACACAAATAGAGAAGATAGTAAAGCAAAAGAAAGTGTGAATGAAAATAGCAAACAGAAAAAGTTATAGAAAATCTGCCATCTACCAACATACCCAAACGAAAACATTTCATAGAAAATTTGACGTCTACAACTAAATACAAAACATACTATCAAAAGAAACATTCCAAGTAAAGAAACAAAAATAAAAATCTGAGCTGTAGACGCCTGAGTGGAAAAAAATTCATCCGAAATTTTCCAAAATACCATGAACAGGGTTTAGACGGTAAATCAACTGTAGGACTCTTTTTTTCGATGAAGAAATTCAAAATTTAGTTCTTACTTTCAGGATGAAATGCTCTAAAAAACAACGTTTGTTGTTTTTCCTAATCAACTAACGAACTTATGAAATTCATTGCGATACTAATCCTTTCAGGATATCATACACTTCCACAACTGGATCTGTATTAGAGCAGATATGAGAACAAGGGTGTGCCTATAACAAAATCCACTGTTACGTTACTTGTGACCGTCACGTTGCGCGCCAAAATTTATGTTACGTTATTTCGTGGCAGCCACGTTGGGCGCCAAAGTTATGTTACGTTGGCTCGTAGCCGTGCGTAACACAAAGAAAATCCAAGAAATGACCGGGCTTAATCGGAGAGTAGGGGGGGTTGTAGAAAGCAGACTGACATATAATGTACGCGGCGGTAAGGAGTTAGTGACAATACCTGCAAGAAAAATAGTTAAGCAAACCTGAAAAAAAAGAATATAGCATAGCAGAAATAAAAAGTCTAAATTATTCAGTACTTTGTAGAATGTAAAAAAAAGAAACTGTTTGGATAATCTATATAATATAACAACGGTAAAAGCAATACAGAAAAATGTTTAGTATACAGCGAGGTAATATTGGGGAGTAGCAGAAACGTTTCCTCACACACCAGTTAAACATAAATCAGATAAAATGTTGACAAAAGATAAATAGATAAGACACAATTGGTATGAGTAATTCAGTAGTATTGATTTTTCTTTCTTTCTTTTTTTTCTGTTTTAAAATAGCATGCAAGTCCATTGTAAAAGGTATCAGAACGACAAAGATATGGTAAAGCAACGGATAGATATTTAAAGTAATAACCAGTAGGAAATAGTTCAACTTACATAAGTCCTTCAGCAACGCTTCCTTGCAACTGAAGTGTGGGATTCAACGATGTCCTGCACTAACGAAGCACTTCACCCTTGACTGTGAGGGTGTTGATGGAACTTATCACACGTTACACTAATCACACCTACGTATTTCACTGGTGTTAGCAGCAGACATTATCACGCGTCGGAACTATGTAGCACTGATATATCTCTTGGTAATTCTATTTCCTAAGACAATAATTTCGAAATATTTTGTAACACAAATCAAAAGAAAATGGTAATAAAAATTTAGAATCACGGGCCTTCAAGGCACGATGTAATGCATTAAACTAACAGTAACGTGAGGTGTTCTATTTGCTACCTATGGTAACAAAGAAAAATCTAATGCTTTTGAATAACGAAATTTGCGCAAACAATGATCTATTTTAGATTCTTTGGGGTTAGAAAATTCAGAAACTACAGTATCAACTGTATTTGGATAATCCAAAGTATGCACTAATCTGATAAAAAAAGGACCACGCACAGTTCAAATATAAAAAGATAAATCAACAAAAAAACACAATTAGTAAAGCAACGCGCATCACTAAGTCAATGTTCCGGAAAACGCACGACCAGTTCTACTACTGTTATTTCTAGCAGAAAACCAATTAGTAAAGCTACGCGTATCACTAAAACCGTCCGTCGAATTTCCGTAAACAAACACGTGCGGTCGAGTAAAACACGTTCGCCTATAAAGCATCTTTCCTTCAATGTAATCAGAACTACCCTGCTCTACAGTTAATAAACAACTTTACTTCACAAGAAAAACAACTAAAAGCACAATTAGTAAAGCAACAAGGAAACAGTATTTTTAACGTAATATCAACATATAGGAACGAAGAACAAACTACAACTCTCCTCTCTTTATATAAACTCGTTGTTACCATAACCTCTTATCGACTCTTATCTCCTTCGCTAATAACATAAGGAACATCCACAACGTGAATGCCGCAATCATATATAATAATTAATTACAGCGGTTTATCATTTTCGATAAGTTGGAAAGTAATTTACGAATAATCCAATTTACAATTTATTCCTTGCAATTTATTTAGTAATGAAAATCAATCTTCAAATTATCTACTTTTAAAGTAATACCCACGAGTTAAATTGCATACAAATCTGAAAACTATTCGAAAGTATTTACTTTATACAAACAGCGATCCCAAAGAAACGATGTATTTTTAAGTACGCTAACAGAAAGGGAGCGTAAAATGTTACGCTATAAAAAAATGGCCGTTACACCACCACGAGGAGAAACATATTTAGAACTATAAAGTGGAACTTGCATGTAAGTGATAAGGAGCATTTAGAAAAAAACGAATAGTATGCCAAGCACCCCCCCTTTTTTGACGCTGTGAATTAGAATTATTTACAGTTTGTAATCTTTTCAAGCAATTTGTCAATTGATGAAGAGATGAACCTTATTTTGACAGACATTTGGTCAAAATGTTCATAAAAGGAAAACCGGTGAGTTTCGGTTTCAAACTATGGTGTTTAACTTCTGATGATGAACATTTATCTCTATTCGCTGGCGCTCAACAGGAAAAAATGATCTGGGACTTGGAGCTTGATACACGTTTAATAAAAGTTGTGAAGAATACAGCTCAACACAGAGTTTATTTTGACATTTTTTCTTCGTTTCAACTGTTTCGTCAATTAGGCAACAATGACATTTTTGCTACAGGATCCATTCGCGACAATAGAATCGCGCAGTTTCAAAGGAGCTTTTCGACTTCGTCATTCAACCAAGCAACATATAGCCAGAATTATAAATAAAATCAACTGGTCTTTTAACATGTTAAGCTAACAATTGTTGACATATTTTAAATGTGATTTGTACGTAAATTGTGGTTGTTTTGATAATGACAATTTTTATGTATTAACGAAGAGGTACTGATGAGGGTTTTTACCAAGAGCGCTTTTCTGTTTCATTAATTCTTTAATAAATTTTACACGTAAACACTTCAAGATTTCTTCATACAGTAGAAAAACGTATACACTGCCGGCTAGGGATAATTTGGACAACCAATTAGTTCTAATTAAAAACTATACCAAACTCCAATGTTCCTGGGAAGAGGAAGACCAACAAAATTTGAATTGCTTGACGGTATTCGAAAACACAGAAGTGATTACATCATAATACGGTATTCTGAAAAAAAAGAAAGCAATTCAGAATGTGCCACAGTTACCGGAACAGGTGGAGGTACTGATTGAGCAGTTTTCTGTCAAACAGGAATAATAAGGGTTGTGGTAGTTGTAACACGCGGTTGAAAAGGTGATTGCAATGGTAGAGGTACTAACGGTTGTAGCAGTTATGAAACTCGTTACACGTTAGAGAAGAAACCCGTTTGATTTTGATAGTGGTTGTAAGAAAGTCAATGTTAGATAAAGAAACAGCATTGGCGGTCAGCGTATCAGCATCGGTTAAAACTTCAGCTACGTTAAATAAGGGAACAGAATTAGATAAAGCTTCATCAACGTTAGATAAAGGAACAGACGCAGGTAAAACTTCATCGACGTTAGATGAAGGAACAGAAACAAATAAAACTTCAGCCATGGTAGAATTTGATTCTTAAAGAACGGCAACCCGTGTTAAAACTATTGGTTGACTAGCTGAAACAGAACTTTCATTGTCCTTAGGTTTAATAGTAATCGTCCCTTCAACTACAATTACGAGCGCAGCCGCGACAGGAATTTCTTTGGTAATATCATGTAAGATAGCAGGAACTAACTCTTTAGTTGCTACCTATGAGTCACTAATTTGAAGTAGTGGCTCCAATCATTCTGGAGGCACAGTCTGAGGGGGAAGTGAATACGTATGACTCGCTTGATCATCATACTAACAGCTAATGACAGAAGAAATTTGGTTCTTATTAAAAGGTGTTCGGTGAGTAGAAACGTGATAGCTATAGAATTTAGTATCATAGTTCGAATGTTCATATGACTAAAAAGGGTATGTAGTGGTGGTAGTAAGACGATCAGAAGGCAGTACACAGAAGGACATAAAACTAGAGACAGAACAAATTTGGTTCTTACAGCTAAGAACAGAATTCAAAGTATTGTTCAAAAACATATTTGCCGAAGAAGTGCATGTCTTGGTAGTAGTAGAATGACACTTCGAACAGTTGCGTCGAGTAACTCCCTTATGCCCGCAACTATAGTAATGGAGCACTTGAGGACGGTTAGAACTTGGAGACGTATGATCAGGTTGGTCGCAATTGAAGTATGTGACCTGACGGGTAGAAGTAGACACAAAAGAAGCTGTGGAAGAAATATTTGACCTAACAGTAGGCGTAAAGGAATCTTAACTGTTCGGTCATGTGAAGTAACAGTGTTTACCCCATTTGTAGCGGACTAAAGTCCGGTTCAGCAGTAAAAATGTGAGTAGGATTAGCAGTAACGGGCGGGGTCTCTGATAAGGTACTAGCAGGACGAAATATTTACATTTTAGTTTCGAAAAAAAATATAGAGATAGCCCAAAGCAAAAAGCAATAGACCCTAGGGTTTGCGTTCCGTTTCTATTGGAGACATCTTAGTACAACGACGTTTCACGTGAACAATAGAGAACTAATGCGTTTAAACGCAAGTGAAAACTTGTTATCATCAAATTCAGCAAGGGATTATTGTAACTCAGGTGTAGAAGAAAATGTGACTGCTGCATGGTTGGAAGCAAAATCGGATTCCACGGTAATAGGAAGGAGTGCTTTCCCGCGTTTCAGGCCATAAACATTCTGCACGGTGCTGCGTAGTTCGTCTCCATAGGTCTTGGAATTAAAGCCACGAGAATCTAATTCGTACTCGAGGTCGGTTTTTCGCAAATGATTTACATGTATGCGCCAATGTGTCATCCTGAATAAGACTAATTAAAAAATGGAAGAAAAGACTAAATGCTAATCGCAGCCCAATAAGAACTCATCAAAAAAGTTACTGCGACCCGCAGAACAACTTAAAATATACCCGATGGAAATAGATTGAAATCCAAACACCAAAATTGATGGAGCGAAAAAATAGAGGCAGAAATGCTAATAGACAGGGCGCCAGTGTTTTCTAAAACTCGAAGTGCCAGCGAAAACAATTTTAGTAACTCGGCATAAAAACATACAGTAAATAACCAACTAACGGACAAGGAACGAACGCCACAGAATATTTTATTAGGATGAAACGGTGTATGTACAAAAAGTTCAGGCCAAACATTAAGTAAAAAATAGAGGTTTCCAAAAATCGGGGTCAAAGTTTAAGTAAAAAGAACGGTTTTAGAAATCTAGCTAAATGTTAAGAAAAGAACAGTTTAAAAAAATCGGAGCCCCACGTTGGGTGCGCCAATCTTATGTTACGGTAATCCATGCGTTCAAAAGAAAAGTAAAGTACAGTAAGCAAAGTACCACTATCCCACACCGAGTACCGCGCATAAACCAATGGGAATCGAAAGAATAAATGCCGTGCTAGCTAAACGTCGTAGAATGGGGTGGTTGACACTGAAAAAAAATAGAAACTTTAAGAAAGTAATTTATTCACAAAGCCTTAAGAAACAAAGTGTTATAGAAGAAAAACCAACTCGGGAAAAAACGTTTATCTAGAACCTCCCGTTAGATTGACATCGTACTCAAAATCTACGCAAAAATAATACTTTATTGCAAAAATAATATATACCCTTTTTTAAATACCTAGCACTAAAATTTTCTTTGTTTAACTTCTAACGTATACATAAAGCAAAAAATTAAACAACAATATATCATAGACAGTGTTCAGTCCTGTAGCGACTAAAATTTTTAAATATTGATACAAAAACAATATTTACGTGGCTCCAGAAACAAAGTAAAACAGGAGACAGGCTGAACGCGTTTCTTCCAGCTGCTGAATCAAATATAATTAGAAAACAAAAACTCTCACACCTAAACAACGGCGTATCTTTAAATTTATACAAACAAATGTATAGGATTGTAATAAAAAACTCTTTCTTGCTTGATTTTTTATTATTAACTTTATCTTCGTGACTATCAGCTAAAAAATTACACCTTTAAATTTCTTAAACCCTAACCTGATATCACAAGGTCGAGAATTTGTTCTTATTAATGTAAGCCCAAGGTAAAGTTGGATGGAGAATGGCTTGAGATAAAGAAAAACTCTTAAGACATAAACGGCTAGTCGAGTGTTAGCTCTGGGTAGATCATGAGCTTGGGCCATGGGTTGTTAAAAAACCAAAAATATATTTAATGAGCGCCACCGTATTTTTCAATACTATAACCAACAAAATTTAACTGTGCTTGTATTAGGGGAATGCGGAAACCTAATGTCAACACCACTAACATAGCCATAAAACCTGAATTTCACTCTTTAAACCCACTTACCAGGACCTCAAACATCAGATGTCATACAGATGTCTCGGCTTGACCTGTGAACAAACAAAGGTACAACATGGACACCATTTGTGTTCTCAAAAATATTTGCCAAAAATAAAATAATAGAATTTAGGCTTCTAAAATATATACCCAGGGAATTTGTTTTCATTACACACAATTTTGTAATCGGGGATGACTTGTAAATTTTTTTTGAATTCTAAATAATAAAAAGTCATTCAAAAACAAAATAGATTCTATTCGGACAAATTTCTGGATTCAAGTAATTATAATATTTAAATTCGTATCTCTATAAAATTTTCTCTAAATTATTTTTCTAGAACAGAAACATACTAGCAAAGTCCTGCATTCAAAATTAGAAAGATCTCTGAATGGATCTTTTCTATAAAATTTAAATATATTGACTTGGAATTTCTAAGTTACTCATAATACATAAATTTCTTTCAATCAATGAAGTACTTCCTTGACCTTCACAACAAAATTTAATTATCAAAGTGCGATATTGTAGAATGTAATTACTCTAAGTTATTTTTATTTAACAGTAAGTACGCGAATTTCACATGTCGATGAAAGATGCAAGTTCATGACCTCAAAATGTTTAAACATATTTTAAATTAAATTAAGACGACATGTGACGTCTAGATAGGACAACTGAATCTATGTTTTTTATATATCTGACATAAAATGTCATTTACAGCTTTACCAAATGTACACCTTGTGTACGTGTAAACATTCTGACACACAATAGATTTGTTATTTAATTTGTTGTTTCATTAAAAGCTTTTTACGTTACTCAAATTCTTAATGTTATATTCTTTATAGCAATTTAATTAATGTTCAAAGTGATTAAATCCTAAGGTACACTCACGTGCTACGAAACTGCTTTGAACGAAAGATATGGGACCTTGACCTCGGCTGTCGGAAATTTCCTTAACCATCGAATATCAAAGTTCTTCGTAATACAGCGATTACAAAAAGAAACCAACCTCAGCTTGATTGAATTTAATTCTCCAACAAAATCTTAGCTCCAAGGTTTACTTGTCTGATGTTATTTATTGGTGAAGTTGAAATATACGGAACACATGTAATTGCCTTCTTAAAATATTGCCTTAAGATACTGCGTCAGGATATTGCGTTACGATATTATATAAGATATTATATAAGATATGTTCTTAAGATATTGCACTATGAGAAAAAATATTAGTATAATCTATTTAATTAATTTATACCAACTGTATTAATGATGTCAAAAGGGGGTTCCATCTCCTTAGGCATGCAGGGATCAACTGAACCGCTCTGAGTGAAGCTTATTGAAAATCATGCTCACGCTACAGCTGTTAGACTCGACCTCCAGACACCAAGAATCAATCAATTAATCTTCTTTTTCTAACACTGTTAGAAGCCACGTGTTTACACACGGCCATCTCGACTCTACTTATTCTGCAGGGCAGCTTGCTCGTTCGAACGCTGATAATGAAGTGAACAAATTGACAACTCGACAGAGCTTAGTAACGAACTTTAGAGCATAAACGTAAAAGAATCTATGTGTGATTATCAATTTTATGTATTAATTTCTATTGGACAGTAATTCACAAATTAAATATTTTAAATTATAGCTGTTTTATTTTTATTTTAAAGAACGAAGTGTAACTAGAACAAAAATACGTTACAGGATAGTCAATGTTGAACTATTATTTAATAAATACTCAACCAATAATAGCTGTCCCCGTAACACTTTCGGCGATTGGATAGGAGAAAGTATAATTTCACTAGGTATCATCTCTCGTTGTGCAATGATTAACCATCGAATCTTACAGAAAATGAATTGGTTGGACATCCCACTCCGGCCACATACTGGTTACAGCCGACCTTGGCGTGATCACATGGCACAGCATACCAAAATCTTTGCCAAAGGAATCAAATTCAGAAGAAGCAACAGTGGACGAAGCAACTAGTGGCACTTCTTTGTCTGACCTAGGATATATATATATATATATATATATATATATATATACCTGTACAGACTATGTAGAGATGGACTGCAGCATACTTTAGCACCAATCAGTGTTAATAATTCTCGTTATTAGAAAACTTCCATCTCTCAAAGGAACAGCTTCGTACAAACTAACTTTAGAATCCTAGTGAATTTTTATTGAAATAGCTCTTAATTTGGATCGTTGTAGTTATTAGATCGTTCTAAAATAAAAGTAGGAAAATGAATTTCTGAAATAATGCACATTCCAAACTCGAAAGCCAACAACAACTCTTGATAACGAGAAATCCAACTGATACTCTCTATTCCATGGCAATGCATAGTATTTTTCAATAAACTTCTATATGTAAATTACAACAACCAAGCTTTAAACGTATTATGGTATTTCGGAAGCAGGTATTATATTAAATAAATACCAGATGTTAATATTATATTGAAAGAGTGAATTTGCTATATTTAGATTTGCTAATAAAACCCATTGAAGAAATGCAAATATTTCACCTTTGTTACTGATAATAATAATCGCAGATCCAAAGTACACAAATTCTACAGGATGATGACAAAGCGACCGCTTCGATTAACAAAGTCTGCCGGATTCGCTGATACACCGAAATAACAGTACATGATTATGACGTTTTAAATTAAACTATGCATCAAATTTTAATTGCAAGAACGGAACATAACAAATTCTCACAGCAAAATTAGAAGGTCGGGGTAGGAAGCAGAAGCAACGGACCAAACAGTACACAAATAGGACAAACCAAAGGATTCGTTTCAGAAAACCCACGAAAAACTAACAACATAATAAAAATAATTTTTATCCGGCTCTAACGACCAATAGACACTAATAGGATAAACTAAAAGAAAATTCGTTTCAGAAAACTTAAGGAAAATAAAAAAAAATCCAAAAATTATCCGGATCGAAGGCCAATATACACTATTAGAATGAATCAAAAGAAGATTCGTTCAAAAAAACTCAAATAGAACTAAAAAACAAAAACTAATTATTCGGCTCAAAGAATAATATACACTAATTGGATGAACTAAGAGAAAATTCGTTTTAGAAAACCCAAGAAAAACCAAAAAAAAACAGGTCCGATATAGCGGACCAAGTCACAAAAGTAAAGGATATCGAAGAAGTGAAAGATATGGGGTAGTAATTACCGAGGACAAAGATGGAATGGCCTAACACTGCAAAAGTCGTCGGAGGACGAATATCTCTAGTAAAGAAAACAGTTTTCAATCCCACGGAAAGAAACTGGTTTCTCGCAAAAAAAAAAAAAAGTAAGAAGAGCAACGAGGAGCAAAACTAACAGTACAAGCCAAAATGAGACAATTACTGTCAATCCTTACAGTATGCAGGGGTGCTACAAGAATGCTGAGGTACTTAACGCTCTTGTAACAAAAATCGTATTAAACGAACAGCCCGAAAAAAATAACTAACTAGGCCAAAAAGTCGACTAAGACATGGTTTTCGAAAAAAAAACACGTTTTGC
This sequence comes from Platerodrilus igneus, assembly GCA_036346225.1. NCBI lineage: Eukaryota > Metazoa > Arthropoda > Insecta > Coleoptera > Lycidae > Platerodrilus > Platerodrilus igneus. Next base: position 1,940,228 of record JARFIW010000828.1, read on the forward strand.
AAACACATACCTTACATGTGATTTTCCAGTGCTCCATCCGAAGGTACTACATTGGCCAGAAAGCGAGTTTTTCCTTACCTGAAAAATTGTGTATTTTGAACCCTTTCTGTTCTAAGCAAGGTAGAGATCTTTAACGTGCGTGACAACACTCACACACGGAACCTCCATTTTACCTCTCATCCGAACAAGGGTGTATTTTCGTGAAAAATGCTCCCCTAACGTTTTTCAAGCGGACCGTGTCGGGATTCAAACCCGGGACCTCAAAAACACATACCACAGGAAATGGATCGAAATATTTAATCAAGTTAGTATGATTACCAACCGTACGAAAACCAGCCAAATGAAAAACAAAGGAAAGTGGAACAAAAGTTAGCAAAACTGAAATAAAAAGAATTAAAAATCACAAAAAGAAAACAAAACTGAAAGCGAGTGTAGTTATGTATGGGTATGTGTGTGGGTAGGTGTGTGTGTGTGTGTGTGTGTGTGTGTGTGTGTGTGTGTGTGTGTTGTGTGTGTAGGTGTGTGTGCGTGTGTGTACGAATGTATTTGTGGGTGTGAATGTATGTGTGTGTGTGTGTGGGTGTGTGTGCGTGCGTGTGGTGTGCATCTGTGTGTGTTGGACCGTTTTAGTCGCCTTTTACGACAGACAGGTCGTACCGTGGGGGACTATTCTAATCCGGACCCACACAATGTTGAGTAAAAGAAAAGAAAAAAAAACCCAGCAAAACAGAAAAGTAAGTAAAAAATCGTAGTCTTAAAGTCAAATCCTAATGACAGCAATGTCATCATAAGAACCTGGCGGCGCAAGGACTAAGAATGGAGAAAGACGAAACGGGATCACGAACATTAGGCTTGACATAAAATGTATTCAGGCTAGTATCTTCCCTTTTGTTCATCTAATTTCTTGTATTATTGGGTTTCTTAGGTGGAGTTACCGGAACAAATAGAGGTACTGATTCGGCAGTTTTCTGAAAAAATGGAATACCAGGAAGTAAGTATTGTAACGCGCGTTGAGGTGGTGTTTACGATGGTGGGGGTTGTAGAATAATAATCGCAAATCCAAAGTACCATAAATTTCATAATAGACTATTTAACACAAATTCTGTAGTATGATGACTACGCCACCGTTTCGATTGACAAAGACTGCCGGTCGCTAATACACTCAAATAACCGCGAAAACAATACGGGGTTATGATAATACATCCTCCCTTAGGTATCGAACTTCTATCGACCGCGCATGTAATCGGCGGTTTCGTGGATCATGCAGTTTGTTTATGACTGCTGACCCTAAGGTTCCGGGTTCAATTCCCGACACGGACCGTTTGAAAAATGTTAGGCGAGCATTTTTCACAAAAATACGCCTTCGTTCGGATGAGAGGTAAAAAGTGGGTCCCGTGTGTGAATATTATCACGCACGTTAAAGATCCCTACTTTGCTTGGAATAGCAAGGGTTCGGTAAAATTCAAAAATTTCCACGTAAAAGGAAACTCACTTTTTGGTTAATATAGTGCGTTCGGATGGAGCACTGGAAATTCAAATGTAAGGCACACTTTGCTCTAACGAATTTTTTAAAATATCCTTGTCACAAACAGCAATTGTCTAGTTAATGCGTCGACTATTTTAAGATCACTAACATACATTTTTGTATAAAAGAAGATACCATAAGCTAACTTACTCGTGAAACAAGAGTCGAGAAACATTTTCTTCTTGTTGTAACTATTGTTTGCCATTCATCTGAATTGCATACAAGAGCTAAGCAACAACACTAAGATTAATATGAAGTTTTATTTATTGGATCGTCTAGATAACAATTTGTACAAGTTATTCATATGTCAGACCGAATGCCGCCAAGACACCGATACACTGTAGTTTAATATGTAATTTGTTATAATTTAAGATCATAAAAGGAAGTGCCCTTTTTTGTAGAACAGCTTGAAATGTAGTTCCACAAAGAATTATGGAGAGATGCTGCTCCGTGAATTAAAGATGAGACTTACTGGGTGAAGACTTTAGCAAAGCAAAACAGGTAATTCTCTAATTTAACAATGATAAAATAAATGTCTTTATTAAGGCAATACAAGATAGCAAAAAGAGCTATTTATAATAATCACAAGCGAAGTTTGATTGGTGAAAAATTTGCAGTTGTTTCTTTGCTTAATCTTGAAAGAAAATATGAATTAACACTTAGTCTGCCAATTTGCATAACTTCATAAAACAACTAATTACGGTCATTTCGACAGTTGAAAAGAGTGAAGGTTTTTGCTCTGAAAAACTTTTTTTTGCATGGTTTGTCTATTAAATTTGGTGAATTGTTTAATAAAAACACAAAAACAGAGAGCATGCTACCTGTAAAACATTTTCAATTTTGACTTGCCCTGAAGACGTTGTAGATCCCGTAACAATAAAAGGGGTGCGATAGCTAACTGAAGTGGTCGGAAGTGGGTTCTTGTAGATAAATGCGGAAGGAAATTAAAGGAATGATAAAAAACTACAAACTGATAAATAACAAGAGTAGGTAAGCTATGTTCGTACGAGCTCAAAAACCGGTTTTCTTATGGAATTTAACAGGGGAAATTCTAATATCCAAAAAGACCATTTTTGTGCGTGCCAAAGGTCATTCACCTCATCTATCGCGTGACCCCTACGTTCCAGTTTCACATGATCCTATGACGTCAAATCCTCACCACATTGTTCCCAAAACACCCTGCATTTACCCTGTAGAGGGAGGAAGCTCGTTCTAGACCCATCACACACCACCAACACCATTACCGCTACCACCGCCACCACCATCACCACCACCACCACCACAACACACCACCATCACAAACCACCACCACTAGCACACACTACCACCACCACCACTCACGTGACGTTTGTTTAACCATTTTATATAGGAATTCTGGTAGAATCCGATCCACAATCCCCCCGCTCTGCCTCGCCTTCTCCCCTAAATTAAAACATGCAATCATTAAAATGCTTTATTCCACATTGCACATACATACATGATTTTATATACTATAACATACATATTTTTAGTATTACAAATATTGTATCGTTTTATCCGAATACATTATACGCATATCGATTGTTTATATCTAAGTTAACATTCGTTGGAGTAACATACCTAAATAATACGTTACAAATAACAGTACATTTACAATAGAAATGGAGGTACCAATTTAATTAACATAAAATATATAACTCTACACGTATTACATATAAATTAACATTATCTTTACATATTTACGCCTACATACTAGATGAACATATTTACACATATATTATAACATATTTTGAACTGCCTATTTAATTTTCATATTATTATTTATGGAATAATGACACATAGGTAATGTTTTGTATGATCCGGGAATGACCTTTATCGTCATGAGGACTTAATGCTATTTTATTCTGAATGATGGTACGAACATGATGTTTTGATGAATAAATTAAATCCTCTGAAATAAACTTTTCCTTAAACTCATCTATACAATATACAAAATCCTCAAATGCGATATGGTTCTTAGTTACAGATTTATTAATCTCCTTAAAATTTTTAGTTACACCGAAATTAGTATGCGCTGTTGACGGCATAGAAGTATATCCGCCCACTCGCTCCTCCGCCCGCCTGTCTGCCGGCCCGTCCTCCCGTTTGCCCGCCCGCCTATCCGTTACCCACCCATACCCGCCCGTCCGCTCGCCCGTCCGCCTGCCCACCTAATCCGCCCACCCGCCACCCGCCCGACCACCCGCCCCCCACAGGCGGAGATACTTCTATGCCGTCAACAACTTCCTCTAATTTCGGTGTAACTAAAAAAATTAAGGGTATTAAAAAATCAGTAATTAAGAACTATATCACATTTGAGGATTTTGCATACTGTATAAATAAGTTTAAAGAAAAGTTTATTTCACAGAATTTACTTCATTCATCAAAACATCATATTCATACCATCATTTGTAACATTTTTATTTTTCAGTCGTAATTTAATTGCATTGAATTACAAAAATAATGCGCTAAGCGTGCATTGTTCCTTAGGGATCTAATTATATTAATATATCTGTGTCGCATAAAGCTATTTCCAAGTACATCTCTATTTGATTGTAAATACTCCCTGTATGTTTGTTTTGGTTTGTTTAGCATTCTTCTTAATCTTCTTTGGGAATGAAACCACTGATAGTTTTTAAAATCTATTTTATTTACGTTTCGATCCATGACCTAGGATCGTTGTCAAAATAATAAAAACTTCAAGTTTGACGTTTATGACATAAATTGAAGGTTACTTTGATTTATTGATGTTTGAAATATTTGGTTTGAGTACACTAAGCAAAAATTTTTAAAGTTTAAAAGAATGATTGCCTTCAATTTGTGTTGCGACCTGGGATCGACTTTCCTATGGTAGCCAATACGCTTAACGTGAAATCAGCTGATTAATTTTTATTGGTGAATTTTATATAAATTCAATAATTTGGGAAACATTTTTTAACATGTTTCTATTTATACAATTGAGAGATTTCTGATTTTATGTCTTATTTTACCGAGATTCAGTGAAGGGGGTTAAACAACCTGTGGCTACCAAGATCCCCCAACATTTATAATTTGCCGAAATAATGGTTTTCTAGTTAATATACTTATTGTTATGTAATTAGTTATTGTATGTATAAATAGAAATCATGTATGTAGGCTGTATTTCATGTTAATATCGCAAGGAAAACCCAGGAAAAACTTGCAATGCTACCTAGATATTGTGGGCATTTGATCTTTATTTGTTATTTCTTTTGTTATTTCTTTTAGTAATGGAATCCATTGTTCACTGAAAGTAACGGATTCGTTTGCAACGCAGTTATTTTTATGTAGGGTTATATAGGCAGCTTCTTTGATTTTGCGTTTTTGGTGGTTTTCTTCTTTGTCGATAATTTTTGCATCTTCCCATTTTATTTTGTGACTGGAGTCCCATGCATGTTGGCAAATCATGGATTTTTCAAATTTTCTATTTTTTATATATGATTTATGTTCTCTTAATCGAACTTCAAATGGTCTGCAAGTTTCTCCTATATAAAACTTATTACATTCGCACGGTATTTTGTAGATACAGTTTTTGAATTTTGTATTGCGTTTTTGGGTTTTGTTTTTGTTAATTGTGCTCTTAGTGTATTGTTAGTTCTAAATACTGTTTTAATTCTAAATTTGTTTCCTATTCTTTGAATTTTTTCGGAGAATCCTTTTATGTATGGTATTGAGAGCATTTTGTGGTGTGTATCGTTGTTTTGTTTTCTTTTCTTTATTTTTAGGGTTTTATTCATTTCTTTCTCTATTATTCTTTTAGGATATTTGTTTTCTATTAGTGTACATCTGATTAGGTCTTTCTCTTTCTTTAAAATTTCTTCGTTTGATGATATTAATTTTGCTCTATCATTCATGGTTTTGATAATTCCTTGTTTGACACATTGTGGGTGGTTTGAATCGAAATTTAAGTATCTGTTTGTATGCGTTGGTTTCTATATACCGATGTATTAATTGTTGTATCGTTTTACTAACTAGAATATCTAAAACGGAAGTTTTCCATGTTGTTCTAATTCATATGTGAATTTAATAGTTGGTTCTATTTCGTTAATTGACTGTATAAAGTTTTTAATTAATTCTATATTATGAGGCCAAATAGCATAAACATCATCAACGTATCTCCACCAGATCAATGGTTTCAATTCTTGTGTGAATATCACATCTTTTCGAATTCCTCCATGAATATATTACTGAAGATTGGGGATAGTGGACTTCCATTGCCATTCCGAAGCTTTGTTTGTAAAATTGATCATTTATTTGAAAATATGTGGTATTTACGCATAAACCAAGTAATTCCATAATCGATGATATACTTAGTTTTGTTCTTTCTTTAAGATTGCCATCTTTTCGAGTTTGTTTTTATAATATTAAGCGTTTTGTTTATAGGGACATTTGTAAAGAGATTTACTACATCAAAGCTTACCATTGTGTGTGTATTTTCAATTTTTATGTTTGATAGTTTTTCTAAAAAGTGTTGGTTGTTTTTAATGAAAGAATCCGTTTTTCCTGCTAATGGATTTATTATTTTAGTAGAAATTTTGCTAAATTATGGCATGGTGAATCTATTGAGCTTACGATAGGTCTTAGAGGAATGTCTTTTTATGAATTTTGGTAGACCATAAAAGTGGGGTGGTTTACTGTAATGTGGGACTAGTTTACTTCTTTCTTTGTCTTCGAATTCATTTTAAATTTAAATAGAGTTTTGTATATTTTATTTTCAATTGATTTTGTTGGGTCCGTTTCTAAACTGGTGTAATTCTCAGTGTTCAATAGTTCGTTGACTTTTGTGTTGTAATCGTTTTATTCATTATTACTGTTGCATTGCCTTTGTCAGCAGGTAGAATTATAATTGAGTTATCGTTTTTAGATTGCGAATTGCTTTTATTTCGTTATTACTTACATTTGGCTTTATTTTGTGATTCTTTTCTATTTCGATTTTACATCGTATTCTAAATTCGTTTGCTTGATCTTCTTCGAGTTGGTTTGCTGTTTTCTCAATACAGCTAATTATTTCAAAGGTTGGTATTGATTTTGGTGTTACTGCAAAATTAAGGCCTTTTGAAAGAATTGATTTTCTGTGTCGTTAATAGTTCTATTTGATAAATTTATCACGGTGTTTAGCATGGTGTTCCTGTTTTCTAACGTTTTAGTTTGTCTGTTATTTTTCTCTATAAATAGGTTATTAAATTTCTTTATGTGAATTTCTTTTGTTTGGAAAATACTGATTCGTAGTAGGTTTTTGCACTAACGAGAATTTTATCACAATCATATTTTGTTACCGTTATTCGTATGAAATTTATAATGCCCTCAATATCTTGTTTTAACTTATAAATAATGTGTCGATGGTTTTGTAGTCTTTCCCTTATCATACTGTAACTTGCTCTTTCGAGAATTCTTGATAGTTTATTGCTTGTCTTTCCAAATTTGATTCTAAATCCTTTTGGTATTATTTCGTTGTTTCTGCACTTTATTAGGAATGTGAGTGAATTTTTGGAATGCGATAGCTTTAGGTTTAGATTGTCCAACTGTCTAAAACAAATACAAATTTCAGGCCCATAATGTTGGGGGATCTTGGTAGCCACAGGTTGCTTAACCCCCTTCACTGAATCTCGGTAAAATAAGACATAAAATCAGAAATCTCTCAATTGTATAAATAGAAACATGTTAAAAAATGTTTCCCAAATTATTGAATTTATATAAAATTCACCAATAAAAATTAATCAGCTGATTTCACGTTAAGCGTATTGGCTACCATAGGAAAGTCGATCCCAGGTCGCAACACAAATTGAAGGCAATCATTCTTTTAAACTTTAAAAATTTTTGCTTAGTGTACTCAAACCAAATATTTCAAACATCAATAAATCAAAGTAACCTTCAATTTATGTCATAAACGTCAAACTCGAAGTTTTTATTATTTTGACAACGATCCTAGGTCATGGATCGAAACGTAAATAAAATAGATTTTAAAAACTATCAGTGGTTTCATTCCCAAAGAAGATTAAGAAGAATCTATTTGATTGTTTCGTGTTCCCCCTCTGACGGCGCGACCGCTCGGCTCTGGCTTCGACAAACAGTCGGCCGCCTGCAACAGCTGTGTTAAGATGTATTTTTGGTTGGAGGCTGGCAACCTTCGCATCGGCTATTAATCGTTGGGATACCTTCTAATAACGGTTGGTAAAGTATATATTATACGAATTAATGTAATTTGAGGTAATTTATTTAGCGCGACCTGTAGAACGCGACCTGTAGGATGCGACCTGTAGAACGCGACCTGTAGAATGCGACAAAATATAATTCGACAATGTAGAATGCAACGATAAAGAATGGAACAAATATAATTCGTCATTTAGGATCCAAAGAATTACCGTTATTTAGGAACAGTTGATTTGTAAATTGCCTCATAAGAAATTTGTCCGATAAGAAATTATGGAATATAATTTAGATGCAGTCGTTTTAAATTAGAATGGCTGGTAACTTTGCTTGGAGAACGGAAATCCCGTCTCAATTTGTTGTGAAGCGGCTAATGCAGTTTTTGGTTCGTAATTAGCTGTAAGATTTTTAAAGTTTAGAACACGTAAACTTGTTTTTATGTTTAGTAAACGTAAATTGTGTAAATTTCAATTAATTGTTGAGCTGGTTTTACAAGTTGTAAAACGAAATTTTGTCGAATTAGCGTTCTAAAATAACATGCTTTGTTCCATATGAATCTTCAATAAGTTCAACGTATGTTTTCGACGTCATATTTTTCTATTTTGCACAGTTTACAGATGTTGTCTTGAAAGCAAATGCTTTGAGCAGCTGTAATGCAATTTAAACAAACATGCCTATTTTTGTGATCAGCTTTATCTATACATAGATTATTAAACGTAAATGTGAAAGTTCAAATTCTCATTTTGTTAGGTTCTAGTAATTTGTTATCCACCTGAAAAGATCTGCCCAGGTTAGAATTTAATTCACTGTGTTATACTTACAAATCATTATCACTTTAATTTGTATAACAAGTTCATGTTTAAAGTAAAGTTGGTTGATTAATGAAACAAAAAAGGAAAGTTAAAACTTTAACTTTGATGTAGTTGATTATGACAATTTTTGTTACAAGTTCCGATATTTTAAAAGAGTTTTTTTAGTAAACGTTTAGTTCAAAATCTAAGACTTTCATTTTGGTCAAATGCGATCAAATCTAATTACATTAAGCAAAAATTTTTTAGAGTAATAATTTGATGCCAATATTATATTGGAAATATTTTTTTTATTATTTCTTTATATTTTTTTTATAGGACACAAATGGTGTTCTACTTTTTATTTATTTAACCTTTGCAATTTCTTACAGGAGCTGCGTCTTATCTTAATAAGACAGGTTTTTGTTAACGAAGGCGATCATTTTATCTTTGGGTTTCCACGTCCGCCCTTAGAACTGTGCTTTGCAATTATCGTAATTATCTCAGGACATAGTGGCGCCTATTTAATTTAGCGTAACTTTGGTTTGCAAACAGATATAGACCCCAGGAATAGACCCCTAGCTGTGTCGGAAGACTTTGTTCTCTAGCGCCTTAATGTAAAAGAAAAAAGGAAAAGACATTTCAATTTTTTTTTAAAACAGAAGTCGTTTCAGTGGCACCCATTAAATCTAAGGCCTAGCAAAAATAGTTACACTGACGCCGCAACGTGTAGGGCTTCGAAATTTGTTTGCTCAAAATTTATTTTGCTTCGAAATTTGTTGCTCAAAATTTACTTAGTTTCAAAATTTGTTTGTTTAAATTTGCTAATGATCTTGAAATTTGTTTAGTTGAGACATTGACCCTCCTTCAGTCAATTAATTACCTTAGTCAAATTTATTTTTAACTTTGATTTTATTTTGACCCAATAAAGATTTTATCTGATATTGTTTTGGCAAAAACCTATTTTTGCCAAATACACTTTTTGACTTTGACCTTTAGTTGCCCGAATTTGTTTTGACAATTTTCGTAAGGCTTAAATCATTTAGATTTATCAATTTAATTTCATTAAAATATTAAACTATTACAATCATGTCTGAAAAGTTCCAAATTGTTTGTTTACTTAAAGAGGAACTGGAATATGAACTGAGAATCAGAGGAGTAGTGAGTGAAAGACCAGTTCGGGAAAAAAGAAAAATTTTAGGGAAACTGTTAGCTAAAGAAGTCGATAAGCCTGGTTGTTTGATTGACCTTTCGACTTATGAAGTAGATTTTGAAACGGAAAGTAAAGAGATTTCTGTTTCAGTTGAGTCAGTCCGAAATGTTTTGTCCGAATTTGAAGGTGATTCGTCGGATTCAATTTTTAGGAGAGCTTGTTCAAGGTTGATTCACCTTTCTGGTCGAGTTAGGCGTATGAAAATTCCTTCAATAAATTCAGAGGAAGCTATTAAGTTCAGAAATGAAACCGTAGCAACCATACTTACTCTAGAAGCTGAATTATATGATAAAGTCAATAAAAGTACAGAATCCACTAATTTTGATCGGTCTGTTGTAGTATCACCTTCAGTTGATAGTGTGCCTACCCATTCTATTTCGTATGTAACACCTTCTTTACCTATAGGTTCGTGGCCCGTAAAATTTTCAGGAGACCTTAAACAATTATATTCATTTTTATATAGAGTCAGCGAATTAGCACAATCTCGTAAGGTACCCGAAGCTGATTTATTTGGATCAGCATATGAACTTTTTGTGGGAAATGCTTTGATTTGGTTTAGAACTGTGAAAAATTCGTTGAAGGATTGGAATTCATTATTAGAACGTTTAAAGGAAGATTTTTTACCCGGTTTTTCAGATGATGATATTTGGGAAAAAATTAAAAATCGTCGTCAAGGTAAAGATGAATGTATTGTTTTATTTGTTGCGCATATGCAAACTTTATTTAGTAGACTTACTAATGAGCCAGCAGAAGTCACTAAAGTTAAGATGATAAGAAAAAAATTGATTCCTGATTTTATTTCAGCACTTGCGTTGTCGGACATTCAAGATGTACCTACCTTAATAAGGTTGTGCAAAAAATTAGAAGAAGCTTCTTTGATGAAACTAAACTCAGTTTCTGCATCTTCTAATAATCCTAACAAGTCTTGTAGTTCTTTTAAGCAGCCATTTGAGACCAAACATCATGTTTTGAATGAAAAAGTTTATGCAGTTAAGAGTAGGGTTTATCAGAATAAATTAGTTAATCCTCAAGTACAAGTAGTGGATAGGAGTACTTCTGAGTCTTCGTTTTTAATTCGTTCGGTCCTGATAAGAAAAATAATTTTGCTTGTTGGAATTGCTCCCATAATGGACATTGGTTTAAAGATTGTAGAGCACCCAAAAAGATTTTTTGCTATGGATGTGGTCGAAAAGGTGTTAAGGCAACTTCGTGTCCACAATGTTCAAAAAACTAGTACAGCGGCAGGTGCATGGTGGTCGGCATTCTGATTCGCGTGGTAAGGCTACAGTTATGTTATGTAAACAAGAAAAATATTTTTGCAAAGATGATTGGTCGAATTCGCTTACAGTTGTAAAAAATTTTTGTCAGAATTTTTCGAAGCCTAAGAAAAATTCGTTTGTGTGAATTAAGCAAGCATTAGTTTCTTAGTTTCGGCTCCTCTTCTTTCACAGCCAGATTATTAGGCCCCTTTTATTGTCGAATGCGACGCCAGTGACACTGGGTTAGGTGCTGTTCTGATACAGAATATAAAAGGAGAAGAACGTGTAATTTCGTACGCAAGTAAAACCCTACGCCGTACGGAGCGCAATTATTTCACTACAGAAAAAGAGTGTTTAGCAGTCATTTTTGCAATTGAAAAATTTCGTCCGTGGGTGGAAGGTGTTCGATTTACCGTTGTTACTGATCATTTTTCGTTACTTTGGTTGAGTAATCTTCAGAATCCCACTGGAAAACTTGCCAGATGGTCTGTTCGATTAAGGCAACATTCATTTGATTTAGTACACAGGAAAGGAAAATTTAATATAGTTCCAGATTGTCTTAGTCGAGCTGTTACTATAAAAAATCCTGAAATTAATTTAGTAGAGATCAAACTTGATAATGTAGGCTTGTGGTATGAATCTTTGAGAAAGAAAATTTTGTCGTCACCTAAAAGCTACCCACAATGAAAAGTGGAAGATGGTTTTATTTTCAAATTTATTCTTTCCAAATTACCTCATTCGGCGAATATTGTAGAGTGGAGGCACTTAGTACCGAAGTCTCAGCGTAAAGATGTCATTAAATCATGTCATGACCCCCCTACAGCAGGACATTTTGGTTCCTTAAAAACTTTATCTCGTGTCCAAGAATTGTATTATTGGCCAAAAATGATTTTTGATGTACGTAAGTTTTGTCGGAAATGTTTGATTTGTGGTGCTCAAAAACCACCAAATAAAGGTCCCCTTGGCATGATGGGAAAGGAAAAAGAGGTTAGATTTCCGTTCCAAACTATTGCGTTAGATTTGATGGGTTCGTTCCCTCGTTCCAAACGCGGACATAAATGGCTTTTAATTGTTGGTGACTGGTTCTCGAAGTATTCGATTTTACAACCTTTGCGCAGTGCCAAGGCACATTTAATTGAAAAATTTTTAGAAGAAAAAGTGTTTCTCGTTTAGGGTGTACCACAATTTGTCATTTGTGATAATGGTCCACAGTTGATTGGTCGTGTTTTTAAAGCTTTGTGTGCAAAGTACGAAATCCAAAAGATTTGGCACAACGCCGTTTATGCTCCTCAACGTAATTTTGTGGAAAGGATTAATAAGACAGTTGGTACTGCAATCCGTTCATACGTAGAAGAACATGATACATGGGATATTGAGATATCAAAAATTCAGTATGCAGTTAATTCAGCGAAACACGAATCCACCAACTATTCGCCAAATTTTTTAGTCTTTAGTCGTCAGGTACCCTTAAGTGGAAAAGCTTATAGTAACAATTTTGAACCCGGTAAAGATGTTGATGTTGTTTCTAGCAGTAGACCTTCCTATGTTTTGGATCGTCAATCTTTGTTTGATATTTTTGGGAATGTCCGTGAAAATTTACATGTAGGTTATCAACGTTCGAGTAAACGCTACAATCTTAGAAGAAGAGACATTTCATTTCAAGTTGGAGAAAGAGTATGGAGGACCAATAAAGTACTTTCAAGTGCTGGTGATAAATTCTCCGCTAAGTTAGCTCCAAAATTCGCTTTGTGCAAAGTTCGAAAAAAACATTCCAATTTAGTATATGAATTAGAGAATGAGAATGGATCAAAAGCCGGAAAATGGCATGTTAAGGACTTGAAGCCCTTTGCTGCATCAGATCCAGATGAAAATGATGATCCTGACGGTTAGTTCCAGTCCAGTCATTTGTTTGATTATAAGTAAATCAATTGTTTACTTGTTTTGTTTTGTTCTGATTTTTGATTTAGTATGGTTTTAACTAATACTAAATGAAGGCTGTCCTTTTGCAACTTATTTTGTTCGAAAATATTGTATAGTAGTTTTGTAGTGTACATTGATGTACATACTAGTTAAGTTTGTTGCAAGTTAATAGAAGATATTATTAGAAAGTAGAAATAAGTTGACTATATAAGTTATTAGTCCTGATGTCTGCATATTTGGGTAGAGAGAATATTAGCATATTCTTTCCCTTGTTTTCGACCTTTCTTTAATTTTTGTTTGATAAGGTCAGAGGTTTGCATGGTGAACCTCACCATTTGATCCATCACTAATAGGTGTTGAGGTTGGTAAATTGGTGATAGGATAATCAGTAGGAAGAAGGAGATTCCAGCCCTGACTGGTTCGGTTTTATACTCAAAGTTTTGGGTTGAGAGATAATTGTGTAGGAGTTTAAGTTTAGTAAAAACAAGACATCTAGCACCTTGAGTTATGGGGGTGATGTGCACTCACTTCCGTTTTTTTGTAAGTAGCCTGTTAGTTGGTTACTTTAGTTTTGATTATCACTTTGAGATGATAATATTTGGAATTGTGATGCTGTTTTGTCCATTTTGGTTGATGAAGTTGCTTGAGCTCCAGGAAGTGGAGTTGTTATTTTTGGGAAATTTAGATAATTTGTGTTGTGTTTAGTTATAGATGGTAGATACTGGCTTTGGTACGAGTAAGAAGGTTCTTGCTCTAGTAAAAGAGTTCTTTTAAATTAAAGATTAGATTGACTTTTTTTTGTCCCGTGGAGTGTTTGACTTTTTAATTTGACTTTTCTCGATTTTGACTTATACCGGTTGTGACTCCCCGATTTTGTCTCCCTATGGACGTTTGGTACACGTAGTTACCGACACACTCAAATTTGTATATATTTATCCCCCTCGTTTTCATAATTTTCGTAGTTATTCTGGATGTTGAATAAATTAGTAAATCTGATTCGTAAAGTATGATGTTTAGTATTTGTGATGTCAGTTGAGAGTTTAATAAAAGCTCTTATAAAATAAAAAAAAATGTTTTGTTTTTTTGCTTAAAATTTTTTGTTGTAAAAGATTTTTTTTCTTTTAGGAAAGGGGTAGTGTAACATTTTTATTTTTCAGTCGTAACTTAATTGCATTGAATTACAAAAATAATGCGCTAAGCGTGCATTGTTCCTTAGGGATCTAATTATATTAATATATCTGTGTCGCATAAAGCTATTCTCAAGTACATCTGTATTTGATTGTTTCGTGTTCCCCCTCTCACGGCGCGACCGCTCGGCTCTGGCTTCGACAAACAGTCGGCCGCCTGCAACAGCTGCGTTAAGATGTATTTTTGGTTGGAGGCTGGCAACCTTCGCATCGGCTATTAATCGTTGGGATATCTTCTAATAACGGTTGGTAAATGCTTTGAGCAGCTGTAATGCAATTTAAACAAACATGCCTATTTTTGTGATCAGCTTTATCTATACATAGATTATTAAACGTAAATGTGAAAGTTCAAATTCTCATTTTGTTAGGTTCTAGTAATTTGTTATCCACCTGAAAAGATCTGCCCAGGTTAGAATTTAATTCACTGTGTTATACTTACAAATCATTATCACTTTAATTTGTATAACAAGTTCATGTTTAAAGTAAAGTTGGTTGATTAATGAAACAAAAGGAAAGTTAAAACTTTAACTTTGATGTAGTTGATTATGACAATTTTGTTACAAGTTCCGATATTTTAAAAGAGTTTTTTTAGTAAACGTTTAGTTCAAAATCTAAGACTTTCATTTTGGTCAAATGCGATCAAATCTAATTACATTAAGCTAAAATTTTTTAGAGTAATAATTTGATGCCAATATTATATTGGAAATATTTTTTTTATTATTTCTTTATATTTTTTTATAGGACACAAATGGTGTTCTACTTTTTATTTATTTAGCCTTTGCAATTTCTTACAGGAGCTGCGTCTTATCTTAATAAGACAGGTTTTTGTTAACGAAGGCGATCATTTTATCTTTGGGTTTCCACGTCCGCCCTTAGAACTGTGCTTTGCAATTATCGTAATTATCTCAGGACATGGTGGCGCCTATTTGATTTAGCGTAACTTTGGTTTGCAAACAGAATTCGACTCCCCCCCCCCTCATTGTTCTACCGAGGAATAGACCCCTAGCTGTGTCGGAAGACTTTGTTCTCTAGCGCCTTAATGTAAAAGAAAAAAGGAAAAGACGTTTCAGTTTTTTTTTTAAACAGAAGTCGTTTCAGTGGCACCCATCAAATCTAAGGCATAGCAAAAATAGTTACACATTAAGAATAAAATAGCATTAAGTCCCCGTGACGATAAAAGACATTTGATTCCCGGATCAAACGAAACATTACCCCTGGGTCATTATTCCATAGATAATAATATGGAAATGAATAGGCTAATGGGTAGTTCAATATATGTTATAATATATGTGTAAATATGTTTATCTAGTATGTAGGCGTAAATATGTTAATTTATATGTAATACGTGTAGAGTTATATATTTTATGTTAATTGAATTGGTACCTCCAATCCTAATGTAAATGTACTGTTATTTGTTAACGTATTGTTTAGGTATGTTACTCTAAAGAATGTTAACTTAGGTATAAGCAATCAATATATGTTAGTAGGAGGAATATAGCAATACTGGCGCCTCATTTGCTCCCAAAACCCTCATTTGCTCTCTCATTTGCTCCCAAAACCTTCATTTGCTCCCACATTTGCGTGTAAATCCCCATAAGGAGCAAGTGAGGAGGAGCAACTCTCTCCTTCCTCATTTGCTCCCTTATTTGCTCCCAAAACCCTCATTTGCTCCGCCTTGTGGACCGCCTTGTGCAATTTTTACCTCAACCATTTTGATTACGTCACACTTGCATTCGACTAGCCATTCCATCTTTCGAGATAACCCTATCTTGCATTTTCATCTTAGCATCCTCATTTGCTCCCACATCTGGACTAAATAGTTTTCTTCGACTATATGTAAATCCCATAAGGTGGAAAATGCGGTGATTCATCTCCACATTTCCACACACAATCCACATTTGCTCCCACATCTGGCGACAGTAGTAAATAACATTACCATCTTAAATTTTGCACAATAGTTTTCTTCGTCTAACCAATGCATCTTTCAAGATAACTCTATCTTGTTTGGTATCAATTAATATTAGAATTTTCTCAGCTACCTAAATCTCTATGAATTTCTTAGATTGCATCATCGTCCCCCAGGGAGCTACCCCCATTTTAAGATTTTTTGCCGATAACGATTTTATGATCGTCCTTATACATTTTTTAGCCATGTGAAGCATCTTGTTAGTCTAGAATTTTATGCAGAATTCGAATCTGCAAACAGATTTAAAATCGGACCATCCCTTACAAAGTTACTCCTTTAAAGCCTCAAACCTCTTTAAATTGTTTTGCTCATCTATAACATATGCTTTAAACAACCATTATTTGAGAAAATCTAAAACCGCAAGAATTTTAGAAATGAGTTCTTTATAAGCCATAAGTGTATAAAATTTAGAAACATTTTTTTCAAACAGTAATGTGCTGTTTTCAGGATATCGCAAAAACCCATGACTTTTAAAATTTTTCTGGTTTTAACATAATTACATGCACAATGCTAAATAGTTGGAAAATACGTAGACGAGGACAAACTAATTGCTTTACAATTATGTGACGTATAGTGAAAGTAGCGTAGACCTTTCTTTTTTATTAATTAGTGGCTATATGATTTGAGAAATATATTTCAATGTCGTGCATTAGGAAATTCACCTACAATTGCTGGTGATTTACACAATGTACTTTCTATTACGAGCTCGACTAGGAAAATGCAAACTTCATCTTATAATACAGATCAATTAACGGTTTTCAAACCGTATATAACGCGGTCTAATTATTAAAAACCTATTCGTTCCGCATGCTTTGTGTAAGTTCGTTGAAATTTTCGTTTCGTATAGTGACTTTTTGTAAAAAGTTTTTGAAGATTTAAGGTAAGTTTACATTTTTTTTATTAAAATAAAACTGAATTTATTTGCAAACACCAATTATTGTTTCTGGATGTATTTTAAAACATCTAAGACTCGTATAGATTTACATTAACCGGTATTAACTTTCCAAAGTAATGCGCTGTTTTACATATATATTTCTTTCAAATTTTAAAGATAGGCTTGATGCTACGAATGCAGTTAGTAGAAACACCGGTAAACGTCTTCCATGTTATACAGGTCGGCAATCGCATCGCATGCATATTAAAAATCCAAAAGGGTTATAGCACACGCACACAAATTGGTTGCAAGCCGTGCAGTAGAAGATGCAGTGCTACTATAAACAATAACTTAATAAAACATTTTAAACCTTTACTAAGGGGATACCAAACTTGTTGCCTACAGAATACTTTCTAATAAAACAATTTAATTTTAAAAAACTTCTACGTTATATTTTCGGAAATGCCAGGCTTGAATATTTTCTTTGGAAACAATCGAAGATTGCCGAAGACACTCGAAGAGTGCACAAATGCGGTCGCTAAACCAATTAGCATTAATACCAAGTATTCCGTACTTTCGTAGGTTGTTCATTTTCTAGAACCAAATCTTCCGCATAGCGGTCGGTATCACGTAATTATTTCTAGAACCGGTAAGTACTCGACATCGCCCAAATAGAGAATTAGTTGCTCGATGTTCGTCAACCCCCGATTCCCTCGTAAAAGGTAGAAAAAACTCGGTCAATCATCCATTCTACTTCGACTCACCCCCGTTCTGATAATTTACACACATTTTTCAAACGACAATGGGCTGAGAATTTTTAAACCTCCGAGGGATCTTTAAGTCGTGATCAATTACACATCCGAGCTACACGTAAACTAACATATTTTGTAGCAACTGTGCACTGTATAATACATGCATACCCCTCCTCTGCGCTACTGCTATTCTTGTAGTTGCTTGAAAAAGTCAGTCGCCCTTTTTACTGCTAGGGCCGCTAAAAAGCACCATTCTATACATTCTTTATAGGTATGGCATACCGCGCACTTTTTTTGTCCGATAATTAAATTTTGTTTATGTAGGCCTTTACACTTTCGCTTATTTAAACATCTAATACGATCGATTAACCACTTTCGATTATTCTAACGGATGCCACCATACACCCCGCCGCACGGTTCTTTTTGAATCCAACGATCCTATGGGCTTCCGCACACTAACACCTGACGTATCTTTCCTACTATTTGTTAAACAAAAACTACCGGTATCGCCATTGTGAACGTAAACAGATGTTTGTGGATGTGTACGAGAATATATAGCCATATACATTAACCAGTCTAAGCTATTTTATTTAGTCCACGAAAACTATTATTTTTCTAAACCACAATTACTAATCGCCTTTATAGGTTTAACATTTCTACCATTTCCCAATGACTGGTGCTACGTACATAGAAACTTTAATTTCTTATTGAAGAGAATTCTTATTATCCCACGCACTGCAGTGTAGTTGCATGTCCATCCCTTTTGGGGTATATGCTCGTTATAGGTTGTAGGACCTTCGGTTTTACATAACTACACTTCGTGAGACCGTTTTAATCTTTTTAATCGTATTTTTCTAGCCTACAATACAGTAGGACTTAGCCCTACTACCAACAAATTCTAATACTGGACCCCCATTAAATTCGTCTTTAAATTTCCCTACAACTTTTTTGTCGACAAGTGTTATATTGTATTTATTATACTACGAACTAACCACCAAGCGGGCAGAAACGCGTAACCTAAGGCGCCGCTATCAACGCGCCTCGGGAGATATAAGAGAACAACGGAGAATAGAATATAATTAAAGTTACCGCGAATATAAAATATTAATAGAAGAAACGCGATCGAATAAATTTAAAGAATTCTGCACGCAAAACTCAGAGAAAGAACCCTGGGGAACCGCATACCGCGTAATTAGAGGAAAACAACAAAAAATCGCGCTCAGTAATATAAAGAAAACAAAAGGCGAATACACGGAAGGTTTTAAAACCACAGCGGAATATTTACTAGAGAAATTTTTCCCATCGGATAATCCCGAGGGGGATGAAGGGTCGCACGATTTAATACGTCGGGAAGCTGTAAAGGCGCAAGGAACAGGTGCCGATAAGGCAATCCTAGTTCACGAGGTCGTCAGGGCTCTTAGGAGGATGAACCCTAAGAAGGCACCGGGGCATGATGGAATCACTTCAGACGCAGCTCTGCAGGCGTGCCTGTTAGCCCTGTGTGTCTTTGTTGGGTTGTTTAATCTTTGTTTAGAAAGGGGCGTTTTTCCGCGTTGCTGGAAAATCCAGAATGTGAAATTTATACCCAAACCTAAAAAGGCGGATGCGTCAGATCCGGGCAGCTATCGTCCAATTAGCTTGCTACCGGTGCTGGGCAAAGTTTTAGATCGCGTTATGACTACGCGTGTTGAACACCTAGTGCGAGACAGCGGCGGTTTTAATAACCGACAGTTTGGTTTCGTGGAGGGCAAGTCGACTATCGACGCGTTAGAGTTCGTTGTCGGGAAAATTAAGCAGGCAAGAGATGTCAAAGAGTACTGTGTCGTTGTTGCTTTGGACATTTCAGGAGCATTTGATGCTGCCTGGTGGCCATTAATCGTTTGCGAGTTAGATCGTAGGGGTTGTCCGCGAAACTTGATGTCTTTGGTCAAGAGCTATTTCTCGGGGCGATTAGCACAGGTTGAAATTCCGGGTGAAGTTCTGTCGTGTGAGGTGGAAAGGGGATGCCCGCAAGGGTCATGTTCTGGTCCCACATTTTGGAAGTTGTTGTATGAGAGCATCTTTAGGGTCAAGTTGCCCGCAGGATGCTCAATCGTTGGGTTTGCAGATGACACACTTTTAATTGTAAGATCGAGATTGTTAATGGATATGCGCACAAAACCGAACGAGGCGCTTAATAAATTACACGAATGGTCGCAGGCGGTAAAATTAAAATTTAACACGGCGAAGTCAGAGGCGCTTTATTTCGGCACGAAACCAGGACAGAGACCTCCTAGGTTAGAGCTAGGAGGAGAAAATCCCGTTTAAAGATTGTATTACCTACCTCGGCGTCAAGATCGACAATAAATTAAATTGGAAAGCGCACGTACAATACGTAAAAAGTAAGGGCGGCGAAATATCAAATAAAATGATGGCGGCGGCTAAAATAAAGTGGGGTTTCAGGGCGAATCGCTGAGGACGGTTTATGCCGGAGCAATTGAGCCGGCAATACTGTACGCAGCTTCTGTATGGGCAGAAGGTTGTAAAGTCCGGGAGATGCGTCAATTGACGAGCGTACAACGCATAACCGCGGTAAAAGCGGCGAGGGCGTACAGGACCACCTCCACGGAGGCTGTCCTGGTGATCAGTAGGACTCTCCCTATCGAAAATGTCGTTAGGAGATTAGAGATAGACGATTAATAAATATAGGAAAAGGGCGCGAAATTATCGAAGATCTTAATCTTGGTAATAGGAAATTGCAAGAAAGATTGTTGTATCTGAGTTAGGGCACCCGGCTGATATTAGAGGGATCGAGTTTGTCGAAGGTGATGAGGACGCGATGGGTATCAGAATTTATACGGACGGTTCACGTATGGACGATGGGCAAGCAGGCGCGGCGTTTGTCGTGTATAAGCAGGAAAGGAGGTGTTTCGGTTTCAAACCAAACTCGCGAACTGGTGCACTATCTTTCAGTGCGAATTGGTAGCCATACGAGAGGCTATCGATTACGTAATAAACCATACGGGCAGAGACGAGTATTATATAATCAGTGATAGTAAATCGGCGCTAACAGCTTTAACAAACATGAACACCTCGACAGATCTCCAAGCGGACGTCTGGAGGATAGCGCGTACGGCGTTAGAGTTTCGACGTTTAAAGTTCTGTTGGGTCAGGTCGCACAATGGTAACGTAGGAAACGATAGGGCTGACGAATTAGCTAAAGAGGCCGCGACGGGCGACTTTCGAATATCACATTCTTCGATACCGAGGTCTTTAATCAAAAGAAAGCTGCGCGAAAAATCAATTCGACAATGGGAAGAGAGGTGGAACAACGCTGCCAAGGGCAGGTTGACCCACAAATTCATACCGAGCATAGAAGCCAGAGGTAAGATCGAGGTTAAGCTCGATCACAAAATAGTGCAGTTGATAACAGGGCACGGCGCCCTGAAGGCGTATTTACAAAGGTTCGGTCTAACCAACAGCGACCGCTGCGAATGCGGTGAGGGCGCGGAAAGCGCAGAGCACGTGCTCTTTGACTGCCCGCTTGAGGCGGGAAATCGAGGGTTGGCTGATAGCAAACTAGCTATCCTAGGTCTGGCATGGCCAAAGAGCCTAGAGGAAGTCGGGGAAGTGGTAAACCAGAAGGCGTTCTGGACGCCTTAAAAGAATTCGCGAGAAGGGTCGCGAGATTAGACAATCAATGACGACCGCGTGTAAAAATTCGGTGGGGTTGGTGGGAGGATTGAAAAATTTTAGATTGACTTGGCGTGAGTAAGGATACGAGCATAACCAAAACCTGATATTAAATAAAAAAAAAAAAAAAAAGATAATTATACCAAAATGTCCAATATGCATGAGAAACCCCCACTCCATTAATACAATCACTGCCTATCTTCATAATTATGTGCGGAAAATCAGGAATAAATAATACCAAATAAACAATAACAAATAAATCATAAACCCTCATTAAATTAAATCAATAAAGTAAACAAGGATAATAAAACAGAGCGCAACCGCGCATCCCCCAGGACTTGAAAGTGAAGTGATAGTGATAGTGATTGTGATCCCCAAGAACATTTAGTGCATACCCACCAGGACTTTAGCAGTGCACCCCGTCCCACCTTTAGAAGTAAGTTACAGACGACCAGATCTTCGGATGCTGGAGAATTTTATTATCGAGGTAAGACTTAAATTGTGGCGGCTGTACTCGCACAAGCATTGATTTACATTAATTAGTAGTTTTTGAAATAATTTAAGAAGCACGTTTGGTGTGTAAAGGCGCTAGCCGACATAATGCTTGTGCGAGTGTACCTGATAAATAGAGTGATGCTTTCGCTATTTTGTGCACTGCTATATGCTTAACGCTTATTAAACATTTATTTACATATTTACATAATTATATTTATTTATATTTTATATTTACACTTTATATTTATTTATATATAGCATGTATTATGTGGCTTATTTGTTTTGTTTGACGTTCTGTCGCCATTTTGGTTGCAGTATATATTTGGGAAGGACGAGCAGAATTGCGAAGATTGTAATCATAATGTAAATCAGTTAGGGAAAGCTAGGGATGGATTTAAATTAGTTAGCTAGATTTGGATAGTTTTAAGACGACCCTTCAGGTCGCACTGGTAAGCAGAACCGGCGTCTGCTATCCGGTATTACGGATCCCTCCCCCTCTCATTTTTGCTTGTTGATCGGGTATACTCGAAAGTCAGCGCTAAGGATACCATTATTTACAACCCTGTTTTTAGTTTTTGTTTTGTTTTTGTTCCAGTTTTTGTCAGATTTTTAGGTTTGTTAGATTTTTTTTGTTAGATTTCGGAATTGGGATTGATAAATACACCTAACATTCGCCCAGAGGTTGTACGACAACGCGCAAATGTTGGTAGTAAACTCTATCCGTTTACGCTAAAGGAAATTGCCCCATTATGCATGCCATACGCTGTAAGTGGAAGGAAAAGACAACTGGAATTAGAGGAAATGGATGCAAAAAGGCGAAAATTGGACTACATGGAAAACACTGCGACAATACGCAAACAATACAAAGATGTGTTAGACAAAGAACATCTTATTAGAGAAAATGAGAAAGAATTAAAAGATTATTTTATGTGCCGATGGACTGACTTAGATACATCCGGGTTGTACAAGCTGTATACATTTGCGGTTTGTAAGAAAGACTCTTTTAGTTATGTAAGCGTTCTTGCGGAAAAGGATGGTACTAAATCCGTATACTTTTTAAAAGGTTATTCTAAAAACGTATTTATCAAAATGGCAGATAACAAAGACGAACTAAGGAATGAGAGTTTGGTAAATTTGGCGTACACCACACGTAAAGGGGTTCCGCTAAACATTGTATGTTTGCCTAGTAAAGAACCTTTCGGATCATTTAAAACCGAGGGTCTTACAACCTATAACAACCATATATATCCAAAAGTGGTGGACATGCAACTACGCAACAGTGTGTGGGAGAATAAGGATTTCCTCTAATACCGACAAGAAGAAATCGATCAAGCTAACAAGATACGTATGCAGGATATAGTGGGAAAGCTGCGATTAAAAGATTGTCACAAGCTGCAAGAATTACACGAAAGAATGGATCTGGTTGTCGGTGGAATCAAAGACTTTAAATATAGAGGCAAACTGCTACATTTTACAATTCGAAAACCTAGACGATCTCTATGTATCAAACTATTAGCTAGAAAAGGAGATAGAAGACTTGGGTGTCGATTTAAATTTTAAGCAAACATAAAGAAAGGTTTGTCTTCTGTGTATCACTTTGTATTAAAATTAAGTTTAAATGACTCCATGCTTGGTATTAAATATTTTTAAATTTTGTTATGTATAATGTCAGAATAAACATTTTAAAATAGTATTACATTGTTCTTTATTTATAAAAGGGGGTGCGCATGAGTAGTGCGCATGAGCAGGGGTGCGCACGCGCAGGGGTGCGCATGAGCAGGGGTGTGCACGCGCAGGGGTGCGCATGGGCAGGGGTGCGCGCGCAGGGGCGCGCATGGGCAAGGGGTGTGCATGGGCTGGGGTGTGTTTGGGCGTACACGAGGGAAGCGGATGTTAACAGTCGCCAAGCAACTAGGTATATTAGTTGCATAACCATACAAAAAGCAGCGAGGAACTTCAACCACTACTTTTGTATACCGGTAGTCTGTCACAGTTTAAATATCACCAGACAAAGCAAGCAACAAAAGCCATAATAAATAAAGCACATGTATCACTAAAGGGAGTCCGTAACCATGTCCTTAAAACCCGCGTGCATCGAGTTAAAAGCAGAACAAAACAGTATCTTTAATGTAATTCCTATATCGGAACCAAAGACCAACTACGACTCCGCGACAGTTAGTTCTACGGCTTTTTTTCTTCATAAGAAAGACGACTAAAAACGTTTAGTAGACACGTGTAAGCAATAAAGCCGTACGTCGAAAGTTTTTCGAACACCCGTGCGTCGAGTTTCACCAACTCTACCACTCTTAGTTCAACCAGAAAAACCGTATCTTACACTTAATTTTTGACATCTCGCAAGCAAGAACAAAACACGCCCCTTTTTTTGTTTATATCTAATCCTACTAGTACAACTTCTGATCGCCTACCTAGACTGTATATCCACATATTAATTACAGCGGGATTATTTATTAATGACAAGTGGAAAGTAATTTTACGAGTATTCGAATTTACAACTAAACCATCTTTTAAAATTAATACCGGCTAGTCAACTTGCATATCAATCTGAAAACTAGGCGGAAGTATTTACTTTATACAAACCGCGATCCAAAAACGATGTATTTTAAGAATTAAGTAGACTAAAAATGTTAGGCCACCAAAAATGCACGTTACAGGGTCTCGGTGTCAGATCCCCCAGTGTGCTTTATTTTATGGAATTTGGAATTAATATAAGTAAATTGAATTAGTGAAAGGGAATGGAATAATTTAGGGTTAGGAAGGAAGGCTGGGATATAAATAAAAGGTATTTTAGCACTAAAAATAAAATTGTTTTTTACTCAGTAATAAAATAAAACGGTTGACTCTATTATAACCCCGTTACGAGGTACGCGAGCCACTGATGACAGTTGGTAGCGATATTACATAATGTATAAATTGACGCGCAAATTATCTATGACGTCACACAATATGCAAATTAATGCAACATAATTACATCAATTTTAAAGGAAATAAATTTAGAAAAAAAACCAAAGGGGGCATTCACGTGAACATGTAAAGCTTCCTTCAGGATTACTCCATGATGGTGGCGGCTTCCTTCAGGATTACTCCATGATGGGTACAGCGGGGCTCCGTTGTCGACCCTTCTCGGGCGTCAGCTGCTCTGCTGCTCTTTCTCGGGCGTGGGAATTCTTGAGCCGGGTTGAATGCAAATTTAATATCTTCTTTCTATATGTAGGGAACGAGAGGAACGGGTTTATAAAAAACAATAATTAAAAGAAGGCAAAAAGGGACCTACAAAACAAAAAGGTACGGTAAGATACCAGACCAACTACACCTGTTGCATCTCGGAGGCTAGTTCTAACGCGTCTATCGGAAATCCCCCACTTTCTTCTTCGTCCACACGCGTCGGCGCGAATCTCGCGCACCGCACTATCTAAAGTGACGGAAATACGTACACGTCCTTTTAAATTTATGGCGCGAAATTCTCACATATTAAAACTAAATTGGGAGAATGTCTAGTGCCGAATTTTCGGCACGTAACAACTCATTAAAGACAATACTTGGGTGTATATAATAAAAAATAGATAACTTAACGTAACCAGAACTGTATCTTCACTCTTTGTTCAGACAAGTGTAGGGTAGTAAAAAAAGCGTGGTGGGATAAGACCAATGGGGTGTAGTAATGAAATATGAAAATTTAGAAATTGGCGCCAAAAAGCATCAGAGTAAATACTAACCATAAACGTTCACTAAACAAGTAAATTCCAAAAATTTATTGAAACGTAGTATGATTTACATTTATTTATTCGTAAAAATTTATAGAGAAACACAGTTAGTAGGTACTGGCTACCGCGCAGGCAGCCGGGTGTCGTCTTGCTTAATAATGAAATAAAATTTCCACTATACTAGGTATGATCGATGCGTCGTATATGGTTTATGAATATATTTGTATGTAAAATATTGTATTTTTTCATGAAGATTTTAATTTGTCTACATTTCATTTTATTATTTAATTTTTTAACTCCAACATTTGCCGCTCCCTAAAGCTTGCCGCCCTAAGCTATAGCCTTTCTAGCCTTATAATAAATCCGGCTCTGTAGATACTGAGAGAATTTATTTTTACAATTCAAATAACAATTTTATTCATTTGTAAATCAAGAGTCAGACTGAACTTACCACCAGGAGCGATGGCATTTATATCTCATCACGTCTTCAATATCGTACTAGAAATTATGAGATGATTCTCAAATCACTTCTATAGTTCTTTAAATATATTCTTGTAGCCATCACTCATCCCATTGTTTGTTTATTCTTACGCGCTAAATTGACGCTAGGCACCTGAATTAGTTTCACCCTACAAAAGAGACGAATCAGTAAATAATGCATCCGCTAGCTACCAGTGTGGATGAGTGGGTTATATAAAAGCAAATGCAAATCCTTTTAGAGGTATGCAAATTGTAGCACTGTCACTAAATACTCCTTGATCTGCCCGGAAATGTCTTTAAACTTTCTGTTTAATATAAAACCATGGAGCACCAACCCACCTAAATTTCAGTCTCTCTAAAGCATGGGTATTTCAAGAGACGATTATAATGGTTCTTATTGCAATATAGGTCGATGGAACTTTGAGTACATATTTTTCTCTCTGTTTATTAATTTAAAACAAACACAAATAGTAAGAAAAGTCCAAGTCGTTCACTTAAACTATATTATCCAAATATGAATACTGTTATAAATACAATTTGCAATTTGCATTCTGAAACTTTATTATTTCAGTTCCATGTGCAGTTTGTTTTCGATATCTTAGTTTACTTATTACCTTGTCATAATTAGCAATAAACCCTCAAAGTCCTATTCCGTTTACTCTACAATACTTTGTAATTATCAGGCTCAAGAAGGAACCTCGATATCCTATTTTATTAACATCTAGGCATTTAAGTATGGGTTTCTCCACGAAAACCCGTAGATAGCGGCAATACGTACGTTCACGCGGTTTACCTCATCACTGGATCTTCCTGATTTAGAGCTCTGGGATCGTACAGTAACCTTTGCAATATCCGCTCGGATTACTATATAACGCGATAGCGGACCCACACTAGTCAGTAGCTTCCAGACAGTGGCCATATTTGAATTTGTCTAGTAGTGTTGTCAGCCGCACAAGTCCAGATCTACTCGTCACTCAAACAATGTAAGTCCAGATTTCTTAATTAAAATAGTATTAGACTACGTTGTGCATGTATCCAACTGCCCTTAAACATTATGATTGTGCGAAATAAAGTAACTAACTTTGAGGTCTAGTAATTCTCAAAGCAGGGTGTTCAAGGAGGTTTCCTAAAGTTAGCAAAGACTTAAGATCATCAGGTTCCCATGGGCCTACGTCGAATACCGCCTAGCTTTACCGTAACAGTCATTAAAAGTGTATTTAATAATATCACAGTATTTAACATATTGAATAAACCAAAAAACCAAGCTCTAACCCAAGTTGGACTAATATGCGTGTATCTAAAAATAAGTTTATTCAACCAATTATTAAATATACATAGAAATTGATGTATAGCAGATAGAAAGCAAAAAATTCAATGACTTACAAGTTTGTTGATCTTGTACAAAACTCAAGCGTCCTTGTCGTACAGAATAAATGGGCTGTAGGAAATCCAATAATCCAACTTTATGTTGAAAAAGCATCCACCAAAGGAACACTTTTACATATATCGGTAATTTTAAATCCGCGTTTCTGTTCGCGTTTGGGAACATGTTCCACTAAGAATCTCGAGTTTTAACTATCGTCATTTGAATTACTGAAACTTTGGTTAAGTGATTGATTCTTGTCAATTAAATACCTGAAGATAAGAATCTGAAATGCCCCCTCTATTATAATCTGTCGTATTTAAAAGTTATAATGTTTCAGAGGATTACCCGATTTTCTAGTTCACGCGGAGGATGCCTCTAAAGCTGTCCCATTTTTGAAATTAATGTCATTCTGTTTTGGTCTGCGGTCATCTGCTTCTCACACTTTTGAAAATGGCGTAGTTGTTTACGTTTGCAACGAAATTTTATTACTGTAGATTTACAAGTTTATTTTTATTGGTGTCATTTACTAAGGTTCGGTATCTTAAACACCCGTACGAATGTTTATGAATACGCTTCCCTAGGCTGGTGGTTTACCAAAATATGTCAGTATTTTTATAAATTAATTTAAAAGATATAAAATTCCTACGCTTATTGCTTGTTGTATTTAATATACATTAGGAGCTTCTCGATTTATTTCCGTGTCTTACTTTAATAGTATAATGAAATAGTCACGTCATTAATGTGAATCATCAAAGAATTTATAGGTTTTTCGGAGTATTTTGGTACTAAAGCTTATTTATCTCATCATTAAGTTTTCAGTCCTGAAACTGGTTAGACGCGTAACTCCATCATTTTCTATTCTAAGCTAACCTACACATTCTGCATCCTCTGATTTATCTAATTGAAATTAATAAAGTATGTTTGCTTAAATAACGTACTAGCATTACGTCCTTTCATTGTTTAGATCGCTCAATGACCTGTTACTTTTATTTAAAACGAAATAAAATAATTACTCAAAAACTAGTTTTCCTTTATAATTAATTTTCATTATACAAATGTGAGGTTCAATAACTTTGAATGGAGGAATAATCCAAATCCATGATTGTTTTCCCAGCCACCGTATCCATGTTCTACCCAAATATCTGCTTTAGCCAAAAAGCGAGCTTTTGACATAGAAATTTAGAATTTTGTCAAGCCCCACCAACAAAAATCAGTGAGGACTCCCAAAGACCGTGACCACTGAATCTATTGTAGCGCCGATTGGTCTACCTCCGACCAGAATAATTACAATAAAACGTAAACGAAGCATCTGTACACAAAAGATATTTGTTATGCACTCTGTGGTATGACATCTTCAAATAGAGATGATTGATAGGCCTTTTATGGCACAATCTCCTTCACATGAACTTGATTGACAGGTACAAAGTTTTTAATTGTAATGGTTATTTAGATTACAATGGGAAATCTCGATCATGTTATTTATATATTCTGGGTTGTTTTAGAATAATCTAGAGTAATTGGAAATGTATATAAATTACCATCATTGATACTGGAAGCCAGTTCTGAAGTGCAGTTCTATTTGAAACTTTAATTACGGTACTAGTCCTAGTTTATAGTTCTAAAAAATGTGACACAAATGACTGTCGATATAAATCAGTGTTGACATAAATTACTGTAGTGATAATATAAATTAATAATCAGCATTCCGATAGTTAATTATAGTATTCCAACAGTAATTTAGAAGATAGCATCCTAGTTTTAATGTTAGGAAGATGATACTTGCGCTGTTAACGGCTAGTTCTAAAAATAAAGCGTTGAGAGAACTTTTACAAATTTTATTATAGCTACGAGTTGTTAGAAACGCTTATATACTCAATTTGAAAATAAAGAACTGTTGTTATTGCAAATAGTGTTTTTGTTACACTGTGTTTAATTTTTCATCGTAACGGGAACGTATTCTTCTGAAGACTGCGCGTTTGTCATTTTTCAAGCTCTCCGGGAGTAAAACCCAGGACTTCGAGAATAATAATCACTCGCAAACAACTAAACCACGGACCTTGTAGCAGTGTAAAATCCTGCTAATATCATTATAGGTAGGCAATCCTAATTACGTAGCGTATACATCTATGGTAGTATACAGTTCTATTGCGGGTAGAACAAGTTAGAACGGAGTAGGGATTCGAGATCCGACGGCGATACTAGAGGTCGTCTCGGTTTTCTGGTTCTTGTTGAGTTGAACTTGCAAGCATGATGGTGATTCGAGAAATCGGCTTCTTAGGAAGAATTTGTGCAAAGAAGCGAGTTCGATTTAAAAAAGTTTTACTTAACGAAACTTACAGCAGGCTAGTGGTAGGTGAGATTTCTTTTAAATAAAATTTTGCTAATGAAGTATTACAAATTTTAGCTGTCAGTTACGGCTGAAACAAATAACTGTAGTTATTTTAAAAATTAGATGACTAAGGTACCGTCTTGAACGAAAGAGGTTTCCCAGTTATCTAATGGCGTTGGCATAAATTTGGATTTGAGTAAAAGGAAATTCATAGGAAGCTGTACCATTCAAATTTAAACAAATAACAGGTGACGAAACCACAAGTGCGAGTTTGGAGAGCAAAGGTTGCTGATACTTCATAATTCCATGTTCATTGCAAGGGTCAAGTCGAGTCAAGGACGCAGCTGGCGGCTAGGTTTGGCTGGTTGCAGGCAGATGATATTGTTTTCCTACAATCATGTAATTAGGTATTTATGACTTTCTTATCTGATCGGGTTTGGAACAAAATTTATCTAAACCAAAGTGTAAACTACAATAATCTTTATTCGTAACTTACCCCATGATGTTGTAAACATTCCTGGACGTTCTAAATTAATTCTATTTTAAAACTGTTAGTAAGTTACCTGATGCCTGCTAGATAATTTTAATACCGGTATCAGTCCACATTTACTTGAAATTAAATTTGAACTATAATGACCGTTACCTAAATTGAATTTCACTTTGAAAATATAGCAACTTTGCATAAAGTGCTTTGTATACATATTTGGTATTAACAAACAATGTAACACTGATGAGGTTATGAGCTCAGACACTTATCGGCGCATTTAAATTAATTGTAAATCATTTAACGTAACTTAATTTTTTTCATTAATTGTATATAAAATTTTGACCTATGAAAGTTTAAGTCGGTTTGTATATAGTTTTGCTGCTTGAATCTTTTCTTAAGGAATTAAGGCGAATCATGCTTATTTGTACATACCTTTTCTTGTACATATATTACCAAAACATTAGAAATACTTTGCCTTCCAATTGTTTATTTATTGAACTGGTGTGTTTGTGACTTAGTGCATTAGATGGTACACTACTGTGTTAAGCTATACAGGTCATCCCACCCCTGAAGAAGTTATTAGACGTTTTATGCTCTTAAATTATTATAGCTTAGGCTATGTTTTTTTGTAAGCAAAAGTAGTGTTTTGTTTAGATTCTGCCATACTTAGGGAGACGGAGTTTGCAGCCAGTGCAGCAGTCCCGAGGTATTAGATATATTTTTTACTCCCTTACAGATAGGTGTACCAAGGAGTAGACAACCTGCTAATTTCTTGGCTATACAGGACACCTGTAATTGTTGTGCATCTGTTAGTAACAACCACAGTAGAAAGTTGTTTTTTACAGAAATTGTTTATCAGAAGATTTACTGCTTATAGGAAAAACCTGCAAGCGGCAGTTGGTAGATCTCTGGTTCAAATCCAGCTGCAGCTTTCCTTTTTTGTTCTTTCAATCCCTGAATTCGATGTAAAGTTGAAATTTAGCATTATTTTCTAAGGCTAGATAACATTCTTAACTTTTATCAAAATTACGTCACACTGCATCGAAGATAATGACGTAGTCGGGAATGAGCCTAATTAATATTAATCATTCGTAGCATCTCCTATACAGGGTGCGTTCATATTTAGTGTGTTCATCCAAAATTACTAACCCTCATTTTCCATCTACTTTTTCTGTAGTAACGCAACCACGTTACAGATTTATTCATTCAAATAGCAGGAAGTCAGGCGCTTATAAGATAAAATACAGAATGTAACGTCGTACAATACCGCATTGAACTGACTTCTGCTTCGTCTCTAAGTAGGAGACAGCCAGTGAATGAACTAAACCTGTTAGTTATATTGTTTAAACTAGACCAAATTTAAAAGAGTGCATAGGTTGCAGGTAATAAGACTATAGTAGCGGTTAAAGGTATAAGGAAGATACAACATAATAATTCTATTGCGGAAAGCATAGACTGAACTCAAAAGCGACAACCGGTAAAATTGACCAGTGCAGCAGTTTTAGTGGTAAAACATTTACAAGTACTGCCATTACGACAAACTACTAAAGTTCAAAAAGGCAACTCAATTACACGAGCTTATACAATAAAATAACCAGATTGATGTTTAGACCCAAATGTGGCAAGCATATAGCCTTCATTGATTCGCCATCTAAGACCTTGATCCTCAGACCAGTAAAAGTCTATGCAGCACATCCCTAGAAGTTCTTAGTCTTGGGTAATAGATTAATTACTGAACACGTGTTTTTGTCACGCATTACGAAAATGGAATCGCGATATTTTGCACAATCTCGTGCTATTTCTTTTTGCGTTAATTCTGTGAGAATACTACAACTTACCGCTTTAGAAGATTTTTGGAAATGAGGTTATTCGGCCACCATACATTTCGCTGTTGTTTCGTGAAGACAGAGCCCAGTGAACGACTTGCAACCTCAGGTGCAAATAACACAGCTAGAGTGAGTAAAATTCTACAAAAATTTCAAAAACAACACCGAGATGCACAGGAATCGCGGCAGAATAACCTCATTTCCAAAAGTTTTCTGAATCTTACTGCAAGTTGCCCGTTCTTCCCGAGTTTAACGCAAAAATAAATTTTGTAAATGTTGTGCAATATTTTGCTATTCCATTTCCGTAACGAGCAGCAACATATGTTCGTTTATTGCACCTCTACTGAAGACTGGGAACCCACGGAGATGTGCGCCTAGACTATTA
The DNA here is from genome assembly GCA_036346225.1 of Platerodrilus igneus. Classification (NCBI taxonomy): domain Eukaryota; kingdom Metazoa; phylum Arthropoda; class Insecta; order Coleoptera; family Lycidae; genus Platerodrilus; species Platerodrilus igneus. Next base: position 1,972,657 of record JARFIW010000828.1, read on the forward strand.
ACGAGTTGAGGATCAAGGTTACAAATGGCGTGTCTATGAAAGCTACAGGCTTGTCACATTGGGCATTAAAATAATAGTCTCATTACTTCGCCAGGAAGCGAGGCTTTTGTAACATTATTTTGTAATGTTAACGATTAAACAAATCAATCAATTAATTAAAATTCAGTAACTTGCATAAAGTATAGACAAAAATTCTCACAATAAATTACCTCATTTTAGTTAGGCTCCTTTATAATAAAAGACCAGCTTTACAAATAACTTTAGGCTACTAAATTCCAGCGGCAGGTCATCATTTAAAGCTCTAGACCCTCGTAATTCAAATACAATAAACCTCTTAAAAGTTTAGGTCGGTTACAGACTGACAAATCCAATAAAATTAAAATGCAATAGTACCTTTTAGCGTAAATAAAGGAAACCAATTTCAGTTTGAAAAGCTTAACCTTCTTAATACTTTCGTTGATTGACAGCGGGTTAGACAAAACGAAATATTATAAATAGCAAAAACTATTTCCAATTTGATTTGTTCAAATATTACAAGTAATTTTAAGTAGTCTGGAGACATCCATTGTATTTAAAATCCATTTCGGCTCAAGTAGGTTAGCCAGTATTTGTTAATGGCAGACGACTGTCTCCATAGGTATGGTTCACATTCCCAAAAATTAAAAAATTCGTAGAAAATACAATATAATTTAAACCCTTGGGAAAGTGATTGCATCCGTGACCATCATCTAAAAAGGGGTTGGATTTGGTTTCTGAAATCTTGTGTGGGAGGTTCTGTTCAGTCATTGGATAACAGAAAATGACGTACATAATGATTAGGGTAGGAATTAGTCTATATAATTGAAGGCTTTAGCCAAAGTTTTTTTCCAATTGGGCCGTCCGTGGTCAAGAAGTAGAGAGAAACGTAGTTCGCGGGTAGCGTTCTCCGGTAGCACAGATAGAATATTTCACTTCGTATCACGATATTAAAAATTGGAAAGGAGCGATAACTCTTCCAGTTTCGCGAGGGTTATGCCCATATGTTCGCGGATTTATAGTAATGCAAGATAAATATTAAAAAGCTTGTAGGCGTGTGAAGCACAAGTAAGTGATATTGCTAAGAAGATTCTGTCGGGTTCGTGTGCCAGTAAATTTTTTTAAAAAATTATAAAAAGAAGCAACAAGCGAGATTCTCTCCGCCAAATTTAAGAACTGTTCTACGTTGGAAAACAAACCCTCAAACAATGGACAATTTTTAGTAAGTAAGTTTTTATAGTTAAGTAGCATTACCAATTTTTAGTTAGTTTGTTTGTTAGGACGTTTTGGCCATAAACCGTAGGATTAATTTAGTGTACGATTTATAATATAAGTTTTCTATCATATACAAGTGTTTGATAACTACTTATGTACTCAAAATTTTCATTAATTCCATAGTCACCTATTCACTTAAATTTCTAAATCAATGAATGTAAGAGGTTCACGTTTATTGCTCTGTGAATTAAATAGTTTTGTTTGCCGTTGATTAAGTCAAAAGTTTTTCTTATTTTTTTTTTATAAGTAGTAAAAAAGTGAGGAATTGATTAAAAGAAACAATTGTCCTCTTTGGGATGACAAGTCTCTCAAGGTTTTGTACGAACATTTGGACATTCTCGACTTGTCTAGCGCCCTTGGCAATTGTCAATAAGCCACAATATTTTATAAAAGGTAAGTGCCAAATCTTTTGTAGTATATTATAAATTAATTTAACCCTTTTTTTCAAAATTTTAACCCTCTATATGATCCACGACCTTCCGCTAGCTAGTGCCGGTGACCCCTTTAATTTTTGTTTTATAGGCCGCCCCCATTTTATACTTTGACTGGAAAAGATACACTTAGTAGCTTTTCCGCCTGTAACACTTTTACCAGGAAATTTTTTATTTTGCTGAAACCTTGCTATTCCAAGCAAATCCTTAACGTGCGTAACACACGCACGCACGCACGCACGCACGCACGCACGCACGCACACACACACACACACACACACACACACACACACGACCTACATTTTACTTCTCATCCAAACGATGGTGTACTTTTGTGAAAAGTGCTGACCCAAAATTTTGCAATCGGTTCGTGTCGGGAATTGAACCCGGGACGCAAACTAACTATGCCACGGCGCAGCTTTTTATTGTCGAACCTCGCATGTGTTTGAATTATTAAGTTGAAAACTGCCATGTGAAAAAAATCACAAAAATCCACATTGGAAACATCAGTTCTTAATGACAAGTATTCAGGGGCAACATGGCATCACGGTAAGTTTTGAAATACGAGTTTGTAGCCTGACGTATCCATTTGTCATATTGAGACATTTGGTTTCTGAAAATTTAAGAGACATATTGAAATCCTTTCTAGTTCTATAAACATAGGCTTCAAAATAAAAAAAAACTTATCGAGGGTTAATTTTATAAGGCGCGAGAGTGAGGTAGTGGGAAAGTTAACTTGATATTTAATAGCGTTCTAGTTAATACGCCAGCGAAATTTAAAGTCACTATCCAATTCTTCGCCCACTTTTCCTAGTCTTTGATAAGAATATTTACACCATCAATAGAGACCTCAATTTTATTTTGAAGTAGTTGTCTAGCTTTGCTACGTACAAAAGAATATAACACCATTTTGACGGATCAAGATAGAGGGATATTTAGAGTTACCTTAATTCTGCTGGGCAAAATCAATTTTAAAACCGTGCACATGCAAGCGCGTAATTGGAGCCAATTTAATAACTAACAACATATTTTAAGTGTTTGTAAATAGAATTGGACCACGATCGAACGCCTGTGGAGCACCTGTTGTTTGTACCTGCTACTGGAATACGTTTTGTTAATAACAAACACCGTTCCTGCAGGGTGGAAATTTAAAAACCGAATTCAAGTAATGTTCATGGTTTGCGTTCATAAATTATTTTAATAATTTTCTGCGGTTGGAAATAGTTTTATACGGATAAAGCATCAATAAACAAAAAAAATATGCGGTTTCTATACTATTAGGAAGGACCAGCCTTTATTGGCAGGAAGAACACTGCTACTAGAAATAAAATGAATTTAAAATCACTTACCGCTTTTTCAGGTACTTTGACAGCACAGGTGTTAAAAACAAAATGAAATAATTGAGGGTTAGAAAAGGAGGACCGGGGTATAAATAAGGGTTGTTTTATCATTAAACATAAAACTGTTTTTCACTAGGCAATAAACCAATTATTAAATACACTTAGAAATTGATGTATAGCAGTATGAAAGCAAAAATGCAAGAACTTACAAGTGACCTGGTCGTGCACGATAAATGGGCTATACGTAATCCAATAATCCAACTTTTGTGTTGAAAGAAAACATCTACCATAAGCACACTTTCACATATAACGGAAATTTTTAAATCCACGTTTATGTTCGTGTTTGTGAACATGTTTCACTAACAATCCCTAATTTTAACTACCGTCACTTAAATTACTCACCCTTTAACTCATTCGGTCATGGTTTCTTGTCAATCGAACAACTGAAAATAAAAAGCTTGGACGTCTCCTCTATTATGATTTGTCGATATTTAAAAGTTACAATGTTCAAGGTGATTACCCGATATACCCAGTTCACACGGATAATATTTTTAAACCCGTCCCATTTTTAGTTCAAGGTCATTCTGTTTAGGTCCACGGCCATCTGATCCTCATACTTTTAAAAACGCCGATGTTATTTATGTTTATAATAAAATTTTTATGACTCTTTTAAAAGTATATTTATATTAGACTCATTTACTATGTTTAGGTTCGTAAAGTTTTATTTTAAAACATTCAGGAAGTAAAATTTCTTAATTTAGCAGTTAGGGACTTCACTTTAATACTTATGAAAACTCCCGTTTAATTAGTGCAGTTCCACTGATGTTGTAAAACCTTGAAATTAAAAGCATTCGCACTGATCCAGGGCCAGGTTTACCATTGCAAACGTAGGGTCGACGCAGAGTTCCGACGTGAGAAAGCGTTTACTCTTCCATGAACACCAGCGCAAGTGCATCGACCTCGGTTGATGGGAGAAGATGTAAATAGCTATGACCACCGATTATTCGAGGAATTCGATAAGGTATCGTACCGGCAGTGTTAACGCGAGTGTTGTCACCCCATCTACCTTACCTTTCCTTTAACGTCTCGCAAGAGGAGCCCTATCGCAAGAAGCAACAGCAGCTTTTAACGGCGCCAGCCTGAGGCAATAACATTACGATAAAATCCGGGTAAGTGCTTTAATATTTTTAAATCGTTTGCCGGGAATTTATTGTTAGTAATGAACATTTAATCATAATTAATTTGAGATTGTGTTAGTTATGGGTTTTTCAAACCCGTACGAATGTCTACGACTACGCTTTCTTAGGCTGGTGATTTATCAAAATATGTCGGTGTTTTTCTAAATTAATTCGAAAAATGTAAAATCCTGATCCTCATTGCTGGTTGTATTTAATATACATTAGGTGCATCTTTGTCTATTTCCGTCTTTTATTTTAGTATTATAATGAAATAATCACACTATTAATGTTAATTATCAAAGCTTTTAAGGTATTTTCGTACCAGAGTTCATTTAAATAAATAAAATTAATTAATTATTTTCTATTAATTAATGTTTACTTAAATAACACACTAGCGTTACTCCCCTTTACTACTAGATTGTTCGGTGACAATGTTACTTTTATTTAAAATCTAATTCAAATCATTACTTAAAAATTAGTTTTTACTAGAAATAAGGTTCGATAACCTTGAATGCAAGAAAAAGCCAGATACGTGATTGATTTTACAGCTACCGTATGTTTGACTTATTCCATGTTCTATCGAAATATCTAGTTTGGCCATAAAGCGAGTTTTTGATAGAAACACCGGTCAGTAAGGGTCTCTAACAACCGTGACAACTTAATCAATTGTAGCGCCAATTGAACTGCGTTTGACCAGAATAATTACACAAAAGATAATTATTAGGCACCCTGCGGCCTGACATCTTCAAATATAGATGATTAATAAGCCATATATAGCACAATCTCCTTCACGTGAACTTAATTGACAGGTACAAAGTTTTTAATTTTAAGGGTTATTTAGATTACAATGGAAATTTCGAGAATGTCGTTTGCATATTCTGAGTTATTTTAGAATCATCTAGAGTAATTGGAAATGTATATAAATTACCGTCATTGATAGTGGAAGTTAGTTCTAAAGTGCAGTTCTATTTGAAACTTTGATTACGGTACTAGTCCTAGTTTATAGTTCTAAAAAATGTGACACAAATGACTGTCGATATAAATCAGTGTTGACATAAATTACTGTAGTGATAATATAAATTAATAATCAGCATTCGGATAGTTAATTATAGTATTCCAATAGTAATTTAGAAGATAGCATTATAGTTTTAATGTTAAGAAGATGATACTTGCGCTGTTAGCAGTTAGTTCTAAAAATAATGCGTTGAGAGAGCTTTTACAAATTTTATTGTAGCTACGAGTTGTTAGAAACGCTTGTATACTCAGTTTGAAAATAAAGAACTGTTGTTATTGCAAATAGTGTTTTTGTTACACTGGGCTTAATTTCTCATCGTAACGGGAACGTTTTTTTCTGAAGACTGCGCGTTTATCATTTTCCAAGCTCTTCGGGAGTAAAACCCAGGAGAATAATAATCACACGCAAACAACTAAACCACGGACCTGCAAATTTCTTGGCTATACAGGACTCCTGTAATTGTTGTGCATCTGTTAGTAACAACCACAGTAGAAAGTTGTTTTTTACAGAAATTGTTTATCACAAGATTTACTGCTTATAGGAAAAACCTGCAAGCGGCAGTTGGTAGATCTCCGGTTCGAATCCAGCTGCAGCTTTCCTTTTTTTGTGTTTTTTCTATCCCTGAATTCGATGTAAAGTTGAAATTTAGCATTATTTTCTGAGGCTAGATAACAGTCAGGAAGTGTAAAAGGATGAAATTAATAAAAGCAAGTACTAGGTACAAAAATATATTTAAAGAGGCAAAAGCTGCTAAATCTTAAATAACAGCAAAGAACCGGCGCAGGATTGTACAAAATTAAAGAACTGAGTAACATGCAACATTGAAACCATATTTTATGTCAAAATATCTAAATATCGGCGAATTGATTATTTCATTATAAAAATAATAGGCATGTTTTCGTATTTCGGGATCATTATCTCCGCTTTCCTCTTTGGTATATTGCAAGAAACCTGAACCTCAAAAGCTTAAAGCAATCAATGGGCTTCGAACGTTCAGGAAAGGATAATGTAGGATTACAGATAATGATATAACAACACCATCTAATTATTTCGGAAATTGAAGTTACTTCTTGGATTACATAAACCAACTTATTATTGTGTACACATATCATCAATCAGTTTCGAGCTTACGGGGTCACCCAGAGGAAGGGTAATTATTAAATTTTTTTTAATGTAGTTTTGTAAGGTCTATCAAATGCGCTTCATGAACAAGAGTTCATCAAACGAACTTCACATTTTTGAAAATTTAATGGTTATTGAATTTATTTTTTTCGTTAAATTCCTATATTGTTCTGTCAATTTATTTTGAATATGAATATCATTAAAATTTATTACTTTTAAAGATTCTGAGCTTTCTACTCAATACTGCACAATTGATTGATTGATTTCATTGGAAGGGTGGCGAGGCCAAACGCACTTAGGCCTCAATATGGGCCCATTGTGCTACCTTCTTATACCTGGTCCTCAATCACTCAGCCATCCGAGCTTACAGATGAACCTGAGAATATTGGTCCAAGGCGCGTTGCTAATTCTGGAGGTGTCTGGCCAGAATCGACTAACATGGATCCTCGGAGGTTGGCGAGTGCCGGCAAGTGGCTCTGCCATCTCCTCATCCCGTTGATAACTGCGACAGGTTGGGTTTTTTGATAAACCCAATCTGTGCATGTGCTTTTTTACCTTGCAGTGCCCAGTCAAAACACCTACTAAGAGTCGTAGTTTTTGTCTTGGCAAGCCTATGCAACGTTTCCTAGTTTTTGTCGGCAAAATGTTTCCTTTGCCCACCTCTCGCAATGGCGATAGTAAGTTCTATGTCTTATCATGGTAAATAGCACAGATGACGAAAGAGAGACCGATGGCTCAGGTCCGACAAAACTCTGTTTCGATACTTGTCTCGCCAAGTCGTCAGCCTGCTCATTACCGTATTTACCTGAATGATCCTTGATCCAGGCTAGCTCGAGTATTTTATTTTTTTTATTTTATTTTTAAATCTAACATTCTAGTCTTCTGCCATCTGACATTTTAGACAGACCTGTTTTCCCCCCATTGTAACCTGTGCTTGATTACTATTATTTTGTACGGTTTGTGTCTGGGTGTTTTTTTTTGTTGTGTGTAATTGAGTAAGTGTCGATGTTTGTGTGTGCTTATGTGTGTGCGCGAGTGTGTTTTATTGTGTTGGTTAATTGTTGTGTTTATTGTTGATGTTGTTTCTACGTTGTACCTTCGCTCTTGACCAGGACCATCGGCAGCCGGAAATCCCAGTCTTGAGGGAAAGCGCCCCGCAGAATTTGTACCCTTCATCCGGACCATCGGCAGCCGGAAATCCGGATTATTGAGGGGCACAATTTGTGTTTGTATGTGTTGTGTTGGTGTGTATGGGTTTGCTTTTTTGTGTTTGTAGTTGTGGTGGTGTTGGTGTTGTTTCTGCTTCGTGCCCTCGCTCTCTGTCCAGGACCATCGGCAGCCCGAAATCCCAGTCTTCGAGGAAAAGCATTCCGCAGAATTTGTACTCTTCGATCTGGACCATCGGCAGCCGGAAATCCAGATTATTGAAGGGCACATTTGTTTTGCGTGTGTTGTGTGTGTGTGTGTGTGTATGTGTGTGTGTGTGTGTGTGTGCGTGTGTGTGCGTGTGTGTGTGTTTGTGTTTACGCTCGTGTTTGTGTGGTTGTGTGTGTTCGGTTTGCAAAAGGTTAATTTCTTTTATGCGTGTTGGAATGGTACAGGTTACAGTCGGGTGGAAATAAATACTTCAGTTTGACATTTTGTTGCCTCAATTACTGTTAGTTTTTGATTTCATACAGTGGTGTTAGCGTAAAAAGTTCCTATTCTACTACTTATCCTAAAACTTAACCTAACTTAATACTAATGTTAGTCCTTATTGCTAGAGACATAATTGGTCGGTAGGTTTTGATCGGGTTTGAGTACCTCCTTCGGTCTTCGAGAGCTATTGTTCTCGGAGTTTCCAAAAGACGGACTCTGGCGTCGGGGGTGCAGCCCCCGGGATCCTAGAGCAGTTGTTCCTTGGTGTCTCAGTTTGGTACGTAAGATTGCGTGCCGTTTTTAAGAGGTCTGTTCAAGGTAGCGATTGTGTAATACTTGCGTAGTCTTTTGAGTCAGTGCGTTTAGGTATGGGAAAATTTGTTCGTTTCATATCATTTTGTCGATAAGGATGTCTTGTAGTTTTGTTCTGTATCCGTGTAGTTCCTGGGTCAGGTCTACGCACTCAAACACAACGTGCTCGGGCGTACCAACCTCTCCGCATGTACAGGTATCGTTCTGTACTAAGTGCATACGGTCCCGATAGGTCGGATACGGGCCGTGGCCAGTGAGGAAGTGGATCAGTCTTCTGCTAGGTATGAGATGTTTGTTTGTTAGTCTTTGTGTTATGTTAGGAATGACAGCGTACACCCTTCTACCAGTATCGCTGTCATCCCATCGAGTATATTAGAGTAAGAAGCCCGTTCAAGAGTGAGGTGGCAATAAAGTACCGCCTCTGAAAGGATCTTTGGCCTATTTAGGGCCATTAACGCTGCCCTGCTATCTGTGGATATGCGTATAGTTTTATTTTGAGTACCTCGTTTCAAAATAACACTGGCACCTTGCGTGATCGCAATGACTTCTGCTTGAAAAACAGTTGCCTGCATTCCCAACGCTATACCTTCGTGAAGTCTAGGTCATCTGAGAAGATGTCTGCCCCTGTACCTTCCTTCGTTTTTGATCCATCAGTAAAGATGAATGAATCTGCTGGAATCACGTCTTCAGGGTCCACACACACCTTGTCTTGCTTCCTGAATATTAGTTTGGGTGTAATTGAGTCGACCAAGACATCCAAGAGTTGAAATGTTAGCAACGCCTCCTTTAAGATATCCTCGCGTCCCCCACCGTATCCATTATTGTTTCACAATCCCTTAACTCTTAGTCTTAGTGCCGCTCTTAAAGCCTCCTCCTCCACATGCAGGTCTAGCGGAGGGAGACTCAAGATGGTTTCTATGGCCGCAGTTGGTGCGGATTTTATTGCGCCCGTAACACTGAGACAGGCTAGTCTTTGTATGTGTGTAACTTCTTTAGCTGCGTTAACTTCTCTGATTCGGGGCCACCAAACAACAGCTCCATAGTATAGCATAGGTCGTACTACTGCAGTGTATAGCCATAAGACAGCCTTTGGTGAAAGACCCCAAAGTTTACCTATGGCACATCTGCATTGTCAGAACACTGTGCTAGCTTTCGTAACTTTTACTTCTGTTTAGTCCATTTCAGTTTCTTATCAAGTATAATACTCAAATACTTGACTTCCTCTGAGAGGGTTAGGGATGTTTGAAAAAGTGATGGTAATCTGGTTACTGTTAATTTTATTTTGCTGATAAACAAGATTTTCAGACGGATCCTTAGGCAGGATTCTATTTATTCGAGACTCTTTTTGGCAGACTCAAGTGAGTTACAGAAGGTCTTCCGTGAGTTTCTTTGTCGTTTTCTTATTGAAGCTTGGTATAGTCTTTAGTGGTTTTTGTAAACCTCTCAATCGACCATACTATTTTTTGTCCTATTGAACAGTCGGTTCGCGGTTTTCTTCAGCTTGTAAAGCTCGCTGCACCACCATGGGGTGTTGGAACGAGTGAAAGCTGTTCAAACCCGGCATGCCTGCTCAAACGACTCTACAATGGAGGTTTGAGGGAACTCAATGCATCCTTGTAACTCCTCTATGGTTGTTAGGTTGGTCGTGTGTTGCGGTGTGTAAAACCTTCCAGGCAGTTCTATCGGTCGCTCTGGGGTTCTTGTACTCTTTACAAACAACATTTACTGTTCCTCTTATCATAAAGCTAAGCATTGTATGATCTGAAAGGGTTGTTGTAAGCAGCACCTGCCAGTTTGATATGTGATTAGAAATACCAATAGAAGCCAAGGTGGGTGGATAACCATCTGAATACAGGATGTAACAAACGTCGGCTCGCACCCCCGGTTTATGATTTCTAGATTCCTACTTGTAATATATTCAAGAAGTGCTCTTCCTCGTGGGTTGATATTAGCACTGCCCCTTGTCGTATGGTGGGTGTTAGAATCACATCCAGTAATGAGATATTTTTTGTTCCTTTTGCAATAGTCAATGACCTCTATTAGCTTACGAGGAGGGGGGTCATTTTCTATTGCGAAGTATGCTGAAACCTGAATGAAATCAGTTTTTGCTCCGATATTGCATTCAAGCTGGATGGTCGTGACGTCACGGTCACTCAGTTGATGCAATAATAGAGCGTTAATATGCCTTGGTATGTAAATACAAGCTCTAGACCTAGATTGGCTATTACCTGTGAAGATAGTGCCATGAAGGCTGCTCAAACCAGAGACCCTTGAGCTCACCACCCAAGGTTCCTGGATGAGGGTAATGTCATGCTTTGTGCTCTGGTGTCTGCATAAGGTACCTGCAGCCACCCGGCAGTGTTGCAAGTTTAATTGTATGATGTTTGATCCCGCCATTTAGACCAGTATACCACCTACTTTTAGGCGTCTCTAGTTGGACTACCCAGCGACGCTTTCTTACACTCTTCAGTCAGCCACTCCAACAAGGGAGGGTCAGAATCCATCGTTTCCATCTGACTGCCTAACGCTGTCGATGGTAGAGTTTCTACTTCCATCTCCAGCTGTTGCTGTAGATGGGAAAATGACTGTTGCTGCTTCAGTGATGCAGTTTGTTGCCACTGTTGCATAGTTGCCGGTTTCTGGATCGTCTCTGCAACAGTTTGATTTTTTTTGAATTCTAATATTTATGGGAGGTAAGCCTATAGTGCTGCTTCCATTCTTACTGGCTATATCGTCCCCAACATCCTCCCTAACGGCAAACACAACCAGCCTCCCTTGAGGCTAATCTTTCATAATGGTGTAGAAGACGCACCACTTGGATACGTCTGTCTAAGTATTTTGCGCCCGCAGACGTCTTTGAACAACATCCATGTCTTCCGGAGGTCTTGGAATCCACAGTGCCGCTTTCAGGAGTCTTGGTAGCAATCCTACTAGGCGTGTAGTCTTCCACAGCTGAGCGAGGTTGCCAACCGCGTACCCACTTTAAGGAGTGGTCATCCTCGTACCAGATCAAAAAAATCTCGCGCGAGTACGCCCACCTCGTGAAGATAGAATAGTGTTATCGGGAAGGGAGAAGAAATACTCGTCTAAATCCATCTCGATAGCTGCTTATACTAATTCAACCTGAAGCTAAGGGTTGCACCTGTCAATAACAGCTACATGGAGGTACTTGAAAGATGCCTTCCCATAGCCGCCATCGGCAGAACGAGCGGTGCTGCTCTTGCACTCCCATTTCGGGGTTTATCTTGCGGTGAAGTGCTGTCAGATTGCACCTTTTTCTTGCTTCTACCCAATTGGGCTTCTGACAACCTTGGAGAGGAGGTGCAAGGTTTGAAGGGGGGGTGCCTGATGGTCGGGAGGCTGCTCCTTGGATTGGTTAGCCGACAGGCCAGCCTTATCCGTGGCAGCCGTCCGTACTGCCAGACGTGTTTTCCTCTTTCTCTTCTGTTCATCCCCTCTGATCCTCTTCCTGTATGGACGCTGTTGTTGTCAGTCATCTGGGTAGTGTTGCTGTCTGCTATGTTGAGGCAGCTGCCGTTGTAGTTGCTACTGTTGTTGCTGCTCTAGTGGAGTCTGCAACATAGTTTGAGGGGTGTTCGTGGACGTATCCTCTAGATGAACTATATTAACGTTTATATCCATGTTAGATAATTAAAAAAAAAATACATCATCCCGGCTCCCCATCCACCACGAAGTCCAAACTGGGATGCCAAATTCGACACCAGGGCTACCAGGAAGATAAAACCCCCATGGGTAAGTTACCTACGAGCCTAAATACCGCTTTGTAGTAGCACACATGTAGAATGTGCCACACACCCGCAGTACTGACTTACGCTCCCCACCCCCAAGAGCTTACCCAGTCGGTGGTCTGACCGGACGACATAGCCAATTGATCGGGATGGGTTAGTTCCGACCTCCCATCTAGATGAAATCCAGGCCAAAGTGGTGTGTTGCCAGACTCCAGGGAACTAATCCCGCCCCAGGTGTGGCTCAACTACCAGGACCCCTTCATCCAACCGACACGGGTCTTCTCGCACGGCACAAATACGAGGTGGCCTGTCCCTGTGCAACGCGCTAGCGCCCCAGCAGCAGTAGGGGTTTTTGGTGGTTTGGTACGCTATGTGGGCTTAGCCTAACCATTATCGTGCGGGGTTTAAGTCGCACTGACGTACACTCGCTGCCCCGTATGTTGTGGTTTTTAGACTACTTAACGCCCTGGATTTATTTTTTCACAAAGTCCCATGGCAACGAACGATTGCTCGTGCGGTAACACTGGGTCTCCCCCACCTGGGAACGCGCCCGATAGGTAACCGCCAACCACACGAGAATATTGCACGATGAGAAACTTCAGTAAATTAATAAACGTCATTATACGTTGTTTAATTAGTAGTGAAAGTCGTCCTGTCACCATGCAAACAGTTTATTGTCGCATCCGATTTTTTGCGTCCAATCCTATTGGTCACATCATGTGTTACAACTTACAGCCTAACACCGACCGTAACCATTAGAAGGTGTAGGTTGTGACTGCATTGGAATCTAGAGTGATTTAGGGCGATAAATCCCATGGGGATGCATGATTGCCGTATCAGAGTCAGACAAAGGCGTCAGGAACGCCGCAATGTTTAATTTTCGGTTGAGAGACATAAGCCCCTAACTGTCAGAATCGTGGTATGTGGCGCTCTAACATGTAAAAGTAAATCTCATTTAGTATTCATTGGAGGCTGTATGTTGAGCGGTATGTTGATGAAGTTGTAGAATCTTACATACTTGCACTTTTTCAGGAAATGGAAGACCCATTTCAGCAGGATAATGTCCACCCTGTATTATCGACACATTTTATGAACGTCATTATACGTTGTTTAATTAGTAGTGAAAGTCGTCCTGTCACCATGCAAACAGTTTATTGTCGCATCCGATTTTTTGCGTCCAATCCTATTGGTCACATCATGTGTTACAACTTACAGCCTAACACCGACCGTAACCATTAGAAGGTGTAGGTTGTGACTGCATTGGAATCTAGAGTGATTTAGGGCGATAAATCCCATGGGGATGCATGATTGCCGTATCAGAGTCAGACAAAGGCGTCAGGAACGCCGCAATGTTTAATTTTCGGTTGAGAGACATAAGCCCCTAACTGTCAGAATCGTGGTATGTGGCGCTCTAACATGTAAAAGTAAATCTCATTTAGTATTCATTGGAGGCTGTATGTTGAGCGGTATGTTGATGAAGTTGTAGAATCTTACATACTTGCACTTTTTCAGGAAATGGAAGACCCATTTCAGCAGGATAATGTCCACCCTGTATTATCGACACATTTTATGAACCGATTTAAAGACCACCATGACCACCTAGATTTTTGGAACTTTCGCCCATTGAAAATGTGTAGGACATTACGAAAAGAAAACTAAAAAACCTGGCGAATCCTCCGCAAGCGCTGGAAACTCTCCGGTATGAAAAATACGTTGCTTGGAGTAGGAAATTGTCCACATGCTAAAATTGATGCCACGAAGGGCGAGGGAGTATGAAGCTAATAGAGCGTAACCAACTCATTATTAATAAAATTATGGTAATTTTTGTTCCTTTCGTTTAAATTTTAAACGTACATTATGGTTGAGTAGCTTTACGTTTCTGCCAACTTTAATCAAAAATTGGTACCCCTCCTTGGTGGTGCAATTTCTGTCACTAAGTATATTAACCTAACATGACAGTATATTCGGAATCAGTCAAAGATTTTTCTAGTACATATTTTTTAGGAGAAGTAGCAGCACGTTGGTTAGGCAACAGCAAAATATTTATTTTTGTGCTTTAAGAAATTAAAATGAGAAAAGCATTACCTTGAAATGAAGTTTTTTTGTACAAATGGTATCAATAAAAAAATTTGTTCTATTTATTTACAAGTGCTATTCTGAATTAATATTTGAGCACTGGTACGCCTCGTTTGGGTAAACAACGGATTTATTTAAGTAATCATCCTAGTGGACCTTTCCTTTTGGAATTAAGTAGGTCATGACGCAATATAAATGTGGTTTTTAGTTCCGGGCATTACTAGAAAGATAACTTATAACTTATTATTGTATTTTGCGGCATAAACGTATTTTTACGCTTTGAAGTGATGTGCGTCATTGCTTGGACCAATGCGAAAGTGGGACGATAGCTGTTTGCAAGTTGATGGAAACGATCACCATAATTTTAGACTACTCTGGGTAACCGTACCTAAAAGTTGAAATAACCAGTCAGTGCGTTATATATTATGAAGTTATCTGTGTCATACTTTACTTTTCCTTGTCTTAATTCTATTGCTTCAGTACGCTGCAGATTATCAACAAACTTCACCGCATCTGCCGAATACAGGCTACTGTAACCATACAAACTGAAGCTGCGTGGTGTAGAACAATACCTAGAAATTCGCACAGCAATTGCCGTAACACAAAGATTCAGTAATTTGCTCTACCTTAAATTAACTATACAGATGAACCAAGGAAGTTATACATTGTGTTAATTACTATTCCTTTTGTAGTGTAGTAAAACGCCCTTTGTACAACCACGCGATGAATTATTGTAACTTTTACCTGTTTAATCGACGAGTAACAGCACTTGGGTAAATAAGTGCTGGAGGCGTTTTTTTACACATTTGTTTATTATTTTGTTCTTTATTTTGCTATAGCATCAGAATATTATTTAATCTGTCACGCCATTGCAAAAAAGGTTTAAAAATAAATCAATCACACTAGGACGCAATCCCTAATTGAAACTAACTACTAGGGTTTAGGAACTAAAATCATGTAGCTAAAAAATGTAGCGTAGGATTTAATAGACAAAAGGAAGGACTGGATAACTGTTGTTACGGATAAAGCTAGTTTTCCAAAAATAGAGTCTCTGGTGCTAACGATAACCACACTTCATTTCCAATTTATACAAACATAATATTCACTACGTTCGTTATTTATTTCTGAAACGCAATTTCCAGCTGTATCAAATTGTCAGATCTGCTTTATCTCTAGGCCATTTATAAAGTTAAGTAAGACTAGGCCTAGATCAAACTGGTTGCTACTTTGTAAAAAATAAAATGGAGACAACCTTATACTTAGACAACTGTATTATTGTACAGATTTATTCTTTGTCATTCTATCATTTAAACAATTAAAGAAATAACAACCGCCTTCTAATAAGAAAATAAAAAACACGCAACATCTTGAAATATTATGAATTTTTTTATAAAATCCTTATATTTTAATAGATAACGCCCACGTGTTAATTAGACACACATTAGGGTGTAGAAAAAAATTTATATAATTTCAGTTAGTTCAATGATCTTTTAGCAACAAATGCTCCCTGAAAATTTTATATAAGTTTTTGTGAATTTAGTAACATGCTATTTCAAAAGAATTTAAAATTAGGACAAATAAATATACCAAAAAGCACCAAGGACATTTTTATACAACAAGTAATAGAAACCGGGACATTACCGTTCACAATCATATTTGTGTAATTCCACGCGAGGTACAAGATACCACAAAATCATAAAATTAACGCTTTCACACAGACTGATGACATTGAACCCGACCATAAAACACCTTCAGACGTACAGTCAAAGAACGAAACTTTTAAAGGAAAGGAAAAACGGAAATAACGATTAAGTTCGGAGTTTGTAAGTTAAGAACGAAATGTTGTTTTAGGTAACATGGGCCGTAGGCCCTCTCGATAGGTAGCCGATGTCGAATTGTTTTTAGCTTTGCTGTATAGTTATGCCAGCAAGCTGAAGCAGGAGTGTTAAGCGTGGAATTTAAATCGCGTTGGTGGTGGATCAAAAAGGCGATAAGTGGTTTTTACGAAATGTTCGAAATTAAATAGCTAGAATAAGGGATCTAACGTGCCTGGGAAGTAAAAGGTAAATCAGTGAAGTTAGCATGAAAAACCATAGACTTTTAACACTGTGAGTACTGCTTGAACTTTTCTTGCTGTTTTGGTTTACGCCTAATAAATATGTACAAGCGAAGTTTTAAATATAAATTATAATGGGTTCGTAGAGGGATGAAATAGTTTATTTACATTTAGACATGTTTTTGGAAAGGAAATTCAAAACTTTTGAAACGCTAAGAAAAATGTGCGTATTAATTTGAACGGAAGCTTTAATTATTAGATGTATTCGCCAGTAAATTTTTTTGTGTAAATTTAGTATTTTTAATGGGCAATGAAATGTTTTCTATGTATTGTTGTCAAGGGAATTTCCAAATAATTGGAATTTAAAATATCACATAGATCAATCTTGGAAGTATAACAATGGAATTGTAGTATTAGTAACGGATTAATCTCTTTTAATGGTTTTCTTAATAATACCTGGCGACTGGAAGTAGATTAAGTTTGTTTTTGAGTTCAATGGACATGAAATTATATTTCGAAAATTAACTGTTGATAGAATTTAAATTTGGATGGAATTTTGTTTGGAGTTATTTATAAGGTAGACAAAGATTATCATTGTGAAGGAATATCTAGCTCCTTTAGTGAGAAGTCATATTGTTAGGAGAGGCCATTATTTAAAAAATTTTTTTCGTTTGATAAAAAAATCGCGAGTATTTGTAAAGTATCGTTAAGAAAGGCAAAAGAGCAGGTGACAAAGATTTAGGGAAACCGCAAACACGTAGATATGTCCTGAATGACCATTTTCAGGTAGCAACAATATCAAAGGAATTGCTTGGCCAAGGCGGTTTGGCACCCTTATTTTTGACAACTGATAAAAATTTCAATGCACGTGGTACCTGTAAAGTAGTTTTGTATTTCGACCATTTTATATTTTATGATATTGTTTATTTTTATCATTTTTTACATCGGAACCGCCTCCCGTGCTACTGCAGTTAGCCGGTGCATCCGTAAAATCATTACGGGGTTCCCAACCCTTTTAGACAAATTGAAATCCTTAACGTAACGTCGTTTTTACCCGTAACACTTATTATTATTGAAACTTTTATTACGATAGAAGTTTTGAGAACCCCTGAACAAAAAATTAAGGAGAATTTCCCAACTATTTCTTTTTTATGTAAACTGTTATATTCATTTCCCCATGTTTTAACTTCCCTACAGTCTTCTAATTAAATATTTTGTTTTCATCAGTAATTGTTATTATGGTAAGGAATATTAGTAAATTAAACGACCCGCGTATAATACCTTTAACATTCAATATTTATTATAGTTAATTGTCTTAATTTAAATTGTAATTAGATAAATCCCCGTGTTTTCTCGTACTATGCTTGCATTTGATTTCAATTTACTATGATGGGTTTTCCGAAAATATTGCTATAAAGCGAACTTTATTATACATATATTGAACGCCTGTTTTTTGTATTGCGAATGTGGGGGTATATACATGGTACAAAGGAATCTTCCTATGTTATCGTTTCTATTACATTCTTGAATGTGGCGCAGAATCTTAAAACTATCCCTACTGATTCTAAAAATACTTTTTATTTCCATTATTAATACTAAAGAATCGATCTATAAAGGACGTTTCTTAATTTACTGAAAGTCATCATCCCACGCCAACAAGCATTTGCCCTATTGTCTTTATTAATGAAATTTGTCTGTGTAATAAATTGCCGGAATAATAAGAAAGGTTACAATATTAAGAAGAGGACTTAATAGACAAAGCAGAGTTTAAATATCTAAGATTTCTTGAGTTTCAATTTAGGAAGTACACGTGCCTGAACTCTCTGGAAGGAGTTTGCTAATATCTCAGAATGAAATTGAATAATTGTCACTTTAATCGCTAGTGGCTTTCAAGAACATTAATGATCGATATCATGAGTAAGTAATATTAAGTGCTGTCCTATTTTCTCTATGTAATCTCAGAACCAACTTTAGTTTCCGAAATAATTAGATGGTGTATTTAAATTATCATCCGTAATCCTACATTATCCTTTTCTTGAATTTCCAAAACTCAATGCGTAAGTTGAAGTACAGATTTTCCTTAGTTAACTAAAGAAATAGCGAAGGACTATATAAGGTCGTTTTGAACTTACTTTTATAGTTATATACTTAATCTTACTTGATTTTCTGTTAACTGTTTAGAAACAGAGATCATAACTTTAAGCACTCATGTAATAAAAGCACGGTTACATTAATTTACAATAACAGAAATGTAATTTATTTGACTACATATGAAAGAAACAAGATGTTATCGAAAGTTACAAAATATTAAGTTAATTTATAGTAATTTAAATAAACGTACTGTAGTCTTCCAATTCTAAATTCTGACAGCGCTTGCCTTTAATAAAATAAAACCTTGCCCATATATATTACTCATATTTAGACCAGGGTAGAAAATTAATGGATTACATCAAATAATTTTAATCACCGTGTATAAGGAAGTTTATTAGATAATACGCTTTATTAAAAACCCGTGGAGAAGAAAAATTCATTCGTTTTATTAAAAATAAGAGATTAAAATTATTTACAAGACGCTTTATAGCAAAAGAAACAGTATTAACAAGCTCTACGTAAGAAACAAATGGAAATTACGTGCAAAATGTATATTAATTAACCCTATTTTAAGTAACCGGTATTAAAACGTACAGATAATAATTAATATTTAGTTGGAGTTAATTGAACCATTATTAATAATAAGCATAAAACTTGTAAAAACCCAATAAAATGCAAATCGTAGAAGGGTATTTAAAATGTTACGTTTGAAAACACCTGCGTATTTTAAAAGGCAATTTCAGTTTAATTTGTTAGATAAACATGTCGATTCTAAGGATATTGGAAACGGTCAGATGCTTTAGCACGAAATACAAAACAGGGTTTATTTAAAAAGCTCTGAGAATTAATATTATTTTGAACACCTGCGTAGTTTAAATATCACGTACGGCGAAAATTGTGTAGATAACAAATGGTTTCAAAGAATCTTGGGGAAACCGAGGCTTAATATTCACGAGAAGGTGCGATACGGGGTTATTAAACCCAGATAACAGTCCATGTGGACTGAAATAATCGATCGTAAGGAATATCAATTTGCACCAATACGAACAGGTTAGAAAAGGAAAGAGAAAATGCGTCAAGCAAGGACACATATAGTAAAAGGCGGGATTTGAGCAACGTCACGAGGGTCACAATTGGTTGAAAATAGGATGCAAATATCAGAGGTAGAAACAACAATTTCTGTACAAAATTAATTAGTTTTTCTCGGACATGCTTGCGTGCCGTGTGTTGAAATTTCTGAGATTTAAATGGGACGAGTGAAAATTCGTAAAAATCGATGCGCGAGCGACAGACTGGGAACATAGAATGAGGAATTCTTTAGAATTACCCGTTTTGAGGACAAAAGCGACGTGCCGGCTTTTGCTATATATACCGAGATGAATATAAACAAGCCCTCTTAGACTTTTGACGATTCGATGCGTTAAAAGCTCTTACATCCGCGACTTGATTGAAGATGTTAAACAGTGCATTTTAGTTTGATAAAATAATTTAAAATTTTGCTCGTATATTTTAGTGATTCAAAATAGTTGGTTATTTACGTGCTAACATGAATGTACTTCAGTGCACTTAGATACAAGGTAATAAAATTTAGTTTCACTGTACCAATTAGCAAAATTTACAACGACAAATGTATACACAAAAGTAGGCAGTTTTGGCGTATATTGGTGAAAGAAGTATGAAGTTATTTGCTATTTTTCGGGGTGTTAATAACTAAATGGTTCAAATACGTGTCTGGATCCACGAAACAAGGGTCAGATATACATAGATGAGTTCCGGAAAAGCCCAGAAACAACTGGTGATGGAGAAAATTTTAAAAGCGTTGAGAATTAGAAGCCGTAAATATAATCCTGTTGGAATGGTGTGATTAACTAAAGGGACGATGTACTTTGAAGCTACGAGGGCAGTAACCTTCAGGTAAATTATACTATTTTGTTTGACATTTTTGTGTGTGTTGAATAACTTTATAATTGATTTACTTTAAATGGACATTAGTGAAATTGTACTAACCATAAAATTTTAATTTTAAGATGAAATTTGCTTGTTGAAGTAGAAAGGAGTATTTAGTTTTGATGTTCGGTAATATGATGAAACTTTGGGTATGTCTTTGAGCTCAATTAGACGAACCTGGTTAATTAACGTAAAGGGGTGGTAATGCTCCTTTATACTCAGACTCGGTCTGCTTATATTGTTATATTAATTAGTAGGCATCCAACAAGGACTTTAATTCTGGATGCACATTAAAATAATAATAAAATTAATCTTGAAATTCTTTTAAAACTAAATTTTATGCTGAAATTTAATTTGAAAATTTAATGTATTCTGAATATTGATGTAAATAGAGTTAACGTTGATGTTTGTGGTAGGAATGTGTTTGTTTTTTTTATGAATGAGGAGGTTTATAAAATTAGGTGAGCAGCCGAGGCGAAAACAGGATCACAGCAGTTTATGACGCCCAATCGGTGGGACTAGAATTTTTGTTGAAAGGACCCAGTTCCCGCATTCACAGGAGAATATCACAGCAGTTTATGGCGACCACAACGTGAGGGCTCGAGTTCCAAATAAAATTTTGTGATTTTATTCCAGGAAACTGGCGATCTGAGAGAGAGTTCTGTGTGTATAAATTTAAGAGTAATTTTAGAGTGTGTGAGTGATTTGAACGTATGCAGAGAAAGGAGTGGTTAAGGAGTCAAGGAGGAAATTGGAAGTGACGATAGTGCATTGCGTGAGAAAATTTCGAAAATGGAAGAAGCTGGAGGCAGTAGAGATCAGTCGAGGACGGAATCAGGGGATCAAGGAAACGAGATTATGATGAGAATGCTAGAGGAAATGAGATCGAGTAGGGAAGAAGCTAATAGGAAGTTTGAGGAGATTAGAGAAATGAGTGCTGAATCGAATAGAGCGAGAGAGGACTCAAATCGAAAATTTGAGCAAATGAGTGAAGAATCGAACAGGAAGTTAGAAGAGATTAGTCAGAAAATAGATAAGACGAATCAAGAAGTTGTAGAATTTAAAAATAGTCTTACCGTAAAGATGGGGGAAGTTGAAAATAGGGTTGATAAAATGAGCGTGATATTACAGGTCTTCGACAGGAAATGGGACATTTAAGGTCCGAAGTACGCATTTTTGTGAAGAAGAAATTAATATAAAATGACTGAAGTGACAGACTCATGTAGGGATCAGTTAGGCAGGGTAGAACGCGAAGTTAGTAGTATCAAATACAACATGTCAAATTTAACGGGGGATGGCCCCAGATTTTATACAGGTGGAGTATCATTGGACCAACACATGAAGTTTTATGGCGATAACAGGGTAAATCCACAAATTTTTATTAATAGTGTAAGAAATCTAGTGGGAAATTTATTTGACGAACAGACTAAACTAAATACGATAAAGGCTTTATTAAAGGACAATGCGGAGGCATGGTACAATTTAGTAGGACAGGACATAGACACGTATCAGGACTTTGAAAACAAATTTTTACAACATTACTGGAGTGATCACAAACAGGATCAGATTAGGGACGACTTGATTACAGGAAAATTTAAGGGAGAGTTTGCAGGTTCTAGGAGCAATATGCCATCCGCAAATACAGTGTGGCCAAACAACTGAATCCACCATTGACGGACAGACAGATAATCAAGTACCTATCACGACATTTTGAACTGGAAATTAGACAACACGTGGCCTTACAAAGCATCACAGAACGGGAGACGTTTTGGAATACTTACAGAGATATGACGATGTATGTGTTGGACGGACAAGAGAGATACGAGAACGAAACGTTAACACAGTTAGGTTTGACAACAGGACACCGAATTATCCGAGACGGCCTGACTACAACAGAAATTTTCGACCGAATTGGGAACGACGAGGACAGGAATACAGGAGCAATAGTGCGACTAGGGGACCGACGCCAAGACCTAGTTACACGCGACAGAACAGTTTACCGGAGGTAAACAGGACTGTGACCAGCACGCCGAATAGAGACAGGGACACGGATATTAACACGAGGAGGACGTACGCACAGGTTGTAGAAGGACAACCAGGACCAAGCACGGAAAACAGGATGGGACAGGATTTTAGAACGCGACAGACCACTAGATTTCTGTGTAAATGTATATGAACATCCACGTGAATTTTTCAAAATTGAGGAGGAAGTAGAGCCAGAAACTGTAGAAAAATTATGTTTGCCAATTATTAATATAGAAATTTTTGAGAATAATGTAGAAGTATTACTTGATACAGGGCAGAGGCGAGTTTAATATCGGAGGAATTCGTCAGCAAAATTAGGGATAAGGTTTGTGATAGAATTATGCCTATAAAGCGTAGCCATTTAGTAGCTCCAAATAAAAAGAAGTTTGCTGTAGTAAATAGTGTTGTGGTGCTTAGGATAGATATAGGAGGTTTAAGCTGTGAACAGGAGTTTGTAATTGTACCTGGACTGAAGTTTCAGAGCATTTTAGGTGTTGACTGTATGATGAAGTTAGGGTTTTGATAGATATGGAAAGGAAGGTAATAAGGATTAAGGATAGGGTAGTGCCATGGAAGGGCAGTTATGAAGTCACAGAGGATGACACGGAGTTTAGTATTAATGTAGTAGAGGTAGAGGATGATGAAGGTAAACAGATCAACACAATAAGATGTCCAGAGGATAGGAGAGTAGAGGTTCAAGCTTTATTACAAAACATGCAGAATTAGTGGGGGTAGAAGCAAGCACAGCGTTAGGCTATGAGCACAGATTGGAAGTGGATAATTCAGAACCGTTCAACGCAAAGGTTTATCCAATTCCAGCAGCATATCGGGAGCAGGTGAAGGCAGAATTAAATAAAATGTTGGAAGATGGCATAATAGAGGTATCAAACACTCATTTCATAAATCCGTTGGTGGTAGTTAAGAAAAGGATGATAGCATTCGTTTATGTTTAGATGCACGAAAAATTAATCAACGGACCAAACCGCAATTCCATTGTCCACCATCCATGGACACACTTTTGACGAGATTAAGTGGCAAGTTTATTTTTAGTAAATTAGATTTAAGGAATTCATTCTGGCTGATTCCATTACACAAAGATTCTAGAAGGTACACAGGATTTTCCGTAGAGGAAAAATCTATAATTTTAAGGTAGTACCGTATGGTTTGTCAACGTCAAGTGCAGCATTAATTAAGGCAATGCAAGCAATTTTAGGAGCATATGAGCAATTCTGCATACACTATGTGGATGATATTTTAATTTTAGTGAAACTGAGGAACAACATTACTCTCATTTAGAACGGATATTATTAGAGCTTAAATTAGCAGGATTGAGGCTGAATATAGAAAAATGTGAATTTTTTTCAAAAACCGTTAAATTTCTGGGGTATGTGGTGAACACGCAAGGTATGTGTATCGATAAAGAAAGATTGTCCGAACTTTTGACATATCCGAGACCTAATAACATTAGGAAATTAAGAGCTTTTTTGGGGGTCCTTAACTTTTATAAAAAGTTTGTACCGGGATTTGCTGAAAAAGCGAGTCCATTGTTTAAACTTCTGAAGAAGGTAGTACGATGGAGTTGGACGGAAAGTCAAGAGTCAGCATATTTAACACTGTTGGAACAATTTCACGACCAACTAATTTTGAGGCATCCCAGATTTGATGTAGGTTTCGTACTGAGGACGGATGCATCGGATAGTGCATTAGCAGCAGAGTTGTACCAAGTACAAGAGGGGGAAGAGGTGCCCATATCTTTTGTTTCACGCACACTGAAGCCGCATGAAGTAAATTACACGATTAGTGAAAAGGAGATGGCTGCAGTGGTGTTTGGTGTTACGAAGTTAAAATTTTTTTTGATAGGAAGACATTTTGTAATCGAAACGGATCATTCGGCGTTGTGTGCGTTGATGAATACGAGATTTTCTAACAATCGAGTATATCGATGGGGTTGTTACTACAGGAGTTTGACTTTGAGATTAGATATATTAAGGAGAAAATAATTTTATAGCAGACGCGTTTAGTAGAAACAGGGACATGGATAACAAAAGACCGTGTGACATCATGATTGCCATGAACAGTCTACTACAAAATGATTCAGTATATGGAGAAGAGGAGATCTTGAGGAACCAGAGGCAGAGTGAGGAGCTACAGATTGTTAGAACGAAGTTAGAAAACGAACCGGGATTTAAAACTTCCATATGATAAACGGCTTTTTGTGTAAAAAAATTCAAGAATTGGAAGTGTATGTAGTGGATAGGGTACAAGCAAAATTAATTATCAAAGATCTGCACTTAAGATATGGTCACATAGGAATCCGAAAGACATGGTTAATTTTAGGAAACGTTTTTTCAACTAAAGACTTAGGATTAGTAAAGTCAGTCATCAACACTTGTCACTTATGTACTTTAGGAAAGTACAAAATAGTACGAGTCAGGATGTGGTACAAAGTATACACGTACAAAATCCCTGGACTTAGTTGCTATAGATTATTTGAGTAATCTAGTCCGAAGTACAAAAGGACACAAACATGTGCTGATTGTGACTGATGTGTTTTCGAAATTTACCAAATTATATCCCACTCGGGATTGTAACACAGTCGGAACAAACAAGAAATTGGAACAATTTTGTAGGAAGTAGGAACTTTTAAACGAGTATTAGCAGACAATGCTACTTATTTTAATAATCAAAGATTTAGAGATTATTGGGAGAGGCAAAACATTAAAGTGGTGTTTTGTAGCATAAGGCATCCTCAAGCGAATCCAGCTGAGCGATATATTCAAGAGACGGTTAAGTTTTTGCGTTTAGCTTCACATAGGAATCATCGTTTATGGGAGGACAATTTGTCCAAGGTTGAATCTTTTATCAATGAAACCCTAGTACCGTGACAGAAATCAGTCCCATTATGCTGATCAAGCAACAGTATCCCGAAAGACCATGGCAAATTGTGCCTAGGGACGATGAATTTCAACAACTTTTGGTAGATGTGAGGAGAGGTTAAGGAAGAGAGCTGAAAAATACACAAGGAAGATGAACGCAAGAATTAGAAAGAGGGTAAAATTTAAAGTGGGAGACCAGGTAGTAGTAAAAGCTTGAGAGTAGGGAAGAGAGATAGGATGACATGTGCTAAACTACACTTGCCATATGAGGGACCTTTTGAGATAGGTGAAGTAGTAGGGGAGTGCACATATTTATTAAGGTAAGTAGGTACGGGAAATGAGAGGGGACGGTTTCACGTCAACCTACTATTCCCTTATACCGGAGAACCAGCACCACAGGAGAAATAGGTGTATAATAGAGTAAAATTTAAATAGGATAAGAATAGAGATAGGTGTATATAGAAAAGTAGAAGTAAGTGTTTATAGAAAATAAAGCTAGGTATAGGATAAATATGGGAGATAATTAGGAATAGGTTTAGGATGAGAATAAAGAGTAAAGGTAGGAAGAAAATAAGATAGGTTAAGTATAGATATTTCATATAAGATTAGTGGAGAGTTAGGAATAAAGTTAGAAATAGGATAGGTATATAGGATTAGGTAGGATGAAGTAAAGTATAGTGAAGATTAGTTAAAAGTTAGGAATAGGATAGGTATATAGGATGTATATAAAATTAGATGGATGAGTAGGATGAAGTTAGGGATAATTTCAGTTTATAGAATTAGGTGAAAGTTAGGAATAGGATAGGGATATAGGATAGGTGTAAATATTTTTTGTTCGATTGGAGACAAAGTAGGTAAGTTAGATAGATAAGGGTAGAGAGAGATAGGCAGTTTTTTTTGTAATTTTTTTTGTCTAAATGTTTTATATTTGAATTCAAATAAGTGGGATTATTTGTATTCAAATAGGGGGAAAATACTCATATTTAGACCAGGGTAGAAAATTAATGGATTACATCAAATAATTTTAATCACCGTGTATAAGGAAGTTTATTAGATAATACGCTTTATTAAAAACCCGTGGAGAAGAAAAATTCATTCGTTTTATTAAAAATAAGAGATTAAAATTATTTACAAGACGCTTTATAGCAAAAGAAACAGTATTAACAAGCTCTACGTAAGAAACAAATGGAAATTACGTGCAAAATGTATATTAATTAACCATATTTTAAGTAACCGGTATTAAAACGTACAGATAATAATTAATATTTAGTTGGAGTTAATTGAACCATTATTAATAATAAGCATAAAACTTGTAAAAAACCCAATAAAATGCAAATCGTAGAAGGGTATTTAAAATGTTACGTTTGAAAACACCTGCGTATTTTAAAAGGCAATTTCAGTTTAATTTGTTAGATAAACATGTCGATTCTAAGGATATTGGAAACGGTCAGATGCTTTAGCACGAAATACAAAACAGGGTTTATTTAAAAAGCTCTGAGAATTAATATTATTTTGAACACCTGCGTAGTTTAAATATCACATACGGCGAAAATTGTGTAGATAACAAATGGTTTCAAAGAATCTTGGGGAAACCGAGGCTTAATATTCACGAGAAGGTGCGATACGGGGTTATTAAACCCAGATAACAGTCCATGTGGACTGAAATAATCGATCGTAAGGAATATCAATTTGCACCAATACGAACAGGTTAGAAAAGGAAAGAGAAAATGCGTCAAGCAAGGACACATATAGTAAAAGGCGGGATTTGAGCAACGTCACAAGGGTCACAATTGGTTGAAAATAGGATGCAAATATCAGAGGTAGAAACAACAATTTCTGTACAAAATTAATTAGTTTTTCTCGGACATGCTTGCGTGCCGTGTGTTGAAATTTCTGAGATTTAAATGGGACGAGTGAAAATTCGTAAAAATCGACGCGCGAGCGACAGACTGGGAACATAGAATGAGGAATTCTTTAGAATTACCGTTTTGAGGACAAAAGCGACGTGCCGGCTTTTGCTATATATACCGAGATGAATATAAACAAGCCCTCTTAGACTTTTGACGATTCGATGCGTTAAAAGCTCTTACATCCGCGACTTGATTGAAGATGTTAAACAGTGCATTTTAGTTTGATAAAATAATTTAAAATTTTGCTCGTATATTTTAGTGATTCAAAATAGTTGGTTATTTACGTGCTAACATGAATGTACTTCAGTGCACTTAGATACAAGGTAATAAAATTTAGTTTCACTGTACCAATTAGCAAAATTTACAACGACAAATGTATACACAAAAGTAGGCAGTTTTGGCGTATATTGGTGAAAGAAGTATGAAGTTATTTGCTATTTTTCGGGGTGTTAATAACTAAATGGTTCAAATACGTGTCTGGATCCACGAAACAAGGGTCAGATATACATAGATGAGTTCCGGAAAAGCCCAGAAACAACTGGTGATGGAGAAAATTTTAAAAGCGTTGAGAATTAGAAGCCGTAAATATAATCCTGTTGGAATGGTGTGATTAACTAAAGGGACGATGTACTTTGAAGCTACGAGGGCAGTAACCTTCAGGTAAATTATACTATTTTGTTTGACATTTTTGTGTGTGTTGAATAACTTTATAATTGATTTACTTTAAATGGACATTAGTGAAATTGTACTAACCATAAAATTTTAATTTTAAGATGAAATTTGCTTGTTGAAGTAGAAAGGAGTATTTAGTTTTGATGTTCGGTAATATGATGAAACTTTGGGTATGTCTTTGAGCTCAATTAGACGAACCTGGTTAATTAACGTAAAGGGGTGGTAAATGCTCCCTTTATACTCAGACTCCGGTCTGCTTATATTGTTATATTAATTAGTAGGCATCCAACAAGGACTTTAATTCTGGATGCACATTAAAATGATAATAAAATTAATCTTGAAATTCTTTTTAAAACTAAATTTTATGCTGAAATTTAATTTGAAAATTTAATGTATTCTGAATATTGATGTAAATAGAGTTAACGTTGATGTTTGTGGTAGGAATGTGTTTGTTTTTTTTTATGAATGAGGAGGTTTATAAAATTAGGTGAGCAGCCGAGGCGAAAACAGGATCACAGCAGTTTATGACGCCCAATCGGTGGGACTAGAATTTTTTGTTGAAAGGACCCAGTTCCCGCATTCACAGGAGAATATCACAGCATATATATATATATATATATATATATATATATATAAGATCACAAGGCAAGAATACTTCGTGTAAATATCAGAAAAAACACGAAAACCAAACATTTAAATAATAAAATGTTCATAATTCATGCATTATGCAAAAAGGAAATACAAATCACCCTGTATAAAATCAACAAGCTACAATTAATCAAAGGAATCTCATTCAGTAGTCATTTCACCACATACATGAAATATTTCATTGCGGAAGCAATCCAATTATTTAACAATAAAACATTAGTAAGTTTAAGAACAAATTAAAAATTCAACATAGTTGAAGAAAAATAAACGTGAAATGAAATTTCTTTCAATTGCATAAAGAAGTCTATAAGCGCATGTAAATAAAGCATAGAGAATGAAGCGATGGAGTACGTGCGGTTTGGAGTGTATATAAATTGCCACACTTAATAAAACCAACATATGTATTTAAAGTATGGATATTAGAGGCGACGGGCTACGTGCAGTTTAAAAACTACATGATATGCCATTTGTTAATAAATCCCATTACAAAGTTTCGATTTACGTGCAAATTTGAGCGTATATAAAATGCAATATTTAATAAAACCCAACAGGTTGCAGATATAACACCATGCAGATAAACACAGAAACATCTTTTCCAAGGGCAAACAACCGATGGCGGTCTGGCAACCAACCGGACGCGTGCAACATTCGGGAAGGAATTTGTCTATAAAACTAACTGAAGCAGGTAAAGGAAGATTCATTCCATAGTCGACGCGCTGACTGTATAAGTTGAAGGAAGATTATTACGTAAATAAGTGAACGTTAAATTGAAAGTAGCATAAATCAATAATTTCAAGTGAAACAGTAAAGTGCGTGTTGAAATAAGTGTGTATAAAATTCTGGCGTAGATATAAACGAAAGTCTACAATTAATTCATAAATGAAATATTTGCTATTTATTAATTTAAGGCTCCATGTAATAATATACTAGATCCCGACGTTAATAATAAATTATATCACGACGTTAGTATTCTAAGTTACTGGTATAAAAGACCAAACTACTGGGGTAAAACTCTAAGGTAATACATCAAATCATTGGGCAAACGACTCCGAGTTGTTGCCAAATATTTCAAAGTACTAGGTCAACACGCTAAGCTGCTGGTTAACTACTTCAAGCTACTGAACAAACGACTGATTGGGGCCAGGAAACTCCAGCGAGAAAAACAGGAGGAATATAAGATCAGGATTATCTCTTCAATTTATAGTATGTTACATTAATAATTTTACATAATTGGAGTACTCACAAGTGACCTTAAAAGTTGCATGTAATTTAAATATTTTGTGTAAAAGGTCAACAAAACTTTGGTTAGTACGTAAAGGTATGTTTAAAAAAGAAAGGGGACATTTTTTTGAACGTTCAACGAAACTATTCGTGGTAAAATATAATTTCTTTGCTGGCTTTAATTGCTATAAAAAACTGTAAAAAGCGATAATCTTAGTAAAGAGCCAATTTGATAGAAATATTTATTAAATTTAATTTAAAAGTTCTATAAAAAGTAAATGATATTAAGAAGGACGCAGATTTGTAAATTGTAATTTTATTTAGTTCATTATACAATTTTTGGTGAAATTAGTTTGTCTTATGCGGAGATATGGAGTGTTCGAGAAGAGTGAAGGAAAATTCTCTGTAATCATATCATCGTTCACTCTGTGCATGGTACCATTGAGCTAGACTAACTTTAATTGTGCTAATTTTAAATTATTTTAAAGGTACAGAGAGGTGGCGATCAGAAGTTAATTGATCGTTGTACATCTGGCGAAGGGCGATATCGTAGCAATATACATATATATTGCCATGGAAGTCAGGAAAATTCGTATTTTTCCTAAAAAAAAAATTTTTTTAAATAATTATACTACATTTTTGGACACCTCTTTATTTCAGCTCACCCTGGCTAGCTCAGCAATCGGCTTCCTTTCGAATACCTACTATCCTAAGCATCTTCCTTTCTCACAAACACAGTCAAATGAAATTACCACTTAAATAATGCAACAAAACACACAACCTTTTTATTTACACATATTGACAAGTTTCCATTATTAATAAAATATTTACACCTTAGCACAGACAGTTTGCTAAAACTGTTACTTCCTCAATCATTAAATACTTTAAAGTCCTTGGATTTAATATATTTCAACAAATTCTATTAAATACGAGTAGATGGGCCCCACATGGTACCCTAGTTTGACTTTATTCTGGTCTATTTTGAGCTCATTATAACCCAGTTCCTTTAAATGCTTTTAAACTTTGCATTTTTATTAAAACCAAATTTAAAGACCCGTTTACACCTTACAACAACATTTTATAGCATGAGTAAACCTTTATATCATCAATAAACCCTTTTTAATAATCAAAATTAATTGTCCTGTACATGTACCCCTTTAACTGAGTTTTAATAGTAATAAATACACCCCCAATAAGTCAAAACACTCAAACACAAAAATATCAACACAAATGTTTATACAAAAAACAGGAGAGCAAGTTTCTTTACCTGGAGCAGTCTTCGTTCCTCGTCAAGATGGGTACCAGAAACTTTCGTCGTTGTGTCCATCTACTTTGAAGATGCCTGGATCCAACAGATCCCCACCATCCAAATCTCTGCTACCACCTCTATTCTTCTACCCAGTTATTTTCCTTGTCCCAAAATTAACATTCCATACCAAATATACTTCATGCAAACTATTTAAGCTTTTAGGCTACACTTACCCAAGCACCATCCCTTCATTCAATAGAGTCGTTGTAGTAACGGCACCTTTTATCTAGACAACAGCACCAACTCGTGCAATATCTATGCAACTTTAGCGAATACGCAATAATTAAAAACCCGTAAGAGCATATACTATTATTACGTTGCAGATCTAAGCACGACCTCGGATCTAAAAGGAAAGAGAGCCTCAATATCTTTGTTCGAATATTTATACGCTTTTCTATTCCCCCCATGGAACCTAGTTCCACCGAAAAGCTTATTTTTAAAAACACTTCGACTAATTCCAAACGTAACGTCTGAAAAATTCCGAGATCATTATACCGTTACACTGAATTTTGTTAAATCCTTCAACGGACGCGCTCTTCTCCAAACTTCCTCGCCTTAAACCAATGATATAGTTTTCCCTCGTCACAACGCTCCACTTATCAGCTATTTTTCTCCGTTCTATTCACATTTATTGTCTCATTTAGAAACTCCTCTCAAGCTCCAGAAAATCGAATTTCACCACTCCAACGACACTTTACTCCGAAAAACTAATTAAACTGGTCAACCGTCCGTATTTTCCGTGTAAAATGTCTCTCTACTATTCTTTCTGACAAATCCTAAACACACCTTTTATGTCCGCGTCTATATTCTTATCGCACTCACGCTTTATTAATCACCTTGACTTGTCTCTGTCTTGTTTTCCTACTTACAAAGTCGACGTTATTTCCACTCTATCTATCGTATATTTTCCGTCCTTCTCATATTTCCACTTATTTATTCTTTAAAATACACTCTTCTGTCACGCGCTTGAAAACTGTTTGTCATATAGCCACCTGCTATATTTTCCATCTTACTCTGTTACTTTATAACGATTCTCTGTCCCTTAATTTTATTGATTTGTTTGCAGACTATTCGTCTGGTTGTTTACCTTGTATCTGTTCGTTGGACACTACTTTGAAATGTTTTCGTACTTATTCTAGCCTTCACTAGAATAGCTTATCTCCCCTAAGCGTTTGTTCCTTGAACTGCTCGGCTGTTTTACTGTCTCAAACATTGCAACATTCTACGAATTTAATATATGTACGTTACTAAATTATTGATTTTTATCCTGCAGAGCTTTAATACTGAAAATTTTTGTACGCAATTTTCAACCTTGCAATAAATTAACGTATACAAATTATTGATTTGAACCTTCATTAAAATATGCCCTTTTATCCCAACCTAATTAATTCTATGCGTAATAAGTAAATTATTGATTTGAACCTACATATTACACTGTCCGTTTTTATACCAACTTAATTAATTTGAAGCGAAATAAATAAATTCTTGTTTTCTATATACAGGCTGCTTACATAAATACATATTTGACCTATTTACACATGGTTAGCCTTACCCATCACCGCAAAAATATATATATATATATATATTTATATATATATATATTATATATATATATATATATATATATATATATATATATTAAATAAGATGTATCTGTAAACAAACTCTATGAAAATAATAGAGCCTATTGACGAATACAAATCGGGCTGCAAATAACCGTTCTGTTATATATATATATATATATATTACAGTGAATAAAATGAAATAATAACTTAGGCCTTTATGCAAAGCCCAAATGATCATTTCAAATCGAGCTAGTAATTGAAACATGAAAAATATAAGGTCTTGGACAAGATTTGAACCTGTATCCTGGTTTTGCCGGAACCATGCGTTTACCAATTACGCCACCGAGACCAATGACGACAATTGGGAAATTTACAAATTTAAATCGTGTACACAACTATACATAAACCTAACTTTCAATTACGTCTGGCATTTTTGTTAATCATATCTGACATTGTCAAGTTTTTGACTTATGTCAGTTACAGACAGGAAGCTACGGCTATTAACCAAGTATTAAATATATAAATATCTTAGATAGTTAATTACACAAGGTAAGTTGATAAATACTATCGTATTACAGTGAATAAGATGAAATAATAACTTAGACCTTTATGCAAAACCCAAATGATCATTTTAAATCGAGCTAGTAATTGAAAGTTATTATTATTTCATTTTATTCGCTGTAATCCTTAAAAGTATCTATATCTTTCTCTATTTGCACTACTTTACCTCTAATTGTTATTTAATTTATTTAGCCAAATACTAACTACTATTATTTATATAGCATTATAATGGTTTGAACTGCACAAGCTAGAATAAGTTTATTTATTTCAAGACTCGGCTATGGCTATTGCATATATATATATATATATATATATATATATATATTGCTACGATATCGCCCTTCTCCAGATGTACAACGATCAATTGCCTGCTGATCGTCACCTCTCTGTACCTTTAAAATAATTTAAATTTCACACAATTAAAGCTATGTCTCGGTCTTGCTCAGTGATAGCATGCACAGAGTGAACGACGATATGATTACAGAGAATTTTCACTCACTCTTCTCCACCACTCCATATCTCCGCATAAGACAAACTAAATTCACCAAAAATTGTATAATAAACTAAATACAATTACAATTTAC
Source organism: Platerodrilus igneus (assembly GCA_036346225.1). Lineage (NCBI taxonomy): Eukaryota > Metazoa > Arthropoda > Insecta > Coleoptera > Lycidae > Platerodrilus > Platerodrilus igneus. Next base: position 2,006,273 of record JARFIW010000828.1, read on the forward strand.
AAATCTGCGTCGTTCTTAATATCATTTACTTTTTATAGAACTTTTAAATTAAATTTAATAAATATTTCTATCAAATTGGCTCTTTACTAAGATTATCGCTTTTTACAGTTTTTTATAGCAATTAAAGCCAGCAAAGAAATTATATTTTACCACGAATAGTTTCGTTGAACGTTCAAAAAAATATCCCCTTTCTTTTTTATACATACCTTTACGTACTAACCAAATTTTTATTGACCTTTTACACAAAATATTTAAATTACATGCAATTTTTAAGGTCACTTGTGAGTACACCAATTATGTAAAATTATAAATGTAACATACTATACATTGAAAAATAATCCTGACCTTATATTCCTCCTCTTTTTCTCGCTGGAGCTCCCTGGCCCCAATTAGTTGTTTCAGTAGCTTGGAGTCGTTAACCAGCAGCTTAGCGTGTTCACCTAGTATTTTGAAATATTTAGCAGCAACTCGGAGTCGTTTTCCCAATGACTTAAAGTATTAACCTTAGAGTTTTAACCCAGTTGCTTAATCTTTTATACCAATAACTGAGAATACTAACGTATTGTTTTAATTTATTATTAATGTCTGGATCTAGTCTATTATTACATGGAGCCCTAAATTAATAAATTGCAAAAATTTCATTTATGAATTAATTCTAGATTTTCGTTTATATCAACGGCAGAATTTTATACACACTAATTTCAACACGCACTTTACTGTTTCACTTGAAATTATTGATTTGTTACTTTCAATTTAACATTCGCTTATTTACGTAATAATCTTTCTTCAACTATGACAGTCAGCGTGTCCACTACCGTGTCCATTACCTGCTTCAGTTAGTTTTATTGACAAATTTCTTTGCAAATGTTGCACGCATCCTGATTGGTTGCCAGACCGCTATCGGTTGTTTGCCCATGGAAAAGGCGTGTCTGTGTTCATCTGCAAGGGGTTATATCTGCAACCTGTTGGGTTTTATTAAATATTGCATTTTATATACGTTCGAATTTGCACGTACATCGAAACTTTGTAATGGGATTTGTTGACAAATGGTATATCATCTACTTTTTAAACTGCACGTAGCCCGTCGGCTCTAATATCCATACTGTAAATACATATGTTGGTTTTATTAAGTATGGCAATTTATATGCATTTCAAACCGCACGTACTCCATCGCTTCAATATATATACTTTATTTACATGCGCTTATCGACTTCTTTATGCAATTGAAAGAAATTTCATTTCACGTTTATTTTTTTTTAAATATGTTAAATTTTTGGTTTGTTTTTAAGATTACGAATGTTTTAAATTATTTTTTGTATAAAGTGGAACTGTGAATTGTTTTATAAACTGTTTTGTATGAAAGAAGAATGTTTTTTGAATGTATAGACTTTTTGAGATTGCTGTGATTTATTTCATTTTGTAAATTCCATAGTATAACTTCCGTTGAGCTAACTAGATAAAGCAATGAAAAGAAAAGAAAGGTAAGATAATAATTTCAAATTTCCCATCGCTGTATCTTAATGTTTCGTAGCTTTCGATAATATCTTGTTTCTTTCACATATGCATGATTGAAGTCAAATAAATCACATCTCTGTTATTTTAAATTAATGTTACCGAACTTTTATTCTAGCCATACTTAAAGTTACGGTCTCTATTGCTAAACGACTAGCAGAAAATCAACTAAGATAAATATATAACTATAAAGGTAAGTCCAAAACGACCTCGTAAAGTTCTTTGCTATTCCTTTAGTTAACTGAATCTGAACTTCAACATACGCATTGAGTTTTGAAAGTTTATGAAAGGATAATGTAGGATTACGGATGATGATTTAACTACACCATCTAATTATTTTGGAAACTAAAGTTGGTTTTGAGATAACATAGAGAAAATAGGACAGCGCTTAATATTACTTACTCAAAATATCGATCATGAAGTTCTTGAGACGCCACGAGCGATTAAAGTGACAATTATTCAATTTTATTCTAAGATCTTTGCAAACTCCTTCCAGAGAGTTCAGGCACGTGTTTTTTCTAAATTGAAACTCAAGAAATTTTTGATACTTAAACTTTGCTTTGTCTATTAAGTCTTCTTTTTAATATTGTAACCTTTTTTATTATTCCGGCGATTTATTACAAAGACGAATTTCATTAACAAAGACGGTACCGTAAATGCTGGCTGGCGTAGCATAATGACTTTCAGTAAATTAAGAAACATCCTTTATAGATAGCTTCTTTCATATTAGTAATGAAAATGAAATATATTTTTAGAATCAGTAAAAATTGCTTTAATATTCTGCGTTTGATTAAAGCAGTCATATTTTGTTTACGCATCAGCACAATACTAATTTTTATAATCTGCAAGTAATTAAAATTTTAAAGATGGTAATGCTAGTGCGTTATTTAATAAAACATTTGGTAGTAGAAATTTTTATAAATTTAGTTATTTAAGCGAGCTGTTATAGCAAGAAAGCAGCCTGAATAATTTTCAAGCTTTAGTTTTTACATTTCATAACCTTGCTATTCTGATATAATATTAAATTAAAATAAAAGAACTAAAATTTAAAAGCAGTTGGTTTATTATATACAAATACTAATAAGATCGGGACTTTACACCTTTTTGTATGAAATTTAGAAACATTTACTTATAATCATTTGGGAGATAACCAGCATATTAAAATTATTTTTACCAATTTGTATGGGTTCAACAAAAAACTATAACCATAGGATTAGACTGTATAATCATAAATTACAGCTATAAAAATTAATAGGTTACCTGTACAAACGTGGGAGTTAAATGATCGTTTACATGCATCGAATATACAATCTTTGAGAACAAGAATATTAGAAAATAACCCTCGGTTGTTGAAACTTATAAAACCCTCGTACAATAATAAGGCGGCATAAATTTCAACAAAGTTGTGTTATTAATAATCTTAAACTTAGTGTCTAAACGCAAATTTAGCAAAATTAGGATAGAGAATAATTCTTGTTCGATTAAAATTCTTGTGTTGTAATATATGTTAAATATCCACTGAGTCGAGTTCTTCTCTCTGTTTATTGTAAAATTAGTAGGTGGTAAGAAAGGTGTAATGGAGCCTCCATCAACTTCTAGCTGCAATAAGAACCTTTCAGGTATGTACTCCAACATCCACCGTTCGAGTGGCCTTATTTGAAATTGAGGTTTTATCCAGGTGGGATAGCGTTCAAAACTTTTATATAGACAAGGGTTTCAACTATTTTTCAAGGTAAGCGTGTAGATTTTTAGTAGACGAGTCTTAATTTGTATACCTCTAAAAATGTTGTCTTATCGTCCATAGGACCCATCCCGCACCATTGAAAGGCTGTCAGTGCATTATTCTATTGATACACAACTTCGCAATTGTAGAGTAAAATTAATTTATAAACGCAAGGTCAATTCAGCACGCAACAAGTTACCACCTTACAATAAGATTAATTGACCAAGATATGCAGCCGTATCTTAACATATATGGGTTTGACGGTTTCGGATTCGAAACATTTCTTATAGTTTATATGCAAACAAACAAGGTATCAAGATTTATAAACAAACAGTAAATGCAAAAAATGTTATAGCAGCACGCAACCCTGCCGCAAGTGCCGCCAAACCCCTTCAAAAATCCTTACATTGGATCGAATTTGGCGGCTTCCTTGATTTACTTCTTTTCTCAATTCCGAGAACTCTATGCATCGTCAATACTAAAGTTCATAAAGAGTTTCGATCTGGCAATAATGCAGCTCCGCCCCTTTCTGCCCTTCATAATTCACAATTTCAAGTAAACACTTTCTAACAACAAACGAGAGATACATCTTGCTGGAACGTTGTCTGTTGAAATTATTTGAAAAAATATTATAAAACAAATCGTCCATTGTGATCTGCGGAAAATTTGGGTAAGCAGAACCTATTAATTGATGTTGCGAGTTACTACAATTGATTTTCTGATGCTACATCCAAAGGTAGTACATTAACCAGGAAATGAGTCTTTTTTACGTGGAAATTTTGAATTTTGCCAAACCCGGCCTATTCCAAGCAAGGTAGAGATCTTTAACGTGCGTGACAACACCCACACCCAGAACCAATATTTCATCTTTCATCTGAACTAGGGCGTATATTTGTAAACTAAGCGCGCCTGACATTTTAAAAACTGTCCGTTTTGGAATTCGACCCCGTGACCTAGGAATCAGCAATCATACGTGAACCTGTCTGATCTACGGAGCCGCCGACGTAGTAAGACCACTACATTTGATTTTCTAATGCTCTAAACGAAAGTACTACATTGGCCGGGAAGCGAGTTTGTTTTACCTAAAAAAATTTTATTTTTCTGAACCCTTGCTTTCCAATCAAGGTAGTGATCTTCATCGTGCATTACAACACACACACGGGACTTACACTTTGCCTCTCATCCGAACGAAAGTGTATTTTTGTGAAAAATGCCGACCTAACATTTTTCAAGCGGACCGTGTCGAGATTCGAACTCGGGACCTTCGGCTCAGTAGTCACACGCATACCAACTGAGCTACGAAGCTGCCTGATGTAGTAAGACAGTATAATTTGTGTTAGAACCACTATACTTGCGGCCACGTACCTAATGCTTTACCCGGAAGTACTGCATTGGGTTTAAACGCGAATAATTACGTGCTTCGTACATATCTGACTTCAAAATTAATTAATCGTTAAATATAATTTATTAATTAAAACTAAAGTTAGGCTTTAAATAATGGACCCATAGCGTTGACTTTTGAGTGTGTCTGATTAACGAAACACTAGAAAAAGTTAAAGAGTGGAGGAGATCTGTAATACCGGATAGCAGTCGCCGGCTCTACTTACCGGTGCGATCTGAAGAGTCGACTAAAAACTGTCTAAATTTTGCGAAATTGGTATTTTCTAATGGATTCGAATTTCTAAGTATACACTAAATTTATTAGTAGCGAATCCAGCTATTTGTTCCTACACTTTAGATTTACAATGTCGTCCACCCTAGTCTAAGTAATTTATTCCAACTTCAGCCTAAGTTTGTCCCTAACGATCTCTATCGTTTCCTAAATAACTTATTCTACTTCAATCTTCCATTTTATAGATAGATCAAAAACAAGCAAAACGCCAAACAAAATAAATCAAGCGGAAGAACGATAAAATACATAAATATAAAGTACAGGTATAAAACGTTAATATATAAGTATCCAAATAAAGCACTGAGTATATAAGCATACAACAGTCCATAAACAGCGGATTTCCAGGTTGAAATATGGGTCTGTATATTTAGTTTGTGTAGGCGGTGTTGTTGGATAAAGTACTTTAAGTGTGTACCTCGTTCATTGGTGATGTTATTAACTCATCGGATCGATATGGCATTAGCGCCGGCACAGATGATTGTAGATGTATGCCCAATTGTTCGCAGCGTATCGCAAGTTGATATAAGTATATCTCTGTCTTTGTTGTATTGGAAGTATACTGAGATGACATGTAGTGTCCCTGTTCTCATGGAGGTTTCACTGTCAGGATTTGTGATGTAGACAAGGATAGTAAGACGAAAGCGTCTAACTGGGGATTACTTATGACAAAAGCTGCTGTTAGGTTATTGCCTTTTACTAATTTTGGGATTTTATTTAACGAGAATTTCCAATAATCGAATGGAGCCCACGGCAAGTTCTGATGGAAAGTGGCCCAAAGTTGTGGAAATCTCAAAGGCAAAGCGGCTAGTCGAACTATATGCTCTGGGTGGAACATGAGCTGTGGGTCGGGGTTGTTTTGCGACCAAAAATATAAAGAATAAGGCGCCACCGTATTTTTCTATACAGAGAAGACCTTACTCAAGTCCCTTGTACAAGGCGAATGCGGAAACCTTTATTCTATAACCGCTATACTGTTTATTAAAGACGACATAATCCCTGAAGTTTCTTACCTTATGGCTCGACCTTGATCTTAGTAATTCTCTGCTACACCTGTGAACAAATTAAACAAAGAATAGCACTGTTTGTGCATTTATACTCAAAAAATTTTTAAATTCAAATGGAATCAACTTTCATTCATCCCAATTAAAAGAATAGTCCTGTTCAAAAATAAAAATCTATTCCTCTAGTATTCAAATATGTGCTTTTTTTACAAAATATCTTTCTTTCCTTATATTGTGATTAATTTAAATTATGAATATTATTACAAAGGCACTGGATAAAATCAGTACCAATCAAATTAAATGTGGTTTTATTAACAAATAGATAAAGCATAAAGTTGCTTTCTAAACTGTTGCTTATTGATAACAAAAATGTTAGTTTTGGTAGATCTACCTTAACCTTACAATGGATAATTCCAAAAAGTTATTATTGAAATAGCAAACATAGAAGTTTAATTTCTAAGTTCTCATAAATAGAAGAATTTACTTTCTATAACACGTAATGACAACTACCGTAGTTTCATCGAATTAATAAAAGATTTAAATAAGTAATAGTTACAGATTCCTATTGCTTAATATTGTAAAACATATTCACAGTCTGTCCTTGACCTATTCTGAAGTTTAAATAACTTGATTCAACAAAAAATAATCTAATTACAATGTCCATAGTTCAGCTAACATACGAAAACAATTTTCTACATACCAGAACTCCGTCTGTCTGAAAAATACCATAAAGGAAGCTTACGTCAGCATTGAAATACGGAAATCTCCAATTTAGAACGAATAATTGTACTGCATACTGAAATTCCACATTACTCGGCATTCATTTTGAGTAATTAAAATTAGCCAGATCCACACCATGAACGAAGCGTAAAAACCTATATTTTCTTCTTGCTTTTAACCAAAAAAATTACGTAAACCAGTCTCCTGATTACCAATCTGCATGTTAATTTATAGTTGCTTTATATATACATTAAACCACGAAAATTATCAAATGATGCATGATAATTTAACTTGAATACTATATGTACAATTTCATGTTATATATAAATAAGTTGCATGTAATTTAAATTGAATACTTTATGTAAAATTTCGTATAATACAAAAATGAAGTTGCATGTTACCAACGGCCCTTCGACCAAAATTTTTCACGTCATCTACGAGCTGTTCCAACAAATGGACAATTAAAAATGCCTTTCGGAGATGACATTCTCCTAACAGAACTTAATCCGCACGTGCTTCCAACAAGAAAAACAGCAAAAAACCATTGTTTCTAGGAACAAATCGACCTGCTTTCACCACAGCTGTATTGGAAGTGTCCGGGGTCAAGCGAGTTGCTGCCCGGCAACACAATCACTTCACAATTTCTTAAATAGATGGAGCTTTAGGAATGATACTAAATGGAAACTTTTATTTTGTCACCGTGGAAATTAAATTTTAATTGAATGCTAATACTTTATTGGGCAATAGGTAATATTTAATTAGTGGACTGAATAACATTATTATGTATTATATGGTTTATTATTAAATAAAGGGATTAATTATATGAACATATCTAGATAGAAAATAAAATTGCTACAAGGTTAGCATCAAATGGGCAAAAATGAAAAAAAGAATCTACTCTGTGGGGGAAGGTTAGGGATTCTGTTGTGGATCTGGAGTGCTGGAGATTGGTTTGAATAACTTGTAAACTGGCGAATGAGGAAGATAAGACGACTTTGTTGGGTGTATTGCATAATAGGATTACTTGTCACAGTCGGTTCTTAATTTCGATATTTCTAGGGACTGCTTATATGCGACACAGCCGGAACTGATTTCTGAGTGGCAATGGGAACGACTGAGACGGAAACAGTTTGCACAAGAGTGTAAAAAGGAATGTAAGATGGTACACGATCTCGTAACGTGTTCCCTTAACAAGTGGCCGAAGGTGGTGGTAGATCGGCAAACTTTGGATGAGTACCCATGACGTTGGCAGTTGTAACACCTCGATATAGATACTATGTTCCTAATTCAGTATGCTTGATACCCTACGTATACATGGGTTCTTGCGGTTAGGATCGTACGAATGTTGAGAGAGGCATTCAGGTTGAGATTATCAGTGGTTTTCGATTAGGTACAGCGTCTGACAAATGGATATTTCTGATCGGTATGAGTCTTCAGAGAATATGTATTGCAAAGAGATACTTGTTCTTCTGGAATGTTAAATTGGTTGGAATTTTATAGGTATATCTACCTGCAAGAGTGGGACCAGAGTGTGCCAATCATGGAGTAGCAAGTTTTGGATACGGCATTTTGTTTCAACGTTACGGATGGTTCGATATGTAACGGGGAAAAGAATTTTGCCATGTAATTAGATGTGATGGAATTTTATATTGGGGATCTATTGGGACGAGTTTAGTTGAAATTCTAGTGGTGGGATATTTAGTATTGTGTGAAGAAACCGCTGTGGAGGTGGTATAGAATACTCTTGAAACATATAGGAGATATTGACGTATTATTGGGTTACGAATTTTTCTAGAGTGGGGAGTTCTAAATGGTTAGTGGTTACCAGGAATCTACAGCATAAGAAATAATAGGGATGATGATTTTGTTTAGGATAAATCTTCTTGCACATTGGGAAAGTTGATTTGTTTTTTGAAAAGATTATTGAATGTTCGATATGATTAAATTGGTTTTTAAGCGAAATTATTTATAAGTAAGTATGCATCTTCAATCTTGTTTCTAGATGGATTTTTAAGTAGGAAACGGAGTTGAAAACGGTAAGGGGTCTTCCTAGGATATGAATTTTTGGACTGCGACAAGGGTGTACGAAACCTCTTAAAAGTAGCATTTTTGGTTTGGAAGAGGAGATAGATTATTTATTGAGGAGCAACTAGAATTCGACTTGTTGAATGAGGGTGTAAGCAGTGGATTCTAATTCGAGACGAAGGCTTCCGTGTATAAAAAAATGTAAGGTCATCGGCGTATGCAAGGATATCTGTGTTAGGGAAATTAAGATCAAGGAGGGGATTAATGGCCATGTTTCATAAGGTGGATAACAGGACAGATCCTTGAGAACATTCTTGGGATAGGAGCCATTTGTCAGACATACGAAATAGGACATTGGTTATGTTGTCGGACTACGGGCCAAGCTTTGTGAACAATTGCATTGGGATGTGATATGGATTAGGAGATTTCTGACGATTTAATTTGGAGAAATTTGTATCATGGTCTAATAAGATTAACACTTACTCAGGGGGTTAATTGAATAATTAAAGAAACCTTGGGTTCTTTAATATTATCAAATGGAACCAGTGAACTTTAAGGAAGGACTTGCTTAAAATCATGGAACGCAAATATCTTCCGACTATGCTAGGGATCTATTCCTGGGGTAGAGCTTATGAGGATTGGTCGTGGTTCTTTTTACAAAACATTATTTGCTTACTAGGGCTTGACTCATACCAAAACAGGGGTTTAGGGAGGGCGCCACCAAGTCATTAAATTTTAAACACAGGGTTTCCCTAAGGGGGACTTGGTAGTCCTTAGAGAGGAGTATCGTATTAACTGCTTACGCAGGTGCTGTAAAGAAAATTGAATTAAATTAACAAAGTGAGGACACAATAGGTATACTCTTGCTACCTCATAAAAAAATAGCTGAAAAGATTATTTACGCACACAATTTTATAAACACAAATATTAGGCTTCAAATTCTGAAAAAGCAAATAGAGCTTCTTTGTTAATTAGAAGCTACCACTATCATTACCTCGAAGGTATTTATGCCTTTTGTTCCTTGACTATTTCTGAACTCACTTGCTCAAAATAAAACAATTAATTAAGAGAATTTAATGTTGATTCTTTAATTAAAAGTTGTTTCTTCATAAGAATTGTATGTACAAAATTTACGTTTAAAAAGGTTAATATAATTTCTTCTACTCTTAGGTAGGACTATGAATTTGAAAGAAATATCAAGAACTTTAAGCGTTTCTTTTACTACAAAAATTAACTCAAATCAATACCAAAAATACCAGATCTGCTATTTGGTTTACAAATGTATATGAAAATATCTAAAAGGTCTAATAATTTAATGTTCAAAAGTTGTAACTAAAATTATGCATAAATGAAACTTTAATCAGAACTCAATAGAGTTGCTTAATTTCATTAATAATAATAACTGTTATTATACTGCATTTATATTGGCAATAAAAATTTCTCAAAGTCCTTTCTAGTTTGTTAAAGAAAATATTTATAGGTCGTCACAAAGTTATTTTTCTGGTGTAGCCTTATATCAAAGTTCGCCAAGTGCAGACGTGATGTAAGAATAATATAGATTTCTTACCTCGTTTCAACAGGTGTTGTTTGTGTGACAGCGTTAAATCATGTTAGAACAGATGTTTATACCTACGGTCCTTGGACAAACAAGTGACGTCGCTTTCACGTGTTGTACTGCTACTAACCAGCTACGTGATTCTTGTACCTGATCATATGAGCTTAAAGCGTATTTTCTATACGCAACAACGGGACAAACCAAAATCCATTACAACGGTTATCACAAATATGCAAAACTTCGATGTACTACTATATGTAGATGGTTACTAAAATAATTATCTTCGCGTAGTTATCCACATAGTTACTTGTAATTTTATACTAGCAATTTCAAAAAAACCATTATTGTTAGTTATTGGACGTTAGATTCAAACCAAAAATTGCTATCTACTTTGCAGAACATTTCCTTAAAATTTAAAACATACAGTTTCATCGCAAAACATTTTATTAAATCCAACTATTATATTAAAGTTGAAGGACGTTCATGCTAGACCAATATTTTCTTATCGCTACGTTGAAGTAATTGAACTGTAAACTCGATAATCGTAAATGTAAAAAAAGTATCCATATAATCTTGAAACACAACATTTAAACTGGCTAATTTTTATAAAACCAGATAAAACGAAATCTTTCTAACAAAGGAATATACGAAGGAGTCTTCAAATGAATATACGAAAGATTATTTAAAAGAGTATTCATAAAAATTTGTACAAAAATATGTAAACAAATATGTAAAAGAAATATGCAAAAGAGCGCTACAACAAAATTATTTAGTTTGTTTAGGAGCTTATATTTAACTGCATACCATTATTAAAAAGCACTATGTCAAGTGTTTATCACACTTGAGTTTCACTACGGCGTAAAGCCACACCCAAATTACTTGCTAGAACTTTTAGGTTCTCCATGGTACCTTCGCCAAGCGTTCTAGCTAAAGTGACCGTTGTGCACGAAATAGGAAAGCTGTTTGGCCTTGAAATATTTATACTAATAATTAACGCCTGATGTTAGCAACCAAAGTAGCATCTTTGTATTGTGGTTAGACCGCACGATCCCAATACGGATATTTATTTAATTGACGATGTTTACTGGTTTAATGGACTAGACAAAAAGATGTATTCAACTGATAATTTATTGGTGCTTTGCAGTGGTCAAAAAAACTGTTACAATGGGAGTTGTCAGGGGTTATGTTTAGAGGGGTTATGCTATAGTTGATTATTTGTTGCTGGGAGTGGGTCGGTTCATCTAGAGGGGGTAGAGAATATATCTGTATTTAAGAGTAGAGATATAATATTTTGGATGGTGGGGTTGTTTAGGGAAATAGAGGCGATTAAGTGTAATGTGTAACGTGTAATGTGTTGTCGTGTATAAATCGCATTGGATGTGGCTCTTTGGATAGATTGGAAAATGAAATTTGCCATTGGGGTTTGGGTACAAATAATTTGTCCGAGATAGTTGGAATTTGGATACGTGCTTTGGCAGTGATTTAAGGAAAAGTGATCAGTTTGCTCTATTGGTATAATAGGTTGAGATCTTATGGCTTTGATAGAATTTTGTAGGTGATAGGGTTGTGATCACTGGATATGAAAAGTCGGGTAAGGTACTAAGGGTTTATCGGGTTGTTAGCTGAAGGAAAAGCAAGAGTTACACTAATGTTGAAACGATGAACAGCGGATTCCCAGGTTGGAAGATGGGTCGACATATTTGGGTGTGGTTTGATGAAGTCTCCTTGGTGTATGGGTCATTCATTGGTAGTGTTATTAACTCGTACGGTCGATATGGTATTAACATCTGCACAGGTGGTTACAGGTGTATGTTCAATGGTTCGAAGCGTATCGCAAGTTGTTGTAAGTATATCTGTATGTTTTTGTTATATTGGAAGTATGCTGAAATGGCGTGTAATGTCCGTAATCTCCAGTGAAGTTCCATTATCGGAATTTGCGATGTAGATAGGGATATTAAGACGGGGGCGTCTATTTGAGGATTACTAATGACAATAGCTACAGTAAAGTTAGGATCAAATGGGTGAGGATGAATAAAGGATCTACTTTGAGGTAAAGGTTAGGGATTCTGTTGTTGATTAGGCATAGTTTTTGCATGAGGGCTAAACAAATGTTTTCTTTTAAGTGGGCATGCGATAATTCAAGCATTGCGAATCTAGAGTGCTGGAGGTTGACTTGGATAATTCGTAAATTGGTGGATGGAGAAGATAGAATGATTTTGTTGGGCGTAGGAACATTTAGTCATAGTCGGTTTTTAATTTCAATATCTCTAGGAACTACTTCTAAACAATTTAGTCGGAACTGGTTACAAGGTGGTAATGGAGATCGGCTGAGGCGCAAACATTTAGCACAGATGTGTGAAAGGAATGAAGTTAGGACACGATCTGGTAACATGCTCTTTTGGCAAGTGGCCGCAGGTGGTGGTAGATCTGCAAGCTTTAGTTGAGTGCGCATGACGTTGGTAGTTGTAATATCTCGATATATATACTAAGTCTCTAATTCGATATGCTTGGTACCATATGTATACATGGGTTCTTGCTGTTAAGGTCGTGGGATGTGCGGAGAAACATTCAGGATGAGATTATCAGTGGTTTTGGATTTCGAACAGCGTATGACAATGGATATTTCTGATCGTTATGAGTTTTCAGAGAATAGATGTTGCAGTGAGCTTGGCGGTATAAGTAGGAAAGAGTGCCTGGGGTGGAAATCAACGAGGTCGAAGATAATAAGCTGGCTTTGCCTAGTAAATATGTGCGTGCCTAAGCATGTGTGCGTGTACGATTACGCATGTGTGCATTTGCGTGTACGTGTAGATTTGCCTAGGCGGTGTGTGCAGTGTGAGTATGCTGTGAGTGTGAAGTGAGTGTAGTGTGGGTGTGAGTGTGGAGGTGTGTGAGTGAGGTGAGTGTGAGTGTGAGTGTGAGTGTGAGGTGAGTGTGAGTGTGAGGTGTGAGTGTGAGTGTGAGTGAGTGTGAGTGTGAGTGGAGTGTGAGTGTGAGTGTGTGTGTGAGTGTGAGTGTGAGTGTGAGTGTGAGTGTGAGTGTGAGGTGAGGTGAGTGTGAGGTGAGTGAGTGTGAGGTGAGGTGAGTGTGAGGTGAGTGTGAGTGTGAGTGTGAGTGTGAGGTGTGAGTGTGAGTGTGAGTGTGAGTGTGAGTGTGAGGTGAGTGTGAGTGTGAGTGGAGTGTCAGTGTGATTGTGATTGTGATTGTGAGTGTGAGTGTGAGTGTGAGTGTGAGTGTGAGTGTGAGTGTGAGTGTGAGTGTGAGTGTGAGTGTGAGTGTGAGCGTGAGCGTGAGCGTGAGCGTGAGCGTGAGGTGGAGTGTGAGTGTGAGTGTGAGTGTGAGGTGAGTGAGTGTGAGTGTGAGTGGTGAGTGTGAGTGTGAGTGTGAGTGCGAGTGTGAGTGTGAGTGTGAGTGTGAGTGTGAGTGTGATGAGTGTGTGTGAGTGTGAGTGTGAGTGTGAGTGTGAGTGTGAGTGTGAGTGTGAGTGTGAGTGTGAGTGTGAGTGTGAGTGTGAGTGTGAGTGTGAGTGTGAGTGTGAGTGTGAGTGTGAGTGTGAGTGTGAGTGTGAGGGTGAGTGTGAGTATAAGTTTGTCTGCATGCACGTTCTTAAACATAATTAACCCAATTTCGTTAAGTTTAAAGTTTATTCTTGCTCATTTAAATATCAGTTTTATCTATCGCTAATGTACCACTCCCTCTAGATCAAATTGTTGTTTAAAGCAAACTGGATGTCGCATAAATATTAGAAGATAACATTACAACGATTAAGTTTAAAGCAATCAGCAAGTTAAAGAAGTTCAGGCACGGATAATGTAGGATTACGGATGATTATATAACGACACCATCCAATTATTTCGGAAACTAAAGTTGCCTTTGGAATTAGATAAGGAACAGCGGTTAGCACTAAGATTACATATACATAACATCGATTTATTTTGAACGTATGGAATTTTTCCAGAAGAGCTGTAGTTGGAGTGATAATTATTTAATTTTATTCTAATACATTCAAGATCCTCTGCTACAAAGGTATTTTTGCAGATTTACTTAGGTTTCCTAAGCTCCTTCTAACACCTTTCCACCATTTATTTATTTTTTTTGCAATATATTTTAAAAAGACATACCATTCATCTTAAAGAGCTCGATAGCGTAGAATGATGAATTTCGTTAAATTAAGAAGCGTCAGTCATAAATCGTTTTTTTATTATTTATGATATACTGAAAATATTTCTAGTTTTAGTGTTAGAGTATTTTGTAATGTTACGTTAACTTAAGGAAGTCATCGATTGTGTTAGCAACGGTAAGATATTCATTACTGTGAAATATTTATTCCAATTAAAAAAAATTATGAAGCTATAAGATTATTCTTGAGTTCAGAAAATTGTACAGATATATTATATTATAAAGAAGTTAGTGAAGAACCCAGCCTGAACTTCTGTAATTTGGAAAATTAACACTGAATTCTACTGTAAATAATATAGTAAATGTTATCAGCTAACTGAGGAAGAGAATATGATCAGTTCTTGTGCAAGACTTGTAACACGTTAGCGATACGTTAAATAAAAACCAGATCGAAAGGGAGAGATTAATCTTAAACCGACAAAATTAATATTGACTCGGTAAATTCTGATTTCATGAATGGTAGGTTACATTTCAATAAATTTCTAGTATTATTTAGGGAAATTAAGGTTATAAACTTCAAACAAAACAAGCATAGCTTTTTCTGTGGAATACATATTTGAACGTAACTTAGGTTCATAAATCAATTCCAAAACCGCAAAAAGGACAAACAAAATATTTATAACATTAAATTTTTGTCATCTTAAGAATGCCTTTAGAATAAAGAAGTAAATAACCGTGAAATTTTACATATCATAATTATTCTGAATATAAGAGAACTTTTTACAATTTGTTGTAGGATTGAAAAAAATTAATGTTACATGGAAACGCAGGCAGTTACAATACAAAGTAAATCCTAAACTATATCATAAGCATATTTGTACAATGTAGTAATTACTTAAAAACACAGAGGTTTAGTGGAACTCGCAAATATCAGGTTGCAGGTAATTTAATTATATCATACAGTACAACCTATTCGTTTATATTGCTAAAGGCATACGAACGAGACGTTAACATAAGTAAACCATATGACATTGCGCATTTTTTGCGTGTTTTGTTTCATAAGTTCAATAGGTAGACTGTAGAACCAGGAAACACGTGTAGGATAGGAGTAATAACAGAATACAGGCATCCGATGAAAAAGAGTTAAGCAATTACTCGCGAACAAGTAACGAATAGACATATAAAAGATTATTATACCCCATAGACTATGAATTAGCAACCTTAGTCAATGTGGTGAATCTGCGAATAAATCGATAAGAACCCAATACCTATCTAATTGGACAGTTTAGGCTCTATACCATCTTGGTGAGAAAATAAATAGTCCTTTTTCAACATGAATTCCAGCTGGTAAAATGGATGGCTTTAATAAAACTTGTACAATTGTATGTTTAAGACATTTAGAAATTTTTCTGTTGTATTGCGATAGCGTATATGTATGAAACCTATATAGCTAGACATTAAAGTGTAAAATGCCGAGTAGTATTGTAGGTTATACTATTTGCTTTATTGTATTTACTTTGTCTTGGCAATGAAATTACAGGTAAGAAAGTGCAGGATGTGATTAAATGGTTATGGGTAAATAAAGAAAAGGCGTGGCCAATCAAAATTAACTAATTTATATAATTCACAGGAAGATTGAACTCGATTTAGCAACTTTTAAATTTTGAATGTACCTGTGTTCAGAAATATTGTTTTGCGACTTTTGTTAAAATTCATTTAGGTAACTTTAAACATTTTTCTTGTACCTGCTTACAGGAATAATAAAATGATTTAGGTGACACAGTGCGACTGTATTTATCTTGAATATATCGACCAATTGTTAGAGAAACTGAAATCAACCAGAAGGTCAAGATAATTTAAATCCGTAAAAATTACTCGTAGTCCAGAGGATTATCGCTAAACGAGTTGGCGACCATAAATTTGACAGTGTTGAAAGCCTTTTTAGGTAAGTATCACTGGGAACGTAGCTTGAAATTACACCTAGTTAATTGTTACGTTTTCGATTTTTGTTCCATTTCTTTCATTGTTTCTGTAGAAACCCACTCTCGCACTACTGTAGTTAACCGGTACAACCTCAATTTATTACGGGATGGCCACTTCTTCGGAACAATTCCAAATTTAATAATTAATGCTTCATTTGCCATTAACACATTTCCAGAAAGCAGCCCCACATCTACAAATATTAATGCTAAAACAGCTTGAAATCTCGAAATTGAATCCAGTAGTATTCTAATTAAATATTACTTTGCCACAAAACATCTTTTGGCTTAAATGGGTTGGTGATTCTGCTAGTTCAGAAGTAACCTTTCATACTTTTTATACTTTTTACACTTTATCATTCTTATCTTTATTATTATTATTATTTTTGTTTTTGTATTTTATTTTCTTTTTTTGTGAAACCCCTTACAAAAGTGGGCGAAACGTCGACTTTAGTTTATAAAATGACACGGTCTCAACCTTGAAACCAATAATATTTATAGTTACTCCGGCCGTGAAAGCTTCCGACAATATCACATAAATAAGTTATTGTTCACAAATATGTCATGGTTTGCAAGTTGTTTCACAAAAACAGCGCGTGGCCAGTCTTAGTCGTAAAGCATCCCTTCTGACCAGCACAAAATTTCGGGCAGACAAATTTTCCAGATCAAATTGTTTTAATATATCGATTTAATAATTTGATCACTTCCATCTTATGCTTCGAGTAATTCGGAATAGAGGTCGTTGATGGTAAAAATTCGTAGTAAAAAGTAAGACAGTGCCTTATTCTATATTTTTTTCGCACAAAAATCGCAAGGGCAATGATTGCGCCTTTCACTAAAGAAGAGTTTATCTGAAGTCCTTAGTTTTGTTACCAGAAAATGGACAGTGAATGAATATTTATTGCCTGAAGCTTGTACAAAAATAGTTCCTTAACGGTAGTTGTCTGTGACCTGCTGTTAAGCATGAAATATCAATCTACTAGTCGTAGAAGCCCATAATTCCTGTCCAGAGGATCTGTTTTATAAAACCCGTAATTTAATTTAAAATTATCGATTTTTTGTAATTTCAGATATTTGGTGAAAGAAAATCACTAAAGCATTCATTCTTTAATTTTTGTAACAATTGGAGCTTTCTCACTTGCGAGAAGCAAAACTGAAATTCTGTTAAAACATTTATTTGTAACAAAATAAGATTTGTTTAAAGGTCATTTAAAATTCCAGTTTTTATAAATTAAAATTTAGCTGCCACGTCTGACATCCCATAATTTATCATCATTAAGTCTTCTGTCTTGCAACTGGTTAGACGCGTACCCTCATTGTTTTCTATTCTGAACTAACCTACACATTTCCGTGAAATCTGCTGTCTAGATCGATCACTATCTGATCTAGGTCTACATCTACCTCCTTTTTCCTATCTCTGCTTGTAATATATTCCATACTATTCCCCAAAATGCCGTAGATTGTATTCTGCCCTTCTATTTCTCTTATTTTTTTCTACAGACATCTTTATTCCCCTACTATTTCTATTTGTTATTAACTTTGTCTGTCCATGCTATCATCCTCATACATCTAAAGCACAACATTCCAAAAGGCTGCTACCGTTTTTCTGTCTGCTTTTCCTTCTACCCGTATTTCATAGGCATACTGTGCTGTGCTCCACACATATGCTTTCAACAATTTTCTTCTTGTTTCTATGTCTGTTGTCTTTGACCATGGGCGCCGTTCTCTCTTGTTAAATGCAGTTCAATCCCATGATTAAAGATATTAAATGTGTAAATCTTGTTCAAGTAGTTAAATTTAAAAAAAAACTTAGATATATTTTAATTGTTCAATATGTATGTTATAAGTTGTGTGATTAAATTATTTATTTTTCGATACGAAATAGGTATGTTGACGCACGAGTATTTTCTTGTGTAGAAGTACATATTGTTACGTTAAATTTCGGAAATCAATTGATTTCTGGATGCTGTATATAAATATTAATTTCTAACTACTTCGTTTACTTCTTAATAATAAACACCTCCTAAAATTTCTAACTTAAAACGACTGCACGCTTTTTTATGTTATTTAAAATCACACAAATTTTGATTTAATAAGTTCAACTACCTTCCAATTACAAAGAGTACTTATATAAACGTCTTATAAAATTGCATTAACTTTTCAGTAAAATACTTGAAATCTATTCTGTGTAACTACCTGTATGTTTGTTCTGGTTTGTTTTGTATTTTTCTTAAACTGCTTTGGGAACAATACCGCTCATAGTTGTTAAAATCGATTTTAACAACTATTAGTGGTTTAATTCCCAAAAAAGATTAAGAAAAATACTATTCTGTGATAGTTTGCTTTGGTTTAGCAAAAATAAAAACTTCGTCTTATAAATTCTTCTGAAATAAGAAAATACTTGCATAGTAAATAAAAGCGTTTAATGGGTATGTTATCTATACTCTTACAACAAAATCACAAATGCTGTATTTTGTTATAGCGCAGATGTTCACGTTTACGAGTAATAAAACTGTCACCTCGTTATAAATTCTCGGTAACGCAATTAGAAATAGTAAATCGCTATAGTTTTATACAAACAAATAAGCAATCTGTCATACACTTTACTACATAATGCTGTTAGGAGGATTGCAAACATACCTAACCATTTGAACATACAATGTTTTTCTTTGCGAACAAATTCGTGGAAGTCGTTGTGTTATCGTTAATTGGCTCTTCATTGCAAGCCGTGTTCTAGGAATATTTTACATATGTCTTAAAAATACTTTGGTACTATATCTTGCAGTTGCGGTTCTCAGAATACTTTACATTTGATCGATGTGAATGTTTTTGAAAAGAAAACGCGTTGCCTCCTTGATGTTTTCTTTCCCTATGAATATAGGCTGAACTTCGACAGGAGTTCTATTCGATTCTATACAGGGTCCTTCCCTGTATAGGAACTCTGTAAAGTCGCGCTGCTAATTAAGGTACTTTCTTATAAGAATCTTTTTTTACTTTAATGTTAAAGTCAAACTTAGTCTAGTGAAATTGTTACTTAGAATATACAGTCCGCCGGCAAGTGTAAATGCCCACTTCCAGATCTGATACGATGGTACCAGAGGCAGGCAGCTGCTCTTCATAAGGTAGAATCACTCTGTTTTTTCTTGATGATTTTATAAAATCTAGCTATGTCCTTTGTTGGTAGATAACCACGTAAGTGTTTGAGTGATTTTTTTTACTCGTGGTTATGGCACAATAAATTGCAGACTTCCGTGCAAAAATTTGCGCTCACATGTTAGTGCACACACGATTACGTGATTGTTTCACGAATCACAATTAGTATAAACCGAAACACGCGTTACAGCAATCTTTAATGTTTTCAAATTAATATTAGGAAACGCTAACGTCAACAGCTTGTTTAGTAAATTGTAATCTAGATTATTAACACCTGGTTTAGTTCAGTTTAGGATTAGACTACTTAAATTTATGATTACGTTTTTAGGAAGTGCACTTCAGAAAGCAGGTGAACCGCGTTTTACGTAATACTGTATATATTATGTCTAATTTTCTTCTTGTATATATTTATATATCACTGTGTGAGTATCCTTATATGGTTATTTTTTTTTTTTTTTTTTTTTTTTTTTTTTTTTTAACCAACTAACACATTTTTTATTTTAAATAATAACTACATTACATACATATACAATTAGTTAAAGTAAAAACATTACAATATTCATACATAATGAATGTAATTATAAATTACTCTGATTTAAAAACAATAGTTCTTTAAGTTTATGGCTGTAAATTTATGAGTACTTGATGGTGTACAAGTCCGAATAATTATTGTATTCAAATTTATATTATAGAAGAGAGTGGAATTATAATTTATATGAATAATATGGATAAAATTAGAAAACTTGACATTACAGGAAAAATCAAAAGTGACATACCTCAAAACCTAGAAAATGGCAATATATGCAAAATATGTAACAAGAAATTTAAAAATGAAAGAGGAGTTAAAATTCATACAAGAACAGCTCATAGAGAATTCAACAACATAAAAACAAATTTTGATGTGAACAAAAATCCAAGCGCTAACGACGAAAGTAGAAACCCACCGAGCGATGATAAGGAAATATGGAATCTGAATTGTGTTTTAGCATCCCTAAAACGAAACGGTAATGTAATAAAACGTATTCCAAAAGTGTTAGACCGCAAGTTGCTATGAAATTAACTGAAGTCATAGATGAATGTGTAAAATTAAATTCAGTGTCAGCTTGGAAAGACCTTTTTGTTCCCATATAAAATATTGGCTATTCCAAATTTACGATCAAAAATAAATCAGATACCGTTACAAAAAATTTTAGATAATATAAAAAATATTCTATTCCAGATCAAGTTGAGACTCATACAAAAAAAAGTTTTACTTAATACATGGATCTCAAAAAAAGTCATTTCTAAAGTTTCAGATGGTGACCTATCATCTGCTATCAAAATTTTGTGTTCAAATGAAACCTTTTCAGATTATGACAACGCTACACTTGAAAATTTAAAATTAAAACATCCAAAATCTACCACAACATACCCAAACTTCGACACACATTGTAATTTAGTCATTTCCGATAAAGATACTCTATTGGCAATAAAATCCTTCAAAACCAGCTCGGCTGGTGGTATGGATTCACTTCGCCCCTCACACCTACAAGACCTTATAAGTTTTTCAACAGGGATTCATGCACAGAATCTTTTGAAATCAATAACATCATTATGCAATCTGATGCTATCTGGAAATATAACAAACGACATATGCCCAATTTTATACGGAGCATCATTATGCGCTATAAAAAAGAAATACGGTGGGATTAGACCGATTGCAATAGGTACTGTCTACCGTAGGTTAACATCTAAAATATGCTGTAAACACATAAATGAAAACTTAGGGAAATTATTTAGACCATTACAATTCGGTTTTGCAACCCTAAATGGCTGCGAAATTGTAGCTCACGCTGCTCGCATATGTTTAAATAACTTTCAGGAAGAAAAAATATTATTGAAAATAGACTTTAAAAACGCTTTTAATTCGATACATAGACATACAATTTTTGATAAAATTCATAAACATACTCCAAATTTGTCCGCCTATATAAGACAATGCTATGAACACTCTTCGTTTCTCTCTTTGACAAAAATATCATTTATTCAGAAAGGGGACTACAACAAGGAGATCCTCTAGGACCGCCCCTATTTTGTTTAGCAATTAACGACTTAATTAAATGTATAAACACAGAGTTTAATGTATGGTATTTAGACGATGGTTGCATCGGCGGCAATATTATATCGGTTTTGAGAACTTTAAAACAATAATTGAAAATTCCAAATCTATCGGATTAGAAATTAATTTTGAAAATGCGAATTACTAAACATTTCACCAAAGAATAGAAAATACATTCAAGAGCTATTCAACTCTATTGCCCCAAATATTGCCATACCAGATAAAAATAATTGGACCCTACTTGGAGCACCTCTTTGTGCAGAATCAATCTCCAACTGTATAAATAAAAAAATTGATTCATTATCAATAATGGCCCATCGACTACGATCCAATATGATCCCGTCGCATATATCATTCTTCTTACTTAAAAATTGCTTTGCCATTCCCAAACTGACATACATTCTAAGATGTAGTCCAACCTGGATATACCCAGACACATTAAGTTCCTTCGACAATTTACTATACAATACTCTAGAGGAAATCCTAATCAAACTTAATCCAACCGAATGGGCACAAGCTTCATTACCTATTAAAAGAGGTGGCCTAGGAATCTGAACGGCCCATTCACTTGCGTTACCAACATTTTTATCTTCAATTAATACATTCTGGCTTCTAATTCAAAATATCTTTTTAAATTTTGAAAATGTTCCGAATGAAACTCTACATCTACAGACAGAAGATTTATGGAAATCTAAAACAAAAATAACTAATAATGTATCACACAACAAATCTATCCAGAAAGAATGGGACATACCTTTATTAGATATTGCTTCAAAAAATATGCTTGAATCCGCTTCAAATCATATACATAAGGCACGCATCCTTGCAGTTTCATCAAAATACTCAGGTATTTGGCTAGAAGCCCTACCGTCGGCTTCATTAGGGACTTTATTAGACAACAATTCTTTTAGAATTGCCGCAGGACTTAGATTAGGCGCGAAGTTATGCACACCACATACATGCATCTGCGGAACTGAAGTAAATGAATTAGCTATTCATGGACTTAGTTGTCGTCTTAGCGCAGGCCGTCACGTACGTCATAATATCATAAATGACCTAATTAAACGAGCGCTAGTTTCGGCTGACGTTCCTTCTATCCTTGAACCTTATTATTTATTCAGAGATGACGGCAAAAGGCCAGACGGAATTAGTTTAATACCATGGAAGTTAGGGAAAGCAGCAATTTGGGATTTTACTTGTTGTGACACACTTGCTCCCTCACATGTAACTGCTTGTTCACATAAACCCGGTTCTGCAGCAATTACCGGAGAAAACATAAAATTAAAAAAATATTCTTCCTTATCAGATCTTTATCTATTTTATCCAGTTTCGATCGAAACCTTCGGAACCTTTGGAGAACTAGGATTAAATTTCTTAAAAGAAATAGGTAAAAGAATTACACACAATACATACGACAATAGAGCGACTAACTTCCTGTTACAGAGGATTGCTTTAGCAATTCAAAGAGGAAACGCTATTTCTGTTCTCGGAACAATCCCACCATCTAAAAATCTAAAAGAATTTTCTTTTTACCCTCAAAATCTTTAGATAATAACACGTACACTAAAACAATAATAAAACAGATCCAATCGTTAAACATGTATCTGATTTATTTTACTCAGATTTAATTAGAAACCAGAAGAATGACCATAGATCTCTTAGTATAAACAACCTAAAGGAAAACGTTAATGTTTCAAAAACAAACAATACAATGAATAATGAATTCACATCCAAAAGAGAAAGTATTAAAGATAAAAAAATGGGAGAAACAAAAATACAAAAAGAACTTACTGTAAATTTTCCAAGAACACGTGGTTTAAAAAATTTAGGCAATACTTGCTTTTTCAATTCCGTTATACAATGTCTTGGACAAACACCATACTTATTACAATTACTTCTTGAAAATTCAAATTCAGAACAATATTTCCAATCACCTAATTCATTTGATGAAGGTTTTGAAAAAGGGCACCCTTTAAAACACATTTTAGCACAAACGCTAAAAGAATTACTAAATGGTAAACCAGAAATATATAACCCCAGTATACTGCTTTCAAGACTTAAGCAAACAATGCCACAGTTTGCTGAAACAAACAACACGACTCACATGAATTGCTACGACATCTGTTAGAAGCAATACGTGAAGATCATTTAAGAAATTATCAAGCAGTAATTTTACAAAAAACGGAACTAAATATAAAAATAAATCCCTCATGTATTGAAAAATATAGAGAAGGTATACAAATTTATGAACAGCAGAACTTTGAGCTATTATTACCCACTGAACAGGTATTTCGAGGCACATTAATTAGTACAATTCAGTGCCAAGATTGCAACCACATTTCACATCGAGATGAACCCTTCCTTGATCTGAGCTTACCAATATCAGAAAAACAAATTTCTCCATTATTTCATCACAAAATAAAAGAATTTGACGAACATAAATCATCACAACACCAAATAAAGAAAGAAAACTTATAATTAAAGAATCTCACAGAAAACAACAAAAGTGCTCTAATCAAGTAGGATCTACTGGCAACCAAACTGTCACCAGCCGAATTGAAAAATATAAAGAAAGCAATCCAAAAGGCCAATCTTACATTAATAGAGAAGATACCATCGACAGAAATACATCCTTATTTAATGACAGCAAGCAAATACATAATGTCTATGAAGATTTTGATATATACAAAGATGAAAAACAGATGAAGAACATTATATAAACGATACATATAGAAATACTACAGTTCCAAAATATCAATTTGAAAAACTGATTACTCCGTACAATCTTGTTTAAACCAATTTACTGCATGTGAGTTACTTACCGGAAATAATAAAATAGTCTGTGATTGGTGCACAAAGAGACAAGTTGGACCTGATAAAAAAATGTTTATACCAATGCCATTAAGCAAATTTTAATCAACATTCCACCTCCTGTATTGATTTTACATTTAAAAGATTTCAAACACTAAGGTTTCGGTCAACAAAATTGAATGACCAAGTATCGTTCCTATATTACTGGATTTAACACCATTTTGCTTAAAAGAATGTCAAAACCTTCAAGGGCTGAACTTTAATCAATCCAAAGTACTATACACATTATACGGAGTTATACAGCATAACGGTTCTATTCATCATGGACACTATGTCGCATATGTAAAAGTAAGAACGACGTTAGATAACGACAGTCACCGTTGGCAATTCCTACCTAAAAATAAAAACATTTATTGTTTTCACAACTCAAAACCACAAAAGTAACACTGACATTTCAATGGGAAAATGGTATTATATTAATGACTCAAATATTTCGAAGTGCCTGAAAAAAGTCCTTGAGACACAGGCATATTTATTATTCTATGAACGAATATTGTAATGTTTTTACTTTAACTAATTGTATATGTATGTAATGTAGTTATTATTTAAAATAAAAAAATGTGTTACTTGTTACAATTAATGCCGCAACGTTAGTTATGTAATCCCCCATTTGTTATATATAAATAAAGAAACTAATAATTAGGAATTATTAGAAATATTAGAAAATGCGCAACAATGTAATTGAAGGACAATTTATTTCAGTTTATTAACGTTCATGAGAACGGACACGCTACTTTGTAGCACAGAGATAAGTGACACTGCAGATGTCAGGTCACAGGCGGTCGTAGACAGTCACGTACCGAAATTATTAAGAAGTAAGCTCGCAACAAAGTAGTTATAAATAGATTTAAGATAGCAACATTGTATTATGAATAGAGGTAAGTGTAATCAGACATTAGGTCTGCAAGTTCCCACAGCCATTTGAGGGGGTAGGAATATTATAAAAGTCCCGGGAACCCCAGTCGACGACAGTTAATCCATCGTTCAGCTTTAGCATTGCAGTTCGTAGATAACTCACTTTGTACAATTAGTAAATTAATTTCGGACTTAGATTAATTCATTCAAGATTGTCAAAATTCCAATTAATTTCTGTAAAATAATAAATAAATGTGTTAAAAAGTTCAAGAAGTCTTTTTAAAAAGGACCGCTCGCGGCCACAAACCTTAACTCGTTAGCCTCAAAATTTCTTAAGCATGTATTATTGAAACCGTAACTGGTTTAATAATAGTTTGAACCTACTGGAAAACGTTTTCGTACTTTTATATTTTTTAGCTAAATAGATGGAAGAAAAGCTTATTATTAATAGTAAATCGGCGCACTACGCCTAAAATTTAGACAGTTAGTTTACAAGTTCGTAAACAACATCTATACGGTAAGAAAAAGAAGTTCTAAATAATATATATCCTTCAATTTGCAATCTATTAATAACAAATCTAAGTCGTTGAGAGAACTAGTATTCTTTCCAAAGATCAATGTATATTAGCTATAGACCCCTAGCTTTAAAAGAATCTTTTACTGGTCTTCTACTTCACAAAATACTTTCATCTGATTTACAAGCACAGTAATTGCAGGACAAAAGCCTGTACATAGCTGTAATCTGTTACAATACAAACATCGTAAAAAGTACAGTAGTTTATCGCGTGCTTAACTAGATGGCGTAATAGCATTGCACAAATTTTACAGACAAATTATTTAGTTCACTTTACAACATAAGCATGCAACTTAACTATAATTCTACTTATCTTTGACCATCTAAATGTATAAGTTCTCAAGTAAAACTAATTAACAAATCCTTTAGATTACTGTGTTTTGACAAGGAGTGGATTTTCAGTTCTTTTCTATGCCAGACTTTGTAACAGAGTTCGTTGGTATTTCCTATAAAGTAAAGGAACAAAACAGGTACGATAACGGGAAAGAAATGGATTAATAATTATGCTCCACGTTACTCTTAAAGCACTCACAATTCTTCAAAATACGGTAATCATGTTCAGAATGAATGCTGGTTGCTCGTTGTTTCCAACTTGTACGCCACCCGCTTGTATGTAGCACGCTCTCACTGTTCGAGGACACCGACGCATGTCACTTTCGAATTGTGGAAAATTATATTGGTTATACTTTTCCCACAAAATATATAATAAAAAAACTATTTTCCCCAAGCACTGTCGGGTATGCAGAACCGAAAAAATACATAACAATAAAGCTATTTCTAAAAATCCTAAGGATAATTTACCCGACCTACTTTTTAACTAGAATACAATGTGTAATACTCCTAGATTAATTATACAAAACGTCCCGAAAAACGAATTATTATTGAAATAATTTGTGGAGCAATTCGAAGCGTAACAAATACCACTCGGCATCAAGTTACCTTTTCTAAATGTATATTAATTCATAGTGACAATTTTACAAACTGGATGAAATACCATTCCCAAGAAATAAACCATAGTGTTTTTTAAATTTATATTTTGAGGGACTAAAATGAAATTGCAATTCCCCACTACTTAATTTATATCTCTTGCACTAGAGGTTGTTATACTGATTTCCTGTGTCCTACAAGAATTGTATATATTTTAGCGGTAATTGTATAGAGGACAGCACTGTGGTGTAGTTGGTATGCGTGTAACTACTATGCTCAAGGCTCCGGGTTCGTTTCCCGAAACGGTCCGATTAAAAAATGTTAGGCAAGCATTTTCAACAAAATACGCTCTCGTTCGGATGGGGATAAAATAGAAATCTCGTATGTGTGTTGCCACGTACGTTAAAGATCCCTACCTTGAGTGGAACAGCAAGGGTTTGGCAAAATTAAAAAGTTTCCAGGTAAAAGAAGTAGTACCTTCGGGTGGAGCATTGGATAATCAAATGTAGGTAATTGTATATATATAGAGGCAAAGCATTGAGAACAGTTTACTGCAGAACAATAGAATCGGCAATTTTGTGTACGGCATGTGTTTGGGAGGAGGGTTGGAGGGTGCGAGAAGTCCAGCAATTGGTTAGCGTTCAACGGATAACCGCAGTCAAGGTGGTAAGAGCGTACAGGAATTCGGTCTTGGTGATTAGTAGGATACTCGAATTTGTCATCAAGGAAATTAGAGATCGAAGATTCGTAGATATCGAAAAAAACGGAATTGTCGAAAATCTTGGTCTGAGAACAGGATGTAAAATTGTGAGGCATGACATTATTTAATTTACAAAAATAATAAAATAGAAAAAACACAAATATATACAGAAAAAAGCAAATCAAAACACCTAAATATCTAAATATGAACGATGAATTTTACACTAAATCAGCTACTGTATTTTCTAAAATGCGCGGGAAAACATTTAGTATTAATTCAAAACTTTGAATCGGGATACTAAATAACAATACTTAATCAGATTTTTAATTAACTTAAACCAAATAAATAAATCAATTAAACTAAGAAATTAAATTAGAATGTAATCGCGCATCCTCCCCAGAACTTAAAGGTGATAGTGATTGTGATCTCCCAGGATATCAGATTTATATGGGGCACGTAACTATTCGCATTTAAATCGAATGTAGTACCTTCGGGTGAAGCATTCGGAACGTTGGCCGCAAGTGTAACAATCACCACTCAAATTATACGGTAATTGTATAGAACTATCGCTTTAGCAGCTAGACCGAGTGGACGTGTTTTGTGGAGCTCCTCAAATAGCAGCTACAAGTAAGTTTTTATAAAAGAATTTTTATATTTCTTACTTTTTATTGTATATTATAACAATACTGTGCGGCATTAATTTTTCGAACCCGGGGCAGTAAAAAAAACTCAAAAAACAAGAATTTAATCGCTTAAATAATAAATAAAGTACTTCTGCTTTGATTTCAATTATAATCCGCATCTGAAATCAAATTTCGACTTAATAAATCAAAAATTCCATAAAACAGGACGCAATAAATAATTTCAAGAACAAATTTTAAGGTGCTAGTAATAAATTTCGAGTTTTATAGTAAAATACAGTTTAAATTACGTAAAACGTGCAATTTTTTAAAAAAATTTTTGTAATTTGCGTATAATGAACTAACAACCCTATAACCAAATCCTAAGTCCTTTTTGAATTAAATAAATCGCTCAAAAATAACAATTTTTGCTGAAAATTTAAATAAAATATTATAATATTTAATCGCATGTGTATTAAAAAGTTTCCTTAAATCGAACTTTAGTGTAATTAGTGGTGTAACAAAATAATCTTGTATTAATCACCAAGTGAACTAGTAATTAGTGAGTCTTAGGTGCCAAATTGCATTGCATTCAGTAACGCAATTTCTACTCGTTCGTTTCAATACTTAAATTTGAACGAACCAACCAGAGTCAAGGATTTTATAAATTTGTTTTCTTGAAGTGAAATCGTTTGTTTAAATTTTAAAATTTGAATTAGTTTGAAATTAAAATAGATAAACAAATACAGGCCTGTTTACGGTTCAGTTTATAAGTAATTGATGTATATTTAGTGGAATAGCGATTTTATTTTTTGCGTCGCTGTTATGTGACGTTTTTTAGTTTTTTTATTTCATTTTTACGTCATTTGAGCATGGCAACGGTCACGACGTTTTTTGAGCTAGGTTTCTTGTTTGGTTTCTGTTGTCCTTTTGTCTTTTGTTTGTCATCATGGTGGTCCACTGAGACGACGACCCATTGCCTAGGAGGAAGGGGCTACAGGACGGTGTCAGTTAGGTCGGTGTATGAGGGTGCTGTCGTAAAAAGGCTTACGGTGATGCTGAATAACGTGATGTTAAAGACTCTGGAGGAGGTTGAGATGTCGTAGAGCCTGCGCCAACGGCGGTAAAGTTGGTAAAGTCGCAACCACTTGTGGATGCTTCTACGCCGAAATAACCCACATTATCGAGAGCACAGCGCAAGATGTCGACTAGCAGTAACGAAAGTGTTACTGCTGGTGACCTTGACGAGCTGCAACCTCTGAAATATAGGGCGGTGACTTCAACCACGATTGTTATGGACGACAGGAGGGTGATTTGAAACGCCACTGGCGAGATTCGCAATGTTGCGAATCAAATGATAGGCATGGTTAGGGCAATGATGTTTGCGTTGGGGATGCAGAAAGAGTGTGTTGCAGCAGATAGGTAGTCCAGTGGAGATCAGCGTCGTTTCATGTCAACGTGGGCCCAGAAGTCAGGGAGAGTTGTTGCTGGGGAAGGCAACATACCCTGCAACAGCTACAGGTGCTACGTCGACGTTCGCGGTTCGTGTTGACGCCAAGCCGGGCTAGAAGGAGGATGTAATGAACTTGCTTAGACGAAGGTTGATCTTGCTGATGATGGGTTTGTTGTGGTCACAGCTCTAAGAACGTGCAAAGGGGGTGTTGTCGTGGAGTGTGCTGGTTGCGAGGACACTAAGAAGTTGCAGTCGACGGTCGGAGGCGGCTGCCAGAGGCTCGTAGCCAAATACATACAAGGCTGACGGTGATGCTAAATGACGTAATGTTAGAGACTCTGGAGAAGGTTAAGATGTCGGAGAAGAAACCTGCGCCAACGGCGGTAGGGTCGGTATAGTCGCAGCCCCTTGTGGATGTTGCTATGCCAAAATTGCCCACATTATCGAGAGAACAGCGCAAGACGTCGATTAGCAGTCACTAAGATGTTACTGCTAACGACCTCGACGAGCTGCAACCTCTAAAATATAGGGCGAGAAAGGCGGACGCCATCATTTGCATGGAGGTGCCGGTGACTTCAACCACGATTGTTATGGACGACAGGAGGGTGATTCGAAACGCTGCTGGCGAGATTTGCAATGTTGCGAATCAAATAATCGGCATGGTTAGGGCGATGATGCTTTGCGTTGAGGATGCAGAAAGGATGTGTTGCAGCAGGTAGGTAGTCCAGTGGAGATCAGCGTTGTTACATGTCAACATTGGCCCAGAAGTCAGGGAGAGTTGGTGCCGGGGAAGACAACATACGCTGCAACAGCTACAGGTGCTACATCGACGTTCGCGGTCCGTGTTGACGCAAAGCCGTGCTAGAAGGAGGATGTGTTACACATGCTTAGAAGAGTGTTGATCTTGCTCGTGATGGGTTTGTGGTTGTCACGGCTGTAAGAACGTACAAAGGGGGTGTTGTCGTCAAGTGTACTAGTCGCGAAGATGCAAAGAAATTGCAGTCGAAGGTCGGAGGCGGCTGCAAGGAACGCGTAGCCAAATACATACAAAGCTGACGGTGATGCTGAATGACGTGATGTTAGAGACTCTGGAGGAGGTTAAGATGTCGGAGAAGAAACCTGCGCCAACGGCGGTAGGGTCGGTAGAGCCGCAGCCCCTTGTGGATGTTGTTATGCCGAAATCGCCCACATTATTGGGAAGACAGCGCAAGACGTCGATTAGCAGTCACGAAGGTGTTACTGCTAAGGACCTAGACAAGCTGCAACCTCTGAAATATAGGGCAAGAAAGACGCACCCCATCATTCGCAAGGAGATGCCGGCAACTTCAACCACGATTGTTATAGACGACAGGAAGGTGATTCGGAACGCCGCTCGCTATGTTACGAATCAAATGATCGGCATGGTTAGGGCGATGATGCTTTGCATTGGAGATGCAGGAAAGGCGTGTTGCAGCAGATAGGTAGTCCAGTGAAGATCAGCGTTGTTTCATGTCAACATGGGCCCAGAAGTCAGTGAGAGTTGGTGCCGATAAAGGTATCATACTCTGCAACAGCTACAGGTGCTACGTCAACGTTCGCGGTCCGTGTTGACGCCAAGCCGAACTAGAAGGAGGATGTGTTGAACATGCTTAGAAGAGTGATGATCCTGCTCGTGATGGGCTTGTTGTGGTCACGGCTCTAAAAACGTGCAAAGGGGGTGTTGTCGTCAAGTGTGCTGGTCGCGAGGATGCAAAAAAGTTGCAGTCAAATGTCGGAGGCGGCTGCAAGGGGCTCGTAGCCAAATACATCGATATGAGACATCCACGGATTGTTCTCCGGATGGTTGAAACTGGGATGAAGGTAGAAGAGCTTGTCCGGTCGATCGCGATCAGAATCTACGTTTCAGCGATTTAAAGCTAAACACCACCTGAGAAGAACTTTAAGTTTGGCGGAAAAGGCTCTAGAAACCCCTTTGCCAACGTCTTTTTTGAAGTGTCCCCGACACTTCGAGGGCGCATATTACCTCATGCCATAAACCTCAGGTGGCAAAGACTATAGGCCCGAGACCACTTCTCGATGACGCAGTGTTACTGGTGCTGCGAATAGGGCCATAGAGCGATGTATTGCAGGGAAAAGGTACAGTGGTGCGGTAACTGTGCCGAGGTTGGGCATGAGTTCAAAAATTGCCAAATGCAGTCTCCTGCTGTGTGGTGTGCGCAAGGACAAAAGACAGAGTGATCGGGGGTGCAAAGGTCGATCCTGCCACGACGCCAAGTCGAGTAGATGGCCAACAATGGTACAACTGATGAGCGCTATCATACGTAACATCGAATATGAATTGTAAAACCCATACGAACATCGAAAGAAGTAAGATTTTTAAATGCGCTCAATAAAACTCAAAGGAAGGTAAAGGAGCAGCTAGCAGTTTTGTTAAACTATTTGCGAGAAACAAGATCAACACCTTAAGGAGATTAGAGATCGGAGACTCGTAAATATAGAAAATGAACGAGAATTTTTGGTCTTGCCATTATGGATGTTGAGAAAAAATCGTTTTTTCTTAACTAGGGCATCCAGGTTATGTTAAGGAGTTCGAGCTTGTAAAAGGCGAGAAAATGCGACGGGATCAGAATTTATACGGATGGCTCACGGATGGATGATGGGCACGCAGGAACGGCGTTTGTTGTGTAAAACGAAAAGCAGGAAGTGGTCTGATCCGACACTAAACTTGCGAACTGGAGCACAATTTTTCAGTGCGACTTGGTAGCTGTAAGGGAAGCTATAGAGTACGCCATCAACAACGCAGGCACAAGTGGGTACTTTATCATTAGCGATAGCAAATCTGTCCTGACTGCGCTGACAAAGATAAACACCTTGACAGATCTTCAAGGGGACGTCTGGAGAACAGCGCACGCGGCATTCGGGTTTCTGGATTTGAAGTTTCATCGTGTTTGGTCGCATGATGGCAATTCAGGAAACGACAGTACTGATGAATCGGTTAAAGGGGCCGCAACAAGGGAGTTTCTTACATCGTATTCATCGGTACCTAGGTTGCTAGTTAAGAAAAAGCTACGAGAAAGGTCAATATAACAGTGAAAGGAGAGGAGGAACAACGTTGCCACGGGCAGTTTGACACACAAATTTATATCGAACATAGAAGCTAGAGATAAGATGGAGGTAAAGTTCGATCATAATATGGTGCAGCTAGTAACAAGCCATGGGGCACTAAAACCTATTTGCGAATATTTAAATTGACTCAGATCTACCGTTGCTCTTGCGGCGAGGGCGCATGAGCACATGCTATTTGACTGCCCGCTCGAGTTGGCAAACTGAGGCTTGGAGGGCAGGACACTAGATCTCGAGGGGATGGAATGACCCAAAAGCTTAAAAGAAGTCCAGGGAGTGTTTAACCAGAAAGCGTTCTGGGTAACCTGAAGGAGTGTATTTAAACATAATTCTGGTCAGTAACTTATTTAAAGCCACCAAAAAGGAAAAAAAATTTAATGTTAGGCATTTCTCATATAAAATTAGGAACGTTGTTATTACATTATTCATTATAAAAAACTTCGGTTAATAATACACCGAAACAATTACCATTACCCTTACCATGTAGCATTCAGACAAGCTAATAACAGTATCATTACACAGATACTTCGTTGGTAAGATTCACGAACATTAAATTATATTATACCATACAAAGTAAGAATGTTTCTAATGTTTTTATTCAGATGGATAAAAAAGTGGAAGTCATGGGCATGTGGTTTTTCGTGATGGGATCATATAGATTCACGCCAGAATCCCGTGCTTCATTCCATACAATTGTAACCGCCAACTAGTTACAGATACGTACTTAGTTTAGTGGTTGTGCAGATGGCGTAATTTTACACAAATTTCAATAATGAATGGAACAATTTAATTAACTAAGGAACGGCTTACCTGTAAATATAGAGATAGTTAAAGGTAGGTCCTTTGCTTCTTGGTAAACTAGCTCTTGCGTCTAAATGTACAGCAGAGTTTTCATTAGATTCGAAAGCATATTTCACTCAAACTTCGTAGTGATGTCGCTATTGAAAGTCACAACAGTTTTGCAACAAAGATAGTGAACGACAAGGAAAGAGGTAGAGGATTCCAAAGGCTAACTTTACTACATTTTAACACGCGCCATCATTTAATACGTCTGTTTACGAAGGTAGGCACAAAAAAAATCTCTTGATCGCGTGCCTTCAAATGGAGCTCGCCATAAAACCACCAACCGTCGAACGTTTTCATTGGGTAAGGCAATGATCGCACATTCCTAAAGGCATTTAAAAAGGCTTATTCGACGGATTACATACACTAAATTATAGGTTTCTCACCTACGGTGCATGAGGATTTAACAACCACAATATTATGCGTCACGGCGTAATTAAATTAGTGATACGAAATGATATTTTTCATTTTGAATATTAAAAAATTCTATACTGAATATTAAAATGAATTTGTAAAGCCAATAAGACGGAACACGCTTAGCAAGCAGGCCAAACAATGATATAACTTCCCTTCTCGCTCCCCCTGAATGCAAGTGGAAGCGGGAGATATGAGATAGCTAGACAGCCGCCATAAATTAGCTAATTAATTACTCGCGAACAAGTAACAAATAGACATGTAAAAAGTTATTCATAGACACGAGAAGTCGAAAAATCTCGTCGGCTAAAAAGTAGCAACCGTGTGTTCACCGTGGTGAATTTACGGATACATTGACAAGACACAGTATTTAAAAGTAAGACCAGTTAGTCCATACCATTTTGGTGGGAAGTTGAGTAATTCTTTTTATTGTGGATTACAACTGGTGAAATGGATGGCCTTAACTAAATTAACATGCAGTTATAAGGTCGGTGTGGATAATTACAAATTGTGTTTTTGTTTTGTGATGTAATCTATTTTGCTGGACAGTAAAAGTGTAAAACATTTACCCGTATTGTACGTTATATTGCTTGTATTATTAGATTTACAAAACCTGGACCTTGGAAGTCTTTAACAATATGAATGATGTAGTTTAATAGTTATAGGAAAATAAACAAAAGGTGTAACCAACCGAGGGTGACTAAATTATGTAATGTAAGGTGTTGTAGGCATACAGATTTATTAGAAAATTTTTTGCTTTTTGCATTTATTTGAATTTAGTTAATTTTAAAATTTGCACCAACGTGTTTTTAGGAATTTTATTATGTCGATGGTGTTAAAATTTATTTAGATAACTTATGTACATGTTTTTAGGAATATTATTTCGTGAATAGTGTTGAAAGTTATTTAAGTAACCTTAAAATTTTTATATATACCTATTTACAAAAATAATACTGTGATGTATTAAAAATAGATGTAGGTGACGTAGTGAAACTGTGTTTTTCTTGATTGAATATATCGGTTAATTGTGAGAAGAACTTCATTACACTAGGAGTTCAACGTAATCAAAATCTCTACAGAGTGCTTGCTGTCTACAGGTTCTAGACTAAATTATAAAAGCTGACGCTCATAAAATTGACAGTGATTGAAACCCTTTCAAAGTAAGTGTTATTAGTAACGTAGCTTGAAATTGCACCTAGGTAATTTTTTGATAGTTTAATGTATTTGTTTCTATATGGACCCACCCTGCACTACTGTAGTTAACCTGTGCATTTTTAATTTGTAACGGGATTCCAGCCCTTTTTGAGCAATTTCGAATTTAATAATTTAACGCTGCAAATATCCGTAACATAATTTCTAAGAAATTACCACTACGCTACAAGTCGCCTTTTATTTTGATTCAGTAAGAGCGTCTGCCATATCCTGATTCGCCTAATTACAAAAGCGGACGAAAGATCTAGCATAATAGTTCTCCATATGATACAAGTCTATCCCCAAACACGTATCAACATGTGTTTCCGGCATCGAAACCATCATAGGAACTCGCTGTTGAAAGCCATTTGATAAACAATGGGGATTTTAAACCTGTACAAGAGCAAAAGTCACCTAGAGCGATAATTTACAAACAAACTTTAACATGTTGAAATCCTCGAAGTTCTTGAACAAATTCAATTAAAAGAAAATCAATTATGTTCATATACGTAGTAAAAAAAGGTTCCGAAAATTTAATTTGCATTATATAAAGTATTGTAAAAGTTTTTGGAATCTTTCCAAGCACAATAAATGTTGTTTGGATATATTTCTGATTTGGTATAAAAGGAGCAATATCTATGCGACATTGCTTTCGGCCTAGAGAGTGTTCTGTGGAGGTTGACTGAGCTTTGTCGCAATATTTGCTGCTTGAGTGCTTATAAGCTCTGCTTTCTGTTTAGCAAATGCGTTTGTATCCTACTACAGTCTTGGTGTATTTGTCAATTTATTGGGTCGAGGAATTTTATTAGCAACCAATAGAAAAACTTTAGAAAGCTAAATTATGAACGCGAGTTATGTATCCCCCAATTACCTATATATATTGATGTATTGAATCTAATATGAATTATTAGAAATTATTAAGTAAAAGTATAAGTTCAATGCAACATTGTAACACAAGGATAACCCAGAGAGGTTATCGACAGTTCATGAGAACGGAATGCAGCTGTGCATCCGTGAGGGCAGTGATACTGCAGGTGGCAGGTCACAGGCGGTCAACAGACCGCAATTACTTAGAATTAAGTTGTTACATTGTAATAAAGTGTACAATAAAGAGAAACGCAGACATGAGATCTGCAAGTTCTCACAGCCGTGTGAGGGGCAGGTTATTATAAAAGGCCCGGGAGCTCAATGCCCGGCAGTCAGTCTCCAAACTCCATACTTCGTTGTTTGAGCTACTCACCTGTACAATAATTAATTTTAGTATTATGTCCAAGTTATCCAAATTTTAACTAATAAAAATATTGTTAAAGTTTCAAAGTGTTTTTAAAAAACCAGCTCCAAAGGCCCGAACTTTAACTGGCGCAGTCGTAACGGATGTCAAAAGGGCACTGAAAATCCAAAAATCGGAAGATTGGTGACCAAGAATTTTTATTCGAAATTTTGGCAGAACCCAAACCAAGTTGGAGGAAGAACAAGCATCGT
The DNA here is from genome assembly GCA_036346225.1 of Platerodrilus igneus. Lineage (NCBI taxonomy): Eukaryota > Metazoa > Arthropoda > Insecta > Coleoptera > Lycidae > Platerodrilus > Platerodrilus igneus. Next base: position 2,042,862 of record JARFIW010000828.1, read on the forward strand.
CTAAATCCAGCAACAAACCAAGTTGGACAAGGAACAAGAATCGTCTAAGGCCAACAAAACAAACCAAGGTGGACAAGATACAGAATCGATCGAACCCACCAAAGAAACAGATGAAACTAATGTAAGTTCATTTCCATAAAAATTTTTTTAAACCAAATTATAATTGATATATGCTAGTATTATTTTATTGATCATTGTTTTATGTGTGAATATTTTTGAAAATAGTTCAAAGTGAATTATTTTCAAAACGAGACTATAAAACATTTTATGAAACTTGAATGTTAAAGAAATATTTTTTCTTTAAAAAGCAAATGAAACTTGAATTTTAAAAAAAAAGAGACTTGATTATTTACAAAGAGATTTTCTTAAAACAAATAAGAATTGAATTTAAAAAGAGATTTTCTTTTTAAAAGTAAATGAGAATTAATATTAAGAGATCCTTACCATAATAAATAGAACGAACTCAAAATAATCCAAAAATAACGGGCGCACATTCACTAACACCCAAATAAGAAGCGCGATTCAAACCCACGTTTATAAACCGGTAAACTAACGCGAAATTAATTTCAAAGCTAAAGCTAATTCGAACAAACTGTACAGAACGTTTAATTAAACCATTGACCTCTATAATACTGAATAAATCACAAGAACATTCTGCATTAACTAAAAATACGGTAACTTAAAACCACCTAAGAAAACAAAGCTCGCATCTTTTATACACTTAGAACATCAGAGAAGTGCAATAACTTTCAACCTTCAGTATTAAAGTATAGCTTAACAACGCAATATCATTATTAAAATCGCTTTCAGAATCCTTGCACAGTACTAAAGAAATAACTTTCAACTTTCAGTATAATTTCAATTTGCATCATACACGGGATAATAAAATCGACGCAGTTTCTACAGTAATACCTACAATCAATAAAAGTGTGTACAATTGCAATAAACTCTAAACGTTTTTCAACTAATTAATCAGCATTATAAAGTGCAGTAAAACGGTCATCATAAGAAGCTTTAATTAAAACGCTGAAAACCACATAACGAAGAGTTCAATTACCAACAAGCATTATAATACCAAGAGATCTAAAAATAAAACAGACATAACACTTTACATTAGCGAGTACGGAAAGTCAATTATCTAATTCCATAAACTAACACCTGTAAGTGCAATTAACTCAACGTACGTAACAAAGTAACGAAGATTACATTCTTAAGTATTCAATTTCAACCATGAAGCACAGGAGTAATCAACCTTAAGTTATAAGTAGAACACAAGACAGACGAACTGTACGTTTACGCAACTCAGTAAAACCCACGGAAAGAGTATTAATTAACAGAATTTAACCAAAACAAAGCTAAACGAGAATAAATCTATCCATTTAAGATTCCTTAAGAAACAGGAACTCAAGACGAACTAAAAGCTGCATAAAACAATTAATCCAAGACTACGGTAAATAAATTCAACATTATTGAATACAAATCTCGTGAATACATCACCGCATTGTGTAATTAAATATAAATAAACAACGACTACGATTTTAAAAATAACTCGACGCAATATAAACTTAAAATTAATAAATCTAATACTACAAGTACGATATTAATCTCAAATTCTTACCAAATTTTATCCACCCAATCCAAACTGAAAATTAACCATTCCTAACTAAAAAATAACGCCGAAAAATAACGAAACAAACATCAACCTTTACCAAATCTTTATGTACCTAATCTAATTGAAAAATTAACAAACCAAAACCGAAGTTAACGTTTCAAATAGCTAAATCAACATCAATTTTTACAAAACTCTAAGTTATCCAATCTAAAAGGAAAATTTAAAAACCAAAGCAAAAATAACGTCATAAAAAGGAAAATCATCCCCAATTTTTACAAAATTCAAAATTACTTAATCCAAAGGAAAAATTAATACATCCAAAGCATAATAAACGCTACAAATAACAGAACCAACCCCAATTTTTACAAAATTTGAATTTTTACAACCCAAACGGAAAATTAATAAATCCGAAGCAAAAGTAACCATACAAATAACGAAATAAAGCTTAATTCAAAAAAAAAAATAATAATAATTTTTTTTTGAAATTTCCAAAAAATCGAAAACAACCCTTAACCAACATGAGTAACACAGACTTACGTCTCTATTTAGAGACAATTCAGACGTTTGATGGCACGCAGGCCCATCTCTCGAATTTCATTGGAGCATGTGAAATGTTCCTAAAAACCTTTTACAAACCCGGAGATGACGCAAGAAATTCATTGCTTATACGCTTAGTAATAAGTAAACTAGCCGGAAGGGCACTAACATTAATCGTCAGTAGGGACGACTTATCGGAATGGGACCAGTTTAAACAGCTACTAATTGCATATTTTGGAGACCAACGTAATATAAAATGCCTGGTACGAGACCTAATAAACCTTAGAATGGAACACAATCAATCCCCTACCAATTCGGAATGAAATGCCAAGACGTGAGAAGTTTAATTTTAACAAAATTAAAAATCGAAGAACCCGATCAAAACGTTAGACATTTAAAACAAAATGTACGACGAAATGGCACTAGACACATACATAAACGCTTTACCAGAACGACTATCGGATAAAATCAGATTCCAACGACCCCAAAATCTAGAAGAAGCTATGAGCCTAGTAATAGAAGAAGAAAATGTAATGTATTACCGCAACAGACTATACAATCCCAACGCAAATAAAAGTTATTCACCAACAAAACTATACAAGCTACAAGACAAACAATCCCTCAACAAAATTCACACCTTTAACCCACAAACAAATCAACCGCGAAGTAACAACCCAAGTTTTAACAATACCAATTTTAATAATCAATATAAACATTTTCAAGACCAACATTCAACCCAACTTTTACGAAACCCGCATTCCAACCGAGATTCAATCAAAACCTAAACCAACAAAGACCAGCATTCAATGCAAACCCTAATAGAAATACACCAATGACTAATACTTATAACAACCCTAACAATTATTACAAACCAACACCAATGGACACCTCATCTGTTAACACCAGACAAAACACAAAAATAACACATATCCGACCAAACCCTCATCAGAAACGTAATTTTACATCAGAAGAATTATTCCATCAAGAAATAGAAAAATTTGACACTGACCAGAATAATGACATTGAGACATCTACGAACAATGAAACAAACCATGCAGAAACTTACGAACGTGACGAACAATACGAAACTTACGAGGAGTATGATGAAGAAAACTCGAACTCAAATTTTCAAATGGACCCGTTCATAGACAACCAAACTTAATAAACTTAAATAACATAAATCACTTAGTATTACCATACATAGAAATACCCCACGCCAAATTCAAACTATTAATTGACACCGGATCATCAAAAACATTAATTAGCCCCAGAACCGTACAAAAACATTATTTAGATTATGTAGAAAGAGAACCATTCAAAATCAAAACAGCTCATCAAACAACACTACACCAATTCGTAGCAAACATACCCTTACCGAGAACATTTAATGTTAAAATGAAACATAAATTTTGTGTATTCGAATTTAACGACAAATATGACGGATTAATCGGAATGGACCTTCTAAGAAAATTAGGAGCCAACATTGACATTAAAAATCGCTTATTAAGGACAAAATACGGAAAATCCCAATTAAATTTCAAAACACACAAATTGAACAAAAATACACTATAGAACCCCGAACGGAAAGAAAAATAAAAATCCCAGTAAAATCTAACAAAAATTTAGGAATAATAAATCATATGACATTTCAGCAAGGAGTAGAAACCCCAACTGCCTTAGTACAAATAAAAGATAACTTTGCAACCACAACAATATTAAATTCAAACGACTATCCCGTAGAATTATCATTGACAGACCCAATTAACATAGAAGAACTAAATTTTAACGAAATGGAAATAGACGAAATTTTAGAAAACGAATACAACCCAATAGAACATGACGAAATGTTAAGAGAAAATTTAACTAACATCCGCTTTAACACCGATATCAATCAAGAAGAAGAAAGAGCAATTAAGAACTTATGTTTTGAATATCGAGACATATTCCATTGTGAAGGAATACCATTAACATTCACCAACACAGTAAAACATAATATCGAGTTAACAGACAATAAACCAATTTTTACAAAAGCATACAGACTACCTCATGCAAGCCAAGAAGAAGCTGACAGACAAGTAGCAGATTTATTAGACCAAGACATAATCCAGCACTCCAATTCACCATGGAGCAGCCCCGTGTTAATAGTACCTAAGAAATTAGACGCAACCAGAAAGAGAAAGTACAGAATGGTAATAGATTATAGAAAGTTAAATGAAAAAACAGTAGATGACAAATACCCACTACCAAATATTACCGAAATTTTAGACAAATAAGGCAAATGCCAATATTTTACAACATTAGACCTAGCATCAGGATACCATCAGGTAGAGATGGAAGAAAAAGACATATCAAAAACAGCCTTCAGTACACCTAGAGGACATTACGAATACAAACGAATGCCATTTGGATTAAAGAACGCACCCGCTACTTTCCAGAGAGTCATGGACAATATATTACGAGGAATACACAATGAAAAATGCCTTGTATACCTTGACGACATCATAGTTTATTCCACATCATTGATAGAACACATAGAAAGATTGAAGGAAGTATTCGAAAGACTTAGACAAGCACATTTTAAAGTACAATTAGACAAAAGTGAATTCTTACAAAAAGAAGTATCATTTTTAGGACATGTAATAACACCCCAAGGAGTAATGCCAAATCCAGACAAAACAAATGCAGTTCTAAATGACCCATTACCAAAACAAACAAAGAAATCAAAGGATTTCTAGGACTTAGTGGTTACTACCGCAAATTCATTAAAGGTTACGCTCAGATAACCAAACCCCTGACAAACTGTTTAAAAAAGGGAAACAAAATTGAACACACCCCAGAATTTATTAAAGCTGTAGACAAAATTAAAAACATATTAACGAATCACCCTGTATTAGAATACCCAGACTTTACAAAACCATTTATACTGACGACAGACGCATCAAATGTAGCATTAGGCGCAGTATTGAGCCAAGGAAAAGTAGGTAGCGATAAACCTATCAGCTACGCATCCAGAACCCTAAATGAAACCGAACAAAAATATAGCACTATAGAAAAAGAGTTATTAGCCATAATTTGGGCAACAAAATATTTTAGACCCTATTTATACGGAAGAAAATGTTACATATACACCGATCATAGACCACTAGTATGGTTATGCAAACTGAAAGAACCAAATTCAAAATTACAGAGATGGAGAATCAGACTCGAAGAGTATGATTACGAAATTATATATAAAAAGGGAATTTATAACAACAACGCAGACGCTTTAAGCAGAATTCAACTCAATGCATTAGAAACGGAATCCATTATAGGAAACGTAGACGAAGCAGAAATAAGGGAAGATCCAGACGAGAGCGACACAATACATTCGACACAAAACGAAGAACCAAAAACGCGATTAAAATTTTAAACGAAGCAATCGATATGAAACCCAACCAATTTATAATAACAGAAGTTTTAAATAACCCCAATCCAGTAAAGTATACAAAAGTAGATAACAAAAAAATATACCAAATTCAAATAACTAAAGATGATAATGAGAAACAAATAATTAAAATTCTAAAAGAATACACCCCCGAGAAAAAACGATTTTATTTTTATTTCAACACCGAACATTTATACCAAAGATTTTCAGAATTATACATTAAACTATTTAATAACTCTGGACCTGAACTCATCAGATGTACTAGAAAATTAATAACACTAGAAGACCCTGACGAAATAAACGATGTAATTAGAAATCAACACGAAGGAAAAACCAACCATCGTGGAATTAACGAAACAATAAAACAACTTGTAAGACGTTATTATTTTAAAGACATGAAGGACTTGACCACAGATTTTATTAACCAATGCGAACTATGTGACAGAGCAAAATACGATAGGAAACCCCCAAAGATACCCTTAATGTTAACCAAAACACCCGACAAACCATTTCAAAAACTTCATGCCGATACTCTAGTAGTAGAAGCGCAAAACTATCTAACAATTATAGACGCATTCACAAAAATAGGCCAAGCAATACCAATCACATCCAAAAATAGCATTGACGTGACCCAAGGATTTTTACAATATTTCACATTTTACGGAACACCCGAATCAATCACTTTAGACAATTGTAGCGAATTTAAAAATGAGACAATTCAAAACACTTTAGAACTACACAAAATAAACATTCATTTCATAACGGAAAACCACCGTGAGTCAAACGGACTAATTGAACGACTACATTTAACCCTGTTAGAACAAATTCGATTATTAAGAATAAATTATAAAAATGAACATATAACCAATTTAATGTCATACGCACTAATCGCCTATAATAACACAATTCACTCATCAACAAATTTTACACCCTTAGAATTAACATTAGGACATTCAGATTCACGAAATCCCTATGACATACACTACAATAAAGAAGTATATCAACAATATGCGAAAGATCACAAACAAAAACTAAAAATAACTTATGACAAGGTAAAAGATAAATTAGAAAACGATAAAGAACGTATCACCACAACCAGAAACAAAAATACCGACTCAAATAAATTTTCAATAGGACAAACCGTATATGAGAAAAACTTTCAAAGCAAGCGACATAAAACAGCACCCAGAAATTTAGGACCAGTTAAAATTAAGAAAATATCAGATAAAAACATAGCAGTAGTAGACAACGGTAAAATAACGAAATACATTCATTTAAAAAACCTAAGACACCCTGTAATTTCAGATGGACAATCATCACCCTTACCGTCAACCTCCACCCAGGTAGAACGGACAACCAAGTAATAATAGAAGAAATAAAAAACAACCCCGGTATACTACCAAATAAATTAGGCAGTATACAAAATTACAATATTTACTCAAATAATATTCACCCTTACTTTAATGCAACAAATTTTAGCAACATTAAGAAAACGAAATAATATTTTTAATAGAAATCTAGATAGTAGAAAGTAACAATTAATTATTATCATTTATTTACAAAGATTACTAGCACATACCAAGTAATCATACCCAAAACCAAATTCCTATCCCTAAATGAACTGAGATATGGTTATACAAACGAAAAATGTACTGAAGTAACACCAAACCAATATTTATGTCAATCGATGACGACAACAACCATTCAAGAAGACAGCCCTTGTGAAGTACAACTATTAAAATTCTCAAATCATTACGAAAACTGTGAAACTAAACAAGTGCAAATAACTAATATGAAAATTCAAAAAGTTACAGATAACAAATGGATAGCAATTTTCCCAACAGAAGTAATAGCAACCATCCACTGCAACCAAGATGAAAATAACCAAGCATTAATTGGAAGCAAACTAATTACCCTCAAAGAAGATTGTTATGTGAAATTGAAAGATGAAGTAATCAGAGTTTATCAAGATCCCATAGCAACAAAGAAACTTGCAAACCTACCGGAACTACAATTCAAAATACAACAAGAAGACGAAGAAATAAACAAGAAACCTATGAAGCTAGAGCATCTAGACTTAGACGATCTCAACCACGCCGTGAAATTAGTGGAAAGTTATAAAGAACAATTAAGTGAACTCAAAACGCCAAAGTTACATTATAATAATATAAGTGTTTGGACAATTGTATTGATCATTTTAATAATTTTGTAATCATGTATGTATTATACAAAATGTACCTTAGATATACGAATGAAGGAAACAGTACTAGATTTAAGGAAACAAAGAGAAAAAAGGAAACAATAAGCATACCATTAGAAACAATGAATTTTAAATGAATTTAAATAATGTATTTTATGTATTTAAAAATTAAGAAAACCTTAATTTTTCATTTACGGTGGAGGAGTTATGTATCCCCAATTACCTATATATATTGATGTATTGAATCTAATATGAATTATTAGAAATTATTAAGTAAAAGTATAAGTTCAATGCAACATTGTAACACAAGGATAACCCAGAGAGGTTATCGACAGTTCATGAGAACGGAATGCAGCTGTGCATCCGTGAGGGCAGTGATACTGCAGGTGGCAGGTCACAGGCGGTCAACAGACCGCAATTACTTAGAATTAAGTTGTTACATTGTAATAAAGTGTACAATAAAGAGAAACGCAGACATGAGATCTGCAAGTTCTCACAGCCGTGTGAGGGGCAGGTTATTATAAAAGGCCCGGGAGCTCAATGCCCGGCAGTCAGTCTCCAAACTCCATACTTCGTTGTTTGAGCTACTCACCTGTACAATAATTAATTTTAGTATTATGTACAAGTTATCCAAATTTTAACTAATAAAAATATTGTTAAAGTTTCAAAGTGTTTTTAAAAAACCAGCTCCAAAGGCCCGAACTTTAACTCGCGTACACAATAAGTTAATTTTGAGAACTTGTTTTTATTGCTTATGAAAATTGTCAATTATTCTCAGTAACAACACCTAAAGATAGCCCCATAGCAAAGATATTTTATTTACCGCATATAAACATTGTTTATGAAGTTACGGTTATTTAAAGTAAATAGGTATGACGTAGAAATAGCAAATAGAAATCAGGATCGAAATCGTCCAAGAACCCTCTAGCTTTCACCATTTGGTTCCTCGGCATTTTCCTTGTTCTGCTCCTCTGCTGCAAACCTACCTGTCTTTTCAATGGGAGTTACATCGTTTAGCCAGAGAAAGGACACAATTCCCCCTTGTCTTAGATATCTAAGTCAAGAATCCTCTGTCTAACTTCATTTACATTCAACATTCTACGTCTATCGCGCAACGTTTTCCAGTTGGTTTTTGCATATCAGACCCCTAGGATCTGCCTTGACATCTTGTAACGCGTTGCGTTACACAAGCTGTAAATTAAATTAAGAAATTAGTAAATTTGGGTGGACAGACTAAAAATGGACGCGCCTTATGTAATAGATTTTACGAATAATTAATGTTAATTAAGCATGATGTTTCAAATTTTGTTTCTATAAAGGTCATTCAGTTAATAAGGTACAGAATTATTTCCTTATATACATTGTGAAGATAGGTATGTAGGCCGATTATTATTTTAAAACAGCAAATGCAAATAACTTTAAATGTTGCAAGATGTTACGATTGCGTTTCCCAGGGAAAGATAAATAAGGTGACAATACCCTCGGACGTAAGCATTGAATAAAATTGTTACATTGTACTACCGAATGCTGACCGCAATAAATGGAATTTTTTATAGAGGAAGTGATTTGATATTATAACTAAACACCATAATTGATGTTGAGAAAGAATACAAAGCTAGTTAGAAACATTAAAATGTAGTAATACAAGCAAATGGAAAAGGGGAAGGGAAGTTGAAAGTTCAACAAGAAGTAAATATTAACGTTCTTTTAGGAAAAAAATCGCGGTGTACGACTTATTTTTTGAACTACGTTCGCAAGGACAGGTTAGATTTTAGTTCGAGTGTTCGTGAAATTAACGTCAGGACGACCGGTTAAAAATAGGTTAAGAATTAGAGAGTTCACTGCTCCGATAATTTGAATTTTGGTTGATTGTGTGTCGCTGTGTTAACGGGGAAGAACAAAAAGTGTACATGTTGATGATTTCTGGACACCCTTAAGTTTAAAAATGTTATTAGGCAGTGAGTGAACAAGTTTTTATATTTATAACTTTTAATTATGTATATGTGAATATTAAATTACGGGTTGCTATTTATCAAATAAGAAATAAATCAAACATGTAAGTACTTAGTTTGTGGAACGATAACTTAGGGACGGAACTAGTGTTGGTTAAACTTAAGCATAACTATCGTATAGGAAGTTTAGAACATTTTATAATATTAAGAAATAAGTACGTCTTGATTTTAAATTATTTTGAATGTACAACGACATGATGAAAGGAAAAGTTGATATTTACTATTTTCTATGTTGGTTCAGAGGTGTACTTCTAGAAATGGGATTGAGATTGTCATGTAATTCAATATGAGAAACAGGAAAATTAGAGTGATTGTATTATTGATGAATTTGATTTAATACTTTTTAGGATTTTTCTTTATTGTACCAGGCCAGTTTGAAGTTAATAAATTAGGCTTTTTTAAAGAAAGTACATTCCTATTTATATTGCAATTATTCAATGTCAATGGACGTTGCGGATGAATTTTATTTGCATTTATTTATGACGTAGATAAAAATTAGGTCACTCTAAAAAAATATCTAACTACCCCGGTGAGGGAGTTGTATTTGGCAGAGGTATTTTATTTTACAGGTGTTTTTGATATGACAAAAAGTTTTTACGGTATTTTAGAAAAAATAAAGTATAAGATAATACATTTAGAAAACCAGACGCAAAGGAAACCTATGCGGAGTAACCGTATTCTGTGCAGGGATAATATCAAATAGATTGCAGAGACAAGACGGTTTGACGTCCTTTAATTATTATAATAGAAAAGCCTCTCATGGTAAGTGATTAGTATAACGCAGTTGGTTTGTATTTCAGCTATTTTATTACTTTACATTTTTATTTTTTCACGATAGGGACCGACTCATGCGTTACTGTAGTTAGCCGCCGCGCCCTTAAAATTGTTACGGGGTCCTCGGCCTCTCAGGGTAAATACAAGTATATAACGTACCGCTTATTTTATTCGTATCAACCCAGAGGAGTTCAGTTTTTAAGTAGTGATTTGTGAAGACGCCCGCCAACATATTAAGTGTATTCCCGTCTTTTTTAGAACCATTAGTCTTGACTCTTAAGCATTTTCCTTTTTCTCACTGCAACTTCAACTCCTGTGTGTATAATTTTAATTCTGACAGCACTAGTCCTACCTTTTAACCTATTAATGGTTCAAACCCTAAAAAGGGAATGTCTCTTATACGCATAATTAAACTGTCAGCTTATTAGTTTTCCACTAGTCATGTTTCTGCAATTTCTTTTTCCAACTCATCGCTGCACCACTCAACTAGTAAACACATGGTTCTGGAAAAGCAGTTTGTTCGGAATGCTGCGTGAGTATTTGAACAAACTTATGATTTCTTTCCTCCCTTGTTTCCTCACTATAAGCCACCTTCGATATTGCATATTGTAACGCAAACGCGTTAAGTAAGCAAATAATAAGTAGTAAAAGAAAAAATTATTAATTTCAGTTAATTAAATGACTTTTTAACAGCAATAGAACATTGAAAAATATAGAAGCTTTAGTCGTTTACATGTCATAACATTGCTATTCCAATACGATATTAAATTAGGACACAGAAATAAACAAAACAGCGCCTAATGTTTGTTAAAGACAAACAATAATAACTATCAGGACTCTATACCCTTCGTATTAAATTTAAAACAGGTGAACAGATTTCGGTAAATAACCGGCCAAGGAAAGCTTGTTTGTACACATTCACACGAATTCAAAGTAACCGAAATAATAGTAGATTCCCCCAATAGTAATAAGCTCATAAATTTTCAGTCAAAAAATGTGTCAAACGTAAATGAACGCTGCCGCTTTCAAAAGTGCGAGAAAAATATGAGGAATATAACGTTATGACAGTGAATTTGACTATATAGCAGAGCTAGACGTACAAAGTATAGCAGCAGAGCTTTTAAAAAAATGAAGCAACGGTACATAACAATTAAGTTCGGAATTAGTTAAAAAAGAATTAATGGTTTAGTGACAGGGGACGTGTAGGCCGCAGGTCCTTTGATAGGTGACAGACAGCGACTTGTTTTGAGCGTTGCTGGTTAATTGTGCCTGAAAGATCAAGCACGCACGTTAAGAACGGAATTTGAATTGCGTCGGTAGTGGATCGAATAAAGGAGCTGTGTAATGTAAGGAAGATAAACGGGTTTCACTCTGCAACTGAATGTCCTAATTTGAATAGCTAGAATGGGGAATAACCTACGAAGAGGTAAAAAAATGAATCAGCGGAGTTACTTGGGCATCATCAGACTTATAAGCCGTGAATAAAATTGAGCTTTTTTTTGGGGATTGGTTTATAATTATATACCTGCAGATTATAAATGTTTGTATTTATGTACTGGCAAATTAATACTCCGATAAAATAATTATTCTGTTTGATTATAAAATAGCGAAGCAAGTAGTTTTGTTTATGTCTAAGCGTGATGTTATCGAGAAGAAACCTATATCTTAACCTCACCTGCCCCTCACATTTTTTCTACTGTGCGGAGTGTCTATCTTTCTTAGTTTTACAGATAAACACCTAGAATCTAACACAATTCCCAGAAGAGAAGATGCCTCCGTAAAATATAGTAGCTTTTGCGGACATCCACCATCTACAGACACATTTTCAAGTTTGTACTATATATTCATAAAACAACCAAACCAAAGAGCTAAAAGACCAACCATTCAGTAACCAAGTAGCCAAACAATTAAATAACTAAGTAACCAAACAAAGTTACCAAACATATCAGCTACGATAAATCGTTCAAATAAATAAACCACCAAATAAGCAAACAACCAAACAAAACTGCTCAGCAAAACAACTAAACGGCGAAACGACGAAAGGAGAAAACAACCAAACAATGAAACAACGAAACCAAAATACAACAAAACTATCACATAACCAAACAACCAAACCAAACGACCACACTGACATATAAAGAAACGTCCAAATAAACAGCCTCACACCAGAACAACTAAATGCCGAAACGATCAACGACCAAACTTCCGATCAAACAAAGAGCTAAACAACTATACGACCCAGGGGTCACACTATTAAATAACCAAAATCCTCCAAAACCAAATAACCTCATCGACTACTCACATTCTTTAATATAGTGGGCAATGTTTTGCTTCTGCCTTTTACACATCAAGCACTTAAGCACTGCATTGACTCCCAAAACGACAAGGTGCCTCCCAAGCCTATGGTGAACGCGAAAGACATCCGCCAACCCATATTTTCAGGTTTGCTTTACACCTTGCCACTTTTTACTCCTCGCATTCCTTTATAGGGTACTCAGTGTCTATTCCCCTTTGTTTCGCAAATAAGCACTTAGTATCTGACTCAACACTTTAGGTGTTGAGTCAGATTTTAAGTGCTTAATTGCTAAACGAAGGAGAATAGACATGTCCTTGAGGACATCCACCATCCATAGACACATATTTGCAAGAAACCAATGGAACAAAAAACCAAACAACTAAACCACTAAACAGGCAATTGGTTACATAACCAAATATTTAAAAACCATAAAGCTCATCTACTCCTTTTGTTCTTTAACAGCTTGCGCAATGTCTCCCACCTGTCCTCTACACATTAGATACCTAGGATCTGCATCGACCTCCAGAAAGACACGATGTCCAAAACATATCGTGGTTGAAGAAGACATCCACCAACACATATTTGCAGGTTTATTCTATACTTTGACCTCATCTACCCCTCACATTTCTAACGCCTTACATTTGATTTTTTCTAATGCTCCACCCGAAGGTACTACCTACATTCCCACGAAGTGAGTTTTTTTTATTCGGAAAATTTTGTATTTTTGCCGAAACGTTGCTGTTTCAAGCATGGTTGGAATCTTTAACGTACGTGACAACACTCACAGACGGTACTTCCATTTTACCTCTCATCCGAACGAGGGCTTACATTTGTGGAAAATGCTGACCTAACATTTTTCAAGCGGACGTGTCGGAATTTGAACCCGGAACCTTGGGCATAGTAGTCATACGCATAGCAACTACACCACGGAGCCGCCCACACATTTCTAACGCCCCATAAATTTGATATTTTATTTCCTTATCATCGTGGTCTGATCTGGTTCTGTACAACTGAACTGCAACTGAGTTTGTTGATTTTGGAGTAAATATAATTGCTATCTTATTTCTAAAGAGCTGAACATTTTTGCTTCCCTATTGCTTTCCCCTTCGCAATAAATTGTGCAACTGCATGGGCATTACCCGACTTTGAGTCATTGATTCTATCTTCTCTTGGCCCTAAGTACCTTTCTATAGGCCTTCTGACCACTAAATTACTCCAAATCTAGTTGTAGTCTAACCATTTCAAATTTCGTATTGTTTCCTGCCCCTAATCTCCGAAAACTCAGAACCTTCTATCTCGCCGATCATTTCTTCATTACCTTTTTTCTCTCGTGATTGTGGTATTCCAGGAACCTGGCGAAAAATATTCCATCGAAGTAGCGCAAGATTCTGAGACTGATTCTACCCACCTGAGTTTATACTTTCTAAATCACGTTCACTTTTGCATGGCTGCGTGTCTTGAGAAATCCGAAATGTTTCTGATTTTTCGATACCTTTTGTCGAGGGAGTAAATGGATTTTTTAAGTGATATTCGGTATAGGGAAAAGACAGTTACAACACTCAGTTGCCTATTATCACAGGTAAGGAAATCATTTGGACTGCTTTACTATGGTCCCACACGTTCTAGAATGATAGACTGAAATCTATAAAATACTTCAATGGTGGAAGCCATTATAACGTACAATTTGTTACGTGCCAAAGTGGCCCTTTAACATGTATTAGGTTAAGTTTGATGTACGGAGGTTTCGCGCCATAATTTCAAAAGACGCGGTGCGCGGAATTTTAAAAGACTAGGCGCGTATTTCCGGTACGTCATAGTGCGTTTGCGCAGATCGCACGACGCGAGAGGGTTGGACGAATAACTTCGCGCCGACGTGAAAAAGACAAGGAGTGGGGACAAAATGGTGAGAGGTTTCGGTTAGACACTCTTAAACGTGGCTGTTTGCCTTTGATCTTCGAGTGGAGTGGACGCTTGAGGTATCGTATCGTGCTTATCTTTATCTATGTAGATTTTCTTTGCTTAATTGTCTTTGTTTGTTGCCTTATACCTGGTATTCCCGTCATTCCCTGCATAGGTAGGTAAATATGCAACCTTAGACGAACCGTACTCCACGACCCTGGACCACGAACTCATGATTGCCGTAGCTGGCCGGAGCGCTTGAAGGAGCGTTGGCAGGAGTCACCATCTTTAGTGACCGCAAAAGGGCTTTGAGTAGCCTGATGGACTTGGAATAGAAGCCAACTTTAACCCAGCGACATATTCATGTGAGTAGTTGCATTAGAATATATTGTCTCAATTTTATGTAAATTTTCCGATTATGGCGCAATATAATTTTGTGCATTGGTGACGTCATTGGTAGTTGGCTGCGCGGAATCTGTAATAAGGTTAGTGCTGCCATCCGCGAGTGGCGTCGCCCGCTTTACTCATTGCGCTTGCGCGATGTATTTATGAACTCTTAAACTGTATTATCGACTTTGTAACTGTATTTATCGACGTACTTTTTAACTGTATTATCGACTTTTTAATTGTAAGATTTATCAAGTTTTAAAGCGTAATAAATTCGCACAGATTAAGTCTACTTTCAATAACTTTTTAGATATTTTAACAATCTGTGTATAAAATACTGATACAATTTGAAAGCCCTTAAAATTGCGCGAAAAAAATGTTTATTCCAAAAACAAGACATGTATATTTAAAAGTCGTCAAATGAAAAGAATAAATTAATGTACCACGGTCAACCGCGTTATGCTCCAAAATCGCTTAACAAAGATCCTAGTTAATAATTATGCCAGGAGATTTCTAGTCATTAATTTGATCGTGTTACACATAGTTGTGTAAAATAGTTTTAACATCTCGGGTGTTTTCGCATATTAAATTGATCTGCTATTAATCCGCTTTTAATATGTGATTCTGCGGTGTTGACATTTGACACGGTTTGTGGTATTCCTCAACAAATGAGAACGCAATACATGCAAGCGAGTAGTAGAGAAGTTGAAAATAACAACCCCCCGTTCTTCATTTTACACGTAACCACCTTATCATGGAAAACTACAATTTATATTAAGAACAGGCCTGAAGTAATCCGCGACCCAATGTACGCAGTCCAACAATAATATCATTAGTAGTTCAACTTGCCAAAAGTGCTGTAATACAAAAGATTCATTATTTTGCTTTACCTTATTTCATTTATTTATATGGAGAAAAGGTAAGCCTGGTTATAGATAACCTGCATGATTCGTTTTATAATAGGAATAGATATTGATTGTAGAATTTATACAATGCAACTACGACCTCTGGGCGGGTACGCGATATATTACTGTACTGTTGTCACTGTAGCAACTGGCGCTCAATTGCTACAATTACTGTAGTACAGTGGTATCTCGCGTATTCGTCTAAATTATATTTGTGTTGCATTATTCGGCAAATAAAAAGAAAACCTTCTAGTTCCTTGTTTTTGAACAATTCTTTTTGATAGATTGCTACTGATTTGTGCTAAGATGTACTGTTGGAAAAAACCAATATCTCTTTGCGTAAAGAAGATAGAAAATGTTGAAATATAGATATAAAATAACAAAAAAGTATTTTTAAAGTATATTTATCTAACCATAGCGAGTTGTTGTGAGTTGTGCTATGCAAAAAAACATAAGAATGCGTACAAATATTTTTCATGAACCACATGATTGAAAGGACATTCTAGTGTTAATAGGGGAGGAGATATAATTAACTAAGTCCTAAATTATTTGTTAACACCTACCACTTCTAATGGAATATTTTTTCACCCGTATAGTTTTTAAAATTATGTGTACCTATGGTTATTCCTTTTGAGTAACGCAATCCACTACAACTCACAGAATTAATTTTCTCATAAGGTTTAGAATTAGATCTTGTGGATGTGAAGCTTTTAGTTAAAATCTATTCCCCTTTATTAATTGTGCTGCCGTATCCATTGGTCTGGCAATATTTTTTTTATTAGCAAGGAATTTTACCCTTCATTTACACAATGTAGCATAATATTCGAAAATTCAACAATGCTAAAGGGTTTGCTAACTCAAACAACCTTCGTGAGAATATTTTTTTAACCATATGATTTTTGGAAAACGTAGGTATTATTATTTTTCCCGCGACTATCCAGTGATACATTTCTTACTTATTTAAAAATGTATAAATAATATTACTCATTATTCTGTAGGTGTATATTCATAATCCAACACCTTTAACCAATCAGGAATATCCAGGTCGTGAATTATGATCATAATCTAACATCTCTGATCAATCAGTACAAACCTTCATTTTTCCTAATCTGGCGAGGTATAATATTTGTATCACGCCAAGTAGGCTGTTTATTATGCCCCCGTCGCTGCGGTACGCGAACCACTACGTCAGTTGGTAGCAATGTTAAATAATGTAAAAATTGATTTACAAATTATAGATGACGTCACACAATATGCGAATTATTGCAACACAATTAAAAGTTATACAAATTTTAAAGAAAACCCCAACGAGGTCCTCACGTGAACATGTAGGACTTCTTGCAGAATTACTCCATAATGTCGGCAGCGGCTTCGCTGATCTTTCGGGCGTCGGCTGCTTTGCTGATCTTTTGGGCGTCGGCTGCTTCGCTGATCTTTCGGGCGTGGGAATTCTTGAGCCCGGTTGAAACCAAATTCGATTGTCTTCTTCCTATATGTAGGGAACGACAGGAAACTAGTATAAGGGACGATAGTCAAAAATATGGGCAAAAGGAATCTACATAATACCAAAAAAGACACGTTAAGATACAAGACAACTAGCCTTCTTCACATCTCGGTGGCTAGTCCACACACGTATCCGGAAATCCACCACTTGCCCTCTTGGCCCACCGCGTCGGCGCAATCTGCGCAAACGCACTATCTAAAGTGACGGAAATACGCACACGTTTTTTAAATTTATGTCGCGGAATACTTACACATTAAAACTTAATTAAGAATGTTTAGTGCCCAATTCGGCACGTAACAATCGCGACAAAGCCATAAAAGAAAAAAAATCTTAAAAAAAGATAATGACTGTTAGCACAGTAACATCTTAAAATCTAAATCCTAACTAGCCTACATACATCCTAACTTAAATTTTACAAAATGTTTATTTGAGGCGCCACCTGTTTTTTTCGACCGATAGCACGTCTTCCGGATTACCAGGAAACGGAAAAGTGCACACACGAGTCTTTGGTGTGGCGCAGTTATAATCGACAGCACAAATTTGTCGGGAAACATGAAACACTACATAAACTAAAACAAATGCGAAAAGTCGCCTAGCCTATATACTAAACTAAAGCTAACATTACACTTTCCTAAGTGCAGACGCACATGAGCGTTGCATCTAGACTGTTTCTTCGTTGGCAAAAAAATGCCCAAACTTAAAAATGTTTAAAAGAGTGAGTTACTCTACACTCTAGCAAATTTTTAATTTCTGGTACTCTGGTTTAATAAACAATACACATCAAAACTTGTCCATGACATGCTTGTGAATCAACAAATTTACCAAACGTACCACCTTACTAAATCCTCACATTGCTAACCTAACAAATTACATTTCTACCATCAGGTTAGCTTTTTCACTTAATATTCAAGAAAGATAATTTCCACGTTTGGTCATAAATACCAAACGTTAGGAAGATAATAAGATAAAACAAAATCTCAAGTTATTATCGAAGATAATAGATAAGATAACGATATTGAGCTTAAGTTATTATCAAAGGTAATAGGTAAGATAACGGTATTAAGCTTTAGTTATTATTAAAGATAATAGGTAAGATAACGATATTAAACTAAAGTTATTATTAAAGATAATAAATAAGGTAAAGATATTAACTTAAGTTATTATCAAAGATAATAGGTAAGATAACGATAGAGTGGCTCCGTGGAGCCGTTATATGGAAATTTCTCGTGCCCCCTAAAAAGGGCGACCTGTGAAGCAAGCCCGTTTGCAACAAACGGCACTAGGGACCGGCAAAGGCATTTGGATGCATCCCTGCACCCGGCGTTAATTGATATCGGTAATATAATCACCCGATATCCACACGATATTTCTACATACACTCACACATTCACACACTCATACATACATTCACTGTTAGCGACCATGTGCGCTAACAGCGGCACCGCATGACCTCACGAAAGATTCCCAGAAACGTGATCCGGGTGTCTGTGAAAACCTAGAATAGTGAAGATTGTAATCATAATATAAATCAGTTAGGGAATGATAGGGAAAGCTAGGGATGAATTTAAATTAGTTAGCGAGATTTGGATAGTTTTAAGACGACCCTTCGGGTCGCACTGGTAACCAGAGCCGGCGTCTGCTATCCGGTATTACGGATCCCTCCCCCTCTTATTTTTGCTTGTGTCTTGTTGATCGGGTACACTCCAAAGTCAGCGCTTGGGATACCATTATTTACAACCCTGTTTTTAGTTTTGTTTCAGTTGGTCAGATTTTTATGTTTGTTAGATTGTTAGAGCTTGTTAGGTTTGTTAGATTTTTAGGTTTGTTAGATTTTTATTTAGTTTTTTATTTAGGGTGGATTAACTATGAAGTCAGAATTAATCAGAAGCACGATTATTTTCGCGTTTAAACCCACTGTAGTACCTCCGGGTGGAGCATTGGGGACGTGGCCGCAAGTATAGCGGCCCTAATTCAAATTATAATGTCTGTGAAAACCCCCCGCGCAACCACACAATGAGTAACGGAAATGAAAAGGCAGTAGAAATAGGAACGGTAGAAAGAAGGAGATGGGTATTTGGAATGCATAAGAGACACTTCCAGGTAGAAAAAAATAGAGGAAGGGCTCGCATTGAGCTAAAGAGACAGAAGAGGTGGATAGCAAAGCACTACTCAACCAGCCAATGTAGTCAGTAGCCCGGAGTGAGGGAAAAATCACTCTTATGTGGTTGACGGGTGTTTCGGGACGAGAACAGGTCTACCGAAAGAAAGATAAGGCAGAAACGGAGACAGTGGGATAAGAAAAGGTATAGAGGTAGAGAGTTGTCCCTATAAAACACGGGTCGGTCTGAAGGACCACCTGTGATATTAATCCGACAAGTTAAGGTGTATCATAAGTTAAAAAATTCACTAGACTCATAAGAGAACTAGTACAATCATTTTCCTAACGAGTGCATCCACTGCGATAAGAAAATCAGACAAAAGTTGACACAACAACTTAAAAGTATCACTACAGCTACATTTACACAAAAACCCAACTGTTTCAAGGTAGTTTTTAAAACGGTAACGCTCTAAACACAGAAAAATGCCTAATTATAAGCCGTTAAATACAGACACACTGTCCCAATATGCTAAAACAACCGAGAATTTGATAAGATATCAATAAAAAGCGATAGCACCTCACCACGAAGTTCAATAAAAAACAACGAAAAAAATGTTTATATGTTATGATGATTTAGTAGAAAGAGAAACAAGTAATGATATAGTATAATGTGGGCGACTGTAATAATTCAAAGAAAAAACGCATGGGATAGAAAGTCCTAGTTTTTTGCTACTGCGAATATGAACTATTTTTTACAAAGGCATAGGCCGCGTTTCCTATGTGAGCTCAAAGAAGAAAGCATCCACTCTAACATCAGCTAAAACCAATCATAAAAATTCAACGAGTTATTACAATCAAAGTTACGACAATTACCACAAAATTAAACGATGTGAGATAAATACTGAAAAGAAAATATGTTGTAGGAAAAGTGCGAGGATTAATTAAATGAAGCGACAGAGTTATACTGGAGGATCTAGCCAATAAAGCGTTATATAACTAACGGTAAGTTCAAGGAAAAATCAATCAGAAGCAAAAAGATAGCTATTTTAAGGTAAATAAGTCAAACGCACAAAAGGTAGGTGCTGCATAAGAGAGGCAATAAGTAATTAAAGTTAATTAATTGATAGTAAGGACAAAAACCATTCGGTAAATCGTTAAAAAAATGAAACGTGAAAATTTTTTGGATGTACGTAGGGTTGAACGATCTTAAAGATAATTTTATGGCATCTAGTGTGGTTTAAATCGATATGTGAAGAGATAACAGTAATCAAAACTCGATTTACTAATAAAATTGTTAAAGAACAGAAAGATATCTTGTAACACATATATTTACTAGGATGAGAAGCTCTCGTTTGAGTTCCACCCAAACTAATGAAGAAAAATTCCAACATTATTCTTAAAAAAATGATTCACAAATTGCTAGAGCGACAAACTTACCAACCAAATTTCGTCTAGACTTACAATGCTGTGCGACGGCCCCTTGACGGGTCTCGTCTAGACTTACAAAGCTGAGCGAACAATTCAAATGGCAAATCTCGCTTAATAGATTTTAAAATGTTGCGTTGGAATATCGATGTCTAAAAAAATATGTTATCAAAACAAAATCATACTCGCTACACATAAGAAATATTCTACGATACATGTATAAAGAAACAGTATTCCAAATTATTAAAATATTCTTTTGATATCGCAGAAATTATCAACAACTATCGTAAATGTGCTTAAATATAAAACGTTAACAACAACTTCATTATTGCAGTGTTAAAAGGAGCAGATATAAAGAAATCCAGTTTATTACAGCGTTTTGAAAGGTAAAAAGTATAGTTAGATAATTGCGTTAACTGTATTTGAAGGGTAAAATTTCATTAAAAAGGGATTTGTAGGTTACAGCTGTTTAAATTACTAAGAAAACACTTTTAGCACGATATGAGAACAAGATAATGTTTAAGGAAACAAGTATAACAAGATTACGTTACTATAACGTTTTAAAAAATGTACTAAAAACTCAGTTAATTACAAAATCTACATTTTGGAAGGAATTTTCTTTATAAAGGTAATTGTAATTTACAATTTATTATTTAGGTTATAAAGAGACACTCAAAATTATAAAAAAATACATTATATGTGTTATTTAAACGGTAGCTTTAAAAATTGATCTCAAAATCAAGAAAGAAAATTTCAAAAGTAAAGTGATTATTTTAACTAACCTTAAGTCAGTTTAAGAGATTTTTTCCTCTTCTTGTTTATAATGGATAGAAAATAGAGCTATTTACTTATAATTAAAAATACGTACAGGCTAAAATATATAATCCAAACATCAGAATTAGGTTATGATGGTTTAATCCTTTTGAAAAGGTTATTTTGACTTTTTAGTAAATTAAATTAGGTCATTATTTGGACTAGCAATGCATTGTAAAAAAAAATATACCAGAAAAATCAATATTCAATATGGCCACTCATATTAAGCATAACAACTGTCATTTCACTTCAGATAAATATATAGTAACTTCCAGTGCTACCACTCTAAATTTTATGAGTTAATAGATATTAAAAATGTTCATAGTTATTTATTTTTTAAATGAAAAAGCTACAAATATAGTTAATCAATACATTATAAGGTATAAACCAAAAAAACAAATTTTTATTTTCAACCTGAACACGTTGGATGCGCCACTATTATAACCCCTCCACGCCGGTTACACTTTGAAAAATAAATTTTTGCATGTCAGTGCTTGAGATATTAGTTAAAATGTTTAGAAAATATCTGATAATGAAGAATTGTGTAGTCGTGGGAAAATGTAGTGTTCTAATCGCGAGTTATGGCCATTACTCATTCGGAATACGCCGCCCGCCCTAACGAACTCGCCGCGCAAACCTACCGATTGAGTGATGGCTATCATAACTCGCTCGTTGAATTATACACTATTATTTGGGTAGACAACTCAGAATAATTTGCAAATGTTCGATAAATACACTTTCCATGTATATATCCTGCAATATTTTTTATCTACTATACGGAAGAGAGGTTTGGGATACTTTCGCCGGTACAAAACAACCCAATTAACTGCCAATCTTTTAAATAAAAATGAGATTTATTTGATTTACCGTTCAAGGTTTATAATTTCTTTCCACTTTGATTTTGATCAAATTTAGTTTCGATCAAAGAAAACTAATAGTTGAAATTTTTTAACCGTATAAAGATTAAATAAACTGGAAATCATTTGCAATCGCAACAACATTAAAAGGGTGGCCGATTCTACGGTACATACTTTACTGTATATGAAAAATGACACTACTGCAGTGCATCACTAGCCATAGCATTAGCTCAAGTGAAACCATAACCAAATAACTTGAATCCTTTATTCATGCCACAAGTAATTATATCTATATGTATGATTTATGATTTTTCTACCGTTCTTCAGTTTAGCGAAGTTTTCATCAAATAGCAACCATTGAGGACATCCACTATTCACAAACGCATTTTTGCAAACGTGTACTATACATTCAAAAACAACCAAACCAAATAGCTAAATGACCAAATAGCCAAACAATTAAATAACCAAATATCTAAACACAACTATACCAAACAAAACAACTATACCAAACAAGAACGCGTCCAAACAACAACCTACCAACCGAACAATGCCAAACACCACCAAACAGCCATATTACCACATAACCAAACAACTAAATCAAACGACCACACAAATAAACGAAAAACGAGTAAACAGCCACGCAAATCGACTAAACAGAATAATCAAACACACAACCAAACGGCCAAACAACTAAAAAGCAACCTACCAAAATAAGCCACAATAACCAACGACAAAACAGCCAAACTACCATACAATCAATCAAATAAATGGTCAAACAACCAAACGAGCAAACGGCCTAACTATAAAACACCCAAATAATCGAAACCAAACAACCTCATCTACCCCACACATTTTTTAGCATAGTGGGCAATGCCTTCTTCATACCCTTTACACATTAGGCATCTACGACCTTCTTTAACTCCCAGACGACAAAGTGTTTTTGTAACTTATAGAGGGTGGCGAAGACATCCACCAACACATATTTGCAAGTTTGTTCTATACCTTAGCCACATCAATCTCTCATACTCTTTTATACAGTGCGCGGTGTCTATCCTCTTTCGTTTCGCAGATCAGCACCCAGGATCTGACTCAACTCCTAGAAGAGAAGATGTATCCGTAAAATATAGCAGTCGTTGAGGAGATCCACTATCCACGGGCATATATTTGCAATTTTGAACTGTACATTCACAAAAACTGTAATATATCACAATCGTTCAAGTTGTTTATTCAAGAGTCAATACAAAAGTGTTTATAACACTTGTTACCTTGAAGAAATAGATATCAACATGATATCCATATGTGATAGCCCCAAGGTTCATTCCTTAATATTCTATGTTTAAACATAATGCAATACATTACAAAAACCAAATCAATGACCTAAACTACCAATCATCCAATAACCGGATAATCAATCGATTAAATAACCAAGCAGCCAAACCAAACAAATTAACTACACCAAACAATAAAACACACAAACGACAAACCGGCAAAATAAATAAACCATCAAATAACCAAACAAAGCAGCTAAGCCAAACAACTATGACGCAAACGTCCAAATGAAGAAACAGCCAAACCATGAAATAACGAAACCACAAAACAGTCAACCGTCACATAACCATACAACCACGCCAAACGATTACACAGACAATTGCAGAAACGTCTAAACAATAAACAAATGAACAAACATAATAACCAAACGACCAAACAAAGCAATCAATTAAAATAATCCAACTAAACAACCATAGACTACAACAACCAAATGCCGAAACAACCAACAGCAAAACGGCAAAACTACCAAACATCAAATCACACAAAGAGCCAAACAACAAAACGACCAAACAGTCAAGCGATTAATCAAAAACCAAAAAACCGCATCTACTCCATCATATTCGTTAATTTAGTGGGCAATGTCTTCCTCCTTGCACCATGCTTTGATTGCGGATAGGCCTTTTTCTAAAACGTGTTATAGTATAGATTTGTCAAGTACGCTCCGAGCGATGCTCATAATATTGGCATTTATACCAAAGATGCTTAAAACGTTAATGAATATAGAAAAACCAGCCGCTTATTTCGAAGTTGGTTAAGTTGTAACGAATACAACTACCTGCTTCATTAATGTACGCTTTTGTTTTAAATATTTATTTAACAAATATCCTTTATTAAACAGAAAATATTAAATTCCTATTGTAACAATATATTACCAATTTGTACTTAGAACTACACCTATATCTAAGGACGTGAAGTAAAAATTTAAGTTTTCTTTTATCTGTGTGTGTGTTTATACAACATTCCCATTCTGCGCGTGCTTGAATAATAAAATTGCCTCGTGGTCAAGGTTCATCATTTTAACGTCCGAATGTAATCGGCTAAGCAAGTGTTGAAACGTGGGCTAGCAGGTTTGATAAAACATGCCGTCCCAAAGACAGGTGAAATGGTGTCGACGTATACCATGGCATCGATTAGTAGTTGAATCGACCTAGTGTGACCGTAAAATACACATCGTCTACGGTAGCGCAATTAAAAAAAAATGTATATACCGTATTGAAATGCAATTAAAAATGTAGATACAATATTGAAACGTTCAATTTTGAAACGCAAATTTTATGTATAAAGTATTGGAGCGATAAATCTTATGTATATAATGGTTATGGAACAGTAAAGCACAATTTTTGTCACGCTGTATTGAAAGTCCAAAGTCTCAACTGTTGCTATGGAGTATGATGGAATTTTGCGTAAATTTTGTTTTGTATAGAAGTCAAGTCGTAAGTACTCGAGATGGTTGACGAACTCTGATGCCTGGCAGATTGTTTGTGGTGAGTCATCTACAATTTTAATTTAATTTTCGTTTCACGGAACAATTACTGGAAATGTACTAATAATTTTAGTAAATCTTATAGGTTCATTTAAATTGGTACAAGTAATTTTTGTAAATTTTATATGGTCATTTAAATTAGACACGTAATTTTTGTTCAGAATTTAATATTTGGATATTGCATATGTTCTTATAAGCACAAAGAATTTTCTATAAGATAACTTTTGAATTTACAAGGTTACACTAAAATGTATTCGTAACTAAGCACGTGATACGTTGATATTTGTTTGTCACATTATAAAATATAATTTTTTTGACAGTACACTTGAAGTACAGATTAGTTCAAACCAAAAGTATTTTTGACCTTTGATTCCATCAATTAAATTAATTAAAAATGTAGTTTTGCAGTCTAGGAAAGTCAGAGTATTTAATCAATTAATTGTAAATCTAAACAGGATCCTATTTAGGTATCAAATACACACTATATTTCTTCTAGAGAACTATAATAAATTTACAATTATAAAATTCATGCAAATAATCAGAGACTAATACTAGACTTTAATAAAAGTAGATATCTCAAAAGTTTCAGTACGTATAAAATTGTACAAATGATGTATATATATATAATATAATGTATAAGGGAGCTACCAAGAGTTCTAAGGGTTGTTTAGTACAAGGTAGTATATGCCAAGCAAAATAATCCACAGATTTGATCACATAAACTTAAAAATGTATGTTTGCCATATTTCACATATACTAAAGTACCATTCAAAATGGTAGTTGAAATTAAGTGCCAAAAGGTAATATTAAAATGACTGAATGACGTAGTGAGATGTACAGTGCTCAAGGGTATATACCGAGTTTGAATTTTAAAGGCCATTGAAAGTACATTTGCCGTCCAAAAACCGGATGCGTCTATGAATGTTTACTATCAACCACGCATCCAGGTTCAAGTGTGAATTATTTTGGTTTTTCATTTTAATTAGAATCAACTTTTGGACAATATTTGTAAACTCAAAATTATTAGTTATAACAACTTCAAATGTGATTGGTGAACTGTAAATATTTAGGACAAATACTAGAATTTTATGTGAATCAGGAAAGTGCAAAATGACATGAACTATGGTATGTGCGACACAAACGAAATGTTAGGATGTTATTGGACGATTTAGTATGTACTTTAAAAGTGTAGTAGGCAGAAAAGTTAAAATGGTCGCCTTGGAAAGTAAACAAAGGAGATTTTCGAAATTCATTTTGTAAAAAGACGTGTTTTTCATACTGTGCTAATTTGTAAACAATTTTTAAAAGAAGTTAATAAAAGTATTTGAGTTTAAAGAGTTTGATTAAGTAAAGAAGGGTAAAGAAGTAACAGCGACGAAAGCAATAAGTATAAAGAGTGGTGATTGTGCAACGGCGAAGCGACGGAAAATTATATATATTTGGAGTGATATTGGGAAAGGTAGCAGGACATCGAGTGGTAATATATAAAGAACGGAGTTGGATTTGGGTAGCGATTTAAAGGGAGCAGGACATCGAGAGGAAATATATAAAGGAAAGAAGTTGGATTTGGATAGCGATTTATAGATTTGTAGCAGGACATCGGGAGGAAATATATAAAGGAAAGAAGTTGAATTTGGAGAGCGATTTATAGATTTGTAGCAGGACATCGAGAGGAAAAATATATAAGGAACGAAGTGGGATTTGGATAGCGATATTAGGTAGCAGGACATCGAGAGGAAAAATATATGGGAAAGAAGTTGGTTTTGGATAGCGATTATTAGGTAGCGGAGCATAGAGCAATTTGAAGAAAGACGACTAGTAGAATTGGATTAAATACGAAGAAGCGGACGGATTGATTGAGAACACGAGGAGCGAAATTTAGAAGAACAACAATTGGTAGTGGAGGATTTGAAGCAGAAATTAGCACATGGGAAGTTACAGCACTGGGTATTCAAAATTCTAAATTAGGGTTAATTATTTCAGGTATTGGGGAGCAGCTAAATTAAGAACAACACCTGGAGGCGGTACTAAACTTCAATCAGATAGGTCAAAAGTGTAAAGACGCATACGGCGAAAAGGATTTTGAGCCAGCAGTTAGAGCGGCCAAGAACGGAGTATAAACCGGGTGAGTGCTGAGATATCTTAAAACGTCAAAAACAGTCATATAATTTTGGTAGTAATTTAATTTGGCACAAAGCAACGCTGATCTTAGTAAAATTTTGGCATATTAAAAAGTAGAGTAAAAATTTAGTACTAAAACAAAAGAAGTGCACCTAGGTTGGACTTTGCACATCTACTTATAACAGAACTCACTATAAGTAGTTGAACACCCTGAGATTTAAGAGCTTAAATAGTCGAGGCATTGAAATAAATAGTTAATTAAAGAACCAACCAAACGTTGCAAATACGGGCGTGCATTAGGTGTGCACATTACTAAAATAAAAGGCGCGACAAAAAAAGGGGTAAAATACAATAAAAATTTTAAGAATATAGAATAAAGAGTGACTGAACACACAGTCAGTAAGGGAGTAAGTAAAAGAAGTGGGATTTAATAATATATATATATATTTTTTGTAAATCAATAGAAAGAGTAATAAGTTGTTTTAAAGCTTTCTTTCATTGAATAATTTTTCTATAGAAGTAAGCAACCACATTTATAAAATTTTTGTAGTGAAGAAGGGTTGATCATTGGTATTGTGTTTGAAAATTTTTTGAGGTATAATCTTGACTAGTTAATCTTTTTAGAATTAATTTTTTTGTGATAAAGTGACTAGGCTCTAATGTAGCCCTAGTTCAAAAATGTTTAGAAGTGACTAAATTTTCAGATAGTACGAGATCGTCGTTCCATTTCCAGTTTGCAGAGTCATAAGTAAGTATTATATTTCTGTTTTGCTCGTTAAGGATATTTTTTCTTTTCGAAGATTTCTGTATTTTATCTTCGGATTGTTTTTCTTTATAGCTATTATTAAGATACGGTGGCGTCCAATAAAATTTCTTTTGTTTTATCGTATACCATCCTACGACCCTAGCTCATAGCTCTGCCCTAAGTTAAAAAAGCTTAGCTGGCTGGAAGATTTTTTTAGAAGGTCCTTTTTGTAATCAGAGCCATTTTCCATCCTTTTTACCCTGGACTTAAACCTTGGACAGGAACCAGTCATAATTTTTTGAGGCTCTGCCGCCTATAAGGTAGAATAAATACACTATATATATCTATACAGAAAAAATAGTGTAACAAAGTCGTTAAGGAATACAGAAAAAGGTGTTGATCCTAGTACACATCCTTTTGGCTTTCCATATTGCAAAGCAGCTTGAAATCTACACTTACAGAAACACGTTTTTTCTCGGGTTGTAGATACGGCAGTAGTTATTCCAGATATTTGAAATGATACTACGAATAAGGAAAAAATAGTTGTCTCAGTTAGTAACCTCGTAGAGGAAAACCCTAAAACTATTTTACTCCGATCCCAGGCAGACTAAAAGTCGATTAAGTGTTCCAATGTGATAATAACTTTAATAAATTATACACACATATCAAGTCCACTTTTAACAACTTTACACACTTTTCTAATGTTTTGTATACACAACACATACAATTCGCAAACCCCTTTAAATTAGGAAACAGCAAAATCCATTAACATAAAAAACAGCATGTATAATAAAAAAGACGCTTGAAATTAAAAGGGTATTTTGATGTACAAACGTAATCCTTTAAAAGGATACCGCCAAATGCTCAAATTGAAAAGGGGGATCCTCTTTTTACAGGAACCTATACCTAATTCAATACCATTGTAATTAGCGTTTTATAATTGAAAGTGGATTTTTTCTGTAATCTACATTTACAACTGTCAAAGAATATTTTTCAAAGGCGAATAATAATTTCAAATGAATTCAACGCCAAATTTAATAGAAAATTTATAAAGTGGAAAAATGAAGCAATAAAACTGAATTCCTATATTTCCTATAACAGAATTATCAAATTTTGTAAATTAGTTGAACTAAACCTATTGAGAATTTCTGCAAGTTTAGTGTGTAAAGGAAATGTAATTTAGACATATAAACATACTGTAACAAAGGTACCGCAAAGCCTAAAATCGAAAGAGGCAATGCCAGTAATAGCCAGTAATTGCAAGGGTGCATTTATAGCTCACGA
This sequence comes from Platerodrilus igneus, assembly GCA_036346225.1. Taxonomy (NCBI): domain Eukaryota; kingdom Metazoa; phylum Arthropoda; class Insecta; order Coleoptera; family Lycidae; genus Platerodrilus; species Platerodrilus igneus. Next base: position 2,072,567 of record JARFIW010000828.1, read on the forward strand.
AAGAAAATGGTCGAGACGTTTTTGGAAATATTTTAAATATTCGAGAATTATCAAATGACGTACAGCAAGTCACGTGGCTTAGATTTCAGTTGAAGTATGAAGTCGCGTTATAAATTAATTAATTAAAATACATTTAATGTGCATATTAATTGAATATTCTAGATAAATTTATATAGTCAAACTTAGTGATAAAATAGTTAAACGCGTTAAGAAGGTAATAGTGAAATAACATTGTTAGTCATTAGCTTGTAACAATTATCATCAGCTTAATTAGTATTGACATTATCACGACATTGTAATAAGTTATCAGTAATTTAAGATCTATCTATATTTGAGAGAAAACTTTCCAATAAAGAACAGTTAACAACAAAGCTTGCCACAATACCGAGGAGAAATAAGGCAATTATTTTTTTATAGTCGAAAATGGATATATCCTCACTTTTCCCAGCGCCTGTTAAGTAAAAAGGAAAGATAGTTTAGATACCTTTTTCGATGTTATTAAGTGCATGCAGTTTGATGGAGACAGGGCCAACACTAATATATGTTTGAAGTGTGCAGAACAAAAAACGGTGGATGCCAGAAAAATGGACTCGTCGGAATGGGAAGTTATACCTTCCCCGTGTCAACTTCACAGCCGGACTAACAAAATTTACTTTTCGAAGAGGGGAAGACACCCTCTCCACATCATCTCCACAATTAGTTGTTAGGCTAACCGAACTGATTACGCTATTAATCTCACTTGCATACTAAAATGCTCTATTCTCAGTAACAGCTCAAACAAAACAAAATAGCTTTTCGGGCCCGACAACGAATAACTGGTGCTCATCATTTACTTCAGATCACTCTGTAATTATTAAAAAGTTTAAATAACAACCTAACGTTTGAATGTTTAATTGCCATCCTTGACGAAATATATAAAATTATTAGGAATATTTTTTCCTGTGAACCATGAGATCTTGACCAGGTAAGAAGGCTTGTCCGTTTCAGAGAAACAGATGGCCGAGTCCAAGGTGTGACCATATTGAAAAGGTATCTGCGGAGATTTTACACTAACAAGTGGTTCATAAAAGAGATGTATCGGTCCTTTACAGTATGTGAGAAGTGTATTTCCCCATGAACGGAAGCGGAAGTGCGTCAATCTAGGCAAGAGGGAAGAAGCGTTTAAAGCGAGAAACGCCGCAAAAATTACCGTACCGACTTCGGTAAAGTAACTATTACCGTATCGTCTATAGGGTAGTACTGTCGTGAGTGCCTGTTTCCGTTTTCACCTTTCTGCCCCTATTACAATGGTATCGTTCAGCAATACACTACCAGTAGAAGCAGCGAGCAACGAAAAGAGCAACAACAGAGAATCGTCCCCGAGAAGCATGTTGGGGTAACATTATTTGCTTGCCCGGGGGTTTACTAGGAGGATTGATCGTAATAAACAAATAGGTCAATTCATTAATAATCGATTACCTTTCGCTCATCAGTGTAGGAGGAAGATTTATTTAAGTCAGGTGAATTCTATATTGATAAAGATGGCCGCCTTTATGTAAAATTTTTGTGCTTAGTATAAACGCAGTCAAGGGGACAGGTAAAACAGGTACAAGGAAACACTTCACCCCATGCCTATAATGTGTTACGCATTAAAAAGTGTAGTACAAATTATTCTAGTTAATAATTAATTTTAGAGAATGTTTGTGTAAATATTTTATTATTACACATATTTGTATAATACAGAGTTAGGAAAATTGTTTGATAATTGCTTTTATCGTGTAATTTTTGTGGTTCAAATAATTCTCACGGTCGTAGAACAGACATGACGTTTTCCGACCAAATGCGACGCTTAACCTACAAACGGTCATGGGTTTGCAAGTTGTTGGAAGTGCGGTCATAATGTATCCTCTACGTGACCACCAATCCTGTGGTGCATTATAAAATATAGTGAAATTTTATCCGTAGATTTCTATACCTATCTTTTATCGTACTTTACTTTCGTTTCGTTTCTTTTTATGTTTTAAGAAGAAACAAGCAGTTCTATTACATGAAATTAAAGCTGAAACGGCAAATTGCACCTACGAAGAACTCTGAGTGTTGAATAAATACCGTACTTGAGATTACAACCTGTTAGTATGCATTAAATTAGAAGGTCAACAGAGTTAATGATTTGATTTGAACTTAAATTATATTATTTCATTCGTAAATTCTGTGTAGCATATTGTGTCCTTTGAACACGCAAACAGTTAACTAATCCTCTACCTTTTGAATTATAACAAATGTACTATCCCACGAATAATTAAAGATAAAAAGCACGTATACCTCAAAACAGTGATTGTCGAAAAACGTCACATGACAATTACAAATCCGGTACTGTAGGCCCGCTTAGTATACATGTATTCTATAAAGAAAATGCACTTTTTCGAGCAAGAAGATTATGACTACTTCTTTGCGTCTTTGTCTTTGTTAGAGGATTTTATCAAGTGTAAGGGTCCCAGTGGTGTACAAAAATCTAATCCACAGTTAAAACTATATAGAAAGTCTTCCATTTGGTTTAAAGCAGTGAAATCTCTTTCACAAATTTATCGTCTGCAGAGATTTTATTTGCCACTAAGCAGCTTGGAAATTTATCCTGCTGACATTCTTCTCATTTCCAACGCAAGCGTACAATTTGAAAAACACGTGTTTCTGGTATTTTTTTTCTAACAATAATTGAAGCTTATACTCGGTATTCAGTCAACACTCGCATCACCGTGACTTGGTTAGTTCCTATGCGACTACTAATTCCAAGGTCTTTGATTCGATTTACAGAAAGGTTATAACTTTTCACACGAAATTTCAATTCTTCCTCGAGCACATCTACACAACCTCATCATCTACTGGAGAGTATCTCGCATAACAATCCAATAACCACAACCCTATTACTTTTGATATTCAATCCAACCTCATCTAGAAACCACTACAAGACCCCCTCCTTCAATACTAGACAAGCCAACTGGCCTTAACCATCACTGCAAACATAACTACGGCTGTAACATTGACAGTCAGCCGTAAGTATTATATACATCGACCTACACTAAGGAGACTCGTGTACTGAACTAGCACGAAGATCACTTTCTACAGTACGAAATTATATTCAAGGGGCTAGAAAGACATATATATCCCAACCACCTCATTATATTTACCGCGAACTACACATATGACGGTAGACAATACAAGAACTTAATTAGAAACATGCAAACAACGCTTACACGCACTAATCATGCAAACTCGAACTAACCCCTTGAAGATACACCGCACGCTTTTCAAACCCCTACACCCATATGTACTTACATCTCGTACAGGTCACCACTTATGATCTTTAAAGAACACTTTAACCGCTCTTCTTAACGCAGCAATGTGTTCGTGTTATGCAAATACTCCAACCGAACACTGACAACTCCTAAGTGACAACTTATCTACTCCCCAGAAAATATTGCAGATACTGACCCACTTATCCGAGTATTAGAATCCATGATAACTAAATTTAACACGCACAAAGCAACCAAACCTAACCAAATAACGAATCTTATTTTTCAGAAATTCTCGCTCCTGGTCCAAAAATATACTTATACTCCGTTCGAAAAATGCTTAACAACAGGAACATTTCCCGACTCACTAAAACCAGCCTCTATTACCCTCATCTTAAAACTGAACAAGCCGCCTGAAGATTCTAATTCCTATACACCTATAACCTTTTTCCAATCTCTTGGCAAACTCCTGGCACAAGTAATCCCTACTAAAGTACATAGTACATAGTGCCAAACAGTCATCATCTCCCTCATCTAAAGAGTTCAATGCTAGCCCAACTAACACGTCATCATCTTGCTTATTGACTTCCGATCTGCCTTTGGTATTCTGTAATGGTTCTATCTCCTTAACCAACTAAAATCCTTAGACTTTCCCTTTTATCTTTTTCTAATTAGAATGTTCTATCTAACTTTCCGCACAGTCACCCTTACAACTAACTTCCACTTGGTCACAAACTCTTAACCCAAACATAACCCAAGGCTCCAGACTCCTCTGGAACATAACCTTAAATTCTCTTCTCCACCTTAATATCTCAAATGTGTTTACTTTTGTTGATACCTATGGTCTAGTCTTCATAGTCCACAAAATACACACTTAACCTTACAAAATACTTCCGCTATTCTCATAAACCAAATAGAATCATAATCTATTCTTAATAAACAACCCTTGTCTCTTAGCAAATCCAACATGACCATTCTTAAACGACACCTAGATCTTAAAAGAAGCCCAAAAATCCAAATCTTAGGCACTCCATTATCCTTCTCAACTTCAAACCTCTTATCCGTGGCTTCACTTAGAAACCCGTCTAAAAATGACAACCTCTTAGTCAAAATCCACTGCAATCTTGTATAACATATATCGACCACTACCTAACTTCGTTCAACTCACGAAACCTAGCCGCTGACTCATTCTAATCTAAATTATTCTTTTGTCCACTATACTACAGACACCTGACTTTTCCTAACTTTCTATCATCTAAACGACTCCTTAACCCATTCTTAATATACTCCTCGAGGACACAGAGAACAACATACACTCCAGCACTGCGTGCCGTTCTCCAGATCCCTCCATTAGAGGATGCCCTTGATGCAACATTAAAAATCTGTAACCTGAAACAAAATACACCCGTAACTTTCCATGACACAATCCTCCAACACGACACCTATCAAAGACTGAAGTAAAATCACAAATCTGCAACTCCCTCATTCAATTCTGGCAACAGAAATGGACCTTCTATTTCCATCAATAACAGATATCCCTCCCCATATCCCTTCTTCGAGTAGATCCGCTTTCCAATTCCTAACCCGTCACGAAAACTTCAGATCTAAAATTCACTACCTTAACCTTACTGACTCCCCGACGTGTTTCTGTACAAACATACCAACTCCAGAAACCCTAATTCACCTCGTATGTGCTTATCCACTTACCACACAATCACAAGCCCGTTTAAAAACGAAGATTGATTCAGATCCTTATTCTCCCGCCCAACATTGTACACCTTGTCACACGCTATCCACAAGAATTTGAACCATTCTTAAGAGAAATTCTCGCCCTGATATCACATATCCCTACATCCCATGACAATAATCACTTAACATCACAATTTGTTGACACTCACTTAATACTTATCCAGCACACTTTCTATAATCACTAATTAAACCATATCAAGCAATTACATTCACTCAACATCTAAAGTCACTTTCTCAAACAACATCCTACATTAAACTTTTAGACACCGAACCGATGGCGAAATGAGTAGAGAAAACAATCAACATTTCATCAAGTCACCACTGTACATATAACTACATTTCAATTAATTTTGTATTACTTATTTTTAGAATTGATGTTTTATTTTATTTACTTCGTTTACTACTATTATTAACGTCGAATATTGAATTATGTATTTATTGTTATTCAGTTTCTAGGAGTATGCAACCAACCGTACTCCTAATTAACTGACCAATAAGCACGCAGCATGCAAATAAAAAACGTGCACGCTTAAGACACCCCTCAAACAACAATGGACTCGTCCGACACTTCCTCGAAATACATAATAGAACTATCCGAACGTACAATACAAACAAACCCTAGTTATAAAAGTAGCTCAGAGCAAATTATTCCATGATTGTTCTTTTGTTAAAGTAGTCCAAACTTCTAAAAAAGAACTTAAACATAGTGTGAGATGGAAGTCACCAAACTCTTTGTGCACTAATGGTGTTCCTTCAGATTATTTTGTTGTGACCACCAAATCTAACGGGATCAAATGAAGTAAACTCTTACAACGACCCTACTGGCGCATGAGCCCACCATAACGTAGTTTGGATCAACTTCACCTCAAAAGCCATTAGAAACTCCTCCTAGAGCAAGTGAAGTCTATATATACGCCAGGATTAGAAACATTCCGCCATCTGCTCGCTTTAATTTCTACCAATTAAAAACGTCGCCTAAAATACCAGCATCCCTACCTACCAGACGCAGGATACCGATGCACGCAAATCATATCACAAAACACCGCTACTAAATTCGCATTACATTCAGCGTAACAATGGAAATCATCCTCTACACAACATCAATCCAGGCCTTTGTTGCAAAGCCACGACATTCAATTCTTCAACACAAAAATCCATGCTGCAACTTTACAAACTAACGCGCTTTCAGCTTTAAAAGGCATCTGCAATAGTTACGCACACAAGACTTTCGTAAATATTTTCTTTGTGTGTCCTGCCTTTAATGTATAATTAGTTTGTACTTTTAACTTGCAAATAAATGGTTATCTCCGTTGCTGCGAAGCATTAGCAAGGTGACCCCCAGACAAACCAGAACCCCACAAATTAATTAATTATTTATAATATGATTTACTTTGCTACTTTTTAACTTTGTAATTAATTGTTAAGTTCATTTTTCTGTCTGTAATTATGTAACTGATTTGTCATAGAATGTACTACTCAATATTGAGCAATAATTGAAAAATTCGAGAAAAATGCACTTTACTGAAGTTTCTGTACTGTGTAATGCAACAGTGCTTTGTAAAAATATAATTAACATACTAAAAAATCAAAATTTCATTGCTCTAATTAGATTAATTCGCTTCATCAGACGAAAAATCATTAGTAAGCATTAGCAAGCATCCGAACCTTTCTTTCAATCTCGTTCTATATTTCAATACAAATCGAAGCCCCGGTTTCTTTTAAAAAGCTTTCAATTTCAAAATGTGTTATAAAACCTCTATTTAGAAATAAATGAGATACCTCTGAAAACATTTTTCATTCGATGTTGTGTTACAGATAACGTAGAAGCCTTTGATGGTGAACGATATTGAAAGTAATTTCAGTTTTGATAGAAATTCTCGGGAGGGTCGCTTTTATTTAATAGTGACTATAAAAGGATGAAAATGTTGAGGTGAATTTTTTGACAGATATATGTTATTAAAATATATTTCGTAACATTTGATGCCACAAACACCGACAAACAGACACAAAGGAGAATATTAAAGATGGTAGGATTTGTTTTGCTGAAAAATAACATTTTTCTTTGGAGTTTTAGTATTAAGGTGCAATAATTATAACTGAAAGTCTAAGATCTTAATCAAAAAGTGTCAGTTTTGGAGTTAATAATTTCAAAAAACTTTTATTTATAATAATATTAGAGCAACCCAACTAAAATTTTACAGTAAATGAACAAGGTTATTGTAACGATTACTATTTTTTGTAAAACACACACAGTTCTTTATTATTAACTGATTACACAAGCTTTCCTAACAACTCGTAGCTACGGTGAAATTCTATAGCACTCACGATAATTTATCTTCGGCTAATTGCTAACAGAACAAATGCTAACTTTTTAAATGCTACAATGCTATCTTCTCAAATACTATCAAAGCACTATATTTAATTTATATTGAAGCACTATAGATAACTATCCAAGCACTAATTATTAATTTATATCGATTACTATAATTTATATCACATAGAGAAATTTATTTTAACAGTATCTGCAACTAGTTTATTTCATATCACGACTTTTAGCAGTGTAACGAATTAGAACTGCATCCTAAAACCCCTAACGGGCACATATATGTTACTCAATTGTTCTAGATTATTTTGAAAACGTACTAGTTTTATGCAAATAACATTTAGAAAACTCCTATTGTGAGTTTAATAAAGTTTTAAATACAAAATCTTGTAACATTTCAATCAAGTTTATTTGAAGGTATCACGCTCTATAGCATCTGCCAATTATCTCGTTTACGTTCTGTGGTATAATTCTAGTCGAAAGCTAGATTAAGCGACGCGTTGTTATTCTGTCCGAGAACACTCTGTGACCCGGACGTTGGAAGTCTCTATGGCAATAAGAACAGTTGTAACCATTTCTGCAGTTCCCATGCTGATAGAAGTCGCAATCAACGTTCTATATAGCAGATGTCGTACCATTTGGATTGTATTCACACACTAAGATTTAGATCCCGGCTTTCTGGAACACTAACCCCAACATATTTAGTACCACCCTCCAGTCCAACCTATTGAGCACGCAACCGATATTGTATATGGCCAACTCCTTGTCTCCAAATTTAAGCAACTGGTCCTTGAGGTCAACTAACGTCTTCCGCAAATCCCGGTAATTTGATTTATCAGAAAGCCATTCCTTAGTTACCAGGTAGTAAATGCGACGATGTCAACCCTTTAATCGTATGTCCTTTCTAACCTCTGGCTACTGTCGGCGAAGCTAATCCAGACCACTAAACTTATTTTTAAGCCCCCGAGCAAGTCCTCGAGACATACCAAGGTCCGCCGCGACTGCCAGGGAGTATCCCAATGGCGTATGGAATATATCACTTTGAATCTCTTATGTACCTTCAAATCTCGCTTTGCCTGTGTCACTATACAGAAACATGAACCGGTCATAGCTCAATCCAGACTTTAGTTCATTTTCACGAGCGTAACTGTTTGTACGTCTCACTACTTGCCATTTTTCGACATTACTGGCGTCATTATTATCATAGGGTACTGACCGGTTAACGTGCACCACAATTGCTCTTCCTTTTGGGGGTTTACGAATTCGATATATCACGTCGTTGATCCGTTTTATAACTTTTTATGAACCTTTCCAATGACTTTGTACCTTTGGCGACAGTCCACGCCTCCGCCTGGAATTGCATAATTAGACGCATTCGTACTCTTGAAAACCAGACTCCTCGGACTTGATGTTATACTTGGTCTCCATCCGATCGTTTGCAATCCGGATACAATTTCTAACGCCACCACGGATGTGGTGAATCTTGCGCTAGAGCTTCTCGACGTAGCGCTCGCCCATGCTGTAATCTCTTGGTTTACACCCAAACTCAAGGTCACAAGATAAATGTATCTTTGGTCCAAGCATAGAACATACACGTGTTTGTCCAGTGCGCTCATAAACCGACGACCGATAAATCTATCAAAATAGATGCAGATATTGATTCGTGTCCCTGTGATAGTGAGAGACCACCTTGAAAAAATACATGGCTAAGGTCCGGTTTATGCACTCTGCCAAACAATTCGATTGTGGGTGCAATAGTGCTGTTTGGTTCTTTCTCATACCCAGCAACTGGCAAGCCTCTTAATGTAACGCTGTCTCAAAATTTCTGACCTGATGGTGTGAAACTCAATTGCCACTCCAAAACGACAGAACAGTTCCTTTACCAGCACGTCAGCGAAGGTTGCAGCGTTTTGGTTTGCTATAGCAAACGCTTCGGTCCACTTTGTAAAATAGTCCATAGTCACCAAGATATACTTATTCTCATAGCCGATTTTAGAGAAGGGACCGGCAATATTCATTTTCACTCTCTTAAATGGACTTCCCACGCTGCATTGCATCATTAGAGCTTTACTATTTCTTAATGGTGCACACAGGCATCACTTGCGGCACCACTGTTAGACATCATCCTTTCAGTTTACCCAGTAAGATCTTGCTCGGGCTTTCACAAGAGACTTATTATCGTCAAAGTGTCTCATTATGTAGTTGTACTAAAACCTCCGACACCCGACATTTAGGAATCGCCACCTGAAGCGTACTCCTTGATCCATCTCCATTCTCCAAGAACTGCACCATATATTATTGTTTACCTTTAAGTACTTCCATTGTACGCAGTACAACTTCAGAGTGCTACTGCACAAATTAATGTCTTGGACATTGTTCTCTGGGTTTTCAACCCAGAATGACACCTAAGAGTTTGTCATTATGCTATTCGGTTCGCAACTGTAGAGGCTGCCAATCGTCGTTGATCACTGTAGTCTCTCCCTCTCGCTCACGCCTTTTCTTTCCTCTTCCTCTCCTCTACTTCTTCCTCTCCATCTCCCTCTTCCTATCCCTCTCCCTCTCGCCCTTTCTCTTTCTCTATCTTTTTCTCTCACTCTCTCACTCCATCTGCCCCTCCCTTACCCCTCCCTTTCCCCCCCCCTCTTGCTCTTTTTCTACCTCTCTTTCTCCTTCTACCTCGTTCTATCCCTATCCATCTCCCTCCCTCTCACCGTTCCCTCTCTTTCTCCCTCCCTTTCTCCCCTTCCTCTACTTCTCTGTCTATCTGCCTCTTCCTTTTCCTTTCTCACTCTTTTTTCCTTTTTTCCTCTTCGTTTTCGTATCCCCCTCCATCACCCTCTCCATCACTCCCTCCCTTTTCGTCTTCTTCTTCCTCTTCCTCTCCCTTTCCCTCTGCTTCTCCATCTACATCTCCCTCTCCCTTTCCCTTTCCCTCGCCCTTTCTCTCTCTCTCCCTTTCCTTCTCCCTTTCCCTCTACCGTTCCCTTTTTTCTCTCTCTAACTCCCCCTCTCCCCCTCTCTCCCTCTCCCTTTCCCTCGCCCCCTTTCTCTTTCTTTCCCTTGCACTAGTCTCTCTCTATCTTTCTCTTCTTCTCCCCCTCTCTAACCCCTCTCTCTTTCACTTCCTCTCTCCCTATTCCTTTCCTTCTTCCTCTCCTTCTCCCTCTCTCTCCCTCTCCTTCTCACTCTCCCTCTCTTTCTCCCTCTCCCTATCACTCTCCATCTCCCCCTCCATCTCCCTCTCTCTCACCCTCTACATCTACCTCTCCCTCTCCTTCTTCCTCTCCTTCTCCTTCTCCCTCTCTCTCGCCCTCACCCTCTCCATCTCCCTTTCCCACTCCCTCTCCTTTTCCTCTCCTTCTCCTTTTCAATCTCCATATCCCTCTCCCTCTCCCTCTCCATTTCTCTCTCCTTCTTCTGTCTCTTTTCCTCCCCATCTCCCTGTTTCTCTCTTTCTTCCTTTACCTCACTCTGTCCCTCTTCATCTGCCTCTCCTTATCCTTTTCCGTCTCCTACTCTCAACGCCCCTCTCCGTCCCGCTCTCCCTCTCTCTTCCTCTCCTTCTCCCTCTCCCTCTCTCGCCCTTTCTCTCTCCCTTCCTTTCAACCCCTCTTTCTCCACCCACCTTTTATGTTTTTCTGACAGCTAATCGTTTGTTCACAAATTTCAGGAGATAAGTGAGCTATATGATACCATAGAAGATTTTGCACCCAAAGAACGCCAATATATTGCTGAAAAAAGCAGGCCGTATTAGTCAATAAGAGCATAATCCCAATGTGCAGTGATTAATTATAAGAACGCAAACTTTCGTTAAGAAGGCTTTTGGATATGAAGCTACGTTTTGTATTAATTTACACACATTTTTTGTTCAGTCTATAGTTAAAATTTTTTTTATAAAAAAGACTTTCATTTTTATGAAAAGCTGCGTCAACTCTTAACGTACAAGCTTTGAAGAAATTATCACATACGCACTAGTTAACTTATTGAATAAAAACCAACATTTGCACATTGTCGGCGATATCAAAACAAATTTGCTATTTATCAAGGAAACATTTGGAGCATTGAATACTTAATATGATACGGATTCACGTATAAAAAGTTAAATCAGTCTTGCATTAATCAGAGCGCTTGACGAATGAAATGTTTTGTTATAAACATGGTAGTTACTTGGTAGTTACCATTATAAATTGTGCCAAATTGTGCCCTCGACTAGCTTCTATGAGGCCGCACAAAACTCTACACAAAAGGGGGGTGAGTTAGTGGGTTGACGCAAGAAAAGTTTTACAACACTTACAGGTTTAACGAATATATTTAATCAGTATAACATTAGGAGAAAACAAATTTGTTAGATTCTTACCTTATCTACTAATAACCAGCTGGTGTCCGCCTGAACTTGTTTCTTATAAGTACCTACAGAATTTACATTCAATATACGCATTTATACATATTGTAAAATGCAACACAGTACAACAATCTTATCAAGCTGATCCAAGACTATTTATAATTACATAATATACCTTACTTTGCCTAAAGGATCTGCTCAGCTTGGCGACCTGAATATACTTCGGTGGATACGGATGCACAGAATGGAATTGCAAGCAATCAATATACAACGAGAGCGGTGAATTTTGTAGCCACCACCAGGCTGCACGCACAGACTCCAATTGCAAGGTTACTTTTAATTGCGACCTGAACTTGAAATCTTTTCCCGAAGGTCGAAACCTACGAAAACAATTTGCTAAAACAACTGACTAAGTTTGGGTGCAACACCCTTTTGTGTTATTATTAAAAAATTTTTGTTGTTAATAAAAACATATATAAAAAAGTCAACAGCCATAGTTCTGTAATGCAACTTACACAAATTAATTATTAGGAAGATAAACACTGTATTTGAAAATTTCGTGATTAATAAATTAATTAATTATTTTGATTTATTTACCTTTTCTGGATTGAAGCAATGATCAGAGAAGTGTGAGCGTTATAATAATTTCGCAGAAAAGGTTTCTTATAACGGCCTCTAGTCGCTGCTAAAAATGGCGGTCAAAGTAGATTCGTAAAATCCCCAATAAACGGGTGGTCCAAGTTTCCAACGGCTACACCACAAGCCAGACGATGTCTTCATACACCAAACGGAAACTCGTGTAAAAGTTGCAAGTATAAAAATCCCAAATTGGAAAAGCTCAAACACAGCTTTTAAAAATACCTGAAACCACGTTTCTACTACGACCTTCTTGTTCAACAACGAACTTTCAAATGTCCCACCGACCATCCACGATCGCACCAGGTTAGCTGGTTACCGAAACACGAATTAGAACATTCAAAAATGACCAATTAATAATTAACACGCTCTAGTCAGATCGCTCAAATCCAATAACAATCACGATTATACGGAATACACCACTCAAAACAAAAATACACTAGACAACATTTTTAAGGAATGAATTTCATTCACGATTATCAACAAATAAGGCACGAAATTGATTGTATTCTTCGACTTATCAACCAGTGATAACATCAAGGACTTTGTATTAAATTACTAATGCAAATAATTGTATTGTTTGAAATGATTTTCTTAAAGCCAAAAATAACCTGTAACAAAATTAGGCGATATATCTAGGACCATAATTACTTTGATAAGATTATTTCTGTGGTTCTGCAAACCAGTGAAGCAATTTAAATACTGTACTCAATAAAATTAAGTGAAAGTAAGAATATTGTAATTGAATGTAGTTGCAGTAATTTTGTTTTATCGCCGATTTTGAAAAACCGTAAGTAGACCCATATATTTAAATTAATTTAAGTAACGCGGTTGGTTTAGTGCTCCAATTATTACTTCTAATAGTACTTCAAATATTATTTCTGCTAAAATACTAGTTTACACTTAGTTAAAATATATTTCATTTAATTCTACTGAAATTGAATTAGTTGCAAATCAGCTTTCTTTGTCTTAGACCTGGTGAAGGTCTTATAAAATATTATTTAATGAGCAATCCCATCCAAAGAAGTTTGTGCTCAAAGTTTAAAGCATTAAGAAAATGTTGGGTCGGGAATTAGTTCAACGCTCCTGAGTTCAAAGATCAGATTAGCTTTAAAGATTTGTGTTTTTATGTAAAGGACTTTATAAAAATATTTAAATAACCATTTGCATTTAATAATTTGATTGTAAGGAGTTGTAGCTTCAAGGTTCAATTAATTCGAAGATTCGCTTAGGAAGTTCTTTACAACAAAGATGAAAAGAAGGTAAAGTGCAGCTAAGGGGCGTTGTTCTACAAACGTAGAACATCTAGGAAACCACATTTTTATTTCAGATGCAGTTACTAACGATAAGCGGTTTTTCCTTTCGCTGAGGAAACATTTGTAATTTTTTCTATTTTGGCAACGACGTGTTACTCGCTGACTTGACATTCGTTTTCTGAATTAATTTCACTTTACAAGGGATTGAGGGGGCGGAGCAATGTAACAGTAAATTAGTGCACTGGCTAGCGTTCAGTGGTGCATATTGGGTTCTATGCAAACAAATACACTACTTTTAGGAGTGTGTTTTCTAATTCTAACACTTCTACTAAATACTTTTGCGCTTATCTAGATAAGTATTTAAACCCACTTGTCTTTGTCTTGACTTTGAGCGCCAACCTACCTAAAAAGAACCAACACGGGTAAAGTCTATTCGGATGGTGGATGCTCCGGGTAACGGTATAGCGGTTATCACTGCACTACATATTTACCACATACTTCTATTAGTCTACTACAAAAACTAAACTAAAATTCCACGTTGTGTATGCCAGACTTATATTGTAAAATGTGATTAAAACAGTGAATAGCAACAAAAAAAACCGCTATAATCTACCCTTAATTGAGCAAATTCGTATGTAGATAAAAGTAAATTAATATTATCAATGATGGAAATTCAATCAACTAATTTCTCCATATGTATTATGCGGATACAATTCTGAGCTTTTCCTTATAAAAAAAGTAGGTCTTTTGAATACGCTTTGAATCGGCCTGTATCAACGTTAATAGTCCTTCTTATTAATAATAATAAGCTCTATACACTATAATCATTACCATCAAACACAATTATTCAATACAAGACACTAGATTGTCTAGGAAGTGGGCTTTTTACCTGAAAATTTTAAAATTTCTCTAACCCTTACTGTTCCAAGCAACGTAATAATCCTTAACGTACTTGATTACACACACACACACACACACGGGACCTACATCGTACCTCTCATTCAAACGAGGGCGTATTTTTGTGTCAGAATTCGAACCCTTGACCTTGGTCTTAGCAGTCACGCACATACCAACTAAGCCACGAAGTCGCCGTAACACAACAAGACACTATAATGTAGTATGGACCGCTACACTTGCGGCCACGTCCCCAATGCTCCACCCGAAGATACAACATTGGGTTTAATCGCGAAAATAAACACACTTTAAATAAATCTGACTTCAAAATTAACTAATCAAGAATGAAATGTATAAACTTAGACTAAAGATAGGGTTTAAAAAATGGTATCTCTAGCGTTGACATTGGAGTGTGTCTGATCAACAAAATACTAGCATAAAGTAAACGATGGATGGTACCTAATAATGGATGGCAGCCGCCAGCAATTGTTACCGGTGCGACCTGAAGGTTTGACTTAAAACTACTCAAATGTAACTAAGTAATATTTACCAATAGATTCGAATTTCTAAGCATACGCCAAATTTATTAATAACAAATGTAGTTATATATTTCTGCTCTATAGATTTGCAATAGCATCCTTTCTAGTCTAAGTATTTTATTCCAACTTCGGCCTAAATTTGTCCCCAACGTTCTCTACTGTTCTCTAACTGACTTGATAGTCTAATTTCAATCTTCCTTCTATAGATACCACAACCAACAACATGCAAAGCGCCAAACAAAACAAATCCAGCGACAAAAAAACAATAAAAATATAAACGTAGAATACAGGCATAGAATATAAATATATAAATAAAGCATTAAGATTAATTATAACAGTGCATAAATAACGAAAAGTAACACTAAAATTATCGGGTGCACTTGTATAGGTATTATTTCGGCTAGCGCCATCACATTGAAACGTGTTTGTTAAAAATTAATTGCAAAATCTGTTTATTAATACAAATCAATGCTTATGCCAGTACGGCCGGCACCATATTTATAAATACCTCGAATATAACTTTCTCTAGGTTCCAAAGATCTGGTAATTTGTTTACATCTAATTGTTTTACACCAAACGGAAGATGGGTGTGCACTGTTAAAGTCCTGGTAGATAGAATTCAACAAGACATTATAATTTGACTAAGGGCCGCTATACTTGCGGCCACGTCCCCAATGCTCCACCCGGAGATACTACATTGGGTTTAAACGCGAAAAATAATCGTGCTTCTAATTAATTCTAACTTCATAATTAATCCACCCTAAATAAAATTCTAAAAAAAAAAAAAAACAAACCTAAAATCTAACAAACCTAACAAACTCTAACAATCTAACAAACCTAAAAATCTGACAAACTGAAACAAAAAATAAAACAAAAACTAAAAACAGGGCTTAAATAATGGTATTCCTAGCGCTGACTTTGAAGTGTACCCGATCAACAAGACACAAGCAAAAATGAGAGGGGGAGGGATTCGTAATACCGGATAGCAGACGCCGGCTCTGCTTACCAGTGCGACCTGAAGGGTCGTCTTAAAACTATCCAAATCTAGCTAACTAATTTAAATCCATCCCTAGCTTTCCCTATCATTCCCTAACTGATTTATATTATGATTACAATCTTCGCAATTCTACTCTTCCTTCTCAAATATATACTGCAACCAAAATGGCGACAGAACGTCAAACAAAACAAATAAGCCACGTAATACTACAATACATGCTAATAAATAAATAAATATAAAGTGTAAATATAAAATATAAATAAATAATTATATAGATATATAAATAAATGTCTAATAAGCGTTAAGCATATAGCAGTGCACAAAATAGCAAAAGCATCACCCTATTTATCAGGTGCACTCGCACAAGCATTATGTCGGCTAGCGCCGACACAAAACGTGCTTGTTAAATTATTTCAAAAACTACTAATTAATGTAAATCAATTCTTGTGCGAGTACAGCCGCCACAATTTAAGTCTTACCTCGATAATAAAATTCTTCAGCATCCGAAGATCTGGTCGTCTGCCTACATCGAGCTGTAACTTACTTCTAATGGGAAGATGGGGTGCACTGCTAAAGTACTGGTGGGTATGCACTAAATGTTGGGGGGGGATCACAATCACTATCACTTCACTTTCAAGTCCTGGGGGGATGCGCGGTTTCACTCTATTTTATTGTGTTTGTTTATTTTATTGATTTAATTTAATGAGGGTTTCTGATTTATTTGTTATTGTTTATTTGTTATTATTTATTCCCGATTTCCCGATTTTCCGCGCATAATTATGAAGATAGACAGTGATTGTATTAATTGTGTAGGGGTTCTCGTGCATATTGGACAATTGGGTATAATTATCATGTTTTTTTTTAAATATCAGGTTTTGGTTATATCTATGCCCGTATCCTTACTCACGCCAAGTCAATTTAAAATTTTTTCAATCCTCCCACCAACCCCACCGAATTTTACACGCGGTTGTCATTGTCTAATCTTGCGACCCTTCTCGCGAATTCTTTTAAGGCTGTCCAGAACGCCTTCTGGTTAACCACTTCCCCGACTTCCTCTAGGTTCTTTGGCCATTCAATACCTAGGATAGCTAGTTTGCTATCAGCCAACCCTCGATTTCCCGCCTCAAGCGGGCAGTCGAAGAGCACGTGCTCTGCGCTTTCTGCGCCCTCACCGCATTCGCAGCGGTCGCTGTTGGTTAGACCGAACCTTTGTAAATACGCCTTCAGGGCGCTGTGCCCTGTTATCAACTGCACCATTTTGTGATCGAGCTTAACCTCGATCTTACCTCTAGCTTTTATGCTCGGCATGAATTTGTGGGTCAACCTGCCCGTGGCAGCATTGTTCCACCTCTCTTCCCATTGTCGGATTGACTTTTGACGCAGCTTTCTTTTAATCAAAGACTTCGGTATCGACGAATGTGATATTCGAAAGTCTCCCGTCGCGGCCTTTTTAGCTAATTCATCAGCCCTATCGTTTCCTACCTTACCATTGTGCGACCTGACCCAACAGAACTTTAAACGTCGAAACTCGAACGCCGTACGCGCTATCCTCCAGACGTCCGCTTGGAGGTCTGTCGAGGTGTTCATGTTTGTTAAAGCCGTCAGCGCCGATTTACTATCACTGATTATATAATACTCGTCTCTGCCCGTATGGTTTATTACGTAATCGATAGCCTCTCGTATGGCTACCAATTCGCACTGGAAAATTGTGCTCCAGTTCGCGAGTTTGGTTTGAAACCGAAACACCTCCTTTCCTGCTTATACACGACAAACGCCGCGCCTGCTTGTCTATTGTCCATACGTGAACCGTCCGTATAAATTCTGATACCCATCGCGTCCTCATCACCTTCGACAAACTCGATTCCTCTAATATCAGCCGGGTGCCCCAACTCAGATACAACGATCTTTCTTGCAAATTCTCTATTACCAAGATTAAGATCTTGGATAATTTCGCGCCCTTTTCCTATATTTATTAATCGCCTATCTCTAATCTCCCTAACGACATATTTTACGATAGGGAGAGTCCTACTGATCACCAGGACCGCCTCCGTGGAGGTGCTCCTGTACGCTCTCGCCGCTTTTACTGCGGTTATGCGTTGTACGCTCGTCAATTGACGCACCTCCCTGACTTTACAACCTTCTGCCCATACAGAAACTGCGTACAAGCATCGCCGACTCAATTGCTCCGGCATAAACCGTTCTCAGCGATTCGCCTCTGAAACCCCACTTTATTTTAGCCGCCGCCATCATTTTATTTGATATTTCGGCGCACTTACTTTTTAAGTATTGTACGTGTGCTTTCCAATTTAATTTATCGTCGATCTTGACGCCGAGGTAGCTAATACAATCTTTAAACGGGATTTTTTTCCCTCCTAGCTTTAGCCTGGGAGGTTTCTGTCCTGATTTCGTGCCGAAATAAAGCGCCTCTGAGTTCGTCGTGTTAAATTTTAATTTTACTGCCTGCGAATATTCGTGTAATTTATTAAGCGTTTCGTTCGGTTTTGTGCGCAAATCCATTAACAATCTCGATCTTACAATTAAAAGCGTGTCATCCGCAAACCCAACGATTGAGCATCCTGCGGGCAACTTGACCCTAAAGATGCTCTCATACAACAACTTCCAAAATGTGGGACCAGAACATGATCCCTGCGGGCATCCCCTTTCCACCTCACGCGACAGAACTTCACCCGGAATTTCAACCTGTGCCAATCGCCCCGAGAAATAACTCTTGACCAAGGACATCAAGTTTCGCCGACAACCCCTACGATCTAACTCGCAAACGATTAATGGCCACCAGGCAGCATTAAATGCTCCTGAAATGTCCAAAGCAACAACGACACAGTACTTTTTAGCATCTCTCGCCTGCTTTATTTCCCTGACAACAAACTCTAACGCGTCGATAGTCGACTTGCCCTCCACGAAACCAAACTGTCTTTTATTAAAACAGCCGCTGTCTCGCACTAAGTGCTCAATACGCGTAGTCATAACGCGATCTAAAACTTTCCCCAGCACCGGTAGCAAGCTAATTGGACGATAGCTGCCCGGATCTGACGCATCCGCCTTTTTAGGTTTGGGTATAAATTTTACGTTCTGGATTTTCCAGCAACGCGGAAAAACGCCCCTTTCTAAACAAAGATTAAACAACCCGACAAAGACACACGGGGCTAACAGGCACGCCTCCAGAGCTGCGTCTGAAGTGATTCCATTACGCCCCGGTGCCTTCTTAGGATTCATCCTCCTAAGAGCCCTGACGACCTCGTGAACTAGGATTGCCTTATCGTCACCCGTTCCTTGCGCCTCTGCAGTTTCCCGACGTACTAAATCGTGCGACCCTTCATCCCCTCGGGATTATCCGATGGGAAAAATTTCTCTAGTAAATATTCCGCCGTGGTTTTAAAACCTTCGGTGTATTCGTCATTTGTTTTCTTTATATTACTGAGCGCGATTTTTTGTTGTTTTCCTCTAATTACGCGGTATGCGATTCCCCAGAGTTCTTTCTCCGAGTTTCGCGTGCAGAATTCTTTAAATTTATTCGTTCGCGTTTCTTCTATTAATATTTTATATTCGCGGTAACTTTGATTATATTCTATTCTCCGTTGTTCTCTTATATCTCCCGAGGCGCGTTGATAGCGGCGCCTTAGGTTACGCGTTTCTGCCCGCTTGGTGGTTAGTTCCCGGGTCCACCAGGGTTCGCTGTCTTTAAATGTTTTCTTTTGCGGCATGGAATACGACGACGTGTCTACCACCGCGTCGTTCAATTTTTTCGCGAGTGTTTCTACTTCGTCTGCCACTCGGCAGTTAAATAGCTCATTTTCGAGCAAAGGGATACTTTCGCCAAATTTTTGTTTAAATCGCTCCTAATTTGCTTTTTTATTACAGAACCGCGGAAATATCGTTAGCTGCTCGTTTGCGTTTGTTTTGGTTTCAACGTCCCATGTTATTAATTTATGGTCAGAGAGCGTTTCCTCGTCCGACCTTAATTTCCAATTAAAAATCGTTTCTAACATTTCGTGCGAGACTGCAGTAATATCTATAAAACTGCTGCCTCTAAGCCCCTCAAACGTAGGTGAATCATTAGTGTTTATCACACTAAGGTCCCATTCCGTAAAAAGATCAGCAACCTGCGAGCCTCTATCGTCTTCGATAGGGCTGCCCCATAGTGGCGACTTGGCATTAAAATCCCCCCCGATGATTAGATTTTTACTCCTGCCGATTTTACGAATAATATTATCTACTTGATTTATCAAGTCTTCGGTTTGGGGATTTTCCCGCCGGGAATCGACCGGTGGGAGGTACGCACTTATTACGTAGAACGCATTCCCCCCTGATTTGATTTCGGCCGTCGTTAAAAATTCGTTCGATAAATTATTTAATATAATTCCGGCGCACGACCCATTATTTATTATAATCCCGTTACGCAGTCGTTCACTATTCGCGTTTTAGACGGTAACCCCCCTCCCAAAACCTGTTATTTTGTGGCCATACAGGTGCGGTTCCTGTATAAGCCCGATGTCGATATTATTTTCGATGAATAACTTTACGAAGTTATTTGTTGCCCCTTTACCTTTCCCGAGATGTAGTTGCGCGAATTTAATCTTCTTGCTTCTTATGGACTTTGTTTTATCTTCACAGTCCATAATCGATGTTTCGTGTGATTGCGTTCTTCAGGCGGTGCATCGTAGGCATCTACTCGACTTGGCGTCGTGGCGCGTATCGACCTTCGCGCGACCGCCAGTTCTGTCGTTTGCTCTGGGGCAAACCACACAGCAAAGGACTGCCTTCCGGCAATTCTTGAATTCATGCCCGACCTCAGCACAGTTACCACACCACTGTACCTTCTCCCTGCATTCCATCGATCGATGGCCGTACTCGTAGCACCGGTAACACTGGGTCATCGAGAAGTGGTCCCGGGCCCATACTCTTCGCCACCTGAGGTTAATAGCATCAGCTAATATACGCCTTCGAAGTGTGGGGGTCACTTCGAAGACTACGTTGGCGAAGGGATCTTTAGGGCCCTTTCCGCCAAACCTGAATTTCTCTCTCAGGTGGTCTTCTAGCTTCAAATCGCCGAAGCGGGGATAGTGGCTCGCAATTAACCGCACGAGCTCTTCAGCCTTCATCCCCGTTTCGACACCCAGAAGAACGACCCGTGGACGTTTCTTCTCGATGGTCTTCGCTACGAGTTCTTTGCAGTTCCCGCCGACCTTCAACTGCAGCTTCTTGGCGTCGTCGCGACCTGCGCACTCCACAACGACACCGCCCCGGCGCGTCCTACGAGCCCCGACAACAACAAACCCATCTCGAGCGGGATCGACCTTCTGCTTCAGGGTCGTCATCACGTCGTCCTTCTGGCCTGGCCTGGCGGCGACCCTGACAGCATACGTTGGGGCAGAACCTGAAGCTGCAGCGGCGTAGGAGACCTTGCGCTGCAGCGACGCACCCTGACTCTGGCCTCCTGAAACGACAGAATTCACCGCCGGATTTCCCCCAACAACACTTGCTCTCCCTGAACCATCTAAACAAAGACGCAGCTCCCTAACCATACCTATCAGTTGGTTCGTCACGTCGCGGATATCATCCACGGCGTGCCGAACCATCTTCCTATCTTCCACGACGATAGTGGCGGAGGTCGTCCGCACCTTCCCATAGACGGCAGCTTGCGCCTTCCTCACCCTGAATTTCAAGAGTTCCAGCTCATCGAGGTCGCTAGCATCAACGCTACCGTTGCTGCTAGTCGACATCGTGCACTGGGCTCTCGAAGTAGAGGGCAATTCTGGCGCCGCAATCACCACGATAGGCCCCGACTCTTCCGACACGACCGCCGCAGACAAAGGCTCCTTCTCTACCTCCTGCACCTCCTCCTGAATCTCTAACATGACGTCCTTAAGTATAACCTAAGCTGTTTACCCCCAACAGCGCCCTCAGCCTCCGACCTAGCAGATTCCGACCGATCGCCCCTTTTCCTCCTGGGCAGCGGCTCCTCATCGCGGTGGACCGCCATGCTGGCAAAACTAACTACAAAGAATGACACCTAAAATGCAGCTCAAAAAACGACCTGACCGTTACGACGCTAAACGAGCGCAAAACGTTGGTCTAATAAAAATGTTTTGTTTAAAGGTGAACCGCAAGCAACCTTGTATTTATTTAAACTTCGAACCGCCCAATTAAATATCAAATTTTAAGAAAAATAAAACAAGCACTAAGCGTCAAAATAACAACTAGAACCAAATAAATTCCCTAACGCAATAAAAATATCTCCATTCAAAATGTACCGTAAAGAACACTAGTTATTTATTTAAATTTTTAAACCACCAAATCAAATTTAAATAAACTAATTAATTTAAAATATCTAATTTATAAATAACAACACTTTATTTTTAAATGGGTAATTAGCAAATAAGGTCGAGCGCAATCGGAATGCGGTTACCGGAAATGACCTTTCACTTGGTAAGTAGCACAACCTTTAACTGTTACACCGCTTAATTACACCAAAATCGATTTTAAAGGAACTTTTAAATACGCGTGTACTTAAATTACGGAAAATTTATATTAAAATTGTTTTAAAATTTACAGTTTTTGAGTTATTTATTTGATTTAAAAGGGGCTAGATTTTTGTTTTTAGGTTATTATTTGATTATACGCGCACTATAGAAAATTCACACACTTTTTATTTGTTTTACCCGGCTTTTTAACTCGATTTACGCGGTTTTTGTTTTAAATTTTAATAAATACGTCTTTTTAAGTTATTTCGAAATTATTTTTGAGTATTTGTTTAGTAGGTTATTTGTTTATTATCCCGAAATTTAGTAGGTTTATTTTAAAACGCGGATTTTAATTTAAATTACAAAGAAAAACACGATTTATTTAGTATTTATTTAATTTAAATTCTGTTTTTTAAAATTTTATTTTGCTGCCCTGTATTTAAAATTTAAAGCCACACAATTTTAAAAATAAAACACAATAAAAAACAAAGCTTTAATAAAATAATATAACGGAATGATATATACCCTAGATAAACACTTTCTTGTTATTGCTGAAGCGGGAGCTCTGCAAAAACACGTCCGCTCGCTTCAAGCGGCAACTAGAAAGTAATAATTCAACAAGACATTATAATTTGAATTAGGGCCGCTATACTTGCGGCCACGTCCCCAATGCTCCACCCGGGATTCAACAAGACAGCAAGTGATATTTAGAAGATGTATAACCAGAATTTAATCGATTTACAGTTTTTTGATCTTCTCAAAGCTGTGTCTACTTCTAATGGAGGACTCGTTTCAAAAATTCAACCTAATAGTTAAACAAAGGCACCAAACACGGGCAACTTTCACGGTAACTATAGGTATATAAAATTTGAAAATGCGTTTACAATATCTGTTTTCACTAACTGTTCCAGGGTTTGGAGACTGCCACGTTAACTACAATGTTCATAACCTTGTCCTGCACCTCGATGGTTGTCCGCGTGTAAATTCGAAGTTCTTCCGCCTGATGTCTAGTCTCGAATGAGTGAATAACCCACCCTTTTATTATTTGTCAATTATAAGTTTTTCAGCTTAGGGTCATTGAATACTAGTTTTTTGTTTGCACAGATTGTGCGTCTAAACTATTTTCAATGTCGTTCTGACTGTAAAAATGATCGTTTTGTACCTACACTTTTAGATTTAAATTCGAAAGCTGCAGCAGTCGTTGTTAATTTAATGACAGTTTTTGCGAGTCTGTGGTTTATTTGAGTTTATTTGAATTTGTACAAATAACTTCGTTATGTCGGTTATTTTCTGAGTGTCTATCTGTAATTTTTCGAGCTTAATACGAAGAGCGTTAAGTCCTGATATTTATTATGTATTAATGTACTAGTTTCTTTGCTATTTATCCTTTCATCCTAATTTAATATTATATTAAAATAGCAATGTTATTAGAAGTAAACTACCAAAGTTTCTAGATTTTATACGTTGCGTTTGTGCTAAAAGCTCATTTAACTAATTGAAGTTAGTAAATGCATCCCCAATGTCTAATGTTTGCCTAAGTAACGAATCAGCGTTACGGATGTTACAGAAATTTGTAGTCCTTTCTAAAAAGCAATAATTTGAAAAATGTAAATATTATAAATAAACGGTATTGCGACTATTACGTCCTTTGGTTTTCAAAAGTCAATATTATTGTTAACGAGCAGATAAAGTTGTAATAAAAAAACGTTGGGGATGCATGTACAAATTTCTATTTTTTTTTTAATACAGAGAAGTTGTCATGGAAAGACTGTTTGACGCATCCCATGCGAACCCTTCAGTGGGTTAGGAACAAGTCGATCAGCTAGTTGGAAACTTTTTCATTTAGTTGCATGGCGGCTCTTTAATTTACATCGAATACCCCTAAGATACGACACATTTTCTTTAATAAAATCCTTTTACAAAGTATGGCCCTCGAATATTCGATTTTATATGATCAGCTCAATGGTAATAAAGAAAAGAATCGCTGTCTTCAAGAAAATAACTTAAAAACCTTAAAAGAAATTATTAAATAAATTCCTGAATAATATTACTTATCATGTATGATATTAATTAAACAAAGGTGACTGAAGTTTAAATAACCAAGCGTTTATACAGCGAAAAAATTAGCTGACCACACGGATATTGCGTTCGAGGTGGTATTGCATTATATTCTTATTTATTTTTTATTTAAATTAAGATTCGTTAATGCTTACAAAATATACATATCTTTAAGGTTGAAAGTGCAGTACCTTCAATATTCCGGTTTTTCTCGATAATGTTGCAGGTTATTATTTACATATAAAATACTTTCGTTTTATTCCAAGTTCTTAATAATTTTACATAATTTATTACGACAACTCTTTATTAACAATTGCAAAATACTTTTTACTTGTTTTGTATCGTGCAAGGCTTTTGCCGGCCATGTTTCCTTTATTATGTTTGAAAACGATGGTATAAGAAACGTTGGAATATTTTAGAAAACGATTTTTCGGATATGCTGTAACGCTCGTGCGTTAATTAATCATATATTTGTCAATACGAAAACATTTATTAATTTCAGCTAGTCCAGGATCTTGATTAAGAAAATAGCCTTAAAATTTTATATAAACTTAAGAAGTTCACACTTTATAAAGGGGCCATTTCAATAGTAGATTAGGACTAGTAAATAAACCAAAAAGCAGCTAGTATATTTCTATATAAACAGCAATGATAATAGGATTTTACACAAATTAACGGATATCTAAAACAAGGTATTGACTATTTAATTTATCCAATAAATTTTCGTTTTAGAATAAATAGATTTAAAAGAAATGTTTCGATTGCGCGTACTATTATAACAAGTTAGAAATACAGGATAAGGTTTTGAATAGAACAGAAGCTAAGTAAATTAAAAACGAATTACCACAAAAAAGGACGTATTTGAATCTATCGTCGAAAATAAAGGTAACAAAGGATACCCAGCTACCATAGTGGCGGTCGGGGGTATTTGGTTATTTCATTTACATCGTTTCCATTTTTACTCTTTCATACGTCGACAACATCCTGTTAACAATAAGTACGCTTCCTACTAATTTTCATTTTAAACTTATTTATTTATTTATTTATGCCAAAATTAAATAGTCAATATCTTGTTTTAGGCATCCGTTAACTTGTTATACATTACGACCGCGTATAATTGATTCTTACGCGATTTCCATCTAAAGACTCGTTGAAATGAGGTATTGAACTATCTTATAAGACCAGGTTTTCAAGTTTTCTAATCTCGTGAGATAATGCTAGTATTACTTTGAACTCGAGTTATTTCAAAACGAAGATATATGCATTTTCTTTCTTGAACATGACGAAAGTACTTGTCGTTATCGCTGTATGTTTCGTTGCTAATTTTTACCTTCATTTTCGGCGGTATTAGGTTTTTTCATATACATGGATTCCGTTTTTATTCTTTCATACGTCAACAACATTCTGTTTACTATAGGTACGCTTCCTACTAATTTTCATTTTAAACTTATTTATTTCAAAACGTAAAGTTTATGCAAAAATTAAATAGTCAATACCTTGTTTTAGGTATGCGTTAACTTGTTATACATATTGAACTATCCGATAAGACCGTGTTTTCAAGTTTTCTAATCTCGTTGGATAACACTAGTATTACTTTGAACTCGAGTTATTTCAAAACAAAGTTATATACATTTCCTTTCTTGAACACGACAAAAGTACTTGTCGTTATCGCTTTATTTTTCGTTTCTGGTTTTTTTTAATGGGATTTCGAGCACACAATATTGTGTGGTAAGTATTTCTGGTTTTAAGAAAAGTGTACTTTGCGGCGACAATAAAGTAATTGTACCTGTAATTATTCCAGTTTTACCTGATGGATTGCCGCCCTTTTTTGTGATGGGAGAACGGGACGGTAGGAGCCAGTTCTACGTTGTAAACTCGAGGGTGAGTGTTTAGCCACCATTTTATTATAGGAAATTAGGTAGTTGTTGATACTTCATATGCACATGATGCTATAGATGATTGACCTTGCTTCACGTAAATGACTGTGTTTCTGTGAGGAGTTATGTATGGTCCCGTGTAGAATGCGTACTGATTATGTCCTGTAATAATTTTAGATAGTTACTGCTGTATTTAATATAAATATTTAGAGCTGTGGTTTTTAGAGGGGAAATTTTGTTCTTTTCTTTTCTTTCTTTTGGGTAATTAACTTAGGATCGGAACCTAAAATCTACAGCTCGCCATTTAGAGAAAAAAATTTTTTTGTTCTTCTTGTTAAATGTATATTACGCTTATGCGCTACTCTCGTTTACATTTGTTTGGGCACTACTGCGCTGATATAACATGTTTTGTTAGTTTAATTATAATTTTTTTTTGTTGCGTGTAGATTTATTAAATGAATGCGAGCATGGTTTTTTATTTCAAGTCTTCCTTCCTTTTTGGTAATTGAAATACCCCGCCTACTCACCGACTGAGACCGGCCATTTTCTTTCGTTGATTTTTTTTTTGTTTTGACTACGTCGATGCACGTAGCAGGTTTTAAAGACTCTTTCTCGTATTACAAAGTTTCACTTTTTTGATAAGATTTCTTTGTCTAGTGTATAACATGTAGACATTTCATCGTAGCGAACTTGTAATTGTTATCGATGTCTGCTCCTGGACACGCTTTAGGATTTTGATCGGCTTCTAAGCTCGTTTGTTTCTAATTTGGCTTTTGATTGGTTAAAGTGAGACGTAGAGAGAATATTAAAATACTTGAAGATTTAGTTTTCTTCAAGAGTAATAGGATTCAAGGCTATTTGTACCACAAGAAATACGTTTTGACTTCATACATGTAGCTTTTCTGTTATGGAAGAGCGTTAATTAATTTTCTGATAGCTAGTAATGTGACACCAACAACATTACATTTTTGTCTGCACTTGACAGCCCACAATGTGCATTTGAACGTGTTTATGTAGTTGTGCTTGCAAGTTCATTGTAAATCATACACCATGGGTATTATCTTGTAATCTGGAGGTGTTTATTACAGCTTGCAGGAAAATTGCTCTTTGCTAATATGATACTATAGAAATGGTAACTAAATGGAGGTTTCTTACAAACATCGTCCGTCATCTAGAATTGCAGTTCAAAATGTCGAGTTCACTTACTGCTTGTTTTAAAATAATCAACCTTGGGCTGTAGCAATAATTAAGCACCGTGCGCATGGTACTTGTACTTCAATTAATAGCGAGATCTTTACAAATTCTTAAAAGCAACAGCAATTTAGATAGCTTGAAGAAGATGCGAAATCTTTGCCAGTTATTCCCAAAAGAATACGGAAACGATAAAAACCTTCCGAGAAGTCTCAAATGGAAACAAATTATTTTGAAGAAGATTTTGAAAATTGAAGACCTACTTTGATGAAGGCGGTGATGATCAGTTTGAAATTAATCAAGCTCCTACTGTTTTTTACATCCAGTTTTGACTCTCAGAATATCACAGAAAATTCGTTGAAGTACTCTCGTTTCGGTAAAATACCGAACACCCCCACTGTACTAACAATGTTGGTCGCCGATTAAGTGTGACAGGTGGTGTAAGTTTTGAAGAGGGCTCCATAATACTATCGTTTATAAAATATAGTATTGATATACCTCAAACGCCACCTAATCTCGCAGGATTGCGAGGGAAAAACCCTAGAAAGAATAACAAGATCGTACCAAAGTTTGAGATCAAGATAGTAATTCTGTCTTAAAAATATATTTGAACATTTATTAAAAACAATATTACTTTAAACCTAAAACAAACATGAACCCTAAAACACGTTGACTTATTTAAGACTACTAACTGCAAAATAGGTTCTTGAAAACAAATATTAGATGACCTGAAATACTCAATCACGCTTCTAGGTAATCACAAAACAATTTACTACAGCAAAACTGTAACTATACCGTTACAATAATGGAAAAAACCAAATACACATGTCTTTACATAATTATATACGACATGTTTCCAACTTGTTAGCACATCTACGTTGTAATATTAATTTTAACTTTTTGGTTAATATAATGCAGGAGGTGGCTTCAATTAAGATGACATAGATCCAAGCAGTGTTGCCAAAAAGAATTATCTATGCTCGCGGACTAGTCTCGGGGTCTATCCCTGCGGAGGCATGAGATGGGGGGTCTTTTCTACTAATTAATCTGTCTTTGTACGATTTTAGGGCGCCACTACGTCAAACACATAAACAAAAAATAATCTTCTTAAGGAAAGACGTAGATAAACCTTAAGGGAATTAACTTATGCCTGAAGATAGATACTCAACAACATAACTGTGTTTCTTTTACACTTAAACATTGTAACTAGAATTTCCAAAAATAAAACTATTATCTTAGTTTGCACATATGTAATAAAGTTATTTGAAGTTCTTGTATATACAAAGAAAAAAAATAAAATAAATTAAAGACAATCAAAATTATAAGAACATGAAGTGGAAAGGTCTTATCAATGCTGGATTGACAAATTAGCAGTTGCTAGTGGATGAAGCCCATTATAAAAATAATATCTCATTACATTAAGCGAACGCTTCAAACCTAACAATTATTAATGGGTGAAGCCCATCAAAGAAAATTATTTCATTACATTAAGCAAATGCTTTAAGCAAAGATCTTTGTTCTCGGCTCACAAGGATAAGTCAAAGATTAGCTTATCATACAATTCATTTGTACAACATACATTTGACTTGTTTGAGTAAACATGCAACTCCAGATGTTTATCTGGCAGATGTTAAACCAATATGTGCCCTAATCCACTATTTAAGTTTAACAAGTAGTACACAAAATTTAGCCAAATTTTCTAACATATTCTAAATAAAGTGATTTTATTTTTACAGGAAAACTTTCTAATTCTGTATTCAAAAACACTAAAACTATTTTAAATCGGTAAGTGGTATTAGTATATGAAAATATGCTACAATTTTTAGATGGTTTAACAATAAAACTTTAATATATTTAATGATCGGAGTTGTATTGAATATCTAAAAATCATTTAGGAAATGATATTTCTTTTAAGTCGACAACGTTACACAATGAACTTGCTTGGCTCGATGTTTGTTACAACAAATAAGAACGTACTCACCGAAGGAAAGTGTTTACACACACTTACAACACCTGCAGATTGTAACCACGTGCCAACGTCGTTACATTATCAACGGATGGGATGCCATCTCCAAAGCTTGTTCGACTTTCATACATCACAAAATTATACCAATCAATTACTGAAATCCATTATATATTTATTATTAAAGTTGAAACTTATAGGCGAAACTGCTTGCGTTTTATAACTTCTTGACTTCGCTAATTGTCTTCAATAAATATTTGCCCTCTTCCTACACCAGAAACGTGTCTCTCTCAAGAATCGAATTTAATCCGACTCATCTTGGTATGGAAACTTTCCTACCAGGTTTTTTAGTATTGCTTGTTTATTTGACTACATACGGTACAAGAATGGATCAAGCACATCGGGCAGACGCTTTAAACCCCACGCGCATGACTGCGCGGATTGATAAACAAATCGACTACATATTTACGCCTGGATCGCGGCAATCCATCAAACATCTAGCAATTTGGTAATTGCCTATATGTGAAAACGTTACAGTGTTGCTATCTAATGTTGACGAAGGTCAACCTAATTCTGCCAGATTATCTAACATACTCTAAATAAAGTGATTTTATTTTTACAGGAAAACTTTCTAATTCTGTATTCAAAAACACTAAAACTATTTTAAATCGTTAAGCAAATTATCTTATATGTATTCAGTGACACATAATTTATTTTAATAAGAAAACTTTATACCTTAGTATATGAAAATATGCTACAATTTTAAAATCGTTTAACAGAAAACTTTAATATATTTAATTATCAGAAATGTATTGAATTTCTAAAAATCATTTAGAAAATTATTTACCCTCTAAGTCGACAACGTTACTCAATAAGTTTAATTCTTGTTTGGGTCGATGTTTGTAACAACAAATAATAGCGTACTCACCGAAGGGAAGTGTTCACACATTTAGAACACCTACAGATTGTAACCACGTGCCAACGTAGTTACATTACCAACGAATGGATCGACATCTCCAAAGCTTATCGACTTCCATACGGCCCAAAATTATGCTAATCAATTCAGAAATCCATTATATATTTATTATTAAAGGTGAAACTTATAGGTGAAGCTGCTTGCGTTTTATAGACCTTGTTCATTTTGCTGATTGTCTTCAAAAAATCTTTACCATCTTCATACACCGGGCGACGTCTCTCTTCCACGAATCGAATTTAATCCGACTCATCTTGGTAGGGAAACTTCCTACCACGTTTTCTTTTAGTATTCTTCTTTATCTGACTACATCCGGTACAGGAATGGATTAAGTACATCGGGCAGACGCCTTGAACCCCACGCGCATGACGGCGCGGATCGATAAACAAGTCGACTACACATTCACGCCTGGATCGCGGCAATCCAACAAACATATAGCAATTTGGTAATTGCCTATATGTGAAACGTTACAACGTCTTAATTACAAATACATAATACAGACTTAAACAAGTATTCAAAATCAAACATTTCACAAATCTATTTAACTAAAAGCTTAATCTAAACACAGACGTACTGTAGGTAAGTTCCATCAGTTCATGCATTAAATTATGATTGTCTACTTAGTTACAAACCTTCTCTCTGGTATAGTTTCAGAAGTTTTTCATTTATTTTAGTACCTGACCGCTGACTGACTTATCATTCCATAATATGCTGCTATTAACTTCGTACACCACAACATTGCAACTTCCGAAACAAGGGTTGTCGAATTGGAAACCAACATGCCCCTAAAATTGGAACTGACCTTGGTAGGAAATCATCCAAATCTACTTAGACTATTGTGGTTTTCGATAACGTCTAGTCTAGGTAATTGATCTACCGCAACGGCATTTGAGGATATGGATGTTATGTACGAAATGCTCTATGAAAAATGGATCTACCTTTTTTAAATCCCTCAGAACGTCTTCGGCAAACTTCGGACGAATGAACTAAGCGTAAAAAAGTAAACATACCTTATGTCGTTTTCTTTTATCTAACCTATAATCTACTTAAATTTACGTATCGTGGACCTAGGATCAGAAAGAGGGATTTTTCAATTATTCGAGTCAGCACAAAACTGTACATGACCTGTCTTTGTGCTCAGACGAAGAGATCATCTGGCGCCAGTCTAATCTTCGATAATCAGAACATTTGAATTACGACTGTACTAATTAAAATCATGACATCATCTCTAACTTTTGAAAACTGACATATGAATTTGACAACCTTGAAATTGGATCACATATAATACAAAATAATTTTACCTTAGATCAAAAATATACTAACTTAAAAAATTATATTGCTTAAAGTAATAACGTAATGCTATTTGTGGAATTTACTAATACAGAGACTATTAAAATAAAATGTGATGATACGTATTTCTAAGAAACGTCGCATATTTACATCGCTCTAAATAAATCTTCGTATAGGTGACATTGTTTTTGATGACAAACAGGTTGAGACTTTCCCCTCAAACTGTAAACATTTAAAGGAAATAATGAAACACAACTCGTATAACTAATTACTAAATCGACCCTACACTACTTAAGAAAACCAATTATAGCTCATAGTGAAATGGTAGATATTAATTATCATTAGTCTTAAATGACTAAGTTCGAATATCTAATCGTATCTTAAGTGATCTGTACTAAAATATACCAGACCTACACCCAGTTCATTTCTTTCCTTGCAAACGTTGAACTTTCTGGTATGTTAAAAGCCCGACTATACATACATTCCAGCGCACTGAATGTCTACTTCACACAAACCCCAGGTATAACAATGAAATAATAATTTGGATCGTTCCTACCTTATATCGCAAACATACTGTACTTCGAGGAAGATTTCAGCAAGCTTCACCACTAGACTGCATTGTTAAAAACACAAATCCGTTTGCATTTGCATTATTTATAACGCACTTGCCTAACTTTTTTTAGTCGTGTTTCATTCACTACACTGCAAACCGAACGATACGCTTTGTCGTCCCCTCATCAATACCCAACAGTACTCGCAGAGATTTTGGGACCCCATAAGCAATTAGCGCTAGCTATTACTGCTTTGCGCGATTCGGCACCTGACTGGGGTGAAATTAAGGACAGACAGTGCACGGATTTCAGTAGTTTCAAAAAACTACTCTTGGATCGTTATTGGGATTCCCAGACGCAACGATCATATTTAAATAAATTCAAGTACGGCACCTTAGAGAGGGGGTCACGTGCGGATTATTTTTTAACGAAATGTAAAGAGACGAGGTATTTGGAGGCGGCTCCCCTTGAGGAGGAAATTATCGACATTTTGGCTAATCATTTTGATACCGAGATGCGCAGAGGAATTATTAGTTCTGATATTAAGACTATTGTTGAGTTTGAGCAATATTTACGGCGGGTTGATGCTACGGATGAACGCGAGTTAGTTTCGTATTCTAATAGGAGATGCGGTGGTGGTAGAAGTAATTCTTGGGGTTATCAGTTTAGGTATTGAAGTTTTCAGGGGGACAGTTTCTATAATAGGGCCCCTATTCAATTGAAGGAGAGAGACGAAAGAGAGCGCGACAACCAACATACGCCGGATACGTATCGTAGGATTGATCGTGTAGTTTCTACTTTATTCAGTGATAATTATGACGATTTATTAGAAGAGAATGAACCCGAAAGTAGTCTTGCGAATAAGGTTACGTTAATAAGATTGATGGTAGAGGATATATGCGCGGATATCCTAATCGACACTGGATCGGTTATGAGTTGTATCAGTCGAGACTTTTATGATAAAGTTGTAGTCACTAAGCAGGGCATTATCCCATTGTTACCAGCTTCGGGCATAACAGTTTTTGGTGCTTTAAGAGGTAAAGGCCAGTCTGTCAAACAACAGGTATATTTGGAAAACCTTAGCGGCAGTGTGCATTTCGATTGTCCTTTCATTGTTGTACCACATCTGATGAAAGATGTGACTAGATGGACCGATTTGCTATTGTAATTAATTTTGAGAAATGTTCGTTGGAAAGAACATTTGAAAAAACAAAACAACTTAAATTTTTGTTAGTCAAGCAGGAAAACATTACCCGGATTGCCATATGCGATATTTATGTTTAGATTCAGCACGGTGTTGGCAGAAAAGAGTACTCACATGAGGATGTTGTGGGTGTTACTAGGGACGCAGAGATGCTCGAAGGAACGGATAAAGAGAAACTGCTTGAGCTTCAACGTGATGCAAGGAAAATTTTCACAGAAACCTGGTTTAATGAAGGGCTATCAACATGAGTTTGTTACGAGGGACGCCACGCTTTTTTATAAAAAGTAATCCCGTACCGCATGCGTACAAAGCGGAGGTCAAACGCCAGGTTGTAGAAATAGTTAGTTTTGAGGCAATTGAAAAACAACAGATCGAATACGTCAGTACTCTGGTTGTGGTACGAAACAAAGGTTCATCGGTGCGAGTTTACGTAGACGCGCGTTGATTAAATACAAAGATGGAGAGGGATCACGTGGTGCCCCCAATTCCAATTTGGGGAGGGGAAGGAGGGCAATTTCTTTCAACTTTAGACCTGACATCATCGTATCGGTAGAGGTACCAGCCGGGTTTTTGTTCAAAGGTGACACTTATGCGTTCAATATTCTGCCTTTTGGATTACCTACATAGGTTGGTAGTTTTATTAGGGGGCTCAACACAGTGTTAGGAATCGATATAGACGATTTCGTGATAATGTACGTCAACAACTTGTTGGTCTTTTCGAGAAACGCATCCGATCACTTAACTCATTTGAAGAAAATTTTCAAAAAATTTAAAGAAGCGGATTTAATCCTTAAACGTCAAAAATGCAACTTACCGCAAGCCGAGGTTCATTTTTTAGAGCATATCGATAGCTCAAGAATAAAGGTGATTAGCATTTTCCGGGTAGTCCGGAATGTGAAAAAATTGAGATGGTTTCTGGATCTTATCAACTTTAATAGACGTTTAGTAAGAACATTTTTCGAAGTTGACGTATCCAATACTTCGTCTGTTAAAGAAATAAGTGAGATGGGCCTAGGGCCTAAACGAGCAAGAGACCTTTGGGCAAATTAAGCTTGCTTTTTTAAACGTGGTTGTACAGGTACATACGGATGTTGATCAAAGTTTTTATATCAGCACGAATGCTTCAATTTTGGCATGGGAGCAGGTTTATAACAGCCATTATGGAGCGGCAATATGCTACGGGTACTTATCCAGATTTTATTTTTTGCCGAAAATGTAAAAAATTATTTGCAAAATCGCAACGTCCTGAGATATATGTCAGAAATTCAAACAGAACAAAGATGATCATGGGGAGATGTTCAGTGTATTACCCTACATTTAATTTTTCTATACTCTACCCGAAGGTACTACATTGGCCAGAAAGCGAGATTCTTTTACCTGGAAATTTTGAATTTTGCCGAATCCTTGCTGTTGTAAGCAAAGTTGGGATCTTTAACGTACATGACAACACTCACACACGAGACCTCCATTTTACCTCTCATCCGAATGAGAGCGTATTTTTGAGAAAAATGCTTGCCTAAGATTTTTTAAGCAGACCATGTCGGGATTTGAACCCGGAACCTTGGGCATAGTAGTCATACGCATACCAACTACCCCACGGAGCCGCCCAACAGTGTATTGCCGTGCATTTATATTTCCAATGCTCCACCAGAAGGTACTACATTGGCCAGGAGGCAAGTTATTTGTGGCCTGGAAATTTAGAATTTTTGCCGAACCCTTGCCGTTCCAGGCAAGGTAGGGTTCTTTAACGTGCGTCACAACACTCACACACGGGACCTCCATTTAACTTCTCATCCGAACGAGGGCGTAATTTTTGTGCAAAATGCTCACCTGTCATTTTTCAAGCAGTCGGCCGTGTCGGGATTTGAACCCAGAACCTTGAGATCCGTAGACTTACGCTTACTACATTGATCCACCGCGACGCCTATAACAGTGTATTACCGCAGGCGTCTAACGAGGTGACTTGTCTAGAGTTGGGCATGGCCGTTTCCTGTAGGATGGGGAGGTTGCACGCAGTTGTTAGTCGTGGTCGATACTTTCAGGAAGTATGTCTGTCTGTATCCATTGTAAAGGGCATCAACTGCCAGAATATTGGGATGTTTGCAACGAAAATATTTCATAAGTGTCGGGAAGACGAAAGTTATACTCAATAATGTTACTACGTGTTTTACTAGTCGCCGCTGGCGGCAGGTATTGGTGTGGTCCACACGTCTTCGTGCTATCCGCAGCAAAACCTTACCAAGAGGGTTAATAAGGAAGTAGTGCGCTTACTAAGCGCATCCTGATGTCAGCAGCACACTAAGTAGGTATAAATGTTAGATACAGAACAAAAGTGGTTAAATCAAGTCATTCATGGAAGCACTGGGTTTACCCCTAATGAAGTGCAGTTCGGCTTTCAAAGGCAGAATAATTGTGTGAAATCGATCAGTCGTCCTGATTGGAAGCGTGAACTCAAGGATTTTGTGTTTCTAGCAAATGAAAAGTTAAGAACAAGAGTAGAGAAGAGATAGGTCAAACATAATCATAATGCTAGCAAATTTACCAATTTCGTAGAGGAAATCACATCTTGGTACGCTCTCACCCCCCCAGTCTTCTGCCTAAGCCAAAATAATATAGAATTTTTTTATTATTCAAGGACCCGTCCGTGTCGAATACCACAGTAGTCAAATCTAATTCCTACCAAATTTGCGAGGACTCGACCAGGTTGCCACTCGGAGTCTATAATATAATTACCTATCGAGCACCTGTTGATCTGGCGCAGCCGTCTCGTTGGTGAATCGAATTAGTATACTGGCGGTACCTAAATTCAATTCGGAGGCCATGTGTCGCGCCAGTGGTTATAGTATCTAATATTCCTTTTAACATTAATTTGAATTAATCTTGTTTAGTATGACGCCCGGTGACTGAGTTTTATGTTGGTATAATATAGTATTACTATAAAATGTGTAGGACAGAAGAATAACCTGTTTTGAATCGAGTCCCAAAATCTCTGCGAGTACTGTTGGGTATTTATGTGGGGACGACGAAGCGCGTCGTTCGGTTTGCAGTGTAGTGAGTAAAACACGACTACAAGAGTTAAGCAAGTGCCTTGTAAATAATGCAAGTGCAAACGGAATTGTGTTTTTAACAATGCAATCTAGTGGTAAAGCTTGCTGAAATCTTCCCCGAAGTACAGTTATTATTTTTATTGCTATACCTGTTATACCAGCGCGCTGGGTCGTATGTATAGTCGAGCTTTTAAAATTCCATAGAGTTTACGTATGCAAAGACAGAAATGAACCAAGTGTAGGCTTATTATATTTTAGTATAGATCAGTTACGTTACGATTAGATATTCGAACTTATTTTATTTAAGGACAATGATAATTAATATCTACCATTTCACTTTGAGTTATAATTAGTTTTCTTAAGTAGTGTAGGGTCGATTTAGTAATCAGTTATTCGCGTTGTGTTTAATTATTTCTTTTATACGTTTACTAAAAGTTGTTGCAGTATAGGATTTGCTACGTACCTAGACGTAACCGGAAGAAACGTAAATACTAGGCTACCTACCAAACACGGAGAGTGAGGAGGATTCACCTATATACCCAAAAAACAAAAAAAAACACGTCGCCCACGATTATCTATTAACAATAAAGATAAATCAAAATTTCTTGATTCACATGGACAAAGAAAAGTATTAAATTTAAGTTCTATTGTAAAGGACAAATTTTGTAATGGATCCACGAAGTGCGCAGTTCGTAGCTAACATGTAATAAAACTCATTGGAAAAGAAAAGTAATGTTTAGATTTTCTCAGCAAGTGTGTTAAATTAAAGTATTAAATGTAGATTTTCTCAATAGCACGTGTGTTAAATTAAAGTATTAAATGTAGGTTTTCAAGTGTGTTAAACTAAAGTATTAAATGTGAACCAAATTGTAGTAAAAATTTAAAAAATATAACCAGAAGCGCCAGCGCAGCTAGCTTTTAAACATGTATCGTGAACTGGTTTCACCAAATCGACCACTGATAAATAATAATCCTCGATGTGCATAAAAGAAAACAAGTCACATACCTCTATGCGTCGAGATGCTTATCTTGCAATTCGTTGGATGTGAGTCAGCACAGCAACGCCACGGTAGTCAGGATCCATTTGCCCTGTCACGGTAACTGCAGCAGCGGTCTACAGGCAAAAGCAGTTGGTCTACGTAAACGAACAGGTGGGTCTACATAAAGAAAGAACCAATTTGGCCTCCAGCTAATAGCAATACACGCAAGATACCTCCTACTTGTCGAACAAAAGAACGTGCATCGCTGTAGCAAATATTTCAACGCGCCAGCTGTAGAATCAAATTAAAAATTGGTTCAAATAACACGAGTTTGAAATGCAATCCTCGCATTATCAAAGCGCAATTAGCAAACTGGAAAACACGCTATCAACTAATAGTAGGATCCATTATTTTGCCAAGTTTTTAGGTGGGAAACACAAGAGAAAGCAATTATACGTTATCGGAATGTTTAACACATTAACGGATACCTAAAACAAGGTATTGGTTATTTAATTTAGCGAATGAATTTTCGTTTTAGAATGAATAGATTTGAAAGAAATGTTATGATTGCGAGTACTATTGTAACGAGGTAAAAATACAGGATGAGATTTTGAATAGAAACAGAAGTTAGGTGAGTGAAAAACGAATTACCACAAAAAAGGACGTATTTGAATCTATCGT
The DNA here is from genome assembly GCA_036346225.1 of Platerodrilus igneus. Classification (NCBI taxonomy): domain Eukaryota; kingdom Metazoa; phylum Arthropoda; class Insecta; order Coleoptera; family Lycidae; genus Platerodrilus; species Platerodrilus igneus. Next base: position 2,110,869 of record JARFIW010000828.1, read on the forward strand.
CGAAAATAAACGTAACAGATTATACAGAAACCTAACTGTTATTATTTACTCTATTCAATCACGTAAATGTACCCTGTTTGAGGGGAAAGTCTCAACCTGTTTGTCATCCAAAAAAAATACCACCCATTCGAAGATTTATTTAGAGCGATGTAAATATACGACGTTCCATACAAATACGTAATTTTACCCTTAGTCGCATTTTAAAAACGCTCCAGCTGAAAATTTACAGTTACAATAATGTAAAAGCACTAAAAATAATAATTTACACCTCACAAGCGTAAGATAGGCGAAAAGGTGTAGAGTTGAAAATTGTAGCCTATATTGTCCCCTTTAATTCAAGAATAATTTTTCAAAATCCAAGTCAAACAAAACAACATAATCTACTTATTCGGCACTAATCTGCCATGGTGAGAATGGCCACCATTTTGCATAGTTAACTCCTTCAGATGTCTATTATCGTTTTTTGTGTTGAAAATACCGCTACTAGCATACCCTCAGGTGGCGCTTTCTCCCCAAAAGGGTACCTCATTTGCATATGGCCTATGGACTATGTGGCGCTGCGCCAGGATCGGTGTTCTACGTTATAATTAGGTAGCTTTCGGTCTTGGAGGTTAATGAGGTAAAACGTCTTATTATTAAACTGATAATTGCAGTGCTGGTGTCAGTGCTATTTAGACATACGCCACCCCATCAGCTGCGGACATTTTTCTGCAATAAACACTTAAACATTCCAAGAAAATACCAGATAATATAACTAACAATAAAATGGCGAACTTATTACACACATAATTTCAAATGCCCTGTGAGCTGTCACACGCAGACAAAAATTCGAAATCTACTAACCAGACGTCTTTTCCATACAGTAGGTATATCACGTTACTGGCTATGCGGCTGCAGATAGAAAATTAATTAACTTCTTTCCATAACAGAAGAAATATTGTGTTATGTATACGAACTAGGCATTTTCAGGCTTCGGTACATGATAATTAATTGAATTTTCTGCTCATTACTTCCATAAAACAAATTGAATCTGCCCTAACCTTGTTCTTCCTACACAATTCAACCGCGAAATTAATAAAATCCAGAACGTCACTTATTTACGTAATAATAAAAATAACCGACTAGGAACAGCAAAAGTCCTTGAATTGAGGTTGTTACCACTAGTTGTTGATCTCTGCGTAGGATATTTTTAATTATTATGCCAAAATTTAGTAGTAAATAACTCCATATTAAGCGAATGTTACTAATAACAGGTTTTTGATCGTTACAATAAGCTTTTCTATTAGGCAAAGCTTTTAACACCCGATTATTTTTAAAGAATAGCTGCTCGTAATTGCCAAATTGATGTTTTACTGCTCTTTTCAAAAGAAAGATACCCTGTTATAAACGCTGATTTATGAACGCTTTTTCTATAGCTATAAAACTACTGAGATGAATTTTTAACACGAGGGCAATAAATACACTTTTCCTTTTCAGACTATTAATTTGCAGTTCTTTGGTATTTGTTCGGGCAAATGAACTAAGATAGATATGAGGGTTTATTGTGGAGTTATCACCTTTGAAATGCATGTTGTAGAAAGCCGGAACTAAAATAGTGAATTTAATGACTGCCAATGTCACATGGCGGTAATTCGAATTAAAATTAGAAGAGTTCCATGTTCATATAAATTTAAAATTTACAGAGTTGTTAAAAGTTTCATGGATTTTATGATCGCTAACAATCAGCTTATACCTGTGAGATCGACAGAGCGATACCTCCAACACAGCGATGATGTTTGTAACGGGTAATGTTATTTTAATAAGGTGTTTGTTAATTTAGATCTTTACTGAGATTACGCACTCTACAATTGAAAGCTTCAAAATTGTTAAAACGTTCATGCATATTTCAAGTCCTTTGTTTTAATAAGAAGGTAATTTATTTAATTTATACGGGGAATAACTTTAAAATCGATAATGTTTTCATAAAGTTTAGGGGTTCAAAGAAACATATTTAACCGGGAGAAGCATATTTTGAACAACGCAAAACACTTAGGACGTGGAAACGTCTACTTACAACACGCGCAACAGTAACCACTAAAAGCCACAAGTACTGGCATGATGTTACAAGGACACTACCTGTAATATTATATACCAGAGCAAGATCTAATCGCACGCATACACTCACAACACAACACACACAACACACACACACACAACACACACACACACAAACATTGCATTACCGCGAAAAACTCTATAAACTTGCCAACCGTTCTAATTTTCTTAAAAATCTCTTACTCTTCTGTTACCCCCAAACAACTTCAATCACACTTCTCGTGTGTACGTACATACAACTATTGCACTTTTGCTTTTATACTAACATCTCCCAGCTCTGTCTTAATATCCTACCTAAATTGCCTACGTTATTTCTACCTTTCTGGTTTCTTTGTCTGCTCCATGTCTTCTGTCTTAATTTTCGTCCCTCTATTACTATATTGTTCACAGTTGTTTCTCCTTTCCTTTATGTGCGTCTTGAAAAATCGATACCTTCTGCAAACATGATGCATCTTCGTCCCGTTTATTGACTTTTAAAATATACTCATCTGTAACGGGCATTTTTGTAATTTAACATTTTTACGCTATACTTAATTCATAAATACATTTCTTCAAATTACTATTTCGATATTTAATATTTATTAACTCCTTAGGCGAATGCATCGTGTAATTAATTATAGATTGCATCGTTCTTGTCTTGCCGTAAGTATAAATTTTGTTGCTTATGTGAATATACGGGTCTAGATAAGAGACGATAAGGAGTTGGAATGGAACGAGTTGAATAAACAGATGAGGAGTCGTAGTTCGTTCTTGGTTCCTATACATTAATTACGTGAAAATACTGTTTCTGTTGCTTTGAAAATAGTGAGAATTAATGCGGTAACAATTCTCGTATTGTTCCTGAACAAGCGCGGCACGATTTTAGTGGTTTTCTTGTGAAATAAAAGTTGTATTTTAACTATATAAAGTGTAGTTCTGATTACTTTTCAAAGAAGTATGCTTTTAGATGTAACGTGTTTGATTGACGGACATGTTTTAGCGATGCGCGTTACTCTACTAATTGTGTTGGTTGCTTTTCTGTTGTAAATAAAAGTGATAGAACTTGTCGTGCGTTTTACGGAACATTGACTTACTTTAGTGATACGCGTACTTTACTAATTTGTTGTTTTAGTTGTTTGTCTTGTGAAATAGGAGTCGTAGAACTTGCTAAACTGACCGATTCTTTCTTTAGGATTAAAGTGTGTGCGATCTAGTCTAGTGGTCCTTTTTTATCAGAGTAGTGCATACTTTGGATTATCCAAATACAGTTTTAAGCTTGAGTGCTTCAAAAACAAATGATGATACAGTTGTAGCAGGATTAGTAGAAAAAGGTTGCTTCTTATAAACAGGTATCTCATTCACTTGTAAAGACAGTTGATACTGTAGTTTCTGAATTTTCTAACCCCAACGAATCTATAATAGATCGTTGTTTGCGCAAATTTTCGTTATTCAAAAGCATTAGATTTTTCTTTGTTACCATAGGTAGCAAATAAAACACCTCGCGTTACTGTTAGTTTAATGCATTACATCGTGCTTTGAAAGCGTGATTCTAAATTGTTATTACCATTCTTTTTTTCGATTTGTGTTACAAAAGATTTCGAAATTATTGTCTCAGGAAATAGAGTAAACAAGAATTTATCAATGCTACATAGTTCCATCAGCATGAGAATGTCTGCTGCTAACGCCAGTGAAATACATAGGTGTGATTAGTGTAAAGTGTAAGAAATTCCATCAACACCCTCACAGTCAAGGGTGAAGTGCTTCGTTAGTGCAGGACATCGTAAATCTCACACTTCCGTTGCAAGGAAGCGTTGCTGAAGGACTTTTTGTAAGTTGAACTATTTCCTACTTGTTATTACTTTAAATATCTATCGGTTGCTTTACCATATCTTTGTCGTTCTGATACCTTTTACAATAGACTTGCCTGCTATTAAGGAAAAAAAAAAGAAAGAAAAAAAAAGAAATCAATCCTACTGAATTACTCATATCTATTGTGTCTTACCTATTTATCTTTTTTTAACATTTTGTCTGATTTATGTTTAATTGGTGTGTGAGGAAACGTTTCTGCTACTCCCCAATATTACCTCACTTTGTAATAAAAATTTTTATAATGCTTTTATCGTGATTATATTATATAGATTATTCAAACAGTTTTTTTCTTACCTTCTACAAAGTACTGAATAATTTAGACTTCTCATTGCTGCTATGCTTATTCTTTTCTTTATTTCAGGTTTGCTTAACTTTTTTTTTTGCAGGTATTATCACTAACTCCTTACAGCCGCGTACATTGTATGTTGGTCTGCTTTCTACAACCCCCCTTAATCTCCGATTGAGCCCGGTCATTCCTTGATTTTCTTTGTGTTACGCACGGCTACGAGCCAACGTAACATAAATTTTTGGCGCCCAACGTGGCGGCAACGAAAAAAAAAACGTAACACGTCTTATACACGTTTGAACGTCATTGTCACTTGACCACCATCTGTCTCTGTTACATATTAAATATCGTGTGTCGCTTAATTTTATCTATCTGTTTTCAACTAGTCGACCGTTGCTGTTAATCTTGTATTTTCCGTTAGCACATTTTACCTAGAACTGTTTTCTCAACGTATACCAGCTTTTATAGGACTACATTTATTTATCGCGCGTCTGTTCCATGAAATCCTTGACGGTTGTAACTTGTCTTCAACTACAAAACCTTGTAAAGTTCCTCGAATGCTTTAGCTTATGCTACGTTTAATAAATAAATGTACCCTGCTTAAATTATTGATTTTTACTGAAAGGCTTTTAGAATAAAAATATCTGTGCACTGTTTTTGTCCTTGCTATCGATATTATTCATAATTAATTGTCGTCCTTGTGCTAAATTAACGTATAAAAATTAAAACTAAATTATCTTATCTAACTTTGTCCCGATCTAATTATTTTGAAGCGTTTTAAATAAATTCTTGATTTTATTTACAGGGTACCTATAAATAAATACATGTTTGGCTTATTTACACCTATCTAAGCTTGCCAAACCACAGTATATTCCCCTTATTTGAATGCAAAGACAAACAAACACTTGGTTTTATGTACATTCAAATAAGAAGCATTCTATCTACTAACTATCCCTATATCATATTTACACACAACTATCTATTTACCTATCTCTACTTACAACTATCTATTCACACCTATCTCTATTTATTTAACCTATCGTTATTTATAACTGTCAATTTACATTTATCTCTACTCGTAACACCACAACGCTATTCACCACAGCAAATTGCTTTTTATTCGTAGCTACCAAATGACTCCTTTTTATTGGCATAATCCTATCACACACCTTTTCCCTAATTTTGATGACGAATTTCTCCGATATCAAACTCGCCTCTGCTCCAAAATTGAGCAATGCTCCTAAGTTATGATCAAAAATTTTTACATCTATTATTGGCAAACAAAATTTTTCTCCTATTTATGGTTCAGCTTCTTTATCTATTTTTAAAAATTCCCGCAGATGTTCATATTTATACACAAGTAAATCTTATGGTTTGTCACTGTCTAAAAATTCTGCCCGTTTCGATTTTCTCTACTGGATCCTTGTTGTTCTCCTACTACCTCCGCATATGTCCGTGGCGTCGTCTCTACTCCTGTACTTCTCTCATTGTCCCTTACTGCTGTCGTTGTCCTATCCATGTCTGGTGAATTGTTCTGTTTTTGTATCCTAGGTCTCGGCATCGGTTCTCTGTTAGCACTATTACTCCTAAAAATGGCCTCCTAAGTTCCAAGTTGTGTTCCGAATTTCTGTTAAAGTTAATTCCCGGTCTCTGAAAATTGTCCTCCTTGTTTTCAAATCTAACCAAATTAACGTTTTTTCCCGTACTTTCTTTTGGTCGTCCGGTGCTCACATCGTCATACCTCTGCAGGTATTCTAAGAATGTTTCTTTCGCGACAATATTTTGCAACGCCACATGCTGCCTAACCTCAACTTCGAAATGTCGCGAAAGATACTTAATGATTTGTCGGTCCGTCAATCGTGGACTCAACTGTTTGGCTATGCTGTACTTGCGAATTGCATATTGTTCTCTACTTCCAGCATATTCATCCTTATATTTTCCAGTAATTAAATCATCACGTACCTGGTCTTGCTTGTGGTCACTCCAGTAGTGTTTCAAAAATTTGTCTTCAAACTCACTATTCAACTCTATTTCTTGACCAACTAAATTATACCAGGTCTCAGCATGGTCTTTTAACAACGCCTTTACCGTGTTCAGTTTCGCCTGTTCATCATATAAATTTCCAACCAAATTTCGAACGCTATTTATAAAAATTTGGGGTCCACCCTATTATCCCCGTAAAATTTCATTTGCTGGTCTAATGATATGTTATCTGTGTAAAATCTGGGACCAACCCCCATCAAAGCCGACACATTCTGTTTAATGCCGCTTACCTCTCTCTCAGCCCTTCCTAGTTGATCTCTACACGAATCTGTTAATTTAGTCATTTTCACATTTAGTTCTTCTTTACAAAAGATTCTTACCTCGGTCTTCAATTGTCCCATTTCATGTTTTAAAACTATTATACTTCTTTCATTGTTATCCACCCTTGTTTCTACTTCCCCCATTTTTATCGTCAAACTGTTCTTAAACTCCATAAATACTTTGGTTGATTGATCAATCTTTTCGCCTATTTGTTCAAATGTCCTATTAAAGTCCTCCCTACTTAGTCGCATCTTCTCTAGTATTCTCATCATCCTTGTTCTCACGACTCTGTCCTCGACTGATTCCTACTATCTCCTGCTTCCTTCATTTCTCGTCCTGTTTTCTCAAATAATGCACTGTCACTACTTCCTATTTCAACACCTTGGCTCCTTAACCACTCTTACCTCTGCACTTACACACACACTCAAAATATTTGCAAAATCTATAATACATTCAACTCTTTAATCTCAACTCACCAGTTTTCTGAAATAAAATCTTAATTTTTCCTGGAATTCGAGCCCTTCACGTTCTGGTCGCCATCAAAATGCTGCGCACTGTCTTATATTAAATCATGCCCCACAAATTGGGCGTTATAAAATTACTCTGAACTCTCGGGAACCTTAGTGACTACTTCGTGCCCCTAAATTGGGTTGATCTTACTTATTGCTATAAAATTACCTGTCTATAAAACTCCACTAATTATCACCTAAATAATTTTTTAGTTGAGTTTGGATACGAGATGTTTCAGTTGAGAACCCTCTGAAGATGCTTTCCCAAATGACACCCCACGGCTAGCTCTGCTCACCACTTCTTCAAGGATACTCATCACAGCTACTTATTTACTCTACACCTTTCTAATTAATAAAAAAAAATAAAAAAATAATTCGACAAGAGACATAATAATCTCACACAATCTCAATATTTACAAGTTTTATCCAAGTTAAACATTTTATACTCCTACTCAATAGTAAAAATCATCAACATAAATCTCCCACGAGTTTCTGCTCGTCTCCATTTCATTGTGTTATTGTAAAGTAGATGGGCCTATCCCGGAATCTTACTTTACTTTCCCCTGGTCTATGGTGAGCTCAGTATATACCTTTTAATATTTGTGTGCAAAATTTTAACACTGAAAAATTATACAAAAGACCCGTTTACTTCTTACATATGTGAAATATTCATAATTATTATATTCAAGTAATTAAAAAAAAAGTCTTTTACATAGTTAAATAAAATTAATTTTTGATTCGTAAATTTGCCACCAAATAAAACTCAACATCACTAATAGTTTAAACAAATAAGCATTAGCACAACAGTTTCCAAAAAAAGATTTATTACCTGGAGAGTATTCTTCATCCAGATCACCACCTCTGACGATGCTTTCCCCTATCGACTGCACGTACCAGGAGCACTCCATATTGCTGCCTTCCATTGGAAACAGTAATTAAATCTTGAACCCGCTGGGCATCCAAACCATCAACAATCACTCAGGACTGCCGCTACAGATCCATACATAATTTATTCTTAGACGCAAAGTGCAACGAGCACCTTCATTCAATTTGCAAATAATTTTCTACCTACAAGTCATCTAGCTTCAATTAATAAACTAATTTACTACGGTTCACCCCGTTTATACTAACTTGCACCTACTTGTGCATTAAAAAACATTTGTATATTTTAGTTTGCGTGGTTTGAAGCTAGGATGACCTTCTAAAGAGTCGAAAAACTAAGCGAGCGAATCCTTCCTTCAACAACGCTTTTATAAGCACAATACCTCTTAACTTGCACGTATTTTTGTTAAACATTCTTTGAAAACTTGTCTACGACCAGCCCCGAAAAACTCTATAAACTTGCCAACCGTTCTAATTTTCTTTAAAATCTCTGGCTCTTCTGTTACCCCCAAACAACTTCAATCACGCCTCTTGTGTGTGCGTACATACAACTATTGCACTTTTGCTTTTATACTAACTTCTCCCAGCTCTGTCTTAATATCCTACCTAAATTGCCTACGTTATTTCTACTTTTCTGGTTTCTTTGTCTGCTCCATGTCTTCTGTCTTAATTTTCGTCCCTCTATTACTATATTGTTCACACTTGTTTCTCCCTTCCTTTATGTGCGCCTTGAAAAATCGATACCTTCTGTAAACATGTTGCATCTTCGTCCCGTTTATTGACTTTTAAAATATACTTGTCTTATACACGTTTGAACGTCATTGTCACTTAACCACCTGATATCTTCCATCTGTCTCTGTTACATATTAAATATTGTCTGTCGCATAATTTTATCGATCTGTTTTCAACTAGTAGACCGTTGCTGTTAGTCTTGTATTTTCCGTTAACACATTTTACCTAGAACTGTTTTCTCAACGTATACCAGCTTTTATAGGACTACATTTATTTATCGCGCGTCTGTTCCATGAAATCCTTGACGGTTGTAACTTGTTTTCAACCACAAAACCTTGTAAAGTTCCTCGAATGCTTTAGCTTATGCTACGTTTAATAAATAAGTGTACCTTGCTTAAGTCATTGATTTTTACTGAAAAGCTTTTATAATAAAAATATGTGTGCACTGTTTTAGACCTTGCTATCGATATTATTCATAATTAGTTGTTGTCCTTGTGCTAAATGGCTAAATCAACGTATAAAAATTAAACCTACATTATCTTATCTAACTTTGTCCCAATCTAATGATATTAGAGCGTTTTAAATAAATTCTTGATTTCTATTTACAGGGTACCTACAAATACATACATGCTAGAAAGTAAGATTGTAACAATATATTAATGAATAGAATTTAGAATAAGCAAACATGAGCTCTGCAAGTTCCCACAGAATTGTGAGGGGCAGGGACAATATAAATACCGCGGAAGCCCCAAGGCAGTCAGTCAAAGTATTTTAGGTTTTACATTGCAGTTTGCTTAGGCTACTCACCCTAATATTAGTTCAATTAATTATTTTATTTCGACTAAGAGTTGTATAAACCAGTTTGTCAAAATTCAACTGTAATTTCTGTATAAACTAATAAATCTTGTTACGAAGAATTGGAAGTAGTTTCTAAAACCGCCGCTCCCAAAGCCCGACACATAACTGGCGCAGTTGGTAGGATGTCAAAGGTCACTAGGGAACCCAAATTCGAAGAATTGGTGGTTTGGAATTTCAATTCCAAATTTGGCAGAACCCAACAAAGTTGGAAGAAGTTTAAGCATAGACCGAATCCAACTAAACAAACAAACTTGGAGGAGATACAAGCATCGATCGAATACAAACCAAACCAACGTGGACGAAGTACACGAATCGACCGAATCCATGAAAGCGATAAAGAAATTAATGCAAGTTTATTTCCTTAAAACTAATTGATTTTTTTTATTTTATTGATATTTGCTAGTATAAGGAAATTTTTTCTCATTTTATATTTTATGTATGTACAGAATTTTTATTTTTAATTATTATTACAATTATGCTATTTTTATTCTGAAAATAATTTACTAAGAGAATTATTTTCAAACGAGAACTTATTTTAAGAAAATTGTTTTCTAAAATAGAATTTCTAAACAAGAGAACAAAAAAAAGATGCATTACATGCGCAAAATAGTACAAACAATCATTACCAATTATTAAAATAATACAAAACGTAACAAAACGTAGCGGGTGCAATAATCATAAAAATTAATACGAAATAAAAAACGAATACATTTCAGCAAGTCTGAAACATAAAAATAAAACGTAATTAACTCTACTATTTAGTATCGAAAGCTAATGTATATAGCGCAATTCTTATAAACCATTAATTACAAAAAAGACTATTTAAAACTTATCCTTCATCGTATTGCTATAAATAAAACACATCAGTTATAGAAACGAATTATTCAAAACTCGACTTTCAGCGCCACATATTGACAAGTACGCAATTGTAGAAACATTTTTCAACTTACTAAATAAAATTACCTCATTATTAATTAACAAATGTGCAAAATTATAGCGCGATTCCCACATAAATTAATATCGGAAAGCCTCAGTGAATAAAATCATTCAGGAACGTTCGTCATAAACTTTATATTTACATTATTAAAAAAACTCATTTAAACGTCATATTTTATGATTAAATATTTCAATACGAAGTAATTAGTTGTAAAAGACGCGATTTATTTAATTATCACAGACTGAAAACAAAAATCTTTTAGAAAAACCATCGCAACTTCATAAAGTATAAGTGCATATTTTCAGCACGAGATCTAATTATACCAAAGCATTACGCAAATTATTTAAAACTATCACGAGACTAAAATTACATCCTCAGCAGACTTAAAACTTTGTAATTTAAACAAGTTTGTTGTATAAATTATGAAGGAAACTGTTGCAAATATTATAACTAAACGGTAGACTGAAAACTTGCAATTTTATATTTAAGACCCAAGGTAACTAGACAATACAATTACAAAAAAAGCAACTGATCATCAAAGACTCAATTAATCAGCAGGACAGAATAGAGACATAATAAAATTGTAACTGGCACAACAAAACGTACAAAATGTAACGCAATTATTGCAAGAATATTAATCCACAGAAAAACCTTTAAGAAAAATTAAAACCCGCAAAACTAACATCCGCGTGGTTAAAATTCACAGATTTAAGACTACAGCAATTATTCAAAACATTGTCAAGCACAAACTCTTCAATTTAATTACAAAACCGTATAACTACGATTTTTTAAATAACCCAACGCACTTCAAACTAAAAAGTAACAATACAAACCGTGAAATAAATCTCAATTTTACAAAATTTGAAATTAATTAAAAGCAAAAGCAACCCTTAAAAAAATGAGTTCAGATATGAAGATTTATCTCAAAACCATCCCCATCTTTAACGGAGATCATCACAGCATGCGAAATATTTTTGAAAACCTACTACAAACCCGGAGATAACGAAAGAAATGTATTAATTTTACGCCTGATAATAAGTAAACTGACCGGACGGGCACTAACGCTAATTGCCAGCCGAGATAACCTTGAAAAATGGCAGGACTTTAAACGCATACTAATCGCACATTTTGGCGATTAACGTAACATAAAATGCCTTATACACGACCTAATAAGCCTTAGGATGGAAAATAACCAATCCTCGTACCAATTCGGAATGAAATGCCAAGACGTGAGAAGTCTAATCCAAACAAAATTAAAAATCGGAGAACCCGGCCAAAATATCCCGCATTTAAAACCAAAAATGTATGACTAAATGACACTGGACACCTATATAAACGCATGACCAGAACGACTATCAGATAAAATCAGATTTCAACGTCCCCAAAATTTAAAAGAAGCCATAAACATGATAATAGAAGAAGAAAACGTAGTGTACTACCGAAACAGATTTTATAACCCTAAAGCGAATAAAAGTTATTCGCCAATAAAAACCATACAACCCGCAAAACAAACAACCATCCAACCAATATTTACCCTATTTAATGCACAAACGAACCAACCGCGAAGTAATAACTCCAATTTTGATAACGCGAATTTTAGTAATCAATGTAAACAATTTCCGAGACCAACGTTTAATTCAAATTTTACGAAACCTCTTATAGTACCGTTTACGCGGCATAAGAGTCACAAAAGACAGTTGGTAACGATAATCCATAATGTGGAAATTAGCGCGCCCATCTGTCAATGACGTCACTCAATATGCAAATTATTACACGTAAATGACGAAATATGCAAATTTCTAAAATATATTATAAAAAAAACCTACACGGGGAACTTACGTGAATATGCAAAGCGTCTCACAGAATTACTTCCTGATGGCGGCTCGTAGCTCCCTTCAGGATTATTTAAAGATGGTTCTTGGGGCGTCCTTCAGGATTGCTCCAGGTAAGCGACTGCGGGGCGTGGACTGCTGTTAGTCCAGGTTGTTTCCAAATGTGTTGGTCCTCTTTCTATATGTAGAGGTAACGACAGGAACGGGTTTATAGGGAACGATAAACAAAGATAAGAAAAAAAAAGGGATCTACATAATAATAGATAAGATACGATACCAGACCAAACACAACTGTTCACGTTCCAAAGCAAGTCCCTAGCGTCTTTCGGAAACTCCCCACTTTTTTCTTTCCCCACACGCGTTGACGCGAATCTCCGCGCAACGCACTTCTGACGTGACGGAAATACATGCGCCAAGTCTTTCAAATTTATGGCGCGAAACTCCCGCATATCAAAACTAAACTAAACAATGTCTAGTGCCAAATTTTGGCACGTAACAAACCCGCATCTCAACTAAGATTTAACTAAAATATTAACCAACAAAGACAAGCATTCAGCGCAAACCCTATTAGAAATACACCAATAAATAATAATAATAATAGTAATAACCCTAACAGTTGCTACAAACCAACACCTATGGATACCTCATCTGGTAACACCAGACAAAATACAAATATAACACACATCCGACCAAGTCACAATCAAAAACGCAATTTTACATCGGAAGAGCTATTTCACCAAGAAGTAGAAGAATTTGACAATCACCAGAATAATTACATTCACCCCAGTACAAACAATGAATCAAACAATTCAGAAAAATACGAACGTAACGAACCATGCGAAAATTACGACGAGGACGACAAAGAAAATGCGTGCTCAAATTTCCAGATAGACCGATTTATAAACGACCAAACCTAATAAATTTAAATAATATCATCTAGTACTATACATAGAAATACCCTATGCCGAACTTAAATTACTAATTGATACCGGATCCTCAAAAACATTAATTAGCCCCCGAACTGTAAAAAAGCATTATTTAGATTATGTAGAGAAAGAACCATTTAAAATTAAAACATCCTATCAAACGATCCTACACCAATTCGTAGATAACATACCCTTACCCAGAACATTCAATGTAAAAATGAAACACACATTTTCGAATTCAACGAAAAATATGACGGATTAATAGGAATAAACCTTCTAAGAAAATTGGGAGCCAACATTGACATAAAAAACCGTTTATTGAGAACAAAACACGGACAAATCCCCAATAAATTTCAAAATATCCAAATAGAACAAAAATACACGATAGAACCCCGAACGGAAAAAAATAAAAATCCCAGTAAATAATAATCCTCAATTTGTGCATGTACTATAAATTAGAATCTAATAGGAAAATATTAGAAATCATTAAGAATTATTAAGTCGAGTACAACAATGTAACTCAAGGATAGATATAAAATGGTTATTAACATGTTCATGAGAACGAATGCAATATAATGTATTCCAGACGATAGTGATACTGCAGGTGGCAGGTCACAGACGGTTAAGATACCGCAAAATTATCTAGAAAGGAAGATTATAACATTGTAACAATGAATAGAATTACGAATAAGCAGACATGAGCTCTGCAAGTTCCCACAGAATTGTGAGGGGCAGGGACGACATAAATACCCCGGGAGCCCCAAGACCAGGCAGTCAGTCAAAGTAGTTCAGCTTTAATATTGCAGTTTGCTTAGGCTACTCATCCTAATATTAGTTCAATTAATTATTTTATTTCGACTTAGAGTTTTATAAACCAGTTTGTCAAAATTCAACTGGAATTTTTGTATAAACTAATAAATATTGTTACGAAGAATTGGATAGTTTTTAAAAACACCGCTTTCAAGGCCCGAAACGTAACTCACGCAGGCACTCGTCTTGGTGATGAAGACGTTGTAGTGTAACCAACCTCCCGTAAGTTACTCAAGCTGGGATCAACCTTCAACAGCAGTTGGATATGTACATGCAATCAACTTCCAGCACGGATTGTCGATTGAGCTTTGCGGAAGGCAAACTCCGGTGCAAATAGCTTTGTAAGTTGATTTATTTAGTTTTTATATCCAGTTTGTTGAAATCTTTTATTATTTTTTCCATAGAATCCCACCTTTGCACCACTGTAGTTAGTCGATGCACCCTTAAATTGCTACGTGGTCCCAGCCCCTTTAGGCTAAATTTATATTTATAATGTAACGCTCAGTTTGCCCGTAACAAATTTAATAACTTCTTACGATTTAAAAGTCAAATTCTACATTCTAAAAGTCGTAAATACAACACCGCAAGCGCGGTTTACTAGACACCACCGCAGTTGGTAGCGCTAATCTTATACAGATTTGGCGCGCCTATCTGTCAATGACGTCACTCAATCGGCAATTTTAATTACGCAATATATAAAGTAAATTTGCAACAATTATGTCAATAAGGTACTCACATAATAGGTCCAGATTTCCACGAAGTACGCCAATCGTCCTTCAAGATAGATAAAGATGGCGTCAGCACGTCCATAAGGGCTGCTAATGAGCCTTTTAAGGCAATTAACGGAGGGTACGTCTGACGTACATCCAAATGGCTTCGACGGGATCTCAGGGCTCCACTCCGGAGTAATTAAAGATGGTGCTCCGGCGTGGAATGCGGTTCAGCCACGGCTGCAAATTACCTCTATCTATGTAAGGAAAGACAGGAACGGGTTGAAGGGCGACAAACAAAGATAATCAGGCAAGGAAGTCTACATAAATAAAGATAACGATACGTTTCCGAAAACGTCCACTGCACTCGAAGGTTCAGGCAAAAAAGCTACGTTACAGCGTCTCACGGAAAACACTTCTCCCACTTTTTTTACGCGTCGGCGCGAAATTATTCGTCCAACCCACTTTTGACGGGACGGAAATACGCGCACCGAGTCTTTTGAATTTGTGGCGCGAAACTTCCGCACATTAAAATTAAACTAAAAAATGTTTAAGTGCCAATTTATTGGCACGTAGCAAACTAAGAAATCTACCTATAAGTGACTTTTCATCTAAAGCACTATTTAACAGCCGTGTTGAAAGTTCTGTCATCGGTTTTGAAATCGCAAATTAATTTTGCATTATTTGTGTATGTTGAGGTTTGTATAGAAGATACAGAAATGATAGACTTTGTATGTATATTTCAGCCAGTGTTAAAGATTTTATTGTTTTGTTGGCTTTATGTGAAGAGAAAACAGACCAATCTGAAGAGCTTCAAAACAGCAAAACCGACCTCTTATTGTTTTCTGTTTAGAAGTGTCAACAAATACAACTAAAGTAGTATCTTATACATTTTTAAAACCCTTTCAACTACTACTACTTTAATTCTTTTTAATTTCTAGATAAATCAATTCGCATGCTGTGCGCTATTCTGTTATTCCATTTTAAGTTGTTTTCGATGTAGATGTCCTGCAGAAACTGAAATGACATTTACATTTATTTGAATAAAGATTACAACCTAATAAAAACATTCTTCACTTGTAGAAGCAGTTAACATAAACAAGCATAGTACGATTTTTCAGAAGATCTTAAAAATATGGATTTATTGCGCAACATTTATTGTGTAGTGAAGCCATTGGTAAACCAAAGCAATCATCTTGTACAAAAGCTTGCTATTCAGGTCTTCTAGAACTGATGGAAATAACGCCTTTTTGTGTTTGTGAATACTATTGTGTGAACAATCGAATCTTGTATTTAAAATAAGAATGGGAAAGTTCCAGAAAAAAACTTATAGTGTATTACAAAACGTTTTCAATTGAAAATGTCAAAAAGTAAATTTTTTAGGACAGCTAAAATATACAACATATGAATATAAATAACTTTTGTTCATACATCATTTGACCAGTCTTTTAAAACCATTCTTCTGGGTTTCATTAGAGCAAATTTGTCTATAGTTTGTTTATTTACTTCAATTTCCTTGTGGATATTTAAGAGAGTCAACCCATTTAAACGATTGTAACATTATTTTGAAATGTTAACGTTTTTTCCGATTAATTAATTAATTAAATTTCATTAACTTGTATTACTTATAGGCATAATAAATTACCGTTATATTTTAGTAAGCATCCCTTATAATAAAGACCAAGTTTAGAAATAGCTTTACCCTTAAATATTATAAATTCCAGCGGCTGTCATCATAATTTAAAGCTTCAAGTTTGCAAACCAAATACAATAACCCTTTTAAAACTTATGTCGGTTATAGATTGACGAATCTGATGAATTTAAATAGAATAGTACCTTTTAACGTAAGCAAGGAAAAGCAATTTTCAGTTGTAAAACGTAATTTTCTTAATATTTTCGTGATTGACAGCGGGTTACAGAAAACAAAACATTACAAATAGCCAAACTATTTTCCAATTTGATTTGTTCAAAGATTGCAAGTAATTTTAAGTAGTCTGGAGACATCCATTGTATTAAAATCCATTTCGGCTATCCGGTCTTTTGTCAATGGCAGACAACTGTCGCCAATAGATATGGTCAACAATTTCAGTATTAAAATTCCAAGAATATACAACATAGTTATACCATTAGAAAAATAATTGCTATCCCTGACCCTCATTTTGAAAGGGCTGGATTTGATCTCTAAAATTTTGTTTTTGGGAGGTTCTGTTAATAGTCATTGGATAACAAAAATATGACGTAAAATAATGGTTTAGAGTAGGAATTAATATATAACTTAAGGTTTTAGTCAAAAAACGGAGATTCCAATGGGGTTGTCCGTTGTCAAAAGGTAGAAAGAAACGTAGTCAAAAAAGTTCGCTGGTAGCGTTCTCCGGCATCACAGATATGATATTGCACTTAGTATCACGATAGTGAAATTGAAAAGGAGTAATTAACTCTTCCAGTTCGCGACGGTTACGCCCGTATGTTTGCGGATTTATAAGTGATATTTAAATATATAATAAAAAGTTTGTATGCGTGTGATGCACAAGTTAAGTTAAGTTGTCAACAAGATCCTGCCGGGTTCGTGTGCCATTGAATTACTTAATAATTGCGAAGTACAAGAGCAACAAGTGAGATTCTCTCCCCCAATTTAAGAGCTGTTCTGCGTTGGAAAGCAAGTCATCAACCAATTGACGATTTTTAGTAAGTTTTTATAGTTAAGCTAGTATGACAAATTTTTAGTTAATTTACTTGTTAGGACGTTTGGGCCATAAACCGTAGGATTAATTTAGTGTAAAATTTACAAGATAAGTTTTCTTCCATATAAAGTGTTTGGAAATTGCTTATGTACGTAAAATTATCATAATTCCATATCAACCATTCAATTAAATTTCTAAATTAAAATCCATGAATTTCCTAATGTAAGAGGTTCACGTTTATTGCTCTGTTAATTAAATAATTTTTGTTTGCCGTTGATTAAGTCAATAGTTTTTATTCTTTTTTTTTAATCATGAAAGTTGCATAAGTAATGAAAAAAGGTAAGAATTGAGTAAAATAAACAACTGTATTCCTTGAGATGACGTCTCTCAAGGTTATGCATGAACATTTGGACATTCTCGAGTCGTCTGGCGCCCTTGGTAATTGTCATTAAGCCACAATATTTATGAAAGGTAAGTGCCAAATTTTTTTGTTGTGTAATATATATTAATTTAGCCCTTTCTGCAAAATTTTAACCCTCTAAACGATCCACAACCTTCCGCTAGCTAGTGCCGGTGACCCCCCTTTAATTTTTGTTTTACAGGCCGCCCCCATTTTATAATTTTAATTAAATAATATACTTAGTAGCTTTTCCGCTTGTAACACGATCTTCTGAGATTATTGACCGTAAATAAGTTTTCAATCTTTTTATTGTTGAAAACTTCTTTCTGCAGAGGTAATAAAACGAGAATAATTGCGAACAGGATAAGTTGTGTTTTTACTGATGAAAAGAAATCGCTGCAATGTGAAAGGTAGAAGGAAAATAAGCATGTCCTTCCCATTATACACGCCACAGCAAAATTTCGACTCTTAGCCGTCCTTCACTTATTTGAATATCCGTTTGGTTGATTAAGGCAGCCTTGACAACATCTGTTATGGCGTGCTTTTTAAATGAAAAAGAGATTAATCTTTCAATGGGTCAAAGAGGGCAGCGGCTCCTTCGGTACTTAGATTGGCAGAGACCATAAGGGTCGGTATAGCAGTCTAAGACACTACCGCGATGTGGAAAGCAACGGAACACCACCACATTACATCCCAAATACACAGCGGACCTAAATTGTACTAAAATGATGGCATTCTCTGGGGTAAAAGATTGCGGAGTTAAAATAGTCCCCCATTCGGATCTCAGGGAGGGACTACTTCGGAGGATGCGATCGAAAAGTGCAGAATAAGAGTCGGGAACATTTTACTAGTCGGAGCGTAGAATGTTAGAAGTATGAAGCAATTAAATAAGCTAGAGAACCTAAAAATTGAAATGAGTAGGTTAGCAATAGACATAGTAGGAATCAGCGAAGTTTGGTGGCCAGAGGCGGGGATTTTTGGAGTGGAGACTTCAGGGTAACTCATACAGGAGCAGAGGAAGGAAATTCGGGTGTGGGGATAGTTATGCAAAAAAAGGTAGCACACAGTGTAGAAAATTACTTACAAAAGAACGAAAGAGTACTCATGGTTATATTAGAATCTAATCCGGTAAACACAGCAATAATACAAGTATATATGCCCACCTCTACCTACAGTGACGAAGAGGTAGAAGCGATTTCGAAGACATAACAAGATACGTAAAAGGACATAAAAATTTAAAAATTACGGGGGATTTTAATGCAGTAGTAGGTGAGGGTAGGGAAGGAGCGGTAGTAGGTTTATTTGGTTTAGGCACAAGAAACGACTGGGGAAATAGGCTGGTAGAATTTAGCGACAAGAACAATTTAATCATCACAAACATATAATTTCAACATCATGCTAGAAGACGATATACGTGGAAGATGTCAGGAAATATAAGAAGATATCAAATAGAATACATTCTTGTTAGACAACGGTTTAGGAATCAAATAAAAAACTGTAGAAGCTACCCAGAAGCAGATATAGTCACTGACCACAACATCGTAATTATGAAGGCCGCACTTAAATCTAAAAATTAAAAAAAAAGAAACGGAAAAGGGCACTTTGACTTTGAGAAACCAAAAAATAAAGATATTCAAGAAAGATTTGAAAAAAAATCAAAGGAATTGTTAAAAGATACCGGAAAAATATCTGATACTAAGGAAGTAGAAACAGAATGGAATAACATTAAATCCAGCTTAGACATGGCAGCCAGAAATATTCTGGGGTACACACAAAAAGAAAATAAGAAACTATAGATAACAAAGGATATCATGAATTTAATAAAAGAAAGACGAAAATACAAAAATAAATCAGACGAAACAGGAAAACAAAGATACAAAACCATAAAATAGGAAATTATTTGCAAATGCAGGATAGCTACAGAACAATGGATTGATGAAAAGTGTAAAGAGGTACAAATTATGATGGAAATAGGAAAAACAGATGAAGCAAACAAACTAATTGGAATCCATTTTAGGGATATAAAGCCGTATAGCAAAAGTATCAAGGACGCGGGAGAAAACGTCATTATAGAAAATGTAGAGAAAGTGGGAAGATGGCAAGTATACATAGGAATTTATATGCACGAGAAGAACTACCAGCATTAGAACAGGAATCAAACATTGAAAATGATGACTTGGGATATTCTATACTTAGAGATGAGTTTGAATTAGCGTGAAAGGGTCTGAAAAATGGAAAGGCTCCGGGTACAGATAAGATGCAAGATGAAACTCTAAAAGCCGCTGGACAAGCAGTAACAGAACGTCTCTTCCAACTTGTAAGCTGTATGTATGAAGCAAACGAGATACCCAAAGAATTCAAACGTAACATCATAGTAACTATACCAAAAAAGAAAGGCGCAGATATATGTGAAAATTTTCGGACAATAAGTTTGACAACACACGTGTCAAAAATATTAACTAGAATTGTATAAAGACGAATTGAAAAACGGGCTGAAGAAATACTAGGAGAAGACCAATTTGGGTTTAGGCGAAACAGGGGAACACGAGAGACTATCTTAACTGTGAGAATGATAATGGAGAAAACAATAGAAAAAGGGGAAAGCATATATATAGGGTCTGTAGATCTGGTTTGTAGATCTTCGACAATGTAAAATGGAAAAAAATGTTCGAAATGCTCAATAAGATTGGCATGAGTTATAGGGATAGACGAATAGTACATAGCTTTTACAAAGAGCAAACAGTAGTAATAGAATTAGAGCAGGAACGTAGAGAAGTAAACATTAGGAAAGGGGTGAGACAGGGATGTGTCCTATCTCCGGTAATTTTTAATTTGTACATTGAAGAGGCAATGAATATTGTCAAATGCAGGAAGACATTTGGAATTACTATGCAGGGACAAAAAATTGATATGCTTAGATTTGCAGATGATATAGCGGTATTAGCATCTAGCAAGGAAGAGTTAGAAGCTGCTCTTAATGAAATGGAAACGGTTCTAACAGAGAGATACGGTATGAAAATTAACAAAAATAAAACTAAAGTACTAGTATGCGAAGGAGGGGAAAATAAATCAAAAACAAGAATACAAATAAATAACAAGAACTTACACGAGGTTAAGGATTTTTGCTACCTAGGAAGACAAATAACGCAAGATGGGAAAAGCGCAAAAGATATAAAACAAAGATTAGCAGAAGGTCGTGGTACATTTAACAAGAAAAAGCAACTACTGTGTTCAAAGACCACAAACATGCTTAAAACATGCGTGGAGCGCATCACTGTACGGCTGTGAAGCCTGGACAGTAGGAGAAGTGGACAAGAAAAAGGTAGAAGTCTTTGAAATGGGGTGCTACATACGTATTATGAAGATATCACGGACAGACAAAGTTAAAAACAAAGAGGTGCTAAAATGGTAAGGGAAGAAAGAAATATGTGGAAAACGGTCAAAAATAAAAGAGATAAGACGATAGGCCTCATACTACGGCATGAGGGAATACTGCGGAATATATTAGAAGCAGAGATAAGAAAAAGAGACGTAGAGGTAGACCTAGGTTAGACTATTGCACACAGATAGTGATGGATGTAGGAGTAAGAATTTCAGGAAAATGTGTAGGCTAGCTCAGAATAAAAATCAATGGAGATGCGCATCCAATCAGTCTCAAGATGGATAAACTAATTATTGAAAAATAACTGTACTTAAACATGATTATTATAAGCAACCACAGGTACTGGTTGTGCAATATTCTCGAATAATGTTAATTATGTGAAAGGATTTACTGGAAAACTATTAATTCGGCAAATGTCTAAGTGTTGGGGTTCTTGGCAGTCACAGGCTGCTTACCCCCCTTGACAGCCACTGAATACCGGAGAAATAGAGTATATAATTGTAAAACAATAGAAGGGGACTGAACTGCACCTAACAAGAAAGAACAGCGCCTATGATCAAAGACAACAAACATAGAAACAAGAAGAAAATAGTTGAAAGCATGTGTGGAGCACAGCACAGTATGCCTTTGAAATACGGACAGTAGGAAAAGCAAACAGAAAAACAGTAGCAGACTTTTTAAAATGTTGTATTTTAGATGTATGAGGATAATAGCATGGATAAACAAAGTTAATAACAAATAGGTTATAGAAATAGTAGGGGAATAAAGATATCGGTGGAAAAAATAGGAGAAATAGACAGGCAGAATACGTTCTAGGGCATTTTTGGGGAATAGTGTGGGATATGTTGCAAGCAGAGATAGGAAAAAGGAGGAAGGTGTAGACCTAGATCAGATAGTGATAGATGCAGACTGCAAATTTCAGGTAAATGTGTAGGTTAGTTCAGAATAGGAAACAATGAGGGTACGTGTCTAACCAGTCTCAGGACTGAAGACCTAATGATGGTGGGTCAAACGATTATTAAATCGACTTTATATTTCTTGAATGAAATGATCCCTAAACGGCACAAAGATTGTTTGACAAAAATATACCTTGGGACTGGTGGCTTCCCAATGGATTTGTTGTCCACATAATCTAAAAAAGAAAGTACGTACAGTAATCTTGGCTTACTAAAGGAATCAGTCTATAATCTGATTATACCTAGGCATTTTAATATGAATATTAAAGATTGTTGGAATTTGGTCGGCCTCTAGAAATATGCTATCAAAAATTTCTTCATGATTAAGTCTCTCGTTTGTAAAAATATTAATTAGGTATCTAATAGCTTACATTGCAGAAAAAAATCTAAACTACGACTTTGAAGCAATTTCCTTAAAGTAATAGAGTATTCAAAATAGTGTGCAATAATACACAGATATATGATAAAGTCACTTCTTTGAATACATGCGTTGTAACTTATTTCAGTTCTTGCAACATCAGTATCAGCGTCATGTTCTAAACGTTCCGGTGTTATAACAATCACTATAGAAAAAGCTTTTTAAATGTGGCTATGGCTTTATGCCTACCCAACATGTCGCACACAATCCTCTTAATTTTGTTTTTCTCGATTCAGTGATAATAATTACTTCAATTTCAGAAATTACATTTTGCATTAAATTTACATGTTTTGACATGACTTTGTTATACATAAATTTAAAGAATGATTAAAACAGTTTATATATATATATATATATATATATATATATTATCGTGTAATTTGTAGGTTAATTGTAGGTACGTAAGGTCAAAGGTCAAGCTAGGATGTATAGTTACTACTTACGATAAAGTTAATTAGGTATTTTAGACAATTAAGGTAACGCATATTCAACATAAGGTAGGAATTTAAGGTAATTTAATTTAGTTGCAGCTTTGCATTTATCTATTTAGTAAGGAATAGCATAATATTTATAGAGTAGAAAACTAAAGTTTAAAAATAACAAGGTGAAAATACCGTTTTTATTCTAATTTCAGATAGTGTACGAGAATGTAAAAGCGTTGCATATTCGTTACCATAGAATCGATATTCTTAAGGACAAACTTAAAAACGTTTCAAAACAGTATGTTAAACACGAGCTTGTTTTGGTTACGGTAAGAAAATCAATATTTTCTAGGAATATAGACAAACGGTACAAGCAGACACGGATCAATATTACGGACGAAGACGGTTTTTAATAAAAAATATGAAAGACAAGGATGCAAAGGTAAATATCAGTTACACTTGGTGATGAACACGTAAACAAAGGCAGTTCTATAGCCTGTAGGTAAAGTAAGACGGGAGAGGTTGGTATCGATCGAAAACAGGGAGAGAAATGGAGCGATGCAATTGGACATTACAAGTATACGCGCAACAGTTTAAAAATTGGGTAGGGCTGATATGCAACGGGGGATTTGTAAGAAGGGAGCATAAGTGAGAAAAGGTAATATATAGAAGAAAGGAAGAACGAAAATGTTTTGTTTAGTTTGGAGGGCGTGAATGTAGTTAGAATTAAAATTCGTTGAGGCTAGTTTTCGCTGAAAAGCTCGGACGGTTGGCGATTTTCGAAGGTGTTCGAAGTAATTTTAGCTGTTTGTACATCGTATGTCAAAGAAAACTGAGAGCCGTTGGAGGTATACGTTGAAATTGGCGACGGTTAGGCCGGTAATTTTAGGAAGCAAGTAGACGGTTGGCGTTTTTACTTAGAAATATTGTTGTTCGTTATAGTTTTACGTACTCAGTTTGGTAAACAGGGCGGTACATGGGCCCTATATTACCACCTGAGTGGAGGGTGACGTTCTCTTATTCTTACGTTCTTCGCTTACCTACGAGGTTACTTCTATTAAATGTATTAAGTAATTTTATATATAATCAATGGTAATTCCACTCAAGTTGGTGTGGTGTGATGATAAGTCCACTTATTTAAAATTTGAAAATAAATAAAGAATTCTGTGCGATGCGTATACGAGGTATGTAAGTACAAACGACTACTTTTGGTGTTGGAATGTACAAAAATTGTTATAAAATGGAATTGAATGGTGGATGTATCAATCATTGTTTTTTATAAATGGGAATATGACGTGAAAATTTTGGAAGTTGGATGCATTTAGTTTATTGTAAACGAAAGAGAGATTTCGGGATAGCAGCATGCAGAGTGGAATGGTGATTAAACCTGGGAGCTGTTCCATAGACTAGAGCCATATTAGACGGCATCTTCTTCAAGGGCTGGTTTGCAGATACCTACCTTACATGTGATTTTCCAATGCTCTACCCGAAGCTATTACATTGGCCAGAAAGCAATTTTTTTTACCTGGAAAATTTAGAATTTTGCCGATCTCTTGCTGTTCCAAGCAAGGTAGGGATCTTTAACGTGCATGACAAGACTCACACACGGGACCTCCATTTTACCTCTCATCCGAGTGAGGGTGTATTTTTGTGAAAAATGCTCGCCTAACATTTTTCAAGCGGACCGTGTCGGGATTCAAACCCGGAACCTTGGGCGTAGTAGTCACACACATACTAACTACGCCACGAAGCCGCCTTGCAAATACCTACCGGAGAATAGTTACCAGGTAACAAATTTTATAAAAACATTTTGTAGTGGTTATTGGCTGTGTTTCTTTTAACTTTTTGTGCTTTGGAGTGTTTATATTTTATGAATTTAATAAACTTAAAATTTTATGGGACTTTAGATGTAGATAAAAACTTATTTAAGTAGAAAAGGATAATTAATTTAAAGATAACCAAGCTATGTTGTTCAAAGTAAAGGGGACTTATTTTATTTTCACAGTGCTGTAAATTTGCACTCAAGTTTAAGGAGTTTTACTGTGAGCTCATAATAAGACTAAGTGTTAACGTCAGGTATGAGGATAGTCCTGTTACTTTAATAGGGTATTTGTTTAATGAGGTTATCGAATCCAATTACATATCAAAAAAGGAATTGTTGATAATACAAGTACTACGATTGTACATAATAAAACGTATTTTGAAAATGTAATATTTATTTCGTGTAAATAAAGTTTAATGTATTTTTAGGGTTGCGATATTTTGAGTATGCGTGTAGAGTGTGATTTCTTTTAGGTTACAGCATAGAAGCAGTGAGTGGGAGTTATTAGATTGAGTAGTCCAGATAAGCTTCAGTTGTTAGTAGTTCTTAAGAGTATTTTAGGGGTGTCAGAGTGAGCAGCCGAGGTAAACTATACAATGGAATTATAACCAAATACTGGGGGTACGAGGAATGTAGCGGGGATTCACAACAATAATGTCGATCAAAGCGTGGGGCACGATTGGTTCTGTTGAAGTATCCAACGGGGATTCACAACAATATATATATATATAATATATAATATATATATATATATATATATATTGCTACGATATCGCCACTCGCCAGCTGTATATAACACACAGTTGCCTTGCTGATCGCCACCTCTCTGTGCCTCTAAATAATCTAAAATAATTTTAAGATTCACACAATTAAATTTATGCCTCGACTAGCTTAGTTGTACCCTGCACAGAGTGAACGACAATATGACAACAAAGAATGTTTACACCCTTCTCTCTTTGAGTTTTATACATGAATAAGATAAACGAAATTCACCAAAAATTTGTATAATAAACTAAGAAATATGTACACTTTACACCTCTACAACCTTCGTAATGTCATTTGCTATTTAAAGTCTTTGAATCAAAGTAAATATAAACATTCAATTTGTTTTTTACAAAATTATAATCCTGTTTTAATCAATTAGAGCCAGCAAAATTAATTATGTATTATATCGAAAACTTCTTTGAACGTTCAATAAATCTTTCCCTTTAATGTAATTTCTACGTGTTAAAAATCTTTTTGATGACCCTTTACACAAAATATTTAAATACATGTAAGTATAAAATATTCAAAAATAAGATTTATGCTATTAGTTGAAACATAAATGCTAACCGGGTATTTTTTCAATTGATTTCCTGGCTAGATTCGTCGATTCCAAGTTGTGACCCCGTAGCTCTACGTGCACCCCAATACTTCAAACTGCCTCTACACAGCGTGCTGCTATCAAATGACTTCGTGTTACTTTAAGCTTTAGTTGTACTCCTAACGTCTTGATTTGGATTTTTCCCATTTATTGTATTTAGTACTAAGAGTATTGTAGTTCTACGTTCGTTGTTAGTTTGATTTCTTATTGAATTGCATTATTTAGTGCCCTAACTAATAGATTGTAAAGATTTGTTTATTACTAAATTAAATTTAGACTTACGTTTTATGCCAACGGCGGATTTCTCATTCACTCGTATGTTTGAACGCGCACTTGACTGTATTTTTTCACTTAAAATTTTAATTACTGTGACTTTCACTTATAAATTTTTCTTCAACTTCACAATAGACCTTTGCGTAATAGTTTTGTTTCGATTTGTACGGTTCGTGCTTCTGTTAAAGAATAAATGAATGTTATCAATTTAGGTAAATTATATATAGACTAGCCCTTCCACGTGGTGTCATTGGTTAATCGTTTTTTATCTTATACTTCGACCGACCATGTGCAAGGTGTTGTTCTGCGCTATCATACAGCCGGTTGGTTTTACTTGGATTTGCTCAATATATGCATTCTTCAGACGTTCCAAAAATTACGTAGACAAAAGCTTTATATTATAGATTTCGTTCGCCAATCATGTAATTGTAATTTTGTACAGAAATTAATCAAATTTTTCTTTCAATTTCTTACGTATGCAAAGTTATTGTTCCATATTTTGTTTACCCAATATGATGAGTTTTATTCGGAAGGGTAGCGATTCCTACATTTAAAATATCACGTAGGCTAAATTTTATGATGGGATTCTTTTAAAAATGACGTAAATTAGATGCGTTTATTGACTTCTTGCGTTATAAAATATGTTTGTTTTAAAAAGCCTGTTTATTATAAGGATGCATTGATTATTTTCTTGCGTTAATGCGTCGAGTTTGTAAAAGATTTATTTCGCGTTTGTTTTACTTTGGATACGTCTAATTTGCATTTGTTTACAGTTTACGAATGTATTAATGTTTCCAAAATGAATTGGGTTGCGTCCAGAGTTATCTATTTTACTAAATGTGGTTAAATTATTAAAGAATGAGCTTCCTTTCATTGACTGTAGTTAGTTGTTGATTTTATACAGAGTGTTTGGTATTTGCTTTTTGTATAATGACCGAATTGTGTACTTTTATGGTTTAAATGTTTAGTTTTCTTGATATTTGTGTTGTTTACATGAAGTTTACCTCCCCTGTGAACTTATATACTCTTAAATAACCTAATTATCATACCAATTTACATATATATATATATATATATATATATATATATATTGACGTGATAAGGGGTCGCGAGAGGACATTGAAACACAAATTCTACAAATAAATCCCACCAAGGTATAACAGAATTTAGAAAAAATAGAAATTTCCGTAAAAATCACGGTTACGCCCTATATAATACAAGAGTACTTTTATCCATTAAACTGCCAAGAAAAAATGCAATTTCGCCTGTATAAATAATCACTTTGTATGATATAAGCGTACTGTAAATCCATAGCAAATAAATTAAGCTGTTCATATAAAAATAATTATTTTTAAGATACTTTAAAACGAATTAAATGCGAATGCAAATCGATCACTCTAAAATAAATACAAAACCATTTATATAAAAATAAATAATTAAAAACACGTTTTACCATGAAAGCAAATATTGTCTATAAAAATGCAACTAGTTTGCATTATAAAGCCATTAAAACTTTAAATTAATTATATCAATTGATTTTTGTATAAAATAAATTCATTTTATATAAATAATTTTTTGGAATAGGCGAGATTAAGAAAGAAGTTTCGGGAGAATACATCTATTTCGTATGAACTAACTAATAAAGAAACATATATTCTAAGAAGCAACTGGAACATTAAATAACCCATAAAATGTAACAAAAATTGATAAAAATATTTGTTACCTTTCGCAATTACAGGATTAGTATGAGACTCCACAATAACCTTAGGTGTTAAACAAAGACGAGCAGCGCACTTCAGTAATAAGTGGAACGCGACAATTTAAACGGAAATGAGAAATTCCCAAAGAAATACGTCAGAGAAGCGTGCATTATTTGAAATGGAATCACGTAAACACTAGTATATTCTAGAAAACAGATAATTTTTATATATAAATGGAAGCGTTTATTAAATAAATTTATTCAGAAATTTGATCGCGAAAATGTCACATTGAGAAAAGAATTTCGAAGCTATTGTTTTAAACTATGCAATACGCATACTGTAATTAATAATTACCATGTAACAGTAAATACAGAAATTAGTTAAACGTAACCTGTACATAAATATAAAAATTATTAAATACAGTTATTTGATTTTGTTACATACAATGAAGATGAGAAATGCTTCGATATAAAAAGCTATTTAAAATTTTATTGAATAATTAAACCAAAGATGCACATTGGTTTCTAAACTAAAATGTATATAATACGAAGATTTTGTAAACTGTGGTTTGATGTTAATTAAAGTCAAGAAGCCGAAGATATTTAATACCGTTGATTACATACTGGAAAAGGTTGTTCTTCAAGAATAAGTGCTCTAACCGCTTCAAAATAATAAAATTCTAAAACTCAAAACTTCCTAACCAGACCTACCTTCTATGGAACCAGCTATATTTGATTCCTTTTTAATCTTTCTTGGGAATAAAACCACTTATACATGGAGTATATATTTGAACCCCTTGTCTACAAATGTTTTGTAAGCTAAGACCCATATTTATTAATTCTTTTTTAATTGTGTCTTTTATATTAGAACCAGTGGTGGATTTAATTTCTAAATATCCGAGAAAATCTTCTCGAATTAAAAATTCCTGGATATCAGTGTATCTAATGTACTTGGTTAATTTCTCATTTTTAGAGCAGTCTGTTGTTTCATCTAGTAATAACGAATTAAAAAGGGAATTTCGTATGTTAGTTAGAGGAATATCCTTAACATATTCGCCAATAGCTAGAAAAAAATCGTTTTGTATAGTCCTTTTTACCACTATGCAGTTAGAAGTAGTTGAAAAGTGATGTATAAGTTTAGTATCGCTAGATTCTATTCTGGGAGCCAGAAATGCTCTAAAAATACATTGAACACCTGATAATGCTCTTTACTAAAACACTGTCATTCATAGATCCTATTTCTCTGTGACTTCTGAGGGGTAAGTTATATCGACAGCAGAATATAATATTTTTATGTACGAAAGTAGTGTTGCGGCGAAAATAGTTTTGTGGCAAAATGTGTTGAAGCGAAAGTAGTGTACAAGTGTCAGTTTAGCTCAGTAGCCGAAATCTTTTACTACAAAGTTAAAATCGGCGAACGGTTACATGTACGAAGGTAGTGTTGAAGCAAAAATGGTGTTGATGTAACAACTTAGGTTAGTGCCAAACGTTTTACAACTATTGTAACATTATTTTGTAATGTTAACGAATAAACAGATTAATTAATTAAAATTCAGTAACTTGCATAACTTATAGACAAATAAATTACTTCATATTCAGTCAGGCTCCCTTATAATAAAAGACCAGCTTTACAAATAGCTACAGGCCACTAAACTATTAGAATTCCAGCGGCAGGTCATAATTTAAAGCTCTACCCTTCCTTGTAAATCAAATACAATAAACCTCTTAAAGTTTAGGTCGGTTACAGATGACGAATCTGATAAATATTAACCTTCTTAATACTTTCGTTGATTGACAGCGGGTTATAGGAAACGAAACATTATAAATAGCGAAAACTATTTCCAATGTGATTTGTTCAAATATTACAAGTAATTTTAAGTAGTCTGGAGACATCCATTGTATTTAAAATCCATTTTGGCTCAAGTAGGTTAGCCGGTCTTTGTTAATGGCAGACTACTGTCGCTATAGGTAGGTTCCACATTTCAATAATTAAGAAATTCGTAGAAGGTACAATATAATTTAAACCCTTGGGAAAATAATTGCTTCCGTGACTCTCATCTAAAAAGGGGTTGGATTTGGTTTCTGAAATCTTGTTTTGTGGGAGGTTCTGTTCAGTCATTAGATAACAGAAAATGACGTACATAATTATTAGGGTAGGAATTAGTCTATATAACGCAAGGCTTAGCCAAAGGACGGAGAGTTCTTCCAATGGGGCCGCCCGTAGTCAAGAAGTAAAAAGAAACGTAGTTCGCGGGTAGCGTTTCTGGCATCACAGATAGAATATTCCACTTCGTATCACGTTAGTAAAAATTGGAAAGAAGTGATACTTTTCCAGTTCGCGAGGGTCATGCCCATATGTTCGCGGATTTATATTGATACAAGGTAACTAATCAAAAAACTTGTAGGCGTGTGACGCACAAGTAAGTGATATTGTCAAGAAGATTCTGCCGGGTTCGTGTGCCAGTCAATTCTTTAAAAATTATAAACAGAAGCAACAAGCAAGATTCTCTTCCCAAATTTAAGAACTGTTCTACGTTGGAAAACAAACCCTCAAACAATGGGCAATTTTTAGTAAGTAAGTTTTTATAGTTAAATAGCATGACCAATTTTTAGTTAGTTTATTTGTTAGGACGTTTTGGCCATAAACCGTAGGATTAATTTAGTGTAAGATTTATAATATAAGTTTTCGTTCATATACAAGTGTTTGGGAACTACTTATGTACTCAAAATTTTCATAAATTCCATAGTCACCTATTCACTTAAATTTTTAACTTAAAATCAATGAATGTTAGAGGTTCACGTTTATTGCTCTGTGAATTAAATAGTTTTGTTTGCCTTTGATTAAGTCAATAGTTTTTCTTATTTTTTATATAAGTAGTAAAAAAGTGAGGAATTGATTAAAAGGACAATTGTCCTCCTTGGGATGACAAGTCTCTCAAGGTTTTGTACGAACATTTGGACATTCTCGACTTGTCTGGCGCCCTTGGCAATTGTCATTAAGCCACAATATTTTATGAAAGGTAAGTGCCAAATCTTTTGTAGTATATTATAAATTAATTTAACCCCTTTTTGCAAAATTTTAACCCTCTATATGATCCACGACCTTCCGCTAGCTAGTGCCGGTGACCCCCCTTTTTTGTTTTACAGGCCGCCCCCATTTTATAATTTTGCATACGTAGTAGCTTTTCCGCCTGTAACACAATGACAAAATAATCGAACGGTTACAGGTACAAGAATAGTATTGAGGGAAAAGAGTCTTGTGGTGAAAGCCGTGCTGAGAACAAAAACAGTGTTGCGGTTTCAACTCAGTAGTCGAAATATTACACTACTAAAACAATACAATCGACAAGGTACATAAGCGAAAGCAGTGTTGAGGAGAAAATACTGTTAAGATTTCACCCGAGGTTAGTTGTCGAAATGTTTAACTACTAAGATAATGTAAACGATTGGACTCATGTGAGAAAATAGTGTTGAGGTCAAAAATAGCGTTGCGGCTTCAACTAAAGTTAGTAGTCAAAACGTTTTGCTACTAAGACAAAATAATCGAAAATAGTGTTAAGGTGAAAAGTCTTAAGGTTTTAACTTAGATTAGTAGTCGAAATGTTCTATTGCCAGTCAGAATCATCGAACGACTACATGTGCGAAGGTAGTGTTGCAGTGAAAATAGTTTTGTGGCAAAATGTGTTGAAGCAAAAGTAGTGTACAGGTGTCAGCTTAGGTTAGTAACCGAAATGCTTTACTACAAGTCAAAATTAGCGAACGGATACATATGCGAAAATAGTGGTGAAGCAAAAATTGTGTCGATGTTTCAGCTTTGGTTATTACTAAATGTTTTACAACTACGACAAAATAATCGAACGGTTACAGGTACAAAAATAGTATTGAGGCAAAAATAGTCTTGTGACGAAAATAGTGTTGGGGATAAGAACAGTGTTGCGGTTTCAACTTAGGTCAGTAGTCGAAATCTTCTACTACTAAAACAAAATAATCGAAAGGTTACATGTACGAAAGCAGTGTTGAGATAAAATTACTGTCAAAATTTCAACGGAAGTTAGTTGTCGAAATGTTTTACTACTAAGACAATGTAAGCGATTGGGCTCATGTGAGAAAATAGTTTTGAGGTCAAAAATAGTGTTGAAGCTTCAACTTAGCTAACTAGTGGAAATGCTTTACTATTAAGACAAAATAATCGAAAGGGTGCATGTGCGAAAATAGTGTTGAGGTTTTAACCGAGGTTTGTAGTCGAAATGTTTTACTACTAAGTCAAAATCGGCGAACGGGTACATGTGCGAAGATAGTATTAAAGCAAAAATAGTATTCATGTTCTAAATTACGTTAGTACTAAATGTTTTACAACTATGACAAAATAATCGAACAGTTACAGGTGCAAGAATAGAATTGAGGCAAAAATAGTCTTGTGAGGAAAACAGTGCTGGGGCCAAAACAGTGTTGCAGTTTCAACTTAGGTCAATAGTCGAAATCTTCTACTACTAAAACAAACTAAACGAAAGAGTGCATGGGCGAAAGCTGTGTTGAGGTGAAACTACGGTTAAGATTTCAAGCGAGCTTGGTTGTCGAAATGTTTTACAACTAAGACAATGCAAGCGATTGGGTTACGTCAAAAATAGTGTTGATGCTTCAACTTAGGTTAGTAGTAAAAATGTTTTGCTTCTAAAACCAAATAATCGAAAGGATACAAGTGCGAAATTAGTGTTAAGGTGAAAAATGTTACGGTTTGAACTTTGGTTAGTAGTCGAAATGTTCTGCTAGCAAGAAAACATCATCGAAGGGCTCCATATGCGAAAGTAGTGTTGCGGGAAAGATAGTTTTGTGGCAAAATTTGTTGAAGTAGTCATAATGTTTCACTACTAAGTCAGAATCGGCGAACGGGTACATGTGCGAAAATAGCGTTGAAGCGAAAATAGTATTAATGTTCCTACTTAGGTTAGTACTAAATGTTTTACAACTGTGACAAAATAATCGAACAGTTACAGCTGGAAGAACACTCTTGAGGCGAAAATAGTTTTGCGACGAAAATAGTTTTGAGGACAAAAACAGTATGCGGTTTCAACTTAGATCAGCAGTCGAAATGATCTACTACTAAAACCAAATAATCGAAAGGATACATGTGCAAATGCAGTGTTAAGGTAAAAATAATGTTAAGATTTCAACCGAGGTTAGTTGTCGAAATATTCTACTACTAAGACAATGTAAGCGATTGGGCTCATGTGAGAAAATGGTGTTGAGGTCAAAAATAGTGTTGAGGCTTCAACTTAAGTTAGTAGTCGAAATGCTTAACTACTAAGTCAAAATTGGCGGAGCAAGAATAGTATTGAGGCGAAAATAGCCTTGTGACGAGAACAGTGTTGGGAACAAGAACAGTGTTGCCGTTTCAACTTAGGTCAGTAGTCGAAATGATACTAAAACAAAATAATCGGAAGGGTACATGGGTGAAAGCGGTGTTGAGGTGAAATTACTGTTAAGATATTAACCGAGGTTAGTTATCAAAATGTTTTACTACTAAGACAATGTAAGCGATTGGGCTCATGTGAGAAAATAGTGTTGAGGTCAAAAATAGGTTAGTAGTCGAAATTTTTTACTACTAAGGCAAATTAATCAAAAGGGTTCATGTACGAAAATAGTGTTGAGGTTTCACTTAGTTTAGTAGTCGAAATGTTTTACTACTAAGTCAAAATCGGCGAACGGGTACATGTGCGAAGATAGTATTGAAGTAAAAATAGTATTGATGTTCTATCTTAGTTAGTAATAAATGTTTTAAAACTACGACAAAATAATCGAACGGTTACAGGTGCAAGAATAGTATTGAGACGAAAATAGTAGTGTTGCAAAATCAGCGCTGGGAATAAAAGCAGTGTTGCGATTTCAACTTAGGTCAGCAGTCGAAATGATCAACTACTAAAACCAAATAATCGAAAGGGTACATGTGCAAAAGCAGTGTTGAGGTGAAAATACTGTTAAGATTTTAACCGAGGTTAGTTGTCAAAATGTTTTACTACTAAGACAATGTAAGCGATTGGGCTCATGTGGGAAAATAGTGTTGATGTCAAAAATAGTGTCGGAGCTTCAACTTTGGTTAGTAATCGAAATGTTTTGCTAGTAGGACAAATAATCAAATAGTGTTAAGGTGAAAAGTGTTAAGGTAAAAAGTGTTATGGTTTCAACTTACGTTATTAGTCAAAATGTTCTACTACCAAGACAAAATCATCGAACGGCTACATGTGAGAAAGTAGTGTTGCGGCGAAAATAGTTTTGTGGCAAAATTTGTTGAAGCGAAAGTAGTGTACAGGTGAAAGCATAGGTCAGTAGCCGAAATGTTTTACTACTAAGTCAAAATCGGCGAACGGGTACATTTAGGAAGGTAGGGTTGAAGCCAAAATAGTGCTGATGTTTCTACTTATGTTACAGGTACAATAATACTATTGTGGCGAAAATGGTCTTGTGGTGAAAACGGTACAAGAACAGAAACGTTGTTACGGTTTTAACTTAGGTCAGTAGTGGAAATGTTCATTTACTAAAACAAAATAATCGAAAGTGTACATGTGCAAAAGCAGTGTTAAGGTAAAAATACTAAGATAATGTCATCGATTGGTCTCGTGTGAGAAAACAGTGTTGAAACTTCAACTTAGGTTAGTAGTCGAAAAGTTTTAATACTAAGTCAAAATCGGCTAACGGGTACTTGTGCGAATGTAGTGTTGAAGCAAAAATACTATTGATGTTTCAACTTAGGTTAGTACTAAATATTTTACAAATATGACAAAATAATCGAACGGCTACAGGTGCAAGATTAGTATTGAAGCAAAAATAGTCTTATGACAAAAGCGGTGCAGGTGACGAAACATTGTTGCTGTTTTTTGACAACGATCCTAGGTGATGGATTGAAATGTAAATAAAGACGATTCTATCAACTCTAAGTGGTTTAATTCTCAAAGAAAAATACAAAACAAACCATACCAAACATACAGGGAGTATAAACATTGTTACGGTTTCAACTTAGGTTAGTAGTCGAAATGCTCTACTACTAAAACAAAATAATCGAAAGAGTACATGTGCGAAAGCGGTGTTGAGGTAAAAATACTGTCAAGATTTCGACCTAAGGTTTGTTGTCGAAAAGTAAGCGATTGGGCTCAAGTGAGAAAATAGTGTTGAGGTCAAAAATAGGGTTACGGTTTCAACTAAGGTTAGTAGTCGATATGTTTAGCTACTATATTTTAAAAGTTTGCGCCAAATCCACCTGCTATAAAGTTTTATTTATAATTTTGTTTAGAATTCCACATTTTTCCGCAAACTTTCTTGTTATATTTTAAAAAGCGCGGCCTTTTAATTCATTCCCATGTTTTTTTAATTAATTTCGACAGATTCCCAAAACCGAACCGTACCTTCAAATTTTTTGAGTTCGATACTAGGTAGCTTAAAGCTCCATAGTTGTGCCGCAGCTGAGAGATCTCGTTTGGCCATAGATCTTTCTTCTTCGTGTACAAACGAATCGCTACAACTCACCGATAGTATGCTAAATACTTTCAAATACTCATCAGCAGAAGTTACTTCTTTGACTAGAGCGCCCTCGGTTACATCAGCTTCTAACATCAGGTCGTAAATTGTCCTGTCACCTTTATTGGGTGAGCATTGTTTCTGTTGAAACATATCAAACATCCCATTCAACCCTTGTATCGATTTATTTTGCTTTCCAGTAATGAACTTAATTCGTTAGCAGTTTTCGTGATAATGCTACGCAACACTGCTCTAGACATTTTGAGTTTTTCCATAAAGGATGTACCTACTTCAACACTTCTGATCGAAATTTCTTGGTGTCCACACAAGTTCTCAGGTAAGAATATCACTTCAAATGAACTTCTACACAAATCGTCGTCCTGTCAAAGTCGCCAAATGTTTCACCAGTAACTAAACACTACCCGTGATAGTTCTATCAGTGTTCCAATGTTGATTGCCACTGTTGTGTCTGTTGAATATTGCTACGTACCTAGACGTAGCCGGAAGAAAAGTAAATACCAGACCAACTACCAACCACGGAGAGTGGGGAGATTCGCCAACATGCCAAGAAAACAAAAAAAAAACACGTTGCCCACGATTATCTATTAACACATAAAAATAAATAAAGGATTCTGTACAAACAAGCAAAAAGAAAATAAATTAAGTGTTATTATTTCACAGCAAACAATTATATTGTACGGACAATTTAGAAATTTAGATACAAAGTGCGTATCTCGTGTTTCACACAAAATAAAATTAATCAGTATTAAATAAACCTATGAGAGCTTTTGTCAAGCGTTTTAAAATTTCACCTAATACTTTTTGTAAAATAAACTAGTCAGTAAAGCGAATAAACGTGTGCGTTCTTTTGACAAGCATGTTTAAAAATAGTACATTGCACCTGTAGAGCGATAATATCGAAATTCAGCAACAAACAATAGTCCTACAGTGTCACGTTTCTTATTACGTAACTGCACGAAACGTTGATACGGATTATGACATTGACACACGCAAACGAAAACGAGTTTGTAGGTGTCCGGATTCTTAGCTCGTAATCCGTCGGGGGTGAGTCAGCACAGCAACGCCATGGTCGTCAGGATCTTGCTACCATAACTGCAGCAGAGGTCTACGGATAAAAGCAGTTGGTCTACAGACATAAGCAGTTGCTCTACAGAAAGAAAGAACCCATTTGACCTCCAGCTAAAAAAAGCTAAAAAGAGAATCTAATAAAAATGGGTACGCGTGGGGAAACTCACCAATCTACGCAAGACACCTCCTAGTTGTTAAACAGAAAAAAAACAAACGTGCATTGCTTTTGAAATACGGTGACGAATACTATAGAAAATATTTCGACGGAGAAGCTGTAGAATCAAATACAATGTAGTACCTCCGGGTGGAGCATTGGGGACGTGGCCGCAAGTATAGCGGCCCTAATTCAAATTATAATGTAGAATCAAATAGGCGGCTCCGTGGCGTAGTGGTATGTGTGTGACTACTACGCCCAAGATCCCGGGTTCGAATCCCGACACGGTCCGCTTGAAAAATGTTAGGCGAGCATTTTTCACAAAAATACACCCTAGTTCGGATGAGAGGTAAAATGGAGGTCCCGTGTGTGAGTGTTGTCACGCACGTTAAAGATCCCTACCTTGCTTGGAACAGCAAGGGTTCGGCAAAATTCAAAATTTTCCAGGTAACAAAAACTCGCTTCCTGGCCAGTGTAGTACCTTTGGGTGGAGCATTGGAAAATCACATGTAATGTAGAATCAAATCCAACAATGGTTCAACTAACACGAATTTGAACTGCAAACCCTCGCGTATCAAAGCGCGATTGAAACTGGAAAACCCGGGTTTTATCGGATAGTGCGCGATCTTATTTTAACCATTCTTTACATCGGGACAGTAGAGAAAACCCATTATACGCGGTCATAATGTATATCAAGATAACGGGCACTTAAACAGAATATAAACTATTAAATTGTAGCATAAACTTGTCGTTTCGAAATAAATAAGTTCAAAATAAAAATTTGTAGAAAACGTGTTTATTATTAATTATGTTGAAGGATTTAACAGATTACCGAATATGTAAAACAAGGCATAGACTATTTAATTTATCGAGTAAGTTTTCGTTTTAAAGCAAAAGAGATTTGAGTTAACCAGGGATATTTTAAAGCAAAATTGGAACGTAACAAGATTACAAACTCCACTACAAGGTCGTTTCGGGAAATCTATTTATTTTTATATTTCTTTCTTTCTAATCAAACTTATCTGATGGATGAATGAACCTTATCCGTCTAATCTATTTTTTATGTATAACAGCCTACTTTTACACAAATAACGTTTTAATTATCCCAACGTAGACTTGACATAAGCTTGTATAGAATCTCGAACGTCTGTTGAGAATTAGGTCAGAAACCTATAACGTAAATATTGCTTTTTTTGATTTTTACTATACGCAATTTTACAGAGAAGGTCTCCATCAAATGTAAGAAGAAGTGAAACCGGTGAAGGTTTTCTTATTCCATTGTTGATTAGTTAATATTAGTAGATGAAACTATCGAAATTATCCTAGATATTAATTTATTGTTCTTTGATTTTAGTACAAAAGGCATATATCGGATGTATATGATAAACATCAGCGGAAGTCCTGGTAGTGGATTACCAAATAGTCTCCGTTATTGAATGAATTGTGCAAAGCAAAACGGAAGACTGCTATAAAACAATGTTAATTCTTTTATAGATTTATGTACCTTTGCAACATTTAAATTACAATGAACTTTCTTTCCAAGATGTCAGGCATTAAATTGGCCAAGGTGATGATCGCTACTTAAACTGCAAAGCAGTTCTCGAACTAGATAAAATTTTGTATTAGAGAAAAGAACAAACACCAAGATTTTGATGCGGAAATTATTTTATAGTGCATGCATATTTTGGTTAAAAAATTGGGTACACCAAAAACAAAATTTTCTTAAATGTTTTCAAGCTTTCTGTTGTTAATTTTTAAAATATACAAGGTGTTGCGATATGAGTTGGGCAACCATTTACAGCTCGGGACTAATATGAATTGATAATATTTGGGTTCCACCTATTCTCGTTCTAATCGATAGTGAATTACGACTAACGGTGATGGTTCTATGTTCTATTGCTGCAGCCTAGGATTGTCTGCCCTGTAGTTTAGAATTGTGATATGCTTTTCAGTCATATTATTCCTTCAATTATTATGTCAGTATTAAATATTATTGAAGGTAATTGTGTTATTTCATTTAAAATAATTAAAAGAATAAAACTTATTTTATATATGGTTATCATTAGAGCTGTGAGGTGGTGTTTTCAGCTATTGCGCCAGTTAGACTGGTATCAGTGGCCGAAATTAGACGTAGTTGAAGGGAATATTGTACTTCTGTTACACTCTTTCGTGGATATTTTGTAGTATCTAACGTTTAATTTGATTTACTACCTTTTGGTTGATGGCGGGTTTGTAACGTATTGCGAAGGACTTCTCACGCAGGACAGATTTTAGACCAACGACGGGGATGTTCGGATAGTAGAAAAAAGCTCGTTTGTAAGAGGGGTGTCGCGCAATGCATTACGCTAACAATAATTTAGATTTTAAGAAAGAAAATTAGTCTTAAAAGCACTGACTTGTTATTGAAACATCCTGCGTAATTTTAATTTTTATGTAAAATAGTGTATGAAAACAAAACTTGTACTTAAATCTGAATTTTTATTCCAATTAAACTAAAAACCACAAAGATAGTCGTTTTATATTTTGCTAAACACATAGGGAATCTTAAATAACGGGTTATAAATTATTTTAAACCACAAATATGTAGACAAACAAATTATATTTTAATCACAATATTTTATAGTAAAAAGATGTCATGTATTTTTAAAAAGCTTTTAGATTTGTTAAGAAAATGATGGGGTGCACATAGGGAAGCTTAAATAACGGGTTATAAATTATTTTAAACCACAAATATGTACACAAACAAATTATATTTTAACCATAATATTGCATAGTGAAAAGTTGTTATGTATTTTTAAAAAGCTTTCAGAATTGTTAAGAAAATGATAGGAAACACATACGAAAGCTTAAATAACGGGTTATAAATTATTTTTAAACCACAAATATGTACACAAACAAATTATATTTTAACCATAATATATCATAGTGAAAAGTTGCCATGTATTTTTAAACAGGTCTCAGAATTGTTAAGAAAACGATAGAAAACACATACGGAAACTTAAATAACGGGTTATTAATTATTTTAAACCACAAATATGTACACAAACAGATTATATTGTAACCATAATATTTTATAGTGAAAAGTTGTTATATATTTTCAAAAAGCTTTCAGATTTGTTAAGAAAACGATGAGATGCACATACGGAAGCTTAAATAACGGGTTATACATATTTTAAACCACAAATATGTACACAAGCAAATTATATTTTAACCATAATATTTTATAGCGTAACGTTGTTATATATTTTTAAAAAGCTTTCAGGATTATTAAGAAAACGATAGAAAATACATACAGAAGCTTAAATAACGGGTTATAAATTATTTTAAACCACAAATAAGTACACAAACAAATTATATTTTAACCATAATATTTTATAGTGACAAGTTGTCATGTATTTTTAGACAGCTTTCAGAATTGTTAAGAAAACGATAGGAAACACACACGGAAGCTTAAATAACGGGTTATAAATTATTTTAAATCACAAATATGTACACAAACAGATTATATTTTAACCATAATATTTTATAGTGAAAAGTTGTCATATATTTTCAAAAAGCTTTCAGAATTGTTAAGAAAACGCTAGGAAACACATACGGAAGCTTCAATAACGAGTTATAAATTATTTTAAACCACAAATATGTACACAAGCAAATTATATTTTAACCATAATATTTTATAGCGTAAAGTTGTTATATATTTTTAAAATGCTTTCAGGATTATTAAGAAAACGATAGGAAATACATACGGAAGCTTAAATAACGGGCTATACGTTATTTTAAACCACAGATATGTACACACACAAATTATATTTTAACCATAATATTTTATAGCGAAAGGTTGTCATGTATTTTTAGAAAGCTTTCAGAATTGTTAAGAAAATGATAGGACATATGACCTTTAAAAGT
This sequence comes from Platerodrilus igneus, assembly GCA_036346225.1. Lineage (NCBI taxonomy): Eukaryota > Metazoa > Arthropoda > Insecta > Coleoptera > Lycidae > Platerodrilus > Platerodrilus igneus. The sequence continues at coordinate 2,151,671 of JARFIW010000828.1, forward strand.
TGGTTTAATAAATTCCATGAAATATGATATAGATTTAGTAGACATTGTTGCAATTACCACAAAAGTAAATTACAAATACACTTTACTATAATGTATCAAACAGACGCTGCAACATCAGAATACAGAAGTATAGGATTTCGAAAGCGATGTAATCTTTTTCTACAATAGATTACAATATGTGCAATTATATGATTTCAGATAGAGAAATAAAATATACACTTACGTAGATTACATGGTAACAGATACTTGCCGCGGGTCATTTTGTTATAAACTCAGTGGCAAGATTGTGGAGTAGTATAAAAAATCACCGACAACATACAAAGTAGAAGGAGAATTAAAAAGTAATAATTATATCTAATTGAAATTGAAGTTAGTTATATAGAACTCGGATACCTGAAAACATTAAAAAATGTAGATATATGCGCGAATAGAACGGGAGGGGTTTGAGTTGAGAGATGTGAGGTAGCTTTTCTGGGAAAAGGTAATCAGCGAACAGAAAAGCGTAAATAGACGATCGCGGATGTAACAGCGGAATTAGGAATTGATATATTAGTTTTAAGTGTTGAATAATGTAAATCAAAAAGTAAGAGTAAACGTACAGAGCTCCAAGAGAACCTTAAAGCCATTGTCATAGGGAATAGGCGTCTGCAAGTGACACGGTAGGCTCATGAAAGCGTTAATACAGATATAATGTAAGAAATAAAGAGGTAAGTCCTGGTGAGTCATCCCTCTATTCAGTTAGATCTTTGTGGCGTGTGTTGGAATAAGGAACTGCTGTTTACATCTTTACCAGATATTAGGAGAAAGAATGCTGATGGTAGTTAGAAATCTCGGAATTAAAAGTGAGTACTTTTATGCAAGGTTTTAAAAACAATATTATTAATTTTTGAACGTCAATGGTGTGTATTTTGGTAATAAAACATTAATTAAGTGAAAAAATTACATATTTAGTTGGACTAACTAGTAATTTGAAACAACAGATTCATTAGTGAAATATAAAGTACGAGAAGTATCAAATTAACGTATATTGTAAAGGACAATGATATAGCACAAAGTTGGCAGTTGCGCGTTTTTTTTTTGTTTTATGAAGGACACTGCCAATAATTTGGAATTTATGAATATATAATAATTAATTAGAAAAGAAGGTTATGTTGATTGCTTAGATTTAAGTTTTTTTAAGAATTTTCTTTAAAATGTTTTTATTTTAGCAACACCTGGCCAGATTTGACGTTAGGAATTTGTTTTTAAGAAAGGATTTTTGTGTGTTTATGGAAATTATTTTTATTTTGATAGAGGTTAAGTTTAGGTTGATTTTTATTTAATTTATTTAGAAAATAGTTGAAACCCGTGATTTGTAAAGGCTGGTCTGCTATTTTGACAGTGAAATTCCTTTCATTATGACCAACTTTAGAACATCAACGCAAGGGTGTCTTCCACATAGACAGGTCATCAAAGGTATTGCGGTGCCAGACTGTTTGGTGCCACTCTATTTCGACCTCAGGACCCACCTTTCAGGATAAGTGTTAGCGTAATGTAAAATTTTGAATTTAAAACCTTGTTAATTATTATTTTTGTATTTTTTTATTTTCTTTATATTTTTTCTTTGTTATCTATTGGAACCCACTCACGCATCACTGCAGTTATACTTTTATACTGTTAAGGAGTTTGCACCCCTGCAGGGAAAATCAAAATTTAATTCATTTAACGTCTACTTCGCCAGAAAGAGTAAAATTTGGCACCCAACCTCAGGCCTTTCTAAAATTTTAGCTGCTTTATAACATTTTTTGGCGGACACTTTCAGGATCTTTTTTTGAATAGGGCATTTTTTAAATTTAGAGATTTTAAAATATCAAAGTTGTTTTTTTTTATTAGGACTTGTTTTTTCAATACGACAGTTTTTTAAAAAAATTAGGGCTATTTTTCAAAAAACTAAATTTTATAACAGCAGCAGTTTTTTATGTGATAGTAATTTTTTTCAGCTTCAAAGCCCTTTTGTTTTTATTAGCACCGTTTTTTGCAATATGGAAATTTTTTTTAAATATGAGATCGTGTCCTTAAGTGTGAATTTCGTAATTCTTTTGGGTTGTAATTTTTAGTATCAAATCTTGTAGTCGTTTATTTTTGTTAAGGAAAAATTGTTTCAACATGAGATAGTTTTTTATTATTTTAAACTAACATTTTTAACTTTAAGGTTTTTTGCGTTTAGTTGTTTTTTAATTGATAGAACACGTTTTCTGTATTAAAGTATAAAGGCCAAATTTTTTGTTTTAATTATTTAACTGTAAAAATTATTTTTAATGAGAGTTATTTAAGTTGAGTTTTTTTCAGTTATTTGCCCTTTTTTTGAAATTTAGTTGATATAACGTAATTGTTTTAAAGATGTTTTTGAAACCTTACCTTGACCGGTTTTAAATACAGAAATTGACTGATTACGACTTGAGAACGGAGATTTTTTATTCTAAATAGAAATTTACGTATAATGTAAACTTTTTTTTTTGAAAAATAAATCTTGTTATGAGTTATGAGGTAGAATTTGTAAAAATAATAATTTGACAGTTATCCGATTGAGAAAAGTTTTGATTATGGCCAAACCCGCACTCTCGTCTTCATACTTCTCAAGTTCTCAACACACAGGCAGGGGCGTACCTGTTACAACTATGTGCTACATATGCGGTTCTCACAGAAAAACAAATTATAAATAAACAGTTATTGTACAATAACCTTGTATTCAGCATACATTAAAAATATTACATTCTTGAAAAGGAACTTTGACCGCATAAGTTACAAAAAGGGAGAAATATGTAATGACTAAGTCTGAAAACGGGAAAAAAAGTTGCAAGTGACACAGACTTAAAATGTGAACACAGTAAAAACACACGACGCGCAACTTATTTTATTTAACTATGCTGGCAAGTACAACGAAGGTTTCAAGCACGTATTAGTAAATTTAATATCGTAGCCACCGGATAAAAGAGTTAGGAAGTTGGAAGTTCAACCCTCCAATATTTTGGCTTTCGTTTTGTGTTAGGAGAGTCGCTGTTAGCTTGAGAAAAATGTTGAAAGCGGGTGTTCTGTGCGTGTTTTAGTTTTAAAGAGGAAATTGCAAATTAAATCGTGAGTAAAATATGAGCTTTTTTTCTGTTAATAAATTATAATTATTTACACGTGGGTTGGAAGAGTATATAATTTGTATTTATGTAGTATGAAATTAGCAGAAATTGAAAGTAATTATTTTGTTGGACCACGGATTAGCAACGAAACTAGTTTTAGTTAAATTTAAGCATGATATTATTGTAAAACCGTGTTTGGAACATTTGAAAATATTAGAAGATATGTGCGTATTGATTTTAAATGTCAGCTTTATTGGTAGAATTCGGTGTTAGTTAAAGAGCAAACAATTCGTATTTGTAATGTAAATAGATATGCAAGGGCGGACGAGTGCAAAAAAAGTAACTTTTACGTGTATTTTCTTATGGAAAAGTTTAAGGACCGTTTTGCACTTTTTTGTACCAAGCATTGAAATTCCCATAAGGAGGATCTTAAGATCAATTCAGGTCACTTTTCAGTCCAACACACACGACGGAGCAATCTATTACTTTTATTTTTTAAGAATAGGATAACACTAAACTATATAAAATTTTATTGAGTATAATATATTTACAATCAATATTCTACATTTGCAATAAGTATTATATTTCCTCTTGCTCCATAATTGAATAATGTCCAACAGGTAGTGTTGCATACGAACCAGGAAGTAAGTAGCGTTTATCATCATGCGGGCTTAAAACAATCTTCTTCTGAGCTATGGTGAGAACTTGATGCTTGGATGATTGAATTAGATTCTTCGTTACAAATACTTACTTGTAATCTTCTATACAATCGACATAATCTTCAAACGTAATTCTATTCTGTATTACTGATCTTTTAATCCCTTTAATTTTTTTGTAACACCAAAGTCTCAGATACCAGGTGATTCTTCCTCTTCTCGTAAGAGTTCAGCTTCTTCTTCCTCGCTGTCTTAAAAATCCTCGTCGCATACATTTTTGATCGTAACCCAATAAAATCTGTCAAAAGTCGTCTATTATTTTCTCCTTTCATCATCCCTACGACGAATTCCCATTCGGCATTTACGAAAACCATTCATAATTATGACATCATCATGTGATATGTACTGCACCAAATCACTGAAGAGAGACACGTCAGTCGTTTAACGTACAACAACAGAATGACAGATACTAGCACACGCTTCTGTATTTATACTGTTTCTCCTTCCACTCCAAATTAAAATTGAATAGCCGAATTGTGATTGATTAAAATTTTTAAAATTTAAGAAAACATTATTAAATACGATATACCTTTAACAAAATAACTGTAAACTATTTTACTCTAAAGGTCGACTTGCTCGGTAAACGTCTGAATAAGAACTGAGGCTCCGCTCACCAGCAGCGGTTTATATACTCATAGACGAGCCGGAAGGCAGGGAAAATCTAGAGATAAAATAATTCTAAACTCAGACTTTGAACCAGTCATCACTTCTATAGTAACTTCAACAATTTTTACTAAACAAGGTTTAAATTTGAACAACTTGATCTTTGCATCTTTTCGAATCAATGCGTGTGAGTAAATTCCAAAAATATACAACTTATCATACGGTAAGGTTAAAGATTAGACACTTTGAACTTTGAATTTTTATTTTATAAGTGTTTGCGAGGAAATACTTCAAGTGTTTGTCATATATTCAGCAATTACTAAAAGAGCGCCCAGTGGCCGTGGGCCGTCAGGGACGGGCGAGGGGCAGCTGGGCGGGCGGACGGGTGGGCGTGCGGTCGGGTGGTCGGGTTGTCGGGCGGGCGGGCGTACGATCGGAGCGGGAGGGCAGGCGGCCGGGCGAAGCGAGCTACGGGTAATGCGGGCGGTACGAGTTGGCGGTGCGGGAGATACGGGTGGACGGGCGTGCGGGTGAGGATAGACTATGGTGTCATGGGAACATTGCCATTAAAGCACACCCAACTAGATCTAGACCTGATTATGCAAATAAAGAAGTAGTTTAATATTATTGCAATATCACAAAAGCTATACGCAACAACTAACTGAAAATAAATTGTCTTTGAAACTTAAATGGATGTAATAGACTAAGTTTTATCACTACTGCGGCATTATATCTGGCTGAACCGAGAAACAGTGCAAATAATGTGATAGGGAGGACAAAATCGATGTGAATTAATGCAGCTCTGACCCCCAGCTGGTGGGGTGGACCAGGTCGGTTCATCATCAAGTCTTCAAACCTACACAGTTACATAAAAAGCAGTATAATACACCCATTTTGTTCCTGCTATATGTAAAAACATGCCTGACATATAACGGTGACATTTCGGTTTAACCCCCGACATATGACGGCAACATGGCGGTTTAACCCCGACATGACGGTGACATGACGGTATAACCGCGACATATGACGGCGACATGACGGTTTAATCCCAACATATGACGGTTTAATGCGGGCGGGCGAGTAGGCGGAGTAGGCGGGCAGGTAGGTGGGGATGGACTATGGTGTCCAAGAAACGTTGCCATTAAAGCACTCAATTAAAGAAGGCGGGTGTGACGTAATCAAAATGGCTGATGTTAGGGTGTCCGAGCAAGGAGGAGAGCAAGAAGGAGCAAGGAGAAAATTTCTCCAAAAGGGCACTAGGTAGTAATTTGGAAATAATTGTACGCAACAACTAACTTTAAATAAATTGTCTTTGAAACTTAAATTGATGTAATAGACTAAGCTTTATCACTACTGCGGCATTATATCTGGCTGAGCCGAGAAACAGTGCAAATAAGGTGATGGCGAGGAAAAATCGATGTGAATTAATGCAGCTCTGACCCCCAGCAAATGGGGCAGGCCTGTCAGAGTCATCATAGTAAGCCACCAACTCAAAGGTACGACTTTGTAGAGAGTAACCCAACTAGGTCGGTTCATTATCAAGCCTTCAAACCTACACAGTTGCATAAAAAGAAGTATAATACACCTATTCTATTTTTATTATATGTTAAAACATGCTTACTCATAATGGAGTATTCGTACATACATACCTGACTGTGAATACCCAATGTAGTAGGCCATTGATCAATTTGTGGAAGACACTCAATCCATGAAAACTATATAGATGTCTTGAAATCGGATCTAAGCGTATCAACTAAAATAAAAACAAATCATTAAAATCATAAGAACATAGTAAACTATTACAAATAATATTTTCCATAGTTTTATCATCACAGTGGTACTATATCTGGTTGAACCAAGAAACACTGCAATTAAGGTGATGGCGAGGACAAAATCGATGTGAATTGGTGTAGCTCTGACTCCCAGCAGGTGGGGTTGGGCCTTGACGGTTTAGTTCCGAGATATGACGGCGACATGACGGTTTAATTCCGCCATATGACGGCGACATAGCGGTTTAACGCCGACATATGAGAGTGATGACGGCTTAACTCCCGACATATGACGGCAACATAACGGTTTAACCCCGACATATGACGGTGACATGACGGTTTATCTCCGACATATGACGGCGACATGACGGTTTAATGTGGTCGGGCGGGCGGGCGGGCGGGCAGGCGCGGTGGGCGGGCGGGTAGATGGGGATGGACTATTGTGTCAAAGGAACTTTGCCATTAATGCACTGAGTCAAAGAAGGCGGGTGTGACGTAATCAAAATGGCTGATGTGGGGTGTCCGAGCAAGGAGGTGAGCAAGGAGCAAGAAGGAAATCCCTCCGAAAGAGCACTAGGTAGTAGTTTGGAAATAATTATATTGGTTGCACCACGCTCCATTTGGAAAAAAGTGTCTTTGTAAAATTTTAATATCTATAACAGTTTTTGAGCTAGAGGCCTTGGTATAAAATTTCCAATTCTATGTTAAAATTTTCATGCAAAGACACGAGGTATTTGGAGGCGGCTCCCCTTAAGAAGGAGATTATCGACATTTTGGCTGATCTTTTTGATGTCGAGATGCGCAGGAAAATTATTAGTTCTGAGATTCAAACTATTGATACGTTTGAGCAATATTTACGGCGGGTTATTGCTACGGATGAACGCGAGTTAGTTCCGTATTCTAATAGGAGACGAGGTGCTAGTAGACGTAATTCTGGAGGTTATCAGTTTGGGTATCAAAGTTTTCAGGGGGACAGTGTTTATAATAGGGCCCCTATTTAAGTGACGGAGAGAGACGAAAGAGAGCGCGACAACCAACATACGCCAGATACGTATCGTAGGAAGTCCAAACCACTAAAAATTTTACCCCGTCGCAAAATGTTTAAAATCTAAAATCTTGAAAGTTACGTTAGATAAAGCCATTTAAGTTACAAATAAGCACGAATCAGATCATTTTAAATTATATATCAAATTTTAGAAATTTCATTAAAAATTTCCGAAATCAAAGCCGGCTTCTGCGAAAGATTAATAAAAACAATCAAAAACATGTTGCATAAAAGATTTTCTTCTTCCCTCACTATACTTAAAAGTAAGAATATAGGCCGATCCTGGTCACCTCAGGCTGCCCATAAACAGGGGAGGTGCTGTGAGGCGTCACGAGGCGCTGAGAGGCACTGAGAGGTGCAATCGCTCCCATGTATGTTGTCGAACCTAGGTTAGATGTGAGGCGCCGAGGTGACCAGAATCGCTCACTATACTCAAAAGTAGAAATATAGGTCGATCCTGGTCACCTCAGCGCCTCACATCTAACCTAGGTTAGACAATCTACATTGGAGCGATTGCGCTCTCAGCGCCTCTCAGCGTCTCCCGACGCCTCACAGTGCCTCCCCTGTTTATGGGCGGTCTGAGATGACCAGGATCGGCCTATTTTCCTATTTTTGACTATAGCGAGTGAAAAAGTAAATCTGTTATGCAACATGTTTTTGATTGTTCTTATTAATCTTTCGCAGAAGCCGGCTTAGATTTCGGACTTACAAGAAAATTTTAAGGAAATTTCTGAAATTAGATATATGATTTGAAATGATCTGATTCGTGCTAATTTGTAACCCAAATGACTTTATCTAACTTAACTTTCAAGATTTTAGATTTTGAGTATTTTGGGACTTGGGGTAAAATTTTTAGTGGTTTCGACTCATAAAAATTTTAACATAAAATTGGAAACTTTATACCAAGGCCTCTAGCTCGAAAACTGTTATAGATATCAAACTTTTATAGAAACGCCTTTTTTTCAAATGGAGCGTGGTGCAACCAACATAATTATTTCCACATTACTATCTAGTGCCCTTTCGGACGGATTTCCTCCTTGCTCCCTTCTTGCACCACTCCTTACGCGGACACCACCAACATCAGTCATTTTGATTACGTCACACCCGCTTTCTATGATTCAGTGCTTTAATGGCAAAGTTCCTTTGACACCATACTCCGTACCTACTTATCCGTCCGCCTACCCCGCCCGCCCGCATGCCCGAACGCATTAAACCGTCATGTCGCCGTCATATGTCGGGGTTAACCCGTCATGTCGCCGTCATATGTTGCGGTTATACCGTTATGTCACCGTCATATGTGGGGGTTAAACCGCCGTGTCGCCGTCATATGTCGGGGTTAAACGCCATGTCGCCGTCAGATCGGGGGTTAAACTGTTATGTCACCGTCATATGTAAGGCATGTTTCAACATTTAATAGGAATAAAATGGATATACTTCTTTTTATGCAACTGTGTAGATTTGAAGACTTGATGATGAACCGACCTGGTTGGGTTACTTTCTACAAAGTTGTACCTTTGAGTTGGTGGCTTACTATGATGACTTTGCAGTCAAACAGGCCCACCCCACCTGCTGGGGGTCAGAGCTGCAGTAATTCACATCGATTTTGTCCTCGCCATCACATCATTTGCAATGTTTCTCTGTTCAGCCATATATAATGCCGCAGTAGTGATAAAGATTAGTCTATTCCATCCATTTAAGTTTCATAGACAATTTATTTAAAGTTAGTTGTTGCGTATAGCTTTTGTGATATTGCAATAATATTAAACTATTTCTTTATTTGCATAATCAGACCTAGGTCTGGTTGTGTGTGCTTTAATGGCAAAGTTTCCTTGACACCATAGTCCATCCTTGCTTGCCCGCCCCTTAGGATTTCTTTTAGTAATACCTGGCAAGTTTGATGCTAGGCTATTAAGTCTTTTGTACCATCATTAGGTTTTCAGTCCTGGAACTGGTTGGACCCGTACCTACATTGTTTCCTATTCTGAGCTAACTTACACATTTTCCTGAAATTCTCACATCCCACACCTTTTACTATCTGTGTACAATAGTTTAAGCTAGGGCTACCTCTATCTCTTTTTTTCTTTTCTCTATTTTTAATATATCTCGAACTATTCCCCAAATCGCAGAGGTTGCGTCCTACCCTTTTATTTCTCTCATTTTTCTTTGTTTTCCATAGATATCTTATTTCCCTAACTATTTCTAAAACCTCTTTGTTCTTAACTTTGTTTGTCCGTGTTATCGTCATCAAGCATCTGAAGCACAACATTCCAAAGGCTTCTACCAGTTTTCTGTCTGCTTTTCCAACTGTCCCCATTTTTATGATAATTATTTAATATCAATAGAGGTTAAGTGTAGGTTGAATTTTACTTGAACTTATTTATAAACTACGTAAACAGATAAATTTGTTAAAGGATATCGAGCTGCCCCAGTGTTGAAGTCGTATTTGAAGACTCTTTGTTTTAAAAATTTCTTTGATATGGGTGATTTTAAGGTATTGTAGAACAAGATTAATATCATGTGATAAATTTAGCAAAAGCAAAGGAGTCTTATCGGAAAACCGTCTTTCATGTAGAAAAATATCAAAGGGTTTGCTGAGAAAAGACGGTTTGGCGCCCCGTAATTAAGACAATAGAAAAAACCTTGCAAGGTAAGTAAGTTTTAATATTTCAGCGTTTCAAATGTTTATTTTTTCTATTTTTATTTTTATTTATTTGTTTCTATAGGAACCCACTCCCGCACCACTATAGTTAGCCGGTGCTTTCTTAAATTGTTACTGGGTCCCAGTCCCTTAAGGCAAATATAAATTTATAACCCAACGCTCATTTTACCAGTTACAGATACTTGTGATTACCTTATCAGAACGGCACAAGTTGATCACACTTCGGTGCAATTGTTTTCTAGATCCAACCCCTTATAAAGTGGTTGTTAGTCCACAAACAATTTTCGTTGTCAAAGTTACCTTAATCTTATTCATATTTGTTATGTTAAATTTTGTTCCCAGCTTCGTATCTCAAGGTACTATAGCAGAGATAGCCTCAAGAACAATAGCAATCTGTAGTTAAACAGTAGCCAATTTACTTCGTCTTGTATAAATATTTTAATTGACTCACGTGTACGATTTCTTGTTTGATTAAATCGTTCTTTTCTGCCCACGCTCATAACTCTTCTAACAAGCCGTATGCAATATTTATTAGCTCCAGAAATTGCGAGTACAAAATGTAAATTTACCTAATAATACGTAGGCAAGTCTCCCACGCTCCCGATGATGATAACCCATGAGATTTCTTGGTCTGTTGTTTATTTCAATACAATTTCAGATCAAAACACTAGCTTTAGACGATTGCAGACCAGTGGCAACCAATAAGGTGCGGCAAAGCACACCTATGTGAACGTTGATTACCTTTGAAAAAATAATAGCTATCGAGGCTACTGGCCTTGAGACTGACCACACAATTGAATTTATATTGATACTGTCCAGTTTATACACGCAATTGCAATGGTAATTGTTAAACAAAAATCTCCTCATGCATAAATTGGCGACAAGGCTGGACGTTAACGACATTTTAAGTTTATTTTGAATTCTTTTCTAGACGAGACGCAAATTTGCATAGCAGAAATTTCTGCCATTAGTGAAGAAATAAATAGAAAATGCAAAACATTGGGGGAATTCAAGAAATAACACTAACAACTGCTGTAAAATTATGGGTGACTTCCATTACTTAACAACTTTGCGTTTAATTTATGCACCCATAAACTTCTTTCAGTTTCAATCGCAATAAAACTTGAGGAACAACTGATGAGGTTACTATACGATTTATTGCACCAAATAGCCTTTGTATTTTGTAATAAATTTTAAAAGCATCTGTTAGGGGTATAACCTTCAATTAACGGTACTTACAAATTAGATTTTTTTATCAGTTCTCCATTTTCTGAAGCAAACTATAAATACAGCAATTGTAACATAAAAAATAAATAAGCAAATGGCAGAATTCTTTCTTAACATTGGAGGACCTTCTAAGAAGGTACTGCACCCAATGCTAATTGAGGACGTTGGCTTACTGTAACTAATATGTTTGTAGCTACTTGATAATGAATAATTTTGCCTGGCATGGGGAAAGTAATTTGAGCATAGAAAACGAAAATCAGTATAAATTGTTGGTTATTTTGCAAAAAGATAAACCCGTGACCGGTTTCACTGTTCTTGCAGATCATCAGACGGACGCATTTCTTTTTGCAAAATAACCAACAATTTAATTGATTTTCGTTTTCTATGCTCGAACTATTTTCCCCATGCGAGGCAAAAATTATTCATTATCAAGTAGCTAGAAACGTATTAGTTTCAGTAGGCCAACGTCCTCAATTAGCATTGGGTGTAGTACCTTTTTAGAAGGTCCGTCAATGTTAAGTAAGAATTCGGCCATTTATTAATGTATTTTACATATTTATATTGTCTTTTGATTAAGTTTTTAAAAACTTTGTCTGGCAACTCCATCTATGCTGATCATGTTAGGACTTGTAAAAGTAACCGATAGTTAGTTGCTTACATTCGAGTATAGAGGACACATGAGAAAGTGTATTATAAATACAATTAGTTGGTTGTTTTGCAAAAAGGGATGCGTCCGTCTGATGATCTGCAAGAACAGTGAAACCGGCCACGGGCTTTTCTTTTTGCACAATAACCAACAATTTATATTGATTTCGTTTTCTTGTTACGTGCCGAAAATCGACTATGTAAACATTTCTGATTTTAGTTTTAAATATGTGAATGCGCAGGCGCGGAGTGGGGAAGGAAGTGCGTGTTTTTCCGACACGACTGGACTAGTCAACTAGACGTCTAACAGTGAGGTTTATCTGTGGCGTGCCTTTGTCTTTTCTCTTTTAGGTAATGTAGGTTTCCTTTTATCTCCACCTGATATCGTTGCCTTGACCTTATTTCTACCGTACCTCTACAAACGACAATGAGGGAAGACAAACGAATCTGACTTCAATGATGGCTAATCGAGATCAACGGAAGGGAACGTGGCCTGCCGCAGGAATAACCGTAAGGTCGTGATGAGCTCCACATTTTGTGAGTACATTTTATCTTTTTCTTAAAGGCGCCTCTGGTATTACAATAAATATTTTGGGTATGTAATACAATTGAGACGCAATTCTGACGTAATATCTTGTTGCGCAATATTATGTACGCTTTAGTATGTATTGCCAACTTTCGTAGTGGCTCTTCTCAATTATGCGCGGGACTTTAACAGTATACCTTAGACTAGAATAGAGTCGGACTATAATAGTGGCGCGCCTAACGTGTGTTGAAATTTGTTTTTGCCTCTTGTGTACCTTATATAGTGTTAGTTTTCAATATATTTGTAGCAATTGGATTTTTCACTCAAAAATAAAAATTTTAAATTTTTAATTACTTTCAATTAGAAAAAATATAAGTTGGCAACATTGCAAGTTGACAACATTTATCTTATGTTGACATGACATCTATCTTAAGTTGAAATGACATGAAATACAGCTGATGTGTCAATCTGATTTAGTCAACCTTGTTTGAAACAGTGTTTGTTTACTTCATATATGTTATTGCTAAATTTAATTAATTGGTATTTTTTTTATAAAAAGTGTGGTTATATTTTAAATTCCTTTAAATAATTATTTCATCTAATTTAGAATGAAATTAAAGTGTATACCCTTCAAATGTATTTACTAAATTCCCTTAACCTTACTTCTACGTGGAAACATATGTTTTTGGATTAATTAATTCGTTTCGTAAGTACCTTTATATAAATAATTAATTAACTTCATGCTTTATTTTTTATTCCGTATGGAAATTTTTTTTTGATATTATATTAAATTTAATTATATATCTGTTTTTTGGTTTAACTTATTTAAAGTGTTGGTTAAATAATTCATATATTATCTTAGTCTGACATGATTCTAAAAGTGTCCCCTTAGTAGTTTAAATAATCAACTATCAGTTACGAATTCCTCCTTAAAGAAAATTTCGTTCCTAAATATAGTTTATGTAATTAACTAAACTTTTTACCTTGATATACCTTTTACCGTCTAAAACGCTATAATAAACTTGATTTCGTTATATCTGTTTCTTTAAACACTACAATAACGTTTTGTAGTTGAGCTCATTTACGATGGTTGTTGAAAAATCCCGCGATATAAAAGAAATATTTTAATAATTTGGAATACTGTTTTTTCTATAGATGTATCGTAGAATATTGCTTTTGTGTAGCGAGTATGATTTTGTTTTGATAGCATATTTTTTAAATATATCGATACTGCAACGCAACATTTTAAGATCTATCTGGTTTAGGCGAGATTTGCCGTCCAAGTTGGTCGCTCAGAATTACATAGGTCTAGACGACACTCGGGATAAGTTTGTCGTTCTAACAATTTGTGAATCATTTTTTAAGAATGATGTTGAAGTTTTTCTTTATTAGTCTAGGTGAAACTCAAAGAAGGGCATCCTAGTAATTTTATGCGTTATAAGACATCTTTTTGTTCTTCAACAATTTTATCAGTAAATCGAGTTTTAATTACTGCTATATCAAAATATATCAATTCAAACCACAATAGGTGGCATGAAATCATCTTTAAAATCGCTTAAGCTTTGCGTACATTCAACATTTTTCACATTTCATTCGTTTAACGTTTTACCTAATGTTTCTTTCCTTACTATAGTTAGTTAACTTCATATACTCATTCCTTCTCTTATACAGCACCTATCTTTTACACGTTTAACTTATTTACCTTAAACTAGTAATCTTTTTGCTGCCCGTTACCTTTCCCTTGAATTTATTGTTAGCCACGTATCTCTTTGTTATCTAGATTCTCTAATATAACTTTATCGCTTCATTTGGCTAATCCCCGCACCTTTTCTACGACGGATTATTCTGTTTTTAGCATTTGTCTTACATCGTTTAATTTTGTGGTGATTGTCGTAACTTTAGTTGTAATAACTCATTGAATTTTTATGATTGGTTTTAGCTGATGTTTTGAGTGGATGCTTTTTTCTTTGGGCTCACATAGGAAACGCGGCCTATGCCATTGTAAAAAATAGTCCTTATTCGCAGTTGCAAAAAACTAGGACTTTCTATTCTATGCGTTTTTTTCTGAATTATTACAGTTGCCACTCTATCTTTTATCATTACTTGTTTCTTTTTTCTACTAAATTACCATAACATATAAACATTTTTTTGTTATTTTTTATTGAACTTTGTGGTGTGCTATCGCTTTTTATTGATATTTTATCAAATTCTCGGTTGTTTTTAGCATATTGGGACAGTGTGTCTGTATTTAACTGCTTATAATTAGGCATTTTTGTGTGTTTATGGCGTTACCGTTTTTAAAAGATTACCTTGCAACAGTTGGTTTTTGTGTGAAGGTGTCTGTAGTGATACTTTTAAGCTGTTGTTTCAACTTTTGTCATATTTCCTGTGTTTAATAGGGACAACTCTCTACCTTCTCTCGGACGCTTGTTCAAAAACTCTACTTTTTCTTATCCCGCTGTCTCCATTTCTGAATTATCTTTCATTCGGTAGACCTGTCCTTGTCCCGGAACACCCGTCTACCACATAAGAGTGATTTTTCCCTAACTCCGGGCTACTGACCACTTTGGCTGGTTGAGTGGTGCTTTTCTCTCCACCTTTTCTGTTTTTTTAGCTCAATGCGAGCCCTTCCCCTATTCTCTTCCACCTGGAAGTGCCTCTTATGCATTCCAAAATGCCCACCTCCTTCTTTCTACCTTTCCTATATCTCTATTGCCTTTTCATTTCCGTTAGTCACCGTGTGGTTGCGCGGAGGGTTTTCACAGACACTCGGACCACGTCTCTGGGAATCTTTCGTGAGGTCATGCGGTGCCGTTGTCAGCGCACGTGACCGTTGAACAGTGTAGGTATGTATGAGTGTGTGAATATGTAAGTGTATGCGCAAACGTATGGATATCGTACCGATATCGATAAACGCCGGGTGCAGGAAAGCACCCAAATGCCTTTTCCGGTCCCTCGTACCGTTTTTTATAAACGAGTCTGCTTCACAGGTCGCTCTTTTTTAGGGGGTACGAGTACTTTTCCCTATATAACGGCTTCAAGGAGCCACTATCTTGTATCTTTGGGATGGATAACAAAACGGCTTGGTGAGCTGAGAAATTCTACGCTATATCTTTGGTGTATCTAGTCGTAGCGTGCCTTAGCGTGCTGGGACATTTCGGATTCATCTATTGTTATCTAGTTTTATCTTAATATCGTTATTGTACCTATTATCTTTGATAATAACTTTATCTTAATATCGTTATCTTACCTATTATCTTTGATAATAACTTTATCTTATTACCGTTATCTTACCTATTTTCTTCGATAATAACTTGAGACTTTGTCTTGTCTTTTTTTATCTTCCTAAAGTTTGGTATTTACGATCAGACGTAGGAATTATTTTTTGAATATTGAATGAAGCAGCTAACCTAACTGTTAGGAACGAAATTTGTTAGGTTAGTAATATAAGAAATTAGTAAGATGGTACTGTTGGTAAATTTGTTGATTCACAACCATGTCATGAACAAGTTTTGATGTGTATTGTTTATTGAGCCATAGTACCAGTACATAAAAATTTGCTAAAGTGCAGAGTAACCTGCTCTTTTGAACATTTTGAAATTTGGGCATTTTCTTGCCAAAGAAAAAACAGTTGAGATGCAATGCTTATATGCATATGCAGTTTAAAACTGTAATGTTAGCTTTAGTTATAGTATTTAGGTTAGGCGACTTGTCGCATTTGTTTTAGTTTTAGTAGTGTTTCGTGCTCTCCGACAAATTTGTGCTGTCGATTATAACTGCGCCACATCAAAGACTCGTGTGTGTACTTATAGATATAGTCATAAACAGTGGGGCTACACAATCCGTTTCCTGGTAATTCGGAAGACGTGTTATCGGTTGAAAAAACCAAGTGACGCCTAAAATAAACATTTTGTAGAATTTAAGTTAGGGTTTATGTAGGTTAGTTAGGATTTAAATTTTAAGCTTTTACCGTGCTAACAGCGATTTTCTTTTTTTAAGATTTTTTTCTTTTATGGCTTTTTCGCGATTGTTACATGCCGAAAATCGGCTATGTTAACATTTCTGATTTTAGTTTTAAATATGTGACTGAAATCGCGCCAATAATTTAAAAAATAGACTTGTGCGTGCATTTCCGTCACTTTAGACAGTTGCGTCGGCGCCAGAGAATGCGCAGGCGCGGAGTGGGGAAAGAAGTGCGTATTTTTCGACACGACGGGACTGGCAACTAGACGTCTAACAGTGAGGTTTATCTGTGACGTGCCTTTGTCTTTTCTCTTTTAGGTAATGTAGGTTTCCTTTCATCTCCACCCGATATCGTTGCCTTGACCTTATTCCTACCGTACCTCTACAAACGACGAAGAGGGAAGACAAACGAATCTGACTTCAACGATGACTAATCCGACCCACGCCCATTAACAACGAGATCAACGGAAGGGAACATGGCCTGCCGCAGGAATAACCGTAAGGTCGTG
Organism: Platerodrilus igneus; assembly: GCA_036346225.1. Classification (NCBI taxonomy): domain Eukaryota; kingdom Metazoa; phylum Arthropoda; class Insecta; order Coleoptera; family Lycidae; genus Platerodrilus; species Platerodrilus igneus. The sequence continues at coordinate 2,168,443 of JARFIW010000828.1, forward strand.
ATGAGCTCCACATTTTGTGAGTACATTTTATCTTTTTCTTAAAGGCGCCTCTGGTATTACAATAAATATTTTTGGTATGTAATACAATTGAGACGCAATTCTGACGTAATATCTTGTTGCGCAATATTATGTACGCTTTAGTATGTATTGCCAACTTTCGTAGTGGCTCTTCTTAATTATGCGCGGGACTTTAACAGTATACCTTAGACTAGAATAGTCGCGGAGTATAACATTCTATGCTCGAATTACTTTCCCCATGTCAGACAAAATTATTCATTATCATTGTAACATATTTCACCCGTTACTTTTTCTTGTTCTGCTTTAGTCGCTTATCAAAATTATTTTGTAAAATTAACGAAAACTAAACTTTTATTAAAATGCAGGAACAAAATTATACGATAACGACACATGATGCATCCCTTTTGTTAGTCGTTTCCAAGAATCCATTGTTTTATTATTGATAAGACTTCATCTTCTATTTCATAACTTTAAAACAAAGGTTAGGGTAATTTAGCAAATTTTCTGATTTCAAAACACTGTAAAAAATGTAAAATGTCTCTGTTTAAATTAATGATGGCGTAAAATGGGGTACCTTAATAAGATTTTTGTTATATCTTCATAGATTGCGAGCTTTATATGCAACTTTAAAGCAAAGCAAAAATAGTCACCACCTCTTTAGATCCTATCAAATGTATTGAAACAAAATTAAAATTAAAAAAAAACCTTAAATGTAATTTTTCAAGGCTAAAAAATGACTGTTAATGGGCGTGCAGTTCAAGTTGGAAGCGTTATGAGGTGGTATGCAAACAAAAAATTTCAAAAAAATCGTTAGAAAGCGTTAATTTTGGCAAACAATACCCGATTTTATAAATTGCATACTCTTATTTAACCCTAGGAAGGTAACCCTCGCGAATTTTACCATCCTCGTTTTATTATGTTCGTGAAGTTTCGAAATTAAATTAACGTGTTGTGATATACAACTTTTACAATAAGTGGTAGTAATTTTTACGAGCGTTTCCTTTAACACGAGTTACGTTTTGGGCCTTGGGAGCCGCCTTTTTAAAAAGTCTTTTCCAAAACTTCTTGTAACAAATTTATTTATTTAACAGAAATTACATATGGAATTTTGACAACCTGTATAAATTATACTAAGTCAAAATTTAATAATAATTGAAGTTCAATTAGGGCGAGTAGCCTTAACCACCACAAATATAAAAGCTAAAATACTCAAGACTGACTGACTGGTTTGGGGCTCCCGAGGTATTTATGTTGTCCCTGCCCCTCACATTTCTGTGGGAATTGCAGAGCTCATGTATGCTTGTTTCTTTATTCAATTCATTATACAATGTAACAATCTTAATTCTAATAATTGCGGTTTCTTAACCGTCTGTGACCTGCACCTGCAGTATCACTTACGTCTGGAATACAATGTATTCACATCCGTTCTTACAACTTGCTTGTGAACTTTCATTATCCTCTTCTTTATTTATCCTTGAATTACAATGTTGCATCTAACTTAAGTTTCTTAATAATTTCTATTTAATTATACATATATGGATTGGGGCATATGTAACTCCTCTCGACGTAAATGAAAAATTAAGGGGTTACTTAATTTTTTAAAATCTCATTGTCCCTAAGGGTACATTTATTACTTCTTTATTTATCTTTGTTTCCTTATGACTAAAATTTCTTTCTTTATTCTTTCTTGTAATTGTCCATTAGTATCATGGCGTGGTTGACATCGTCAAAGTCTAGGTATTCTAATTCAATAAATTGGTTAGGATAAATGAACTTACATAATTTTCATCGTCGTTTTCATTTGTTTTCTTTCTTTGGGCTCGGTCGATTTTTGTACTTTGTCCAAGTTTTGTTTGGTTCTTCGAGATTCGGAATTGAAATTCTTGGTCACCAGTTCTCCGATTTTTGGATTCGTAGTGCCTTTCTGGATCCTACCGGCTGCGTCAGTTACGCTTCGGGCCTTGAAAGCTGCCTTTTTAAAAAGTCTTCTTCCAAAACTTCTTGTAACAAATCTATTTATTTAACAAAAATTACATATGGAATTTTGACAAACTAAGTCGAAATTTAATAATAATTGAAGTTCAATTAGGGTGAGTAGCGTAAACCACCACCGATGTAAAAGCTGAAATACTCAACACTGACTGACTGGTTTGGGACTCCCGGGGTATTTATGTTGTCCTTGCTCCTCACATTTCTGTGGGAACTGCAGAGCTCATGTCTACTTATTTCTTTATTCAATTTATTATACAATGTAACAATGTTAATTCTAATAATTGTAGTTTCTTAACCGACTGTGACCTGTACCTGCAGTATCACTTACGTCTGGAATACAATGTATTCACATCCGTTCTTACAACTTGCTTGTGAACTTTCATTAAACTTTTCTTTATTTATCCTTGAATTACAATGTTGCATCTAACTTAAGTTTCTTAATAATTTCTTAATAATTTTTATTTAATTATACATTTATAGATTGGGGGATATGTATCTCGCGTATTTTATAATACGGACCATAATATTCTATGTTATAATGGCGGGTAAGTGGGATCGAATTAGACCTTTATCAGATTAGGAAATAGAAGAAGAGGTAGAAAAAATTCATAGAGGGGAAGTTGAAGATATTGATATTACTGCAAGCGATACCAGTGGAAGTGAATATGAGGATTTTGTAGACTTTGAAGAATCAGAATTTGAGTATGTACCCTCTAACGAATCTATTCATGAACCTGGTCCTAGTAAAAGAAAACTCTTTTCAAAAAGATTAACCAGGCGAATGAAAGAAAAATATAGTCAAGGGGCAAAACAGGTGAATGAAATGAGTCCATAGTACAACAGAACAAAAAAGCAGCAACAATTGATAATGATATTATAGAAGTACAAGAAAACATACTAGAAGACGCAGAGTGATTTGGGAATATTGTTAATGAAGATCTAGTGACAGAAAAACAGTTTTTCAAGATGAGTTTATTCTGAAAGGGAAAAATAGTCATCGTTTTAAAAAAAAATAATAAGCAGGACTTCGCAAAGAAATATAATTCATATAATGGCAAGTCTAAAAGATCATGCCAAGTTTTTTTCAACGCCATTTGAAACAATTAGTCTATGTTCAACCGATATAATGGTAGGCAATATTGTTACATATACAAATACGGAAATAAATATGAGAGCTCAAAACTATAAGGAAGCCAAGGCCACTACTTCTCCGACAAGTCAGGGTGAAATTAAAGCGGTAATTTGTCTTTTATATTTCTCAGCAGCAATGGAAAAAAATCATTTACCAACTCCTGAGCTATTTGACGAAAAACTGTGTGGACCACATTACGAATCAGCCATGAGCAAAGCAAGCTTTAAATTTTTAATAAACTGTGTGAAATTTGACCATAAAAGTACCCGAAATGCTCACAAAAAACTGGATTTGTTTGCAACTATACATGAAGTGTGGGACGAATTTATTCAACAATGTAGTACTCATTACAAACCAGGATCTTAGCTGACCATTGACGAACAATTATTATGTTTCCAAGAACATTGTCCGTTTAGAATGTATATATCAAACAAACCATCTAAGTTTGGTATAAAAATTGTTATGATTTGTATGTGAAATCTAAATACATGTTAGACGCTGCTCCATACTTGGTTTAATCTATTAAAACTGATGACCTTTCATTTGGAGAACATTTTGTTGAAACCTTGACCAAAACAGTTCAAAGGTCTAACCGCAACATTATAACACTTTAGTTTTAGGCAAATACATAATGCATTTTGTGCTATGTGGGTTGCGGGAATTTAAACGGATAGTCATAGCTAACGTATTTGAAATCTCGCGCAGCCGTGGTTTGGATGGTCGTGCGTATAAATCGGAAAGTACAAAAGATTATTGATATCGTGGCATGAAGTGGGTACACACGTTTTTTAAGAAAAAGTTCTGTGGGTTTCAAGCTAAGACGGGTCGAAGAAAGCTCCACTCATCGCAATGCCATATTGCTTGGCATTAGGGCCATAGCACCGAGTTATGCTAAAACGTAGATTTAATTAAAACAGGATATTTATAGAACGGTTCGTACTTTTTAAGATATGGCGTTTTAATTGTTACTAAAGAAGATTTTAGTTTTTAGCAAGCAGCTTTAAGTGATATAATCTGTAGATTCCAAATATGAAAGAGGAAATCGATTTTGAAATAAAATTATTGTTCACTCAAGAGATAATTATTAGCTTTTGGAAAGAAATTCTTGTTTATCGTGAAGAAGATGGCGGACTCATAATGCTCTGATTATACAGGTGTTCAGTATTTTATTGTTGTCACTTAATGTCGTCAAGCTTGGGTAAGTACAATTCCGTTTTAACGATCAAGAAATCTCAGCTCCTACCTGATGAACGTTTTATTTGAAAAATCACTTAGCTAATCTGAAAAGTAATTATTTAGCGTATATGAGATTTAACGTTTTGTGTATCAAGTTTGAAGGTATGTTATTAAAACAAATCACTTTTTGTTTAATGTATTTGGGATGATTTGGCAGTTTTGTACCCATATTCTTATATTAAACGCTCATTAGATTCAGCATTTGAAAACATCTTATGTAGAGATAAAAATCTAGTTTTTCATATTTTATTAAAACAGATGAGACTTATATTGTCGAGTAAAATTTGTATTAAGCAAATTCGTGATATCAATAAAATAAAGTAGAACCTTGGAAAGATTAGAGATTAAACTAAAGACAATTTTTTTTAGAGTATATCAAAGATCTCTGATTACAGCGTATGACTAATGTAATAAAATATTAAGCAATATTTTTATGACAGGCCTAGCCTTGTAATTGCTGTGATTTTTGCTTACTTAATACTTCCTTTAACATTCATTCCTATGCTGTTGTATATACACTTGTTAATTTTTTTGTACAAAAATGAATATAAAAAAATTCTATTAAATACTAGTCAAATCTCATAATCGTTTTACTTCTAAAAGTTTAATAAAAGAAATAAGTAATCTATGAATTTTATTTAGTTAAGATAATAAAACTAGGAAAACATTATATTACCATATCACTAAATTCAGGCAGGTATAATTCCCTTAAGGCTTATCTGCGTCTATCCTTGGATGATTTTTTATAATATTGGTTTTTATTGACGCAGTGGCGCCCAAGTTTATTTATATTTCAGGTTTAGTCTCAGAAAATACCCCGATCACCTCATGCTTCCACAGGAATAGACCGAGAGCACCCTATGTTTTTGCAGCACCGTTTGGCCCTATTACGTCTTCAACAAAGGTCATCCTTAGAAAATCTATATCTAGCAAAAGAAAATACTTTACACCATTACTATGGACAATTGGTTTACATCTATCAAATTAGCGAACTATTTATTAAAAGATTCTTACAGACTTACTCTTGTTGGTACCATTAAATTAAACCAAAAAAAAAAATCCGCCTGAAATGCTAAGTTTACATAAACGTCCAATTGGCAACTCCAAATTTTGTTTTGACAGAGAAAAAACTCTTCTATCTTATAAAGCCAAATCAAATAAAGAAGTGATTTTACTGTCTACTATGCACCATAGTAGCACTACAAGAGATTCCTAGGAAAAACCTGAGATCATCGAATCTAATGCTACTAAGGGTGCGGTCGATACATTTAACCAAATGTGTAGTCATATGAGTACATCAATAAAAACAAAGCGTTGGCCACTACATTTTTTATGACTAGCATTAATGCATCACATCACTCGAAAATCAAACAAAAAACCGTTGAGCAAGAGAGATTATATGTTGGAACTGCACAAACTCTTATTGCAGCCTTAGCTACAACAACGTTTACAAGTCAAGACTATACAGTCATCAATCCGTGAAAATATCAAAAGCATCTAAATTATTAACGTTCTCTTGTCTTCTCTTCGCTTCTATATTACTTTCCTACGATAAAGTACTGAATGCTAACCACCAAAACGGTAGAGCTATTTTGTGAGTATTGTATGTGTTGTTAATACAGTAAATTTAGTGCTTACAAGTGTAACTTAGCAGTAGCGGGCATCTATTTATTAACGCGAAGTACGTGTAGTGTATATTAAATTAATAGAAGTCTGGCTATTACAATACAAAGCACGAAAATCTATAAATAAAAGCATGATATATGTGAGGTAAGCAGCACAAATAATCAAAATTGTACGCTGATATATGGAATAGTACTATGAAACGAGGCGCTTAGCTCGCAAACGGTGTTATCTCTGTGGATCCGCTAAGCATCACAACGAATGGTAACGAAGCCGAGGTGTACTAGCGATCATCTTGGAAGGAATGGAAGCCTGAAGAATTTTCCAGGTAATTTATTTAAAATTTCTGTTGTTTGATAAACATTTGAGACATTTTGGTGCTGTGTGATTGACTTGTTGGGGTTTATTTAGGGTTATAAAAACGTATTAGAAAAGATACATGTACTGTACAATTTATTGAGGTTAGATATTGAAAAGGGGTGTATTTAAAACTTACAAAATTTTATTCTGGATATAAATTGGATTTTAAAGAGTAAACGGGTCTATAAGTTTTGTTTTAATTTATGCAAGGTGTAAAAGGCATATATAAACTAAACTGGGTTATTATGAGCTCACCATACTCTAGTGTACAGTCAATTTAGGGTAATATGTGGGCCCCATCTACTCATATCTTATTTAATTTGTTTGAAAATAATTAGAAAATCAAGGACTTTAAAAATATACCATATTTGAGTTTTGTAATGAGTGTATCAAACTGTTTTTTTATACATGTGAATAATTTATCTGTTAAGAACTGTAAATAAAAAGTTGTATGATTGTTGTATTATTTGATGATTTTATTGAATGGTGTGCGAGTGTGAAGGAGGAATGGTTGTAAATTTAGGTATCCGAGAAGAGGCACAGCTGAGCTAGCCAGGGAAGCTGCAGAAGGTTTTTGAAGCAGAAATAAAAGGGTAAGGAATTTTTTTTGAAATTTTTGCATTTCTGAAAATTATATGTTGTCCCAGCTTCGTCCAAGAATTTTTCTGAGGTTTTACGGCAATATATATATATATATATATATATATATATATATTACTCATATTTAGACCAGGGTAGAAAATTAAATAATCACATCAAATAATTTTAATCACCGTGTATAATGAATATTATTAGATAATACGCGTTATTGGAACCGTGGAGCATAAAAATTTATTAGTTTCAGTAAAAATAAGAGATTCAAATCATATACAAGACGCTTTATATCAAAAGAAACAGTATTAAAAAGCTCTGCGTGTAATTTAATTGTTCCGAAGAGGGAAACAAATGGAAATTACGTGCAAAATTTATATTAATTAACCCTATTTTAAGTAATCGGTATTAAACAAAGTGTACACATAATAATTAATATTTAACTTGTATTCGCTAAAAATGAAAGGATAGAAGTCAATTTTAATTGGAGTTAATTAAACCATTATTAATAATAAGCATAAAAACTTGAAAAATCCAAGATTATAATACCAGAAAATAAAGCTCTGAGAATTAATATTATTTTGAACACCTGCGTAGTTTAAATATCACGTACAGCGAAAATTGTGTAGATAACAAATGGTTTCAAAGAATCTTGGAGAAACCGGGGCTTAATATTCACGAGAAGGTGCGATACGGGGTTATTTAACCCAGATAGTCCACATGGACTAAAATATAATCGATAATAAAGAATATCAATTTGCACCAATACGAAGAGGTTAGAAAAGGAAAGAGAAAATGCGTCAAGCAAAGACACATATAGTAAAAGGCGTGATTTAAGCAACGTCACGAGGGTCACAATTGGTTGAAAATAGGATGCAAATATCAGAGGTAGAAACAACGATTTCTGTACAAAATTAATTAGCTTTTCTCGGACATGTTTTCGTGCCGTGTGAGAATTTCTGAGATTTAAATGGGGCGAGTGAAAAATTCGTAAAACGGACTGGGAACATAGAATGAGAAATTCTTAAGAATTGTCTGTTTTGAGGACAAAAGCGACGTGCCGGCTATTCGCTATATATACCGGTGGTAATATGAATTTCGGCCTCTTAGACTTTTGACAATTCGATGCGTTAAAAGCTCTTACATCCGCGACTTGATTCAAGATGTTAAACAGTGCATTTTAGTTTGATAAAATAATTTAAAATTTTGCTCGTATATTTTAGTGATTCAAAATAGTTTGTTATTTACGTGCTAACATGAATGTACTTCAGTGCACTTAGATACAAGGTAATAAAATTTAGTATCACTGTACCAATTAGCAAAATTTACGACGACAAATGTATATACAAAAGTAGGCAGTTTTGGCGTATATTGGTGAAAGACGCATGAATTTCTCTGCTATTTTTCGGGCGTGTTAATAATTAAATGGTTCAAATACGTGTCTGGATCTACGAAACAAGGGTCAGATATACACAGATGAGTTCCGGAAAAGCCCAGAAACAACTTTAAATAAATGGTGATGGAGAAAATTTTAAAAGCGTTGAGAATTAGAAGCCGTAAATATAATCCTGTTAGAATGGTGTGATTAACTAAAGGGACGATGTACATTGAAGCTACGAGGACAGTAACCTTCAGGTAAATTATACTATTTTGTTTGACATTTTTGTGTGTGTTGAATTACTTTATAATTGATTTACTTTAAATGGACATTAGTGAAATTGTACTAACCATAAAATTTTAATGTTAAGATGAAATTTGCTTGTTTAAGTAGAAAGGGGTATTTAGTATTGATGTTCTGGATTATGATGAAATTTTTAGGTATGTCTTTGAGCTCAATTAGACGAACCTGGTTAATTAACGTAAAGGGGTGGTAGATGCTCCCTTTTTACTCTGCATATATTGTTATAGTAATTAGTAGGCATCCTACAAGGACTTTAATTCTGGATGCACGTTAAAATGATAATAAAATTAATCTTGAAATTCTTTTTAAAACTGAAATTTATGCTGAATTTTAATCTTGAAATTTTAATGTATTGTGAATATTGATGTAAATAGAGTTGACGTTGATGTTTGTGGTAGGAATGTGTTTGTTTTTTATGTATGAGGATGAAAGTTATATAGGGAGCAGCCGAGGCGATTAACAGAAGAAAGTCAACAGACCAGGTAATTCACAGCATTCTTGACGCCCAATTCGTGAGGCTCGAATCCAATAAATCAGGGTAACACAGCATTCTTGGCGACCCAAAAGTGAGGCTCGAGTTCCAAATAAAATTTTTGTGATTTTATTCCAGGAAACTGGCGATCTGAGAGAGAGAGTTTCGGTGTGTGTATAAATTTAAGAGTATTTTAGAGTGTGTGAGAGTGATTAGAACGTATGCAGAGAAAGGAGTGGTTAAGGAGTCAAGGAGTGGAAATTGGAAGTGACGATAGTGCATTGTGTGGGAAAATTTCGAAAATGGAAGAAGCAGGAGGCAGTAGAGATCAGTCGAGGACGGAATCAGGGGATCAAGGAAATGAGTTAATGATGAGAATGTTAGAGGAAATGCGATTAGCTAGGGAGGAGTCCAACCAAAAATTAGAGCAGATAAGCGGGAAAATTGAACAAAATACTAAAGAATTTACAGAATTTAAAGATAGTCTTACCGTGAAACTGGGGCAAGTAGAAAATAGGGTTGAAAAAAATGAGCGTGATATTGCAGGTCTTCGACAGGAAATGGGACATTTAAAGTCCGAAGTACGCATTTTTTGTGAAGAAGAGATTAATGTAAAAATGACTGAAGTAACGGACTCATGTAGGGATCAGTTAGGCAGGGTAGAACGCGAAGTTAGTAGTATTAAATACAACATGTCAAATTTAACGGGGGATGGTCCCAGATTTTATACAGGTAGAGTATCATTGGACCAACACATGAAGTTTTATGGCGATAACAGGGTAAATCCACAAATTTTTATTAATAGTGTAAGAAATCTAGTGGTAAATTTATTTGACGAACAGACTAAACTGAATACGATAAAGGCTTTATTAAAGGACAATGCGGAAGCGTGGTACAATTTAGTAGGACAGGACATAGACACGTATCAGGACTTTGAAAACAAATTTCTAAAGCACTACTGGAGTGACCACAGACAAGATCAGGTACGAGACGACTTAATCACAGGAAATTTAAGGAGAATTTTCAGGAAGTAGGAGCAATATGCTATACGCAAGTATAGCATAGCAAAGCAACTGAACCCACCACTGACGGACCGACAAATTATTAAGTATTTATCACGACACTTCGAGGTAGACATAAGACAGCACGTAGCACTACAGAACATAGTGGACAGAGAAATGTTTCTAGAATACCTGCAGAGGTACGACGACGTAAGTAGTGGACGACCTCGGGAAAACAGGGAAAGACAGATCAACACAGTTAGGTTTGACAATAGACGGGACAACTATGCTAGAAGGGGGAATAATTACGGATACCAGCGACAGAATTGGGAACAGAGACGACCATACGTTAGGAGTAATAGTTTAGGAAGGGGACCTGCACAGAGACCGGGACCTACCAGAATGAATAGTTCACCAGACATGAGCGGGACTGCTAATACAGACACGGAACGAGTGGAAACGCCTAGGACATACGCTGAGGTGACGGCTAGACCAGGACCGAGTAGGGAAAACAGACCTGGACAGGATTTTTAGAACGCGACAGACCACTAGATTTCAGTGTAAATGTATATGAACATCCACGTGAATTTTTCAAAATTGAGGAGGAAGTAGAGCCAGAAACTAAGGAAAATTTATGTTTGCCAATTATTAATTTAGAAATTTTGAGAATAATGTAGAAGTATTACTTGATACAGGGGCAGAGGCGAGTTTAATATCGGAGGAATTCGTCAGCAAAATTAGGGATAAGGTTTGTGATAGAATTATGCCTATAAAGCGTAGTCATTTAGTAGCTCCAAATAAAAGAAGTTTGCTGTAGTAAATAGTGTTGTGGTGCTTAGGATAGATATAGGAGGTTTAAGCTGTGAACAGGAGTTTGTAATTGTACCTGGACTGAAGTTTCAGAGCATTTTAGGTGTTGACTGTATGATGAAGTTAGGGTGTTGATAGATATGGAACGGAAGGTAATAAGGATTAAGGATAGGGTAGTGCCATGGAAGGGCAGTTATGAAGTCACAGAGGATGACACGGGGTTTAGTATTAATGTAGTAGAGGTAGAGGATGATGAAGGTAAACAGATCAACACAATAAGATGTCCAGAGGATAGGAGAGTAGAGGTTCAAGCTTTATTACAAAAACATGCAGAATTAGTGGGGTAGAAGCAAGCACAGCGTTAGGCTATGAGCACAGATTGGAAGTGGATAATTCAGAACCGTTCAACGCAAAGGTTTATCCAATTCCAGCAGCATATCGGGAGCAGGTGAAGGCAGAATTAAATAAAATGTTGGAAGATGGCATAATAGAGGTATCAAACACTCATTTCATAAATCCGTTGGTGGTAGTCAAGAAAAAGGATGATAGCATTCGTTTATGTTTAGATGCACGAAAAATTAATCAACGGACCAAACCGCAATTCCATTGTCCACCATCCATGGACACGCTTTTGACGAGATTAAGTGGCAAGTTTATTTTTAGTAAATTAGATTTAAGGAATTCATTCTGGCGGATTCCATTACATAAGAATTCTAGAAGGTACATAGGATTTTCCATAGAGGGAAAAATCGATAACTTTAAAGTAGTATCGTTTGGTTTGTCGGCAGAAAAGAAAAAAATAGTAAATGAGAAACAGACAAGTGTAGGGACTGAAGAAGAAGCTGTATTTAAGAGTCAGGATAATAGGGATGATAAGTTTATGGTATGGGAGATAATAAGGATGTTAAGTATAGATATAGTAGGGGGAGAAATAGGGATGAAGAGTATTAGGATAGTTAGAAGAAAGACTTGGAGGGTCAAGAAGAGAGTTAGATTTAAATAGAATAGAGAGTAGATAGGGGTATAATAGAGTAAAATTTAAATAGGATAGGTATATAGGATGTATATAGGATAAGATGGATAAGTAGGATGAAGTTAGGGATAATTTCAGTTTATAGAATTAGGTGAGAGTTAGGAATAGGATAGGGATATAGGATAGGTGTAAATATTTTTTTGATTGGAGATAAGGTAGGTAAGTTAGATAGATAAGGGTAGAGAGTGATAGGCAATTTTTTTGTAATTTTTTTTTGGGCTAAATGCTTAATATTTGCATTCAAATAAGTGGGATTATTTGTATTCAAATAGGGGGAAAATACTCATATTTAGACCAGGGTAGAAAATTAAATAATCACATCAAATAATTTTAATCACCGTGTATAATGAATATTATTAGATAATACGCGTTATTGGAACCGTGGAGCATAAAAATTTATTAGTTTCAGTAAAAATAAGAGATTCAAATCATATACAAGACGCTTTATATCAAAAGAAACAGTATTAAAAAGCTCTGCGTGTAATTTAATTGTTCCGAAGAGGGAAACAAATGGAAATTACGTGCAAAATTTATATTAATTAACCCTATTTTAAGTAATCGGTATTAAACAAAGTGTACACATAATAATTAATATTTAACTTGTATTCGCTAAAAATGAAAGGATAGAAGTCAATTTTAATTGGAGTTAATTAAACCATTATTAATAATAAGCATAAAAACTTGAAAAATCCAAGATTATAATACCAGAAAATAAAGCTCTGAGAATTAATATTATTTTGAACACCTGCGTAGTTTAAATATCACGTACGGCGAAAATTGTGTAGATAACAAATGGTTTCAAAGAATCTTGGAGAAACCGGGGCTTAATATTCACGAGAAGGTGCGATACGGGGTTATTTAACCCAGATAGTCCACATGGACTAAAATAAAATCGATAATAAAGAATATCAATTTGCACCAATGCGAACAGGTTAGAAAAGGAAAGAGAAAATGCGTCAAGCAAAGACACATATAGTAAAAGGCGTGATTTAAGCAACGTCACGAGGGTCACAATTGGTTGAAAATAGGATGCAAATATCAGAGGTAGAAACAACGATTTCTGTACAAAATTAATTAGCTTTTCTCGGACATGTTTTCGTGCCGTGTGAGATTTAAATGGGGCGAGTGAAAAATTCGTAAAAACCGACGCGCGAGCGACGGACTGGGAACATAGAATGAGAAATTCTTAAGAATTGTCTGTTTTGAGGACAAAAGCGACGTGCCGGCTATTCGCTATATATACCGGTGGTAATATGAATTTCGGCCTCTTAGACTTTTGACGATTCGATGCGTTAAAAGCTCTTACATCCGCGACTTGATTCAAGATGTTAAACAGTGCATTTTAGTTTGATAAAATAATTTAAAATTTTGCTCGTATATTTTAGTGATTCAAAATAGTTTGTTATTTACGTGCTAACATGAATGTACTTCAGTGCACTTAGATACAAGGTAATAAAATTTAGTATCACTGTACCAATTAGCAAAATTTACGACGACAAATGTATACACAAAAGTAGGCAGTTTTGGCGTATATTGGTGAAAGACGCATGAATTTCTCTGCTATTTTTCGGGCGTGTTAATAATTAAATGGTTCAAATACGTGTCTGGATCCACGAAACAAGGGTCAGATATACACAGATGAGTTCCGGAAAAGCCCAGAAACAACTATAAATAAATGGTGATGGAGAAAATTTTAAAAGCGTTGAGAATTAGAAGCCGTAAATATAATCCTGTTAGAATGGTGTGATTAACTAAAGGGACGATGTACATTGAAGCTACGAGGACAGTAACCTTCAGGTAAATTATACTATTTTGTTTGACATTTTGGTGTGTGTTGAATAACTTTATTATACTATTTTGTTTGACATTTTTGTGTGTGTTGAATTACTTTATAATTGATTTACTTTAAATGGACATTAGTGAAATTGTACTAACCATAAAATTTTAATGTTAAGATGAAATTTGCTTGTTTAAGTAGAAAGGGTATTTAGTATTGATGTTCTGGATTATGATGAAATTTTTAGGTATGTCTTTGAGCTCAATTAGACGAACCTGGTTAATTAACGTAAAGGGGTGGTAGATGCTCCCTTTTTACTCTGCATATATTGTTATAGTAATTAGTAGGCATCCTACAAGGACTTTAATTCTGGATGCACGTTAAAATGATAATAAAATTAATCTTGAAATTCTTTTTAAAACTGAAATTTATGCTGAATTTTAATCTTGAAATTTTAATGTATTGTGAATATTGATGTAAATAGAGTTGACGTTGATGTTTGTGGTAGGAATGTGTTTGTTTTTTTTTATGTATGAGGATGAAAGTTATATAGGGGAGCAGCCGAGGCGATTAACAGAAGAAAGTCAACAGACCAGGTAATTCACAGCATTCTTGACGCCCAATTCGTGAGGCTCGAATCCAATAAATCAGGGTAACACAGCAATATATATATTGTTATGTAAGGTTCTATGTAATATCCAAGGTTAGACGCACTTAATTACCACTCATATTCATGAAATATCTAATTTAAAACTAATGATAAACAAGATCGTAGAATAATTAATTGCTGAACTTATATCGAATGCTATTTTAGTGTGATAGAGCTTTTTGAGATTTCAAATTGGTGTTTAAGTAATTTTCTTTATAAAAATCAAACGTAATTCCATTTGAATAAGCTTCTGTTGATTGAATTTAATATTTATGTTCACTATTTAAATGGACACTACTGTTTTTAAAAGTAAGACGTATCATAATATCTGAAAAATGAGTCACTTAGTTTTTGTAGAAATAAGTAGTTATAGGATGTAAAAATAATGTTTGTTTACTGTATTGCACATGTATGTTCACTATTTAATTGGACACTATTGTTCTTATAAGTAATAGGTACCATAATACCTGAAACATAATTCATTTGGTATGTGGTGTTAGAAATAAATGTAAGTTTAATGAAAAATTGTAAACAAAATGTAACCAATGGAAAATAGGACCAAGTGATCAAAATGAAATGTTTTGAAAGAGTTATTAGATATGTTTGTAATAATTGATCAAGGAGTGTAATTCTAATAACTTTATAGATAGTAGGCAAATATAAATTTTTTAAAGAGATCTCCTAGGTGATAAGGTAACAATAAATAGGGACTTGTAAAATTTGTATTATAAAGAATAGATGTGTTTTACCTGCTCTCGTGTTTTATTAAAAGTATTAAAAGCTGAAGTTAGTTGGAAGAATAGTAAGTGTGAATTTAAAAGAGGTTTTGTGCAGCGGGTAGTAAGTTTAAAAGGTTTATACAACCATTAGAAGCACAGAAGATTATTTGCTCCAGCCCCGTGAAATGTGTACAGCTTCCAAGTTAAGATGAATTGAAGTATGGAGAGCTAAAAATATTTCCAGAGGATTCCATTATTGTGAACAGTGTACCAGCCGTGGTAGTGATTTGAACGAGTCATAGTTAGATCGCCGATTCTGAGTATCAATTTTATAATATCCTTTAGTATTCATAAAGCCTGAAATTAAAGCGTAGAGTTGTAAATACAAAATATTAAAACTTATTTTAACAGGTATCGTGCACATCCAAGTTGGGGGTCTGTATGCAGTCAAGGGTCCATTCTTGTAAACACAGGCGGACTTCAGTGGAATTACAGGTATAAAATAACCTAGTTTTTATAATTGTAACACCTAAGAAGCTGTAGTATTCACTGAAATCTAAAATTTTTTATCAAAAGTTAAGCATTCTAAACCTTGTTTACTTTCTGGATAAAATTGATAGTAAGGGTCACACCCAGATCTATAGCAACTATATTTAAAATTAACTAGAGGGTGCTTTATCTGGCAGTGATTAAGATATAGGCATAAAGTTTTGTATCCACACTGTTTGCATATTATTATACTTTAAATTCATTTAATCCTGAGATAGAGTTTTAAAAAGCCGTGGCATATTATTGGTTCACAACCAAGTTACATCTATCCATTTATTAAATAAATATAAAAAAGGCCCAAATATAAACACAGATATATATATTATATATATATATATATATATATATATATATATATATATATATATATATATATATATATATATATACATATCATTAAATATTAAGTAACTGTCAGTACACATAGTTTCACTCGAGGACGTTTAACTAACCCTTGGGCTGTCTTGACTGTAGCGACACGAACGATACCACCTCTACCAGAATGAACATCCACTACTCTTCCTAAACACCACTGTAGAGGAGGGTTATTATCTTCCTTCAAGAGGGCAAGCGAATCAATAGGCAGGGTAGCGGAATTCCTTAACCACTTACCTTTCTGTTGTAGCGGGTGCAGATATTCATCACTCCATTTTTTTCAAAACCCTTGTTGCATTTGCTGCAGCAGTTGCCAGCGATTTAAACGAGAGGGGTTTATGGACAACAAATCCGGATCTGGTAACACAGAGACTGGTTCAACATTAAGAAAATGACCCCGGGTCAAATACGAAAAATCATGCGGTTCGCAACTCAGTGCGCATAGTGGACGTGAGTTGAGAATCGCTTCGACTTGAATCAATACGGGATATTTATTTCTTCTAGTTCCCAAAATTTTTTAATTTTATTGTCAATAGAAGTAGACGTTATAAAAAGTGAAATAATCTTAACTAAATTATTCAATGTCGGAACTTGCCTTAAAAGTATATAACCAAACATGGTCTGAATGGCTAAAGGATTTCCTGGTATTAGACCCGCACATTCAGAAAACAGAACCTGGGAGCATATTTCGGTACCTAATAAGATATCCACTTGAAGAGATTTGTAAAAATCTTTATCCGCTAGTTCCAAAATTTTTAATTTGATTTTTAATTTTTTATTTTTAATTTTACTTGAAGGGGTAGCGTAAAACCTGGAACATTTCCCGTAATCTAAGGAAATATAGAGGCTTGAAAATTAAGTTGATGGTTAGAATAGTTAGAGCAAATAGTGCATCCAACTAATCCTTTCGAATTTATTACTGCATTAGAACCCCCGCACACTTGATGGCAATCGCGAATGCGTCGAAGACCCAAACGCTGCGCGCATGAATTAGAAATCGCATCTATTTGTGATCCAGAATCCAAAACACAGCGCACTGGTTGAAAATCGCCATTATTATCTAATGCTAGAGATTGTATTGTACCTAAAAGTACAGTATAAGTTTCTGTGGAATTTGAAACATTACACGTGGGGACCACATCATGAGAAATACCTGCATCAACAGAATTCGACGTGTCGACTAAAGATGCAGCAGCGATCGCTGTATGTGATAGAGTGTGGTGAGCCCTGGAAGCACATATTTTGCATGTCCCGTCGGATTTGCATCCCTGGGTATGATTTTCTAGACATTTGAAACAACGCGCTAATTTCTTTATGGAGGAGAATCGACCAGAAACATCCAGAGCATAAAAATTAACACATCCATAAATTTTATAATTGTTACCGCAATACGGACAACTTTTTAGATCGCGTTTACTCTTAGAGACGGAAGAGTTATTCTTGACAATCAGGGATTGATTAGAATTAAGTTTAAAACAAGGTTACGAAATAGGCTTAACACTTCTCTCACTTTTAATATCCTCATGAAGTTCCGAAGTTTTACTCTGCAAAGTAAGAAAATCAAACAATTCCGTACAAGTAGGAATCTCAGAACTCACCCGCAAATCAAAAGCATTTTGCATTTTAAAATCAAAATTGGCCCCTGAACGTGAGTGGGGAATGAGATAGAATGCCCGTCAGTGAAAGAGTATTTTTAAGTGCCCCTCGAAGTGGAGAAGAGCTGTAATAAGTGACGCGGAAAACGACATCTACCACCTTTTGTCCCATTTCTACCATTTTTAACGGAATTTGATAACAGCAACGGACTTCACTCGGATTTGAAGAAGCTGATTCTTAACAGTACTGCACGCTATTATTATATACCAATAGTTGGACTATATGGTAGGATATTATGTTAATTAGTCACTTTATCTTTACGTAAATTTTTTATTTGATCACGCCACGAGGCGGAATTCGTACTCGTTTATATAACCGGCAAATTGACATTTAGAAAGCAATATGCGGTTAAAACGTAACAGAAAATTGCTTAAACTGTAGAGTAACTTACTAAAACTGCTGTAGCGAATATTCTGTATACGACGACGAAACTAGTTTCTATCGAAACTATGGCAAGAAAGTGTTATCTACAAAGCCTTTTGAACGCTTATGCGTATGCACACGATTATTTTTGGAGGCCATTGAATCTCTAAATGTGGCAAGATTAAAATAGGTAATTAAACATAGATACAAAGTTAATACTATACAATTAAGCACATATATACAAAATAACATAGGACAAGTCAAAATCCAACAATAATGGTAGAAGTTCATCAGTTATATAAGGAAACGTAGGTTTAATAGCAGAAATAACGCAATTTAAATAAATAATATTAATTCCTGAAAGTAATTTCTACGAAATTGTTTCTTTGAGAGATGGAATTTTTCCTATAATTAAATTATCTACTGCAATTGGTGCTGATTTACTTTCAACTACTTCAATCACTATGTAACGTGTAGACATATATCCTAGATAATGATTTACTGCTAGCTATTGGTCAAATAAATTAAAGAATTACTCTGTTGACCGTTACCTCGTCTGAATTTGATTTACTTGGTTTTCCAGGAAACGTATTTGGTATGACGTGCTAGTTGAACCGGCACATGTCGATTGTAACTATTTGTTGGGCCGTATCGGAACGTAATGCCAAGCTGTAGGAATTGCTGTTTCCTTTCTGCGTCGCTTTGATGACCTCCATTAGAAAGAATTAGGTCTGATTTGTTGTTAAATTGTTGAGGTTACTTATTGCGAAAATGGATGTGTTATGGTATTGAAATCAAACTTACTTCACTCACACTGTCTGAATATGTTAATGAAAACAGCTTTTCTTGTTTGGGGGTTAATTATAAATACGGTTTTCTATCTATATAAAATTTAGAGTACTTATTTAATTGTGAAGCTTTACCTATTAATTTTTTTACAGCTACAGCGAAATGCATTTTGACTTATAGATAGTTTCTTTCTATATTGCTGTAGTTTACCGTTTTAATCTTTCTTTGTATTTGGTTATCAAGAACTACTTGTGAACAATATGTAAATATAAGGTTTGTATGACAATTTTAATTGATGTCTTATGTAAATAGTAAGATTGAAGTTAATGGGAACAACTCTTTATATAATTCCTTTGTAATTGTTGTTTTATGTAAATATTATGATTGAGGATAAAAATTAATGTAAATTAAATCAAGAATTTAGTAATTATTTCTGCTTCGATTTTTGATACTGTGTAGATCCTTCATAATATTTTGTAAACAATATTGTTTTCGTCGCGAGTTGACTTACCTCCTTATTATAACATATTTTTTCAATTAGAGGCTTTGTAAATAAAATTCTTTTCTCGAGCTTTCCTTCTTCTTTCTGTGTGACCTAACTCACTCTACGACGTTATAGCTAGAACGGCCTTCTTTGGATTTCTTTTCTTTGTGACGGCATTTGCTGCTGGCGATTTTCTTTGCTTACTTTACACTTCCTTTGTGTTCGTACGGAATACCGTAAGAAACAATCTAGAACAATTGGATCAGGTATCAATTTCCGATAAGCGCTTGTGAAGTTCAGTTCTGATTACAATACCTTCTAGTTTAAGGCTTTGAAAGATGTGATATAGATTATTATCGATACAAATTATATGGATTACTGTAGAGATTACATAAATTAATAATTAGTGCGTGGATGGTTAATTATAGTGCTTCGTTAGTGAGTAACTTAGAATATAGCATTTTAGTGTTAGGAAGATAAGGCGTGTACTGTTAGCAATTAGCTGAAAACAAATTGAAGGGGAGCTATTAGCAAATTCCATTGTAACTACAAGTTGTTGAAAAGGCCTGTATACTCAGTTTGGAAATAAGAACCATTATTATTACAAATAGAGTTTTCGTTAGGATAGTTTCGGTTTGTATTGTGCTCTTTCTAGTGCTTGCGTTCTATAAATAAGTTTTGTATGACAAGCGATAACGGTCACTATAACGCAGCTGCTTCGAATTCTTATAACATTGTTTTTTTAAATGAACTACACATCTTTCGAGCAGGGTTTCTCAATTCGAAGTTTTTTACCCAAGATGGGTGGTAGAGCCCCGTCTACCAGTATGTTTGTGAACAGTATACTACGGCAAAGTTGGTTAATAAATAATTTGGTCACACTAGCTTCATGAAGTGGCTTAAGTTTGTGACCCAAGGTTCAGAATTTATAGCGTGAGTAATGTAGTTTGGCTATGTACCTGGCTTGCAACGGCAATGTTATTCAGCTAATTGTTGCTTGTGAGTACTTGAAAAGACAGTAAAACTGAGATATTTAGAAGATTTTTCTCTAACTATTAAACTTCATGCATTCTCCATTACCTATATGGAATTTTTTATTTATGTTTAAAGCTTTTTCCAGATCAGTTTATTTAACATATTCTCCTCCCCCTCGGCGGCGTCGTGGACTGTTTGCGTAGAATTGCTGATCCCAAGGTCTCATGTTCGATTCCCCACACGAGTTGCATATTCCCCAAATTAATATGTACAAATTTAAATGCAATTATTATGTCTTAAGAAATAGAATGTTACATTGTATAATTAAAAGTTAAAATATAAAAGGTTAATGAAAGTTCATATCAGGCATGAGAACGGAAGCAACTACTTTGTATTCCAGACGCAACCTGATACTGCAGGTGCAGGACGCAGTGAACTATAA
This sequence comes from Platerodrilus igneus, assembly GCA_036346225.1. Classification (NCBI taxonomy): domain Eukaryota; kingdom Metazoa; phylum Arthropoda; class Insecta; order Coleoptera; family Lycidae; genus Platerodrilus; species Platerodrilus igneus. Next base: position 2,189,170 of record JARFIW010000828.1, read on the forward strand.
AAAAGCAGTTTTTATAATTAAGATTGCTAAGAATAAGACATTGTATTGTATCAAGAAATAGCAAACGTGAGATCTGCATTTTCCACAAAATGATGTGAGAGCGGGGATTACATAAATACACTGAAGAGTCCATAATGGCCAGTCAGTCTCGAACTTCATAACTTTAACATTATTGGTAGTTTAAGCTACTCACTGGTAATTATTAAAACTTTAATTAGTGTTAATTAAAACGTTGATGCACATACCGTACAAGTTGTTAATCCATTTTTTGTAGTTACTGTATAAAAATAAAATTGATAGAAGTGTTTTTGGAAATAAAGACTTTTTAAAAGTAGCCCTTGAAGACCCAAAACCTATCTCACGGACCGCTTAAAAAATGTTAAGCGAGCGTTTTTCACAAAAATCTGCCCACGTTCGCATGAAAGGTAAAATATAGGTTCTGCATGTGAGTGTTGTTACGCACGTTGCTTGAATTAGCAAATTTTCAGTAAATTTCAAACAAATTTCCAGATAAAAAACTCTCTTCCTGATCAATGCAATACCGTCGGGTGGAGCATTGAAAAGCCAAATGTAGGGGTCCGGTGGCACAGTTAGTAGCTTATCAAAGTACAATCCAAACATTGAATAACTCTGGAGCACTATTGTCAGGTGGTGTTGTGTCTCAATGCTTATCGATCATCTACAATCGAGCACACTAAAAAAACCCATTCGTCTTTCCTTTTAGATCAGTAAAAGCAAAACTCTCAATTTGAATTATAACTTTCAGCGCAAGATCGAAGCACGACTTTTTACACGAAAAGTTTCTTATTCCAATTAAAGTGTTCCTTTCGATGTATTAAATACTTTGTGAGCTAAGAACTTGTAAAACATTTAATTTGCTCCTTTTGCAGCAAGTGTTTTGGCAAATTACATTAGCACGTGACTGAACTCGATTAAGCATGCTCCCAATTTATTTACTTGTGTATACTTGACCTGTTTTAAACTTCCTGTTGACTTAACTAGAATTTTCTAAGCACTTTGCGGTCTTACTCGTTTCCTTAGTCATTCAATTACGCTGGCGTTAATTTAATCAAAGTTGAAGTACAATTGCTAATTTAACTTTCTAGTTTACACTGCTTTATAGCAGTATTGGAGTTAGAAAAAATCATAGTATAAAATATCGGCTATATCTAAAAAAAATTGTGTTTTACACACATCTCTTGTAGTTCCCTACTCAATTGGCATTGTGATACATTGAAACTTTTAGTAAAATCACATTTGTAGCTAATTGATTATTGTTAAACAAAACAATCTTTTCAATAACACGGTTCAAGACCCAAAAAGAACAGACAGTAGTTAATTTGGCCATACTTATTAGACATAGTACAATAAAAAAGCTTAAGCCACAACGGTAGAAACTAATTTAACCACTGCAGAATGGTGTTTACCACTTTAGACAATCTCGCTGAAACATATCAACAATTGATACAACTCTATTTTGATTATTGTTTTCAGGAAAAACATTTGTCATTAAGGGTAAAATTCAAAGTTCTAACTTTATATAATGTGTAGTACCTTGAACGATTCGTTCGGGACCCCCCGCTCTCCCCTTCCGTGACGGTCTTTGACGTTATCGCGCTAGCAGTCAATACTCAGCAAGCGAGAGTTCCGTACGGACCGCGCGATAATAAACTCCTCCTTATTATCACGCTCTCGTGTGCTACAATGACTCACACAGGTCAAACTCCACTTCCTTCAATCCATATCCCCCTGCCCTTGTCCTAGATAACAATCAGTAAGTGAGTGTTGTGCTACCAGAAGACAAGTTTAGGTTAAGTGTATTGTAAGTGTAATAGTTTTAGTTTTAAAAAACGGGGGTAATTAAAACTTTTGTAACTTTATTACCCTTTATCCTCGTGACTATCAGCTATATACTAAAACTCTCTATATTTAATCTGATGTCACTAGGTCGAGATTTTCTTCTTTAGACTCCAAGCCCAGGGTAGTGTCAGATGGAAAACGGCTTTAGACAAAGAAAACTCTTAGGGGTTAAACGGCTAGTAGAGTGTTAGCTCTGGGTAGATCATGAGCATGGGTCATGGGTGGATAATCGACCAAAAATATTTTTAATAGGCGCCACCGTATTTTTTAATACAAGTGCCAACAAAATTTAACTGTGTTTGTATAAGGGGAATGCGGAAACCTTATCTTAACACCACTATCATAGCCATAAAATTTGAATTTCACTCTTTATCACACACTTACCAAAACCTCAACCACCAGATGTCAAACAGTTGTCTCAGCTTTACCTGTGAACAAACAAAAACACCACATGGACACTATTTGTGTCTTCAAAAGCATATGCCAAAAATAGAATAAATGAATTTAAACATCTGTGAAATACTAAAGGGATTCATTTTCATTATTCTGTCTTTTACTTAATGAGGGTTTGCTCTAGTTTTCTTTTCTTAATTTAAATGTAGAATAATAAAACTTCATTCAAATGAAACAAAATGAATTCTATTCATATGTAGAAATCGGATATATATACATGTGACTGCAATATATATGCTTACTATCTTGTCATTAATTTTTTATAAAAGAATTTTAGTGAAGTTTAACCTTCTAAATAAATATTTATAAATTAATCATTTCTATAAAATTTTAGTTTAAGCAAACATATCATAATTTATTTGTTCATATCACAAGATTTTATTTTTACTATAATCATTGAAGCGCTTCCTTGACCATTTACAACAAAGATTGATCATCAGAAAAATAACGATCATAAAATGCAACTATTCAAATTTAACTGTTGTCTACACAAAAAATATACACGAATATCAGCACCAATAAAAGCTTTTACATGACCTTAATTGTTTTTAAGCAAAATGTGAAAATTAAATCAAGACTGCATTTGGCGTCTAGATTAGGAAACAGAATCTATACTATTTTTTATCTGACACAAGTTGTCATTCTAAATATCTTGACACACATTGAATGCGTGTACAAATAACTGACAAACTAAATATTTATTCGGTGTGTTATTAACTTTAAAAACTACTTTAAATTTGTGTTATTCTAATAATCAACGTAGGAAATCTCATAATAATTTATAATACTTTCAAAGTTACGGAAAGTTTCAAACACTCACGTGTATCCAAATAAATTGCAGGTGCAAAATCATGACGTCAGCTGTTGTATTTTTCCAGCGTATTAATCATCTGTAAGTTTGAAGTACCAAGATTCTTTGTTGAATAAACCATTTCTATACGGCGTATTAAATAGATAGAACGAAACCATAACTGCCTGCTTTAAATTATTGCGACGAAAATTTATTATAATTTAACATTGAAAATTGTTGTTGTAGATATGTCCATTAGATATTGCACTAAAGTGAAATATATTAGTTTAATTTATTGTATTAATCTATACCAACTGTCTTAAATGATGTATATTATTGTTCCATGTTCTCAACTCAAGTTCTTCTTTCTGACTCTATTAGACGCCTCGTGTTTTAGTCGAGCCATCTTGACTTTTATCTCTAGTCTACAAAAGCGACTTGATTCTTCGACGTTGGAAACAAAAGTGCTCATAATTAACTGGACTACGCTTGGCAACAAGCCACAGAATATAAATCTCCTAGATTCTATGTGTTATTGGGAATATTATACTTTACTTTTTATTGGCTGAATATTTACGAATTAAATGCTTTAAAATTTATCTGTTTTATTATTAATTTATTAGGCTTGGTGCAACAAGAAAAAAATACGTTACACAGCCTCTTCCCAAGAGAAAAATTCGAGGTATGGAAGAATTTTTCTAAAAAATTTTGACTGAAACTTCAAAATTACTCTCATTAACTGTATAAACCTCTAACAACTCACAACAAAACAGCACAAACTTTAACTATAACTAACGATGAGTTTAACAAAAAAATCAGAATCATTCACTAATTGATATGGGGAATATTAATGCATGGGATTGAGTGATTAGTAACTGCGCGTACTACACGCCTATAAAGGGACAAATTCGAAGTCATAATCAGTATATACGTCAATCAGTTAAGAATATTTAGGGAATCTAACACTCAGTGGATGCATATCATCTATAGTTACAAACGCAACAACCATATCAAAGTAAAAATTTTACCTGAAGCGAAAAATATTTTTTATAAATTAGAACTGTAATAAACAAAATCGAATGTATAACAAAATTACTATTAAACAAAAATCTGTACAACGAATACTCTTCTCTAATTTACTATATCTGTGTTAAGGATTTATGTACATAACTTTCCAAGTGCTAATTACATTTAAACTAATCGATGAATTTAACAAGTACCAAAAGCTGTTATTTACGAAGTCCATTCACGAAACAAATCTCTAACACTCGAGAAACAGACAAAGTATTAACAATACTTATTCATCAACAAGATACCTTTGATCTTTGAGTGAGCACCTCACAACATTATCTGTACGACTACTATGCTACAGACTCAACTATATCTCTCAAAATTCTACAACATCAGTGATTCATCACCAAAGAACTCCAAAACCACTAATAAATCATACTTTGAGCCTACTGGGAGACGTCCACCAGCAACTCACAAAAAAAAACTCTTCATGAACTCTCTTAGCTCATGTACACTCTCAATAAAGAATAAGCACATCAGGCCTAGTCTCAAACTACTAAATCAAAACTCAAGCATTCCTTTAATGCTTAATACTCTATCACACTCTAACTATATAACTATACTCAACACTTTACTAAACACTCTCTATAATCTCCATCATGTACCTCATAACTGAATACGCACCTCTTCAGCGAATACATATTCATCTCTATATACCTGCAACATTTCTCAACATATGCTGCACTCTCAAACACCTCAAAAAAAAACATATCATCATTCAAAATCCATAAACATATCCTTGTCGTCATCAAAAATTATCATTTAACACATCTTTGTCGTCATTTAACACATCTTTGTCGTCATCAAAAATTATCATTTAACACATCTTTGTCGTCATTTAACACATGCAACATCTAAATCAACTAACATATTAAGCTCAATTACTACTAAAACAAAAATTACTTTAAACAAATCAAAAAAATTTCACTAACTTTAATCTTGTCCTACTTAAGAGTTTAAAACATGGACCAAAAAGAATTACTACTAACATCAACTATAATTAGAAATGCTTAAGGATCAGAAACATTCTTAACATCTTCATTTTCACCTTCATCTGTCGCAGAATTATCGATACTAAACATTTTCTTAGACTTAAATTTGAAGATACGGATAAATGAAAAAGGGGGAATTTGAATACGAAATTATTTTCTACTTTACTTCATGATAACTATTAATAAATGTTCTGGTACACGCTTACTCTACCCATAATCAAACTGTCGATATAAACTAAAGTGCTTCACAACGCATAAATTTGCTAGTATGACAAGCTCCTCTATGAGCCTCACCTAGACTTATAAACAAAATTGCTAGAATGACAAACTCTTCTCTGAGTCTCATCTAGACTGACAAACTAAATAAGCAAAACGAATTACATCATAACCGACTTCAAATAATCTCAAGTGACGATGCCAAAACTGCTAAAGCGACAAACTTACCACGACCCTCGCATAGACTGACATAACGCTGAGCGACCAACCCTTCCGGAGTTTCGTCTAGACTAACATAACGCTACACGATGAACCACAACAAGTCTCGCACAGATCTAACTTAACTCAACATACTACGTTGTAACGCGACCATAAAAATTGCTACTCAAAACCAATCAAACTAAACCAAAACGTGCTCATGCACAAGAGCAATCTTCAAAACTATATTTCAACAGTAAAAACTAGTGTACCATTAATCGACCAACAAACATAACTAATAAGACTAAAAGATGAACCTACTATCGATGTAATACATCCAAAATCAAATAAACTCGTAACATCCATATCAAATAACTTTATCATTTTATCTATAAACAGGAATTTCGCTACTCAACTTCTGTTCCTCCACTCGTTGAGTTGGACACGACGGACAAGTGATACTAGTCACTCCTTTACGACCACAACCATAACAAAATAATCTCTTGAAAGATCTACAGACACTGAAAGTATGTCCATAACGTGAACAATTCCAACATACCAATTTATGCTTAATAAATGAGTTACCTACTCCACTCTTTTCTATCATTGGGGTAGCAGAATTAAGAACTTGTACTGGGAATGTGAAGATGTAGGGGTATAAACACGACTTGAAGCATTCTGAAATGAACTAGGGGTTTTGTTTCTAAAACGTGGATTAAAATAATTAATAGGCTGCTTGTGACTATATGGTGCAACTGAAACAGACTTATGTTTACTTAAAGAAGCTTCTTCTAACTTCTTACACAATTTAACTAACGTACTAATATCCTCTATCTCTGTAAGAGCAAGATGCTGAATGAAATATGGCAATAAATTTTTCTTGACTATTCTAACTTTAGTGTGTTCTGCAGGAATAATAGGTAATCGGTTAAACAAATTTTCCATATTAGCAATGAACAATACAACTGATTCACCATTCCTCTGTAATCTATTTTGATTTTTTCCCAAATATCGTCTTCAGGATGTGCTGGCAAGAAATCTTCCTTTAGTCTACTAACCAACGAACTCCAATCTGTTAATGAACTACGAACGCAACGATACCATACTAAGGCATCACCAGTAAACAATTCAACTGCAGAATTAAACAATTCCATTTCAGATACCTTTCGGGACTGTGCAATGTCACTAATGTTTTCTAAAAATTGATATAAGAGAGATGGGTTTCCTGAATATTTTATCGACCAAGATCCAATAGGGACTGACTGTGTGACATATGTAACCGTTGGAATGGGCACATTAGATGCAGCAATAGGATTTATATTAATATCTTTATGATTTGAACTCGTACCCTTATTTAATTTCTCATGCAGATCTGCTTCCACAACAAGAATAGTAGCCAAACTTTCATTTTTAAATAACACAATTTCTTCAAAATTTTTTTTAGGGAGCTTTAACCGTTGAATTCTACCTGTAAGATGTACTAATCTTGACCTTATCCTTTTAAAATTGACTCAGCGGGATCATCCATAAATTCTAACAAAACATTTTTAACTGACTCTATACTAGACTCAATCTCTTCTTTCTCTACTTTGAAATCTACTTTATAACTTGAAGGATCTATCAAACAACCGGGTTTATCTGTTTCTTTGGCCAACAACCTTGCTAAAATTTTCTTTTATCTGAAACTGGTCTTGAATTTTCAATGCCTCTAATGTTCAATTCATATTCTAACTCATTTTTAAGTAAATGTACGATGCTATAAGTTTCTGCCATAATTAAATATCTGTATATCTCTAACGTAACTCAATTATATAATTTTTGAAGATGAAATCTCAAACAAACGAATGTCCTAACTATATAAAGAAGAACTCACTATAAACTGTAACAAACTTTAACAAAAATGAAACTAAAAGAAGACGTTACTGATATCAAAGCAAACCTCAGTCGGTGAATATAAGTGTGATGAAAATAACTACTAAATGTTCCAGCCTCTAAATGAATTTATTCGAGCCTCTAACTGAAATTCGAGCCTCTAAATGAATTTCCAGCCCCACGTTGCGAGCGCAAGTGTAATATTAATAGTTTTAGTTTTAAAAAACGGGGGTAATTAAAACTTTTGTAACTTTATTACCCTTTATCCTCGTGACTATCAGCTATATACTAAAACTCTCTATATTTAATCTGATGTCACTAGGTCGAGATTTTCTTCTTTAGACTCCAAGCCCAGGGTAGTGTCAGATGGAAAACGGCTTTAGACAAAGAAAACTCTTAGGGGTTAAACGGCTAGTAGAGTGTTAGCTCTGGGTAGATCATGAGCATGGGTCATGGGTGGATAATCGACCAAAAATATTTTTAATAGGCGCCACCGTATTTTTAATACAAGTGCCAACAAAATTTAACTGTGTTTGTATAAGGGGAATGCGGAAACCTTATCTTAACACCACTATCATAGCCATAAAATTTGAATTTCACTCTTTATCACACACTTACCAAAACCTCAACCACCAGATGTCAAACAGTTGTCTCAGCTTTACCTGTGAACAAACAAAACACCACATGGACACTATTTGTGTCTTCAAAAGCATATGCCAAAAATAGAATAAATGAATTTAAACATCTGTGAAATACTAAAGGATTCATTTTCATTATTCTGTCTTTTTACTTAATGAGGGTTTGCTCTAGTTTTCTTTTCTTAATTTAAATGTAGAATAATAAAACTTCATTCAAATGAAACAAAATGAATTCTATTCATATGTAGAAATCGGATATATATACATGTGACTGCAATATATATGCTTACTATCTTGTCATTAATTTTTTATAAAAGAATTTTAGTGAAGTTTAACCTTCTAAATAAATATTTATAAATTAATCATTTCTATAAAATTTTAGTTTAAGCAAACATATCATAATTTATTTGTTCATATCACAAGATTTTATTTTACTATAATCATTGAAGCGCTTCCTTGACCATTTACAACAAAGATTGATCATCAGAAAAATAACGATCATAAAATGCAACTATTCAAATTTAACTGTTGTCTACACAAAAAATATACACGAATATCAGCACCAATAAAAGCTTTTACATGACCTTAATTGTTTTAAGCAAAATGTGAAAATTAAATCAAGACTGCATTTGGCGTCTAGATTAGGAAACAGAATCTATACTATTTTTTATCTGACACAAGTTGTCATTCTAAATATCTTGACACACATTGAATGCGGGTACAAATAACTGACAAACTAAATATTTATTCGGTGTGTTATTAACTTTAAAAACTACTTTAAATTTGTGTTATTCTAATAATCAACGTAGGAAATCTCATAATAATTTATAATACTTTCAAAGTTACGGAAAGTTTCAAACACTCACGTGTATCCAAATAAATTGCAGGTGCAAAATCATGACGTCAGCTGTTGTATTTTTCCAGCGTATTAATCATCTGTAAGTTTGAAGTACCAAGATTCTTTGTTGAATAAACCATTTCTATACGGCGTATTAAATAGATAGAACGAAACCATAACTGCCTGCTTTAAATTATTGCGACGAAAATTTATTATAATTTAACATTGAAAATTGTTGTTGTAGATATGTCCATTAGATATTGCACTAAAGTGAAATATATTAGTTTAATTTATTGTATTAATCTATACCAACTGTCTTAAATGATGTATATATTGTTCCATGTTCTCAACTCAAGTTCTTCTTTCTGACTCTATTAGACGCCTCGTGTTTTAGTCGAGCCATCTTGACTTTTATCTCTAGTCTACAAAAAGCGACTTGATTCTTCGACGTTGGAAACAAAAGTGCTCATAATTAACTGGACTACGCTTGGCAACAAGCCACAGAATATAAATCTCCTAGATTCTATGTGTTATTGGGAATATTATACTTTACTTTTTATTGGCTGAATATTTACGAATTAAATGCTTTAAAATTTATCTGTTTTATTATTAATTTATTAGGCTTGGTGCAACAAGAAAAAAAATACGTTACAGTATTTAAACCATTTCTTTCTGAGTCGTTGGTATATGACAAACCTCTATAACCCCTGTTTTACAGTCCTTCGCAACCCCTCTCAGTTGTCCTGATAAATTCGGTTGGCAGTAACATAAGTGTTGGTCCTTTGGGCCGGATATTAAAATTCTTGCTTAAAATACGTTGGTAGGTTATTATTAGAAAATAAATTCCATTTAGTTATCTCAAAGGCAAACGTGTTGAATTGATAAAGCCAATAATTCAAGTTCGACATTCTCGTTATCGTACGTTATTTGGTTATATTAAAATTCCATACAATAGTGTTTATTTTAATCTTTTGAATCGGGATTGCTTACATTTACAGTGACTTACTCGCGAAAATGGCTAAGAGGATAGTGCTAGGAAACAAACTTGAAGATTTATATTTGGAGCTAACTTGAATCTTAGATTATGTAAAAACAGCTACTGTTGGTCGCATACCAACTCTAGAAGTCCAATACGCTCGCATGTTGTCTATGGAGAATAAATTCGGTCTACTATATATCGATACCTTAGTTTACAATTCGACTGTCGAAGTAATGGATCAAATAAACGCTAATGTATGTGCCCTCATTTAATTATGTTTTTGATGTTATACGTACCAAATATTTCGAAATCAAAAGCGGATCATCTAAACCACTCAAAGCGGCCCTGCGAACCCTTCATCGTGTAGCTATTTAAAACCTCTTGATTTTAAAATGCAAAATGCTTTTGATTTGCGGGTGAGTTCTGAGATTCCTACTTGTACGGAATTGTTTGATTTTCTTACTTTGCAGAGTAAAACTTCGGAACTTCATGAGGATATTAAAAGTGAGCGAAGTGTTAAGCCTATTTCGTAACCTTGTTTTAAACTTGATTATAATCAATCCCTGATTGTCAAGAATAACTCGTCGGTCTCTAAGAGTAAACGCGATCTAAAGAGTTGTCCGTATTGTGGTAACAATTATAAAATTTATGGATGTGTTAATTTTTATGCTCTGGATGTTTCTGGTCGATTCTCCTCCATAAAGAAATTAGCACGTTGTTTCAAATGTCTAGGAAATCATACCCAGGGATTCAAATCCGACGGGACATGCAAAAAATGTGCTTCGAGGGCTCACCACACTCTATCACATAAAGCGATCGCTGCTGCATCTTTAGTCGACACGTCGAATTCTGTTGATGCAGGTACTTCCCATGATGTGGTCTCCACGTGTAATTCTTGTTTCTAATTTATTTCCCCCTCATTTGCATACTAGCACTTTAATTTTATTTTTGTTAACTTTCATACCGTATCTCTCTGTTAGAACTGTTTCCATTTCATTAAGAGCAGCTTCTAGCTCTTCCTTGCTAGATGCTAATACCATAATATCAGCTGCAATTCTAAGCATATCAATCTTTTGTCTCTGCATATTAATTTCAATAGTCTTCATGCATTTGACAGTATTCATTGCCTCTTCAATTTACAAATTAAAAATTAATGCGGATAAGGCACATCCTTGCCTCATCTCTTTCCTAACATTTACTTCTTTAATGTCCTGCTTTAATTCTATAACCGCTGCTTGCTCTTTCTATAAGCTATGGACTATCCGTCTATCCCTAAAGCTCATTCCAATCTTTTTGAGTATTTCAAACATCGTTTTCCATTTTACACTGTCAAATACTTTTTCCAGATCTACAAACCTTATATACATGATTTTCCCTTTTTCTATTGATTTCCATTATCACCCTCAAAGCTAAAATAGCCTCCCGTATTCCCGTGCTTCGTCTAAACCCAAATTAATCCTCTCCTAATATTTCTTCACCTCGTTTTTACGTTCGTCTTTGTACAATTTGGAAGAGACGTTCTGTTACTGCTTGTTCAGCGGCTTTTAGAGTTTTTGTTTGCACCTTGTCTGTACTCGGCGCATTACCATTTTTCAAACCCATTAAAGCTGTTTCAAACTCATCTCGTATAGGATATCCCAAGTCATCTTTTTCAATGTCTGAACCCTGTTCTACTGCTGTTCGTTCTTCTCCTGCAAATAAATTCTCTATATATCCTTGTCATCTATCCACTTTCTCTACATTTCCTATAATGACGTTTCATGCCGCGTCCCTTAAATTTTTGCTATATGGTTTTATATCCTTAAAATTTATTCTAATTAGTTTGCATGCTTCGACTGTCTTTCCTATTTCCATCTTAGTTTGTACCCTTTGCACTTTTCATCAATTCAATGTTCTTTAGCTTTTCTGCATTTGCGAATAATTTCTCATTTTATGGCTCTGCATCTCTGTTTTCCTGTTTCATCTGATCTATTTTGTATTTTCGTTTTTCTTCTATTAGATTAAGAATATCCTTTGTTATCCATGGTTTCTTATTTTCTTTTTGTTTATATCCCAGAATATCTCTGGCCGCCATGTCTAAGCTGGATTTAATGTTATTCCATTCTGTTTCTACTTCCTTAGTATAAGAAATTTTCCCGATATCTTTCAGACATTCATTTGACTTTTTTCAAATCTTTATCTTTTAGTTTCTCGAAGTCAAAGTACTTATTCCGTTTTTTTTTTCAAATTTTTTAATTTATCTGCCGCTTGTAGCTTCTACGGTCTTTCACTTGATTCTTAAACCGTTGTTTAACAAGAATGTAATCTATTTGATATTTTCCTATATTTCCTGGCATTTTCCACATGTATCGTCTTCTAGCATGATATTGAAATAATGTGCTTGTGATGATTAAATTGTTCTTGTCGCAAAATTCTACCAACCTATTTCCCCTGTCGTTTCTCGTGCCTAAACCAAATAAACCTACTACCGCTCCTTCCCAACCCTCACCTACCACTGCATTAAAATCCCCCGTAATTATTAAATTTTCATGTCCTTGTACGTATCTTAGTACATCTTTGTACATCGCTTATACCTCTTCGTCACTGAAGATAGAGGTGGGCATGTATACTTGCATTATTACTGTTTTTACCGGTTTGGATTCTTATTTAACCATGAGTACTCTTTCGTTCTTTTGTAAGAAATTTTCTACACAGTGTCCTATCTTTTTTCACATAACTATCCCCTCACCACAATTTCTTTCCTCTGATCCTGTATGAATTACCGTAAAGTTTCCATTCCAAAAATTCTTCTTCTGACCACTGAACTTCGTTGATCCCTACTAAGTCTAGTGCTAACCTATCCATTTCATTTTTCAAGTTCTCTAGCTTACCTACTTGCCTCATACGTCTGACATTCGACGCTCCGACTCGCAAAATGTTCTCGACTCTTTTTCTGAACTTTCCGATGACATCCTTCGAAGGAGACCCCTCCCGGAGATCCGAACGTGGGACTTTTTTAACTCCGGAATGTGTTACCCCAAAGGATGCCATCATGTTAATAACAATTTAAGTACACTGTGTACGTGGGAGGTAATGTGATGTTTTCCATTGCCTTCCACATCGCATTAGTGTACCTTAGAATGCCATACCGACCCCTATGGTTTCGGCTATTGTAAGTACCGAAGGAGCTGCTATTCTCTTTTGAAAACCTGTCTCAGTATGGTTCCTCACTAAACACCTCATGGTGAAACCTCTGGTTCGGCTCTTTAGCTCATTGGAACACTCAAGCCGTTCCACCCGTTCTAGTAATTTAGAATGTCTTCAAGCTGCAGGTCCATTCGGAACGGCAATATTGTATCAAATTTTAACAATTTATTTTAAGAAAACTCATTATTATTGGTTTAATTATACTAATTGCCCTAATTTGAAATTGAATTTTTAAAACAAAAGAATTAAAGTATCAATCTCAATTAATTTTAGCTATTATGTACTATACAGGGTGCATTTTTATCTAGTCTGTCCATCCAAATTTTAATATTTACACCTCTTTGTCTAATTTAGAGTTCACATAACGCGCGTCACAAAATGACACGTAATATACTTCCCATACAGGTATTCGAAAGCACAAATAAAAATAAATGGTAATGTTTATGATAAATTTACCCTTTAGGTCCGAGATCATTATTTCAAATTATAGTAGATCACCCTTTAAAGGTGTTAAATGTTTTGTAACTAAAAGACATAAAGGCATACGCTTTACCCCATTTTACTACAAATGTTTTGGCAAATTACTTTAGCACGTGACTGAACTCGGTGAAGTGTGCTTCCAATTTATTTGTTTTTGTGTACTTGACCTGGTACAAACTTTCTGTTGACATAATTAGAACTTTCAACACATTTCGCGCGCTTACTCGTTTCCTTGGTCATTCTATTACGCTACCGCAAATTTAATTAAAGTTGAACTACGACTTCTAATTTAATTTTCAAGTTTATGGGGTTTTACAAAAACTGTAGGAACAGTATAGGCCATACTAGAATAAACAGCAACATTTACGTTTCTTTGTGTAAATGCGGACTTAAATTGCTTCATATTCCCCTTAATTCAACCTACAATTGCTATCCGACACCATTTGAAACGAAGATGGTACGATTGTAATGCTACGAAGGCGTAGAAGGGCCACAAGAAATCGCTCTACTTATTTTAGTTAAATTTCGACTTCGATCTCGAAATTTACTTAAATTTCGACTTTGATCCGAAAATTTACTTAAATTTCGACTTCCATCTCGAAATATAGTTTAATTTTCGACTTCGATCTCGAAATTTAGTTAAATTTCGACTTCGATTTCGAAATTTAGTTAAATTTCGACTTCGATCTCGAAATTTATTTAAATTTCGACTTCGATCCCGAAATTTAGTTAAATTTCGACTTCGATCTCGAAATTTAGTTAAATTTCGACCTTGTTGTTGAAATACCAACAAAAATAAACTTTTTACTGTAAGTTAAAAATCCAGCAAAATTTCGAGATAGAAGTGGAAATTTAAGTAAATTTCAACACCAAAGTCGAAATTTAATAAATTTCGAGATCGAAGTTGAAATTTAACTAAATTTCAAGATCGAAGTCGAAATTTAACTCAATTTCGAGATTGAAGTCGAAATTTAATTAAACTTCGAGATCGAAGTCAAAATTTAATTAATTTTCGACACCAAAGTCGAAATTTAACTAAAATAAGTGAGCGATTTTTGTGGCCCTTCTACGCCTTCGTACTACGAAATTTAGTTAAATTTCGACATCGAAGTCGAAATTTAAGTAAATTTCGAAATCGAAGTCGAAATTTAACTAAATTTCGAGATTGAAGTCGAAATTTAACTAAATTTCGAGATCGAGGGCTAAATTTAACTAAATTTCAACATCGAAGTCGAAATTTAACTAAATTTTGACATGGAAATCGAAATTTAAGTAAAATAAGTGAGCGATTTTTTTGTGCCCCATCTACGCTCCGTACAATGCCTTTAAAATTTAGAGTTGAACATAGGGGATGACCGAGGCATTATGGGGTACTTAAGATTTATCAGCTCTTAATGCGGCATCGTATTATTAAGAAACTTTCAATAATGTAGATTACTTACTTAGCATGTTGTACATCATGTACCACACTAGTTTCGTTGCTATATCCTTAAAAAATCGACAAAATATAATATTTTCTTCAAAAAATGTTTGGTCCACTGTACTCTGCCATAAGGGGGCAAAGTAGGGTAGTTAGTTGGGTCGTGTAGGGTATAGGTTATTTAAAAGAATAATTTTATTGATCAGGTTAACCAAAAACACAAAAATTTAAAACACAATATACTGTAACAAAAACTCTATTTGCAATAGCAACAGTTCTTTAGTTTCAAACGGATTACACAAGCCTTTTCAAGAACTTGCAGCTACAATGCTAGATGAGTGTGTGTGTGTGTGTGTGTGTGTGTGTGTGTGTGTGTGTGTTTGTATATGTGAGAGAGGGTGAGGGTGCGTGTGTGTGTGCATGGGTTGGGGGAGGGTGCGTTTGTGCGAGGGTGTGCGCGTGTGTAGCGATTATTAATTGAAATTAAATTAAATTATTTACCTTAGTTTAATTACTTGAATAACATTGTATTTCTTTTACCTTATGACTATATTTTACCTTATTCAAGAGTACGGCTGCATGCAAGTTAGGTGTAAGACAGGGCCTAATGGCCCTAATCGCGCTTGATGCAGTTTGTATCAAAAGTTTATATTTCATAATGTATATTTAACTTAATAATAAAAACGTTTTAATCAATAAATCAATCAATCAATATAATTTCTTAAAACTCTCCCAACACTTTATTTTTAGCTAATTACTAACAGTACAAGTATTACCTTCCTAAGCTACTACGTTGTCTTTTCTATTACTATCGAAGCACTAATTATTAATTTATATTATCACTATATTATCACTATATTAATTTATATCAACACTATTTTATATCGGCAGTCATTTATATGACATTTTTCAAAGCTTTAAACTAGGACTAATATCGTAATCAAAGCTTTAGTTGGAACTCGTATTAAAGTTTCAATTAGAACTGACCTACTAACGCTCATCTCGGTACTTAGTGTACATAGTAAAAACTTCTAGACTATTCCAGAGCGTACCCAAATTTTGTAAGGAACATCTTGAATGCACCTACTGTAATCTTCTAAAAACAAATTCTTGTATCTGTCAATCAAGAGATCTAGCGCCGCCCATTTGTATTTTGTGTACAAATCCTTCGTCTACGTTATAATGTAATTATACTGATCAGAGGCAGACCAATCGCCACCACAATACATTCTAATATGTAGTTATGTTAATTTATACAAACCTAAGTGCGCATAATACAAGGATGCGTAGCTTCTTCATCTTCATCGTCTTCGCCAGCACACGAACAATCTGTCCAACGACTGCACATTTTACATCTAATCTGTTTTTCATTTTACTAAGACCATGGATACTCACAATGCAGAGACTCAGCATCTTTGTCGTCGTCGTCAGTGGACACATTCTCAAGTTGTCTAAGTTACTTCAGTTTTGTCTTTACCTTCTTTACTGCAATTTTATCCGATTTATGTTCTGAACTATCCGTTATGTCCCTTTTGCATACCTTTTATTCTTTTGTTTCTTGTTGTTCAACCAGTTTGGTTTTGTAAAATAATTTCGCAGCTATCGCTTCTTATTCTGTACGTTTTGTAACCCACTGTGTTTTTCGTATTTCTTCAAGTAAGGAGATAGGGCTTTAGGTGACACTCCAAAAGCAGATATTTGTGGCATATTGTTAATTCCTGAACATCCAGGTTGTGGAAAGCTTAATTGAAGAGCCGATTCAGAGATCCTCTGTTTACCCCGTGGCTTACTGTTGTTTATTTCTGAATATCCAGTTTGCGGAGAGCTTAGTCGAAGATTATTGGTCGTTTTAGCCGGTGCAAAATTTACATCCGTAAATATATTTGGTTCGAGAGATCAAATTCATATAGACCTATATTGTTGATAAATGACAGTTTCAGATAAACGTACCTTAATACCACGCCTGGTTCTACATAGTGAATAACATTGCAAAGATTTTTAATACAAAAATAAATAATAATTAGCAGCATAAAATAGCATACCTTTATTAATATAGATATTTACGATAGATCTAAACACTTGATCATTGTACTTCGAGAAACGCCGCACGAATTAATGCTTCATTTTTTTCCTACTGCGTTAGCGTGGGTCGTAGTAGTTTGATTGCCCTATTTAGACGATACGGCTATAGTTGAGAATACCCTACTGCATAATAAAAAAAAACATTAAACCGGTATAGAGTTCCAAAGAGTAACTGCACTGCATCACCAGCACTGACTTTCACTACATCTCTTAAGTTAAGTAACCCAAGATAATCTACCACAATCATAGCATCCGTGCACACGAACTTGTAAAAGCCCTTCCCATCGTCAATCGTGCCCCTTGGTTGAGACAATGACTTCACATTCTTTGAAACGTGTGAAAACGTTTATTCGACAAAATACGTGTAAAAAGCGTAGGGACCTCAAACCACACACTAATTATGCATCGTGACCTACTTGTACTACATAAATTATGATGGAAAATAACTTTCCAATCTAGGATTGGAAATTTTCTATGTTTAATTGTTAAAATGAAGTCTGTGACGCCAAAGAGCATAACACCTATAGGAATTTACAACAATTGTCATAGTGGCAACAGCAATAAGCGCCTGTCCAAACAATCTAGCAGCCTGAAATTGGGTAACCACCCGATTTGGATATATTCGTAGCCATTTCCTGACTTTATTGCCGTAGAAGGTGTTCAAAGGCTTTATAAAACCAACAACCAGGGGCTGAAAGGGATGTGTACAGTGTGATGGGAAACAGCAGGACAACATCATTTTTGCAAACCAAATTATTAAGTTCAATACTTTTAATATGAGTAACGTGCCCTTCAAACAACAGCAGTACCAGGTCTTGCTTGGTTGCATGCTACCATTCTATAAATATTTTCAACCACAAGATGAACAAATGACCATGTATTTATTACGATTTATTACATTTTCCCCAAGAATCAAACGATGCTCCATCTAGGAAGTCAAGCTTCATTCACTTTCGCAAAAATATGAACATAGGAGGCATATAATTTCCGGCAGCACTAAAACAGACAATCGTCGTCATCAATTGCCTTTTTTTTGAAAATGTTAGTTCCGACCTGGGGTTTACCCGTTGTGAATCCGCCGGATTCTTTAACGTTGCAAGTACACTGCGTCATAATTTTATATTTATCAATGGTTTCTTCAAATAGATTAAAAAAGTTACCAACTAAGACACTATTAAACTCCATGATCCTAGTCACTGACTTGGCTAGATTTACGTTAATTACGGTACAAATTCAGAAAAACTAAACTTCTCCCGCGTCGTCAATCATGCATGACCGTAGACGTAAAGTATTACGTCTACAAATTCTGCTATAAATTCCGTCGCAAATGAAGAACACGAGTTAATAAAAACAAGCCAGGAGCTTACCAGGTTCGTTACTAAACGCGAAAGCCGCTTCTTGCTTCTCGGATCTGATTCGTCGGCTGCTGTGTTGAATTTTGGCAAAGCACAGGAATAGTTTTTTAGGTAAAAGAAATGTACAGCGATAAGATGAGATTCACTTCGCCAAACTTGAACTTCAGACACGTCCGATTTTGTCAAACGCCGATAGTAACATCCCCTTCTTCAAAGAGGTTTGGTTCTCACCAGCAACAGTACACTAACCTCTTTGCACGCTTCCCACAACCAACCACTTTGACCACAACTACATTCCTTCAGCCTCGGAACGCAAACGTATGCAGTTTACGTACCATAAATCAAGGATTAATGTCCTACAATTCATGGAGAACTGTAATCGTGGAACTATATACCTAAAAACTTTAATTAAGGATTGGAAAGTAAGAAAACTTTTCTATGCTGGTTTTAAAAATTCTCTAAAATTAAATATTAAAATAAAATGTAAAGCCAAAAAGGTGCAACAGCCTTCTAAAAGTTATATAATTTTTTAGTCAGTCTGCCCCCTCCATATTAGCTGTTTCATTAAAATCGTGGAAAGTTTTATTTGTTCTGGCCACCTCGAAAGCTAGTGCTCATAGTTCAGTAAGCGCAAGATTGTAAAATCGAGCCTACATTAATATCATATATTATATTAATTCATTCCCCTTCTCATCGGTAAATACAATCACGTAATGGCATAATTTTTTGTTATAGTTGTTTCATAATGGTTTGTCCCTGTACATTAAGACATACTGTTCAAGTGTGGTTTGTGGCACATTGTTTTCTGGCACTGCATTTTTATATCCCATCTTTCCAAAAACACTAAAAATGCTATTCTGTTCATATCAACTAGAGAAGTATAGAAGATTTGGGAGATAATGACGTAGAAGGAATTTTAATATATAAAGGACGGTCAATAATTAGGAGGGTGTTTCACGATCAGTCAGTCATTTACTAAGAGTCGGACTAATTATATAGCATTTGCACACGATCCTTTTTGTTGGTAACTACGAACTGTAATGAAGGCAAAATTGCGTGCAAGGTCACGTTGATATTTTATACTTGTCAAAATTATGTGTTTTTAAATTCAATGGAATATAACGCTTGACGTACAAGAGTAAATGTCATTGAAAAATTATTGACACAAACGGAAAGCAGAGTGATGTTTATTAATAAAGTAAATTTCCATACGATGAAGGCAGATATCAATGACCCATAAAGAAAGAGAAAATAGATTTTCCTATGCAGTCAACAATTTTGAAAACGCAACTATATCTCTGTTTGTGTCTTTTGAAAGACATTTGCGTATTATATTTTATTTAAATTGTGTAATTTATTGTTCCGTATTGCAACTTTTGATGATTTTAAAACATATTTGTTTACATTACAAGTATATTTAGTAAATGCTTGAAACACGTTTAATTATCTTTTGTTTCATACAGTTAAACGTTTGTTCACGTGTCTTTCTCGAATGACCATATCTCGCTAACCTGAACCGTGTCTCTTGTGCAGAACGGTTGAGGCGAAATGGACAAGTAGCTTATTCTGCCCCGCAATGTTTCTAACTAAGAAATCGTTTTTAGTACGCCCCATGCCCTTTTTCTTTCGATGGTTCGAGACTATAGTAAGGAGAAACAAATGGGCAATAATGTTTTACGGATGCAATGAAAAGATGCTGCCGAGGTCGTAATTTCTGAGAATTTATAAGCTTTAAACCAATTTTAAGTGCCCCACTCTACGTTGGAAAGACACGTTAAAAAAAGAAGGGAAAACTGTAACCGCAAAATTAATAAAACGGCTGAAAAATTTAAAACCGTCGTTACGGAGCGAGAGCTTGAGCGTGTTAACTATTTAAAAAATATGGAAGCTGGGTAATGCGGTCTAACAATGAAAGACTCGTAACTTAGCTTATTGATTGGCTGTAAGAAATGGCATTGGTCATAGATTTCTGTCCGCAATCCAAAACAACATCTAGTGCAAAAGCCAAGGTCCTTAGTAAAGTAACTGTATATACTTTTCTTTAGTCGCTAACAAATATACTCGACAGGCACAAACTAACGTCTTTTCAAATATTTAATTGCGATGAAACAGGCCCTTCAGGAAACCCTAAAAGCCATGTAAAAATCATAACTTGCAAGCGAACCGTCAAGTCTGATCGTTTACATCCACTGAACGTGCGAAACGTACTTTACTTGTATGCCGACAAACGAAATTTACGTCGTCAATGCTCATTTTCCTTTAAAGAAGAAGCAGGCAGATTTTAGATTAGAATTGTCATCAGGAAGTTGTGACGAAGTGCACAGCACTGGATAGATCACTGCTGAGTCATTTCTTGTATGGCTTTAAAAATTTGTGGAATATTCTAAGGCATCAAAAAACTTCCCTATTTTTCCTGCATTAGACGGCCACTCAACACGAACCAAGAACTTTGAGGTTATAAACTACGCAAGAGAGAGAATAGCATTTTGTTGTCTATCACCACATTGCTATCATAGACTTCAGCCACTTGATGTTTCTTGTATGAAGCCTTTAAGTCTTCATTACAGGGATGATCTTCAAAAATGATTATGAAGCGACCCAGGAAAAGCCGTACCTTTTTATCAAATTTCAACGCTTTTTGGATCTGCTTTTATCCAAACCGCAACAATAAAAACTGCTATTTATAGTTTCCAAGCTGCGGGAGTATGACCGGTTGATTCATCCATATTCAACGACACCGATTTTCTCCCAGCAGACACAACTGGTATTGTACTTGGTAGGCCTTCGAGTGAAGAAATTATAATATATACAACTGAACAATTCGAATTGTCTCTGACTAGCATATCAGTTCAAGAAGACTTGCTTATCAGGTTGGATGATAAAGCAGGCGAGGTTCCAGTCAACTATAGTGATGAAACGCCGACAAAGAAGATCCGAATAAATGAGGCTAGTAGTACCATTCCGGAGTGCTCTTGAATGACAACTGACAACAGAGTCTCTTTTTTTCATGTTTCACCTAAACCCCTAATATTTCCAAAAGGAAAAGAAAACGAAAAGGGCGAATCGGAAAAGCAAGAAGACTGCAGTCTTCACAGATTTCCCATTCAAAAAAGTTAGAAGCCTCGATTAAGAAACAAGAAGAAAAAACTTTGCCAAAAAAGAAATAACAAGGGTAAAACTAATGAAGAAGGAACAAAAAATTAGGAATCGAAAAAACAAAAGAAAGTGCTTGATAATAATTGGAAAAAACAGCTGAAGGGAACTAACCAGAGTGATTCTGAGGATTGTTCTGACAGAATGTTTATATTGCAGTGGAGTTTACTTAAAATCGGTTGAAGGTTGGGTTGCTTGTTCCATGTAGAAAAAAATTGGTACACAATTTCTGTACGGGAATAGATAGCAAAGTAAATGAAGCTGTACTAATGTGTAAATTCTGTGAATAGGCTTAAGAAAAGGACACAATTAATAAAACTGTAGCTAAACGTTTATAGTCACTTTAAACTAAATACATATAAAGCAAATTCACGTTTTCTGCTTTTCACTAGTTTTAATAACTACTTGTCCTTAGCACCCCGTTCTGCCCCTTGCCCGGAGTAGAACGGTGTAAATACCGTAATTTTCCGTTTTTGAAAACCAAAATATTGTTATTATATTTTGTTATAATATCATTGTATTTTTGTAATTATTAGATTGCGTTCGTAGAAAAATTTGCAGCTCCCTTAATTAACCTCTTAGTATTTTTAAAACATATTTTCTACTTGGTACCCCGTTCTGCGTTGTCTCCGCTTCCCTTAGGAATAAATTGCACTTATCACATAAATTGAACAATGGCAGAAAACCATTTTCACTTATTTCTTACAAAAATCGACCTATCTTCAGTCCAAACTATACCGCTTGCGCGTTACATAAATCAAAATTAAATACTAGAAAACAATTTATTAATTTCAGTTAGTTAAATGAGCTTTTAATACGAAAACAACCTTAAAAAAATTAGAAGTATTGGTAGTCTATATTTTATAACGTGGCTATTTGAATGTAATATTAAATTACGATACAGAAATAAACAGCAAGGCATCTAAAATATAAAATTAGGATAGTAATAGAAATCAGAACATAACACTGTTTGTATTAAATTTAGAAAAATACAAACAGATTTCTGTAAATCACCGGACATAAAAAAGTTTGTTTGTACACATTCACAATTGTTTAAAAACAAACCATTGCACCATGGAATTAGACCGATTCATCCTACAATCACAATAATCATTGAACTAGCCGTAAAAATTAATGCGTTACATTTAAATTGTGGGAGCAATTACGAATTCACACGGATGAAACAACCTTCAAGTTTTTGGCGCAGCGTGAACGAGGTACTGAGATAATAATCTTCAGACGCGGATAGCCTATAAAGCCGACGGATCGTAAAAGAAGATATTTTTAAATACTCCCTATATGTTTGTTGTGGTTTGTTTATTATTCTTTTTAATCTTTCTTGGGAATAAAACCACTTATATTTGTTGAAATAATCTTTATTTACGTTGCGACCCATGACCTAGGATCCTTGTCAAAATATTAATCAAAATTAATATTCGTTGAGTTAGTTAGAAAAACACTTTTGAAAACAAATTGTTTTGTCAGAAAAACGTGTTTTACATTAATTTTTATTTCTTGTTTCTTTTACCAAATTATAATGGTTGCAGCACTATTTAGTTCATGCCGCGAGATTTTCACCATTACCTTTTATATATATATATATATATTATATTATATATATATTATATATATATTGCTGTGGCAACGCCTCGCGTTGGATGCGCCGCTAAAAGAGTGCTGTGATACAGATACAGCAATTTGTAAAACTTGAAATTGTTCACTTATCTTTTTTCTAACTTTGCCTGACTAGCTGAACGGAATTGACAGAGTTTTCAAAATGAAGTGGATCAGCAATATCACAAAACATTTATACAGTATGAAATATTTTCTCTCATTCAAACGCATATAGGACATTTACAACATCGTTTCTTTCAAACATAAAATAATTTCTAAGTACTTATAAAAAACTGTTCCTTACCTTATTTTAAATTTACAGAACTAAATTTCGTCTTTTATGGATATTCTACATGACTTTGTTTATTCCCACGCTTGTAAGGTTTGTTTGGCCAAAAAATCCTTGACAGATAATCCATTAAAAGGTCAAAGTGTTTCGAACCCTGAACACAAACTTTCCTGGTAAAAATCCTTTACAAAAAAATTATTAGGACTATCTTAAACTACACGACGAAATTCAAATATCTGTTACAGGAAAAATATACTTGCAAAAATCCAAGAAGCGTCTTTTTTATCCAGCTAGTAATTAAATATCTTCTTATTTTAAATTGATGTCCAAATCAGCTTACAAGATTTTCCATATTTAAAATTCTAATTTCAAACAGCAGTTACCAAAGTACATTTTTGGTTAAATCTTCTTTTCGATTATTTAATAAAATTTTTAAAATAGCGTTATATTGAAGAATTTTCGCTCTTCATTGTATTTAAAAACTTCCATTTTTTATGTAAGTTACGTATAAAACATCACTACTGTATTCATTGTAACAATAATTATTAAATTAAGGTATGCTTACTGCATACTTCAAATATCATCTTCGTAAAGCAACAACCTGCGACTTAAATAAAATTAACATTTCGCGATTGAATTAATGAACCGAATGAATTTATTTAATAAACGCTTCTTTATATATACAAATTTATCTAATTCCAGAATGTAGTAGAATTTGCTCGATTTCATTCTAAATAATGAACACCTATCTTATGTAATTTTCTTGAAAATCCTCATTAGCGTTCAAAATTGTCGAGTTTTATTACCTCGTTATTTCGTTCCTGTTATTAATGACGTGTACGGTTTGTCCTACTTTAAAACATTTACGACTATTCTGGCGTATCGTTTCTCTCTAACAGCGAATACGAATATCATAAATATTTCTTATCAATTTTTATTACATTTTCTGGGATTTTTAGTGTTCCGGTCGCTTTTTGGAATGAACGTTTCACCCGAAACTTCTTTCTTAATCTCGTTTGTTTCAGAAAATTCTCTATTTAAAATAAATTATGTAATCCACAGAGTAATTAATTTAAATTTTAATTGCTTTTTAATGCAAATAGGGTAGATTTTTATAGAAATATTTGCTTTTACGGCAAAACGTTTTAATATTAAAATTAGAGTTGTAGTTTTTATGCTAAATGCGTAAAGCTAGTACTATTCTATGCTATTTACAGCAAATGAAAAGTATTTTTATATGCATCCAAAATGTATTGATAATTAATAAGTGAAAATAAATAGCATAGTATTTATCTTAAAATGATCGATTTGCGTTCGCATTGAATGCGTTTTTAGGACATCTAAAATTAATTATTTTTACATATACAGCTTATATAATACAGGGTGATTATTTATATACGTGCAATTGCATTTTTCGCTTGTACATCAATGAATAAACGTACGCTTGTATTATACAGGGCTAACAATAAATTTACGGAAATTTCTATTTTTCCGGATTTTTATAATATTTTGGTGGGATTTATTTGCAGAATATTCGCTAATAAAAAACGAGAAACTTTGTGGTCGCTATAAATTTTAAAATTGAAAGCATGTTAAAGAGATATGAACGCAAAATTGTGGGTAATTGTTCCACAGGCGGATAAATAATACTACCAGAATGTAATCAATGGGTTTGAGGAAGAAGACGTATTAAGATTATTTTATTATATTAAGACGGAAGTAAATCAGAAACATTCATTCAAGATTCGGTATTCACGATTTGACTGTCAAGATTTGCACATAAGTTCATCGACATTAGATAGTTGATAGATAATTACTGAATGGAGTGCAACGATGATTAATTTATTACTCCAATATAAATAATCTTGTGCAAGGTCACGCGCTGCTTAAGTCTGTAAAAGTACTTTCCAAACCTTTTGCAAGATGCCAACGTATAGAAATTAATTTAAAAAAATGTAGATCTAAAATTTGGAACCAGAAAAGTTTCGATGTAGTTAATTTCAATGGAAATGATTTGTTAAATAGTCAAAGACTAGTTTGTCAGAAAGACGATCCAAAGTGCAAGTTTAACTTTGTTTTAAATGTAAAAAAACATTTGTGTATTAGATTAAGTCAGGATAAGTTTTTATTTTACGTATAAAAATTATTTGTAGATGGATAGTATAATTTTAACAATTTTGAGTGCAAAGTTCTCGAGGCGTTTCGACCATTACAAAAATTTTCGTTAAACGTCGTTGATCAACTTTTGTTGACACTGGGTAATAATACAACATTATTTAAATTATCCATGAGGATTTTTAATAAAATTTTGTGACTTACATATAAAATATTTTGGTGTTCTCTAATTATTAACAAAGATTAGGTGAACATAGCTTTATTGTGTAAGTAGTGATAACATAGTTTTTTTTTCAAAAATTAAGCTGCGAATTGCATTTATAAGCGTTTTTTATATCTATGTGTGTAAGTAGTTTACTTAGGTATGTGCGTAAAAGAAAAATATTTTTAAATGTATAGAGGAGTTTATAAATGTTTCTTGAGCTTTCTTTATTTTATTTCATTTTCGTAAAATCCACAGGATATTTGTCACTGAGCTAGTAAGGAAAAAAAGCGCACGTAAGGTAAAAATTCACATTTTCTATAAAGCAAACATTCATTGCATGCTTATATACAGGGCGGCTAGACCCAAATATTTACAGCCTAATTTCAAATCCGTGAAACTAAAAGCATTCTAAATAATTATGGTTCCGGATTGGGACCGTGTCATTTATAAACTAAGGTCGATGTTTCGCCCACTTTTGTAAGGTGCTTCATCAGGACTAAAAAAGAAAATAAATAATAAAACTATTAAAAATAAAAATTAATCAAAAGATTAAAAAGAGAGTACTTTCACTTATTCGTGACCAAGCCGAGCTTCGAAAACGACTAACATGTAGCCATTGCCATGTAGAAAAGGATGTACATTGGATAATATAACTTACGGTATTAAAATCGGCGGAACTCTTAGGGAACTGGCGCCCGAACGCGAGTAAGAGCTCAGAAATATAGAAATAACGTTTCTCGTGAAAGTGGCCTGTGTCGGAAGCTTTCGTTCAATCTGAAGTTGGAATAATTAATCTATCTGCAGTCATTCCTGTACTGTGAAGATTGGCGGAGCTTTGTTGACGACAAAGAAAGCTGTAAATCACTTGAGTTTCAGTTTTCTATCTTATATAAGTTGCATTTTGCTTAGTACCAGATAATTGTGATTGGTGGTAATAATAAGGATGTATAACACCTATTATTAAAAAGGACAATTACGTTAGTGGGCGCTTATTTAAAGTGAATTATATACACATAAATTCACGTATGGAAATGGTCATCAGAGTAAAGAAAAATTAGTACGTAGAAACAGCTACACGCATACTTCGCCAATTAAGCATAAATCTTAGTAATTTTCTCTATTGTTGTTTACTATGATATTCATGTTAAATAGTATAGGTTTAGTGTACAAGATTAAGTTTTTTTATTTGTGTTCATAGTAAATTAGTGGGAGGAGGAGAGGTTGCAGACCAGGCTCTATCAACCTTTAACGGCAGTAAAAACCGTCTCACAGAACACCTACCATTCAGACAGGCATTATTTAGAATTATCCAGGTGGGTTGACGCCCAAGGCTTTATTAGACAGCGAGTTGCACAGGTAGGTGCGAGAATATTTAGTAAAGATATTGGAATTTGTATATCTCAAAAAGTTATTTGTCTTTATAGACCTCCCCCTCCTTGTATCTCTAAAAGCTAGCCAAAGTACTATTTAACTGTAACCTCATTTCGTCCCGGTAGTGTAACATCAACTCGACTACTTAACATCAAATCAACATGTAACAAAACTCTAAAATAAAAAAATACATGTCACTAAACATATTTTGAACAACTTAATAGCTTTATTTTCTTGAAACTTAAATGATCAAATTTATTACAACCACAAAATTCAAGTAGCTTTATTAAAATTGTTTTAAACAGCAATTTTTCAAGCTTAAGTTTTTGGGACACTTGAAATTTATAAAATTATATAACTTTTATGAAAGTTTGTGAAATTTGTATCCAACCTGGTGTATTATATAATGCGATTCTAAAGAGCTGAAAAGTTTTGCTTATACAACAGTTCCGCATCGCCCGAAAAGTTTTGAGTTATGCTGTTATTGTTATAGTGGAAGGAAAGTGATATAAAATGAACGGCAAACGGAAACTACAAAGTTGTTTTTAAATGGACGAAGTAGCTCTGTTTTCGTTCAGTTTTGCCTTTAATAAATTGTAGTTATTATACAAGACTAGATAGATTGTTATTTTTCATTTATCCGCTACCAATGTAGACTTGTATCAGCGATGCGGTTTCTATAGATAAAAACAATAGCGTTTACGAGCGAATTAAGCGTTAACTTTTTAAATTTATAATTGCTTAGAACGGCGGGCATCCTGTAACAAAATAAAGGATACACCGTCTAACTATAGTGGTTCAGAGCGGGTGCCTTAGAAACAATAAACTAAATAGAACAGGATATCAAATACTTTACTAATTTACTTAGCGCAATTTCAAGCTACGCTACCGATAGTACTTATCTTGAAAGGTTTTTAACACTGTCAAATTCATGGGTGCCAACTCGTCTGGACTGACGATAATCCTGTGAACGATAAACACTTCTGGAGATTTTACTTACACTAACCTCCTGGTGAAATGGAATTCCTTTTACAAAATGCTATCTATTTGATTAAATCAATAAAAAAAATTTTCAACTTATTGCGTCACCTCAATTTATTTTACTATAACATTATTCCATCGTTCCTACAAACATGTATACATACAACAATTCTAAAGCTACTTACATCAATACAAACGTCAGCAACAACGACATTCCTGTAAACAAATGCACACAAAGCTGTAACATTTAATAATCAGTTATCTTTTATTAATCATATCCTTGATGATTCAATTATAATAATTTGCAACATCATTATTAAGTATTCAGTCCTGCAACTGGTTAGACGCGTACCTCCACTGTTTCCTATTCTGAACTGACCTATACATTTCCCTGAAATTCCTACAGCCAACATCTTTTGCTATCTGTGTACAATAGTCTATTCTAGGTCTACCTCTACATCTTTCTTTCTCCGATTCTAATATATTTCGCACTTTCTTCATGCCTTGGAATGTTTCTAATTTTAATTGAAACTTGCAATGTCCAAATTTTATAGATCTAATAATTAAACATTATACTTTAAAGTGGACGTTGTATAAGTTAATAATATTTTATTAAACAAAACAGCATGCATAAATGTTACAATACAAGAAACAAAAACAATTTCTGACGAGTGCTTACTTCCAAACTGTTGTTGCTTGAAACCAAACCGTCCAAATATATTAGAGTTGTGAATTCTGTCAAAAATCTGCGGGAGCTCACTGCTGTAACACCCGTTTGTTAATTCCTAACAAAGGAGGTGTACTCGACGACATTTTACAATCACTCTAACGTATGCTTTTGTTTGTGGTTCGCGAATAATTAAATTAAATTGTTCTCGGTTCACTGTTTAGCGTTCGTCTTTTCTCCTATTTTTTTTGCGTTCAGAGGAGGTTATGCCATTGTATAGTATTCCTATCACAAATCATGTATAAACCCCTATGATATCATCATGCAAAAGCCACCTATCCGCGGCTATTTTATTATTCTAGCAGTTTGAATAGATACATTGAAAACCTTTTTAACTTTGTATTGAATGATTTAACTTGATATTGATGAGTTGCACTACTAAATGTCTTATTTTTAAATAATCATGCAAAAGCCACTTACCCGCGGATACGTTATTATTCTATTAGTTTGAATAGATACATTGAAAACCTTTTTACTTTGTATTGAATGGCTTACCTTGATATTGGTGAGTTTTACTGCTTAGCGTTTTATTTTTGAATAATTACTACATTGACCAAATATGCTTATGAGGTTGTGTCATTATAACATTAATTCTGCTTTATTTAACTAAAATTTGTAAAGAGCTCTTGTGTATTTGGGATAATTGTGATATGGAACATGGCTATTAATCATTTCACTATTATTTACTTCCATAATTCTAAAGTTTTCTTATAAGGATATGAAGCTGCTATAAAAATTATCTGTTGCAGTTATTAGACTTATCCTTTTTTGTGGTTTTGAAATAATTTATGAATTTGAGTTAAGTTATATTTTCAACACAAAAAATGGAGGCTTTTGTGGTTTTTAAGTTAATTACCCTAGATAAAACTAAAACTGTATTAAGATGTCTTTCTTAATGAACATTACTGTTTGTGAAATCAGAATATACATGTTATATTAATATTAAATTGTCCGTTTGAGGTTAATGTTCCTCTTCTTGCATCTGGTTTCTATTTAACGTATCGCCACGCGTTACAAAGTCTGGTGTAAAAGTATATGTTGAACGGTTAATTGAGCGAGGAGACTACCTAAAAGATACACGACCTAGCTAGGGTATAACGCGCAAAAAAGGTGAGAGGAGAGGCTAGCATACAACTAATGAAATTATATAAGTATAAGCGCCACTATATCCTACTAGTAAACAATGAAAAGAAAAATATCTACAAGAGGACGAAAAAATCCACAGGAAAAGTTACGCCCCGAATCGGGGAGCTATTCGCGTTCTTGCGCTTGAAGCAACTTCCTTTAGGCGGTCATTAACCCATAGTGACGTCACATTGAGGGTGCAGTGACTTTTGTAGGTGACGTCAGCTTGGTTAGAGTCGTTGGCCTTCAGGCGCTTCTGTCGGGTGACATAAGCTGACACTCATGGGTTGAGGGAACGTAGTAATAGGATATAAGCTACTCTTGTTTGATTCGTAGCCACTTACTTTCACTCATTCAATGTGGATGTATAAGCAACTGGCCGAAACATTTGTGTTAATGTTGAATCTGCAGCAAAATGTTGACGTTTAATTAATATGGGCTTTAATCGGCGTGATAATCTACTATGTCATGAGCGTAGGCGTTGTCATATTAGCGCACAAGGTAAGTGTTTATGTAAAATGTGGCTTTAGAATTTTACTGTAAGAATATTGGGCCAGGTAGCAGGGTTGGCCAGGTATGTTGATGAACCACCCGCTCCTAAAGGGAGATGCAGGATGGGTGTAAATAAGGTGGAAAAGAATGTGACAAAGAAAGTAACCGCATCACCGCTCAATTGTAACACAGTTAAAGTAAACAACAGGTTTCATAACAGCCTTCTATTTCGGTAGCCTAAATTGCAACAAGAATGCCATCAATTTGTTGATTAAGGTACAATTCGAAACGACCCTCGGCGGTATACTGCTGGAGGTATTAGTAACAACACAACCACCCACACTCGACTCATTTGAACGTAGAACTATCATATGCTTAAAAAAATACACTATACTTTCTTACAACAGTTGCTAGAAAGTAGCGGAAGTGGAAGTGACTGTACAGTGAATGAAGCAGCACCGATTACAATCACTATCGGAAATAGATCAGTAAGTTTACAGTCTTCTGAAAGTGGGTCAGTTTTACAATCTTCCAAAAGCAGGTCAGTAGATCAAAGAGTTTAGAAGATAGGACAGTAGGTCCAAATCAATTAGAATTAGGTCAACTATATTAATCAGTGACTAGATTAAGAGCGCTATCCGGAGATATGTCACTAGACTGGATCATCAACCCTCGGCCAGGTGCAATTAATCATCCGATAGAAGCGCGCGAAACGTCAACGCCCCGTCTGCTGCGATGACGACCCATTCGCCATAAGAGCGATATTCAATAAGTCAACGGACTCGCCACCGACAGGTCATTAACACCAACTTGCAGCAGTTTGAGTCACGCAAGAAAATCGCGGAAAACTAAGGTCGACGACCTCTTCCATCGCAAAAAGCGAGAACACAAACTTCAATTACCCCAATTCATTAACGGCTCCTCATATCGCTCGCAAATATCAATGAACCCGACCGATGACGTCCTACTAGATCAATAACCCCATCTGACAAACGTCGATGTACAACGGTCACCTTCATCAACACAAGTGCGGTCGCTGACGCTACCCACAAAGGTCAATAAAACCGCAATATGACGTCACTGGGATTTAATTCGCCATAAGAGCATTATATTTAATAGGTCAACGGACTGACCACCGACAGGTCATCAACACCGACTCGCAGCAGTTTGAGTCACGCAAGAAAAACGCGGAAAACTAAGGTCGACGACCTCTTCCATCGCAAAAAGCGAGAACACAAACTTTAATTACCCCGATTCATTAACGACTCCTCAAATTTCTCGCAAATATCAATGAACCCGACCGATGACGTCATACTAGATCAATAACCCCTTCCGACAAACGTTGATATACAACGGTCACCTTTATCAACACAAGTGCGGACGCTGACGCCACCCACAAAGGTCAATGAACCCGCAATGTGACGTCACTAGGATTTAATGACCGCTCCCGGAAGCGCCAGAACCCGTGCTATATGCTACTTAGTAAAAATGGCGCGTAATAAACAAACGCGAAACCAAACAGAAATCCACAATTCCACGATTCGCGTATTCAAAGTTCTAAAAAAAATAATAACACCCACTTCCAAGGTAGATGGCGCCAGATGTCCTGTAAAAGGTCAAAAAAAGATCGACCCTGGGTTCAATCCCGGTATCACGTGCAAGCTATCCGAAGCCATTAGCATTAAGTTACTGAGCATAGAAATGACGATCATTCTGTT
Organism: Platerodrilus igneus; assembly: GCA_036346225.1. Classification (NCBI taxonomy): domain Eukaryota; kingdom Metazoa; phylum Arthropoda; class Insecta; order Coleoptera; family Lycidae; genus Platerodrilus; species Platerodrilus igneus. The sequence goes on from JARFIW010000828.1 coordinate 2,221,390, forward strand.
CATGTATTTTCAAACATCTTTTTAAGAAGCTTCGGTTTTCAGAAAACAAATTGCGTCTCTAAAAACAAAAAAAAAGATCGACCATGACATCGAACCCGGAACGCCGTGCGTATCGGTAATTGTTAGCGCTGAGCTACCGTACTCTTGACAATTACAAAAATGTCGTTTGTTCTACTCATGTACCTTCAAATGATGCTCAAAATTTTTTAAAATTTCGCGACCGATTGTAATTATTCGGTGGCGTCCGTTCGTTTCCGTCAAACAAATTTAATAATTTTTCTTTAAAAATAGACCCTTTATATTAAAAAACTGCACCTTTCTAGATTCCTGATCGATTTTTAAGACCAAAAATCTATATTAGATATTTCGTTGCGTTTTATTTTTCGATTTCGAACTTAATTCTGTCGTGTCAATTTTTGATGGTACTTTTGCGGCCGTGTACGACGGCGTTCGCAACCCCAACTTGGCAAAACTCTAATAAGTTTAAGGAACTTTACTCACAAATTATAAAAAAAGGTATACCTTGTTCGCTGAAACGCCACCGAATTTAAATTCCAAGTAGATTATCGAGCCTTTCCATGCATATCAGATACTTTAAGCCTCGCGGTAAAGTCTGGAAACTACCTGTATCTTCCTTTTCTATGTTGCTCGTCCACTTTGGCACCTCACTGGTTCTCTCGCACGGCAGATTCGGCTGTCACACTCGGGAATATTGCAGCTTTCTTACACATAACTCGGGACGTGATCGCAAAAGCGAAAATTCACGAAGAAAACGCAGTTTCTCCACGTCACGAAACCTAGTTTACCGGATATAGATCTTTTTCCCAATCGAACCCAACACCTCCTCATTCTCCTTATATTTGTTAGCAATTTGTAATGAGGAAACAACCAATGATCGGTTTCACTGTTTTTGCAACTTGCTAGATTAGGCTTTTTCTCTCTTCGCACAATTGTAACAAACCGTGACTCAAATTTAATAGTAGTTTGGAAATATCCAAAACCTCATCTAGCCAAATATAGCAACAAATGCTGCGGCTTTCTATGAAAATATCACTTAACAACCGCGTTGTGGGTTCTGTACTCGGTTCCGAAACTGATGTAGGTTCCATTTTTGGTTTCAAAACCGAGTAGAGAGCCATCAGTAATGTCGTTGGCTAGTTCTTACATAGAAAATCATCTTCAGTATTTATTATTGAATTTGGCTAATGGTGCTTTAACAATTTTTGCTTAATATTTTGACTATTGTTATGACATTGAGCATGACGGAGACAGAGAAAGACTGATATCTGGAGAAATAATTATTTTGATCTACGCTTTCCCTGGATCAACGAACTGTAAGTAAAAGACACTGAAGTGTGTAAGAAAACACTAAAACTCTTCGAAAGGACCAGAGATTCATTACGAAGTAGTAGAGTAAATAACAAACGTGGTGTGGTTTATTTAAGTGGAAATTATTAATACAAGAATATTTGTCATAAAGCAATTCCATCAACGGCACTGATAATTGTACGTTATTGCCGTCAACGGCACGATAATTGTAACTCTTGCGCGATCTTTAAATACATTTTAAGTCCTAAGAATACATTAATATAGTTTCAGGAAGTTTAATGAGTTTTTATCAACGAAAAGCACTCTCAAAAATGTATAGAAGCTTGAATAGTTTACATTTTATAAAGAGGCTATTTGAATATGCTATTAAATTAGGACAAATAAATAAATCAAAACGCACCAAGTGTATTTTTACATAAACAGCAATGACATAGGCATTTTACACTCGTCGTATTCAATTAAAAAAATTATCAATAGAAATTAGAAATATCGTCCCCAACAATCATATTTGTATCAATTCATATGGGGTTTAAGAAACCACAAAATCATAATGTGTCATAAAATTAATGCGTTTACATGAACTGAAAACATTGAACTTGACCATAAGAAAGCTCTAGATGGACAAAGTGTGAGAAAGAAATTTTTATAAAAGGAGAAGAAATGAATAATAAGGATTAAGTTCGAAATAGGTAGTCGATGGCGAATTGGTTTAAACATGACTGAATCATTATGTAAAAAAATCAAGCACACGAGTTAAGCGTAGATTTAAGTTGCGTCGGTGGTGTATCAAAAGGGTTATAATTGAATTTTCATTAAGCAAGTAAATGTTTGAAATTAAATCACTTTAATGGGGGACCGTACGTACCGAAGAAGTAAATCTGGAAATCCTTAGATTTTTAAAGTGAGTACTCTAATAATGAAGTCCTATTTTGGAAAATGCCTCTATTTCGAAAATTTCTTTAATTCGATAAAAAGCCAATAAATATTTTTAAAGTATAGTAGATAAAGGTCGAGTATGAGATGGGAGGATATAGGAAAACCGAATGCCCGTATACTTATCAGGACTAATTGTCTTCTGCATAACGACAGTGTCAAAGAAATTTCTGGGTCAAAAGGGTTTGGTGCCCTTAATCTTTGACAACTAGTAAAGCATTTCTTGGGAAGTAGTATCTGTAAAGTAGTTTTGTACTTCAGTCAATTTCCATGTTTACATTTTTATTATTTTTTATCGTTTTTTCTTATAAGAACCCACTCCCACGCCGTTGTGATTAGCCGGCGGGCCTATAACATTGTTATCAGGTCTCAGCCTCTTTTGTGAAAATTGAAATTCGTAACGTAGCGTCATTTTTACCTTGTACAAAATGTTTTATACATACACTGGTAAAAGTACTAAAATTATAAAAGTTTTTTACACCAGCTGCACTTTTTTGTATCGTTAGAAAGATTCATCTATCAATCAATTAGAAATGCTTTTGGTGAACTGAGATTTTGAAGCAAAATGCTGAAGCAACACCTTCTTAGTAGAACGGGATCATTTCGTCATTTATCTAGAGCTTAAGCAAGTTTGTACCCAAAAGTATACAAATAGAGAAAGAATGGGAGAGAAAGGGAGAGAAAACGAGAAGTTGCTACTTGCCGAAGACAACACAAAAGAACTTAAAAGACTGATGTCGGTCACTTTAAGAACAATAATTGTACTTTATTCAGTACGTAAAAAACTGTATCGCGGAAAAAGAGAAGCGGCAGATTCGTAGATCTGATAGGTTTGCGTATGAGTGCTGCTCCCAAGGTACCGTGTTCGATTTTTAACATGGACCGCTTGAAAAATATTAAGCGAGAATTTTTCACAAAAATACACCCTTGTTCGGATAAAAGATAAAATATAGTCCCTGTGTGTGAGTAGAGTGTTGTCGCACACGTTAAAGATCTTTACCTTGTTTCAAAGAGCAAGTGTTTGGCAAAATTCAAAATTTTCCTGGCCAATGTCGTACCTTAGAGTGGTGCATTAGAGAGTCAAATGTAAAGGAAAGGAAACTTTGAACTTATCAAGATATAAAACTATATATACTTTAGCAGTTTATTGAAATCCAATAAATGACAAATCAAACAATTTGCTGGATTTAAACGACCGCAATTGAATAATAATGTGCAGAAAGCCAAGGGTTCAAGACAAGTCATGTTGAATTTAACCCATTCGTAAAGCAACAGGACGAGGTAAATCTTAGACGATAGAGCGAATAACAAATTTGACTACCTATGTTATTAGACTATTAACTCGCCTACTAGAACATAAGCAAGGTGCGATGCTATATCGGAATCTTTTTGCTCAGGTACGGGCTTTAGGATCTGATACTAAGTTTTATATTCAAAAAAATATACCGTCATCATAGAACACACGTAGGCATCGTTAGATAGAAATCTACAAAAATACACATTTACAAATGATTGGAAAAATTGAATTCTTTATAAGAGTTCCGAAAGTGCCAAACAGCGTTAATTAAACGTCGACGCACTTAATTTATTATACAAAGAACGCTTTTGGCATTTAACCGAATACTTTATTTTGAAAGACGATTTTATATTTGATGTATATAGAATGTAAAATAATTTGAAAACAGAGCCAAAAAAACTTCTTAATTGTTCTTCTAATATATCTATTTTAAGGTGATATTTTACCCACTAACAGACCTACGACCTAAACTGGCTACCTTGGGAATTAACCTTTAATTTGATTCCCTTGCCAATTTATTTTGAATTTCTAAGTCATAGACGTTCTCATTTTCTTTTCCACTTATGCTCTAACTCAAATTTATCACAATTGCGTGCATAATTTAATCTACAGGTGCATTGACAAATTCCAATTCTAAAATTGGAGAACAAATTAGTCTAATACTAAATTAAACTTCATCTAAAGTTCTTTATGAAAAATAAAGCAATAACACCATAAGTTACAATGGAATGTAACTAACGACTCCTCTATATCCTTACGTTTTATTTTGAATTTTAACTTCTGTGTGTATCCTCATTATTACTGTAGGTTTAAATTAAGCACCTTTTTCTGAACGTTTGCGTGACATGATGTGGGAATTGCATGACTGATTGTTAAGGATTGTCTAATCTCCATCGGTCAATGGGAAAGTGTTACGTTTTATTTCGTATTTGTAAATTCACTACCTCATTATAAAAACAATTTTAATTTCTACTTATATACGGGTTCGCTATACTTATATTATTTCAAGTATGCTCAGTTAGGCAACCAACATTGCTCATCCGTTATTTAATTCACAAGTTTATACTTTTATATTGCACTTTCTGGTTTATTATTTAAACATGCGTTTGATATGAATTCTTTTTATGTTGCTAGTTTAAAAATACAATTCTTTTCCTATTTGTAAATTATTTTCTCTTTAATTTAAAAACCATTTCAATTTCTACTTATTTCAATATACGGGTTTGCTACGCTTTATTATTTCAAATTAGTTCAGTTACGTAACCAATGTGGCTAGTACTTTATTTAATTCGCAAGTACGCTTGTTTATATTCCACTTTTTGGTTTCGTATCTAGGTTTGCGTTTGATAAAGATTCCTTGAACGTTGCTAGTTTAAAATACAATTGAAAATCGTTTTTGTTTCTGCTATTCTGTAGTGTTGGTTTCGAATAAAGCGTTCTTACTAAATCGTTGTTAAAAAGTTTTTTCATAGAGTCTACATCGCGTTTGTCATATATGGAATACGTGTTTTAAAAGAAAACTGTGACTTGTTTCTTCAGTGCTATACTATTTATTGACTATAAACCCAACCAGGCAGTTAGCAAAAAAATCTTGATGCTGTCGTGTAGTGAATGCCCAAGTTTGGTTTCAATATGATTTAAATGAATACGCGATTCTAAAATTATTACTTTGCGTTTCTTTTGGGTGTAGCTATCCGCTACCTCTTTAGAAGTTACCAACACCCTTCGCAGCCTGCTTGAAGAAATATTATATCATGGTGATATAGTGCATTCACTTTACAATAGCATCAAGATTTTTCTCGTCCACTGCCTGGTTGTGTTTATAGTTAATAAATAGTATAGGAGTGTAGAAATAAGTCGCAACTTTTTTTTAAACCATGCGTTTCATATATGACAATCTGAAAGTACACTCTGTATTGAAAGTTTAAACAACGTCTTAGTAAGAACGCCTCATTGCAAAAACAACACACAAAATTATTGTTACAACAGAACAACAGAGCCAACAGGGATTTTCAATTGTATTTTAAACTAGCAACATTCTGGGGGTTCCTATCAACCGCATGTCTAGATAAGAAACCAGAAAATGTATTATAAACAGGCGGGCTTCCGAAAGGATTAGCCACATTGATTGCCTAACTGAGCAAACTTGAAATAATAAAAGTATAGCAAATCCGTATATTCGAGTAAGGGGAAATTGAAATGTTTTTTAAATTAAGGAGGCGGTAAATTTACAAATACCAAATGGAACGTAAAAGAAAGACTGTTTTGAAACGGTGTAGTTGAAAATTGTCCACTGAAAATTCCCGGCTGTAAATAGAATTTTTACATGTGCTTAGAGTGTGAAGGTTGCACAAGGCAAGCTTGCGGTCCACCAAGGACCACTCCTCGTCAGAGTTAATGTAATTAAAATAAATTTATATAACCTCCACTTTTTGTCGTTAAATACCTTATAATGTACATTATCTAAAAAAGCAGATTTAGATTATTTAGAGAAGTAAATTTGTATCAACTAGTTTCATTTCTATGGTCACGACTTGAAGCATGATTACAGTTCTATCGTCTTTACCTATGCGGCTGGTAAAAGCTTATTTGAAACAACCTTTTAACATAATTCTAGTTCTGAAAAAACACTAACACTTTCACCAAATGTTTCTAATTATACACTTTAAAACGTAGTGTTTAAAAGTATAATTTAAAAATACCTTACTATCAAAAGCTAATGGACGAGACATGACGAGGCATAAAAATCGATGGTATTAATAAAATACAGTACGTGTTGGATTCATAATTATGTAGAACCTCTATGGTAATTTAATGGGTGTTTAAAGAATATACCTGGAAAGTAAATCAAGAAATTTTCATTTTGTTCAAGAAAGTTGTAATTTTGTTTTGTGGTTATTGAATCCTTAACGTTACCTAGCATTTGAGTTCCTAAGTCCGTCTGAATCAAACTAAGTCTATATTTTGGTGGCAGAATTCACTTCTAGCTGTCGCCAACAGCTAAATTTCCATCATAATTGCAAAATCATGGAATCTATTTAAATAAATTTAAAATTAATACATTTCTTTTCTTTTTAATATAGAAGTTTTTATTTTTCAAATGGAACAAATTAACGATTATTCGTTAAGGGTATAGCATATTTCGGAGAAGGATCCTCCAGAACCTGAAAAATAGCCATGGCTGAAATAGCATTCCCACTCTGAACTACGAGACCAATCCTTTGAACTAAAAATAAACGTGACCTGAACTCTTCACTGTATTATGCTAAAAGACCACCGATTTAAGTCAAAAAATTCAATGCTTTGTGGCACCAAGATCCTAACGTTTTTACTGCAAAACGGAGAAAACTGAGATTCTGTTCCATTGCTATATTTAGTTTTACAGCGAACTTGAGTGTAAATTTCAAGTATCTAAGTCTCATACCCTCCTATTAATTTGATACGATCGAAGTGGCAAAAAACAATACCCTTGCATGCTCAACTGTTGTAGCCTGCCGATCGGCTGGCTACTTATTTCCATTTCATAATATTGCAAGGATTGCTAAGGTTTAAAAACCAAGTGGCGCCTAAAATCATTACTTAATATAAGTTTCCCGTACATATGAACATTTTTTTGAAGCTCTGACGCGATTGTTGTGCCTCGTTTGCTTCACAAGCTTTATTTTAATAATTAATTGTAGAGGATTTCCAATCCTTAGTTGCACATATATATCCCCATTGCAATTTAGCTAGTAAGTAAGTAGATCGTGACGCATTATAAGTGTGATTTTAAGGTCCCGGCACTGCCGGATAGACGTTTTCTCACGCTTGGAAGGATGTGCATCTTACTCTGGACTGCCTTACCGAAGGGGTCAAGTAACCAGTCAAAACATTTAGTACAATAAAGTAGCTGTGAAATTCCTGTCTTGTATTTTAATGTTTGCGTTCCCTGTTACTCCCCTGCTATCTAATGAAAAAAAGTCGCGAAGACACAAACGTCGTGTCAGATGACCAAGATCTTAAATTCGCGCGAAGATTGCCGTAATACAAGGTTCCAGTAATTGATTCTACCTTAACTTAACTATCTACATGATTAAAAGTAAAGTATTTCATAGTGCTACTTATTCTTTTTGTATTGAAAATTTGTGCAATATTACTACACCCTTTTGTACGGTTACGTGATGAATTGTATTATATTTTTTACCTGAATTGACAAATAATACCCCGTTTGGATCTCCGGGAGGAAACTGCCGAGAAGAAGTCATCGCAAAAGATAAACATAGCATTCTACGTCTCAAAACGTGGAATGTTAGAAGTTTGAATTGTAGTGGTAAGTTAAAAACTTGGAAAAAATGGATAGGCTAAAGTTAGATGTAGTTGTCATTATTGAGGTACAGTGGAAGGAAGAGTAGGTTTTCTGGTCAGTAGATTGCATAATCGTTAATACAAAGTCAAACAAAAGACTTTGGGTAGTAGAATGTAGTCGTAAGAATAAGACGCTAAGGTAAAACGGTAAGAAAGCATGACCTGGGTGCAAGAACTGAACGAGGAAGATGACTGGTGCAATTTTGTATAAAACACAATCTAGTCTTAACCAACAGTTGGTTTAAAAACGAAAAAAGATTGTATACATGAGTGAAGCCTGGAGACACTGGTAGGAACCAGGTAGATTACATACTAATAAAGCAGAGATTTGCAAACTAGGTTCTTGATCGTCAAACATATCCGGGAAAAAATGTAGAATCTGACCATAATTTGCCGGCAGTACAATTCAGGCTGAAACTAAAGAACTTGAAAAGAAGCAAGAAGTCGTACATATAGAACCTTGATCAGTTGAAACAACATGAGGTGCAGACAAGTTTCGAAAAGAGTTTTGAGCGTGGAGTAATTGAAAAAAACGAAAGAAGTGCCCTAGAGAAGGAATAGTCAGCGCTGAAAGATGAAATTAGTAGGGCAGCAGATAGAAAACTAGGAAGGAAGAAAAGACTGGAACAAATCCATGAGTAACAAAAGAAATCCTTGATTTGATAAATTAACGAAAATTTAAGGATGCTAAGAATGAGAAAGACAAACGGAAGATCAATAGAAAATGCAAGTTGGTAAAGGAAGAACGTTTGCAAGAAGAATGCAAACATATGGAAATTTGTTAGGCTGTGGGGAAGGTGGAGCAGCTTACAGGAAAATTTAAAAAAACGTTTGGAAAAAAGTTATACAAATTTAAATGACTCAAATGGGAAGCCGCTTACAGGCAAAGTAAAAGAAAAGCTTGCAGATAGAAGGTACGCATAGAAAGACTTTATCAAGAAAGAGAACTTAGTGTCGAAAGAAGAGAGGCAGTTGAGGATATGACAAAGGTGACAGAGTACTTAGGTCTGAGTGCGACAGGGTGTTGATAGAGCTGAGTAGGAATAAGGCACCCGGAGTTGATAAAATTCTATCGGATTTGCAAAATGCAATGGGAAATACAGCAAGGGCAAACTGTACCATCTGGTAAGTAAGATGTATGAGATAGGTAAAGTGCCCTCGGATTTCAAAAAGAAGGTGATTATTTCCATTTCAAAATCGAGTAAAAACTGGTATGTGAATACTATAGAACCCTAAGTTTAGTCAGCCATGCCTGCAAAATTTTATCAAAAATCTTCTAAAGGTGGATGGAAAACCAAATTGAAAAGGAAAGTGAGGACCAGTTCGGCTTTCGAAAAAATGTTGGAACAGGTGAGACTTATCTTAGAGGACAGGATTAGATAAAACAAGTCCACGTTTTTGGTCTCTATTGATCTAGAAAAATTTTTTAACAAGGTTGATTGAAACAAACTCTTCGAGATTATAAAGATGTGTAGCAAAAAATTGGAAAACGAAAAGTATTCTACAATTAGTACATAGTGCAGACTGCAGTGATAAAAGTCGAAGGGCATGAAAACGGAGCAAGAGTTGAAAAGTGTGTGCGGCAAGGGTTGTAGTCTCTTTCCTATGCTTTTTAACTTGTACGTTGGGCAAGAAATTAAAAAAATCAAGGAAAATTTCGGAAACGGTGTTTAAGTTTAAGGAGAAGAAATTAAAACATTATGACTTTTTTTTGATAGTTATCCGAACCCAGTGGAGTGGAAAGCTTTTATAACCAAAGTGTGGGACTCTTCTTGCGGTATACCCACTAAAACAACTTTCCCTGGCGGGTGCGTCAACCAAACGTATCATCCCCAGTTTGCAAAACTTGCACCCCGAATTATAGCGTACAGGTTTCTCGATAAAAGGGTTTTCGTCGGGTGTAACTTTGATGGCCAAATAACCCCTGCCTCGTACTACCCAACGCCTCGCATCTGCACAGTACATGCATTGCAGTTTCCGGTTCCTTTAAGCAAAGTCTGCATTCGAGGTCTCCGTTTTATTTGTGCATCCGCTGGAGGTGAACCTTGACAGAAATATGTACTGTCAGGAACCCCACAGTGATTCTGAGCTATTCCCTGCTTAAACAAAGCAATTCCTGGGTTCTGTTTTTGCTAGGCCGCTTTACCAGCGCCTTGCTATGTGTTAGTCCTGGTCTGTTCTGCCACTCTCTTAGGTGTTGGTTGCAGATCCATTCGCTAATATAGCTACGGATGGCAGCTTTTGTGACTCCCAAAGCAGATTCGAAACCAATAAATGGTCCTTGCGCCACCTGTCTTGCAAGTTCGTCTGCAATTTCGCTTCCCATGAGTTCTTTATGGTCTGGCGCCCACTGTAAAGTAACAGAGTTCTGCTGTGCCAGTCCATTTCCTATATCCTTGGTGTTGTGTCTGTAAAATTTAGATTTTTATTTAGGGTGGATTAATTATGAAGTTAGGATTAATAAGAAGCACGGTTATTTTCGCGTTTAAACCCAATGTAGTACCTCCGGGTGGAGCATTGGGGACGTGGCCGCAGGTATAGCGGCCCTTATTCAAATTATAATGTGCCAGTCCATTAAGTGCCTCAATACATTCCCATACCTGTCTTAATAACACTTTCTGACTTATTAGAACCTTAAGTGCCGCCTGGCTGTCAGACACAATATAGATATGTCTTTTAATAAAGGCGCCTCTTATACTTTCCCGCACACTTTGCAGTATGGCGTGTATTTCCGTTTGAAAAACGGTAGTGTTTGTCCCTAAGGGATGCTTAAACGTACTTCTGGTCTCTCCCTAAAGAGGTCAGATCCGGACCCGGTTTCGCCCATAAAGCCGCCCGTGTACCAGACCATGCTGCCCGGAGGTAATCTACTTTTCACTTTTTCCACTCCACATCCTGGGTAACGGTCTTGAAGAGTATATCCGGCGGATGTTGGCGAGTCATTTGGTACGAACGCATCTCAAACAGATGCTCCCAAATTCTCCCAAGCAATCTCGTATGTTACGTCCCTTCAATAATCCTACACTGAAGGTTCTTAAGTCTGTATAGTCTAAGTTTTGCCTCCCCCACCACCGCCAAGTGTAGAAGGGGGAAGGCCAAGGAGAGTCCCCAAAGCAGCAGTGGGCGTGAAACACATCGCCCATGTAATACTTAGACAGACCAGTCTCTGTATCCTGCCCAACTTTATTTTGATGTTTGATTGTTCAGCCTTGTACCACCATACCAAGGCTGCACATGTTATTGTTGACCTGACCAACTTAGTGTACAACCAGAGTACCATGTTTGGTCTTAGCCCCCAGAATTTGCCGCAAGTGCGTCTAACTATTGCTAAAAAAGTTTCCGCCTTGCGTACCATCTTATCAATCTGCTAGATCCATATGAGTTTGGAGTCCAAAGTGACTCCCAAGTACACCACTTTGCCTGACAAACCGATTTTGTTACCGTTAAAGAAGAGGCGTGTAATGCCCGCAATCTTCCTTCTCTGGGAAAACATTATGACTTACAGATGACATCGCCATTTTATCAGTCAACAAGGGATCTAGAGAATTTATTGAGTGGCACGGGATCTGTTTGGAAAAATGGCTATATGATGAACATTAATAAAAGTAAAACAAAAGTCATGGAATGCAGTTGTATAAAATCGGTGAAGCAGCGAACATCAGATTGTGAGAAAATATTGATGAAAGTAGAGAAATTCTATTACTTGAGTAGTAGGATTGGCAGTGATGGTGGAAGCAAAGCGGGTATAAAGTATAGACTGGCACAAGCAAGGAAAACATTTCTGATAAGGAAAAGGAATTTGACATCAAAAATAAATTTTAATATTAGAAAATATTTTTAAAGGTTTTTGTATGGAGCGTGGCTTTGTATGAAAGTGAAACGTGGGCGATAGCAGCTTTGAAAGAAAGTGATGAGACCTTCAAAATGTGGTGTTTCAGGCAAATTTTAGAGACTAAGTGGATAGATCGGGTCTCAAATGAGGAGGTATTGATGCACATTGCTGAGAAGAGAGCTTTGTGGCGAACTGTAAAGAAAAAAAGGACTAGGATGACTGAACATATCTTGATGCAAACAGGATTGATAACCTTAACATTAGAGGCATACGTAATGGGTAAAAATGCTAGAGGAAGACTTTGCCTTGAATATGATAAATACATTCAGACGAATGAAGGAAGTGACAATAAAGGACTTAGCTTAGGATAGGTTATGGAGAGCTGAAGAAGACGAAATTTTGATTCGCAATATGTGTAAAACTTAGTATAATTGGTTCAAATTATGGAAACCAGTGGTTCAATTTAACCAATCGGTAGCCAAATTTGAACCACCTTTCAAAAAAATTGTTTTTAGTTTTTTAATTAAATGTTTTCATTTTTATCCGTTTCTTTTTGTACAAATAAATGCTTGCAGATTTGTCTGTATATTGACCTTATATTGCCCACTTAGAGTGTATTATCTTTGAAGTTATGGTGAAATTTGTAAAACTGGTTCAAATTAGGCTACTCTCCCCTTAACAATCCTTATAAAAATTACGAAGAGGACGACGAAGAAAAACGTGCTCAAATTTTCAGTTGGACAGATTCAAATACGACCAAACATAATCAATTTAAATAACATTAGTCAACAAATCTTACCCTACATAGAAATTCAATATGCAGAACTTAAATTATTGATCGACACAGGATCCTCAAAAACTTTAATTCGCCCTAAAACCGTACGGAAAAATTACTTAGATTTTGGAAGAAGAAAACCTTTTAAAATCAAAACAGCACACAAAACGACATTACACCAATTTATTGCAAACATACCTTTACCAAAAGCTTTTAACGTAAAAATGAAACATAAATTTAGTTTTTTCGAATTTAACGACAAATACGACGGATTAATAGCCATGGATCTTTTAAGAAAATTAGGAGCAAATATCGATATAAAAAACCGATTATTAAGAACCAAACACGGACAGATTCCAATTAATTTCAAAACAGTAACATTCAAACCGGTCCAAAACACACAATCAAAGGACGGAAAAGCAAGTAAAAATCTTAGTAAACTCAAAAACTACATAAGAATTATAAATCACATGTTATTTCAACCAGGAGTAGAAACACCCACCGCGTTAGTACATATAGAAGACAATTACGCCACTACGACAATTTTAAACTCAAACGATTACTCCATAGAAGTATCGTTAACAAAACCAATAGACGTAGAAGAAATGAACTTTAGCGAGATGGAAATCGACGAAGACTCAGAAAGCAACTCTAACCCTACAGAACACGATATAATTCTAAAGGAAAATTTAATTAACATTCGCTTTAATGATGATATTAATAATGAAGAGGAAACGGCAATTAAAGACTTACGTTTGGAATACCGAGATATATTCCATTATTCCTTCGCAATTATAAAGAACATTTAAGTGAGTTAAAAGGCCAAAATGACATTATGTAATATTAGTGTTTGGACAATTCTATTAATCAATGTAATAATTTTATTAACTATATATTTATTGTATAAAATGTATCTTAAATATAAGAACAAAAAACAAAGGTGAACAAAGAAATTATAAATGAAATTTTAGGGACAATGAGTTTTAAAAATAAAGTACAACCCTTAATTTTCATCTGAGTCGGGAAGAGTTACATATCCCCCAAATTATATATATATTATATATATATATATAATGCTATGATAAGAAGTTGTTTAGAGGTGTATTGAGTAGTAAGGGTCGAGTAGTAATTGTAGATAGCAAAAGGAATCAGAAAACTGCATTTATTTAACAGAAAAATAAGTAATTCGTACATTATGTAAATAGCAAGCATTTAACACCCTGTATATAGACCGTAATTAACTTTAATCAATGCAGGTAAGCATATCTTTCAACAATAGAACGCGTATTCAGCAAAGAAATAATCGTACATGTAACTAAACATACGTTGAGAAGTGTTATACAAGTTTATAAAATAAAGACGCAGAAGATCCTCATGCAATTACGCTTGTGATAAAGAAGGAACAATATGCGCTTTGATAAGAAAACGCACTTTCAAAGATCAGTCTAAATAAATACATAAACGAAAACAGCACTAGAGCTACATCATTTATTTTTGTACAATTATCTAAAAGCATTATCTATACAAAACAACAGACGTAAGTTAAAAGTCTGGCCGCGATAACAAATGTTAAGGCAAGCAGCGATCGCAAATAAACACCATGACACGAAAATACAAAGGAGTTTCATCAGGAATCAGCTTGAAATATTAAGGACAAACCTGGTTGGTCGCGACAATTTGCAAGATTGCTTGTAGTGGGAAAAGCTATTTAGCACCCACCGGTGATAAGGCAGCTCAGTTTCCACTTGAAGCACGTTGAATTCACATCAGTTTTAACCAGAAATCTACGCGTAAAATAACTAAAATTTATAATATTGTGAAAATAGTGCTGCATAAAAATTGTGTTAAGAATACAAAAAAAGTTTTTGCCGTTTTTTTCAGAAAACGTGAGTAAAGATTGGTTAGTTAATTTAAATTAAATATTTATAATGATATAGGGATTCTAATTTGCGTCGAAAACAATACTTCTGATATATTTCGGGTATAATTATGGGACAATTCTAACACGCTGCTAATTTATGATCCAAAGTCTGGAATTCAAGAAGTATTTAAGGAAAGAGATTCAAAACATATGCAGGGAAATATAGAATAAAGCACCAGGCGATTTTTTGGAAAGCAAGGGGTAAACGTACTTAAATATTGGTTCGACAAAGTAGAGCATTGGTATTCGATTGAAGACAACAAGGGGGTGTTGATCCACAACACGAAACAACATATCACAGGTCAGATCTACTTAATTTTAAGGAATCTTTTCAATTTAAATTTTAACACTGAATTTATTCAATTTATCCAAAACTTGTAAAGAGTCAACAGGAACATTGCATACGTTTAAACTTACGTAATAAATCATAAAAGGGTCTCAAACGTTCCAGATTTTTTTGTAAAGGTGTTGTTTTTGGTGACTTTATTTTAAACTAAAAGTATATAAATTTTGGTATAAATAATCCATATAATATTAATTGATTGATGGGTGTACTTAAAGAATTTCAAAAATTGTAAATATTATTTCCTTTCATTATATTAATGTTGATTGACTTCGTTTTATCAATTCATCCAGGTAATCATAAAGGGGTGAAAGAAAATTGATTATCGCAACGTTGTGCACTCTGTGTAGATTAAAAAGGGCTACCCGTGGCATAACAATAAAATTGAAAGATTAAAGAGAGTAAGTGTACACAACTATACATAAACCTAACTTTAAATTTGTATATTTCCCAATTGTGTCATCGGTCTCGGTGGCGTAATTGGTAAACGCATGGTTTCGGCAAAACCAGGATACAGGTTCAAGTTGTTGTGAATTCAAAGGGTTAAATCAGTGGTAAACAATAAAATTTCAACCACCCTGTAAATAGAAAAGAACGATTTATTTATGCGCAAAATTACTTTGAGTCATTTAAGGAAAACGGACATGTATTGACGTATATTTATAATTAATAATGGTATGTTAGAAATTACATAAAGAAAAAACAGTTTTAAAGCAAATAGAAGCTCATAATTAATTTTAATTTATTTTAATCCAACACGTATAAGCATAAGAGAACGTGCTTGCGTAACAAAATCAATAATTCCAAGGTAAATGTAGTCCGTTTT
Source organism: Platerodrilus igneus (assembly GCA_036346225.1). Taxonomy (NCBI): domain Eukaryota; kingdom Metazoa; phylum Arthropoda; class Insecta; order Coleoptera; family Lycidae; genus Platerodrilus; species Platerodrilus igneus. Next base: position 2,236,990 of record JARFIW010000828.1, read on the forward strand.
ATACAAATACGACGAAATATAAAGTCTAGGAATTGTTGTGCTACACGAACACCTGCGTTTTAAAAGGTTACTTTCGAAGAAGTCGAGCATGTGTTAAGATAGGATTTCATAGAAATATTTTCAACCGTCAGTTGGTATAAACCACAAGGCTAACTAACTTCTTAAAGAGCGAGGGAAATGCACGGACGGTTATATACAACAGATAGAAACAGGTAGAGAAGCGTTGAGATTGAAAACGCACGTACCATATACTCGTGGAGTGGAGATGAGCTGTCATCAATATCGATTTTCTGTAACTCATGTAGGGTTTTAAACGCGACAGCAGACATGCATAAAACAGAGATGAATATAGTTCAGGCGGGGTTTGTAATGACAGAGAATTTTATCATTGGTTAAAAACAGACAGTTTTCCAAACGTAGACACACGCGAAGGTTGGGAGCGCTTTTTCGGATACGGCACGTAGACCGGAGCAAATTTCAGGAATTTCAAGATGGTTGTATGCAAAATTTTTAGAATTTAGATTTGAAAACAAGCTTTTCACTTGAAGTGTGTCCCGGGTGGGGTTTTGAAACGATCTAAATACCCAATCTAAATTATTAACGCTCTCTTGTTTTTTCGCTTATATATTACTTTACTACAATAAAGTACTGAATGCTGACCACCATAACGGTAGAGCTCTTTTGTGAGTATTGTATGTGTTGTTAATACAGTAAATATAGTGCTTACAAGTGTAACTTAGTAGTAGCGGGCATCTATTTATTAACGCGAAGTAGGTGTAGTGTATGTTAAATTACTAGAGGTCTGGCTACTACAATACAAAGCACGAAAATGTATAAATGGAAGCATGATATATGTGAGGTAAGCATCACCAATAACCAAGATTGTACGCTGATATATAGAATGGTACTATGAAACGAGGCGCTTGGCTCGCAAATGGTGTTATCGTCTGTGGATTTGCTGAGTATCACAACGAATGGTAACAAAGCCGAGGTGTTCTAGCGATCATCTTCGAAGGAATGGAAGTCTGAAGAATTCTCCAGGTAATTTATTTGAAATTTCTGTTGTTTGATAAACATTTGTGAAATTTTGGTGCTGTGTGATTGACTTGTTGGGGGTTTATTTAGGGTTGTAGAAACGTATTGAAAAAGATACATGTACTGGACAATTTATTGAGGTTAGATGTTGGAAAGGGTGTATTTAAAACTTACAACATTTTATTCTGGATATAAATTGGATTGTAAAGGGTAAACGGGTCTATAAATTTTGTTTTAATTTACGCAAGATGTAAAAGGCATATATAAACTAAACTGGGTTATTATGAGTTCACCATACTCCAGTGCACAATCAATTTAGGGTAATATGTGGGGTCCATCTACTCATGTCTTATTTAATTTGTTTGAAAATAATTAGAAAATCATGGACTTTAAAAATATACCATATTTGAGTTATGTAATGAGTTTATCAAACTGTTTTTTTTATACATGTGAATAATTTATCTGTAAAGAGCTGTAAATAAAAGGTTGTATGATTGTTGTATTATTTGGTGATTTTATTGAATGGTGTGCGAGTGTGAAGGAGGAGTGGTTGTAAATTTAGGTATCCGAGAAGAGTCACAGCTGAGCTAGCCAGAGAAGCTGCAGAAGGTTTTGGAAGCAGAAATAAAATGGCAAGGAATTTATTTGTTGAAATTTTTGCATTTTTGAAAATTAGATATCCCAGCTTCGTCCAAGAATTTTTCTAAGGTTTCACGGCAATCTTATGACGGGTCAACGCTGGGGCTTGATGTTAAAAGCTTAATCCCCGATTTCACGGCAATCTTATGACAAACCAAACGTGAGGCTCGAGCACCAAATAAAATTTGAATCTTAATCCAGGAGACTGGCGAGCTGAGAGAGAAAGTCTGTCTAGTAGAAATTCATAAATAATTTTGGAGTGTGTGGGAGTGATTTGAACGTATGCAGAGAAAAAAGAGGTTAAGAAGCCAAAGAGTAAAAATTGGATGTGACGATAGTGCGTTATTTGATAAAGCAGGAAAAATGGAGGAAACTGGATCAGTCGAGGACGGAGTCAGGGGACCAAGGCAATGAACTAATTTTGAGAATGCTGGAGAGGATGAATGCCGAATCGAATAGGAAATTTGATCAAATGAATGAGACGTTGAGTTGGGATTAGAGAAATGAGTGAAGAATCAAAACCAAAATGGAACAGATGAATGAAACCTTAAGCGAGAAAATAGATAAATCTTCAAGAGAATTTTCTGATATTAAAAGTAGGTTGACTGTAAAAATGGGAGAAGTAGAAAATAGGGTAGATAAAAATGAGCGTGATATTAGAGGTTTGAGTCAGGAAATGGGTCAATTACGGACAGAAGTGAGGATTTTCTGTGAGGACGAAATTAATGTTAAAATGACTGAGGTAACGGACTCATGTAAGGATCAGTTAGGTAGGGTCGAGAGAGAAGTGACCGAAATTAAACAAAACGTAGCAACTTTGATGGGGGATGGTCCAAGATTCGTAACAAGTAATATGTCACCGGATCAACAAATGAAATTTTATGGGGATAGTAGAGTAAATCCTCAGATATTTATCAATAACATTAAGAGGCTTGGTTAATAATTTGTATGAACTTAACATTGTTAAAGCGTTATTGAAAAACCATGCTGAAGCCTGGTATAACTTAATAGGACAGGAAATCGACACGTACAATAACTTTGAGGACAGATTTATTAAACATTATTGGAGTGACCACAGACAGGACCAAGTACGAGACGATCTAATTACAGGAAAATTCAAAGGGGAGTTTGCAGGAAGTAAGGCGCAATATGCTATACGAAAGTATAGCATAGCAAAACAATTAAATCCACCATTGACGGACCGACAGATTGTCAAGTATTTATCACGACATTTTGATGTTGAGGTTAGGCAACATGTAGCGTTGTAAAACATTGTGAACAGGGAGATGTTTTTGGAGTAAGTGCGAAAGGTATGATGATGTGAGCAGTGGACGAGCTCGGGTACACAGGGAACGACAAGTAAACGCAGTACGATTCGAGAACAGGCGTGACAACTACACAAGACGGGGGACAAATTTTGGGTACAGTAGACAAAATTGGAAACCTAGACGGACGTTTTTCAGGAGCAACAGTGTAGGTAGGTGACCTGCACCGAGGCCGGGACCAACAAGACAGAACAGTTCACCGGACATGAGGGGGACTTCAAATACAAACACGGACAGAGTGGAGACGCCAAGGACATACGCTGAAGTGACAGCAAGACCAGGACCGAGTAGGGAGAACAGACCTGGACAGGATTTTTAGAGCAGGACAAACCACTAGACATCACTGTGTACAAGTATGAACATCCCAAGGAATTTTTAAACATAGAGGAAGAGGTTGGGCCAGAAATAACAGAAAAATCTTGTTTGCCCATAATTGATATTGACATTTTTGAAAAAAATTTAGGAGCGTTATTAGATTCAGGAGTAGAGGAGAGTTTAGTATCGGAGGAATTCGTCAATAAAATTAAGGATAAAGTGTGTGACAGGATAATGCCAATAAAAAAAGTCATCTGGTTGCGCCGAATAAGAAGCGATTTGCTGTTGTAAATAGTGTAGTTATTTTAAAAGTAGAGTTAGGCTCAATTAGTTGTGAACGGGAATTTATAATTATACCTGGGTTAAAGTTTAAAGGGATATTTGGGGTCGATTGTATGATGAAGTTAGGAGTTGTAATAGATATGGAGAGGAAAGTAGTTAGGATTGGGGATAGTATATTTCCCTGGAAGGCAAGCTATGCTGTCACAGAAGATGACATGGGGTTATGTATTAATAGTATAGAGGTAGATGACGAAGAGGTGAAAGAAATCGACACAGTTGAGTACAGTGAGAAAAAGTTAGAAGAGGTACAATTAATTGATAGTGAACGAAGAGCCTGAACAAGTAGAGGTAGAGTCGAGTACAACATTGTTAGAGAATAACGAGTCAGAATTAATAAAAGTAAAGGCGAAAACAGCATTAGGTTACCCACAAGAGTTAAAAGTAGGCATAAGTAAGATAAGTGGCAAAGATAATTTTGGTAATTTGAATTTAGGAGATTTTTACGGGGTGAATATAGTGTATAAAGAGTCTAATAGAGATGAACAGTTTTCTTTAAAGGAAAAAGATTAAGATGTTAAGGTAGTATCGTGTGGTTTGTCCGCAGAAAAGGAAATAATAGTAAATGAGAAACAGACAAGTGTAGGGACTGAAGAAGAAATATTTAAGTCAGGATAATAGGAAAGATTTTATTTTACGTGAAGTACCAGGAATGATAAGTATAGAAATAGAAGGAGAAAAAAATAGGGATGAAGTGTATTAGGATTGTTAGAAGAAAGACATGGAGTGTCACGAAAAGAGTCAGATTTAAATAAAGAAGTGACTTAATCGATAACAAAATATAGAGATATGTGAATGATAGAGTAGAATTTAAATAGGTAAAGATAGAGATAGGTGTATATAGAAAAATACAATTAGATATAGGATAAATATAGGAAGATAGTTAGATGTAGATATAGAGTTAAGTGTGTATAGTTAGGATAAGAAATAGATAGTGATAGTAGGTAAAGTTAAAAATAACAGAGGGACATAAGTAGAAGAAACTTAAGTAAAAGTGAAGATAGGTAGAAAAGTATAAAAGTGAGGTATTTAAAGAGTCAATAAATGACGAAAGGCTAAAAAAAGCGAGAAATAGACTGAAATAGAGGGTGAAAAGTTAGTAATAGATAGAAATAGTTAGGTAGAAAGTAGTGATAAGTGTGAATAGTTAGTTATAAATAAAGATAGGTGTAGATAGATAGAAATAATTAGAGATGGATAGAAATAGGTAGAAATAGGTAGATAAGTAGTGATAGGTTGGATAGATAGGTATAGGTAGTGTTAGGTGAGTAGATAGGTGCATAGAAATAGCATGTAAGATTGAGTGGTAGAATTTAATATATTTAAATTTAATAAGACATAAGTAAGTTTTCTTCGGATTGAAATAGGGAGATTATGTTGTGGAATCAAAGGGTTAAATCAGTGGTAAACAATAAAATTTCAACCACCCTGTATACGGAAAAGAACGATTTATTTATGCGCAAAATTAATTTGAGTCATTCAAGAAAAACGGACATGTATTGACGTATATTTATAATTAATAATGGTATGTTAGAAATTACATAAAGAAAAAACAGTTTTAAAGCAAATAGAAGCTTATAATTAATTTTAATTTATTTTAATCCAACACGTATAAGCATAAGAGAACGTGCTTGCGTAACAAAATCAATAATTCCAAGGTAAATGTAGTTTGTTTTATACAAATACGACGAAATATAAAGTTTAGGAATTGTTGTGCTAAACGAACACCTGCGTTTTAAAAGGTTACCTTTGAAGAAGTCGAGCATGTGTTAAGATAGGATTTCATAGAAATATTTTCAACCGTTAGTTGGTATAACCCACAAGGATAACAAACTTCTTAAAGAGCGAGGGAAATGCACGGACAAGCGTTGAGATTGAAAACGCACGTACCATATACTCGTGGAGTGGAGATGAGCTGTCATCAATATCGATTTTCTGTAACTCATGTGGGGTTTTAAACGCTACAGCAGACATGCATAAGACAGAGATGAATATAGTTTAGGCGAGGTTTGTAATGACAGAGAATTTTATCATTGGTTAAAAACAGACAGTTTTCCAAACGTAGACACACGCGAAGGTTGGGAGCGCTTTTTCGGATACGGCACGTAGACCGGAGCAAATTTCAGGAATTTCAAGATGGTTGTATGCAAAATTTTTAGAATTTAGATTTGAAAACAAGCTTTTCACTTGAAGTGTGTCCCGGGTGGGGTTTTGAAACGATCTAAATACCCAATCTAAATTATTAACGCTCTCTTGTTTTTTTTTCGCTTATATATTACTTTACTACAATAAAGTACTGAATGCTGACCACCATAACGGTAGAGCTCTTTTGTGAGTATTGTATGTGTTGTTAATACAGTAAATATAGTGCTTACAAGTGTAACTTAGTAGTAGCGGGCATCTATTTATTAACGCGAAGTACGTGTAGTGTATATTAAATTACTAGAGGTCTGGCTACTACAATACAAAGCACGAAAATGTATAAATGGAAGCATGATATATGTGAGGTAAGCATCACCAATAACCAAGATTGTACGCTGATATATAGAATGGTACTATGAAACGAGGCGCTTGGCTCGCAAATGGTGTTATCGTCTGTGGATTTGCTGAGTATCACAACGAATGGTAACAAAGCCGAGGTGTTCTAGCGATCATCTTCGAAGGAATGGAAGCCTGAAGAATTCTCCAGGTAATTTATTTGAAATTTCTGTTGTTTGATAAACATTTGTAAAATTTTGGTGCTGTGTGATTGACTTGTTGGGGTTTATTTAGGGTTGTAGAAACGTATTGAAAAAGATACATGTACTGGACAATTTATTGAGGTTAGATATTGGAAAGGGGTGTATTTAAAACTTACAACATTTTATTCTGGGTATAAATTGGATTGTAAAGGGTAAACGGGTCTATAAATTTTGTTTTAATTTACGCAAGATGTAAAAGGCATATATAAACTAAACTGGGTTATTATGAGTTCACCATACTCCAGTGCACAATCAGTTTAGTGTAATATGTGGGGCCCATCTACTCATATCTTATATAATTTGTTTGAAAATAATTAGAAAATTAAGGACTTTAAAAATATACCATATTTGAGTTTTGTTATGATTTTATCAAACTGTTTTTTTATACATGTGAATAATTTATCTGTAAAGAGCTGTAAATAAAGGTTGTATGATTGTTGTATTATTTGGTGTAATGTATTGAATGGTGTGCGAGTGTGAAGGAGGAGTGGTTGTAAATTTAGGTATCCGAGAAGAGTCACAGCTGAGCTAGCCAGGGAAGCTGCAGAAGGTTTTTGAAGCAGAAATAAAATGGTAAGGAATTTATTTATTGAAATTTTTGCATTTTTGAAAATTAGATGTCCCAGCGTAGTCCAAGAATTTTTCTAAGGTTTCACGGGTCAACGCTGGGGCTTGATGTAAAAAGCTTAATCTAGGATTCCACGGCAATATATATATATATATATATATATATATATATATACATTCAAATGCAACTATTAGATCTTCAGAAATAGATTGCTACATTGTATAATTGAAGGGCACATTATAAAAGGCTAATGAAAGTTCATAATCAGACGTGAGAAAGGAAGCACCTACTTTATATTCCAGACATGATACTGCAAATGCAGGTCACAATAGATTATAAGAAAGCAATTGTTAGAATTAAGACTACTAAGAAATAATACAATGTATTTTATTAAGAAGCAGCAGACATGAGATCTGCACTTCCCACAAGACAATACGAAGGCAGGGATAGCATAACTACCCTAAGGAGCCCATGATGGCCAGTCACTCTTAGAACTCCATAACTTTAACACTGTTGGTTGTTTAAGCTACTGATTTGTAATTATTAGTTATTGATAGTCAGTCTCGAACTTCATAACTTTAAGATTGTTGGTTGTTCAAATAATTAGTAACTTTCAATATTTGTTAATTAAAACGTTAATGAACATAACGTCCCAGTTGTCAAATCATTATTGTAATTACTGTATAAATAAAATACGCTTGATAGGAGTGTTTTTTGGAAATAAAAACTTTTTTAAAAAAAGCTCCCAAAGACCAAAAACCTATCTCACGTAATGATATTACAAACCAGATAACAAGTTTTACTCTAAGGAAATAAAACAAATTCAAGTCGTTTACTCCAAAACAGTTCAACAAAAATTTTAAATAAACAACATGTGAACGAAACACAACAACGCCACATTACATAGAAAAGAAAGCAGTAACAGTTACGCTTAGACCACCTAAAGAAGTCTCATTACTTTCGAGACAGAAAGTCGCCAAGCTGCAAGCTTATTTACCGGCTCCCATTACCTTTAATTAAATCCCACAAGATTTATTTTACAAATTATTTTTAATATTTAAATACGTTCCATACTGCCATAAGAATTTGTAGTAAGTACTTCAGGCACCTTAAGTTTCAGACACGCTCAACTAATTAGTTGTGCAGGTTTCAGTATTTATCTGTTGTAAATAAACGTTGTCATAGCAGCTACCGGAACGATTATTTATTACGATATCAATTACCTACCCGTTACCCGCCTTTGTATCACACCTTCATTGTATCTTCATGCAAGTATGTATTTATAGATGTAGATGGTAATCCACTTGAGCTAATGATTACATGACAAGACAAAATATTCGTTCTTGTAGTTTATGGAAATTATGGTAATAGTGTGACTAGTTTGCTTTGTCAATAAAGACGCCCAAGTAAACTATATGTAGGTATTTATAAAAATTTTACAGGTATGTGTGGGTATGTCACGGTCGTATAACTGCATTGCTTTTAGTTGTCTCATTGAAGATTAACAGACTTGAAGATATGACGTAACTATATTACTGTAACTGAAGAGGTAATAATCGATAATTGCAAGTGTTTTATTGGTAATTCGACCTTATGAAACTGGGGCAGAAGAAAACAAAGGAAGAATCTAAATTCTTTGTGGTCAAGCCCCAGCAGAGCTGGTATAGCTTAGAAATCCCCAACGTAAAAATTCTTTCAGAGGTAATAAATATCTTTAGGCTTTTGTAAAATAACGTCACGATAGTCATCGCCCATTAATAAGGTGGTAATTAGATCTTCCAATTTGTTTTGCAGGAAATGCCAAGAATTTGCAAAAAGAAACCAGTCCTGCCCAAAATAGTCTAGAGGTCAGAGACTAAACTAAAAAGATTGCATGCAAGCTAAAAAATATGGTTCAAACTTTTCCTAAAGAAGTAAATAACAATTAAAAACTTTGTTCGAACGTCCTAACCGTACGAATTTATTTAAACAGATTTTTAATTTTTCCCAAATATAGCAGAAACTACAAATTAATCCAAAAAATAATTATTGCCAATTTTAATTGTAGGTAAATTTGAAATTAAAAAGGTCTCTATCTAACTTGTTACGAGTAAAAGGAGTGTGTTGCGATAATCTGTGCCGATAATAAAAAAATAATGTACCCAACGAGAACCGCAACAAAAAAAAGAATCGAAAAAATGTCGTGCTACCTAGAAAATCGTAGAGTGAAATGTGTCGCAAAAAAAAGAGAAAGAATATCTCAAGAGAGAGAATTTATTTACAAAGCCTTTAATAAAGCATGTTCCAAAAAGGAAAACCAACCCGCGGAGAAATCAATATTTACACAATAAACACAAAATCTCAAATCTAAATTTAAGAATTTGCATTTCCGACGATTGCAGTTGGTAGAACATTTAAGTAGTGTGGTAAGGCCGGTCTGACTTCAAAACGGTGTACGCGTATGTTTTTCCATGTAACATACGCGTGCACCGTTTTGAATCCCGACCGGCCTTATATATTTTCAATGTAAAATACGTGTGGACACATTTTGAAGTCAGACCGACTTTATATTACTTTGAATGGAACATACGTGTGTGACTTCAAAACACACGTATGCTACGTTGAAAAATGTAAGTGCAGAGAAAATGTGGAGCTGTTTTGAATTATAGGTTAAATAGGTCTAGACAATAAAAGTTCAACAACTGTGTATATAGGAAATAGGAACAATTTATTTACGCGCCAAATTAATCAGTTTAGATAGTGGAAACGGACAGTTATTAACATATTTTGTATTTCTAAATCAGAAGGTTAAAATTGCATAAAGGGAAGAAGCTTTAGGGTACATGAAAACTCAAGGATGCGCATAATTAGTTGTAATAAGTTTAAGTCACGCACATGGGATAGAAAACAGAGCTTTCAAGTATAGAAAATCAATAATTTAAATGCATATTTCCATTTAAATAAACGAAAACTTTCGTTTTACAAATGCTAAGAAGTGGTGAAACTCGGAATTATTATTTTAAACGAACAAGGGGCTTTAAAGAAACACTTGTTAGTTAAATGTTAAGTTCATAGAACTTGAATGAACGTTGGCACAAAATACTAGAAAATTGTTTGCAACGGTCGGTCTGACGAGCTGCAAAAAATTACAAGTGCTTTGAAGACTAAGTGAAATAAAAGATATGTAATATAAAACAGACAGAGAAAACGTATAAAAAAACGTTCGTTACAACTCACGTTTAAAATACACGGGAGAAGTGAAGGCCAACAAAAATATCGATTTCCTGTAGCTTGAGAGGGGTTCTGAAAGAGACAATAAATGTGAGTTGAACGAAGAGAGGTAGCTAAGAGGTGGAGCGTTTTAACGGAGGAAAGCTATATCATTGGTCTAAGGCTAGCAGTTTTGAGAAGCTCGCGTCCGTTGAGGTTATTAAAACGAATTACAGAATAACAGCACGGTAATCTCGGAATTTTTAGACGTTTCGATCAAAATTTGGAGAATTGGTTTTAAAAATAAACTTTTCGATGAAGAGAGGTTCCGTGTGAGGTAGTGAAAAGCATATAAATACTCTGGGAGATTTATTAAAGCTCTCTTGCTCTTAGATCTTATATAGCGTTTAGATCTTTAACGTAATTGCTATTACGTGCTTTTACGTTGTACTAATTGTTGTTTATTCGATTAACATCCTATTTTAAAGTATATAAAGCTGTTAGTAACGTACCGGAAACGTATTAAAAAGTGATTTGCACGAGTAAGTGCTAGAGTTCCAAAAGTGCTCTTACTACACGATACCATCGAATGGTAGGATAGTTCTTGGGTAAGCGAATCGTAAATCTTAACTACTATGCGTGAGGTGTAGTAGTATAGAATGTTAAGTTTGGACAAGACAATTATCCGGGTAGAATATTAAAGATAGTTGCAGAGATTCGGATAGTGAGTGGGGATCAGTTGGATCCAGGCAGAATCACAAGGTATATGTACACAACGACGAGGGTTTTTGGTACACATCTTCATAGGTAACGAGGGACGAAACGTACTTCAGGTAAAGAAAATTAATGTCTTGCTTTTTGCTTAAACATTTGTGCTGATATTTTTGTGTTTGAGTGTTTTGACTTATTGGGGGGGGGATGTATTTATTACCATAAAACCTCATTTAAAGGGGTATATGTACAGGACAATTAATATTGATTATTTAAAAATATTTATTGATGATATAAAGATGTTGTTGTAAGGAGTAAACGGGTCATTAGCTTTAGGGTAAATAAAAAAGCGAAGTTTAAAAGCATTTACAGTAACTGAGTTATACTGAGCCCAAATTAGACCAGGATAAAAATCAAGTTAGGGTTGCACGAAGGGCCCATCTACTCGTCTAAGACAAAACTGTTAAAATATATTAAAATTAAGAAGTTTTAAGAGATTTAAAGATTGACTTGGTAACAGTTTTTATCAAACTGGATGTACCAATGTGTAAATATTTTCGTGCTTATGGAAACTTGTTAATAATTGTAAATAAAAAGGTTGTATGTCTTGTTGCAATTATTTGAGTGGTAATTTTATTTGACTGTGTTTGTGAGAAAGAAATGTACTTAGGATGGTAGGTATTCAAGAAGAAGCCGCTTGCTGAACTAGCCAGGGTGTGCAAAAATAAGGAGGCGTTCCAAAAAGTAGTGTAAGAATTTTTTTATTTTCAGAGAATTTGATGTTGGCTCAAGCGTGGGGCTTGATTGGTTTTTAAGAAGAGCTCGATGGTTAACAAGTTCCACTGCAAAATATATATATATATATATATATATATGTATATGTATTATAACGTAAGGGAGCTACCAAGGGTTCTAAGGGTTGTTTAGTACGAGGTAGTGTATGCCCAAGTAAAATAATCCACGTATTTGATCACATAATTTGAAAATGTATGTTTGCCGTATTTTACATATGCTAAAGTACAATTCAAAATGGTAGTTGAAATATCAGTGCCAAAAGGTAAATTAAAATCACTAAATGACGTAGTAAGATGTACAGCGCTCAAGGGTTTATACCGAGTTTGAATTTTATAGGCCATTGAAAGTACATTTGCCGTCCAAAAACCGGATGCGTCTATGGATGTTCACTATCAACCACGCATCCAGGTTCAAGTGTGATTTATTTGGCTTTTTAATTTATATAGAATCAACTTTTGGACAGAATTTGTAAGCTCAAAATTATTAGGTATAACAACGTCAAATGTGATTGAAGGACTGTAAATATTTAGGACCAATACTAGAATTTTATGTGAACTATGAAAGTGTAAAAAGACATGAATTATGGTATGTGCGACACAAACGTAGTGTGTGAATATTATTGGACGATTTTAGTTATGTAATTTTATAATTTAGTAGGCAAGAAATGTTATAATGGTCGCCTTGGAAAGAAAACAAAGGGAGATGAATTCGAAAGTTTTTTGTAAAAAGACGTGTTTTGTATAGAACTGTGCTAATTGGTGTAACGATTTTTAAAAGTTAATAAAAGTGTTTGATTTTGAATAGTTTTGATTGAGTAAAGAAGGGTAAAGAGCAGTAGCGAAAGATAAATAAGCAACGACGACGATAATAAAAGTGTGAAGATTGGTGATAGTGCGACGGCGAAGCGACGAATAATTGAATAGATTTGGAACGATATTGGGAAAGGCGGAAGGAAAATCGAGTGGTTATATATAGGGACGAAGTTGGATTTGGATAGCGATTAAAAGGCGGAAGGACATAGAGTGGTTATATAAGCGACGGCGAAGCAACGAATATTTAAATAGATTTGGGATTGATTTGGATAGCGATTTAAAGGCAGAAGGACATAGGGTGGTTATTTAAAGGAACGAAGATCGATTTGGATAGATATTTATAGGTAGCAGGACATCGAGTGGGTAGATAAAGAAACGAAGATTGATTTGGATATAGATTTGTAGCGGGGCATCGAGTAATTTGAAACAGGACGGCGATTAGATTTGGATTGAATACGAAAAGGCGGACGGATTAAAATAGAACACAAGGAGCGAAATTAGGAGAGCAATAATTGGTAGTGGAGGATTCAAAGCAGAAATTAGGACAGAAGAATTAGCACAGGGGAAGTAACATAACCGGGTATTCCAAATTCTAAATTAGGGTTAATTATTTCAGATATTGGGGAGCAGCTAAAAATTTAAGAACGACACCTGGAGGCGATACGAAAATTCTATCAGATAGTACAACCGTGTAAAGACGCATACGGCTACTAGGATTTTGAGCCAGCAGTTAGAGCGGCCAAGAACGAAGTATAATCCAGGTGAGTGCTGAAATATCTTAAAACGTCAAAAAAAGTCATAAATTTGTGGTAGTAAATTTTATTTGGCACAAGGCAACGTTGATCGTAATAAAAATTTGGCATATACAAAAGTAGATTAAAAATTTAGTACTAAAACAAAAGGGTGTGCAGTTTGGTTGGGCATCGCACATCTACTTATAACAGAACTCACTATAAGTAGGTGAACACCCTGAGAATTAAGAGCTCAAATAGTCGAGGCATTGTAATAAACAGTTTAATTAAAGAACCAACCAAACGTTGCAAGTACGGGGCGTGCATTAGGTGTGCACATTACATAAAAGGCGTGACAAAAGGGATAAAATAAAATAAAAATTAAAGAAAGAAGAAAGAGGAAAGGCAGAGGGTAGAGAGAATAGAGAGAGTGGGAGATCAGTAAAGTATATATATATATATATATATATATATATATAACATCACTTTTCACAACATTTTTATTGTTTAATTTGTATATTTACTTGACGCGTAAATTCTTAAGTATCAGTGATTCAGTTTGTATGTGGTTTAAAGTAAGACTGTCCGCTTATCAAACCTGCCACATTATATAGCCTACGCCCTCTTTAAATTCATTGGTTTATCTGAGCTGTTGTTCAAAATGTATGACCAACCATCGGTTGTTTTGAATATTCTTGGGCTTTTACAGGTTTATCACTGATATTGCCTTATAGAAACGATCCTTTAATCACGTAGGTACCCGTATGTTCTAGTTTGTATTTAATTTATAGCGTCTGTTTTTGATGTTGTTACAGGAATTTCTAATTCGCTTTGGCACGTAATTTCACTTATGGCGTTGCTTGTCAAGATAATATTTTGGGATCTGCATTAACTTCATGTAGAAAATCACGTAAATTAACATATTTCTGTTTACCTCATTGTGTTTCCGAAGCGTATTTATTTTGAAGGATGCGTTTCTTATCAAAACTCTATGCTATCTGCTTTCATTATCACTTGTTTAATGTGAATTGTATTATGATTTTTCTAGGTTTTTCCTGCATTTAATGCGTATTGATTTACAATTTATGAATACTTTTGATTTAAAACAAGTTTGATTGCGTGTAGAGTTATTTCTTTTGCTGAATGCGTATTTATTGTTGAATGACATGCCACTCGGCATTAATTAAAGTCAATTGCGATCCTTGTACAAGGTACTAAATGTTTGCTCTTTGCATAATATACTAATTACGTATTTTTAATGTTAAATAAATGCGGTTTTCTTACTCCTAGTACTATTTACATGTATTGGGTAACCATTATGAAAAAACCCTTTCAATATACCCCTAAAATAACCTTCCTTATTTCATTTAAGCCCCAATATAATAAATTTTTAAATTTAAATTTAATTGGACCCCTAAAAAAAGGGTCCTTTTTCTAAAAAATGAAAAGTTCCTTTTACCCCGCCGGTTATTTATTTTTTAATTATAACCCTTTAAAAGCAATTTATTTATTAAAGTAAAGTTTAAGAGCTTGTATGTACAGCATTGGTTATTTTTGTACATGTGTTTCAATTCTAATTAAGTTATAATTAAACCAGAGTATTAACTTCAAAATTGCTTTTATTAACTTTAACCAGTATAGTGAAAGGAAGGTAATTAGTAGTTGTACATCCTAAAATAAATAGGATTTTACATTGTGCTTAAGAACTTAGGCGCTGCCCACAACCACCTGCACCAAGCCCTAACAATATAATTGAGTTGCGTAACCACTGGGCGACTTGCTGTGGCACGATTGCCAAAAGTATCTTTCAACGTAATTCTGGTTGATAACTTATTTATAAGCCGCCAAAAAGAGAACAGGCTTAATATTAGGCATTTCTGGTATAAATTTAAGAAAGCTTTTATCGTACATTAGAAATAATTTCTGTCAATTACATGTTGAAACGGATTTTAGGGTCATAAATTACTTTAAACCATAAAAGAGCAAACCTTGTTAGGTTAAATCCCTGCAAGCGATCTATTTCTGCATAAATATTAAATTCCAACTACGTTTATTTAGAAACGCTCAAATATTTCTAACTGAAACGACCTTACACTTTTTATGTTATTTCAAATCATACAAGCTATCAATCAACAAGTTTGACTTCCTTTCAATTGAATGACTACTTGTTTAAACATCCTGTAAAATTCTCTCATGTTTTTTAGTACATCGTTAAATACGTAGAAGCTATCCTATAAGAATCTCCTTTGCTTTGCAAAGATTATAAATTCTTCGAGAAAAGTTAAACACCTGCGTCAAACACTGTTATGGTTCTCTTTAAAAGGTTAAAATAACTTCGGCTTATAAATACTTTGAATACTTTTATCACCTCTATCGTAAATGAACGCCTTTAATGGGTTTGTTATCTACACCTTACTAAGAAATTTTCTATCAAAGCGATATTCCGAATATCTTGCAGATGTGCACGTGTTACGTTACTTCGAGGCAGCCACGTTGGGCGCCAAATTTATGCTACGTTGGTTCGTAGCCGTACGTAACACCAAGAAAATCAAAGAAATGACCGGGCTCAATCGGAGATTAGGGGGGGTTGTAGAAAGCAGACCAACATATAATGTACGCGGCTGTAAGGAGTTAGTAACAATACCTGCAATAAAAAAAATTAGAATAGTAAACCTGCAATAAAAAAAAATTAGTCCTGCAAACCTGAAATAAAGAAAAAGCATAGCATGCTGATCGAGCATAGATTGTTCAGTACTTTGTAGAATGTAAATAAAACTGTTTAGATAAACTATATAATATAACAACGGTAAAAGCAATACAAAAATTTTTAGTACAAAGTGAGGTAATATTGGGGAGTAGCAGGAACGTTTCCTTACACACCAATTAAACATAAAGCAGACAAAAAGTTAACAAAAGATAAATAGGTAAGTCACAATTGATATGAGTAATTCAGTAGTATTGTAAAAGGTATCAGAACGACGAAGACATGGCAAAACAACGGATAGATATTTAAAGTAATAACAAGTAAGAAATAGTTCAACTTACAAAAAGTCCTTCAGTAACGCTTCCCTGCAATTGAAGTGTGGGATTCACGATGTCCTGCACTAACAAAGCACTTCACCCTTGACTGTGGGGGTGTTGATGGAATTTCTTACACTTTACACTAATCACACCTACGCATTTCACTAGTGTTAGCAGCAGACATTATCATGCTGATGGAACTATGTAGCATTGATAAATTTCTTTTTCATTCTATTTCCTGAGACAATAATTTCGAAATATTTTGTAACACAAATCAAAAAAAAAATGGTAATAAAAATTTAGAATCACGGGCCTTCAAGGCACGATGTAATGCATTAAACTAACAGTAACGTGAGGTGTTCTATTTGCTACCTATGGTAACAAAGAAAAATCTAATGCTTTTGAATAACGAAATTTGCGCAAACAATGATCTATTTTAGATTCTTTGGGGTTAGAAAATTCAGAAACTACCGTATCAACTGTCTTTACATATGAATGAAATACATGTTTATAAGAAGCAACCTTTTTCCTACTAAACCTGCTACAACTGTATCATCGTTAGTTTTTTTGTTTAGAAACACTCAAGCTTAAAACTGTATTTGGATAATCCAAAGTATGCACTACTCTGATAAAAAAGACCACGAAGACTAGATCGCACACACAGTTCAAACATAAAAAGACAAATCAACAAAAAAAACACAATCAATAAAGCAACGCGTATCACTAAGTTAATGTTCCGTAAAACGCACGTGCCGGTCGAGTATAACAAGTTCTACCACTTTTATTTCCAGCAGAAAAGCAACAAAAACAACCAATTAGTAAAGCAACGCGCATCACTAAGTCAATGTTCCGTAAAACGCACAAGTCCTACTACTTTTATTTCCAACAGAAAAACAACAAAAAAAACAATTAGTAAAGCAACGCCCATCACTAAAACCGTCCGTCAATGACCTAGCAACCGCACTTGTGGTCAATCAAACACATTAACTATAAAGCATACTTCCTTCAAATGTCCCCAGAACTACACTCTCATCTGTTTATATAAACTCGTTCTTACCATAAAATCTTGTCGACTCTCATCTCCTTCGCTAATAACTTAAGGAACATCCAAAACGTGAATGCCGCAATCATATCTAATAATTAATTACAGCGGTTTATCATTTCCGATAAGTTGGAAAGTAATTTACGAATAATCCAATTTACAATTCATTCCTTGCAATTTATTTATTAATAAAAATCAATCTTCAAATTATCTACTTTTAACGTAATACCCACGAGTTAAATTACATACAAATCTGAATTATTCTGAAGTATTTCCTTTATACAAACAGCGATCCCAAAGAAACGATGTATTTTTAAGTACGTTAACAGAAAGGAAGCGTAAAATGTTAAACTACAAAAATGCCCGTTACAAATTCCCCCCTAGCAAAATAAAGACGTCGGGGTGAAAAAAAAACGACAGACAAGGAACCAAACAAAACAAAAAATTTTTTATCCGGTCCGAAGGACTAACACCAGTATAAGAAAAAAAAACTTCTTTTTTTCAAAAGAAGACAAAGTCATCTATCGTAACCAACAACGACAGAACAGGTAAAGAAAGCATCAAGTAAACACCCAATGAGGATTAAAAGTCTTAGCTACTTTCAAAATCGTCAAAAGACGGATGTCTCCAAAAGGGACATTTCTGTTCTCCACCTCAAAGAAAAGTTTTGGCTTCCCGCGGAGATACCAAGAAGAAAGAAAAAAAACGAGGAAGAAAACTCGTAGCAAACCAACTAGACGACAAAACTGTCAACCTCAAGTGTGCAGTAAAGAAAGAACCAAGACAAAGTAAAGAGCAAAGGCAAGCTAGTACACCATCTAGAATACTTCCAACTGAGGTAACACAGATTCGTATGAAACGATTACTCAAGCAGAGTATGGCCAACAGACCTACAGAAGCGACCAAGTCGAAATCCCTAAAGGAAAAGAAAATAGATCTGAAGCCTACCTCAGGGAATGGATGTAGAAAGCGTCTATAATAGTCAAATAGTGAACAAATGGTAGATCTAGCCAGAAGAAAGAGTCACGGGATGGGCTAGCTACAAAAATATGAATAGGAATACGAAATGGGCGCCAGTGTTTTCGGACACAAGCTTATCAGCGAAAACACAAGACCAATAAGCCAAGAAAATTTCAAGTCATAACAAAAAAAAATTTTAATAAAAAGAAATCAAGAGCAAACCAAAAAAAAATCGATCCCCACGTTGGGCGCCAAATTTCTGTTACGTTACTTTGAGGCAGTCACGTTGGGCGCCAAATTTATGCTACGTTGGCTCGTAGCCGTACGTAACACCAAGAAAATCAAAGAAATGACCGGGCTCAATCGGAGATTAGGGGGGGTTGTAGAAAGCAGACCAACATATAATGTACGCGGCTGTAAGGAGTTAGTAACAATACCTGCAATAAAAAAAATTAGAATAGTAAACCTGCAATAAAAAAAAATTAGTCCTGCAAACCTGAAATAAAGAAAAAGCATAGCATGCTGATCGAGCATAGATTGTTCAGTACCTTGTAGAATGTAAATAAAACTGTTTAGATAATCTATATAATATAACAACGGTAAAAGCAATACAAAAATTTTTAGTACAAAGTGAGGTAATATTGGGGAGTAGCAGAAACGTTTCCTCACACACCAATTAAACATAAAGCAGACAAAAAGTTAACAAAAGATAAATAGGTAAGTCACAATTGATATGAGTAATTCAGTAGTATTGATTTTTTTTTCTTTTTTTTTTTTTCTTCATAGCAGGCAAGTCTATTGTAAAAGGTATCAGAACGACGAAGACATGGCAAAACAACGGATAGATATTTAAAGTAATAACAAGTAAGAAATAGTTCAACTTACAAAAAGTCCTTCAGTAACGCTTCCCTGCAATTGAAGTGTGGGATTCACGATGTCCTGCACTAACGAAGCACTTCACCCTTGACTGTGGGGGTGTTGATGGAATTTCTTACACTTTACACTAATCACACCTACGCATTTCACTAGTGTTAGCAGCAGACATTATCATGCTGATGGAACTATGTAGCATTGATAAATTTCTTGTTCATTCTATTTCCTGAGACAATAATTTCGAAATATTTTGTAACACAAATCAAAAAAAAATGGTAATAAAAATTTAGAATCACGGGCCTTCAAGGCACGATGTAATGCATTAAACTAACAGTAACGTGAGGTGTTCTATTTGCTACCTATGGTAACAAAGAAAAATATAATGCTTTTGAATAACGAAATTTGCGCAAACAATGATCTATTTTAGATTCTTTGGGGTTAGAAAATTCAGAAACTACCGTATCAACTGTCTTTACATATGAATGAAATACATGTTTATAAGAAGCAACCTTTTTTTCCTACTAAACCTGCTACAACTGTATCATCGTTAGTTTTTTTTTGTTTAGAAACACTCAAGCTTAAAACTGTATTTGGATAATCCAAAGTATGCACTACTCTGATAAAAAAGACCACGAAGACTAGATCGCACACAGTTCAAATATAAAAAGACAAATCAACAAAAAAAACACAATCAATAAAGCAACGCGTATCACTAAGTTAATGTTCCGTAAAACGCACGTGCCGGTCGAGTATAACAAGTTCTACCACTTTTATTTCCAGCAGAAAAGCAACAAAAACAACCAATTAGTAAAGCAACGCGCATCACTAAGTCAATGTTCCGTAAAACGCACAAGTCCTACTACTTTTATTTCCAACAGAAAAACAACAAAAAAAACAATTAGTAGAGCAACGCGCATCACTAAATCCGTCCGTCAATGACCTTACAACCGCACTTGTGGTCAATCAAATACGTTAACTATAAAGCATACTTCCTTCAAATGTCTCCAGAACTACACTCTCATCTGTTTATATAAACTCGTTGTTACCATAAACTCTTGTCGACTCTCATCTCCTTCGCTAATAACATAAGGAACATCCAAAACGTGAATGCCGCAATCATATCTAATAATTAATTACAGCGGTTTATCATTTCCGATAAGTTGGAAAGTAATTTACGAATAATCCAATTTACAATTCATTCCTTGCAATTTATTTATTAATGAAAATCAATCTTCAAATTATCTACTTTTAACGTAATACTCACGAGTTAAATTACATACAAATCTGAATTATTCTGAAGTATTTCCTTTATACAAACAGCGATCCCAAAGAAACAATGTATTTTTAAGTACGTTAACAGAAAAGAAGCGTAAAATGTTAAACTACAAAAATGCCCGTTACACACGTTGTAAGTGCAATAAAACTGACTCTTTTGTTAGAGATTCTTGAAAGCCGTTATGTTATCCCTTTGGTCGCAAACCGTGTTCTAAAAATATTTCAAAGCTGCTATATTAAAAGACTTACAGGTTCTGTTCGTAGAAATACTTCATATTCTATGATGGGAATTGTTTTGAAATCGCGTTACACCCTGATGTTTCAATCCTTATAAATACAGACTGAGCTTTGCAGGCGGTTTGATTCTATACAGAGCTTTTTTTTTCGTAAAAGAGCCCTGTAAGTCGCGGTGTTAAAATGCCTTTTTGTTAAATTGTTTCACTTAGTAACATTCATATATTATCTAGACTATCGGCAAGTGTAATACACACTTGTAGGTCCGCTACAATGGTACCTGAGGCAGACAACTACAATTCCTAAAATACAGTTATTCTGTTTTTATACTGCTATGAAGCATTGGCTCTTCTTTGGTTTGTTGATAACCACGTAAATGCTGTGGTTTTTTACTCGTGGTTGCACAATAAATTACAGACAGCAGGTTAAAAATTTACTTTCTCATCTCAGTGCACCATAGATCAAACGCCTAGAAAATCAAAATCACCAGCTCATTTTTTGTACTACCCTAAAAGTAGCAAATCTGTTGGATGCTCATTCCACTAATTTTTTTTAACATACCCTGCACAGGGGAAGAAAGCATATAAATACGATTGCAAATCCAGTACAGTTAGTGCTTTTCATAGCCTAAACACTCAACCAACAGTGCTCACCATAGGCTGTCAACCACTTTAGCAAGCAGTGCTCCCCATAGCCTGCTTAATTTTAGAGCAGCTACGCTGCCCACCGCCGCACCTGGGGTGCGTCGCTATACTTCATTACCATAAACCACGTATAGCAGTGTTTTCCATAACCTGCTTAATTTTGATCAGTTACGCTTCCGGCGTCGTACCTAAGGCACGCCGAATTAACTCGTTCCGGAAATCAGTAGTAAATTACGTATGGACAGGAAGCCCCATTCCACCCAGCAGGCCAAGCGGAAACAGATGCAGAACGCTCTCCGACGTGTTTTTGAGACACCCTACCTCTACCGAAGCTTCTGTCATCCCTGCCGCCGTCACCAAACCATCTTCAGCACTCACAAGGGCTTCGACGAGAATCCATCCAAACCGCCCCCCCGGGATAGTAGCCCCGTAGAGTTCAGTGGCAACACACTCGACGAAGACTAGGGTTTCACGACTCCCGACGCCTTCCGCAGACCACCTCTTAATATTATATATATTCAATGTATAAGTTCTTATGTTCATACCATAATTCTTTATAACTCCACGTTACCCCATAAGTAATCCACGAAGCCCTCCGAAGAGTTCCGAAGACCGCCGAAGACGTCTGAACCTCTTCAAACTGCAAATATTTTATAACTATCGTTATTCAAGCTCTTACTCTGCCTAACAAGTAAATCCCGAAGCCTTCCGAAGAGTTCTGAAAACTACCGAAAGCTTGTGAACCTCTTAATATTGTATATATATTTAATGCATAGTTCTTGGGTTCATATCATAATTCTTTATAACTACACGTTGTCCCACAAGTAAAACACGAAGCCTTCCGAAGAATCCCGAAAACCATCGAAGAGGCCTGGACCTCTTCAAACTATAAATACTTTCTAACTATCGTTATTGAAGTTCTTTCTCAGCCTCACAAGTAAATCCTAAGGTCTTCTGAAGAGTTCCGAAACCTACCGAAGACTTCTGAACCCCTTAATATTGTATATATGTTCAATGTATAGTTCTTATTTTTAGATCATAATTCTTTATAACTCCACGTTGTCCCACAAGTAAAACACGAAGCCCTCCGAAGAGTTTCGAAGACCGCCGAAGACGTCTGGACCTATGCAGACTGTAAAACTTGCTAATTATCGTTATTCTAGCTCTCACAGCCTCATAAGTAAATCCCGAAGCCTTTCGTAGAGTTCCGAAAACTACCGAAAGCTTCTGGACCTCTTCGAACTGTGTATATATTCGTTTACTTAGTGTTTAAGTTCCTACTTGGTTCCACAAGCAACCATGAAGCTTTCGGAAAATTACCGAAGACTTCCGCATTGCTTCAAACTGCATATACTGTTCATTTTAACTGTTTAACTTGTATATCTGTGTGCTTAGCAGCTTTCTTTTATTTGTTTTTGCTTGTGCTTATTAAACATAACAGTGCTAAGTCTACATACTTTCAGACGCCGCCCACTCGTACGATAGCAAGTAGCGTTTACCGTGATTGGGTCATCTTCACAGAAGATTCTGCAAACAACGTGCTTGCAAGAACCATCAACATCCCCGAGGCGCAGAGTCAAACGACATCAAACGTCCGGCCGGGCAGCAAACAGCCGCCTCCAACCCAGAAGGATACACAATCATCAACAGTTCTGGGACTGCAACAATCCAGTGGCGCTCAACAAACACAACCAACCAGCAAAATAGTCTCAATCAAGGCGCTAGTGGAGGACATTTACCACGTCGCCATAGCGACCTCCGAAGCAGAAAAACCTACACTGTTTGGCACCCCTCTCGAGGATCCTACCGAATTCCTTCGATAGATGGAAGCGATAGACGCAGATGTACCTACAACCACCGCTCAACTCCGAGGCCAAGCAGCCACATGGTGGGAAGCATACGCGATGTTCCAACCCAGCTACACCGAATTCAAATGGTTCTTTCTGGATAAGTACGACAGTCCAACCATTAGAGCCAAAACAACCTCCGAGTACTACGGACAGAAGCAGATGGCGTCTCAACCAGTAGCCGCCTTCCTCAGTACTATGACGCAGCAAGCCCACCGTCTAAAAATAGACTTCAACTAGGACGTAGAGCTGTTCACGGACCTCCTACTGCCGATACTGAGGAACCCAATTTAGTGTCACATGCCCACAACAGTATGGGAAATGGTCTCCGGCCTCACGAAAATTGAAGAAAACGTAAAGGAGGCGACAACAAAGATGATCAACCCCACACCTGCTGCCAGACGCCCACCCACAGCACCACAACTACCAAAGTGCCGTTTCTACCCACAAAGACATTGGCACCGAGATTGTCCCACCAGAAAGTCGGAAATGGCACTCTGGCCGAGCTGCGTCAACACACCGCCCGGCCGGAAAACTTCATATATGATCAGGGAAGATTGATTACCCACTAGTTCACGGGTAGAACCCTATCGTACCTCCGCCCATCTGGCCGAAACAGGGGCAAAGATGGCTATCAAGGGTAAGTTTCACACGCCATTCGCCCTTGAAAACGTGACGGACCAGGAAGCCTTCCTGGTAACTTGGCAGAGGACATCATCATCATTTTGTTATCGACCTTACTTAAGGTCGGTTTGACGCAGCTCTAACTTCTTTTCTATTCTGTGCTAATCTAAAAAGCTCTACATACCCTTCACAACCTAAATTTTTAATAATTTGACTAATATAGTTTGGTCTAGGTCTTCCTATATCCTTCTATATTTTTTCTATCCAGCTGGCTCTACATAGATATTAGCAACCTGATGGTTGTTAAAAAACCCTAACATGTTTACATGATTACCATTTATAAGGAAATGAAATATAACCTGGTTATCCGCTTCAAAAAGGAAAAGTGTTAAATTATATTTTATGGTAAGACTTAAGCAACGAATCGCTGCCAACGTGCCAGACCGCTACCTAATTGTGAGTTATGCCATGGTGACGTTTATTAAATTATGTTATGGTAAGGCTTAAGCAACGAAACGCTACCAACATGCGAGACCGCTAACCAATTTTGAGTCATGTCCTGGTGACATTTAGTTAACTGATTTTTATTTTTATTTTTATTTTGTTTTCGAACTTAAAGTCGGTTTGAAGCAGCTCTAAATTCTTTTCTATTCTGAGCTAGTCTAAAAAGGTCTACATACCCTTCACAACCTACATCTCTAATAATTTGACTAATATGGCTTTGTCTGGGCCTTCCTACTCTATTTTTATTTGGTAGTCTATAATCTAAGACTTTACTAAATAGTCCCTCATGTCTTAACTGGTGCCCTATCATTCTATCTCTCCTGACCTTCAATTGTTTCCACATACAGCAATCCTCACCTATCCTTCTATAAACTTCCTCGTTTGTTACTCTATCTGTCCAACTAATCTTTAACATTCTCCTATAACACCAAGTTTCAAAAGCTTCTGTCTTTTTCTTATCTACTTCTTTAATTGTCCAAGTCTCACTACCGTATAGTCGAACGCTCCATACGTACGACTTTAAGAAATTTTTTCTATTATCTAAACTAATACTATTAGCTATTAGTAAGTTTTTCTTTTTTAAAAACATTTTTCTAGCTTGAGCTATTCTAGCTACTATATCCCTTCTGCTACGTCCATCTTTTGTAATTATACTACCTAAACAGCAAAATTCATCCACCTCCTCTAACTCGGTATTACCTATTTTTAATTTTGGTTTAGAACTAGGCTGTAACTCACTTGTCATTATCTTTGTCTTTACTGAGTTAATTCTCATACTATAGTAACTCCGTAGTATCTCATCTAAAATATTTAAAAACTCTCCTAACTCATTTCTAGACTCTGCTATAATGGCTATATAATCTGCAAAACGTAATATGTCTATTTTCTGTCCCTGTACACTAATACCTATCTCTTTTCTCTCTCTAGCTAAGTTTAAAGCTTCCTCAATATAAACATTAAAAATCAAGGGAGACAGTATACAACCCTGTCTAACACCATTTCTAATCTAAGCTTCCTTTTCTATTTCATCAAATCTAATTACTACGCTTTGGTTTTTATATAGACTGTAAATAATTTTCTATCCCTATGAGAGATTCCTATTTTTGCAAAACCCTGAACATAACAATCCAATTAACCCTATCAAATGCTTTTTCTAAATCTACAAACGCAAAATGAGTCTTTTTATTTTTTGTAAACTTTTTTCGAAAATTACCCTAATCATTAGTATCGGTTCTCTAGTCCCTCTGTCTTTACAAAAACCATATTGGACTTCGCCTAAATAATTCTCAGTCAAAGCTTCTACTCTATTTTTAATTATTATTGTTAGTATTTTGGAAGCATGAGAAGTTAAACTAACCGTTCTAAAATTCTCACACCTATCAGCTCCTGACTTTTTTGGGATTGGGATAATAATATTTTTTTCGAAATCTATTGGAACCTCACCTGTGTCATATATTACTTTTACTATTTCATATAATCTATCTAAAGTTTTCTGACTTGCATATTTTATTAATTCTGTGGGAATATCGTCTATCCCTGGTGCTTTATTTATTTTAAGATTCCAAACAGCTCTATCAAATTCCTCTCTCAATATTGAGAACCCTATTTCTACATCCTCTTCTTGGTCGTTTTCTAACTCATCCATATCGTCTCCCTTATATAAATCTTCTAAATATCTTTTCCATCTATCTGCTACCTCAACATCATCTTGGGATAATCCTTGCTTCAACGCCTGAAAGCAGTATTAGATCACGAGTGAGGATCCATACACTTTGGAGCACATAATCGCCAGACGCTCCACTGAAACCGAAGTACGACAACCGTCTTCACAGTAGACCACCCAAATAAACAACAACTCAACAGTACCCAGCGAAGCTACTTCCCAGATTCAACAGCTTCCTGGAGGAATCCAATCAATCATCAACGGGCCAACACAACCAACCACTACTGCCAGCACCATTCATACGATTCGCACGACACCCTGGTGGATTCCCACATTACAAGACACGAGACGACGCCTAAACACCCTACGACACAAAATACAACGACTTCATAAACTAGCAGTTACAAATGACCAATTAACACTACTGACTACACAATACCGACAACTACGACCAAACTTTAAAAGATCTATCTACGAGGCTAAGAAGAACCATCTCCAGAACATCGTTGACCACCCCAATGCCGATCCCTGGAAAACTTATTGCAGGTTAGTAAAATCCCCTCCGATTCAAATCCTAACTACGCCCACATCACTTCAAAACCCCACCATCCAAAATACTTTATCCCTCCTACTAAAATCTGTTATCCCTCCTACTTCCATAGATATCTTTTCCTTTCAGCAAGACCAAATTATCTCCAATTGCGAACCCCCCCTAACACACCCCCAGATGATATCCTTGACACCAACTTACTTGATTCTATTGTTTCCAAATTAAATAAACACAAATCTCCAGGTCCAGACAATATCACAAACATCATCATTCAAAAATCATGGCCAGTAATCTGTCAACCCATCATCCAACTATTCCAAAAATGCCTAACCACCGGTATTTTTTCTGACATCTTTAAACATGCTAATATTACGCTACTACTGAAACTTGCAAAACCTCCTGAAGACCCACGTTCCTACCGTCCATTGCCCTTCTTTCATCTATCGGTAAACCCCTTGTAAAACTGATCCTACAAAAACTCCAATCACACATCGAAAATTACTCCCTGATTTCCAACAACCAACACGGTTTCCGCCAAGGACACGGCTCAAAACAAACAATCTTTTCCTTAATTTCCAAAGTCCAATCATCACAATCCTTATACGTCATAGCAATCTTTCTCGCGATTTCCAATCCGCCTTTGATCTCCTCTGGTGGCCCAATGCCCTGAACCAACTCAAAATACTGAATTTCCCCTTTAATATATATAAAATTATCCAATCATATTTATCTTTCCGAATAGCAAGCCTCCGTACGAACTACTTTTCCTCTACCATGTCCCTAACACAAGGCTGTCCTCAAGGATCCATTCTTTCACCTACCCTTTGGAACCTATCCATCAACCCTCTCCTTGACCTTAATATTCCAAACACAGATACCTTTGCCTACGCAGATGACCTCACGTTCCTTATTCACGTTAACTCCCGCCTCCAACTACAATCTACTGCAAATATCCTAATCCAACATATCGAACAATGGTCTATCCTAAATAAGCAACACATCTCCCCTACTAAATCCATAATGTTACTTTTAAAAGGCTTCCTTGACCTCCGCCGCAGTCCTACTATCCATATCCTAGGGACACTCTTAACCTTCTCTGAATCCGTCTCCTACCTCGGTATCCATTTAGAAACCCACTTGAAGATGCACACTCGCCAAAAAATCCGCTCCAAAACCAAGTTAATCCTGCACAACATTCAGCAATCCTTACCTAAATCAATCCAACTAGCCCCACCTACAAGAAGACTAATCCTAAACAACATCATCATCCCCATTGTCCGCTACGCTGTTGACTTTTGGTATCCTCTCACAACCACACATTCCCGCAGAATCCTAAACCCAATCATACATCCTTATCTGTTATACGTCTCTCGAGCCTTTCAAACCACCTCCACTGCCTCTCTATACACAATATTAAAATCCCTCCACTTAGAAATCCAACTACATCACTTCGTGCAAACCCGTAATCTGAAATTCCGTCGTCCGATCCACCTCCATAATGAAACACTATCTCCTGTTATTTACCGCACAATCCCTACCACCGACCTTAAGTCCCGCATTTACAACCACCTCCTTCACTCCTGGCAAGAATCATGGTCCTACTCCGATACCGGCAGATACACCCAACAAATATTTCCTACCATTACTGACATCCCCAATCACATAAAAAACTCCAGCCGTACAACAATCCAATTCCTAACTGGTCATGGAAAATTCCGATCTAAATTACACGCCTTTCACCTAATACCCTCTCCACTATGCCCATGCAGTCCTGATTCCCCCGAAACCCCAGAACATCTACTATACCACTGCCCCGCCCTTACTCCCATCCAAAATACCTTCAAACGAGTCATTCAACTTTCTCCACTACCTGATTTCAAATTCCTAATCACTAACTTTCCCCTTTCTTTACACCCCTTCCTACAAGAAATCCTAGACACTAAACCTCCTATACCCCCATCTTAACCCCTCTAACCGGCGATTAAACATGGATAGAAGTTGATACTGCATCGGACCTCAAGAAGCCCCCTCTCCCTGCCCTGGATCAAGTTTCTGACGTCACCTGAAAAAAAAGCGAGTCTGAGGAGAAGACCAACTAAAACGGAACGAATTTTTATTTATTCTGTTATTCTGATTGCTTATTTCCTTTTTTCTACTAACTTAGAATGTTCAAACTAGGATGGGCCAATGGCATAGGTATAGTTTACAATAAAGCTTATTCATACATACCATTCCATTCATACGATACGCACAAACCCACACACACTAGTGTACTTGGACGACTTGATAATTTATTTCAACACCTTGGAGGAGCATCTACAACACATTCCACTCCTTCTAAGAGGCTGGAGAAACACAGACTCCACCTAGCACTAGAAAAATGCAGCTGTAGGGTACACAATATCGAAATACCTGGGCCACATCATAACATCCTAAGGAAATCAACCCGTACCAAAGCACGTGAAACAAATCCAAAAAGCAGACTGGCCCACGAACCGCCGTTCAGCTAAGGTCCTTCCTCTGCCTCACCAAGTGGCTCCGGTTACGCTGTCCGCCGTCGCACCTGGGACGCTTCGCGATAGTTCAGTACCATAAACCACGTATAGCAGTGCTTTCCATAGCCTGCTTAGTTTTGACCAGTTACGCTGCCCGGCGTCGTACCTAAGGCATGCCGCATTAATTCGTTCCGGAAATCAGTAGTAAATTACGTATGGGCAGGAAGTTCCACCCAGCAGGCCAACCGGAAACAGATGCAGAACGCTTTTGGACGTGCCTTTCGGGACACCGTACCGAAACTGAAGCTTCTGTCACCTCTGCCGCCGTCACCAAACCATCTTCAGCACTCGCAAGGGCTGTGGCGAGAATCCATCCAAGCCGCCCCCACGACGGAACGTCACGAGAAGTCGTTTATTGTGGTGACGCCGAGTGCGTCTGCGAGCTGTACCTCCGGGATACCACTCCCGTAGAGTTCAGTGGCAACACAACCGACGAGGTCTAGATCATTACGACTCCTGACGAATTTCCGAAGACCACCGAAGACTTCCGAACCTTTTAATATTGTATATATATTTAATGTATAGTTCATATGTTCATATCATAATTCTTTAAAACGCCACGTTACCCCACAAGTAAATTACGAAGCCCTCCGAAGAGTTCCGAAAACTGCCGAAGACATCTGGACCTCCTCAAACTGCAAATATTTTCTAACAATGGTTATTCGAGCTTTTACTCTGCCTCACAAGTAAATCCCGAGGTCTTCCAAAGAGTTCTGAAGACTACCGAAGACTTCTGAACCTCTTAATATTGTATATATATTCAATGCATAGTTCTTATGTTCATATCATAATTCTTTATAACTCCACGTTGTCCCACAAGTAAAATACAAAGCCTTCCGAAGAGTTCAGAAGACCGTTGAAGAGGTCTGAACCTCTTCAAACTATTGTTATTCAAGTCTTTCTCAACCTCACAAGTAAATCCTGAAACCTTCCGAAACCTACCGAAGACTTCTGAACCCCTAAATATTGTATATATGTTCAATGTATAGTTCTTATGTTCAGATCATAATCCTTTATAACTCCACGTTGTCCCACAAGTAAAACACGAAGACCGCTGAAGACGTTTGCATCTCTCCAAACTGCAAATACTTTCTAACTATCGTTATTCAAGCACTCACTCAGCCTCACAAATAAATCCCGAGGCTTTCCGTAGAGTTCCGAAGACTAACGAAGACTTCTGGACCTCTTCGAACTGTGTATATATTCCTTTACTTAGTGTTAAAGTTCCTACTTGGTTCCACAAGCAACCATGAAACCTTCCGAAGATTACCGAAGGTTACCGAAGATTACCGAAGACTTCCGAATTGCTTCAAACTGCATAAACTGTTCATTTTAACTATTTAACTTGTATATCTGTGTACTTTGAGCTTTCTTTTATTTGTTTTTGCGTTGTGCCTATTAAACGTAGGTCTACATACTTTCAGACGCCGCCCACTCGTACGATAACAAAGTCATACTTAAGAAATACGATGCGTCAAGAGCGGCAGAGGATTAAGTTTAGGGTCTGTAGAAAAGGAATTATTAAGCTAATTAAGTAAAACTCGAGATACATTTGCAAAACTTAAAGACCGCAGAATACATTTGACTTATAAAACTTAATTTGTTTATAGCTTAATAATTGTATAGCTATATAAAGTAAAGATATTAAAATCACTTTTGCAAGCTATTCATTTCAATGATTATTCTTGATTCCCAATTCAAGGAATAATAAGGAAATCTAGCTCTTATACAACCTGGTGATTCATTTATATTAAATGTAGAATTTCTAAATAGACTCATTTTGAGCCTCACCTTCTGTTCAGTACAAGCTGCCACTGCATGTACGTTTGTTGCTTTCTAAATTTGTGCATTTCGCCACATTCTAATTAAGTGCAATCTAAACCATTAATCATAAGGATTACGTGCATTAGCATTGACTGTAAACACAGTCAGCCATTCCCTTCCTGAATAAATGTTACTAATCCTTGACAGTGCTATTAATTCTATGCGATGGTGGTGACTTGACTCCTGCAGTGATTAATGCATTTTAGTCGCTGATGCAAGAATCCTAAGCGATCAATTACTGCAGATAGAAGACAGAAAACGCGCAATACTGGATGCGGGTTTTAATACTGGAGAAATTGCACTTCCTGTTGTTAAATCAATTTATTATGTTCCATATAAAGATGTATCCGGTTTCAAATTTGATATCGAACAGAAGCAAGGCACGTTTTTCCACTAAATTGAATTTACTACGTTTATTTTTCTTGTAGATGTAAAAGGAAATAGAATTGAAGGAGATGTAGCTTACGTCAGACGTCTTGAGGTTGATTTCAATTTTATTCAATGGTATTTCAGATGGACTGATGTTGCTTTTAATTTAGAAATATTAATGGATGGTAGCAACCCTGTATATTTTCGGATTGACCTAAAGTCTTCCACAAACATTTTTAAATGTTTTATTTTCGGCCTTTTAGTTTCTTTAGCGATGCAGATGACATATGTACTTTAAAGAGACTAGCGCTACTTCTCGCAAAAATTACTTTTAAAAGTTGATGCAAAAAGGATGTAATTATTTCCCTTCAATCATCTTACGCCCACAACTGGGGATTGTAGGTAAATCGACTAACACCAGGTAACGTCATCATACGCCGGTTTGCTTGCCCCGTTTGTTACGTGCTAATTTAACACTAGTTTTCTGAATTAAATTTACTCTACCAAGGAAACGTTACTCTAAATAATGCACAAGCTGACTTTCAGTGATAAGGGTGGGTTCTATAATAGCAAACGCAAATTTTAGCTGGACTTTGTTTTAGAAAGACACTTTTTAGGGGTCGTTTATATATTTCGATAGGGAATTTTTCCCTGAGCAAAAATATGTTATTCATTTTTTACGAAAACGACCCCTTAATAAGTTATACTTAAAATACCGTCCCATTATAAGTCTATGGGAATTTTTTTAAATTTTTTTAATATTCAAATTTCCCGCCAAAAGTACTTTAAACAACAGATCGCGCTGCTTTAAAGCAAGAAAAGCCCGTAGTGTTTGTTTTTAAAATCAGTGTGTTCTCAGCTTTCGAAGGGAAAGGTCACACTTTTCGTTCTTCTCAATTATCGCTCTATTGAGTAAGTAATTAGTTAATTGCTTTTATATTTAGTTTAATTTCTTAACTATTTAATTGTTTAAATCATGGCTACTCCAGTCCCGTTTCGGAAGCTCTTGGTCGCCAAAGAAGCTTGTTTGTTGAGCACAGGCGCAAGGCCTGCTGCCAACTAGTAAACAATGCCACTCTCACCGCAAAGAAATGCAGTTTGACCCTTGCCTACGTAGCTTCGATGCATTTTACTGCCCTAGCGGCCTAACAAAATGCCCGAAAGCTAGTTTTTCAAAAGGTACTTGGTTCAAGAACTCTCATCTAGCTCTGCACAGTGAGATTCGGTAAGTGATCAATTGTTTACTCTTGATAGAATTTTATATTTTTTGTTTTTCTTTCTATTTGTAGGTTGCTTTATGGATTTGCTCACAGCGAAGAGTGTCGACGCGAGTTATGTACCCCCTTCCCCCTCCCAATCTATATATGTATAACAAAATAAAATTTATTAGGAATTATTAGAAACTATTAAGAAGTTATTAAATCAAATGCAACTTTGTATTTCAAGGATAGATACAGAAAGATTATTGAAAATTTACAAGCAAGTTGTGAGAACGGATGCAATACATTGTATTCCAGACAGTAAGTGATACTGCAGGTGCAGGTCACAGACGGTTAAGAAACCACGATTACTTAGAAATTAAGATTGTTACATTGTATAATGAATAGAATTAAGAAATAAGCAAACATGAGCTCTGCAAGTTCCCACAGACATGTAAGGGGCAGGAACAACATAAATACCCCGTGAGCCCCAAGACCATCAGTCTATCTTGAGTATTTCAGCTTTAACATTACCGTTTGCTTAGGCTACTTGCCCTAATATTAATTCAATTATTATGTTGTTTCCACTTAGAGTATTTTAACCAGTTTGTCAAAATTCCATATTTAATATCTGTTTAATTAATAAAATTTGTTACAAGTTTTGGAAAAAGTTTTTTAAAAGACCGCTCCCAAGACCCGAAACGTAACTCGCGTTACTTTTGAATGCAGAAACGATGACTGGGGAAGTCTTTTCTCTCTCGAAACAATTGCTGCCAGGTAAATTTTTTTTATCATTTGCTTAATTTAATCTAATTTTGTTTATTAATTTACTTTAGATACAGATACAGATACAGCATGACAGAAGACAGATTGGTGGCCCTGGCATTGTTGTTCAGATTGGTGAGTCAAAGTTTGGTAAGCGTAAAAATAATAATGGTCGTATAGTTGAAAACCACTGTGTGCTCGGGATGTGCTGCGAGGCAAGCAATGATTTTCCGATGGTTGTTTGTTCGGATAATAAGCGCGGAGCAGTCGATTTAATCCCTGAGATCCCCGGATCGATCATCTATACTGATCAGCGACGCGCTTATTTGTCGCTGCCCAATCATGCTTATTTTAATAAAGCAGTTAATCATAAGAAATACTTTGTTGGTAAGTTATTTTTGCGTTTTTTCATTCTAATTAATTGATTTTTAGAGCCTTTTACAGGTGTTCACACGCAAGGAGTCGAAGCAAACTGGCGCCCAGCAAAAAGCTATTTTGCTGACAAAAGATTCCTATGGCGCCGCTGGAACAATAAGCATAACCGCGATCCGTTCGAAGATCTTCTACAATCAATTCGCTTTCAATACACTGATTTCCAAGGTTAAATATTCCATTTCATATTAATTTCATTGTTTATTTGTAATTTGCTTCCTTGTGAATAAATATTGGTACGTTAGGTTAGGTTATGTTAGGTTAGGTTAGGTTAGGTTAAGAGGACAATAATAATAGCGAAGAACACTAAGGAAGAAATATATGGGGGAGTTCCACAGGGGTCGGTCTTACGGCCGCTCCTGTGGAACTTCCTATGTGATGACTTAATGGATCTACCTACACCGAAAGGAACGCATATAATCTGCTATGCAGATAATGTTGGAATTGTAATTACCGCCAAAACACCGCAAAAAATGAAGCTTAAAGGTGACACTTGCCTGCATGCAGTAAACATATGGTTCCAAAAAGCAAACTGCAGATTGCAAGCGAAAAAACAAGAGCCGTAGTGCTAAACATGAGCAAAAACAAGAGAAATACAAATTTTGAATTAAACACTATAAGCATAAAATCTACACCTACAATAGATTACCTAGGAGTAACCATAGATTATGGAAAGTCTTTCGCACGCCATGTGGATTAAACCACCGAAAAGACTAAAAGAACAGTCAAAGCACTACTGAAAATTCTACCTAATATCAAAGCTCCAAAGGAAGGAAAAAGAAAAGTGCTGTACAAATCGGCCACATCGGTACTGCTATATGCGGCGCCTATATGGCATGGTGCATTAGACATGGCAACCTGCAAAAATAAAATAATAAATGTACAGAGATTAATGGCACTTCGAGTTTGTTCAGCGTACCGTACCGTATCAACTGAGGCACTGTGAAGAAAAAATTAGCACTGAATGGCCATTTCAATGGTCAGAGTTAAACCAGCAAATATGGAAAACGAACTAAATGAAACTAACATTAAACAACCTTACATTTGATTTTCCAATGCTCCACCCAAAGGTACTACATTGGCCAGGAAGCGAGTTTTTTTTTACCTGGAAAATTTGAAATTTTGCCGAATCCTTGCTGTTCCAAGCAAGGTAGGGGTCTTTAGCGTGCGTGACAACACTCACACACGGGACCGCCATTTTACCTCTCATCCGAACGAGGGTGTATTTTTGTGAAAAATGCTCGCTTAACATTTTTCAAGCGGACCGTGTCGGGATTCGAACCCGGGACCTTGGGCGTAGTAGTCACACACATACCACTACGCCACGGAGCCGCCAACATTAAACAACCGCAAACAAGAAACAGCTACATCCTGTACAACCAAGCAAAGGTGCAGAAAGGTTCACCATTCCAGAACATATGTCACCTGTACCGGAGCCTAGTGATGACTCTGTGACTCAGTTCGTATGCATGTGATTAGTAAACCCAAAGTGCCAAGTTCGAATCCCGACACGGTCCGCTTGAAAAATATTAAGCGAGCATTTTTCACAAAAATTCGCCCATGTTTGGAACAGCAAGGGTTCGACAAAATTCAAAATTTCTAGGTAAAAAAAGCTCGCTTCCTAGTCAATGTAGTATCTTCGGGTGGAGCATTGGAAAAGTCAAATGTAGTGTACCGGAACCTACTTGATCACTATAAAGGGACCATGTACAACGCTCGACTACCTTCGGACAATGAAATAATCGAATATAATTTTAAAACGATCTCTAAGTTATTAGCGCATCATCTATCGATAGGCAAGTGAAGAAAAAAATTCGCAGTGTTTTTCCCATATGTCCACAGCATTAAAGTAAACAAATAGCAAAATTATTAAAATATGACTAATTTTTTTTTTAAAAACTTTATTTCCTTTTACCTACCTATTTATTTATTTATTTGTTTCAACGTTTCAGTAGTCTGCTACCTGAAATTTAAGCATATCTGGCTCCCCCCACCCCCCAGAAAGTAACCGTGAGTGGGAGGGGGGTGCGCGCGCGCTTCAGGGCATGTGTTATGTGTATCCCCTTTAGGACCAGGACCATCGGCAGCCAGATATCCCAGTCGTCAAGAAAGAACGCTCAGCATATATTGCCTTATCAGTCCAGACGATCAGCAGTTACCTATACAAGCTGTAACTTAACAATTACTACAGATCATGTTTGCACTCGTTTGACTAGTTGCTAATATAAAAGAGATATGATGTTCGATGTCTGGTGGTAATTAATACAAACTCCCTATAACGATGACTTGCATGTTAAAGAATTCTCCAAATTTCAGAAAAATAGCGAATATCTACATATTTCAACTTTCAATTGTCCTGAAATTTTGCACTCGGGTGTGCTTGGTGGTGGTTAATACAAACACCCTATAGCGATGACTTGCTCGTTAAACAATTCCCCAAAATTGAAAAAAAAGCGAATATCTATGTATTTCAACTTTATATGTTTACAAAACTATTTTCCGCCATCGATATTGACCTGAAATTTTGCACTCGGGTGTGTATAGTGGTGGTTAATACAAACACCCTATAACGATGACTTGCACGTTAAAAAATTTCTCCCACACTTACGTGTATTAGCTTATGGTACTCGCTACTTCTAGGGGTCCCCGACCATCGGCAGCCGGAAATGCGTTTTTCTAAAACTAGCTGTGTGCTCCCGACCATCGGCAGCTGGAAAACGGAATACAAACCACAAAACTTAAACTAAAACCGAAACTAATAGTCGTGTGTATGTGTGTGTTGTGTGCGCGCGCGCGTGTGTTTGTATGTAAGTCTATGTGTGTGTGTCTCCTTTACCATGTCCAGGGATTTCAATCATCGGCAGCCCGAAATCAGTGCCCCCAGGTGGGATCCATATCTGGGGCAAGTGCTGGCTGTCGGCAGCCGGAAACCGGGTTACTTGCTCCAGGTCCGATTTTGTCAGTGTGCGCGCTTCTGTACTTTGATGTCTGTGTGTGTGCGCAGTGTATGATGTATTCTGTGTGTGTGTGTACGTGCATGTGTGGATGTGGTGTGTGTGTCAGTATGTATGTGTGTGCGAGGAGATAATTTTCTTTCTGATCCAATTATTGTCAAATGTCGTTCCTCATTCCCTTGTCTTTTGGTGTTCTGTTTTTTTGTTTATCTTTAATTTGTTTGTGTTCCATTTTGATATTAATATTATATTTTATGGTCTTACACAACTGGCTTATTTTCTACC
Organism: Platerodrilus igneus; assembly: GCA_036346225.1. Classification (NCBI taxonomy): domain Eukaryota; kingdom Metazoa; phylum Arthropoda; class Insecta; order Coleoptera; family Lycidae; genus Platerodrilus; species Platerodrilus igneus. Next base: position 2,273,810 of record JARFIW010000828.1, read on the forward strand.
TTATACCTAACTTATTACTATCCCGCCATCTTTTTACATTTTATATAAACTATACTTTTTTTTGTATTTTAAGTCTATGCAAAGGTATTTCAGTTGTTTAGTTTTTCTTGGCTTCAGGGGTTCAGAATGGATTCCTGGGATTCCAAAAATATATGTTTATCCAGTTATGGCTTTCGGCGCTGTTTTAAATTTATATAATTGTTTAAGGTTCCCCATTCCTTAGTGATTCTATAGACCTTGTTTTTTGGCTTAAGTGATGTTTTGTGAGGTAAAACCATCCTTATTTCGAAGTATACCTTATGTGGGTTTGCTTTGAATTTTTTGTCTTTCTTCATTCCTAGGACACTCCACCAGGGTGTCCTGGGGTGCCCGTTTCTTCACATGTGTATATACTAGAGCCTGATAACTTAAATCTGACTCTGTATGAGTCGTATGGGCCGTGCCCAATCAAGAAATGTATACATCCTTCAGTTGGTTGTATATAATTTAGCTCTACTCGCACTTATATGTTTGGTAGAAATGCCAATGTCATTCTTCCAGTTTCTAAACTACTCCATAGTTCTTGCCATATATCGACGATTTGCTTTTTCATTTGTTTTTGTAATTGTAGTTAGCTCTGATTAGGATGTTCATATCGGTCATGTTATTAGTGCGTAGGTGAAAACAGGAGGCCCTGTATTGTATTAGTAAATCCAAGGGTAGAATACCCAGGATTACTAATAGTACTTCTTATGGACTGGTTCTATATGCGCCAGTAGGGGAATAGGCCAGTCTTGGGACAGCGCCGCCGCCGCAGCGCCGCTAATCGTTTTTTAATAGGTTTCTCATTAAAAACCCATTAACACTAATCGCTTTTTAATGGAGTTTCTCATTAAAAACTCATTAGCACTAATCGCTTTTCAATGAATTTTCTCATTAAAAATTCATGAGCACTAATCGCTTTTTAATGGGAAAATTCATTAATGACGTTATCATTTTTCCTTACGTCACATCTGTCACTACCACCGCCACCGCCACCGCCACCGCAATCTAACCTAGGTTAAACCCTTGGAATTTTTAAAATCGCACCACCGAAGGAAGGGATTTTCTCTTTGCTCCCTCATTGCTTCTCTTCTTGCTCGGACGCCCTCCAATACATGGACAACGCCACTACCACCTGCATGTTAGACAACCCTCGATGCATGGACAACACCGCCGCCACCTAAATGTTTGCAACACATTGCACACTCACAAAGTCACAAGTGCCATCCTAATTACTTTTACACATCAGCTATTTGCGCTAACGTTACGAGCACCATCCTGTTTACGTCACAACGCCTCCCGGCGTCTCTTGCCAGCGCGTTTTTCATAACTGGCTGACGGGAGCACCCAAATAAATGTATTTATAAATAAAATGCAAATCTGTTTAACTAAAACAATGCAATAGTAAACAAATTTTATTGAAAATAATATACATTATAATTCATTTAGAATAATAACAACGTTCTTTCGAGCACACCTATACAAAAAATCCTAAAACTAATATATACCTACATAACTTAAAGCGGGAGATTCTCAATATGCCGGAGACTTGCGATTTTGGGTATATATTGGAAGTTGATCTCGAGTACCCAGAAGAACTGCATGGTCCTTACAACGATTTGCCTTTCTGTCTGAAAACTAACACTCCGCCATATGCCGACTCTAAGATGCCGAAACTACTGACCACGCTGGAGGACAAAAAGAACTATGTAATCCACTACAGGAACCTCTAACAGTGCTTAAAGAACGGTCTCCGGCAGCAATCCACCGAGTCATAGTGGAGGGGCGTAACTTCCTCCACGTAATTAATTAAATAAGCGGATGGATTAAACTATTTAGTGTGAAGAAATTATCAGGATACAATATTGCGGGACTAAATTGGAAAGCGATAAAACGGTTGTAATCTGGTTGTCTTGTACAAGTTACAGTATAAATGTTTAAGGTTAATCAAGTGCACAAATTCATATAAACAAAAGTCAAAAACTCACCAGAATTTCTTGGCTTTCTGTGCTATAGATGATTTCGGCACGCACAATCCACGTTTAACACACTTGCGGTTTATTTTATATTTTTAAGCGGTAAAAACAAAAATTTAGGCACTTCTTGAGTACTCTGCGGTCACACACGAACAACATTTTATATAATAATGCACTCTTGCGGACCAGGTGTTCGTTCCAAGATAAATTTGATTCTATTCATCGCGCACTATCATTGTTTATTTTGAATACACAACGATACTTTTGGCGCGAACTAAGGCACTTATAAATTAACTATAAGTCGCCGAACCACATAGAATTTGAACAGTCTCCATGGTTGAAATTAAACACTGGGCTACGAACATTAGCAATAAGTGTGTTTGAAAAGGACTTCTTTAATTTGATGAATAACGCGATATTCGGTAAAACTATGGAGAATGTAGACAAACGCCTTGTTATTAAGATTGTGACTCGGTGGGTTCCGGAAGGCAAAGAATTGTGCGCGAGTACATTAATAACCCGTCTAAATTTTAATAGTTCTACTGTGCTTAACGAGAATTTGGCTATTATACAAATGGATCGAGTGAAAGTGACGTACAAGAAACCTATATACGCAGGATTTTCGATACTTGACCTTTCCAAGACTAGTGTACGATTTTCATTATAATGTTATGCGGCGAATGTATGGTGATCAAATTCAACTCTATACAGACACGGAGTCTTTAGTTTATAGTGTACAAACTGATACTTTATATTTAGATATTAGTAATAAGATTTGATACTAGTGATTACCCGATAGACAATAGGTATGGTATTCCTTTAATAAATAAGAAAGTGATGGGCAAGTTTAAGGACAAGTTTAACGGGGATTTGGTTCTAGAGTTTGTGGGCAATAGAACCAAATCGTATTGTATAATCAGTGAAAAGAATATTATTAAAAAAATTAAAGTGTTAATAGTTTTAAGGATATTGAAAACAATAATATAGGTGCTCTCAAGCATACAATGACGATGATAAGAAGCAGTAAGCATGAACTGTACACGAAGCTTATAAACAAAATCAGCTTATCCGGAGATGATAACAAACGGTTCATCATCCCCGGAGCTGTCAATACGTATGTTTACCGAAAAATAGACGATTTTTATTTCACCTAGTATTAAGTTATGTATGTATATATCTATTTTAGGATTTTTTGTATAGGTGTGCTCGAGAGAACGTTGTTATTATTCTAAATGAATTATAATGTATATTATTTTCAATAAAATTTGTTTACTATTGCATTGTTTTAGTTAAACAGATTTGCATTTTATTTATAAATACATTTATTTTGGTGCTCGCGTCAGCCAGTTATGAAAAACGCGCTGGCAAAAGACGCCGGGAGGCGTTGTGAAGTAAGCAGAATGGTGCTCGTAACGTTAACAAAAATAGCTGATGTGTAAGAGTAATTAGGATGGCGCTTGTGACGTAGTGAGTGTGCAATGAGTTGCAAACATTTAGGTGGCGGCGGCGTTGTCCATGCATCGCGGGTTGTCTAACATGCAGGTGGTAGTGGTGTTGTCCAGGTATTGGGAAGCGTCCGAGCAAGAAGGAGAACAAGGAGAAAGCAAGGAGGAAATCCCTCCCTTCGTTAGTGTGATTTTAAAAATCCCAAGGGTTTAACCTAGGTTAGATTGCATCGGCGACGGCGGCGGTGGTGGTAATGACAGATGTGACGTATGGAAAAATGATAACATCGTTAATGAGTTTTCCCATTAAAAAGCGAATAGTGTTAATGAGTTTACAACTAAAAGACGATTAGTGTTAATGAGTTTTTAATGAGAAACCCATTAAAAAAGCGATTAGTGTTAATGGGTTTTTAATGAGAAACCCCATTAAAAACCGATCAGTGCTAATGAGTTTTTAATGAGAATACCCATTAGCAAACAATTAGTTCTAATGGGTTTTTAATGAAAATCTATTAAAAAATGATTAGTACTAATGGGTTTTTAATGAGAAAATCCATTATAAAACGATTAGTTCTAATCGGTTTTTAATAAAAAATCCATTAAAAACGATTAGTGCTAATGGGTTTTTTAATGAGAAAATCCATTAAAAACCGATTAGCGGCGCTGCGGCGGCGACGCTGTCTCAGCACCAACCTATTGCCCTACTTGCGTCTGTTAGCATAATTAGTACGCTTCTTTGTATTTGATTGACCTTCATTCATAGTCTTACCAAGTTCAATCTATGGGCTCAGACACTCACAGAATACGATGTTATAGCCGTGAGCATTGTTTCCGTATATGTGTGTATGTGCCTTAAAGGTATTCTATAGTCCCCTTGGACAATGTTTGCTATAGTATACATGGTTGTTGTTGTTCTTTCACAAACCTCTTCAATATGGTCGACGCTTTTCATCTCGCATAATTCCTAGGTACTTATCCTTGGTCATTTTCTTTACTAAGGATATTTGGATATAAATCCTTGGTCCGCTTTTTAACTTACCTTTCAAATCTTGGTGACTGATATCTGTAATTTATTGTTTCTGCAACAACGGTCCTGAATCTCTAACACGATGTTCGATAGGTTTTGTAATTGTGCTCCAGTGTCGCTCTGCACGACTACGCCGAAATTGTCCACGAGTTACGTTTCGGGCCTTGGGAGCGGTGTTTTTTGAAACTACTTCCAAAAATTTCGTAACAATTTATTTGATTTAAACAGTTATTAATATGTAATTTTAACAAACTTGATTATAAATATTCTAAGTAGAAAAATAATTAATAATTGAACTAATATGAGTGTTTAGTCTAAGCAAACTGCAATGTTAAAGCTGAAATATTTGAGACTGACTGACTAGTCTTGGGGCTCCCGGGCCCCTCACATGTCTGTGGGAACTTGCAGAGCTATGTCTGGTTATTTTTTAATACATTCATGATACAATGTAACAATCTTACTTTTTAAGTAATCACGGTTTTTAACCGTCTGTGACCTGCCACCTGCAGTATCGCGATCATCTGGAATACAATGTATTGCATTCGTTCTCACAACTGTTAATAAACTTTATTTAATTAACCTTGAATTACATTGTTGCACTTGACTTAATAATTTCTTTAACAATTTCTAATAATTCCTAATACTTTCTGTTAATGGTACATATATATTGGGGGATACATAACTTGCGTAAGCTACGATTGACAATAACTCCTCAGCCGCGCAGAGCAGTTCCAAGACGTCATCAACCATGATGTCCTAAAGGATCGGTCAGCAGTCAAAATCCTGGGGACATTTCTATTTCTTATGACTAATTACTTAAAGCAGCGTTTTTAAACCAATAGGAAAAATTGCAAAAATTTCATTGCTTCTTGAAACTATTTACAAAATTGCCTATAACCAGGTACATGCATGATAAAGTTAACTATTTTTCTGCAAACATTTTGTGATAGTTACATAAAATGCCATTAGCGTTAATGTACATCGGTTAGCCCGTTTTATTTCTTGTAGCCACTAATGCTCTGAAGTAATGCAGATTTTCAGTATGACAGGTCCTTCGATGCGATGCCATTTTCTTCCGGTAGGCGAACCTAACCCGACGTCAAGCAAGCAACAATCGCCCGCTTATCAACTACATCAACATAGTCCGCAACAAGACAACACACCACCAATCCCTTACCGCTTCAACTTTTTAAGAAGATTCAACTCATCGAGGAGTTGTCAACATGTATGTATGTATGTATGTATGTATGAATAAGCTTTATTGTAAACTACACCTAGGCCATTGTCCCATCCTAGTTTGAACATTCTAAGTTAGAAAAAAGAAAATAAGCAATCATAAAAACAAAATAAATAAAAATTCGTTCCGTTTTAGTTGGTCTTCTCCTCAGACTCTCTTTTCCTTCGGGTGACGTCAGTGACTTGATCCAGGGCAGGGGGTGGGGATTCTTGAGGTCCGATGCGGTATCAACTTCTTTCCATGTTTAATTGCCGGTTAGAGGGGTTAAGGTAGGGGTATAGCAGGTTTAGTGTCTACGATTTCTTGTAGGAAGGCGTGCAAAGAAAGGGAAAAGTTAGTGATTAGGAATTTGAAATCAGGTAGAGGGGAAAATATGTCGAGTTGAATGATTTGTTTGAAGATATTTCGGATGGGAGTAAGGGCAAGGCAATGGTATATTATATGTTCTGGGGTTTCGGGGGAATCAGGACTGCATGGGCATAGTGGAGAGGGTATTAGGGAAAGGCGTGTAATTTAGATCGGAATTTTCCATGACCAGTTAGGAATTGGATCATTGTGCGGCTGGAATTTTGTATGTGATTGGTGATGTCAGTAATGATAGGAAATATTTGGTGGGTGTATCTGCCGGTATCGGAGTAGAACCATGATTCTTGCCAGGAGTGAAGGAGGGATTGTGTGGTACATATCAGAAGATGGTGTTTTATTATGGACGTGGATCGGACGACGGAATTTTAGATTACGGGTTTGCACGAAGTGATGTAGTTAGATTTCTAAGAGAGGAATTTTTAATATTGTGTATAGAGAGGCAGTGGAGGTGGTTTGAAAGGCTTGAGAGACGTATAACAGAAAAGGACGTATGATTGGGTTTAGGATTCTGCGGGAATGTGAGGTTGTGAGGGGATACCAAGAGGCAACAGCGTAGCGGATAATGGAGATGATGATGTTGTTCAGAATTAGTCTTCTTGTAGGTGGGGCTAGTTGGATTGATTTAGGTAGAGATTGCTGAATGTTGTGCAAGATTAACTTGGTTTTGGAGCGAATTTTTTGGAGGTGAGTGTGCATCTTCAGTCGGGTTTCTAAATGGATACCGAGGCAGGAGACGGATTCAGAGAAGGTTAAGGGTGTTCCTAGGATATGGATAGTAGGACTGCGGCGGAGGTCAAGGAAGCCTTTTAATAGTAACATTCTGGATTTAGTAGGGGAGATGAGTTGCTTATTTAGGATTGACCATTGTTCAATATGTTGGATTAAGATATTTACAGTGGATTATAGTTAGAGGCAGGAGTTACTGTGAATAAGGAACGTGAGGTCATCTGCATAGGCGTAGGTATCTGTGTTTGGAATATTAAGATCAAGGAGAAGGTTGATGGATATGTTCCAAAGGGTAAATGAGGGAATGGATCCTTGAGGACAGCCTTGTGTTAGGGACATAGTAGAAGAAAAGTTGTTCGTACGGAGGCGTGCTGTCCGGGAAGATAAATATGATTGGATAATTTTTAATATTGGAAGGGAAATTCAGTATTTTGAGTTGGTTCAGGACATTGGGCCACCAGAGGAGATCAAAGGCGGAGTGAAAATCAAGGAAAATTGCTATGGCGTATTTGGATTGTGATGATCGGACTTTGAAAATTAAGGAAAAGATTGTTTGTTCTGCGCTGTGCCCTTGGCGGAAACCGTGTTGGTTGTGGGAAATCAGGGAGTATGTTACGTTATTCGTGGCAGCCACGTTCGGCGCCAAATTTATGCTACGTTGGCTCGTAGCCGTGCGTAACACAAAGAAAATCAAAGAAATGACCGGGTTCAATCGGAGAGTAGGGGGGATTGTAAAAAGCAGACTGACATAATGTATGCGGCGGTAAGGAGTTAGTGACAATACTGCAAGAAAATTAGTTAAGCAAACCTAAAAAAAAAAGAATAAGCATAGCAGCAATGAAACGTCTAAGTTATTCAGTACTTTGTAGAATGTAAATAAAACTGTTTAGATAAACTATATAATATAATCACGATAAAAGCATTACAAAAATTTTTATCACAAAGTGAGGTAATATTGGGGAGTAGCAGAAACGTTTCCTCACACACCAATTAAACATAAATCAGACAAAATGTTAACAATAGATAAATAGGTAAGTCACAATTGATATGAGTAATTCAGTAGTATTGATTGTTTTTTTTCTTTCTTTTTTTTTCTTAATAGCAGGCAAGTCTATTGTAAAAGGTATCAGAACGACGAAGACATGGCAAAACAACGGATAGATATTTAAAGTAATAACAAGTAGGAAACAGTTCGACTTACAAAAAGTCCTTCAGTAACGCTTCCTTGCATTTGAAGTGTGGGATTCACGATGTCCTGCACTAACGAAGCACTTCACCCTTGACTGTGAGGGTGTTGATGGAATTTCTTACACTTTACACTAATCACACCTACGCATTTCACTAGTGTTAGCAGCAGACATTATCATGCTGATGGAACTATGTAGCATTGATAAATTTCTTGTTAATTCTATTTCCTGAGACAATAATTTCGAAATATTTTGTAACACAAATAAAAAAAAAAATGGTAATAAAAATTTAGAATCACGGGCCTTCAAGGCACGATGTAATGCGTTAAAACTAGCAGTAACGTGAGGTGTTCTATTTGCTACCTATGGTAACAAAGAAAAATCTAATGCTTTTGAATAACGAAATTTGCGCAAACAATGATCTATTTTAGGTTCTTTGGGGTTAGAAAATTCAGAAACTACCGTATCAACTGTCTTTACATGTGAATGAGATACATGTTTATAAGAAGCAACCTTTTTCTTGTAGAAACACTCAAGCTTAAAACTGTATTTAGATAATCCAAAGTATGCACTACTCTGATAAAAAAAGGACCACGAAGACTAGATCGCACACACAGTTTAAATATAAAAAGACAAATCAACTAAAAAAAACACAATCAATAAAGCAACGCGTATCACTAAGTCAATGTTCCGGAATACGCACGACAAGTTCTACTACTTTTTTTTCCAACAGAAAAGCAACAACAAAAACAATTAGTAAAGCACGCGTAAGCAATAAAACCGTCCGTCAAATGTCCTTACAACCGCACTTGTCGTCAATCAAACACGATACATATAAAAGCATCTTCCTTCAAATGTAATCAGAACTACACTGCTCTACAGTTAATAAACAACTTTTACTTCACAAGAAAACTCAACTAAAAACACAATTAGTAAAGCAACAAGGAAACAGTATTTTTAACGCAATTAATATATAGGAACGAAAAACAAACTACAACTGTTCCGCTGTTTATATCAACTCGTTGCTATTCCAACCTCTTATCGTAAATTATCTAGACTTGTATATCCACATAAGGAACAAAATTTATATAAATGCAGCCATCATATCTACTAATTAATTACGAGCTGTTTATCATTTCCGATAAGTTGGAAAGTAATTTACGAATAATCCTATTTAAAATTCGTTCCTCGCAATTTATTTATTAATGAAAATCAATTTTCAATTAATCTATTTTTAAATTAATACACACGAGTTAAATTGCATACAAATCTGAAATATTCTGAAGTATTTCCTTTATACAAACAGCGATCCCAAAGAAACGATGTATTTTTAAGTACGTTAACAGAAAGGAAGCGTAAAATGTTAAACTACAAAAATGCCCGTTACAAATTCATGTACCACGCTTACGCTAAAAGAACTAGTATTCGGACGTTTTAATACCCCTCGATGTGTGTAGTAAGTTGCACCCAACAGTAGTCAACGCCACCATCCGGTCCGTATAGTTATAATTTCTATTCGATCAACTTTTTCACGTTGGATGCCGATTTTTGGAATGATCGCAGACGCATACCACTTCAAGTACATTGTATCACAAGGTGTAAGAGTATAAACCGTTCTATTTGTAAGAACTATCGCAATGTGTGAACTTTAATTAAAAATACAGTAAAGCTCCGTCAAAGCTATGAGCTTTATGGGTTTTATTTTATAATTCGTTACATTGTTTGTTTATTAATACGGTGTAAATAAACTTTATACATGCAACTAGGGGTAGTTATACTTTGGCATCGCCAGGGTGAACGAACAACCTTACAATTTATACAAATAGAGCTTATTCGCGTTAAGATTTGTAAAATTTTACATGTGGGCTGTTACTAATAGCTCGGGTCAAAATGGTTTCAATCAGTGTTGTTTAGTTATTAATCCGAATAAGATAAACGCTTTTACCCGTGGGAGTTTTAGTTTTGAACACTTTATTGCAAGAGGTGATCCATACACTTACACGATGAAGCAACTAAAATTTTCCCGTCGATTTTGCCAATGGACAATAAATATATTACGCGCTGCATGAAACGAAATTAAACTACACATGAATGGAAAGCGCTATCGAATTATTGATAAATGTTTGCAGTAAATACACGCAAACAGGCAGCAGGTGTCCAGCAGCTTTATTGCCCAAGCTTATATAATCGAGATAAATACATTCATACCGTGTGCAGTTTACGGTACATTGATTGGAAACTTTATCATGTCCAAATATTTACATTATGGACCACAGCATTACATAACTCGGAACCGTAAAGGCTGCTTCTCTGAAACATGAAATAGCAGATACAAAATATGCTGTGCATTTTAGTTATGGTATTTAATTTATATGCGTTGGAAAATGGTTTATACCAAAATTATAATTGTACTAGTAGATATACTACCATTATTTTGGTGCAAATTCGCTCATTTATACATGTAATTTTCCATAAGGAAAGCTCAGGTTTATTTTGCAAATTTTTGTACCCTATAAGGTGGTTCACTTGCTACGTTCATCGAAGTAGTCTAACACAAAAAAAAAACAAAGAAAGACTGACCGGGCTCAGTCGGTGAGTAGGCGGGGTATTACACATACAAAAATTAAAGAAAGGCCTGAAATAAAAATACACACACTCATTCACAACTCACAACTAAACATACACAGAAAAAACCTCTAATTAAAAAATATGTACAAAAGCACAGTAGTGCCAAAAAAAATAGGCAATCAATAATTGCAAGCCACACATATCAACAATACCAAAAGAAAACATTTTTTAAAATGGCGAGCTGCCGTTTTTAGGTATCTACCCCTTACATATTTAGCAACAAAGAAAAAAACCCAAACGTAACACTAAAAACCACAGCTTTAAATCATTGTAAATAAAAAATTAAACATATAGGATGGTCACGATAAATACAATATTAATAATAAATATCATCTCACTTGACGATAGTCATTTAAAAAATATTAAGTTTATTCAACACGTGGAGCCTGATAAATATACTCTTTCGACCAATTTTACAGGACCCATACAAGAAAATATTGCACAAACACTCACCCAAGCCTCAACGGTGTAGGTTTGGGTCACACCTTCTCTAATGACAGGGCGGAGTAGAGGAGCTCGAGATCCCGCAGTGTGGGTGTCCTCCCATAACAAAAGGAGCGGCAATGCAATGGGCCGTCAGGTCCAGCGGATGAAGAAGCACGCTGTAGGGCATGCGCGAAATTTTCATAAAGAAACACGGAAACAACCAATAATACAACAAATGCTTTCGTTGTGTAAATAGAAAAAAAGTAAATATTAATTTCCTTTAACTATTAACCAGAGCTCAAAGTAATATTGTTGTTATCAAACGTGATAGGAAACTTGAAAGACGGTTTTATCGGATAGTCCAATACCTCATTTCAACGAGTTTTAAATTGAAACAGTAGAGAAAGTAATTACACGTTATCGCAATGTATAGCGAGTTCACGGATACCTCAAACAGGGTATAGACTATTTAATTTCTAGAATAAACTTTCCGTTTTAAAACAAATAGATTTGAAGTTGAAAATAACTAGAAGCGTTTTTATTGTAGGAAGATCTAATATACCGGGTGTTGTTGGAGGATTTGAGCAGAATCTAAGTAAATGAATAAGAATCAAAAGGGTAGATTTTAATTTAGTCGTAGAATGAACGTAACAAATCCCCCCCAACAAAATTAAAATGTCGGGGTAGGAAAGCAAAAGTACGGGAGTGAGCAGTACCAAAGAAAAACCAAACGCAAAACAAAATTCGCTTAAGAAAAGAAAACTAAAAGAAAATTCGTTTACAAAAACAAAAAACCAAAAAAAATGGAACACCCCAAAATCAAAAAAATAACTCAAAGGAGATGTGTCTAACTCCCTGTGTACTTCTATACAGGTTAAAGCCCAATAGATCAGGATTGGAAGTGCGACAGCCTTTGGGTCTGAAGTAAAATAACACTAACAAAGCACTAATAATTTTGCTACATCAAATCGTTAGTACTTCTATAACATAAAAGCATATCCAACTCCATAGGTACTTCCATCCAATTTGCAGCCTAATGTCAGAATGCCAAGTGTAAAAGCGTTTGGGATTGATCACATGACAAAACACTAATAATTTTGCTAAATCAGATCACTAGTACTTTTATATCAAAAAAGTATATCTAACTCCAAGTGTTCTTCTACCCAGTTGGAAGCGTAACATGTCAGAGAGAAAAATACGGTAGCGTTCGAATTTGAAACAGAATGCAACATTAGCAGAGCACTAACAGATAATGTGTGTTTCTTCAATCGTGCCTAACTTCCTACCAACTTAATATTTGTAACTAGTGTGTTAGATAAGCAAACACTAGGCAATAGAATTGGGTTCAAATGAACTTTTAGCAAACAATCAGCATGTAAAATGTAGAAACTTTAGTAGTTAAATTTAACAGCGTTGCTGTTGCAATGTAGTATTAAATTAGAATGAAAGATTTATAATAGTAAAGTACCTAGCACATTGTATACAGATAGCTATAAATTTCGAGAATTTACATTTCTTCGTATTAAATTCAGCAAAATTACAGTTAAACACTCGGGAAATAACGAGCATATTAAAATTACTTGTACAAATTCACACAAGTTCAATAAATCGTAACCATGTAAACATACCCCAAAAACCATACTATCATAAAATATAACTCCAAAATTAATAACGAATGACGCAGCTTTCATAAAATATAACTCCAAAATTAATAACGAATGACGCAGCTTTCGATATTAAATGTAAAAGTGTAGAAACCAAGTGACCGTTTAGATGAATAGAAAGATATTAACCTCAGAATTAGGATATTTTAGATGCACAATGACTCTGAGACGAAAAACTTCTAAAACCCGACGGTTAGTAAACGGGAGGGATTGATTCATTCATCGGTTATTCGAGACTAGGCATCAGTTGCAGAGTTTCCAATCGAGACACAGATTACCATCGAGTTGCGGAACGTGAATGAGAACCAGGTAGTTAAGGTGACGGTATCCAAACCACGGAACTTTTATTGAAAACAGATACTTTGAACGCGAATACTAACACGCGGATTTTATATAACAGTAGTTAACGTGGAAGTCGCCCATGTTGGATACGTTAGTGCAACTATTAAGTCGTTTGAACTCATATTATACATCTTATAAATATTACATGCGTTTCTTTGTATTAAATAATTGTGGTCGATAGCAATAATAATTATAATATGTGGAGCTTATTATTAGTGAGAAGAACTATTAACGTTGATGCACGTTTATTCAAAGCGTATTGTACAAATCGACTTCTCATAAAGATAAACTCACAATTGCATCCGCACAATTTATATGTAACAATCAAATTGATTGAATTTCCATCATTTTTTTTCTAGCTACACGCATATGTGGCCAATTAGGAGTAGGTCATAGTTTTCCCTTGGTTGTTATTCACTGTTTTAGAATATAGGTTAGGTATACACAACATTATTTTTTATTTGTGTATCTTAAGCTAGTAGAAGAGAAGGATGTCAGTGACGCTTCGTCATTTTCTAGCAGCAGTAATAACCGCTATACCGTTATCCGAAGCACTCACCTTCCGTGTAGGTTTTATCTGCGTTGATTCTTTTCAGATGAGTTGGCGCTCTAAAGCTTTACATAGGCAAAAAGAATACCTTTCAAGGTCAGCATAGTTGTATTTAGTAGAAGCAACAAAATTTGCATACTCCTAAAATTATCGTTGTACCGTAATTCCTGTGTGCTTTGGTTCTCTTTAGAGCCTTCCAAATTGGAAAGTGATGCAACGTTCAGATTTGAAGCGCAATGAAACACTAAGGAAGCACTAATAATTTTGCTACTTAGATCACTGGTGTTTTTGTAACAAAGAACTTAATCTGGTTCTATCCACTACATGACCTCATATTTCAGAAACCAGAAGTGTGTGGCAACGTTCAAATTTGATGCACAATAGAACACTGACAAAGCACTAATAATTCGGCTTCACAGATTATTAGTGCTTTTATAGTAAGGAAGTTGTACTTAACTTTACTGTTTCCTAAAATTTCAGAAACCAAAAGTACGGTAGCGTTTAAGTTTAGGGCATAATTAAACACTGACAAAGCAATAATTATTTTATCACCGTAGATTATGAATGATTCTATAACAAAAGAGTTGTACCCTACTCAACATGACTTTTATGAAGTTTGAAGTCTAAAACATCAAACAAGGAGTGAGACAGCGTTCGGTTTTAAAGCACACTGAAGCACTAGTCAAGCACTAATATTAATACTTCTATAAAGAAAAATGTACTTAATTACCTCTTTACTCCTATACACCACGTGGCCTAATGTTTCAGAAAGTAGAAGTGAAGCAACATTTGGGTTTGATGCTCAATGAAACACTAGCAAAGCACTAATAATTTTGACGTATGACCTACTGTTAGTCCGTCTATAACAAAGAAGTTGTATCCAACTCTCTATCTACTTCTATACAGTTTGAAGTTTAATATATCATAACTGTAAGTGTAACAGAGTTTAGGCTTGAATCACAATAAAACACCAGTAAAGCACTAAAGCCTTGGCTACATCCTATAATGAGTACCTTTATAACTTAGAAATTGTATCCGACTCTTTGTACGTCAAATCAATTTAAAGCTTAGTATTTTGGAAACTAAAAATGAGGCAACGATCGGATTTGAAGCACAATGAAACACTAGTATGTCGCTAATAATTTCGTTATATCAGATCATTAGTGTTTTTATAACAAACATGTTGTATCCAACTTCATGTATAATTCTAACAAGTTTGAAGTCCAATATGTAAGAGTCGCAGATGTGGTCGTTCGAGGTCCGAAACACTGAAGAATAGCAAAGTACTAATAAGTATGATACATCGAATTATTAGTACAGTATTGCCCGAAATAAACAGTACTGAAATTGTAATTGTTTTGTATATTTAAAAAATACATATTATTGACACTTTATTATATGTTCTAAATGTGCACCTCCTCGTTCGAGACAGACTTCATAACGATGTTCTAAGTTTCTGGTCATGTTATTGAATAAGGGTTGTCTCAGGGCTGCGAAGAAGACTCTAAGGGCATCCTTTAATTCATCGATGGTTTGTGGTGCCCGTTTGAAAACGGCATTTTTAGCCATGCCTCAAATGTATGCGTCTGGAGGTGTGAGGCCTGGAGAATGTGAAGGATAAGGGAAGTCAGTAAATCGTGATATGAATTTGCTTGGAAAATATTCTTGAAGAAATTGACGAATTGCGGCAGTAGTATGGCAAGTTGCCCCGTCCTGCTGAAAAAATTGGTTTCGAAATGCCAAGTTACGTGCACGACAGAATTGACGTAGATCAGGGATAAATCGTGTTAAAATTTGTCTGTACCTCTGTTGATTAAGTGTGACTTGCCTACCATTCTCTTCGATAAAGTACGGACCAATGATTCCGTGTCCGGAAACAGCACACCAGACACTCACTTTTTCACTATGTAAAGGAACCTCTTGAACCTCATCGGGTCTGGCAAAGCCCAGAAATCGATTTGTGCGACGATTCACATAGCCTGACAAGTGAAAATGTGCTTCGTCTGAAAACCAAACATTTTTCAAAAATTCAGGATTTTCATACTGTAACGCGAGAATTCTGGCGCAATATTCCACTCTACTGCGATAATCCCGAGGATGTAGTTGTTGATGTACCTGAATCCCATACGAAAATGTACCCAGCTCCTTCAGGATTCTTTGAAAGGAAGTTCTTTTTAAATCAAGTTGTAACGCTGTCCTTGCCTGGCTGACTTTCGGATTTTCTAAGATTTGCTCAAAAACACGTTCATGGTTATTGTTGTTGTTAACTGTCCTGGGACGCCCCGAGTTTCCTTTTCGTTGGCACAATACACTACCTGTATTTCTAAACTTTTCAATAATCTTCAAAATTACAGCATTACTTGGAGAACGTTTATTAAACCTTTGTGTGAATTGATCAGACACGTATAGCAAACTTGCACCATTACGTCGGCCGATTCCGTATGAACGAAAATAATGCTCTACCAGAAACACTTTCTCCTCTGTACTTAACACCATTTTTAACAATTAGGCCCTACTAATTACTTGTTTGAGGTTTACTTGACAGGTCTATACTAGCTAACTTGAGTGTGACAGCGCACGCATAAAAACACCGCCAACTTAGTTTCAGTACTGTTTATTTCGGGCAATACTGTACTTCAATAACAAAAAAATTGTTTTCCCTAGACCACTATGTGGCCTAAACTTTCAGAAACCAGAACACGGCAACATTTCGATTTATTCACAATAAACCACTAGAGAAGCACTCATAATTTTTTACATATATCATTAGTGCTTTTATGACTTCTAAGTTGCATTTAACTCCAAATGTACTTCTATCCTGTTTATAACCTAATAAGTCAGTACTCGAAGTGTGGCAACCAGGTTCGAGTCTCAATGATATACTAGCGAAGCACTATTAATTATGATACATCATATTCTGTTTACTACAATGTGGTTTAAACTTTCAGAAACAAGAAATGTAGCAACTTTTGGATTTGATTCAAAATGTTGCACTTCGGAAGCGCTAACAATTTTGCTACATCAAGTAACTAGTGCTTCTATAACGAACAAGTTGTACCCATCTCTGAGTGTACTTCTATGGAATTTGAACCCTAATATGCAAAAGCCGCAAGTGTGTCTGCATTGGGGTTTAAAGCACAGTGACACGTTAGCGAAGCACTAACCATTTGCTACATCAGATTAATAGTGTTTCTATAATTTAGTAACTGTACCCAATTTCTTGTGTACTGCGATCCACTTTGAAGCTTAAAGTTACAGGAAACCGAAAGTGCGACTGTGTTTGGATTTGAAGCACAAAGGAAAACTAGGAAAACGCTAATAATTTTGCTACAATAAATCATTAGTATTTATATAACAAAGTATTTCTTATACAAATTTCAACTGAAGGACAATAGTATTAAAAGAGAAAAATTCATATTTATCCAAGTTATTTGTTAATATATGTAACACGAGTGCGTTACCTTTAGCAAACATTAGGTAGTAAGAGGGAATTTACTAATTTCGTTAGTTAAATGAGCTTTCATCACCAATGGAACCTGAAATATTCATACATGCTTTGGTAGTTTACTTTAATAACTGGCTACTACAATGTTAATATTAAATTAGTATCTAGAGATAAATAGAAAAGCGCCCAAAATATTGAATACCAACAGCAATAATGATCGGGACTATACACTATTTGTGTTAACTTTAGAAAAGTACAGATATTTCTCGGTATAGGAAAGTGTATTTGTTGGAGTTTCCTAAATTATTTCGTATTTGTAAAATCTTCTTTATTTTCAATAAGATTAATTACGTTCAAAAATGCTCTATTATTACTTCTTAGAGCATATCAATGTTCAATTCTATTAAACAGCCTGTCCTACAGGCAGGAAGATAACCTTGAGCACGTGCAGCGCTCACCTGCTTTCGTTTTAATAGACAAACAACAGAGTTTTGCTTTAGGTTACAGACGTATTCGCGCGGGCTCTAATTATCTATCTATGTTAAAACGCTGTTCTAAATTATTTCTGGTGTGCAAAATTGTAATGAATCGTTCCTATCGTAATAGTTATTGATTAACTGAAATACGAGGCGATCATTATGCGTAGTAATTTCTGTTCTCCCAACACAGGTGCGTGTTGTTTCCGGATGTATGTAAATTTCTTACAATCGTCCAATCGTTATTGATTCTTCCGGTTATAATAGTAATTAATAACCATTTTCTTAATCTGGTATCACAGCAAGTTATCTCGTGCTTGTGTGGTATTAATGCAATGACCCTTTCCATTGACGTATCATACAAAATACGTTAGTGAACTTGATACAATGGCATATGTACTTAAATTCATAATACTGTGATAAAAGTAGTACGTTTATAGAAGTTCGAATAATTCAGAAATTTAATATACTGTAAATTGTGCTTTTCGCTGTATTTCTAATTCTTATTGACGTTATAAAATATGATCCTCTTACTACACGGTGTACGATTAATTGTTTAATTTACTCACTCCATAAAGTTTACCAGATTGTCGTTGTGAGTTGTTATATTGCAATAGTGTTCATTTCCTACTTATCGGTCCTTCGTATCTTCGCATTTCTTCCACTAGTGTCTACCCCTCGACGATTACAGTTCACTGCTCCGGGAGGTGGAACTTTAGAGGTGCCTACTTCGCTCCACCTTCCCTGAGTTACCCGATCAGTATTTGTATCTATTCACACGAGTTCAAAAACAAACCTTTTAATCATGGAGCTGGACCGATATTTACAAACCCAACAGTCATAGAACCTGCCATAAATAATGCGTTACATTACCACCGATATTCATATACCTTTTAAATGTAGTCGTGCAAAACATGTTATGACTAAACAAATGGCATCGCTTCCAAACATGTGAGAACAAAAGACCGGTCATACGAAGAGTATGATCTTGACCTTAATCCTACGACAGCTTTAGACGCACTACCCCGTGAAAACGAATATAAGATGCCATGACCCTGGGACAAAAGATTTATAAAACCGGCGGATCATAAAAGAGGGAATCTATGAATCTTTCATCTTCAGTTATAGAGCTTCGGATTCGACTGACACGCAACGGCCGAGGTGTGGAAAGTGGATGTTTATTGGGTAATTCAGGAATAGTACTAAACTCAGAGATTGTCAGTAAACAAGTTCCCAAGTGCAAGTGACAACGCGGAATTAAAAAAATCGTTGTCGATGAAGGTGTTTTGTGTTGGAAGCTTTCTTTCAACGCTAAGCTGAAGTTTTTGAATATCTCCAACCAATTTTCCTGCTCCTAAAGTTCATTCAGAGCTTTGTAAGAGGATCAACAAAACCTGTAGGTTATTGAATTTTTCTTCCACCTGCTAAAGATTTCATGCTGTTGTATCTTTAATAGTTGTGATTGGTTATGACAATAAGAATGAATAAAATTTATTATTAAAAAGAGTTTTTACGTTGGTATGCGCTTAACTAAAGCGTATTGTATACACCAAAATTCCCATATAAACCAGCACCACAGTTGTAGCCGTATAATTCATATGTATAAATTAATTTGGTTGGACATATAGAATTAACAAATTAAATTTGTTTTTTAGATACATGCATATTTGGTTAATTAAGGGTAGAAGTTAGTTTTTTTGTTTGTTATTTCCTGTGATATTCATGTATGATAATAAAGGTTAGATGAACAAAACTTGACATTTTTTTATGATGGTTGTTTATTTTGAATCAGTAGAAGGTAAATACGTGTACAATAAACTCCACCAACCTCCACTGCAGTAAGAACAGTTAAACCGTCTCTCCCAGAGACAAAGATTTCTTTCGGTGGGTTGGCGAGGCGGTTCTGTGGATTAGACAGGTTCGCGTATGACTACTAATTTTAAGGTTCCGGGTTCGTTTCCCGGCACGGACCGCTTGAAAAATATTAGACAAGCATTTTCACAAAAACACGCCTTCGTTTGGTTTAGAAGTAAAATGTTAGTTCCGTGTGAGTGTTGGAGTAGCCGGGGTTCGGCAAAATTCAAAATTTTCATGTTAAAAAACTCGTTTCCTGGCCACTATAATACCTTCAGGTGAAGCATTGACAACTTAAATGTAGGGGTGGGTTGGCGCTCAAAAACTTTATGAGGCACAGAATGTTTCATGACCTTTCAAGGTAGGTGTATAAGTATTTAGTAAAAATGTTATAATTTGTATACCCTAGAAAACTATTTCCTTTTACAAAACCCTCCCCGCACCACTAAACGCTAGCGGATTCACTATTTTACTCTTACGTCACTTCGCTTTTGTAGAGTAAAATTAATTTCGGTACTGAACCTCAATTCAGCACGTAACATATTTCTTAGTCATAATATATCACTTCGTTAACAACCAAAATAAAAACAAATCAGATGGTGTTTTTTTATTTGCTTTTGGCCAGTTCTTTATTATAAATGTGGGTAACGCTGCTTGTTTCCACATAAGTCTTATGTTCGTTACAAGGATTTGAGTAGTTACAATTTTTATCTGAGAAAATGTTACCACTTCACTTCGCCGTATCTTTCAATTAATTCTTATTATTATTTATGCTTTACAGTACTACAGTTCAAACAAAGATTAATATACTTGTAGTTAATCGCGTGCCCGCATAGGGGGCGTACGAAGATTCGCAGAAATTTCAAACAAAGTAAATAATCCACTTTCCAATTAAAATGTAAATAAAAACTAGTAATTTGTTTACCTCTAAATTAATGCGTTGTATCAAGCTGGTTAACCAGTAATTGTTCTTAATCTGTAGGTTGTACGGAGCCTGGATTTGCTCAGCACCTGTTCTGTTCCGTATTTTACAGTGAAGATCGCTAGTTTCTTTCTCATACAATATACTGTTACGTACCTAGACGTAGCCGGAAAAAACGTAAATATCAGGCTAACTACCAGACGCGGAGAGTGGAGGGATTCACCCAAATATAAAAAAAAACAGAAAAAGCACGTCGCCCACGATTATCTATTAACAATAAAAATTAATTAAAATTTCTTGATTCATATGGACAAAGAATAGTATTAAATTAAGTTATATTGTAAAGGACAAATTTTATAATGTATCCACGACGTACGCATTTCGTAGCTAACATGTAATAAAATTGGAAAAAAGTAATGCTTAGATTTTCTCAATAGCAATGTGTTAAATTAAGGTATTAAATGTAGATTTTCTAAATAGCACGTGTGTTAAATTAAAGTATTAAATGTAGACCAAGTTGTAGTAAGAATTAAAGAAATATAACCACAAACACTACCGCAGCTAGCTTTTAAACATGTATGGTAAACTGGTTTCACAACATCAACCACTGATAAATAATAATCCTCGGTGTGCATAAAAGAAAACGAGTCACATACCTCTATGCGTCGGGATGCTTATCTTGCAACCGTCGGGGGTGAGTCAGCACAGCAACGCCACGATAGTCAAGATCCATTCGCCCTGCCACCGTAACTTCAGCAGCGGTCTACAGACAAAAGTAGTTGGTCTACGTCAACGAACAGTTTGGCCAACATAAAGACAAAACCAATTTAGCCTCCAGCTAAAGGCGGTACACACAGGATACCTCCTACTTGTCGAACAAAAAAACGTGCATTGCTGTAGAAAATATTTCAACGCACAAGCTGCAGAATCAAATTAAAAATAGGTTTAAATAACACGAGTTCGAAATGCAATCCTCGCGTTATCAAAGCCCAATTAGCAAACTGGAAAACACGCTATCAAATAATAGTAGAATCTATTATTTCGACAAGTTTTTAAATGGGAAACACAAGAGAAAACAATTATAGGTTATCGGAATGTTTAACAAATTAACGCATACCTAAAACAATGTTTTGACTATTTAATTTATCAAATAAATTTTCGTTTTAGAATGAATAGATTTAAAAGAAGTGTTATGATTGCGCCTACTATTGTAACGAAGTAAAAATACAGGATGAGGTTTTGACTAGAAACAGAAGCTAGGAAAATGAAAAACAAATTACCACAAAAAGGACGTATTTGATTCTATCGTCAAAAATAAATGTAACAATACACAGGTCAAGACAAGATACGATATCAGAAGTTGAATATAAAGGAACGACAGCTTAACGCTTCACTACGTTGTTAATAAAGCGTTATTATCACACAAGCAGTTAACGATGGGATATTCACGACAAGAATTACCCATCATGTAGCCTTTCCAACGCTAGTCTAACTATTACTTTGTAGTTCGTCGGCGTGATTGCTCGAAAAGGCGTTATCATGTCTATTACGAACCGTGAGAAGTTATTTTTAACGTTGTTTTCTCACGGTATAAAACAATGAGTACACAACTGCAAAAGGTAATTCACAAAAGCCTAATTTCTAAAACTCGAGTAATTACCCTTAATTTAACAAAAAAAAAATTACTGATTAATCATCTAATAAAATATTTTGTGAAGCGTTTCATAATGCATAACAACAGTTGAAGTGAGACATGTTTCACTAACCGGCGTATAGTATCGACTTGGCACCGTGGTGATTTTCATCTCTTCCCATTAGGAGGCGAAAGCTTCCAGACAAACGAACAACTTAAAAATAAGGTTAAAGCCAATTTCACATCACTAGCGCCAACGTTCCTCGAAGAAGGAATCAAAAAGTTTGTCTATCGATATTGCAAATGTCTGATTCATCAGCGCGATTATGTAGAAAAGTAACCATGTTGGATACGTAACTTTTGGTAATAAATACATGTTATTCTTTGCTTTTGTCTTTTTTTATTGTCCATCAGACGCTGAAAAAAAGTGGCCTTGTACATATTGAAACAACAGATTGTGTTTAAGATCTGAGGACTACAGATTTATATGATTCCGTTAGATATTGGCAAGAAAGGAAAAAACAGCTTCAGTTGTTTAGTTTTATCTATATGTCATTTATTTTGAATTTTGATATTTATGTGCTGAATTGATGTTAAGTACCTATCTTAATTTTAATCTACCGGGGACGAAGTGACGTAACAGTTCATTAGTGCACCGGTTACTTTTCAGTAGTGCGGAGTGGGTTCTATAAAAGTAGGTAACTTTTTGGTGTATACAAATTCCAATACTTTAACTAACTACTCTTACATCTACCTGGATAAATCTTGCAACTCTCTGTATAAAAGCCCTTGGATGTCAAACCACCTGGATAGTTCTAAATAATGTCTGACAGGAAGATGGGTGCATCGAGAGACGGTTTTAATGATTTCCATTGCAGTTAGAAGATGATAAAGCCTTGCTTACTACCTCTCCACCTCCTTCTGCTCGTTTTAATCTACTATGAACACAAATAAAATATTCCAACTCCAAGTTGAACGAAACCTTCCAATATACGCCGTTCTTGACGGTATCTTGATCTCCGCGTTCTGAGTCGCATTTGGACACCTGTTTCTAACGTTTCCCGGTTTTTGATACCGTAGCTTTAATTACTCGATTTACAACTTTATCCGCACGGCGATGGTGCATGTCAATCGATTTCGAAGATTTGCTCTGCTGCTCGGTCTCGAACAACTTAAAGTGATTCTCTCCATTATATTCATCTGATTTATAAGTTCAACGCACCAAGGTTATTACCTCATGCCCTCGTTCTTCCAGACTGTGCATTTAAAGTTGCCCTATGATCGATGTTTATCTGTGTGAATTTTAATTCCTCCCACGGTTTACATGTAATGCATTAAATTTTATGGCTGAATTTTGTTATTATTGTAGTTGTAGGGTGTGCCGGTCTAATTCCACGATTCAGTTGTTTGTTTTTGAACTCGTGTGAATGTGTACAAATAAACTTTCCTATGCCTGATGATTTACTGAGTGTCTATCTGTACTTTTCTATATTTAATACAAAGAGTGTAAAGCCCCGATAGTCATCAACCTTTGTATTTAGTATATTAGGTGCTTTCCTGTTTATTTCTGTATCCTAATTTAAAATAACACTGAAATAACCACGTTAATAAATGTAAACTACCAAAACTTCTATAAATTTTTCAGGGGGCTTTCCTGCTAGAAGGCCATTTAACTAACTAAATTTCCTAAATTATTTTCTATTACCTAAAGTTTGCTTAAAGTAACGCACTCGCGTTACAACAAGTAAATGGGTATTCAAAACTATTGTCGTGGAATAAACGAACTGTTTTGAGGAACTGCTAGATTTAGTTCAAATAATTAATTTAGGAAATCGAACATCAAAAACTCTTGAGGCAACTCCAATTTATTTGACAACAATGTCCAGATATCAGGACAATTTACAACGAACTGCAAAATTACTATCTCGTTAAATTTTTATAATTTCTATACAATCTTTACGGCTTCCAGCACTTTTCTCAAAGAATTTCTAAAATGGTTGTATGAGTGACGTATTTGTAACCTTGAATATTATATTCTACGAACTTTCCTCACGCAACTAATTTTGTAAATATGAAACCCTTTCCAATACTCCGGCATGGGTTTGCAATTTACGATAAAAGCTTGTGCATGGAATAACCAGCTGAGAAAACGTTTCTCCTGCCGTTATTGAAAATAGTATCGGAAATTGAAGTGATAAGTTAGATTACCTAGTTTCACAAGCAGGTGGTTGCTTATTCATGATACGTTCCTACAGGAAACCATGTAATTTTAGCAGAAGCTCTCTGCCATGGAAATATGAAACACATTTAACAGAAAGAGAGAGAATTAATTTATTTTCAGATGTCCACTAAAATTTTGTTACCTTAATTTATGATTAGCGTTTAGTAGTCGTTGAAGGTAATACGTGGCTTGATGCTGCAAGAATTTTTAAAGTACGTCAAGTGCACTGGCAACCACTATAGTATCGACTGCCTCAAAAGCAGTCGGTGTGCCAACTGTATCGAAGGATATCCAGAGAATCACAGTTGATGAACCGACTTCCTCAAGTTACCGGTGATGGCGAAACGGCAGAACCTAATAGAAAAGGAGCGACAGTCAGCAGCCTATCTGCATTATTCGAAGGTATTACATCGACCAGGAAGTAAATGTTTTTTTGTTAGAGATTTTGAATTTTGCAAGAGCCTTGCTATTTCAAGCAAACACGTGCGTGAGAACCCTCACACACTGGACCTACATTTCACCTCTCATCCGAATGGGGTCGTATTTTTGTGAAAAATGCTCGACCAACATTTTTCAAGCGCTCCGTTGCGGGAAATGAACCTTATGCCTTGGATCAGCAATCATACCTCAACCTTTCTGATCTACGGAGTTTCCGACAATCAGCAGCCCAAGATTTGATTTTCCAATGCTCCATCCAAAGGTACAACATTGGCCAGGAAGCGAGCTTTTACCTAGAAATTATGAATTTTGTCTAACCCTTGTTATTCCAAGTAAGGCAAGGAGCTTTAGTATACGTGACACACATTTTACCTCTCATCCGAACGAGGGCGTATTTTGTGAAAAATTCTCGAATAACATTCTTTAAGAGGTTGTTACGCTTTATTGTATGAAGCTTCAAAGTATAAGTTCATTCATTTAGATTTAGGGACTTTTTAGAATTCGACGTGGAAAAGTCCCCGCTGAATACTGCAATTTTCGTTGAAACCGTGAAAACCGTTTTTTATTAGTGTTCAAACAGGTATTGGCGTCACTGGCTTATCTTTGCGATCGCAAGCCGCTGATACAGTGCTTTGTATGTGAGAAGCAGTTCATTCCCCATCAACGCAAGCGGAAGTACGTCAATCTCGGTTGGAGGAGAGATACGTTTAATGTGAGAAACGCCGTATAACACGAAAATTACCGTGCCGCCTTCCGCAGAGAAAACATTACCGTTCCTACTGTCGTGTAGTGATGTAGTGAGTGCTTCGTTTTCGTTCCAACCCTTCTACTCTATCCTGATCGTATTGTCCAGCGAGGCACCACCTGTAGAGTCAGCTACCAACAACTAGGGCAACAGCAAATGTCGGGGTAAGTGTTTTATAACCTTATTTACTTGCCCGTGGGTTTATTGAGAGGAGTTGCACGTAATACGCTCCGTGAATTGAAACTAAAATCTTGGAATCAGCAGACATACGCAAACTAATCTGATTCCGGAAACGCCGAGAGTCAGCAGCTCCTACATTTTATATTTTTCAATTCTCAGCCAGAAAGTGCTGCATTGGCCAAGAAGAAATTTTTTTTACATAAAAATTTTGAAATTTTGCCGTACCCAGACTATTCCAAACAAAAGGTATCTTTAACGTGCGTAATACACGGACCTACATTTTACATCTCATTCGAACGAAGGCGTATTTTTGTGAAAAATGCTCACCTAACAATTTTCAAGCGGTTCGTGTCTGGATTCGAATCCGCCATCTACGGCTTAGTAGTTACACGCGAACCAACTGATCTACGGGACCACCTCACAGTCAGCAGCCTTACATTTGATTTTCCTATGCTCTACCCGAAAGTACTACATTGGCTAGGAAGAGAGTTTTTTTTACCTGTAAATTTTGAACTTTATCGTACGCTTGCTATGCCAAGCAAAGTAGGGATCTTCAACGTGTGTAGCACACGAGACCTACACTTTACCTCTTATCCGAACGAGTGTGTATTTTTATGAAAAATGCTTGCCTAACTTTTTTCAAGTGGTCCGTATCAGGAATCGAACCCGGATCTTGAGATCAACAGTCATACGCGAACCTGTGTAATCTACGGAGCCAAGTACAGAAATACCTGGAAATTAAGCTGTTGTTGGATGTTGGAAAGGTGGCGGTGGTCGTGTTCCTTAAAGTACTGCAGGCAGTGATGGAGAAACACCCAGTAATCCAGGGAGAACAAACGGAGTATTGTAAGAGACACTCCGCCGTTCACCAGATCCTGTGTATGGTGAAGCACGATGCGGAACGCTTCAATTGTAGACAGTAGACTGGTGCAACGTTTCAGTACGCGTCGAAGACCTTCAACAACCTGTTTCCCGCGATCCTCCTTCTATTCAAATTGCTAAAGGAAGGGTGACAATGCGTTTGCCTCCGACTGGCAAAATCGTATCTCTACGAAAAATGGTTCTGTATCGAGCTAAACAAAGTGCGGTCCTCGAAGCAGTGGCTTAGGGTAGGTCTACCGTAGGACTCTCTTCTCTCGCGTGTACTCTTTAGCGCCCTGCTGAAGACAACTTAAATTCAGTTGCCACTACACTCCAACGGTACAGCCATAATAGACAGGTGCCGTGCTCCACGCCTAATTACATGGAGGCTACAAACGTGATAAACGTTTTCTAGGAGTATCCGAGACTCTGGAGGGTCGTGATCAACCCAGGAACAAGCACTTCAATTTTATCTCTAAACGACGTCTCCTGTGGAAGGCTTTTGTTTGTTTGACGAGTTGATATTTTGGCGTCTTAAAGTCAGGTATCTTGTTGCACCCTAATCGAAAACGCAACAGATAAGGCTAAGAAGTGATATCACAGTTATACCCCTTAACAAGTCGACAAATAAATTGAACAGCGCGAACAAGCTTAGGTTCTATAAGACGTCAATGAAAACGACGTTTGCTTACACTGTAGCGATGTTGGGGTAACGCACTTGCAAAAACGCCGAGTGATCCAAAATAAAACGCTAAGGAGAGTCTTTGGAGCGTCCTGGTTTGTTCGCAACGCTCAGCTTCATACGGAGGCAAACCTGTCATCCGTCAAGGAATGGTTAGAATTGAACGCAGAAAGGTTTTACGCATCTCTAGGTACAAATTTGGGTGTATATGTGGATATGTTGTTACATTGGTATAGGCGCCTACGGGCAATTTCCAGCATTAACTTTCTTTTCAGCTAAATCATATCCCCGAAAAAAATAACTGCTCACAACGCCATTTTTTCAATCGAGAAAGCAGTGAAGGACCTAGCTCCAGGTTCGCTAGCCTTCCCTATAAACATTTCTTCCAAGCGATCTCGAATCCGACACCAAACCAACGTTTAGTGGGTATGTCCTTTACAAAAGGGAGCTATAAAACCTTTCACTAAAAAAACTAATCAACGTTAGCAGCTCACCACAAGGAGCAGGTAGGTTAAGCTCTTGTGACATACTTCCCGCAGTTTCGGGTAATCTAGGTTACAGGAGCAGTTGTGATTCCCGATTTCAACCACTCCTGCCCACTGTGTCCACGACGTCGTTAACGACACTTCGACAGCCTTTGCGTTTCACCAGCTGTAGTTGATCCTGAAGCACCTACAGTAGAACTGTCCGGCATACCACAACCACTTCTATTGCACTGTCCACGACATTTTCTATAGCGTTATCTACTTCAGCTTTCACATTTCACCAACTCCAGATGCAATCGAATTGTTTTTCACTAAATTATTTTTAATGTCGTTGAACTGCATTTTTGTTCTAAGTTATTGATGAAATTACTAATTCTGGATTCGGGCTTGTAGTCTTTTTATAACTTATATGGGCATATACGCTTGCTTGTCGTGTATATAAATGTGCACAATATGTTTATTTACCTGTTTTAATTTTCACTCATATCTCGACTCAAAAGTTTCCTGAAAATAAAGACCTTCTTTTGTGCGTGTTCAATATCTTGTTTCAGTACTCAAAATCTACGTGGATAACAGAACATAGGGCGTCGCCGTGAATCAATGTAGTAAGCGTAAGACTACGGATCCCAAGGTCCTGGGTTCAAATCCCGACACGGCCGACTGCTTGAAAAATGGCAGCTGAGCATTTTTCACAAAAATTACGCCCTCGTTCGGATCAGAGGATAAATGGAGGTCCCGTGTGTGTGTTGTCACGCACGTTAAAGATCCCTACCTTGTCTGGAACGGCAAGGGTTCGGCAAAATTCTAAATTTCTAGGCAACAAAAAACTCGCCTTCTGGCCAATGTAGTACCTTCGGGTGGAGCATTGGAAATGTAAATGAACAGATAACAGAACATTAGGGCGGCTTCGTGGCGTAGTTGGTATGCGTGTAACTACTACGCCCAAGGTCCCGGGTTCGAATCCCGACACGGTCTGCTTGAAAAATGTTAGGCGGGCATTTTTCACAAAAATACGCCCTCGTTGAGAGGTAAAATGGAAGTCCCGTTTGTAAGTGTTGTCACGCACATTAAAGATCCCTACTTTGCTTGGAACAGCAAGGGTTTGACAAAATTCAAAACTTTTCAGGTAAAATAACTCGCTTCCTGGCCAATGTAGTACCTTCGGCTGGAGCATTAGAAAATCACATGTAAGGATAACAGAACTTTCAATGAAACAATACGTTGTAAAACAAGATCACCACCATCGGGAACGAAAAGTTCGTGATCGTTGAACCTCAGTGAAACGACGTAGGAGTCTGATCATTGCGAGACCGTATCAATAAAGTTTCTTCCAATTAACTCATGTAGACTCCTGAAAGATTTAGAAATAGAAATTTTTTCCTAAGTTACGTCCACTACTTATTCAACATGGGATGCAAGGTCGTAAGCTGATGATCTTTGATCGAGTTGTGATAAGTGTGGTTTCTATTAAAAATACACACAAATAGTTGTAGTGACTCGTTTACATTTAATAAAACTTTAGAAAAGCGCGCGCAGCAAATTACAGATCGATGGATCCAGATGGAGTGAAAAGAAAGTCTGCCAGCTTGCGTGTAGATTTTTACAAATTTTTTGGACGTACCACACCTTATATATTAATAATATATAAGCGAGTACTTACGAGTTAAAGAGATATGGTGACAGCGCCAAATGTCCATAACTATTCTCATAATTGAACTTCTTAAAAAAGTATTTCAAAATGCGTGATTAAATCGGTCTACCTGTAGAATCAGTTTACGTTGTTACGCCTTCTGACTGCATATAGTTTTCGTTTTATGCAAACTGAGGTCGAAAAACTTTTAATATATCGATGTATTCGTTTCATCACACACTTTTCCAAACCGAAAAAATGTATGGTTATCGCGCTTAGCTAATGAGAATCGTTTTTATGGCGTAGACGAGTTCATGAGAAAGGTGCATTTTAAACAGAACTCTACCGTGAACTACCGTACGATATCGACGTATTAACGCGAATGCGCGTTAATTGCAGGAACTGTATCTATAAAATCATTTGTCTATCCCGTATCTAACCACTACAAGTTCCTTTAAAGTAAGAAACGGACTCTAAGCAACCTAATCTACATTTAGACGTCAGCGATGATTTTCGGCTGGAAACAACGGAGGAAACATGTCTTGGTTACAACTTTTAATCAATAATTTGCAGCCACATTTGAAGCGTAATAAATTACTTCCAAGATTAATGTTATAATTTATGCCCAAGCTGGTAACGTAAGAATTAACTATCGCTAGAAAGATGATCCGTCTAGAGCTCATTTGGAGCCTAATTATTTTTAATTACCGATGTGTTGACATAGGTTGAAAATGGTCCTTCAGACCGATCTGTTCTCTATTCTTTCTCTAGGGTACTAATCCTAAAAACTCTATCTTTTCTTATTTTTTTATCCCCGTTTTCAACGATATTTTATTCTTCGTTGGACTTATCTTAGTCCCAAGACAACCGTCCATTACATAAGAGCAATGCTCCGCATTCTGGGTTCCTGACTACACATTGGCTAGTCGAGTAGTGCTTCGCTATCTACCGTCTTTTATATACGCTTTTGCTCAATGCAAGCCCTCCATCTTCACTTTTCTACGTGGTTCTATAAAGCTCCAAATATTCCACTTCCTTCTCTTATCTTTTCAATCTTCTATCTCTTACTTTAATTTCTAAGTCGTTGCATGGTTAGAAGGTTACTTGTGGATATTGGGCCGTAGGCGTAAAGGCCTCCGTCTAGCTGTGTATCGCCACTACTTTCTAGTTAGGTGTTGAAGTGTGCGGATGTGTTTTACGGTGGCTGCCGCTTCTGCAGCAACAAGTAAGTTTTTATATAGGGGTTTTTTACCATGTTTTTATATTTAAATCTCTATTATTTATTGTATTTCATTTTATTATTGTGTGGCATTAAATTTTAATACGGAGGGCAGTAAATAAAACTAAAAAAAAAAAAAATTTAAGCCGAATAAATAATAAATAAATCGCGTTTTAATTTAGATTTTAACCAAAATTCGCGTTTAAAATTTCAGACTATTGAACCAAAAATCTAATCAACAAATACCCAAAATAAATTCAAAATAATTTGAAACGGCGTTTTTAATAAATTTAAAACAAAAACCGCATAAATCATGTAAAAGCCGCCTAAAACCATCAAAAAAGTGTAAAAATTTTATAGTGCGCGTATAATAAAATAACAACCCAAAAACCAAATCTAGGCCCTTTTAAATTAAATAAATAACTCAAAAACCGTAAATTTTGAAATAGATTAAATATAAATATTCCATTTTTTAAGTAGCCCGCGTATTTAAAGATTCCTAAAAGTCGATCTTTTGGTTTAATTAGTGGACAACGGTTTTCGACACCAGAAAAAGCGATCGATGCGTTCAAAACCCATGTTTTGGAGATATCTTAATCGGAATGGAAAAAATGCTATGAAAATTGGTTCCAACGTATGTAAAAGTGTATCAATCATCGTGGAGAATATTTTGAAAAACAGTAAGAAGTTTTTGCCCCCAAATTTTTGTTTTCGTTACTTATTCACGATACATATCGAACACCCCTCGTAACGTGCATTTTCCTAGGCCAAATGAATGTGTGGTTATCGTGCTTGGTTAATCAAAAACGTTTTTATGGTTGGAACAACGGCCAGTTCATGCGAAAGACGCATTCTAAACGAAAATTTACCGTCAATTATTGTACGACATTGACGAATAAGCGCGAGTACGCGGTAATTGTAGAAAGTGTACCGTAAAATCTTTTACCTAACCGTATTTAACCTCCACAAGTACCTGTTCCTTAAAAGCTGCTGAGTCTTTAACCAGTAGTTTAATTTTACATCACAAAATCTGTTCAGTCATTTGCATTGAGTATCTATACTTTAAGATTGTACTTTTTTGTGCAATTACCGAAATAAATAAAACTAATGTCGATGAAAGTAGAGAGAGTGACAGATACAGAGGGGGGCAGGGAGAGAAGGAGAGAGAAAAAGAGAGATGGGGAAAGTGAGACCGCCGACTGGGTGACTTGGGGGCTGGCAGAAGGTACTGCGATCGTGCGGCACGTCCTACATGTGTCACGTCACAAAGTGATATGCGGATTCGCACATAACCCATCCTAAGGGAGCTATATCTCCTAGTACCCATGGTGTCGGTTCTGGCATCCTATTTGAGCTCCGTGATGGGTGAGGAAGTAAGAAAGTGAAACTTTTCCTTTTTAGCATGGATTTAGCAAATGTAGTTAATCTAGAGGGCGCCTCCTCGGACATCCCTCGAGATATGTTACAGGTCCCTCCTGGAACTGCCACAACACCAGCAGCAACCCCAATCAGGGGGTAGAAGACCAGTCAAAGATATGGCAACAACTGTGTCCGCAGAAGAAACAAAGCAGTGGGGCAGTGGGAAAGGCCCGTTTGGTAGCGGAGACTGCCGCCGAGGATAAGGCTAGCCCCAAAACTAATCCACCTCTAACGCGATCTGTTGACCGTCACATATCCCCCATCTCCACACCATCAACTTCCACCCCTAGGCCTGCAGAGGCCAAAAATGTGACAAGCAACAGGAGGACCAGGTCCGATGATACCCCTGCACTGGCAAGGCCGGGGAAATGGGAGTGTAAAAGTAGCTTTACTGTGGCCATGGCTATCGGTGGCGCCTATATGGAGGCAGCCGTAAGGCACCTTTACGTGGTTGTGATCGACAATAACAATCCTTGTGGCAAAATCATCAAAACCCAAGCTGTGATCCTACAATCACCAATTGAGAAGACGCTGGACGACTATCTGTTCATCCTTCCCGTAAATAGCACTGCGCCAACTTTTAGGAGATGTGCGTACGCGAGCAAGATCTTTCGTATCTAGTGCGAGGACGACTACTCCCTGAAGTGGATAATGGAGGCGGTTGGTAACCTCTCACAACCATGGAATTCTGCACGCCTTGCGGGACTGCCACCCAAGTTTCTGAAGGCGGCGGTAGCGTTTAAAATACAAGCTTTTGCAAGACTTGATATTTTACAAGCAAACCTGCAACACCACCGGACGGCTGCAAGCATTCTAAGCAGGCACCTAAGCTGCAAGTAGGACCGAGTGGTAGACAAGGAGAACGTAAAATGGGCCATTTAAACCCTCCAATCGCTTAAGTTCCCTGGTATAGACGGCATCTCTCTTGCCCTACTACAGTTGAGCCTTGAGCGGCTGCTTCCATTTCTGATGGTACTAATCAAGGACTGTATTGCTTTTAAACATATCCTCAGCGGCTTGAGAGATGATAGGGTGGTCTTTATCCCCAAACCTGGTCGGAATGACTGTTCTCAAGCGAAATTCTATCGTCCAATCAGTCTAACGTCTTTTCTGCTAAAGACACTGGAAAGATTATGCGACATTTATTTGAGAGAAGGAATAATACAGTGTTTTCCTCTCCATCCTAACCAGCCTGCTTACATACCAGGGAAATCCACGGATTAAGAAATCCTTCAGCAACAAGATGTCCGCCTTAAATTGTAACATAAATTTTCGGTAAAATTTGTCTAATAACCTTAGCGCGGTGTAGCTGTTACTTTAGTTGTTATCTAACAACATTTATATAATTCATTCAGTCATTATTGCATTGTCACACCTCAATGCGAGGGGTAAAGTATAAGGCCCCGCTGAAGGCGTACTAGGAGTAAATTGTAGCAACGCTGTGCTCGAACCGATGAAAGTGGCTCGAACTCGGAGAGATTAATTTGTTGCTTCCTGTTCACGGCTAGTCAAAGAGCACACAAGGGTCGTAGGAGTGCTACATAAGAGATAAGTAAATATGGGCGCCAGGGCTAGGTTCCGCCCAGGAAACAACTCAAGCAAAAAGTCAACCACACCCAACCCGATTAG
This sequence comes from Platerodrilus igneus, assembly GCA_036346225.1. Taxonomy (NCBI): domain Eukaryota; kingdom Metazoa; phylum Arthropoda; class Insecta; order Coleoptera; family Lycidae; genus Platerodrilus; species Platerodrilus igneus. The sequence goes on from JARFIW010000828.1 coordinate 2,307,244, forward strand.
GAAGACTATGTAATCCAGGTTAGAATTCCCGCAGTAATTATCTTAACAGCTCCTGATTTCCAAGTAATAAAAGCTTTGTGTCGTACACACTTGCACAATCTCTTTAATAATTATAAATAAAGTAACCAGACAGATTCTAAGCAATATAAAAAAGGTGAACCAGTGGCAATGTAATCATGACACTGAGTAACTCAAAACAAAAGCCTCTAGGCTCGTATTAAAATTTAAAATTGAGTGTTGTGAATATAAGTTACCAAATATTTATATCCCACAATGTGCGCAAATTGTGTTCACAATTAGGCTTAAAAATAGCAATAACCTTTTATAATCTTTACATTTCTATCAATAATTAATTGTCACATATAAATCCCTTTACCCTTAAATAATTATTCTCAATTATGAAAAATTTAAGACCAATCAATATTTTATTCTAGTTAGAAATAAATAACTTTACTACTCGGCACCACAAGTAAACTATTTTCTAGGGCTACTCACGATCACCCCTTGGACATGAACCTGTACCGATGAATTGGATTCCGGAACAGCCGATCCAATATCCAACGTCAGCAGTACCAACTAGCGATTAAGCCTCTTCTTCAACTCTACTACCAATTCCAAAACCAAACGCAGAAAGACATTCACAAAACTCACAAATGCGCCAACAACTAATAATTCAGGACAACCTAAAAACCCTGCAATAATACAATTAACCACCTGTTAATTATAACCCCTCTTTACCTTCGTTAAAAAGGGTTCTTATACAATACCAATAAATTCTTGCTCTGTTGAAATATAGACAGAAGTGCTAATATCTAAAGCATTTAATATTAGTACCATAAGACAAAGTTTATTACTTACAAATGATGGACGCTTCACGCCAAACTATCTTTCCGATAAGCGGTCCGAACAGATGTGGAATTTTAATTTGTACCAACAACTTGAAATATCCGTTCAGTAAATTTAGGTGTGCTTACTATTCATTTTCTACAAATCCTTACAACGTAAGTACGGGTAGTTTCAACTCTGAAAACCCTTTTAATTTAGTAAGCCACCAAGCGTGTTTACGTGCGACCTAACGTTCTTCTGTTCGTAAAATCAATAATTATGTCCGCGCAGCCTGCTATTATGTTAACAACAAGTACTGATATCCCGACTCTATATACAACACATTGATGCGATACTACGCCTTCAAACATTAAGATATAGTTTAAACAAAGATTAAATTTCCTTAAAATAACTTTCTTCCTTTTGACAATACAGTGCGTTCAGCAACGTTACACCAATCAAATAAAATAAATTTCTTTATTACTAGACATTTACAACTTTATATACAGAATTATATAAAGAAATTGTATTAATTTTGTAGCGGTCATAGAATGACTGTTACAGCATATTTAATAATCAATAAACTCACAAAGCACATTTTAATTCTAATTACAAGTAAAATATACAAACTACATATTCTTTTTGATAACATTTATATATACAAACTTGTTAACGTGTTCCTACATCTTAAAGTATCTAAGATTTTAAAATTGTTCCGACGATTGGCGATCGTTGGTCACTTTTCATTTCGTAGTTGAACTGAAAGGTCGCTCCGTGTTGGAAATGTTCAACATGTGCAGGAAAACCAAGTTTTCCTGGCGACGACGTCGTAACAGACGCGCAGTCTGTTGAAGTTGTCCATGACAACTATAGTAATAATGTAGTGTACAAATCCCTTGGCGAACGGTTTGTATAAATAAATTAGTATGCGAAATTAATTATTTTATTATAGTGCAACTCTTAACGTACAACTTTTAATGTACAACTTTTAACGTATAACTTTGGACGTAAGGCTTTGATGCCGTGTAATTTTACAATCACGAAAAATGAAATTTGATCCCGTACAACTTTAATACCGAAATAAGGATGGTCTTGTAATAATTTTAGAGGAGACTTCACTTTGATTTATGGAACCCGTTTAGCAGGCAAAGCTGTAGACTACTGTATTCCACATGTGGCCGATGTCGCTTGTAACCAGCATGTTTTACTGATGCACAGGTCGATTCAAGGTTGCAGATCATTGCCGCGGTCGGTAAGAATGTATTAGTTTATTACATAAGGCGGACGTTACAAAGTCCACTGCGTAAATTGTGCATGTAATAATATGCTTATGAAACTTGTTTTGCATTACGTGCTTTATGCAACTAATATCACTTGTATAAATGTTTTGTTAATTGAATTTTAAATCCTTTGTTAAGTATAAAGTACAATGAGTACCATTACCTATATTTCTTATTAATAGCGTGTTCAACTTTTATATCATATCTCACCGATTGTACAGGTGTGGATATACCTCCTCAGTTATCTTGTTTTGACAAATTGAAATATTAATATGTTAAATTATAACACTTGAAAGCTATATTATATAAATTGGAATTTAAAGTAATCTGATAATTGTTGATTTTTGCAAAACGTTTATTAAGCAATATTTAAACATTTTGAGGTCGCGTAGCGCTACAATGACTAATTTATAAAATATAAAATGTCAATAATTAAATTTCTCACTTACAAATCATTTTCATAAGAATTAAAATTTTTTAACAATGTTATTTATCAAGATGTTATTTACTTTTCTTTAAAGAGAATACAGAATTAATTCATTGGACTTCAGTTCATTTTTCAATAATACTAAATTCTCCAAAAATTGGTACGGTGTTTACAAAGTAAACTTATCCGAAAAGGTATCAAGATAGTAGACGCAATTGAAATTAATTTAAAGATACTACAGTTATATTCATCCGTAAAATATATATATATATATATATATATATATATATATATATATAGGGTGTCTATGTTAGTAGAAACTATGTTTCAGAGTCACCCCACTCAACATTAGATCTTTGAAGAAGACCAACAGATGTAAGTATGATATGTGTGACTATCAAACTTTGTATTCAAAGTGGTTTATGGTAATATAAGTTTCCAAATTTTCCTTTAAGCAAATTCACTTAGTCACTTGCTTTATAAAAAAATTAGGTGGCGTCCTTTATTCTGTTTCTTTCAATTCAAATATACCCTCTGACCCAGTCGCATGCGACCGTGGGCCAAAAACCCAGTTAGCTCAATATCTTTAGTGTTCTTTTACTATAAGCCAATTTACATCCAAACCTTACCCTGGGCTTAATACAAATACATAAGAATTCTCGATAGGTAATGTTAATCTACCACAATTGTTGTGGTATAGATTGACAGAAAAAATATAGATAATAAAATATTTTGTCGGTATCGAAGGCGCGTTCAGTGAAACGACCTTTACAAGTATCGACAAAGCCCTGCGAGACACCGGGGCTGAGGACACTCTTCGACAACTAGTCCTACAGATTCTACAATGTTGTAGGGTATATGTTAGTGTAGGTGACACCTCAATCATTAAGACGGTAGGAAAAGGCTGTCCTCGGGCGACGTTTTGTTACCACTACTATGTAATCTGGAAGTGGACAGCCTTTTCTGACGTCTTAACGAGGTGGGCTTTTACACGATAGGATGTGCGGACGACATTGCCATCTTGGCAGTCAACAAATTCGAACAAGTGTTGTACAACTTGGTGCAAACAGCTCTTAAGCTAGCTAACAGAACGAAACGGAAACTCCCTGATCATCAACCTTAACAAAACGGGGCTGATCTGTTTACCCAATAATAGAAAGTTAATGTTAACAAGATTGCCACTACTTTTCCAAGCTGAATTGGGTCAAACACCTTCAAACAAAAACTACAAAAGGCAACATGGTCTTATGGCAATGCAGACGAGCTATAGGTAAACTTTCTTTTCACACAGGCTGTTCTGTGGTTGTTCTCCGCGGGGGTTACCCCAATACTTTGCTGTGGCGCTGGTGACTCAGAAGCAGACTGGTACACGCAGCAAAGGAACTAATACATATTCAACGATTAGCCTGCTTAATCCACACACCCTTTGCAGCATTAAAAACCATTCTCGGGCTCACCCCGCTTAATTTTCATGCGGAGACGATGGCTCTGAGGACGGGAATAAGGCTGTGGGTCGAAGGGTTATGGTTTGGCAGAGGGTGTGGAGGTAGACGTCACAGCATCCTGAAGGAAGCTGCGTGCACGATGCCACTTTGGGATAGGGCGGTAGACCCGATCGCACCCAAAATAATATTCAGAAAGCACTTCTGTGGGTTCATCGAACCTGAGAGGTTACTCGTGGGAATTTTGACTGGACTTTGTAATTTCAAGAAACACCTACACAAAATGGGTCTGTCTTGTGTCCCTACCTGTCGCGGGTGTCAAAATGATTACGAGGCAGCCACACACATTCTGTGTTTCTATCCGGTACTCGCCAGACTTCGAGGTTCTATGCTAGGAGACTTGTAGCTCGACACAGCTAGTATTAGTAGCACACCCTGGTCCGACATCCTCAAGTTTTCCTACAAAGTCGCGTGGCTAAGCGAGGGAAGATCAGCTTAGTATACAGAAGCAGAACAACGATCCACAGTGTTTCCTAAGTGCATGTGGCGCAGTTTGTAGAGTTTAGTACATATTTCGAAATTTTCTGAATCTTAAAATTTATTTAACTCTAATCACATTAAGTGCAAGTATAAGTTCAATTTAATTTACAAATCAGTAATTTATTTTAAAACGGATCTTCTTGGGCACCGCATACAACAATTGTTTTGGGTGTCAGAAATAATAATTTTTGGTTACCGCACATTAATCACTGGGCAATCTTGTAACATTTCAGTGAATTACTGAAAATTGGATTTATAGTATTAAACAAGAAGAAATATCTTTTTCATATAAATTAGCAAGTAAGGATGTGAATTATTGTTTCGGTTAAATAACCAGTTGAATCGGCTTGTAGAAGCTATTTGTATAAGGTTAGTTTATATTTGTAGTGATTGAATTTATTTCATTTGTTAGTTGATAATATTTTGATATCATATTGTGAAAGTTTAACACCGAGGGTATTTACAAGGACAATGCGTTTATACAAATACTTCACATTTATTTAATTAAATTGGTATCGTTATTAAAAATCAATTAAAATGAACTTTTGAAAAACTTTGATAGTGTTTTAATAATAGGTTAATAATTAATTACATTTTTATTATAAAATTTTAGAAAGAAATAATTGTATTCAGGGGTGTTCCGAACGGGGAAGGAGGGGGAGGAAGGGGTGTCTACCTTCCAAGAGATTTTTGTCAGTTGGCAAAATATCACTCTTATCACATTTGACAGAAAAAATTACGAAGCACACAAGCAAGAAATAAAGACTTACTTTCAAAATATATACATAATATTACTTGAAATTTTGTTTCTTGGGAAAAAGGTTTAAATAAATAAAAAAAGTTTTTTACATTATATGTGTGTTAATCAGACGTTTCGACCGTCGCTAGATGGTCTTTATCAATAATGTTTTTTTCCACCCATAAAAAGAGCTTTATATATAATATTGTTGTTATGTATAAATTACGTACAACTTGATGCGAGTTGCTAAACTCTTAGTCAAAATTTAAAATTCGAATTTCTTAGTAAACATGTATATTAAAATGTTTAGTGCAAAGTTTGATTGGAGAGTTTCCATTCCTCGCTAATTTTGAAAGGGCTAATGACATTTTAGCAAATATCAACGCTGTTGCTGTTCCAAACCAAAAAATTTTTGTCATCGAAATAATTGATTGCTTGTCAAAAGTTTACAAAGAATTTGGAGAACTACTCCAATATGCCAGAAGAGGATTAAAAGAAATGTTGATAGAATGTGAAGCAGTTGTTGTTACGGAAAACGAATTTATGGAACATGATCCAGGGAAACGAAAGAAAAACATACTTTTTCAGCAAGACCGATTATACTAGATATCTCTCGGACCCTTTCAGCCAAAAATGGACGTCTTCTCAGCAAACGAAGCCATAGCTTTGAGTAAACAACCACGTTTCAATCTTACGTGGTAGAGAGATTTTCCTATGTTTAAATACAGTATTGAGAAAAATGCAGTATTTTGCTTTCCATGTCGCTTTTTTCCATGCAGTACAGGCACTTCAGAGTGGGCTACTTCTGGTGTTCGTATTTGGCACAAAATGAAAAGTCGTGGGATTAAAAAAGGAATACTTACCGAGCATTTTACCTCACAATCTCATCAAGCAGCAAAGTCTGGTTACTGTCATTTTTTGGATAAAAGAAGCCACGGGAATGTTCTTCTTGACAAAAATCTTCGAGATCAGAATATAAGAGAAAAACAACTAAAAGAGTACCATAAAAATATATTAGAAATACTAATTGATGTTGCTCGGACTTTAGCAAGACAAGGATTAGCCTTTAGAGGTCACGAAAGTAATTTAGAAAATAATAGTGGTAATTTTTGTGAGATGGTGAATTTATTAGCTCGGCATTCCACAATTATGGCTAAGTGGTTAAAAGAAACTCAGGAACGACTGCATCGAGCTACTTATTTGGGGGTGCATTTTCAAAACGAATTCATTAAGTTACGTGGTACGAAAGCACGTGATATGTTGATCAAAGAAATTAAAAATGCTGAAATCTACTCCGTGATTGCAAATACAACACCTGACTTATCGCACCATGATCGTCTCACAATCAACATGCGTTATATTAGCGAGAAAAATGGTGAACTTGTAGCAAATGAACGTCTTTTAAAAATGGACGTTGTTCTTACCAAAAAAACAGGCGTAGAATTAGCAGAGAAAATTTTTGGGGTTTGATTTCACTGGGATTTCCAGTGGATAAAGTGGTTTTCCAAAGTTATGATTTTGCAAAAACATATAACGAGACACAACAAAAATTGTCGGAAATGTGTCAGAGGAATATTCTGTATATTCCTTACCAAACCCACCGAATTAATATTTTTATAGAATCAGCCTACAACGCGAGTACATTAATAAAAGAACTTTTTGGTACACTTGAGAGTTTGTATGTGATTTTTCGGGAAGTACATCAAGACATCAACGTTTAGAGGAGGATCTTAAGGGTGTCGAAAATTCGTTACAGTTTAAAAATTTATCTAAAGCGCGGTGGACAGCACCAACAGAATCTATCAAAGCGGATTCAGTTATCTATGAGAATGTAGTACCTGTCTTAGAAGATATGAAATCATCAAAAGCTTTTGATGCTAATACCAAATGTTCTGCAATAGCACTGTATAAAAAAATCTTAGACTTTGATTTTATTTGTACCTTATATTTTTTAAAATGTCATGTTCAAAGTAAAAAATATTGCGGAGTTACGCGAGGCAGAAGAATTAAATATAATTGACGCCATGCAATTAATTAAAAGTGCAGTAAAATCTTTTCAAAAATTAAATGACGAAAAGCAAATTGACGCATTAGTGAAAAGTGCTGCATCCTTTGCAAAAAAATTTAATGTGGAGCCTGAAAAGATTTTAATAAACATCATCGACCTCGACGTATACCAAAGAAGATAGACGAAAATCTAGAGACTGCTGCCGAGATTTTTTTCTAAATTTTATCGCAAAGAATTTAAAATTCTTTTGGATGTTTTTACGTCGACTGTCAACCATCATCTTCATAGCATGATTACATTACTTCGCCCTTTTCAAGAAACCTTCCGTATCCAGGCTGACAGAAAAAACTTTACCAAAGACATAATTGAGGCGATGATGTTTATACTCTGAATTTCAAATCTTATTAGATGCGTTGTAAGGAGTGTACAAATTTTGATATTTCCAAAAAAGCATGCACGTTAAAAAATGTTATACCACGAGCATACCGTATTATCACCAGTGTCATCCGCATCCAGTAAACGTTCTTTTAGTCGCTTAAAATTAGTTTATAATCACTTACGTACGACAATGAGAAACAAGAGACTAGATTCCTTATCAATACTATTTTCAGCGCGAGAATTTGTAGATAAATAAATATTCGAGAAATTGTAAACAAATGGCCTCTCCTCAAACATCGGCGACTGAAAATGTAAGCTACCTACTATGTAATTTGAAATTGTAATATATATTATATATACATATAAACATACACACCCACTACTACACTTGTTTCTTGTCATTTTCATGTAGTCGGCAATTTTTCAAACTGATACCCCCAAATGGGGAGACCTCAGATGAGGAAATAAAATTTATAATCTTAGGAACCTTGTCATAGTTTGCTATCAATCACGAACTATATATATATATATATATATATATATATATATCTTTTGAAAAGTATAGGGCACAAGTGACCGAGGAATATATACGGGCATGGTTTAATGACATAGAAACCTTTTTAAAGGAAACCGGTTCTCTATCCGTTTTAGAAAATCCAAGTCGAATTTTAAACGCAGACGAATCTGGTTTTAGTCTTTGTCCAAAAGCTGGGAAGGTGCTGGGTGTAAAGGGACAACATTTATATGCTGTTAAACATGGTAAAGGAAAGGAAAATCTTATGGTTTTAATTACTTTTACAGCAGATAGAAGACTTGCTCCTCCGCTTGTGGTGTTTCCTTATGTTAAACCACCAAAAGTCTTTGTTGAAAACATGCCTTCAGATTGGGTTTTTGGCAAATCTGAAACGGGCTGAATGAGGAGTGACATATTTTTTTAATACGTTGCCAATAGCCTGAATGATTGGCTACACACAGGAAATATCCAAATGCCGATGTTGTTATTGGTAGATGGACATAGATCACATATGTCACTAGAGCTAAGCAAATTTTGTTTCCGTAATGGCATTATATTGTATGCTCTACTTCCAAACGCTACTCATCTTTTGCAGCCAGCACACGTGACAGTTTTTAAAGCACTAAAAGGGTATTGTCGTCAGGAAGTAAGAAATTGGCAGGCAAAACCCATCAACTGAGTAGTTGTAAAATTCTATTTTTGTCCAATTTTTCAAGAAGTCCTTAAGCATCCCAATATGAAACAAAATTTTATAAACTGATTTAAAGTTATCGGTTTATATCCCTTTGAACCGAACAACGTGAACTATTCGAAATTTGTACAAAATCGATTAGAAAACTTAAATACTAAACTTACAGAATTGACAGAAGACGGAAACATCATACCCGAAGAAGATATCAAAAGCTGAAACCGAAACTATTAGAGGAAGCAATTAATGCAGATATAATATTAAACCTAGTACGGCTATTGAGCTCAAAAGAGAATGAAATATCTCTTTTTACTAATACAGATTTTAATGAACTGGAAGTAATTTTTCTTAAAGATTTGCCGAACAATAGGACTAAAACTGACCTTGTACCTGTCAACGTCTTTTCAAAACCGATCAACGATCTTCCTATGATTGAACAAACTAAAGAGAATATAAATGGAGCCGAAGAAACAGTAAAATTAATTGCAAATAATTATCAAGGCAACTTAGTGGAAGAAAATACTGAAAACAACCTATGGCATAATCGGAAACACTAAAAACAAAGTTGAAAAATTTGGAAATCAATGTGAAACTGAAAAGGTATTGCTATTAACACAAAGTGAGCATACACATAACCTGAAAGAATCACAAACGCACATGTTCATCAAAGTACTGCATTAAGCAGTATTGTAAATAGTAATCATAAAGAACTTTTTCTGAAGCATCTATTTTCCGAAGCCTTTAAATAAATCTTAAACAAAGCATCGACAAGAAAAAATTCCAAGTGCGATTTCATCGGAAGCTTGGAGAGAATATTACCCACAAAAAGCAAAAGCAAAAGAAGACAAAGAAAACGCTATAAAGAAGAAAAAGGTAAAAAATGCAAAAAATAGCATTAAAAAGTGAACTGCGAAGAAAGAAATAGTTTACTAACCACTATTAATGGTGAAAATCTTATCAGAGTCGATGAAAAAATAGTTCAAAGATGTTTAGTATGAGGAGGCCATGATAGTGACACCGAAATTGAAAACAAAAAAAGAAATGTTGCGTGTGATCGGTGTCCTAGATGGTTTCATCTAGGTTGTACCAAATTTTCCGAATTAACCTATGTTGAAGCCTCCAATGAGGATTATGTTTGCGAATTTTGCGAAAGTGAACTTTAAGCTACGTATATGTGTAGTTCAGTCCAATTGCTATTACGACTTCGAAATATTAATTGTTCATACATACTTTTATTTATAATACTTTCGGTCAACTTTCTTCTTTTAAGTACTCTCATAAAAGTTACTTACACTATGGTACTACCCTATTAATCATTATACTGATAAGTTTAGTGTAAAATTATTTAATCTAATTAACTATACATGTGTTTTATTTGGCTACAAGAAAGGTTAAACAATAGATAACTTAATAATCAATAGGAACACTGTGGCACGATTTGAATAAAAATGAATAAAAACTTTTAACCTGTTACAGTCGGGCATCCGTTATACTGCCCGATTGTTATACTCGCGATATAATTCCCGCCAATTGTAACTTATACGGCACACGTTTTAAAAGTGATGCAACCGCTTTTTAAGTCAATTTGCAAGCACAATTTAAATCAAAATAAACTACTTACATTCTCAGGGTCCTACGATGTTTGCAGGATGGGTTCGATTCACGACATGTTAAATCAGATTTTCCTCCGTCTTTCCTTTTACTGCACTCGTAGGGAATGAAGAAACACCAACTAACAGAAAAGACACACCACACAGGTAGATGTTGCTTGCTCGAGGGCTCGTAACTTAATGGTATCTTTTAACACCACGCGCGCACTCCGCCATTTCTGCGCAGGCTCGATTCGGGGACAACGGAAATTGACATTTTTAATTTAAAAAATACGCGGAAATTACTTTATAAATTGCAACTAAAAGAAGAAAAACGTTGGTAACGCTTTTAACAATTTAATATTTTCTAGTTTAACGGGGTGGCTGGTTTCAAAAATATGTTTGGCGACCTGAGACCTCGTATTTACCATATTTGAAGTGATAAACGTGCTCTTTAAATCTTGTTATATTCCTTTTGGTCTGACCAATATATTTTTGAAAACACCCTAGCCCTGAACAACTAATTTCATAAATCCCGACTTTTGCAATTTTTCCACCTTGTCTTTTGGATTACCTACCAAATCTTTAATTTTATTAGTATTACTGAAAGCAATTTTTAAATTAATCTGTTCGAATATTTTATCAAAACCCTTTGTGGTTTTGTGAAACGGAAGTTTAACATATTTAACATTATCGTTAGAGGTGGTCGATTGCAAAGTCGTTGATTTACGGATGTTAATTCTATTTTTACACTTTTCAAAAATATTATCTACAATATCAGAAGAGAAACCACGGTATTTCGCTATTTGTTTAATAAGAGCAAATTCCTTGTAAACTCTGTTTTTATTTAAAGGGATATTCAATAATCTATTAATTAAAAAGTTAGATGAAGCCAATTTATGTTCTATGCTATAACTGGAGAAAGACAAAATAAAGTGATTTACATTTGTTTCTTTTCTATAAATGTCAAATTCCAATTTATTACCATTTCTAATTACTAATGTATCTAAAAAGGGTAATTGTCCATTATTCTCTAGTCCATACGTAAATTTTATGCTTTGAAATTTTGAATTCAATTCTTTAAGAAAATCATCAACATTTGTCAAAAACTGCAAAAATGTCATCCACGTACCTTAACCAAATTCTTGGGAAGTATTTGGAGTTTCCTTTTACCTCGGTGTCAAAACGAAGCATAAATAAATTTGCTATTAAGGGTGATAGGCTATTTCCCATTGCAGTGCCTTCATGTTGTTCGTACAACTTATTGTTGAATTGAAACGAATTCTGGGACATACAGTGCGAAACAAGCTTGATATAGTCCTCAACTTTATCATGAATATCACTATCTATAAGAACGTCTTTTAAATATGTTAAAGTACGTAGTATTGGAACACTAGGGAATAATGAACTGACATCAAATGAAATTAAGATTTCGTTCTCTTCTAATGTGATTTTTTTCACTTTATTAATAAACTCTAAAGAGTTCCCTATTGGTGAACAACCAATGAGAAAGCAAGAATAATTTGGTTCCGTTTCAGTAGATTTAGAATTAGTATAAATTAAGTAGGTCGGAGAAATAGGGCATATAACTGTAAAACAATAGAAGGTGATCGAACTGCATCTAACAAGAAAAAACAGCGCCTATGAGGAAAGACAACAAACATAGAACAAGAAGAAAATTGTTGAAAGCATATGTGTGGAGCACAGCACAGTATGCCTATGAAATACGGGCAGTCTGAAACGCAGACAGAAAAACGGTAGCAGCCTTTTGAAATGCTGTGCTTCATATGTATGGGGACGATAGCATGGACAGACAAAGATAATAACAAATAAGTTATAGAAATAGTAGGAGAACAAGGATATCTGGGGAAAAAGATAAATAGAAGGGCGGAATACGTTCTAAGGCATTTTGGGAAATAGTATGGGATATATTACAAGCAGAGATAGGAAAAAAGAGGTAGATGTAGACCTAGATGAGATAGTTATAGATGCAAACTGTGCAAATTTCAGGGAAATCTGTAGGTTAGTTCAGAATAGGAGCCAGAATTACGCTTGAACACTTATTAAAATGTCGGTATGCACCATTTAATGGGTGAATAGGTGTTCGGAAGTCTTCGGTTTTCTTCGGAAAGCTTCGGAAGTTGCTTAAGAGGCCCAGTGTGAACTTGAACAATCATGATTAGGACATATATACAAGTCGGCGAGGTCCAGACATCTTTGGTGGTCTTCGGATCTCGTCGGTAGTCTTCGTGTTTTTAGTAGTGGGTCAAAGTTACGTTAAAAGAAATTATGAAATGAAATGATATGCACTTAAAAACTACTATTTACAATATATACAAAAGAAGAGGGTTCAGAAGGTATTCAGTTGTCTTCTGAAGTCTTCGGCAGACTTCGTGTGGGATGAAATTCTACGGGGATGTCGTTTCTGTGGTAGAGCTTGACGGATGCAATCACAATAACGACTGGTCGGTGAAGTATGGAACTTAGTTTAGCGTTTATACGTGTTTGTTAGTTGTGGATTGATGAACTACGATGACGGCCTCCAGATACGGCGGCGGATAGGGTAACGTTTGGATAGCACGCAGGCTATGAGGAGCACTGCGTAGGATTTTAGCAGGCTATGATAAGCACTGCCTGGAAAAAGTTTGCAGACTATGAGGAGCACTGCAGGGGAGAGAGAATCTCAGACTATGATGAGTACTAGGACTGTTTCCTGCAGAAATCGAAATTATATTTATATAATTCTGGTCGCTATCCTTTGTGTGTTGAAAACGTTTATTAGAGCTTTAACCAATGAATTGCGTGTTCGATTTTTGATTGTGAACAAAGATTATTCAAATTTTAATAGAACAAAATTTAGTGGGAAATTTGGATGTTGTTCTATTTTCAGCACGTGCACTCTGATATAGTCAAATTTACATTCAAAGTTCGTTCAGTGCATTGCATGGGATCATAGCGGTAACAAGATTTTAGTTATAACGTCACAATTCACTTGTTTGTTGTGGAGAACACAAGCCTACGGGTGAGGAGAATATCCTCGATAGTGTTTAAAGCAACATTGTAGTAAATTGTATGTTGGGAAGGTTCACTTCAGTTAAAGTGGTGAGTAGAATATCCTCTGAAGTGTTTCGAAACAATAGTTAATTATTATTTAATTGCAAATCCCTACATAGTGGTCGAAATACGTATTTGGTATTTTAAATATTTTTGTGGTTAAGGGTTTTTATTCATTTTTTTCAATAGGTTACTGTTTTAAATATTGCCTGTCCGAATACTAGCAATTAAATGGGCGAATACTAGCGTGTACTGTCCGACTAATGGTCAAATGATAAAATAATCGATAAAATAATTATGAAAAATGCATTGATATATTTGTTTAAAAAAATCTTTGATTATGATTGAAAATAGCAATTTCAAGGCACCTTTCTTTTGTAAGGTAAAAGAGATATCTTGGTAATTGAAATTTGTGGAGGAAAGTAACGGAGATTTTCACAAAAGTGTCTGACAACTGGCTTATTCACCCTGATATATGCAAAAGAATCTTGATGTGTATATATATATATTCTTATGGTGTGACTAAATATTTCACAAGTTTTCAAAGAGAAACTTGAAGTATCATTTCTACAAGGTTTATAGCTTGTATGTAGGTAAAAATTAATAGAAGTTTATAACGTTAGTTAGTTATCCAGAAGATCCACAACTACAGTTCGCACTATATTAGCTGCCAGCTATTACAAAAGCAATTTCTGTTTAATACTACAATTCACGAAGGTCTAGTAGAAGTGGATAAATTAATTTAGACAACAATAGGCCTTAATTAAAGTCTATGTTCACATGTATCTATAACATCATCAGCATTTAGTGCGGTAGTGTAAGTCAGCTATTATGTATAAGTCGAGGAAGCTTAATGAAGGTTTGTTTACATATAAGTGTAATAACAGCAACATAACTAAATTTATGCATACACTACAGCAAGTAAATGTAGAGAATTTCCAGCAATTTGAATCAATGAATACAGATTTTAGGAATTTATAATAAATAAATACACAAGAATCTTACTGACCTTTCTCACCTGCACATCATACCAATATTTAAGACTTTTTAAAAGCTAAATTAAGACATTTACATTCTAGTATTCTACTACTCCCAGACGGAGAAGTAAGTAGACGTTATTGCAAAATGGTAATTAAATAAGTCATTGAATTTAGTACCACTTCAACTTTCTTACGGTTAGATTAGTATGCACGATATTTTCTGCATACGTACAAAATAAGAAAAGTAGAAAAACGCACGTCTTTAGTAGGCGAATCGATAAAATACCTTTAGTTACAACAGACAACGTAGTAATATTTCTAAACCTCAAGCAATCAAAGAGATTCTATTGCAAAAATTTTATAGCCACTTAAAATAATAGCTAGTATGCCTTTATAAAGAGCTGCTTAAGCGAAAAGGGCTACTATTTTTCTGTACAAGTACTTCTGTGACTTTAAAACGAGATTATTGAGATACATATAGTAATGTTTCCAGGGGTTAGGTGTTACGCCCTGTAACGGCTACAGTCACACTCTGTAACAGAAAAGTTGCATGAGGTAAACACAGGGACAATTGCTTGCCGGAATACACTGTTATGCTGTAGACGCCTGATGCTAAGCAACACACAATACATGAACAATTACTATGACATATAATATATATTGCTGTAATTCTCGCCCCTCGTTGTTGCGTCAGATTTAAATTGCTGTAGTACTCCCCCACGCTTGAGCAGTCGGATGTATAAAACGTCCAGCTGAACGCCACTGCTCTGTGTTTTTCTCTAATCTTCTAATTTAATTATGCCACGGCTAGCCCTTTTTAACTTACACAGAGTGCACAACGTTACGGTGATCAATTTAATTTACCCCTTAACTCTTACCTGTTTTAATCAATAATTCAGTACGGTTACCCCTTGTTTCCAAAATTCACCTCGTGCTTTATTTTATATTTTTCTGGATACGCCTTGGACCTTTTCACTTAAATACCACTTGGAATACGTAGGTTTCTTAGTGTCATGAATTAGAATTATCGTCGAGAATTAGAATTTCTGAATACCAGACTTAGTGTCGTGAATTAGAAGTGGATTAGCAGTGGATTAGCAGTGGATTAGCAGTGAATTAGCAGTGGATTAGCATACCAGACTTATGACCATAAATTAGAAGTGGATTAGAAGTGGATTAGCAGTGGATTAGCATACTAAACTTATGACCATGGATTAGAAGCCCTATATCATTATAAACATTTAATTTAAATTAATTAACCATTTTCTACTCACGTTTTCTGCAAAAACGGCAAAAGGTTTTTCATATATTCTTAACGCAATTAGTCATCAACTATTATTTTTACACAACACTATTTTTCACTATAATATAAAATTTATTTATTTGATGCGTAAATATTTAATTAAGAGTATTGCAGGTTCGACGTGCTTCAAATTGAGACTGACTGTTTCTTATCAACTCTGGGCGTTATATAGCTTTTGCCCTCTACATTTGGATTGGTTTTCCAAACAGCCTTACAAAGTGTTGCAACCAACCATATTTGTTCTGAACATTCCTAGTATATTTTCAAGCTGATTTCTGACGAAACTATTTTGGCGTTCTGTATCATGCTGTTATTTACTATTGTTTTACGATCTTTGATCGCCTTGTTATTGTTATCGTTGTTGGACTTTTAGCTTATGTCTGTTGTTTTATGTAGATAAAGCTTTTGAAGAATTGTCCAGAATAAATGACGTAACACGAGTGCCGTTTTGGTTTATGTATTTATTTAAAACGCATCCTTGAAAGTGCGTTTTCTTATCAAAGCGTTTATTGTTCCTTCCTTCTTACAAGCGTAATTGCATGAAGATTTACTAAGTTTTATCTTATCTTCTGCGTATCTGTTTTATAAACTTGTTGAATACTTCTCAACGTAGTTTAATTACATGTATGATTATTTCTCTGCTGAATACGCGTTCTATCATTGAAAGATATGCTTACTGGCATTGATTAAAGTTAATTACTATCCATATACAGGGTGTTAAATGCTTGCTATTTACATAATGTGCGAATTATTTATTTTCCTGCTAAATAAATGCAGTTTTCTGACTCGCATTGCTATTTACAGTTACTACGCAACCCTTACTACTCAATACACCTCTAAACAAACCCTTGTCACAGCAATATATATATATATATATATATATATATAAATTGCTGTAAATTATCTCCTACGTTGGGTGTCCTATAAATTGCTGTGAAATAGCTCCACAATTGGGTGTTATATAAGATGCTGTGACTAGCCCCTAGTTGGTCGTTATATTTATTTTCTGTGAATAACCCCTAGCGTTAGTACGATATCTTAGTTGCTGTGAACTCATCCCCCACGATTGGATGTCGTATTAATTTTGCTGTAATTTCTGCCCACGATTATTTCGTTATACAACCTTGCTATGTCACATCCCCTAACGTTGCCGTTGCCTTTTAAAACTTTACTGTTATGTTCGTACTCAGCCTCGTTCCTCTGCGTCTCTAAATCCTACAATTTCTTGAATTTGTATGCCTCGGCTAGCTCAATCTATTAAACACAGAGTGCCCTACGTCACGACAATAAAGATTGTTTAACTCCTTTTCTTTCTCTTAGTTATCTGTTAAAATAATGTAAATGAAAATGAAAATGAAGCAATCCAAAAATACACAATATAATAATCGATAATATGTACACTTTTATGTCAATAACTTATTAATTTGTTTAATATTCAAAATTTAGCCCTGAATAAAATATTGATATTTATTTGATTCCACCAAAATTTATGTTCCCTGAAAGCCAGCAAAAATACTACTGTAATTACTTTTAAGTATCTCTTGAACGTTCAAAACGATCGTCTTTCTATTTTTCAAATTCTCAAATGGTTTTTGATGACCCTTATAGATATTTGATATAGCAAATATTAAATGTAAAGAAATTGAAAAACGGTCTTATACTAATAATGAATAAAATTTCTGACCTGTGTTTTTCCTGCTTGCTTCTAGGAACTGCCCCTGAATATCGATGGTCAACACTCCTAGATTGCTACGTCTTGACTTGTTAGCGTAGTTTCTTCACTTGTTGACCAAAATCATTAATTAATTTTACTCGAATTCTCCCTTTGGATTTTGGAATGACTTGGAGTTAACTTGTAGTTTAATTTGAGTATCTTGACGTTTATTTTATGTTTCCTTGTAAGCTTATCTAGAAGTATTTTTACAATATTCTCGAAGTTGGTTTAGACATCTATTTAGACGTATATTCAGACGTTTATTTAGAAGTATGTTTGGACGTTTATTCAGAAGTGTGTATGGAGGTACACTCAGAGCCCTAAATTCTTAAATATTAGAATTAAATTCAATTAATAGTTTACCTTGCGTTTTAAGATCAAAACGGACACTTCTTGATGTATAAATTGGCACTTTTAATTTTCATTAGTTTAATAAGTTATTAATTTTCACTACGTTTACTTTTACGTAATATTTCATTTTCACTTGACATGGTTAGTGCCTTTGTCGAAAAAATACTGAAAGTTTACGAGCTCCCTATAGTATTTATAGACTCTTCCTATCTATTTTTCCTATTGGTGTACATCGTGTGTTTGTTGATGAAGGCGTTGCATCTTGCGCTTATCTCTGCAGAACTCGGTATTTCTAAAAATTCCATGTTCTGATTCTTGGTCAGACATTCCATTTCACACGTAGACGTTCAATTTTGTGTGGCATATTTTATAGAAGGTCCAAATTTTACATGTTTGTTTGTCATCGCTATAGTTCATTTTATCATCACGGACCGCATGTTATTTATTGTTTGTTACTCCAAATATGTTGGATATTATCGAAATACAATGTCTTTGGTCACGTATTCATATTCCTATTATGACGTATTTGAACGCGTTTACTTTTTTATACGTTGATATATTTAATGATATTATTGAATAGCTAGTGTGCCAGGTTGTTTATCTTCACCGATTACGTGTTTATTTTGATGAAACTTGATGCGTTTAAAACCTTATTTTTGCTCGTTTCTTTCCAGTTCTGGACTTGTATATTTAACTTAGAACGTATTATACGACGTACACATTAGTATTTTTGCTAACTAGTATCTGATTATTGAATAATGAGCTTCTTTCTTATGAATTAAATTGTTTATGATTTATATACAGTGTGCTCGCTATTGACTTTATATAAAATAGTCGATTTACTCCTATTTAATGGTGGAATTGTTTGGTTTTCTCAACGTTAATAATATTTACATTTATCTTACGACTTCTATGACTTAATATACTTTTAAACTACCTTCTTAAATAGCAATTATATATATATATATATATATATATATATATATATATATTACTGTGTAGGTTAAAGGTCAACGTGCGTAAATATGCCAAGAAGGTGTTTTTATAACGACCCTGTAGTTAGAAAAATAATTATTTATTTATTACGCTTCAAATCAAGAATTTACATACGTTAGTATAAGACAAAGCAGATGAGTACATACAAAAAATTTTAGTGTTAAATGACATATTTTTATGTAGCTTCAAAGTAATAATTTGTATACACTAATTTAATGCAAAGACAGGTAAAATCGATGACAAGGTTGACTATTGCATACAACCATGTATAATATTAATGGCTCCTAATGGTAGGGCTCAAAATCATCCAAAATAAGCACAGAAATTAATGACACCAAAAGTGTGGGGCACAAAGTAGCGAGCCGATTCCCAAGGTGATACTGCAAATTAATGACGCCCAACGTGGCTCACGAAGTAGCGAGCCGATTCCCAAGGTGACACTGCTAATTAAAGGCGACCCGAACGTGAAGGGCACGATTTCCCAGATAAAATTAAAATTTTATTCCAGGAAACTGGCGAGCTGAGAGAGAGTTGAGTGAGTAAACATTTTGTAGATATTTTTTGAGTGTGTGTGGGTATTGTAAATATTTTGAGTAGGTGTAAGTGTGAGTTCAGCGAAAACTGTAGAAATACGTGACTAGAGAAGGGGTTTAAAGATTTTGAAAGCTCTTGCCAGGGGTGGAGAAACTCTCTTAATTTTCTGATTCGCTTCCAGTAGACTAAGTAGTATCGAGAAGACATCCTAATTTAAAATTAAAAGGCCGCGACATAGTGCAGTCCGCCGTATATGTTTACAAGTGCTATAAATGCACGAGTTGGTGCTAACAAGTTGAAAGGCCGTAAATAAATTATTATAAATAATTGTACGAGTAAAATAGAATGCTACTGAAGTAAGCAAACCTACTATTTCTTGAACGAGAGTGCTGGTGGCACGTTAAATCAAGACGGAGGCAAAATTTGGATTTGGACGGACGGTAATATGGAAGGCATCCATTAATAAGGGGGGAGGGACTGGATGAACGAGTTGAGATAGAGTTACTGTCCATTTAAGAGTGAGAAATTGGAGGAAATCTAAGTACGTGAGTTTGGTGGAAGTTATC
The DNA here is from genome assembly GCA_036346225.1 of Platerodrilus igneus. Classification (NCBI taxonomy): domain Eukaryota; kingdom Metazoa; phylum Arthropoda; class Insecta; order Coleoptera; family Lycidae; genus Platerodrilus; species Platerodrilus igneus. The sequence continues at coordinate 2,327,172 of JARFIW010000828.1, forward strand.
TAAGGAAGTGGTGCGTCCGAAGAACACACCAGGTAACGAATTTGGTTTATTGATGAACTGTGGTCCTGGTATTGTGTTATAAAGCTATGTGTGATTAAAATTAGGTGGTTTATTTTCTGAACTAAAATTTAATTTGATTTCCGTAGATAAAAGACAATTTTCTATTATTTTTGAGTAGAAGAAAAACTTTAATAATAATTTTCGATGTAAAGAGTAAACGGGTCTTTAGAGTAATTTGACCATGCAATATTTTATGCATATCAGGGGAAAAGGTTTATACTGAGCTCACCATAGACCAAGAAAAAGATAAATTTAGGGTTTAACCATAGGCTCATCTACTTTGAAATAACAATGTTGAAGTGTAATAACTTTCAAACAATCTAGATTGAAGAAAAGGGTGAAATGTTTTATTGTAAATATAAAAGTGTAAATATTGAGACTGACTGAATTATCATTTATGTCACACGACTAAAAAAATGTATATTTGTTCAAGGATTTTATTTTATTTTTGTATTTTGTTGGGTGTAAAGGTGTTGAAAGAATGTGTAGTTGGAGTAAGAATATCCTAGGAAGTAGTGCACAGATAGGTCACCCAACATTAGGGCACAAAGTAGCGAACCGATTCCCAAGGTGACACTGTGCACTGGTAGCATGCTACGTCCGGAGTGGTGAAGGCTGTCAAGTGTTTAAAACCTTCCTCTAAAGGGACTTGCCACTATCCCGACTTTAAGTCTAGTGTGGAGAATACTATGGCAGTGGTTTGGTTTCGCAGTGTCTCGTGTATAATCACCGGAGCAAGTGTACTTATCGGAATATTAAATAATCACCGATGAGCATGTGAGTCAGCCGGGATATAAGATCACCTGTGTGTGTTAGAGTGAGCCGGGATATGAGATCACCGGTGTGTGTTAGAGTGAGCCGGGATATGAGTTCACCGGTGTATATGTTTTAGTGCTCTCAGATCTAGGTATCAACAAGTAGTTCCGGTCGGCTAGCTTTTCGCTTCTTTTCAATACTCCTTAGGGAAAGCGCGCATTCCCATTGCGCGCGCGGTTACGCCTTATTCTAAAGCGTGCATTTCTATTGGTCGTGCTGTTGTGCACTTTATGTGGGGATGTGGCTCGTCAGAACGAAGTTAGCCATAGGCGTTGCAGTTTGGTAATAGTAGGAGAGCTGTTGACAACTTTCAGTGATTATTAAGTCAAGGCCTATTTTTTGTGGAAATGTTGAGGGAAGTATGGTCATGTACCCGTATTAAGGATTTTGCCAGATAGCGGTATGGGAGGGATGCCGAACGACCTCAACATGTATAAAAAAGAGTGTCCACAGCTTGTCTAGTGATCCAGGAATGCAGGATAGCATTTCAGATCGATACCTGGGTATTTAGAGGGTTGCCGATCACCCCAAATATGTCATGTACGCGGTCTAATTTATATTATTAGGTTGTTACGTTCACTTTCCAACGGTAAAATTAAAACGTATCTTTTTTTGTTATTCGTTTATGTAGATTCTGCTTCAATCTTCCAACACCTTACTGTATATTTTGTCTTCCTACAATAAGTACGCTTGTTAATAATTTCATTTAAACCCACTTGCTGCAAATTAGAAAGTTTCCCCGATAAGTTACATCGTCCGTACCTTGTTTTAGGTGTCCGTTGACTTGATGCACTTTGCTATAGAGCGTAATTATCCGTATATTACTTCAATCTAGAAACTCGTTGAAATAATGTATCGTATTCTTTGATAAATTGTGTTTCGGGTTTCTAATCACACTTTGTATGTTTGATAACAAAGGATTGAATTTTGAATTCTTGTTACTAAACGAATGAATATTCATTTTGCTTTCTGCATACGACTGCGAGAAATTGACGTTTCCGTTCTTGCTAAATTTTCGTGCACACGCTGTGTGGTGAGTACTGTTAGTTTTAAAAAAATAATATATACTTTCTTTCGTGAAAGGTCTAATCTGTAACTACACTTATTATAGCTTTTTTCTGGTGGAGATAATCGCATTACCTTAGCCCCCGATTAACTAGGCGAATGCTGTTTCCTTTGGGGTGAAAGACACTCGCATGGCGTAATCCCAAATTCATCTGTTCCGCCTTTCCGTTAGGGAGGCTGTTCTGGCAAAATCTACACCGAGGACAGGCGCGTGAGTTTTTATTCGCTAGTTTTGTAAGAGATTAACCCAAAAACTACAGCTCGCTATTTTAAGAAGTAAATTTTTCTTGTACTTTCTGATATATGTATATTGAGGTTATTGCTATTGATTTTTTTTTGTTATACTGCCCTGTGATATCTTGCCAAAATGTCACTGAGAGTAATTATATGTATTAATAAGCACTGTTGATTTCTTTTTTTTATGTTCAGGCTTTCCTTTATTTTTTTTCTTGCACTTGGAAGACCCCGCCTACTCACCAACTGAGCCCGAGCATTCTTTCTTTATCTTTCAGCCTACGTCGATGTACGTAGCATAAATTTTGGCGCCCAACGTGTACTCCGATTTTGTTTTGGGTAACGTTTGCTCCGATTTTATTTTGTTTAACTTTGGCTTCGATTTTGTTTGGCTTAACTTTTGCTGCGATTTTGTTTTGGGATTTGCTCCGATTTTGTTTTGGGTAACTTTTGCATTGATTTTGTTTTGTTTAGCTTTGACTACGATTTTGTTTTGGGTAACTTTTGCTCCAATTTTGATTTGTTTAGCTTTGGCTCCGATTTTGTTTTGGGTAACTTTTGCACTGATTTTGTTTTGTTTAGCTTTGGCTCCGATTTTGTTTGGCTTAATTTGTGCTCCGGTTTTGCTTTGCTTAACTTCTGGTCCGATTTTTTTGTTGCTACTGCCTAATTTCTGACAATAACCGTATTTCTCGGCCTGATGCTAGTTATTTTTTTCTTCCTTTACGTTCGAAATGTTATTTATTTTTTCTTTCGGCTCTTTGCTGTTTTTCACATTGGTCAAAACCAATGTACTGTTACTGCTGAACCGAATCTTACTTATGTCTGCTACAGTTGAGAAAAATACTTTTACTTCACATGACCGAGTTGTTAAGGTTTCTCCCACGCCTACGGGTAGATCAGATACTTCTTCTGTACTTCCTACTGTTCATATTCGTAGTTCTGCTTCTACTCGTCAGGTCATATGCTTTAATTGCGACAAGCCTGGTCATGTTTCGACACGTTGTACTCGTCCTAAAGTACTCCATTGCTATGGTTGCGGGCACAAGGGAGTTACTCGTCACAACTGTCCCAACTGTCATTCTACTACTAATAGGTCTTCAAATCATACTTCAAAATCTCAGCTCTAGGAGCCAAATTTCTTCTGCAGCTAACTCTATGTTCTCTTCTGTACCTCATGGTACGACCTGCCTGTCGTAAGAGGCGACTAAAGCGGTCCAACACATACACACATACTTCTTACACCACACCCACACACACACACACACACACACACTCACATACTCATACATCAACACACACACACACACGCACACGCACACACATACTAATACATAACTGCACTGGAATTCTGTTTTATTTTATTTTCTGCGATTCTTAGGGTTTTTTTGTGGTTTTTGTACTTGTTGCTTGGTGTTATTCTTTTTGCTTTTTTATCTTCTTTTTCCTCGTTCCTTTCGTTACACATACCTCTCCTTTTTCTTGTGGCTGGTGTTGCTTTGTGTCGGTTTCTGTGCTGACTTGGTAAAATTTTTTCGATCCACTTCCTGTGGTATGCGCTTCTGGACGACTTTTCTTTTCTTAGTCGACTTTAGGCCTAGTTAGCAGTTCTTTTCTTTGGTTTTTATTTATTGCGATTTTTGGGCACACAGCTTGAAGTATTTTGATTTTTCTCTATCCAGCATGCTTGTTGTTACCTGGCTTACTTTGCGGCTTGACACTTTTGGCGATTACTGTTGGTTTTCTTCCTAGCTTCTTTTCGTTACTTTTGGTTTTCCACATGAAAAAAATTGTCTTTAGAGGTTGAAGACAGTTTTGTTTCTTTGCTGAAGAAGCATCCATCCGACTTTGACAGTTTTGACGTTCTATCTTTGCCCTCACTCATTGCTACTACCTACCTATCTTTTGTTGTGGTCCTTTTTACATTTGGTTTTGTTCGGTATTTTGCTTCTTTGAGCCGGATGAGAATTCTTTTTTATTTTGGAGTGTTTTTTGGTTTTTATTTCGTTAAGCAAATTTCTTTTTTGTTTGTTTGTTTGGTTTTTTACTGAGTACTGTACTGTCCATTTCTTTACTTTTGTTTTCCTACCCCGATCTTTTAATTTTGCTGGAGGGAGGATTTGTTACGTTCTCTTTCCAACGGTAAAATTAAAACGTACCTTTTTTGTCTTTTATTATTCGTCTACGTACATTCTGCTTCAATCTTCCAACACGATCTTCCGGTAGGCAGAATAGTCTCTTAAAGTGCCGCTGCTTTAGGTGAAGAGGGCTGCACCAGATACGTGGTCTCAGGTCCATCTGGCCCGCTACAGCCCTAGGAGCAAATGAGAGATCCAACGTCGTAGACACAACAGTTATGATCACAGCAAAAAGCTTTTTTGAAATAACTGAAACCGATGAGGGCAATGGTTTATGTATTTTCGCACTTGTGTTATCACAAGTGAGCAGGAAAAGCTGTCAGCATGGCATAGATTTATCAGCTCTAAGCAAAGTGTAATTTTGCAATAATGAGCAATGAAAATGAATTCAAAATCATGTTAATTGAAAGGTTGCCTCTTTAATTTTCTCGATTTTGAAAAAGAAATAGGAAATATTCCAAATTCCACTTCCATCATCGGGAAATCATTTGTGAGATAAACTTTACTTTCACAACCTCTTTGACGTTTGGCCGATACATGAATCATTCGACGATTTTATGGTGCTAGAATATCCTGTACCTTTCTCTGTAAGCGCCTGTAACTGTCAAAAGCACAGCCAAACGTTTAAAGATAAACGTGCTTTAGTTGAGAGTTTTGTTATACAGAGGGCGTAATATTACACACATTTTCAATAACGAAAGAAACAATACTTAACTAAAGACCGACTTACTTTTATTTATAGAAGTAGTTTAAAGTAAATAAAACTGGTTACGTCTTTTCGTATTCGAATGACGCTTCTCTAACCGTGATTCCACATTCTTTGTTCGTCGGCGTCGATTTCTGCAAATTGGCAGTGAAGTTAATTTTTAAGACCTACAACAGTTTTGAAATAAAGGTAATGTATTTAAAAAAACCGTAGGAACTTCACTACGTATTTCACGCACTAACTGTCACACGTCGATCAGTTAAGGTAGTTTAAGGTAGACCGCATATTTTCACACGAAAATTGTCATAATTCCACCAGCCGTTGAACACTCGCATTGGTTAAAGCAATGACTCCACTTTCCTTCGGACGTAAGAAAATGCGTATTTTTCAGATCGCATACGGTAAACTATCGGTTTTTCACCTGTAGTGCATGAGAAGATAGCAACCGCATTCTCATGCGAAATAACCTACTTAGGTTAATGGTGGGAAATAATACTTCATTTAAGAATCCCCTATATCTAATATTAAAGTAAAATTTGCGCAGACAATGAGGCGTATTACGGTGGTCTTTAATTGCATCGCTTTTTGTTACCTATTACGTCTCACATAACTCTTGCACTACCCTTCAACTCAATGACTGCCTATGTCCTGCTTGTCCTGTACTTACCTTATTTTGTCTGCGTATAGTCAACACCTGCCCGCATAAAAATTTCGTCTATAACCGAGTGCCTATTCATTATGTAACAGCAATGCGGAAGCTTCTCACGCCTACTACATCTGTGTCAAAGCAAAAGGATAAAATACCAGCCTTAATTTTTGCCACCCCAACTAATCTCGTCGATATAATTTTAATACGTTTTTATTTTGAACATGTCTCGATGTATCTCCTGTCATAGCCCATAAACAACTAAATATCAGCCTCCAGTTTTGTATTCATTACCCTGTGTGAAATATCTCTCTGAAATGACACCCCCGACGAAACTTTTACTGAACTACGACTAATAATCAATACCCGTTCGTATATTTATTACGCTTTTAAGTAATATTTCCAAAACCCATGTATTCTAAAAAAATAATAATAACTCTTACTGTTTTTTGTTCTGCGCAATATAAGCCTAATTATTTACTGAGAATCCTTAATAAACTCGAACGTCGTCAGAGATCACTGATACTGATTACCACAATGCCTACTAATACTAATTTCCTTCTATACACTATAGTGTAATTTATCTACACATGCCCTAACTCTTCTAACTTAATGTATATGTGCATTAGGGGTATTTTTTCAACAATCGGTCCCATAATTTATTTCATAATACTTGCAGGTTTATACTAAAACTCAAAGTAAATTCCAATTCGCGTTGTACGGTTAATATACCTGAATTGTAAAGCCACCACATATTACCAGAAATTACGAGATCCCTATATGTTCTTTATATGTGTTTGCTTTACATTGGTTTTTAAATACACCCTTCCTTGCACTTTCAATGATAGAATTATTCGCCTAATAACTTTGTCCTTTTCAGGTTTAGACTCTTCACCGCCATTACTATATTATTATGATCTTTGAATTGTAGCCAAGGTGAGGATCCCGCCTGAGAATTCTTCATAACTTTCTGCTGTTTGTAACAAGAACGTCTTACACTGTACTAGTTAGTTTTTATCAAACAGTAGGTAAAGTACCTTTGTTCTAGCACAAAAAGTTCAATTTTCCCATGTATTTTCTTATGGAAAAATCTAAGGTTCGTTCTGGTCATTTTTGCACCAAGCATTGAACTCCCCATAACGAGGATCTCAAGATCAATTTGGGTTACTTTTCTTCCAACACCCACGACGGTGGAGTCTATTACATTCAGTTTTTAAGAATACGATAACACTAATATAAACTTGAGAACGTAGACTGTTATCACAGGATAAATAATTAATTAATCAGGGGTTCTTGTAGGTAGTTATATGCAAAATACAAACGAATAACAGGCGTTTTTATGGATTTAATTCAGTGAACAAAGCAATACATATATAAATATTAAACAGTAGTGATATTAAAATAACCATCACTACAAATAAAGCCTTAAATTAGAACAAGCTCACCGCATTCAGCTACAATAACTGTATCACGCACTATCAATTTTAACTTTTAGCACGTCCTTCTAGTACCGAAGCACTCACGCGTCTCCCTTTTTGGTACGGGCGCTCACCCTACGTCCCCACTACCTTAACCTTAACGTAAAATACATATTTATATTTACAAGAGTTGGGCCTGTCACAAACTATATAAAATTTTATTGAGGATAATAAATTTACAATCAATATTCTACATTTGCAATAAGTATTATATTTCTTCTTGCTCCATATTTAAATAATGTCCAACAGGTTAACCTATATTGACAATTCTACACCCTTATATACTTTCGAGGCCGCACCTGGCCACCTCAGGCCGCATAAGGCAATTTCACCCTATGAGACAATTTCACCCTATAGAGTGAAATTGCCTCATAGGGTGAAATTGCCTTATATAGTGATATTGCCTTATAGAGTGAAATTGCTTCATAGGATGAAATTGCCTCATAGGGTGAAATTGCCTCATAGGGGGCCCGGTGCTGCCTCGAAAGTATATAAGGGTGTAGAGTTGTCAATTTAGGTTAACCTGTTGGACATTATGCATTTATGGAGCAAAGAGAAATATAATACTTATTGCAAATGTAGAATATTGATTGTAAATATATTATCCTCAATCAAATTTTATATAGTTTATATTAGTGTTATCCTATTTTCAAAAACTGAATGTAATAGACTCCTCCATCGTGGGTGTTGGTTGAAAAGTAACCCGAAATGATCTTAAAATCCTCCTAATGGGGATTTCAGTGTTTGGTACAAAAATGACCAGAACGGACCTTAGATTTTTCCATAAGAAAATACATGAAAAAATTACACTTTTTGTGATAAAACGAAGGTACCTTACCTACTTCAAACGCGCGCTTTAATCCATAGTTGCTTTTGCTCCCAATAAATATAGACAATTATTTCAATTCTTCTATGTAATCCAATTTTGTCATTCAAACCTCCTTTTGTCTGAATTAATTATATTGATATCGTTTTTCCTAGTATCTCGATGATGTACAGAAATCTGTTCTTAGCTGAAAACTAGTTTTATAAATAACTTGTTGCAAATTATATTGGGATCTTCTCACCAAAGTTTTAGGTATGCCGATGTTTTCTAACTCTATATTTATTATCCTCTTGGTCAGTTACTACATATGAATTTGACGCGCATCAAATTCCTTATAATATTTAGCTTTTAAATGTAACTTCATTATAATTTAAGTTTAAATTATGTATCTTTTTCAGAACATTTTACCTGACTTTCTGTTGGGAATTGTACGGTTGGCTGTCAGCAGCCATCTGACGATCGCCGTCCAATGAAAATTGACTGTTTGGCACAAATGTTGATATGATTCCTTTTCCAGCAATAAAGTGAAGACTTTTAACAGTAGCTTGAAGTGTGAAATGTTCAGAAGCAAGCCCCGTTTCTACGTCCTTATTGTTTTGTATCTATCTTGGTTCTGAGTCATTTTTGAAGGAGATGGGGCAGTAGATTTGGATAGCCACAAAGTCACTCTTGATTAAAATTGCAAGTAGACGCTTTTTTAGCTTTATAATATCTTGATACAAAAGTCTTAATTAATTTTAAGTGTACCCTTTGTTTAAATGTAACACAGTTAACGCATGGTACAATTTTAAATCTTATGTGCAATAATCAGCCTACTCCATCCAGTCTTATGGGTCAAACGAACCGGCAGTTTTATACGACACATTCTGACATTTTATCCTCTGTGTAAGTCTTAAAACAAGTTTTCCATTTAATCTACAACTTTGTTTGTAGATTTTACATTCTGGCTTAAGTTGTACTGAAGTGTCAGTTATCTAAAAATATCACCTAGGAATCTTTTGTAGGTTTGTAAGCCGCAGAAAAGTAGAAACATTATATACTTCACGTAGCAAGTTCCGTTCAGGAATGGGTCATAAGTTTAAATGTACATAATAGTAGCGACGATTAAATAGAATATTGAATAAATTTATATCGTATTAAGTAAAACATTGTATTCGCACTATTGTTAAAGACTTACGGGTGCTACTGGTAAAATAATAAACACTGAGATAGTATCAAAATCTTCAGGGTAAAGTCGAAGTTATGGATAAATCTGTAGATGAATAATGAGAAGTTATAACCTTCTTTTGAAACGCGCGTTAATTTATTTTTGATAAATATATACACAAAGAATATTTGTTATATTTATTATCGGATATATACGATAAATTATTACAAGAAATTGTTTTCGGTAATCAAAATCCTAGTACCTAATATTAGCTTCTTGTGTGGTCAAAATTCTCTACACCTCTTTTAGAAGTTACAGAATTAAGAAAATATTGTCGGCTTTTCTTCAGTGAACGCAAAAACAAAACGGGTTATATTATATCCAAAAATAAATTTATGAGATTTAACAATTATTTGGATTAAGCAAGTAAGTAGAGGATAATTGACAATCCTGGGCCTTTATTTCCTCCAGAATCCCTCATTTCCTCACTCATTCTAAATCAAAATAGTTTTGTTTTTAAACTTTTTTTTTGACAATGATCCTAGGTCATGGATCGAAACGTAAATAAAGATAATTTTAAAAACTATGAGTGGTTTAATTCCCAAAGAAGATTAAGAAGAATACTAAACAAACCACAACAAATATACAAGGAGTATTTACAAAATAGTTTTCTTCGACTAGCCATTTCATCTTTTGAGATAACTATATCTTGTTTAGTGTCAATTAATATTAGATTTTTCTCAGCTACCTGAATTTCTAAGAATTTTTTAGATAGCATCATGCCCCAGGGAGCTACCCTAATTTTAAAATTTTTTTTACCGGCAGCGATTTGTGACCGTTCTTATACATTTTTTTAATCATGGGACACATCGAATTGGTCTAGAATTTTACGCAGAATCCGAATCTGTAAATCGATTTAAAATCCGACCACCCCTTACCGTTTTACACACATACCCTCTAGCGAACATATAAAAGATTATTTTTGTTTCTTGTTTGGTATCAACTAATATTAGATTTTTCTGGGGGGCCCCAAATCTTTAGGAATTTTTAAATCGGACCAACCCTCGACAAAATTGTGCCCTTATACCTAATATCATACTTATTGAAATTTGTATAAAAATATGGAGCGGATTCTAATTCTAGTACTTTTCAATCTAAGACAAATATTTAAGGCGTATTTAATACCAATAGCCCGACAAACTAATTTTATTAATTAATTGGGTATAAGTTGGTGTTTATAACTTCGAATACACACCATGCTATGCAAAAGGGTGCCAGAATTATTATGTTCAATGTCCTTAAAACTATTTACATTAATATTCTTAACTACACTTCGTTAGACCCCTTTAATCTTTTTAATCGTGTTTTTCGCGCTTACAATACAGTAGCACTTACCCCTACTACCAACAAATTCTACTACTAGATCCCCATTAAATTCGTCTTTGAATTTCCCTACAACTTTTTTGTTGACAAGCGGTATATTATATTTATTATCCGCGGGGTAGTCACTCTTTTAAGATAAATGTATCTTGTTTGGTATCAACTAATATTAGATTTTTTTAGAGAGCCCAAATCTGTAAATAGATTTTAAATAGGACCAGCCCTTGCCGAGTTACACCTTTTAAAGGTCCCAAACCTCTAATTTTTACTCATTTATATTTAAATCCATCTTTAAAACTTTTTTTCGCTACCCAAGACATATGCCATAACCAACCATTTCCCGAAAAATCTAAAACCACTGTGTCCAGCGAATACCACGTACACTTTGTCCACCAGGATAAAAGCAGGTTGGATTTGGAAAAAGGGAAGATGAGAGAAGAACTTAAAATTTATAGAATTTTAAAACTAATATATACAATAGATTTACAAAGTTTATACAAATATATAACAACTATCTTAGACCTATATCTTTATGCCCCCATGTGTAGGTTGATATGCTTTCGGAGATGACGTACCACTTGTGTTCTTTGCTAAATAAACTAATTTTATTAATAAACTGCGTGTACAAATCGTGTTTTTTACTCCGGATACATACACCGGCAAGTACTCGATACTACCCAAATAAGAATTAGATACTTGGCTACTGTTAACTTCCGTTTCCCTCGTGTACGTCCAGACACATCCCTACTCCATGCGCACCCCTACCCATGAGCACCCATGTCCACGCGCACCCCTCTCTGTGTGATTTCTATTTCGTGGTGACGTCATAGCCTTTTATAAATAAAGAGTAATCTAATACTATTCTAAAAATTTTATTCTGACATTATACATATCAAAATTTAAAAATATTTAATACCAAGCATAAGCCAATTTAAACTTAATTTTAATACAAAGTTATACACAGAAAACATTTCTTTCTTTATGTTTGTTGGGGGTGGTTTTAATTTTATCTAATTTTATTCGCAGCTTAAAATTTAAATCGACACACAAGTCCTCTATCTCCTTTTCTAGCCAATAGTTTGATACATAGAGACCGTCTAGGTTTTCGAATTGCAAAATGTACCGAAGTTTGTCTCTATATTTAAAGTCTTTGATTCCACCGACAACCAGATCCATTCCTTCGTGTAATTCTTGCAGCTTGTGACAATCTTTTAATCGCGGCTTTCCCACTATATTCTGCATACGTATCTTGTTAGCTTGATCGACTTTTCCTTGTCGGTATTGGAGGGAATCCTTATTCTCCCACTTACTGTTGCTTAGTAGCCTGTCCACCACTTTTGGAACTATATGGTCGTTATAGGTTGTAGGACCCTAGGTTTTAAATGATCCGAAAGGTTCTTTACTAGGCAAATATAAAAAAGTTACTACCCCGCGGATAATAAATATAATAAACCGCTTGTCAACAAAAAGTTGTTGGAAAATTCCAAGACAAATTTAAAGAGGATCTAGATTAGAATTTGTTGGTAGTAGGGCTAGGTCCTACTGTATTGTAAGCGCGAAAGACACGATTAAAAAGATTAAAAGGGTCTCACGAAGTGTAGTTAAGAATATTAATGTAAATAGTTTTAAGGACATTGAACATAATAATTCTGGCACCCTTATGCATAGCATGGTGTGTATTCGAAGTTATAAACACCAACTTTATACCCAATTAATTAATAAAATTAGTTTGTCGTGCTATTGGTATTAAATACGCTTTAAATATTTGTCTTAGATTGAAAAAGTACTAGAATTAGAATCCGCTCAATACTTTTATACAAATTTCAATAAGTTTGATATTAGGTACAAGGGTACAATTTTGTCGAGGGTTGCTCCGACTTAAAAATTCCTAAAGATTCGGGGCCCCCCAGACAAATTTAATATTAGTTGATACCAAACAAGATATATTTATCTCGAAAGAAACAAAAATAATCTTTTATATGTTCGCGAGAAAGTATGCATGTAAAACAGTAAGGGGTGGTCGGATTTTAAATCGATTTACACATTCGTATTCTGCGGAAACTTCTAGACTAATTTGATATGTCGCATGGTTAAAAAAATTTATAAGAACGGTCAGAAATCGCTGCCGGTAAAAAAATCTTAAAATTAGAGTAGCTCCCTGGGGGATGATGCTATCTAAAAAATTCCTAGAAATTCAGGTAGCTAAGAAAAATCTAATATTAACTGACATTAAACAAGATATATTTATCTTAAAAGAAATAAAAATAATCTTTTATATGATCGCTAGGAGGGTATGTGTGTAAAACGGTAATGGGGGTCGAATTTTAAATCTCTTTGCAGATTTATATTCTGTGTAAAATTTTAGACTAATTGGCTGTGTCGTATGGCTAAAAAATATATAAGAACGGTCAGAAATCGCTACCGGTAAAAATCTTAAAATGGAGGTAGCTCTCTGGAGGACAATGCTATTTAAGAAATTTCTAGAAATTCAGCTAGCTGAGAAAAATCTAATATTAACTGACACCAAACAAGATATATTTATCTTAAACGAAACAAAAATAATTTTTTATATGATCGATAGGGGGGTATATGTGTAAAACGGTAAGGGGTGGTCGAATTTTAAATCTGTTTGTAGATTCGGATTCTGCGTAAAATTTTAGACTAACTGGATGTGTCGTATGACTAAAAATTTATAAGAACCGTCAGAAATCGCTACCGGTAATAGATCTTAAAATGAGAGTAGCTCCCTGGGGAATAATGCTATCTAAAATTTCCTAGAAATTTAGGTAGCTGAGAAAAATCTAATATTAATTGACACCAAACAATATTTATTTATCTCGAAAGATGAAATGGCTAGTCGAAGAAAATTATTTTGGTCCAGAATGAGTGAGGGAATAAGGGATTCTGGAGGAAATGAGGGCCCAGGATTGTTAATTATCCTCTACTCAAGTACAAATCCATACGTCTTAGCAAGGTACTTCTGCATTGTTATACCGTGCTGTTCTTGACACTACAGAACGTACCTGAATTTACACTTCTTTATTCGGTTCAATACAAGTATAATTATTATAAATAGTTACAGAGGATCTTTAATCTATTGTCAATAATTACAAACAATTTTTCAACGCTATATTCAAAGCGGCACATACACCATATTACTAATCTAACTGCAAACACTATTTGCACAAGCACTAATTGACTAACTGTTATGTTCTAATTAATATAGACACTGTAATACTGGCGTGTTTCTTAGGTAAACAATAGGTAGTAAAAATTACCCACTCGTGGGTTATCACCTTGTAGTGGTGAGGGGGCTCAGTACCCTTTATGCATCTATGTGTAAAGGGGAAGCTAAGATAACCTACATCGCTTACACGTACACACACACACACACACACACCCCATAACTCACACACATACACTACCTACATACTAACTTTGAACACGCATGAGCGCATGCTCTCCCCTTACAACATCTACACAAGCTGTATCTTTCAGCATCTTTATTCTTTCCTTTCAGAAAGGCGCTCTAGTCTTGAGACTAGCCTTCTTGGCTATTAGGTTATCCAAGGGCAGAAGGACCTTTTCTATCTACTTGCAATGATGACGACCTGGCGAGAAAATTACTATGAAAACTGGATAAAATGGCTTTGCCAACTCGATAACGATGATGGCGACCTAGCGAGAATATGGACGTGGGCCAGATCGAAGGTCGGCACGTATATGGGAATGTTACATTCGAGCGAAACATTTATGGTGCAAGGGGCGTCGGATCCCCCAGTACCGGTCGGTGTGGATGGTGAGCGATTAGCCCCCCGACCATCAGCCAACAACTGCCCAGCGCCACTGGTAGCAAACCTGACCGTGGCGCTAAGAATTACTTCTGAAACAGTTACGACCACAACAAAGGACAATGCTAGGATTTTGGAAAAGACCAGTACCCAAATGCCAAGGAGTGGCACGTCGCGGGTCGCAGGCAAGAAGATACCTCTTTTAATGTTGTGAACGATACGACGAAGGAGTTCAAACTCCGTAGTACAAACCGGTGGATGAGCCTTATACCTCTACAAAAATAGAAAGAAGGCAGCTAAGAAGGAAGCCGAGACTAGTGAGAAAACAACTGGTACATATGACTGGGAGAAGGTGAAGAATCCTACCATAAGAAAGTCGTCCCTGAGTCGAACGCCTCCTTTAGTTCAAAGTCCCCCAATGCCGGAGTTAGTTGGCGATGTTTTCTACACGCCAAAGAGTAACGCTGAAATGGATCTAGAAAGTGGGAAAGGAAATCAACAGTTTCTCACAGAGGAAAATGGGTGGGAACATGAGGAACTGAATCAAAATCCCATTTTACAGCTAATGATGGACAAAGACCCTGATACCCGGGACGATACGACACGGGCATCGAGTAAACGCAGACGAGTGGAGAGTCCTCCGAAATTACATGTGGAGCAAGCCGTGGCGATTACGAAAATAACGCAAAAGCTTCTGACCAAAACTAAGAAGTTGTCCGAACGAACAAAATAGAACAAGGACTCCGGAGAGGAGATTAAGAAATGGTCGCAGAATATTCATTCCATAGCTAAACATTTGGATAGAAACCTCAAAGATGGTATTCATACTGATGACGTACTGGAAGATGGGTGTATCCAAGACCAGGACATACTCATGACGCAAGTGGGCCCTGGTTCCACAAAAGATGTATCCACACAAACTAATCCGTGGAACCAAAAAGAAAAACCAGTGGAGTTTGCCGACGATTGTTACGTACCACAAATGGCAGAGTATTGGTACTAAAACTTGGGCACCGGCTTTATATATAAATACAGAAATTGTATTGGGCAATCCGCTGGATACTGGAGACAACGTTACGAAAGTGGTCATGTTAGAGCCTAATGACCCGACAATGGCCAAAACCATCCAAAATATGTACAAGGTAAGATATCCCGAGTTGTTGCACCTCACCGGAGAAATAGAGATGATGGAAAGTATCGCAAGAGTAATAAACCAAGAGGTTTCTAAGAAACGCATTGTTAAGGCAATGCATAAAGGCACTGAAGCTGCTATATTGAATACTTTGATGCGCATCCAAGAGGAGACCAGAGACGATGATTGGGTGGCTTTACACCACGTAGAAGGTATGAGCCTCGAAAGATGGCAGAGTTGGTGAACCACGGTAGCAGATCCACGGTAGTTATATACACTACTTTGCGTAAAAGGGCGAGACTAAAAGTGGAGAAGCAGAAGGAGAAAAATACGTTTGCTATAGTAGTGGAAAAATCAGGTATGGACTTTAAAACTATATTAAGGGAAATTCAATCTAACCTTTGAGATGAATCCGTAGCGTCCCTTGTACAGAGGGCTACTAAAACCAAAAAAGGAAAACTTCTGATTGCGGTACACAAGGTTGTTAACAAAGTTCAGAAAACAATTAAAAGTACAGCGAAAACATACTAGCAAGAAGAGCTGGTGTAGGACGGTTGACTAAGGTCATACACATTAGAGGAATTGAAGCAGCCACAGATCGGGATGAAATTTTATCTACCATTCAAGAAATAGTGGGGAGGCTAGAAAACAAAATCGGTAAGTTAGAGGAGCTGATGCCATATAGGGACGGTACTATGGCGACAACTCTGGTATTAAGTAAGCCCAATGCAGATAAGATAGTGGCCTACCCATATGTAAAGCAGAGAGGCGTATCCAGGTAGCAAGATGTTATCGGTGTTGGGGATACAGTCATGTTGCCGGAGCATGTACGGACCCCGACATGTCAAATGTGTGCCGTAGATCATTGAAGTTTCTCTAGACAAACTTAAACATCGCCAAGGATACCCATAAATTGTTGGAAGTGTATATAAAGCAAAACGACATCGACATCGTTATAGCAAGCAAGCCCAACAAACGTTTAGAGAAAACCTGGCTGTAGTTGACGGCCTTAGTCATCAACAATAAGACGCTGGCTATACAGGAGACGGGTAAAGGGAATGGCTTTCTTTGGGTGCACGTCTCATCCCCCGATTTGTTGATTTATAGTTGATATTACTCGCCGAATAGACCATGGAGCGAGTACATTAGCTTTCGGGAAGCACTTTGGGCTGATATCAACAGCAGGGGAGGTCAAGTCATAGTGGCGGGGATTTTAATGCTAAGGCTGCCGAATGGGCATCCGGATTTATAGATGATCGTGGTGAAGTGACTCTCGATTGGATGGCTAGCCTTGACCTAATGACGGTAAATAGAGGTAATGCACCGACTTTTGTAAGGGGTAACATGGCCTCCTTCATCGATTTTACTATGTCCACAACACAAACTGCAGCTAGAATACGACACTGGCAGGTTGAAGGGTGACCATAAAAACATCTCGTTTTGGCTGGAACATAAAAATCAGCAGGATGTAATGACTTAGACTACGAGCAATTTATAAAATTACTGTCTAGGGCTTACGACAAAGCGATGCCCAAGAAAAAGTTCTTTCCGCGATGCCACAAGCAGGTGTACTGGTGAACTTCGGAAATTTCTAACTTAAGGGGGCAGGTTAATGTTGAGAGACGAAAATATTTGAGAAAAAAGGGAAAGGGCACCTGAAGACTGCGCTATGGAGTTACAGTTATATAGAAATAAAAGAAAAGAGCTCAAGAATGCAATAAAAGCTAGTCAAAAACGTTGTTGGAAAAAACTATGCGAAAAAATCGACAAGGATGTGTGGGGCCTCAGATACAGGATTGTTACGTCTAAATACTTCTTGTTTCTCAACCTTAATAACATTTAATTCCACAAAAAAATCGAAAATGAACCACTTTTCTACTGAGCCTACATTCTATCGAGCCATTTATTTTGTCTTTATACCTATATTTTTTCATGTAATAAATCAATAAAATTTTATAATTCAATAATTTATATTCTAAAAAGATGTTGTTCTTTCAATAATTTATATACAAGTGTACGAAAAGTATATGCTTTTATATATGTATAGAATATAGTTCATTTCCATCTAGTTTCAAAAAATTTAATATAAGATGTACACAAAATTTTGATCATTCTAATTTAGACACAAAGTTTATTAATAGCTCATAGCAGATCTGGTATGACATTTGACAATTTGTTTGCAATAATTTAATTTTATAAAGGTAACGATATATTAAGCAAGTTATAAATTGTGATGAGATATCTTAATCCAATAAGTACGAACAACAAAACATTTTGAAACACCTATCAATAAAGTCCAATTTATCTGCATAACAAAGCACTTAGTAGACAGGTGACTAGAAGATTTAGATTTTAAGCTTTGGAAGTGCATAACAAAAAAACGGTAACTTTACTTGCAAATTCTAAAACTTTTAATTTACTTAATTGATTAAATTTTTGCTTAAACGATTTAACATTCCTTGATTTCAAATTATTCAACCATAACCAACGTTTTTATTATATGTTATATGATAATTCACCTGCTTTAATTACGATTCAGCGTCCAAAAGTCCTGTACAAATAGTCCTCCAAAAATAACCATTCCATCGTACTTACCGCGAGCGTAATTTAACAACTGTAGGCCATTATAATTATTTCAAACCCACGCGAAATATTATAAAGTTGAAACTTATTTTAAAGCCAATTTTGGATTTATTTAATTTTGGCTGTTATTGTACGAGTGGGCTGCGTCTGAAAGTATGTAGACTTAGCACTGTTATGTTTAATATTCACAAGCAAACAAATAAAAAAAAAGTTTATAAGTGTGTACTTAAATATACAAGTTAAATAGTCAAAATGGACAGTTTATGCAGTTTGAAGCACTTTGGAAGTCTCTGGTAATGTTCGGAAAGCTTTATGGTTGCTCGTGGAACCAAGTAGGAACTTAAATACTAAGTAAACAAATATATACTCAGTTCGGAGAAGTCCAAAAGGATTCGGTAGTCTTCGGAACTTTTTGGGAGGCTTCGGAATTTCTTGGTGGGGCTGAGTGAGAGCTTGAATAACGATAATAAAAAGGTATTTATAGTTTGAAGAGGTCCAGATGTCTTCGGCGGTCTTCAGGACTCTTCGGAGGGCTTCGTGTTTTACTTGTGGGACAACGTGAATTTATAAAGAATTATGATCTGAACACAAGAACTATACATTGAACATATTGCTGTGTTAATAAGGTCATTTATGGGTAGTTAGGACCAATAGTATAGTGCACTTCATAAAAATTACATGAGGGCTCAGAAAACGAGACAGTTTTCTGAAGAAAACAAGAAATACGACGATTAGGCTGAAAAATAAATAACAACGCCCTATATACAAACCATAATTTAGATAATGAAAAATATTTTAGAAGATTTAATTAAATAAACAAATTCGCAAGTCGTAAAACAACGTGAACGGAAGGTGAAACACAACGTGCATGAATAATGCATCACC
The DNA here is from genome assembly GCA_036346225.1 of Platerodrilus igneus. Classification (NCBI taxonomy): domain Eukaryota; kingdom Metazoa; phylum Arthropoda; class Insecta; order Coleoptera; family Lycidae; genus Platerodrilus; species Platerodrilus igneus. Next base: position 2,346,059 of record JARFIW010000828.1, read on the forward strand.
ATTACGTCAAGAATCCCAATTAAAACAAGCAGGTTTAATAATGTGTAAAATAGAAAACGCATATAATTTAATGCATAAATTGTATTAAGTTTACGTAACTAGAAAGCTAAAATCAAACACCTGAAAAATTGAAAACAAACACGGCATGGTGTTAAAACCAAAGTTCATTAGATTTATTGTACAAACAATGTTTTACGTGATCTAAAAATGTGAAAATCCAAGAGAATAAATGCAATAACTCGAAATGCTACGTGCCGAAATTAGCGCGTCAATTTCAATATATAGCAAAATTCCATAGAAATATCCAAAACTTAGTATGCAAGAATCACGTACAACAGAGCCCAATCGTTGAACTATGAGCTTGTCAACAGATAGGAGACGCTTTTAAATACGACCGGATTTGTAAACAAATTAGTTTACAATGAATTGAAGTATAGTACACGTCACCCAGTACAAAGTATTTACGTGAATAAATTTGAAGTGATTTAATTAATAAATTATATGATAGTGCACCCTTAAAAGAGGTTTTGTCGTTTTGATCCTGTAAAAACAATTCTAAATAATTGCTGGATCTAATGTGGAAATTGAACAAAAAAGGGACTCTGAGTAATTACTGAATCCGACGTGGGAATTCTAATTAATTAATGTGGGAATTGAACAAAATGGACTCTGTAATTACTGGATCCGATGAGGGAATTCTGAATAATTACTGGATTTGATGTGGAAATTTAGTAAATATTGTACTCTATTATTTGTCACTGGATTCGACCAGCAAGTTTGGTAAAGACGATAAAATAATTCATGAAAGAGAAGCAGTACTAAGAAAATACAGACGTTGGGACTACATAAAAATCATTAAGCTAAATGCGGAAGCGGTTGGAGCAGGAACGAGTTCAAACTGGAGATAGCAGGTTAGTTAAAATAAATATTTTGTAATTTGTTTGAGAATATTTCGTTGTATGTATTTGAATATTTTAAAAATTTGCTTTCATTAATCTTTATGTTAGGGTCAACAAAGATCATTATTAACACACGTTATAAATTATGTAAATAATGAAAGAAGTTTACTGAACGTTCATTGGGCTTCAAATAATAACGAAAAGGGAGATTTTTGCTGACTTTTTGATTACTCTTGGGAATTATAATAATTAAAAGAATTTAATTCACTTATTAAAAACAAGTTCTATTTAACGTTCCATACATTGTAAATATTTTTTGAAAACATAGTAATTGTGTTTAATGGTGTTTTGACTTAAAATAACAGGAAGTAGAAAGAGAGTTTAAAGACTTTGTTGTAGTATTGTCCCAAGCTCCGTGCGTAATTAAAAACTGAGTTAACCGAGGTAATTAAAATTAAATTACAAAATAAAAAATTGATAGAATAAAAATTGTAACCTTTTTATTTCACAAAAAGGGCGCACCGGGTTTTTGCCACCGTATCACAACAATATACAATATTAAGGGGTTCAGAAGTCTTCGGTAGGCTTCGGAATTCGTTAGAAGGCTTCGGGATTTAATTGTGAGGCTGAGTAAGAGCTTGAATAACGATAATAAGAAAGTATTTATAGTTTGAGAAGGTCCAGACGTCTTCGGCGGTCTTCGGGACTCTTCGGTAGGCTTCGTGGTTTACTTGTGGAACAACGTGGAGTTATAAAGAATAATGATATACACACAAGAGCTATACATTGAATATATATACAATATTTAGAGGTTCAGAAGTCTTCGGTAGGCTTCCGAATTCTTCGTAAGGCCTGGGATTTACTTGTGAGACTGAGTAGAACTTGAATAATAATAATTAGAAAGTATTTATAATTCGAAGAGGTCCAAACGTCTTCAGCAGTTTTCGAGACTCTTTGGAAGGCTTCGTGTTCTACTCGTGGGACAACGTGGAGTTATAAAAAATTATGATATGTACACGAGAACTGTACGTCGAACATATATACAATATTAAGGGGTTTAGAAGTCTTCGGTAGACTTCGGAATTCTTCGGAAGGCCTCGGTTTTCACTTGTGAGGCTAAAGAGAACTTGAATAACGATAATTAGAAAGTATTTATACCTTGAAGAGGTTCAGACGTCTTCGGCGGTCTTCGGGACTCTTCGGAAGGCTTCGTGTTCTACTGGTGGGGTAACGTGGAGTTATAAAGAATTAATGTGGAGTGACCCAGGTACGCCGAGCGGCGTAACTGGTCAAAAGTAAGTAAGCTATGGAGAGCAAGCACTTCTATACGTGGTTTACGGTACTCAACAGGTGCGGCGTCAGGCAGCGTAACTGGTCAAAATTAAGCAGGCTATGGGGAGCACTGCTATACGTGGTTTACTGTGCTGAACAATGGTGACGTGCCTCAAATATGCAGGCTATGGAGAGCACTGCTATACGTGGTTCACTGAACTATAGCGACGTGCCCCAGGTACGGCGGCGGGCAGCGTAACTGGTCGGAAATTAAGCAGGCTATGGGTAGCACTGCTTGCTGAAGCGGTTTACAAGCTATGGTGAGCACTGTAGTGGAGTTCTTAGGCTATGGTGAGCACTAAGGGTACTAAATTCTGCTGAGTTCGCAATCGTATTTATATGCTTTCTTCCCTTATGCAAGCTATGTTGAAAAAAGGTTAGTGGAATGGGCATCCAATGGAATTGCTACTTTTATAGGGTAGCACAAGAAATGAGTTGGAAATCCCGATTTTCTAGGCCTTTGTTCTGTGTTCAGCACGTGTACTTTAATATAGAGTAACATGGCTTCCGACATTCTTCCCTACATAAAATTACTTAATTTCAAATCCTTAAGTGGCCCCAATTTCAGGTGCATATCAAAAGAATCAAATTATCCGTTCTACAAAACAATGTCGGTACGTTTAATTCTAATTGGTAAACCAATTTAAAATATTTTTCTAGAAATTAATTGCGGCTGCACTGAACATAGGTGCAATTAACCAACTGACAACTCTAAACCAAAGCGGCTCGAATTAAAGGGGTGAGTGCAATCAGTGCTGCGGTTCTGATTAATGACCAATACTCCTTCCAGTCGTATATTTATCAGCTACTGAAAGATCACATAAATTCCAGTAAAAATAATACCCGAGGTCCAGTTTAAATTTGGCTTTTGTAATTAAATCATAAATATAGCAAACGATTCCTTGTAAAAAAATTACAAACAAAGGTGTAGTTCATTTAATAAAACAACGACTAAGGCGTGTAAGAGATTGGTTCATGCACGGTGCCTGAGGAATTTTCCTTGTTTATATACATTGTTTAAGAATTAGGGTAGCGTGAAGACTGTATCAAATTTGCATTATTATTTCAGCCAAAGGGTATCTATTCTATACGTTGTCTAAATTGCACAGGACTTTGTGAAGGATTTGTGTTATTTAAGGGCGTGTAAGGTTTTGATATTATAGCGTTTCAATGGAATATTTAATAGCACATAAATTCAAAAGTTACCCAAGAGTTGTTTAATATTCCTAGTGAAGTCAATGTCTTTAAAAAAACAAAAACGACTAGATTTTAACACATGATAAATTTTATAATACTAAAACACGTTGTCAATAAGTAAAAAGTCTTTGACACGATTTTAATTAAATACAATAACCACAAATTATTGTAACGAAAGCTCTATTTGTAATAACAACAGTTCTTACTTTCAAACTTATTATCCAAGGTAGAAGCGATATACAAAGATGTTGAAGACATACTAAGATACGTAAAAGAACGCGGAATTTTGATAATTGCGCGAGATTTTAATGCAGTGGTAGGTGAGGGTAGGGAAGGAGCGGTAGTAGGTTTATATGGTTTAGGCACGAGAAAGGACTGGGTAAATAGGCTGATAGAATTTTGCGACAGCACTTTAACCATCACAAACACATTATTTCAACATCATGCTAGAAGACGATATACGTGGTGGTCGCCAGAGGATATGAGAAAATATCGACTAGATTACATTCTTGTTAGACAACGGTTTAGGAATCAAGTAAAAGACTGTAGAAGCTACCTAGCAGCAGACATAGTCACTGATCACAACATCGTAATTATGAAGGCCGCTCTTAAATTTAAAAATTGGAAAAAAGGAACGGGAAAAGACACTAAAGAAACTAAAACTTAAAGATATGCGTGAAAAGTTTGAAAAAAAGTGAAATGAATTGCTGAAAGATATCGGGAAAATTTCTTTAACTAAGGAAGTGGAAACAGAATTGAATAACATTAAATCTAGCAGAGATATTCTGGAGTAGTATACACAAAAATAAAATTAGAATTCAAGGATAACAAAAGATATCTTACGTCTTAAGCTCAATACCTAGTCCTAGCGCCCCAGATTCTTATGTCGACTTTGCTCTCCTTAAGACTTGATTTCTGTACTTTAAGATTTCTTTAGTTACTTCCCTGTTTGATTGGATTTTTTTCTTTTTCTTTCACACGTGTGGATCCGGGAATAGAGTAGTCCCATGGTACGACCTGCCTGTCGTAAGAAGCGACTAAAGCGGTCCAACACATACACACACACACTTCATAAACACACCCATTTCTGTTTGGTTTTTCTTCTTTCATTTTCTCCTTGTACCCCACCCGTATGGGTCCGGGAATAGAATAGTCCTATGGTACGACTTGCCTGTCGTAAGAGGCGACTAAGATGGTCTAACACATACACACATACTTCACACTCACACACACTGCATAAACACACCCATTTCTGTTTGGTTCTTTCTTCTTTCATTCTCCCCATGTACCCCACCCGTGTGGGTCCGGGAATAGAATAGTCCCATGGTACAACTTGCCTGTCGTAAGAGGCAACTAAAGCGATCCAACACATACATACACACTTTTCTTTCTCTCTCTCTCTTTCACACACACACACACACACACACACACTTCATAAACATACACATTTCTGCTTGGTTCTCTTTTCTTTCGTTCCCTTCTTTCACCCGTGTGGGTTCTAAAATAGAATAGCCCCATGGTACGACCTGCCTGTCGTAAGAGGCGACTAAAGCGGTCCAACACATACACACACACTTCTTACACACACCAACACACACACACACACACACACTCTCACATACTCATACATCAATACACACACATACACACACGCACGCACACGCACACACATACTCATACATATCTACACTGGGATTCTGTTTTATTTTCTTTTGTGCTATTCTTAAGGGTTTTATTGGTTCTTGTACTTGTTGCTTGGTAGTAGTGTATTTTTACAGGTTTTGGCGCCTCATTTCTTCCAGCATCCTTATTTCCTCACTCATCTGAACCAAATTTACATGTAAATTCCCATAAAGAGGAAATGAGGGAGATGAATCTCCTCCTGCTTTCTCCTTGTGGACCTCCTTGTGGGATTTTTATCCCAACCATCCCTACCCTATAAATCGATAACCTAATCCCAAAAATTTTCTAGATACCTCTCAATGACTATAGGCACCGCATCCACGAGATAAATCTATCTTGTTTGGTATAAATTAATATTAGAATTTTCTCAGCTACCCAAATCTCTAAGAATTTTTTAGATTGCATCATCCCCCAGGGAGCTACCCTTATTTTAAGAATTTTACCGGTAGAAATTTTTGCCCCGTCCATATAAATTTTCTTAACCATGCGAAACATGAAGTTAGTCTAGAATTTTATGCAAAATCCGAATCTGCAAACAGATTTAAAATAGGACCACCCCTTACCGTTTTACACATATGCCCTGTGCGAGATAAATCTTTCTCCACATTTCCACCCACAAAATAAACCTATCTTGTTTGGTATCAATTAATATTAGAATTTTCTCAGCTACCCAAATCTCTAGGAATTCTTTAGATTGCATCATCCCCCAGGGAGTTACTCTCATTTTAAGATTTTTTTGTTGATAGTGATTTTTTGACCGTCCTTATAAATTTTCTTAACCATGCGATACATCAAATTAATCTGGAATTTTATGCAGAATCCGAATCTGCAAACAGATTTGATATAGGACCATTCCTTACAGTTTTACACATATGCCCTCTGCGAGATAAATCTTTCTCCACATTTCCACCCACGAGATAAATGTACCTTGTTTGGTATCAATTAATATTAGAATTTTCTCAGCTACCCGAATCTCAAGGACTTCTTTAGCTTGCACCATCCCCCAAAAAACTACCCTTATTTTAAAATTTTTTGCTGGCAGTGATCTTCTGACCATCCTTATAAATTTCTTAGCCATGCGATACATCAAATTAGTCTAGAATTTTATGCAGAATTCGAATCTCTAAATAGATTTAAAATCGGACCACCCCTTACCATTTTACACACACCCTCTAAATTATAACTTTCCTGCAGCTCATACCTAAAATAAAATCTAAAAACCATTCTTAAAACTTTTTATTACAGACAATTTTTACTAATACAGTTTAAATTTTGTAAACCACACTTCTAAATACATATGCACAATTTTTATTCTTAACCTAGAAGTCCTCATATCGGCTTATACTTATTAATATTTATTTCTAAATAGAGCACCTTTTCGAAAGACCAACCGGACCCACATGTTTCAAATTCCTCTGATTTTGTTCTCATGGTTTCGCTTACGACCTCGTACATATTTTCCAGATTACTAGAAGACGTTATAACCATATTTTTTGTGTTAAAGGATTTCACATCGGTAGTCTCTTCTCCCATTTTGGTGTAAACGCCGTAGAATTCGCAATAGACTTTTATCGCGGTATATTGTGTTCTTTTTTTATTAAGTAATCGAATAAACCGCTGTTTCTGCTTCCAAAGAAACTTGGACACTCCATCGTCGACACTGGCGTTCTTTATGCGATAGCTAGCCATACGGTTGTTAAACGCTGTGCTAACCATTTCTACACCATCGTTGTTAGTAGCGGTAACTGATGAATTTTTATGTCTGTTGCTCCTCAAGTGTGCGGCATACGTAATCTTGTTTATTTCGAAATCGTATACTTTACACATAATTCGTGGTTGTTTCGCACAGGTCCCTTTAACAGCTGGCGGAGCTGAACGTTTACGGCTTAATGACATACCGTGCTGTTTTTCCTTGTGTCGCTGTAAGTTGTCCATTCTCGTAGAAGCGATACCGCGTGACATACAGTTTTACTTTGCTGCCGACGGATGTATAAGCGGGGAACTAAATAACGTCATCTTTTACAATCCTTGCTGATCGTCCAGTACATTTAGCACCAATCTATGCGCCCGGTTCGCTTTGTCCATGCTGCGAATGCAGTTAGTAAAAACATCGGAAACGTCTTCCATGTTATACGGATCGGCAATCCCATCGCGTGCATATTAAAAATCCAAAAAGGCGGTAGCACACGTACACAAATTGTTTGCAAGTCGTGCGGTAGAAGATGCAGTGCTACTATAAACAAAAACTTAATAAAACACTTTAAACCTTTATTAAGAGAACACCAAACTTGTTGTCTACAGAATACTTACTAATAAAGCAATTTAATTTTAAATAACTTCTACGTCATATTTTCGGAAATGGTAGATTTGAATATTTTCTAAATGAATCACCAAGCGAAAGTATATGCTTAGCGGTATTAAAATTAACCATTAATTTCCCATTTTTACGACCGCGATTAATTATAGATTAAAATTTAATTTGTTCACGTTCGAGCTACTTGTAAACTAACATATTTTATAGTAACAGTGCGCTGTATAATACATGCATACTCCTTCTCCGCGCTACTGCTATTCTTGTAGTTGCTAGAAAAAGTCAGTCGCCTTTTTTACTGCTAGAACCGATGCAAAGCACCATTTTATACTTTCTTTATAAGTATAACACATCGCGCACTTTTTTGTCTAATAATTAAATTATGCTTATGTAGGCTTTTACCCTTTCGCATAGCGGTCGGTAGCACGTAATGATTTCTAGAATCGGTAAGTACTCGATATCGCCCAAATAGAGAATTAGATGCTCGATGTCTGTCAACTTCCGATTCCATCGTAAAAGGTAGAAAAAACTCGATCAATCATCCATCTAACTTGTACTTCAACCCGCTCCCGTTTTGATAATTTCCAAACATTTTTCAAACGACAATGGGCTCAGAATTTTTAAACCTTTGAGGGATCTATAAGTTGTAATCAATTACACGTTCGAGCTACCCGTAAACTAACAATGCGCTGTATAATACATGAATACCCCTTCTCTGCGCTGCTGCTATTCTTGTAGTTGCTTGAAAAAGTCAGTCCCCTTTTTTACTGTTAGGACCGCTGCAAAGCACCATTTTATACTTTCTTTAAAGGTATAGCACATCGTGCACTTTTTTTGTCTGATAATTAAATTTTGCTTATGTAGGCTTTTACACTTTCGCATATTTAAACATCTAATACGATCGATTAACCACTTTCGATTATTCTAACGGCAACCACCATACATTCCGCCGCACCGTTCTTTTTGAATACAACGATCCGATGAGCTTCCACACACTAACACCTAACGCATCTTTTCTACTATTTGTTAAACAAAAACTACCGGCATCGCCATGTCCGTATACAGACGTAAGCAGATGTTCGTGGATGTGTACGAGAATATGTAACCACATACATTAATCAGTCTAAGCTATTTTATTTAGTCCACGAAAACTACTATTTTTCTAAACCACAATAATAATAGCCTTTGTAGGTTTCACATTTCTACCATTTCCCAATGACTGGTGCTATTTACATGGAAACTTTAATTTCTTATTGGAGAGAATTCTTATTCTCCCACGCACTGTTCCGTTGTTGCATGCCCACCTCTTTTGGGGATATATGCTCGTTATAGGTTGTACGACCCTTGGTTTTACTTAACTACACTTTGTGAGACCCCTTTAATCTTTTTAATCGTGTCTTTCTCGCTTACAATACAGTAGGACTTAACCTTACTACCAACAAATTATAATACTAGATCCCCATTAAATTCGTCTTTAATTTTTCCTCAATTTTTTTCGTTGACATGCGGTATATTGTGTTTTTTATCCGCGGGGTAGTCACTCTTTTAAGATAAATATATCTTTTTTTGTTACAGGTTACTTTAACCTGCTTGGATTCGGTTACACGAAGAAAATAATGTTATACTTTGTAAAAATTGTATTCTATTAGTTTATTAAACTGTAAATCGCATAAAATAAATTATTAAACTTTTGTGTGCTTAATTTCTTTGTGTTAATACCTCTAAGTGCATGGTTAAAGCATATGTCATAGATGAGCAAAAAATTTAGAGGTTTGGGAGTTTTAAAGTGTAATTTTGTAAGGAGCGGCCTTATTGCAAATCTGTTTGCATATTCAAATTCTGCGTAAAATTCTAGACTAATTTGATGTGTCGCATGACTAAAAAATTTATAAGGACGGGACAAAAATCTCAACCAGCAAAAAATCTTAAAATGAGAGTAGCTCCCTGAGGGATGATGCAATCTAAAAAATTCCCAGAAATTCAGGTAGCTGAAATAATCTAATATTAATTGATACCAAACAAGGTACATTTATCTCGTGGGTGCGGTGCCTATAGGCATCGAGAGGTATCTCGAAAATTTTAGGGGTTAGGTTATCGATTTTTTAGGGTAGGGATAATTGGGGTAAAAAATCCCACAAGGAGAGAGCAGGAGGAGATGCATCTCCCTCATTTCCTCCTTATGGGAATTTACATGTAAATTTGGTCCAGATGAGTGAGGAAATGAGGATGCTGGAGGAAATGAGGCGCCAAAACAACCAAAAATGCACTACTCTTGGTGTTATTCTTTCTAGTTTTTTTTTGTTTTTCCTCGTTCCTTTCGTTCCACATTCCTCTTCTTTTTCCTGTGACAGGCGTTACTATCTGTCGGTCTTCGTGCTGATTTGGTAAAAATTTTTCGATCCACTTCTTGTGGTATGTGCTTCTAGGCCATTTTTTCTTTTCTTTGGAAACCACGACTTAGTCGGCTTTAGACCTAGTTAGCAGTTCTTTTCTTTGGTGTTTCGTTTGTTGCGATTCCTGGGTACCACAGCTTGAAATATTTTGATTTTTTTTCTCGGTCCAGCATTCTTGTTATTCCCTGGCTTACTTTGATGCTTGACAGTTATTGTCTCGTTTTGGCTTGTACTGTTAGTTTTCTTTTTCGCCCCTTTTCTTACTTTGGGTTTTTTCGCAAAAAACCAATTTCTTTTCTTGAGATAGAAAACTTTACTGATTCTTTACTAAAGATATCCGTCCTCCGACGACTTTTATTCAGTGTTAGGCCATTCCATATTTGTCCTCGATGCTTGCTACCTTCTACTTTTCTTTTTCTTATGTCCTCTAAACTTGTTGATTTAGTCCGGTATACTTGTACTTCGAGCCGGATAAAAATTCTTTTTTATGCTTTTGGAATGTTTTCTTTTGATTTTTTTTCATTAACCAAATTTTTTTTTAGTTGGTCTTATTTATTATTATGTTTTGGTATATCAGTGATTTTTTTTTGGGTTTTTTTTTTAATTTACAATGCACATTTTCTTTTTTTGGTTTTTGTACTAAGTACTGTCCTGCCCGCTGCATTACTTTTGTTTTGCTACCCAGACCTGTTAATTTTGCTGGGAGGAGAAATTTGTTTCGTTCATTTTACGACAGTAAATTAAAACCTACTCTTTTCTTACGTTATTCATGTACATAGATTCCGCTTCAATACTCCAACAACATCCTATATATTTTACCTTTCTACAATAAGTACGCTTCCTAATAATTTGCATTTAAGTTTGTTTAATTTAAAACGAAAAGCTACAGTCGGATAGTCAGTATCTTGTTTTAGGTGTCTGTTGGTTTGGCCCATATTCGTTTAGCGTATAATTATTTCGTATATACTATTTCAATCTAGAGATTCGTTGAAATGAGTCTTACTTCATTGATAAAGCGTGTTTGAAATCGCTAATCACATCTATGTTTGATAACGCCGGCATGAATGTTAATTCGTGTTATTAAACGAATCCATTTTGCTTGATTCTTCCTGCAACTATACGACTGCGAGTATTCGTTGCCTTTTTTGTTATATACGAAATTTTCGTGCACACACTGTGTGGTAAGTACTTTTATTGTTAAAAACGTGTACTTTTCTTCGTGAAGGATCTAATCTGTAACTGCACTTATTATAGCTTCCTCCGGTGGACAGGACCGCCCCCTGCATTGATTTCTGCGTTATTTACATCTGTAATACAGAAGTGCGAAAGTAAAGCAACTATAAAACTTTTAAGCGGGAATTTTTTTTGATAGTTGTCCAGACCCGTTGGAGTGGAAAGCATTTATGGCCAAAGTGTGGGACTCCTTGCGGCATACTCACTAAAACCACTCCCCCTGGCGGGTGCGTCTGCCAAACAACTCCGCCGCACTGCAGCCTAAAAGGCATATTGTGCTGACCCTGGTTAAGTTGATTAGTATACAAGTATTGGGTCTATCAGTAGATTTACTTTATACAAGTGCCCCACCGATTGACCTCAGTCCTAGATAAGGGCTTTATTGCAGTCCCCTATCAGCTTACATAGTGGACGGGTGTGACTCCGTCCAAGTCCAGATTCGACTCTCTTGGCTTTCCTCAGCTTTCTACGCTGAGCTCCCAAAAGCCTTTTTGCTTGCAGTTCAGTGCCTGCAAGTTTCTTTATAGTATTCTCCATGTCTGGTGTTTCAGACACCGGTCTTGCAAGCGGACTTGCATCCCGTGTCTGCTCCACCTCCATGGATACATTTTGATTACTTAAAGAGGCCCCCATTGCTGGTTCCACCTCTTCAGGTTCAGTTTTACTAGTGGTACCAATATTATTTATGATAGTTCCCACTAGTATGGGGGATGTAAATGGTCACTATGCAAAGTGCCCCTTGTTGGCATGGAAGGCGTGAATAAAACGGGGTGCCGCCATATTCCCCGAGTTTTGGACCGATTGAGATTGGTCAACTATCCAGCCATGCATCCCCTGGGCTCGGTCCTACACCACGGGATTTAGGAATTTTTAACGAGGTTGTCTCCTCTTGGCCCGGGCGATTAAGCCAAGATTCCCACGCCCTCTTGTCCATGGAAGATGACCACGATGGCAAGGAAGGCACGGTATGACGATGTGGCGGAATTGCTCCACCGGCTTCGTTTACCTCAGTGCAGGCCTATTAACCACAAAACTAGTTGAGGAGATTGGTCCACGGGATTGTTTTCACTTGGCTAGTGAGCGGATTTTATCCTCATCAGCACAGTCTTTTGCTCTCCACCATGTTGCGGGGCTTATGTCACTCAGGTCACTAGGTCACTGAAAGAGATAAGCTTCTCACGATCCTTCTCAGAGCAAATAGCTAATCCCTTGGCCATATATCCTGGAATTTCTCCTATCCGCCACCTGGAGACGCGCCCAATGGGTAACCAACCACATGGGGGGAATATTACTATTGCTATGGTATCCGGAGATGCGAACTGTCAACTCCCGTTGTGAAACCCGTTACCGCGGTCGATGACTTTACCGGCAAGAGATTTATGATGGATCTTTTTCTTTCCTTGTCCTAGTTTTTGGTAACGAAAAAGGATTTCACTTTGCTCCAGTCGCCGGAAGACAATAAGGCGACAGCTGCTGTCATTTTGCGTATAACATTTATTTTTAATACTCACGACCTATAACCTTTCCTGGTCTTATGTCTTGTTTTAGTGGTAACATATGGTTGCGGCATAATATTGTTATTTAGTCCCGCTGTGAGGATGCATCCAATGTAGTACCTTCGGGTGGAGCATTGGGGACGTGGCCACAGGCATAGCGGCCTTTATTCAAATTATAATGTGAGGATGCATACTACTGGCACAGGATTACAGGAATTTGCGATACACATGTAAGTAAACCTTTTTCTTACCTACTGACAGTGAAGTTAGTGTAATATTCCAAGATTTAAAATTTGTAAATGTAGCAGGACTGAAAGCAGTATATTGTAGTTAGTTTTTGGGTAAATTTTTCTTGATTAATATGCATTGGAGACGTTACCATCTAAATTATTTGTAGGGAATATAGAAAGGTGTTAAGTATTTTTGCCTTCATGCCTTTTTTTTGTACTATGAAAATTCTTTGGAAGAAATTGAAAAAGCAAATGTGTATTGTTTTTTAGGAGGGTTTTTCTTTTTTTGTGTAACATATTTTCTAATTAAAGGTTTTTTATAGTTTTTCTTGTGGGTTACAAATGAGTGTGTTTGTTTTTATTTTCAGAACTTTCCGTTATTTTGTATTGGTAAAACCCCACCTACTCACCGATTGAGCCCTGGCATTCTTGTATTGTCCGTCCAGTTACGTCGAGGTACGTAGCAGAGTATAGGTTTAGGTTGGTTCTGGGTTTTATTTAAAAAAGGGCGAAAGCACGAAAATTGTGAAAGGATATCCATCCACCCCAGTCGTGAAACAGTAGTAAACGGAATTAGGGGTTTCTAATGCTTCGGGTAACCCTTCTTCTTAAATTTTTTTAACTGGATTAAGTTGAATGGGTTTTTTCTTTAAGATTTTTTTAGAAAAAGAAAGAGTATGAATTAACGACAGTTAGAAATCAAAGGCAACGGATACCTATTCGGAATAACTACCTACTTAGTACGGAGGTTTATCAAATGGGAGGTTTGCCGAGACAGACGATGGTTTAGCGCCCTACCAATTGAGAGAGAGAGAGAGAGAGAGAAAAGATTAAAAAAGACTTGAAAGGTATCTTCATAATTTAATACATTTTTTGTAATTCTAATGACCTCATATTTATATTTTTTTCCATTGGAATTCATCCCACACCACTGTTGTTAGTCGGTACACCGTTTAACCTGTTGTCACTCCTCCCATTCAAAGTAGATTTAACTAGTCATGTAAAGTTAATTCTACAAGTATCATGTTGATTCATACAAATATAAATGTTCAGCTTTTGACTGACTTAAAACCACAGATAACTGAATAACTATATTTAAAGACGTTCAAAGGCGTTTTGTCCTTACAATTGAGGTCATCATTAAAATCACTAACGTCACCTCCTTGTTAAAAGTCGGCTTCTTTTATAGTCGGTATAAATATATACCTTCCAGTTTCTTTTAAAAAACACCGTAGAATAAGCATATAACTGAAGGCATTTGAATTGCTTTTGTTAATGAATCTTCCACCGCGTTGGCTTTCGTTGTTAACACGTCAAACGATTTTTGTTTCTTTGAGTGAACAAGCTGAACAGCTTCAAATGCACGTTGAAAAAAACGCAAAACCGAATAATGCAGCATGTGGTAGCGCACCATTAAGAATTACCGGAGTGAGAAAGTAAGGTTCCAAGCAAAAATATAATTTTCGCAGAAAAGTTTATGTATGGAACTGCCATAACATTACTTACTTAACAGTTTGACATAAAATAGACAGTTTCTATAACATCCAACATTGAATAAAGCTTTCTAACAACAGCGCTTTGAACGCTTTATGATCATTTTCAGTTGGTGAAAATAATGAACATTTAAGAAAATTTTAAGTCACCACAAATTAATTTATTCAACTACCTAAGAAAATTTCGAGAACAAACAAAAGAACCATTTAATTTAGAATTAGATGACTCGTATAATAATATGTATAAAAACTGTCTGTGACGAATTAAACTTGATAGATACGGAATTGACTTTAAGTACTTGAATTAATTTTACTCTACTGGGGACGAAGTGACGTAACAGTTAATTAGTGCACCGACTAGCGTTTAGTGGTGCGGGATTGGTTTTCTATTACCTTCAAGGGTATACAAATTCAAACACCTTTACTAAATTCTTTTACACTTAGCATGAAAGGTCTTTATACTCTCTTTGTTTGAAGAAACCTTTGAGCGCCAACCCACCTGCATATTCCCAAATAATGCTTGCCCGGAAGATGGGTGTTCCGAGAGACGATTAACGATTTTCACTGCACTTCGAGGTTGGTGGATCCTCAATTTACACTTTCCCTACCTCCTTCTACTAACATATCATGAAGACAAATAAAAAACTCCACGTCTTGTACGCCTAATTTATATTATCAAACATGATCATCGCAGTAAATGACAATAGAAAAATACTAGATCCACCCCTACCTAGGCCAAATATGCGTGTAGTATGTTACCTGTTAAGTGAATTAACATGTAACGTACTTATTTTAATTATTGGATAACCAGTTATTATTTTCATGTATTCCTCACACACCTCTGCCCATGCGCACCCCTGAACATGCACACCCATGCGCATACGCACCCCTGCCCATGCGCATTCCTGTAATGCTGGTATATAAGGGGTATTATTTTAAATCTCAATCAGTTTAATCTTGCAAAAGAACATCAGACGTCCGAAAGGAATAAACTGAGCGTAACGCCATGTTATTTCCAATCGCGACGGCGGTGAAGGACCTAGTCCAGGTACGCTAGTCACGGGATCCCTATAAACGTCCTTTGACAAGGGATCTCGAGTCCGACACCAAAGTGGATTTTTAGTGGGTATGTCCTTGCTCCGGCAAGGAAGAGTCCCACACAGCGGATATAAAATCTTTTACCACTATAAAAAAAAAAAAAAAAAATCTTGCAAAAGAAGTTGAGTTTAAGAACCCGTACGCGTTGTTATTCAAGTGTCTGATACCGTTAGCTAATATATAAAGGCTGTTCGCACAGAAGCTATTATTTATCGATTGTACAGTTTAAACAGACGATTAAAAAATATGTATAAATACTTTGGGGAAGTTATTCGAAGAATTAAGATATACAACAAATTTGCGTGTTAGGTAGCAAGTCATGGTGTTAATAAACAACTTGGAAATCATATACTAGATTTTTACGTTGTACAAATGCACGTTTAAGGGAAACATTCGCGTCTACTTTGGGCAAAGAACATGGATTACGCGATTGGAAGCGACAATATACAACTGTACAATTGGAGACTATGTCAGTGCGGAACAGGTGTATAATCCCTTAGAAGACTGTTTAGCCTTATTGGAAGATAGTAAGTTATACTTCCTAAAGGCGCCAATGTTCTTGGTACCACTTGCCAAAATGTGGATAAAGCTATCGGACAAGGTACAAAATAGCTGCTGTTTAGTGTATAATAACCTACTACAGTACGTGCATTGGAGGAAACAGCAATGCAAAGAAATTGATTGGCTTGCAAATTAAGTTGTCCGAAAAATCAAAGGAAAGGGGAAAAATTAATAAAGTATGTGCTTTCGGCTTTTAGTTTTAACTATTTACCTGTAAATTATTGGGAGATAGTAGAGGAAGAAGACAGCCAAGATAAAATAAAAATTTTACGCAAGTGCTACATTGAAGCTCGTAGTACATATTTTACACAATCTGCAACACCATATTCTACAATTCCAAAAAAATAATCATTTCGGAATTGGGGTTGTTAAATACGCCTAACATTCACCCAGAGGTTATTCGACAACGCCTAAATATTGGTAGTTGTTACGTGCCAAATTTGGCACTAAACATTCCTTAGTTTAGTTTTGATGTGCGGGAGTTCGCGTCTTAAATTTGAAAAACTTGGCGCGTATTTCCGTCACGTCAGAGTGCGTTTGCGCCAAATCGCGCTGACGCGAGTGGCAGGAAACGTGGCTTTTTGCCTTTGAACTTCGAATAGAGTGGTTGTGCCTGGTATCGTATCGTATCGTATTTTTATCTTTTTTTATGTAGATATCCTTGCCTTATAGTGTTATTGTTCCTCCACCCGTTCCTGTCATTACCGCTACATAGGAAGAAGATAATTTGAAGCAACCTGGCCGAACCTCAGTCCACGACCCTAGAACGAACGAGTCCTGGGAGCAGCCCACGACCGCCGTAACTAGACGAAGCCATCCCGAAGGACGCTAGGTGCACCATCCGTAAATTATCTTGAAGGGGGCCCCAAGCAGCCCCGATGGACGTTGCAGATGCCATCTTTAACTTATTCTGAAGGAAGCTATCCTGTGAAACGCTTATATATTCATGTGAGTATTTCGCTTTTATATTGTATGAAAATTGGCATATTACGTCATTTACGTCTAATTATTTGCATATTGTGTGACGTCATTGACAGATGGGCGCGTTAATTTTCACTTATTGGATTAGCGTTACCAACTGCCTTTGCGTCTAGTATACCGCGCTTGCGGGATTGTAAGTATCACTTGTAAATGTAAGATAGTAAACTCTATCCGCTTATGCTAAAGAAAATTGCTCCATTATGCACGCCATATGCTGGAAGTGGAAGAAAGGGACAGCTGGAATTAAAGGAAATGGATGCAAAAAGGCGAAAGTTGGACTACATGGCAAACACTGCGACAATACGCGTACAATACAAAGATGTGTTAGACAAAGAACATCTTATTAGCGAAAATAAGGAAGAATTAAAAGATTATTTTTGTGCCGATGGACTGACTTAGAGACCTCCGGGTTCTACAAACTGTATGCATTTGTGGTTAGTAAGAAAGACTTTTTAGTTATGTAGGCATCCTTGCGGAAACGGATAGTACTAAATCCGTGTAATTTTTAAAAGGTTATTCTAAAAAGATATTTGTCAAAATGGCAGATAACATAAACGAACTATTTCGTAACCTTGGCGTACACCACACGTAAAGGGGCTCCGCAAAACATTGTATATTTGCCTAGTAAAGAACCTTTCGGATCATTTAAAACCGAGGGTCTTAGAATCTATTACGACCATATATTCCAAAAAGTGGTAAACATGCAGCTACGCAACAGTGTGTGGAAGAATAAGGATTTCCTCCAATGCTGACAAGAAGAAGTCGATCAAGCTAACAAGATGCGTATGCAGTATAGAAAACGTAAACCAAGGAATGTTTGCAAGAAACTCTAAATGAGGTTGAATAAGGTGTACTCCGCTAGTAAGAAGTTTAGGATTGTGGAGGGTTGTGGAGAGATATGGATGGATGTAGAGGGATGTGGAGGAATGTGGAGGCTCCCGCTTGCATGTTTCTTGACTTGATTTTACTCTTATAACCTCGTCCCCCGCGTAGTCAATGTCCTCCATATTCCTCACAATTTTACTTTGCATCTGTGCTTTGTACTAGAATTAGAATCCGCGCAACACTTTTATACAAATTTTAACAAGTTTGATATTAGGTATAAGGGTACAATTCTCCCGAGGATTGCCTTGATATAAAAAATTCCTAAAGATTTGTGTTTCCGAGAAAAATCTAAACTAAACTTATGTGTCATACCCCAATACGAATTCGGTAACATCCTAAAATCGGTGGTATAACTTTTGTAAGGGCGGTTTGATTTAAACAATTTCGACGGTTTTAAATTATCCTGGAAAATTCCGGGTTAAAGCGAATATCTCAGGTAACCAAAAAGGATTTAAAGATCGAGTTAAAATTAAATAAACAAAAAATTTAAAGGTTTCGGGCTTGAACAGGGTGTAACTTTGTAATGGTGGTCCGATTTGAAAAATTTCGACGGATTTAGATTGCCCGAGAGGCTTTAACAGGGTGTAACGTTGTAAAGGTAGTCCGATTTGAAAATTTTCGAAAGATTTAGATTGCTCTAGAAATTCTGGATAAGGTGCATATGGATAGTGGAAGAAAACTCTTACCTAGGTTATAGGTATAAGGGTACAATTCGCCCGAGGGTTGCCTCGATTTAAAAAATTCCTAAAGATTTGTGTTTCCGAGAAAAATCTAAACTAAACTTATGTGTCATACCCCAATCCGAATTCGGGTAACATCCTAAAATCCGGAGTATAACTTTTGTAAGGGCGGTTTGATTTAAACAATTTCGACGGTTTTAAATTATCCTGGAAAATTCCGGGTTAAAGCGAATATCTCAGGTAACTAAAAAGGATTTAAAGATCGAGTTAAAATTAAATAAACAAAAATTTAAAGATTCGGGGCTTTAACAGGGTGTAACTTTGTAATGGTGGTCCGATTTGAAAAATTTCGGCGGATTTAGTTTGCCTCAGAGGCTTTAACAGGGTGTAACGTTGTAAAGGTAGTCCGGTTTGAAAAATTTAGAAAGATTTAGATTGTCCGAGATATTCTGGATAAGGTGCATATGGACAGTGGAAGAAAACTTTTACCTAGGTTAGATGTGAATGCAATGAGCAAAAACTTGGGATACGAGGCTTTAACAGAGTGTAACTTTGTAAGGGAAATGCCGATTTTAAAAATTCTAACAGGGTTAAATCGCCCGGGAAATTAAGGTTTAGATCCAATTAACAGACAGACCCCTTAAACACTCTCCGGGAACCGCTGAATTAATTAGCAAAAACTTGGGGTACGGAGCTTTAAATCCCGACACGGCCGACTGCTTGAAAAATGACAGGTGAGCATTTTTCACAAAAATTACGCCCTCGTTCGGATGAAAGGTTAAATGGAGGTCCCGTGTGTGAGTGTTGTCACGCACGTTAAAGATCCCTACCTTGCCTGGAACGGCAAGGGTTCGGCAAAATTCTAAATTTCCAGGCAACAAAAAACTCGCCTCCTGGCCAATGTAGTACCTACGGGTGGAGCATTGGAAATGTAAATGAACGGTACGG
The DNA here is from genome assembly GCA_036346225.1 of Platerodrilus igneus. NCBI lineage: Eukaryota > Metazoa > Arthropoda > Insecta > Coleoptera > Lycidae > Platerodrilus > Platerodrilus igneus. Next base: position 2,365,479 of record JARFIW010000828.1, read on the forward strand.
AGCTTTAACAGGGTGTAACTTTGTAAGGGGTATCCCGATTTTAAAAATTCCTACATGATTAGATCGCCTGGGAAATTAGAGTGCAGGTTCAATTAACAGCCCCCCTCCCCCAACAATCTCCAGGAACCGAAATACGGGATAATGAACAAAAACTGTTTTGAAAACCCTGTTAACAAACATTCTACTTGCTTGTTTCCTGAATCCGGTCTTGTATATGCTATAAATTATTAGTTACACCAAAATGATTTAGTATGTATAAATACGATGACATACCCTCAGGCGTTTTCATCGCTTTCAAAGAATGTACAGTGTCGAAATTCTCTATTCCAATTGGTTGTAGAACATCAACCTTTTTAAATAAACCAATCTCCCGAAGTGGCATGGGAATGCTGAAGCGATGAAAGCAATGTACATTAACTTCAATTCATCACTACAGTACCAGAGTTCGGAGAAGTAACTGCGCTTTTCGAGGTGTGTTTTTGCGTGTGCTATAATGTAGTTCTTGTTTACCCAAACAACCTCTTCCATAAGGCATTAGCGTTACCACAGTTGCTATTCTGAGTCGGAACTTGCCTGAAGAGCAAGTCTTCAATTACATCAGTGACTCGCTTAACAAGACCGAACGTAATCACTCCGTTACTGAAAGGGTGTTTAGAAGTTCTGTGGGCAATTTCGAATTTCGCCTGTATATTGAAGGAACTCGTTACTATTATCACAGATCACCACGCTCTCCTCTGGTTGAATAAATTTCAGAGTCGGTTCGGACGCTTGACTCGCTGGTCTGTTCGCCTCTAGCAGTATAATTTCTCCATTCTCCACCGTAAGGGAAAGGATACCTTCTCCCGTTCTATTCCTGTTCTCTATACTGTTTCGATCTTGGCGATTACCTCCCTAAAAGTATTATTCTTGCTTTCATGGAATCAACCTCGCACCACTCAAAGCTAACCCGTGCATCAATTGAATGTTGCGTTTCTCGGGCTCCTGTAGAGTAGAAAAAAGTACGTAACGTCAATTCAGCATGTAGCAGTGCTTTTTACTATGAGTTTTTGATCGCTGGGCCCTTTGACTTGCCTGACATAAACACGTAAAGGGTTGTTTCCTGTTCGCTTATTCACTTTAGCTTTACATGATCATTTTATATTACTGCTTCAAGCTTAGCAATTTTGTAAATGCTGTCGACATTTTATTACAACTTCCGCGGTTTCTTTTGCTATCTGATCAGTTCTAAACTATCTACTGACCCGATAATGTACCTAGAACTACTTGCAACTATTTGTTAATTAGAGTGTTTGACGTACTTATCAGAATTATGTTCGAAATAGTTTACAGGACACCATTTAGTCTTATTGCTTAACCTGTACTTCACGAACAGCAACCATCTTCAGTGACAAACTTTATAAGCAACCCTTTTCAAGCAAATGTCTTTAGCATGTCACCGATGCAGCCCTGTCTCTTATTTACTATAAATGACAGGATCCGGTTGACAAGGGTATACTTTGAGTTGCGTGCAATTCCCGAAGTTGTAAGACGTCAAAAATAATTGTGTTCTTAATCCTTTGACATTTACATCAAAGTCCTGTACCTAAAGATGAAATTTATTATGTTCGCCTTAAAACGTTGATTTTTAGAAACCTTATATTTTCACTAAAGTAATATTTAGATTATATCGGTGCCTACACCACGGTGTATATAAATTTGAAAACATTCTTTTGTAAAGAAATGCCATTCTGGCACAACATTATAATTAGTGTGGTGATGACGACAATAATTCACAGTATTAATTATGGAAGAATCTATAATATAGCGTCTCCTATATGATTGGAATGTTATTAATAGATCATGTTAACTCACACGTGCACGTACGTACGCACGCGATCGCTTAACACACACGTACGTACACGCGCACGCGCATACGCACGCACACACATACGCACACGTACACGCATACGCACACGCACACGCACACGCACACGCACACACGCACGCACACGCAGACGCACAAGCACACGCACACGCACACACATATATATAATATTTATATTTATATTGATGTGATTAGAAGTCATTAAAAATCATCTAGCATCATTTCGTAAAGATGCGATGCCGCAAACCTAAGCAAATTCGAAGAAATTTTAAAAGAAGCTCAAACTATGCAGATGTTTAGTTTCATTGAGAAGAGTATTTGTTAAAACTCTCAGTATATAGAATTATAATTTCATAAATGCGTAATTATTATAAAAGATTTTGTTTGAAAACGGGCGGTTTCTAATAGATTAGGTTTATAACCATTTAACATTTATTACAATCAGAAAAAGATACAAAAAGAAATAAGTATATTTATATATCAGTTGCTTTTTAGGAACTGTTAAAACTTATTGAAACAGAAATACAATTTCATTACTACTGCTGCAGAGATACAGAACGTACGTTTTATGTATCAGAGATGCTCAGATATCCATTTACAGTTACAAAGAATTATAAATCTCAATTTATGTAAGAGCGTGCGCATAATATTTAACTACGAATTCCTATTAATACCAAACATGTTGCTATGAAAGCGTATTCATTTAAAATACAGTCAATATTCAAAGAAAAGGGAAAGTGTATTTCAATTGAAAACCGTGTCCATTGAACTTCTAGACTGATCCAGTGAAAAAATGGAAAAAAGGTAAACGACATCGTCCAATGAAAACGAGTAAAGCTATAAATCTTGATTGTCGTAAAGTTAAGGGAGCGACTTCAACTAATTAAAGATAGCTTGGAACTATTAAAGCAACGCTTTTCTGAAGATTGAATCATTTACGAAGACTCTCGATGTTGACGTAAATGGCGAGACCGTTCTCTACAATCAATCCAAATACAGAAAAAATAACTATACCCTCGAGAAGGCTATGCTGACATCACACGGCAGTTGATGCGTTGCTACTGAAACGTCGCCGTGTTAGTCTGATATCAAATAGTATTTATTAGTGCAGTTAGTGCAATTAACAGACGATTTAATTGACGACTTTAAAAAATTATTGCTACACCGAAGAGAGTAGATAATTACGATGTTATAAAAATAGAATAAAGAATGAAAAATTAATTGTGGTTGAAGCGTATGAAATGGGAATAGTTTGTAGTAAGTTATATGAAGCAAGTCTAGTGGAAAGTAGTGCTCTTTAAAAGGAAGGAGCTGTGATCGATGATTATAATCTGAAAAAGGCAACAACAAGCAAATTTCCACGGTAAAATGAAATATTATTTAACATTTTAAAAAGGACATTTCTATTAATACGTTAAGTTATATATGAGGTATATTTTTGTGTGCTACTATTTGAGATGAAACTTGAGAGTGTGTACAAGTTTGATAATGCGATTTGAGAGGTGACTGGTCTTCGGTGGGTTTTGCCATAATATGAAAAAGTTATTAAACTTAACTGATCAGATACGTTTAAATTCGATTTTAAAGCGTGGACATTGAGTTGTCTGTTTTGATCAATTTTGTACTTAATATGATTAAATTAAAAAGTTAATGGGTGTATGAAATTAAGACTAGAGTGTGCTCTTCATGTTTATAAAAGTGACTTTAAATTCTAATTTAATGAGTGATTACTCAGAAGCTATGGCGTTGTTAGATTTAAGATATTGTTTGTAACGCAAAGCCGTTATGGCAATTTTTGAACTCCACTTTTAGATTTAATATTTTTATAAAAGTGTATTTTTTAGAGGTTATATGTTAGACGTTTTTTGTTAGAGAATAGCTGTTGTTTATGTACAATTAGTATTTGATAGATTATTTGTTAAAGAATAATTCAAGGCATTATAATTCTGATGTCTGATTCTTGTGGTTTTATTTAAATTAAACTACCAAGAATAATTAAGGAACACTTTTATTAACCACTTTAGACCATAGCATCTTTTATTTACGTCCAACATCGGGCATCCTTCAAAATATAACACTGTTATAGACACCCAACCAGGTATTATTCCGTATAGCTGACTGGTTCTAAATTGAACCGCTGTCAATTTGGCGACGTTTCGACAAAATCACATCTACTAACTTCAGGCTGTATATGATAAGCAGCTGCTCAAAGCAGCTAAAGTGAACCGCTGTCAATTTGGCGACGTTTTGGCAAAATCTCATCTGCCATCTTCAGGCCATTTTCAAAGCAGCTGATCAACCTATAGAGCCTGAAGGTGGCAGATGAGATTTTGCCAAAACGTCGCCAAATTGATAACAGTTCACTTCAGAACCAGCCAGCTATGCGGAATAATACCTGGAAAATTAACGACACATATATATGTGAAGAGAAAAGCTAAGAAAAATTTAAATCTACCAAAATTTAAATTTCACCCTGTATAAACACATAGGCGTATTCCATTAACACATAAAATAAGATTTCCATGTAAAACAACTTTCTTTAAAGACACATACCATTTAAGAACGAATCTCAATTTTAAATTTATCGATTGTGTTAGTTCAAAACCCCTAAAAATAAAAGCATTCAAATCCGTTTGTAACCGCAAACAAATTTTATTGCATTTATGAAGCATGAGAATAAAGTCCTCATTAATTATACAATTAAAATCCGCGTATAAGCATTTATTGCAAACTGAAAATGAGCCGCATACACTTTTAACATACTAAATAAGTTTCAACTAGAATCTTTCGCATAAAGTATTCATTATTGTTAAAAATACCATTTTATAAGTTTTGAATAAAGAATAGCTCACTTTCAAAGAATTAATTGTAGAATAACTCATGTTTACGTTATTTAATAAAAGAATACGTCATTGCTTTCGAGAATGGTTCTAAAACTTATTAAATAAACAAATTAATAAATAAACGCACCAATTCGAAGAAGCGCTACTATCGGACGGTCACAAAAATATGTAAGAGGACGTATTATTTTAAACTTATTTGAAATCTTAATTGATTTTGGTTATTAAAATTATTGATATGGTATTAGACTTTAGTTAACATGTTATGGGTAAAATAATCATTAACGGCCATGATGATAATGTTTCAGTCAGCTTCAAATCGAAGAGAACCTTCCAGACGTTAAAATATTAATTATATTATTTTGGCAATTTGTAAAGGAGGAACAACTAACCTCCGGCTTCGCTTTGTAGTTGATGAAATTGGCGAATGCCTCTGTTTAAAGAAATCAAGCACTATTTCGTGAACATACAACACTCCGAACCTGAACAAAATGAGGAAAGTTTTAAATGAAGCTCAAATTTTGTAAATATTCATTTATGTAGTAGCGCATTTGTAGAAAGCGCTCAGTATATTAGATTATAAGGTATAAGCCTGTGACTAAAGAGGTTTCATTCTTAATCACGAAGGAATTGTATTTTTAGGTAAGAATTAAGATATCTTGCGTGTAAAATGAAGTTTTCTTTAAAGAGGTTTATACCAAAAAAGGTACTTATTTGCTATCGAAATACTCAATTACGAGAAAATGCGTGATCATTGTGAAAAATTCCATTTGATCGTGTTTGCATACAAAAAAAGACAAGCATTTTCAGTCACGTTGTAAAAAATTTCAGTTCCAGGGAAACTGCGGACATAATATTTAATTTTCATTCCATTTAATAACAAGCATATTAAAAATATTGAAAAGTTAGTATAGTAATGCTAAATATGCGATCTTGTTTTTTACAAAACGTGCGTATATAATATTCAATTGAAAAGTATGAACGTGATTTATTAATTTTGAGAAAATTCTATTGATAATAAAGGTAAGTGGACATTCAAATTAGCAGCTATAAAAAAATAAAACAATTAACAAAAGTCATAAATCAAGCGATAAAACTCGTAGAAATGAGGCGCATAACAGCAATAAATCTTGAAGATAGGAGATAACGCAACGATACCTCGGGGTTATTTGAACGTTAAATTCTGTAAATATTGCATCATTCAGCGATTCTGAATCCTACGTAAGCGGGCGGACTTCTATTTTAAACCAATCAGAACAGAGAAGTAACACCCTGATATTTTTTGATTTGTGAAATAGCACGGCTTGATTCTATATAACCAATCAAAAGAAGCGGTGAAAGGTTTTTAACGTCACGATGCGAGTCTAAAGTATTGTTTTTACGATAATTAAAGCAAATACTTTATGAACAAAATTTATCTTTGCCTTTATGAAGATGCATTAACGCTCGCAATTGTTGTATAACGCTTATCATGACATTCATAATGGTACGGGGTGAAGTATTTTTAAACGCGTTTCAAGGAATCTCAAGAGTAATTATTTTTACATACACGGCTTAAATGAAATTGAATGGTTTTTGTATTTACCTTTTAGAATCAAAACTCGCTTTTAGGGTATTTCTCAACCATTGAATAAATTAATTTAAAAATGTGACTTTTAAGTTTATGTTCGTTTCGTACCCTATAATACACAGAAATATAACTACATAATTAATAAGAGCATCTTTGTATGTTTTGTAGTAACGTGAGTCAAATGAATAGCTTTGTATTTTAATGATTTACTTTAAAAGAACAGAATAAATACCTTGTATATTATAATTTAGCGAATAATAATATTCATTAATCATGGATTGCAATAATTTTTAGTTCTATAAAGGGAATTTAGAAAATAAACTTAAACATCAAAACCAGTTTGAATAGATACATTAGAAAACCTGTTACTTTGTATTGAATGATATAATTCATTATGTGTAAGTTAATAATGATGAGTTCTGCTACTAAAAGTCTGGGTTTTTACTGCAAAGTATCAATCTGCTTATAATATGGTCTGAGGTTTACTTTGTATTGTAACTATGTAATATTATATTCTTTCGTCCTTTTGTGGTTTTGAAATAATTTATGAACATGAGTTACGTTTATGTATATATTCAACGCAAATAAAACGATGCCTTTGTGGTATTTAAGTTTATGATTTTAATAGAACTAAAAATTTATTGAAATATCTTTTATAATAAACAATACTATTCATAAAATCAGAATATACAGGGTACATCAATATTAATTTTCTCCGGTTTAGATTAATTTTCTTCTTTTTTCGCCCGATTTCTAGTTAACGTAACGCCAATGCGTTCAAGTCATACATGTTGAGACAAAATGATCAAACTCGCACATTCACACTACTCAGACAACGCGAACACAGAGTGTTGTAACTATATGCAGAACGTTGTTCGAAGTTTAAAGTGACGCTAAGAATAATGCTTCTGACAAACTACAAATTTACTATTAATTTGAATTATTTATAATCTATTAAAACGCAACAAGATGTAAGCTTATTTCAAAAGAGGTCGCTCGACAAAAATTTGTTCATCTATCGTATACTACAACTACATTTCAAATGTATTTGGAAACTTAAAAATGTTTTCTAATTTTTATGTTGTTCTTGTTGGCGAATTTGGGTTCTGATGCGACCACAGCTTTTCCTAGATAATCGTATAAGTTGATACATAACTGATACACAAACTTTGTAATGCGTTGGTGTTACATTAAATAAAAACCAAATGGAAAAGCAGAAAATTAATCGTAAACGGATAAAATAAGTACGAATTACATATATACTCAGGTTTCATAAATAGTAGTGTTCATCACGCATGACATTTTAATAAATCTTTAGTTCTATAAAAATTAATTCAGGTCATAAACTTAAAACCACAAAAGCATACTTTTATTTCTGTGTAATACACATTTAAAAGCAACTCAGGTCAATATAGTATTTCAAAACCGCAAAAAGGCAAAGCGTTTCTACATTACGTACTACCAGATCAAACACGAAGTTGTACGCATAAGCTATTACCCGAGTTAATAGGTATTCAGAATAACTAAAATAGTAAATTTTCATAGCGTGATCATGTCATTTTAACAAGGCTTTTAGAATACGTAAAGCGGCAAATTACAGTGAAATTATTAATACGCTTGTTTGGTGCAATAGTTATCCTAATTATAGGAGAGTTTTTTTACAAATTTTAGTAAAACTAAGCAGATTAACGGTACGAAACACACGTGTAATTATAATACAAAGTAACCGCCAGACAAGTAAATAATATCATTACTATGTAATACAGACATAAATATCAGGTTACACATAAACTCGACAGAAATATAAAATAAATACAATGTAAAATGTTTGCAACGTAAACATTTAACTGCTGAGAATATGAAGTAGCAATAGGCACGTGATGTTAACATGACAATAGGCGGCTCCGTGGATCAAACAGGTGTGCGTATGACTGCTGATCTCAAGTCTCGTGTTCGATTCCCAACACGGACCGCTTGGAAAATGTTAAACGAGCATTTTTTACAAGAATATGCCTTTGTTTGGATGAGAAGTAAAATGTAGGTTCCGTGTGAGCGTGTTGTTACGCACGTTAAAAATCCCTACCTCGCCTGGAATGGAAAGGATATGGATAAATTTCAGTGTAAAAAATCGTTAACTGGCCAATGTAGCGCCTTCGGAAGAAACTAAAGTATACCACCTTAACATTATGAAACCATATGTACCCACGGAGGTTTTACGTGATTCAATCACAAGCTTCGTTGGAATACTATACACTGACATTTATCTCCCCCGAGAAGAGTGGGAGAAAATAACGAACGCAAAACAGTACACAGAAAACCATAAATTAATTATTCGCCGCCATAGACGAGAATACATTTGAGGATGACCGTTAAGAGGGTACTCGAGTACATCTTTTTGGCTAAGAATTAGCAAACGAGAATTAAACGTGGTGAGATCTACGGATTTTCTACAGAATCAACAACACTGATAGAATTGGGACGCATTAGTTCAAGAGCAACAAAAGATGGAAACGCCGAACCCGACAGAACAATAGTTCAATCCTGGTTTCGTGGAATTCTGTTTCCACATTCAGACTTAACTGTAAGTTTAGTAGTTAATTAGAAGTTTCTTTCTTTTTATTGATTGTTGGTGGCATTTATAGGACGTTTGTTCAATCAAATATTCATAGAATTATATAACCTCCACCAGTAGTATAAATAAAGTGTTAATTTTATAATGTATATAAAACCTGGCCATTGCAAGTTTAATTGAAAATTTGAGCACGTGTTGTACATTATTATAGTGCGATCATCTAAGTTATAGCTAATTAAAAATAAACTGATTTATATAATTTTACAATTCTATTTGTGTACTTGTTTACAGGAATATCGTTATGTTGCTGGTACTTAAATTAATTTAGGTAACTATAAAATTTTGTAGGTGTACCTGTTTACAGAAATAATGATATAATGCTGTGTTAAAGTAGATCTAGATAACGTAGTGGGCTGAAAGTAGTTACTCTCTTTATGTAAACATATATTGTAGCATTTTGTAAAAAGTACTTTATTCCACCAGGAGGCCGACGTATTTAGGATCACTAAAATTCTCATCGTACCGAGAGTATCGCTAGACTAGATGATTTGATGCCTATAAAAGCGAGGCAGTGTTTAAAACCTTTGAAGCTAGGTGTTATTAGTAATGTAGCTTGAAATTGCACTTAATTAGTAGTTACATTTTTCGATTTTTGTCCCATTTCTATAGTTGTTTCTATAGGGACACACTCCGCATCACTGTAGTTAGCCGGTGCATCCCTAATTTGTTAGGGGATTCCCACCTGTTCTGAATAATTTCAAATTTAATAATTTAACGCTACATTTACCCGGAATATTCATCACAAACACGAGATTCGTTTTTCAAAAAAACTTATCGAATATATCCATAAAAACTATATATATGTAAACGTAAGGTTTGCTATTGTTAAAGCTCTATTAAATGGCAACAATTAAATACTGAAACACTGACCATTTTCTCGTTGGCTTAACCATGTAACTCACATTGGAGCTGATATATACTAAAGCGGAAACTATACTAATCTAATCTACTGTGACGCGGTATCATGCAGTGCTGCGGCCAAAGTCTAGCGACAGTAATCCAATTGATAAACGTCCATTGGGGAATTATTTAGCTTCAGGTTGTATTTCACATAATCTATCCGAATATCGTTAAGGGCTTTACTGTTCTAAAAGCACCGCTACACGGTTGATAAAAGCTTTTCGTTCCGCTGTTGCAAAAGTTCACTTAATTTAAATTATAGTCCATTCGCTTTAACTTTAGGATGACGTCAAATGTAGTAACAAAGTGTTGGCAACTGTGTGGAAATAAATACTTAAAATTGCACTTGAAAAATGTATTAGTAAATTCCATCAATAGGGTCATACAATTTCCTTTAGGAAACATAATTTTAGGTTAGGTGCATTTTTAATCTAAGGTAGAATTATTTCGGTATCATACATTGTACATACTCAAAGATTCTCAAATCTATGATGGTGGTGTTAAAAGGTTAGAAATGATTCAGAAACATACTTTGTATTCAAAATTAAAGTTGTATGGTTCCTTTGGATTAATTAACAATGTATTACACTAGTATGTCTATGATCTCATCGTCTGAGCTCAAAGACAGGTAACATGCAAATTGTGCTGACTCAAATAAATAAAAAGTTTCTGACCCTAGTCAACCTTTCCGTAAGTTAATTATACATATATTAGATAAAAAAAACAACACAAGATATTTTCAATTTGTAGTTTTAATTTATCTCTCCAAAGTTTGCCAAAGATGTCTCAAATTATTTTATGAAGAGAGATCACATCGCATTTTGCTATTTAAACAATCAACATGTAACTTGCGTAGATTAGCTACCTTTGAGAGTAGTTTATCAAGCACACTAAAAAGGGTCAAGAATGTATCCTACCAAGTTGGTTGTTTTTAATTTTAGGGGCACATTTGTACCCGGGTCGACAACTTTATGTTGGACATAGGCGTGTTGAAAGTTTTGAAGTCGAAGTGATTAGGTTAAGAATTTAATTAGGTAGATCTGTGATATATTTGATTTTAAATATTTACTTTAAAATGTCTGTCAAGTATTTGTAATGAACACGTGTGTGTAATACAGTTAAAAACACAAACGTGTATAATAGTATAAGGGCATGTTTATAATTGGTTTTTTTCAATTATTGTGAGGTATAGTTACAGGTTTGTTGTAATAAAGTATTTGTTTGAAAATTCAGGTCAGTCAACGTTTAACTTTAGAAATCTCCCTTTCAGCTAGCAGGTTGTTACGGTATTCCATGCGAACAAGAACGAAAAAGTAAAGTAAGCAAAGAAATTTGTCCGCACCGAGTGCTGCAACAGAAAAAAAAGAAAAGAGAAAGGAATCCAGACAAGTAATGCCGTGCTAGGTAAAACGACGTCGAGTGGGTTGGGTCAACAAGAAAGACACAGGAAACCTCATTAAAGGAATTTTATTTACAAAATCTCTAGCTGAAAGCATGATAAAAAAAGAACATTTACAGAATCTCTAGTTGAAAAACGCGGTAGGGAAAGAACAACTGGCGTAGAAAGTAACGTCTACCCTAGACATATCCCAAAGGATTTACACTGTACAAAAAGTATCTACGCAAAATAATATTTTATCACAAAGATAATTTATACCTTTCTACAACTAATTTTTAACTTGAGGCGCAACCACCTTTTGTAGTCAACATCTGCCGGATCTCATTTTACATTAGTGGTAACTGAATTTATTTAGCTTTAATCCAAAATGTGTTGTGTTCAGTTCTAGGTATTAAGATTGCCATCTTATTACAGGAGATCAAATTTCTAATTTTACACCAACGAAACTAAAACTGTTTCTTAAAAAGGAATTACTGAGATATATCCATCGTACCATCAACTCATCGTTCGATTCAGGCAAGCAAACTACTAATACTATAATAGAAACACCTAAATTAACATTTCAAAACGACGCATGTTTAAAGTACTCGACTAGGAATATACTTTAAATTCAAGGACTTACTGTAGGATGTGTAAGAACAGTTGCCTAACTTTTGCATAAAATTATTGAGAATGTAGGAAGGAAAGTGGAGCGGGAGTGGAAGAAAAAGTGATGGGGTATGTGTAAGAAGTGGTGATAGTGGTTGGGTTGCGTACTTTTAGACGGAGGGAAGAGAGAAAGTGGAGGTGAGAGTCGAGGAAAAAGTATTAGGGATACAAAAGATGGGGGTGGTGGATCCATAGGCTGAGAGAGGAGGGAAAGTGGGGGAAAAAGTTGCCGGGGTGTAAGAAGTGGTGGGGGTGGATTCAGAGTCTTTGCCGTTCCTCTACTAACATCCACTCCCAAACCAGACTTGGTTCTGGCTCTACGCCTACGATTAGATCAAATGCTTCTTTTGTGGCTCCTTCTATCTTTATTCCTGTGTCTACTTTTACTGATCATGGCAAATACTTCAATTGCGGCCAACCTGGTCTTATGTCGACATATTGTAATCGTAGTTAATTGCTTTTTTGGTATGGTTGCGGGCATAAGGAAGTTACTAGAATCAACTGTCCGAATTGTCATCCTACACTACCAAGACATATCCTTGTTCGGCAAACATATTTTTGAATAACACTCCTAGTTCTGTCCTTAATTGTAGGAACCAAAATATCTTATGTTTTTAGTATAACGTTCTTCTCTTTACCTCTTCCTAGTCGTCCAACTACCATGACAGCATACTTTTTTCATACATATGAGCCTTCGAGCTATAATATTGATTGCCATGGCTATCTCGTCCTTCCTCACCGAACACTCGTTAATAGCAACCAAATTTCTTCTGTCCTTAGCTGCTCAAATGCTGATTAAACGGATCCTACGTATTAATTTCCACCTCAGACTGTCTTCACAACTATTTAAACCAATACTTCAAACCGTTAACTTACAGGTAGCAACTAAGAAGTTTGTTCCTGCTACCAAACACAATTCTGCCAAACAAACTCCTGGAGTGCCTGCAATAGCAGATGTAGTTGAAATGACAATAACAAATAACACTGACAAAAAGTCCCGTTGCTGTTTTTGAGGAAGCAAATTGACATAGAATAGATTCCATATATTTAACGTTGTAGCTAAATACTTGATGAGATGCTTGAATAAGTAACCATTTCAATTTGAAAAGTAGTCGACCTTGTTAATGAGAATTCGTATAATCGTGAATACTCTAAGAAATACGCGATTAATTAGAAAATGTACGTTGCAGAAATTGTACGTAAAAATTTCTTTAAAGATTTGAGGACTTTTAACTACTTCAGCTAAAACCAGGGCATAACACTTGCTGGAAGTTATTCTACAGGACTCGGTAAGCTTGAGAGTATAAAGCCTTGGCGCCTCGTACTCTGCATGCTTCTTCGTCCTATAAATGACAGCTTTTATCGCTTGACATGTAAATACAATAAAAGCTCTTTGCCAATTATTACTTTGCTTTGAAAAACATAACCAATATTTTCACATTGCATGTTTTAAAAATATTTACCAAACTCTTGTGCAAAACATATAAAATAATCTTCGCTAATTTACTGAAACGGCGTACATTTACGAAACTGAACCCATCGGTATAAATTCCACTTTAGATCAAGCTTTGAGAATCACAAAGGAGAATAAAAAGGTTGGTTAATGAACAAAAGCAGGGTTTAATAACGTTCAAGTTGCAGAAATTGTGTAAAGCTCATGAAAGCCTTTCATGATACTCATCTTGATTCAAGAGCGGTAGCGCGTGTACATTTTATTTTCTCTTGAAAAGCATCACAAATAAATTGAAAGTTTATTATATCCTAAGCGACTGTAGAAGTCCATAAACATTTTTTGTAAATGTCAAACGTAGGATTTCTATATATTTTACTTAGAATAGAAAAAAATCTAAAATTAAATGAATCTCGCTCATGGTAAAAGAGTTTTAAAGAATTTGCAAAATACTAGCAGCGCTCCTACATTCAATAGCGAGAACTATCCCTATGGTGTCATACGTATTCTTAAAGTATGGCCATCCATGATTATACGCACTGTCACAGAAAAATGGCATAGAGCCAGGCTATAGCTTCAGCTCACTAAAAAAACCGAGCAACCTCATAGACATTGTTTGATGTCATTGCTTCACCTAGAGCTTATTGAATATTGATCATATCCCAATCTTTATGCATATGTGGGATGGGTGTAGTATCGTTGTCTTTGATGATAGAGTGCTTAAAATAGACACAAAAATAATGTATATTTGTTTTGTGTATACTTAAACTAATATATTGTGTCTACATATTAATACCTAATCGTTTGAAGATGGCTGCTTATATATCTATAAAGGTAGTCATGTGCCATACAATTTTCTGCACGCACAAACAAACTGGAACAGATGTAATTTTTAAATTGGTCTTCTAGTCTTCATAATTTTTGTATCATCCTAACTACTACTTCACTAGATTTGGAGGCATGATACGCAGAAATAAACATTACACATAAATTCAACTTCTCTAAGATTTGTTACGTTTATTTTTCAACATAAATTAAATACCCTTCTTTTTTGGTTAAGTCATTACATGTTCGAATAAATTCCATTTCTATTCTTAAATTCTCCAACAATACCCTATATAGTGTACCTATTCAGAATAAGCCCGTTTTAACATAATTTTCACTCAAATCCATTTTGCTTTTAAAACAAAAATTTATTTGATAAATTAAATGGTCAATACCTTGTTTTAGATATCCGTTAAACATTCCAATAACGGATAATTGCTTTCTCTTGTGTTTCCCATCTAGAGACTTGTCGAAATCATGGATACTACTTACTATTATTTGATAGCGTGTTTTCCAGTTTGCTAATCGCGCTTTGAAAACGCGAGGATTGCAGTTCGAACTCGTGTTATTTGATGAACCAATTTTAATTTGATTCTGCAGCTTGTGCGTTAAAATATTTTCTACACAACTCGTCCCAGTACTTCAAGAGCGATGGACGTTTTCTTGTTCGACAAGTAGGAGGTATCTTGCGTGTATCGCTCCTAGCTGAAAGCCAAATTGGTTTTTTTTATACTGTTCCAACTGTTCTTTGCCACAGATCAACTGCCGTTCCCTGTAGATCGCTAGTGCCGTTATAGTAACAGGGTAAATAAATTCCGACAACCGTGGCGATGCGGTGCTGATTCACTCCCGATGGCGTGTAAGCTAAGTATCCCGACACATACAGGTATACAACTTGTTTTCTTTTGTGTATATCAAGGGAATATTCCTTAGCAGCGTTTGGTGTAGTTACGTGATAAGAAACGTGACACTGTATGACTATTGTTTGTTGCGGCGAATCGATATTATCGGTCTACAGGTGTGATGTACCATTATTAAAAATGTTTGACAAAAGTTCCCACACGCTCATTCTTTTCTACTGATTAGTTTATTTAACAAAAGGTATTCGAAAAATGTGACAATTAAGAAGATGCAATTTTTAGCTACGTCACCAATAACACATACCTTAATAGTTTCAGCACTGTAGGAATTTTATTCGTGCTAGCTCGTTTAGTCTACTGAAATCCTCGAAACGACGAGTATTTTTGGCGATACTAATTACGTCGACCTCCTTATGAAATGAAGTTTTTTCTACAAAATGCTATACTATCTGTTTGCACAAACAAAACAACAAATTTCAGCTCACTGCGTCATCTAAATCTATTTGAGTTCAAACTTCATCACATTTCACTGAAAACGAGTACATGCGCAGAATAATAGAATTACAAAAATCAGGTCTCTTTTTAGTTAGTCATAATATTTCGAATCTATGATAATAATTCAAAGCACTATCAATTTTTCAATTAAACTTGCAATATCCAGGTTATATACCTCTGTTAAACTTAACATAATACTCTATACTTATTTTAGACGTTATATAATTTTAGCAATATTTAACTGAACAAGTGCCATGCATAAAGGTCACCATCAATCAATAAAATTAATTTCTAGTTAGCTAAGACTTACAGTTACGTCTTCATGCGGATAACGAATTCCCTGTAACCAGGATTAAATTAATGTGCTATAAAGTTTCTCATTTCCAATCTTGTTGCTTTGGAACCAATTTGTCTTAATTCTATCAGTGTCGTTGTGTTCTGTCGAAAATCCAGGGATATCACTACGTTAATTACCGCTTGCTAATTTATTACCAAAGGGGTACACTCGACTACCCTGTCAACAATCACTTTCACATGTATTCTCGTTTATGGCTCGCGAATAATTAATTCATTGTTTCCGTCCATTTTCTAGCGTTCGTTATTTTCTCCAATTTTCATACGTTTGAAGAGTTGTCGTATAATATATCTCTAGAAATTGTGAAGTATCAGGGGAACAATGCGTGCGTCCATATAATTTCATCGGGTAAATGTTATGTGCTCATGACTGTTTCATTTCCTTAGCAGTCTGAATCGACATATTGAAAACATATTTTTGTATTTATTTTATATTTCTGTCGAGATTATGTCTAACCTGATATTTGTAAATTTCAATAAATATGCGTCTATATTGTATTGTAGTGATATTATCTTCTTGTCTTGTATTATAATTACACATGTGTCCGTGTAGAGTTAATTTTTCTTAATTCTACTAAAATTTTAAAAATTCCTCTTATTTTTGAAATAATTGTGATATTGAGCATGCATGTTAATAATTTTACGCTTATTTACTTCTTGAATTATTCTCAAAACTTTTTTAAAATGCCACGACCACGTTATAAAAATTTACTACCGTAATTGTCTGTTTACACACTAACAGGGTTAATTTCTCATGCTTACCTATTTGTTTTTGGCTTCATAATACGTAAGATTGAAATCCGTTTTTTGTTTTGCAGTTTTGAAATAATTTAAAGAACTGAGTTACGTTTAAATATGTATTACACAAATATAAAACTACGCTTTTGCCTAAATTGCCTTTTATAAAACTAAAAGTTTATCGAAATGTCATGCTTAATAAACACTACTATTCATGAAATCAGAATTTACAAGGTACACCAATATATATTTTGTCCGGTTACGATTAATTTTCTCCTTTTCTATATCGTTTTTATTTAGCGTATCGCCAACGCACTACAAACCTTAGGAGAAAGTGGTTGTCTATGGCCAGCACATAATCCTGCAGATAAGACACTAAGAATACTATGATTGTACAAGGTTTAGGTGTGTAAGATCGCTTTTGCATGCCTTTGTGCGTCAAAGCGCCCGTAAAAAGTATTCAAACGGTTAACTGTATAATTCCCAAAAAAATATCACGTAAATATTTGAGAAACTGTACTTCATTTCAATTTAAGATAATAAGGAAACACGTCAAAAGGAATTTGATATGCGTCAAAATGACACATAACATGCATATTAACGCATATGTTCAGCATGTAGAATGTGTACTTATAACGTATCAAATTTATAATTGCTACAATTTGTCTTTTGGGCCAATGATCTGGCAGCGTACTAAAATTTCAAAATATACGTTAAATTTTCTTATGCAGTTTTACATGTAAAACTTGCTCGATTTGATCCCGAAAGAAAACATCTTATCTACTCGCGTTGTAATAATTCACATTTAAATCTTTCTGGAAAGCTCCACGCGCGTTCTTGATTTTGAGATTCGTATAGAAGAATAAAGTTCTGTAGAGGAATATTTCAACGCTTACGCACTCAAAGTTTCTCATCCTAAATTAGTTACAACTTCAATACGTTCAAGGTATATTGCAATATGGCACTCTACTTTGGAAACTATTCCAATAACTCAATTAACGAGCGGTAAACTTACTACCATAATTTTAGAACGCTGTTCTAAATTAGTCGATGTATCAGTAACTTCCACTACGAAGTGAGCACTAATCAACTCATAACCTTGATCTTTATACCTCATCTCCAGTCTTACCTTTGCGCTGCTTTCTATTGAATTTGGAGCTTTTAGCGATAAACTTGCTTAATCTAGTGAATTCTGGAACATAATGGAATTCTGGCAGCTGGTTTTCTATCTAGTTACGTCATTGTATCGAAAGGGTATTATTGTGAAATAAGTACTCGACACCCAAAATCGAAAAAAATTCAAAGCATAATAAAATTGTTTCAATTACTTGTTTATTTTGGGGTATTAACAACGCCCTGGCCGTCGGTTTTAGGCTATTAGATGCACCGGTGCGACGTCTTGGTGATAGCCACCTCTGCTTTGTAAAAATTACCAAGGAATTCTATATGAAAACTAATTGTTTTTCCAAGTCCTTTAAATCTAAACTTTCAGCAATTTCATTCTCAATCGAAAAGATTACCAGTCGTTTAATCTTTGCTGCAGTAGCATGGTACATGAAATATTTTAATTAATTTCAGTAGCGGATATACCTTCCGTCTGACGCACTTCAATCCTCACTCGATCGATCCTACTCCCTACGTACTTCGGCATTTTTAAAAAAATTACAAATCGAGTTAACTTATGCCAGGGTTTATAAAAAATCAAATCAAAGTTAATACAATTACATGACATAGGTATGGGAAATCAAAATTGTAAAGGGTAATTGTTTCCGTTCTCTGGGATCGGTGATTGAGCACAGAAAAAGAAATAAGCCGCAATATATATATATATATATATATATATATATATATATAAATAAGATGTATCTGTAAACAAACTCTATGAAAATAATAGAGCCTATTGACAAATACAAATCGGGCTGGTAGTTATATAGCCATTAACAAAACATTAGCTTATTACTCCATAGGGGAGGAAACATCCACTGACCGACGGTTTCGGCTTTATTAAGCCTCCTCAGAGTGAAATAGTCTCCAAGAACCCTATGAAGTAATCGAAGCTATTATAATGATATAATTTCGAAACAATCACTGTACTATGGCAAAAGTAAATAAAACCGCCATCAGGTGATAAAACACCAACACTACTAAAGTGTGGAAGTACAGAATTGAACCGAAACTACATAATAAATCCTATAGATGGCTATACAAGTACGTGTGGCCATTTGAGATTTGCGGAATGTTACAAGCAAAATTTATTTGCAAACGTAACAAACCTTCTCGCGGCGACACCGGGTTCATGCCCCAAGGCAAATCAAATAATAACAGAACGGTTGTTGCAGTCCGCAATAAGAAATTGTGTAAAACAATATATAAAATAAGATGTATCTGTAAACAAACTCTATGAAAATAATAGAGCCTATTGACAAATACAAATCGGGCTGGTAGTTATATAGCCATTAACATTAACATTAACATATTTTCATAGAGTTTGTTTACAGATACATCTTATTTTATATATTGTTTTACACAATTTCTTATTGCGGACTGCAAATAACTGTTCTGTTATTATTTGATTTGCCTTGGGGCATGAACCTGGTGTCGCCCGAGAAGGTTTGTTACGTTTGCAAATAAATTTTGCTTGTAACATTCCGCAAATCTCAAATGGCCACACGTACTTGTATAGCCATCTATAGGATTTATTATGTAGTTTCGGTTCAATTCTGTACTTCCACACTTTAGTAGTGTTGGTGTTTTATCACCTGATGGACGGTATATATATTATATATGCATATAATATTGTTATATATACTGTGATCCTACCTTATTAGTGATAGGCGTAATATATCTATCTGTCACTCCTTGTCTTATTTTAGAGCCTTGTTGAGTTATGCCACACAATTTATCTTTAAATATTTTACACGGCTGCTGCACTTAAATATTCTACAGGGCCGTCAAACACGTAGCGGAATCTACCTAGGGTGGGTCCGTCCTAGGCAAACACCTCTCAACTAGACACCCAAACAAATATCCAAGGTGTTTTCAAAATAATTTTAAAAGCCAAAAGTATTCCCAAACACTAGTTCCACTTTTATAAATTTGATTAAAGCACTGCGTAGATATTAAATACTAATACCTGGAATCCAGATACAAGCGCCGCCTTCCAGCCGTCCTGAAGCCAAGTGACCAACTGCAGGCACCTCCTGTAAATAATAAGTAACTCGAGCAACTGGTAATCTCCAGACTATAGAACTACTAATATTTCTACAAATTTTATGTTATACAAATACTCAGATAACTCCAATTCCACTATGCTTTCGTCTTCAAACAATAACGGTACAGACCAGCACTCCCTCTTTTAATTAACTTTTATTCGCCGTAAAACTGCTACTATTTGCTATCTCCAGGTACAACTTGACTTTCAAAACTTTCTCGTAACTTTTTAAATGTAATAAAACTCATAACAGTACAAAAACACGTCTATTTTTCAGTAATATAAATTTGAAGTCCCTTATAAAATAAAATCTGTCTTCTTTTGTTTCCGTTGCCATAACAACTATCTCTACGCACACTATGTAATTTATAATTATTAATAATTGATTAATAATACAGTTGTTTTCTCTAGATACATTCATTTTCTAGATGGTTTGTAATCCAGTGATTTATGTATATTGAACTTTTTACAATATTGAAAATAGCTAACAAACTTTGATGGTTCAGCTTTTAAATTGTACGCAACAGACATTTATGTCTTATTCGGTAAACGTCCTGTCATTACATAACCAATCTTTAATTGTTAAAACATATTCAAACTGAAATTGATTTACAAATTTTACGGGAGTATCACTTAACTCCTTAAAATTTTAAAAGCGTGCAGTATACCAAGCAATTTTGATATTTGTTTTACATTCAAATGGTTCTGAAAACGCTAACTCCAAATTAAATTTCATATACGTGCAACCATAACAATTAAAATACGTATACAATGCAAACTTATAACTAGCTTAGCCTGGTCTATGGCCGGTATATGTTGTTGAATGCAATGCAGTTTCAAAAGCTTTATAAATTTATAAACGTGGAATAGTTGTTGTTAATTTATAAACCAAAATACCTGAAAGAAAATACTCAAACAAAACCAAATATACCCCCATTCTAGCAAAGTCGTTTCGAAGCCCTATTTAAACATTTTATAAGCCCACCCCTTCTTGACAGTATATAAGGCCCCACTGATTTTAAATAAAATGAAAATTTGCTTCCTGGATATAAGTAATTCTTTTAATGGTTGAGAAATTTTAAATTTTAGTTAAAATCACTATAGTTTTTTCTTTATGTATGAGGATTAAGTGTTAGTTTCTGTATATTCTGTATAGTTTTAAGCTCGTTAGTATTATTTACAGTGTTAATTCTATTCTTGCGATACTTTACTTTCCACATGGAAATATGGATACAAATTTTCTATATGAAAACGTCCCCGACATTCACCCTGTCATTCTCCAATTCGTAAGTATTCCTTCTGCAAAATTCTTCTCACTCGATAAGGACCTTCGTATGGAAATAACAACTTGGCACAAATATTTCTTTCCCAATTTGGCATTCTCAATCTTTTAACAATAACAAGATCCCCAACTGAAAAACCACTTGCTTCTTGATTTTCTTGTTACGTTTCTCCAACTCCTTCTTTGTCTCGTTTCGACTTGTTGTTTGGCTTTATGCAACAACTCCGTTATATCCTCCACTTTTTTCAGCTCTCCACGGTCTTGCTGGAATCACCTTCTTCATCAATGTCACAGGACACATTCCTGTCACTGAACTTGGTACAAAATTAATATATTCTTCTATTTGCGGTAAATACCTTACCCACCGATCATGTTGTTCCTGCGTTATTAACCTCAAAACTTTATTACTTCTCGAATATATCTTTCACACGGATTTCCTTGAGGATGTCTGATACTACAGAATGTCATCTTTATTCCATCCTTCCTTAATTTACTTTCAACCCTTCTATTACGAAAATACGTTGCATTGTCCAACAATACCCTATTCATCTTACCTATTCGTTCTACAAACTTTCTTACAGAACTCACTACATGCCTAGAATTACATCTCCTCGCTGGATAAAGCTGCACAAACTTTGTAAAAATATCAACTACAACTAAAATATGCTGATATCCGTTCCTACTCGGTATCAAATTACTCAAGTAATCCATTGCCACAATATCTAATGGACCTTCCGCTCTTATACATCTAACTTGATTCTGCAACACCACATTCTTATCCTTTCCTAACAAACACGTCTCACACAGATTTATGCAATTTTTCACCAATTTTCTATCGTTTCGTGCATAGAAAGCTTCCTAAATATCAAGAACGTCTTACGAATCCCTATATGACCAAACGTAGTATGAATTTCCTGGATCAGCTCAACGGCTACCTGTGTCGTTAACACTAATAATTCATCATCCCATAACCTTTTCACCAAAACTCCCTCGACCATATAAAAACCTCTGTCTTGTTCTAAATTCTCTCTGAATAATTTTCTCTGATCACCCTTATTTCTTCGTGTGCTTGCATCCGATGAAATCTGGCATTCGACCATCTTCCCAGATCTTCAAACACTTGCAATGCAATCAAAATCCATTCCTACTATCCGTTAGCAACCCTTCATCCTTCCTACTAAAGAAATCAGCCGTAACATTTTCTTTACCAGGTTTATGTCTAATCTCAAAATCATATTCCTGCAATACTAACGCCCATCTATACAATCGACTGTTCAAAAACTCTTTCTTCTTCAGAAACGTGACCACTGTGTTATCCGATTCAACCAGAAATTTATTACCCAATAAATAAAATTTTAACTTCTTCACAGCATATACGATTGCCAGCATCTCTTTTCCGCTGTCGAATACCTAGTCTCGCAGTCTTTCAGAGCCCTCGAAATAAAACAAATTGGCACTTCTCTCCTTCTTGAACCTGCACCAACTCAGCCCCTATTGCAAAACTCGAAGCGTCTGTCCTTAAAATAAATGGATCCGTAAAATTGGGATATTTTAATGACAGTTCCTATAAAATACCGCCTTCAACTCCCGAAATGCCTGCTCCCTTTGCTCGTTCCATTTCCACCTTTCGTTCTTTTTTAACAACTCCAACAATGGAATGCACAACTTCGAATATTTTGGTATGAATCGACGATAATAATTTAATACACCTAAAAATCCTCTTAAACCTTTCAAATTTCTTGGCTGTTTCAAATTCTTCAACTCGTCCAAGCGTTTTTCACAAATTCTAATTCCTTCGCTGCCAACGACAAACCCCAAATACTTTACCTGGTCCTTAAAAAACTCACACTTCTTCGAATTCAACCTCAAACCTCCCTCGTCTAACCTTCGGATCACTTTTCTTAAATGTTCTAAATGTTCTAACTCGTTCTTAGAAAAATCAAAATATCATCGACATAGTGCGTACAGAAGTCTTCGTACTCATCTAATAACTTCTGCATGGCTCGAACTAATGCAGCGGATGACGTTGAAAGACCAAATGGAACAACTCTGTACTGATAAATCTCCCCTTCAATGCTAAATCCAGTATACTTCCGACTTTCCTCATGCAAAGGAATTAGCCAAAAGAATTCTTTAAGTCCAGTTTGCTAAAACTTTCATCTCGCTTACCTTGTATAACAAATTATCTAGTGATTTTAGTTATTCAAATTGTGGTTTAGTAATCGCATTCAATCTCCTAGCATCTAAACATATTCTTAATTCTAAATTATCAGATTTAGGCACAACCACTACCGGATTGATATAGGGTGTTCTCGCTGATTCAATAATTCCTCTTTTAACATCTTTTAATCTCATTTTCACTCGACCCTTAATGCAAATGGTATTGGATATACCCTAGTACGAAAACTTCCCTCGTCTGTGACCTCTAACTTATGCGTATACTCCTTCGCAAACCTAGGATCATTACTAAAAACTCCTGCATGTCTATTAAACACCTCATATAACATTTCCTTCATATCCACCCTATTAATCCTATCTGTTCCTCATCAAATACCTTCTCAAATATATTACATAACCGTAACTCATCAATTCCATCATAAATTCTATTCTTAGTCTTTCCTGATCCTATACTATCTGTATTTATCTCAACCCTAGTATCCCGATTATCCTTAGGCACCACCCATTTCTTCTCTAAATTTAATACCTTTACCATTCGTGCTTTACCATCTATAACCAGTCCAAATTCCTCAATTACATCTATCCCTACAATAAAATCTAAATATAATCCTCTTGCTATCCAAAACTCTACTTCACCTAGTCTGGTACTTCCTAATACAATCGATACTCGTACAACTTTGTCTATCGTAGTTAACTTCCTCTTAATCGCAGACCATAAATTAATACTCTTAACCCTACAAATTTTCCTTTGAATAATTCTGCATGTTTCAAAACTATTTCCTCTCTCACCAGCGATAACTGCGACCCTGTATCTATCAATGCCGTGTAAACAGAATCCCTAAACTAATATGAATAAATGGTAACTCCGCCTTCTTTCAAACTTATTATCTAACAACTTATCTACTAAACTAATACTATGCTGTGTCCCTAAATCTGATTTTCCTAACACTAATAAATCGAGGTTTTTTTTGTACCGTGGGTTTATCGTGGACCTCCACTTTCTCTATCCTATCCTCCGATCTCTGTCGCGTGTCTCTTGTTGTTACGTGTTGGATCGTCAAGTTTCTATCTGTCTCCGTTCTCGGTCTCTAATCCCTGTCGGTATTTCCCCCTCATCCGTTGATCTCTGCTCCCTTTCTCTCTGCCATCTCTGCCCAAACCCGTCCTTTGCTGTCCAAAACCTCTGTCATTCCTATCCGTCCTGTTCCAGTCATTGTTCCCCCTATAATTATCGTCTCTATTAAAACGTTGTTCCCAATTATTATTCGTTCTCCTTTGATTTCCTGATATTGCTTTCTGTAGTTGTCCTGTCCATTCTCCCTATAATTGTATCCTTGCACCCCAGTCCTCTGGTAGTCTGTGCTATTCCTATTCCTATCCCAATTCCTATTATCACTATTTTCCTGGTATTCGTTTCAAACGTCCTAGCTACGTCATAATTTCGCATCATTTCCAAAAGTCTCTTAAAGTCCGAACGTTTTGTATCGCTACGGCCCTAGTTATTTCCGCCTCCATATGCCTTGACAACAATAATATAATTTCATCTTCTCTTAATTTAGGAATCAGGTGCTGCGCCTGGTTATACTTTTCAATCACATAATTTTCTCTCGATCCCTGGTATGACCTATAGTACCCAGTGTTTAAATCCGTTCGAATATTAGCCTGATGCGTGTTTCCCCAATATTGTTCTATGAATAGCCTTCGAAATTCCTCGTACGAACTATATTGCCTCCTCACGATACAGTGCCATTTCTCTGCACAACCCCCCAATGTCACGCTCACCATCTGCATCTTCACCCTTTCAGGCTCACTCTCTACCATCTCGTCCAACTTGCTAAGATAGACCATCGGCTGCTCATTCTTTCTGCCTTCAAACCTCGGCAAGGTCTCTTTCCTAGCCTATACTGGTATCCTGCATCACAAACAACTCTTCCCTTTCCAATTCAACCAACTGTTCTCTCATCTGTCTAACATTCCTTCAAGACCAGACAATCCATTTACCGTATTCCCCAGAACCGTCGTATCCCTTCTCAGCTTATCTGCCACCTCCTGACTCGCCCGCAATTTGCCTATAATTTCGTTTTAGAGTTAATATTGTCCTCCGTTTGAATCCGAACTATTTCACCTAAATTCTGCAATATTTCTGTCTGTCTAACTTCGACCATGTACAGCTCTTCCCTTAATTCATTTAAACCTGTTGTTACCTTCCTTCTACAACCTGGACTCTATCCTCTACGTCCTTCAGAACTTCATCCTTAAATGAACACAAACTGCTCTGTATTGATACATTAATTCCTTCAATTTTCATTTCCATCATCTCAAATTTTCCTTAACTTCCTCTTGTGAATTTCTAACCTCGGCCAACAATGATCCTCTCAATTCTTCATGCGACTTAGTTAACGACCCTTTTAATTCCAACAAAACCATCATCACATCTTGGATCTGCATATTCTCTTTTCCTTATCAATTTCATTTTCTCCCGATGTACCCCTGAATTCACAATAATCACCTCCGGCTCCACATATCCTCCAGCTTCATCCCTAGCATCCCCTGCTGCTACAGTCTTAACCACCGGTTGCCCTCTCACACCAGTCTCAACTCCATAAACTTTCCCTGACCTCGTGATTCTCTCCTCATCAGACATGTCCCTTTAATTTTCAAAATAAACTTCAATGATGTGCCCCACTAAGCTACACAACCTCTGCAAATCTGAATCAGCCCTATCGAGCCCCACCTTTAGGCGAACAAATATTTTGTTGCGAAGTTATTTACCTATTCGAGCCCCACCTAATGTTTTACCGCCGCTAAAATTGACCAAAGTGTGAATATCAAATTACGTCTTAGCCTACTACAATAAATTCAAAACCTCCAACAACTGTCAAATAAATATATATATGAAACGTCAATCAAATATTAATTTTCACTTTTAAATAGAATATATGCAGCGTACAACTAACAAATCTACTCTGCCTCACGTTGTTAGCGCCATCTGTTATATATACTGTGATCCTACCTTATTAGTGATAGGCGTAATATATCTATCTGTCACTCCTTGTCTTATTTTAGAGCCTTGTTGAGTTATGCCACACAATTTATCTTTAAATATTTTACACGGCTGCTGCACTTAAATATTCTACAGGGCCGTCAAACACGTAGCGGAATCTACCTAGGGTGGGTCCGTCCTAGGCAAACACCTCTCAACTAGACACCCAAACAAATATCCAAGGAGTTTTCAAAATAATTTTAAAAGCCAAAAGTATTCCCAAACACTAGTTCCACTTTTATAAATTTGATTAAAGCACTGCGTAGATATTAAATACTAATACCTGGAATCCAGATACAAGCGCCGCCTTCCAGCCGTCCTGAAGCCAAGTGACCAACTGCAGGCACCTCCTGTAAATAATAAGTAACTCGAGCAACTGGTAATCTCCAGACTATAAAACTACTAATATTTCTACAAATTTTATGTTATACAAATACTCAGATAACTCCAATTCCACTATGCTTTCGTCTTCAAACAATAACGGTACAGACCAGCACTCCCTCTTTTAATTAACTTTTATTCGCCGTAAAACTGCTACTATTTGCTATCTCCAGGTACAACTTGACTTTCAAAACTTTTTCGTAACTTTTTAAATGTAATAAAACTCATAACAGTACAAAAACACGTCTATTTTTCAGTAATATAAATTTGAAGTCCCTTATAAAATAAAATCCGTCTTCTTTTGTTTCCGTTGCCATAACAACTATCTCTACGCACACTATGTAATTTATAATTATTAATAATTGATTAATAATACAGTTGTTTTCTCTAGATACATTCATTTTCTAGATGGTTTGTAATCCAGTGATTTATGTATATTGAACTTTTTACAATATTGAAAATAGCTAACAAACTTTGATGGTTCAGCTTTTAAATTGTACGCAACAGACATTTATGTCTTATTCGGTAAACGTCCTGTCATTACATAACCAATCTTTAATTGTTAAAACATATTCAAACTGAAATTGATTTACAAATTTTACGGGAGTATCACTTAACTCCTTAAAATTTTAAAAGCGTGCAGTATACCAAGCAATTTTGATATTTGTTTTACATTCAAATGGTTCTGAAAACGCTAACTCCAAATTAAATTTCATATACGTGCAACCATAACAATTAAAATACGTATACAATGCAAACTTATAACTAGCTTAGCCTGGTCTATAGCCGGTATATGTTGTTGAATGCAATGCAGTTTCAAAAGCTTTATAAATTTATAAACGTGGAATAGTTGTTGTTAATTTATAAACCAAAAATACCTGAAAGAAAATACTCAAACAAAACCAAATATACTCCCATTCTAGCAAAGTCGTTTCGAAGCCCTATTTAAACATTTTATAAGCCCACCCCTTCTTGACAGTATAATATATATATATATATATATATATATATATATATATATATATATATATACTAGGTTATCATAAAGTAAGGGATGTATTTTAAATCATTACAACTTTTGATAAATTAAGTTAGTAACATAAAATAAACGAAATCTAGTTGCTTAATGAATGGGATTTTACCGTATCTATGAGAAACAAAAGCGTTGTCATAACAATTGTTGACACTAGTGTCAAAACGAAATTATTCAATTTGAAGTTTTATTTTGAAATTAAAACTCAAGTAAACGTTGAGTTCAAACGACTCAACTGTAATAACATGGATTTACAAACAAGAATTGGTTTAGTTCAGTGCTATTATGAATCCGGCAGAAATTACACCGCTGGATTACGAAGATTTCGCACGAGAATGGGTTTGAGCGGGACCCTGTCAAATGAAAGCGTACCGCAATTTGATACAAAAATTTGAAAGAACAGGGTCTGTAACTGACTTACCAAGATCAGAAAGACCAATAATTAGTGATGTCCAAGTTGCAGAGGTTCTTCATGAAAATCAAGACATAGCCAGAAGCAATTCACTCGCAATCACCAGTGCAAATGCGATATCCAAGCGATTGCAAATGCCGTATACCACGGTTTGGAAAATTTTACGCAAAATTCTAAACATGTATCCATATAAACTGAAAATGTTGTTTGAATTAAAGAACGCAGATTTGGCTACTAGGTACGATTTTTCTTTGCGAGTAATGGCTCAGATGGAAATTGAACCCGAATGATTATCCCGTATTTTATGGACAGATGAGGCACATTTTACTCTGAATGGTGGAGTCAATACTCAAAACTGTAGAATCTGGTCTGCAGAAAATCCGCAACAAATCGTTCAAAAAGGTCTTCATGACAAGAAAGTCACCGTATGGTGCGGTTTTACAGCTGATTTTATTATTGGTCCGTATTTCTACGAGGAAATGCAGAATGGACAAGCCGTATCTGTAACTGTAAATGGTGAACGATACTTGCAAATGTTACAAAATTATGTTATTCCACAGCTGCAAAACGAGCACTACGGAATTGAAAACATCATTTTATGCAGGATGGCGCACCCCGCACATTTTCGACCAGTCAAAGAATTGTTAACCAACGTTTTCATGATCGCGTGTTAAGCAGACATTTCGTAAATTCATGGCCACCAAGATCACCTGATCTAAACTCAGCGGATTACTGGCTGTGGGGTTATTTAAAAAGTTTAGTGTTTAGAAGACGACCAACTACGCTACAAGAATTAAAAGACAGTATTACGGAGCAAATTGGTACAATTCAACCAGAAATGTTACGAAATGCTGTGTACAATTTGGAGGTAAAGATGGTGATCTTACAACAACAAAATGGAGGTCATATTGAGCAATTGCCGTAACCTGTTTTGGGCATACTAAATCCCATTTCATAAGCAATTAGATTTCATTTATTTCTTGTTATTAACTTAATTTGTTAAAAGTTATCATAATTTAAAATATATCCTTACTTTATGATAACCTTATATATATATATATATATATATATATATATATATATATATATAGATTCTTTTTTGGCGAACGTAAATATATTTGGATAAGTTGATATTTTTATTTCTTGGGATATTTTTCGTTCGGTTTTTTATTAAATATTCATTTGCTGGTTTCTGACGTTTCGATTTATTTAAAATCTTTTTCAAAGAGCTAAAAGTATAAAGATAATAACAGTTTTTAAATTAAAAAATATTAGGCATACACAGCTTGAATAAAAAATATTTGACATTAACAGTGACATAAAAATAAATGTGTAAATAAGGTAACTTGTAGAAACTGTATAAGTATTAGTATTAGTAAATTGGTTTTATGGATGGTTATCTATTTTGGTGATGTTATATAGTTGTGAGTACACTGTACTGAGATTGTTGATGTCCTGTTTGTTGTTGATGCAATTATTGTCTTGTATTATGTGATAAGATTCTAAAAATAATCGTCTTTTGTAGTTATTGTCTTCATACAGCCAATTTCAATGAAATCACCATATTAACAGAAGACAATAACTACAAAAGACGATTATTTTTAGAATCTTATCACATAATACAAGACAATAATTGCATCAACAACAAACAGGACATCAACAATCTCAGTACAGTGTACTCACAACTATATAACATCACCAAAATAGATAACCATCCATAAAACCAATTTACTAATTTACCTCTACACTTCAAAATATATTTAAATCAACACACCACACCATACTATATAACCCACACAATCAAAATATTACATCCATAATTAACAAACCTAATACTTATACAGTTTCTACAAGTTACCTTATTTACACATTTATTTTTATGTCACTGTCAATGTCAAATATTTTTATTCAAGCTGTGTATGCCTAATATTTTTAATTTAAAACTGTTATTATCTTTATACTTTTAGCTCTTTGAAAAGATTTTAAATAAATCGAAACGTCAGAAACCAGCAAATGAATATTTAATAAAAACCGAACGAAAATATCCCAAGAAATAAAAATATCAACTTATCCATATATATATATATATATATATATATATATATATATATATATATAGAAATAAAAATTTATTAAAGAATTTATACACAGTAGTAATCAATTCTTTTTTATATATCTACATTTACAATAATATTACCATTTCAATGGTGTGTGTGATGTTCAACAGTGTACCCCAAATAAATTACGCCTTAAACATTAATAGAGCAATCCACTAAAAATGGCGCCTCTCCATAGTTATAACAATAAAAAGGGTCGCAAACATAGACCCAAAATAAATGCGCGTTTACTAAAAGCTACTACAGGTATAAGCTAAAGTACAAGCAACTAAATATAAAATTAAGTATTCTTTGGGAAAAAAAGATTAAAAGCAGATTTATTATTTAGCAGTGTTGTACACGTTTTTAGGCTAAACACTATACATGAACAAATCGGTATCTGTATACAAAAGCGAAAGCTTAGACCCATACTGAGGCATCAGTTCCTCGTAGTGAAAACCGTAAATCAAGGTTTTTAATAGATCTAAAATCGAAAAGCCAGCATATATAGGCTTGTTATAGGTGACTCTAACGCGGTCCATCTGTATGAGTGCTAAATTTTCGCCTAGTACCAGATTACAATTAAAGTTCAGGCGGGCAATTAAGGTACTCGCGCACAAGGTCTTCCGGTCACACTCCCACCGAGCCACGAACTTGTCTACGTTCTCCATGGTTTTACCAAAAATAGCATTGTCTATGAGTTTGAAAAAGTCCTTCTCAAAAGCGTTGGTGGCACGAGTGCAAAAGTTTGTGTTCAATTCGACATAAATCTTTAATCATGGAGATTGGTCGAACTTGAGAACCCGGTGGATGGAGGTCAGCACTGATCCGTTCCGCACACACTGCTGTAGATTCCGATAGTGGATAATGTAGCGGCGTTTGTCTTCTAAGGTGGCGAGGAGCTTTGAAGTCTTAGATGAGATATAAGGCGGCGTCCTCAGTTCCGAGCAGAATGGCAGGTCGTTGTGGAGATCGTGTAAATGTGGAGGGTACTCCAATGAAACCTTTCGCAGAGTCCTTAAGAATATTTAAGATGGTGGCCTGGAGACCGGCTGCATCGGTAGGGGGCAGCCATCGGAATCCTCCAAGAGGGACAGTCTGGCTCATCGCCCAGCCATATAAATTATTGGCATCGTAGTATGACAAATACTTGGACGGGGCCGTAGGATCGTACTCTTCCATGTACTTGTAGTTGGCAGCAGCGTTGCGACCACTATACTGGGTCAATATCCGCGAGGAGCTCCAGTTTCACGTCGGTGTATAATAATATGGCGTCCCAAGTTAATGAGGGCGCTGTCACATACTAGCACGGATCAAAGTCATAAGTCGACATGCACACCCCGCGAAAATTCTCGAAGACGTCTGCCAACAACAGCAATTCCGTCTTCAAATACATGTCGCTATCTTCCCCGAGCGTGTTGAAAACAAAATCGCGCCATACCTTCTGGGCACTCTCGTATTCGTCGGTGGTAATGGATGTAGGGACGAAGTCATCGTAGAAGGCGGCCTGTGGTGGTAGGGCTGTTTCCTCCAATACTTCCATACTTTGTATGTAAGTGTATGGAAACGCGCCTTTCTTGGTAACTAGTTGGAACTTGGAGTCCTCAGGAGTGTGACGTCTGACCTCTACAAGCTGGTCCTGGGCTAAATTCTTCGCTAGTGTGTCCAACCCGGACAACATAAATCGGAGAGGGTCAATAAATCGAAGTTGGACGCAGGACTTACCGGCAGTTTTTTCTTGGTTGTCCAAGACCACTTCTGTATCGTATAGCCTTACAGTTTTCAAAAACGGGATGAACCGTTCTTTATTGTTCGGTATAACGCTAATCTTGTCGTTGTCATACCCCAGTTCTTTAATAATAAAATGAGCATCGTTTTCACTAAGGTTGTGAAACACCACTGGAATAAACTGTGGAACCCGATAGAGGATGTTACACTTGGAGTGTACAGGAAGCGGTAGGCCCCATTCAGGTGGTTGTAATCCCACACACGGTCTGTTCCAGGTGGTTTCTTGCATATCCCACAGTCTTCGATAGTATGGAACGAAAGTTCATTCTGGGGATCCAAAGAAATCATGGACACATTCCTCGTCAATATCTTATCCAGACGTCTAGCTTCCTCTCTAAGTTTGGTGACAAATTCACGTGCTGCGTCTGGGCCCCGGTAGATCTCAAATTTATTGAGGGAGTCGTCGTAGCTGCATTTGATGTAATATGCTCAGCATATGAGTACGTATTATAAATCTTTTCTATTACTGTTCAATATTTTAAAATCTACAAATTATATCGGCTATTATGTGTTTGGTCTTGAATTGTAGCCCGTCTGTAATATTCGCCTTTTACATAGATGTATATATTAATATAATAATTGTTGTATACCTACGTTTTAAACTTTTAATGACGTTTATTTTTGTATAGGCAGGCGCTCGGCCATTTGCACCTTCTTCGGTTTTAGAGATATTGTCTTGAAAATTTGTATATGAATTACATATGTGTAAAATATTTCAGGTCTTCTGCGTGCGTCGATAGACCTAAGGGTAGTAGAGGAAGTAAGTAAAAGGTTACTGTAACTTGTTGTTC
The DNA here is from genome assembly GCA_036346225.1 of Platerodrilus igneus. NCBI lineage: Eukaryota > Metazoa > Arthropoda > Insecta > Coleoptera > Lycidae > Platerodrilus > Platerodrilus igneus. The sequence continues at coordinate 2,398,269 of JARFIW010000828.1, forward strand.
AGAGACACAGGAGAACGTAAGAAGCTTTCATGATGTGTAGTCGCTTAGCTTGATTTATATTTAAATAAACCTTTCTTTAAACTTGATGTTGTTTATTGCATTACATCAACTTTGGTGCCGAAACACGGGAAGATCTGGTGATAAATATAAACGAGCATTAACGTAAATATTCGGAATAACGGAACGCGAATGCAAATATTTAACAGACGAGTATACTATCGAGGCTTCATGATGGAACAAGTAAAACGGACAATTTGTAGAACGCACTTAACTAAAACAGTTAATAATATAAATTCTATGCTAGAAAACAGTTTCAGTGTCGAAGACATTTATATAGCTATGTCAAAGTTAAAGCTTGCAAGTGACAATCTGAAAGAAATTGATAAGCAAATTGAACCTCTGCTTAAAGAAAATCTAGAGGACGAGTTAATGAAAAGGTATGAATATGAAGAGGTTGCTGTAACTACGATGTCTAAGTTGGAATTTAGATTAAAATGCCCAGAAAAATCGCAGATAGAGGTTGACTCGAATTTAACGAATACGGTACCAGTAAGTAACGAAGCAAGTGGGCCGTCCTTTACGTCAGTGAAGCTTCAACGTGTACAGTTAGCAAAGTATAATGGTACTGCAAAGAGCTGGCTTCCTTTCTGGGAACAATTCAGAAGTATGATCCACGACAATCAACAATTAACGAACGGAGATCGATTCAACTAACTGCGAATGTATGTCACGGGAAGGGCCGCTGAAGCAATTGAGGGATTTCCTCCATCTGGAGCATTCTATGAAGAAGCTTTAAATATATTAAAAGATCAATTTGGAAATGGGGAACGACTAATTGAACAATATATCGATAGCATTATAAAAATCAAACCTGTAAAATCTAAAAGTGACGTAAGCACTTTAAGGAAGAATTACAATCTAATCACTTCAGCTATGCGTGCTCTGGAACTCTTAGGAGTATCTAGTTCTCAGTATAACATAATCGTAAAGTCAACTCTCATTAAGTCGTTGCTAACGGAATTGCGTTTAGGATTTTATCGACAAATGAAAATGAAATCATCCAATCATCTAGAAATTATTACGAATAATTTAGAAAGTTCATCATCAAGGTCAGAAGAAGAAGCAGATCGCCAGGTAAAGGATTTGTTGCAGTTTCTTAAAAACGAACTCGATTTGTTGGAACAAGCTTTAAAACCGGATGCAGATTGTAAAGAAAAGATGCTCCCAACACAAAAGAGAACGCATTACAAAGGACCTGCGTCTAGTTTATTAGTCACGCCGAACAAACGTCTTGAATGCTGTGCTTTCTGCAAGAAAGACCATAAAACCAAAATGTGTGACTCAGATGTACATTTGGCAAGGAAGAGAGAAATTCTAAAGGCAGCAAGAAATTGTTACCGTTGTACGAGAAATAACCATAGTGCTAAATATTGTAAAAATAGATTCTTAAGATGTAAGGATGCAGAGGTAGACACGCAACAACAATGTGCGACCCAAGCTTTAAGCCAGGTAAAGATAGACACAACGCTGAGACGACAGGTATTACAATGAAATTAACGAAAAGCGAAAGTTCAATGAACACTTCGGCGCCGTCGGTGCCCAGTTTGATGACAAACATAAACAAAAATGTGCTATTGCAAACGGCTTGTGTTTATGCCTTTGGCGAAAATTCAAAGAAGTTAATTAGATTAGTAATGGACGGAGGTAGTCAACTTTTATTTATTAAGGAGAATCTATCAAGGGTATTAAATTTACCTGTTGTAGGACAACATTGGGTTCGTATTGCCGCGTTTGGAAATAGTTCATCGATACCCTCTAAACTTTACAACCGCGTTTTAATTACTTTGAAGGAACAATATACAGATGAAATTTTAACGATTGAGAGTGTGGAAGTTCCAGAAATTTGCATGGATGATTTACATATACCTAAAGAAAGCGTGGTAGAGTATCAAAACTTGCAGCTTGCTGACAATATCCCGTTTAATATAGATCGAGCGTTAATTGTTGATGGAATTAGTATACTTATTGGGGCAGACAATTACTGAACAGTAGTGACAGGAAAGAATATTCGTCTACACAAAGGTTCAGTAGCAGTGGACACGAAATTTGGTTATGCTTTGCATGGCCCCATACCAGTTGATGCTACAACCCTAGGAGTAAATCTGCAGACAGTGTTACATGCGACAGTTATAAAAACAGAAGCCGAAATCGAAAGTATGTGGGATTTGGAAACAATAGGTATAACCAAAGAAGCAGACGACGATAAGAGATTTTTCGATAATTTTTTGAAAAATAACGTTCATAAATGTGATGATCGATATGTAGTAGCGTTACCGTGGAAGAATGAGGAAGCAGTCATTGAAGATGATAATTTAATTAGTGCGCGAGTTCGTGCTCAGAGGCTAAAGTTTAAATTGACCAATATTAACAAAATATGTGAATATAGTGCTGCTATCAAAAGAATGTTGGATAATAATTATGCCGAGTTAATTTCCCGCGGTGATGCTGAAAAAACAAATGGCGATCGTGTTTACTACATGCCACACAGGCCAGTTTTTAGAGAACATAAACAAACAACGCGTTTACGAGTGGTTTTCGATGCCTCTTCACATGCCCCGGGACAAAAATCGTTGAATGACTTATTAGAAAAGGGGCCGAATTTAAGTCCAGATTTAATTAAGATTTTGCTTAATTTTCGTGTAGGCGAGATCGGAATTACGGCTAACATTGAGAAAGCATTTCTACAAATTTATTTACATTCCGACAATAAAGACGCACATCGATTCTTATGGTACAATAACGACAATGAACTGGAAACGTACCGTATGAATAGAGTAACATTCGGAGTTACATGTAGCCCGTTTCTTTTAAATTCGGTGATACGAACACATTTAATCAATAATCGAAAACAAAACCCTAAATTTATTGAAATCTTAGAAAGGGGATTTTATGTAGACGATCTAGTGGTCAGTGTAAACAATCGATATGTTGCAGAACATTTAAAAGACTTTTCAAGTAAGCTTTTTCAAGGAGTCTCCATGAATTTACGCAAATGGACGATTAACGATTTCGAAGTAAACAGCAAGGTTGAATTGCAAAATGCACAAATTCAAAAGGTGTTAGAAATTAACTGGTGCAATCAAAACGATAGAATTAAAATCGATAAGGTAGGGTGTTGGACAGATTCTCTGATCGCGTTGTATTGGATTAAACGTGGTGCGTCAAAGTGGAAACCATATGTGCCTAACCGTGTTAAAGAAATTCAGACCTTATCGAAAGATATAACATGGAAACATTGTCCGGGTCGCGAGAACCCTGCGGACTTATTAACCCGCGGAATAAGTTCAAGTACTTTAATAAATTCCGAAACTTGGTTACACGGTCCTAGGTGGTTGCTAGAAAGTGAACAAACGTGGCCAGCTAATACGATAAAGAAATTTACGTCAACGATAGATATAGTATCGAAAATGTCTTTACTAATTAACGACACTACAAAAGGTAGCAATCAATTTATAGATACCTCCAGATACAGTGATTTTGATCGTGTAGTGCGGATAACGGCATATGTTTTACGATTTATAGGAAATTTAAAAACCAGAAATAATAAAGAAATGAAGAGCTTAACCGTAAACGAATTTGAAAGGGTCGAAATATGTTTGCTGAGGCAGGCTCAGCGGGGGGTTTATTATTCGGAGATTAACAGTTTACAAAAGGGTCAGGGAATTGAACGGAAATCGAGTATTTCAACTTTAAGCCCTTTCTTAGATAAACATGAATTGCGTTTGGGTGGACGTCTTCATAATTTAAGAGAAGATTTCGACCTCAAGCATCCCGTTATTCTAACGAAATATGCACATTTAAGTAAACTACTAATAATAAAGTTTCATAAAACTTTTCATCATAGTGGTGTTAATGCGACACTTTATGAATTACGTAAACGATTTTGGATTGTACGAGGACGGCAATTAATAAAGTCCGTTTTAGCAAGTTGTGTTATCTGTAAACGACTTCGTGGAAAATCAGGGTAGCATTCCTTCGCGCCGTTACCTAGAGATCGAATACAGCAAACAAAGCCCTTTGAAGTGACAGGTTTAGACTTCGCCGGACCGTTGTATTTTAAAGATAGTTATCACTCAAAACCATGTTATGTGCTCTTATTTACCTGCGCTGTTATACGAGCACTTCATCTAGAGATTGTTTTGAAAATGGATGTTGCGTCTACAATCAGTGCATGTAAACGGTTCTTTGCCCGTAGAGGGATTCCTAAGGTCATTTACTCAGATAACGCTAAAACATTTAAAAGAATATCACGTGAAATATCGACTTAAACGAAGTGATGGCGAGTACAGAATTGATCGAGTTTGTGAACAGTCACCAAATAAAGTGAAAGTTTATAGTAGAGCGAGCGGCTTGACACGGAGGATTTTACGAGCGACTTGTAAAAAGTGTAAAAGACGCTCTTAGGGCTACGATAGGACGTTCTTTACTAAATTTAGATCAACTAAATACACTCATTACCGAGGTTGAAGCAACAATAAACGCCCGCCCGCTCACATACCTAGGTAGTGAACCTATAGATTTAATGCCGTTAACCCTTGGCATTTTTTATTGGGACCCGCTTTGGCTACTATTCCTTTTGTTGACCGTGTTATTAATGGAGGCTATGGAAGCAGAGAACAAATGTTATAGACTACTTTAGGAAAAGATGGAGCGCAGTATATTTACAATTATTAAGAGAAGCTCATCATAACGTGAATGTGCGTGAGCGTGCGATTAAGCAAGGGGATGTCGTATTAATACATGGAAATGATAAGCGACGGTTATTGTGGAAATTAGGGTTGGTGAAAGACGTGATAAACGGCCGTGATGGCAAAGTGCAGGCCTGTTACGTTAAGATTGCGAATGGCACCGTAATTAGGCGCCCAATACAATTATTGTATCCTTTAGAAATAAGAAGTGATAAGCTAAGTTGTACCGCCGCGCCGGAGGATGTATAAAATATTTCAGGGCTTCTGCGTGCGTCGATAGACCTAAGGGTAGTAGAGGAAGTAAGTAAGGGGTTACTGTAATTTGTTGTTCAGAGACACAGAAGAACGTAAGAAGCTTTCATGATGTGTAGTCACTTAGCTTGATTTATATTTAAATAAACCTTTCTTTAAACTTGATGTTGTTTATTGCATTACAACATATGTAATTTAATTTACGTAAATTCGGCTTAGTTTTCTAAGATATTTTTTGACTTATAATTGATTTTTAAAGATTTTTGTTAATATGTTAGGATCCACTGAAAATATTTGAGCTCTATGAAAGCTGCGATGACCTCTAACCTATCAATTTTACCGGGCTTCGCTCAGCGAATATTAAATAGACGTGATGAAGAATTTAGATAAGTCATGTCGTAATCAGTCCATAACTTTAGCGTAGGGATTCGAGACTAATTGTCGTCGTCGTCGTGTGATCGTGAGATGTTAACACTCCTTCGACTACGATTTTTTCTGTAATTAAATGTCATTCTAGATAAGTAGGGCATTTTGTGTGTATGCTTAATTGAATATATATGTATTTTTCATATATGTATAATGATGGCGCTTGTTATTTTGTTAAAAGACGCTAGGTTAAGCGAAAAATAAACGTAATCATCCTCAAATGATGAATGCTGAACGGGGTTCCATAGGACTTCGCGTATTTAGATATCGTTATTTTATTCATGGGAAAAGAATCTGAGATATATTGTTACATTTAGTTGCATCATAAAATAATTAGTCGTCTAAATTTAAAATATATAAAAATCATGCCGTTATTCGCCATACATTTATAAATCTTTTAGTAAAAAGAGTTAATTTAATTTTATATAACAAGAATTTTGCGTACATTAGCAATTTGAATATTTTAGTTACCATGAAGGACTATTCAGTTTTATAAATTGACAACCATCTCTCCTGTAAACTGATTAATCATCGACTACCTTGGATATATCTGTATATCTCAGGTCAGGTAAGTAATGGTGGGAGTTTCCTTTTATGCAATTGCGGGAGCTTGAGAATGGCCCATGTGTTGGATTACTTACTACGAAGGTGGAAGGAACCGGTTGCATACTACGAGGATACTTTTTAGTCAAGCCCCACATCTCTTGTTTTTAGTTTTAGGTAACACCATAAATAGTGTTAGATAAATAAATAGTGTGTACTCACTTGTTTTTGCAGTCGTCCTCATGTTGCTACACTATTTCCGGGTTTACCCTGTTATATAATGACGTAGTTATTATAAATCTTAGTCTGACACTCATTTCTATTCTGACGATGATTTAGTAAGGCAGCATTTGAGTCTAGCTTTGGGAGTATTTGCACATAATATTACGCTATTCTTTTATTTGCGCTATTAGATGTATATCTGAGAGTGGGCGCTCTAATGGCAAAGTTCCCCTGACGCCAAATACCCTGTAAGTGGTCTACAAATTGGGAATAGGTTAATATTATATAAAAATCGTTCGCAAAGCTACTTTAAACTGTATGTTTTGCTAATATCAACTTCATAGATATAATTCATCTATAAAAGCATCAAAAGATATTTACTATGTTGCTTTGATCTTTGTGCGCATGGTAGACCTTTGCATGCGCCTCTGACTAAAGCTGGGTTCCACGGCGCTTGCAGCATAGTTTCAATTCAACGTCAAAAGCTCAGCAAATAGGCTATGAGGTAATTGTTAATGCACCGTGCTACCTTGCCTTCAAATATTATGGCAATAAGTAAACAGCACATAGTTTTTTAAAATATCATACTGATGAGATATAAAGCTACTGGAAAAATAAATTGGGGTTTAAACTGGTAGTCAGCCATTCTTTACACGACAGATACCACAATGTGGGAGTATATCGGCATTGGATGATTTTTAGCCCTGCTTACAAACTGGGTTGTCATCCGCTAATATAAGGTATATACAGTATAAAGAAAGCTCTGCTTGGTGGTTATAAAGAGCTGTTGTACCCCCCTAGACTTTATATTGCAAATTCCTATTGTGATTAACTGCAGTAAGTTACTTAGTAATTTGACAATTTGGGCATATATGGAACAGTTTGATCATAGGCTAGAGTGGCATTGGGCGCGATTAGAATATCACAATGTATTGTCGGCTTAGATTGCAATCAATTGAGCAACCATTGATTGAGCGTAGCCCAATGCTAACCGTTATGACGACCTTGGCGCTGTATTTGCAAAAGTGATGTAAAATAACATTTCCTTATAAGTGTATTATCAAAACATTATTCAACTTTATATAACCTTATTTTTAGAAATTACAATGCAGATACAAATTATACAGATATTTTGTCTCTTAGCAATTAGCTACCCTTATGAAGTTGTATATGATGATGATGTTGTTGATGTTGATGTTGTTGGTGTTGTTGATGTTGATAGTGTTAATGTTGTTGATGTTGATGTTGGCGGTGTTAATGTTGATGATGTTTAAATAAAGCCTTGGTCCGCCATGGACCTATATTGTATAAGACCCGAAAGCATAGCAATACCTATTTATTACCCATATAATACTAATTTTTTTCGTTTTTGGTTGTATCCCCAGTTTTCCAGACGTAACTGCGCTCCATTCCTCTAGGAATATCTTCACTGGGAGCGACATTTTTTAGCGACCTGTACGCATGCGCTCTAATTTACCTGTTTCCGATCATCTGGCTATTTATAAGGGTCTCAGTCTATTTTCCTCAGTTGTGTTTCTTCCACGACTGCAAAACATCGTGGTCTACGTGTTTTAAACTGAGTAATAAACATTGTTTTATTGTACGGATTACATATGGAATCCATCAAAGTATTCGCCTGCGATGTGTGCCAGAAAAACTTCTTGATCCAGAGTAACCTTAACCGACACAAAAAGGAAGTTACTAATATCGATAGACCACCACGTTAAGTTACAGCCCCAGTTCCACCGACTGGATTACCAGCGCCAACACCATTTGTGTGCAAGATCTTCTGTATCTTCTACATCGATGTCAGTCAAACGTGGAGCATCACCACCGCGTGCTGCACCCGTTCCAAAACACCAGCGACCGGACATACGATATTGTGAGGATTGCAATATGGACGTTCCTTCACGTCAGTTCCCTAGACATTTACGCAGTGCAGCGCATAAAGCCGATACGAAAGTCCTAAACAAGAAGCGATACAACTGTTATCGTCTGCCTTCCGGTCCCGGATCGCAACCTACCGCGTCAATAATCTGTCGGGTTGTAGAGACGTTGGAGATCTTTTACTTGAACAAAAGCAGCATTTTGTAAAGCTTTTGAGGACTTTTTCAAACTCATGAACAATACTATTTTTGGTAAAACCATGAAGAACGTAGACAAGCGCGTCGACGTCAAGCTCGTGCCTCGGTGAGAGTGTGACCGGAAGACCTTGTGCGCGAGTACCCTGATTGCCCGCTCGAACTTTAATTGTAAGCTGGTACTAGGCGAAAATTTAGCGCTCATACAGATGAATCGCGTTCGAGTTACTTAAAACAAGCTTATATATGCTGACTTTTTGATTTTAGATCTATCAAAGACCTTGATTTACGACTTTCACTATGAGAAAATGATGCCTCTGTATGGGTCTAAGCTTTCTCTTTTGTATACAGATACCGATTCGCTTGTGTATAGAGTAGAGACAGAAGACTTGTACAGTGATATTCATCGCCTGGACCTATTCTACAATAATGACTACCGCCCAAACAATAAATATAAGATCCCGCTTGTAAACAAGAAAGTGCCCGGAAAGTTCAAGGATGAGTTAGTTTTAAAGTTTGTGGGCACTCGCGCCAAGAGTTACTGTATAGTAAGCGAAAGAGATGTAATAAAAAGATTAAAGGGGTTACGCGCAGTGTTGTAATTTTTTTGTAATTCTTTCTAGACCGCAAAACGCCGAATGTGGCACCCGCGGGGCTAATAAGCGTAATAAAGAATTCAAATGAGTCATGAGGATCGTCAAAATATATAAGACACACCCTGCTCAACAACCGTCAACGTAAGTACGCAGGGAGGGGGGATCAATCGGGTGAGGGATCGAAGTGTGTCAGAAGGAAGGTATATCCTCAACTAATTTCAACTTTGAAAAGCTCTCCACTACATTGACCGTAATAGTCAATAAGATACTCATTGTTGTCCAAAAATGAAGTTTTATTTTCGCACGAATTGCATCACATTTATTAATCTTAAACTCAATCTTGAGAAAATTTTAATATTTACAAGTTCATCACAAAGAGCAACCCCTGCAGTCTCATATTGTTCATGAGAGTCAGCCCCTGGGTTCACTGTCAATTTAATTTGCGCTGTGTTTAATTAATTTCTCTTAGAAATTAATTTCTTAAATCGTACAAAAACTCCATGGTCCTGCACATTCGTACGACTAGCAAAATACTTTTATTAATTTGGTGATAACATTGAAAAATTTAATTACTAACTTTTTCCCATTCATTTTGATGCTCATCGAGCGATAGTTTACCACACTGACGTATGATGCACCGATTTATCGTTGCTTTAAATACAAGTTCAACAGCCAGTACTTCTACCAATTAGTTCAAAGAATTTGTTCTGACGTCTCTTGGAAATGCTTAAAATCGAATTTCATTTTAATAGTTTCTGTATTAGTAAATCCTACCAATAGGGTTAGGCACTTTCCTTTAAGAAACATAATTTTTAAGTTACTACATTATTGATCTAAGGTAAAATTATTTTTGGACCATGTATTGCTCATACTCAAAGGTTGTCAAATTCGTCGTGTAAGTTTTTAAAGGTTAGAAATGATGTTATCATCGTAATTTCGTTCTAAATTATTATAGTCTCATGATTCATTTTGTTCCGTTATAAAATAATTAAGTGTTTAATTACAGAGTAAACTCTTGAATAAAATAGTCGTTTTATTTTGTTATAAAATCATCTGGAGAGTTATCATGGCTTAAAAGAAGTTGTGTTTGATTATCAATAGCAACAAATGGTTACTTCACAATATTCCGTTTGTATATAATTTAATTGACTGTTAGATGTTAACATAATATCAAGCTTGCGGGTAACCTCGCATCCGCTTTGTGGATATTAAATGCCATTAGATTTGTTGCAATTCAACCTTCAAGCTACTTTGTGTTATTCATGTACCGCGAAAACTTAGTTTCAAAGAGTGTTGTGCGTCGCTATGATGATTTGTAAAGACACAATACACATGATGTTCCTATTTTTCTTTGCCAAAGCGTGGTTTTGAAAGCTCTGATAATTTACGATTGGACACAACTTTCTTTAGTCGACGTCTGCTGGATCACATTTTACATTAGTAATAACTGAACCTATTTATCTTCAACCAAAATTGTTAATCCCCACTTCTAGTTATTAAAAATGCTACCTTATTATAGGAAATCATATATTCCTAATTTTACACAAACGAAACTAAAACTAGTTTATAAAAAGAAATTTATGAGATATTTCCATCGTATAACTAACTTATGGTTTCATTCTAACAAGCGGATTGCGGTCGATCGATAAATGTAAAAACGCGGTTAACGTCTTACTCTATACAACAAGCGGTTGTAGCATTTCAAAACAACACGTGTCTAAAGTAGGCGACAAGGAATATACTTCAAATTCAAGGAGATATTCAGTACCCGTAGAATGGTTTGCCTAACTTTCAGCATAGAATTATAGAAAATGTAGGATAAACCATGCAATATGGTGTAAAGATAAGCAAAACAGAAACTTTTAATGGATTGAAGCCCGTGTTTGCAAACAGCCTTCTAGAAAGCACTTACACCACATTGCAATATTTCTGAAAACAAATATTCTAATAATAAAATACCAGCTTTTAACGCTATATTGAATAGAATATATTTGCAGTACTTAAATATATAACTGGATATAGTAATAAAACCTACAGGGTAATGAATAAGTAATTGTTTAAATTGAGAAAGCGGGCGAAATTGATAATGAATACTCATAAGCGTGAACAGAATGCAAGAAATGTAAGATTTAATTACGTACAAACAAAAATAGTTTCGTGCAGGGTTTATTTATTTTGATTAATAATAGATTACGTTGGCGCACCAGACATCTAATCAACTGGAATGAAGACTTCACAGGCAGATATGTGCTGATAGAAAGGAATAAAAAGTCCCGGTGTCTGGTTTCGTATCCATAAGTTAATTCAACATGCAGATTAGATAGAAAAAACGACACAAGGTATTTTCATTTTGCTGTCTTAATACATCTGCCCCAACTTTGCCGAAGATGTACCTAACTACTTTAGGAAGGGAAGGTCTATTTTCTTTGAGCGTTTCGTACGTAACATCCAAACAATCAACATGTCACTTTCACAGGTTAGTCACCTCTGACAAAAAGGTTATCAAACGGACGAGTCAAATGTTCGAATAATACCCTACCAAGTTGGTTATTTTCAATTTTAGAGACACATTAATTCCTAGATCGACAACTGTATGTTGGGGATAAACATGTTGATGGTTGTGAAATCAAGCTAAATAGACGTTTTAATGAAGTCCGCCTTAACTATAGTAAACAATCACTCATTAGATATTTATGAATCCATCAGAAATTATACCAGAGAGTTTGTAATTAAATAAACATCGAAATTCATTGCATGAACTGATAAAACGTACCAATCGTACGTCTGGAGATTAAGTTATGATTAAATTTAAGTAAATTTGTGATCTATTTGTTTTTCAATATTTGCTTAAGCATGTCTATCATGTAACTGTAATGAACACGCGTATGTAATACCGTTGAAAACACAATCGTGCAAAATAGTGTAAAGACATGTTTATATTTGTTCTTTTTTTTCAATTAATGTAAGGGTGTAGTTACAGTTTTGCTGTAATAAATAAATTTGCTATTACCTAGAAGTGTGATGGAATATTCGGGTCGTTTAACCATTGTTTTTAGAAACCCTAATCATTAGTATCGGTTCTCTAGTCCCTCTGTCTTTACGAAAACCATATTGGTCTTCGCTTAAATAATTCTCAGTCAAAGCTTCTACTCTATTTTTAATTATTATTGTTAGTATTTTAGAAGTGTGGAAAGTTAAACTTGTAGACTAATAATAATAATAATAATAATAATAATAATAAAAATAATAATAATAATAATAATAATAATAATAATAATAAAAATGTCTAAATTAATCCGACTTTATTTCTCAATCGTGCGTACCATCAGCAAAGCTGAAGAACTTCCCAAGACTTTACTAAATAGAACCCGTTAAAACCTCAGCAATCTCTTACTGTAAACACATAGTTTATGAAACTCCTCAAGCTTGCAAGAACTATGCAAACATAACTATAAGATACAAGGCATAAAATAACAAACTTCCATAAACTAAGTTACATTTCTAGTGCACTCAATGTGTACACAAGTAGATGTTATCATACAACCTCCGCGTAAGGAAATTTCAAAGGCCATAAGTTACTGCCGCAGTCTTGTAACAGAATAGGTATAAATATTTAAATTGTATCTTAGTCAGTGCTAAATATAGACAGCACACCCACTACAAATTCTATAAGGTGATATTTCAAGTGCAAAAGTAAACAAAGTGTCCAAATACCGCATTCTGTTCGTTACCCTTTCTTGAATGTTAATCGAATTCGGGGATGAATTGAATTGAGTTGTACTGTTTGTTTTTTACGTGACATCGCAGAATTCTTGAACAAATGACTGGAATATAATTTATATACGAAAGGTTTTGAGATTGTTTGAATACCATTGACTTTATAAACGTTTTGTATAGCTGTAAATGAACGTTACTGATCGGACTTCGTACTGCGGTAACATAATAATTAGGAATTTTAATATTTCACAACGTAAAAATTCACTTCGAGTGCTTTCAGTGATGAAAGGGATACGCGCGATTAAGAAAGTTGTATCAACAAAAAATCAAAGAAGGCGATTGACAAACCAATCTTTCATAACTTCTGTAGAGGGATGTAACAAGTGTGTTGGGATTGAGTTATGAATATTTAGTTTAGAATAAATAGGTGGTGTTGAAAAAAAAATGACATATATGAAAATCGTTGAAAAGACAGATTGAAGTTTGATTTTGATAACATGTATTTCCCTATAGTCGGGATAAAGATTACTACTATAGTAAGCCTGCTTATCGTAAAAGGTGCAGCAAGGGGCAGCAGCCTTGCTGGCTAAAAGATATTGGAGGAGAGTCGGTTGGTCTCGGGCGATCCTCAATAATTTACATGGTTGTTGAGGGTTGGCCGTGTCACACAGCTTTTTGCTAAAATCTATAAAAACTGCGTTGTGGAAAGATATGGAACCTACCACAGTATTTCCCAGGTAAGCGTGGCCTAAAACACGAACTATGTATGATGGAGAGCTAACAAGTAAAATTCTTGTCCGGAGGTAAAATACCCCCCTCATTCAGATTTCCGGGAGGGGGTACTTAGGGCTCGTTATCGAAAGAATTTAAAACGGTTCGATTTAGTAATAGGAACTTGGAATGTAAGATCATTACTTAGAGTAGATAAGTTAACGAATTTATTAGTCGAAATGAGAAAAGGAAAGCTGGACATTTTAGGTATTAGTGAGGAGAGATGGCCAGATAGTAATGACTTTTGGAAAGATAATTATAGAATAATTACAACTTCTTCAACTAATGGACAGGTAGGGGTAGGAATAGTGTTAGGTAAAAGATTAGGACATAAAGTTAAAGAGTACTTACAATTTAGTGATAGAATAATCATGGTTAGATTGAGTACGAAACCCACAGACACTGTTTTAGTACAGGTTTACATGCCAACAACTCCGTACGAGGATGAGGAAGTAGAAAAGGTATACGAGAATATAAATAGTATAGTGAGAAAAGTAAAGAGAGATGAGAATTTAATAGCTATGGGCAATTTTAATGCATCAGTGGGAGAAGGTTGTGAGGGAAAAATTGTAGGAAAATTTGGGTATGGTAGACGAAATGATAGAGGAGAAAGATCAGTAGAGTTTTGTCAGGAACATAGATTAGTAACTGTAAACGCCCTCTTCGAACACTATGTTAGAAGAAGATATACCTGGAAAGCGCCACGCGATACGGCTAGATACTAAATAGATTATATTTTAGTTAAACAAAGATTTAGAAACCAAGTTAAAAACTGTCATAGTTCATCTAGGGGTTGACATAGAGAGCGATCATAACTTAGTTAAAATGAAGTGTAATCTAAAATTCAAAAAATTGAGAAAGGCCAAAGAGAGAGACGGTATCTAGGTAAACTTAATGATAGTGAGGTAAAAGAGGAATATAAACAAGTATTAGATAATAAGATCAATGACATAGCTATAGGCGGGAACGTAGAAAATAAATGCAAAGAAATAAAGAAGAGCTGTACATGATACAGCAACGCAGACTATAGGTAAAAAAAGTAGAAGCGAGAAAACCCTGGGTAACAAAGGAGATTAGACTTAATAAAGAATAGAAGAAAGCTTAAATCTTTCAGAGAAGTGGATAGTGAAAGTAAGCAAAATATAATAGAGTTAGAAATAAGATAGTACGAGTGTAAAAAAGCTAGAAATAAATGGATGGAGGAGAATTGTAAGGGAATACAAGATGATTTGAAAGTAGGTAAGACAGACAGGGCCTACAGGGCAGTTAAAAAGTTTTTTGGGGAAGATAGGAAAAAATATAATGGTATTAGAGACGAGAATAATGAGCTTCTAATAAATAAAGTTGAGGTAGCAGATACATGGAAAAAATATTTAGAAGATTTATATAAGGGAGACGATATGGATGAGTTAGAGAACGACCAAGAAGGGATGTAGAAATAGGGTTCTCAATATTAAGAAAGGAATGTGATAGAGCTGTTAGGGATCTTAAATTAAATAATGCGCCGGGGATAGACGATATGCTTGCAGAATTAATCAAATATGCAAGTCAGAAAACTTTAGACAGTTTATATGAACTAGTAAAAGTAATATATAGCACAAGTGAGATCCCAATAGATTTCGAAAAAAATATTATACCAATCCCAAAAAAGTCAGGAGCTGATAAGTGTGAGAATTTTAGAATTATTTAGGCAAAGACCAATATGGTTTTCGTAAAGACATAGAGACTAGAGAACCCATACTAATGATTAGGGTAATTATCAAAATAAGATTACAAAAAAATAAAAGAACTCATTTCGCGTTTGTAGATTTAGAAAAAGCATTTGAGAGCGTTAACTGGATTGTTATGTTCAGGGTTTTGCAAAAAATAGGAATCTCTTATAAGTACCTACATACCTTTATAATAGAGATATCATTCATGAGTGTTGTTAGAAATTTGTTGGGCGAGATTGAACTTGTGCATTTTAGCAAAAATTATCGTTCACTTTTCAAAACAAAAGTTGTATTTTTTTCCATCGGTTGTTTATTTTATGTAACACCGACAATTTTAGTGATCTTTTCATAAAAAAGAGTTTGTTTTTTAAACAATTTTAAACAATTTCAAGTGAAATATGACAATGATACCAAGCAGTTTTAATCCTACAATAACAGACGGAAGATAAAGTGAAACACAACGTTTAAGGTGGTGGATTATCACTATAAGAACATGATTGTATTGTTTACGTTTATTTACACGACATTTATTTTATAACAATGAATGAAGATTTTGTGACTTTTATAAACTTTTTTTTAAGGCGCGACTGCAATAAAGACTGAATCAACCGCTAAATACTATAATTTAAAAAATTGAAGGTTAAGATGAATATTTGGAAATGAAAAGTGTGACAGACTACAACTTGAAGTACTGTATAAAATCATCCGGGACTAATTTGTCTTGAGATTTTACTTTTTTTTTTACAAACCCTACCCGGCTACTAATAGAGTTAGCACAAAATTCTTCCTTTCCTTTTTTGTTGGGGTAATTAGTGCGGACTGCCTACGTTGCTTTCGTTGCTCCCTCCCTTATCCGCTCGGTAAACCGTAACATATTTTGACGTACCCAACATAGAGCCCCAATTTCTTTCCTACTCGCACTTTTGTCCCAGCATTATCTGTAGTTACACCCGATTGGGTCCGGACGGTACGGTTAACATATCTAAAGAGGTGACTAAAGCGGTACAACACAATCTCTCAACACATTCTTCATACACACACACACACACACACACACACACGCTCCAAACACACGCACACATATTTTTGTTTGTTTTATTTTCTTTCCCACGATACGACTTTCCTGTCGTAGGAGGCGACTAAAGTGATCTAAACTCTCAATAAGCTCCATATACACGCACACGTTCACGCACACACACAACACACACACACACTCACACACACACACACACACACACACACACACACACACACAAACACACACACGTATAACTACACTCTGTTTTGTTTTTCCTCTTTTCTTTCAGATATAGTGCTGTTTCTTAAGTGGTTTTGAATTATAGTTTGCTTCTTTGTTCTTTTTTCCTTTCCCTTTTTTATGGCTAGTTTTTCTTACTGTCAGTCCTCACATTGACTATAGTTAATTATCGGTCCTCTTCCTGTGGTATTAGCTTTTTAGACATTTCCTTTTTTTCGAAAACTACGGCTTAGTGGACTCTTCTGTCTACTTAGCTATTTTCTTCAATTATCCGTTTAATACGATTTTTGTTACCACAGCTTAAAGTATATCAATTTTTTTATACAGCGTTCTTGAAGTTCCGTAGCATACTTTGAGACCCGACACTTATTGTTACGTTTAGGCTTTTGTTGTTGGTTTTCTTTCTCGTTTGTTTTCTTACTCGCGGGAAACCAATTTTTTCTCTGGAGGTTTGAAAACTTTATTTTGTCTATATTAGGGATATCCGTCCTTCGACGACTTTTCCAAAGTTCATGCCAATCCATCTTTGTTCTCGTTGATTGATACCCTATACCTTTCCCTTTCCTATTGTTTTCTACATATTTTGGCTTTGTCCGGTACATTGGGTCTTCGAGCCGAATAAAAAATTTTTTCTTTCTTTTCGATTTTTTCTTTTGTTTTCTGAAACGAATTTTCTTGTGGTTTGTCCTGTTAACGTATTTCTTGATCCGTTGCTTCTGTTTCTTATCCTGACCTTTGCATTTTGTTTGGAAGGAGGGGGAACACGTTTTATTTCATATTTAAAAAATTTACTGCCTCGTTACTTTAAAACCCCTTTTAGTTCTTACTTATTTGAATTTACATTTGCTGCATTTCTATAATTTCAACTGCGTAGATAGGAAACCAACGTTACTGGTACTTTATTTAATTCAAAGTCTACACATTTATGTTTATATTTTTTTGTTCTTATCTATACTTGCATACGTTTGAAGTAGACATATCATGTATTGTTAGAAGATTGTGGGGGGAGATAGAATTCGTGCATTTTAGTAAAAGTTATTGTTCACTTTTTTCAAAACAAAAGTTGTATTTCTCACCATCGTTTGTTTATTTTATATGCCACCGACAATTTTAGGGATCGTTTCATAAACAAGTGTTTGTTTGGGGGTTTTAAACATAAAAACAACTTGATATAGTATATTACATTATGGCCAACGTTACAAGCAGTTTTAGTCTTACAATAACAAATGAAACATGAAGTGAAAGACGATGTTTAAAATAATGGATTATTGCGATAGGAAAGTGATTATACGTGACATTTATTTTATAACAACGAATGAAGGTGTGCATTTTTTAACGGAAAATTGCATTGAAGACTAAATCAACCGCAAAATACTATAAATAAAAAAGTTGAGCATTAAGGTGGATATGCGGATATGAAAAGTATCACAAACTTCAACTTGAACTACTAAGTAAAATTCTTGTCTACGACTAGTTAGTTAGCACGGCATTCTTTCTTTTCTTTTTTTGTTAGAATATTTAGTGTGGACTACGTACGCTGCTTTCGTTACTCTTTTCATTATCACCCGGTGCACCATAACATATTTTGGCACACCCAACGCAGAGCCCCAATTTTTTTCTACCCGCCTTTTCGCCCCGGCATTATCTGTAGTTATACTTGAATGGGTCCTAATTAGAATAGCCCCACGGTACGGCTATTCTTTCGTAAGAGCTGACTAAAGCGGTGCAACCCATGAGGCACTGGACAATCCTAACTCACAACACTGCCGCCGCTATCTTAAGTGCATATATTCATTTATCGTTAGGGAAGCTGTTTTTGTGTTTTCTGCACTCGCCCTCATGCTGCTTAATTTGTGGTATTTATCTTCAAATACTCCTATTTTTGCCGAATGGCAATTTGTTATAGGTGATATGAACGTTACGTTATAAATTTAGATTTGCCCAGAAGGAACGGGAACCCCGTAACAATTTTTAAGGTTGCATCCCTTAACTAGAGTGGTGTGGGAGTGGATCACTATGAAAAAAAAGAATTGCAAAATATAAATTGGAATTGATAGATTACAGAAACTTTCGTTACAACGACCACTTTTACCTTAAATGGCGTTACCTATTGTAATAATTAATTGGCGCCAACTCGTCTTGACTAGGTTATGATAAGCTGGATACTTGATTATTTTGACCACCAGGTGGGATAGAGTTCCTTTTAAAAAAATCTTACCTGAGTTTAAACAATTGCTTTACCTAAATTCTCTTACAATGTGATAGTCATAACATCGTATCTGTAAACTTGTACCGACATTTTTAAAATAAGTAAATCTACACAGATACTTCCTAAAATAAAGTTCAACTTAGATATATCATTTCTTCAACATAACTAACTACAATAATTTAATCAAGTCTAACTTGTCAATTAAATCTCAATATCCCTATTTCCTAATGAATGAATCTAAAGAAACACGCGATTCTGGTTGTTGATTAATTATTTCTACATTATCTCTTTCAGCACTACTCTCTCACAAATACTACCATATCAGAAGCTACTAAATAGAATAACTAACAGTTTGTATTCCTTTTTTCTTTTAGTCTAGATTGCAAAGAAATTAATAATTTCGTTGAATGTAAAATGTTGCAATTTATTCGTTTTATATTGCTAAAGAGAAAAATGCACGAAACGTTAACTTACGTAAATCGTATGATACCATACGTACTCTATCGGGATTCATCCTATAAACTCAATAGGAAGATTGTATCATGACATAACCCCCGACTGAATGTAAAAGATGTTACGTTAATCGTGGCAGCCACGGTGGGCGCCAAATTTATGCTACGTTGGCTCGTAGCCGTGCGTAACACAAAGATATCACGGAATGACCGGGCTCAATCGGAGATTAGGGGGGGTTGTAGAAAGCAGACCAACGTATAATGTACGCGGCTGTAAGGAGTTAGTAACAATACCTGCAATAAAAAAATTAGAATTACAAACCTGCAATAAAAAAAGAATAAGCATAGCAGCAATGAAACGTCTAAGTTATTCAGTACTTTGTAGAATGTAAATAAAACTGTTCAGATAAACTATATAATATAATCACGATAAAAGCATTACAAAAATTTTTATCACAAAGTGAGGTAATATTGGGGAGTAGCAGAAACGTTTTCTCACACACCAATTAAACATAAATCAGACAAAATGTTAACAAAAGATAAATAGGTAAGTCACAATTGATAGGAGTAATTCAGTAGTATTGATTGTTATTTTTTTCTTTCTTTTTTTTTTTCTTAATAGCATGCAAGTCTATTGTAAAAGGTATCAGAACGACGAAGACATGGCAAAACAACGGATAGATATTTAAAGTAATAACAAGTAGGAAATAGTTCAACTTACAAAAGTCCTTCAGTAACGCTTCCTGGCAATTGAAGTGTGGGATTCACGATGTCCTGCACTAACGAAGCACTTCACCCTTGACTGTGAGGGTGTTGATGGAATTTCTTACACTTTACACTAATCACACCTACGTATTTCACTAGTGTTAGCAGCAGACATTATCATGCTGATGGAACTATGTAGCATTGATAAATTTCTTGTTCATTCTATTTCCTGAGACAATAATTTCGAAATATTTTGTAACACAAATCGAGAGAAAAATGGTAATAAAAATTTAGAATCACGGGCCTTCAAGGCACGATGTAATGCATTAAACTAACAGTAACGTGAGGTGTTCTATTTGCTACCTATGGTAACAAAGAAAAATCTAATGCTTTTGAATAACGAAATTTGCGCAAACAATGATCTATTTTAGATTCTTTGGGGTTAGAAAATTCAGAAACTACAGTATCAACTGTCTTTACATGTGAATGAGATACATGTTTATAAGAAGCAACCTTTTTTTTTTACTAAACCTGCTACAACTGTATCATTATTGTTTTTTTTTTAAAAACACTCAAGCTTAAAACTGTATTTGGATAATCCAAAGTATGCACTACTCTAATAAAAAGGACCACGAAGACTAGATCGCACACACAGTTCAAATATAAAAAGACAAATCAACTAAAAAAACACAATCAATAAAGCAACGCGTATCACTAAGTCAATGTTCCGTAAAACGCACGTGCAGGTCGAGTACAACAAGTTCTACCACTTTTATTTCCAACAGAAAAGCAACAAAAAAAAACAATTAGTAGAGCAACGCGCATCACTAAACCCGTCCGTCGATTTTCCGTAAAACACGTGCGGTCGAGTAAACACGTTCTCCATAAAGCATACTTCCTTCAAATGGAATTAGAACTACACTTTCTACGGTTAATATACAACTTTTATTTCACAAGAAAGACAACTAAAATCGTGCCGTGCTTGTTCATGGACAATTCGAAAATTAATACCGCATTAATTCTCACTATTGTCAAAGCAAAGAAGAAACAGTATTTTCAACGTAATTAATATATAGGAACCAAGAACAAAACTACAACTACTCATCTGTGTATTCAACTCGTTGCTATTACAACTTCTTATTGTCTCTTATCTAGACTTGTATATCCACATAAGGAACAAAATCTATGCGAACGGCAAGACAAGAACGATGCAATCCACTCATTATAATACGATGCATTCGCCTCAGGAGTTAATAAATATAAAATATAGAAATCGTAGCTACGTAAATGTATTTACTAATTGGGAAAAAGCGTAAAAAGGTTAAGCTTTAAAAATGCACGTTACAAAGAGAGAGGAATAAAATGACAATAATTACATTCGATGGAAAAGAGTTAATTATTCGCGAACTGGTAATAAGAACACGTCAAAATGTAATCATTTGAACGTGTAATATAGTGGTAAACCCGCACAGTAAGACGTCGGTATGGTAAAAATTTAATTTTTGAAAAGTAAAGCTCGAAAAATAAAATTCAGACAAGTTAATTTAAAACGTAAATATTTATTAATACAAGCAAATATTAGAAAGTTAAACGAAACACAACTTTAAAAATAAAGTAACTACTTCATCAGGGATAACAAACTCGAATGCCGCCAATTTTTGAACTTACGCTTCCAAAAGTAAGGTATTGTCAATTTACATGTTTCTGGAATTATCGTCGTTCGGACCGATCAAAAAGGGGTTAGGACTTGGAGAGTTTACCCCTACATTGAATTGGAGTTTTATGTGTGTTGGGTCAAGCGAGCTATTGTTTGAAGGACGATAAATGGAAATACTGGAAATTTAGAGAACTGATGCTTTTTAAATATATTTAATCTCAAAACAAGTAAATCTCAGAGAAATAGGACATATAGTTAGAAATCAATAGAAGGGGAACCGAGTTGTATATGGGCTGCTGTGGGAATTTCAGGGAACCGTGTAGGCTAGCTCAGAACATAAATAAGTGGAGGTACGCGTCCAACTAGTTTCAAAACGAAAAATCTAATGACGAAAAAATAAGTGCACTTAAATCTTATGGCTATTATAAACAACTACAGGTGTGGGTTGTGAAATATTTTCAACCGATGTTGATTGTTGAAATGATATATTGGAAAAACTATTAATTCGACAAATGTTCAAGTGCTGGGAAAACTTGGCAGCCACAGCTTGCTCACACCCTTCACATACCACTGAATATCAAGGACACAGGGTATACAACTGTAAAACATTAAAATTTGACCGAACTACATCTAACGAGAAAGAACAGCGGATATGCTCAAAGACAACAAACATAGAGACAAGAAGAAAATTGTTCAAAGCATATGTGTGGAACGCAGCACAGTACGTCTGTGAAATAGGGGTAGTAGGAAAAGCAGACAGAAAGAGATAGAAGTTTTTTGGAATGTTGTTCTTCAGATGCATAAGGATGATAGCATGGACAAACAGGGTTAATAACATATAGGTTATAGAAATAGTAGAGGAAGCACGATATCTGTAGAAAACAAAAAAAAAATGGAAAAATAGAAGGGTAGAATACGTTCTAAGGCATTTTTGAGAAATAGTACGACATAAATTACAAGCAGAGATAGGAAAAAAGAAGTAGACGTAGACCGAGATCAAACCTTTGCACACAGATAGTGATAGATGCAGACTGTGCAAATTTCAGGAAAATGTGTAGGTTAGTTCGGAATGGGAAAAAATGAGGGTACGTATCTAACCAGTTCCAGGACTGAAGACCTAATGATGATGAACAGGTGAATTAAACCGCGAGCAATTATAAGCTTTGATGTTTATATTTTTATGTATATTTGAATTTTGAGCGTACACATGGTTGGTATTTTATGACATAGGACATTGATCGAACATGGAAGTGATTATTTGGTTGAGCGCAAACAGCGACTGAACGAGTGTTGGTTAAATTTAAGCATAATGTTATAATTTTATAATATTAAAAAGATTTGTAAGTAGTGATTTTGCATTAATCTGGAATAGACAATTAACGGATTTCGAAAAGCTGGTATTTAACTGTGTTCTATGGTTGTTATTAACATTTCCAGAAATTGGAATTAATAAATGTCATGTAAATTCTTTTAGCTATACCTGGCCAGAGTGAGGTTAAGGAATTTAGAATTTTCTTTAAGGAAAAGTATATTTGTATTTGTTTTAAAATTATTTAATTTAATAGAGTTTAAGTTAAGATTGAATTTTATTTGAATTTATTTAGAAACTAAGCAAACAGGCACATTTGTATGGTATCCAAATACACCAGTGACGGAGTCGTAATTGGTAGAGTCCTAGATTTTGAGAAGCTCTTTAATTATGACAAAAAGTGTTTTTATATATACTTTAGAGAAAGGTAAATATAATGAAATAGAATCTTGAATACCGAAGTAAAGGAGATCTACTCGGAATAACCGTTTTCTGTGTTGGGATAATATCGAAGAGATTGCTGTGACATACGGTTGGATGCCCTTAATTAGGACAAGACAAACACCTTTTAGGGTAAGTGATTAATGTAACGTAGTTGTTGTATTTCAGTTACTGTACTCATCATTTTCTTTGTTTATTATTTTCTTTTCAAATTTTACTGTTTTTCTTAAAAAAATTTTTTAATAGGAACTCACTTTTGCACCACTGTAGTTAGCCGTCGTACCCTTGTTTTGTTACGGAATCCCCGCCCCTTAAGGACAGATCAAAATTTATTAACGTCACTCTCATTTTACCCGTTACACAAAATTCTTGGAAATAAACAGTCTGGTAACCGTTGCGGTTCTTTTGCGTAATGGCACTTGTTTCTCCTATTACTTCGGGACTATTATCCTGAAGCCGTGATCATTTCTCGTCGGGATTGGTACCCTCTCCGGTTGTCATTCTATTAGTTTAGCCGTGGCCCACCGTCAGTTGCAACCCTAGTCCCTCCAGCACACAGATTTATTCATTTATAAGGAATTTAAACCGGATTGGTGACCGATGATCACCCTACTTAGCTACTAAACGTATTTTCAGAAACTGTTTCTGACATTCATGCTGAGCTATGCAGCGTTAATGTATAAGTTGAATTTTAAATCAATGCCGCATGTCGGGTAGTACAGAAAATACTTTGGAGCTGTTTCTTGCGTATTGTAAAAATGCAAGTGGTTTTTATTTATTTACAACGCTGTAATTTAAATGCAACAGAGAATTTTGGACATCTTATCGTCTGCGAAACCTTATTAATTTAATGTCACCATAAAAAAAGTTTATCGCATGGACATGTTTCCTGTGGTTTTATTTGTCGGTAATTCTTAGGGACCGGCATTAAACGAGCTGTTGCAAAATAAATATTCTTTTAAAAAAATTCCGCATCTTTGTCTGTGCAAGGACAAACAATCAGTTTAAATTTGGGCTATTATGAAAGTAAAATCGCTGCTTAACTGCTCAAAAAGAGGCGTGATTCTATGGTATGTATTTTAAAAAGGTTCGACAACCTTTGAGTTTAATTTACCATGTAATGCAATTTGTAGCAAATAATTTTACTTACACACTCGCGCATTTTTTTACCGGCACAATTAGACTTCTACTTGCAAAGGTGGTCACATCCGATTTATGCAAATTTATAGAATCTTAAAAATATGTGTAACGTTTAACGGAAACAGAATGGTCTCTTTTGTTGTGAAATGTAACTAGAAGACAAAATAGTCGTGAATGTGTTTATTTTAAAAATAGAACTACAAAATTCTCTATATTAACTTAATAAATAGTTTTACAGGTGTTTTAAAATCTCAGCGATCTGCGCATATATCCTAAATATTACTGAAAATGCTAAAACCAAACTGAAAATATAGTTGTGAAATGATAAAATGCATACAACAGCGGTGATGTTACTCCAGTATAATTTAAAAATTTGTTATCTTCAGTCCTTCTAACTACATCATTTTGCCAGTACGTAATTTAAATGTCATCTCCCTATTGCTTTCACGGTTATTTTGCATGCTTAGTAGCGGGTTTGTTCCCCTTTCAATTGTTAAACGATCATTTGGCTAAACATCTTGTAGAATTTTATTAAATATTCAGTCACAAAGTTAAATATGTTGAATCTATTTTATTTTGACAACGTGCTAAACCTAGAGTTTTATTGTTACAAAGTAGGGAAATTAATTTTGGTTACCAAAGGCTAAAAATTCTTGTATAGTAAGAACCATGAAAGAAGTCTTCTACGTCATAGGTGTCTAACTCAATTCAATACATACGTTTAAAATTATTTAAAAGCTTAACTAATGTATATGATAAAGATAGTAATACGATTTGTGCGTGTTTTAAGTAAAGACATAAGTGAACACATTCATCTGGAAAAACGACAGAGAAGAGTATATGTCCGTATGTTTTGAATACTTAACAGGCTATCCTTTGGTAATATGAACGATGCTACATTGACTTAAAATTTTCAACTTAGTTCGTACGAATACAGGTGATGACGCAGACGACTTCTTTCATGGTTTCGACTATAATATGAGTTTGCTGAAATAAGTTTAGCGCGTGTTGTATGTAAAAACATTTGTTTTAGAAACCTGCTAATATGTTGGAAATCTGCTTAAACGCATGTGCTTTTTAAATAAATTACAAACATATGGATTAGAAATATATTTACTTTAATAGCATGAAACGTGGGTTTGAGATCAAAAAATGTTAAAAATGCTTTCAAAATGTGTCTGTTATAAGGAAAACTGTTGGTTATCAAAGCAGTTATTTCCAAAATACTTTGATCATGCGTCTACGGACACAGATTTCGAACAACGGAAATTTACCAAATGGTTGCCTTTTCAAGGTTTTATTAATCCAAATTGTAAATTTCTATGGTTTCGTACAGGATGTAGGCCACCCATTATACACTTAACTACATAATTCTACAGTGTTGGTTACAGATATGCCTAGCAAATTGAACAAATGTTATTTTAATAATACCAGACCGAGTTTTCAAGCAGACATATTTCGTTGAGATTTTCAGGTTGTATCAAGGCTATTCTATTGACTATTTGCACTTATCGGCAGATAGTGTTTTGAGAATATCGTACAGGTGGTTGTTTGGTCGATGGGAAATATTTTTGTAGGGAAAACACAATACCACTTGGTGGATCATCTCCACCTATATATGCAAGTTAGGCGGCGAAAGAGAGGATTACTATGCAGCGGCGTTTTATGTAAAAAGACCTGGAAGACGTGATGTTCCTTAAGATGCTTTCTTTAAAAGGCATTGCTTTGCTTTGTTTGTATAAAGTCAAAAATAGTCGATGTTCTGTAACCAGTAACTGAGTGAAATTGTTTCGTAGAGGCGTCTGGTTTGTTAATAGTTGCAAGTAAGTACGCACTTTCAGATCTGCGACGATGCAGGCTGGCAATGTACGATATGGTACATACTGCAGATAATCGTATTGTCTCCTCGGAATGCCGCTACTTCTCTTTCGCACACAAATTGACTTAATGTAGGAATACTCTGTTCTTTTGTTGATACTTTATTGGAAACCTAGTTAACTTTGTGTGGTTTATAACTAAGTCAGCGCTCTAGATTTTTTTCTCACGCGAGTTAGGTTTTGGGCCTTGGAAACTGCCTTTTTAAAAAGTGTTCTTCCAAAACTCTTCTAACAATATTTATTTATACAGAAATTACAAATTGATTTTTAATTTGCAATTATTGTATCAAAATTATTCTAAGTTGGAATTATATTTAAATAAACTAAATTATGGCAAGTAGTCTGAAACCAACAATGCTAAAGTTTTGAGGCTCAAGACGGACTGATCTCCTGGGGCTCTCCAGGGTGTTTATGTTGTCCCTGCCCCTCACATTTCTTGTGAGAGCTCATGTCTGCTTCTTTCTTTATTCATTAATACAAAGTAACAATCTTAATTCAAACAATAAGTTTCTTATAGTCTATTGTGACCTGCACCTGCAGAGTCAGGTTACGTCTGGAATAAATTGTATTCAAATTTGTTCTCACATCTTCTGTCTGTAACTTCTATTAACCTTTTATTATCTATGCTTGAACTATACAATGTTGCAAGTTAACCTAAGATTAAATAACTCCATTTAATTATACCTATATTTGATTTGGGGGATATGTAGCTCGCGCAGTTATTGAATGATAAATTGCAGACTCCCGTTCTAAATTAACTATCAAATATTAGTGCAAAATGTGATTTCGTCATTGTTTTTCAATAATTCAAGAAAATATTAACATTTTATTTATTTTTGAAACAGCACTTTATGTTAATCACTTTAATGAACGAAATAGCACCATTTCCAAAAATTGCCATAGAACAAACGAAGTTTTTTATGCGACACCACATTTGTCAATTTCTGTTGAAGGAAACCAAAGTTAAAAACATTCTTCTAATCAAATGCCCTTCGTTTCTCCCACTCCTTATTTGACAAGTATGACCAATGAGTGGCGAGTCAAAATTATGTAGAATTCTATAAAGATCGCTGCTATGATACTTTTGGTGCACCTTGACTATAGGAATTAGCGATAATAATCAGTATTTTTTAACTTAACATGTAAATTGCGCCCTCTAATGGCGGAACTAGACATTTAAAACTATTTCCAGCAATTTCTCTTGGTCACTTTCTTTATAAAATTTGTTGTTCCGACATTGTACGACCAGTACTTACCAAGATGTCGCCCGTGTCCATCCATAGTGGAACACCCGGTGTATGAAAGCTGCATAATTCAGCATAAATTTCTGCACTTTCTGCACTACCCGAAATCCGGCATTGATTTAAGAATCAACATATATATTAAAGCCGCATACTTCAGCATAAATTTCATGAACGTGTTTCTGGAAATATGTTCAGTAGCTAAGCAGGGTGACTCTGTCACCTAGCATGTTTAAACTTGTTATATGTGAGTTAATCTTTGTGCAAGAGGACCTAGGGTTGGGACTGACGGTGGGTGACGGCCAAACTGATAGAATGGCACCAGGAGAGGGAACCCATCCCGGCGAAAAAAGATTACAACTTCAGAATTATAATCCCGAAGAAATAGCTAAGGGCAGGAAAGCAGTAAAAGAGAAGCAAATGCCACTTACGCAAAAAACACCGCAACCCTTACCAGAGTATTCATATTGAAAAAGTTGGAAACCGCATAGAACCCTGTTACGGAGAAAATGAGCGTGACGTTAACAAATTTTGATTTGCCCTGAAGGGGCGGGAACTCCGTAACTATACAGGAGTGCATCGGTTAACTGCAGTGGTGCGGGAGTGGGTTCCTATGGAAAAATTATAAAAGAAAATAGAAAAGTTCGAAGAGAAAATAAGAAACAAAAACGATAAATAAAATGACTGAAATACAACTGCGTTACATTAATCACCACCTGAAAAACTTTTTTCTTGTTATAATTAAGAGCGCAAAACCGTCTGTCACAGCAATCCCTTAAATATTATTCCTCCACGGAAGACGATTTTTCCGCATAGGTCTCTTTTGCTTAGGTATTCAACACTCTATCACATTATATTTGCCTTTCTCTAAAATATCTACAAAATTAAATTTTTGTCATGGTTAAAGAGCTTCTTGAAAGTTGGGCTTCTCCCAAATACGATTCCGTCATTGGTGTAGCTGGATATCCTTTACATACGTGGCTGTTTGCCTGGTTTTTAAATAAATTCAAATAAAATTTAACCTAAACTACGAATATATTAACATTAAATAATTTCAATATAAATACAAATATACTTTCCCAAAAAGAAAAATCTAAATTCATTAACCTCACTCTGTCCAGGTATTTCTAAAGGAAATCCCAAAAGACCTTAAATCTAATTCATCAATAATACTATCACTTAAAATATTTCCATTTTGCATACTAAATTAGATGTCATTTATAAATCCCAATTTCTGGAAATGTTAATAACAACATATAGGAAACAGTTATATACCGGCTATTCGTAATCTGTTTATTGTCTATTTCAAAATAATGTAAAATCACTACGTACATTTGTTTTTAATATTATAGAATAATAAAAATATGCTTTAATTTAACCAACACTCATTCCGTTTCTGTCCTCATTCAACAAATTAATCACTTTCATGTTTGTTAATGTCTTATGTTATGAAATATCAACCATTCAAAATCATTCAAAATTTACATATACATAAAAGATGTAATTACTCAAGGTTTAGTTCACCTATTATGAGATTAAAATATTCAGAAAGCATCAGCTTTTCAATTTTTCAGTATTTCCATTTATGGTCCTTCAAACAGTAGTTCCCTTAACCCAACACCACACAAAATTCCAATTTAATGTAGGAGTAAACTCTCCAAGTCCTAACCCTTTTTTGATTAGTCGCAATGGCAATAATTCTACAAACATGTGAATTGAAATGACCTTGCCCGTGCAAGGTTTAAGTTCCAAAATTAGTCGCACTCGAGTTTGTTATCCCTGCCGAAGCATTTATATTTATTTTTCTTCTCAAAGCTGTTTCGTTCAACTTTCTATTATTTCTTCGATTACTACATTTTTACGTTCTAAATTAACTTCTCTAAATTTTGCTTTCCGAGTTTTACTTTTCAATACATAACTTTTCACCATACCGACTCCCTACCGCGCGGCTCCACCGCTATATTACGCACCCGAACGAATACATTTTGACCTGTTGCTATTACCTGCTTACGAGTAATCAATTTTTTTCAGGCGGATGTAATTGTTATCATTTTATTCCCTCTCTCTGTTACGTTCTGTTGGAGGTTATGTCAAGGTACAGTCTTCCTATTGGGTTTATGAAATGAATCCCGGGAAAGTACTTGTGGTATCATGTGATTTACTTAAGTTAACGTTCCAGGCATCGTCCTCATCAGCAATGTAGTGAATCGTTATAATATTCTACACTGTACTTGATTAAACTCTCCGCAATCTAATATTCGTGAGTTTCCACTACTCACGTTTGGGTTTTTTCTTTGTATTGCACTTATATAACATTAATTCTAATTTATCTTACTAAAATTTAAAATGCATATTAGGAAATTCACTGTTATTTATTTCATAATTTTAAAGCTTTCTTAAAATGACATGATTCCACTATGAAAATTTACTGAAATAAATATTTTGTTAAATTTTTTGTGTTTTAAAATAATTTATAAACTTAAGTACCGTTCCAAATGTATTTAACAGAGATAAAACAATGCTTTTATAGTTTCAGAGTTTATGATTTTAATAGAACCAACAATTTATTGAAATGTGCTTACTGAATATTACTATATACGAAATCAGAATTTATAAGGTATATTAATATTAAGTTGTCCGTTCAAAGTTAATTTTCTTCTTTTTGAACGCAGTTTTTTATTCACCGTAACGCCCACGCGTTACAAACGTCCAGAACAGTGTCGGAACCTGTCACCGAAAAAAATATATATCCGTATATGCGTGACCTTATACTGAAAGTGTGCGTATCGATAAAACGGATGGATCCACTCGCACAAGCAAAAGCTGAAAGATGGAATATAAAGAAAAAATCGATCAGCCCAACATTATATGTTACTGATGAAGCAGTACCGAGAAACAAGGAGCGATTAAGCACACAATGCGACAATATACAAAAATTTCTAAACGAGACACACCAGTTTGCGGTAAAAACCAGAAATGTACACGGCCCTATTCAAAGCGTCATACGCTTGCTGGTAATGGCCGCTACTGACACGGTACGCAGGATCAAAATTAGCTAGATGAACAACAAGCAAACGAATGTGAAATTAAGAAGGGAAATAGAAAAGGCGTCTATAAACTAGACCGCCGCAGGAAACCATAAACCGAAGTGCGTGAATACACGGTATAACCCGGTAACACGGAGCTTGCCCTGCTGAGACGATTTCAAAAATCGCAATACGATGACGTGGACTCATGAGTTTTATATATTTACTGAGATAAAGAAATGTAGTCCCTTGGTAACACGAGATAATTTAACTAAAGTATTGATACAGAAGAACGATACCAAAATCGAAAAGTCAATAGAAACCTTGTATAAAGAAAGGATCCTAAAATTCTCAGAGACCGTTGACCCAAAAGAAGTCTTAGAAGTTGAAACTAGAACGAGCTCCAAGTAGCCGGAAAAAGATGAAAAATCAAGAAAACCAACCTTAAACGGACCAAGGAATAGAACTGACGGGTGCTCCAGCTTATTAAGTCCCCGACGAATGGGTGGCGATATACAAAATTAAGGGGTACTTGTCAGAAACATTTAAAAAAATTGTGAGATAAACCTACCACGTGACAACAACCAGGGTCATAATTTACAAACCATCAATGACGCAACAAATACCACAAAAATATAACACTACCTAAAATAAAAACACATACGCGATGATAGTCGAAGAGAGTGAAAAAACTTTGAGACTTATACAAAACGTATGGGATAGCATACAGGCTAACGAAATGACTAAGATGATAAATCCATTAAAAGTACTAGAGAAACAAAGGTTATTATTCCTACGCAGAAGGGCGCAGAAGCAGTCAAAGGGCTGCAACAGACTATAGGCAAGGGTTAAGCAAGGAAGAGATGAAAGCTTTATATCAGAAGTATGGATGCAATTACAAGCTAGGGAAAATGCTAATTTGTAACGCTACCACGTTATTTTAAAAGGAACATGTGGGTTAAATATGTATTCGTTAAGTGTAGGCTCATAGTTTATAATACATCTGTATAAACTTTATTGACTAAAAGCTTTTAGAATAATTAAGGGCTAGATAGCAGTGGTATTTTCAATATTGTGTTAACATAAGGATGTTTTCCAGTAGTTATACATTATTTAGGGAAATCTTCCTATATATTTCATTAACGATGATTAGTTTTAAAACTATATTAAAACAAAGAAGTGTAGCTACTGTTTAAATTGTAACCGGACACGATAAAATTAATATTGATACGAAGTATTTAGAACGCTTTTGTCATCAGGTGTAAATTATAAAGTTAAAATAATTTTACAAGTCGCGTAGCCAGACAGTAATAACAATACAATATAATAAATTGCCGAATGCAATAATCGCGAGAAATGACAGATAACATAATAGACGCGTGCTTGCATCATGGGCGGACAAAGAGGACACTCAGGTGATTTGAGATGTTATAAAAAATTTGACGTAGTTAGTTAATGAAACACGTCTAACCTCTATGACGTTCAAAGTAAGCAGACGTTAATAAGCAATATTACCGCTATTAGGCTGCAGAGAATCCTCAAAAGATGTACTAGA
Source organism: Platerodrilus igneus (assembly GCA_036346225.1). NCBI lineage: Eukaryota > Metazoa > Arthropoda > Insecta > Coleoptera > Lycidae > Platerodrilus > Platerodrilus igneus. Next base: position 2,430,207 of record JARFIW010000828.1, read on the forward strand.
AGACATTGTATTATGAAATAGTGAACAGTTAGAAGATATAACTTTTAAAAACTAACTTATAAGTAATAAACGGTAATAAATAAACATTTCTAAGTGTTATATTTATCGATCTGTTGATTTTCGGTATTCATTTACAACCATTGAAAAATCGTCAAATCCTGTTGCCGGGTCTTATACTTATGTAATTAGAACCTAAATCTAGTATTTTGTGTATGTCAAGAGAGGTTATAGATCAATAAAAACAAACGTCCAAACGTTTATGTAATGACAGGAGAATAATGTTCATAATTTATTAATAATTTTCTTTATCAAATAAATGGTCTAACGCATTGCGTCACGCTAACTATAAGTTAGATGGTAAAGGAAAATTTTGTAAATCTGAATGGACAAACTAAAATATGCTAGCACTTTGTATAATAGACTTCACGTATAATTAATCTTAATAAAGCATGATATTTCAAATTTTGTTTCTATAGAGGTAATTCAAGTAAAAAGGTATAATATTATTTTTTTTAAAAACATTGTAAATGTAATAATCCAGAACGGTGACATATTAGAAGCCGCAGAAGTAGACGGTTCCATAAAAACTACAATGTAATATGTAATATAAAAATGATAAAATAGGCATAGAATGTACGGCGTCATGCAATAAACAAAACCATAGGGTATATATTAATGAAATAAATTAGTACGTGAGAAATGGAAAAATCGTTACCAAGGAAGATAATATTTGAAACATGGCTAGGCGTTCAAGTATAATTGTAATAGTACGTAACTGTTATGTAATTAACAGGAGAATAACCTTTATTTGGCATAGATAAATGTCACATTGTGAGAACGATTTATTATAGTGGGAGAAATGACAGGGGTTAGACACTGCATTTGATTTTCCAATGCTCCACCTGAAGGTACTACATTAACCAGGAAGCGAATTTCCTTTACCTGGAAATTTTGTCGAATCCTTGCTGTTACAAGCAAGGCAATGATTTTTAATGTGCGTGACAACACTCACACACGAGAACTACATTTTTACCTTTCATCCGAACGAAGGTGTATTTTTATGGAAAATGCTTGCCTAACATTTATTAAGCGGACCGTGTCGGGATTTAAAGCCGGATCCTTGGTTTTAGTAGTCAAACATATACCAACTGAGCCACGGAGCCGCACAGGAGCTAGACACCCGAGGCAAAAGAATGAATTAATTACTCGCTAACTGGCAATTTGAAAGGTCGAAATCTAGTAATGCGAACGAGTAGTAAGGGAGGAAGAAAATTAAAAGTTGTAAAGAAACACAGTTGCAAGATGAAAGTATAACTTCCCACAGGGATAAATATGAAGCGTGCGACATAAGGTTGATCTACGCTTGCAATAGAAGGATATATTTCAAATACGGCGAGGAACGTGGTTTTACTATCGTTACGACCGGTTAAAAAGAGTTTAGGACTTGAAGAGTTTACTCCTTCAATAATTTGGTTTTTGTGTTTATTGTGTTAGGGGTACTGTGTTAGCTGGGGACGGAAAATGGAAATACTGAGAGTTTCTGGACATCCAATATCTTATAAAAAGTGAAGTTTAACAGTGAATAGAATGAACTTTTATGTTTAGATTTATTAACTATGCACTTGTGGACTGAAAATGTCAATGATTTATATTTAAATAGTAGGAAATTAATTACAAAAACGAAGTTAGCGACGTAATTAGTGTATATTGATTTTAATAATAAGCTGTGTGTGTGTGTATATGTTTTTGAATTCAATTTATTTCAAGGTTATACCTTGGCTTTTGATTCATCCTAGTCTATTACATTCTAAGATAATAATAAGAAAAAAGATTAATGAGCCTTGAGCAGGTAGATTTTGACTTGCTTCTTCTTTTGAATGTTGTCAGTCTGTTGAACATGTTATGGGTGAATGATTTGTTCTTGGCTCCAATGTAACTCCTCGCTTTTGGTAGACCGCTGGTTGGGAGCCAGGAGGTAGAAAAGATCATTTGTTATGTAGGAATTGCTAAAGGTAGTGAGTCAGGGGTAGGGGAAAGTTTGTAACAAGGTAAGTTTGTAACTGTAAAATTTGTAAGGTTAAGAAACTGACGGGTCAGACAGAAACAGAAAGGACAATTAAGTATGGGTCCGCACAAATCACGATTACGTATAAAAGACAAAGAAATTTAGGAATACAGGGCTAACTACAAATGCGGAGGATGGGCTGATTCACATAGATATGAAAAGTATATCCCCATCGATTTTGTATTTACAATAAAAATAAGGATTTCTATGTAAACAAGCAAAAAGTAAATCAAAAATTTCCATTTAAAAAAGCAATTTTAATCTATGGACAAATTCAATAACTGTTCCATGAAGTACGCATTTCGTATCTAACGTGAAAGAAATCTATCAGTAATAAAAAAACAATAATGCTTAGATTTACTCAATAGCAGGTGTGTTGAATTAAAAGTATTAAATTTAGAATCATTTCTAGTGCAGATAACGGGAACAAAGCGGGTTTTAAAGAAAGGTGTTTCGTTCGTGAGCACAATGCGACTGGGGTTTATCCCTCGGTTGTAAAAAAAATAGTCACATACCTCTACGTGCCGGGATACTTATCTTGCAGCTAAGCCGTCGAGGGTGAATCAGCAAAGCATCGCCACGGTAATCAGTATCATCCATGCTGGTACCATAACTGCAAGAGCAGTCTACATGCAAAAGCATTTGACCTACACCAAAGAACAATCGGGCCTACATAAAAGGTAATTTGATCTAACATAAAAGAACAATTAGACCTCCGTCGAAAAGAAAAAGAGAATTCTACTAGTATTAATACGCACGTAAAAAGATTACCAATGCACAGAAGATATAAGCCTATCCAAGAAAGCGTGCATTGCTTTCACATTAGCAGCATCAGAAAAGCGGACAATACATCATAGCATGAAAATTGGAATCAAAGTGAGCCCAGTTTTGGAAACGATCTGAGAGTCCATTGCATATTAGCGGATCACATGTCAAAGAACGCGTCTCAAGTTTTTATAATGCATAAATAGATAAGGAAAACCGGCAAACTCGAATACGATTGTAGAAAATTTACGCAATACAAACTTTGTTACTCCTCAGAAATAAAGCGAACATATTCTTTAAAAAAACAAAATTTGTAGATAACTTAGTATATTTGCTGTGTTATCTCAAAAAATAAAGATATATTGAAGTACTTTTAACGTAAACTAAATCCGCCGAGTTCTACAGAGTGTTAAAAGGTACTTGTTTCAATCGTATTAGAAAAAACTTTACAGGAACAAATCGATTTATTTAATTATGAAGCGTAATCAGGGGCGTCTCCTTTAACCGGTAGCTACACAAAATATCGAAGCAGAATGGGGATATTTACAAAGTATCCTAAATTAAGTGGAAATATTTAACAGGATATAATTGAACATAACAAGTTAGATCAGAGAGTGGAAAGTAGGAAGTTTCAAGTGTGTTGTGGGGGTTACAAGAACAGAACGGAGAGGGGATCAAATTGAAGGAGTGCAGTTTATATCTAAATTTGCCGTGGCCAGTAAGGAATACTTCTTCTGATGCGTGGAGGAAGATTTGATAGGCATCTACCGGTGTTACAGTAGGACCAGGCTACCTGCCAACCATGAAGTAGGGAGTAATAGATGCAGGATTTCATTTCAGTGGCAGGGATGGCAGGTATGTAGCCGAAGAAAGAGTTTTATTATATAGTTGGATAGGTCAATGAAATTTTAGGTTGCGGATTTGTAGAGCCGAGTTTAGTTGTAACTCTAGTGGTGTAATGTTCAGTATTGTGTGGAAGGCCGCAGAGGAGGTGGTACAAAATGTTCGAAAGACAAGGAGTATGGACGAACTATTGGGTTGTGGGGAGTTGTAAGCGGGCACTGGGAGTCTACTGTAAAGCAAATAATAGGGATGACGATGTTGTTGAGAACAAGCTTTCTTGGGAATTGGATAAGTTCGATTTATTTTGGTAGTTGGATGTTGAAAGGGAACAGTTTGGTTTTAGAATAAATTTTCTTAAGGTGAATATGCAGTTTCAATCTGGTTTCTAATTGAATTTTCAGGTAGGAGACAGAATTCAAAAAAGTAAGCTGTATTTGTAAAATTATTGTTGGTAGAAAAGTAACAATTTAGTATTTTTAATAAATTTTGGAATGGTTAATGAAAAGTTAGCATTGGATTGTTTTTTGATGTATTATTATAACAGACATTTCCGGAATTGAGATTGCAAAGTCGTATAAATCAGTCTTGCAGACTAGAACAGTAGTATGATAGGAGTAACTATAGATTAAAGTTTTTTTAGGATTTTTTTTAATAATACCTGGCCAGTTAGATGTCACCTTAGAGTTATTTTTATTTAAGGTCAATGTATGTGTAGGTATATTTCAGGAATTTATTGTTAATAGAGTTTAAGTTTAAGTGGAGTTTATTTGAACCTATTTATAATGCAGGTCAAAGTAGGTTAATTTGTAAAAATCGAACTACCCCAGTGGTGGAATCATATTCGGAAGAGGCTTTTATTTTGAAAAAATCTTTAGTAATGAAAGAATTTAATAAATGTAACTTAAATTAAAAATTGTAACAGTTCGTTGTCTGATACAACGTTTTATTTTGTATTTGTGGTGTTTTCATTAGTGGTAATAGACAGCAATTTCACTATCGTAAGGTGGTTCTAAGTATTGCATTATAGACGCTTTATGCACATCTGCGTTAGTTTTGATAGATAACGAATTTAATTTCCAGTACGATTACTTTATGTTAGTCTGGCTTTATCACAACAAGTACAATTCAATTGACAGAGTGGTCGGTTGAACGTATATTCCATCGCCAGTTAGGGGTAAGTTTGGTTTATTTTTAAGAGTGACCATCCTAAAATGATACTGGTTTATTATTTTTATAGCACCGGAATTACCGTCACCGAAATTATCGTCAGCAACATTATAACCATGAATGCACCTCAAATGCTTCTGGAGTGAAACATATTTGCACGAATTCAAGCTGGGCACGCTTGAAATTGCTGGACTTGTATGCGGCATTCCCAAAATTTTAATATAATTCCCATCAGTAGAAAATAGGACAAAATTTTTGGAATTGATCAAGGCTCTTGTTGAGCACGTCATCTGTTTGTACCACTAACGAGGTAGTTCTGACGCACGCAGATGACACCTGCCATGGTCGGCAATGATAACAAAGTTCTCGAGACAAGGTCAGAAATATATGTTGTAGTTTTTTTTTGTTTTACAAAATCATGTTTAGTTAATCAAGTTTGGTTACCAATTATTTCAAAATTATCAAGTATGCTCATTTAAACCTAATCATATAAATTTGTCGATGCTGTGGGTTTATTTGCCACCCTATTATCTTTTTATTTAGAAGTGTTAAGATAATTTTTGGTGAGCTCGTTAAAAAGATATACTGAAGGCAGCGTATGTAATTTGTTTAATTGGTTTTTGTAAGTGGTAAGGATAATTTGTTTATCACGGTAAAATACCTTAGCATCAGTGGTTACATTGTTATTGGTTTATTTTTGTACAAATTAAATTAAATGTACATACCAGATTTTTTTAATGCCATCGTAAATAGTATTTTTCGTTTGTTTGGCGCTCCTAGCTACTGTGAACTGCTTGAGGTGCCCACTACTGTAGCTCCCAACCTTATTATCTTTTGCAACTAGCTACAGGGGCAAGTTAGCTTAACAAAAAAAGAGGTTACAATATTTATGAAGCCTGAAGCAAAAGAGATCTGTTTGGAATAACCGTCTCCCGTATAGGAAACATTATTAAAGTGATTGCTGAGACAAAACGGTTTGGTGACCCTTAATTATGACAAGAGTGTCTTTCAGGGTAGTGAATATTGTAACGTAGTTTGTTTGCACTTCAGCCATTTTGTAATTTATTCTTTTTACTTTTGTATTATTAATTAATAATTTCTTTCGTAGAAACGCACTCCCGCACCACTGTAGTTAGCCGAAATACCCTTAAATTATTACGGAATCACCGCCCTATCAGAGCAAATCTATATTTAAAACGTAACACTCTCTTCACCCGTAACAAAGGTGAAAGGAACCAACCAATGTACAATCCATTATTGCTTATTTACAATAACTATTACACAAGCTATTCTCTTTCCAGATAACATACACGTATTTTTCAGATTCTGCAAATTTTCATAGATTTGATGTAGCTGTTTTTAAAAAGTAGAAGTGTAATTGTGTCCGTAAAAAATGTACGCAAGTGTGCGAGTTGAATTACCTTTTACAAATTGCAACACTCAAAGGTCGTCGAACCTTTTCAAAATACATACCATGAATCACGCCTCTTTTTGACCAGTTAAGTAGCGATTTTACTTTCATAATAGCCCAAATTTAAACTGATTGTTGTCCTTGCACAGACAAAGATGCGGAATTTTTTTAAAAGGATATTTATTTTGCAACAGCTCGTTTAATGCCGGTACCTAAGAATTACCGACAAATAAAACCGTAGGAAACATGTCCATGCGATAAACTTTTTTAATGATGACATTAAATTAATAAAGTTTCATGAAATTTTCTTCGCAGACGATAAAATATCCAAAATTCTTTGTTGTTGCATTTAAATTACAGGGTCGTAATTAAATAAAACAAGTTGCATTTTTACAATGCGCAAGAATAAAAAGCTCTAAAGTATTTTTGGTACTACCCGACATCCGGCATTGATTTAAGAATCAACATATATATATATATATATATATATATATATATATATATATTATATATACTGTGATCCTACCTTATTAGTGATAGGCGTAATATATCTATCTGTCACTCCTTGTCTTATTTTAGAGCCTTGTTGAGTTATGCCACACAATTTATCTTTAAATATTTTACACGGCTGCTGCACTTAAATATTCTACAGGGCCGTCAAACACGTAGCGGAATCTACCTAGGGTGGGTCCGTCCTAGGCAAACACCTCTCAACTAGACACCCAAACAAATATCCAAGGAGTTTTCAAAATAATTTTAAAGCCAAAAGTATTCCCAAACACTAGTTCCACTTTTATAAATTTGATTAAAGCACTGCGTAGATATTAAATACTAATACCTGGAATCCAGATACAAGCGCCGCCTTCCAGCCGTCCTGAAGCCAAGTGACCAACTGCAGGCACCTCCTGTAAATAATAAGTAACTCGAGCAACTGGTAATCTCCAGACTATAAAACTACTAATCTTTCTACAAATTTTATGTTATACAAATACTCAGATAACTCCAATTCCACTATGCTTTCGTCTTCAAACAATAACGGTACAGACCAGCACTCCCTCTTTTAATTAACTTTTATTCGCCGTAAAACTGCTACTATTTGCTATCTCCAGGTACAACTTGACTTCAAAACTTTCTCGTAACTTTTAAATGTAATAAAACTCATAACAGTACAAAAACACGTCTATTTTTCAGTAATATAAATTTGAAGTCCCTTATAAATAAAATCCGTCTTCTTTTGTTTCCGTTGCCATGACAACTATCTCTACGCACACTATGTAATTTATAATTATTAATAATTGATTAATAATACAGTTGTTTCTCTAGATACATTCATTTTCTAGATGGTTTGTAATCCAGTGATTTATGTATATTGAACTTTTACAATATTGAAAATAGCTAACAAACTTTGATGGTTCAGCTTTTAAATTGTACGCAACAGACATTTATGTCTTATTCGGTAAACGTCCTGTCATTACATAACCAATCTTTAATTGTTAAAACATATTCAAACTGAAATTGATTTACAAATTTTACGGGAGTATCACTTAACTCCTTAAAATTTTAAAAGCGTGCAGTATACCAAGCAATTTTGATATTTGTTTTACATTCAAATGGTTCTGAAAACGCTAACTCCAAATTAAATTTTATATACGTGCAACCATAACAATTAAAATACGTATACAATGCAAACTTATAACTAGCTTAGCCTGGTCTATGGCCGGTATATGTTGTTGAATGCAATGCAGTTTCAAAAGCTTTATAAATTTATAAACGTGGAATAGTTGTTGTTAATTTATAAACCAAAAATACCTGAAAGAAATACTCAAACAAAACCAAATATACCCCCATTCTAGCAAAGTCGTTTCGAAGCCCTATTTAAACATTTTATAAGCCCACCCCCTTCTTGACAGTATATAAGGCCCCACTGATTTTAAATAAAATGAAAATTTGCTTCCTGGATATAAGTAATTCTTTTAATGGTTGAGAAATTTTAAATTTTAGTTAAAATCACTATAGTTTTTTTTTTCTTTATGTATGAGGATTAAGTGTTAGTTTCTGTATATTCTGTATAGTTTTAAGCTCGTTAGTATTATTTACAGTGTTAATTCTATTCTTGCGATACTTTACTTTCCACATGGAAATATGGATACAAATTTTCTATATGAAAACGTCCCCGACATTCACCCTGTCATTCTCCAATTCGTAAGTATTCCCTTCTGCAAAATTCTTCTCACTCGATAAGGACCTTCGTATGGAAATAACAACTTGGCACAAATATTTCTTTCCCAATTTGACATTCTCAATCTTTTAACAATAACAAGATCCCCAACTGAAAAAACCACTTGCTTCTTGATTTTCTTGTTACGTTTCTCCAACTCCCTTCTTTGTATCGTTTCGACTTGTTGTTTGGCTTTATGCAACAACTCCGTTATATCCTCCACTTTTTGTTCAGCTCTCCACGGTCTTGCTGGAATCACCTTCTTCATCAATGTCACAGGACACATTCCTGTCACTGAACTTGGTACAAAATTAATATATTCTTCTATTTGCGGTAAATACCTTACCCACCGATCATGTCGTTCCTGCGTTATTAACCTCAAAAACTTTATTACTCAATAAATAAAATCTTAACTTCTTCACAGCATATACGATTGCCAGCATCTCTTTTTCCGCTGTCGAATACCTAGTCTCGCAGTCTTTCAGAGCCCTCGAAATAAAACAAATTGGCACTTCTCTCCCTTCTTGAACCTGCACCAACTCAGCCCCTATTGCAAAACTCGAAGCGTCTGTCCTTAAAATAAATGGATCCGTAAAATTGGGATATTTTAATGACAGTTCCTATAAAATACCGCCTTCAACTCCCGAAATGCCTGCTCCCTTTGCTCGTTCCATTTCCACCTTTCGTTCTTTTTAACAACTCCAACAATGGAATGCACAACTCCGAATATTTTGGTATGAATCGACGATAATAATTTAATACACCTAAAATCCTCTTAAACCTTTCAAATTTCTTGGCTGTTTCAAATTCTTCAACTCGTCCAAGCGTTTTCACAAATTCTAATTCCTTCGCTGCCAACGACAAACCCCAAATACTTTACCTGGTCCTTAAAAACTCACACTTCTTCGAATTCAACCTCAAACCTCCCTCGTCTAACCTTCGGATCACTTTTCTTAAATGTTCTAAATGTTCTAACTCGTTCTTAGAAAAATCAAAATATCATCGACATAGTGCGTACAGAAGTCTTCGTACTCATCTAATAACTTCTGCATGGCTCGAACTAATGCAGCGGATGACGTTGAAAGACCAAATGGAACAACTCTGTACTGATAAATCTCCCTTCAATGCTAAATCCAGTATACTTCCGACTTTCCTCATGCAAAGGAATTAGCCAAAAGAATTCTTTAAGTCCAGTTTGCTAAAACTTTCATCTCGCTTACCTTGTATAACAAATTATCTAGTGATTTTGGTTGTTCAAATTGTGGTTTAGTAATCGCATTCAATCTCCTAGCATCTAAACATATTCTTAATTCTAAATTATCAGATTTAGGCACAACCACTACCGGATTGATATAGGGTGTTCTCGCTGATTCAATAATTCCCTCTTTTAACATCTTTTAATCTCATTTTTACTCGACCCCTTAATGCAAATGGTATTGGATATACCCTAGTACGAAAACTTCCCTCGTCTGTGACCTCTAACTTATGCGTATACTCCTTCGCAAACCTAGGCTCATTACTAAAAACTCCTGCATGTCTATTAAACACCTCATATAACATTTCCTTCATATCCACCCTATTCATCCTATCTGTTCCTCATCAAATACCTTCTCAAATATATTACATAACCGTAACTCATCAATTCCATCATAAATTCTATTCTTAGTCTTTCCTGATCCTATACTATCTGTATTTATCTCATCCCTAGTATCCCGATTATCCTTAGGCACCACCCATTTCTTCTCTAAATTTAATACCTTTACCATTCGTGCTTTACCATCTATAACCAGTCCAAATTCCTCAATTACATCTATCCCTACAATAAAATCTAAATATAATCCTCTTGCTATCCAAAACTCTACTTCACCTAGTCTGGTACTTCCTAATACAATCGATACTCGTACAACTTTGTCTATCGTAGTTAACTTCCTCTTAATCGCAGACCATAAATTAATACTCTTAACCCTACAAATTTTCCCTTTGAATAATTCTGCATGTTTCAAAACTATTTCCTCTCTCACCAGCGATAACTGCGACCCTGTATCTATCAATGCCGTGTAAACAGAATCCCTAAACTAATATGAATAAATGGTAACTCCCGCCTTCTTTCAAACTTATTATCTAACAACTTATCTACTAAACTAATACTATGCTGTGTCCCTAAATCTGATTTTCCTAACACTAATAAATCGACGTTTTTTGTACCGTGGGTTCATCGTGGACCTCCACTTTCTCTATCCTATCCTCCGATCTCTGTCGCGTGTCTCTTGTTGTTACGTGTTGGATCGTCAAGTTTCTATCTGTCTCCCGTTCTCGGTCTCTAATCCCTGTCGGTATTTCCCCCTGATCCGTTGATCTCTGCTCCCTTTCTCTCTGCCATCTCTGCCCAAAACCCGTCCTTTGCTGTCCAAAACCTCTGTCATTCCTATCAGTCCTGTTCCAGTCATTGTTCCCACTATAATTATCGTCTCTATTAAAACGTTGTTCCCAATTATTATTCGTTCTCCTTTGATTTCCCTGATATTGGTTTCTGTAATTGTCCTGTCCATTCTCCCTATAATTGTATCCTTGCACCCCAGTCCTCTGGTAGTTTGTGCTATTCCTATCCCAATTCCTATTATCACTATTTTCCCTGGTATTCGTTTCAAACGTCTTAGCTACGTCATAATTTCGCATCATTTCCAAAAAGTCTCTTAAAGTCCGAACGTTTTGTATCGCTACGGCCCTAGTTATTTCCGCCTCCATATGCCTTGACAACAATAATATAATTTCATCTTCTCTTAATTTAGGAATCAGGTGCTGCGCCTGGTTATACTTTTCAATCACATAATTTTCTCTCGATCCCTGGTATGACCTATAGTTCCCAGTGTTTAAATCCGTTCGAATATTAGCCTGATGCGTGTTTCCCCAATATTGTTCTATGAATAGCCTTCGAAATTCCTCGTACGAACTATATTGCCTCCTCACGATACAGTGCCATTTCTCTGCACAACCCCCCCAATGTCACGCTCACCATCTGCATCTTCACCCTCTCAGGCTCACTCTCTACCATCTCGTCCAACTTGCTAAGATAGACCATCGGCTGCTCATTCTTTCTGCCTTCAAACTTCGGCAAGGTCTCTTTCCTAGCCTATACTGGTATCCTGCATCACAAACAACTCTTCCCCTTTCCAATTCAACCAACTGTTCTCTCATCTGTCTAACATTCCCTTCAAGACCAGACAATCCATTTACCGTATTTCCCAGAACCGTCGTATCCCTTCTCAGCTTCTCTGCCACCTCCTGACTCGCCCGCAATTTGCCTATAATTTCGTTTTTAGAGTTAATATTGTCCTCCGTCTGAATCCGAACTATTTCACCTAAATTCTGCAATTTTTCTGTCTGTCTAACTTCGACCATGTACAGCTCTTCCTTAATTCATTTAAACCTGTTGTTACCTTCCTTCTACAACCTGGACTCTATCCTCTACGTCCTTCAGAACTTCATCCTTAAATGAACACAAACTGCTCTGTATTGATACATTAATTTCTTCAATTTTCATTTCCATCATATCAAATTTTCCTTAACTTCCGCTTGTGAATTTCTAACCTCGGCCAACAATGATCCTCTCAATTCTTCATGCGACTTAGTTAACGACCCTTTTAATTCCAACAAAACCATCATCACATCTTGGATCTGCATATTCTCTTTTCCCTTATCAATTTCATTTTCTCCCGATGTACCCCTGAATTCACAATAATCACCTCCGGCTCCACATATTCTCCAGCTTCATCCCTAGCATCCCCTGCTGCTACAGTCTTAACCACCGGTTGCCCTCTCACACCAGTCTCAACTCCATAAACTTTCCCTGACCTCGTGATTCTCTCCTCATCAGACATGACCCTTTAATTTTCAAAATAAACTTCAATGATGTGCCCCACTAAGCTACACAACCTTTGCACATCTGAATCAGCCCTATCGAGCCCCACGTTGGGCGCCATCTATTATATATACTGTGATCCTACCTTATTAGTGATAGGCGTAATATATCTATCTGTCACTCCTTGTCTTATTTTAGAGCCTTGTTGAGTTATGCCACAATTTATCTTTAAATATTTTACACGGCTGCTGCACTTAAATATTCTACAGGGCCGTCAAACACGTAGCGGAATCTACCTAGGGTGGGTCCGTCCTAGGCAAACACCTCTCAACTAGACACCCAAACAAATATCCAAGGAGTTTTCAAAATAATTTTAAAGCCAAAAGTATTCCCAAACACTAGTTCCACTTTTATAAATTTGATTAAAGCACTGCGTAGATATTAAATACTAATACCTGGAATCCAGATACAAGCGCCGCCTTCCAGCCGTCCTGAAGCCAAGTGACCAACTGCAGGCACCTCCTGTAAATAATAAGTAACTCGAGCAACTGGTAATCTCCAGACTATAAAACTACTAATCTTTCTACAAATTTTATGTTATACAAATACTCAGATAACTCCAATTCCACTATGCTTTCGTCTTCAAACAATAACGGTACAGACCAGCACTCCTCTTTTAATTAACTTTTATTCGCCGTAAAACTGCTACTATTTGCTATCTCCAGGTACAACTTGACTTCCAAAACTTTCTCGTAACTTTTAAATGTAATAAAACTCATAACAGTACAAAAACACGTCTATTTTTCAGTAATATAAATTTGAAGTCCCTTATAAATAAAATCCGTCTTCTTTTGTTTCCGTTGCCATGACAACTATCTCTACGCACACTATGTAATTTATAATTATTAATAATTGATTAATAATACAGTTGTTTCTCTAGATACATTCATTTTCTAGATGGTTTGTAATCCAGTGATTTATGTATATTGAACTTTTACAATATTGAAAATAGCTAACAAACTTTGATGGTTCAGCTTTTAAATTGTACGCAACAGACATTTATGTCTTATTCGGTAAACGTCCTGTCATTACATAACCAATCTTTAATTGTTAAAACATATTCAAACTGAAATTGATTTACAAATTTTACGGGAGTATCACTTAACTCCTTAAAATTTTAAAAGCGTGCAGTATACCAAGCAATTTTGATATTTGTTTTACATTCAAATGGTTCTGAAAACGCTAACTCCAAATTAAATTTTATATACGTGCAACCATAACAATTAAAATACGTATACAATGCAAACTTATAACTAGCTTAGCCTGGTCTATGGCCGGTATATGTTGTTGAATGCAATGCAGTTTCAAAAGCTTTATAAATTTATAAACGTGGAATAGTTGTTGTTAATTTATAAACCAAAAATACCTGAAAGAAATACTCAAACAAAACCAAATATACCCCCATTCTAGCAAAGTCGTTTCGAAGCCCTATTTAAACATTTTATAAGCCCACCCCCTTCTTGACAGTATAATATATATATTAAAGCTGCATAGTTCAGCATAAATTTCATAAATGTGCATCTGAAAATACGTTAATTAGTTAAGCAGAGTGACCCTCTGTCACGTATGCTATTTAACATCATTATAGATGAGTTAATCTGTGTACTGACTGACGATGGGCGACGGCCAAACTAATAGAATGACAACCGGAGAGGGAGCCCATCCCGGCGAAAAAGAGTACAGTTTCTAATTATAGTCCCGAAGTATAGCCCCAGAATACAATACCAGAAGCGACACTCTCTGTGGACGTCTTTGATATTCATGTTCTAAACTGGGTAACCTAGACAGAAATCGGCCATGTTCTTGGTGGATATTTTTGCGCAAAGTTTGAATTAATTCTTTGTAAACATAACCTCAATTTTCTTCTAATTCCTTTATTTAATTTATACAGTTACTGAATAATGTTAAATATAGCACGAGGATTGTTATCGTTCACGGGGGCGGTGTCTTAAAAGCAAGTAGGCTTGGCTTAACTAATTGTTTAATAAACATAAGCAAAATCATTATAAGTTCCCAAAGTACATAATATAAAAAGTGAAATTGAATGATTTAGCAGTTAGGATGGCTTCATGGCTGCTGTGGAGGCAGAATTAAACTTGAACGCTGATTAAATGTCTGTATGCACCATTTAATGGGGTGTATAAGTCTTCGGAAGTCTTCGGCTTTTTTCGGAAAGCCTCGGAAGTTGCTTAGGAGGCCCAGCGTGAACTTGAACAATGATTGTTAGGACATATATACAGGTCGGCGAGGTCCAGACATCTTCGGTAGACTTCGGATCTCTTCGGTGAGCTTCGTGTTTTTGGTGGTGGGTCAATGTTACGTTAAAAGAAACTATGAAATGAAATTATATGCACTTAAAAACTATTACTTTACAATATATACAAGAAAAAGAGGATTTAGAAGGTATTCGGTTGTCTTCTGAGCTCTTCGGCAGGCTTCGTGGGGTGATGCTTCTACGGGGATGTCGTCCCTGTGGTAGAGCTTGACAGATGCAATCACAATAACGACTGGTCGGTGAAGTATGGAACGGAGTTTAACGTTCGTACGTGTTTGTTAATTATGGATTGATGAATTAGATGACGGCCTCCAGGTACGGCGGCGGATAGGGTAACGTTTGGGACAGGATGCAGGCTGTGATGAGCGCTGCGTTAGGGTTTAGCAGGCTATGGCGAGCACTGCTTGGAAAGGTCCTGCAGACTATGGAGAGCACCGCAGAGGAGAGGCGTCCCAGGCTATGGTGAGCACCAGGATGTCTTCTGCAGAATTCGAAATTATATTTATACAGTTCTGGTCGCTATCCTTCCTGTGTTGAAAAACGTTTGTAAGTGCTTTAACTAATGAATTGCGTTGTCGATTTTTGATTGTGAACAAAGATTATTCAAATTTTATTAGAACAAAATTTAGTTGGAATTTTTGGGTTGTTCTATTTCCAGCACGTGTACTCTGATATAGTCAAATTTACATTCGCAGTTCGTTCAGTGCTTTGCTTGTGATGATGGAGTTAACATCCCCCCGCTGAAGATGCTAGCGTAGCTATGTTGTTGCGAAGAGGTGGCGGGGTCTTTATTGTCAAAATATCTGAGCTTGTGGCGGCGTTTACGTTTTGTGCGGCGGCGTCGGGCTTCACCATGATCGCTAGCTGCTAGATGGAATGAAAGTGTTCGAAAGGGTACTTGTTGTCGGGACATCCATCCACAGGTATGCCTTTCTGGTTGTGCGCCCTGCACAACATTGGGCAGATCGACACGGGCTGTGTGGTTAGCTCGTGGTCTGCATGTTTCAATGTTCAGTGATAATGGGCTGGTGCCGGTGGCGGCAGTAGGCAGTGCTGACCCATTGATCACTGGTGGGAATTCTTCCCAAAGGCTGCTGGGCAAGAATTCGTCTGCAAAGTGCTTAGTTGCAGTTGGTTTGTTGGCGGCGACGGGCGTCACCGTTGTGTGGCGGCGTTGGACCCTTCCATGTTCGTTTGGTGCTTGTTAAGATAATTGTGTTCGAAAGGGCATGTCTTCTTGGGACATCCGTCCACAGGTATTTCTTTTTGGTTGTGCATGCTGCACAACATTGGGCAGATCGGCACGGGCTGTGTAGTCAGCTCGTGGTCTGCATGTTTTGATGTTCAGTGATAATGGGCTGGTGCTGGTGGCGGCAGTAGGCGGTGCTGGCCCATTGATCACTTGTAGGAATTTTTCCCGAAGGCTGCTGGGCAAGAATTCGTCTGCAAACTGCTTAGTTGCAGTTGGTTTGTTGGCGGCGACAGGCTTCACCATTGTGTGGCGGCGTTGGATCCTTCCATGGTCGTTTGCTGCTTGTTGAGATAATTGTGTGCGAAAGGACATCTCTTCTTGGGACATCCGTCCACAGGTATTCCTTTCTGGTTGTGCACGCTGCACAACATTGGGCAGATCGACAAGGGCTGTGTAGTTAGCTCGTGGTCTGCGTATAAAGTTCCAGTGGAGTCTGTTACGATTATGTGCTCCAAAACGTATGGTCCGTCACTTCTCCCAGGGTGAATGGCGTGCGGAACTTGCCTTTGATTGCCATTTCTTTCCCTGCTTCGGCTAGACAGGCTGAGGCATGATAGGGTTCTACCCGTGCACCTGTGGGTATGCAATCTTCCCTAATCATGCTCGTTGATGCTCCTGTGTACAGTAATGCGTCGAAGTTCATTTTCTGTATTGTGACGGGGATTCTTGGTAGTGGGTCATCGTCGGCGATGTTTAATCGTGCCAGTTCCTTTCGCCCGACCGGGCTGTGGTCTGGCGTGGTTCGGCCGGGGTGCCGTTTCCCGAATTCCTTGTTGGACTGTCGTACTTATCCAGAAAGAACCTTCGGAACTCAATATAGGTGGGCTGTAACACGGCGTATGCTTCCCACCATGTGGCCGCTTGGCCTCGGAATTGTGCGGTTGTTGTCGGTACATCCGCATTCATCGCTTCCATCTGCTGGAGGAATTCTGTGGAATCCTCCAGAAGGGTGCCAAGGAATGTAGGTTTCTCTGCTTTGGGGGTGGCTGTGTTGACGTGGTACAAGTCTTCCACGAGCGTTTTGGTTGCAACCATTCTGTCGATCGGTTGTGTTTGTTGAGCGCCACTGGGTTGTTGCAGTCCCAGAACTGTTGGTTGAGTGACCTCTTGGGTTGGAGGCGGCTGGTCGGTGTCCGTCTGGACGTTAGACGTGGTGTGACTCCTCGTCTCGGGCATGATGGTGGTTCTTGCAAGCGCGCTGTTTGCAAAATTTTCTTATGAAGACGGCACGTTGGGCGCCATTTGTTATCGTTCACGGGGGGCGGCGTCTTAAACGCAAGTAGGCTTGGCTTAGCTAATTGTTTAATAAACATAAGCAAAATCATTATAAGTTTCAAAAGTACATAATATAAAAAGTGAAATTGAAAGAGAAATGACATTGTGTAACCAAATAAAGCTTGATAAACAAAATAAAGTATTGAAATGAAAATCTGTAAAATTAAGAATTGAAAATAAGATAATTATGGCGATATATAACAATACAACAATACAAATAAATATACTTTCCTTAAAAGATAAATCTAAATTCGTTAACTCACGCTGTCCAGGTATTTCTAAAAGAAATTTTAAGGAGACTCTAAATTTAATTCATCGATAATACTATCGCTTAAAATATTTCCGTCTCCCATATTAAATTACACGAGATTTATAAATCCCAATGTCCTGTTCATTGTCCATTCCAAAATAAAGTAAAGTCACTAAGTACATATTTTTTTAATATTATAAAATGATAACAATATGCTTTAATTTAACCAACTCTTATTCCGTCGCTGTTTTCGTTCAACAAAATAATCATTTTTTACGTTTGATTAATGTCTTATGTTATAAAATACCAACCATATTTACATTCAAAATTCACATATACATAAAAATATAATCACTCACGGTTTAATGCAGTTGTTTGAGGTTAAAAATATCCAGAAACACTAGCTTTTTAATTTTTCGGTATTTCTATTTAACGTCCTTCAAACAATAGCTCCCTTGACCTTACACTACACGAAATTCCAAATTAATGTAGGCGTAAACTCTCCAAGTCGTAGCCCCTTTTTTATCGGTCGTAACAGCGATAATTCCACAAACATATAAATTGAAAATACCTTGCTCCTAGAAGCAAAAGTTGAAAAATTAGTCGCACCCAAGACTTATCCCTGCACAAACATATATATTTATGTTTTTCTTGTAGCTGCGTTTCATTTAACTTTCTACTATTCGTTCGTATTAGTACATATTTACGCTGTAAATTAACTTGTCTGAATTTTACTTTCCAAGCTTTACTTTTCAAAACTTAACTTTTCACCACAACGACATCCTACCGTGCGGGTCTATCACTGCATCACGCGCTCGAATGATTACATTTTGACCTGTTCTTATTACCGATTTCCAAATAATTATTTCTCTTTTCCATGGAATGTAATTATTCTCATTTAATTCCCCTCCTTTTTACGTTCAGTCGGGGGTTTTTCATCTTCCTATTGGGTTTATGGAATAAATCCCGAAAACTTACTTATGATATTATATGATTGACGTTCCGTGTATCCTTCTCTTCAGCAATATAAAATGAATAAATTGTAACATTTTACATTGTACAAAAAGATTAAATTCTTTGCAATCTGATATTCGTGAATTTCCACTATTCAGCGTTTGGATTGTTTCTTTGTATTGCGTTTGAGTAGCATCAATTCTAATTTATCTTACTAAAATTTGTAAACGACTTCTATATTTGAGATGAATATTAAGGAATTTCTGTTGTTTATTTTATATTTTCTATAGCTTTCTTAAAATGACATCATTTCGCTATGAAAATTTACTGATATAAATATTTAGTTTACCTTGTTTGTAATTTAAAATAATTTATTAATTTAAGTTTGGTTGCAATATGTATTTAATAAAGACAAAGCAATGCTTTTGTGCTTTTTAAGATTCTGATTTTATAAAACTGAAAACAGTAAAGTCTTCAACCTCAAACGAAGATCGGTTCCCTGCAGAAAACCAACATTAAAGGAAAAAGCGAAGAAGAAAACCAACAGTAACAGCCAAAATGACAAAAGTGTTAAGCCTCAAAGTATGCTCGGAAACAACAAAAGTGCTGGATAGAAAAAGAAAAGAAATTACTTCAAACTGTGGTACCCAAGAATCGCAACAACAGAAGAACCAAAGAAACGAAATGCTAACTAGTCCTAAAGTCGACTAAGTCGTGGTTTCCGAAGAAAAGAAAAACGGACTAGAAAGCACCTACCACAGGAAGTGAATCAAAAAATATCCCAAGTCAGTTCGAAGACCGACAGAAGATAACACCAGCGACAGGAAAAAGAAGCGGAATGTGGAACGAAAGGAACGAAGAGGAAAAAAACACCAAAAAGAATAACACCAAGCAACAAATGCGAGAACCAAAAAAGAACCCTAAAGATCACACAAAAGAAAATAAAACAGAATCCCAGTGTAGTTATGTATGAGTATGTGTGTGCGTGTATGTGCGCGTGTGTGTGCGTGTGTGTGTGTGTGGGTGTGTGTGTAAGATGTGTATGTGTATGTGTTGGACCGCTTTATACGCCTCTTACGACAGGCAAGTCGTACCATGGAGCTATTCTATTACCGGACCCACACGGGTGAAAGAAAAAGAAGGAAAATCCAGCAAAACAGGAAAGTAAAAAGAAATCGTAAGGTTCAAAGATCAAGTCCTAAGGAGAGAAAAGTCGGCATAAGAATCTGGGGCGGGAGGACTAGATATTGGGCTTAAGGCGTTTGCGCCGATAGAAAGAAAGTGAAACGAGATCAAGGACATTAGGATTTCGCCGACATATATCCTCAGGTTCGGAATGGGCATAGACTAATGTCTGCCTCTTTTAAGCAGTTTTCTGCAAAACAGGGACAGTAGGCGGTGTAGTAGTCGTAGCACAAGTTTGAGAAAGTGGTGGCAAGGGTAGTTTAGAGAACTCAAAACGCGTCATAGAAGGAAGTTGTTTGTTTTTAGGATTGGTGGTAAGAAAGTCAACGGTAGAAAAGGAATAAGTATTGGCTGTACGAGAATCAACCTTGCAAGAAGAAACACAAGCAGAGCACACTACCGTTATGTTAGATTAATGGCAGAAGCAAATAAAATTTCATCGACGTTAGATGAAGGACTAGCAGTATCACAGTTAGGAAAGAAAACAGCATTGGGTTATCAAGCTTAGGAAACAGATCAGAATCAGATTAGTATGAGTAATTGCGGAAGAACTACCGATGCACCCAAGATATCCACCACTTATCAACAAGAAAAAAAACGTGCATCGCTCTTGAAGTTGTTACGTTTTTTTTCGTGGCAGCCACGTTGGGCGCCAAATTTATGTTACGGTAATTAATCGTGGCCGTGCGTAACTCAAAGAAAGTCAAAGAAATGACCGGGCTCAATCGGAGAGTAGGGGGGGGGGGTTGTAGAAAGCAGACCAACATATAAGGTACGCGGCTGTAAGGAGTTAGTAACAATATCTGCAAAAAAAAGAAAATTAGAATAGCAAACCTGCAATAAAAAAAACATTAGTCCTGCAAACCTGAAATAAAGAAAAAGCATAGCATGCTGATCAAGCATAGATTGTTCAGTACTTTGTAGAATGAAAAAAAAACTGTTTGGATAATCTATATAATATAACAACGGTAAAAGCAATACAAAAATTTTTAGTACAAAGTGAGGTAATATTGGGGAGTAGCAGAAACGTTTCCTCACACACCAATTAAACATAAATCAGACAAAATGTTAACAAAAGATAAATAGGTAAGACACAATTGATATGAGTAATTCAGTAGTATTGGTTGTTTTTTTTCTCTCTTTCTTTTTCTTTTCTTAATAGCAGGCAAGTCTATTGTAAAAGGTATCAGAACGACGAAGACATGGCAAAACAACGGATAGATATTTAAAGTAAGAATAAGTAGGAAATAGTTCAACTTACAAAAAGTCCTTCAGCAACGCTTCCTTGCAATTGAAGTGTGGGATTCACGATGTCCTGCACTAACGAAGCACTTCACCCTTGACTGTGAGGGTGTTGATGGAACTTATCACACGTTACACTAATCACACCTACGTATTTCACTGGTGTTAGCAGCAGACATTATCACGCGCCGGAACTATGTATCCTTGATGAATTTCTTGGTAATTCTATTACCTAAGACAATAATTTCGAAATATTCTGTAGCACTAGTTTAATTTCAACTGGGACCAAAGGTATATTATTTTTATAAACATCCCAAAAAGAAGTGAGAAACTTCAATCAATACCTTTGTAAGCCGGTAATCTGTTATATTTCACAAATAACGAAATTTGCGCAAGCAATGATCTATTTTAGATTCTTTTTTGTTAGAAAATTCAGAAACTACAGTATCTCTGTATTTAAATAATCCAAAGTATGCGCTACTCTGAAAAGAAAAGGACCGCGAAACTAGATCGCACACACAGTTTAAATATCAAAAGACAAAACAACTAAAAAGAACCATAATGGGTAAAGCACGTGTATCACTAAAGCAAGTACGTCAAATGTTCCTTAAAACATTTATCTCACAAGAAAAACAACTAAAAACAATTAGTAAGACACGCGTAAGCAATAAAACCGTCCGTCAAAATGTTCCGTAAAACACACGTGCCGGTCGAGTAAACACGTTCGCCTATCAAGCATACTTCCTTCAAAAGGAATTAGAACTACACTTTCTACAGGTAAAATGCAACCAAAAACATGCCGTGCTGGTTCATGAACAATACGAAAATTAATCCCGCATTAATTCTCACTATTGTCAAAAGCAGAGAGAAGCAGTATTTTTAACGTACTTAGTATATCGGAACAAAGAACAAACACCGGCTGTTTATATCAATTCCTCGCTATTACAACCGCTTATCGCCTCTTATCTAGACTTGTATATCCACATAAGAAACAAAATTTATATTTACGGCAAGACAAGAACGATGCAATCTATTCATTATAACACGACGCATTCGTCAACGAGTTAATAAATATTAAATATAGAAATAGTAATTTGTAGAAATGTACTTATAAATTGGGAAACAGCGTAAAATTTTAAAACTACAAAAATGCCCGTTACAAAGTACCAGAACGAGTAAATCGAAAATACTACCAAGCACGAGCTGCCGCATCAGATTCAATTTGTTTTTGAAAGCAGAATTCAACATTCAAACCTCGCGTTATCACAACATGCCAAAAGGTGATTAGAAACTCGAAACACTTATCAAATAGTACGATACCTTATTTCGACGAGTTTCTAGGTCGTAGCATTTAGGAAGTAATTTTACGTTATTAGAATATGTAAAGAGCCAGTGGACAGCTAAAACAAGGTACAAACTATTTCATTTAGAACGGAAACTTTCCAAATTCGCAGCAAATGAGTTTCATTGAAAATATAATAAACGGACTTATCGTAAGAAGGTAAAATATACAGGATGGTGTTGGAGTATTGAAAAGTAGAAACAGAATGTACGATAATGGATAATGAATTAAAAGAAACAAGGTGTATTTAAATTTATGCCGAAAATAATCGTAACAATTTTTTATAATTTTCAGTTTTGAAAAAGAATGTCCACCTGTTGTCACTGTATCCGGTAATGTTAAAAAATGCGAACAACAATTGTTAAATTTGGAAATAAGGTTATTTTCCAAAATATACTGTAATAAGCTATTTCGATTGACCTCATCAGATGCTAAATGAGGTTGTATAGCCTTTATTTCATAAAACAAACCGTCAGCATTAATAGCGCTAATTGGAACCTTGTCCGTTAGTGATGTGTGAATTTTCCAGCAATATGATCTAAGTTCATTATCATCTTTACAATCTGATAAGCAATAAAGTACCTTAAAGATATCCGTGTACGGCTGAAGTAATTAAAATCTTTCGTCTAAAGCAACAAACGGTATCTAAAATTTTGAAGTAGAAATTCACTTTAAAGGCTTCTCGATGCGAAACGACAGGTTCATCCTCTCCTTCATAAGTAAAAATGCGCCTTTTCTTATAATCCAGGAAACTGATTTTTCTGGAAACGAGTCCTCGATATCGATGGATGCAGCTATTTCTTTGGCCTGTATTACAAATACATTAAACTGTTTGTTCATCAGATTTTATTCCAATAAAGTAGATCTTTAAATTATTCAGTATCTCCATCGACGATTTTATGTTCACTTTAGGATTTTGAAGCATTTTACAATTCAACATTAGAACGGTGGAGGCTCTTACCCAAAACAGAAAAAATTGACACGCAATCTACGAAACAAAAATGTTTAGAGACATCTGATCTAAACAAATTTATTCGAAAGATATTTTGATTTAATACAGTCACTATTTAATTCCAGAAAAACTTATACCAATTATCCCCGTAAAAATATGTGTGTGAGTACTATTGTTTAAACAAATTACTTAAAAACTACGTTACATCTTGAATATAACCGAAGGTTATCGAACTTTTTAAAATTCCATTACACAAATCACTTCCTTCAAGTAAGGTTGTCATTAGCACTTTTGCTTTTATAATCGTCCAAACTTAAACTAATTGATTTTTCTTGCAAGGACAATGATGCAGAATTCCTTTAAAGAAGTGTTTATTTTGAAACCGCACTTTTAATGGTGGTCTGTCAAAATGACCAAAAAATAAATCCACCTGGACATGCTCATACGATAAACGTTGTTTTATTGTGGCATTAAATTAATAGGGGTTTCGTGTAGCTTTTCTGCGAAAAGGATAAAATATCCAAAACACTTGGTTCGTGCATTTAAATTACGAAGCTAAGATAACGCATCTATACATTACCTCGAAAAAGAAATAAGTAAAAGTGCGGATCCAAATATTCCATACGCAAGCTTGGTTTAAAAAATCTGCAGTTTTATTCATTTTAAAATTTTCTACACCTAATATTTACAAGATTTAAACAAATTTTGAAATTTCTTAAAATTGGTCGGTTTTAGTTTCGATGGAAAACTTTTTTGACATACAGACGATGATATTCAGCTCATCCCCTTAGCAACTCCAACTTCCAACATTAATATTATAACGAAAACTCTATTTGCAAGAACAACAGTTTTCTATTTTCAAACTGTTTGTACAAGCCTTTTTAACAGTTCGTAGTTACAATGGCCGTTCCGAATGGACCTGCACATTGAAGAAGTTCTAGATTACTAGAACGGACGGAACGGCTTCCGCATTCCAGTGATCTAAAGAGCCAAACTACAGGTTTAACCAGGCAACGGGAAACCACCACATTACCTCCTAAGCACACACTACATTTGATTTTTTCCGATGCTCCACCCGGAGGTACTACATTGGTCAGGAAGCGAGTTTTTTTACCTGGAAAATTTAGAATTTTGCCGAACCCTTGCTGTTCCAAGCAAGGTAGGCATACTCCCTGTATGTTTGTTGCGGTTTGTTTTGTATTCTTCTTGGGTATTATGTTACGTGCCATTTTGGCACTAAACTTTTCCTAGTTTTAGCTTTGATATGCGGAAGTTTTCGCGCCTTAAAATTCAAAAACTCGGTGCGCGTATTTCCGTCACGTCAAAAGTGGGTTGGGCGAATAATTTCGCGCCGACGCGTGAAAGGACAGAAAAGTGGGGTTTTTCCGATGGACTCGGTAACGTGGCTTTTTTGCCTCTGACCTTCGTGAAGAGCGGTGTTGTTCAGGTATCGTATCGTGCCTTATCTTGTATCTATGTAGATTTCCTTGCCTTGTTTAACTGTTTGTCGTTCCTATACCATGGTTTTCCCTGTTTATTCTCTACATAGGTAGGAGGTAATTTGTAGCCGTTGGCCGAACCGCATTCCACGCCGGAGCACCATCTGTAAACACTCCGGAGTGGAGCCCTGAGATCCAGTCGAAGCCACTTGGATATACGTTAGGCGTACCCTCCGTTAATTGCCTTAAAAAGGGCAATCAGTAGCCCTGATGGACGTCAACAAAAGCCAACTTTAACTCAGGGACATATTCATGTGAGTATTTCGCTGTTATAAACTATTGTATGAAAATTGGCATATTTTCCGTCAATGGCGTATTTAATTTGTTATTGGTAATGTCATTGTCAGATGGCCGCGCTAAAGCCTGTGTAAAGCTTGGAGCTACCACCTGCCCGTGGCGTCGCTTATTCCGCACTTGCGCGATGTATTTATGAACTTTTTAATTGTAAGAATTGGCGCCTTTAACGTGTAAGGTTGTGAACTAAGCGTTTTTTTCTTTTGTTTTTAGGTTGTAATACTTCCTTTATAAACATACAATGTATTAACTAATGTTATTTATAGCTTTTTCACTAAAAAAATTAATTATTTAATATCTGTTAACCTTGAATTTTATGTTCGTGTTTTGGAACACACCACATTCCATAGATGTCAAAAATAATTGTTATGGTACTAGAGGTGTACCGCCATTTTGAAACTAAAATATAACTGTTGATTATAAAATGTTTTAATATAATGTTCCTTTAATTTTGAATGTGGTATGCCTTTGTTGACTTCAGTTTTATTGTTGAGTGCATAGTTATTTTTTTTACACACAAATATAAGTTTTTTAGGAAGGATCAATCCCTTAACCCTACTTTTTACACGTGAGTACATTTAAACAATCAAATAAATAAATAAGTATGGCATGCCTTAAACACTGTGTATTACGAATATCATCTACGTTATATTAGATTAAAACATAACCCTTGCTTGTTTTAAAAAAACCGTACATAAATTATCTTGTGTGTTTACACTAAAAAAAAAGTGTCTTAGTCATTTACCTGTTTGATTATGATATTCAAACTTACTTTTAAAGAAACCTTATGTTTAAAAACGTTTAATGTAGTGAATTGCCCCTTTAGAATATCTTTTGAAAATGCTAGATTAACGGGATCTTGTTGCATTTGTTAAATAACACATTACCTACCTTTTTTATAATTTGTAGTGTTTTTTTGTAGTTAATCAATGATATATTTCTTTGATTAAACACTAATCTTGCCTTCTTATAGTTCTAATCGTGTTTTTCAGTAATTTATATACGTACCGTAATTAAATTTGAATATTATACCTTACGAATGCCTTTTATAGAGGTTCTTGCTTTATATATAGTTAACGAAATTACCTAACCATATCTTTTACCTTCCAGAATGTTGTAATAAACTGAATCCCTTTATATCGGCTCCTTTAAATACTAAATAAAGGAATTGCCGTTAACGTTTTAGTATTTAAACTCATTTACGATAGTCGTTGATAACTTCCGCAATAACGAAAGAATATTCCAACAATTTGGAATACTACTTCTTTGTATATGTATCGTGGAATGTTTCTTTCGTGTAGCGAGTATGATTTTGTCTTGATTGCATATTTTTTTAGATATCGATATTTCAACGTAGAACTTTAAGATCCATTAAGCGGAATTTACTGTCGGATTTGGTCGTCTAGCTGTCTATAAGTCTAGAACAAGACCCATAAAAGAGCCGGTCGTTAAGCATCATAAGTCTAGACGAGAATTTGGTTGGTAAGTTTGTCGTTTTAGAATTTGTAATCATTTTTTTAAGAATGATGTTGAAATTTTTCTTTATTAGTTTGGGTGAAACTCAAACGAGAGCTTCCCATCCTAGTAAATATATGTTTCACAAGATATCTTTTTGTTATTCAACAACTTTGTTAGTGAATCGAGTCTTGATTACTCTTATCTCTTCAAATATCGATTTAAACCTCATTAAATGCCTTAAAATTATCTTTAAAATCGTTTAACCCTACGTATATCTAAAAGCCTTTCACGTTTACTTTTTGACAATGTACCTAATGTTTTCAGCTTTCACTTGGCTTAATAACTTAAAACAACCCGCAGGTCGTTCGGCAAGATGGAACTTGCGTATCTCTCAATTTACTTTTGATGTTAGGCATAGGCCTGGCAAATTAAATATCGTACCTGATGCCTTATCTCTCTTATCTCTCCGATACCTGGTATCTTAATATGATTAAAAAAGTTTCTGACAATCCCGATAAATTTCCTACCTTTCGTGTAACTAATAATAGACTATATAAATTTGTATCTTCTTCTCCACATAAAATATCTAATATTCCTGAATGGAAACTTGTCGTGCCTACTGCTAACCGCAGTGAGGTGCTCAAATTATGTCACGATGACCCCATAGATACGCACCTTGGTGTTACAAAAACTCTCGCTAAAATATCTGAATTATATTACTGGCCCACACTTAAGCAATCTGTTTGTCGTTATATTAAGAACTGTAAAATTTGTGGTTCTCATAAGAGTTCACAAGACGCTCGCTCTGGTTTAATGGGTAACTTTAAACGTGTATCTTATCCCTTTCAATTAATATCGCTTGACTTATTAGGACCTCTCCCCCGATCGAAAAAAGGTAACCAATATCTTTTAGTTGTCACCGATTGGTTTTCTAAATTAGTTATGGTGCAACCCTTACGTAAAGCTACATCTGCTGCTATAATTAAATTCCTTGAACAAAATGTATTTCTTATCTTTGGTGTCCCTCAGATTATTCTTTGTGATAATGGGGCACAATTTATCTCTAAAGATTTTCAGAACTTCGTTAAAAGTTACAAAGTACAAAAAATTTGGTTTAACGCAAAATACCATCCCCAAGTAAACCCTACAGAGAGAGTAAATAGAGTTTTAATTACCGCTATTTCTTCTTATATTGATTCAGATCACACTACATGTGATGAACATATTTTTAAAATTGCTCAAGCTTTGCGTACATCTAAACACGAAGCAACCCAATTCACTCCGTCATTTCTTGTTTTTGGAAGATATACCCCAATCGATGGGAGTTACTATGGTTTAGTGCCTGACAATACTAACGTAATTGAATTTGATGATAAAGTACGCTGGGACAAAGACCAACAATCATTACCTTCTATCTTTAAAGACGTTAGAAAAAATTTGTTAAAAGCTTACGAAAAGAGTAAGGACCACTATAACTTACGTAAACGTAATATTTCCTTCGCCTTGGGCAAACAAGTTTGGAAAAGGAATTATGTCTTATCGGATGCATCTAAGAAATTTTCTTCAAAATTAGCCCCTAAATTCATTCTTTGCAAGGTCATTCGTGTCATTAGTCCCCTTATCTACGAACTTCAGGATGCTGAAGGAAAACGCCAAGGCAGGTGGCATATTAAAGACCTTAAGCCATTCTCTGCTTACCCTAATGCTACCTAAGTTTTTCACGTTCCATTCCCCTTACGATTTACCTAATATTTTTTTGTTCTCACTATCAATTAGTTAACTTTAATTGTTTATTTCCCCTCTTGTACTGAGTATATTTCTTACACGTTTAACTTTACTTACCCTAAATTAGCTATCTTTTTCCTCTTGGTTGACTTTTCCTCGACCATACCGTTATTTATATATCACTTCATTCTTTACACCCCCCAATATAACTCTGTTGTTTCATTTAATTAATCCTCGAACTTTTCCTACAGCATATTATTTGGTTTTTAGTATTTTTCTTACGTCATTTAATTTTGTGTGGTAATTGTCGTAACTTTGGTTGTAATAACTCATTGAATTTTTATGATTGGTTTTAGCTGATGTTAGAGTGGATGTTTTTCTTCTTTGGGCTCACATAGGAGACGCGGCCTATGCCATTGTAAGAAATAGTTCATATTCGCAGTTGCAAAAAACTAGGATTGTCTATTCCATGTGTTTTTCCTCTGAATTATTACAGTCGCCCACATTATACTATATCATTATTTGTTTCTTTTCCTACTAAATCACCATAACTTATAAACATTTTTTTCATTGTTTTTTTATTGAACTTTGTGGTGAGGTGCTATCGCTTCTTATTGATATCTTATTAAATTCTCGGTTGTTTTAACATACTGGGACAGTGTACCTGTATTTAACTGCTCATAATTGGGCATTTTTGTGTGTTTAGGGTGCTACCGTTTAAAAAAAACTACCTTAAAACAGTTTGTTTTCGTGTGATTGTATCTGTAATGATACTTTTGAGTTGTTGTGTCAACTTTTGTCTGATTTTCTTATCGTAGTGGATGCACTCGTTAGGAAAATGATCGTACTAGTTCCCTTAAGAGCCTAGTGAATTTTTAACGTATGATACCTTATCTTGTCGGATTAATATCGCAGGTGGTCCTTCAGACCAATCTGTGCTTTAACAGGGACAATTCTCTACCTTCTCTCGGACGCTTGTCCAAAAACTCTACTTTTTTATATCCCGCTGTCTCCGTTTCTGCCTTATTCTTCTTTCGGTGGACCTGTTCTTGTCCCGGAACACCCGTCTGCCACATAAGAGTGATGTTCCCTCACTCCGGGCTACTGGCTACATTGGCTAGTTGAGTAGCGCTTTGCTATCCACCTTTTTCTGTCTCTTTTGCTCAATGCGAGCCCTTCCTCTACTTTCTTCTATCTGGTAGTGCTTCTTATGCATTCCAAATAACCACTTCCCTGTTTCTACCGTTCCTATTTCTACTGCCTTTTTCATTTCCGTTAGTCACCGTGTGGTTGCGCGAGAGGTTTTCACAGACACCTAGACCCCGTCTCTGGGAATCTTTCGTGAGGTCATGCGGTGCCGCTGTCAGCGCATGGGCTCTGGCAGTGAAGATATGTATGAGTGTGTGAATGTGTGAGTGCATGTGTATATCACTATATATCGTGTGGGTATCGGGTGATTATATCACCGATATTGATTAACGCCGGGTGCAGGGATGCACCCAAATGCCTTTGCCGGTCCCTCGTACTGTTTATTGCAAACGGGCCTGCTTCACAGGTCGCTCTTTTTAGGGGGTACGAGAAATTCCTATTTAACGGCTCCACGGAGCCACTCTATCGTTATCTTTATCTATTATCTTTGATAATGGCGAGGTTAATATCTTTATCTTATTTATTATCTTAGATAATACCCTTAGTTTTAATATCATTATCTTACCGATTAACCTATAATAATAATTTTAGTTAGTCTCTTATCTTACCGACTACCGTTAGTAATAATTTTGGTTTAATTTCTCGTTATCTTACCGACTACCGTTAGTAATAACTTTAGTTAATTTTGCGTTATCTTACCTACTATCTCTAATAATAACTTTTGTTTAATATCGCGTTATCTTACCTAGTATCTCAAATAATAACTAAAGCTTAATATCGTTGTCTTATCCATTACCTTTGATGATAACAATTTAAGCTCAATATCGTTATCTTATCTATTATCTTTAACAACAATTTGAGATCTTGTTTTATCTTTTTATCTTCCTAACGTTTGGTATTTATGACCAGACGTGGGAATTATTTTTCTTGAAATTTAAGTGAAAAAGCTAACCTGATGTAGAAATGTAATTTGTTAGGTTAGCAACATAAGGATTTAGTAGGGTGGTACTTTTGGTAAATTTGTTGATTCACAACCATGTCATGAACAAGTTTTGATGTGTATCGTTAGAAAACCAAAGTACCAGTAACAAAAATTTGCTAGAGTGTAGATTAACGCACTCTCATGAACATTTTTAAATTTGGGCAAATTTTTGCCAACAAAGAACAGTTTTGATGCAGCGCTCATGTGTGTTTACACGTAAGAACTTTAATGTTAGCTTTAGTTTAGATAGGTTAGGCGACTTGTCACATTTGTTTTAATTTAAGTAGTGTTTCATGCTCCCCGACAAATTTGTGCTGTCGATTATTAGTGTAGTCAAAGACAATGGGGCTACATTTTCCGTTTCCTGGTAATTCGGTAGGCGTGTTATCGGTCGAAAAAACCAGGTGGTGCCTTATATAAACATTTTTGTAGGTTTTAAGTTAGGTTTTATGTAGGGTAGTTAGGACTTAGATTTTAAGCTGTTACTGTGCTAACAGACTTTTTTTTTTTAAGTTTTTTCTTTTATGGCTTTGTCGCGATTGCTACGTGCCATTGTGACACTAAACATTCCCTAGTTTTAGCTTTGATGTGCGGAAGTTTTTGCGCCTTAAAATTCAAAAGACTCGGTGCGCGTATTTCCGTCACGTCAAAAGTGGGTTGGGCGAATAATTTTGCGTCGACGCATGAAAGAACAGAAAAATGGGGTTTTTCCGATGGGCTCGGTAACGTGGCTTTTTTGCCTCTGACCTTCGTGAAGAGCGGTGTTGTTCAGGTATCGTATCGTGCCTTATCTTGTATCTATGTAGATTTCCTTGCCTTGTTTAACTGTTTGTCGCTTCTATACCATGGTTTTCCCTGTTTATTCCCTACATAGGTAGGAGGTAATTTGTAGCCGTTGGCCGAACCGTATTCCACGCCGGAGCACCATCTGTAAACACTCCGGAGTAGCCCTGAGATCCAGTCGAAGCCATTTGGATGGACGTTAGGCGTACCCTCCGTTAATTGCCTTAAAAGGGGCCATCAGTAGCCCTGATGGACGTCAACAGAAGCCAACTTTAACTCAGGGACATATTCATGTGCGTATTTCGCTGTTATAAACTATTGTATGAAAATTGGCATATTTTCCGTCAATGGCGTATTTAATTTGTTATTGGTGATGTCATTGTCAGATGGCCGCGCTAAAACCTGTGTAAAGCTTGGAGCTACCACCTGCCCGTGGCGTCGCTTTTTCCGCGCTTGCGCGCTGTATTTATGAACTTTTTTAATTGTAAGAATTAAACCACTAAGAGTTTTTAAAATTGTCTTTATTTACGTTTCGATCCATAACCTAGGATCGTTGTCAAAAAAAAACGATCCTAGGTCATGGATCGAAACGTAAATAAAGACAATTTTAAAAACTCCGAGTGGTTTAATACCCAAAAGGAACTAAGAAGAATAAAAAAGGTAGGGATCTTTAACGTGCGTGACAACGCTCACACACGGGACCTCCATTTTACCTCTCATCCGAACTAGGGCGTATTTTTGTAAAAAATACTCGCCTAACATTTTTCAAGCGGACCGTGTCGGGATTCGAACTCGGGACCATGGGCGTAGTAGTCACGCGCTTACCAACTACGCCACGGAGCCGCTAAGTATACAGCGTAGGTACTTAAATTATAATTAAGGTGATGACATCCTCTGGTATATCCAAAGTTAAAATAGTCCACCATTGGGATATCCGGGCGGGGACAACTTCGGAAGAGGTGGTCGGATAGTTTAGAAAAAGAGTCGGGAACATTTTACGAGTCGAAACGTGGAATGTCAGAAGTATGAAGCAAATAAGTAAGCTAGAGAACTTGAAAATTGAAATGGATAGGTTAGCACTAGACATAGTAGGGATCAGCGAAGTTCGGTGACCGGAGTGGAGATTTTAGGGTAATTCATACAGGATCAGAGGAAGGAAATGCGGGTTTGGGGATAGTTATGCGAAAAAAGATCAAAAGAGTACTCATGGTTAGATTAGAATCTAAACCGGTAAATACAGTAATAACACAAGTATTGAAAATTTGAAGAAAAAAGGAACAAAAAAAGACACTTTGACTTTGAGAAACTAAAAGATAACGATATCCACGAATGATTTGAAAAAAAGTCAAATGGATTGCTGAAAGATAATTATCAAGAAAATTTCTTATAAAGGAAGTAGAAACAAAATGGAATAACATTAAATCCAACTTAGACATGGCAACCAGAGATATTCTGGGATATACACAAAAAGAAAATAAGAAACCATCGATAACATAGGATATCCTGAATTTAATAAAAGAAAGACGAAAATACAAAAATAAATCAGACGAAACAGGAAAACAGAGACACAAAGTCATAAAATGGAAAATTATTCGCAAATGCAGGAAAGCTAAAAAACAATGTATTGATGAAAAGTTCAAAGAGGTACAAACTAAGATGGAAATATGGAAGACAGACAACGCATACAAACTAATTAGAATGAATTTTGGGGATATAAAACCGTATGGCAAAAAATATAAGGAACGCGAGAGGAAACGTCATTATAGAAAATGTAGAGAATGTGGTTAGATGGCAAGAATATATAGGGAATTTGTATGCAAGAGAAGAAGTAACAGCATTAGAACACGAATTAGACATTGAAAAGGATGATTTGGAATATCCTATACTTAGAGATGAGTTTGAATTAGCATTAAAGGGTCTGAAAAATGGTAAGGAGCTGGGTACAGATAAGGTGCAAGCTGAAACTCTAAAAGCCGCTGGACAAGTAGTAACAGAACGTCTCTTCCAACTTGTAAGCTATATGTATGAGAGTGTTATCGTTCGGGTGGGCGGCGTCTGAAAGCATGTAGGCTTGGTTTAAGTATTTGTTTAATAAGTTTAAGCGAAAATAATTATAAGTTTCATAAATACATAAAAATAAAAGTGAAATAGTTAAAATTGAATGCTTTTAACAGTTTGAAGCAGTTCGGAAGTCTTCGGTAACCTTCGGAACTTTTCAGAAAGCTTCATGGTTGCTTCTGGAACCAAAATAAACTTAAACACTTATTGAATAAATGTATATACAGTTTAATGGGGTCTGAACTCTTCGGAATTTGCTTGTGAGGCCGAGTAGCAACTTGAATAACGGTAGTTAGAAAATATTTGCAGTTTGAAGAGGTCCAGACGTCTTCGGCGGTCTTCGGAAAGCTTCGTGTTTTACTTGTGGGACAATGTTAAGTTACAAAGAATTATGATATGAAATTAAAAACTACTAATTGACAAAATATACAAGTATAGAGGGTTCAGAAGTTTTCGAAACTTTTCGGAAGGCTTCGGAATTTATTTGTGATGCTCGGTAAGAAATTGAAAGCGATGGTTAGAAAATATTTACAGTTTTAAGAGACCCAGACGTCTTCGGTGGTCATCGGAACTCTTCGGAAGGTTTCGTGTTTTTCTTGTGAGACAACGTGAGGGTATGAAGAAATATTGTGTGGACGTATAAACAGCTTGGACGGTCTGAAGTCTTCGGTGATCTTCGGAACCCTTCGGAAGGCGTCGTGGTAGTGGTGGATTAGACCTCGTCGAGTGCGTCGCTCTGGAACTCTACGGGGTGTCGTTCCGGTGATAGAGTTGACAGACGCAATCACAATAACGACTTGTCGGTGAAGTATGGAACGGAGCTTAAGGCCCATATGTAGTTTGTTAGCTATTGATTGATGAATAGTAGTGACGTGCCCTAGGTGCGGCGGCGGACAGCGTCACCGTCGGAGAATACGCAGGCTATGGAGAGCACTGTGCACTGAAGTATAACAGGCTATGGGACGCACTGCTCGCTGGAGGTTTCTCAGGCTATGTGGAGCACTGCAAGGTGATTCCTTAGACTATGGTGAGCACTAACGAATGTCTTTCGAAGAAATTGCAAATTTATACACTTTCATTTCCTATGCTTCTTGTGTTGATAAACGTTAATGATGTCTTTAACCAAAGGAATTGTGTATTTTAATTTTCGAGTGTAAAAGAATCTCCAAATTTTGATTGACCAATGAACGTGCTGATTTTTGGTAACCGCACAAAATAAGTTGGAAATTCTCGCGATTCTTTGTTTGTTCTGTTTTCAGCTCGTGTACTTTGATATAGTCAACTGCAATTGTTTAGTCAGTTCTGTGTTCAGCTCGGGCACGGTGATATAGTCAACAATCCTCCCGCTGAAGAGTGTAGCGTAGCTAGGTTGTTGCGAGGAAGCGACGGGGCCCTTGTTGTCAAAATGTTTGAGCCTGTTCCGGCGTTTGCGTTTTTGCTTTGTGTGGCGGCGTCGGGCTTCACCATGATCGCCTGCTGCTGGGTGGAATGGTTGTCGTCGAAAGAGTACCTGTTCTTAGGACATCCATCAACAGGTATACCTTTCTGGTTGTGCGCCTTGCACATAATTGGACAGAACGACACGGGCTGTGTGGTTGGCTCGTGGTCTGCATGTTTTGGTGTCCAGTAATAATAGGCTGATGCTGGCTGTAGTAGTTGGTCGTGCTGACCTATCGATTACTGGTTGAAATTCTTCCTGAAGACTGCTGGGAAAGGATTTGTCAGCAAACTGTTTAGTTGCAGTTGGCGTGGGTGGCCTGTTGGCGGTGATGAGTTCACCGTTGCGTAGCGGCGTCGGACCTTTCCATGGTCGTTTGCTGCTGAGTGGGATAGTTGTGATTGAAGGGGGTACCTTTTTGAGACATTCGTCCACAGGTATGCCTTTCTGATTGTGCGCCTTGCACATAATTGGGCAGATCGACGAGAGTTGCGTGGTTAGTTCGTTATCTGCATGTTTCGGTGTCCAGTTGTAATAGGCCGGTGCTGGCTGTGGTAGTTGGTTGTGCTGACCTATTGAGTATTGGTTGGAATTCTTTCTAAAGGCTGCTTAGCAAGAATTCGTCTGGAAGCTGGTGAGAGGTAGTTAGCGTGTGTGGCCTGTTGTCGTTAACGAATGTCACCGTTTCGTTCCAGTGGAGCGTCTTACGGTTATATTCTCCGAAATGTATGGAGCCTTGTTCGTAATCCATCACCACTTTATGGCGTTGAAACCAAGATTTACCCAGAATAATATCCTCAGCGAAGTTTGCTACTACCAAGAAGGTTTCGTGGTGAGTCACTTTCCCGAGGGTAAATGGCGTGCGGAACTTGCCTTTGATTGCAATTTCTGTCCCTGCTTCGGCTAGATAGGCAGAGGTATGAGAGGCTTCTACCCGTAAACCTGCGGGTATTCGAACTTCCCTAATCATGCACGTTGATACTCCTGTAACTAGTAGTGCATCGAAGGTTATTTTCTATACAGTGACGGGGATTGTTGGTGGGGATCATCGTGGGTGATGTTTAGTCGCGCCAGTTCGTTTCGCCCGGCCAGGCGGTGTGCTGGCGCAGCTTGGCCGTAGTGTCGTTTCCCGAGTTTCTGGTTAGACAGCCTCGGCGCCAGTGTCTTTGAGGGCAGAAGCGGCACCTTGGTAGTTCTTCTGCTGTGGATGGACGCTGGCAGCTGGTATGAGGCTGGTCGTCCTTATCGTTGCCGCTTTAGCGTTTTCATCGATTTCGGTGAAGAGAGATACCATTTTCCATACTGTTGTTGTCATGTGGCACTGAATTGGGTTTCTCGGTGTCGATAGGAGGAAATCCGTGGACAGCTCTATGTCCCGGTTGATGTCTAATTTTAGGCGGTGGGCTTGCTTTGCCTTAGTGCCGAGGAAGGCGGCTACTGATTGAGACGCCATCTGCTTCTGTCCATAGTACTCTAAGGTTATTTTGGCCCTAATGGTTGGACTGTCGAATTTATCCAGAAAGAACCTTTTGAATTCGTTGTTGGTGGGTTGGAACATCGCGTATGCTTCCCATCATGTGGCTGCTTGGCTTCGGAATTGAGCGGTTGTTGTAGGTACATCCGAGTCCATCGCTTCCTTCTGTTGGAGTAATTCTGCGGGATTTTCCAGAAGGGTGCCAGAGAATATAAGTTTTTCTGCTTCGAAGGTCGCTGTTGTGACGTGGTAAAGGTCCTCCACTAGCGCCTTAATTGTGACCATTTTGCCGCTTTGTTGTGTTTGATGAGCGCCACTGGGTTGTTGCAGTCCCAGAACTGTTGGTGGTTATGTGACCTGACTACTACACCCAAGGTCCCGGGTTCGAATCCCGACACGGTCTGCTTGAAAACTGTTAGGCGAGCATTTTTCACAAAAATACATCCTCATTCGGATGAGAGGTAAAATAAAGGTCCGCTGTGTGAGTGTTGTCACGCACGTTAAAGATCCCTACCTTGCTTGGAACAGCAAGGGTTCGGCAAAATTCCAAATTCCAAATTTTCCTTCCTGACCAATGTAGTAGCTTCGGGTGGAGCATTGGAAAATCACATGTAAGGGGGTTGTGTGACCTCTTGGGTTGGAAGCGGCTGGTTGGCGTCCGGCTGGACGTGTGATGTCGTTTGACTCCTCGTCTCGGGCATGCTGGTGGTTCTTGCAAGCGTGCTGTTGGCAAAATCTTCTGTGAAAACAGCCCAATCACCTTGGACGCCAATTGTTATCGTTCGGGTAGGCGGCGGCTGAAAGCAAGTAAACTAGGCTTGATTATTTGTTTAATAAGTATAATCAAAAAGTTTCATAAATACATAAAAATAAAAGTGAAATAGTTAAAATTAAATGATTTTAACAGTTTGAAGCAGTTCGGAATTCTTCGAACTCTTCGGAAGACTTTATGGTTGTTTATGAAATGGAGTTAAACACTTATTGAATGAATGTATATACAGTTAAATGGGGTCTAAAAGTTTTCGGAACTCTTCGGAAGGTTTCGGAATTTTCTTGTGGGGCCAAGTAGCAACTTGAATAACGGTAGTTAGAAGATATTTGCAATTTGAAGAAGTCCAGACGTCTTCGGCGGTCTTCGAAACTCTTCGGAAGGCTTCGTGTTTTACTTGTGGGACAACATTAAGTTACAAAGAATTATGATACAAAATTAAAAACTACTAATTGACAATATATAGAAGTACAGAGGGTTCAGATGTCTTCGGTCGTTTTGGAACTCTACGGAAGGCTTCGGAATTTTTTTGTGAGGCCCAGTAAGAACTTGAATAGCGATGATTAGAAAATATTTACAGTTTTAAAAAGCCGAAACGTCTTCGGTGGTCTTCGAACTCTTCGAAAGGTTTCGTGTTTTTCTTGAGACAACGTGAGGGTATGAAGAATTATGGTGTGGATGTATGAACAGCTTGGACGGGTTCGGACGTTTTCGGTAATCTTCGGAAACCTTCGGAAGGCGTCGTGGTATTAGTAACTTAGGCCTCATCGCGTGCGTCACCGTGGAACTTTACGGGGGTGTCATCCCGGTGGTAGAGTTGGCAGACGCAACAACAATAACGACTTATCGGTGAAGTATGGGACGGAGCTTAACGCCCATACGTAGTTTGTTAGCTATTGATTGATGAATAGTAGCGTGCACTAGGTACGGCGGCGGACAGCGTCACCGTCGGAGAATACGCAGGCTATGGAGAGCACTGCGCGCTGAAGTATTGCAGGGTAAGGGAGCACTGCTTGCTAGAGTTTTTGCAGGCTATGGAGAGCACTGCAAGGTGATTCCTTAGACTATGGTGAGCAGTAATGAATGTCTTTCGAAAAATTTGCAATTATATTTATACACTTTCATTTCCTATGCTTACTGTGTTGAAAAACGTTAATGATGTCTTTAACCAAGAATTGTGTATTTCAATTTTCAATGTAAAAGAATCTCCAAATTTTGATGAACCAATGAACGTGCTGATTTTTGAGTACCGCAAAAAATAAGTTGGAAATTCTCGCGATTATCAGTTTGTTCTGTTTTCAGCTCGTGTGCTGTGATATAGTCAACTGCAATTCTTTAGTCAGTTTTGTGTTCACCTCGGGCACGGTGATACAGTCAACAAGACAGGCCAGATACTCAAAAATTTCAAACGTATCATCATAGTCACTATACCAAAAAAGAGAGGCTCGGGTAGATGTGAAAATTTTGTTTGACAACACTGGTGTCAAAAATATTAACTTGAATTGTACAAAGACGAATGGAAAAACGAACTGAAAAATACTAGGAGAAGTTCAATTTGAGTTTAGGCAAAACATGAGAACAAGGGAGGCTATTTTAGCTCTGAGAGTGATAATGGAGAAAACAATAGAAAAAGGGTTTGTAAATATAGAAAAAGCATTCGACAAAGTAAAATGGAAAAAATGTTCAAAATGCTCAAGAACATTGGAATGAGTTTTAGGGATAGACGGATTGGTACATAGCCTATACAAAGAGCAAACAGTGGTAATAAAATTAAAATAGGAAATGTAGAGAAGTTAATACCAGGAAAGGGGTGAAACAGGAATGTGCCCTATCCCTATTAATTTTTAACTTATACATTGAAGAGACAATGAATACTGTGAAATGCAGGAAGACATTTGAAATTATTATGCAGAGACAAAAGATTAATGTGCTTAGCACCGCACTGTACGACTGTGAAACCTGGACCATAGGAGAAGCGGACAAGAAAAAGATAGAAGCTTTTGAAATGTGGTCCTACAGACGTATGATGAAGATATCATGGACAGAAAAAAGTAAGAAAAGGAAAAACTAGAAAGGTAGAGAAAAAATATAAAAATGAAAGTGGAGAAAGAACAAGATAGATAAAAAGTGGGAAAACTAGAACATGTAGAAAAAGAATGTAAAGAGCCTATGTTAAACTATTGCACAAATTTAGTGAAAGATGTATGTAGATTGTGGGAATTTCAGAGAAATGTGTAGGCTAGCTCAGAATAGAATTCATGGAAAACCTAATGACAAAAAAAACTGTACTTAAACCTGATGATTATTATTGGCACCTACAGGTTTATTTATAAATATCTATTGTCGATGTACTTGTGGTTGCGTTTATGCAATGATAGAATGTAGGTTAGCCTTGTAAACCATATTGTCAAACGGACTGGAAACTGTTAATGGTTTGTATGGTAAGAGTATGTTTGAGCCTTTGTTGAATTTACTAACATTTTATGATCGTGCAAGGTGGAACAATGGTAGTCAAGGTCTTTATCTTCCCGGTGTTCTTCCTCTTCAACTTTAGCCATAGTAATGGCTCAGCCGTCCTCGATACCTTCTAGAAAAGATTAGCTAAACTACACTAACATTTCTTCAGTCTCATATGTAAAATGTCTAAGTAGCAGTTGACATCCGGTAATATTAAAAATGCACAGGGTGCTTGTTCGCCGCCCCATCTTTGGAGAGGTATATTTATGCAATTAGAAACGCAGGGTTGTGAATGTTTTGTCTGCCGATACTCCTTCCTAACCCAGGGAGTCCGACACTTTTGCTCTTGAGGTTATCATATAATAATTAAAGTAGGGTCGTTTACTATTGTAGTTTTATTTTAAACCTTCTCGCCGTAACGCCATCTCAGTGTGTATCGGTCAGACAACGTAGGTGTCATTAGCCACAGCCACTAGGCGACTCGATCACAGCCAGGTATTGTCGAGAGAGGGCGTTTGTTCATCCGCAGGTAGGTTAGAGTACAGGTTTGTAGCAGCGACCAGGTGTGTTACATTACAGATACACAATTAATATAAAATAAATTGTTAATTTATTTGTTTGTTTAGATAAATTACGATGTCGAATTTAGTACTGAACATAGTGTAATCGACGTGTTAAAACCGAATTTAGTGCAATAAACTGTTAGTAATTATCATCAGTAATCTTTGAGTATATTAAGAATTCTTCTTATATAATTGTGACTAGTCAAACATATTGGAACAAATAAAGGACAGTAAATAAAAGTTCGTTGCACTAAAATAAGTGTAAATAAAAAATTTTAATATTTTTCCTTTTGTATGACTACGTAACTTTGAAAAAGTGCTACGAGAATAAAAAGTCTTCGTAGATCTTCAAATACTTCAACCTATGACAATTCTAACAATACCACAAATTAGATTGATTTTCAAAGTGTAGGTAAATATTCTTTCTCAATATCTCATGCAGTCAAATCCAACTACGTCATAGTCCTAAAGACCTTAAATATGACAAATAGATTAAAATATCATCCCAAATTAAATTAACAAATTCTAATTTCTTAATAAAAATAAACTATCAAGGTTTGAAAGAACCAATCGTAAGTAAACATTCTAAAATAAACATAACCGCTTGTCAATCAACGTGAAACAAAGCAAACAAATTCTTCCGGAAGAGAAATTCTGCTCTTCAACTTCAAGTATCAGTTTTAAATTGCATTTTGTATAGCTATTATACTCGTAACGATTGGTATGTGAGAAGAATTTTTTAACAAATTTACCACAAATAAATACAACCTGAAGGTTGTCGAACCTCTTTAAATTACAAACATGAATCACTTCTTTTAATGAAGTTAAGTAGGTAGGTATTCAGTTATTTGCTGGCTTTATAAATACGTGAGCTTAAACTGATTGATTGTCCTTGCAAGGACGATGATGCGGGTTTCTTTAGTTATTTATACATGAGTACGTTTAATACCGGTCGGTTGTATGGTAGAAAAATAAAACAGCACAAATTTACCTATGGGATAAACGTTTTCTTTATGGTGACGTTAAATTTAAGCAATTTTATGTATTCCAAAATACTTATTTATACATTTAAAGTGCAACCTGTACATAAAAGAAAAACAACCTACATTATTACAATAACCAGTAGCCGTTCATACATTTCTTGCAAAACAAAAAAGTCTACACTACAAGTATGTTGGGTATTTTTCCCGATCATCAAAACATACAAGCTTAAAGCTACGTAAATATTTCCTGAGTATCCTACCTGCGTAAAACTCAAAATACTTTTTTGTGACTAAAATTTGAAACCAAACCTTCGTCTATACAGCCCTATCCTTCTATTTCTACTTTCACGAATGTGTTTGTACCAGAATCCCAACGCTTTACTTTAAATAACTGGTGCTTTCTATTTGCCCAAAAACTAAGAATCTAACCTAAGTTAAAATAATCTTAGTTGAGGACACGTTCTTTTTACTACTAAGGAACTTAGATAAAGTTGGATCTTTTGCATTCCCCTTACCCCAGATAAGATGCTTAGATCTAACTTAGATACTAACTTCCTTCCCTAAGTTATATATTGAGGATATATTTTCGTGTTGTGTATGATATAAATTTTTATTGTACATTTATAAAAGCAACTATATAATATAACAGTTAATACCAAGTTGGTTCTTAACAAGAATCAGTTGATTTTAATATTATTTTCAAAACCTTTATAGGCTAGTTAGCCAAAATTGTAAGCTGTTCCTTCTAATAATCAAATGCAAATGAAGTTAGGTAAGGTTAGATTTTCACCTAACCTAATTTTAAGTCATTCTTAGCGAAGGCACTGATTATCCACCAGAGGTGGATAATCTGTGGCTAAGGTGTAAATAGAAAGCAACAAACATTTCTAATCAATTTATTACCTAGATTAACCACACCATTTTCAAACATTTTTACTTAAAATTTCTCTATAATACAGCTTTTATAATTTTATCCTAACCTATAAAAAGATACAAAGTGCCATTTCCATATTAAACTAGACTAACATATTTCGAAATCAAAACGCAACTTTCCACATCAAAACTATTTTTTAAAACGTATTTTATTTTACATTCTAGAAGCGGCTTGTAGTCCCTTCGGGACTACGTTGGGTGCGATTTACTCATTACGCCTAGATTCCTTGAATAGGCCAGTTGAGTGAGTTGGTTGCGTTGGTTGAGTTGAGTGAGTTGAGCGAAATGAGCGAGTTGAGTGAGTTGAGTGAGTTGAATGAGTTGCGTGAGTTGAGCGAGAAGAGCGAATTGGGCGAGCTGAGGGAGTTGAGCGAGTTGAGCGAGTTGAGCGAGTTGAGCGAATTGGGCGAGTTGAGGAAGTTGAGCGAGTTGAGCGAGTTGAGCGAGTTGAGCGAGTTGAGCAAGTTGAGCGAGTTGAGCGAGTTGAGCGAGTTGAGCGAGTTGAGCGAGTTGAGCCAGTTGAGCGAGTTGAGCGAGTTGAGCGAGTTGAACGAGTTGAGTGAGTTGAGTTAGTTGAGTGAGTTGAGTGAGTTGAGTGAGTTGAGTGAGTTGAGTGAGTTGAGTGAGTTGAGTGAGTTGAGTGAGTTGAGTGAGTTGAGTGAGTTGAGTGAGTTGAGTGAGTTGAGTGAGTTGAGTGAGTTGAGTGAGTTGAGTGAGTTGAGTGAGTTGAGTGAGTTGAGTGAGTTGAGTGAGTTGAGTGAGTTGAGTGAGTTGAGTGAGTTGAGTGAGTTGAGTGAGTTGAGTGAGTTGAGTGAGTTGAGTGAGTTGAGTGAGTTGAGTGAGTTGAGTGAGTTGAGTGAGTTGAGTGAGTTGAGTGAGTTGAGTGAGTTGAGTGAGTTGAGTGAGTTGAGTGAGTTGAGTGAGTTGAATGAGTTGAGTGAGTTGAGTGAGTTGAGTGAGTTGAGTGAGTTGAGTGAGTTGAGTGAGTTGAGTGAGTTGATGAGTGAGTGAGTGAGTGAGTTGAGTGAGTTGAGTGAGTTGAGTGAGTTGAGTGAGTTGAGTGAGTTGAGTGAGTTGAGTGAGTTGAGTGAGTTGAGTGAGTTGAGTGAGTTGAGTGAGTTGAGTGAGTTAGTGAGTTGAGTGAGCATTGGAGTGAGAGTTGAGTGAGTTGAGTGAGTTGAGTGAGTTGAGTGAGTTGAGTGAGTTGAGTGAGTTGAGTGAGTTGAGTGAGTTGAGTGAGTTGAGTGAGTTGAGTGAGTTGAGTGAGTTGAGTGAGTTGAGTGAGTTGAGTGAGTTGAGTGAGTTGAGTGAGCTTGAGTGAGTTGAGTGAGTTGAGTGAGTTGAGTGAGTTGAGTGAGTTGAGTGAGTTGAGTGAGTTGAGTGAGTTGAGTGAGTTGAGTGAGTTGAGTGAGTTGAGTGAGTTGAGTGAGTTGAGTGAGTTGAGTGAGTTGAGTGAGTTGAGTGAGTGAGTTGAGTGAGTTGAGTGAGTTGAGTGAGTTGAGTGAGTTGAGTGAGTTGAGTGAGTGAGAGTAGAGTGAGTAGAGTGAGTAGAGTGAGTT
Source organism: Platerodrilus igneus (assembly GCA_036346225.1). Lineage (NCBI taxonomy): Eukaryota > Metazoa > Arthropoda > Insecta > Coleoptera > Lycidae > Platerodrilus > Platerodrilus igneus. The sequence continues at coordinate 2,473,446 of JARFIW010000828.1, forward strand.
GAGTGAGTAGAGTGAGTTGAGTGAGTTGAGTGAGTTGAGTGTGTTGAGTGAGTTGAGTGAGTTGAGTGAGTTGAGTGAGTTGAGTGAGTTGAATGAGTTGAGTGAGTTGAGTGAGTTGAGTGAGTTGAGTGAGTTGAGTGAGTTGAGTGAGTTGAGTGAGTTGAGTGAGTTGAGTGAGTTGAGTGAGTTGAGTGAGTTGAGTGAGTTGAGTGAGTTGAGTGAGTTGAGTGAGTTGAGTGAGTTGAGTGAGTTGAGTGAGTTTGAGTGAGAGTTGAGTGAGTTGAGTGAGTTGAGTGAGTTGAGTGAGTTGAAGTGAGTTGAGTGAGTTGAAGTAGTTGAGTGAGTTGAATGAGTTGAGTGAGTTGAGTGAGTTGAGTGAGTTGAGTGAGTTGAGTGAGTTGAGTGCGTTGAGTGAGTTGGGTGAGTTGGGTGGGTTCAGTGAGTTAGGTGAGTTGAGTGAGTTGAGTGAGTTGAGTGAGTTGAGTGAGTTGAGTGAGTTGAAGAAGTTGAGTGAGTTGAATGAGTTGAGTGAGTTGAGTGAGTTGAGTGAGTTGAGTGAGTTGAGTGAGTTGAGTGAGTTGAGTGAGTTGAGTGAGTTGAGTGAGTTGAATGAGTTGAATGAGTTGATGAGTTGAGTGAGTTGAGTGAGTTGAATGAGTTGAGTGAGTTGAGTGAGTTGAGTGAGTTGAGTGAGTTGAGTGAGTTGAGTGAGTTGAGTGAGTTGAGTGAGTTGAGTGAGTGAAGTAGAGTAGAGTGAGTTGAGTGAGTTGAGTGAGTTGAGTGAGTAGTGAGTGTGAGTATGAGTGAGTTGAGTGAGTTGAGTGAGTTGAGTGAGTTGAGTGAGTTGAGTGAGTTGTGAGTTGAGTAGTTGAGTGAGTTGAGTGAGTTGAGTGAGTTGAGTGAGTTGAGTGAGTTGAGTGAGTTGAGTGAGTGTAGAGTGAGTAGAGTGAGTAGAGTGAGTAGAGTGAGTAGAGTGAGTAGAGTGAGTAGAGTGAGTAGAGTGAGTAGAGTGAGTAGAGTGAGTAGAGTGAGTAGAGTGAGTAGAGTGAGTAGAGTGAGTAGAGTGAGTATGATGATGAGTTGAGTGAGTGTGAGTGAGTTGAGTGAGTTGAGTGAGTTGAGTGAGTTGAGTGAGTTGAGTGAGTTGAGTGAGTTGAGTGAGTTGAGTGAGTTGAGTGAGTTGAGTGAGTTGAGTGAGTTGAGTGAGTTGAGTGAGTTGAGTGAGTTGAGTGAGTTGAGTGAGTTGAGTGAGTTGAGTGAGTTGAGTGAGTTGAGTGAGTTGAGTGAGTTGAGTGAGTTGAGTGAGTTGAGTGAGTTGAGTGAGTTGAGTGAGTTGAGTGAGTTGAGTGAGTTGAGTGAGTTGAGTGAGTTGAGTGAGTTGAGTGAGTTGAGTGAGTTGAGTGAGTTGAGTGAGTTGAGTGAGTTGAGTGAGTTGAGTGAGTTGAGTGAGTTGAGTGAGTTGAGTGAGTTGAGTGAGTTTGAGTTGAGTGAGTTGAGTGAGTTGAGTGAGTTGAGTGAGTTGAGTGAGTTGAGTGAGTTTGAGTGAGTTGAGTGAGTTGAGTGAGTTGAGTGAGTTGAGTGAGTTGAGTGAGTTATGAGTGAGTTGAGTGAGTTGAGTGAGTTGAGTGAGTTGAGTGAGTTGAGTGAGTTGAGTGAGTTGAGTGAGTTGAGTGAGTTGAGTGAGTTGAGTGAGTTGAGTGAGTTGAGTGAGTTGAGTGAGTTGAGTGAGTTGAGTGAGTTGAGTGAGTTGAGTGAGTTGAAGGAGTTGAGTGAGTTGAGTGAGCTTGAGTGAGTTGAGTGAGCTGAGTGAGCTGAGTGAGCTTGAGTGAGCTGAGTGAGTTGAGTAAGCTTGAGTGAGTTGAGTGAGTTGAGTGAGTTGAGCTGAGTTGAGTGAGTTGAGTGAGTTGAGTGAGCTGGGAGCTGAGTGAGTTGAGTGAGTTGAGTGAGCTTCGAGTGAGTTAGTGACTGAGTGACTGAGCTGAGTTGAGTGAGTAGTGAGTGAGTTGAGTGAGTTGAGTGAGTTGAAGAAGTTGAGTGAGTTGAGTGACCCGAGTGACTCGAGTGACATGAGTGACTCGAATGACTCGAGTGTCCGGAGTGACATGAGTAACTCGAGTGACATGAGTGACGCGAATGACATGATTGACTCGGTTGACCTGAGTGACTCGGGTGACGCTGAGTGACTCGGGCGGCGTAAGTGAGTCGAGTGGTCTGAGTGACTTCGAGTGACTTAGTGACCTGAGTGACCTGAATGCTCGAGTGATTCGAGTAACGTGAGTGACCTGAGTGACCCTAAGTGACCTGAGTGATCTGAGTGACCTGAGTGACCTGAGTGACCTGAGTGACCTGAGAGCCCTGAATGACCTGAGTGACCTGAGTGACTTGAGTGACCTGACTTACTTGAGTGACTTGAGTCACTTGAATGACTTGAGTCGACTTGAGTCACTTGAGTCACTTGAGTCACTTGAGTCACTTGAGTCACTTGAGTCACTTGAGTCACTTGAGTCACTTGAGTCACTTGAGTCACTTGAGTCACTTGAATCAGTTGAGTGACTTGAGACATCATACAAACGACTTGAAAGAGTTGATCAGATCAAGACAACTTTGCCGCAGTAGACATTGACGAAACCACTTTGACGAGTTAATCGGATCAAGATCACTTTGTCCAAGTAAACGTTGACGAAACCACTTTGAGGAGTTGATCGGATCAAAAACACTTTGCCTTGTAAACCTCGACGTAACCACTTTGATGAGATTGATCGGATCAACACCACTTCGCCCTAGTAGACGTCAACGAAACCACTTTGATGAATTGATCGGATCAAGACCACTTCGTCCTAGTAGACGTCGATGAAACCACTTTGTTGAGTTGATCAGATCAAGACCACTTTGTCCTAGTAGACGTGGAGGAAACCACTTTAATGGGTTGATCGGTTCGAGACCACACTTTACCCTAGTAGACTTTGTTGAAACGACCTTGAAGAGTTGATAGGATCAAGATCACTTCGCCTTAGTAGACTTAATAAAAACGACTTGGAAAAGTTGATCGAATCAATATCACTTTGCCCTAGTAGGCTGTTGAAACGACTTTGTTACATGCCAAATGGCAATGTAGCATGTTTTAGATTTAATTATAATTTATAAGTTAATTGCCACGTATTTTTAAATTAATAACATTAACTTCCGTCGTCGCTGACAGTCGCGCCTGCAGAGTGAATGCAGGGGTGCGCGAGTGTCAAAAGCGGGATTAGGCCACGAGACGTGAACCAAGCAACAATTATCTGGGAGTGGTGTATGGTTTTTCTCTTTAGAAATAAGTACGTAGGTTCCCTGTATTTTACCTTTTATTGTACCTGTTACCTTATCTCCATTCGACCTCCTACGAGTGCTGTAGAGGTTTACGATGGATGGAAATCTGATATTCAACATGGCGTAACCGAACCCAGCCTGCAAATCACCGGTGAACCCTGAGATTTAAGTTCCGAGATGCCACCAAGTGAGTAATTTGATTTTATTTAAACTGTACATGTAATTTGACTTAAATAGCGATTGCATCACTCGTAAAGCGTGGTCGGTATATGTTATAAAATGGCGGGTAAAATATGCCGCGTGTAAATATAACAACTTCTAGTAATTGATCGGAATAAGACCACTTAGTTCTAGTAGACTTCGTTAAAGAAACTTCGAGGAGTTGATGGGATCAAGGTAACTTCGCCGTAGTAGATTTCGTTAAAAAGATTCGGAGGAGTAGATTGGATCAAGACCACTCCGCCCTAGTAGACTTTGTTAAAAAGATGTCGAGGAGTTGACAGGATCAAGACTACCTCGCCTTAGTAGATTTTGGCAAAATGACTTTTGGTGGTTGATCGCATCTAGACCACTTCTTACTAAGAGGCTTCGTTAAAACTACTCCAAAGAGTTGTTCGGATATAGATCGCTTCGCTCTAATAAATTCCGCCGAAATCACTTCCAAGGGTCGATCGGTTATAGATCACTTCGCCCTAATAGACTCCGCCGAAATCACTTCCAGAAGTCGATCGGATGAAGACTACTTCGACCTAGCAGATTTCATTAAATAAAAGAAAGATGAACGCAATGTAAATAATGCAAATGAAGCTTTTATCTTTTATATTATTTTATATTATTTTATATTATTTTATATTATTTTATATTATTTTATATTATTTTATATTATTTTATATTATTTTATATTATTTTATATTATTTTATATTATTTTATATTATTTTATATTATTTTATATTATTTTACATTATTTTATATTATTTTATATTATTTTATATTGTTGTATATTGTTTTATATTGTTTTATATTATTTTATATTATTTTATATTGTTTTATATTATTTTATATTATTTTATATTTTTTATATTATTTTATATTGTTTTATATTATTTTAAATTATTTTAAATTATTTTATATTATTTTATATTATTTTATATTATTTTATATTATTTTATATTATTTTATATTATTTTATATTATTTTATATTATTTTATATTATTTTATATTATTTTATATTATTTTATATTATTTTATATTATTTTATATTATTTTATATTATTTTATATTATTTTATATTATTTTATATTATTTTATATTATTTTATATTATTTTATATTATTTTATATTATTTTATATTTTTATTTTATATTATTTTATATTATTTTATATTATTTTATATTATTTTATATTTTTTATATTATTTTATATTATTTTATATTATTTTATATTATTTTATATTATTTTATATTATTTTATATTATTTTATATTATTTTATATTATTTTATATTATTTTATATTATTTTATATTATTTTATAGTATTTTATATTATTTTATAGTATTTTATAATATTTTATATTATTTTATATTATTTTATAGTATTTTATATGAATTACATATTGGTATTTACAGTAATTGCTAAATAAGTAATGTATATATAAAAGCACAACAGATATCATTTACATTGGTTAATTAAATGATTGTAATAAGCAGTAATTGCAGAATACTTGACTGTGTATAACAATTCAAGCCTCCTGGAGTGCAAAGTTATTGAAACCAAAATAAACTGTCCAATGCTTTTGTTTAATCATCATCAAACGAAAATACTCAGAAATACCTAATAATAATTTTTTTCGGTAGTTTTAAAAAGGAAAATTAAAAGAATTGCTTTAAGCGGCCATTGGAGAAAGCTTTAGTTGAAACGTAAACTATACCCTTAATAGTATGTAACCTTGAGTTTTGAAAGTGATTGAAATATTCCGAAACTTTTCCATCAAAGCGGTCATTATGTTCAGGTTTAGATGTACATAAAGTCTTTGTTAGCGGCTAAATAAAAAAATATTTTTATTGGTGCTTATGAATACTCAAGTAGTAAGTGCGTAGGTGTTGTTTTTAATATTTGTTTAATTCTTGACGCTTGGTGTTTATCAAAGTGAATATAATCTTAAATGGACTTATTCTAAAGAAATTAATATCAAATAAAAACTTTCAGTTGATGTAGGTAACCGCTTGGTTCCACCTTCTGCGTCTAACTTTTCTAAATTCACATCATTTTGCCTCTCTCTCACCATGTAGTCCTGCACGTTAAGACGAAATAAATAGACCAAACTAAAAACAAATGTTGTTGGAAATGTAAATGTTGTAAATACCCTTTTTAATGAAAATATGGAATAATTAACATATTGTAGACCGTTGTATAACGGTTATAAAGTTTGTTTGGGTATTTTTACGCATATTAGATGCTTACTGATGTTTAAAATAGCAACACAAAATAAAAAGAAAAAGTAAATTTTACTGGGCATCGAACCACTGACGTTGCGAATGGAAGACGCAGCTCTTTAACCTACGACACTGAGCTGAAGTTAATCGCAATGCCCTTGGTTGTATACTTGCATTTGAAGGGGCCACATAAGAAATGTATCATTTTCTGACAAAAACACGTGGAATTGTAATTACTCGGCAATATTCGTACAAAAACGTCAAATTAATTATTTAAAGTTTTCTTCAAAAGTAGACCGCGGATAATGTAATACTGTTCATTTTTCTAATCCTAATAAAAGTACACTACAAAAATGCAATTTAGCCGTTTTATAAGCTTTAATTTTAGAAAATTGTAAAATAAGTTAGTCAACAAAGATTTTGATGGTACTTACTCGTTCGTCTAAGCCTGTATTCGTGACCTGCTTTTGCGTTTCCCGAATTAATTACACAAATTTCAATAAAAGTTTTCAAAAAACTATAATACATGCGTGCAAACGGTTAATAAATCAGACTTTAGGATACATATAGTGTCTTTTGGTATGTATTAGATATTATTTACGGACCGGATACGAATACGAATTTTGAAAACCAACTCGATTGTCCGTTTCTCTCGTACCAATTATAATCGACGTGTTGTCGTCTTAGTCGCACGACGTGTTTAGGTTTTGAGATAGAAAATTTGTAAACGATCCCCGGTTTGTTTACAAGTAAGCGAATACGTCGTTCCAAGCTAATAAATATCAGAAAAACCCCTATTTTTCCCTTAGTATTGGGTTATTCGCGATAAAACTACCCTATGGCACGTACGGAAAAATTTCCCACCACACCACGTTCCGCCGGCACCCCCAACACAAATCCCCTCGGACGCATATCCGATTAGCGGTCGACGATCGATTCACACCTCTCAACTTTAACACAGAGACGGGCTAGACACGTTTTAAGATATAAAAAATGTAAAAACTGTACATACTCTTATTAATTTCTCTAAGCTATATAGAAATAGTACGCAGTACCAACTTTCTCACTGATGTTGTCTTTATAAAACTAAATCGCACTGTTCATGCAGCAACCCTCTTAAGTTTTTATTGTACGTAATAAACTTTATCGCCCATAAATAATGTTCTTGAATTTTATTAATGCACTACGACTCAAAGTCTAAATAAATTTTAATAGTGGTTTTAATAATCATTCAAAAATAATCTTGAAAAACAATAAATACTAATCAATAATAAATTCAAGCATCTTTTAATTTTTTTATATAGGCTGTGGGAATTTCAGGAAAATGTGTAGGTTAGCTCAGCATAGAATAGAGTATAGGCACGCGTTCAACCAGTTCTAGGACTGAAGATCTATTGATGATGCTACTAGAACTGTAAATTTCCGGTTTACCCACTCTGTGCATTTCAAATGCACATAAAAGAATGTAGATAATTTTCACAACCATCATTCGGATTTCGGCGATTACTTCTATTAATTATTATTGTATGCCCATTATAATGTTCTTAAAAACAATCGAGACGATTTACTAAATAAAACTAATTTGCTAGCAATAACATACATCATCTTCGATATTCAAGAATTATATAGTTTATATTACAATGAATTTCGTCACGACTTCATTAACTTATCATTAGTGGTCTATTTTAAAAACTTATTTTTTATATTAATTACTGAAAGTAATTTATTGACAAATTGGAACGAAGAAATATTATTTCTACAGAGTAAAACGAGCTTAGTTTTGCTTGGTTATATTAAAGGTAATTTTTGTGAAGTTTGACGAATTGTTTTGGTTTATTTATGAGTTTGCGTAATTACCACCATATTAATATATATAATATATAATATATATATATATATATATATATATATATATATATTATTTTATATTATTTTATATTATTTTATATTATTTTATATTATTTTATATTATTTTATATTATTTTATATTATTTTATATTATTTTATATTATTTTATATTATTTTATATTATTTTATATTATTTTATATTATTTTATATTATTTTATATTATTTTATATTATTTTATATTTTTTATATTATTTTATATTATTTTATATTATTTTATATTATTTTATATTATTTTATATTTTTTATATTATTTTATATATTTTATATTATTTTATATTATTTTATATTATTTTATATTATTTTATATTATTTTATATTATTTTATATTATTTTATATTATTTTATATTATTTTATATTATTTTATAGTATTTTATATTATTTTATAGTATTTTATAATATTTTATATTATTTTATATTATTTTATAGTATTTTATATGAATTACATATTGGTATTTACAGTAATTGCTAAATAAGTAATGTATATATAAAGCACAACAGATATCATTTACATTGGTTAATTAAATGATTGTAATAGCAGTAATTGCAGAATACTTGACTGTGTATAACAATTCAAGCCTCCTGGAGTGCAAAGTTATTGAAACCAAAATAAACTGTCCAATGCTTTTGTTTAATCATCATCAAACGAAAATACTCAGAAATACCTAATAATAATTTTTTTCGGTAGTTTTAAAAAGGAAAATTAAAAGAATTGCTTTAAGCGGCCATTGGAGAAAGCTTTAGTTGAAACGTAAACTATACCCTTAATAGTATGTAACCTTGAGTTTTGAAAGTGATTGAAATATTCCGAAACTTTTCCATCAAAGCGGTCATTATGTTCAGGTTTAGATGTACATAAAGTCTTTGTTAGCGGCTAAATAAAAAAATATTTTTATTGGTGCTTATGAATACTCAAGTAGTAAGTGCGTAGGTGTTGTTTTTAATATTTGTTTAATTCTTGACGCTTGGTGTTTATCAAAGTGAATATAATCTTAAATGGACTTATTCTAAAGAAATTAATATCAAATAAAAACTTTCAGTTGATGTAGGTAACCGCTTGGTTCCACCTTCTGCGTCTAACTTTTCTAAATTCACATCATTTTGCCTCTCTCTCACCATGTAGTCCTGCACGTTAAGACGAAATAAATAGACCAAACTAAAAACAAATGTTGTTGGAAATGTAAATGTTGTAAATACCCTTTTTAATGAAAATATGGAATAATTAACATATTGTAGACCGTTGTATAACGGTTATAAAGTTTGTTTGGGTATTTTTACGCATATTAGATGCTTACTGATGTTTAAAATAGCAACACAAAATAAAAAGAAAAGTAAATTTTACTGGGCATCGAACCACTGACGTTGCGAATGGAAGACGCAGCTCTTTAACCTACGACACTGAGCTGAAGTTAATCGCAATGCCCTTGGTTGTATACTTGCATTTGAAGGGGCCACATAAGAAATGTATCATTTTCTGACAAAACACGTGGAATTGTAATTACTCGGCAATATTCGTACAAAAACGTCAAATTAATTATTTAAAGTTTTCTTCAAAAGTAGACCGCGGATAATGTAATACTGTTCATTTTTCTAATCCTAATAAAAGTACACTACAAAAATGCAATTTAGCCGTTTTATAAGCTTTAATTTTAGAAAATTGTAAAATAAGTTAGTCAACAAAGATTTTGATGGTACTTACTCGTTCGTCTAAGCCTGTATTCGTGACCTGCTTTTGCGTTTCCCGAATTAATTACACAAATTTCAATAAAAGTTTTCAAAAAACTATAATACATGAGTGCAAACGGTTAATAAATCAGACTTTAGGATACATATAGTGTCTTTTGGTATGTATTAGATATTATTTACGGACCGGATACGAATACGAATTTTGAAAACCAACTCGATTGTCCGTTTCTCTCGTACCAATTATAATCGACGTGTTGTCGTCTTAGTCGCACGACGTGTTTAGGTTTTGAGATAGAAAATTTGTAAACGATCCCCGGTTTGTTTACAAGTAAGCGAATACGTCGTTCCAAGCTAATAAATATCAGAAAAACCCCTATTTTTCCCTTAGTATTGGGTTTTTCGCGATAAAACTACCCTATGGCACGTACGGAAAAATTTCCCACCACACCACGTTCCGCCGGCACCCCTCGGACGCATATCCGATTAGCGGTCGACGATCGATTCACACCTCTCAACTTTAACACAGAGACGGGCTAGACACGTTTTAAGATATAAAAAAAATGTAAAAACTGTACATACTCTTATTAATTTCTCTAAGCTATATAGAAATAGTACGCAGTACCAACTTTCTCACTGATGTTGTCTTTATAAAACTAAATCGCACTGTTCATGCAGCAACCCTCTTAAGTTTTTATTGTACGTAATAAACTTTATCGCCCATAAATAATGTTCTTGAATTTTATTAATGCACTACGACTCAAAGTCTAAATAAATTTTAATAGTGGTTTTAATAATCATTCAAAAATAATCTTGAAAAACAATAAATACTAATCAATAATAAATTCAAGCATCTTTTAATTTTTTTATATAGGCTGTGGGAATTTCAGGAAAATGTGTAGGTTAGCTCAGCATAGAATAGAGTATAGGCACGCGTTCAACCAGTTCTAGGACTGAAGATCTATTGATGATGCTACTAGAACTGTAAATTTCCGGTTTACCCACTCTGTGCATTTCAAATGCACATAAAAGAATGTAGATAATTTTCACAACCATCATTCGGATTTCGGCGATTACTTCTATTAATTATTATTGTATGCCCATTATAATGTTCTTAAAAACAATCGAGACGATTTACTAAATAAAACTAATTTGCTAGCAATAACATACATCATCTTCGATATTCAAGAATTATATAGTTTATATTACAATGAATTTCGTCACGACTTCATTAACTTATCATTAGTGGTCTATTTTAAAAACTTATTTTTTATATTAATTACTGAAAGTAATTTATTGACAAATTGGAACGAAGAAATATTATTTCTACAGAGTAAAACGAGCTTAGTTTTGCTTGGTTATATTAAAGGTAATTTTTGTGAAGTTTGACGAATTGTTTTGGTTTATTTATGAGTTTGAGTAATTACCACCATATTAATATATATATATATATATATATATATATATATATATATATATATTACTCAAATTTAGACCAGGGTAGAAAATTAATTAACGACATCAAATAATTTTAATCACCGTGTATAAGGACGCTTTCTATAAAAAGAAGCAGAATTAAAATGCTCAACGTGTATTTAATTTAATAGTTCCAAGAAACAAATAGAAATTACGTGCAAAATTTAAATTAATTAATTCAATTTTTAAGTAATGGGTATTAAACAAAGTGTACAAATAATAAATTAATATTTAGTGCGTATTCGCTAAAAATTAAAGGGTAGAAGTCAATGCCATTCATTATTATTTTAGTTGGAGTTAATTGAACCATTATTAATAACATAATAAGCATAAAAGCCTGTGAAAATCCAAGGTTAAAATACCATGAAATAAAAGCTCTGAGAATTATATTAAAACGTTAATTAGGAGCACACACCTGCGTATTTTCAAAAGTCAATTTCAGTTTAATTTGTTTGGATAAACATGAAAATTCTGCGTATATTGGAAACGGTCGGATAAACCGTAGCTTATATTAACGGGAAGGCTAGATACGGGGTTATTTAACTCAAATAAGAATACACGTGGACTGAAATAACCGATAGTAAAGAGTATCGATTTGCACCACTAGGAGCAAGTTAGAAAAAGACAGATAAAATGCGCAAGGCAGAGACACAGATAATAAAAGGCGCGATTTGAGCAACGTCACGAGGAAATGATTGGTTGAAATAAGTTGCAGATATGAGAGGTGTAAACGAAACGATTTCTATACAAAGTTAATTAGTGTTCTCGGACGTGTTTGCGAGCCGTGTGAAAATTCTTAGATTTTCAACTGGCGCGTGTGCAAATTTTTAGAATCGCTGTGCCGGACTGTCGAAAAGGGAACATAGTATGCGAAATTCTGAAAACTGGCCGTCGCGGGACAAAACTGACGTACAGGCGGGCTATTATATAAACCCGGACTTTAAACAGTTTCGCTCTCTTAGATTTTCGATTTTGATTCAATACTTTAAACAGTTTGCTCTTATATTTTGGTGATTATTGAATACTTTAAAACAGTTTGCTCTTTACGTGCTACGATACAAGTTATGATGCATCAGTGCACTTAGAAAAGACGATGCAAGGTAATAAAGTCTAGTTATATTTGCGAGTATTACTGTACCAATTATCGAAAACAGCAACGATAAATGAATAAACAAAAGTAGGCAGTTTTGGGTATAGCGTGAAAGAATTAGGAATTTCTTTGCTATTTTTCGGAGGTGTTAATAATCAAATGTTATTCGTAATCGTGTTTGGATCCACAAAACAAGATTTTGATATACTTAGATGACTTCCTGAGAAGCTCTGAAACAATTTTAGATGAATGGTGGTGTAGAAAATTTTAAAAGCGTTCAGAATCAGAAGCCGTAAACATAACCCAGTTGGAATGGTGTGATTAACAAAGGACGATGTACATTGAAGCCACGAATGCATTAACCTTCAGGTAACTTATGCTTTGTTGTTCGATTTTTGATGTTTTGGTGTGTGTTGAATAACTTTTTAATTTGTTTGCTAAAAAATGGACAGTAGTGAATTTGTACAAACAACAAATTTTTAATTTTAAGGTGAAATTTTCTTGTTTAAGTAGAAAGGAGTATTTAGCAGTTTATGTTCTTGATTATGATGAAAATTTGGGTCTGTCTTTGAGCTCAATTAGACTAACCTGTTTAATTAACGTAAAGAGGTGGGAGATGCTCCCTTTGTACTCAGAATATATTGCATATACTGCATATATTGTTAAATTAATTAGTAGGCATCCTACAAGTACTTTAATTCTGGATGCAAATTAAAATGATGACAAAGTTAATCTTGAAATTTTATGATACTGAAATTTATGCTACAATTTAATTTTGAAATTTTAATGTATTATGAATATTGATGTAAATAGAGTTAACGTTGATGTTTGTGGTAGGAATGTGTTTGTTTTTTTTTATGAATGAGGATGAAAGTTTTAACTAGGTGAGCAGCCGAGGCGGAAAGAGTAAAGAGGCGATTATCAGAAGAGATTCAACAGGGCGAGAATCACAGCAAATCTTGGTGCCAAATTCGAGAGGTTCGAATATTTTTTTTTACTCTGGTGAGGTTTTTTTGTAGGTTTCACAGCAAACATGACGGTCCAACGCTGGGGCTCGATTCGAAAACCGTAGTTCCCGAATAATGGAGAAGAATCACAGCAATATATTGCTGTGATAAGGGGTTGTTTAAAGGTGTATTTTATAACAATGGTCGTTTAGGAATCAGAAATTATAATAGGAAGCAGAAAACTGCATTTGTTTAGGAGAAAATTGAGAAATTGGGATAGTTTGTAAATAGTAAGCAGTCAACATCCTGTATATAGAGTATAAGTAGTTTTAAGCGACGCAAATAGACACATTAAGACGCATAGTTAGCATAGAAACGAGTAATACATGCATTAAGTAGATAACAAATATTTAACACCCAGTATATAAAATTTTAGTAAATTTAGGTAATGAAAATAACGATATTTTCAGTAAAAGCATGCGTATTTATAAGTAAGCATAATAAAGGTAATTAAACACGCATTCAAAAGAATTCCAATCAGTTATGATAATACGGAGATATGAAATAACGCTTAAAGAAGCGTAGTGTAAGTCCGTACAAACAATTAACAATTTTGATAAGTAAAGGTAATTAAAAATGCGTAAATAAATAAGCATATATGAAAATTGAAAGTCGAATTGCATCAGATAGTTTGTACAATATGGAAAAGCGATAATATTTTTCAAAACACCGCATGTCTGATAACGAAGCAGCTGCAAGCGAACAACAATTACTTGAGAGGACGAGAATGTTACATCAGAAAACTACTTTAAGTGTAGCAAATGCAAAGACTTGATTGGTTAAAATTAGCGACGGGCTAGTAAGCCATGCCCACAGACGAAGTGGCATATCTATCATATATTAACAGCGACAATGATAACGAGCTCAGTTTTCAACTCAACAAAGGCCAAGGTGCGTCACTTAGAACCAAAGAGTAACGCGTAAGAATAATATTTAAAAGTGAAAATTGTCTAAGTGACAGATAGTGCGATGAAGATGAAAATTACTATTGCCGATTAAACGTAAGTAGATTTTGGGGAATTTATTTAAACTAAAATATAATAATAATAGGGCTCTAAGTTTGGGTGCGAACTATCTAAGTCTGACGATGATATTCTAAGGCGGACGATAATGATTCTAAGTTTGATGATGATAATTCCAGTAATATAATAATTTAAATAATGTTCTGAGGCTGCGTGTGGATAAATAATATTTTAAATGGGTATATAATAATTCTGAATTGGTGGAGAATAATTTTGATCCGGATGGATGGTATAATGCATGGAAAATTCTAGTTGATAATGGATGCGTCGATAATTTTGGTTGCGAGAAGGAAATAACGAAGAAAACAGACCAGGTTAGATTTTTTCAGTTTTAAGACATTTTTTTCTATTTGAATTTAAATATTGAATATTGAATTTGCCTAATTAATATAAATTAGTGTGAGGGAGTCAACAACGAACTTGTAGACGTAGAAAGTACGTAATATGATAAAGGGGTTTTGAACGTTCCAGGCTTCTTTTTATAAAAATAATAGGTTTTTTGGTGAGTTTAGATTGATTGAAAAGCATATGATTTTTGAGATAAATACGATGTACAATATTTATTGATTGAAAAGTGTATTTTAATAATTTTCAAAACCTGTACATAATATTTGTTTTTATTATATGGAATTAACTAATTTCATTTTATAATTCAAAATAAAAGCTAGTCGAGGCCGAATGATAAAATTTATGGGAGTGTAATTTGATAATTTAAAAAGAGAGGAGTTACAAGTTGAATACGCCATTGATACAGAGTAAGGTGTTATCACATCATAGTTTTGTTATTGGTCGACACAAGGTCGGTCCAAGATAAATTTCTGTTTATTCATAGCAATAATTAAATATGACCGCCCGAAAGATGGCGCACGAATAATTCTGTAGGATCATAGCAATATATATATATATATATATATATATATATATATATATATTTTACTATTACTATCTATCTATCTGTATGATTACTACCCCCTTTTTTATTACTACTCACTGTCCGTCACTCACTCTCTTTTTGCCCCTTTTGTAGCGCCTTTATGAAATGTGCACACTTAACGCACACCCGTATTTGCAACGTTTGGTTGGTTCTTTAATTAAATTATTTATTTCAATGCCTCGACTATTTAAGCTCTTAATCTCAGGGTGTTTAACTACTTATAGTGAGTTCTGTTATAAGTAGATGTACCAAGTCCAACCAAAGTGCACTCTTTTGTTTTAGTACTAAATTTTTTACTGTATTTTTGTATATGCCAAAATTTCTATTAAGATCAACGACGCTTTGTGCCAAATTAAATTACTACCAAAATTTATGACTATTTTTGACGTTTAAGATATTTCAGCACTCACCTGGTTTACACTTCGTTGTTGGCCGCGCTGACTGCTGGCTCAAAATCCGTGTCGCCGTATGCGTCTTTACACTGATGTCCTATTTGGTTGAATTTTGTACCGCCTCCAGGTGTCGTTCTTGAAATTTTAAGCTGCTCCCCAATACCTGAAATAATTAACCCGAATTTAGAATTTTGAATACCCAGTGCTATAACTTCCCCTGTGCTAATTTCTGCTTCGAATCCTCCACTACCAATTATTGTTCTCCTTAATCTCGCTCGTCGTGTATTCAATAAATCCGTCCGCTTCTTCTTAATTAATCCAAATCTACTCGCTGTCCTTTTACAAATTGCCCGCTGCTCCGCTACCAATCTATAACTCGCTATCCAAATCCAACTACTGTTCCTTTATATGAATCTTCCCAATATCCTGCTACCTTTAACACGCTATCCAAATTCAACTTCTTTCCTTATAACCACTCGCTTTCCAAATCTAACTTATCCGTCGTTTCACCGTCGCACAATTACCAATCTTTACTTTATGCTTTTGTCGCTGTTGCTTCTTTACCACACTTTATTAAATCAAAACTCTTTTAGAAACAAATACTTTTATTAACTTTTTTTCAAAATCGTTACAAATTAGCACAGTATGAAAAAACACGTCTTTTTACCAATAAAGTTCGAAAATAATCTCTCGTTGTTTGCTTTCCACGGCAACCATTTTAACTTTTCTCGCCTACTACCCCATAACTAAATCGTCCAATACATCCTAACATTTCGTTTGTGTCGCACATACCATAGCTCATGTCCTTTCTACATTTTTATAAATCACATTAAATTCTATCATTGGTCCAAAATAATTACAGTTCATCAATCACATTTGATGTTGTTATAACTAATAATTTAGAATTTACAAACATTGTCCAAAAGTTGATTCTATTTAAAATGCAAAACCAAAATAAATTACACTAGAACCTGGATGCGTAATCGATATTAAACATTCATAGACGCATCCGGTTTCCGGACGGCAAATGTACTTTAAAGGCCTTTAACATTCAAACTGGGTATAAACCATTGAGCACTGCACATCTTACTACGTCATTTAGTCATTTCGATATTACCTTTTGGCACTTAATTTCAACTACCATTTTGAATGGTATTTTAGCATATGTAGAATACGGGAAACATACATTTTTAAGTTTATATGATCAAATATGTGGATTATTTTGCTTGGCATATACGACCTTGTACTAAACCACCCTCAGAACTCTTGGTAGCTCCCTTATACATTATAATATATATATATATATATATATATATATATATATATATATATATATATATATGTACACAATACCGCCAAACAAGCATTAGCCCCAAAAAATATGCAAACCAAATTATGCAAATAAAATGAGTAACCAATCAGAAAATTTGTTTGCTCGGTTGTACAATCCCCGCACAGAACTTTAATATCTTTAAAAAAAATCTTATTATATTAGTTAGTTTGTGGAAATATTCCTTGTTTTAAATTACTATGATTTGTTCTTAATATTTGTTGATTCATTAAATATATTGACCGAAGTACAATTCGTTAATATTAGGATACGATTAATTTATCAAAGTATTTATAATACTTAACCTGGAAGATAATTTTAATGTCACACAAGAAATCTTACTAGCAGCAATGCTACCTGATCACACTTCAGCAGAGCTATCGTTTGCTTGGAACAACTGCATGTTACGATGATATTCCTTGCAAAGACTTGATTGGTTAAAATTAGCGACGGGCTAGTAAGCCATGCCCACAGACGACAATGATAACGAGCTCAGTTTTCAACTCAACAAAGGCCAAGGTGCGTCACTTAGAACCAAAGAGTAACGCGTAAGAATAATATTTAAAAGTGAAAATTGTCTAAGTGACAGATAGTGCGATGAAGATGAAAATTACTATTGCCGATTAAACATAAGTAGATTTTGGGGAATTTATTTAAACTAAAATATAATAATAATAGGGCTCTAAGTTTGGGTGCGAACTATCTAAGTCTGACGATGATATTCTAAGGCGGACGATAATGATTCTAAGTTTGATGATGATAATTCCAGTAATATAATAATTTAAATGATGTTCTGAGGCTGCGTGTGGATAAATAATATTTTAAATGGGTATATAATAATTCTGAATTGGTGGAGAATAATTTTGATCCGGATGGATGGTATAATGCATGGAAAATTCTAGTTGATAATGGATGCGTCGATAATTTTGGTTGCGAGAAGGAAATAACGAAGAAAACAGACCAGGTTAGATTTTTTCAGTTTTAAGACATTTTTTTCTATTTGAATTTAAATATTGAATATTGAATTTGCCTAATTAATATAAATTAGTGTGAGGGAGTCAACAACGAATTTGTAGACGTAGAAAGTACGTAATATGATAAAGGGGTTTTGAACGTTCCAGGCTTCTTTTTATAAAATAATAGGTTTTTGGTGAGTTTAGATTGATTGAAAAGCATATGATTTTTGAGATAAATACGATGTACAATATTTATTGATTGAAAAGTGTATTTTAATAATTTTCAAAACCTGTACATAATATTTGTTTTTATTATATGGAATTAACTAATTCATTTTATAATTCAAAATAAAAGCTAGTCGAGGCCGAATGATAAAATTTATGGGAGTGTAATTTGATAATTTAAAAGAGAGGAGTTACAAGTTGAATACGCCATTGATACAGAGTAAGGTGTTATCACATCATAGTTTTGTTATTGGTCGACACAAGGTCGGTCCAAGATAAATTTCTGTTTATTCATAGCAATAATTAAATATGACCGCCCGAAAGATGGCGCACGAATAATTCTGTAGGATCATAGCAATATATATATATATATATATATATATATATATATATATTTTACTATTACTATCTATCTATCTGTATGATTACTACCCCCTTTTTTATTACTACTCACTGTCCGTCACTCACTCTCTTTTGCCCCTTTTGTAGCGCCTTTATGAAATGTGCACACTTAACGCACACCCGTATTTGCAACGTTTGGTTGGTTCTTTAATTAAATTATTTATTTCAATGCCTCGACTATTTAAGCTCTTAATCTCAGGGTGTTTAACTACTTATAGTGAGTTCTGTTATAAGTAGATGTACCAAGTCCAACCAAAGTGCACTCTTTTGTTTTAGTACTAAATTTTTTACTGTATTTTTGTATATGCCAAAATTTCTATTAAGATCAACGACGCTTTGTGCCAAATTAAATTACTACCAAAATTTATGACTATTTTTGACGTTTAAGATATTTCAGCACTCACCTGGTTTACACTTCGTTGTTGGCCGCGCTGACTGCTGGCTCAAAATCCGTGTCGCCGTATGCGTCTTTACACTGATGTCCTATTTGGTTGAATTTTGTACCGCCTCCAGGTGTCGTTCTTGAAATTTTAAGCTGCTCCCCAATACCTGAAATAATTAACCCGAATTTAGAATTTTGAATACCCAGTGCTATAACTTCCCCTGTGCTAATTTCTGCTTCGAATCCTCCACTACCAATTATTGTTCTCCTTAATCTCGCTCGTCGTGTATTCAATAAATCCGTCCGCTTCTTCTTAATTAATCCAAATCTACTCGCTGTCCTTTTACAAATTGCCCGCTGCTCCGCTACCAATCTATAACTCGCTATCCAAATCCAACTACTGTTCCTTTATATGAATCTTCCCAATATCCTGCTACCTTTAACACGCTATCCAAATTCAACTTCTTTCCTTATAACCACTCGCTTTCCAAATCTAACTTATCCGTCGTTTCACCGTCGCACAATTACCAATCTTTACTTTATGCTTTTGTCGCTGTTGCTTCTTTACCACACTTTATTAAATCACAACTCTTTTAGAAACAAATACTTTTATTAACTTTTTTCAAAATCGTTACAAATTAGCACAGTATGAAAAACACGTCTTTTTACCAATAAAGTTCGAAAATAATCTCTCGTTGTTTGCTTTCCACGGCAACCATTTTTAACTTTTCTCGCCTACTACCCCATAACTATATCGTCCAATACATCCTAACATCTCGTTTGTGTCGCACATACCATAGCTCATGTCCTTTCTACATTTTTATAAATCACATTAAATTCTATCATTGGTCCAAAATAATTACAGTTCATCAATCACATTTGATGTTGTTATAACTAATAATTTAGAATTTACAAACATTGTCCAAAAGTTGATTCTATTTAAAATGCAAAACCAAAATAAATTACACTAGAACCTGGATGCGTAATCGATATTAAACATTCATAGACGCATCCGGTTTCCGGACGGCAAATGTACTTTCAAAGGCCTTTAACATTCAAACTGGTATAAACCATTGAGCACTGCACATCTTACTACGTCATTTAGTCATTTCGATATTACCTTTTGGCACTTAATTTCAACTACCATTTTGAATGGTATTTTAGCATATGTAGAATACGGAAACATACATTTTAAGTTTATATGATCAAATATGTGGATTATTTTGCTTGGCATATACGACCTTGTACTAAACCACCCTCAGAACTCTTGGTAGCTCCCTTATACATTATAATATATATATATATATATATATATATATATATATATATATATATATATATATATATATATATGTACACAATACCGCCAAACAAGCATTAGCCCCAAAAATATGCAAACCAAATTATGCAAATAAAATGAGTAACCAATCAGAAAATTTGTTTGCTCGGTTGTACAATCCCCGCACAGAACTTTAATATCTTTAAAAAAAATCTTATTATATTAGTTAGTTTGTGGAAATATTCCTTGTTTTAAATTACTATGATTTGTTCTTAATATTTGTTGATTCATTAAATATATTGACCGAAGTACAATTCGTTAATATTAGGATACGATTAATTTATCAAAGTATTTATAATACTTAACCTGGAAGATAATTTTAATGTCACACAAGAAATCTTACTAGCAGCAATGCTACCTGATCACACTTCAGCAGAGCTATCGTTTGCTTGGAACAACTGCATGTTACGATGATATTCCTTTACAGTTGAACCTCAAACCTGCTATTCTTAATGGGATGTGTTGTGTATTACAACACATCAACCCCCTACTTTATACTTTCTTTAGTCAAATTCAATAACACTTGCATTTAGCAAGCAGTTTACAACTTTGAGTTCATACAATACTCAAAATTATTTACACAGTAAATAAAACGAATTATGTTGCACACTAATAATTACTTTCCGTTAATAGCGTTTGAGTTTAATAAATTATATATTTAAAGGTTCCTCGCCATTATAAAAGTGCTTTTTTAGCATTATTTTCTTGTTTAGTTTATTTTATTTAAGCAGATGTTTTGCTACGATTTGATAGGCAAAAATGGTGAGAAAGTGAACGTGTAAATTATGAGCAAAGTTAAATGTAAAACGTAACCTTCAAGCACTTACCAGTAACAAACAGCAACGGCAGGAACAAGAAATGGTCGACTATTTGCGGTACTCAAGCGTTTATAGCACCATAGCTACGAACACCGGTCTGTTTAGAACAACTTTTAACGACTATTAGTGCGGCACATATAACACAAAAGTACTTGAAAGTTTAATCGTGGAAAACCATAGATTATACTATCTACACGACGGAGGGGAATTTATTTGCAAACTACATTTTGTTATAATAAAAAGTTAATTTAAACTAATATTTACAAACGAAACAGCATGTTTAACTTCTATCAACAGTCTTATATGTGTATGCTCAACAACGGTCAAAACTTTCACACTGTTGATGGTTATCGATAACCCAAATTGTTGTAGAATGCAGTTTAAAATTAATTAGTCAATCTTTAGTAACCTTTATTGCTTAAAAATCAGAAACTCCTTAAGCGCAAAATTTACAATGAAATAATTGAAACATGCATTGAATCACGGGCATTTCCTAATTTCAAACAATTTCGCAATAGTCTATATCCATAATCTAATCAATAAATATTAACAACAAACAAATTTCAAAATAATTAATAATATTTGTAACGTCAAATAGGATCAAGATTAAGTAAAACATGCTGTTTTTGCTATTTAACAATTTTTGTATTTTTTTTTCTGTTTTTGAGTACAAGAATTATTAGAGTAGAACTTTAGTTTTCTTGTTGATTTTTATACACAAAAATCACGAATATCTTGAAGACTATTTGAGGTAAAGCAAGTATTGTTTCCTACATATAGCTTCATTTATGAAGTTCTACAGCATATTGTAACCAATTTCGATGGCAAATACTAATTAGGGGAACTGATATTTAGAGTTTAATGTTTTTATATGCAATTTTCGTGTATTCAAAATACTTTTTCTATTCTCAGTGTAAAATAATGCAGCATTGGCAAGGCTATACTCTAATCGACATTGAAATATAAAGGACCGTTTGTTGGTTTTTGTATAATACAATACTTGGGTGCGTTTGTACAATAGGAAGAATTGATTATTTAAATTAATTATATACACATTTATTGGTTTTATAAATACGTTCCTTGGAATCTATTATTTAAATAAAAACCTCAATATAAACATATGATTGGATATTTTTTAAAAGGAGCTATTTGAACTAGCTTGTTAATACGAACTAAAACAGTGATAAGCTTATATATAGCCACAAACTTTTCAGGTTATAGTATTTGTTGTTATTTATCACAGTGTTTTAAACATCCAACATTTAAATTATGGCTAATACCAAGGAAAGTAAATTGAAGAGTAAGATTTTAAAAGTTAAAATTAATTCAGGATCTGATACTGATGATAGTGAGCATGAACTTGCATACTACATGAAGGACAAAGTAAAGCTTATGAAAGAAGTTTTAAAACTCATAAAACCCAAGAAAATTAAATCGATGGCACCAGAGTGTATGAAGGTATCTATTTGTTTCTCTAATGCATACACATTTTTTTCTTGTATTACAAACCTACGTAAGTATATTTAAAATTTACGAAAACTAAAAGTTCATTAAGTAAATAGTCTGTGCCAAGTCTACAATTTGCCGCCAAAGTTAAAAATTATCATCGTATGTAGTGTTGTAAGCGAGAAATCATGTCTCCTTCATACCACATATATATGCCAAATGGAAGTGCTACAACTAGCAAAATGGTCAGTTTCCGTGTATGCACATTGGTAGCAGTTTTTTCTGCACCTAGTCTATAAGTGGCTATGCCATCATTCCATATTCGTTACAATTTTGCTCAAAAGTTTGCACGACCGTTAATTTAAAATGCCCTATAAGACAGCATGCGATTGGAGGTTATAACCCTTAATCGACTGAACCTAAAAGTGAACGTAAAAGTTTGTATTGTATTTGATATTAGTACATACAATATTTCTTTTCACCGATAATCAATACTACAATTTAATTGATTAATTAAAGTTAACTTAACGTTTCTTTAAAAAGTGATGTAGCGATTTTGCAATAGCATTTTATTTGAAATGTAATTCGTCTGTACTCTGTAGCCTCATATCGGTGCCTTTCAGGACCTGAAAATAATACCATTTCTGCATATGTCAATTTATCAACTGATTATGTACTTCAAAGTCGTGCCAAAGACATTTTAAGGTTAAATTGATTTGTTTACTTGTAACTAATTAAATCTTAATTTTTTTGCAGTTTCAGGTGCAATGGCCAGCCAAATCCAGAAGAGGTACATATCTGACATTGTGTGCTTTTTGCGTTTAACAAGGGTAATAATGCAGCAGTTACTACCAAAAACATTTGTGATGTTTATCCAAGTGCATTAGACATTTCTAAATGCCAAGGGCGGGTTTCTAAATTCAGATCCGGTAATTTTGATCTTTCCTACTCATATGGGTCAGGAAGATCAACAATTTCAAACAGTTATGTTAATCCATGTCCTACCTACATGTGATTTTCCAATGCTCCGCCCGAAGGTACTACATTGGCCAGGAAGCGAGTTTTTTTTTACCTGGAAAATTTGAAATTTTACCGAACCCTTACTGTTCCAAGCGAGGTAGGGATCTTTAACGTGCGTGAGAACACACACACGGGACCTCCATTTTACCTCTCATCCGAACGAGGGTGTATTTTTGTGAAAAATGCTCGCCTAACATTTTTCAAGCGGACCGTGTCGGGATGTTGGTTAATCCATGTCACACAATCGAGGTACTGTCAAAAACTCTCAACCTACCTTGGTCAACCTTCCAAGAACATTTAGGGCGGATTGGTAAAGTAAGCAGATCAAGTATTTGGGTCCTGCATAATCTGTCCGAAGAAAATAGGGCTCACAGATCCACCACATGAAACTTATTGCTTCAACAGCACAATACATAAGTGTTTGTTGATCGCTTGATTACTGAAGACGGAAAATGGGTCTGGTATTATAATCCAAAATGCAAAAGGCTGTAGTTTTTCACAAATGAATCACCACAAAGTACTACTAAGCCAGGTTGTCATCTCCTAAAGGCGCTTTTGTGTGTATGGTGGATTATTTGCAAAATCGTTCATTTTGAAATTCTGAAACCTAAACAAACTGTGAATGCAAACTGTTACTGTGAACAATTGGATAGAATAAATCAATCTTTAATTGAAAAGTCCAACGATTATCAACAACAAAGACATTATTCTGCAGCACGATAGTGCAACACTGCACTGCACAAAACGAACCTTGGAAAAAATGAATGAAATGGGATGGGAAGTACTGCCCCACCCACCATACTTACCTGTCATTGCAGCATTGGATTTCCATTAATTCTGATCGCTAAAACACTTTCTTTGTTCAAAAAAATTTGAATATTTGGACGATATCCAAAATGCCTTGTCCAGATAATTTGCTCAAAAAATAATTGATTGTAGTCGATCCAGCATTGAAAATTTGCACACTAGATGGTAAAATGTTATTGGTAACGAGGGTGCATCTCTGATTAAAAATAAAAACTTGTTAAAAATGTATTTGTTTGAATTAAGTGTAAAAACATCGGCTCAACTTTTTGGTCCCCCTTTTAGTTTAAAAAATCTTTCATAGCTTCAAACTGCCTAAGTAATGTGGTTTTTCCT
This sequence comes from Platerodrilus igneus, assembly GCA_036346225.1. Lineage (NCBI taxonomy): Eukaryota > Metazoa > Arthropoda > Insecta > Coleoptera > Lycidae > Platerodrilus > Platerodrilus igneus. The sequence goes on from JARFIW010000828.1 coordinate 2,497,758, forward strand.
AGTTTATTAGATCGCCATTTTACCGTTGACCCAAAATAGTTAAATCGAATGAACATTTTATTGATAATAATTAACGCAAGGAAGTATAGCGTCTTGCGTGTTTTCTTTAATCCATTACAATACGATTATTCTATTGTTCTTCGGTTCTACAATTTCACATATTATATAACCTTAAGTTGGTAAATGTCGTAATTATAGAACGCTAACAAATAGCTTAACTTTGTGGTTCACGGTATTGCAGATATGTAATATACACAACTATCTTTCAGTGTTACTGGGTTAAATTACTTAATTACACTACACCCTCTTTCTGCACGAGGCGAAAACTTCTTACAAGATGATTTTGTCTTGCAATAGAAGTCCTGAATAATAAATGAGAATGGGTGCTGAAGGTTTAAGTGGTTAAATTGTTTATAAATAAATTTCTATACACTTTCATGTCTAATTATGGATTAGTTACGTATTTTTTTATGAACTTATTCAGGAATGCTTGACTATAATTATATTGAATTTCATTCACTACTAACCTACGTAAAATGTTGATGCACTTTTATTAAAACTAAACACTTATTACAACAATTATATTTCACTTGACTTAAACTTAAAAATTTTGTTCGTATGTACTTACATTTGATTTTTTTTCCAATGCTGCACTCAAAGGTACTACATTGGCCAGGAAGCGAATTTTTTATCTGGAAAATTTTGAATTTTGCCGAACCCTTGCTGTTGCAAGCAAGGTAGGTATCTTTAACGTGCATGACAACACACACATGGGACCTCCAGTTTACCTCTCATCCGAGGGCATATTTTTGTGAAAAATGCCCACCTAACATTTTTCAAGCGAACCATGCCGGGATTCAAGCCCAGGACCTTGGGCATAGTAGTGACATGCATACCAACTATGCCACGGGGCCACCATGTTCATATGTACTGTCTGAATTTTACCTAAATTGTCTTTGATTGTAGTTGTGTATTACATAAGATAATAGTATATGATCCCTTAACATAACTGCCGAGGTTTAACACTTATGATGCCGATGGTTTTATTCTATGTCCTATATGTATCATATGTATCGTTCTTCTTATTTTGACAACGATCCTAGGTCATGGATCTAAACGTAAATAAAGTTGATTTTAAAAACTATGAGTGGTTTAATTCCCAAAGAAGATTAAGAAGAATGCTAAACAAACCACAACAAACATACAGGGAGTGTTTATATGTATCGTTGTGCTCTTGTTGCTGTGACTTGTAGTCTGTACTTTAATTCATTACCATAATTTTCTATGTTGTATATTGGGTCCACCCTCTTTGTTAATTCTAAGGATAGGTGAATTGTCTTCCAAATACAAGTTCATACAGTGTATGTCCATGTGTAAAGTGCAGTATGGTATTGTAACAAAAACTAAAATATTGAGTCGAAAAATATTGGATCGAAACGTAAATAAAGATGATTTAAAAAACTACGAGTGGTTTAATTCCCAAAGAAGATTAAGAAGAATATTGAGTCCATTCATCCCCAATCGGTTCTGGATTCATTCACATATGATCGTAGATATTCATTTAGTGCACAGTGAATTCTCTCTATTTCTGTCGTTTGTGGATGATACGGTGTAGAGAATTGTTGGATAATAGAAAAAAAGCTCAGTTACTCTCTTGAAAATTTCATTTTTGTAGTCTGTCCCTAGATCAGTTCGTATTTGCTTTATTGATCCATATACTAGTATAAAATGATCTATTAAAGCTCTAACTATTGTAGTACTTTCTTTGTTTGATGTTGGAATTATTACAACGTACTTACTTAGCTCACATGATATTGTTACTGTGTATACGTTTCCTTTATTTGATTTGATTTTACGTGTCAATAATAGTTATATCAAAACAGTTTTGAGGTGTAGGCGTTATTATCATTTCTTCGTTGTACCTGATTTTGTTTTTATTGGTTTAACATTCCTGACATTTGCTATATATTGTGTCACGCCTCGTGATATTCCTTTCCAATTGTACTGGGTTTTAAATTTTTTAGTATTCACTTGGTTAACCATAGTGTTCTCAGAAAATTGTGTTTTTGTGAAAAAAATTTTAGTAAATGCTGTCGTTGCTCCTTGTATTTACATTCATTAGCTTTGGATATAGTATTACGCATCACAAGAAAATATAAATTCTTGGTCGAATCATGGTAATTTTAATATTGTTGAGTTTAATAACATTTGCTGGAAGCTGACGGCGACAATTTGAGGCCTAATGATGCCCGCGTGAAACAATATCTTCCATTTTCTGTTGAAAAGCTTGTGATATGTCTTGATTCCTCTTATATGGGTTGCTCATAAAATACTTAAATTAGGCCTACTGTCAAAAGATTGTTCTTCCCAGTTGATCTAAAATGGTATCAATTCTTGATAAAGGAAATAGATCTGTGACTAGTTTTGTGTTTAGTTTCCTGTGATCCACTACTAAACACCATTTCTTTTCTGCACTGTTATCTGGTTTCCTTGGTACTACGTAGAATTGGACTGATGTATTCCAAAAAAGGTTTAATCAGTAATTTCATCCCTTAACTGGGTTTGCGCTTCTAATTTTTGACTCTTAACCTTAATTTTTGCTTCTAAAAATTTTTAACGGAAATCCTATCCTTCTAAAAACATCATGTTCCACACATAAGTTCATAATTCTATCCTTTACGTATTCTGGGATATCTTTATTTAATTCAGCTAAAAGTTGTTCTTTTTTATTCTTATTATTACCTTTTTATCTCAAATATTGAATAATTGTTCAAATCTGCTGTTTATATATCGTTATAATGTAACTTTACGATCTTATCAGTAGTGTATATCACCTGAACGCCTTCCATTTTTGATGACATTAAAATGTTTACAATAAAAACTCCTCCTCTGGGTTCAGTATTTAAAATTAGCTTATCAGTATTTGTTGTGCTTTCCCGCGTTTCTTACTATTGCGCAAGTGTTTAATATAACGTATAATTACGCGGCAAATTACACGCCATTTTGTATCAATTACCAAACACGTTTAAAAGTGATGCAATGGTCAAATTTTATGCACAATGTAAATAAAAGCAATGTACTCACTTAAATCGCACCTTACAGCCAAATCCCAGGGCCATCACATTTTGTGGGTCACATCACGCCATTGCTGAGTCAGATTCTAATCCGTTCTAAACCACTTTTCCCCTCGTAGAGAAATGAAGGAATACCAGGTAGAGGTACCACAGAAGGGGGAAGATAAAGGAACCTACATCCTAAAAAGAGAAAAGACACACCCACACACACCACACCGGTAGATGTTCTTGGCTTCAAGTCTCGTAACTTAATGGCGTCCTTTCACACACTCCCCACCTGCGCATTCTTTTGTGCAAACACAACTGTCCGGAATGACGGAAATTGACAAGTTCATTTAAAAATATCCGCGGGAACTACATTATAATTTATACTTAATCTAAATGCGATACATAGCCAATTTTTGGCATGTAACATATTATCCTTAGTTATCTCATTTAAATGTCTAATTATTTCCATTCTGGGTGGGATAATGAAAGATTTTGGTTCTGGTCGTTTCGATTAGTATTATTGCCGTCGTGAAATTATTTTGGACTGTTAGTGTCCAATCTTCATAACTGATTTTGCTTTGATATCTCGCTAAAAAATCTCTTGCCATCAGCGGATATTAGAAACATCTGATACTATTTGAAATGACTATATCCCGAGGTTAAACTATTGTCCTTAAAGTGCTCTTTGTAATGTTTTTGATTTGCCACTTGAGATTAGGAAAAATTTTTGTTTATCAATTTTTTTTGTTTTGATTTGTCGACTCCAGTATCCACCAAAAGTTTGTTTGCGTGCTGGTATGTGATCGATGTCTTTATGTTACAAAATTAGACATTTGTAAACTAAATGCATGTATTTTCATTGTTGGTTCACTTCGGCCAGTTCCGAATGCTCACAGGCTTCATTTCCTACTCCTCGATTCCATAACTTCTCACAAACTGAATGCACCTAACAATTTTGTTCTTGCTTATCGTAATAATTTTTTTTCTGATGACTTACATTATTATTTAGTATTGCTTTACCTCTCCGTTTGTTGTGGTGACCTAGATAGCTTCTATTTTGGTTATGCATACTGTTATATATTCTTTGCATAAAGTTTCTGCTTGGTCATCGCTTACCTTGATAATTGTAAATAAAAGATTATGGTTATTTCTCTGTGCATTTATTGATCTGGAATATAACATTGTTGTTATGTTTTTATCTGTTGTCGATGTAACGCTTATGTATTTGATGATCACAACTTCCACGTTACTAAAAGTTCTTCCTGCTTACCTAACCAATTTGACATCATAGTTTATTGCATTATCAATTATGCTTCTTAATGCATGTTTAGTATTATGACTTCCTGCAATTTCACTAGGGATGCCTGGTGAAATGTAGGCACTTCTTAACTTAGATGCTAACTCATCCAATTCAGTGGCATACTATGTATTTGGTTTTCCATACTGACCGAATTGCTTAACTTTGTAAAACCAATTCTGTATTTTCTGGTTTACTTCCATACGTCAATTTTGATACTATTGTTTTCAATCTTAATTTGAAATTAAATCTCTGGGCTTTCCATTAAGTTTGGATCTAACCTACATTGTGACATTTCTTTCATTGCCGTTTATTGAAGTTTGTAACGTTTCTATTTACTCTAAAAATTCAGGTATGTTAACTGCTGACCCGTCACAATTTGATGGCATTATTCGACTTGCGAAATTGAAAAATTCCACTGTTCATAGACATGGCTTGTTTTGGTTTGCAAAGAATGACATTGCTTTAGACTTTCCTTCCGTATTCTATTTTTGACGTTACAATTCTTACTAAATTCTCTTAGTCTGACGTTAATTCTTTTTTTTTGGACTTATGCTTGAAATTACTTACTTGAGATAATTTATTAAAAAAATAACATACTTTGAGTGTTACTCCTATAATCTGCCTCCAATAATTCCTCTAGTTCTGTTAACAATTCCTGAAATTTTTCACCTATTGGCGATATTTATTTATTTATTTATTCATATATTCGTTATTTAAATTTGTGTCAGACAACGGATTTTCCGTTAATAACTGTGAAAAGAGAATCTGTTCAATTCTCGAAAGTTTCACTTCAATTTCCATACATAAACTGTCTACTCGCTTTTTAAAACCTTAATCTAACTATTTATTGCCAGGTTTTACTCTTAGCGAATCAAAATTATTTTTATTTGCTTGCAACTCAGAATATTTGCTCCTATTCAACACATGGTGTGATGTAGGTTGCTTTCTTAAATTATATTTGAATTCGATTATTAAAAGCTTCTAAAGTCTCATACTATTTATCCGATATTCCATAATACTATTAACCTATTTTACTTTTAGAATTAAAAAGGCTTTGCATACCTTATAATAAAGAATGCTTAACGATTCCATGTGCTTTTACACAGGTATGGCAGTTTGTTTTGCTTCACCTCTTCGTATATTCCTAATTTCAATCTGTTACTTCAGAATTTTCATTTTTGCAGATCTATCGTTATTACTCATTTTTCTATATTTATTCACTAAAATGTATATGAAAGACTATAATTTATAAGTAAGTAGTCCAATAATTTTAGACTATCATTCAAATTTTGTATAGCACCATTAGTACTATAGTCGAGGCTGTAGAGTTCGTGAATAAAATAAAACGAAATCTACAGTAAGAATTCTTTTATTTTACTATTAAAGGACAAAAGTGATAATGATTTTATGGAGTATGGCATTTTTAACAGTTTCCTATTTCGTATGTCGTGTGGATTGATTGAGTTATAATTGCTTGAAATGTTCATAATTGCTAACGTGTTTGTGAATGTGTGATACACGTTGAAATATGTAGATACATGGCAGTATCAAGATTTCTAGTTTAGAAGAAAGTGCTCTGCGATTTATTTCTGTAACCAAAGTTGGCAATTATTCTTATCGTTTTGCTCTGTAGAGAAGACAACCTATTTGCATCTGGCAAATCCCAAAATAGCATTATTGTAAGTGGCATTGAAATAAAGAGAAATACACCATCCAAACGACATCATTGCAGACATGGTTTTCCAAAAATCGAATGCGATGTATTGCTTTAGTTAATTTTTTGCTGTTGCCTTTGTGAGCTGCTGCCATTTTATATTTGTATCCACATTTACTAAAATTAGGATTATTTGCTTATTTAAAACATGATCCTTTAGTTATTAAATATGAATGAAAATTCTTTTAGAATGTTTGTTCCTGCACACAAATATTTTCATTCTTCGTTATGAAGTTTTACATATCTTATTCTTTTTTCATGGTCATTTGAGTATTCATTAACAATTTCAACTGCCTTCTCAAGTTAAACGATTACTTATTCATCAACCTGTAGGATTTTATTAGGCTATGCGGTTATAATTTAAAAATGCTTCAATCTATTTTATGTTTACATTTAAATGTGGTATCCGATTATAAGAGCATTTGTTTTCAGAAATATTGCCGTGAAGTATTTACGTGTTTTCTACAAGGTTGTTTGTAAACAGATTTTGATCCATTAAACATTTCCGCTTTATTATCTTTACACCATATTGAAGATAATTATACATTGCTTTATGTTGAATTTCTTTGTTTTTATGCAAAAGTTAGGCAAATCACCTCACGATTTTGGCAATGTTGGTTGTATATATTTCTTATCTGGTATATTCACACGTTGATTCGTTGTAGTTTAGAACGTTAACCGGGTTTTCCAATATCGATCGTAGTTTGCTTGTTGAAACAATATAACGGGTTTTAATGTACAAGGTTACCAAAGACTTTCCCACACAAGTGTAAGGCATTTAGTTTTCTGGTTATATTATAAACAAATAGACGGTTTTGAGGGAAACATAATTCATGTGATTGATTACCTACAAAATAGATGTTTTCGAAGCGAGTATGAGTTGACTGGATGATTGTACCTGCTTTCCTAGCTTAAACGAAAAATAAATTTGCTTCTTGTTATAAAAATGTGTTTTGTTTCGAGGTCTGTCAAGTGATAAAGTGTGGTACCTAAGTTTTCAAAATGTGCGATTGCGGGTTATTATTTTCTGTGATACAAAAATGTGCTTCAAATGCACTTCGTATCAACTTGTTTACATACAAATACAGTATTGAACTTCCACAATTTTTTACAAAAGAGCCAAACTATAAGTTTAACCAAATTAGTGGGGTCTCTAGTGAGGAACCAGACTAAGACAGTTTGCAGAAAGTGGGCAGCAGCTTTTTTGGTACTTAGAGTGGCAGAGACCATAGGGGTCGGTATAGCATTCTAAGACACACTACTGCGATGTGGAAGGCAACGGGAACCACCACATTATTACATCCTAAGTACACGCGTGCTGAAAATGTTTTAAAGTGATGACGTCCTCTGCGATAAACGGTCTGGAGTTGAAATAGTTCCCCACTCAGATCTCCGGTAGGGGACTGTTTCAGAGGATGTGATCGACAAGTTTAAAAGAAGAACAGAGAACATTTTGTTAGTTGGAGCGTGGAATGTCAGAACCATGAAGCAAGTAGGTAAGAGAATCTGAAAATTGAAGTGGATATATTGGCATTAGACATAGTAGGGATTAGCGAAGTTCGGTGGCCAGGGGTGAGGGGAGCGGAGACTTTAGAGTGATTTATACAGGATCGGAGGAAGGAAATTCGGGTGCGGGGATAGTCATACGGAACAAGTTAGGACACTCTGTAGAACTATCCTTACAAAAGAATGAAAGAGTACTCATGGTTATATTAAAATCGAAATCGGTAAATACAGTAATAATACAAGTGTACCTGCCCACCTCTAGCTACAGTGAGAAGGAGGTAGAAGTGATCTACAAAGATATCGAAGACATACTAAGATTCGTAAAAGGATATGAAAATTTAATAATTACGGAAGATTTTAATGCAGTGGTAGGTGAGGGCAGGGAAGGAGCCATAGTAGGTTTATTTGGTTTAGGCACTAGAAATGGCAGGAGAAATAGGCTGATAGAATTTTACGACAAAAACAATTTAACCATCACAAACACATGATTTCAACATCAAGCTAGAAGACTGACTATACATGTCGAAAATATCAGGAGACATAAGGAAATATCAAATAGATTACATTCTTGTTCGACAACTGTTGGAAATCAAGTAAAAGACTGTAGAAGCCACCCAGAAGCAGATACAGACACTGACTACAACATAGTAATTATGAAAGCCATACTTAAATTTAAAATTTGGAAAAAAAATTAACAGGAAAGGCACTTTGACTTTGAGAAACTAAAAGATAAAGGTATCCACAAAAGATTTGGGAAAAAGTCAAACAAAGTTCTGAAAGACATCGGGTAAATCTCTGATACTAAGGAAATAGAAACAGAAAGGAATAACTATAATCCAGCTGATATGCCGGCCCGAGATATTCTGGGGTATAAACAATAAGAAAATAAGTATTGGGTAACAAAGGATATTCTGAATTTAATAGAAGAAAGACAAAAATACAATAATACGCCAGACAACGCAGTAAAACAGATACAAAATCATAAAATGGGAAATTATTCGCAAATGCAGGAAAGCCGTAGAACAATGGATTGATGAAAAGTGTAACGAGGTAGAAACTAAGATGGAAATAGAAAAAACAGACGAAGTGTACAAACTGATTAGAATGTATTTTAGGGATATAAAACTGTATAGCAAAAATATAAAGAGCATGGGAGGAAACATAGAAAATGTAGAGAAAGTGGTTAGATGGCAAGAGTATATATGGATTTTATATGCAGGACAGGAACTAGCATCACTAGAACAGGAATCGGACATTGAAAAGGATGACTTGGCTTATCCTACTCTTAGAGATGAATTTGAATTAGCATTAAAGGGTCTGACAAATAATAAGGCACCGGGTATACATAAGGTGCACACATAAACTCTAAAAGTCGCTAGACAAGCAGTAACAGAATGTCTCTTCAACTTGTAAGCTATATGTATGAGACAGGCGAGATACTCAAAGATTTTAAACGTAACACCGTAGTCATTATACCAAAAAAGAAAGGTGCAGATATATGTGAAAACTTTCGAGCAATACGTTTGACAGCACACGTGTCAAAAATATTAACTAGGATTGTACAAGGATGGACGGAAATACAGGCTGAAGAAATACATGGAGAAGACAATTTGGGTTTAGGTGAAACAGGGGAGCACGGGAGGCTATTTTAGCTCTAAGGGTGATGATAGAGAAAACAATAGAAAAAGGTGAGAGCATGTATATACAGTTTTAAATCTGGAAAAAGCATTTGACAATGTAAAATCAGAGAAAATGTTTGAAGAACTCAAAAAGAATGGAATGAGCTATTGGGATAGACGAATAGTTCATAACTTATACAAAGAGCAAACAGCGGTAATAGAATTAGAGCAGGAACGTTAAAAAGTAAATATTAGGAAAGGGGTGGAACAAGGCTGTGCCTTATCCTCGTTAATTTTTAAATTGTATATCGAAGAGACAATGAATACTGTCACGTACAGAAAGACATTGCGAATTAGTATGCAGGAGCAAATGATTAATATGTGTACATTTGCAGATGATATAGCGGTATTAGCAGCTAGCAAGGAAGAGTTAGAAGCAGCTCTTAATGAAATGGAAACGGTTCTAACAAAGAGATACGGTATCAAAATTAACAAAAATGAAACTAAAGTATTTGTATGTAAAGAAGGGATAAATAAGTCTAAAAACCAGAATACAGATAAGAGACAAGAACTTACAAGAGGTTGAAGATTTCTGCTATCTAGGAAGTCAAATAACACAGGATGGGAAGAGTGCAAAAGATATAAAACAACAATTAGCACAAGGTTGTGTTGTATTTAACAAGAAAAAGCAACTTCTATGTTCAAAGATAACAAACATAGAAACAAAGAAAAGGTTTCTGAAAACATGTGTGGAGCACTGTACGTCTGTGAAACGTGGACCGTGGGAGAAGCGGGCAGGAAAAATATAGAAGCCTTTGAAATATGATGCTGCAGACGTATGTTGAAGGTATCGTGGACAGACAAAATTAAGAACAAAGAAGTTCTCGAAATTGCAGGGGAAGAAAGAAATATGTGGAAAACTAAAAAAAATAGGAGATAGGATGATAGGACACATACTAAGGCATGGGGGAATAGTGCGTAATATATTAGAAGCAGAGAAAGGAAAAAAAGAGAGATAGGGGTAGACCTAGATTAGATTATTGCACACAGATAGTGAAAGATGTAGGCTGTGAGAATTTTTGGGAAGTGCGTAGGTTAACTCAGAATAGAAACCAATGGAGGTTGTAGGACTGAATACTTAACGATGATGATAAAATGTATAAATAAGTCGGTACAAAAATCTTGTGTTTTGCACTTTCGGAAACTATTTTATGAATACTCCTAATTACATACTGTGGCTATAACTTTGACCCTGAAGCACCTTACGCTGTTTGCAAATGGCTGCTTCTAAATTAGCGATAGAAATAATTATCTTATAAGTGCAAAGATTCGTAAATGTGAATCATATTTTGAGCCCACTCCATGTAGTTTTAATTCCTCATACTAGTGAGCTATTCCTTGCAGTTTCAAATTGTACATGTATGTCTGCATAACATGGTTTCTTTTTAAATTACACTTCAAAACATATCCACTACACATTGCTGTTTTCTCAGTTGTGTGACTAATTAACAGAAATAGAAAGATTCATTTTATTCTTACGTTAACTGCAAACCATATCGCATAGTAAACTAACACCACTTTATTTTTATATTATCAGGACTTGGTTGGTTGTATTTATAATTTTGTTTTGTATATCTCGATACATATATGCTTTTTCATATTTCATATTCGTTTTAACATTTTTATAATAGATTTTTGTTTAAGCACTTGGATATTGGTGAAATTAATTCGATGTTGCTTGAAGAATTACTTGGAATATCAAACAAAAGACTTCGATATATTTTTAATGGAGATAATGTTGATCGAGAGACTAGTTCCTCAGAGTCTGATGAAGAGAAAAAACCTATTGATGTTGTATCACTAGACGACATATCAGACGACGACATAGAAGTTACTATTAATTCAAATGCAACAGGTACATAGTTTAATAATTTCCACCTATCTCTTTTATACCTTAGTACAAAAATAATTTTTATTTTTAGGGCAAAATAAACGACGAAAACCTGCTAGCGTAAAGAAAGAGTCTTTAAGTTCAAACAAGAAACAAAAATTACATAAAAATGAGCACGATTCTGATAATTTAAAAGAATCAGAAAGGCATAAGCTAATGAGTGTTTTAGAATTATTAGAGTTGCAAGCCAGGGCAAGAGCGATCAAATCTCAGCTAGCATTAGAAGCAAACAGACAATCCGTTGAAAAAATAATATTACAAGACGAGGATGATTCAGATCCTGATGCAGTAATAATTGAAAGTCCTAAACATAAACAGATCGTTTTAACTTCAAGTGATTCTGAAGATGGTATTAATGTCTCTGAAAATGGTATTGAATCAACAAACCAAAAACAATGTAAGGCAGCAAATACTACACTAAAAGAATCGATTGCAACAGAAAGTATTATTATATCAGACGAAGATAATACAAAAACAAAAATGTGTAAAATCAACAATAAGATGCTTGATTTGAAGCAACAAAAGCTGCTGTCGAAAATTAAAAAAATTAAACTAGTTAGACACAAAAGCTTAATTCAAGAATTGGTACTTAATAAAGATGGCAGTAATTGTGAACAAAAAATAAATGATGTTACTTACAAGAATGAATCAGAATTGTGCATAACAGACGAGGGTACTACTGCTAGCAATATAACAAATGAAACAAGCTTAAGCTTATCAAATAATGAAAATAAATATGCAGTAAATCCTGAAACTGGTTCGACAAGCTTAAATACCAAAGTGGAATCCTGTCAAGCAACTAAACAGGAAAATTCCAAAAGTGAAGATTGTACCAATAACACGAACCAAGAAAAAGGTTTTTATCGTTATGAAATAGACAACGAAATAGTTGTTATTAACGTTGATGAAGATGAAATGAAGGGTATAGAAAATGATTAAATTTGGAATTTATATTATAAGATAACAGTATTGCAATCTAAAGATTAATCGACATACCGAAAAACACAAGCCATCAATCACCACATACTAAATATATTATCTGTAATTTTCAATCTTCATTCCATTATAGCCATTTTCTTTAAACTATAACAAATACATACAACTTTATTGTTCCAGTTAAAGTTGGCATGATCTAATTTACAAAAAATTGACCTTGAGTGATTATCTTGATAGTTTTTCCTAGAGTATGTTTCATACGTTATATCGGAAACTCTGCTCTGCACCTTAAATTTATTAAAACTTGAAAATTTTTATTTGGGGGTGCTTATAGGAGACGACCAATAAAGTGATTTGTATTAACAAAATAAATACTACAAGAGAAATCCTTACAATTTTGAAATTGCCACCTGTAGACAACTATGTGGATTGTTTCAGACACTCCTACAACAATATTAACTGGTTCTAGGATTGCCACCTGCATTCTTCAAAAAATCACTTGTGTAGCATAACTGGAGCTTCAGAACAACGTACGATGTTAAGAAATCATCTTATCTCAACGACGAGAATAAACTGGATCTAATATAATAAACGAAACCTCTATTTGTAATTTTTTAAAAACAAAAAAAAATGGATGTTGAATAAATTTGAAAATGTGGTTCAATTGAAATAAATTTTCAAGCATAAGTAGTCATATTATTGAAGCAAATTATTTAATTAAATTAATAAATAATACATGTACAAAGAGACAATATAAAAGTCATAGTCCTAGTTAATGCGTCGTTTATTCACCGAGGAAACAATGAAAATGATTATTTTTGAAAAGAAATATTTACTTATTTAACAGTTAACTACCATGAACATATGAAACCAATGCGTTATATGTGTCTAAATTGAATTTTAGTCCAGTATTTCTCTATTCAAATCTTCATGGTCTCATATGTTACGTATTAAGTGAATTAACCCATAACATGCTTTTTTCAATTATTGGATAACCAGTTTCCATTTCTTATATTTATTAAATTCGCAGTATTTAGTGTAAAAGTAAAGGAATTCTGTAATTCTTTTTTATTACTCCTACCTTTAAAATTATTTTAAAAGAACAATGCATGTATGGTTTTATATTTTTAGACATTCATTGGTTAATAATTGTTTAATAATACATTATAAATATTAGTTATTGGTACCTGATTTATTGTTTGTCGAAAACTGTAATCACAACTTGACTTCTGTATGTTGTACTCTGATACCTCAGTTCACTACAGCGTTGATGCATGGATGGCTTTTACAGTAATTACAGCTCTTTTATAATATCCTCAAACTTTTTACACTTTATACAACATTGGTCAGCTGGTTTATCTGAGAAGCTATCAGTTCCTCTAACCTAAGTAACTAACTATTGTCAAAATTATTTAGTATACATATACCTCGAACTCTTTCAGTATTAGTTCATAATAATTAAGAAGTCCATATCAAATAATAAACATTTTTTACACTCCTTGACACATTAAAACAAATACATTTATATATTTAGCAGAAAAGAAAATCCTAAGAAACCTCCTTATAAATAGAAATGGCTTCACCGTTCTCTGTCTATTGGTTACCCGGGTTTCCAGTTTATACAAAATTATTAAACTTAATATCTTGACAAATTAGCAACTTAACCTGGGCAATATTCCAATACAAATATAGCCCTTAACTATATACAAAATTCAATTATTACTTATCTAATCTATATTTAATTTCAGGCTTTTACAATTTAATATAACCATATAAAATTATTCTCCTTAGATATACAAGTTTCCTTTTGTTTGTCCACCTGCAGGTTAGATAAATTCCTTGACCCAGATTTTGTGCCTGATGTTTCTATACCAAACATAATTTTATAAACTGAAGCGAACGATGAAGAAGAGAAGATACCTGATCAAGCGGATACTGAAACTGGTAATTTTACTTTCACTAAAACCCCTACCAATTGTAACTGATTTGACATATAATATAATAATCGTGCAAATTTAAGTAGGATTAAATTTCCCCAGGTCGTCAAACTACACAAATTATATTACAAAAATTTACCCCGTGGAGGATCGTGGGGTTTTTGGGTTCTTTGGCGGTTGTTTCGTCCAGCCGTCCTGGTCGATGAAGCCAAAATATTGTAGATATAAGGTAGAGATCACTTTGGCAACTCAACCTTCATCCACGCACGTCCATATTCAATTAGGGTCGGTAACCAAGTCCTGTTCTTTTCAAAGCTTCATTCTCGCAAACTGTAGTGCCACAATTTTTCATGTTGACATGCTCAAAAACCGGTAGACGCAGCTGCAGATTCATAGCCTGAGAACGCAGTATTTGCAGTTTTTACACCACAAATCGTAGGCCAATGTCCTGAAAAGCATGAGAACTGAGTGTTCGTGGAATTTTACATATGAATCTCAAATTCAAAATGATAAAGGAAAACTTTTTCATGCTGGGTTTAAAAATCTTCTACAATTAAATAGTGAAATGAAAACGTGAAGTCTTATTAAAAAAAGGTACAACACAATCCTTCACAGTTTTCACTAATTCATTTCGACAGACTCTAGTCTGAAAGTTGAGGTTGATGTTTCTCCTCCTTTAAATATTTTTGATATTTTTGGTGCAATTTTGAAACATAGTTGAACAGACAAACATATGCCAGCACGAATGATGTTCATCCTGACTTTTTCCATCAAAGTTGTTGACATTTCTTGTAATTTTGGAGTTTTACATCCTACCAGCCTTTTGATTAAACTGGTGTCAATTATTAAAGTTTTATAGCAAACAGGATTTTGTTGAAGAAGTTTTTACTGATCCTTAGGTTTCATCATGTTAACGATAACTTCATAATGCGTACGAGAGACAAGAGGGATTCGACGAATTATACATAGTTAAGTCTTTGGTGAACCACCTGAATAAAATCTACAAAAATGCCTTCTACTCAAGTCGAAATCGATGAAAGTATGAAGAGTTTCAAAGGCAGACGTTGTATGAAGCAGTACATACCTTTGAAACCCATAAAAACGGATTAAAAAATTGGACGATTGCTTGTGCTGCAACTGGATACCTAATTGGGTTTGAGATATACCAAGGTAAAACGTTTGATGGAATATCTTGAGGACAACATATACTACTATTACTTTCAGAAACATTTAGAAAGTACGGGTATTGTTTATTTTTTGATAGATTCTTTAGTTCTCTAACCTTATTAAAATTACCGAAAGTAGAATTATTTGTCTGTTTAACTGTGGTAACCGATAAAAAAATTTCAAAGAGAAAATTTAGTTAACAACAAACGTTTGGAACTTGCAGGGCATGATTTTGCTATGGCAGGTTATATTTTTGTTTCCAAATAGAAGGACGGATAGGAAATCAGGCATAGAGGCTTTTAACATACATAAACCAAGCAATGCAACATTTATAAAACAGACAAACAATGCTAGAAATAAAGAATTTGAGGAATACTATGAATGTATTAGTGACTATATTAAACACGGGGGAGGGGATGTTTTTATCAAACGATCTCTTGTTAAGGTGAATGAAGCGTTAAATTATTAAATGGAATTGCCCAGAAGGAACAGAAATTCCGTAATAAATTGAGGATGCACCAGCTAACTACAGTGTGCAGAAGTGTGTCCCTATATAAACAATAAAGAAAAATGGAAAACAATTTACAAAATGCAAAAGCTAAATAGGTGCAAGCTACGTTTTCGATAATACTTACCTTGAAAGGCTTTCAACACTGTTAAATTTATGAGCGCCAACTGGTCTAGTCTAGTAATAATCCTCAGGGCGACGAGTATTCCTGGGAGTCCTGGTGGAATGGAATTCCCTTTACGAGCAATCTCTTTCCAGTAAAGATAAAAAACTTCCTCGCTGCATCACCTACATATTTTAATACAGCATCATAGCATTATGCTTGCAAACAGGATACATTGCAACGTTCCAAAATTCCCGTAAGTAATTTTTGAACCATTGTACGAAATTCAAACCTTCTACCATAATATCCATAATAATATACCCCGTATATATTAAAATACTTACGTTAACTTTTCAACTACCGTAATTAAGCGACTCCTAAAAATGGTAATCTAAACCCTTTTGTTATTCTCAAATTATACAAGCTTAACAAGTTCAATAAATATGTATTAAACTGTTCTGTATAAAAATTTCCCTTAGTGTAGAAGTATGTGGAATATATCCTATAACAGTTTATAAATTCTCTGAAATGCTATTGTTAAATCACTTCTAGTTAGCAACTTTGCTAAATTCGTTGAAAAAGTAAGCTTTTGCTCTTCCTCATCACTTTTAAAAGTTATTCCTTGAAGTACGCTTGTTATTTCCAATAGGTTATTCTACGAAACATGTCTGAAACAAGTGCTTTGTATAAAATCTTTTAATAATAGTACTGATAAAACCTACGTCATTATATTTGCAAGTGTTTGGCCGCTCGAGATTTATAGGTAATGAACTCGGTCTCCTAATTAATTCATTCTTGGCAGCCTCGTAGCGTGGATCGATAATAATATGAATCTCTATTCATTTCTAAAAATCACACAACTGTTTTTTGGCAGTATGCAAGGTTGCATACTCGCTTGGTGTTTTAAAATATATTTTGCTTCCCCATGCGGACGAAATTCAATAAAATTAATTCATCGTATTTTGCCTTCTTTATAGCTTGCATTCTAGGAATATTTCACAGTTGTCTGGAATATAGTTTTACTTGCTTTCGCAGGAGATTTAACATTCTATTGCTGGGAATGGTTTTATGTTACTTACCCTCTGTAATTTTCTCTTTATCTGTTTTCTCTTGTGTATTCATTCGATTCTAATACCAGACAACGTCCTTTGAGCATTTTAAGTCGCGATTTTAACATGAGTTTTTGTACATAGTGTGCTAGTATAGTTGTTCGATCCAGCACTCAGCCGTAAACGAGTGCCCGCACTTCCAAATTCTTGGAAATGGTGAAAGCTAGACTTGAGTGTGCTAGTATAGTTAAGTTGTTCGATCCAACACCCAACCGTATACAAGTGCAGCCCGCACTTCCGAATTCTGTTTGTTTTATTTGTATTTCTGTTTTGGAAGATAGATATTATTTTTTTGTTGATTCCGCGATAAATTGCAGACTATACGTTACTAAATACACACACAATGCACAAACGTTATGCAATTATTCTTAAAGCTTGCGTTAGAGCACTTTTTACTGTTTCCTTTCCTGTGTATATAAATGTTAACGTCAACTACTTGCCAGTTAATACTTGATTACGTTATTTAAAATTTAATGTTACGTTCTTAAATCTTATGAGGTGCACTTCCCAAATCAGGTAAACATTATTGTAGATACATGTATTCTCATCATCATTTTGTTTTCGACCTTACTTAAGGTCGGTTTGACGCAGCTCTAACTTCTTTTCTATTCTGTGCTAATCTAAAAAGCTCTACATACCCTTCACAACCTAAATTTCTAATAATTTGACTAATATAGTTTGATCTAGGTCTTCCTATATCATTCTATCTTTTTCCTATCCACCTGACTCTACATAGATATTAGCAACCTGATGGTTGTTAAAGAACTCTAACATGTTTACATGATTACCAATTATAAGGAAAAGAAATATAACCTGGTTAACCGCTTCAAAAAGGAAAAGTGTTAAATTATATGTTATGGTAAGGCTTAAGCAACGAAACGCTACCAACTTGCCAGACCGCTACCTAATTGTGAGTAATGTCATGGTGACGTTTATTAAATTATGTTATGGTAAGGCTTAAGCAACGAATCGCTACCAACATGCCAGACCGCTACCTAATTGTGAGTTATGTCATGGTGACGTTTATTAAATTATATGTTATTATAAGGCTTAAGCAACGAAACGCTACCAACATGCCAGACCACTAACTAATTGTGAGTTATGTCATGATGACGTTTATTAAATTATATGTTATGGTAAGGCTTAAGCAACGAAACGCTACCAACATGCCAGACCGCTAACTAATTGTGAGTTATGTCCTGGTGACATTTAGTTAACTGATTTTTCTTTTTTTTGTTTTGTTTTCGAACTTACTTAAAGTCGGTTTGACGCAGCTCTAAATTCTTTTCTATTCTGAGCTAGTCTGAAAAAGTCTACATACCCTTCACAACCTAAATCTCTAATAATTTGACTAATATAGCTTTGTCTAGGCCTTCCTACTCTATTTTTATTTGGTAGTCTATAATCTAAGACTTTACTAAATAGTCCCTCATGTCTTAACTGGTGCCCTGTCATTCTATCTCTCCTGACCTTCAATTGTTTCCACATACAGGGATCCTCACCTATCCTTCTATAAACTTCCTCGTTTGTTACTCTATCTGTCCAACTAATCTTTAACATTCTCCTATAACACCAAGTTTCAAAAGCTTCTATCTTTTTCTTATGTACTTCTTTAATTGTCCATGTCTCACTACCGTATAGTAGAACGCTCCATACCTACGACTTTAAGAAACTTTTTTTATTATCTAAACTAATACTGTTAGCTATTAGTAAGTTTTTCTTTTTTAAAAACATTTTTCTAGCTACTATATCCCTTCTGCTACGTCCATCTTTTGTAATTATACTACCTAAATAGCAAAATTCATCTACCTCCTCTAACTCGGTATTACCTATTTTTAATTTTGGTTTAGAACTAGGCTGTAACTCACTTGTCATTATCTTTGTCTTTACTGAGTTAATTCTCATACTATAGTTACTCCGTAGTATCTCATCTAAAATATTTAAAAACTCTCCTAACTCTTTTCTAGACTCTGCTATAATGGCTATATCATCTGCAAAACGTAACATGTCTATTTTCTGTCCCTGTACACTAATACCTATCTCTTTTCTCTCTCTAGCTAAGTTTAAAGCTTCCTCAATATAAACATTAAAAATCAAGGGAGACAGTATACAACCCTGTCTAACACCATTTCTAATCTTAGCTTCCTTTTCTATTTCATCAAATCTAATTACTACGCTTTGGTTTTATATAGACTGTAAATAATTTTTCTATCCCTATGAGAGATTCCTATTTTTGCAAAACCCTGAACATAACAATCCAATTAACCCTATCAAATGCTTTTTCTAAATCTACAAACGCGAAATGAATCTTTTTATTTTTTTGTAACCTTTTTGATAATTACCCTAATCATTAGTATCGGTTCTCTAGTCCCTCTATCTTTACGAAAACCATGTTGGTCTTCGTCTAAATAATTCTCAGTCAAAGCTTCTACTCTATTTTTAATTATTATTGTTAGTATTTTGGAAGCATGAGAAGTTAAACTAACCGTTCTAAAATTCTCACACCTATCAGCTCCTGACTTTTTGGGATTGGGATAATAATCTTTTTTTCGAAATCTATTGGAATCTCACCTGTGTCATATATTACATTTACTAGTTCATATAATCTGTCTAAAGTTTTCTGACTTGCATATTTTATTAATTCTGCGGGAATATCGTCTATCCCTGGCGCTTTATTTAATTTAAGATTCCGAACTGCTCTATCAAATTCCTCTCTTAATATTGAAAACCCTATTTCTACATCCTCTTCTTGGTCGTACTCTAACTCATCCATATCGTCTCCCTTATATAAATCTTGCTACCTCAACTTTATTTATTAGAAGCTCATTATTCTCGTCTCTAATACCATTATATTTTTTCCTATCTTCCCCAAAAAACTTTTTAACTGCCCTGTAAGCCCTGTCTGTCTTACCTACTCTCAAATAATCTAGTATTCCCTTACAATTCTCCTCCATCCATATATTTCTAGCTTTTCTACACTTATGTACTATTTTATTTCTAACTGTATTATATTTTTGCTTACTTTCACTATCCACTTCTCTGAAAGGTTTAAGCTTTCTTCTATTCTCTATTAAATCTAATATCTCCTTTGTTACCCACGGTTTTCTCGCTTCTATTTTTTTCTTACCTATAGTCTGTGTTGCTGTATGATGTATAGTCAGTTTTATTTCTTTCCATCTATTTTCTACGTTCCCTCCTACAGCTATCTCTTTGCTCTTATTATCTAATACTTGTTTATATTCCTCTTTTACCCTACTATCATTAAGCTTACCTAGATCCCATCCCTCTCTTTTAACCTTTCTCAATTTTTTGAATTTTAGTTTACACTTCATTTTAACTAAGTTATGATCACTATCTATGTCAGCCCCTGGATAACTACGACAGTTTTTAAGTTGGTTTCTAAATCTTTGTTTAACTAAAATATAATCTATTTGGTATCTAGCCCTATCACCTGGGGCATTCCAGGTATATCTTCTCCTAACATGTTGTTCGAATAGGGTGTTTACAGTTACTAATCTATGTTCCTGGCAAAACTCAACTAATCTTTCTCCTCTATCATTTCGTCTGACATACCCAAATTTTCCTACCATTTTCCCCTCACTACCTTCTCCCACTGACGCATTAAAATCGCACATAACTATTAAATTCTCATCTCCTTTTACTTTTCTCACTAAACTATTTATATCCTCGTATACCTTTTCTACTTCCTCATCCTCGTACTGAGTTGTTGGCATGTAAACCTGTACTAAAACAATCTCTGTGGGTTTTGTACTCAATCTAACCATAATTATTCTATCACTAAATTGTAAGTACTCTTTAACTTTATGCCCTAATCTTTTACCTAACACTATTCCTACGCCTGCTTGTCCATTAGTTGAAGAAGTTGTAATTATTCTATAATCATCTTTCCAAAAGTCATTACTATCTGGCCATCTCACCTCACTAATACCTAAAATGTCCAGCTTTTCCTTTCTCATTTCGACTAATAAATTCGTTAACTTATCTACTCTAAGTAATGACCTTACATTCCAAGTCCCTATCACTAAATCGAACTGTTGTTTTATATTCTTATGATGACGAGCCCCAAAGTACCCCTCCCGGAGATCCGAATGAGGGAGTATTTTACCTCCGGACAAGAATTTTACTTGTGAGCTCTCCATCATATGTATTTCGTGTTTTAGCCCCGCACACCTGGGAAATATTGTGGTAGGCTCCCATATCTTTCCACAATGCAGTTTTTAAAGATTTTAGCAAAAAGCCGTATCCGTCACGGCCAACCCCCAACAAGCTTGTAAATTATTGAGGATCGCCCGAGACCAACCGACTCTCCTCCAATATCTTTTAGCCAGCAAGGCTGCTGCGCCTTTTATGATAAGCAGACTTACTATAGTAGTATTCTTTATCCCCTACTATGTAATTTCTTTTTGTACATAATTAGGACTAGAACATGTAAGTATTCATGTATCTATTATTTAGATAATAAGATTTTATTCTCGATATTTTCAAATGTTTAGCTTTATACTGTATTATATGTTAATT
Organism: Platerodrilus igneus; assembly: GCA_036346225.1. Taxonomy (NCBI): domain Eukaryota; kingdom Metazoa; phylum Arthropoda; class Insecta; order Coleoptera; family Lycidae; genus Platerodrilus; species Platerodrilus igneus. The sequence goes on from JARFIW010000828.1 coordinate 2,519,209, forward strand.
GATGTTTGTAAATATTCTTTTGGGACTGTATTTATCTATTAGTTTATACATCTATCTTACTGAAATTAATCCAACTACAAGATGTGATATAAACAGAAATGGTAAATAAAGTAATTATTATCATATCAAAGTGAATAGTGTTGTAAGTACAATTCTTTTGCTTAGTATAACTTTTTGGATATTTTTAGTTGAGGTGCAGAAGATGTGTTTAAATTTTTGAGTAATTAGTGTAGATCACTTGCAAAGGTACATTTGTACAGGGAATGACATTATGAAACGTGAGGGGATTACAAGAAGTCAATCGGGGTACAAAGAAAGGTATTTGACAGAGTATTGCAGGACAGTGAAACGTGAGGAGAATATTATACAAAAATATTATAGAATACAGGAAACGGTGTTTTTCTAAGGAATGAGCATTAAATGTGGCAAGTAAAATGTGGTGTGGATAACCAATAGGTTGATAAACACCTTGCATATGCAATACTACTAACTTCAGAAATTTTCGTTGGATGCTTTTGAAATATAATGCGAACACCATATGATTGAAGCATATTTGAGACGTGAACGAATATAAGCGTTAAATAATGTAAGTAGGGTAGAAGAATTTGGAAAATCAATTGTGTTACGTATTATGAAACCCATTGTCTTGTGATTTTTTAACTAGATAATTACTATGTTCAGAAAAGCTTAATTTTCTGTCAAAGATTACTCCAATATGTTTAACATGAGATGTTCGATGAAGAACTGTGTCATTTAACAAATAATCAAATTTAATTGGGTTTTTAATTCCGGATGTAACATGATATAACATTTTTTGACATTCAACAGGAGATTATTAGTAGTGCACCAGGATGCTAGAGAGTCCAAATTAAACTGCAATTTCTTACAATCCTACTCAGAATTAATTTCAGAATAGTTTTAAATCATCTGCGTAAAGGAGATATTTCACGTCCAGTGTTTTGCCAATGTCATCAATATATAGTAGGAAGAGTAGGGGGTCCCAGAATGGACCCTTGGGGCACTCCTGAAGTGACATTTATCATTTTCGATTTGTGACCGAGGTACTGCACATACTGGAAACAAATTTCAAGATATGAAGCAAAAAGTCAATGCAATTTAATTTAGTCAGCAGAATACAGTGGCAGATATGATCAAAAGCCTATGAAAAATCTTTGTAAACCACGTTAACTTGAGTTAGGCAATCAAGAGATTCTGCTATAAACTGTGTGATAAAAATAAATTGATAGTCGTAGATCTACCTTTTATAAAACCATGTTGATAACTATTTAATCTATTTTTTATTTGTTCTGTTATGAAAGCATGAAAAATAATTTCCAGGACTGCAGAAGTTACATATAATGGCTATAGGCCGATAGTTGCTTATGTCACTCGTATCTCCACTTTTGTAAACTGGAGTAATTCTAGATAGCTTCCATATTGCTGGAAAAGTCTTCTATTGCATTATTAGATTAAGTAGAAAAGTCAATGGTCTTAACAAGATGTCTTGTATGAAGAAAGCAGGTATGCTATCTGGACCCATCGTCGTATTTGGTTTTATATTTTTAATAGCTAGAAGTATATCATATTCCAAAATATTTGTTATATTAAAAATAACACTATTTTGTATGACAGTTTGTGGTAATTTAGTTGTATCTTGTGAATTAGAGTTGTGCCAAGTAGAGAAATAATCTGCAAATGCATTCGCTCCACTGTTGACAGTAGTTTCATTAAAAATCATGTGTGATGGAGAGGAAGCGCAATCATTTTTATATGACATATAAGACCAGAATTGTTTTGGATTGCATTTAATATTTCTTTCTACGTTCTACGGGAAATTCTTGAATAAAATAGTTATTTCTGTTTTAATTTGAGACCGTAGTTCACTAACCTGATGATAGATGTGTGGATCATTTGTTTTTTTTATAAAGTTTCCATAAGGAATAGTTCTTTTTCAAGTTCTTAATAACTGGTGCAGTAAACCAAGGCGAATAACAATTTTGATTCGAAACTGTTTTCGGAACATATTTGTCGAATATGTTATATAAAATGCTATAGAAATAACGACAGGCTTCATTAATATCAACGAAGGTATAAAGTGCATCCCAGCCGGTTAAGATTAGCTCGTAGTATAGCACCTTAAGATTGGCTCTACGAAAGTTGTAAATTGGGACATTAGAGCACATTAACATGGAATTTATTACTTTGTCCAATGAGAGTGAAACTGATAGCACTGGATGATGACAATCTTCTGTGAGAACAGTTTTACGAACTATACATGGTATAGAACAAAAAACCAGATGATTATATTGGTGCAGGTTGTAAAAGCTACAGAAACTTGTAGCATATGTTAAAGTGTCAAATTAGGATTTCTTACTGCTATTGGTCATTTTCTAACATTTCTAACCTTGGGACATAATTTCAAAAACAGGAAACCTGAGCTCTGTTTTCGTTATAGTTTGTTTGTGGTCATACCTATAACTAATCGAAGGTAGTATAAAAAACATTACAACATAAGCTATTTTAAAGTTACCCAAACCAATTTAAATATCAGTGACATAACAATATTCCTGTAAGTATGTACACACACAAAATTATAAAGTTACCTAAAGTAATTTAAATATAAGCAACAGGTACAAACAGAATATTTAAGTTAAATAATTATCTGGAATAAAGAAAGTAATTCAAGCATAATGAACGAAAATTAAATTGTTGGTTATTTTACAAAGAGAAAAGCCAATGACCGGTTTTGCTGTTGTTACAGCTTATCAGATTGGCACATTTTTCTCTGCAAAACAATCAACAAAGTTCTTGAATTATAGATGAATGATGGTGTATTAATATATACAAACATTTCCCACATTCTCTCTATACTTGAATGTAAGCAACTACGTATGAGTGACTTCTTCAAATCTCCAACATGATAGTAAAGATGACATTATCAGATAAAATTTAATAACTAGTCTATCAAAATTAAGGTGGAAATAAACAAATGGTCTATTGTCTTTTTATAACATGAGTGGACTTTCTAAGAAAGTACTACTCATAATGTTAGTGGGGGAAGTTGGTCGACAGAAACTAATGTGCTTCTAGCTTTATAGTTGTTACGTGCCGAAATCGGCCGTAGACATTCGTATAGTTTTGATATGCGGGAGTTTCGCACCATAAATTTGAAAGACTTGTTGCGCGTATTTCCGTCACGTCAGAAGTGCGTTGCGCGATATTCGCGTCAACGCGTGTGGGGGAAGAAGAAGGTGGGGAATTTACGAAAGACGCATAGGGACTTGCCTCTGAAACGCGAAGAAGAGTGGTTGTGTGGTATCTTATCGTATCTTTTTGGGTTATGTAGGTCCCTTTTTTGCCTTTTTTGATTATCGTTCCCTATAAACCCGTTCCTGTCGTTCCCTACATATAGAAAGAAAACCAAATTGGAATTTGGATGCAACCTGGCCCAAGATCCACGACCCGAGAACGATCATGGAGTAATCCGGATGCAAGCCGCCATCATGAAGTAATTCGAAGGAAGCTTTACCTATTCACGTGAGTACCCCGTGGGGGTTTTTTATATAATTTATAATTGAAAATGTGTTGAAATAATTTGCATATTGTGTGACGTCATCGAAATTTGTGCATCGATTTTCACATTATGTAATATCGTTACCAACTGTCTTTTGTGTTGCATGTATCGTGTCGACGGGACTGTAATATACTAACAAATATTTTTGTCTGGTATTAGCATAGTAGTTCAAACATAGTGAATGAAAATTAATTTGTTGGTTATTTTACAAAGAAAAAAACTAATGACCGATTTTGCTGAGCTTGTCTAAGTCTATTTTAAAATGTTATTTTTGTTCAATATATGTTGAGATATAGGCTGGATCTTTCAAGGATTTTTTTAGTAGGCATATATGTAACCACTAACGCTAAAAGGGTTAATCTGTTAGTACAATTTAGATTATTTCTGTAGTGTACTCAGTTATGAGGCTTCATTTAACCTTACTATTCAACTAGCATTTTTTCGTTGTCCTAGATTTTTAACATTCTCCTAACATGCAACTTTCTATCAATTTCTACATATGGACAATTAACCTTGTACTTCTGTAAATAAAGTCGACTTTGAAACAAAGTATTTTTCCAATACCTATAATGTGGACGCATTGCACTAGCTATAAAATTAAAAGGGGCTAGGAAAGTTTAGTCAAGTTAAATGGACAACTTAAATATGACGCATCTTGCATAGTACATTTTGTGACCAGTTAAGATCAATTAAGCATATTTAATTTTTTTGTTTTTAGAAACCATAATTTCAATGAGGTCAGTTAGTATAATTTAAGCAATAAACTCAAACCGCAAAATTAGAAAAATATTTATGGTATCACATGATGGCGAAATCATAACATTTTTTTAAAGAGAGCTTTAGAATTATGAAATAACAGCAAATTCATTAATATGCACTTCAAATATAATTGTTTTTACAAATTTCAGTTAAATAAGTTACAATCAACGTTACATAGTTTCAATATACATAGTTGCAATACCAAACGTTGAGTATGGAAAATTCACGGACATCTGATTGCAGATATAATTTAATCATTTCAATACATTACAGTGATTGAATACAAGGAAACACGAATATTAACCTATGTAAATCACATGACAACACAAGTACTTTTCCCGGGTTTCATTCCATAAACTCAATAGGAAAACTATGCTGAGAAAAACCCCCAACAATGTAAGAAGTAGAAGGAGAATTAAATGACAATAATTGTATTGGACGGAAAAGAATGAGAAATTAATTATCAAGAAAATAACAAAATGTAGTTATACAAGAAAGTCATAGCGCAAAGGGGCGTGTGATTGGGGAATATGAGAACAAGTTGCTAAGATCGAAAACTAAGCTCGGAAAGTAAAACTCAGAGAAGTTAATTCAAAACATCAAAGATGTAGTAATGTGAGTTAAAACGTAATGCTGATCGAAACCAGCTTCAAATATGTAATATAGCCTTCTCTCCCGGGGAAAAGTCTGTGAATTTTTTTTAGAATTTTGCTTGCACTTTTGTTAAGAAATGTTTTTCCATGCATGGGATTTTGAAAGCTCGTGTGTGCCATAATAAAAGGACTACTTGAATGGGTTGCTTAAACAAGTGGGTTTTGCATGTTAAGGGAGCTGTTGGAAAGCAAGTAAAAATGGAAATATTGATAAATTGAAAGACTGGTGTCATCTGAACATTCTCAATGATGTAGCTTGTGAACTACACCATGAGTAATTAGAAGCTAGTATGTTGATGTTTTATGTATATGTGAATTTTAAATGTAAATTTTACTGGTGAAATTTAGTGTTAGTTTAAGCATAAAAATTTAGTAATTTGGAATGGACAACGAACAGGTTTTGTAAAAGCAGGGATTTAGGAGTTGCTATGCTTGTTATTAAAGACATTTCCAGAAATTGGGTTTTATACATGTCTTGCAATTTAATATTGAATACAGGAAAATCTGAAATGATGATGGCCTTGTCGGTGAATTAGATTTAAGGTCTTTTTAGGATTTTTCTTTTAGCATAACCGGCCACAGGAGGTTAAGAAACTAAATTTTTTAAAGGATATTTGTGTGTACATTGCACTTACTTGATGGTAATAGAGTTTAAGTTCAGGTTAAATTTATTTAAACACTGGGTAAACAGATATTTGTAGAAGATACCCAGCTACCCCAGTGATTGAATCTTATTTAGAAGAGGCATTTTATTTTGGAGAAGTTCATTTAATTATGAGAAAGTTAATGTGTTTTTATGGTATTTTCGAGAAAAGTAAATATAAGCTGATAAAATTTAGGAAACTAAAGCAAGAGAAGCCTATGTAAAATAAATCTTCAGTGTAGAAATAATATCGAAAGGGATTGCTATGACAGACGGTTTGGCGCCCCTTAATTATGATAAGTAAATTAAGCATTTCAGCATGTGATCGTGCAACGTAGTTTTTTTGTATTTTAGCCCATTTATTTATTTTTATTTCGAATTTTTCCATTTTCTTTTATAATTTTTCACTAGGAATCCACTGTTGCACCAGTGCAATTAGCCGATGCACCTTTAAATTGATATAGGATCCCCCGCCTTTAGAGTAAATCAAAACTTAGTACCATAATACACATTTTACTCGTACCAAACCAAAACCTTTGTTGTCGTATTTATGACATGGAGATTTATCCAGAACCTCATTTGTATGCTATGAATTAAATTAAACAAACAGTAATAACAAAAAACAAAACCGAGTGTTTCTCATAACTAAAAAAACCATATTACTCGCAACTATTTTACTTACATACATAATACAAACAAGAACTCGCATACAATAAAATAAACAATTACATAAAAATATATTTTAAACTAAAATTCACCTTTTTATATTTCTGTTTCTAGTTACAATTCGTGATGATGCAACCACTTTTACTTTTCTTGCTTGGGTTACAGTATTTTGGCATTGATTATTTTCGGTAGACGGTTCAGGGTCTGCTAATTCTTTCAGTAAATTTTTACGTACATTTGTGCTACAAATATTTTCAATTTCATCATCATGTATTTTCACACTAGATTTCTGCACCTTTTTGGATAGTAATTTTGTACGAGCTTTTAAAGCAGTTCTAACTTTCAGTGCATTTGGGGTATAGGCATTAGGACTTAAAGGAACTACAACTTCATTTTTAGAATTATCAGGGTTTACAATATCTTTTAAAACCGTCTCTTTGATTTTGGTACGTTTAGTGTATTTCATACAAGTTTGTATTTCTTGAAATGGTTCATCTCTTATTTCACACTTCAAAGGTGTCTTCATTACTAATTTAGAAGCAAACAAAGCTGGTTTACTGGGTTCTGGTGTTTCTGATGGTGAAAGGTTGAATTTCAGTTTACGAACATGTCGTTCAGGAGGAGCTTTGGGTTTTAAACTGGAACAGGGGTTAATACCACTTTGTATTCTAGTGTTCTCTGGTGTTTTAAATGTAGCATTAGTATCTTTAGAAACAGGTACTAGATTCAATCTTTTTGTATGACTTTCTGCTTCAGAGGAAGCCAATAAAATCCTAATGGCTTGAGTAAGTGATTCATTATATAAATATGCATTTGTACGTTTTTGTTTAGTAACGGTATTTATCAAATTTGTATTTAAACGTTCTGCTTTAGCTAAATCACCAGTTCGAACTAATTCATTTCCGTACTGTAACAATAATGAACCATAAACCGGGAGGAGAAAATCTTCTACATCAGATAAGAATTGTTCTGTTACTTTTGTTTTGATTTCATTCTTAGAAGCACTTACATGCTTGTAAAATTGCAATGCCCTCTCAAAACAAGCTTTCGCATAAGCGTTGTTACGAATATAAACATGTAAGTGTGCCTCTAATGTAAAGTATACTAAAACGAGGCTTTTATATTCAAAACTTACACAATAGCTACAAATACAACCACTCTTATGACAAAGAAATTGTGGAAACACTGGTTTCTTGAGTAAACCTGGAGATCCAATAGCATTGTGTGTCAGATGTATTTTTGAAAAGTTATCAACTAACTCCAATAAAGCAGTACGATTATCACCAAGACACTTGCCGAATTCTTCTAAATTTAAGACCTCTACTAGACAACAGAGTTTTGCTTTGGCATCATCAAAACGAAGGCTAATTATATCTGCATGTGCAAGATATGTTATAGTGTTAGCAATTCTTAAAGGTAAAAATTGTTTCTGAGCGAATGTCAGGATAGACCGACCATAACAACGAATTTCCCTTGAAAATCGCATCCATTTGTACATTTTCACCAAATACTCGTTGACTTCTAGAAGAAGTGCTATGGCTCTTGCTTCACCTGAAATGTGTAAAAGTATTACTTGCAAATGAAAATTAAAAAAAATAGTGGATGTCTACCAATTGACACTCTATAACTTTGATATTTCAGACATGTTTACTTGGCTTTGATCAGAAATTATAATACTCTTTCGATCCTTATCACCCATAAGACAAGCGAGCCAGTAAGAAAGGAACGAAATATCAGTAATGGAATGCTCGCTCGAATTACGTGTAACAAGAAAGGGAAGTAAGGAAATGAATGCCACGCTAACACAGTCAGAGATCGTGGGTATAAAAAATGAAACAATAGGACAGACGAACCAATTCGTCCTTCCTACAACATCAGTATCTAAAATGATAATTAAATGCAAAAGCACATGTAAAATATAACACCAATATGTGATAGCTCTGAATTTAGCTAGCAAACAATATCAAATTGCTAATTTACAGACAAACATCTGAATTCTTCACTCCTCCCCTACTAATATTAAATATAAATTATATCTAAAAAAACAATCAAACTAAAGAATGTTTTGTAAATAAAGGAACTACACCATTTCTAAATAACTATAAATCTTTATAGCTCAGTTTCAGTCCGATAGTTGAAGAATCGGAGGGAGGTTAATCGCGTATCACCTCCGAGGGGGCGGTTCGGAAGGGGTGGAATTCGGCAGTGAATAAAGTCCTACATCTGGTAAGTAGGTTTTCATGGCGCGGCAGTGGATATTCCGAGAGAAATGTCGATTTTTCAGGAATTATCGATTTTGTATTTACATCCCAATTTACATGTAAAAACAATAAAAATCACCTCGATTTTCCCAAAGAAAAGACACAAATGCAACATGCAAGAGAGCCAGCATGTCAAAACGCAAAGGGATGGGAAGAACAAAGATTAGCTTGGTTTCAAAAATTTGCAACCATCAAAATTCGGGATAACAGAATTATTTTTGAAATTTCAAAAATACAATATAATAAAATAGCTAATATATATTTTTAGTTTTTCAAAATGGATTAGGAATCTAAAAACGTATTGCTCTTTAATACAGATAGTCTTTATCTAAAGAAAAATCATTAAATTAATTTGACAGAAACAAACAAACACAACTGAATAGTTACAATCGGTCGTAAAAATTTGCATACAATTTTGTAAATGCATTTTTGTCAAACGCACTAACGATTTGGGATAGCATGCACGAGGTTACATATTCGATGTCAATGTATATACTTTTTTTTTATTTTTCATGCGACAACTGGCACCATCTATCTTACGGAAGTGGTCGTTATCAAATCTTCTAGAACTTTTAATATGGATATCTCAAAAACATCTATTTTCGTTTGGTTTTGAATTTGTTATTATGCGCCATATTTACTAAACGTACACTTTGATATGCTTCATGTTTTTATTAGTGCTGTTTTTAATTTACATTTTATTTTATATTTCACCTCGTTGCAATTTAGTCATAACACCTAAGATACGAGATATGTAAACATATCCATAACAACCGGGGTGTAATGGTTTGATAACGCCTGCACATTATGCCCTCAGAAACAAATCAATTTTTTAGCTATTTATGCACCATGTGTGTTATTATACTTTCTCATAGCTTTGTTAAGATTTAATGGGTAGCAAACTTTCAGTTGCTTTTAGAGCTTGCTTTGCAATTTGCCGGCAACTCTTGATAAGCCGTTTTGCACTATTAATATTAAATAAATGTGACAAATGTCCAAAACATAGGAATGTCAAACTATTTATTGTCATAATGGAAAACTTTAATAGTTATATAATTCTAAAATAGAAAACTTAGCTATCACCCATTTTTTATTATATATATATATATATATATATATATATATATATATATATATATATTAGGTGAAATATAAAATCTTGTATGCACCACTTGTGTTACCAGATGATAACACTTATCGGACGACTCAATCCATCCCTCGGGCCATAGGCCCTCAGGTTGAATGAGTCGTCCTCTGGACGTCGTCATCTTAGTAACACATTAGGTGCATAAATAGCTGTTATGTCGTTTTCCATTACAGGCATATTCGTAAACGTCAGATACGTTATAAACATTAAAAAAATGCAAGTAAAAAGATTTTAACCTTAATTCGATTTGACTTGCGTAATTATATTTGTTTTAGATTGCTGAGAACCGTTTTCATTCTAATTTTTTCATTTAAAAACCATAATGTAGAAGCACGAGAACATGTAGGCTATCCAATATTTAAAGAAAGTTGCTTCAACCTCGAAGTGCAAGAACTTGCGGGTGTTCAATACTTCGAGTGTATAGTACAAGAATGTGTGGTTGAAACAATACTTAAAGAAGATTGTTTTGAATGCGAAATGCGAGAATGTGAAGCAGCTTTCCATATGATAGAGCTTTCCCGACGATAGAGCTACCCAGGCAAAGAACTCCCTACGCAAAAGAGCTCTCCAGGAAAAAGAGCTCTCCAGGCGAAAACAATTCAGTCCTGCAGAAACTGAAAACCACTTCTAGTACACCCCATAAATATCACCACATACTTAGTCCAACAACACTAGGTAGCATTTAACATTCTACATTGCCACAGGCAACAACTACTTAATTAGAATTACACAACGGTTAACATGGTACCATGACAAATTTAGATTGCGCCTATTGAACTTGATAATATATGGAAGTCATGATGACAAGCTTAAATGCCAAATTCACCAATAAGTTTAAATAACTATCATATAAATCCTATCTAATTAATTACTAGATTTATGTAGGCGATTACAATGACAAGCTCACCCAACTAGAAGCTACTCAAGCATAAAGACAAAAAAAACGCATATTTACAATAGTACAACAGTAGTACATCAATCATTAAATTAGCACCAATAATTGAACTAAGCTTACTGCATTAAATAATCAAAACTAGTTATGCATCACCCTCTTGTATACGGGCAATCTATGTACGATACAGGAGTGAAATAAGCATCTGTTGTTGTCCAAAATGTTTACTCAGACAGGCTGTGAAGGGTTCTGGTAACTTTTCAAAAAAGAAACAACAGTTTCACCAAAAAGAAGCACGAAGTATTAATATTAAAACCTAATTGTGTAATAGTATATTTTATAACATTTTTAAGCATTATATAAAAAAAAATGATAAACAAACCACATATACAGGTTTGGGATAAAGTATGGAACCAAGTGAATATTTTTAAAACGAAAAGGGCAATATTTATAAAACTTTGTAGATAAATGCAATGAGGCAAAATGCATCTGATATGATTTTTTTTGTTAATAATGTACTTCCGCTTTAGCCAGAAATGCCCTTAATTTTTTTTATTTACATGGGACACCCCTGTATATTTTTGCAGATCTTGATAGATGTTGTTATTTCGAATTCATACATACCAGGGTTAATGGAAATAATCTGTAAAAACAAGATACTAAAGCACTTTACATTTACTCAATAATAAATTTTATTTATAAGATTAACGAGAATGAGAATAATATTGAATTTAATTTAAACAAAATCATTTTAAATGTTCAAAATGCTCGCCATTTACTTCCTGACAATATGCAAGTCTATTAATAAATTCCTGAATTACTCTTTCCAAGACTTCTCCATGGATGAGTTCACATTCATCAATGATTCTTTGTTTCAATTCCTGCAGGGATGTTGGTCGTCTAACGTAAACATGTAATTTCAGGTAACCCCCAAAGAAAGAAATCTAACGGACTGAGGTCTGGAGAACGAGCAGGCCACTCTACAAATCATCTACGTCTAATCCATCGATTTGAAAAATTTGCATCTAAAAAATTCAAAACCCGTCTATCATAGTGAGGAGGCGCTCCATCTTGTTGAAACCAAATATTTTGTGGTAACTGCCCATTTTGATGGAGTGCAGGAATAATTTGGTTATTTAGTAAATCTAAATACTTGTCACCATTCAAGTTTCCGTCTATAAAAAATGGGCCTATAAGTCTATTTTTCACAATTCCCATCCAAACATTCAACTTTTGTGTATGTTGGGTATGGGCTTCATAAATCCAATGAGGATTCTCATTTGACCAATACCTTGAGTTATGGCGATTAACTGTTCCATTTAAACAAAAAGATGCCTCATCCGAAAACACTACATTATTTGCAAAATGCTCGTCGACATTACAGATGTCCATCATTCGTTCGCAAAACTCCAGCCTTCGGTCAAAATCATCATCAGACAATTCTTGAACTAATTGGATTTTATACGGATATTTTTCACTTTTTAATATCTTCCCTACAGAACGTCGACTTATACCGTGGTTTAGTGCCAAATCTGTTGTAGAAGTTTGAGGTGATTCCTTTAATTCAATAGCAATGTTTACGTCTAATAGCTTCGTTCGTTGCGGTCTGTGGTCTTCCAGTTTTTGGCAAATTTTTGACCATCCCTGTTGCATTAAAACGTTGTATGTTTTAGTAACTGTTGAACGTGATATAGGATTTCTTTCAGGATGCAAATCATTAAAAATATGACAAACTTCTTCCCTAGTTCTAACACGATCGCCAAAACCAATCATCATTAATATTTCAATTCGTTCTTTCTCACTTAAATGTACCATTTTTAACCGTACAATTTATTACCATAAATTACAATTAACTTGACAGTTTGTCTTGACATTTTTCCAACAGCTACTTTACTAAACAGTACACGTTTAATACAAAGTAAACATCAATTTGCTAATCTACATGGTTTTTATTCTAATGCGTAAAAACTTAAAAGTGATTGTACTAAAGTGCTTTAGTGTCTCGTTTTTACAGATTATTTCCATTAACCCCGGTATGTATGAATTTGAAATAACAAGATCTATCAAGATCTGCAGAAATATACAGGGTGTTCCATTTAATTAAAAAAAATTGAGGGCATTTCCGGCTAAACCGGAAGTACATTATTAACAAAAAAAATCACATCAGATGCATTTTGCCTCATTGCATTTATCTACAAAGTTTCATAAATATCGTCCTTTTTGTTTTAAAGATATTCACTTGGTTCCATACTTTATCCCAACCCTGTATACTTTAATGGTATTAACACAAATTGTGTTCCACTCAACAGAAAACGCTATTGTATTCCCCACCCATGGCAAAAAGTCAATTTTCATTAGCTTGCAAGTCATGTGGTCACTAAAAACCTATCGCGCCATTCTCGACGAGAAGTCACATTAACGTTAAAAAAGTGCTTGATTACACATAAAGTTATGAGGAATTATATATAAAAATTATATACCAGAAGTGATTTTGTACATGTCAAAATGATGTAACACATTTTCTACTCTTCGATCTTACGTATTGCCGTGCAAACTATTTACTAAAGTCATATTCTTGAAGACTTTTCGCACTTCGCTTAAAACATACTGAAGTTGGTGTTGTAAAAGTGTCAAAAGTTAGACATCTCATTTTAAGTCACAAAAAGGCATGCTAGAATATAAGTTATAAGTTGCTAAACATTTTTTCATAGTGCTGGCTACCAAATGTTCTAAAAAGGTTGCTCCTTATGCAGTCAAATTAAAAACAAAAATTTTATAGAACATTTTGATAAAAAAATTTAGGTAGTCGATCAAGAATTGAGTTAAAAGAACAAAAATCATTTAAGAGTAGACTGGAAAAGAATTTAACTGATTAAAGCATTTAGGGAAAGTATTGGAAACTAAATTAACGTTAAGTACTTACCATGACATTTAACATAAATGGTAATACTCTTCAAAGTAGAAAATAGTTTTGCTAATGAATAATTTTCATGATTTTCCAAAGCGACATCACAAGGTAACAACATATACTGAGCAGTTAAAAAATCCAACTGTATTTTCAACACTGCATCTTTTGTATCATCAGGAATCTGCTTATATAATTGTATTAGTTGCTCGTATTCTTTAATACCTTCCTTGATAAGCTGATGACGTAGGAACATTAAGCATTTATTTACAAAATACTGGCATACAACTTCCAGCACTGCCGATTCACTAGATGGAATTAAACATAATACCAGATTATTACAGTCATTCAATATACTTATAATCACTTCCGAATCCATATTTGAATATTTTAGTATGAACGAACTACTTTTAAGAATATACAATTTATTGTCGATTACTTTTGCTAGTTGTAAGCAAACAAGCCACGCCTGTAAAGCTTGTAAAGAATCGCCATGCTTTTCGAATTCATAAGCAACTTTTTCAAATGTACTGTATAATCGATAATCATTTATATTGGTTAAAGCAGAATCGGAAATACAATCTCTTACTAACTGTATAGCTACCTGTAAATTCGTAGATGTCTTAAAATACTGATCTAAATTTAAATCAACATATGATGATAAATGACACTGGTCACTGGTACTTTTTGGCATCTCGCTTGAATTGTTTACAGCAGCTCTAGGAGGCGTTACTGTCTTTTTCATACTTTCTTCTATTCTAACTTGCAACTCTTCCAATGTGCTGTAATAATTAATTATATGCAACAAAGCCAAACAAATATTGTTCTCAATTGTACTTTCTTCACTAACTAATTTTTCAATTATATTTGGAATTAACTTTGCAACATCATTTTCTAATGGATATTCATGCCAGATCTGTATGACACTTTTTGCTAAAGTAAATGAATCTGCAATATCGTACAGTTTTATAATAACCGCACCCATTGGAGTTCTACTCGGCCATTTCTGCATATATTGGTCTAACTCCCGTAACAATATTTGTACTTTCTTTTTGTTACTAATTTCGATCTTTAAATTACGAAAATAGGTTTTAATTATATCGGTCTTTTGTGTAAGAGCACACAGTACCGTCAATTGCCGTAAATCATCCTTGCCATGAAATTTAATTTTCAACCACTGACTAAATGACACGTTTTCTATGTTATCACAGTAAAAGAGTTCTAACGCAGCAAATACGGCAGCAATTTCAGGTTTTCCATCTTTGAACATTTTTTGAGAAAGGCAAAAAAGTGTTTTACATAAAACGTCTGGTTCTATAAGTAATTTATAAGCATGCTCTAACTTTATAGCACAATTTATTAAAAGCACACCATACGGAATGCACTTTGTACTGTTTAGTTGGTACAACTTTATAACAGAGTTGAAAATAGTAACCCGTGCTCGTAGCCAGGACGGTTTCCATTGTTCGCAATGTAAGGTTTTTAATTGTACAATGCGTGAGCAACATCTACTCATAGCTTTACAGATAAGTGAAAATCTAGCATTAGAAAGAACTGCTTCTTTATCAATGGATAACTTTGAAAAGCTTGCCATTACCAAATGGGCATTAACTGACATGAGTAAACCTGTTTTTACATTGCAGTTTGAACATGATCGACAATCAGTTTTAATGTTAACCAAAATCTCTGCAATCAAATCAAAAAGTTTTGAAAGTTCCAAGTGGATTTCTTCATATATAAATAAGCTACACATTTCAGAATCGAGTAATTTGCAGTATTGCATGAGCTCTTGATATATACCAAAGATGAAATTACATGTTGTTTGTAATTGTGGCAAACCTTTATATAATACAGAAATATGTTTTAGATCTATAATACATGCTTGAAGACTACTAATCAACTCCTTGGCATTAATTCCTTCCGGCTCATGAATAATTGGGAAACAACCACTAATAATATTTTTTAAGTCGGTGTACGTATCATCAATACAATGCTGTGAAAGTGCGGTTAAACTTGCTTCTAAAAACCTTGTCGCAGCTTCAAATTCTCGTTTTCGAAATAAGTTTACTAGCATACGCTGGAGAGTTTCTACTATTGCTTTATAAATATCACTATATCCACTTATGTAAATTTCCTTAGTATGACTGACTGTAGTCCATAAATACGAATAACAGGCACATTGCATATCAGTATCGGCTTCCGTAAAAGTTTGGTCATGAAAATATGATGATGCAACATTCAGCAATTTAACACTATTCGAACATTGTGCAAACATTTTTAAAGATATCAGGTACGTCTTCATTAAACATTTTTCAGGTTCAGTAGTCTTTAACTTTTCAATTGATTTGCAAACAATCCAACATAAACTGGTGTAAATTTCTAATAAAGCTTCACTCTTTAACGATTTTATAAATGCAGGGATAAGAATGTCCTCGAGTTGGATGATATACTTAAAACTCCCCTAAAACGTAATAAATGTTAGTCCAGTGAATACTCACGATCTTATAATAACGATACAAAAGCAATACAGATGTTGATTTTTGCAATTAATCAAATATTTATGAACTGATTTCTTACAAACTCAATGATATAAAAGAATTCTAGGTGCATAATTTTGAATGTCATGATGCAGAGGAAATTACATTTTAAAATTTTGAAATATAAACCTTATCGACGATCGTCAAACTCTCTCAAAAATACCCGAATTTTTACCATGACAATACACACATACTGTAGCGTTTACTAATTTGCAATTATTCTTGATAGAAATTTAAAGAGATCGCAGTTGGTTATTTTTCCATGCAAAAAAATTAAGAAAAATCGAGTACTAGGCCCTAAAAAAGACCTTGAAATAGTTTTCACGTTAGTAACTATGATTTTGCAAAATGTTTTCCATTTAAACCTTGTAATAAATAAATGTCAAATAACATAGAAATGGTTGATGCTCTTTTATTATGATTACAAAAATGAGAATGCTGCTAAAGTGCAACATCTGTACAGTACTACATTTTGAGTCGCAGTTTTTATGACTGACATACTGATAGTTGTTATGCCTCTTGGCTGTACAAAGTTTTAATTTTAATATTAGGAATGGGAGATGTAATCCGAAACCAAAAGCTTTATCTCCCCATCATTATTATTGTATAATGTTGCTCAAAATTGTTTCCCGTTGATGTCAATAGTTACGATAACCCCAGGCGTAATTTATTACACCTCAAATTTGGTTGTAATTACTGTTGTCAAATAGGTATAACTATCAATTAAAAATAAATCAAAGGCTTACCTGCTTAATATTTGAAGTCAAAGGCACACTTTGCTCGTCCTCGGTTGGATTCTGGTGGCATGAGAGTCAGTTTCTTAGGCATAATAAAATTTTGGTGGTGAAGCGCAATTAACCTACACTTTTGAGAAACACAAGATATTTATTAAGACACTTGGATAGGTAAAGGATGCAAAAATAACACTTCGCCCGGAATTAACATGAACCTGCATTTATATCTTGATATAGTTCGATAGCCTGTAACCAAGTCCTTTCTCACAAACTTTTTGATGTCCCCTCCATACAACGCTTCTCATTAGCTAAACATAAATAGCATATTTTGTCCAAGCCATGGGAAAATGCGTGCTTGACAGAAATTTATGCAATAAATTAGGTTCTTCACCTCTGGTTTGTGGAAGTTATAACCACAAAGTTTACACCTAATAAATTAATTAAATCAAGGATAGGAAAAATCTTTCCCTTATTGGATTCAAAAATCCCCTAATCTAATATTAAAACGAAAGCTTTGTGTGTCACAGACGTAACAATGTATAAATGTGATTACTACGATAAAATTGCAGTTTCCAGTTCGCACGTATTGTCAGAAAACAGCCTACAATTTTTATGTATTCATTTAAACCCGCATTTTTCCAGGCCAAAGGAATGCGTGGTTATTGCTTTTAGCCAATGAGAAGCGTTTTTATGGTAGAGACAATGAGTTCATAGAAAAGGCATGCTTTAAATGAGGACTTGACTGATGGCAACGTGCGATATCGTCGTATTAAACGCAAGAGCACATTAATTGCAGCAAATGTACCTTGGCATTCCTATATACCTGCCAAATTACCTTAATAATGCGTTGTGTTCTCTAAAATGCACTCCATTGTAAGAATCTGGACCAAACATAAGAAACGGACCTTTACGAAACCTTGATCTACCTGAAGACATCAGAGGTAATTGTTGGCTGAAACTGATGCCTTGGCTACAGCTATTAATCAAAGTAAGCCTTTTGCATATGTTTTAATTGCTTTCTTGTACCGTTTGACAACAATAATTTGTGACCACATTTTGGGCTAACATAATAATTTACTCTAGTTAGTAGCTTACTAATTGGCGTTCCAACAAATGAATGGTTTCTACATGTAAAACATTTAATGTTTGGTAGTTAAAAATTTAACAAGTTGGTTCTTTCTCTGTATTAATAAAAAAAATTTACCCATTTTATGCTTGTTGTCTAACTACTACCTAAACTAATAAAATATCAATTTTATTACCTAGCGATTTATTTGTACACTTTGTCTAACCTATTGCATAATAACTAGAAATAATAAAAAATATCAATTCTCTTTCGTTAGAACACGTTTTTCAAAGTAATAACTAATGGATTGAGTTTTTAATAAAATTTAATTAAAATTGTGGTTTTGTGAATATTTAAGGAAGATTTTATACAAATGACTAATAAGCCGTTCCCGAAAAAATGTTTCTTTCCACATTAAAGTTTTGTTAGGTAAATCTCATTAGAACACATATTCGTAATTTGTATTAACCTTTTAAAAATGTTTCTTATAGTGATTTTCATTTAGTTGTTTAATATTTTGATACTCGATGCATTTTTTCGGTTCGACAGCTAAAACATTTTTTATTTTAATAAATTTGTGAAAGTTTCCTTCTCGAATGTGTCGCTTACGTATTCATAAAATGAATCTTGCATTTAATTGTTTTTATTTGTTGAATCATAAATAGAAACACATAAATTGATTTTTTAGAGGTTTTTCTTTTCCATAAATTAAATTAATCTTTTATAAATAATACCAAATATCTAACTGTGATTAGTAATTTATCTCTCTATCTAAAAATCGTTTTATGATAAATATTCTAATTTTTCTACTCAAAAAATCAATCTGTTTTAATTATATAAATTGGAAAAAGTTTTGTTACTAATTTCGAGTTCAATTATCTAGCCTAAGACACCTTTGGCAGTATTTATTAATTACAATATCTATTTTTAAATTAATTTCCTTTCTCATTTACGTTATCGTTATGACTTTCAGGCATGAGAAAAAATGTGGTTTATGCAAAAAAGCAACAATAGGACCTGTTACGTTCCAATTTTGTTTTTAAATTTTTTTTTGCTTTTAATTCATTACTCGTTCGAATAAATTTCGTTTCAATTCTTAAATTCTTAAACAACCCCCTATATAGTTTACTTGTTACTTCATAAGCCCGTTTTACCATAAATCTGTTAAATCCTTCAACATAATTCATAATAAACACGCTCCCAAATAAACACCTCAACTCAAACCCCTTTTTGCTTTTAAAACGAAAATTTATTCTATAAATTAAATAGTCTAGACCTTGTGTTAGGTACTCCGTCATCTCCTAAATTCTTCAATAACATCCTGTTTACAATAATAAATACGCTTTCTAAAAATTTTCATTTTGAACTCATTTATTTTGAAATGTAAAGTTTATTATGCTATAATTAAATAAGTCAATATCCTGTTAGGTATCCGTTAGCACGTTATACCTTCTGATAACGTATAATTTCGTTCTTGTGGATTTCCCACCTAAAGATTTGTCGAAGAAATAAGGTTGCGCACTATCTGATATAAACCCGGGTTTTCCGTTTCAACGCGCTTCGCTAAGCTAGGAATTGGAAGTTCGAATTCGCATTGTTTGAACCATTGTTGAGTTTGATTCTTCAGCTTGTGCGTCGAAGGGTTTTCTATATTTGATTCGTCACTGTATTTCAACAAGCGATGCACGTCTTTCTATTCAACAACTAGGAGGTGACTTGCGTGTATTCGGCGAGTTTTCCCCCACGCGTACCCATTCTAATCAGATGCTCTTTTTTAGCTGTGGGCCAAATGGGTTCTTTCGTTATGCAAAACAACTTTCATTATGTAAAACAACTCTTTCTTTATGTAGAACGACTACTTTTGTCCGTAGACTGCTGCTGCAATTATGGTAGCAGAGTAAATGTATGCTGACGATCATGGCGTTTCTATGCAGACTCAACCCCGATGGCTTGCGAGCTAAGTATCGGGATACCTACAAGTATGCAACTTGTTTTCTTTTGTGTGCGTCAATGGCAAATTTAGTATCAACGGTTGGTGCAGTTATGTGACAAGAAAAGTCACATTGTAGAACTATTATTTGTTGCTGCGATCCGATATTGTCACTCTACAGGTGCGATGTACTATTTTTAAAGATGCGTGACAAAAGAACGCACATGTTTATTCGCTTTATTAATTAGTTACTTTACAAAAATTATTAGGTAAAAATTTAAAAACACTTGACACTCTCACAGTTTTTATTCGATACTGATTCATTTTATTTTGTGTAAATACAAGGTGCGCACTTCGTAGCTAAATTTCTAAATTGTCCGTAGAATATAATTGTTGCCTGCAAAATAGTAACGCTTAATTTATTTTCCTTTTGCTTGTTTGTACAGAATCCTTTATTTATTTTTATGTGTTAATGATAATCGTGGGCGATCTACTTTATTTTTTTGTTTCTTTTTGGTATGTAGGAAAATCCCCCCACTCTCCGCGTTTGATAGTTAGTCTGGTATTTACTTTTCTTCCGGCTACGTCTAGGTATGCAGCAACCCAATTTTTTACCTTACCTTTTCAACTAGAAATGCTGTAATATGATAAAGGGCCTGCAAATACGGTTTACACCATTCGCCTTCATGACCACTGATAAACCTTGCGCACGTTACTAAAACATCACAGAGATCACTTTTCTCTACAGTTGCTCCTTGAACTGTGCATATAAATCTACAGCAAGCAATTATAATCTTCACAACATCATCCTGTTCGAGCACTAATTTATCAGACTCAATTGTTTGACAAATATATTTAAAATTGCCTTGTACTGCTAACTCAATAAGGTTGACTACAATTCTGTTATTCGTTATAACCATATCTAAAAAAAACAATACTGATTATTTAGTAATTACCTACAATATGAAGAGGAAGCATACTGTCATACAACACTACAAATAATTTAGAAAATTAAACGATAGATTTAAAAACCTGATACGTCCAGCTTCGATGTTGCTATTAAATCTGCAAATACATATAGCTGGTCTAGACGTACAATTGGTATATTACTAAATTTGAAGTCAAAGCAAGTGGCCATTAAAGCAATTTCAATTAATTTATAAGTTTATGTAAAAGCAATAGCAGTTAATATAGTTGCAAATGAGAATAAGTATTTCAAATTAGACTGCGCTTAATTAATTAATAGAATCTGATAAACATTGAAACGTATTTTTCAGAGGCCTACTAAAACACTACTTTATTAACACCATACTTCAAGTTAGGTGTCTGCAAAACGAAATCTTCCGACGTAACTAGGGGTCTATTCCTTGGGTAGAGCTATGAGCAATGGGGGTAAGTCGAAATCTGTAGGGGGTCACACTCAAACTAAAACAAACAGGCGCCACCAAGTCCAGATTGATTTATATTAATGGCATAGCAAATTTCTAAGGGCGGACTTGGAGACCCAAAGAAAAAAAGATCGCCTTCGCTGACATACAAACTTGTCTTAACAGAATAAGACACTGCTCCTGTAAGAAAGAATATAGTTAGGTTACCTAAAAAATGGGAACACTATTTGCGTCCCTCAAGTATATCTAAAATGCATAGAGAATATTTCTTAAATAATGGAATCATAAAATTTAACTCTTTCTGTGTTTTGTCTATCAGGTCTGATCAAACCAGATCAGAATAAAAAACTTTAAATGTAGATAATTAATTTACTAGAAAGAATTTTCTTTGTTTCAGTAAATAAAATTTCATGATAATTAAATAAAATAAATATGTGATATTCTTGCAAAATTGTTGTAAGGTTTAACAACTGATCCTTACTCAAATATATAACACTTCAGTGTAACTAACAATATTAAGTTTCTTTATAACCCAACCAGATCTGTGTAGGTCACTTACAAATGAATATATGAAATTTTCTCATTAATTTAACAAAATTAAAATTAGTTTGAAGTTAATAGAATCACCAAGATATTCTTTAATTTTATCAAAAGTGGCAGTACTGTAATGTTAAACATCTGTTAGCCATTATGCAATTGTTGACGGCATTGTTCAAATAAACAGGTGACGTAATAGCAGCTGTTAATTTACGTTGCAGCCATATGTAGTCACATCTTTACAAAACTAAGTGAAATCAAATTTTGATACTGGGGAAAACCAGCTTAATTACAGGTAAACTGAATAACAATTTTGTACATCTAACAAACAAAACGAAATAATGTACTTTCAGAAGGAAGTACTGAGGAAATTCTTAATTCTATTACGAACCCAAATACCGGCTGTCGTCCTTGGTTGCAATGGAAACAACTTCGCAGAGCGGGCCTGCTGTTAAATATGTTTGTTTTCCATGCTTTATTACAGATGCAAGAGCGAAGCGGATTTCTTACATTGGTTCACGGCATCTTTTATTCACAGCGTACTCCTCCGTTGTCTAATTTTATTTCAAAGTGGTCGTGCGGTTTTCTAATTTATCGTTGCAATTTCTGACGTATTGTTGCTTTTCTAACGTATGGTTGCTTTTTCTAACATATGGTGGCTTTTTCTAATGTATGGTTGCTTGCGCTAAATAAATTTTAAATTAGCTAATATGATAACGAATATGCAATATATGGATTAAGTACTAACCGTTACTCAGGAAGTGCTTCACCAAATCAAAGCGACCCGGAGGTCACTCGTCATTCTCTTTGAATGCATCTTCACGCTGCCCTAAACTATCGACGAGTGCGCTCGCCGCGCTCCTGCAGGGTGGGAGGATCATAAGTGTGGTTCTCGAACCTCTCACGCGCGCGCTAGTGGCTTGTGGATTTGCACCGAACTCCGAAACAAATAGACTACTAATCCTAGATATAGCAATACTATAAAAATTTGATTGTTACTTGAATCTTTATATTAGTTAATAAAGGTATTTCAATATTCATGGTACGTTTAATGAGTATGTTCCTTTGCTGCTAAAATGAAATTGTTACACTACCCCTTTCCTAAAAGAAAAAAAATTTTTTTTTTAAGAAAAACTCTAAATATAACAAATACAAAAAAATTTTTTATAACAATACTAGCCTTTCCTACCTTCCTAACTAACTATGCAATTTTATAAATTTATTCAAATGGGGGAACAAATATTTACAAATGAGTGTGTTGGTAACTACGCGTACCTGACGTCCATCGGGAGACAAAATCGGGGAGTCACAATCGGTAATAATCAAAATTGGGAGGGGTCAAATTAGAAAGTCAAACACTCCACGGGACAAAAAAATTTCAAATTTACAATATTTCTTGACTTGAGATTCTTACTTCTAACAAGGCTAATATTTCTTACCTCTAACCAAACACTTACAACTTATTTCTAATTTCAAAAAAAACTTCACTTCCAGGAGCTCATTTAGCTCTATCTACAAAAAAAAGGAATGCTTCCTCATCAAGACAGCATAACTATTCAAAACATCATCACTACACGGTGATAATCAAAAGTAAGACCCTACTAATAGGTCTATATTTAAACACCATCATCACAAAGTGATAATCAAAACAAAGGTGACCTAATCAAAGGTTACTCATCAAATGCAAATACAAAATATCATCGCTTCATCGTAAAGAGATGATCAAAACAAAGGTAACCCAGCCATAAGGTTACTCACAAAATTCAAATTCAAAAATATTATCATCACAAAGTGATAATCAAAACAAAGGTAACCTAACCAAAAGGTTACTTACAAATCTCAAATACAAAATATCATCACTTCATCCAAAGGGATGATCAAAACAAAAGTAACCTAACCAAAGGTTACTTACAAATCTCAAACACAAAATATCATCACTTCATCGCAAAGGGATGATCAAAACAAAGGTAACCTAACCATAAGGTTACTCAACAAATTTAAATACAAAACATTATCACTTTATCGCAAAGAGATAATCAAAACTAAGGTAACCTAACCATGAGGTTACTTATCAAATGCAAGTACAAAACTGGGCCAGTCAGGGCTGTACTATCCTACACCCTACTGAATATCCTATCACTAATTTCTAACAAACAACTGATCTCATTAGTGATGGACCAAACGGTGAGACTCACCAAACCAACTTTGACCTTATCAAATCAAAGAACTTCTAATGGTCAAAAGGAACAAGGGAAAGAATAATCTAATATTCTCTCTACCTGGATATGTAGAAATCAGGACCAACAATCAAATAGCCCATCTACTTCTACATAGTAAGGATATCTGTCAAAGACATCCTCCTAACACATCTCTGAGCAACGCGCGAGCAAAATGTCCAGCGTGCACACTAAGGCACACCTCAAACCTACAAAACTTACAAAATCTCAAACCACTTACTTCACTTCTCAAACAAAATACTCAATATTAGTGGACCGACACTAAATCAGAACAAAACAAAACGAACCACTACGTCATTACTTAATATCAACAAGATGATCGGATCTGAATTAATCGTCAGGATCATCATTTTCATTTGGATATGATGCATCAACTGGTTTCAAGTCCTTTACGTGCCATTTCCCTGCTTTTGTCCCATCTTCGTTCTCTAACTCATATACTAAATTGGAATGTTTTTTCCGAACTTTACTCATAACAAACTTAGGGGCTAACTTAGCGGAAAATTTATCACTCGCACTCGAGAGGACCTTATTAGCTCTCCAAACACTTTCTCCGACTCGGAATGAAATGTCTCTTCTCCTAAGATTGTAGCGTTTACTTGAACGTTGGTAAGCTACATGCAAATTTTCACGGACATTTCCAAAAATATCAAACAAAGGTTGACGATCCAAAACATACGAAGGTCTACTACTGGAGACGACATCAATATCCTCACCAGGTATAAAATTATCATTATAAGCTTTTCCACTTAACTGCCTTGAGGAGCATACACAGCATTGTACCACATCTCTTGGATCTCGTACCTTGCACACAAAACTTCAAAACATGTCCAATCAACTGTGGACCATTATCACGAATAACAAATGGTGGTATTCCGTATGCAAAAAATACTTTTCTTCTAAGAACTTCTCAATCAAATGTGCTGTGGCACTTCAAAGATTGCAAAATCGAATATTTCGAAAACCAATCACCAACAACTAAAAGTCATTTACCTGCTTATGAGTCATCAATAAAAAAACTAATCATGACAATAGCTAACAAAAAAAATCAGTGTTCAGGTACACTCACACCCTACTACCAATTGAACTGTCGAAACAACTACAATGCTTCACAACGCCTAAATATGCTAGAGTGACAAACCCTCTACGAGTCTCACCTAGACTAACAATACCAAAATTTACATCAAACCAAAAAAGGATGCAAAAAAAATCTAGAGCGCCTAACTCACCTCGAGTCTCGTCTAGACTTACGCAATGCCGAGCGACCAACTCTTCCTGAGTCTCGTCTGGACTGACATACTGCTGAGCGACCAACCACGACGACAAGTTCCGCCTAGACTAAATTGCGTTGCAATGCTGATCTAAACAAAAATCTGCTAACAAAATCAAAAACGTGCTTCTGCACAAGAGCAATTCTCAAATGACACGACGACAGCTCACTCCAATGTACCTTCAAGATAGAATCTCTAGCCTTATAATCAAATTTGGACAAAAATGTTCTTTATTGACTCAAACAAATCAAACAACAGGCTTATCAGCTTCTTTAGCTGACAGTCTTCCAAAAATTTTCTCAAAACTGGTTTCTCACTCACTACTCCCGTTCCTCTTTAAGTAGACAAACAATTCGGAATATCCGACATGAGTACAACAGCCTAATGTTTCAATGAAATCAAACTGGTAAATCCAAATGATCTAAACCTTACAAAAATTATCAAAACAAATTGTACTACTAAAGGTAAAATCAAAAGATGTTTTGGTAAAATTATTTTGCCAAAACAATATCAAAAAATTTAGGGGTCAAAAAAATTAAAGTCAAAAGTAAATTTGGCCAGATTAATTAATTGACCGTAAGGGGATTAACGTTACGACCAATCCTTTATTAAAAGCAAACAAACAAATCTAACTGTCAAATAAACTTTAAGTAAACAAATTTCGGAGCAGAATAATTTTTGGACAAATGGACTTCAAAGCAAAATAAATTTTAAGCTAACAAATTTTAAAGCAAATTAAATTTTTGAATAAACAAATTTCGAAGCAAAAATAAATTTTGAACAGACTATTTCAAAGTAAAATTATTTTTGAACAAACAAGTTTCAGAGTAAAAAAATAATTTTTGAACGAACGAATCTCGAAGTAAAATTAATTTTGAACAAACAAATTTCGAGGTAAATCAAATTATGAACAAACAAATTTCGAGCTAAATTAAATTATGAACGAACGAATTTCGACGAATCACTCGTTGAATAAACAAATTTCGACGCCCCTAGCGTTGAACAAACAAATTTCGACGCCCCACGTTGGGCGCCAGTGAAACGTATTTTTCAGAGGCCTACTAAAACACTACTTTATTAACACCATACTTCAAGTTAGGTGTCTGCAAAACGAAATCTTCCGACGTAACTAGGGTCTATTCCTTGGGTAGAGCTATGAGCAATGGGGGTAAGTCGAAATCTGTAGGGGTCACACTCAAACTAAAACAAACAGGCGCCACCAAGTCCAGATTGATTTATATTAATGGCATAGCAAATTTCTAAGGGCGGACTTGGAGACCCAAAGAAAAAAGATCGCCTTCTGACATACAAACTTGTCTTAACAGAATAAGACACTGCTCCTGTAAGAAAGAATATAGTTAGGTTACCTAAAAATGGGAACACTATTTGCGTCCCTCAAGTATATCTAAAATGCATAGAGAATATTTCTTAAATAATGGAATCATAAAATTTAACTCTTTCTGTGTTTTGTCTATCAGGTCTGATCAAACCAGATCAGAATAAAAACTTTAAATGTAGATAATTAATTTACTAGAAAGAATTTTCTTTGTTTCAGTAAATAAAATTTCATGATAATTAAATAAAATAAATATGTGATATTCTTGCAAAATTGTTGTAAGGTTTAACAACTGATCCTTACTCAAATATATAACACTTCAGTGTAACTAACAATATTAAGTTTCTTTATAACCCAACCAGATCTGTGTAGGTCACTTACAAATGAATATATGAAATTTTCTCATTAATTTAACAAAATTAAAATTAGTTTGAAGTTAATAGAATCACCAAGATATTCTTTAATTTTATCAAAAGTGGCAGTACTGTAATGTTAAACATCTGTTAGCCATTATGCAATTGTTGACGGCATTGTTCAAATAAACAGGTGACGTAATAGCAGCTGTTAATTTACGTTGCAGCCATATGTAGTCACATCTTTACAAAACTAAGTGAAATCAAATTTTGATACTGGGGAAAACCAGCTTAATTACAGGTAAACTGAATAACAATTTTGTACATCTAACAAACAAAACGAAATAATGTACTTTCAGAAGGAAGTACTGAGGAAATTCTTAATTCTATTACGAACCCAAATACCGGCTGTCGTCCTTGGTTGCAATGGAAACAACTTCGCAGAGCGGGCCTGCTGTTAAATATGTTTGTTTTCCATGCTTTATTACAGATGCAAGAGCGAAGCGGATTTCTTACATTGGTTCACGGCATCTTTTATTCACAGCGTACTCCTCCGTTGTCTAATTTTATTTCAAAGTGGTCGTGCGGTTTTCTAATTTATCGTTGCAATTTCTGACGTATTGTTGCTTTTCTAACGTATGGTTGCTTTTTCTAACATATGGTGGCTTTTTCTAATGTATGGTTGCTTGCGCTAAATAAATTTTAAATTAGCTAATATGATAACGAATATGCAATATATGGATTAAGTACTAACCGTTACTCAGGAAGTGCTTCACCAAATCAAAGCGACCCGGAGGTCACTCGTCATTCTCTTTGAATGCATCTTCACGCTGCCCTAAACTATCGACGAGTGCGCTCGCCGCGCTCCTGCAAGGTGGGAGGATCATAAGTGTGGTTCTAGAACCTCTCACGCGCGCGCTAGTGGCTTGTGGATTTGCACCGAACTCCGAAACAAATAGACTACTAATCCTAGATATAGCAATACTATAAAAATTTGATTGTTACTTGAATCTTTATATTAGTTAATAAAGGTATTTCAATATTCATGGTACGTTTAATGAGTATGTTCCTTTGCTGCTAAAATAAAATTGTTACAACATGTTACAGTAAATTAAAAACCCGGTTAAACCAAATAACATGTTGAGTTGAGCAGTTGTTTTTATTATAAAATGAAAAACGTTTATACTCAAATAGGGAAAAAAGGCATGTAAGAAAGACTAATTAAAATATGTTGTTTGATCCTGTAATTATATAGTTATTTTGCTTTTTTACGTTCTAATAAAATGACTAATGACATCTTTACACCAAACACTTAATTTTCATTAATCCTTTTAAAACTTTAAAAAGTATATTCCATTTACAAAAAACCAAGAACAATATCCTATTTTAAAGAAAAGGCATAATTTTACCAAAGGTTAGCCAGTTAAGTATATAAAGTTCAAAACATACGGACATATACTCTTCTCTGTCGTTTTCCTAGATGAACGTGTTCACATACGTCTTTATCTAAAACACGTACAAATCGTATTACTATCTTTATCATATATATTAGTTAAGCTTTTAAATAAATCTTAAACGTATGTTTTGAATTGAGTTAGATACCTATGACGTGGAGGACTTCTTTCATGGTTCCTGTTTGGATGTGTACTAGAATGGAGACACTTCCAGAGATGGGGAGGTTATATGAAGTTAGTTGGTTGGCATTACTGCTGCTGATCTTGATTCTTGATGTATGTAATTAGATGTAAGTAAAAAAGAAGGAAGTTTAAATCTGTTTTAATAAATAAAGTTATTGCCCATCGAATCTTCTTTAATTAAACAGACAATTAAACAGTTCCTACTACATCTGAAGCACAACATTCCAAAAGGCTTCTACCGTTTTTCTGTCTGCTTCTCCTACTACCCCTATTTCATAGACATACTGTGTTGTGCTCCACGATTTTCAGCGATATGTGAGGAGGTGGTATGGGCGTGACTACTATGCCCAAGGTTCCAGGTTTGAATCCCGATACGGTCTGCTTGAAAAATGTTAGGCAAGCAAATATACACCCTCGTTCAGATGAGAGGTAAAATGGAGGTCCCATGTGTGAGTGTTGTCACACACATTAAAGATCTCTATCTTACTTTGAACAGCAAGGATTCGGCAAAATTCAAAATCTTTCAGGTAAAAAAAACTCGCTTCCTGGCCAATGTAGTACCTTCGGGTGGAGCATTGGAAAATCACATGTAGGGGTTAAGCAGCCTGCGGCTACCAAGATCCTCAACACTTGAACATTTGCCAAATTAATAGTTTTCCAATATATCCTTTCGCACAATCAACATTAGTTGAAAATATTTCAAAACCAACACTTGTAGTTGTTTATAATAATCTTCAGATTTAAGTGCAATGATTTTTTCGTCACTAGGTTTTTCGTCTCGAAACTGATTGGACACATACCTGCACTAATTTTTATTCTGAGCTAGCTTACACTGTTCCCTGAAATTCCCACAGCCTTGATACTGCTCGGTTCCCCTTCTGTTGTTTCCTAATTATACGCCCTATTTCACCGAGATTCAGTGATATGTGAAGGGGGTTAAGCAGCCTGTGGCCACCAAGAATCCCCCAACGCTCCAACATTGCCGAATTAATAGTTCTGCAGCAAATCCTTTTGCACAATTAACATTAGCTGAGAATATTGCAAAACCAATACCAGTAGTTGCTTATATTAATCATCAGGTTTAAGTACAGTTCTGATTTTCGTCATTAGAATTACTATTTTGGAACTGGTTGGACACGTACCTCCATTAATTTCTATTCTGAGTTAGCCTTCACATTTCCCTTAAATTCCCACAGCCTACATCTTTCATTATCTCTGTGCAATAGTCTAACCTAGGTCTATCTCAACCTCTCTTTTTTTCTATTTCTGCTTCTAATATATTCCGCACTATTCCCTCAAGCCTTAATATGTGGCCTATCATTCTATCTCTATTTTTTACACTTTTCCACATATTTCTTTCTTCCCCTACCATTTCTATTACCTTTTTGTTCTTAACTTTGTCTGTCTATGATATCTTCATCATACGTCTGTAGCACAATATCTATCTATCTATCTATCTAAAAGATATAAAACAAAGATTAGCACAAGGTCGTGCTACATTTACCAAGAAAAAGCAACTACTGTGTTCAAAGACAACAAACATAGAAACAAGGAAAAGATTGTTCAAAACATACGTGTGGAGCAAAGCACAGTATGGCTGTGCAGCTTGGACAGTAGGAGAAGCGGACATGAAAAGAAATATGGTGCTGCAGATGTATGATGAAGATATCATGGACAGACAAAGTTGAGAACAAAGAGGTACTAGAAACGGTAGGGGAAGAAAGAAATATGTGGAAAACATTAAAAAATACGAAAGATAGGATGATAGGTCACATGCCAAGGCATGAGGGAATAGTGCAAATATATTAGAAGCAGAGATAGGAAAAAAGAGAAATAGAGGTAGACCTAGGTTAGACTATTGCACGCAGTTAGTGAAAGCTGTAGGCTGTTGGAATTTCAGAGAAATGTGTAAGTTATCACAGAATAGAAATCAATAGAGGTATGTCCAACCAGTTTCAAGATGGAAAACCTAATGACAAAATAATAAGTGCACTTAAATCTAATGATTATTATAAACAACTATATGTGTTGGTAGTGAAATATTGGCGTAACCGTGGATCAATGTAGTAAGCGTAAGACTACGGATCCCAAGGTCCCGGGTTCAAATCCCAACACGGCCGACTGCTTGAAAAATGGCAGGTGAGCATTTTTCACAAAAATTACGCCCTCGTTCGAATGAGAGGTTAAATGGAGGTCCCGTGTGTGTGTGTTGTCACGCACGTTAAAGATCCCTACCTTGCCTGGAACGGCAAGGGTTCGGCAAAATTCTAAATTTCCAGGCAACAAAAAAACTCGCCTCCTGGCCAATGTAGTACCTTCAGGTGGAGCATTGGAAATATAAATGAACGGTAGTGAAATATTTTCAACTAATGTTGATTGTGCGTAAAGACATATTGGAAATACTATTATTTCAGCAAATGTTTAAGTGCTGGGGGCACTTGGTAGCCACAGGCTGCTTAACCATCTTCACATACCACCGGATATCGGGGAAATAGGTTATAAAATTGTAAAACAATAGAACTGCATCTAACAAGAAAGAACAGCGGCTAGGTTCAAAGACAACAAACATAGAAAGAAGAAGAAAATTGTTGAAGGCATATGTGTGGAGCACAACACAGCACATCTATGAAATAGGGGCGGTAGGAAAAGCAGACAGAAAGAGATAGAAGCCTTCTAGCATGTTGTGCTTCAGATGTCTGAGGATGACAGCACGGACAGACAAAGTTAATAACAAATAGGTAATAGAAATAGTAGGGGAATAAAGATATATGTAGAAAACAAAAAAAAAATAGGAGAAATAGGACAGGATACGTTCTAAAGTACTTTTGGGGAATAGTAGGGGATACATTACAAGCAGAGATAGAAAAATGAGGTAGAAGTAGAGCTAGATTAGACTATCGCACGCAGATAGTGATACATCCAAATTTCAGGGAAATGTGTAGGTTAGTTCAGAATAGGAAACAATGAGGTTCCAGGACTGAAGACCTAATGATGATGATGTCGCAAAATTCTACACCAGCATATTTCCCTGTCGTTTCTCGTGTCTGCACCAAATACACCTACCACCGTTCCTTCCCTACCCTCACCTACCACTGCATTAAAATCCCCCGTAATTATTAAATTTCCATGTCCTTTTACATATCTTAGTATGTCTTCGATATCTTTGTAGATCGCTTCTATCTCTTTATCACTGCAGCTAGAAGTGGGCATGTATACTTTTATTATTACTGTATTTACCGGTTTAAATTCTAATCTAACGATGAGTACTCTTTCGTTCCTTTGTAAGTAATTTTCTACACTGTCCTTTCTTTTTTCGCATAACTATACCCACACCCGAATATCCTTCCTCTGATCCTGTATGAATTAGCCTAAAGTCTCCACTCCAAAAGTCCCCCGCCTCTGGCCACCAAACTTTGCTGATCCCTACTACAGCTAGTGCTAACCTATCCATTTGAATTTCTAGTAATAATAAAATTATTTTTCTCATTTAAATGCAGTTTTAATGTTTATAAACATTGGTTGAATGACTCATCCCTAACCCTGTGTGGGCTGTGTAGAATGCCGGGCGATCGGTCTCGTTTCGTTCCTACGTAGCCATCGCATCAGCATCATCTGCTCACTGTTTTGTAGTTTAGTCGCATCCCCTTTCCCTTAGTTTAATATCGTGAATTTTCTGATTTCGTGTCAGTAGGATCACGATAGTGAACTACAGTAGGTTTAAGTGACTTGTCAACGTGCGATGTGCATGTGGTTACTGCATTATAACATTTTTTCCCTGGTAATCATTCTACTAATCTGGTAGTGACCTTGTTAGTGCGAGGGTGTGGTTATTTCATTGTTATTATTGTCATTGTCTTCAAGTGCATTGTGATTATATTTTTAACAATAATTTGCAATAACGAACATTATTAATACAATACAAAGTTCAATGTATAAATATGTATTTAAAGAACCACACTTGGAAACTAAAACAAACGAAACAGTGTCTTCTGCATCTGGACCCTACATCTGGTTTGCAATGCTCAATCCCAAGGTACTACATGGACCAGGAAGCAAATATTCCTTTTAGTTCGAAATTTTGAATTTTGTCGTACCTTTACTATTCCAAGCAAGGTAGGGATCTTTAACGTACGTGACAACACACACATACACACATACATACACGGACATACATTTTATCTCTTATCCGAACAAGGACAATTTTTTTTTTGTGAAAAATGCTCACGCAACATTTTTCAAGCAGTCGAACCCAGGATCTTAAGCTTGGTAGTCACATGTGAACCATCTAGGCCTTGGAGCCTTCTTCATCTGGACCATCAACCTCCAACTCTTCCATATCATCAAATCATCCCTCCGTCAGAGCTAAGGCAGGCACAAAAAGATCTTTCAACAAGTCCTTCAACCTCTAGTTGGATTGACATAGTTTTTTGTAAAATTTGCAAGGAGGCTAAAAGTAAATCTTTTAAAAAATTTAGCACAATAATTTTCTAATTGGAAAAACGCCTTAGAAAGATTTCGTGTATATGAGAATACACAGCTCGCAAAGAACATGCATTAAAAGATACATCAAAACAAAACGTAGCGGTTTTGCTAGATGAGCAGATTGAAAATGATTGTTGGCCGTGCACTGATGTGCATTTTTACCATGGTAAAATTTCCTTGTCGCCAAAGCTTAGCAATTCTAGGTCAAAATGATATACCCTATAGTTTCTGTCAGGTGTTTAATCTACAAAAAATCGACCGGAACTGAAGAAACGGATGGGATGTTCCAGCTAGAAATAGCTGTCACATGATATGTGAAACAAAATAATCGAAATACTAGAACAATCTGTTTTAAGCCACGTAATGCAAGAAATCAAAATTCGTAATTACTTGAAACGTTAATTTTACTATAATAATGTTACATATAATTATTAACAAATTTACACAGGGTTAAATTAGGGTGGCAAATTCTACAGATATACTAGAAACCATGAAAGAAGATATCTATGTCACAGGCGCCTAGCGCAATTCACAACATACTTTTAAGGTTCTTTTAAAGCTTTACCAATGGATACGAGAAAGATAGCAATATGATTTCTGTGTTTTTAAGTAATGACATACGTGAGCAGGTTTATTTAAGATAATGACAGAGAGAGTTATGTGGACGTATGTTTATATCCTAATATAAAAATGAACATGATTTTACTAGAACGGTAATCCAATCTGTCAAATTAATTTTAATGTACTTGCATTTATATTAATTGAATTTATTAAACACTTGAAGTATTAAGACGACAATTTTAAAGTAGTAAAAGCAACTACTTGTATGAAAATAAGATATTTTTGACAACTGATATTAATTTGGTATTTATGAACTAGAGGCTACATCGACTTGAAATTTTCAACTTAATACATGCGGTTACAAGTCATGATGCAGATATCTTCTTTCGTGGTTTCTACTATACCCTTACCCCGTGGTTGTTCAGATCCTGCTGCGTCATTAATCTCGGCTTGGGTAGCATCCGGATGATCCCTGGTTTGGTTGGCAGAATTTATCGACAAAGCATCGGCACTTTGTTTAATGGTAGAAAGAAAGGTAAAAAGAAAATAAACAACTTTACCGACTGCCTGAACTCCACAAAACACGTCTACACTGAAGGAAGGCAGGTAGCATAGTTCATTTGTTTCGACACATCTGCTCCCACAAATCATCCGCCAGCCCTTCTCCTAGAGAGGCCAAATTTCTGGCGCAAAATTGCTAGACACAGCTGCACATCAAGCATGAGATCCGCAATCTCAGCACTTTCTCAAACCACAAATCATATAAATGTACAGACCTACGGGAGAACCAAATCTTTGTGTGGTCATGCAATGCTTATATTGAATGGAAATATTCAAAACCCTTGTACGGTAGCATAGTTCCTTTGTTTCAACACATCTGCTCCCACGAATCATCCCCCACCCCTTCTCCTAGAAAGGTCAAATTTCTTGCGCAAAATTGCTAGGCCCAGCTGCATGTCAAGCATGAGATCCTCAATCTGAGCGTTTTCCCAAACCACAAATCATAAATAAATGTACCGACCTACGGGAGAACCAAATCTTTGTGTGGTTGTCACGCAATGCTTATATTAAATGGAAATATTCAAAGCCCTTATAGCAAGTAGGAAACGGCAACAATCAAACTTTGTCCACTTTGCCCTAATTTATGAAAATGACAGCTTCTAGTAAAAAGCAAATTTTGAATAATTATGCTAGCCTTTGGGAATTTTTAGACATTCTCAGAAATTGACAGTCCTGCCGATACTTGGTTTACCAAGAAGAAATGTCTCAATTTAAGACATTTTTGTTATTATTCCTCTATAGCCTTATGATGATCCCTGTTGAAAAAGTTAACACACAGCTTCAAAGTCCACATATCGTCGCAACAGAAGTCGAAGCCAGCTAGTGTGTCTCCTAGATTCTAGAAAAAAGCACGGAGAGCTTAAAACATTCTAGCAAAGAGTTCTTCAAACACGTTTAAAAGTGATACAATTCTCAATTTATAATATAAATAAAGTAATGTACTGACTTAAATCGCACCTTACAGTTTTATCTCAGGGTAATCTCCTTGTGGGTCCATCACGCCGTCGTTGAGCCAGATTTATTTGTCCATCCTCTTTCGTTCGTCGTAGGTGTAGGGCGGGAAGGATACAGGTAAAGACACGATAAGGCAAGATAAGGTAAAAAGAAACCTACATCCTAAAAAAAGAGAAAAGACACACCACGACGCAGGTAGCTATTTTCGGCTTCAGGCCTCGTAGTATAATGGCGTCGTATCACACACCGCGCACTTGCGCCATTCACTCCGCGCCTGCGCATTCTTTTGCGCATACGCAGCTGTCCGGAATGACGGAAATTAACAAGTTTATTTGAAAAAAATTGTGGGAATGTATTTACATATTTAACAATTTACATTGCCAATTTTTGGCATGTAACAAATGCATAGAATTGCTTTGCATAAAGACCTATTTTGAAAATTTTCCAAACCCCCGTTCTCTGGTACAGTAGGTGCTCCATCAATAATTTTTAAAAGATGGCACTGTCTAACTGCGATACATTCCAAGCTCTAGAGACTTGTTTATAATGATTGTTAACGTCTCTGTATGTGCTTTGCTAATACTTAATAAACTTTACTGTGATCTCATCACTACCTAAAAATGTATTTTTTATCCCTTGTTGATCTGACTGATTTCTTGTGCCGTTATTTCTTCAAAGAACAGTGACTTGCCACGTCTAGATGGAACTGTAGCGCAAGATTGATTTACGAGTGGTGAATTTACATACTGCTTATTTAATAAATTTGGTATAGATATTACCAAATCAGCATCAAACCTATTTGCAAGATCATAAATATTTGTTGCACCATTGCCATTAATCAACAGTTCTATTTTCGATACTTTTTTGATGCGATCACAAAATATTACCATATTATTTATGAACTATTTATATCAAGGCCAACAATAGTTCTTACTGTCTTACATTAAAAACGTTTACATGCCATAGGAAAAATTCAAAAGTAGGGAAAATGGGTGAAGCACAAGTTGATTGAGAGACAGATGAAAAATCAAAGAGTCACTTACGAAATTTTTCTTTTGCGACATGAAAGAATGAGTTTCCTGCATGCAATTGTTACTGGCGATGAGAAGTGGAAAATTTCAAGAATCTCAAATGTAAAAAAAAATGCGGCTTTCACCTGGCACAGCATCAACATCGATGGCATGGTCAAATGATTACGGAAAGAAGACAATGCTCTGCGTTTGGTGGAACCAGAAAGGAATTGTGTTTTATGAGCTGCTGAAACTGGACGAAACTCAACAGACGTCGCTACCGACAACTCATCAATTTGAACCATGCATTGTTCGAAAAATGGCCAGAATAGGACACAAGCGAGTGATACTGCAGAACGACAATGCTCCGTGACATTGCACCTCCATCGTCTAGGATACCATCAAAATGAAATGGGATCTGCTAGTACACCCACCGTATACACCACTTCCCCTTTCGAGTATCATCATGTTCCAATCAATGGCGCATGGCTTGGTTGAGCTGCACGGTCAATTTCGAATAAGTGTAAAATTGGTTGAATGAATAGTTTCGGCCCAAAGACATGTCATTTTATCATGTATTTGCAGAAAGTTGGCAAAAATGTGTAGCTAGCGAAAGGCGATACTGTAAATAAACCATTTTTGTATTTCTCTTGAAATTGTCCATTTTCCATTAATCAAAAAACTCGGAAACGTAGTTGCGAACCTCGTAATTAAATACATTTAAGATACCAAGTAAGTAAATATCATGCAAGCAAGATCAAAAAAACCCTACGGCGACTTTCTTTAAGGCACTAACTAACAAAATTTTATAAGTTTAGACTATTGCAATAATACCTGTATTTAAAATTGAATTTTCCAGGCGCATTAAAATAATTGCTCATCCTCTGGCTGCCAATGAACTCTGAAAGTAGATTTCTGCCACCAAGTCACTTAGACGAACAAAAAGTGTAAACATAAGATTCCACCTGTGTACAATATCGGGTTACAAAACAGCACCTGTAAATAATGAGCTCATCGTAAGATCAATTGTAATGAATAATTCCAACGCTTTCAAAATAGCAGGCTAGTTCTAATGCATATACAAAAGGCAATGTCAAGAATGTCCAATTCCTAACCAAGGAATTCCAAGAGATTTTTACAAATGAAATTTAATGTCTAGACGTTACACAGTACATTATAATCCAATCTTCAAATTTTTGTTTGTGTTCAATAAATAATTGAACTTTGGCCTTTTTACAGAATGGCATCAATAGTATTTATTATAACTTTTGCTTTTACTTCTACTAGATATGACATATTAAAAAGCAAATTCACACTTTTATTATCCTACTGTATAAAGTACTCCAGATGCTTCCACAAACGTGATGCTCAGTAAGACATTGTCGCATTACAAATAAAGATAACTCAGTACTATAAACGCATCTTCCTAAGAAAAACGAATTTAAAATTGTAGGCTAGCCTAAAAACTGTAAATTTTATGTTTATACATATAATTTTAATTTTATAGTAGAAGTTGCAAGTAGTTATATTTGATCTAGTAATCGCTCCACACTTTCCAACATCATGCAAAATGTAATCTGTTTTATTTTCAGCTAAAGTTGTTAATAATCCAAGTATAACATAATTTGTCAAATATTCTAAATTTCATTAAAATTCCTTTTTCATACTAAAGTGTACATTTTCACCATACATTTGTTATCTCACTCAAATATTCTGCTATAGCAAGAGTATACAACTTTACTAACAATTTAAAAGTAAACTATTTACCGAAATCCTTTTAAAACGACAGCTTATGGATCAAAAAATCAGGAATACAGTTGATTAATCAAAATAATTTGTCTTCAATATCAAAATCATTGTGGAAATTGGTCACTAGTAAATATAAAAACGCCTAAGAGAAGTAATTTAAACAGTAACGGTCACACAATTGTTGGAGGTTAGGGGATAAATATATCAAGAGCACAGTCCAAGTGAGACAAAATATATACACCTTCTGAATTATAAATGAGATAGAGAAATAACAAATTACAAGTGCTTAAAGTATAGTGCCACCAAACAAATATTAGCCCCAGAAAGTATGCGAACTAAATTATGAATGGCATATCTAACCACACAACATATGTGTCTTGTGTGTACAAAACCAATCAGAAATTCGAATTATTCCTGTATAGATTCCGGCTGCTGTAAAATTGTAATATCTAAAATAAACTTAATATTTCGATATATATTTCTATATATCAGCTAATTTGTGGAAATATTTTTTGTTTTAAATTTGCTATGATTTGGTCTTGATACTTAGTACGTGTTGATTTATTAAATATTTGGATGAAGTATCACTACTTAATTTAAGATTACATTAATTTTATTATAGTAGTCATAGTATTTATTTTAATATACATTTGTGTATCCCTTTTTGTTGGGTCAATTTTTTCATTAAACTTTGAAAATTATTTTTTAAGTCAGTGTTTAATATTGCTGCAATTACAGCTGCAGGCGCAAACATAAAAGTGGGAAATATCGTACTCTTTTACTTGAGGTTATTCTTTAATATGTAATTGTACATTTTAGGAAATATAAATTTTGTAGAGAATAAGAAATAATTTTAGCTTTTCAAAATAAACAATTAAAACAAAACAGAAAGAATCTAAATTTGATTAAGTTTTTTGTAGACAAGAATATGTATTTAAATAAATCGACTTGAAATGTTACTGTCAAGCTTGAGCATTCAAAGT
The DNA here is from genome assembly GCA_036346225.1 of Platerodrilus igneus. Lineage (NCBI taxonomy): Eukaryota > Metazoa > Arthropoda > Insecta > Coleoptera > Lycidae > Platerodrilus > Platerodrilus igneus. The sequence goes on from JARFIW010000828.1 coordinate 2,558,035, forward strand.
ATTGTATCATATTTTACGACATCGCTTTGTAATCTGAAATATCCGAAGCTTAAAGAGGTTTGCCATTCCGTCGTGTAAAATATTTGATAGACTAGATTTAGTAGGAAAAATGCTATTTTCAAATAATTAGATTTCTCCCACTCCAGTCTACGTTCGTTAAATTTTATTTGGCTTGGAAATGCCCATGACATAATTAAGTTAAGACTCAATTTAGTACAATTTTTTAAGTATTACCATTTAATTTGGATACCATTAAGATACTCGTTGTTTACATTTTATTTTAAGCACCACTTAAAAACAAATGTTGTAACGCTAGCGCGTTACGTAATTCAGCATTAAGTAGTAGAAAAGAATTTACATCTTTCAGTTATTTGAATGAGCTTCTAGTACTAAAACACCTTGTAAAAAATTTAAAGCATTAGTAATTTACGTTATATAACGTGGTTATTTCAAAGTAATATTAAATTAGAATACATAAATAAACAGGAAAGCATCTAGTGCATTACATACCAATAGTAATCAAGATTAGGATTTTACACTCTTCGTATAAAATTCAGAAAAATAGCTTTCAAATCACCGGGCACAGAAAAGTTTATTTGTACAAATTTACAAGAGTCCATGAATTACGAATTCACGCGGAAGAAACGACACTGACTTCCACCACAGGACAGCATTAGACATACAATCCGTGAGAACGAGACGTGAGGTAATAACTTAAGGAGCGGACGCTTATAAAACCGAAGGATCATAAAAGAAAAGAAATTCAACTTGAGGTATTTGAAACCAAGCAGAAGAGCAGAGCAGAGTCTTAAAGGATATTGGTACACAACCATCGCCATGCGAATAAGGTTATGAATCGGGTTGTAGAAGTTACGATATTAAAAGTCTCGCAATTGTTAGTGAACAGGTGTCCAAATTCGAGTAAGAACGCGTGCCATTAATCTTGAAAGTGGCCTGTGTTGCAAGCTTTCGTTCAACCTGAAGTTTAAATACTTAATCTTTCTGCAGCCATTTCTGCACCGTAAAGACCGACTGGTGCGTACAAATAAAAATGTAGACCCTCTTGTAATTCTGTTTTCCATCTTATAAATATTACATGCTGTTGTGTATCACATAATTGTGATTGGTGGTATGAAGGACGATTACGTTGTTGCACGCTTACTTAAAACGATTAACACACACGTAAACTCTCATATTGAAAAGCTCATTATTGTAGAGGAAAATTAGTACATAGAAATTAAATTGGTTGAATGTCTATCATACACAGATTTAAGTTTTTCTTTTTTTAGTTACATGCATACTTGACCAATTACGGATAGATATTAGTAATTATCTCTATTGTTATTTACTGTGGTATTCATGTTTAATAATATAGGTTAGATGTACAGAACGTAGAGTTTTTTGTTTATGTTCATAGTAGAATAGTAAAAAAGGTTCCTATCAACCTCTAGCTGCAGCAGAAGCCATTAAATCTTCCGTTGGAACACCCACTTACTGAGCAGGTATTATTTAGAATATCCAGGTGAATTAGACCCCAAAGGTTTCATGAGAAAAAGAGTTCAAAGACTCTTCCAAGTAGGTATGAGTATTTTGTAAAAATGTTGAAATTTGTATACCCTAAAAACTTATTTGCTTTTGTAGAAAGCACTTCACACCACTCAAAGCTAGCCGTTGTACTAAATGACTGTTAAGTCATTTTGTTTCTAATAGAGTAAACTTAATTTAGGTACATAGTATCAATTCAGCAGATAACAATGTCTAACCGTCACAAGATCTACATTTGTATGATTTTCTTAAAACTTTACGTATGGTATTACAAATACAGTCATGCATTTATTAACTAACATCTTAGATGTACTTTAATGTCATTAACTGTTAAGATCATACATGATACATATGACATACAAAAATGCCACACACATTCGAAGCAGCAAAGAGCCCTTTAATGACAAATCTGAACACAAAAGCAATCGAATAATATAATATTAACTTTTTTGCGAATAATTGCTGTGATCAGAGATTATTACATCCTGTGGTTACGACAAATATTTATTAATTTTTAGCATTTTAGTTATTACTTCATCATCATCCTCATCAAGTCTTCAGTCCTCGAACTGGTTGGACGCGTACCCTCATTGTTTCCTAGTTTGAACAACCTACTCATTTTGCCGAAATTTGCACAGTCTGCATCTATCACTATTTGTGTGCGAAAGTCTGATCTCGGTCTACCTCTACTTATCTTTTCCTATCACTGCTTGTAATATATCACGTACTATTCCCCAGAAATGCCTTAGAACGTATCCTGTTCTTCTATTTCTTTTATTTTTTTTCGTTTTCCACAGATATCTTAATTCCTCTACTATTTCAACAATCTATTTGTTATTAACTTTGTCCATGCTACCATCCTCATACATCTGAAATCCAACATTCCAGAAGGCTTCTATCTCTTTCTCTCTGCTTTTCCTACTGCCCCTATTTCATAGATGTACTGTGCTGTGCTCCACACTATGCTTTGAACGGGTTTCTTCTTGTATCTATGTTTGTTGTCTTTGAACATAACTACCGTTCTTTCTTGTTTGACGCAGTTTGGTCACCTTCTATTGTTTTACAGTTATATACTTTACTTCCCTGATATTCAGTTGTATGTGAAGAGGGGTAAGCAACCTTTGGCTGCCAAGTTCCCCCAGCACTTGAACCTTTGTCGAATTACTAGTTTTTTCAGATTTATCCTTTTGCACAATCAACATTAGTTGAAAATATTTCACAACAAACACCTGTAGTTGTTTATAATAATCATCAGATTTAAAAGCACTTATTTTTTCGTCATTGGGTTTTACGTCTTGAAACTGGTTGGACTTGTACCTTAGCTTATTTATGTTCTGAGCTAGCCTACACAATTCCCTGCAATTCTCCCAACAGCCGATATACAACTCGATTCCCTTCTATTGTTTTCTAATTATATGCCCTATTTCACTGAGATTCAGTGGTATGTGAAGGGGGTTAAGCATTACATGTGATTTTCCAATGCTCCACCCGAAGGTACTACATTGGCCAGGAAGCGAGTTTTTGTTACCTGGAAAATTTTGAATTTTGCCGAACCCTTGCTGTTCTAAGCAAGGTAGGGATCTTTAACGTGCGTGACAACACTCACACACGGGACCTTCATTTTACCTCTCATCCGAACGAGGGTGTATTTTTGTGAAAAATGCTCGCCTAACATTTTTCAAGCGGACCGTGTCGGGATTCGAACCCGGGACCTTGGGCGTAGTAGTCACACACATACCACTAGGCCACGGAGCCGCCAGGGGGTTAAGCAGCCTGTGACTACCAAAGATCCCTCAACGACATTTGCCGTATTAATAGTTTTCCAGTAAATCCTTTCGCACAATTAACATCAGTTGAGAGTATTGCAAAACCAATATCTGTAGTTGTTTATAATAATCGCCATGTTTAAGTACAGTAATTATTATTGTCATTCGTTTATCCATCTTGCGACTGGCTGGAAGCGTACCTCCATTGATTTCTATTTTTCATCATACGTCTGTAGCACCACATTTCAAAAGCTTCTACTTTTTTCTTGTCCGCTTCTCCTACTGTCTAGGCTTTACAGCCATACATTGCTGTGCTCCACACATATGTTTTAAGCAATCTTTTCGTTGTTTCTATGTTTGTGGTCTTTGAGCACAGTAGTCGATTTTTCTTGTTTAATGTAGCACGACCTTGTGCTAATTTTTGTTGTTTATCTTATGTGCTTTTCCCTCTCGCGTTATTTCACTTCCTAGGTAGCAAATCTTTAACCTCTAGTAAGTTTTCATTACCTATTTGTATTCTTGTTTTTGATTTTTTTCCATTTTTTTGCATACTAAAACTTTAGTTTTTTTTTGTTAATTTTCATACCATATCTCTCCATTAGAACTGTTTCCATTTTATTAAGAGCAGCTTCTAACTTTTCCTTGCTAGATGCTAATACCGCTATATCATCTGCAAATCTAAGCTTATCAATTTTTTGTTCCTGCATAGTAATTTCAAATGTCTTCCTGCATTTGACAGTATTCATTGCCTTTTCTATGTACAAGTTAAGAATTACTGGCAGTAAGGAAAATCCCTGTCTCACCCCTTTCCTAATATTTACTTCTCTACTTTCTTGCTCTAATTCTATTACCGCTGTTTGCTCTTTGTATAAGCAATTTACTATCCGTCTATCCTAAAACTCATCCCAATCTTTTTGAGTATATCGAACATCTTTTTCCATTTCACATTGTCGAAATGCTTTTTCCAAATCTACAAACCCTATATACATATATATATATATATATATATATATATATATATATATATATACGCTTTGCCCTTCTCTATTGTTTTCTCCATTATCACCCTCAGAGCTAAAATAGCCTCCCGTGTTCTCCTGTTTCGCCGAAACCCAAATTGATCTTCTCCTAGTATTTCTTCAGCCCGTTTTTCCATTCGTCTTTGTACAATTCTAGTTAATATTTTTGAAACGTGCGCGGTCAAACTTTTTGTTCAAAAATTTTCACTTCTATCCGCACCTCTTTTTTTTATATAGTTACTATGATGTTACGTTTGAAATCTTTGGGTGTCTCGCCTGTCTCATACATATAGCTTACAAGCTGGAAGAAACGTTCTGTTACTGCTTGTCTAGCGGATTTTAGAGTTTCTGCTTGCACCTTATCTGTCCCCGGCGCCTTACCATTTTTCAGACCCTTTAATGCTAATTCAAATTCATCTCTAAGTATAGGATATCGCAGGTCATCATTTTCAATGTCTGATTCCTGTTCTAATGCTGTTAGTTGTTCTCCTGAATATAAATTCTTTATATATTCCTGCCATCTAGCTACTTATTCTACATTTTCTATAATGACGTTTTCTCCCGCGTCTTTTATAATTCTGCTATATGGTTCTATATCCCTAAAATTCATTCTAATTAATTTGTATGCATCGTCTGTCTTTCCTATTTCCATCTTAGTTTGTACCTCTTTGCACTTTTCATCAATCCATTGTTCTTTAGCTTTCCTGCATTTGCGAATAATTTCCCATTTTATGGCTTTGTACCTCTGTTTTCTTGTTTCATCTGATTTATTTTTGTATTTTCGTCTTTCCTCTATTAAATTCAAGATTTTCTTTTGTGTATATTCCATAATATCTCTGGCCGCCATGTGTAAGCTGGATTTAATGTTATTCCATTCTGTTTCTACTTCCCTAGTATCAGAAATTTTTCCGATGTATTTCAGCAATTCATTTCAATTTTTTTCAAATCTTTCGTGGATATCTTTATCTTTTAGCATCTCAAAGTCAAAGTGCCTTTTTCTGTTCCTCTTTTTCAGATTTTTAAATTTAAGTGCGGCCTTCATAACTACAATGTTGTAGTCAGTGTCTATATCAGCTTCCGGGTAGCTTATACAGTCTTTTACTTGGTATCTAAACCGTTGTCTAACAATAATGTAATCTATTTGATATCTTCTTATATGTCCTTGGATTTTCCACGTGTATTGTTTTCTAACATGATGTTGAAGTAATGTATTTGTGATGGTTAAGTTGCTCCTTCCCTACCCTCACCTACCACTGCATTAAAACCCCACGTAACTATTAAATTTTTATGTTCTTTTACGTATCTTAGTATGTCTTCGATATCTTTGTAGATCGCCTCTACCTCTTCCTCACTATAGCTAGAGGTGGGCATGTATACTTGTATTATTACTGTGTTTACTGGTTTAGATTCAAATCTAACCATGAGTACTCTTTCGTTCTTTTGTAAGTAGTTTTCTACACGTCGTACTATCTTTTTTCACATAACTATTCTTACACCAGAATTTCCTTCTTGTGATCCTGTATGAATTACCCTGAAGTCTCCACTCCAAAAATCTCCCGCCTCTGGCCAGCGGACTTCGCTTATTCCCACTATGTGTAGTGCTAACCTATACATTTCGAGTTTCAAGTTCTCTAGCTCACCTACTTGTTTCATACTTCTGACATTCCACGCTCCTACTCGCAGAATGTTCACGGATCTTTTTCTATACTTTCGGATCACTTCCCCCGATGTAGTTCCCTCCCGGAGATCCGAATGGGAGACTATTTTACTTCCGGAATTTTTTATCCCAGAGGATGCTATCATCATTAATAACAATTTGAGTACGCGTTGTACTTGGGAGATAATTTGGTGGTTTCCCGTTGCCTTGCACATCGCAGTAGTGTGTCTTAGAATTTCATACCGACCCCTATGGTCTCTGCCACTCTAAGTTCCGAAAAAGCTGCTGCTCTCTCTCGGGGGCCCGTCTTAGTCTGGTTCCTCACTAAAGTCCTCACTAATTTGGTTAAAATTATAGTCCCAGATTACAATAACAGAAGCGACACTTTCAATTTTGAATTTTTGAGCGTATGTCCCATTTCGGCCATGTTCCTGGTGGTTATTTACTTTTGTTATGTCCAAAAATAATTTTGGGGTAATATCAAGTGTATGTTATTTACTAATAAATACATTATATCTTTGAACTTGTGATCCTCGTGCTCTATTTAATATTATTCAGTAAATATATAAATTAAATAAAAGAATTAGAAGAGAATTGAGGTTATGTTTACAAAGAATTAATTCAAACTTTGCGCCAAAATAACTACCGAGAACATGGCCGATTTCTGCCAAGGTTTCCTAGTTTTGAACATGTATATCAAAGGCGCCGACAGAGTGTCGGTTCTGGTATTGTATTCTGATCTATAGTTCAGCTCTTTAGCTCATTGAAACGCGCAAGCCATTCTACCTGTTCTAGTATTTTAGAACGCCGTCAAGGTGCAGGTCCGTTCAGAATGGAGTTATTATTTATAGTGCATTTAATGTAAATTATAAATATCAACTTGGTTTACTGTTTTATTGTATTTTATAGCTAAGACAAGTTGAAAGACATCGCTGGCAGCATTTATTGGTTATTTTTAAATTCTTCTTATCATTCTTTTATATTCGCCTGTTTAGTGTACATTTTGTCACGGTCACAAATGTTTGAGGTTAGTTACTACTTATTTTGTAAGTGGAAGTTTTCATAAAATAATGTTATTTTTTTTCATTTTTTTAAATGTCTGTGATAATAATTTAAATTTAGGTTGGGAAATTTCTCGAAGTTCTGAACCTTATGGATATTAAAGAAGAAGATGTTTCCATCCAATCAAATTCATCTGATTCCATCAAATCTTTTGAAGGTATCAGAAAGGACTACAGACTGACAGAGGAAATGGAAGAAACGTTGAAAGAATATTGCCCAGATGTACTACTTTTAATAAATAAACTACACCGATTTATACAGAAGCAACAAGCAAAGATTAAAAGTTTAAAATTAAAACTTAAAGTAAGTATTTGGTTACTGCGAGAACTTTGAATTAATTAGGAACTATGTAAATCTTATAAATTTCTCAGCTTTCAATTTTATAGCCATGAATTGCAACTTATTGGGTTATGGTAAGCCTTAACTAACTAGTCCAATCAAAATAAGTAACTATGAGCCACTCGGAAAGTAAAGTTTTTAAAGTAGCTTTAAGCTCGTTTAGGGAAAGAAATGTAAAGTAAAACCTGTTCTTTTCTGTAACTAGCATAAAAATGGGCAATGCCAGGATGGATCAGTGTGTCAGCCTACCAGAAGTAATCAAATTGCAATGTTGCTATGTAAATGTACGGTACAATTCAATACTGCAGACATTTATGTCATAGCGATAATAAATTAAACTCGTAAAATCCACTTGCTACTTTTTAATCCATTAAGAATTATGTATCAAAATATATATTTTTTTAACACGATGAAGGACACTGACGTTCTACGGCGTCTTTGAAGGTGATCATTTTGCGACACAACGTCATACGACGTCTTCCATAATTTTTTCTAAAACAGGGGGAAGATTGGTTGGTGTCCAACTATGCATATAGAATATTTGTACTCGGTTATAACTGTCACATTATTTTAGAGGAAATTATATGTCACATTTGGCACGGAAAATATTTGCCAAGTGCAATTCCTTAACTGCATAAACCAGTTTAAATCCCTTCTACTATTAGTCTCAAGCCGCACCCTTCCCAATTACAATAGAACGCTGAGCGACATCTTCAGTGCCATTTGATTTCATTCAGTCTAGGGTCAGTTGGGGTATTTGTAAACAGGGGGTAAATGTAAACGTGGTTCAAATAATGGCTGCGACTATACTTACTACTTAATAGATGGCACTAGAAGGTTGTTTTATATTATAGAAAGAGGTAAACAAGTTGTTTCCTGTCCATTTGGCTTTAGTTCTTGAAATGTGGATGTTGTTGTAGCAGACTGATCTAAATATTATTTTCTCGGTTTAAAGTTGTAACATTAAGTGTGTTTATTGAAGTGAAGCAGGTAAGTTTTACTACCAAACTATGTTTTGTTTGTAGTACATAATGTAGATTTTTATGTTCCTCAGTATTTTTTTATTAATAAGTTTAGATTAAAAGTAATTACTAAGGTGTTTACATTTACCCCCTAGTCCAAGCTAGATGGGGTAAATGTAAACATATATTATAAAAATCAGTATCTTAAACGTCCTATTTCTCAAATAATTTGTTCCAGTTATGCCAAGAACGTATTCCCGAAAGAGATCTGGACCATTTTATACTCTTAATGATATTAACCGAGCTATAAATGATGTCCAGAACAAAAACTGCACGTATCGTGAAGCTGAAGAAAGATATGGCATACCTATTTCGGTGATTTTCATAGAATTAAAGGAGGCAGATTCCACTAAATAAATTAGGAGCTGGCAGACCACGAGTCTTATCAGATGAAATTGAAAATCAGATAGCTGTGTGTTTAATTGCTAGGGCTCAAATAGGATATCCCTGTGATAAAGAAGAATTAAAAAAACTTATTGCGGAATATGTAACTGTAAATAATATTACAAACCCATTTAAACATAATATTCCTGGGAATGATTGGTATTTGTCCTTCATGAAGCGTCACCCCCAACTTTCACTAAAAAAACCTGAACATCTACAAAAGGCTCGAAAATTAGCTCGGAATCCAGAAATTGTGTACAATTTTTATTTTATTTTAGAAAAACTGTTTGATGATCACAATTTAAAAGATGACAACAAAGCTAGTGATGAGACGGGATTTTCCAGCGATCCTAGTAAAATTAGAGCAATTGGAGAAAAGGGCAAATCCCTTTGTCGAATATCTGGAGGATCTGGACGTGAAAATACTTCGGTATTATTTTGTGTATCTGCTGATGGGAGCTTTTTACCTCCTCTAATAATATTTAAAGGAGCTGCTGTGCAGGCCCGGTGGGTTTCTGAAGAAGCATTTAGTGGAACTTTGTATGCTGCTTCAAAAAATGGGTGGATGGAAGAGCATCAATTTTTTCAATGGTTTAAAGAAGGTTTTATTCCTCATGTTATTAAAATTAAGGAAAAACAAAACTTACCTGATCAAACTTCAGTTTTAATATATGACGGACACAGTAGTCATATAAGTATTAGAATTATTGAAGAGGCTATTAAAAATAAGATTGAGCTTGTTCGGTTACCGAGCCATCTAACAGATAAAATACAACCTTTGGATAAGTGTGTATTCGGACCTGTTAAGACAAAGTGGGACAAAAAACTTGTAGAATTTGGTAACAAGCAAATGGGAGTAGGAACAGGTCGTCTCTCTAAGGCACAATTTGGTGTACTGTTGGGACATAATCTATGTGAAGCTGTAACTCCAGAAAATGTAAAGAGTGGCTTTAGTTCAACTGGAATTTTTCCACTGGATTCTACAAAATTTCCACAGGATTTGTTTGACCCTCTTGATTTAGCTCGATATGAATCACGTAAAAAAAGTAAACAGCTATTCTCTACTAATGGCAATGTAACAGTCATTCTATGACCGCTACAAAATTAATACAATTTCTGTATATAATTCTGTACATAAGGTTGTAAATGTCTAGTAATAAAGAAATTTATTTTATTTGATTGGTGTAACGTTGAGGAACGCACTGTATTGTCAAAAGGAAGAAAGTTATTTTAAGGAAATTTAACCATTGTTTAAACTATATCTTAATGTTTGAAGGCGTAGTATCGCATCAATGTGTGGTATATAGAGTCGGGATATCAGTACTTGTTTGTTAACATGATAGCAGATTGCGCGGGCATAATTATTGATTTTACGAACAGAAGAACGTTAGGTCGCACTTAAAACACGTTTGGTGGCTTATTAAATTAAAAGGGTTTTCAGAGTTGAAACTACCCGAACTTACGTTGTGAGGATTTGTAGAAATGGTAAGCACACCTAAATTTACTGAACGGATGTTTCTAGTTGTTGGTACAAATTAAAATTCCACATCTGTTCGGACCGCTTATCGGAAAGATAGTTTGGCGTGGAGCGTCCATCATTTGTAAGTAATAAAATTTGTCCTTATGGTATTAATATTAAATGCTTTAGATATTAGCACTTCTGTCTATATTTCAACAGAGCAAGAATTTATTGGTATTGTATAAGAACCCTTTTTAACGAAGGTAAGAGGAGTTATAATTAACAGGTGGTTAATTGTATTATTGCAGGGTTTTTAGGTTGTCCTGAATTATTAGTTGTTGGCGTATTTGTGAGTTTGTGAATGTCTTTCTGCGTTTGGTTCTGGAATTGGTAGTAGAGTTGAAGAAGAGGGTTAATCGCTAGTTGGTACTGCTGACGCTGGATATTGGATCGGCTGTTCCGGAATCCAATTCATCGGTACAGGTTCATGTCCAAAGGGGTGATCGTGAGTAGCCCTAGAAAATAGTTTACTTGTGGTGCGGAGTAGTAAAGTTATTTATTTCTAACTAGAATAAAATATTGATGGGTCTTAAATTATTTAATGGTGAAGGGATTTATATGTGACAATTAACTATCGATAAAATGTAAAGATTATAAAAGAATATTGCTATTTTAAGGCTAATTGTGAACACAATTTGCGCACATTGTGGGATATAAATATTTGGTAACTTATATTCACAACATTCAATTTTAAATTTTAATACGAGCCTAGGGGCTTTTGTCTTGAGTTACTCCGTGTCATGATTACATTGCCACTGGTTCACATTATCTTATATTGCTTAGAATATGTTTGGTTACTTTATTTGTAAATATTAAAGAGATTGTGCAAGTGTGTACGACACAAAGCTTTTATTAATTGGAAATCAGGAGCTGTTAAGATAATTACTGCGGGGAATTCTAACCTGGATTACATAGTCTTCCTAATCGGGTTGGGTATGGTTGACTTTTTGCTTGAGTTGTTTCCTGGGCGGAACCTAGCCCTGGCGCCCATATTTACTTAACTCTTATGTAGCACTCCTATGACCCTTGTGTGCTCTTTGACTAGCCGTGGAACAGGAAGCAACAAATTAATCTCTCCGAGTTCGAGCCACTTTCATCGGTTCGAGCACAGCGTTGCAACAATTTACTCCTAGTACGCCTTCAGCGGGGCCTTATACTTTACCCCTCGCATTTAGGTGTGACAGGAATTTGACGTCCAACGTCTGGGGTTGATTTTCGGTAAAGTAAATTCAGATTTTAAAGTGCTAGCTTCGATTGTCAAATATTTTAGGGTTAATATGAGATAGTTAGTTGGTCTTTACCCACATTAAATAATATCGTATAATTATTTAATGGTATGAAGATAGTATTAAATTTTTTTATAGATAGGAGACACCGTGGTTACATATTTTATTTATTTTCTATTTATAGTAAAGGGTAAGAATAAAAGTATTCGTAAGTAGAAGGATAAATTTAAAATGGATCCTTATAGATTAACTAAAGACGAGCTAGAATACGAAATTTTAGTTCGAGGTTGTAAACTTTCTACCACCGAGACGTTAGAGAACTTAGGAAAAAATTGAAAGAGGAATTGTCTAAAGAGTTATTTGGTGAATTGAGAACGGCAAAGAATTTTAGTCCAGAAATTAAAGATGAGCTCATAATTTGTGAAAAGAAAACTTCAGAACTGGAATTAGAATTTAAAATCTTACAGTCAGGAGGAACATCTTTAGTTTTAAAACTTGAGACAAAATTAAAACATTTACTAGGTCGGTTAACAAGATTACGGCTGGATGAAGGGGACAAAGAATTTTTTAGTGCAATAGACGCGCTGTTGGAACGTTTAGGAACACTTGATAAAACCCTCGATGAATTCGACATCGAGATGGAAACGAAAAACGTTGAGACTGCTTCAGTACCGGCAGGTGTAGGAAAGGAGGCAGCAGGAGTTACAGTAAATCCGGTTGTTGTATCGAAAGGGATACCTGTAGTTAAGTGGGGGATAAAATTTTCCGAGGATTCTCAAGATATTAGTGTTAATGCTTTCCTTGAAAGAATTGAAGAATATCGTATTGCTCGAAATATTACCGAAGTTGAGTTGAATAATTCTATTATAGACTTACTTCAAGTAAGGCGCTTATATGGTACAGGTCGGTTCATTCTTCGATCACTTCATGGACGCATTTTGTTGACGGTTTACGCAAGGAATATTTGCCCTTTGATTATGAACGCGAGTTATTATATGAGATTAGAAGTCGTAAACAATTACCACAAGAAAAGGTGGGAGACTATTTTTCTTGTATGATCAATCTTTTTGTGAGACTTTCTGTAGCGTTACCCGAAGATGAAAAATTAGCAATTTTGCGTAGAAATATTTTGCCATATTATATTCACGGGTTAGGTTTACACGATTTTTCGACGGTAGAAGAATTACGTCTTTTGTGCAAGAAGTTGGAAATAAATAAACAACTAGCGACTGAGTTTCGTCAATCGACGGTTAATCTAATTTCTCCCTTAGAGCCCGAGTTATCAGGTATATCACCATGCAAAAATAAAAGTAGACAGGTTTCATCCGTTGTTGTAGAGAAACCCATTAACCTTGACATACAGTGTTGGAATTGTCGAAGGGTTGGGCATTCTTTTAAACGTTGTTCTCGCCCTAGGGATAGGACGTTTTGTTTTGGTTGCGGACAAGAAGGTGTAACGAAATATGCATGTAGTAGGTGTTCGGGAAACGAGTATTCAGGTCGTCGAGAGGCCGGTCGTCGATCTCAAACACAAATTCGGCAACAAAATTAGATCGTTCTTGGAAATCATGGTTAGACTTAGTCCGGGTGGAATTTCAAAAAGCGAAGCTTAATGAGATGTTTGTAGGAGTAGGCGGAGATCATCGTCCATTCGTATCTGTGGGTGTATATGATATTAAAATGGTAGGATTGGTTGATACTGGAGCTAGTCAAACTGTATTAGGGAAATCGGGGTGGAGTAAACTAAAAGAAATTGGTGTTAGTTTAAAACAAGACGATTCGTTAGTTCGAGTGGCAGATGGAAGGACATGTAATGTTTTAGGAAGCGTGCAATTACCGATCAATTTGGGGGGTAATATTAAAGTGATAAAGACTTTGGTTATCTGCGATGTTGTCGAAGACATTATTTTGGGGATTGATTTTTTATATCAGATGGATATCGTACCGTTCGTGAAGGACAACAAGTGGGAATTTCGAAAGGATATCAAACTAAACGGAATTTCTGTGAGAGACTCATTAAACGATTTGCAGAAAACAGAGCTAGATGAGCTTGTAACATTTTTCTTTAAGGAAATAGGTCAATCTTTAGGCTGTGCTAAAAATGTGCACCACGTTATAGATACAGGGGATCATTTGCCAATCAAACAGCGGTACTATCCAGTATCACCGTATGTACAAAATATTATTAATAAAGAGGTTGATAAAATGTTAACGTTAGGTATAATCGAAAAATCCAGATCACCTTGGAGCTCTCCTATTGTGATGGTCAAAAAACCCAATAATGAGTACCGTTTCTGTATAGATTTTCGGAAGGTAAATCAAGTAACTAAGAGAGACGCTTACCCTATTCCATATATTTCTAGTATCTTAGATCGTCTGAGGGATGCAAAATATTTATCGACCATTGATCTTAAATCAGCGTACCATCAGATTCCACTGGAAGCGAGTAGTAAAGAGAAGACGGCTTTTGTCGTACCAGGCAAAGGGTTATATCAGTTTACGAGATTACCTTATGGCTTACATAATGCACCTGCAACTTTCCAGCGGTTGGTAGACAATATCTTAGGGCCAGAGTTGGAAAAATATGTTTCAATTTATTTGGACGACATTCTTATCGCTACTCCTGATTATTCTACACATTTGAGAGTTTTAAGAGAGGTGTTTCAAAGATTAGCGGCAGCAGGACTTACGGTGAATGCCGAAAAATGCGAGTTTGTTAAAAGTAGTCTTAAATATTTGGGCTTTGTCGTGGACGCAGATGGGTTAAGACCAGACCCCGCAAAAATCAAATCAATGGTGGATTACCCAATACCTAAATGTGCTAAGGACGTACGTCGGTTTGTAGGTCTTATTTCATGGTATAGAAGATTTGTTAAGGATTTTTCATGTCGGGTGGCTCTGTTAAATCGCTTAACCAGGAAAACTGCTAAATTTGTTTGGGATGAAGAGGTTAATAAAGCATTCTTAGATATTAAACAATGTCTTATATCATCGCCAATATTATCCTGTCCAGATTTTTCAAAGAAATTTTGTATACAGGCGGATGCTTCTCAAGTTGGTCTAGGGAGTGTATTAACACAAGATTTCGAAGATGGAGAACATATTATCGCGTTTGCCAGTAGAAGCTTAACAGCACAAGAAAGGAAATATTCATCAACGGAACTCGAATGCTTAGCCGTAGTTTGGGCGATCGAAAAATTTAGACCCTACATTGAAGGAGTTCATTTTACAGTAGTGACCGATCATTTTTCATTATTATGGCTGCACAAGCTTCAGAATCCTTCAGGTCGCTTAGCCAGGTGGGCATTGCGGTTGCAAGGATACGATTTCAATATAGTTCACAGAAAAGGGACTTCTCACCAAGTGCCCGATGCTTTGTCAAGAGCTATTTCACTAATTTGTGTAACAAACCAGAATTTAGACGAGTGGTATTCAAACTTAAGAACTAGTATTTTAAAGAATCCAGGTTAATATCCGAGGTGGCGGGTGCACAAGGATCAAATTTTTAAATTGGTTGATAATACTGGAATTTCTTTAAATGATGACGATGCTTGGAAGATTGTTGTGCCAAAAAAATTAAGGTCTGAGGTATTGTTAGAAAATCATGATGCCCCTACAGCTGGTCACATGGGTTACTTTAAAACACGGAAGCGGATTTCCCAAAATTATTATTGGCCAGGTATGAATTACGACATTGCCAAATATGTTAGGAAATGTGTCAGGCACAAAAAGTAGAACAGAAATCTCCGCATGGGGTTATGTACAAACGAACGATTTCTCGACCGTGGGAAGTGGTTGTTACAGATCTAGTTGGCCCCTTCCTTTGTCGAAAAAAGGAACAGATTCATTCTAGTTGTCGCAGACTGTTTTACTAAATATGTTTTGTTTTTCCCATTAAAATCGGCAACCAGCTCGGCTGTAGTCAAACATATCGAGGAAGACGTTTTCTTGGTCTATGGAGCTCCAGAACGAATTTTATGTGACAACGGTAATCAATATGTAAGTTCAAAGTTTAAGGATATGGCTAAGGGTATAAAACTAAAATCATTTTATGGCAAGATACCATCCATGAGCTAACCCTACAGAACGGGTGAACCGAACTCTAAAGACTATGATCCGCTCGTATGTGGACAAGGACCACAGAAATTGGGATACGAGGCTTCAAGCTTTAGGTTTTGCGATTTGCACAGCTGTACACGAGGTGACGGGTTTTAGTCCCTGTTATCTGAATTTTGGTCGTGAGGTACAATTATCAGGAGATATATTTCGCGCAGGGGGAACGGATAAAGAAGGTGCTATAGATTTTAGTACAAGAGAATACCTAACAGATCATTTGAAATCTATCAAGGAATTGATGCCGAGGGTTAAAAAGAAACTAGAGATAGCTTACGGAAAAAATAGCAATCGCTATAATTTGAGACATAGGCCATTATCTTTGGAAATCGGCCAGATAGTTTGGAAACGGAATTACACACTGTCCAAAAAAGCAGACTTTCTTGCTGCCAAACTTAATCCTAAATTTGTAAAGTGTCGCGTGAAAGGGAAGGTTTCGCCAAATGTTTATCAGTTAGCAGACTTTTTCTCGGGGCGTGATCTAGGCCATTGGCACCTTAAAGATATAAAGTTAGATGGTAGCCAAAATAAATGAATTTTTGTGACAGGCTATAGAAGCAAATGTTTGACTTTTTGGAGGAGGCTTAAGGTAAGGTAAGGGGGAGTTGTAACAGTCATTCTATGACCGCTACAAAATTAATACAATTTCTGTATATAATTTTGTACATAAGGTTGTAAATGTCTAGTAATAAAGAAATTTATTTTATTTGATTGGTGTAACGTTGAGGAACGCACTGTATTGTCAAAAGGAAGAAAGTTATTTTAAGGAAATTTAACCATTGTTTAAACTATATCTTAATGTTTGAAGGCGTAGTATCGCATCAATGTGTGGTATATAGAGTCGGGATATCAGTACTTGTTTGTTAACATGATAGCAGATTGCGCGGGCATAATTATTGATTTTACGAGCAGAAGAACGTTAGGTCGCACTTAAAACACGCTTGGTGGCTTATTAAATTAAAAGGTTTTTCAGAGTTGAAACTACCCGAACTTACGTTGTGAGGATTTGTAGAAATGGTAAGCACACCTAAATTTACTGAACGGATGTTTCTAGTTGTTGGTACAAATTAAAATTCCACATCTGTTCGGACCGCTTATCGGAAAGATAGTTTGGCGTGGAGCGTCCATCATTTGTTAGTAATAAACTTTGTCCTTATGGTATTAATATTAAATGCTTTAGATATTAGCACTTCTGTCTATATTTCAACAGAGCAAGAATTTATTGGTATTGTATAAGAACCCTTTTTAACGAAGGTAAAGAGGAGTTATAATTAACAGGTGGTTAATTGTATTATTGCAGGGTTTTTAGGTTGTCCTGAATTATTAGTTGTTGGCGTATTTGTGAGTTTGTGAATGTCTTTCTGCGTTTGGTTCTGGAATTGGTAGTAGAGTTGAAGAAGAGGGTTAATCGCTAGTTGGTACTGCTGACGCTGGATATTGGATCGGCTGTTCCGGAATCCAATTCATCGGTACAGGTTCATGTCCAAAGGGGTGATCGTGAGTAGCCCTAGAAAATAGTTTACTTGTGGTGCGGAGTAGTAAAGTTATTTATTTCTAACTAGAATAAAATATTGAAGGGTCTTAAATTATTTAATGGTGAAGGGATTTATATGTGACAATTAACTATCGATAAAAATGTAAAGATTATAAAAGAATATTGCTATTTTAAGGCTAATTGTGAACACAATTTGCGCACATTGTGGGATATAAATATTTGGTAACTTATATTCACAACATTCAATTTTAAATTTTAATACGAGCCTAGGGGCTTTTGTCTTGAGTTACTCAGTGTCATGATTACATTGCCACTGGTTCACATTATCTTATATTGCTTAGAATCTGTCTGGTTACTTTATTTGTAAATATTAAAGAGATTGTGCAAGTGTGTACGACACAAAGCTTTTATTAATTGGAAATCAGGAGCTGTTAAGATAATTACTGCGGGGAATTCTAACCTGGATTACATAGTCTTCCTAATCGGGTTGGGTATGGTTGACTTTTTGCTTGAGTTGTTTCCTGGGCGGAACCTAGCCCTGGTGCCCATATTTACTTAACTCTTATGTAGCACTCCCACGACCCTTGTGTGCTCTTTGACTAGCCGTGGAACAGGAAGCAACAAATTAATCTCTCGAGTTCGAGCCACTTTCATCGGTTCGAGCACAGCGTTGCTACAATTTACTCCTAGTACGCCTTCAGCGGGGCCTTATACTTTACCCCTCGCATTTAGGTGTGACAGCAATACAATTATAGCTAATAGCAAAAGTACAATATGGGAGCAACTGACCAAAAAATCTCCTATTAAACACATCATTACAGTTTCTGAAAGATCAAATGATATAGATGAAACTCAAAATAATGATATTAGTGACATAGTTTTAGACTTATCCACAAGAATTAAAAATAAATCTCCAGAGGTACCCAAGATTACACCTAGAAGCATTGTTGAAATATTCAGTAACGTAATGAACGTTAATAAAATTGAACAGATCACAAGTTTAAAAGGAATTCCTAGACTAAAGCAATCAAACTATGGCGAGGTTTTAACAAGTTCTGAAGTTTTAACAAAATTAAAAAATGCAGAAAAAGAAAAAAAGATAAAAAAACTAAATACTAAAAGAGATAAAAAGTCAAAGAAAGTGGAAAAGGAAAATATTAATGAACAACAGGAAATGCATTTTTCTATTGATCAATTAACTCAAGACTCTTCTGATGAAGAAAATTTTCTGAATTCACTAATTCTGGACACAATACCTGAAGTTAATTATGAAAACCTACTTGGAATGAATTGAAAGTAGGAACTTTTATCTTGGTAGATTTTTAGGAGGAGAAGAAATACGTACACTATAAATACGTTTGTTTCGTTGATAGCCTTGATGAAGAATCTGGTGGACGTTATTGTTTCGGCTATAGAAGGTTTGACAAGTTTGCTACAGAATTTACAATAAAGGAACACGATGTGTCTACTATAACATTAGAAATGGTTTTAGCAGTACTGCCAGAACCTTTGTTAGAAGAAAAAGAAAGGCACATTGTATACAAATTTGCAGGAAGTGTGAGTGTATTTGAAATATGACTTTAGTTAACAGTTGCATTTAAAATAGTACCTATGACTTTTATTTTGAATGTAATACATATAATAGGGATTACAATATTTTATTTTGTACAATATAAAGTTCTTTTGCGTTGTCTAGTACTTCTTGGGGGTAATTGTAAACATGTTAAATTTACTTCTATTTGTGAATCAAATTGTTAGTAAAACTAGTGCGTTTACAATTTCACTGAATTTTATAATGTTTAGTCTAAAGGTTCAAAGATATATGTTTACATTAACCCCATTTATATAGGGATAAATGTAAACATGAAGGAAATTGTAAACATGAATTTACTCATAAATTATGTAAAAATTCATATTTTAACATAACAATTTGCAACGAGAAGATTACAAGGAGTATCATGTGTAAAAACACGATACAGCAGAAAATAGATAACGACTTCAAAATTATGAATATGTGCAACATAGTAAGAAAGTATTTACAATTACCCCAACTGACCCTATTTGTATTTGTCATGTTGGTTGTTACTTTGCGCCAAAACTTTTGTTTAGCCTGTTTTCCTCTAAAATAATGTGTTTTTGTTAGAATAAGTAAGTATTTATTTTTAGTAATATAGTGATGTTGAATCAATGTAACCTCGGTTTTTATCGTTGTAAATACACATTAACCATTTCGCATATTTTCATTTTAAAATCCATATTTTAGGAAGGTATAGAAATTACATTCTAATTCTCAAGGGACAAACCAAGGGTTGGTAGTTCTAAATTAGTTTAGCGTATTCTTAGTAAGTCCGGTTGTCGAAACCCCAGCAGGTATTTGAATCATTTTAAAGAATCCACATTTAAGCAGTTATTCTATTCATGTATATTCGTCCCTAACAACCCGTTTTGTATAGACAAGTTTGACTTTCACAGTCCTGTTCGCATTCCTGCTACGGCAGATGTTAGGTTCTTCCAAGAATTAGCAGCGAGGGACAAAGACGTATTACGTGCCTGGTTCATGGCACAGGCATGATAAGTACACTAGCGTTAGTTGGCAACACCGTTACACCCCCGTTCATTTACTAGAAGAGTAAGGGAAGGTATGAAATAGTGAATAAGAATTATGCGACGGGCAGTGTTCGTTGGGTACTGAAAGAGATAAGATGTGAAGGCTCGGTGGTTGCTCAAGAGACGAGAAGTGAAACTAAGTCACGCGGGACTAATTTAACAATTCGTGTCGAAGGTCAGTTTTCTTTGAACGCAATTAACACTCTTCAATAGTTTTGAAGGATTTGTGGCGCGTGACAATATAGGTTTTGTTATAACCGGAACGATCCTATTTTATTTTATATAGGACGGATTAGATACTTCGAAAATTGATAATTCGTGGAGAGCCGCGAGTAATATAGTGTAAACCCGACCCAACAAACACTGACTTATTAAATACGGAATTAGTTTTACGTTTAGGTTTAATGTTTTAGCTAGTAGTGAGTTTTGTGTGAGCTTAGATTGTTTTATAAAGGTGGTCGTGATTAGTGACTCATCCAATTAGAATTTATTAGTGGGATGAACATATTCTTCGTGTGATCGTATCCAAATTCAGTTTTCCGCACATATCACCGACTTCATTGCTGAATTAAAAAGAGCCGCTTGCTGATGTCGCTATCCTGGAACTTCGACGCACCAACCAAAAACATCAGGGGAACCGCGGGCTGAATTCCTGTGGTAGCTATACCAGTAAACTGTGAGTAATTTGTTTTATTTAAATACAAACTGTTTATACATTGTTCGACGTTACTTCTTGTAGCATATGAAATGAAATTTTAAAGTTACGCCATGATTTAATTTCAATTATCTAGTTAGTAGTGTATAATTCGATTAGCGCGAGGAGCCTCTAGGGCATAAGTTAAGAATTTTCTCGATGTCAATATATATTTTGTACTACCCTTCTTTACTTTTTTTGTCGCGCCTTTTCTTATAAATTTCAATGCTTTTTGTATAATGTGCAAACACCTATTGCACGCCCGTACTTTTGCAACGTTTGGTTGGTTATTTAATCAAAATTGTTTTTAAGATGCCTCGACTATATGAACTCTTTATTCTCAGGGTATTCACCTACTTACCGTGGGTTCAGTGGTAAGTAGATGTGCAATGCCCAACCAAACTGCACTCTCTTTTGTTTTAGTACTTATTTTTTTGAATTTAGTTTTGTATATGCCAAATTTTTATTATGATCAACGTTGCCTTGTGCCAAATTAATTTAATACCACAAATTTATGACTTTTGACGTTATAAGATATTTCACAGCACTCACCTGGATTATACTTTGTTTCTGGCCTCTCTTACTGCTGGCTCAAAATCCTCGTCGCCGTATGCGCCTTTACACGGTTGCACTATCCTTTTGAATTTTCGTCTTGCCTCCAGGTATCTTTCTTTAATTTTTGTTACTCCCAATATCTGAAATAAATGACCCGAATTTTAGAATTTAGAATACCCGTTTATTTTACTTCCCCTGCGCTAATTCTTCCGTCGTAGTTTCTGCGTTGACTCTTACACTTCCAATTACTGCTCTTACGTGGTCTCCTAATTTCGCTCCTCTTGTTCCAAATTAATACGTCCGCCTTTAATCCACACTCAATCCAAATCTATCGTCGTCCTGTTCAAAACCACTCAATGCCCCGCTACATATACATCCATATCCAAATCAATCTTCGTCCCTGTTTATAACCACTCAATGCCCCGCTACATATAAATCCGTATCCAAATCAATCCCAAATATTCTTCCTTCTTACAATTCCTATTCCTATTCTGCCTTTACCAATATCGTTCCAAATCTACCTTACTATTCGTCGCTTCGCCGTCGCACTAATACAAATCTTTACTCTTCCTTGTCGTCGCTATTACTTATTTATGTACCGATGCTGCTCTTTACCCTTCTTTAATAATCAAACTATTTCAAATCAAACACGTTTATTTATCTTCCAAAATCTTTACACAACTTAGCGCAGTTCTATAAAATACGTCTTTATACCAAAAATATTCAAAATAGACTCTCCTTGTTTACTTTCCAAGGTGATAATTACAACATTACTTACCTACTACATTACAAATTACATAAACTAAAACCGTCCAATAATATTTAAACACTAAGTTTGTGTCACACATACCATAAATTATGTCCTTTTACACTTTCATAGTTTACATAATATTCTAGCATTGGTCCTAAATATTTTACAATCCTTCAATCACATTTGACACTGTTATTACTTATAATTTTGAGATTACATATTCGTCCAAAAGTTGATTCTAATTAAACAAAAGCCAAAATAAATCACACATGACCCTGGATCGGCGTGGTTGATAATGGACATCCATAGACGCATCCGGTTTTCGGATGGCAAATGTACGTTCAATGGCCTATTAAATTCTAATTTAGTATAAACCCTTGAGCACTGTGTATTTTATCACGTCATCAAGTCATTTTAATTTACCTCTTGGCACTTACATTTCAACTACCATTTTGAATACTTTAGCATATGTAAAGCACGGCAAACATACATTTTTAAATTATGGGATCAGATATATGGATCATTTTATTTGGCATACACTACCTTTTACTAAACAACCCTTAGAACCCTTGGTAGCTCCCTCTGACACTACACTGGCCCCACTGATTTTGAATAAAAGTGGAAATTTCGTCTGTTTTTACTCTTTTCTTGGTGTGCATAATTTCTAGTTTTTATTTAAAATCATCCCCCCCGCGTTTCTACATATTAATAATTCAACCCCCTATTTTCCTTTCTCTCACGTCTGTCTAACTACGCTATATACTAACCTACACTATAAACTAAAACAAAACTAAACTTTCCGTCGCATGGACTATATAACAAACTATCCTACTAAACCCTCTTCTTGCACTATTTTGTATGGAATTCAACTTCCTCGCATCTAAACAAATTCTTATATCCCTTTTATTTGGTTTCGGTACAATAACTACCGGGTTCACATATGGAGTTTTCGCTGGTTCGATGATACCTTCTTTTAACATTTTGCTTATCTCGGCTTTAACCCTATTTCTAATTGCAAATGGGATTGGATACACCTTGGTATTAAACCCACTATCTTCCGTGACCTCTAACTTATGCGTATATCGCCGCAAATCTCGGCTCTTCATTAAACAATCCTATAAATCTATTAAATAACTCTTCTAGCTTCGCTTTAATATCAATACTCACTTTCCCTATCTGTTCATCATTAATTATTCTCGCAAACATATTACATAATCTCACTTCAACCCGTCTATAATTATTCTCTCTAATCATTCCTAATCCTGAATTATCTATATCATTTCCATTCCTATATTCGAACTAACCGTAGGCACCACCCATAACTTATCTTTATCAAATATCCGAATCGACCTATCCTTTCCATCTATATTCAATCCAAAATCCTCTATAAAATCCATTCCTAATATAAAATCTAGCTGCAACCCCTTTGTAATCAAGAACTCTGCATCTCCTGCCTTTTTATTCCCTACACGGATAACCCTATAAATCGTCATTAGCTTTTTGTTCATTGCCGACCATAAATTAACCCCCTCAATTGTTCCTATTCGTCCTTTTAAAAATTCTTCATGTTTTATCACCACATTTTCATCTACCAGCGACAACTGCGAACCACTATCAACTAAAGCAACATATAAACAATCTCTTAAACTAATATTAATAAACAACAGGTTCTTTTCATTAAAGGTATAACTATTTAACAATAAATCTCTTAAACTATAACATACGTCTATATTCAACCCTAAACATTCGGTCTTCCAAAAATTGACTTTTTTTTTGTCCCGACGGCGCCTCGTGTATCTGTACCACTTCAATCTTATCTGTGTCCTGTGTCATCGCGCTTGTCGTCATGTGGTGGACGTTTACGTCCCTGTCCGTCCGGCTGTATCCGTTACGCGTTCCGCCTCCCGTAGTACGGCCGTCATCCTCGTTGTTGCCGTGCTGTAACCTGTTTTGTCCTTGGAAGTCGTTCACCCGGTGTCTTTCTGCGTTTGGTTCTGGAATTGGTAGTAGAGTTGAAGAAGAGGGTTAATCGCTAGTTGGTACTGCTGACGCTGGATATTGGATCGGCTGTTCCGGAATCCAATTCATCGGTACAGGTTCATGTCCAAAGGGGTGATCGTGAGTAGCCCTAGAAAATAGTTTACTTGTGGTGCGGAGTAGTAAAGTTATTTATTTCTAACTAGAATAAAATATTGATGGGTCTTAAATTATTTAATGGTGAAGGGATTTATATGTGACAATTAACTATCGATAAAAATGTAAAGATTATAAAAGAATATTGCTATTTTAAGGCTAATTGTGAACACAATTTGCACATTGTGGGATATAAATATTTGGTAACTTATATTCACAACATTCAATTTTAAATTTTAATACGAGCCTAGGGGCTTTTGTCTTGAGTTACTCAGTGTCATGATTACATTGCCACTGGTTCACATTATCTTATATTGCTTAGAATCTGTCTGGTTACTTTATTTGTAAATATTAAAGAGATTGTGCAAGTGTGTACGACACAAAGCTTTTATTAATTGGAAATCAGGAGCTGTTAAGATAATTACTGCGGGGAATTCTAACCTGGATTACATAGTCTTCCTAATCGGGTTGGGTATGGTTGACTTTTTGCTTGAGTTGTTTCCTGGGCGGAACCTAGCCCTGGTGCCCATATTTACTTAACTCTTATGTAGCACTCCCACGACCCTTGTGTGCTCTTTGACTAGCCGTGGAACAGGAAGCAACAAATTAATCTCTCCGAGTTCGAGCCACTTTCATCGGTTCGAGCACAGCGTTGCTACAATTTACTCCTAGTACGCCTTCAGCGGGGCCTTATACTTTACCCCTCGCATTTAGGTGTGACAGCAATACAATTATAGCTAATAGCAAAAGTACAATATGGGAGCAACTGACCAAAAAATCTCCTATTAAAAACATCATTACAGTTTCTGAAAGATCAAATGATATAGATGAAACTCAAAATAATGATATTAGTGACATAGTTTTAGACTTATCCACAAGAATTAAAAATAAATCTCCAGAGGTACCCAAGATTACACCTAGAAGCATTGTTGAAATATTCAGTAACGTAATGAACGTTAATAAAATTGAACAGATCACAAGTTTAAAAGGAATTCCTAGACTAAAGCAATCAAACTATGGCGAGGTTTTAACAAGTTCTGAAGTTTTAACAAAATTAAAAAATGCAGAAAAAGAAAAAAAGATAAAAAACTAAATACTAAAAGAGATAAAAAGTCAAAGAAAGTGGAAAAGGAAAATATTAATGAACAACAGGAAATGCATTTTTCTATTGATCAATTAACTCAAGACTCTTCTGATGAAGAAAATTTTCTGAATTCACTAATTCTGGACACAATACCTGAAGTTAATTATGAAAAACCTACTTGGAATGAATTGAAAGTAGGAACTTTTATCTTGGTAGATTTTTTAGGAGGGAGAAGAAATACCGTACACTATAAATACGTTTGTTTCGTTGATAGCCTTGATGAAGAATCTGGTGACGTTATTGTTTCGGGCTATAGAAGGTTTGACAAGTTTGCTACAGAATTTACAATAAAGGAACACGATGTGTCTACTATAACATTAGAAATGGTTTTAGCAGTACTGCCAGAACCTTTGTTAGAAGAAAAAGAAAGGCACATTGTATACAAATTTGCAGGAAGTGTGAGTGTATTTGAAATATGACTTTAGTTAACAGTTGCATTTAAAATAGTACCTATGACTTTTATTTTGAATGTAATACATATAATAGGGATTACAATATTTTATTTTGTACAATATAAAGTTCTTTTGCGTTGTCTAGTACTTCTTGGGGGTAATTGTAAACATGTTAAATTTACTTCTATTTGTGAATCAAATTGTTAGTAAAACTAGTGCGTTTACAATTTCACTGAATTTTATAATGTTTAGTCTAAAGGTTCAAAAGATATATGTTTACATTAACCCCATTTATATAGGAATAAATGTAAACATGAAGGGGAAATTGTAAACATGAATTTACTCATAAATTATGTAAAAATTCATATTTTAACATAACAATTTGCAACGAGAAGATTACAAGGAGTATCATGTGTAAAAACACGATACAGCAGAAAATAGATAACGACTTCAAAATTATGAATATGTGCAACATAGTAAGAAAGTATTTACAATTACCCCAACTGACCCTATTTGTATTTGTCATGTTGGTTGTTACTTTGCGCCAAAACTTTTGTTTAGCCTGTTTTCCTCTAAAATAATGTGTTTTTTGTTAGAATAAGTAAGTATTTATTTTTTAGTAATATAGTGATGTTGAATCAATGTAACCTGCGGTTTTTATCGTTGTAAATACACATTAACCATTTCGCATATTTTCATTTTAAAATCCATATTTTAGGAAGGTATAGAAATTACATTCTAATTCTCAAGGGGACAAACCAAGGGTTGGTAGTTCTAAATTAGTTTAGCGTATTCTTAGTAAGTCCGGTTGTCGAAACCCCAGCAGGTATTTGAATCATTTTAAAGAATCCACATTTAAGCAGTTATTCTATTCATGTATATTCGTCCCTAACAACCCGTTTTGTATAGACAAGTTTGACTTTCACAGTCCTGTTCGCATTCCTGCTACGGCAGATGTTAGGTTCTTCCAAGAATTAGCAGCGAGGGACAAAGACGTATTACGTGCCTGGTTCATGGCACAGGCATGATAAGTACACTAGCGTTAGTTGGCAACACCGTTACACCCCCGTTCATTTACTTGAAGAGTAAGGGAAGGTATGAAATAGTGAATAAGAATTATGCGACGGGCAGTGTTCGTTGGGTACTGAAAGAGATAAGATGTGAAGGCTCGGTGGTTGCTCAAGAGACGAGAAGTGAAACTAAGTTACGCGCGGGACTAATTTAACAATTCGTGTCGAAGGTCAGTTTTCTTTGAACGCAATTAACACTCTTCAATAGTTTTGAAGGATTTGTGGCGCGTGACAATATAGGTTTTGTTATAACCGGAACGATCCTATTTTATTTTATATAGGACGGATTAGATACTGCGAAAATTGATAATTCGTGGAGAGCCGCCGAAGTAATATAGTGTAAACCCCGACCCAACAAACACTGACTTATTAAATACGGAATTAGTTTTACGTTTAGGTTTAATGTTTTAGCTAGTAGTGAGTTTTGTGTGAGCTTAGATTGTTTTATAAAGGTGGTCGTGATTAGTGACTCATCCAATTAGAATTTATTAGTGGGATGAACATATTCTTCGTGTGATCGTATCCAAATTCAGTTTTCCGCACATATCACCGACTTCATTGCTGAATTAAAAAGAGCCGCTTGCTGATGTCGCTATCCTGGAACTTCGACGCACCAACCAAAAACATCAGGGGAACCGCGGGCTGAATTCCTGTGGTAGCTATACCAGTAAACTGTGAGTAATATGTTTTATTTAAATACAAACTGTTTATACATTGTTCGACGTTACTTCTTGTAGCATATGAAATGAAATTTTAAAGTTACGCCATGATTTAATTTCAATTATCTAGTTAGTAGTGTATAATTCGATTAGCGCGAGGAGCCTCTAGGGCATAAGTTAAGAATTTTCTCGATGTCAATATATATTTTTGTACTACCCCTTCTTTACTTTTTTTGTCGCGCGCCTTTTCTTATAAATTTCAATGCTTTTTGTATAATGTGCAAACACCTATTGCACGCCCCGTACTTTTGCAACGTTTGGTTGGTTATTTAATCAAAATTGTTTTTAAGATGCCTCGACTATATGAACTCTTTATTCTCAGGGTATTCACCTACTTACCGTGGGTTCAGTGGTAAGTAGATGTGCAATGCCCAACCAAACTGCACTCTCTTTTGTTTTAGTACTTATTTTTTTGAATTTAGTTTTGTATATGCCAAATTTTTATTATGATCAACGTTGCCTTGTGCCAAATTAATTTAATACCACAAATTTATGACTTTTGACGTTATAAGATATTTCACAGCACTCACCTGGATTATACTTTGTTTCTGGCCTCTCTTACTGCTGGCTCAAAATCCTCGTCGCCGTATGCGCCTTTACACGGTTGCACTATCCTTTTGAATTTTCGTCTTGCCTCCAGGTATCTTTCTTTAATTTTTGTTACTCCCAATATCTGAAATAAATGACCCGAATTTTAGAATTTAGAATACCCATTTATTTTACTTCCCCTGCGCTAATTCTTCCGTCGTAGTTTCTGCGTTGACTCTTACACTTCCAATTACTGCTCTTACGTGGTCTCCTAATTTCGCTCCTCTTGTTCCAAATTAATACGTCCGCCTTTAATCCGCACTCAATCCAAATCTATCGTCGTCCTGTTCAAAACCACTCAATGCCCCGCTACATATACATCCATATCCAAATCAATCTTCGTCCCTGTTTATAACCACTCAATGCCCCGCTACATATAAATCCGTATCCAAATCAATCCCAAATATTCTTCCTTCTTACAATTCCTATTCCTATTCTGCCTTTACCAATATCGTTCCAAATCTACCTTACTATTCGTCGCTTCGCCGTCGCACTAATACAAATCTTTGCTCTTCCTTGTCGTCGCTATTACTTATTTATGTACCGATGCTGCTCTTTACTCTTCTTTAATAATCAAACTATTTCAAATCAAACACGTTTATTTATCTTCCAAAATCTTTACACAACTTAGCGCAGTTCTATAAAATACGTCTTTATACCAAAAATATTCAAAATAGACTCTCCTTGTTTACTTTCCAAGGTGATAATTACAACATTACTCACCTACTACATTACAAATTACATAAACTAAAACCGTCCAATAATATTTAAACACTAAGTTTGTGTCACACATACCATAAATTATGTCCTTTTACACTTTCATAGTTTACACATAATATTCTAGCATTGGTCCTAAATATTTTACAATCCTTCAATCACATTTGACACTGTTATTACTTATAATTTTGAGATTACATATTCGTCCAAAAGTTGATTCTAATTAAACAAAAGCCAAAATAAATCACACATGACCCTGGATCGGCGTGGTTGATAGTGGACATCCATAGACGCATCCGGTTTTCGGATGGCAAATGTACGTTCAATGGCCTATTAAATTCTAATTCAGTATAAACCCTTGAGCACTGTGTATTTTATCACGTCATCAAGTCATTTTAATTTACCTCTTGGCACTTACATTTCAACTACCATTTTGAATACTTTAGCATATGTAAAGCACGGCAAACATACATTTTTAAATTATGGGATCAGATATATGGATCATTTTATTTGGCATACACTACCTTTTACTAAACAACCCTTAGAACCCTTGGTAGCTCCCTCTGACACTACACTGGCCCCACTGATTTTGAATAAAAGTGGAAATTTCGTCTGTTTTTACTCTTTTCTTGGTGTGCATAATTTCTAGTTTTTATTTAAAATCATCCCCCCCGCGTTTCTACATATTAATAATTCAACCCCTATTTTCCTTTCTCTCACGTCTGTCTAACTACGCTATATACTAACCTACACTATAAACTAAAACAAAACCAAACTTTCCGTCGCATGGACTATATAACAAACTATCCTACTAAACCCTCTTCTTGCACTATTTTGTATGGAATTCAACTTCCTCGCATCTAAACAAATTCTTATATCCCTTTTATTTGGTTTCGGTACAATAACTACCGGGTTCACATATGGAGTTTTCGCTGGTTCGATGATACCTTCTTTTAACATTTTGCTTATCTCGGCTTTAACCCTATTTCTAATTGCAAATGGGATTGGATACACCTTGGTATTAAACCCACTATCTTCCGTGACCTCTAACTTATGCGTATATCGCTTCGCAAATCTCGGCTCTTCATTAAACAATCCTATAAATCTATTAAATAACTCTTCTAGCTTCGCTTTAATATCAATACTCACTTTCCCTATCTGTTCATCATTAATTATTCTCGCAAACATATTACATAATCTCACTTCAACCCGTCTATAATTATTCTCTCTAATCATTCCTAATCCTGAATTATCTATATCATTTCCATTCCTATATTCCGAACTAACCGTAGGCACCACCCATAACTTATCTTTATCAAATATCCGAATCGACCTATCCTTTCCATCTATATTCAATCCAAAATCCTCTATAAAATCCATTCCTAATATAAAATCTAGCTGCAACCCCTTTGTAATCAAGAACTCTGCATCTCCTGCCTTTTTATTCCCTACACGGATAACCCTATAAATCGTCATTAGCTTTTTGTTCATTGCCGACCATAAATTAACCCCCTCAATTGTTCCTATTCGTCCTTTTAAAAATTCTTCATGTTTTATCACCACATTTTCATCTACCAGCGACAACTGCGAACCACTATCAACTAAAGCAACATATAAACAATCTCTTAAACTAATATTAATAAACAACAGGTTCTTTTCATTAAAGGTATAACTATTTAACAATAAATCTCTTAAACTATAACATACGTCTATATTCAACCCTAAACATTCGGTCTTCCAAAAATTGACTTTTTTTTTGTCCCGACGGCGCCTCGTGTATCTGTACCACTTCAATCTTATCTGTGTCCTGTGTCATCGCGCTTGTCGTCATGTGGTGGACGTTTACGTCCCTGTCCGTCCGGCTGTATCCGTTACGCGTTCCGCCTCCCGTAGTACGGCCGTCATCCTCGTTGTTGCCGTGCTGTAACCTGTTTTGTCCTTGGAAGTCGTTCACCCGGTGTTCCCTATTGTAATACGGTCGTCGGTTTCCGTCGTGTCCCCAATGATTTCGCTGTCCGTGGTTGAAAATGTCCTGTCGGTAGTTAGGTCTGTGTTCGTGGTACGCATGTCGTCGGTTGTCTTCCCTATAACCCCGGTTTTGCTCCCAATAATTTGTCCGCGTTTTTGACTCCAGTGCCGTCGCTAAATCGAAATTCCGCATCACTCCTAAAAATTCCCGCAGTGTCTTTACATTCTGTACCACGACCATCTTTGTCACTTCTGGTTCCATGTGTCTCGCAAGTAGTAACACTATGTCGTCCTCGCCCAATTTTGGTGTCAAGTGTTGTGCCTGGTTATATTTGTCAATCGCGTATTCCTCGCGCGATCCGTGTGTCCTACTGTAATGTCCCGTGATTAAATTTGTCCGTATGTCTGTCTGGTGTGTGTTACTCCAGAACTGTTCTATAAATAGTCGTCGAAATTCAGCGTATGTGTCGTACTGTCTGCGTATAATGTTGTGCCATTTTTCTGCGTTCCCTGTCAACGTCGCCCCTACTATCTGTAATTTTGTCCTTTCATTTTCGGTCTCCACGATTTCGTCCAGTCTGTCTAAAAATCCCATCGGTTGTTCCGTCCTCCGTCCTTCAAATTTTGGTAACGCGTCCCGGTTCAATTTCATATGTTGACCGTAGTCCAGTCCAACGCGCCTCCGTTCTAGGTCGTCTAACTTGTCCTGTATTTGTCGTACTTCGCTGCCAACCCTGTTTTCTAGTGTCGTCACGTTATCTTTAAATTTTGTGTCCAGTTGGGTCCTAGCGTTCACATTTTCGTTCTGTATTGTCTCTAACGTTTGTCCTAAATTTTTGTAATTTGTCGTATGCCTTTTTTCACATGTCTGTATCTCCGTGTTTAACGTCGTGAATCCGCTGATCACCGTCTCCTCGACAGTCTCCACGCGTGTCTTTATTTCCGAGCGTAGGTCCGTCCTCGTCGCGTTCAAGTCTCCCTGAAACTGTACCCGTGTATTTTCTAGCTTGTCGTCAACTCTGTCTACCTTTTCTTGTACTTCTGTCCTTAGGTCGTCCTTTACATTTTGCATTTGCGTGAGTAGATAGTCCTGTGTGTAGTTTAATTTTGCCGTCAATTCGGCGTGCGCTGTCCTAAACTCATTCCTCAGTTCGGTGTGTGAATCTACAATTTTGTCCGTCAGTTCCGTATGTGATTCTGTAATTTTGTTCGTTAACTCCGTTTTAATTGTTTTTAGTTCCGCATGTGTCTCTGTAATTTTGTTCGTTAAATCCGTGTGTGATTCTTTTTGTTCCGTACGTGCTTCTGCAATTTTGTCTGTTAATTTCGTTTGTAGTTCCGTGTGTGAATCTTCAAAAACCGTCCGCGACTCTGCAATTTGGTTCGTTAAATCCCTACTTGACTGTACAATTTTGTCTTGCAAACTCATTAGGAATCGCATAACGTCCTGGGTTCCGGATGCTTCTGCTACCTTAACCTCCTGTACCGTCGCTTGGTCCGTTTCCATGTCTATCACCTCCGGAACTACCTGCCTCACCTTCGTCTCCTGGATATCTCCCCCTTCGTCCATCTCTTCGTCTCGTGTCATAAATTCTGCTTCAACTCCGTATATTTTTCCTGATCTCGTAATCCTTTTCATGTCCGCGTCCGTCATCTCTGCTGCCTATTTTTGAACTCCTTTTTACCTGAAAAAAATATAAAAAACTACGGGCCCCACCTAATCTCGGGATCCCGTATCCTAGTTTTTGTCTAACTTTCAATCTATCTAGTATCTATCTAGCCAGCCTTTTATCCAGCCCCACGTTGGGCGCCACCTTTTTGTACTACCCCCTTCTTTACTTTTTTTGTCGCGCGCCTTTTCTTATAAATTTCAATGCTTTTTGTATAATGTGCAAACACCTATTGCACGCCCCGTACTTTTGCAACGTTTGGTTGGTTATTTAATCAAAATTGTTTTTAAGATGCCTCGACTATATGAACTCTTTATTCTCAGGGTATTCACCTACTTACCGTGGGTTCAGTGGTAAGTAGATGTG
The DNA here is from genome assembly GCA_036346225.1 of Platerodrilus igneus. NCBI lineage: Eukaryota > Metazoa > Arthropoda > Insecta > Coleoptera > Lycidae > Platerodrilus > Platerodrilus igneus. The sequence goes on from JARFIW010000828.1 coordinate 2,590,556, forward strand.
CAATGCCCAACCAAACTGCACTCTCTTTTGTTTTAGTACTTATTTTTTTGAATTTAGTTTTGTATATGCCAAATTTTTATTATGATCAACGTTGCCTTGTGCCAAATTAATTTAATACCACAAATTTATGACTTTTGACGTTATAAGATATTTCACAGCACTCACCTGGATTATACTTTGTTTCTGGCCTCTCTTACTGCTGGCTCAAAATCCTCGTCGCCGTATGCGCCTTTACACGGTTGCACTATCCTTTTGAATTTTCGTCTCGCCTCCAGGTATCTTTCTTTAATTTTTTGTTACTCCCAATATCTGAAATAAATGACCCGAATTTTAGAATTTAGAATACCCGTTTATTTTACTTCCCCTGCGCTAATTCTTCCGTCGTAGTTTCTGCGTTGACTCTTACACTTCCAATTACTGCTCTTACGTGGTCTCCTAATTTCGCTCCTCTTGTTCCAAATTAATACGTCCGCCTTTAATCCGCACTCAATCCAAATCTATCGTCGTCCTGTTCAAAACCACTCAATGCCCCGCTACATATACATCCATATCCAAATCAATCTTCGTCCCTGTTTATAACCACTCAATGCCCCGCTACATATAAATCCGTATCCAAATCAATCCCAAATATTCTTCCTTCTTACAATTCCTATTCCTATTCTGCCTTTACCAATATCGTTCCAAATCTACCTTACTATTCGTCGCTTCGCCGTCGCACTAATACAAATCTTTACTCTTCCTTGTCGTTGCTATTACTTATTTATGTACCGATGCTGCTCTTTACCCTTCTTTAATATTCAAACTATTTCAAATCAAACACGTTTATTTATCTTCCAAAATCTTTACACAACTTAGCGCAGTTCTATAAAATACGTCTTTATACCAAAAATATTCAAAATAGACTCTCCTTGTTTACTTTCCAAGGTGATAATTACAACATTACTCACCTACTACATTACAAATTACATAAACTAAAACCGTCCAATAATATTTAAACACTAAGTTTGTGTCACACATACCATAAATTATGTCCTTTTACACTTTCATAGTTTACACATAATATTCTAGCATTGGTCCTAAATATTTTACAATCCTTCAATCACATTTGACACTGTTATTACTTATAATTTTGAGATTACATATTCGTCCAAAAGTTGATTCTAATTAAACAAAAGCCAAAATAAATCACACATTACCCTGGATCGGCATGGTTGATAGTGGACATCCATAGACGCATCCGGTTTTCGGATGGCCTATTAAATTCTAAATCAGTATAAACCCTTGAGCACTGTGTATTTTATCACGTCATCAAGTCATTTTAATTTACCTCTTGGCACTTACATTTCAACTACCATTTTGAATACTTTAGCATATGTAAAGCACGGCAAACATACATTTTTAAATTATGGGATCAGATATATGGATCATTTTATTTGGCATACACTACCTTTTACTAAACAACCCTTAGAACCCTTGGTAGCTCCCTCTGACACTACAATATATATATATATATATATATATATATATATATATATATATTTATCCATACTGTTGACCGTAATTAAATCCAAGATAGTCATTTAATAAATAAGATATTAAGGAGAAGTGACTTATTAATAATTAACGCATGTGAGTGCTTAAAACAGAAGAACCTTGTTTTGCATCATCTCTGTAAAGTTATAATTAATCCATGAAACTAAATTTTGACAAGTCATATTTATTGTTAACAGGGATTCAGTTACTTTATTGTTTCTTTGATAGATAGTTTTGTGGAAACCTTAGTTACCTAAGGAATTTATAGGTAAGACCGACTCACTACCTTAGATATTTCAACCGAAGTAGAGTGCATATAAAGTACGAAGACCGGGAACTGCAATCAGCTTGGCACAATTGTAGAATTAAACATTTTCACGGCCAGGTAGGACGTATCCGGGTTCTTGTCTGAAGAAGTCGAGTTTTCTCTCATCTTGTAGGCTTCTCTTAAGGACTAGGAATCCGTGCCATTTTAGGCGGAACTCGAATAAGATAAGGGTGGTGCCCTCATATTACCCTGAGCTAAGACTAACGGCAATTTAATATTATTTCCAATCCCCTCCTCTTCGACCCACGCCCATCGCAACTAGCCAGCCGAGCCGCGGTATAGTTTACTCCTAGGAGCAGACTTACCTCGTTTGTTCATGCCCTCCCCTCTTTCCAACTTTATGACAATTTGGCATGTAACAAAATGGCGCCCAACATCTAAAAATTTTTTTATACTCGTTTATATTTAACTAAATGGCAAATGTATTTAATTTTTTTTTATTTCTTTTTCCCTTTTCATATTGACGCCTGACGGCAAAGTATTTTTGTTGTCGTTTTTTTTTGTTTTTTTGTGTAGTATTACCACCCTAACAAATTGGCGACCAAATTCTCATTTTCTGTTTTGGTATTTTTTGTGATAGAATAGGTCACCGTTGCAGAGAATTTTTTGGAAAAAGTAGAACTTTTGTTTAATTTTTGGGGGTTGATTATTTATAGTGACATTTTCCCGATTGTGTCTATATTTAAAAGTGTGAAGGTGGTTAGTAAGCATTGGAAGTTATTTTGGGGAAGATTTTCTTTTGTGGAAAAGTTTTATTTTGAGACATTTTACTACGTTTTGGTAGGATTTAAAAGAAAATTTTTTAAGATGGATTATGATATTTGTGTTGAAAGATTACTCAAGCACGAACTACAGTATGAGGCAGAAGTGAGAGGAATTTCTTCACACGATTTAACTGTGCAACAATTACGTAAAACATTACGCCCATTATTAAAAACAAAGTTTGATTCTAGTAAAAATGATTTTGAGTATCCGTTTGACTTTGAGGATGACGTTCTGGCGCTAAAAAATGGTTTTGTAACAATAAAAGAAGCTATAAGCCAATTAAATGAAATTAATTTGGACGCTAACCAACAAAAAATAGAAACTAAAATTGCGCATGCCACATTCAGACTAAAAAATTCAGTTCCTTCGGAGGATACCGATGAAGAAATTAAAATCTAATAATTCAGTTAGACGAAATAAAATGTTTTTATGAAACTACTTGTCAAAAAATTATAGTAATTAAAGCAAATACTCCTAGAAAATTAATGATGAATAAACCGGTAGTAATAGAAAATTTTGATGAATTAGAATTAGCCGAAAAATTAAAGTTGGAAGATACTAGTAATAAAAAAATAGAAAAAGAACCTGATAGTAAACCCATATTACACTCTGAACATAAAAATACTGTAAGTAGCCCTATTTTTTTTATAAAAGTGTACCGGTAACGAAATGGAATTTGAAATATTCTGGCGAAAGTTCGTTGAATGCATTTTTAGAAAGGGTAGACGAGTTAAAAGCAGCGCGTAATATTTCAGACGAACAATTGTTTATGGAAGCATGCGATTTATTTGAAGGCAAAGCGTTAATTTTTTTCCGAGCAAATAAAAATTTAGTGAATAATTGGTCTTCTTTAAAAGAATTCTTAAGAGACGAATTTTTACCGGTGAATTATGATGAGAGATTAATGAACGAAATAAATAATAGGACTCAAGGCGAATCAGAAACAATCGGAATTTATGTGGCAATTATGATCAATCTATTTACAAGACTTGTAGAACCATTGTCACTAGAAAAACAATTGAAAATTTTACGTAAAAACATTTTACCTTTTTACCAAACCCAATTAAGTTTAATCGAAATACAGTCTATTCAAGAAGAAGAACGAAAAATTTATATTCAAGATTTTGTTCCACCCTCAAAGAAACCAACGGATTTAGAAACAGATCTGGCTTACAATAATAATCCCTCAACTAGTTCGACTTCGGTCCCAAAAATTAATAAAAATGTGTACTCTATACAAATGCCCGTAAATCAAAATCCAAACTATTCAAATTCAGGTCCGCGTTGTTGGAATTGTAGAGGCATCAATCATGTTCAGGCGCATTGTAAGGAACCACGTCGTGTTGGTTACTGTTATAAATGCGGTTTAGACAATACAACTTTTCGTTCTTGCCCTCGTTGTAACAGAAAAATGCAGGGAAACTTCCACGCGAGACGCTAAACGGTCGTATCGTGTCTCGTATATATTATAACTCGACCAAATATATTTCTGATTTAATTAGTGAAAAGGAATTGAAATTTAGAAAAAATAAGTTAATGTTAGATTATGTATGGAACAATCAGAGGAGGACAAACGCCCCTATGTAACAGTAAATATTTTAGGTTTAGAATTGTTAGGTCTTTTGGATTCAGGCGCGAATACAACTATTTTAGGACAAGAAGGATGGGAAAAATTTTCTACACTAAATTTATATATCGATAAAAAGCAGGCGCCGATCTGTAACGTCGCTGACGGAAATCAACTGCAGAGTTTAGGCACTGTTCGTTTGCCGATTAGGTTAAAAGAGATTAATAATATTAGACGTATTAATTGTGCCAGAGGTGAAACATGCCTTAATTTTGGGCATTGATTTTGGAAATCAATTCAAATTATACCGGATATTTTCAAAGGAGAGTTTACTTTTTCTAATTTAGCTTCATTGTCAGTAACTCAAGAACCGATTCTGCATTCAAAATTTGATCTGGTACTGGAACGCGAAATTTTAGAATCACTTGTCAACACACATTTTAAAAATTCAAAACTTTTGGAGTAACTGATTTGGTTCAACACAATATTAAAGTTTCAAGCGACCCCATTAAGCAACGACACTATCCTGTTTCCCGGCCATACAAAACAGATTGACATAGAATTAGATAAAATGTTAGAACTGGGTGTGGTAGAAAAAGCCATAGCGCATGGTCTAACCCGATTTTATTAGTGAAGAAGAAGGAACCAGGTTCATACAGGTTTTGTGTGGATTTCCGAAAATTGAACAAGGTTACCGAACGTGACGCTTACCCGCTACCGTATGTGTCATCAATATTAGATAAACTTAGAGATGCGAAATTTATATCCACACTCGACATCAAATCCGCATATTGGCAAATTCCGTTAACGGCAAATTCAAAGCAGTATACCGCATTTACCGTCCCCAATAGAGGTCTGTATCAATTTTCCAGACTCCCTTTCGGTTTACATAATGCTCCGCAACGTGGCAGAGGTTGATTGATCGCGTCTTAGGTCCAGAGTTGGAACCGTTTGTTTTCATATTTAGATGATGTAATTATTTGCACAAAGTCCTTTGAGGAACACATCACAATTTTACGAGAAGTTTTAAAACGTTTGGAAGAAGTAGGGTTGACTCTGAGTCGTGAGAAATGTCACTTTTGTAAGAGTGAGCTTAAATATTTAGGGTACGTAATTAATTCTAAAGGGTTACTTGTGGATCCCGAAAAAGTCCAAGCAATTGTTGATATCCCCACACCTAAAACCGTTAAAGAAGTTAGAAGAATTATTGGTATGGCATCATGGTACAGGAGATTTTTACCCAAATTTTCAAATATTATTGCTCCCCTTTCAGCTTTATTAAGAAAAAACAGAAAATTTATTTGGGATGAATTTTGCGACGCAGCTTTATCGACAATAAAAAATCATTTAGTTTCTGCACCAATTCTTTCATGTCCAAATTTTGATTTGCCGTTCTCGATTCAATGCGACGCTTCCAACTACGGGATTTCTGGCGTCCTAACTCAAGTTATTGATGAAGTAGAACATGTAATTTGTTATATTAGTCGTTCACTTACTCCGATGGAAAGGAAAGATGCTGTAACTGAAAAAGAATGCCTAGCCGTGTTGTGGTCAATCGAAAAGTTACGTCCATATGTAGAGGGTAGTCATTTCCAAGTTATTACGGACCATCACTCGCTAATTTGGTTAAATAAATTGCAACAACCTTCGGGTCGGTTGTGTCGATGGTCATTGAAATTGCAACAGTACGATTTTGAGATTATTCATCGCAAAGGGAAAGACAATGTCGTTCGATGCTCTTTCACGTGCGGTCCCTATTATAAATACTGTTTCTGTTAACTTACCTACCTTTGATAAATCTACAAATGCTGGTAAACCTGAAAATAAAAATTTAAATAAAATTGATTCTGAAGAAAAAAAAACCTGATCCTTGGTATAACAAGATGCTTCTACAAGTGGAACGTGACCCTATTAAATATAAACATTGGAAAATTGCAAATAGTAAACTTTTAAAATATGTACCTGGTAAATTCCCTAATTTGGTAGATCCTGAAGTCGATTGGAAAGAAGTCGTTTCTAAAACTCAACATTTGAATGTTTTAAAAGAATGTCATGACGAACCCACGTCGGGACATTTTGGTATTTTTAAAACATTTCATAGAATTCAACAGAAATATTATTGGCCAAAATTAAAAGCAGACGTCATACATTATGTTAATCGTTGTAGAACATGTTTGATGCACAAACCCGAACAAAAGAAACCTCAAGGTTTAATGTCAAGACACCCTATTGTATCTAAACCATGGCAGATGATTTCGATAGATTTGATAGGCCCATTACCTCGTACAACCAAAGGCTATACTTACATTTTATCGGTGGGTGATTATTTCACTAAATTTCCATTATTTTTTCCCTTGCGTACCGCTACTGCTTCAGCGATAACGCAAAGAGTCGAAGAATTTGTCATTTTACTTTTTGGCGCACCGCAATACATATTAGTTGACAATGGAAAACAGTTTACAAGTAATCTTTTTAAGACTTTGGCCTCAAAATACAAGTCAAAAATAATATATAATGCATTTTACCACCCACAGACAAACCCGATTGAACGTGTTAATAAAGTAATTAAAACTCTTTTGGCATCTTATGCTGACGATAATCAACGTCACTGGGACAGAACATTACCGATGGCCGCTTGTGCTGTACGCACAGCAGTTCACGAAGTAATTAAGATGTCACCTTATTTTGCAAACTTTGGACGTGAAATGGTGATTGATGGATCTAGTTTTGGAGAAGTAAAGGAGAGTGAAACCTTGTTGGATGTCGACTTTGCAGATCGTGATACATTATATAATCGCGCACCCGAATTTGGAAAAGTATATCAAGACATTAAAAAAAGATTAGAAGAGGCGTATAATAAAGCAAAAAGAAATTATGACTTGAGGCGACGTGACGTTAGTTTTGCCGTTGGAGACAAGGTTTGGAAAAGGAATTACGTTGTATCGGATGCATCAAAACACTTTAGTGCAAAACTCGCACCAAAATTTGTTGGCCCGTACACGGTGTCGAAAAAAGTGGCTTACAATACATATGAGTTGGTAGATGACACGGGTGTCTCAAAAGGCACTTGGCACGTAAAGGATATTAAAGCTAATCCGCCAGATTAGTTACGTTACTATTGTATTTTGTTTTTTTCGTTTTTTTACTTTTTTTGTTCGTGTATTATTAGTGGTAGTATTTGGTAGGATTAAGGAAATTAATTTTATGGTAGGAAACAACAATTTTTTGTCTATTTAGTAAAAAGGTTGATGTCGGTTTGTTCTTCCACGGGGCCAGACTGACTTCATTTTTTTTGTAGTTTAATACACATGAATTTTAGGTAAAATTCTAATTTTGTGAAGAGGGTGTAACCTGCGGTTTTTATCGTTGTAAATACACATTAACCATTTCGCATATTTTCATTTTAAAATCCATATTTTAGGAAGGTAAAGAAATTACATTCTAATTCTCAAGGGGACAAACCAAGGGTTGGTAGTTCTAAATTAGTTTAGCGTATTCTTAGTAAGTCCGGTTGTCGAAACCCCAGCAGGTATATGAATCATTTTAAAGAATCCACATTTAAGCAGTTATTCTATTCATGTATATTCGTCCCTAACAACCCGTTTTGTATAGACAAGTTTGACTTTCACAGTCCTGTTTGCATTCCTGCTACGGCAGATGTTAGGTTCTTCCAAGAATTAGCAGCGAGGGACAAAGACGTATCACGTGCCTGGTTCATGGCACAGGCATGATAAGTACACTAGCGTTAGTTGGCAACACCGTTACACCCCCGTTCATTTACTAGAAGAGTAAGGGAAGGTATGAAATAGTGAATAAGAATTATGCGACGGGCAGTGTTCGTTGGGTACTGAAAGAGATAAGATGTGAAGGCTCGGTGGTTGCTCAAGAGACGAGAAGTGAAACTAAGTCACGCGCGGGACTAATTTAACAATTCGTGTCGAAGGTCAGTTTTCTTTGAACGCAATTAACACTCTTCAATAGTTTTGAAGGATTTGTGGCGCGTGACAATATAGGTTTTGTTATAACCGGAACGATCCTATTTTATTTTATATAGGACGGATTAGATACTTGAAAATTGATAATTCGTGGAGAGCCGCCAAGTAATATAGTGTAAACCCGACCCAACAAACACTGACTTATTAAATACGGAATTAGTTTTACGTTTAGGTTTAATGTTTTAGCTAGTAGTGAGTTTCGAGTGAGCTTAGATTGTTTTATAAAGGTGGTCGTGATTAGTGACTCATCCAATTAGAATTTATTAGTGGGATGAACATATTCTTCGTGTGATCGTATCCAAATTCAGTTTTCCGCACATATCACTGACTTCATTGCTGAATTAAAAAGAGCCACTTGCTGATGTCGCTATCCTGGAACTTCGACGCACCAACCAAAAACATCAGGGGAACCGCAGGCTGAATTCCTGTGGTAGCTATACCAGTAAACTGTGAGTAATTTGTTTTATTTAAATACAAACTGTTTATACATTGTTCGACGTTACTTCTTGTAGCATATGAAATGAAATTTTAAAGTTACGCCATGATTTAATTTCAATTATCTAGTTAGTTGTGTATAATTCGATTAGCGCGAGGATCCTCTAGGGCATAAGTTAAGAATTTTCTCGATGTCAATATATATATATATATATATATATATATATATATATCCATACTGTTGACCGTAATTAAATCCAAGATAGTCATTTAATAAATAAGATATTAAGGAGAAGTGACTTATTAATAATTAACGCATGTGAGTGCTTAAAACAGAAGAACCGTGTTTTGCATCATCTCTGTAAAGTTATAATTAATCCATGAAACTAAATTTTGACAAGTCATATTTATTGTTAACAGGGATTCAGTTACTTTATTGTTTCTTTGATAGATAGTTTTGTGGAAACCTTAGTTACCTAAGGAATTTATAGGTAAGACCGACTCACTACCTTAGATATTTCAACCGGAAGTAGAGTGCATATAAAGTACGAAGACCGGGAACTGCAATCAGCTTGGCACAATTGTAGAATTAAACATTTTCACGGCCAGGTAGGACGTATCCGGGTTCTTGTCTGAAGAAGTCGAGTTTTCTCTCATCTTGTAGGCTTCTCTTAAGGACTAGGAATCCGTGCCATTTTAGGCGGAACTCGAATAAGATAAGGGTGGTGCCCTCATATTACCCTGACCTAAGACTAACGGCAATTTAATATTATTTCCAATCCCCTCCCCTTTGACCCACGCCCATCGCAACTAGCCAGCCGAGCCGCGGTATAGTTTACTCCTAGGAGCAGACTTACCTCGTTTGTTCATGCCCTCCCCCCTTTCCAACTTTATGACAATTTGGCATGTAACATCAACAACATTTCTATTGTCTAAAATGGTTCTGTGTTCTTATAAATAATGTGGTTTCGTTGGTTTCGAATGGGTGACTACAACTCAAACGACCCTTACGAACAGGAGCAGAGACGGTTACATAAGCGTTTTGAGGAAGTTCCTTCTGACGACAGCGACGGTGAAAAAGATCCATACAATGACAGCGATGGTGAATATGGGTCTGACAAAAATTATGAATCTAGTAGTTTTGAAACAGGTGACAGTAATTTCACTGTATTATCTTGAAAATCTAATGAGTCGAATGAAGATGGACTACATACTAGTTCAAATATTGCACTAGACGATTCTGAAAATTCGTGGGAAACTACAACTACAGCAGTGTCCGATTTTGCATTTGACAACACCAGTGCAGGACTCAAAATAAATATTAGCCTTGATGCTCCAATGTTGGAAGTATTTGAATGTTTATTTACGCCTTCTATGCTTGAATATATAGTTGAATATTCAAACAAATATGGTCAAACTTTGTATGGAACAAATAGACCAAAAGCAAGGCACAGTAGGTCTGCTAATTTTCGTTCTATAACAACCGAAGAAATGAATGCTTTTTTTGGATTGTGTCTACTCTAAGGTCAAATTTCAACGACAAATATGCGTTGATATTTTTCATGATTTAATATATAATCATCTAATATTTCCATGTCATGTCAGCGAGGAGGTTATAAACTATACTTTGAGTTCTCTGCTGTTCTCCATCAAATGCAAAAAGCAACGAAAAAATACAACCGCTTATAGATATGTTTATAAAACAATATCAAGAAACCTACGGGCCATTCAAGCAGTTGTCGATAGACGAGTTTTGTTGCATTATCATTGTAGACCCGCGTTTCGAGTTTACATCAAAAATAAAAAAATTGATGTGGAATAAAAATTTTTGAATTGACTACCTCTGATGGCTATTTGATAAATATGGAGATATACAGTGGATCTGCATTCGAACATGCTTCAGAAGGCACTAAAATCGAAGCATTAGTGCTTAGGTTGATGGAACCTTACCTAATGAAGATCCACGGTCTATATATAGACAACTACTCTAATAGCATACAACTATCTGAAAAGCTTCTAAAGTATAAAATTCATACAAGTGGCACCCTAAGATCCAATAAAAGAAGTAATCTAAAGTTTCTCGTTCAGAGTAAATTGGAAAAGGGAGAACATTATTGGGTTCGGCAAAAAAAGGTAACGTTTCTAAATAGAGGGATAAGAGAGATACTCTAATGGTTACGACTCTCAATCATTCCCGCATGATTTTAGTAAAAACAGATTTGGAAAAGAAAAAATGAAGCCTGAAGAGAAAGCTGTTTATATGATCATGTCTGGAATTGATAAATGTGATCAAATGATTTCGACTTAGGCAGTACCACGTAAAACCATTTGAGAGAGTTATGTTGTATCCACTTGATGCCGCCACATAGATACCTTTTACCTCTATCGAAAATTTTGCAAAGAGGATTCTCGCAATAATTGCTTCATTCAGTTTAGAGATGTGCTTTTAACCCAAATTTCTTCTAATTTAGAAGGAAAGGATTTAGTGCAAGCTAAAAGGAATGATTGCAGGCGTACAACGCCACTGCAATTCATTAGTGTGCCAAATATGCCAGTGGGAACAGACCACTGGCCTCAAAAAATTGCAAGTACTCCCGGAGCTGCTTTGCAAAAGCAATCTGTATTTTGGAGAGGTTATGTAACAAAACCACCTCTGTGTTCAGGCTGTTTGAAGAGTGGTATCAATCAGTAGATGAATTTTGAAATCCTCACCAAATGTGGACCTGTTTGCAATAGCTGCGTATTTGTATGTATTTGTACTCATTCAAAAATAGTTTTAAGTTTTCTGTAGCATAAATAATCCTTGTTTTTCAAAATAAATGCTTTGGTTTCACACTGTTTCAATTGTTATTGATAAAGTTATAAGCGCTGTTATAGTTAGAATTGTGGATGTCTAACAGCATCGTGTTGTTATTTACTGTAAAATACATTTGAAATCTGGCAGAACGTCTATTGGCGTCAACCTTATCTCATCTGTAAAATGTCTAAATATTGCATTTTCATACTTTTTTAACACATATCGTTAACTGACAAGTATTTTGTGTCAGGAAATGCAAAAAAAAGTTAGTGTCACAACACAACACGAGCGGGTTTCCCTAGTGTCCTTCAACGTGTTAATTTAGTCGTGTTTTGTACTAAAAATACATAAAAAGTATATGAAATAAAGACCAAAAAATTAAACACACTAACTTGTCTAGAGCAAGTATTGCATTTACTCAGCTTTGGACATATGCGTTTTTTTTATCATTTATTTATTTATTTATTTTGAAAACACAGGTAAACATGCAACGGTAAATTTTCACTTTGAATTTATCAAGAAATTGTTTGCTGTTGAAATATATAATGTGTATCAAACTTAATACCTCTATGTGCAACTTCAGGAAATAATATGTGAAACAACTCAAAAGCACTTACCTCGGCCACTCCTAGTTATGTACTATCTTACGATAACTGGAAGTTGAGAGCGCGGAGTCCTCTTGGTCAGGACAGGTTCATCGGCCTTTGGCTGCACTAAACTACCATTTAAAAAAATAAAGCTGAGGTAAAACCAAAGCATCTATTGGAAAAACATAAAGCTGACAAGTTCAGTCCTAGTTGAATTTGAATGTAAAATAAGTTAACAAATAATTGATGGCCAATTGCATGCAGTTGGATCACAAAAGCTAGAATTGGAAATATGAATAAATACTTGTTTTAAAGAGTATATGTTTAAGTACAAAACAACATTCATATGCACATTATGATTGCAGATATAATACTCGTCATTGGAAAAGTAAATATGTTCTTATCCCTAAAATAGAATACCGGTCGTTGGTAGCACTGCTAAGTTGTTTTTCCACAGGATATTGGAAAACGGATAAAAGGAAATCCTCAGGAATCCCTTATACAACTTCTATTTTCTTTAGGACCCACAATAATGTCCACAAAATCGAACGCAAAAATCCAGCCTTCACAATATAAAAATTCCTAATACAATTTTTCCATAAAGGATCCGATGTACAAGATAATGATTGCGCATAAAATAAGATAAGCTATAACAAAAAAAGGGTACCTAAGAAACGTAACAATTAATATTGGTTATCAATCAAATCAAAAGCATACTTACACGCTGTTCACATACAAAGACAAATGGTTACTATAAATTCCAGCAAAAATGCCGTTTACCAACATAACTATGTAAATTGGTATATAAAGCTCCGACTAAAGTAAATCCCAACAAATTAGTCGGATGACTATTCATAAATTGAATAAACTAGGAAATTTTAGAAGAGCCAGTAACACATCAAGTCTTTTCTTCTTGAGGATCAAAATTCAACAAGAGCTAACGGTTATCAAATTTTAATTGACGGTCAAAATTAACCTTGATAGATTAATAAAATATAAACATAGGCGGAACACTTTCGAACTAGTGCTCAAACGTAATATCAAAGTTTTATTAACTTGAATTAAGAATTCTGAATATTGAAGGAGCATGTACCCTCAAAAGAATGAAAAATCTGATAGAGAAATAATTTTGTAAATCATTATAAGATCAATACTTCGAATAAACAATCGACGAAAATAAATTAGCTTAACAAAACGAAACGTCACTGACTGATTCCTTCAAACAATCAGTTTAACAGAACTGCGCATGATGACCAGCTGTTGTACTGATATCAATATCTAAATTAGAATAAAGAATTTATTAATCTGGAATAAACTTTGAATGTATATACATAATGGATAATGGATAATTCAGAAACGCAATGTTAATCTTAAAATGCTGAAATCTCTGTACTACTTTTCCGCAACGGCAAGATGACTAGAAAATCACTTTGAATAAATGAAACGAAAATCTTGCAAGATTCCTTCTACTTGAAAATTAAGAAGCGAATATATTCTAATATTTATTACAAGGACAGTAATAATTTTGTTAATAATACAAATAAATTATTAATCGTAGATTTTATATAAGGGTAATTTTCCCTTAATGACGAATACCCAAGTATGTTAACTTCAATAAGACTAAAAACAAAACCATCACTTATATTACACGTACTAAATCTTAATTAATAAAGGTACAAATACAATAAAATTTATGACAGCAAAACTTGACAAAATTGACTGTCATAAACAACCTATTCACATGTTTTCATACTTCAATGTAACAATAATAGAGTATATCAATTAACACAGCACTCTAATATGAACCATGCGTATAATGATGTAACATACTACCTCCACTTATATACTAGTGTATACAATTAATACTATGTATAAATACTTAGTCTAAAACAGTAAAATACAATAACCTGCTCACTCTGACTATCTATATACGATGCAGTGTAATTGCAGTAAGTGCCGTCTTAATTTTGGGTAAGCTTTCTGATGAGATTAAAAGTGGATATTATGTTACGTGCCATTGCACTTCAACATGTTTTTATGTTAAGTTTTTTGGTGTACGGAAGTTTCCCGCCATATTTTCAAATACGCGAGACGCGGGAATTTTTAAATAGACTAGGCGGTGCTTCTGATACGTCAGAGTAGTGCATTCGCGCAGTGTGCTTATCCTTAGAGGGTTAGACCAATACTAGACAAAGAGTGGGGACGAGTTTTGGTGACGCCCTGAATCGTGGCTGTTTTCCTTGGATCTTGAAGTGAAATAGTCGTGCCGGGCATCATATCTTATCTTACTATGTAGATTCCCTTGTCTTGTTTATCTTTTTTGTCTTTCCTGATTAACCTGTCCTGTCGTTCCACTACATTTAGGATTGATACGACCCCTGGAGCAGCCCACGACCGGATGTCCATGCTCAGCAACACCACCGGAGCTCGGAGCAGAGGCCTACCGTAGCGCGATTTCCTGCCGGATGCCTGATTTTTGATGTAAGTAGATTGTTAGCTAAATTGTTTACCTTTATCGTGTTTAATTTTTATATTGCTAATTATGGCGCAATATAAATTATCGGTGACGTCATGGTGGATGTGCGCGCCAAAATCTGTAAAAGGTTTGCGCTTTCCTCCGCTAGAGGCGTCACTCGCTTTATTCATTGCGTTGCGCGATGTATCTTGTGAACTTTAGTAACTGTATTACTGACTGTTAGAAACTTTCACCAATAAAGTGGAATAACAATTAAGCCAACAATAAGAACACGCTTGTCTAGACCTTTTATTATAATACAACACTTGTAAGAAATAGATTATGCTATTAGAACATTTAATAGAATATTACAAACTATATAACTTCTTAATACTTTGACATATCTATGTTTATTGACTACTAAAAAAACCAAGCAAACCGGAACTTCAACTATAGTACAAATCTAAGAACCATATGACTGTTCATACTGCAGTTTCAACACTTCCACTTAATAAAATATTAAAACATTTACTTGTCGAAGATTTAATTTTTATTAACACGCGAAAGTCCCATTCCGTGCACACAAAATTCTTGTTTCTGGACTGTAACAGCTTTCGTTAAGCTATCTGCAACCATGCTTTCAGTCATTACATACGGTACGGTAATCGTTCCATCCTCAACTCGATCACGAATGAAGTGGTATCGTATATCGATGTGTTTGGATCTGGCTCGATATCCGTCTGATTCAGCTAATTTGATTGCGCTTTGGTTATCACAATGAATCGCAATAGATCTTCCTTTAATGCTAGAGTCTAAGTTTTCTCCAAAATGTTTGAGCCAAATAGCTTCCTGAGTAGCGGAAGCCAAAGACATATATTCTGACTCTGTAGTTGAGAGTGCTACAGTAAGTTGCCTTTTAGAACACCAAGATATAGCACCACCAGCCAATTTGAAAATATATCCTGAGCATGATCTACGTTTGTCCACGTCTGATGCCCAGTCTGCGTCTGAGTAACCAGTTAAATTTTCAGATGCTGAATAGCAAAGTTTTAAGTCTGCAGTACCTTTTAAGTACCTAAAAATTCTTTTAACAGCCTTCCAATGTGCTTCACCATGTTTACTATTGAAACGACTAACATCACTAACGGCAAATACAATGTCAGGTCTCGTTCCTTGCACCAAAAATAACAAACTGCCAACAGCTTCCTGGTACGGAACTTGCCCTACCAAGTCACGGCTTTTGCACATTTCAATTGACAATTTTTGATTAGGATCACATGGTGTAGTCACTGGCTTACAATTTGACATTCCAAATTTTTCCAGGATCTCATTTATATATCTTGTTTGATCCAGTTGAATTCCATTATTACCATCATAAGTAATATTCAGGCCAATGCAACTTTTGGCTTTACCTAAGTCTTTCATATGAAAATGTTTGTTGAGCTTACTTTTTAGTTCGTCGCGCTCCTTTGTATTTTTCCAAAAAATCAAGATATCGTCGACATACATTGCAACGATCAGTTGGCGATCTTGCTTGTAGAAGTCGCATGGATCAACAGATGATTTTTGGAGGCCAAATAACTTTAACATTTTTTTCTAATTTGACATTCCATTGTCGACCGCTTTGCTTTAATCCGTATATTGCTTTATTTAATTTACACACTTTGCGGCTACCATCGCCATATCCCTCCGGTTGTTCCAAATAAATTTCCTCAATGAGATCACCTTGTAAAAATGCTGTAACTGCATCCATTTGGTCAATGCTTAACTCATATTTTGCAGCTAAAGCAATTAAGTATCGAATAGACGTGTATCGAACCACCGGTGATACGTTTCTGTGTAGTCAATTCCATATTTCTGTGAACATCCTTTTGCCACTAGGCGTGCTTTGTAGCATAAGTCGTTACCATTGTTTTTAGTTTTAAATACCCATCTACTTTTTATTGCTTTGCGATTAGTCTATAATTTGACCAAATTCCAGGTATTATTTTCATCCAATGACTTCAGTTCTGCCTTTATACCCAAATCCCATTTCTTAGCGTCGATTCTAGAAAGAGCTTCATTTAACGAATTTGGATCGCTACCCTCTGCTTCTGCTGTGGAAGTATACACGTAATCCTTTAGCCTAAGAGGTTTATGAGTACGTTCTGTTCTTCTAGTAGCTTCAATAGGTATTACAATATTTTCATCGGAAATATCATTCTGATCTTCTTCAACTGATTCATCCATAGAATTTTCGTCACTTGCTATTACTTGCGTTAAGTCGTCTTTATAATCTCCCACTGAAACGTTATCCTGTATGTCAGAAATTATAGGATTTTGGTCCATTTTCAATTTTGGTTCTTTTGTAATAGGGTTTATACAGTTCATTTACATTTCCAATGCTCCACCTGTAGGTACTACATTGGCCAGGAGGCGAGTTTTTTGTTGCCTGGAAATTTAGAATTTTGCCGAACCCTTGCCGTTCCAGGCAAGGTAGGGATCTTTAACGTGCGTGACAACACACACACACGGGACCTCCATTTAACCTCTCATCCGAACGAGGGCGTAATTTTTGTGAAAAATGCTCACCTGCCATTTTTCAAGCAGTCGGCCGTGTCGGGATTTGAACCCGGGGCCTTGGGATCCGTAGTCTTACGCTTAATACATTGATCCACGGCGACGCCTAATATAGGGTTTATACATTACATGTGATTTTCCAATGCTCCACCCGAAGGTACTACATTGGCCAGGAAGCGAGTTTTTTTTACCTGGAAAATTTTGAATTTTGCCCGAATCCTTGCTGTTCCAAGCAAGGTAGGGATCTTTAACGTGCGTGACAACACTCACACACGGGACCTCCATTTTACCTCTCATCCGAACGAGGGTGTATTTTTGCGAAAAATGCTCGCCTAACATTTTTCAAGCGGACCGTGTCGGGATTCGAACCCGGGACCTTGGGCGTAGTAGTCACACACATACCACTACGCCACGGAGCCGCCTAGGGTTTATACAGCGATAACCTTTTGTTGTTTCACTGTAACCAACGAAAATGAGTTTTTGTGATTTTGGGTCCCATTTCTTTCGCTTTTGCTTTGGGACATGCATCATTACAGGAGATCCAAATATTTTTAAATGACTTAAATCAACCTTAGACGCTTTCCATATTCCTTCTGGAGTGTTTTCCACCAAGGTTGAGTTTATTGATCGATTAATTATGTAAACAGCTGTATTTACAGCTTCTGCCCAATACGGCTTTTCCAGTTTTGCATCAAGTAACATGCATCTGGCCTTTTCTACAATTGTACGATTTGCCCGTTCTGCAATTCCATTTTGTTGAGGAGTATAGATATTTGTAGTTTGATGAATTATGCCTTTCTGTTTGCAGTAATTCTTCAATGCATGACAACAATATTCTGAACCATTATCAGAACGAACTGTTTTGATTTTTAACCCTGTTTGCAGCTCTGCCATATGTTTGAAGTCCTTAAAATAATCCAATACTTCAAACTTTGATTTTAAAAAATAAACAAATATCTTCTTTGAATAATCGTCTATAAACGTTAAAAAATATTTTGCACCGCCGATTGATAGATTTTCCATGGGACCACATAAATCGGTATGGATCAATTCAAGCAAAACTTTTGAACGTGATACCGAATTTTTGAATGGTGCACGTGCATGTTTGCCTTCTATACAAACTTCACACATTTTAGGATCAACTGATTTATTAGTAAACTTAATACCATCGCAAACATTTTTGAGTCTTTGCAAATCTTTAAAATTTAGATGGCCTAAACGTCTATGCCAAGTAATTATCGCATTCTCCAATGAGCTGGCGACCAAACTACTAGCTCAAAACTTTGCAACTTATATACACCTCAACAGAGTTTGGCTTTTACTACAAGTTCATTGTTTTTATTGTAGATACTGCAACCATCTTTATTAAACGTAACTGTATTATTATGGTTTACTATTTGAGTAACAGATAATAAATTTGCAGTAAGTTCGGGAACTAATAAGACATCTTGTACTGCAATTTCATGATTATCCAACAACAATGTTTGTATCACCCACACTAGTGACCTTCATTTTGCCGTTATTTGCAGCTGTTATTTCTTCAATACCTGAACCACGCATATTGCATAAAACTTCTGATAAGGGTGTCATATGATGTGTTGCACCACTATCTATATACCACTCAGATATTTTAGGCTTATCATCTCGTGATATAAATGTTGCTCTAAATGCTGCTGTTGTAATTTTTTTGCTTAGCAAAACATTCAGAAGCTTTATGGTTTTTCTTGCCACAATTATAGCATATTATAGCCCTTTTCTTTGATGCGTTTTTAGCAAACTTTTTATTACTAAAAAAAACCTTTTGTTCAGATCCAGAATAATCACCTTCTAATAATTTTGCTTTAACTGAATCGCCAGTAATTTTGATACCACTGCTTTCGATTCCCATTATTAAAGGTTTGAATTCGTCCGTAAGACCTGCTAATAAAATAGCACCAATCCATTCTTCAGTTATATTGAAACCGACACCTTTTAACTTGTTCGCTATTCCAATTATTTCATTTACGTAGTCTGACATTAATTCACAACTTTTTAACCGTACTGTGATTAGTTTACGTAACAAACTTATCTGACGAGTTAATCCATGATTATCAAACAGATTTTTTAATGCCTGCCATATTTCCAATGCCGTATTTAACGCTTTGAATATGCACATAAAGCGGTTCACTAACTGATAACACTATTCGAGCTTTTGCCTTTTGATTTTAGACTCATCAGTTTCTGTACAAGGATTTGTTATGCATTTTCAAGTCCATGAAATTCCAACATATTCTCCATGGCAAATTTCCACGTGTGGTAGTTTTCGCTTCCTTTGAGCTTCTCTATTGTACTTCCTTCTTGATTAGACATTTTGGAGTACTAACATAAAACTTACGCACATGTATAAGAATTTCAGCTTCTAGTACTTATTGTTTGGCATATCTGGACCCATAACCTGATGAGATTAAAAGTGGATATTAAGCCAACAATAAGAACACGCTTGTCTAAACCTTTTATTATAATACAACACTTGTAAGAAATAGATTATGCTATTAGAACATTTAATAGAAAATTACAAACTATATAACTTCTTAATACTTTGACATATCTATGTTTATTGACTACTAAAAAAACCAAGGAAACCGGAACTTCAACTATAATACAAATCTAAGAAGCATATGACTGATCATACTGCAGTTTCAACACTTTCCCCAAAAATATTAATATTAAGTAGTGGAATGTAATGGTTTACTAACTTAAAAGATGTAAGTAGTGGTGAGTCCATTCTAGTCAATGTTTTACATTTATTTATGTGCATAATTTCAAATGCCCTTACCCTATGAGATGGAGCATTTAAATTAATCGTACTAAGTAGTATTGTACAATCTACTTGCCCATTCAGTAATTTAACTACAAGTAAGATATATTGCATAGTTCTCCTAAGTTCCAACTTTGGTAAGTTAAACTTCAGCCTGTGCTGTTCATATGAAAAGAATCCTGGTATATGCCCATACTTTTTAAAATAAATAAATTTATTTTGAATCCTTTCAATTTTCTGCTTACGGGATTTTAGATTTGGTAACCAAATAGCAGCATATTCGTCTTGATCTAACCCAGTAATTATATAGTATTATGAGACAATAGATTCTGTTAAAAGTGTAACAACTTCTCATTATGTATCCCAGTGTCTTAATACTACTACTGCAGATCCTCTATATGTAAATGAAAATTTAATGTATGTAAAACATACAAAGATAAACATATATTGTAGCATAGATTATAAATAATACTTCTGATCTCTGCTAATAACTGTAAAGGTGGAAGCGGATAAAAGTAAAATTAAAAAAAGTTTCTAAACAACTTTATGGATTAGTAAAATATAAATACTTCAAATTAACTCCAAATCAAATGATTAACATTTACTACACTCCGTGTCGCATTAAAACAAAAACATTTATATACTTACTGGAAAACAAACTTGTACGAAACCTACCTTATTAATAGGAATGAGCACACACACCTTCCTCTATCTATAGGTTACTCGGGTTCCAGTTTATACAAAATTACTAAACTTATATCTTGACAAATTAGCAACTTAACTATCTGGACAATCTTCCAATAAGAATATAACTCTTAACTTGTTACATTCCAAATTTGGAAAAGTACACTGTTAAATTTGTGAGTAAATTCCCGCCAATATTTTAAAATATACTTGTTAATTTTCGCCATCCCGGACAGTTGCGTTTGCGCAAAAGAATGCGCAGGTGCGGAGTGAATGACACAAGTGCGTGGAGTGACACGACATTTGCCACGAGATGTCAAGCGGATAACAGCTACCTGTTTTACGTGTGTGTCTTTTCCCTTTTTTATGATGTAGGTTTCTTTTGCCTGGTCGTACCTCTACCTGGTTATCTTTGTTGTCGTCCCTACAAACAAAAGAAGAAGACAAATAAATCTGGAATCAACGATGGCATAGCCGACCCACCCGGAAACAACGAGATGCACTGAGATTTCACTGGAAGGCGCGTTTTAAGTGAGTACTTTGCTTTTTTTGTTTTAAAATAAGAATTGTATCATTGTAAACGTGTTTGGTATTTGATACAATTTGCCATGTAATTATGTCATAATATAAACTATTGCGCAATATTGTAAAACGTGGACCGTAACAGTGTGCCAAATGTAATAAACTATATGCAAAATTAAATCATCGCTTTCTAATCTATATTGACTTTCAGTCCTTTTTACAAAATGACATAACCATATAGAATGATTCTTTTTAGATGTTTCCTTTTGTTGGTTCACTCGCATACTAGCTGCAACAGGTGATTTATTAATTTCGACATCGTGACTAGTTTCTTCTGTTAATGACTTCTCGTTTTCCATTACTTAATATGTATAAGGTTAAATCTTCCAAAATCCAAATAATGCAGTTCTAAATACTTCAAATGCACTTTTCTTCAAGTATCTGGAATATTTAGTGCATTCTTTTATGCAATCCTAGCCTTTAAATTCATAGGTTCTGCGCTTGAATTTATAAAATGCAATTCTTTTTTACTCTCCTTAACTACACTTGGGACTATTTACGGTATACCACATACGTATTTAATAACTCATAGCGTCTATGCATTGTCTCCTCTCGTCCAATGTGCAACAATTTCTTGTCCTGTTTGTGTTGACATCCTATATTTATAACCTTGGTCGTGTGACTCGTTCCACTAATCAAAATACTATTTTTCATAAATATACACGTACCACGAAGTTAGATCAACTAAGTCAGTTTTTGTTATTGTCATCATCGAGGGAATCGTATTTTAAACTTAAATTTCAATTATTTAGAAAATTTTGCATTGCTATCTATTCATATTCTTAACAAATATTCTTTAAATTTCATAATATTGAAGCAGCTTTGGTTTGAAATTCTCCAGACCCGGCATGCATTTTTATTTCTGCCTAATTTAAAATTTCATATATTTAAAGGTATGTTAGATGTAAATTACTCTAGATTAATACTTATCTTTATGTTTTAAAATGTCACCATATTTAGGATTGCATAATTTTTATTAAATTTTTTTCTAGTTCGTGATGAGCGTAATTTAAAGTAAATTTAATAAATTCTTATTTATTTTAGGACGTTAATTGGTGTTTCATGATATGGAGATGTTTTAATAGGGCTAATTCCATTACTCGGACGAAACAATGTAGACTTTCTTGAAGTAAAGAGCGGGCCATTATCTGAGACTTTCAACCAGTAAACCAAAAACGGAAAGTATTTTTTCGAGTTTAGATAAAACATCTATAGCGGTTGCACCCTTGTCTGTTATTTTAACCTCGATCCATGTGGATCTATTATCTACTAATACTTAAAAAATTTGGTTTGCTTTGTGGAAGAAATCAATATTCACTCTATCGAAGTTACGCTGTGTAGAAGTACATGATACACTTTGCATATTTTCTGAAAAAATATGTGTTTAAAAATAAAAACAATTGTGAATGCAGGATGCAGTCATCTCACAGTACAAATACTGAAACGGCATCTGATTACTCCAATTTCTTGCAATGCTATTTTTATAATGTTTGGACCTTGCGGACTAGAATACTAAATGTTTGTGGGTGTGTTTCCGAATGTGAGTTTGATGTTATTGCACTTCTGGAAACGTGGCTAACCGATTATATTTTATCAGCCATTATTGTTGAACAATTACAATGTTATCATAGCCGATCGAAGGTATGCAGAAGTCGGTCACTCTCGTGGACGAGGAGTACTATTGGCTTTTAAGAATTGTCTTACTTTCATGTCCGTTGAGGTTACTGAAGTATGTTCTGTAGCACCTACAATAGACTTTGTAGGCTGCAAGCTCGAGATGAAAGTTAATTGTCTATACATCTTTCTTATGCACATACCGCCAACTGCTGCTATCACTTTCTTTAAAATGATCTTAGAATATTTGCAACAATTTGCTTCACACAGTATCTTAATTATGGGTGATTTTAATGTACCACTCTACAGCACATGTAGTCTAGCGGACTTAAAAACGTTAATTCTTATGAAGTTTACGCAATTATGGTTGCATTACAATATAATAAATTGTTAAATCAAAATGATAGACTACTGGACCTAGTTTGCTCCAATAACTTCTGCATTGTAACCTAGGATGAGGTTCCGCTTGTTGCAATGGATGAATATCATCTACCACTCTTTATACAGCATAGGGCACAAAACTGTTTCACTAATTTTTCTACTGTAATTTCCAGAAAACTGACTATACAATTATATAATACTCTTTTTACACACTCATTAGTTTATTTGGTGCAGTTTAGTAATCCAGATGATACCTGCAATGCTCTTTACTCTAAGCTCCACTCTGTTTTAAATAAATATATTCCTGTTTATAAAAGCAAGAAAAGTCTGTATCCTATGTGGTACTCGGAAGAAACTATTTATATGATTGGGTTGAAAAAAGCAGCTTTTTATAAATATAAACTTAGTACCTCCAAGGAACTCTTAGAACAATTTAAAAGACTTTGTACACTGTCCGAGATCCACATTCTGACATCATGCTTTATCGTATGGTTGTTTGAACTTTGTTCTATATGGCAAAACGAAGTTGTTTTGTTAGTTTGTCATATCAGACGGCATTCACTTCGCTTCTTGAAAATAAGTAAGGTGGGTTTTAGAAGAAATTGAGCTTGCGATATGCGAATCGCCATTTAAATTTGCACCTTTAGATGAGAAGGTCTCATTTAAGCTCTGCTTTCTCTGTTGACGGGGTTTTGTTACGGATGGTTTTAAGAAAATAATGGTGCCACGACATCAGTTCCTCTTAGATATATATGACATCCTGATTAATGTCATTTCAATTTATTGGTTTGTGGATAACAAAGAATAAATTTAATTAGGAAGTTATCTTCAAAAAGTAAAGGAAAAAATTATAAGTATTTTTAGTAATTTGTGGTTCCCAAAAATTCATATTAGAAGTTTTGTTGTGTACAGTTTTTGGACCTTAGAATATCTAGCAGAAAAATTCTGTTCTGGTAAAATACCGAAAACCTCGACTGTACTAACAAAAATGTTGTCGTTGCGTCGACTAACTCTGTGTGATGTAAGTGTTTGACGTTGGGTTCCAGAATGCTATTAGGTTGAAATGCAGTCTTGATCATTGGACGCTACCTAATCTCGCAGGAATCCTGGGGAAAAGCCATAGAATGAATAACAAAAGGGGGTGCCAAAATCTTGAGATCTGGAGAGTTATTCTGGCTTACAAATATACCTGAAAATTCATTGAAACAAACACATTTTTTAAAAATCTAAACCAAACCTAAACACATAGACCTATTTATGACTGCTTGCTGCAAAGAAGATTTCTGAAAGTAAATATTAGATAATACCTGAAATATTTAATCACGTTTCAAACAAAATTCACAAGATAATTTATTTTGGAAAAACTGTTAACTATACAGTTTACAATAATGGAAAACATATATACAATCTTTACTAAATTTGTTATGACATTAATAATTTTATAATATGTGTTCACACAGTACCAGTTTACACAAATATTAGAAATTTACTAAATAAAAACGGAACTTATTAACTGAACTTAACCTAAACACACGCACTTGTAAATACATTCTTTATATCGTCAGTAATACATATAAGTACTAACCATTGCACCAGTATTGTTTCAGCCTTTGGTTATTAACTCAACCTTTAAACTACCTTTGGATGATTGATTTTTTTTTCCATCAATACTTGGACATCTTTCTTAACCTACTTCCAATACACGGGTTGAATAATTGGGAACCAATATGCTCTTAAAATAAAACCGTGCCGCTGGTAGGGGATTATTTGAATATTATAGGTCATTTAGCCTAGCTCGCAACTCTAAGCAAGTTATTTGCACTACCGAAGTGACCTGTTGAGCATCTTGATGTTAGAAAATGGAGTTTTTTTGAACCATTGAAATGCTCGTTCTAAAACTACACGAGGCATTTTTGACAAACTTTGGACAGATGAAGTAAAACAGTATTTTCTTTAATATTGTTTTCTCTACTTCGCTTTATTATTTAAACTTACATAATTCGGATTTTACATGAAATCTGAATCAACACATAACTGTATTTGACCTCCCTTGTTCTTAGATGAATGAAATCATTGGCGCCACTATATATTCTCTAGACAAAACAAATCAAGCCGTATTAATTTCCATGATGACATCATCCGTAACCTATGTAAAAGCTGGCATGAATTTTTATAACCTTTGACTATAGATTGAATATTATACCAAATAATTCTTTCATAAATTAGAATTTATAGAAGCCTAAAACCTATTTTTTCTTAAGGAAATAACCCAATCCCATTGGTGAACTTTACTTATACTAAAATGAAATGTGATTACAATTATTTCTAAGGGAATGTCACAGTTTTCTTGTTTCAATTTGTAATATATGGCTTCTCTGTGTTATCTTGTGAACTTTCAACATTTGTTTAACAATCTAAGGTAAGCGATTAGCTTTATACTGTTGTCAACATCACATTTACACAAAAATGTTAACTTAACAAATATTTGTTTATATTAAGGTGCAATCAGAGTTTCCACTGAAAGTATCAATGTTTACGTTTAAAGTAATATTTGTAACGTAAAGCTGATTTGCATTGCATAGATCAAGCGAATAATTATTAAAAATTATCTGAAACTTAGGTAAATTGTCAATAGAATTCATACCTTCGGATACGATTTAATATAGCTTTTTAACCCATATTTTAAATAATTGTTGAACTTTGAAGTGACGTTTAACATATCGTTCTACAACTTGCAAACGGTAAATATTTTTATTATAAAATTCAAAATACTAGTTGTGTCAACAATGTTGTGAGCTCGAATATACAAATCTGATATAAAGGAACCTCATAAATTATGTTGTATAGAAAGTTACCTTTTTATGAATTTAGTAGGGAAAGTATAATCCACTATAATTAAATTTGCTGCCGTCTTCTGAAAGCTTTTTTTTAAATGAATATTTGTTTTATTATTATACGCTATTATTCCTCTAACATGTGTTACAGGTGAATGAAGCGTTAAATTATTAAATTTGGACTAACCCAGAAGCTAAAGAGCGCCAACGTATGTAGTCTAGTTCTTTCGGGGCGATGAATATTTCTGATAATGATCTAATTCTGTCTGGAGATGAGAGGTTCAAGCATAGTGAACGAAAATTAAATCTGTTGGTTATTTTACAAAGAGGCATAGCCAATAACTGGTTTTGCTGTGTTTGCAGCTTATCAGATTGGTGTGTCCCTCTTTGCAAAACAACCCCACAAAGATCTTGAGTTATATGGGAATCATGGTTTATTTTTATATACCAAACATCTCTCATACGCCCTCCATACTTGAATATAAACAAGTAACTATCGGAAACTTTTGCAAATTTCGGATATTTTAGTGATTTTCTGATAATCCTAATTAAGTTGACCTTTTGGTGGAATGAAGTTCCTCTTACAATCAATCTATATGCCCAATCAAGTAAAACACCGTCTCATTATGTCACCTAAATCTATTTTTAATACAGCATCGTACCATTATTCCTGTAAACAGGTACATACAAAATTTAAAAGTTACCTAGATCTGTTTAAATACAAGTAACATACAAACTTTCTGTGAACTGGTATGCATATAGCATTTGAAATTACAAATCAGTTTTGATTGATCACACCTTTTCTATTTATCTATAACAATTTAACCATATTCTCCACATTGTTGACTTTAATTCAAATTCCAGGCTTTGTAAATCTAATTAAGTAAACACTATGACCTACAATACAAGTGGACGTTAGTTTCTCTTGATGTCCAGCTAAACAGGTTTTATAAATACTCCCTGTATGTTTGTTGTGGTTTGTTTAGCATTCTTCTTAAGCTTCTTTGGGAATTAAACCACTCATAGTTTTTAAAATGATCTTTATTTACGTTTCGATCCATGACCTAGGTCATGATCATTTCTAAAAACTATGAGTGGTTTAATTCCCAAAGAAGCTTAAGAAGGTTTTATAAATACATGCTACCACACAACAGAAGATTTTATAAATATCTAGTAAACTTACAATTCAGTGCCAATTTGAATAACGATATCCATTTCGCCAGCTGGAATCGACATTGAAAAAGGATGATCTAATTTCTCACCAAGATGGCATGGAGCTTAACTGTCCAAATTATGTCCAGTCCTTGTCGATTTATCTGCAGATATCACCACGTTGAAAGCCTGGTTGCTAATCTCATAGCCAATGGGGTTTTCGACTTTTCTTATCTATGGTAATGTTTTATGTGTTTTCCCCTTGCTGGTTCATGAATAGTTAATTAATTGTTTTCTGATAGCTGTATAGCTTTTGTCATTTCTCTCACTTTTCATGCATTTGAGCGATTAATGGTTCAGTCTTCCTATTGATCTTATGGATATTATGTGCAAAATACGCGATGTCCTGTGCGTGATTAAAGTTATTGTAATCTTACAATTGAAAACGTTCAAAAAATTTTACATTGTATTTACGGCTTGTTCATTGAGATAATTAGTAACCTGATATTTGTGAGTTTTACTAAATAAGATCCTGTATTCTAATGATATTATTATTATCTTGTCTGAAGGTTGCCTGCATTATAACTACATGTATGCCTCTGCAATGTTAATTTATTTAATTATTCTAAATGCTTTCTTAAAGTGACATGACCATTCTATCTTAATTTACTATTGTAATAATTCGGTTTACAGAACTAACTCAGGTAATTACTCATGCATACATCTTTGTATATGATTCGTAACACGTAATATTAAAATGTTTTCCCCTTTTGTGGTTTGGAAATAATTTACTTACTTGAATTACGTTTAACTATGTAGTTTACTATAAATAACTATGATTTTGTGGTTTTAAGTTTATTGCTCTAATTCCCCTTTACAGAACTAAAAAATAGTTGAACTGTCATGTTTAATGAACATTACCATTTATGAAATCAGAATGTACAGGATACATTTGTATTTATTTTGTCTGTTTAAGATTAATTTTCTCTTTTACCACCTGTTTTGTATTCAATGTAATGCGAACACGTTACACATGAACAGAGTTGAACTGTGTATTTAGGAACAATTTGTTGATATATATCTTTATTTGCAGCAGGTGCCTAATGTTAAGGATGTTGCTGTTCAAACTGCGGATATTCATAAGGTAAAAAAGAATTTAATGGATGAAATTAAGGAAGCTGCTGAAATTGCCGTTCAAAATACAGGATTTGTGTATGAAGAAACGTCTGGATTGTATTACGATTACAATACTGGATATTATTATAATGCAGTATGTATAAACAGATTGATGCTTTTTTTTGTATTATTGTAAAACTACTTTTAAAATTTTTTTAAGGAACTTGGACTCTACTACGATGGCAACTTAGGAAGCTACTTATCATATAATCAAGAAACTGAGACTTACGAATTTCATTCACAACCCGATGCACCTGTAATTATACCTGCTACAGCAACTCTACCAGATGTGCAGAAAAAACCTGGAAAAAGAAAAAAGGACAACGTGGAAAATTCAAAAGTATTATGCACATTCATAAACTACTTTTACTGTAATTTTTGTAGGTAATAAATTATTATGATATGGGCAGTCTAATGCAGTCTTTTAGTCATTTGAATATAACACCTCTTCGTAAAACTGCAGTTGGTATGTACCACAATGTAATTGAGTGTTCTTTCTAGGGTTGCAAGAGGGAACGCTCCACTGATTCAGTTGAACCATGTGACCATGATTTAGAAGAGGGAGAAATTTCTGACAGTAGCCAAAGTGATAGATCTCAGGATATTTCTGATGAAACAGTTGATTGTGATTTAACTGGTATTTTATTTCTATTTTTTAAAAAAATTATACCCTGTCAAACATTATAATTATTTGTTGTTGCTTCGGGTTCTTAGTTTGCCTGTATAAAACCTGTGTTGATTGTTAGCATGCTGTATTTTGTTTCTTCCTGCTTTTTTCCGTTTGTATTACACTTGCACAAGTATTATTTTTTTGTAGTTTAGTAATGGAATATTAAATATTTGTGGTTATTATGGTGTTTTACAGGGCAATTAATATTTATTAAAATGTTTTTATATAAACAGATGATATAATTTACTACAGTATTGCTGTTGATTATATTACTGTAAACAAATATTGTAATTTAATATCTTGACTTGTCAATTAGACAGATAAAAGATACAATATAGTAGCATATCACTTGCCCATACAGAGGGCATAATCTGTTTCACATGAATTGCATTCAAGATTATTTAAATAAGTTCCAAATGAATAAGAAAATTAATTAAACTAGGCTTAAGCTTATCTTAGTCCTAGATAATTAAAATACGGCAAGGCCAATTACTGAAACCTTGATTACGGCATTACTACGTTAAAATACCAATGATGGTAATTTTCTTTCCTTGGTTCTACAGGTCGTGGGTGAGATTGATGCCTATCTAGGTCAAATTGACAATGGAGTTCATAGTTTGCCTACAACATAAAGGGACAAGACAAAGTTAATGATATGACACTGGGAACATATATGGATCCGATAGGTAAATTCCTCCACTATAGTAATAAGCACTACTTCTCATTCGTCTTCCAGATACGATAGTTGCATGTAGAGTGCCATTATACCGCCGTCATTATTTTTCTTTACTGTCCATCACCCCTTGTATGCATCGTGTTCTAATTGGTCGGAACAATGACGTATATTTATTTTGAAACATGAGAAAACGTCTACCTGCAAAATGCATAATAATAATTATAATTAACTTCCCGAGCAGTGCTTGTTATGATGTTCCTTTATAAGTTACTTTAATATATTTCGTAATGTGTTTGCGTTACATTAGATAGAAAACTGAATAGGAAAAGAGAAAATGTATCTTAAACGAACAATAAATTTGAATGTACACTGTATATTATGATCTCGCGAGTATAGTAGTTTTCATTAAGCATGGCATTTCAATAAATTTTTAGTTCTATAAAGGGAATTCAGACAAATTAAAACCACACAACCTGAGTTATATTTTTTTTGTTTAAAGGTTGAACATAACTCACGTCAATAAATTATTTCAAAACTGCAAAAAGGAAAACATATTAATATTACGTGGTAAGAATTCATATACAAAGATGAAAGATGTGTAATTACCAGAGTTAATTTGTGTAAACAATATAATGACAATAGTAAATTTTTGTAACATGGTCGTTTTACTTTAAGAAAGTTTTTGGAATAATTAAGGAGTAAATAGCCATGGGTTTATTAATATGCATGTTTCATACAAAAATTACCCCAAAAATAGGCGAGGTTTTTTGCAATTTTTAATAGTAGTGGTTGTGGTAGTAGTAATAGTAGCAGTAGTAGAATCTATTAGTATAGGGAAACAAATGTAGTTATATTATAAAGTAACCTCCAGACAAGTAATATCATTACAAGGCGGTTTAATTATTTACATAAATTCACGTATTTAGGAAAACTCACAAATATCAAGTTACAAACGATTTCAACAGAAATAATAACAAATGCGAAATAGAATGTTTTCACTGCATCCATTTAGACATAACGGCAAGCACTTGACGTTAACATCATTAAACCATTTGAATTCACGTATCTTTCACGTGATTCCATACCAGCCCAATATTAAGATCATAATACAGTAGCATACCCTCGAAGAGTGCAAGAGAAATGACGAACTAGCCACTCGATGGAAAATAATTAAATCATTCTCATGAGCTGGTAATGAGAAAATGTGTGAAAGGTTATCATTGATAACGTGAAGTTGAAGAACCTTATTGCGCTAGTGGTTAGCAACCGGGTATCCCACATGCTGATATCTGCGGATAATCGACAAGGGCCCGATATCTAAATTGAACAGTTTGGCTCCAAACCAACTTAGTTGAAAATTAAATGTTATTTTTTCAACGTGATCTCGAACCTGGCAAAAAATCCTTTTGTAAACTGAAATTAATAAAATGGAAAACCTTAAGTAAACTGGCATTTAACTGTAAGTTATTAACTATTTACAAATTGTCCTTATTGTTGGTTGGTGACATTTGTGCACGACACTTGTTTAATTAAAGATGCTGAAATTATAAAGCGTCCACGATTAATGTAAAGTGTAGTGTTAATTTTATTAGATGTTGTTACGGTATACCGTGCAGACAAGGAAGAGAGCAAGGAAAATAATGTAAGTAGTCCGCATCGATTATTACAACAAAAAAAGGATAAGAAAAAATACCATGCTAACTAGCGAGTTGTAGAGGGGGAGGAGGTCATAGTAAAAGAAAAAAACCTAAAATCAATTCGCGCCACTGAAATAGAAGAAATTAATGGTTAGTACTTAACAGGAAAATAAAATAAATAACAGCACGTTTGGTTGTTAAAACCCTATAAATCAATCCAATAGGATAAATAAATATTATTAATAATAATAATAAGAAAGCATAAAAACAACCTAAATCAAGACACAGTAATAGTACAATGGCGTTCTTAAACAAATACATTTAATATACGTAGTTTTGTTTGTCCATTACAGCAAATTATCTTGACGCAAACACATTCATACAAATATTCAATTTGTAACAAATCAAAACTGAAACCTAAGGTATAAATCTTTATCCTGCAGGACACTAGCAATATATTTAAATATTCTTATCCTTTATGATTGAAATGAAACAATTTATAGAAATTTCATGTTAATAATAGTAATTAAATAAAATTGACCTAATTGTAAAGACTGTACTAAATCATCAAACAATAGTTGTAAAAGCACATTATCCCGTTTCGGTACATAATATAATTAAATAACAAATACCCAAATTTACACATGTACCAAATTGTACGTATTGATTATTGGCTTATAAACAAACAGTGTATCGACATCTGGACAAACTTTTATACTGATCCACTGTTACATTCCAAATTTGGAAATGTACATTTTTAAATATGTGAGTAAATTCCCGCCATTATTTTAAAATAAACTTGCTAATTTCCACCATTCCGGACAGTTGCGTTTGCGCAAAAGAATGTGCAGGTGCGGAGTGAGTGGCGCAAGTGCGCGGAGTGACTCGACATGATTAACCACAAGACTTGGAAGCTGGTAACATCTACCTGTGTCGTGGTGTCTTTTCTTTTTTTTAGGATGTAGGTTCCTTTTTATCTTTATCTACGAGTACTTTTACCTGTATTCTTCTTGCCTTACCTACGAACGACGAAAGAGGAGGGACGATTAAATTTGAATTCAACAATGGCATGACGCAATTCACACCCAAAGAACGAGGAAATGCCTTGAGATTTAACTGCAAGGCGCGTTTTAAGTGAGTACATTGCTTTATTTATACTTTAGATGAAGAATTGTACCATTTTAAACGTGTTTGGTATTTGATACAATTTGCAGCATAATTATGTCATAATATACAATTGCCCAATATTGTGAAACGTGGACCGTATCAGTGGTGCAAGCGTAACAGTGGCGCTTTACGTTGGGCGCTACTGATACGCTTGGCACCACTGATACGGTCTACGTTTCACAATATTGCTCAAGTGTATATTACGACATGATTACGCGGCAAATTGTATCAAATACCAAACACGTTTAAAATGATACAATTCTTAATTTAAAGTATAAATAAAGCAATGTACTCACTTAAAACGCGCCTTGCAGTTGAATCTCAGGGCCCTCGTTGTTGTTGTTTCAGGGTGGGTCGGCTACGCCATCGTTGATTCCAGATTTATTCGTCCTCCTCTTTTGTTTGTAGGGGAGCGGCAAGGATACAGGTAGAGGTAACGATAGAAAGTAGAGATATAAAGGAACCTACATCCTAAAAAAGAGAAGAAAAGGCAGACACCACGCCATAGGTAGATGTTACTGGCTTGACGTCTCGTGGCTAATAATGTTGTGTCACACCGCGCACTTGCGCCACTCACTCCGCGCCTGCGCATTCTTTTGCACAAACGCAACTGTCCGGGATGGCGAAAATTAACAAGTGTATTTTAAAATATTGGCGAGAGTTTACTCACATATTTAACAATTTACATTGCCAATTTTTGTCATGTAACACCACTTGATACACACATTGGTTGTTTACTGTTATAAACAACTAGTTGCATTTATTCAGTTAGTATCAAAGACAATAATTTACTATTATAGTTGTTTTCAAAACTTACAGATATGCTCGATGCAACTTGCGTTTGCTAAACATAGAACATATCCTATGCGTGATTAAGGAGTATCCCATAAGGTTGTCTATAGTAAAGAGGAATTATCAACGCCACGATTCTAAATTAATAATGAGTCCAGTGGCAATTTTTAATGCGGCCTAACCATCAAAGCCAAGCTTAATGTAAAACGAGATGTACAATGTAGACATAATTTTAACCAAAAACGAAACCTTGACTAAACTAGCAATCTCACTAAGAAAACACTAAAAAGGAAGAAGGCATGAAATTACTGGTATCAATTCAAAAGTCGAAAAACTTGCACATTTGGGAACATCGTACAGTGGAATGTGAAATACAGTTTTATAAATAAATTATTTCAATACCAAGAAGTTACCCATCAATTAATTTATCAATATCGGTATTGATAGCAAGACCTTTTGAAATTTAGATAAGAAAATTGTTACGTGCCGTCCCTGAAGGTAAAGATTTTCGTTCTTATATAATTAAATTTCATAATTTCTATTGTATTCATGGTCATTTGCGAATTACCTAAATGTTTCCGACTTCCCTCTAAATTGAAATGATTGCTTATTCAACACTCTGTAGATTTTATTAGTACATGTAATTATAATTTAAATACAGCAAATTTACTTTTTCAATATAGCATTAAATAACGTGTTTTCTTGAAAGATTATAATAGGGTTTAAAACGTGGTTTGATTATCAACACATTTGTTTTCAGAGAAATTACAATGTTATAATGTTTTTCGCAAGGTTTGTTGATGAACACACAAATTCCCGCTCCGGTTATCGCTAGACCATATTTAACATCACGTTATTAATTGGGTTTATGCTACATTTTGTATAAATTTATACACGAAGGTAGGCAACAAATCATATGGGTACTTAAAAGTCCTTGAATTTTATGTAATTTTTGTGTTGTTTAGAACGTTTACAACCTGTTTCATTATATAAGGTGAACGTGGATTTTCCATTTATTGATCATAGTTTCCTCTGTTGTTCTCGTATCAGCTGGTGTATGTCTTGGAAAATAGTTTTCATGTGGTTGTTTATCGATAGAAAATATTAGGAAAGTTACACGTAAAATTATTAATCATTTTCATGTGCATCTTCCTCGTGAGAACTTAATTGTTTCGAGTGATAGCCCATGGGTACCACGAATGATTTCTTTAAGTAGTTTCGTTTGCATAAAGTTTGAGATATTGTGTGCTTTAAAAAGGAAAGATATAATTGTGCAACGTTTAGTGAGTTACATACGCACTCTCATTTTATGCGAAGATGGTATTCAATTTCAATGAAATAAGTAACGTGAACTGAGAACTTAATCGGGTTTTGTTTTTCTGGTATTCAGCTTGCTGTCTAGTTTAGAAGAAATACATCGACGAGTTGTTCGACACGGAAATGAAGTGTGTCGAAGATGGTGTGGCCTCTTAATTACATATTACATTACTAATGTTACTCGTGTATCATTAAAAGCCTACACCCCTAATAAGCATTAACCCCGCCTAAGACGTTACATGGCGACGAGGATATTGGAATAATTTTACGTTCAAAAACACGGTAGTGAGGGTAATTTGGTTTGTGCCGGGTTTGTTAACGCCGCGTGCTATGTTGTTTATCTTTACATTATTGTAGAACGTAAAAGCGGGTTTAGAAATTAGAAAAAGCATTGTTATTGAAGCGATTTCGGTGATTAAGGCTTAAAATGTCTGGAATTATTGGTAGTGTAAACGAATTCGATGCGAATGAAGAATCGTGATTCTTACATCGAACGCTTTTGAGTTATTCTTAATTTGCAATAACATTACGGAAAGTAAAAGTTTGCACACTTCTTACGGTCGTGGGTGTTAAAACTTTTAACCTTTACGTGACTTATGTACACCAGATAAACCGTCTCGAAAACTTACGAACAATTAAATAAAATAATTAAAGACCACCTGTATCCCAAACCTTCGTTTATCGCGAACGCTATAAATTTAGTGTGAGGAATCAATTAGAAAATGAAACAGTTGCACAGTATGTCGCGAATTTAAAAATTATCTACACATTGTGAATTCGAGCTAATCTTAAAGATTACTTACGGGATCGGTTAGTAAGTGGAATTAGTGATTCAACGAAGCAACGGCTGTTAGGGGAAGTAGATCTTACTTTCGATAAGGCGGTGGCGATTGTGTCTTCGATTGAAGCAGCAGAAAAAATGCAGCTTCGTTAGCAATCGGAGGTAATAATGGTGGCAGAATGCATAAAATGGTAGCACACCCTCGGGTTCTCGGGCGGGGTTAAACGAACCTCCCACAACATCAAATTGGAGAAGTGCTACGCATTTTCAAGGCAACCAAAGGATACCAGTGATACCACACAAAAGTGCAGTGTAATTGCTGTGGGCAGTTAGGCCATTTTAAAAAGAGTGTCGGTTCAGAGGTAGTAAGTGCCATTTTGTGGAAAAAAATCATCTAGCCAAGGTATGTCGATCTCGTTTGGGTAAGTGCAACAATTCATTTGATAAAGCTGGTAGTGGTGGTGGTGGTGCACTTAGAGATTTCAGCAAATCACGAAAATCGCATAATTATGTTGAAACTGTGAACCATGTGGTTCCGGCACAGGATGAGGACATCGTTTATGACGTGTCAAATTTGTTTAAGTTGACGGAAGATAGTCCTATTTGTAAAATAGCTAATAATACTAATAGAGTTGATCCTTTCAAAGTTAGCGTAAAGGTAGAAAAATTGTTAGTATGTTTTGAAATTGATACTGGCGCATCGGTTAGCGTTGTTAGTGATAATTTTATAAAGAGAAGTTACATTTTGTAAATTGTTACCTAGTGATATTTCACTTAGTTCCTATACAAATGAGCAAATTTTACCGTTAGGCAAAATATTAGTCAAGTCCAGTATAATGGGATTAATAAAAATCTCGAATTGTATGTCATTAAAAACGGATCTCATCCTCTCTTAGGCCGTGAGTGGATCCAAGCGTTAAACATTGCATATGTTCCTAAAACTAACTTGTATATTACGAAAATACAAAAGAATAATAATGAGAAGCCAATTCGGGAAAAACAAATAAGTGAAATAATAACAAATTTTCCTGAGGTATTCACGAAAGAATTAGGCAAATATGTAGGACCCCCGGTTAAATTATATTTAAAGGAGGATGCTAAGCCGAGGTATTATAAACCTAGGGCCCTTCCTTTCACACTAAAGGCTAAAGTGGAAGAGGAACTCGAACGCCTAATCGACGCCGCTGTTATATATCCGGTAGAAAGTTCGGAATGGGGTACACCGATAGTACCAATAATAAAGAGAAACGGAACCGTTAGAATTTGTGGCGATTTTAAGGTTACGTTAAACCCTTATTTACAAGTTGACCGACACCCTATTCCACGAATAGAGGATTTATTTAATGAATTGCAAAAGGAGAGTTGTACAGTAAAATCGATTTAAGTAATGCTTATATGCAGCTCAAGTTGAGTCCCGAAAGTTCTAAATTATGCACGATAAGCACTCATAAAGGTTTGTTTTCGTACAAGCGCATGCCTTATGGTATTTCGTCGGCTCCTGGTATTTTTCAAAGACAAATCGAGCAAACTTTACAAGGAATACCAGGTGTCATCGTATTTTAGATGACATTTTATTATCAGCTCCAGATAATGACCTCCACATTAAAAATTAAAAGAAGTTTTTACACGACTCGGAAAAGTGGGTTTTACGGTTCAGCGAGAAAAATGTGAGTTTTCAAACCACAATTAGAATTTTGGGATTTACAATTGATAAAGAGGGTTGCACACATCACCAGCTAAGGTGCAGGCTATTGTGCAAGCGCCCGTTCCAAAAACGTAACGGAAGTTAAATCGTTCATAGGTTTAGTAGGATTTTACGCAAAATTTGTTTCCAACTTATCTACTATTTTATTTCCTTTATACAATCTGTTAAAAAGGATGTGGTTTTAACTTTAACAAAGATTGTATGACGGCATTTAATAAAATAAAGCAAGTCTTAACTAGTGCTCCAATACTAGCACACTCGACCCCAGGTTCCAGCAATACTTACGGTAGATGCGAGTAGTACCGGTTTAGGTGCGTGCTTAGTATTATGGCGGAGGGCATAGAGGCCAGTTGCTTTTGGGTCGCGTGCTTTGTCACCCACAGAAGTACAATACTCTCAAATTGATAAAGAGGCATTGGCAGTGGTTTATGGAATAAAAAAATTCCACCAATATTTAATTGGGCGTCATTTCACTCTCAGGAGTGATCACAAACCATTGGTCAGTATTTTTGGACCTAAGCGAGGGTTGCCAGTATTTGCAGCCAGCAGGCTGCAGAGATACGCTTTGTTTTTATGAGGGTACGATTTTGATATTAATTATGTCAAATCTGATAAAAATAGTGCTGATGCATTGTCAAGGATGCCACTCAGTACTAAACATGTGGAAGGCGACGCAGAGTTATTGTGGCTTGGAACTTATTTACATTGCGTTAAAGAAAGTTCAATAACGTGCGAAGATGTTCGCAGGGCAACACAAAAAGACATCCGGCTTAACAAAATTTATGGTTATGTTATGCATGGATGGCCATGATCTGTACCCAAAGAGGACAGAGAGTTGTTAACTTTTTTTCAAAAGAAACACGAGATAGCCGTGGAAAAGGAGTGTTAATGTGGGGATACAAAGTCATTGTTCCTAGTAGTTTACGAGCTTACGTATTAAATGAATTACATGCCAGTCATTTGGGCATATGTAAAACTAAGTCGGTTGCTAGATCGTATGTCTGGTGGCCCAATATAGATGACGATATCGAAAACCTAATCAGAAACTGTTCGTCATGTTTGTTAGAGCGAGCAAACCCCGCGAAAAGCGAATTACATCATTGGCATTACCCAAGTAAACCATGGGAAAGGTTGCACTTAGATTATTTGGGACCGTTAAAGGAAATGGTATCTAATTATCGTGGATGCTCACTCTAAGTGGTTAGAGGTTTTGAAACATCTTCAACGTCGGCTAAACAAGCAGTCGATATTTTAAGACAATTATTTGCACGTTTTGGATTACCCGTGTCGGTTCACACCGACAACGGACCTCCATTTAATTCAGCCGAATTAGATTCATTTTTTAATTCTAATGGCATTAAACATACGAGTTCGGCGCCGTATCACCCGCAGTCAAACGGGCAAGCCGAAAACTCGGTTAAATATGCAAAATCTAAATTAAAGTGTGCATTCCGAGACAATATAGACGTTTCGGTGGCTTTAAGCAGAATCCTTTTTGATTATCGGAATTCTGTGCATGCAACCACCAACGAAACACCCGCCAAATTAATGTTCAACCGTTCTTTAAGAACTCGGTTAGATTTATTAAGACCGAACCTGTCGGGTAGTGTAAGAGCTAATCAGACTAAACAAAAATGGTATACAGGCGGTAGCAAAACTCGTGTTTTATTTATAAATCAACCTGTACTTGTTAGGGATTACAGATCAAAAAATAAATGGATAGACGGAATTATCGTGAAACAAATTAGCCCTACTATGTATGTAGTCAAGCTAAGTTCGGGTATTACGTGGAGACGGCACATCGATCAGCTAGTAGCTATCGATGCACCTCTTACTAACGCAGAAAGTGAAGGCATGGAACCTTCCACGGATATTGTTTCTGAACTCTCCTCCTTACCGGAAGTGGCTGGAGATATTCACCCAACAGTAGTAGTCAGGCGAAATTCAACCTCCCTATCGTGCGGTCAAGCGATCACCTGACGTTATAAATGTTAAACCTGGTAAATTAAATACTGATAGTTCCATGGAAAGTTCTCCCATTGCTAGACGATACCCTGATAGGATTAGGAAACCGGTTAAGCGGTTTTAAGTATAAGTTGATTTTGGTTTTTTATATTTTTGCGGGATTATAATATGGTTAAGTTATAATTTAGATATTTTTTGAATTGTTTTCTTATTTTACAATAGGTTTATATTGTTAAAAAATTTTGTAGAGGAAAATGTGATATATCTAAACAAAATGTACGCATTTGTTTACATTATCTATTATGTATAAATAATATAGCAGGTGGTTATCAGGCCACACGCCTGGCTATCGCTAAAGGACAGTCGTAGTTAATATGTCAATAAGAGCGCACGGCGTGTGGCCTCTTAATTACATATTACATTACTAATGTTACTCGTGTATCATTAAAAGCCTACACCCCTAATAAGCATTAACCCCACCTAAGACGTTACAGATGGTTTTTTCTATACGATGATAAAGGTATTTATTAATTTGTTGTTTGTTTGAACTTATATTTTAATGGACACTTGCAACATATTGCAATGTTGATTCGAGGTAAATAAATTTGTATAATCACCAGTAAATGAGCACTGTAAAAATGTGCAGAGGCCTGCGAAATTAGAAATGCAATGGGCTTCTACAGCTAATGGATTTGTAATGCATTATTCTAAAAATTGATTTGTACGAAGTCGTTCCTTTGAGAGATGGAAATTTTTTTACAACTAAGTTATCTAGTGTAATTGGCGCTGTTACTTTCAAGAGGATTGCTTTTTCCTCTGTACGAGTTACTGGTCTGCTTCAGGAAAAATTGGGCCTGGATTTTCAGATTCCTCATCGCACAATTGGAGGTGTTAAGGCGGCAGCTGTTGTTGGTTGAGTATTAATTATATAATAAAATCTGCAGGGACTGATTATATATTTTATTCATATGAAATTTTTTTGGGAGCATTACTCCATTGCTTAGGCGTGAGATTAGTACATCACCCTAGATTGCCTATGGATGAAATGCATTTCAGTCAGTAGCTGGCCCTCTTTATCGCTGTAACTATGTATGTACATAATTATTTTCTATTAACATTTAAAATTTTGGTAACTAAACAACTGAAAACAGTACATTACGTATTGTTGCCTAATTTTTGCTTTGTGTACATGTTAGGATTTAACCACCCTGTGTGGGTCCTGAAAGTATATATCTTTTTCCTAATGAATATTTTACATGTATAACGGTTTAAATCATGGTAACCTCAGGACTGAAAACAGTCCACAATATTTTTTTTCTTAATTTTTGTTTATGTACAAATCTAACTGAGCTTAAAATTTGGTTTTAGGCGGTTAATGCATATATTTTTATATTGTGTAAATCCTTCGGGATATATTTTGGATGAATGTTGTTTTTTATGCAAAATGGCTTTTTGAGTCTTTTTTATTTTAATTAGAGGTCTTGTAAATGTTCTTTTTGGTATTTTTTTTTACTAGAGGTTTGTAAAAAATTCTTTCTTGAGGTTTTCTTTTTCTTTCTACAACGTTTTAGCTATCAGGTCGTTACTTCTTTCAATTACTTTTTGACGTGGTACTTGGTGCAGGCGGTTCTCTTTGCTTACTTTACTGCTTTCTTTCTTGTCTGCATGGAATACTGGAAGAAAATATTATCAGGCTATATTCCGAGAATGTTTGACTGCAAAAGTTTGGCGCAGTTTAATCGCAATTAAACTACTTGAAGCAATTTATTCACTTATCTATACAAAACATGTGGTTACTCCCTGTATGTTTGTTGTGGTTTGTTTAGCATTCTTCTTAATCTTCTTTGGGAATTAAACCACTTATATTTTTTAAAATGATCTTTATTTACGTTTCGATCCATGACCTAGGATCGTTGTCAAAATAATAAAAACTTCAAGTTTGACATTTATGACATAAATTGAAGGTTACTTTGATTTATTGATGTTTGAAATATTTGGTTTGAGTACACTGCAAAAATTTTTAAAGTTTAAAAAAATGATTGCCTTCAATTTGTGTTGCGACCTGGGATCGACTTTCCTAAGGTAGCCAATACGCTGAACGTGAAATCAGCTGATTAATTTTTATTGGTGAGTTTTATATAAATTCAATAATTTGGGAATTGGAAAACATTTTTTAACATGTTTCTATTTATACAATTGAGAGATTTCTAATTGGGGGATCTTGGTAGCCACAGGTTGCTTAACCCCTTTCACTGAATCTCGGTAAAATAAGACATAAAATTAGAAATCTCTCAATTGTATAAATAGAAACATGTTAAAAAATGTTTTCCAATTCCCAAATTATTGAATTTATATAAATTCACCAATAAAATTAATCAGCTGATTTCAAGTTGCGTTGGCTACCTTAGGAAAGTCGATCCCAGGTCGCAACACAAATTGAAGGCAATCATTTTTTTAAACTTTAAAAATTTTTGCAGTGTACTCAAACCAAATATTTCAAACATCAATAAATCAAAGTAACCTTCAATTTATGTCATAAAGGTCAAACTTGAAGTTTTTATTATTTTGACAACGATCCTAGGTCATGGATTGAAACGTAAATAAAGATCATTTAAAAAAATATGAGTGGTTTAATTCCCAAAGAAGATTAAGAAGAAGACATGTGGTGTTGTAATGTGTAAGTGTCTCATTGGTTCTACTTTCTACGAGTGACATAATCATGGAAAATCCATGGCAAACCTTAGAAATAAATTCAAATATTTTAACAATACTAATGGATGATATCTATTTCACCATGCAAGGGTAGATTAGAACCAAATCTATTACAAAAGAAATAACTGTTACACCTCCTATCTGTTTAAATTAAATTATTAAAAAAACAGAAATTACCATAACGTCTCATAATTTTTTTACAAAAGGTGGGAGCAAGAATTTTACAAAATTTGAAAAGTCTAACTGTACGAAAATATACAGAACTGTGTAATTGGATGTAACATTGTATAAAACATGAGCATTGCAAGTTTATTTGAAAGTTTGAAAATGTGTTTTAAATTATTATAGTGAATCATCAAATTTATGATTAATTGAAAATAAACCGATCTATGCAATTTTACAATTCTGAGTATGGACCTGTTAACAGCAATAATGTTATGATGCTTGTACTGAAATAGATTTAGGTGATGCAGTGAGCTGAATGTGGTTGTTTTCTTAGCTTAAAGAGAGAGCTTTGGCCGATTTAATTTGGATTCAAAGTCTAGAGGATTATCACTAGACTAGACAAGTTGGAACTCATAGATTTAGGCAATATTGAAAGCTTTTTAAGGTTAGTGTTATTGGTATTGTAGCTTGAAGTTGTACCTATTTAATTTTTACATTTTTCCAATTTTTTTATTTTCTTTTATTGTTTCTATAGAGATCCACTCGCACCACTGTAGTTAGCTGGTACTGCCTCAATTTGATACAGGATATCCACCCCTTCTGGACAATACCAAATTTAAAAATGTAACGTTTTATTCACCCGTAACAATTTATCTTGTTTTGATTAGTTTTGGCTCTTTTTATTTGAATTTCCAGATTCAACATTGAACTGCATTCTTGATAGCCCATGATTTTTATTTTTGGGGTTTTTAGTTTTGTTTACTTCATTTTATATGTATCTCCTAGCATTTCGAGCACTGTTTTAAATTCTTTCATACTTTCAAGTGTCGCACATTTAATTAATAATCCACCATGTTTTGTTTCTGTAACATATGTGACACATCATGTCCATTTATATATTGTTGTCAATATGGTTATCGCGCTCTGCTGTCTGCGCCATTTGTTGTGATGCAGTTCGGTATAAGATACGGTTGTGGATATATGTATGTGAAGCCCGTAATATATTATTTGTTATTATCATATACTTAAATAATATGTATTGAAATTGTAAACTGTCAAATACTGTACTGGATATTTGTCCTAAATACAAAATATACGGTCACTAGCTTTTGTTGTATGTGTATTAAAAACAGGACAGAGCTTTTCGTAAAATCGAATATGTAACATGGTGATAGCGGTAAAACGTGTATTAACAGTGCCGGTATTGTTCTGTGTTTTTGTTTCCCACTGGAACATACGGAAATAGTATAGTGCGAAAATAAAAACCTTCAATACGTGTACGAATACAGGTGCTTTGAGATAATAAAGGTTAGGATTAATAACTTTGTGTAATAGTTATTTATAACTAGGAGATTCAAAAGCAACACGTGTATAATTAATAACATATTTCGGGTATCAGGTTATGATACTAACGTTAAATACTGCCGTGCTCTGGAAATAATTGATATTTATTAATTTTTTTTTTTTTAATATACTCCGCTAATTTTAGGCATAATGACAGACCAGTGTCGGTCTCCGATCCGTTTTCTTTTACGGGGATATTACTGCAAACTGGAAACTTTGGAAGCAAACGTTTGAATTTTATTTGCTTGCCAGCGGCAAGCAGGAGAAGAAAGACAATGTTAAAATTGCTGTTTTACTAAATTTACTCGGGGATGAAGGTATCAAAATTTACAATACCTTTGAATTTGCCGAGGGTGAAGACAGCACAAAATTACATGTGATTCTAGAAAAGTTTGAAAAACATTGTACGCCGGTTGTAAATCCTGTATACGAACACTTTAAGTTCTTTAAGAGAGAACAATTACCGGGCGAAACTATAGATCAGTTTGTAACCGCCCTAAGGCATTTAGCAAAAACATGTGATTTTCAAGGAAAAGATATCCTCATTAGAGATCGTCTTGTTTTGGGTGTTCGAGATTCTCGTATACAAGAGAAACTTTTACAGGAAAGTGATCTTCAACTTGAAAAAGCGATTAACATCAGCCGCGCTATGGAAAACAGTGCCGCAACCCTGAAGGAAATGGTTTCTGTAAACGCTGTTAGTCGCAGGAACTTTCTTAAAAATAATTACAACATCCCCTCTACTAGCAGGCAGTACCAAAACGAATCAAGACATATTTATTTATATATATATTTATATAATCTTTATTAGGTAAAGCCATACAAGATGTACAAGCCCTAACTAAAAGGATGTAGTTCAGTAAACTGATTTTCAACAACACCCTATTAAGCATAAGATATAACAATTCACAGGATTTGTTGACACAGCAGAATGTTTTTAAGTCTCTTACAAAATGCTGCTGGAGTATCACAAGATATGTATAGTTCAATATAAGTATTGAAGGTTTTGCTGGCAAGATATTCGAAGGAACATTTAAATTTTTCAGTATTATGAAGTGGTATGTTTAATCGTCCAGTATAACGTACATTGTGCGTTGTAGAACATATTGTTAGCAGCTCGTAAAGATATGACGGTAAGTGTTCATGGTATACCTTAAAAGTAGTACT
Organism: Platerodrilus igneus; assembly: GCA_036346225.1. Taxonomy (NCBI): domain Eukaryota; kingdom Metazoa; phylum Arthropoda; class Insecta; order Coleoptera; family Lycidae; genus Platerodrilus; species Platerodrilus igneus. Next base: position 2,634,895 of record JARFIW010000828.1, read on the forward strand.
GAAAAGTGCAATTCCACTGTTTGTCCATCTTTAGTATGCTATGTTTGACATATGTGGGAGTCACATGATCTCTGTAGCGCAAATTAAAAGAATACCTAAGGCAAGAATTTTGTAGTACTTGAATACGATTTTGAAGTACCTTTCCCAAATAACTATAATATACTGTATCACAGTAGCGGATATTACTCAAAATTAGAGAATCACAAAGTTGCCAACGAACGTGTTGAGGCAATGAATATTTATATTTGCGTAGTGTTTTCAACTTGAAGTATCCAGTTCTGCATATTGAGTTAACATGGTCTTCAAATGTAAGGTTCTCATCAAAAATCACACCCAAATTTTTAATTTTTTCACTAAGAGGCACTACACAGTTGTCTAATATTATATTCGTATGATTCACTTGTTTTACTCTTGTTAGTGACACTTTGGTACCTATACATAGGGCCTGGGTTTTTGTAGGGTTAAGTATTAACCCATTTTTAGTGGTCCACTGATGAACAGCAGCTAACACTTCATTAATAATGTTGATTGATGCATTCACTGTATGTGAATTTGAGGGTAGATACAATTGGATGTCATCAGCAAACATGTGAAGACAAATTTTTTTGGAGAGAATTAATGGTAGATCCGATGTGAAGATAGAGAAAAGCAGTGGGACAAGTATGCTCCCTTGCGGAACTCCAGATTTGACAGGTAATGCTGTTGAAAGTTTTGATCCTATTTTAACCTGGCACCCTCTGCCATGAAGATAACTATGGAACCATGAAAGTGCAAGTGATGAGAAACCATAGTATGATAGCTTAGAGAGTAGTAGTTTGATATTGATAACATCAAATGCTTTACTCATGTCAAGCGCAACTAGAAAAGTTACATTTGCATTATCAATATTTTTAGTTAAGTCATTATTTAATCTCATTAATGCTGTTGCAGTACTGTGTGATGATCTAAAGCCTGATTGGAATTTAGGTAGTATGCTGTTTTATTAATGTAATCAACGAGCTGTTTGTATACAATTCTTTCTGCCACTTTTGAAAGTGCTGGTAGTATACTTATTGGTCTAAGCTGCGTCATGTCGGTAGCTTGTGATACTTTGGGTATAGGGTTAATTATTGACTGCTTCCAAATGTGTGGTACATGACCACTAAGAAATGATGTGTTAAGAATATGTGTAACAATATCTAAACAATATGGTATTATAATTTTAGCATTCTTGAGTTGATGCCGTCCTTTCCATATGCATCAGATTTACTTATCAATACAAGACGCTGAACTTCCTCAGGTGAAACGGTGTGTATTTCAAATTTGGCACCAAGTCCTGCAAATTTAGAGTGTTTGAATTGTCAATGTACATATCATCTACCGTGGACGGAGTATATTGTTCACAAAATAATCATTTATTATGTCTACCTCTTGGAGTTCAGGATGCATGGAATTTCTATGTTTAAAATGAATTTTGTTATCAGCAAAAAATTTCCATATTTGTTTATGATTTGATCTATATTTTCTTAATTGATTCTTAAAAAAGGCAGCTTTTTCATTCCTAATTGCTTCTGTGGTAAAATTTCTTAGATCTTTGTAGTAATTATAATCAGATGTTAGTTTTGTTCTAAGATACTTATGATGTGCTTTGTCTTTTAATCGTATCATGAGTTTGATCGTGTCTGTGACATACGGAGGTGTCTTATATGTAAGAAATATGGGAAATTTCAGGAATTTCCATGCAGATAACAAAAATTATGACGGTATCTCATCATCAAAAACAGGTAATCCTGGAAATTGCATGAACTGTGGGAAAGTTCATGAGCGAGGTAAGTGTCCTGCTTTCAATAAGATTTGTAGTTTTTGTAAACGAAAAGGACATTTTCGGAATTATTGTCGTAAATGCGTAAACGTTCGCGAAATAACCGATTCAACAGTAAATATGGTCAGTGAATATACTGATAATTTTTCAGATTTTTGTGAAGATGACACACAACAGGAAAGCGATAATTTAGTAGTTTGGACTGTCACGGTTTCTGCAATAGACAAAAATTTTGTAGAATGGGTTGAATCCGTGCTAATCGAAAAAGTGCTGATAAATGTTAAAATAGACACCGGTAGTCAAGTGAACACTTTAAATATATCGGATTTTGAATCTATGAATTTGTCGCGAAGTGAACTTTCAAAAAATCCAACTACTTTATTTTCTTACACTGGACACAAAATACCAGTAATCGCTCAAATATATCTAAAATATAACTACAAAGAAAAAAACCAAAAAGTTTTATTTTATGTTTTAAAATCAAAAAAATTCTGTTCTATACTGGGACTAAAATCTGCTTACGATTTGGGAATTATTTTAACTAAAGACGAATCGCTTTCCAATAATGTTTGCTCAATTAAACAAAACAATAATTTGGAAAATATTATACAAACAAATGCATCTGTTTTTTCTGGTGTGGAGAGGGTGAATAAAGAATTTAATATAGTTTTGTCAGAAAATACTGTACCTTATATTAACGCCGCTAGAAAAATTCCGATCGCGATCAAGGTAAACATTAAAAAACAACTTGATAAAATGGTCGCTGATAATCTAATCATGCCAGTGACCACACCTACTGATTGGGTACATCCTATTGTTTTTGTACCCAAAAGTAATGGTGACATGCGGATATGTATGGATCCACGAAAATTGAACCAATACATTAAACGAGAACATTTTGAAATTCCCACTCAAGAAGTATTGTTTTCATAATTAGCAGATGCAAAATATTTTAGCTTACTAGATGCTTCGTCCGCATTTCTACAACTACCGTTGAATTACGAAAGCTCTCTGCTTTGCACTATAGCAACGAGTTTTGGCAGGTATCGATACTTGCGTTTACCCTATGGTATCTCATGTGCTCCTGAAATGTTTCAGCGCTGCATTTATGAAATTTTAGGTGACACAAAGGGATGTTTAACATATTTTGACGATATATTAGTGTATGGTGCTACTATCGAGGAACATAATCACACTCTAAGTGTCGTTTTGTATAAAATAAGAATCAGCGGCCTAACACTAAATAGAGAAAAATTGGAGTTTTGTGTAACCCCGATTAAATTTATTTCTCGGACATATAATAGATAGTACCGGTATTTCACCGGACGAAAAGAAAACTGAAGCAATCCGCACGATGAGTTCCCCTAAATCTGTAAAAGATTTGCAACGTTTTTTGGGAATGATTATGTATTTATCTCGATTTATTCCCAATATTTCTACAGAAACAAGTACTTTAAGAAAACTTTTAAGTTCAAGAAACGAATTTCTATGGACTGCCGTCGAAAACAAATGCTTTAATAACTTAAAACATCTCGTTGCCTCAGCAACTACTTTAAGTTACTTTGATCCGTCTAAACCTACAATTTTATCAGTAGCTGCCAGCCCCTATGGCCTAGGTGCTGTAATACTCCAGAACAATAAACCTATAGAATTTGCTAGCGTTTCCTTAACATCAGTACAACAACGTTACAATCATATCGACAAGGAACTTTTAGCCGTTGTATTCGGGTGCGAACGTTTTTATTACTATCTTTTTGGGCAGCATTTTCACATTGAAAGTGACCACCGTCCATTGTTGGGTCTTATAAAAAAACCATTAGACGAAATGTCTCCACGAATTCAACGACTTGTTGTCAAACTTTTACTCTTTTACTCTTGTTTACGTTCCTGGGAAAAAAACTTCAAGTTCCTGATACTCTAAGCCGTAACCCTACACAAGAAATCATTAATACCGATTTCTTAGATTCCAACCTGAAAGTTTATTCAGTTATTGCTACCAGACCTGAAAACCAGCTACGGCTACAACATGCAATTAACGAAGATTGCTCATTACAGCAAATTAAACACTTTGTTAAAAATGGCTGGCCTAGTAATAAAAATAATGCCTCATTAGAAGTTCAAAAATTTTGGAACATTAAAAATGATATCTATCTACACGAAAATGTTTTATTTTATAACAAGCGACTGATAATACCAGAAAGTTTAAAATCAGAATTTCTCAACTTGGTACACCAATCTCACCAGGGTGTAGTTTCCTGTAAAAATCTAGAATCCCAATGCATGTATTATCCCGGTTGGAGTTCTGACATAGAAAAAATAGTTTTAGAATGTGAGATTTGCCAGTTTTATTCAAAATCAAATCCCAGAGAACCTCTTACTCCCCATGAAGTGCCGGATTTGCCCTGGCAAAAAATTGGAGTAGATTTTAAATCTCTCAATACACAAGATTTTCTTGTGATTATTGACTACTTCAGCAAATTTATTATTGTAAACAAAATACCTAATAAAACTGGAATTACTGTAATATCAGGCCTAAAAACATATTTTCGGTAAATGGTTTACCGCAGGAATTAGTATCTGATAACGGGCCTCCTTTTGATTCGCTTGAATTTAAAATTTTGGAAAATTATCGACATAAAATTAACTAACTCTAGTCCGTATTATTCTCGATCAAATGGTATGATTGAAAGAACTGTACAAACAGCTAAAGGTCTATTAACTAAATGCTTACAAGACGGAAAAGATCCGTTTTGTCTGTTCTTCAGTATAACATTACACCCAAACAAAACTTACCTGCACCGTGTAATTTGTTGATGGGTAGAAGATTACGGTCAACTCTACCTGTTGGCCAGGAAGTTCTAAAACCTATATTTCCTATAAGTGGTATAAAGGAAACATTAAAACTTTCCTAGCAAAAGCAGAAGGAGCGTTACGACGTTTCAACACATAAACTAACCAAACTCGTACCCACACAACCAGTTGCAGTTCAACAAAAAACGCGTCAGTGGCGTCCCGGTAGTGTTTTAAAAAAGTTTGGCCCAAATGATTATAACGTTGAAATAGATGGAACCGTTTATCGAAGAAACAGGCAACACCTCAGGCCATTGCAAATGTCGTTGCCAACATATTTAAATAGCAAACAAAATGACGCAAAGGACACTGAACCTATTTTGTTTCAGCCCCCAGTAACCACTGCGCTTAAAGAGAACCTAACGGTTACAAGAAGTGGTAGAGTCAGCAAACCACCCGATAGATTAAACTATAAGTGACTAATCAATTCTTTTAATTTTTTTTATTTGAAAAAAGGGCGTGTAACATATGTGACACATCATCTCCATTTATATATTGTTGTCAATATGGTTATCACGCTCTGCTGTCTGCGCCATTTGTTGTGATGCAGTTCGGTATAAGATACGGTCGTGGATATATGTATGTAAAGCCCGTAATATATTATTTGTTATTATCATATACTTAAATAATATGTATTGAAATTGTAAACTGTCAAATACTGTACTGGATATTTGCCCTAAATACAAAACATACGGTCACTAGCTTTTGTTGTATGTGTATTAAAAACAGGACAGAGCTTTTCGTAAAATTGAATATGTAACAGTTTCCACCATAGCTGTTATAAGAATTTAAATTTTAACGGGTGTAAATTATTTTCTAGATCGTTTTTCATCTTACTTACGCTCCTCTGTGTTTGTGTTGGTGTAATAATTAAATCAGATAGGTTTTTATTTAGCTGCCTGTGAGGTACAAATTTTAACAAAATTCGAGTAGCTCATGTTGGGATTTTCAAGGTTATGTAATGTTTATTACAGCTTTAAATTATAATCCTTTAGAAGTTTTTAGCATTTTCATTTATCGGTTTATTTAGAGTAATTGCCTTGTTTTTAAATTGTACGTTGTTAATTAAGTTTGCTATATAAATGATCATTGTTTCTTGCTTTATGTTTTTGTTTACACAGCATATAATGTTGTCAGATGTTATTATGGTAGGGTAGAATTATTAACGGATGGAGGGCGACGTTATATGCACAATAGATTCAAATAAACTTGAACGTCAAGATTCAGCATGCTATAGTACGACCTACAAATATCTTGCCAGTATGATAGTTTTAATACATTGTCATGAATACCCCATTTACTGCATAAAATAAAATATTGTTTAGAAGATTCTCGTTTCAGCTGATAGTATCTAGAAATGCATAAACTCACGAAATAAATGCAGACAGTCATGTACTAGTAGAGCTTTTATTCATTTTCACCGATACATAATTATAGCTTCTCGTTTTCTTATTCGGTAAAAATCACTTTTATCATCCGCCGCCATTTTTTCAATTACTTAAAGTTATATAAAGTTACATATACAAATTAAAAACTAAAAGGGATTTGGGACATGTCAAAATGCATGCACACACCAAAGCAGTTTAAACATCAATCAAAGTATCTGTATCTTATTCTTTTTGTCAGTCTATGTCATTGAATAGCTAATTATATAAATTACCGAACGAGGAATAGGTTCAAATTTTCTTGGGTGAATACTTTTTGTCGATTCAGTTTAAAGTTTATTTACTTTTATTAATGTCTTTATTACTTGTAACAAAAATAAGTTCAAACAAAACTGCTATAAAGTAATTATTTTTGAAAGTTTATATATGCCATCGAAAATACTCATTTAAAAATTTATAATATAGGCACAAACGATTGTTTTTATGCCCTTAAAGTAACCCTTAACAAAACTTTATTATTGCTATTTGTACATTCAACATAAAACAGTATGCTTTTTGATCACATTCTATAAAATTTGAATACTGAAATTTGAGAAACCGAAACGGAAATTTCATTATGTGAAAAATTCTTGGGAAGTAATGCACGTACTTTCATAATATAGTTATGATATAAAGCAATTATTCAAAATTCACCAAACTATTTGATAACAAGCATTCAGAACTTTGGCGATCTTCCTTGTACAAGTCTCAGCATTTTTATCAATTTCGTTCAGTATCGTTTTCTCAATTGCTGTTTTAAACCTACATTTCAGAGTAACTTTATAGAAACTACCAGTTTTGCTAAGACGACAATAAACATTCGAAAAGATTCGGCTATTTGGCAAGGTTCGATTGAGTATCTTTTTCGATAGGTCTGGCTTGTGTTGCATTACTATCAGTTACATCATATATTTTCACCAAATTTACTGAGATATTCGTATAAAAATGGCGAATAAATGATTCAATGAAATGCATAAAAATCATTAATTACGTAAACAAATTTTATTTTGACAATGTTTGTAAAAGTATCATTTTTTCTAGGGTAACTGGATTCATGTTTACAAAAATTATTTGTTATTACTGCTTATTGACGCAATTTTAATTAATTTTAATCAAAAATTGTGCGTCTGAGAAGACGAAGGCAAGAGATCGTTTTCATAAAGAATTGACCAGCTTAATGGAAAACTGTCTGCCGTGTATAATCTTTTTTAATTATCAAAGGACGTTTGCAAGTATGCCGCATGTGGAATAATAGATTAACTTGTGTAACTAAAATATATGGTTTTATATTCTATAAACACAGACTAATGAACGTAATATCTAAAGCATTTTCATAGATTTTAAAAAATAACGAATAAAATAAATTTCGATGGTCTGCAGCAAAAAATTAAGCCATTGCACACCTATGTTATTATGAACTTTTCTTAATAAAATTGCTTTTGGAAACACAGCCTGAAATTTTATCACGTCATTAAGGAAAGCTGTATTCATTATTCTTGTGTAGCTGCAATTAATTCTTATTTACAATATACTTTATTGTTTTGATTGTATAATATTAGTTTATTGTGCAATTGAAAATCCCTTTGCATTTTTCTAATGAATTTCGGGTATGGGACATTACATTTGATTTTCCAATGCTCCACCCTAAGGTACTACATTGACCAGAAAGCGAGTTTTTTTTACCTGGAAAATTTGGAATTTTGCCGTACCCTTACTGTTCCAAGCAAGGTAGGGATCTTTAACGTGCGTGACAACACTCACACACGGGACCTCCATTTTACCTCTCATCCGAACGAGGGTGTATTTTTGTGAAAAATGCTCGCCTAACATTTTTCAAGTGGACCGTGTCGGGATTTGAACCTGGGACCTTGGGCATAGTAGTCACACACATACCACTACGCCACGGAGCCGCCTCGGGTATGGGACAATATATACTATTTGTGAGTTCTTAAATTATATTATAAGCTTAATCGGTGAAAATTATTTTAAGTAATTATTGATTTAACGTTTATGAACACGTGTCATTCATTTAAACATGGATGTTACGTCTTATGTTAAATAATAAAATCAAATATTTCAGTCGTAACCTAATCCATAATTTGCTTTTGGGGTTGTTTATCGTCCGCCAGGTAATACAATCTCTTTACAAGACCTTGATACTGTAATATGCCATTGTAGCCTAGAAGCTGATCAACCTGTTACGTAAGGTGATGTCAATAAAACCTGATAGAAGATTCTACATTATTACATTTGATTTTCCAATGCTCCTCCCGAAGGTACTACATTAGCCAGGAAGCTAGTTTCCTTTTTTACCTGGAAATTTTGAATTTTTGTCGAATCCTTGCTGTTCCAAGCAAAGAAAAGATCTTTAATGTGCACGACAAAAACCCATATGGGACCTTAATTTTACCTCTCATCCGAACGAGGGCATATTTTTGTGAAAAATGCTTGTCTAACATTTTTCAAGTGAACCGTGTCTGGATTCGAACCCGAGACCTTGAGCATAGTAGTCACATGCATACCAACTATGCCATGGAGTCACTGTGTAAAGTCTACAACAATACCTTTCTGGTCATCCTGCAGAACCTCGAATTCTCGAAGAACATCTACGACCTCTGAGAGCTCGTATACTGCCACGGTGTGTGTCGCGGCATTTGAATCATGGTTGAGATTTTGCAATGCTTCGCATGCCATATTGACATTTCAGCCTCCGCTGTGGCTTCAAACAAAGGTACGTGAAATATAGCAAATAGCATGCAGCGGCCCAGTGCACAAAGAGGTAAGAAGTAACTCTAACCTGTGTCAACTGCCAAGGTCCACATCCAGCTAACTTCTGTGGATGCATTGTGTACCAAGACCTTCTTCAAAAGAAACAGGGCAACTAGAAACCAAAGCCAACAACAACACCTTTACTACAGACAAACGAATTCGACGAGGATAAAGTGGGTTTCACCAAAGTTTCCTACGAAAGCAAGATACTAACAAAACAGCTTACACTTTACCGCATACAAATCAAACCAACGGCTTTAGCTGTTACTATAAACACTGATATCCACGAGGCAAGGAACACACAATCTTCTTCGGACGAGGCACCAGCACCATTAACTCCACACTGAAACTGTAGAAAACCGAAAGCCAAAGCCACCGACTGTATAAAGAAATAAACATACACAGAGCCGCCTTCTACCCCAAAACAATCTGCTTCACCGCAACCACGGAACCAACAGAAACCATTAGAAAGTTCCTTAACCGACAACGCAGACCATCACACCACCTACAAATTATTGACACTATTACGTAAAGTACTGAAACGGTTACAGAAGATATTCAGGGCATTTGTATCAGGCAGTTCAATACAACCCCAGATATGACGGCACTCAGAGACCCCACTTTCCTTAATGGATAACGGAATCTGCACAACTAAGAATCCTATCTGGGAACACCAAAGGCATCTGAAATAGAACAACGGAACTGAGGCACTTTCTAAAAGAATTTGTCATTGATGTAGCACTCCTAGGCGGAACCAAACTAAACAGCAACATCCCGCCGTACCATACTAACTACACCACACACAGACACGATAGCGCGACCGAACCAGGATATCCTACAGTCGCAGAAGTGGCTATAATCGTCTAAAATTATGGAAACTTGTATTTCCATTTTGCATGGATGTAGTGGTGTACATAATCAACTTTTTCTCAACACCTTGACAGTGTTAAAAATTTAGAAAAGACCAAAATAGTCCCTACTGCTAAAGTATCGACACCCAAAGAACCAAAAGATCTCAGTCCCATAAGTATACTTGCAATAGCTTCAAAGTTATTAGAAAAGATAGTCCTTAATCAACTAATGGCATTTGCAACTTCGAATATTACGCCCATGAGCCAATCGAGGTTTCGAAAACACCATAGTACAAACACCACATTGCTAAGAGTAGTCACCAATATGTCTCAGACAATGGATAACAGACAGGTCAAACTGCTAGTTCTGCTTGTTTATAGTAAGGGGTTCGAAGTTATCCAACACAATTATTTTTAACCAAACTTTATTACTATGTTCGGTTAACCAGCACACATTCCTCATTCCTCAAAGTTGAAAAAGGTGTTCTACAAGGCAGTTTGCTGGACCCTATATTATTTACAATTTTCACTGCTGACATAACGCAGATTGTGACCTTCAGCTCTCAACAATTATATACAGACGACACTCAACTGCATAAATCATGTAATCCGACACACATCAATGTAGCAATACAGCAATTCAACCTAGATCTTGCTGTCACTAACTGGTTTGCACTCAATGAACTACTTATTAATCCTACCAAGACAGTGGCAATATGTGTTCATTCAAGACCAATGCGTGACAAAGCTATAAGCCAAAAATAATGACACTGATAAATAACACAGTTATTGCGCTGCAAGATAGTGTTACGAACCTAGGTGTTCCACTGAATTGTAACTTTACCGTCGAAAAGCATGCTAACCAGCTTTGTGCTCAAGCATTTGCAACGTTCAACTCAATAAACATTTTCCGTCTCATGCTGTTAAGTGGAACCTAATTAATACGATACTTTTGAGTAATTTAAGGTATTGCAGCAATACATATTTCTATCACTTGCAAAAGAGTACTAAAATATGGTACAAAAGATCCAAAATCATCTTTTTCGCTATCCTTTTAATACTGAGCACATAACACCTTATTATATTGTCAATGCGAAGCTCAAAATGGAGTACCTGATGTTGGGCCAATATGCTACTACGGTATTCATCGTAATAATTACCGGGGAACCTATTTATCTATATAATATGCTACTTTTAAAGCCGATACACGATGTAAGGTAATAAGACCCAACTATTTACTGGAAATACCAGTGCTAGGACTGTAAAATTCGAACCCTTTTATAAAATCCCTGCGGCAAAAAGTGTTAACCAATATAAGGACTTGTTTTCAAAGAAGATCAATGTACAAACATTTAATGTACAAATTAAAAAACAGTTACTAGAAAATCAGTCCAAGTCAATGGCAATTGACTTATAAACTGCCATAATAATATTAAGTATTGTGTATAGGTTATTACGATCAACCCTCCCAGTAAACCCCCGGGCAAGCAAATAAAGTTCTAAAACACTTACCTTGACATTTATATGGGTGTTGAAATCCTTATGGGGGCAGTTTTCTGTTGTTGTTGCCCTGTTGTGGATCCCTGCTCTTGCTCGTGGTGCCTTGTTAAACAATACACTAAGTATAGGGGTAAAAGGGTGGAAATGGAAACAGGCACTCACGACATCATTACCCAGTAGACCTTACAGTAATGTTACTCCATGGAAATCAGTATGGTAATTGTCACGCTAGGTGGCGTTTCTCAAGCGGCTCTCCCCTCCAACCGAGATTGACGCACTTCCACTTGCGTTCATGGGAAAATGAACTTCTTCTCACATACAAAGCCTTAAGTCAGCGTTTACGATTGCAAAGATACGTGAATGAAGTCAGGACCCATGTGAACCCTAATAATCCCGAGGTTTCACAGCGTCATCGAAAATTGCAGTTTTCAACGGGGATTTTTCCTGAATTCTAAAAAGTCCCTAACATATTAATAAACCTAATTTTTTAGCTTTCCACAAAAAAGCATAACAAGGCGTGGGGGTAGATTAATTGTGTTGAACCCTTACCTTTTGGGGGTGCATGTATATGTATTATACTTCTCAATAAATCTCTTTATTATTATTATATATTTCTTTTTTAATATGTTTGTTGTAAAATCAAAGGGAGTAGTAAAACATATTTTTTACAGAAATTGCAAAGGCATGGCCACCTTGCATGAGAATAATCATCAAAAGCACTTCGGTTCCAAAAATGAAAGAAGGTTCATTGTATATTATAACATATCAAGGTGGCACGTTGGGTAGAGAAGGCGATCACTCAATTGTTATACCTGATATAAATATTAGCAAACATCACTTAAAATTTACTTTTGATAAAGAAGCTAGTAAGTTTTTAATTACGGATTTGGGGTCTCGAAATGGTACTTTATTAAATGGAAAGCGTATATCAGTATCAAAACGAGAAAGCGAAGCTCTTGAAGTTACTCATGGCAACTGTATACAAGTTGGTTCGACAACCTTGTTGTGTCATATTCATAGTGGTAATGAAACCTGTGGCCAGTGTGAACCCGGTTTACTGCAGGTTAAAGAAGGTAATTCATTTTATAAACATAGTTGATATTAACATCTTAAAATGAAGTAGTTATAGAAAATAAGGAATTTCCAAAAATAAACAGAAATCAAATACACAAAACTGAATTAAAGAATTTACGTAAAAAATTTGGAATAGATCAGTCTGATAATGACGGAATTCAACTAGCTGAAGGTTACACAGATCGTGCAAACATTAGAAGACAAACTGTTGGAAGCCATAATGAAAATGAAAAGACAGAAGCAGCATCAGTGGATAAGTGAGTTTTGTTTGTTGTAAACCCGTAACAAATAAATTTCTTTGATATTATAGATCTATATCATCTGATAATAAAGGATTTAAACTCCTTTCGAAAATGGGATGGAGTGAAGGAAAATCGTTGGGAAAAAAAGGGACAGGAATGCTGAATCCTGTGAGTATAATTTATTTTGATTATTTTTTTTATTAAAATAGTATGATCAACTGAATTTTTTGAAAATCAGAATTTTCCTTTATATACAGGGTGAGTTTTTGCATGTTATGCATTGGGATCTTGGAAACTATTAGAAATAGAGATTCGGTTAAATGGAGAAAGAATTGCTTATTTCTGAGAGCAACGAGAATCTAAAAGAAAATTAAAGATAATTTGCACCGTTCTCAAATGGGAAGAAAAAACCTAAAATTTCAATTTTCATTTTTTGCTTCTAGGTTCCACATTTTTAAAATTTTGACAAAATGATACAGGATCTTTTTGTTTTAAATTTTGAAAGTTACGAGGTGCAACTAATAGGATTTTGATTATATTGCTACGTACAATGATGTTGCCGGACGAAAACGTAAATATGCCAGGCTAACTACCAATGCGGAGAGGGGTGGGGTTCCTAGCAACACAAAAATAATAAATCACCAACGATTTTTTATTTACAATAAAGAAACACAAATATAGAAATTTATATCGAAACAACAAAACAAAATTAACTAAGGTTACTATTTAATAAAACAATTATACTCTATGGACAAATTCACTAATTGTTCTACGAAGTGCTCAATTCGTATCTAACATGCAATAAATCTAATCAGTACCAAAAAGAATAACGCTGATACTTTCGTATAAGCGGATATTGTAACATATCTTTTTATGATAGACCGCGCGACCCCCACCTGTTGTGAATATATGTCGCGCAGTGCTGCTCGTGTGCTATCAGTGTATCGAGAGTATCGTTTAAGCCGTTGTGGCGTAATGAAGCAACTCCCTTGCGTGTTCGCGTTTCGGGTATGAGTTGGCTTCTTTTGTACATTAAGATACCATACAAACTATTATTGTTCATTGCTTTTGTATAAAGTGTATAGTTTGTTAAAATGTGTAAACACTCACTTAAGTTTTTATATGTTTATCGGTTGAGTTTCATTAATTATAAATAGTTACTACGTGTGTGCTTTATTTTAAAGATCACCGAACCCTACCCCTGAGATTATCACAAAGCTAGCCAAATAAATAATCTACCGCGTCCCTAATTAAATAAAAACCTCACATAAATTTGGCGCCCAACGTGGGGCATTTAAAATAAGCGCGCATATGTTTTCGATAAACTATTAAAAGTGTTGTGTTTTCAAGCAAGGTCGAGGTGCAGACGGAATAAGGATTTGGTTTGTAAACACCTGCTTGCCTGGTTTTATAGATAAGGATATATACAACACAGAAAAGGTATTTATGTATCTTTCAGTGGTTTAACTGTTTTAAGTTGTATTGTTTATAAAATTGCTTCTGTTTATATTTTGTTTGAAGTATGTATAGCAATTTCGAAAAAGTTCGTATTAGATAGAACTATAAACAGTGCCTTATGAAACGTAGTGTTTCTTAATTTAATGACTGTTCTGAAAATATTTTGTTCGGTAAACGTGTACATTATAACGTATTCGCGAAGCGCTCGCGTTTTGTTTCAACCAGAAGCATACCTGAGATTGTGGTAACCAACCCCTTTGGAAGGACAGCTTGGTTGTAAAGCGTTTTTACGGGTTATAATTATTTTGATAATTTTATTTACAAACTCGTATGTCACACGATTATTTTTTAAGAAGTAAACAAACTTCCACAAACATGAATGATTCAACGAGTGAATCTGTGACTTTGTCAAGGAACAGTTTGAAGCATTGTTACAAAGTATCCGTAGTGTAAATATTAATAATGTTAACCCCCCAGCAGCGACAGGGGGAAACTTTTCACAGTGTCTTTCGCGTTTTGATGGTAAAAAAGGCACGGATGTGAACGCATTTATTGACGCAATTGAAGTTTACAAAGATTGTTCGCAAGTAAATGATTCTAATGCTCTTCGAGGACTTTCTATGCTTTTATGTGGATTTGCATCGTCTTGGTGGCAAGGTGTGAAAGCTGATGTAAACAATTGGTCACATGCTTTAGCTTTATTACGTACCACGTTTGGACCTAAAAAACCTCCATATCGTGTTTATAGAGAATTATTCTCTCGGGAGCAAGATGCTTGCATTCCGACGGACGTTTTCGTTTGTCAATGTCGTAATATTTTAGCAAATTTACCTGTTAACACTTTAAGTGAAGCTATACAGTTAGATATGGTGTATGGACTTTTAAATATTCAGATACGTGAGAAAATTCCTCGCGATAGTGTTAATTCTTTTACTGAACTTTTGGAACGTGCGCGTTTGATTGAAGAGACTTTCGTGGAAAAACGTATTGATCGCGCTGAAACTTATAAATCAGTGGATAAAGTAATTTCTAAAAATACGAAATCAACCCACAATGTTCGATGTGGTTACTGTAAGACATTTGGTCATAAAACAGATGATTGTCGTAAATTAGCTCGCAAAGAGACTACTCAAGTAAACAATACAATTAGTGCTAACCCTATTTCGTGTTTTGGTTGTGGAAACCCGGGTTATATTCGCGCTAACTGTCCGAAATGTAAAACTACAGAAAATACGCAAGAAGTGAATTCCATGGAATTCTGTGGTATATATTTAAAGGATAGGCTGGTTAAACCCGCCCTCGTCCTACTTTATATGTGCAAATATTAGGTATGTCTGGCACTGGTATTATAGATACTGCTGCAAAACAAAGTGTTGCTAGCGACTCATTGCATAAAGCCTTGTTGGCAAAAGGTCAAAAGTTTTACGAAGATCAAGTTACGGTTAAACTTGCTGACGGAAGCACTTCGTTTCAAAATATCTTAGTAACCAATGTAAATGTTTTTCTAAATGGTCGTTCCATTAACACATCTTTCATTGTTTTACCTCATGCTAAGAACAACTTGACCTTATTTGGCATAGATTTTCTCGAGGACGCAAAACTTGTTTTAGACATTTCCAACCGTACGTGGAATTTTGAAGACAACGCAAAACAGAAATTTGTGTTAGATTTTGAAATAGTGAACTGCAAGCCGCACATTGCTATAAATTCCATTAGTGCGTTACGTTCTAACGAAGGAACCATGCTTGATGCTTCCCAAGTTTCTCGTTTAGACCGCTTAGTTAAAGCAAACGAAAATACTTTCCGACTAGGGGAGGGACCACCCATTTACGGAACACAGAATAGAAACAGCGGATCACCCGCCTATTGCTGTCCCCCATACCGTATGTCGCCCTCTAATAAGGAAATTATGCGGAAAGAAATCGATAGAATGCTTAGTGAAGGCGTGATTGAAGAGTGTGAATCACCCTGGGCCGCCCCAGTGGTCCTTGTGCCAAAGAAAGACGGTTCAACTCGTGTTTGTGTAGATTACCGCAAACTTAATGCTATTACTACACCGGATTCGTATCCATTGCCTCGTATGGATGATTTGTTACATGCCACAAAACGTACATTTTTTATGTCGACTTTAGACTTAAGATCTGGTTATCATCAGATTAGTGTTCGCGAATCGGATCGAGATAAAACTGCTTTCGTGTGTCCTTTTGGTATGTTTCGTTATAAAGTAATGCCGTTTGGTTTACGAAACGGCCCAGCTACTTTTCAAAGGCTAATTGATATATTTAGACGTGGACTGGGAGATATGCTGATTTTAGCATATTTGGATGATCTTCTAGTACTGTCAGAAACATTTGACTCACATCTTAATGATTTGGAAAAAGTTTTCGAAAGGTTAAAACAATTTCAGTTAACTCTCAATAGGGAAAAATGTGTTTTTGCTTGTTCAAGCATAAAATATTTAGGTCATATTATCACACCGAATGGAATTGAGGTTGATCCAGAAAAAACTTCTGCCATTACTAATATGCCTAAACCACGCAATGTTAAAGATGTGCAATCTTTTTTACAGACTTGCTCATGGTATCGACGTTTTGTCGAAGGGTTTGCTGAAATTTCTAAACCTCTTTCTGACCTGACAAAGAAAAATGTTAAATGGGTTTGGAATGAAAGTCATCAAAAGGCTTTTGATTCTTTAAAAAAATCTCTTGTTACTGCCCCAATTTTACAGCAAAATGATGGTACGAAACCATACATTTTAAGGACTGATGCGTCTGCGTACGCTTTGGGCGCTGTTTTAATGCAAGGGGAAGGGCCTGATGAACACCCAATAGAATATGCATCAAGATTATTGACGTCGGCTGAAAGAAATTATAATTGCACCGAACGCGAAGCTCTTTGTGTGGTATGGAGCCTGAATAAATTTCGAGGTTACCTAGACACATCGTCAGTAATAGTTACTACTGACCATCAACCTCTGAAGTGGTTGTTAAGCTTACGGTCGCCTACTGGTCGACTTGCGCGTTGGGCATTAATGATTCAAAGTTACAACATTCGGATTGATTACATACCAGGTCGTTGTAATTTTATTGCCGATTGTTTATCTCGTCCGCCGTGTGGACATGATACCAAAACTGAGTGTGATGTGTGCTTGGTCACAGTTGACATGCCCACGAGAACTGCTGCAGACATTCGTGCTGAGCAGTTGAAAGATGAAGAATTAGCTAAAATAATTCGTGCGTTTGAAGACGTTTCATGTCATGATTTCACAAAATGGACCGATCGTGGTTACATCATGACTAATGGTATTTTATATCATTATAATTCTGAGGAGGATGGGGATGAAGCACAATTAGTGGTGCCTGCTCATGAACGAGCCCGTGTACTGAAAGAGTACCACGATGCACCAACTGCTGCCCATTACGGTGCTGAACGTACCTTACAAAGAATTATGAAAGTGTACTATTTTGTTGGTATGCGCCGATATGTTTATGATTATGTTAAGTCGTGCTTGGGTGCCAACGGTACAAAGCGAGTAATCAAAAACCTGCTGGTTTAGTTCAAACACCTGTGTACAATCAGAGGTTTGAAGTACTGTCAATTGATCTGTTTGGACCTCTTCCCGAATCGGTTAATGGGGAGAAATGGATCTTAATTGTGGAAGATCCTAGTACCAAATGGGTTGAGCTATTTGCTCTAGTGCGTGCTACCGCGCAGGAATGCGCTAAAGTACTTGTTAATGAAGTTTTCTTTAGGTATGGGATACCTCGTAAAATAACAAGTGATAACGGTACACAATTTGTATCAGCTGTTATGCAAAAAGTTTGCCATTGTTTAGGAATTAAACAGCACTTGATACCATTGTATCATCCTGCCGCAAATATTGTGGAAAGGAAAAACCGAGATTTAAAACCTCGCTTGGCTATTCTTGTAAAAGAAGACCACGCTTCATGGGTTGATAAGTTGCCTGTGATTCGGTTTGCTATGAATTCGGTTTATAGTCAAAGCACTGGTTATACCGCTGCTTTTCTCACGTTTGGTAGGGAGCTGAGAACTCCAGATCAGGTTCAAAACGATCTTCGCGTAGTGGTGCAGTCAGAGAATTTTGTGCCGCAGATTACGCCCTTTTAGATAAAATGGCTCGAACCTGGGTTGAAGCCAAACAAACGCATGAAATGCAACAGGATCGTCAGAAGATATATGCTGACAGGAAAAGAAATCCAAATCCTGATTACAACGTAAATGATAAAGTTTTGGTCACCACTCAACTCAAAGTAATGCTTTAAAAAGGTTACTTCAAAATTGCATCCACGTAAAGATGGGCCTTATGTAATTATGAAAAGGTTTCGCCTACTTCGTATCAAATCGCTGATTTGAAAAATCCTAAAGTGCCCTAGGCGTATACCATTCGTCAGCGTTAACGATTTACCATGGTTTAGAAGATGCACCACCAGTAGTTCCAATTCGGAAACGTGGCAGACCTAGAAAAAGAAATGTTCTGTTGTTGTTGACCCCTCGCCGAGACGGCTTAGAGGTCAAAGGGGAGATTGTAACATATCTTTTAATGATAGACCGCGACCCCCACCTGTTGTGAATATATGTCGCGCAGTGCTGCTCGTGTGCTATCAGTGTATCGAGTATCGTTTAAGCCGTTGTGGCGTAATGAAGCAACTCCTTGCGTGTTCGCGTTTCGGTATGAGTTGGCTTCTTTTGTACATTAAGATACCATACAAACTATTATTGTTCATTGCTTTTGTATAAAGTGTATAGTTTGTTAAAATGTGTAAACACTCACTTAAGTTTTATATGTTTATCGGTTGAGTTTCATTAATTATAAATAGTTACTACGTGTGTGCTTTATTTTAAAGATCACCGAACCCTACCCTGAGATTATCACAAAGCTAGCCAAATAAATAATCTACCGCGTCCCTAATTAAATAAAAACCTCACAATGGGTTAATTAAAAAAAAAACATTAAATTTAGAAACTTTTCTGGTAAGGATTATCCTATCCGAAGCATTTGTTATAACTCTAATCAGTAAAAAAAAAGAATACTGTTGATATTTTCGTATAAGCAGATGGGCTAAGTACAAAAAGCAAAAACATTAAAGTTTCAAACTTTTCTAGTAAGGATTTTATCAGAACAAACATTAGCGTATCTAATTTCAAATTGGGTTTATCCCTAGGTATGTGAGAAAAGGAAAACACACCACATACATGTGTCGGGATACTTATCTTGTCAGTCCTCGGAAGCGAACTGACACAGCATCGCCGTGGTAGTCAGCAACAACCATGCTACTACCGTAATTGCAACGGTGGTTTACATGCAAGAGCAGTTGATCTACATCAAGGAATAATAGGGCTACGCAACAAGCAATTTAGCCTCCAGCTAAGAGCAAATCTACACATTTGATAGAGGAGAAACGTGCATCGCTCTTGAGTAACAGAACGAGTATTTTTTACAAGTGCATCAACGCACAAGCTGAAGAATCAAAGTTTAAAAGGAGTTCAAAATAACACGAACTCGAAATGCAAACATCCGCGTTATCGAAACACGATTGAAACTGGAAAACACGGTTTTTCCGGAGAATAGTAGGATATATTATTTCGACAAATCTTTAGATGGGAAACCCACTAGAACGCAATTATACGTTATCGGAAGGTATAACGTGCTCACGGATACCTAAACAGGATCTTGACTAATTAATTGTAGCATAAACTTGTCGTTTCAAAACATCAAGATGTACACCAAGAAATTCAACACAATTTGTATATTTTTTATCAACAGGGTTTTGATCATTTGCCTGATTGTGCTTTAGTGTGAGTTATTAGGGTTTCCGTTTTTGTACCATTTAAACAGTTGGTTCGTAGAGAACCACTGAGAAGACGATTTTAGTGTCCTTTCTGCAATTTCAATCGTATTATCTAGGCGATAAGAGGATGCAAGGATAGTAGCCTCATGAGGAAATTTGTTGTTTTCCATTGGGAACACATTTAGGAAAATTGTTAACATAGATAAGAAACAATAATTGACCCTGAATGGAGCCTTGTGGGACCACATGCATGACCTCCAACAGGTCAATCTTTAATATGTACTTACTAGTGGTGTCCAGATAGGTATGATTTAATCAATGAAACACTAGCGATATCAATGTTGTAGGATGACAATTTTATAGTAAGAATTGAGTGAGAAACAGTGTCAACCGCTTTACTTAAATCTAACAATAATGTAACAGTAACACTCACCTTTATCCTTTGACAGAAAATGTCCCGCTCTTTTATCTAGTAAAAATTGATTTACGGATTTGTATATCAACTTTGTTCATCTGAGATACTTCCACGCTGGTATTCAAATGGTCGATTTAATCATTCGTCAACATTTTTGGATTGTTTCAAGTAAACTATCCATTCGTCGAGTTTTGAATCAGTATGTGACTTCTTGGAAGACTCATCCTACCGCATCGCAATCTCCTATGGCTACCTTCCTCCACTCAAGCCAAGCCCTTTTTGAATTCGGGCATTGATTTTGCTGGCCCCTTCTCTACTGCCATGTTGTGGGTGAGGCAGGTTGGAGGGGGGTTGCTAAAGTGTTGACAGTATATTTATGTCTCTTTATATGCATGACCACCAAAGCATTCCATATTGAAGTAATTTCTGATCTGTCAACTGACGCCTTTCTTGCTCTATTCTGATTTATTGCCAGACTTGGCCACTGTGATCGTCTCTACAGTGATTGCGACACAAATTTAGGGGTGCCCATAGACAGTTAATTTGTCTCGCAAAATCGGCTGCCACGAAGGAACATATTTCTTGGCACTTTATACCTCCCTCTGCGTCTCATTTCTGGGAGGCAGTTGTGAAATCGGTTAAAACCTTGCTTCTTTGTACCATAGGTGAACAAGTTCTGACCTACGAAAAGCTAGCCACTGTCTTTGCTCCGATTGAGACTATCTTAAACTCATGTGCTCTTACTCTTGCGAGCAGTGTCTCCTACGACTTGAGTTGACTGACACCAGGTCACTTTCTGACTTTGACCCTGTTATATATCTTATTGATATGTTGATTGTTTTATTAATTAGAAAATCAATAGTCGGAGTTACAGTGTTTATTGAATTAAATAATAAATTAATAATTATATAGGTACAACAGCACAAGCCATCATTAGTAACTAACTTAAAACTATATTCTTTGTTGTGGCAGCTCTGATCCAATATTAACACAATGTATCACAGATACACTCAGATTAGACTGACACAGCAATAGAAACATTAACTAAATATTCCAATGTACAACATCTCCCTTTCAAAACAAGAAGTAATTTTTTTTTTAAATTTGTTAACAATGTAACCCACTGTAATATACAAAACGCAATATCCTAATGACTATTATTCTAAGTAATACTCTTTAGTCCATGCAGGTTTTTTACTTATGCGACCTGATCAGGTTCTTTGTAAATTTATAGGTTTGGAATGATCAGCTGTAGTTATAACAGAATGTTCGACTACATTTTCTCCCACGGCCACATCAGTATTTTCTCCCACGGCTACATCAGTATTTTCTTCACCTGATTCGATTATTTTATTTTCTATTTCACAACGATTTAAGCTTGGTCTAAGATGAGTGCTAGTCCTACGCAATATATTGCCTTTATTATCTGTTACAAGATAAGATCTTGGTTCTGGGGTAGGATTTATTACACGCCCTGGAACCCACATTTTCCCCCTATTTTGAATGACTATATTTTCATCCGGTTCAAATATACGTTCGGCACGCGATGCAGTTTTATCATACTGATATTTATATTTATTTTGGGTGTTTCTAATTTTGATTGGAACATCTTCTTGAATATTAGGTTGTAATTTTTTATCCGATATGGGTATTTTAGTATGTAATAAACGTAACATTAATAATTCAGAAGGTGAAGCTTTTAGGCTAGGTATTGGAGTAGTTCGGTATTTAAGTAGTGCAATAAAAATCTCTTTTTTAGTTTCTATTGTCTTTCTTAATATTTGTTTTGATATATGTACAGCTTTTTCAGACATCCCATTACTTTGTGGATAATTTGGACTTGATGTGATATGTTTAAAATTCCAGTCGTTTGAGAATTGTTCAAATTCATACGACCGAAATGGTACATTATCAGATACAACACATTTTGGTATACCATGAGTTGAGAACAACTCTTTTAATTTCTCTATTATTTCAGTTGTTGTTTTATTAGCTAATTTCATTATATCGACCCATTTAGAGTAATAGTCGATCGATACTAAGTAATCATTGTTTTGATATGTCAAGATATCTATACAAATTTTTTCAAACAGCAGCATAGGTACGTCATGAGGTAGTAGTGTATTTTTCCTATTAGAGGCTCTATATTTTTCACATATTTTACATTTATTTACTATGAATTCAACGTCTTTTGACATTCCTGGCCAATAAAAGAGGTTTTTTGTTCTCATTGTACTTTTAGTAATTCCCATATGACTTTCATGTAATAAATTTAACATAGTTTGTCTTAAACTAGCTGGTACAACTATTCGATTTTGATAATAAACAATACCATCTTCTACAGTTATGTCATGTCTTAATCCATAATATGGTTTTACACTAGTTTCAACATTTTTTAAATCGGGCCACCCTTGTTTGTAGTAGATCTTTATTTTGTTCAACTCATAATCGGCATTGGTAGCCTTTTCAATGTCATACTGTTTATTGTAATTTTTGTATAACGATTAATACAATGCACTTGACCTTCGATGTTTAACTCATTTTTAAAGGTTTCAGGTAGGTAATTACGCGATAATAGATCTGCTAAATACATTTTCTTTCCAGGTAAATATTTAAGTTCAATATCGTAATTTAATAATTTCAGTCTCATTTTTTGTAATCTATTATTTGGTATTAAAGAAATATCCTTTTTCATGATTGACACTAAAGGAGCATGATCAGTGTGTGCTATTATTTTTCTCCCGTAAATATAAAAATTAAATTTTCTACAAGCAAAAACCAGACTTAATAATTCTTTTTCAATTTGTGCATAACCTGTTTCTGTAGAGGTCATACTTCTTGATGCAAATGAAATGGGTTTTTTGTTTTGTAATAGGCAGCAGCCTAAGCCATCTTTGGATGCGTCACATTGGATGACGATTTCTTTTTTGAAATCAAAATGACCTAGTATAGGTAAATTTGCAATTATTTTTTTAAATTTATTTAGACATTCTTTATGGTTTTTAGTCCATATAAAAATTGTATCTTTTTTTAGTAATTCTCTGAAGCTGCCTGTTAAATTTGCCAGATTTGGTATAAATTCTCGTAAGTAATTTATCATGCCCAGTATACTCTGTAACTCTTTTTTATTTGCCGGTTCTCGCAACTTTAAAATTGCTTCTACCTGATCACTGTCAACAGTGACCCCTTTTTCATTATAAATATGACCCAGAAATTTAATTTCTTTCTGTTTATACTGTAATTTATTAACATTAAATTTAACGTTATATTTCTTTGCACGTTCTACTATCTGTTTTAGTAGTATATCATGTTCCTCCTCAGTCTCAGTTGCAAGCAGTATATCATCGAAATATATTATTATGTTATTTGGATTCAGGTCACCAAAATATTTCTTGTTTAATTTAATGAACGCCTCTGGAGCACAGGCTAGCCCAAAAGGCAGTCTATTAAATTTATAGTATCCAAACGGAGTACTAAAACAACACAAGTCTGTTGACTCTTCCTCTAACTGAATATGCCAAAACCCTTGTTTAATGTCTAAGCAGGTATAATATTTTTTATTTACTAATTTATCCCTTACATTTTCTAATTTGGGAATTAAATAATAATTTCTAGTAATTACTTTATTTAATTCACTAGGATCCAAACAGATACGCAAACTCTTGTCATTTTTCTCAACAATTACTGAATTGCTAGCCCAATTTATTGGTTCATCCACTTTAGAAATTATTTTAGCCTGAACTAATTTGTCTAATTCTGGTTTAAGTTTATTATTTAAAGTTTGTGGCAGTCTTCTAGGAGGCTTTATAGTGTCTTGCGCATTAGTATCTACTTTTATTTTATACTTATCTGGGAAGACGCCTAAACCTTCAAATATTGTCGCATTATTTTTAATAAAATTTTCCTTATTTTTATACATATCTACAGTATTAATTACAGAATTAACACTGCACTTATTAATTAATTGTAGCTCTTCACATGCTTCCCATCCTAACAATGGTGTATTATCACAGTCGACAACTAAAAATTCAATTTCTAACTTCTTACCACCTACATTACAAGATAAACATATTTTTCCTAGGGGCTTAATGCAATAACCTCCGTATGCCTCAATAATACATATATTTTGTGTATCTAGCCCCTCAAAATTATTTCCAAACATTTGTCGATATATTCTTAATGGTAACAAATTCAGTTCACTACCAGTATCTAACTTAAAGCTTATTCGAAATTTATCATTAATTATTAAACTTTCAAACCATTGTTTATGCTTATTGTATACCTTACTAAGTAAACTTGCCTGAATTGTATCAATTCTTCTTATTTGAAGGCATTCGAATAAGTTTTCAATCCCTTCAGAATCTTCTTGTAGATCTGGTACATTATTTACCGTCTGTATTTCTCGAACTCGTCGCATTCTAGCATTCCATTTATTAGACTGTCTTCCTCGTACCTGTTGACAACCTACGTCAAAGTGATTAGTTTTTCCACATTTATCACAAGTTTTTCCATACGCGGGGCATGACTTGTAAGTGTGCTTATACCCACATTTCTTACAAAGATAAATATTTGAATTATTAGCAGGCATTTTACGATTAGTCTTGGAATTACTACTCTTGTATTTAACTGCATTTACATCATGCACATTATGTAAACCTTTTACCAAATTTCTGCTTATTTCACCACTTCTACAAATATTAATTGCTGTAGTTAATGTTAGTTTTTCTGTACGAAGCAATCGTTCTTGTAGATCCTGACTTCGGACACCTAATACAATTCGATCCCAAATCATGTCATCTTTGTACCCCTCAAATTCGCAAGTAGAACTAAGATTCTTTATGTCAGTTAGAAAATGTTCAAATTCTTCATTTTCTCTTTGTTTCCGGCTATAAAATAAGAATCTTTCATATATAACATTTTTTCTTGGACGGACGTAAATATCAAACGCTTCAATTATATTTTTAACATTTTTCTGGTCTTCCTCAGATAGGTTAAATGTATTAAAAAGCTCTAGTGCTTCTTCACCGATGAAGTTTAAAAGTATTGCAGCTTGAACTTCAGGTGTATGAGAACTTTTTCCAGATGCAGTCATATATATTTTAAAGGACTGTTGAAAACGTTTCCAATTTTCTGTTAAGTTTTCATTTAATATTAGATTTTTTGGTGGCTTAAATGCTTCCATTTTTAATTAGATCAGCTGATGACATCAATCAAGCATGTGTTAACATAAAACTTTTTTGCGATTTACTTTAATCATCTGTTCGCCTTCGCAGCGCCATGTTATATATCTTATTGATATGTTGATTGTTTTATTAATTAGAAAATCAATAGTCAGAGTTACAGTGTTTATTGAATTAAATAATAAATTAATAATTATATAGGTACAACAGCACAAGCCATCATTAGTAACTAACTTAAAACTATATTCTTTGTTGTGGCAGCTCTGATCCAATATTAACACAATGTATCACAGATACACTCAGATTAGACTGACACAGCAATAGAAACATTAACTAAATATTCCAATGTACAACAGACCCCTTAAGTCACTTTACTTTCTTTATTAGTCCTTTGTGCTACATTTAAGTAAATGGGACAAGTCATATTTATAAAACATACCTATAAAACAATATACATGAATAAATGACATTCTATCTATCACATAAAAAAACAGTTTTATCCCATATCACTTTATAACAGTTAGCAGTTATTCTTATTCTTATTATTACGGATCCAACTTCATAAATTTTCAGTACTGTATACAATATTATCTGTAAGGATTTGTCTGACTGCAGTTTTAAATTTCTCCGATGATGTTATGCCTCTCACATTTGACGGTAGATGATTAAATAGTTTCACTCCTAGCCAGCAATAATTTTTTTGATATCTGCAGTTTACATAATGAATTAAGTAGATTGTCATTATTCCTGGTGGTGTATGTATGTACATCTTTGTGTTTCTTAGCTTTGATTCGACTTTTATAAATTTCAAGTAATGGATGGCAATGGCAGTGTCTTAAGACGTATGAAATGTGGTCTACATGATTTGTTTTCTTTGATATTAACAATGCAACGAGGTATCCTTTTTTGTGCTATAAACACATCATAAGCAGCACTGGAAGACCGTCACAAACATATCTCATAAAGTAAACTAGTATGTACTTCTGCATGATAAAAACACAAAATTGAATGTTGTTCAATTAACCACTTCAAGTTACGTATTTAGTAGCAAAATTTGTTTAATTTCTTTTTTACGTATTTACAATGATCTACCCATGTAACGTTGTCATGTAAAATTACGCCTAACATTTTGTTTGGTGGCTTTTTAGATATAGTACTACCAGCCAGAGCAATTTCAACTTAAAATTTCTAGCAGATATGTTATTAATCATGTGAAATAGGGTACAAAATGTTTTTTCGCAGTTTAGTAAGAGTTTGTTTAAATCAAACCACATGGAAATAAGTAATAAAAATTCTTGGCCTCGATTCTGCACAAGGTATTGGATGAAATTATCGCTGTTGTATCGTCAGCATATAATGTTCATCATCATCGGGTCTTCAGTTCTGGAACTGGTTAGTGTAACATCTCCTTTTAATTCAAATTAAAAGTAAATACTATAAGTACATGTGGGCCGACCACATGGCATCGCACGGCAATGTGGGCAATTATGATTTATAGTCACTGTCAATAAATATGCTGAGGCATCGCCAGATTGGAATAGCCCGCCATCTTGTTATCAACACATAGGGATTTTACCTCTTAATTAAATAACTAATCAAAATCCTATTCAGGAAGTTTTATAAATCACGATTTTTAGAGTAATTTGATAACAAGTCCGTGTGAGGGGGAGTTAAATTACGTTAGATAATAGTAATAAATATTTTTATAAATTTATTGCCAGCATGTTTAAGTGGGTCAAATTTAAACGTAGTTTCTAAATAAGGAAATAATAGTAGGATATTATGTAGGAAACTGGACTTTAACACGTCAATAAGGGTGCTTTTAAAAGGAAATTGATAGGTTAACAGTACCTCGAAGTTCTTTATGAACACTTTAAAGCTCCAAAAAGCATAACAAAGAACCGAAAATTGATAAATACCAATGTGTGTTCAGTTTAAGAAGACTATTTTTTTGAGTCTCAGATAGAGTAGCGAGAAACTATTCGCTAATCGTTGATTATTAGAGTTACAGAAGCTTTTATCTTGAGGGGATCCTCGAGAGAATACAAAGGGTGATTAATATTTTGTTGACCGCATCAAGAGCGGTTCAGTTCCATTTTTAAGTGATTTATCATTCCAAGGTGTTGCTGATTAAATAAATTGGGGGGCACGATTAACGGTCTAGATAAACTGATTTCACTAAATCAGAGTGGAGGCGCGAACACGTAGTGTAAAACCCCAGGGACCCGATCATTTTCACTTTCAATGTGCGTAAAGTGAAGATATTTGTAAACTCAACAAAATACCGTTGGCCGACAAAGCAACCCTGGGGTGTGACCTTTAGCAGGTAATTGTTGATATAGCCACTATACACATTATTAGAATAAAAAGTGAAAGTGTTTTCGTGCGAGGACCATAAACTACACAAATACCGCGAGTACATTGCAAACAACGGTGCCACACGTCAACCAGGACACTGATCCAGATTCTGGAATCTGCACCTGATCTTATATGCAACGCTGATGGTGAAAAACGGCGCACGTAATGTAAGTAGTTTTAATGTTAAATTGACCCTTAATGCGATTTATGACATACTTGTCTGTAGTATACAAAATAACTTGGTTAAGAGTATTTAGTTAGGGAATTAGGTATTCATAGAAATAGATACGTGGTGTATTTTGTTTTTTACATTCGAGTAAAGAAGTTGCTTGCAAAGTGTTATTTTTTCTAAATAAGTTTTAATACGGTTAGGTAAAAGCTGGTATGTGGCTCACGAACAAGTTCTGGAAGTCAGGGTAAAGCTTTTGCTACAAGAACTTTTATTCCAAAAGAGTATAATTTTCCCATGAGAAGGTCGTGATCCACACAGTCGAATGCCCTGCTGAGGTCGCAAAACCTGCAAATTGTATATTTTTTAGCATCTAGTTGGTGAATTACATCTGTGATAAAAGAATTTATCGCTGATACGGTGGAATATCCATAACAAAACCCATGCTGTGTGTCAGTAATTATGTTATTATGTTTCAATAGTTATACAATCTTTGCATCATAGCATATTCAAAAATTTCGAAAAAGTAGAATTTAAGGATATAGGTCTGTAGTTGCTCCATTCATGTTTACAGCCCGGATGAATCACTGATGATTTTAGTTCTTGTGGAAAAACACCTTGAGTAAATGACATATTTACTAATATAGTTAGTGGTTTGATTGTTTGTGGAAGAACTGAGCGAAGTAGACTGCAAGCTATTTGGTCTGGTCCGGAAGACCCTTTGTTTTCACCTTTTTTAACTTGAGATTCGTTGATAGATAAAATGAACATACTCTGGGGTAGAATGAATTTTGGAAATGGAATAGTTTTTTGAGCTACCAGTTTTGAAGTATCTATGGTTTCAATAATATTGCAAGGTGCATTTATAAAATTAAATATTAAAAGTATCAGCAATTATTTTACGATCCTTGAATAGCATATTATTCTTGTTAAGAGTGAAGTTTTTATTATTTTGACAACGATCCTAGGACATGGATTGAAACGTAAATAAAATAGATTTTAAAAACTATGAGTGGTTTCATTCCCAAAGAAGATTAAGAAGAATGATATTTATTATTGCAGTTATTGGTATTTTGAAGGTTATTTTACTTTTACTCGCAGAGGTGTCTATCACATTTTCATAGGATACTTTCTTTTAATAAACGTCACCATGACATAACTCACAATTAGGTAGCAGTCTGGCATGTTGGCAGCGATTCGTTGCTTAAGCCTTACCATAACATATAATTTAACACTTCCTTTTTTGAAGCGGATAACCAGGTTATATTTTATTTCTTTATAAAATAGTAATCATGTAAACATGTTGGAGTTCTTTAACAACCATCAGGTTGCTAATATCTATGTAGAGCCAGGTGGATAGGAAAAAGATAGAAGGATATAGGAAGACCTAGACCAAACTATATTAGTCAAATTATTAGAAATTTAGGTTGTGAAGGGTATGTAGAGCTTTTTAGATTAGCACAGAATAGAAAAGAAGTTAGAGCTGTGTCAAACCTTAAGTAAGGTCGAAAACAAAATGATGATGATGACTTTCTTGGAGTGTATAATTAAAGTACAATGCTGTCGTTTGGCATCAGTGTGGATTTACAGTGTTTGCGGATTACTCTTTTGCATATAATGTAGTTTACTAACTGAGCGACTAGAAGCTCTTATAATATGGTTTACCCAGCCTTTATGTATATGCTTATTTAGTGAAATTGCTTTCAAAGGAAAGCAATGTAGAGAAATATTATAGAAATATGTAACCACAGTATTTAAAATTTTTAATCATCGTTAGTTCAACCCAGTCTGCATTACTAAACTTTTTTGGAAGAATTCACTTGAAGGATCGTTAAAGATCCTACTATACTTCTTCTCAGTTGCAGATTTTTGCCGACTTGATATGTTTTAGGTAAGTAAGATATAGTTATGATCTGAGAATATGAAAGATACAACATCACACAAGACCCCATGAGAAAAATTTGTAAAGATATTATCTAATATTGCCTTAGCCCTAGTGGGCTTCATACTATCCCATACATATTAAATGTCCATAGAGACTATTTAGTTGATGCACATATTTACCATTGCCTTCAAAATGCAAATTAAAGTCGCCTAATAATATAGAGCGGTAGTTAGAATATGCCTAGAGTTTACTTAGAATATATATAGAGTATCCTTAGAGGGTATTTAGAGGACACTTAGTAGGCATTTAGTGCCCTAAATTATTAAACATTAATATTAGGTTGAATTAATAATTATTACTTACGTTTTTCACAGTAAACGGCAACTTCTATTATATTTATTGGCACTTGAATTATCACGACTTTTAAAATCTTTTAATCACTAAATAATTATATAAATTTTTCTATTTTCACTCTCGTGATATTCGACTTTGAATTGGTATAATTTGTGCCTTGGTCGAAGATATTCTCATTGTTTACTAAGTCTGTTCTATATAAAGACTCCTCCTTCCACCTGTGCTATTGGTTTTACTCGCTCACTTTGTTCATTTGAGGCGTTGTACTTTGCCTTTATCATTGCAGCCTTCAGACTTTCTACAAATTTACCATCGAGACCCGTGTCGAAGTGATGTATATTCTCACGTAGACACGTACTTTGCATAGCGGATTTCTCTGAAAATTCAACTTTTACCTTGGTTTAAATCACGTTCTCTTGTTTCTATTTGCTATTATTCTAATTTTATCTTGTAACTAAACATTTGTTATTTGTTATTTAGTACTCCAAAATCTGTTGGATTTTATGAAAATACAATGTTGTTGGTCACGTAATAAAGTTTCTATTATGACGTATTTGAATGCGTTTATTTATTTATACGTTAATATTTTGAATAAGATTTGTTTATAGCTAGCATACCAGGTTATTTCTTTTCACTAATTGCGTATTTATTTCAATAAAGCTCGTTGCGTTGAAGACGTTATCCCTGCATATTTCTTTTCAATTTTATGCTTGTATATTTAATTTAAAATACATTATACGACGTACAAGTTATTTATCTTACAAAATATGATGATTTTTTAAGAATCAGCTTCCTTTCATGAATTAAAGTTAGTTGTGATTTATATACAGTGTGTTCGGTATGATGAAATTGTTTGGTTTTCTAAACTTTAATGATATTTACATTGTATCGCATGACACTTATGACTCAATACACCCCTAAATCACCCTATTATCATAGCATTTTGTTTTCAAAAACTAGAGATTTTCTAAGAAAGAAACTAAAATTGCAAAACGGCGGTCGATAGCATACAAATACATAAGTTCTGATGGCCAGTTGCCATATAACTTTTCAGATTTCTATGTGCATTTTGACACAGAATTGTGTCACGTCAATATCCAGTCGACTAACATTAAGACCTTGTCCATACATAATTCGCTGTGGCACCCCGAATTCGATCACTTTTACAGAAGGACGAGATAAGTTTGTAATTGTCAAGGTTAAAAGTTTCAGTAGAGTCTGATACACACCGTGTAAGACATATAAACTTAATGTCATCAAGGTCGGTATCAATTTGTGATAGTTTATATATAGAAAGATCTTGCATATTTAATAGCACAAAGTCAACGAGGTTGCATTTAGATCCTTTCGGAAGGCATCATTATTAATGTTTATATTCATAGATCTAGGTTTGTTAGTCCTACAAGATAAAGAAGAATTTAATATAATTGTTATGATATGATACATCAATCTCAGGTATTGTTGTGTTTGCCTTACTGTCATTTAAACTAATATAGATAAGGTTTGTATTTAAGCTAATAGTAGATTTATTAACTGTAATTCTAAAATTGTCGGTAATATTTAAGATGTGTTTTATTAAAAGATGTTTTCTACTGTATTTCATATGGAGATACTGGGAAGTGCAGTATTTTCACATTATATAATATAATATAAAAAAAAATCTAGCAGCAGAAGCCATCAGCGCTAAATAAATCTCCATGTTGTTACGATGAATGAACTTATTTAACACATCCCGACCTTTCCAAACCTGCAAATAAGAATTAAGTTAATAGTCAGTGCTATTTTGGTCAGTAGTGATTTAGTTTTACTCGATATTTTAGTACTCTGTAAAGCATCATTTGTACCACCCAGCACAATTACATAATCATTGCAAGTAAAGTTATTGAAATTTCTGAACACATCTTTAATCACATTTTCCAGAATTGCATTTGGTTTGCATTCCACATGGATGGCAAATTGTGGCTGGTTCAATAAAGATTTTAATAATGCATAGAAGTTTCGGACATGATTGTTCCCAAAAATATAAATTTTTTGTTTACAAGTCGATAGTTTAGATATATTGCTTTCAGTCTGAACAGATGTAGCTGGATTTACTGCAAGATAAAGTTCCTCTTCTAAATATATATGAGGCTCCTCTTCTAAAAATACATTGAAGTTTTCGTAGTTGTGTTTGGTTTTTGAATTAATATTATTGTTTTTATAGATTTGAATAGTGTTTGGAATGTCAGATAAGTTTAAATTCCTATCATTATCTAACGGATGAACAGGTGCCAATAATATACGATTGTTTTGCAAAGAGAGTGCCAACATTTACCCAAGTTCCAAAACCAGTTTGAGAGCCCGCATTTACTATGCATTTGTCAATACCCAAATCATGCTCAATCTGTGAGCATACATCAACCCAGTAAGTTTTTGTCAGCAGATCACAACCAAGATCGGGCGTATCAGCAGCAGCTGTTTATGTTAGTTTATTTATAGAGTAGGCATAGTCATTTTTATGGTGAGCCTCCAGTTTATTCTTGGGGACTAAAATTTCATGTTCTAGCAATTTAATTTTAGCTGAATAATCATTAACGTGTAATTGGTGACGGTCAAGGTTTTCACATTCTATCTTTAAATTTTTAATCTCTAATTTCAACAATTGATTATAATTCATTTGCTTGTTGTAATCAATCACAGTTCGAAATTGTTACGGTTTCCACGTTTCACATTATTGCGCAATCGTTAATATAACTTACAAATTACGTGGCAAATTACGTGCCATTCGTATCAATACCAAACACCTTTAAAAGTGATACAATGGTTACAGTTTAAGCACAAACTAAATAAAACGGGTACTCACGTATGGTTCTTAACATCTCGGGGTCCTTGTTGTTTCTGGGTGGGTCGGCTACGCCATTGTTGAGTCAGATCTTATTCGTCCATCCTCTATGTTCGTTTGTAGGTAGGACGAGAAGGATACAGGTAGAGGTACGATAAGGCAAGATAAGATACAGGAACCTACATCTAAAAAGAGAAAAGACAGACACGCAACACCGGTAGATGTTCTTGGCTTGAGGTCTCGTAGATTAATGACGTCTCATCACACCGCACGCATTTGCGCCATTCACTCCGCGCCTGCGCATTCTTTTGCACAAACGCAACTTTCCGGAATGAAGGAAATTGACATGTTCATTTAAAAATATTTGCGGGAACTACCTTATAATTTATACTTAATCTAAATGTGATACACAGCCGATTTTTGGCATGTAACAAAATATTGTATTGGTGTTGCAGCAATTTACTTTAAAGATATCAATTTTAGTGAAAGTTTTAGTTTGTTTCCAAACGCTTTTGTGTTAAATTGCGTTACAGTTTACACAAACAAGATTACTGCGATACTTTGTTCGACAGCAGTTAAAAGCAAATCTACCAGTTATGTTAGGATAATGGATAAGGCATAAAGGGGACAGACTCTTCACACTAGTGGGGTCCTTCGCAGTGACTTAGAGAACAGAAAGCAAAACTGGACCACGGTAGGAGAAAAGGTAATGGAGAAGAAAGGTTAACTTTAATAGCTAAAATTTAAAATGTGCAATAATGAATATGGTCAGAGTGTCAAATTATTTGTACTTTTATAATAAATAATATTGTTAGAATAGCTGAATAAAGAAATCCCAATGAGGAAATAAAAAATAATTAGTGCAACATTTTTTGAAGTAATAATACAGATAGAAAAGCACTTTCTTGATAACAGAAATTAGAGGTAAATAATTATTAAGTCTATGTTCAAACAGAGCATGTCAATAACAATTTTACTATCTTTATTTGCAGATAACAAAGGTCAGAAGGTAAGTATAAGAATTACAACATGCATACTAGAGTAAAATTAAGATGGTCAATCAACCATTTGTGTGATAGGATAGAAAACAGAATTAAAAACTAACGCAATTTAAGGCACAATATAGTACATTTTAAAATTATTAAAATTTAAATTATCCCACAAAAGTATTAAATTATTTCGGAGCAACACAACCTATTCCAGAACCGACTCTTTCTGACCTTCCGCTCATCCACCTGTCTCGTCGACAATTGGTCCAGCGAATTCATTGTTTTTTTGTCTCGGTGGTATAAGGAGTATTTGCATGCCCTCCAACAACGGTCCAAAAGGCACGAAACGTCTCCGCAGGATCAGGTTGATAACTTAGTGTTAGTTAAAGCCGATATTGTTCTATCCCTTTGATGGTCCCTTGGACATGTTGTTGCGGTCCATCCAGGAGCTGATGGGGTCGTTATGGTTGTCATTTCCAAAACCACACACCGCAAGCTGAATGCCCTGTCGCTAAGCTCTGTTCTTTACTTTCGTTGTATTTCCCTTTATCTTTCTTCATATAATTTTTTGTTTAGGTTTTGTTCGCTTAAATATTTCCTTGGTTTTCTTATATTAATTAATTATTTTTTTCTTCCATTCCATTACACACTTTATAGTTATTTTCTTTTCGAAAATGCCTTGCATTATGGTGGGTGGTATGTTCCATTTGCAATTATAGTTAAAATTAACTTTAATTATCGCATAAGATGTAGCTTGCAGGTCAATTCCCCTCTGTTGTGTATATAGTATGACTATGTTTTTTATCGAGATTAACCTTCAAGTACTTGTGTTGTGATGCGCCTCTACTGTTGTAGAAAGGCTGGAGCGATCATAGCAATGGTGCTGTAAAAATATTAATGTTTGAGTTCTGCACCAGGTTGACAGTTTCTCGTCCTATCGCCGCCGTTTAAATTACTGGTAAGTACTTGAAGGTTCCACTTATATAGCTTTGCTTATATTTACACGTTCATTATTTCCATCATTTGTGGTTATTAAAGTTAATGCAGGACAATTCCATTGTTCTAGTTTCCTATATTGACTTATACATTTTAAATCCGATTTGTTTGGAAAATCCTTAACAACAATATATAGAAAAACAGCACCATTCCAATGTCTTTTAAAAATATTAAATTTATACAAAGAAATTTACTAGCAATACACTCACAAATAAAAATTGCATTTAATTAATACACACATCTTTCTTATCGTTTCAGTAGTTTCAAACTTAATGCCAATAATATTAAGCTTAGAGTAAATCAAACTACTTCCGTCGTTTTACGAACCGATTACAATTTATATTTAGAAGTTCACGTGAACAAAAACAAAAGAATAAGAAAACCTCAAACAGTACACAGTTTAAAAATGTAAGAATTTTTAAGTTAACTCTGTTTCACCTGTTTACTTCCTTGGCAGGTTAGGTCCCCATTCCATCTATTTCAATTCCAACTTTTACTTGCAGAGTGAAACCCACTTTTCGCCCTTTTAATGCACCACCAACACGATTTAAATTCCACGCTTAACCCTCATGCTTGAACTTCCTGGCCTAATGATCTAGCTAAGTTCATAACAATTTGACATCAGCTCCAAAGGTCCATGGCTACACCCGTTTGCTGTCACTTAACCATCACTTCATTCTTAACTTACTAATTTCGAAGTCAATCGTTATATTCCTTTTTTTCTTTTCTTTTAAAATTTTGTTCTCACAGTTGGTGCATCTAAGCTGTCTTACGGTCATGATCCTTGTCATCAGTTCACGTAAACGCATTAATTTTATGACGCTTTTATGATTCTATGGTATTTTGAAGCCCATGTGAATTTTGATCAACATTAGTGTGAAGGATCACATTGAAATAGCCCTTTTATAAAATGTTAACTACCCAAGCTTCTATAAATTTTTCAAGGTAATTTATATTAATTTATTTCTACAACCTAATGTGTACTTAAGTAATGTGGGAGCGTTACAGCTTTTGCGATTTGGTTATCACTTTCAGTCGAATCTAGTTTATTAAGATGCGCGCAAAGTTACTTATAGTAATTTGTAATTTTTTGACTTGATATTTGCAGACCATAATTTTTATTGTTATATTTTATATTTTACAGTACCTTGACTTTTTGTACTGTTCGGAACATTTCAGTAAAGAATATTTCTTAAATGTATCGTGTTTATTTCTTAATAATTAAATCCACATTAGATTTATCAATATTTATGACCTTTCTGAAAAATTTTAAAAGTTTCAATATTTACCTTCGATTTGAAAGTTCTTGTGAATGCTGAATGACTTATTTGGTGCGAAGAAGAATGGTGCAGTTTTCGGTATAGAATTTCACAGTCAACGTTTCTTAAAGCTAGTGATATCAGTGTTTTCCACTAACAATACCGTTTTCAATTGGTCATTTTATGCTAGTTTCAGTTCTTTTTTTTTTTAGAAAATGGTACCTATTTTGTCTAAGTTTACATTGATTACCAGCTCAACTTGCAAATACAGTAAAATATTTTTGTTCTCATATTTCAGTGGTTAACATGTATGAAGACATGGATTGTTACACATATTGTTTGTTATAATTTGAAAGTACATTAACAGTTGTAAGTTATTCTACGTTCTGCAACTTATTTCAGGTAAAGATAAAATTAATAATTAACTTGATATCCTTCTAAATTTTTATAACTAAAGGTTTATAATATTGCTGTAAACAACAATGAAGTACAGTTTCTCAGGACTAGGAATTTCTTCAAGAAAATCCACAGTGTGGGATTCGTGTCTACCAGCAGATTGTACTGCATATAGAAGTCCTTTAGAGGGATAAAAATCAGAGGCTTTCTTCTGCAGGACTCTACTGTATCCCTCACTCGCGGCAACGAATCAATTCTCATTGGCTTATGACGGTCACACAATTTCTGAAAGCCAATCGCACAATTTCCAACATTCCTGTTCACATAAATGTTCAGAAAAGGTGTTTAATTGAAACAAAGCTACAATCAAATTGTTTTATAAAATTTTTTCTTCATATTAAGGTTACGCAAAACGTGCATATTACAAATAATATCAGATTTGTGAAATATTTGCCTAATAATAATATTGCTATTTCTTTCTATATAAATGGTATTAATAGTTTAAATAGTATTTCGTTATTAGATCGTTGTGCTAGTTCGTAAGAGTCGCAAATGTTTTCTAATGTAGAGGAACTAGTATTTTGGAGATGATGTAAGTAGCTTTCACTTACAACTGACGCGAATCAAAATACTAGTTTTCTCTACTAACATTTTGACGTGGTTGCACTAAGGAATTTCTTATTTTTATTTTAAACCTTAAATTTTATAGCAACTATGGCTGTTTACTAAACGATTTCAAGTATTATCACGTTAGTTATAGGCTTGTCAATTAATTTTTATATTATGAATTTAATGACTGACGACTGTGACAGTCATCTAATGACTCTAAAGGTAGGTTTCTTAATCTCTGTTTGTACTTTTCCATTTGTCTGTTGACCAATCAGAATGTAAGAATAGTTGACATAGTCACTGTTGGGGATTATAGAATTTTAAGATTTGAAGTTACTTCGCGTTTGTGCCAAGAACTACTTTTGTGGCGGAAGACGCTCATGTTTTTATTTGGGTGCTTCGTTTCTACATTGATTCGCGTTTAAGATGTTTGAGGGGTTAGCTCGTGACAGCTAATACCCAATTATTCTGATGTATTTACATAATTTTCAATCATATTCAGTTACAATAAATGTATTCCTCGTTCAAGCATTCTTTACAATTTCTATCTTAGCAAGAAACAAGTTTTCAGTTTTATTGTTAAGTTGGTCCTAAGAGTTATTAATACTACAACGAAATACACGTACAGCAGAATCACCAGCGAAGATGTACAATTATTACAAAGATATCCTAAACAGTCACATTCTATTTTTCAACGGAAAAATTAATTGAAGTTGAACAGTTGCTTCGTTGATGTTGTAAAACTGTCAGTTTATTGTGTATGAGTATATTTAATGAAACAATTAGAATTCTTTCTTTTTCTGTATTGCCTGGAATGGTAGTCTGTTAGCTTCGTACTCTGATACATTTCCATACTTCTCTACAATGGTTTGAAAAAGCAACGAATTCGTACTTATTTTCTTATTATTTATTTGACAGTTGTATGTGTTTAACGGATAGCAAAAAACTGCTTGTTTCGTATTTATCCGTTAACTGATCACCAGAAACATTTCAATGGAGAGCAGGAAACCATTGTAATAACGTAAATATTTTTTTTTATTAAAAGCAGTTTTCATACATTACTTAAAGATGGAGACAGTTCAACAGAATAAATATTTTTAAAGTTCTAACTAAAAGAACTGATTATAACCAAACTCATTTATGACGGTCGTTATTTATATGTACTCTTTTTAGATTGAACCGCAGTCCACAGTTGGAACAACTGGAATGGGTTACCAAGGCATACCTTCTGCCGGTATAATCAAAAGCAAAAAGGAAGATGTTTGGGAAAAAACACAGAAGCGTTATCAACAGCTACCTTGCATCGACAATATTTTTTATGAGTCTGATTAATTAGTGTTATTCTATACTTGTGTGGAATACCACCAAATTAAGAATTCATACGATGTTTTATATGCAGAACTGTGATTTGTAAAATGGCTTGTTGTAGGTATCCTATTGTTCGTTATTATTTATGATGATTTTATTTTCTTTTATGTTGATGGGTTTTAAAATATTGATAATGAATAATATATGAATATTCTGCACTGTGTATATTTGTATACTTTAGCGGTAATACATACATTTTAATTAAATAATACATACGATAACTGAAAATTATCCCACATTCTCTGTTAATGCTTTGTTACCATCAATTCGAACATACAAAAATCGACACCAAATTTGTTATTGATAAATCGGTAATTTAAATTGTAGCTGTATTGAAACTTGTGTAAGTGCAAGTTTTAAAGGAAATTATGTCGGAGGCATGACATGAAACAATATCAGGGGAAAAGCAATGCTGTGGCAATATTAATTACGTAAAGGATAGCAGATTCACATTTAGAATAAGCGAACTATATGGAGAGTTTCACACAGATGATTACTAAGTAAGAAGGCATATTTACTAAATGTGCCCAGTGTTTAAAGTTCTATTTGTTGTGAGAACGGAATGTTGTGGACAAAATGAGCATTGATCGTTTTCTTGTTGAAGTACGAAAAATAAATTATCAAAAAATATACTTAAAACGAATTCAAAGTTACAAACAAATTAGTGTATTAGATTTCAAAGTTATCATGATCATTCTTTCTTGTAATTTTGCATAATGTAAATCATTTGATAAAATTCGATTAATAATTAATCAATTATAAAATCAATATGTAAGAATAATACACCATCAGATTCTGTGTGACACTTTCAGGTGTAACTTGAATGAAAGCTTGTCTCACTGCAACTTTCAGTTCATCAGTGGTATTGTATCGGCTTTATAAAACGATACCCCAGAGCGAATTATCAAATGTGGCGTGGTGTGAATTTTGTTGTTTTCAGCAAATGGTGCTGGCAGCGCAAAAAAATCACGACAGTCCAATGCCAAGAAAGAGCTTTATTAAAATATTCGTGTACTGCAATGGCATAATGGGCAAGTGCCCCATCATATTGAAGCCGTGCTCCTCCAAGAGAGGAACAAATCAGTTCTACAACATGATTCACAACAAACTGGATGTAGAAATAGACAATTTAAAGAAAGAAGCTGGTGGAATTCGGGAAAATAGTTTTTGGCATGACAGTAATGTTGTTCCTTCAGAAGAGTTTTCAGAATTTTATGGGGTTGCAAGAATGAATTCCAAAATAATTTTACATGATTTAAAAGTTAGTGTATCAACCATTATGGTTGAGCAATATAAGTTAAAAGTGGAAAGATCGATGCGAAAGTTCAACGTGATCATTTGGTTTAGTTCGGTGGAAATGAACATAAGTACAACCATTAAATTATACAGCAAAGTTTAAACTATTACTGGGGAATAATAAACAGTATAAAGTTAGGGATAAGATAATAATGGGAAAATTTAATGGGATCCACGGGACAAAGAAAATGTTTGCGACGGGATGGTCACTAAGGGTACGAAACAGGAACGCACTTTGGAACATGGCGGAAAATTGCTATGAAAATGTAATGGCGATTAAACATTTTTTTTGAAAATAAAGAGGCCAAAACGTTACTTGATACTGGGTCAGAAGCCAGTTTGATCTCAGAGAATTTTATAATGCAACATAAAAGTTTGTTAATAGAGAATTTGGTACCTTTTAAGAAAAATAATTTAATAGCGCCGAACAATAAAAAATATGCCAGAATTAACAGTATGGTAATTTTGAATTTGGAAATGGGGAGTGTTGTAGAGCAACATGAATTTTGATTATACCAGGTTTCAAGTTTGATTGTATGATATTGATAGATTTAATAGATAAAGGAAAGGTGGGGTTTATGCCCAGAGCAAAACTATTATGATTGGGGATTATAGTTATATAGGGTGGAATGATGAATTGAGCATACATGAAGAAATTGATTGCGTTAATATTTATTATATTGATAATGAGGGTGGCGTAAATAAAGTTGGATCCAATTAGTTATCCTGATGAGGCAAATGAGCAGATTATCTTAGTGAAGTTAAGTATTAATTGATGTG
Organism: Platerodrilus igneus; assembly: GCA_036346225.1. NCBI lineage: Eukaryota > Metazoa > Arthropoda > Insecta > Coleoptera > Lycidae > Platerodrilus > Platerodrilus igneus. Next base: position 2,675,549 of record JARFIW010000828.1, read on the forward strand.
GTGACATTAAGGAATAAATTATCTTGGTAAAGTTGAAGAGAAAATTGTTTGGGTGAAATTAATGAACAAGCATAGGATATCTTAGATAAATCTTTGATGCAATATTTGATAGCGAAAAGGAAAATTAAAATAATAAAATTTTTCTTTATTTTCAAAATTTCATATTTTAATTGGGTGGGGAGTCATCTTGGTTAATAAGGGCAGTGATTAATTATAAAAGTGTAAACTTTCTTTCATAGTCATTTTTACATTCCATAAATGCCAACATTTGCACGATAAGAAGTGATATTAAATCAAATTTTCTGTGCATGAAGGCAACATTTGAAGAGATTAGAAATTAAAATGATTGGAATTTACATATTGTCAAAGAAGTCGATTTTGAATTATTAATCAAAACGCCTGACGAATGAAAAATTTTGTTATGAATGAAACGTTTGTATCGGTCTAAATTACTTGACTAGTAAGGAGTTCCATATTTGGGTAATTTAGTGAATTTCCCAAAGCCATAGTTTATAATTTGATTTAGATATTTTATATATATAATGCTATGAGATGAGGTTTGGACTATAATCGACACAAACATGAAAGACTTGACAGAATGCAATGAATATTTGGAAATTCTGAGAATATGCAGCGAAATATTGAACGTCTATGTGCAAGATGGAATGTCGAAAACAAGAATCCAACCAGGGAATTTTGAGAAATACCGAGTTCTACAGAGATAGGCGCAAAGTACAAGCCTTGATTAACAAACACCAATTAGAACGTGGGTAGGAGGAGTCTATAAATATCATAGGGAACTTGTATACATTCAGTATCTCCTCAACAAGGCACGAATCACGTCAATTTAAAGTGAAAGATTACGTACAAGTGAAACTTAGTGAAAGTCAATAAATTATTAAAATTGTGAAAAGTAGAAAGTGCCAATTTATACAACGAAAAATAGCAATTTTACGCTTAAAACGGCTTCAATTATACGTCCAATTATACATCTAATTAACCATATAATTAAATGTCTATATATATGTCTAATTAATACGTCGAAAATATAAATACTTATAAATAAGCTTACGTGAAGATACTCAAATTGGACTACAAGATACTCAGAGTTAATCCAGAAATCCAAGGGGAAAATTCAAGCAACTATTCTGGCCAACAAGTAAAGCAAGTCAAGCTGTAATAATCAAGCGGTGCTGACTACCGATATTCAGAGGCAGTTCAAGCAAGGAAGACACCGGTTAGAGACCTTATTTATTATTAGTAAAAGATTGTTTTCAGTTTTAATATTTTCTATATATCAAATATCTGTAAGGGTCAACAAAAAGGTTATTTGAGATTTTGAAAATAGATAAAGCATCGTTTGAACGTTCAAAGGGTCCTTAGAGTAATTACAGAGATAGTTTTGCTAGCTTTCAAGAAATATGAATTTGATGAAAAAAATAAATGTTAATATTTTATTCAGGGGCTATTTTTTTGAACAAATCAATAAGTCATTGATATAAAACTGTACATATTATCGATCATTATATTGTGTAATAATTTGGATTGCTTCATTTAAATTATTTTAACAGATATGTGATAGAAAGAAAAGGGGTTAAACAATCTTTATTGTTGTGAAGTAGAGCATTCTGTGTTTGATAGATTGAGCTAGCCGAGGAAACAAATTCGAGGAATTATAGGATATTAAACGGGTATATCACAGCAAAGAAAAGATAACATCAACGTAGGACTCATTCACAGCAATAAAAATAACACTCAATCGTGGGGCTTAAATGAAATAAGAGTATATTCACAGCAATCAAAATTGCGCACCAATTAAAAGAGTATATCAAAGCAAATAAAAATAAAAAGAGCACACTAATCGTGGGGCTATATCACAGCCAATAAAAAGGGCACACCAACGTAGGGGCTTATTCACAGCAATATATATATATATATATATATATATATATATATATGGGATTAGGGAAAATTTAAAACGATTATTGCTGTTATTCTGCAAGTATTAGGATTGATATAAAAGTGTTTTGCAGTTTTTAGTTTGATTTTCGTCGATTCTGAGAAATCGTAAGCAGACATGCATATTTTAAATTAAGTTAGGTTATGGGGTATTGTTTTAGGGCCTTAAATCTTCATTCAATTGTAAATACTACTTCAAATACTACTATAATTGCTGTTCATATTTTGATCTAATTTTAAGCCACTTAAATCAAAATCTATTAAAACTAATTCTACGGAGAGTGAATTTGTTGCAAATTAGCTTTTGGTTTTGTACTGGATAGGTTGTGCGTAATCGTGTTTAAGAAATTATAACGTCGCGAAGAAAATTTTGGAAGATACATCATTGAGAGCTGGAGAGTCTGAAATTTTTCCAAGGCACCGGAAATTAGAGATCGGATTAACTTTTAAGACTTATGTTTTGCATTTTGGGTAAAAGACTTAATGAGAATATTTAATCGGCTTTTAGTATTTAGTAGTTGTATTGTGAGAAGTTGTAGCTTTAAGGTTTAATTAATTCAAAATTTCACTAAGTAAATTATTTATATAACAAAGGATAATTTAAACATATCTTTCTAAAAGGTATATTTTTAAAAGTATAAGTACTGCAGTGAGAGTGTGCTGGTGTTGGGAGTTCATATGTTTAGTGTACGTTGACGCTTTGTTTGTGTTATATATTTCGTTTATGTGGTTTATACTGCACAAACTTTTATTTTTCTCTATATTATTATTTATAAGTATTGTACCTTATAAATTTTAGTTACGATTAATAACTAATCTATTCGAGCAGAAGAAGCTTTTAATGCTCTATTAACTGAAACAGTCGAAGAAGTATGCTATTAAATTTAGTGTTGAAATATCTGCGTCTATTGTACAGGGAAACTTACTTCAATAATGCAACAGTTTTGCTAGATTGAAGCCCCTCATACGGAATGATTCGTGCCCCACGCTTGGGCTGCATAAATGCTGCGAAGTTACCTGTGTAATAACTCCAAAAACTAGTTTACCATGGCTGCTCTGCTGCTTATACCTAAAAATACTACCCTTGTAATAAAGCTCCATGATTTGGGTGCCATATATGCTCTGAAGTTTCCCTGTGCTTCTCTGTTGTTATCTGCAAAATACTGCCCTACTATTCTATAAAAGAAACTCAACTACAAAAATTCATCACAATTTATTCACACAGAAAAGTCCTACACCCAAAATTTTTTCAATTGTTAAGGCATACATCCATAAAATTACATGTATGCTCGTTTTGAGAACAATTCATTTTCATTATATATTGCTTGATAAAATTGTACTCATCAGACAAATAAACTATTTAAAGTAACTGGGCCTAACCTCACACCTGACATTAATGCCTGGCTTAATATGAGCTCACAGTAAAACCCTTTTACGTGTGCAAATTTTCGCACAGCAATTACCAAAAGTCCCTTTTACTTTGTACATACACAGCTATTACACAATTATTTTATAAATGACCATCCCTAAATAACTATATTTTCAATTAATTAATTATAAATTGAATAATAAATTCTTTAGTCCATAGAATTCAGAAAAATAGACTCGTAAAGCACAAAATGTCATAACACATCAAACAAACTCAAAAGACAATATTTTTATAAAAATCAGTTACCTGGAAAGCATCACACCACATATATCTGCAATCCAACCATCGATGACGTTGCCCTCGTCTATGACTGCATGTTAAGGAACCACCCCCCAAGTTGACTCACGCTATCCTTGTGGGCAATCAACTGCCCAATTCTCTCTAACTATCAATCGATAGCACATTTAAAACTTTCTAAACTCTTCTACTGGTCCATTTACCATCAGCAAACCACCAACTCGATACATAAACAATCCCTATTCCATCTTTGGACGCCTAACTAGCACCAACAACCAAAATGTACTTCATAACTTTACCGATCTGCAGATACCACAGCACACAAACTTGTGTAGGTTGTTACAAATTAAACTTCTTAAAACACTTGTTAGAGACAGGCAATAATGTCGTTTACTAATATTTGTATTCAAGTTGATGACAAGTAAAAGCGAAGAAAAAGAGAGCTTCTCACCACCTACATGTGTTTATTTAGACCAAAATACCCCCCTTTCATATAATTTTCTCACAATTCACCACCCCACACAAACTAACTTTCTCGTTAAATTTCAAACCGAAACAAAATTCTTAATCGACCAAATTCTACAAACACCTGAGTTAACCTTCGATAATTCCTTGTATTTCTGTACGCAACGGACTTCCAAATCTCAGAATTTTGACACTCGAAAACATCAATATACCACGAAAATAGCTTTTAACCGTCCAACGGATGCTTTATTTCCCCGAACCTAGCCCCAACTGACATCAATTTCTTAGTTAACCCATGCCCCACATACTACGCACTTTTACTCTAAACTTGTTAATTGTTACCCTAGAGTTTTAAAACATCTTAACTTTTTAATAAGTGGTATTTACATGCGGCAACCTACACTAAATTGTCCAATGACTTATCTAATCAATTTTAACCTACAAATTACACAGAAATATTTATATATATATATATATATATATATATATATATATATATATATATATTATTCATACAACAAGCAGGATTTAGAGAATTTAAGTACATTATATTCACGTCTCTATCAGTTTTAGAAGTGATTGTGTTAACATGGTATTGATGTGTTACACTTAAATAGTAATTTATATACTCTCATAGGTATAGTTTACTTGGTGCAATTGTTGGAACGCACTTGTTTACAATCTTTAGTTACGTTCATGTGCGCAGGTACCATTAACAATACATTACCTGCATAATCAATATCCGCATTCTTTCTGGTCATCGATCTAGATTTAACAACATGTAAGTTATTTTAACAATCTTTATAGACTTTACAATGCAATTCAGAAGATATTTAAATCATTTCACCTTTTAGTGAGTTTTAAACTGTTGTTTTTAATTGATTGACTAACATAAAACATTTTTTAGACTTATGATTAAGGCACAAAATGGTTGCCGAAACGTCAAGTAATATAACAATTTTACTATATTAATTATTTATTTTTGACCTACAATATCCTGATAACTGAAATTATACTCTTTTCCAACTATATATATATGTATATATATAAAATTGTTGCCCAATAGCATATTATAGGGAAGGAAGGCTTGAAACCAGCTTACATTTTTATATAAAAGGCATGTATTTAAAGAGGTATAGATTATGATCGTGCCTGCTTGATTATTATATCGGAATTATTGTATATTGCTTCCTTTCAATAAAAGGAACATATATATATATATATATATATACATATATATTGTTGTGGATTTAAAGGGTTAAATCAGTGGTAAACAATAAAATCTCAACTACCCTGTATATAGAAAAGAACGATTTATTTATGTGCAAAATTAATTTGAGTCATTTGAGGAAAACGGACATGTATTAACTTATTTTTATAATTAATAATGGTATATTAAAAATTACATAAATAAAAAATAGTTTTAAAGCAAATAGAAGTTCAAAGATATGTATAATTAAACATAAGTTATTTGAATTCAACATAAGGGAATGTGATGTATAAGGAAATCAATATTTCCAAGGCAAAATGTATTCGGGGTATAAGTCAACGTCAGTTTTATACAGCTTCGGAGAAATATAAAGTCTATGAATTGTTATGCTAAACGGTCGATAATTAACAAACACCTGCATTTTAAAAGGTTACATTCAAAGAAGTCGAGCATGTGTTAAGATAGGATTTCATAGAAATTATTTTCAACCATCAGTTGGATAAACAACAAGACTAACAAACATCTTAAAGAGCGAGGGAAATGCACAAACGGTTATGTACAACAGATAGAGACAGATATAAAAGCGTTGGGATTGAAAACGCACGTACCATATACACGTGGAGTGGAGATGAGCTGTCATCAATATCGATTTTCTGTAACTCAAGTGGGGTTTCAAATGCGACAGCAGACATGCATAGACAGAGATGAATATAGTTTAGGTGGGGTTTGTGATGACAGAGAATTTTATTATTGGTTGAAAGTGGACAATGTTCTGAACGTACGCACACGCGAAGGTGAAAGTGAATCGGGGTGATACAGCACGTAGCACGCTACAAAATTTCAGGAACTTCAAGACGGTTGTATTCAAAATTTTTAGAATTTATCTTTGAAAATAAGCTTTTCACTTGAAGTGTGTCCCGAGTGGGGTTTTGAAACGATATAAATCCAATTCAATCCATCTCAATTATTAATGCTCTCTTGTCTTGTCTTCGCTTCTAGATTACTTTACTATGATAAAGTACTGACTGCTGACCACCATAATAGTAGAGCTTTTATTGTGAGTATTGTATGTGTTAATAATACAGTAAAAATAGTGGTTACAAGTGCAACTCAGTAGTAGCGGACATCTATTTATTACCGCGAAATACGTGTAGTGTATATTAAATTAATAGAGGTCTGGCTACTACACTACAAACCACAAAAATCAATAAATGGAAGCATGATATATATGGGGTATGCATTACAAATAACCAAGATTGTATGCTGATATATGGAATGGTACTATGAGACGAGGCGCTTGGCTCGCAAATGGTGTTATCTGTGGATCCGCTGAGTAGCACAGCGAATGATGACGAAGCTAAGGTGTTTTAGCTATTATCTTCAAAGGAATGGAAGCCTGAAGAATTCTCCAGGTAATTTATTTGAAATTTCTGGTGTTTGATAAACATTTGTGAAATTTTGGTGCTGTGTGATTGACTTGTTGGAGTTTATTTAGGGTTGTAGAAACGTATTGGAAAGATTCATGTACTGAACAATTTATTGAGGTTAGATATTGAAAAGGGGTGTATTTAAAACTTACAAAAAAAAATGTTATTCAGGATATAAATTGGATTGTAAAGGGTAAACGGGTCTATAAATTTTGTTTTAATTTATGCAAGGTGTAAAAGGCATATAAACTAAACTGGGTTATTATGAGCTCACCATACTCCAGTGTACAGTCAATTTAGGGTAATATGTGGGGCCCATCTACTCATATCTCATTGAATTTATTTGAAAATAATTAGGAAAATCGAGGACTTTAAAAACATACCACATTTTGAGTTTGATAATTAGTGTATCAAAGTGTTTTTTATACATGTGAATATAATTTATGTGTTAATAGCTGTAAATAAAAGATTGTATGATTGTTGTATTATTTGGTGATTTTATTGAATGGTGTGCGAGTGTGAAGGAGGAATGGTTGTAAATTTAGGTATCCGAGAAGAGGCACAGCTGAGTTTGCCAGGGAAGCTGCAGAAGGTTTTTGAAGCAGAAACAAGAGGGTAAGGAAATTTTTTAATTTTTTGCATTTTTTTGAAAATAATTTGATGACCCTAGTCAAGGACTGATGTTAAAGTTTTGTCCCAGCTTCATCTAAAAATTTTTCTAAGGTTCCACTGCAACTTTTATGACAGCCCAACGCTGGGGCTCGATATAAATCCTTAGTCCCCGACTTCCACTGCAATATATATTAATTTAAGTATTTTTACAATCGAGATTTAACAAGACTTATTAAGTGCATTGACAATTGGTGGAATATCAGAGGAGTACTTTTTTCTGATTATTCAATTTTTTATTATAAGATAATTTTTATTTACGATTATTTTATTAATGAAAGGAGTTTTTAGTGGCACAATCAAAATTAACTATTTAAAGCAATTAATTTTATTGTTCACATGAAACTTTTCATTGAATGTTAATTTATTAAACCTTTAATTAATTGAAACATTCCTATTGGAAGATATAAACTTTATTATAAGAATTGCACATAAACATCTTTATTTCTTATAATCCGGAAATAAACTATCAACATCAACCAAGCACGAAATGAATATTGTATATCGAAATATTAATAATAATCGGGTATGAGATTAGATTAAACTAACCTTGTGCACAGGTTCACTGAACTTCTTCACTAGTTTATTTAAATAAAATTCAATACTATATGTCTAGCAATTTGTCCGTAAACCTAAGCGTAAGAAGGTAAATTATTCTTCTAAATTAAAGCTTATTAGCTTACGGTTAATAATAATTTACACTTTTAAATTAACTTCCATCGTACTCTTACACATGTGCCTGAAATTGTAGATCCTTGTGAAAGTTATATATTTTTGCTTATAGATACTTATATTGTTAATAAGTTATAATTTTTACATATTTTAAATGATAAAACTATAATTCAAAGTATGAAAAGTCCAGCGTTTCGTTTAATTGGTGATCGTTTATTATCATAAATCTTCACGAGTTTGTTTTCATGACTTCGACTTTAGGCTAATTTTTGTTATATAGATAGAAAGATTATACTATAGCTGAATTTCGTACAGCACAAACATTGCATGTGCTGACATTTGCAATGTGTCTTTAATTTATAAATCAAACGTGCAAATTAGGATTAAAAATTCAGATTATAGTGCACAAGTATGTTGTTCACATTCAATATTTGTACTCTTAATGTAATTAAAACCTCATCATCATCATTAAGTCTTCAATCCTAGAACTGGTTGGACGCATACCCTCATTGTTTCCTAGTCTGAACCGACCTACACATTTCCCTGAAATTTGCACAGTCTGCATCTATCAATATTTGTGTGCGAAAGTCTGATCTCGGTCTATCTCTACCTATCTTTCCTATCTCTGCTTGTAATATATCCCGTACTATTCCCCAGAAAAGCCTTAGAATGTATCCTGTCCTTTTCGTTTTCCACAGATATCTTTATTCCTCTACTATTTATTTATTAACTTTGTCTGTCCATGCTACCATCCACATACATCTGAAGCACAACATTCCAAAAGGCTTCTATCTCTTTCTGTCTGCTTTTCCTACTGTCCCTATTTCATAGACGTACTGTGTTGTGTTCCACACATATGCTTTAAACAAATTTTCTTCTTGTATCAATGTTCGTTGTCTTTGAACATAGCTGCTGTTCTTTCTTGTTTGATGCAGTTCGGTCACCTTCTATTGTTTTACAGTTATATACCCTACTTCCCCGATATTCAGTTGTATGTGAAGAGGGGTAAGCAGTCTTTGGCTGCCAAGTTCCCCCAGCACTTGAACCTTTGTCGAATTAATAGTTTTTCCAATTTACCCTTTCGCACAATCAACATTAGTTGAAAATATTTCACAACCAACACCTGTAATTGTTTATAATAATCATCAGATTTAAGAGCACTTATTTTTCGTCATCGGGTTTTACTTCTTGAAACTGGTTGGACTTAGCTTATTTATGTTCTGAGCTAGCCTACACAGTTCCCTGCAATTCTCCCAACAGCCTATATACAACTCGATTCTCTTCTATTGTTTTCTAATTATATGCCCTATTTCACCGAGATTCAGTGGTATGTGAAGGGGGTTAAGCAACTTGTGGCTGCAAAGGATCCCCCAACACTTACACATATACCATATTAGTAGTTTTCAAGTAAATCCTTTCGCACAATTAACATTAGTTGAGAGTATTGCAAAACCAATATCTGTAGTTGTTTATAATAATCACCATGTTTAAGTACAGTAATCATTATTGTCGTTAGTTTTTCCATCTTGCGACTGGCTGGAAGTGTACCTCCATTGATTTCTATTCGGAGCTAGGTACACATTTCCCTGAAATTCCCATAGCATACATCTTTCACCATCTGTATGCAATAGTCTAAACTAGATCCACCTCTACTTCTCTTTTTTCCTATCTCTGCTTCTAATATAAACCCCACTATTCCCTCATGTCTTAGTATGTGGTCTATCATCCTATCTCTCCTATTTTTTTTACTGTTTTTCACATATTTCTTTCTTTCCATACCATTTCTAGTTCCTCTTTGTTCTTAACTTTGTCTGTCCACGATATCTTCATCATATGTCTGTAGCACCACTTTTCAAAGGCATCTACCTTTTTTTGTCTGCTTCTCCTACTGTCCAGGCTTCACAGCCATACAGTGCTGTGCTCCACACATGTTTTAAGCAATCTTTTCCTTGTTTCTATGTTTATCTTCGAACACAGTAGTTGCCTTTTTTTGTTAAATTCAGCACGACCTTGTGCTAATCTTTGTTTTATATCTTTTGTGCTTTTCCCATCGTGCATTGTAACATGTCATTTTACCTATGGTATATGCCACATTTCAGCTTGATTTATCTCTCTCTTTAAACCTCAGATTTTACTTTAAAAAGTCCATTGAACCTTAATATACACTTTTACTTTTAATAGATGTATTATAATCACAGAATATAGAAAGGTTGTAATACTTCATAAAGTACCGTGTTTGTTTTCTAATATTCATACTTGTTTGTAAAGTTGCCTACAATCCAGTATTCTTGGTATTTATTTTCACACTTGTACTTTGCAGAAGAGCTCTGTAGTTTTCTTTCCTTACAATTCCAAATACCTCGCTCTGATAATTGAGACAGATGGTTGCCTGTCAAAACTTTCTGATAAAGCTTCATTTTCTTGTCTTGGTTCTGTGCACAACAGGTCATTTTGAATTCCTGTTGATAAGAATTGACCATGCGGTCGTATCAAGTATGTATTCTTTTGTTAAATAATAAATGTGTAATCATTTAAATATTATTACAGATATCTTGCCTAGTGTTTCCTTTCCTTCATGAACTACAAATCCTACCGGATTACTTTTCCGATGGTAAGAATTTAATAGATGTATTTTAAATTCCTTTTCACTTGGTTTTGCGTGTTAACTAATTCACGTATTATATTTCAGGGTCGTTTTCTACCCCCATGTCTTCGTACTATTTATCTTACGTTCCGTAAAGATGCAGACTTATTTTGCTGTCGCTTTACTATAAGATGACAATGCCGTAGTATTTTAAATTACGCTACCTTAACATACAATTTTAGTTTTGTTTATTATTCTCTTAAAATTTGATTTAATATGGATCTATGAAGTTAAACACGGAATGTTTTTCAACTTTGATGTTTTACCTGGGACTCCTGCAGTTTCTACACTTTTGATTTGGATTTCTACAGATGTTCCGTTCAAAGAATTTCAGGGTAACAAAATATGTTATTCTTTGCACATGTCAGGTATGACAAATTAAAGTATTATTTATCTACTCAAAATTAAATGAACTGATATATGCAATATTAAATTTTCTCTTTATTTTACACTTGTAAAACATATTAATCTTACAGATAATTTATCTAGTATTTACAAATAGTAATTCTTATTATACATAGTGTTACTGGACGCATACTGTCCAAATGTAAGTCACATGTTTCATGAAACTTATGGTAGTCAAGTACATTTATTAATTTTTGTTACGCATTTAAAAGCACAAGATAATTTTCTTAGTATATTTGAACGTTTAGTTCACGTTAAATATTTTATCGACTTTTTATGTTACGTTCACATATTTGGAAACTCTCTTAAACTTATATAGCTACATTTGCTAGTTGCCTAAAAACGAGTATCATAATCTTTACTGATCTATTTATTTTATATGACTTCATAGAACATTTATGATGTTTTTGTTCAAAACTTTATTTCTATAAAATTTAATAAATACACTATATAACTTGTCATAGTTTCTCACAGTTGTTTATTTTACAGTCACTAATTTACAAATTTTCTCCCCTTCGAGATTTTAAGCCTCTTGCAGCCTCCGCAACCTCAACGGTCGATGCTAGCTGCGCCAGAGTGTAATTTTTTTTATGCTCTGTTGTGCGCCTATTTTTTTTATAACACCTGAAAAAGGGTAGGGTGCACGTGGCGCCCAACTACCTGTTTTTTTCTTGCGCACACTTGCACGTGGCGCCCAAAGATTTGTATTTTTTCTCTATACCTGCCTACGTTTACACGTGGCGCCCAACTACCTGTTTTTTTCTTGCCATCGCTTGCACGTGGCGCCCAACGATTTCTATTTTTTCTCCATACCTGCCTACGTTTACACGTGGCGCTCAACGTATCTCTCCTTTTTTTTTGTGCATGCTTGCACGTGACGCCAACACTTATTTTTTTTTACATATTTCTACCTTAACGTTCACCACTTTGCCGCCCAACGATTCTTTTTTTTATATCTGCCTACGTACACACGTGACGCTCAACTTACCTTCCTAATTTTTTCTCTTGCAGACGTTTACACGTGACATCAAATTTTTCTTTATTAAAAATTGTAAATGTCTCTCCCCGCATTATATTATTGAAAAACTTTTCTTGGTTTGTATACCACATTTTTCACAATAAAAGTGAATTAGTTTTTGGTAATAAGTTACATTTATGTAAATGTACCACTTAATCTTTATTTCATATTACTTTGTCTTGAATTAGTTATATTTATAACTTACCTTAAAATATCTTGCTCAATTGCTTTAAATATATAAAGAATTCTAATTTACATAAATATTTTTTTCCTAAAATATAAATAAATATTTTATCTTAAAATATAAAAACAAAAATGGAAGCACACTTAAAAGCAGGTTATTTACTAATAGAGGAGCTTGAGTATGAACTTTACATAAGGTCCATTAGTTCAAAAAAGAAAACTATGGAAGATAAAAGAAAAGTTTTAGCACGTCAATTACGAATTGAATTAAATAAACCACCACCACATAAAGAACTATCTCAATATACTATAACTTTTGATCAAGATAGTGAACAAATAACTAATACTATAAATTCAATCACGAATTTAATAGAAGAATTTGATGGTGATGTTAAAGATTTACTTTATAAAAGAATAATGTCTCGTCTGGCACATGTTTGTGGCAGAATAAACCGATTAACTATTCCTGATAATGATAATGAAGTTGTAACAACTTTTAAAAATGAAAGTTATTCAACTGCACTTTTGTTAGATGCAGAACTTCATGAAAAAATAGAAAAATACGAAATTACTGCCGGTATAATTAATGTTCCTTTAACAAATACTACCCCCACAATAAATGTTCATCCACCAACGGTAACTTATATATCTATTTCTACTCCAATTTCTTCTTGGTCAATAAAATTTAATGGTAAACCAGACACAGTCTTTGAATTTTTAGAAAGAGTATCTGAATTAGCTGAAACCAGGAATGTTTCACTACAGGATCTGTATTCGTCTGCGATGGAATTGTTTGACGGAGATGCAATCGTTTGGTATAGGGAAATAAAACACTCTGTAACAGATTGGAATTCCTTAATAACTCGTTTAAAACAAGATTTTCTACCTCCTAACATAGAAACTATTTTATGGGATGAAATAAGACTTAGAAAACAAAAGACAAATGAAACAGTGACTATTTATATAATGAAAATGCAGAATTTATTCCGCAGATTTCAAAAATTACCTTTAGAATCTACAAGAATACAAATTATTTCACAAAATTTATTACCTGACTTTATTACACCACTTTCTGTAATTTTACCTACAATTAATACTATCTCAGATCTCGTAACAGCTACAAAAAGATTAGAAGAATCTTTTCGAATAAAAAATCAACTTATATCTAATAATAACTCCTTTAAACCAACTACCTCTGTTTTGGTACAAAACAAAAATTCTTTTCCACAAAATGTTTATAAACAAAAATTTCAAGAAAGTAAACCGAAAACTTGGACATACCATAATAAATCTAAAATACAAAATTCTACGTCTCAATTAAATGCCATACAATATAATACGATTCCAAAAATTCAAACACAACCATATTCCACAATAAATAAAAATATAAATGCAAATCTATCTACTTTTCCTTCAACTCAAAATACACGTTATTTCTCAAATACCTATAAACATACCACAAGTAAATGTTGGAACTGTTCAAAATCAGATCACACATATCCTGATTATAATATTAAAAGAAAAATTTTCTGCTACAGATGTGGCATTCCTAATGTAAAAATATCCACATGTCCCGTTTGCTCAAAAAACGAATAAAAATGTACAGGACATATAGCCAACCCTGTACTGATATATCTATGGCTACCCAAAATTATCTTAAACCAAATAAAATTTTTTCTACCTCTGTTGTTTCTAAAAAACAAATGACTACCTCACCTTATACAAATCTTACCTTACCTTATACAAAACCTAACTTACCCTTAAAAATAAATCAATGTTATAAAAATAAAAATCATAACATTACAAATGTATCTAAGAAAAATTACCTTAACTTACATAAAACTTCTCAAAACAGTGATAACTGGTCAAAATGGTTGACTACTGTTAGAAATTTTTATAAATCAAAAACACATTTAATAGAGACTTATAATTTAATTACAAAACATTTAGATAGTAGACCATATCTTAAAGTAAAATTATTAGACATTTATATAACAGCACTTTTCGATTCTGGAAGTAACATTTCTGTTATAGGATCTCTAGGCATACCTATAATAGAAACTTTAAATATAAAAATATTTCCTTTAACTACACATACATTACTTACCGCAGATGGTACTCCACAAAATATTTCTGGTACTTTAGACTTGCCTATCTTTATTGGTGACACATGTCGTTTCATTACTTGCTTAGTCGTTCCTGCACTACCTCACTCATTTATTTTTGGTTCAGATTTTGCGAAAAAGTTTGAACTATTTATTAATTTTAAAATAATTCCTGGGATGTTCACACATCTACAAATATACCTATACCTGTGGAAAAGTTCCTTTAAAAATTTAAATAAACATAAACTTTGCACGTTAGATGATTTACTTCCTACACAATTACCTAAATCAAAACAAATAGTAGATTCCTTTAATTTAATTGCAAGCACTGATACAAATTTAGGTCGCACTGATAAAATTTATATGAATATTGACACTGGTGACCACAAACCTATCAGAAAGCGTCCATACCCAATGTCTCCATATATGCAAAAATATTAAATGAAAAATTAGATGAAATGTTAGAGTTGGGTGTGATTGAAAATGTACCTCGCCTTGGTGTTCTCCTATCTTACTAGTTAAAAAATTTTCTGGTTACTATAGAGTTTGTTTTGATGGAAGAGCTCTAAATGAAATAACTACCCACGATAGCTATCCTATGCCAATGTAGACCGAATTTTGAATTTGCTAAGAGGTGCTACATACATTTCTAGTCTTGATTTAAGACGTAGCTTTTGGCAACTACCTTTAACTACAGAATCAAAGGACAAAACAGCCTTTAGTGTAATCTCTGAGGTCAATTTAGGTTCGTTACAGTTCCTTTCGGTTTAAGAAACTCTGCTCAAATACAACAACGTCTTGTTGATACTATTTTTGGACCGGAGTTGGAACCCCATATTTTCTGTTATCTCGACGATATCATAGTCGTATCTTCAACATTTTTTGAACACATCAAATTATTAGAAACAGTTCGTGACCGCTTAAAAGAAGCAAACTTAACTATAAATCTCAAAAAATGTGAATTTTTTAAAAAAACATTAAAATTCCTAGGGTACATTGCTGGTTCAAATTCTATAAGAACAGATCCAGAAAAAATTTCAGCAATGACTAACTATCCAAGACCTAAAACAACCACAGAAATTAAACGTTTTGTTGGTATGGTCAGTTGGTATAGAAGGTTTGTAAAATCATTTTCACCCTTATGTCTCCTATAAATGATCTTTAAAAGGCAAAAGAAAAACAACCAATAGTTTGGAATTCCGAGGCTGAATCAGCTTTTCTAAAAATAAAACAAATCCTAGTATCTGAGCCTATCTTATCTCAACCTGATTTCAGTCAACCTTTCACGATAGAAGCTGATGCATCAAATACTGGTTTAGGTGGTGTCTTATTACAAAATCTAAATGGTGAAGATCACATTATCTCTTACACAAGCAGATCTCTTACACGTTCTGAACGCAACTATTCCGTTTCAGAACGCGAATGTCTCTGTTATTTTTCTATAGAAAGATTCCGTCCATGGATAGAAGGAACAAAATTCACAGTCATAACAGATCATCACAGTCTGTTATGGCTCAATAATATCCAAAATCCTTCTGGGAAGCTGGCGAGATGGGCCACCGTTTAAGACAACATACCTTTGATTTAATTCACCGTAAAGACAAGTTACATGTAATACCTGATTCCTTAGTCGATCAACACAAGATAACACAGTAAATTTAAATGTCTTAGAAATAGATTTAGCTAACATAGATGATTACTATGTATCTTTAAAAATAAAATTATAAATTCTCCAGATACCTATCCGCAATGGAAAATAGAAAACGGTTTGTTATACAAATTCCTACCTTCAAATTTACCGTTAACTGCAAATATAAATAATTGGAAAATCCTAGTACCTATTAAACAAAGAAATGAAGTAATTTCTACATGTCATGATCCACCTACTGCTGGACATTTTGGTTTTTATAAAACATTAGCTAGACTTCAAGAAAATTACTACTGGCCTAAAATGAAATATGACGTCATAAAGTATTGTAAAAATTGTTTAATATGTGGAGCACAAAAAGCATCGAATATGAAACCATCGGGTTTAGCAGGTAAAGAAAAAGATGTTACATTTCCGTTTCACACAATTGCTTTAGACCTCATAGGACCCCTTCCTAGGTCAAAACAAGGACACAAGTGGTTACTTGTTGTAGGTGACTGGTTTTCTAAATTCACTTTACTATTTCCTTTACGTAGTGCTACCGCACCAAATATCGAAAAACATATCGAAAATAAAGTATTTCTAACTCTGGGTACCTAAATTTATAATATGTGATAATGGATCACAACTATCTGGAAACATTTTAAAAATCTAATTGCCAATTATAATGTTGAAAAATATGGTACACTGCAGTATATTCCCCACAATGTAATTTTGTAGAACGAATAAATAAAACTGTAGGTACAGCGATTAGATCATATGTCGAAACACACAACATGTGGGATGAAAATATAGCTAAATTTCAGTACGCTATAAATTCAGCAAAACATGAGGTGACAGGTTTTTGCCAAATTTTTAATTTTGGTAGACATGTACCTATTTCAGGAAAATTTTATAGTTCGTCTTATAAACCCTCTGATGATGTAGATATAATGCCTGAAGATAGGACCGCATATTCTGTCGACCAACAAGGTCTTTTTAATCTCTTCAAAGATGTAAAAAATAGATTACATCTTGCCTATAAAAAAATGTCTAGTCGTTACAATTTACGACGTAGACCATTTACTTTCAATGTAGGTGATACAGTTTGGAGAACAAACAAAGTATTGTCTAGTGCCGCTGATGCCTTTACTGCAAAACTTGCACCTAAATATATTTTATGCACAGTTAATAAAAAACTATCTAATTTAATTTATAATCTTACTAACCCAGATGGGTCAAAGACAAATAACTGGCACATAAAAGATTTAAAGCCGTATACAGGCACTGATATAAATTTAGTAAATTTTTTAAATATACTTACCTTAACTTAAATAATGCTAAACATAATTTTTCTTAACTAAAAATTTTTTTTCTTGTTACATTACACATGTTTGATGTGATATTTTTTTGATGACATATCATATCTAGCCCCCCACACTTACATACATAACTGGTGTACAACAGTTATGCCCTCCTTATACCCCCCATTGCCCCTTTTCTACAATTTTTTTTTGTTTATTTCTAATCTTTTTACCCGTGTTGAGTGGTTTAGTCCTTACTGATTTTGACTTCACTGATTATTGACTTTACCAATTTTGTTTCCCTTTGGGACGTGTGATACGCGTTAGATATCCCACCACTCAAACATTTTTTTTCTCAAACATTTTTTTCTCAAACAATTTTTTTTCTCAAACATTTTTTTATTTTTTTTTAATAAGTCTTTCACTCAAATCCAATTTTGGATTTTATAAAAAAATATATGTTGATATATTTTTTTTTCTTTTGTTTCGGGGCAGTGTAACATGTCATTTTACCTATGGTATATGCCACGTTTCAGCTTGATTTATCTCTCTCTTTAAACCTCAGATTTTACTTTAAAAAGTCCATTGAACCTTAATATACACTTTTACTTTTAATAGATGTATTATAATCACAGAATATAGAAAGGTTGTAGTACTTCATAAAGTACCGTGTTTGTTTTCTAATATTCATACTTGTTTGTAAAGTTGCCTACAATCCAGTATTCTTGGTATTTATTTTCACACTTCTACTTTGTAGAAGAGCTCTGTAGTTTTCTTTCCTTACAATTCCAAATACCCCGCTCTGATAATTGAGACAGATGGTTGCCTGTCAAAACTTTCTGATAAAGCTTCATTTTCTTGTCTTGGTTCTGTACACAACAGGTCATTTTGAATTCCTGTTGATAAGAATTGACCATGCGGTCGTATCAAGTATGTATTCTTTTGTTAAATAATAAATGTGTAATCATTTAAATATTATTACAGATATCTTGCCTAGTGTTTCCTTTCCTTCATAAACTACAAATCCCACCGGATTACTTTTCCGATGGTAAGAATTTAATAGATGTATTTTAAATTCCTTTTCACTTGGTTTTGCGTGTTAACTAATTCACGTATTATATTTCAGGGTCGTTCTCTACCCCCATGTCTTCGTACTATTTATCTTACGTTCCGTAAAGATGCAGACTTGTTTTGCTGTCGCTTTACTATAAGATGACAATGCCGTAGTATTTTAAATTACGCTACCTTAACATACAATTTTAGTTTTGTTTATTATTCTCTTAAAATTTGATTTAATATGGATCTATGAAGTTAAACACGGAATGTTTTTCAACTTGTTTGAATGCTAGCGAATTCTACCTCATCACTTGTCTTTGATGTTTTACCTGGGACTCCTGCAGTTTCTACACTTTTGATTTGGATTTCTACAGATGTTCCGTTCAAAGAATTTCAGGGTAACAAAATATATTATTCTTTACACATGTCAGGTATGACAAATTAAAGTATTATTTATCTACTCAAAATTAAATGAACTGATATATGCAATATTAAATTTTCTCTTTATTTTACACTTGTAAAACATATTAATCCTACAGATAATTTATCTAGTATTTACAAATAGTAATTCTTATTATACATAGTCTTACTGGACGCATACTGTCCAAATGTAAGCCACATGTTTCATGAAACTTATGGTAGTCAAGTACATTTATTAATTTTTGTTACGCATTTAAAAGCACAAGATAATTTTCTTAGTATATTTGAACGTTTAGTTCACGTTAAATATTTTAACGACTTTTTATGTTACGTTCACATATTTGGAAACTCTCTTAAACGTATATAGCTAAATTTGCTAGTTGCCTAAAAGCGAGTATCATAATCTTTACTGATCTATTTATTTTATATGACTTCATAGAACATTTATGATGTTTTTGTTCAAAACTTTATTTCTATAAAATTTAATAAATACACTATATAACTTGTCATAGTTTCTCACAGTTGTTTATTTTACAGTCACTAATTCACAAATTTTCTCCCCTTCGAGATTTTAAGCCTCTTGCAGCCTCCGCAACCTCAACGGTCGATGCTAGCTGCGTCAGACTGTAATTTTTTTTATGCTCTGTCGTGCGCCTATCCTTTTTATAACACCTGAAAAAGGGTAGGGTGCAGCATTATTTGACTTCCTAGGTAGCAGAAATTCTTCACCTCTTGTAAGTTCTCGTTACCTATTTGTATTCTTGTTTTTGATTTATTTTCCCCTCTTTTGCATACTAGAACTTTAGTTTTATTTTTGTTAATTTTCATACCACATCTCTCTGTTAGAACTGTTTCCATTTCATTAAGAGAAGCTTCTAACTTTTCTTTGCTAGATGCTAATACCGCTATATCATCTGCAATTCTAAGCATATCAGTCTTTTGTCCCTGCATATTAATTCTAAATGTATTCCTGCATTTGACAGTATTCATTGACTCTTTTATGTACAAGTTAAAAATTAATGGGGATAAGGCACATCCCTGTCTCACTCCTTTCCTAATATTTACTTCTCTATTTTTTTGCTCTAATTCTATTACCGCTGTTTGCTCTTTGTATCTCCAGTATTACCCTCAGAGGTAAATAGCCTCCCGTGTTCCCCGGTTTCGCCTAAACCCAAATTGATCTTCTCCCTGTATTTCTTCAGCTGGTTTTTCCATTCGTCTTTGTACCATTCTAGTTAATATTTTTGAAACGTGTGCGGTCAAACTTATTGTTCGAAAATTTTCACATCTATCCGCGCCTCTTTTTTTTTTGGTATAGTTACTATGATGTTACGTTTGAAATCTTTGGGTATCTTGCCTGTCTCATACATATAGCTTACAAGTCGGAAGAGACATTCTGTTACTGCTTGTCCAGCGGCTTTTAGAGTTTCTGTTTGCACCTTATCTGTACCCGGCACCTTACCATTTTTCAGGCTCTTTAATCCTAATTCAAACTCATCTCTAAGTATAGGATATCCCAGGTCATCATTTTCAATGTCTGATTCCTGTTCTAATGCTGTTAGTTCCTCTCCTGAATATAAATTCCCTATATATTCTTGCCATCTAGCTACTTTCTCTACATTTTCTATAATGACGTTTCCTCCCACGTCCCTTATATCCCTGAAATTCATTCTAATTAATTTGCATGCTTTGTCTGTCTTTCCTATTTCCATCTTAGTTTGTACCTCTTTGGACTTTTCATCAATCCATTGTTCTTTTGCTTTCCTACATTTGCGAATAATTTCCGATTTTATGGCTTTGTATCTCTGTTTTCCTGTTTGGTCTGATCTGTTTTTCTAATTTCGTCTTTCTTCTATTAAATTCAGGATATCTTTTGTTATCCATGGTTTCTTGTTTTCTTCTTGTGTATACCCCAGAATATCTCCGGGCGCCACGTCTAAGCTGGATTTAAGGTTATTTCATTCTGTTTCTACTTAGTAGCAGAAATTTTCCCAATATCTTTCAGCAGTTCATTTGACTTTTTTTCAAATCTTTCGTGGATGGATATCTTTATCTTTTAGCTTTTCAAAGTCAGTGTCTTTTTCCGTTCCTCTTTTTCAGATTTTTAAATTTAAGTGCTGCCTTCATAATTATGTGTTGTGGTCAGTGTCTATATCTGCTTCCGGGTAGCTTCTACAGTCTTTTACTTGATTTCTAAATCTGTCTAACAATAATGTAACCTATTTAATATCTTTCTATATCTCCTGGCATCTTCCACGTGTATCGTCTTCTAACATGATGTTGAAATAATGTATTTGTGATTGTTAAGTTGTTCTTATCGCAATACCAACCTATTTCCCTTGTCATTTCTTGTGCCTAAACCAAATAAACCTACAACCGCTCCTTCCCTACCCTCACCTACGACTGCATTAAAATCCCCATATTTATTAAATTTTCATGTCCTTTTACGTATCTTAGTATGTCTTTGATATCTTTGTAGATCGCCTCTACCTCTTCCTCACTGTAGCTACAGGTGGGCATGTATACTTGTATTATTACTGTGTTTACTGGTTTAGATTCAAATCTAACCATGAGTACTCTTTCGTTCTTTTGTAAGTAGTTTTCTACACGCCATCCTATCTTTTTTCACATAACTATCCCCATACCCGAATTTTTGTCCTCTGATCCTGTATGAATTACCCTGAAGTCTCCACTCCAAAGGTCCCCCACCTCTGACCAGCTGACTTTACTGATTCCTACTATGTCTAGTGCTAACCTATTCATTTCGAGTTTCAGGTTCTCTAGCTTACCTACTTGTTTCATACTTCTGACATTCCACGCTCCAACTCGCAGAATGGTCACGGATTTTTCTATACTTTCGGATCACATCCCCCGAAGTAATCCCCTCCCGGAGATCCGACTGGGGGACTATTTTACCTCCGGAATTTTTTACCCCAGAGGATGCCATCATCATTAATAACAATTTGAGTATGCTGTGTACTTGCGAGATAATGTGGTGGTTTCCTGTTGCCTTCCACGTCGCAATAGTGTGTCTTAGAATGTCATACCGGCCTCTATGGTCTCTGCCACTCTAAGTACCGAAAAGCTGCTGTACTTTTTCGGGGACCTGTCTTAGTCTGGTTCCTCACTAAAAACCCCACTAATTTGGTTAAACTTATAGTTCGGCCCTTTAGCTCATTAAAACGCGCAAGCCATTCTACCTGTTCTAGTATTTTAGAACGTCATCAAGGTGCAGGTCCGTTCAGAATGGAATTAAAACCTATTACAGAATTATTGTATGTTCGGACATGGTATGTTTGTGCAGTATGAGTTCCTCAATGATAAAGAAACAGCAAGTGTTAATCGTTCATTTCTCTTTTGTGACGATCAACTGTAAATGCAATTCACTCAAGTCGCTTAATTACAGTTGTATATCATAAATTGCCATTCATTTCTTATCTTGTGCATAGATTTGCTGGATTAACAGTTCATTGCTGTGTGGCGATGGTCTAATTTAGTTCAGTTGCTATAACGGATTATAGTTCTAGAGGTGGTAGAATATTAAACTAGCCTTCTGATTAAGATCAAACATCTACTGCATTTTTATTTCAGCCAAACAACGAATTTATTTCAGATGTTCAAAGAAAGTATAAAATACGTTACTCTAATATTCATTTCAATGATAAATTCCTCCTATTTTGTTTGACACATGCCCCTCATGACGTTTGTGTACTTACTTCTTTTATTTTCTTACACTAATCTACTGGAACCACTCAAGTGTAATTCTGCATGCATTTTTATTATAGTAATACAGCTACGTTCATTTGTTACAGATATTATAATATCAGTGAAAAACGAATACGTAAATACTCCCTGTATGTTTTGAACTTGACAAAGAAAATGATTTTTCTGATTCTGGTGAATCATTCATATTTAATGATGCCGATTTGTCCAGCAGTAATAAAAATGGAAATTAATCTAAGGTTCATCAAAATCCTATTCTACTGCAAAATTAAAAAGGCAGCATTAACGTCGTCCAGTCTGCTTTCAAGTACTGCCAAAGCTAGAAAACGAAAATGCATTGATTCATCTAGTTGAACTGTATGGAAAAACACATGCAGTGTTGGTCAGGAGTACGTAGATTGGTCGGGTAAAGTAATACCTGCAAAAGGAGATGTTAACATAGACAGCAAGTGTCACTTTGCATATAAGTAGAAAGATTAGTAAAGATTATCAGCTAAAAATATTCCAAGAATACTAGCAAATTCAAGTCGCTTACTTGTGCTCACTGTGTAAAACAAAAGATATTATCCATTATCGTCCATGCAAATGGGATTCCGTAGGTCGTAAGAAGTTATCCAGGTATTATTATCTATCTGATAATAAAGGCGATCATCAAAGGGTATATCTTAGTTTTTTGTGCTACCTTAAATATTAGTTTCCTAACGATAAATTTTGCTTGTGCTGGTTGTCGTCAAGGAGGAGGGTACGTAGGAGACGATGGAGGATGAAGCCACAATGCACCTAATGCACTACTCAATCTATTATTTTGAAAATAGACCACATATAGATAGTTTTGATCATATGGAAGGCAAAATACTAAAAAATTATGTCTTCGGAATTAAATCTTTCGGTTATATACCGACTTAACACCAAATCCTGCAATTCAAGACAATTAACTAAATGCAACGTCCGTGTTTATAGATCAATTTTCAATAATTACATACCTCAACTCAGATTTTACAAACCAAAAAAGGATCGATGCACCAAATGCAATGTGTATAATAATGCATTAGATAAAATAACATTGGAACAAGACTGGGTAAAACGAACAAAACATGCTCTTAACATGAAAAAGGATGACAAAATAAAAACTGTCCAAGACCAATGAGAAACATTTTAGTCGTATTTCATTTGTTCTGTAGACTGGGCTTAGTATTCCTTTTGTCGTGGAGTCACGAATTTATTATCTTAAAAATATCTCTTTCGCTATATTTGATACTTAACAACAAGGATAAGGATTGCTTTATTTGGGAAGTAACAAACGGTAGCGAAAGGTCATCAAGGATGTGCAACTTATTTATATTTATTGAAATTGCGAGTATGTGGTACTCACGTTAGTACATTTTCAAATACATACAGCAACCAAAATCGAAAAACCAGTTTTTGATTGCTGTAATGTTATATGCTGTCAATCACATGGATCATCTTTGTGCTGCTTGACTTAAAGTTCATGGAAAGTGATCACTCGTATTTGGAAGATAATTCCATTCATACGAGTGAGCAAGCACAAATATAAATCTGTATATCCTCCACGGGAATGGACTTTGTTAATATCAATGGCTTGAAATAAACCAAGACCGTATATTACACATGTACTGAATTGTGATGATTTTTATGATTATCAGGATTTAGCTTCGCTTATTATGCAAAACACAAAAATTAACAGTGCGAATATCAATGTGCAGCTGCCAAAAACCAAGTGGTTTAAGATTTGAAAAATGTGAACCTTACATTATCCAATATAAGTACGACTTAGACAATGAAGATTTTTTACAACTTAATGTTACTTGATATTACTTAAATTGAATGAATTAGTTCTATCAAACAAATACTCTTAACCGCTGCTTATTTCAATGGCAAAGAAGAATGATTTGATGCATCTTTTGCAGGCGACTCCATGGTGTGGTTGGTATGCGTGTTGTTACATTTATTTTCAGCAGAAATTAATTACCCTTTTTCTCCCTTGTTAATTCATTATCCGTTCGAATAAATTCCGTTTCTCCTGTTAAATAAAAGGGAAAAAAACCAACTCTAGACTTGATGGGGAGAACAAAATATACAGAGAGGGAAGGAAGAAAAAGAAAAATCTTGGGCACCAGCGTTTTCAATGGACTAGGATTATTGGCGAAAACACAAGTCCAATAATTTGAAATTAACTCAACAATAATATTGAGCATAATGGACGAAACATAAGTAGTATCAGGCCGAGAAAATGTGGGTCATGTAGGAACGTAGGCACTAACAATAAAAAAAAAATCGGGGGTTAAAAATTAACTAAAACAAACTCGGAGCAGAAATTAAGCGAAACAAAATCGAAGCGAACGCTAACCAAAACCGAAATCGAAGCAGAAGTTAAGCCAATGTTACACAAAACAAAATCGGAGCACACAAAAAAATTAACTAAACCAAACTCGCAGCAGAAATTAATTACAAAAAATTCGTAGCCCCACGCCAGGCCGTCAGAAATTATGCTACGTACAATGACGTAGTCAAACAAAAAAAACAAGGAAAAAGAAAGAAAGAGAATTGACCGGGCTCAATTGGTGAGTGGGCGGGGCAGAATACCTACAATCAGGCCTGAAATAAAAGTAAACAAATAACACACTCCTAACCATAATCATACAATTTCTAATTAACAACAATAAAATAAATACAAATTAATTAGGTACAATAAGCATAACAGTACCACCAAATAACCAATCCGTAATTACAAGTTACATATATTTAAAAGATCAACAGAAATCTTTTCTAACATGGAGAGCTGCCGTTTTTAGGTGCCTACCCTTTACGTTATTTCGCAACATAACAACACCCAAAAAGAACACTAAAAACCACAGCTCTTACTGGTTATAGATATAAAAATTACGCATGCCTCATTGGCAGGACAATATCTTAACTAATAAAAATTTAGCACAAAAAAAATTAAAGCACATGGTAACCCAACAGTTATAACTCATCCTCGTACATCTATGATTACTTACAGTAATCCGTTTATGGTCGCCAAGTGTGGTTACCAAATGGTGTCAATTAGTACTTACGCACTCACCCTCGAGTTGCCGTTGGCGGTCCAGCTCCCACCGTATCTAACGACGGGGCGAAGGAGAGGGGCGCGTGATCCCACCTTGGGGTTGTCCTCCCATTACAACAAAGGGCGACCATCCATCGTGACTTTAAGGGCCACCGGAAGAAGCTATAGTAAGTACAAGTAAAATTAATTTATTGATGTCGAAAAGTACAATTTTACTATACCATAAATACGCACCACGCTATAAGGCGTGCGCGAAATTTTCATAAGGTAAACGAAACGAAGAAAACCAGAACGGATGTTTTCGTCGTGTGAGCTGAAAAGCAAATGAATATTACTTCGTTTAACTAATAACGAGCTCAAAGTAATATTGTTGCCAAGGCTTAATACTGGAAAGACGCGGTTTTATCGGGTAGTACGCGGCTTCAGTTCGACGAATCTTTCAATGGAAAACACATAAGAATCAATTATCGGATACCTAGAACCAGTTATTGACTAGTTAATTATAGCATAAACTCTTTACGTTGAGGAATTCTGAGAAAGAGTATTTATTATTAATTAGGCGGTAGGATTTACCAATAGAAATAGAATTTATACGAACGGAGAATGCATTAACAAGGGAAAGGGTTATCTTAATTTACCCAACTAATTTCCAATCGTAAAGAAAAAGGGATTTGAGCTGAAAATCATTAGACAACGTATTTATTATTAATTATGAATTAACGATTTTATTTAACAGGAGAAACGGAATTTATTCGAACGGATAATGAATTAACAAGGGAGAAAAAGGGTAATTAATTTCTGCTGAAAATAAACCTATGCCCAAGGTCTCAGGTTTGAATCCCGATACAGTCCGCTTGAAAAATGTTGGGCGAGCACAAAAAAAAACTCGTTCGGATGAGAGATAAAATATAGGTCTTGTGTGTGAGTGTGTCACATATGTTGAAGATCCCTACCTTGGTTCGAACAACAAGGGTTTGACAAAATTCAAAATTTTTAGGCAATGAAAACTTGCTTCCTGGCCGCTGTAGTATTTTCGGGTGCAGCATTGGAAAATCAAATGTAGTGCATCTTCTACAGGCAGGGGTGATACCTACTACACTCCATTTATAGAAGCATTACCTATATATTCAAGAAATATGCTGGACTGTTTACCAAAAGGCACTAGTTTTGAAAGTTTATTGTGCTGGGTTAACTTGTCAGTTTTATTACAATTGCTCCACTGATGTTTTACACTGCTGTTTAATAGCATTCTATTATATAGAACACCACTGAGATATTTATGGTTTAGAGTAAATTAATGTTATAATGTGCTTTTTAATGTACACACATTGTATTTGAATGAACCAACACTGTATGTCTGCCCCCCTTTAGTTGGAGTTCATAATATACATGGATTGTTGTATTCAAAGTAAAAAAGGTTTTCTTTTTTTGAAATTATAGAATTTAAGATATTTCTAGTCAAAATAGAAAATTCATTTCCACAAACAATTAAAAGCTTATGATTCAAACTATAACATCTGGACATGCAATACATATGCTTTAAAACATTGATAATTGTTTAATTCATTGTAATTTGTATGTAATTTGATTGTAGTGCTGTGTAGTCTACCTCTGACCAAAACCATTACACAACAAAAGACGATTAATAGGCCCCTGTGGGTGATGCGCTTGATTAACAGATGCTTATAATAGGTACATGCGAGATATTATTTGCATATTCTTGTGTGTTCTCAAAATAATTAGAACAATTGGATAAAATATAAATTGCTATAATGAGCATTAGTTTGTTCAGTTCTAATTGAAGCTTTGATTGCAATTTGATTTTTAATTTAAAGCTTTGGAAGTTGTGATATGAAATAAATTAGTGGTACATATAAATTGTCCTATGTGAGGTAAATTATTCTAGTGATCGATATAAACTCATTAAGGTGATTGATATAAATTAATTATAGTACTTTAACATTAGGTTAATCAAGAAGCGAGCATCATAGTAATAAAAAGTTAATATTTGTACTGTTGGCGATTAGCTGGAAAGAAAGCGTTATGAGAGTTCTTTAGAATTTTATTGTAGCTAGGAATTGTTGAAAAGGCTTGTATAATCAGTTTGATAATAAAGAACTATTGTTTGTGCAAATACTGTTTTCATTACAATATTTTTAGGGTTAATATGGAGTGTGGTTGTTTTATTGGTTTTTACGTTGTGTATGTTTTAATATACAGGATATTTCACAACTTTATAGAAATATTTTAACTTAAGGAAGGGACAGATTGATATTTATGCATAAAAAATTATTTCTTAAAAGATAATGACTTAAAATTCAAAGGGACAGTTTTAAGAATGTCTGTATGTGTAATGCAAAGAGGCAACAAACTACAGAAAGTGATTTTCAAGGAAGCGACTTTAATTTTTCTAATCAGCAGGTCACTGTATTCAATCAACTTTATGGGAATATCTACTTTAACCGATGTTTAAAAAGGGGAGTACAGTAATATTTATGTAAAAACTGATTTCTTAAAGATTAAAAACTTTCAACAAATATTTATACAAGAAATGCATTGAGAATAGCTGTTTCAAACATTAACTTAATTTTATTATCTTTAAACTGCGACCTTTATGTTTAAGTCATTGAACTGTTCATAAATGCAGTGCTGGGATATTTTACTTATTTGCAAAATGCCAGGTAATCTATTCTTTTGTCGTTATATAAATTAGCAGTATTAATAAAGTAGCAAGGGTTTAGTTTGTTTTGTAGGATGTCTTAAAAGATAAAGTGTATGACATTAATGCGAACATTGATAATGCAGGCAGTTACATCGTTTTGGTATTTTACAAAACACAGAACAGCACATGTGTGTGTTCACTAAAATGGACAGAACTTTGAACACTTTTTGTAAGCAAAATTGATTAATAACTACTTTAATTTAAGTATATAAGTTCACACATTTCATCAACATTTGTTTAAAGTTTTTAATTTTTAAGTAACTGTGTTTTTTGAATAAACATTACTTTACTCCCCTTTTTACACATCAGTTTTAGTAAGTGATTCACAACATCATTGGGTATAGTTACCTGCTGATTAGAAAAAATAAAGTCGGTTCCTTTGGAAAATCACTTTCTGTGGTATGTTGTCTCTTTACTTTACATGTATACATACAGACATTTTTAAAAACATCCATTTACTTTTAAGAAATAATTTTTATGTGTAAATATAAATCTGTCCCTTTCTTAAGGCATTAGTTAAAATATTTCTATGAAGTTGTGAAATACCCTGAATATAAATATTGTTTAAAATGTTACTTTATTTTATTCGATTACCTCTGAACTCTTTGCACTAGAGTGTGCGACAGTTTCATTAATATGAATTTGAAAGATACGATTTTAATTTACAAAATGTACGCTTTAAGAAAATTTTGAAATAACAGGAGTTTCGAAATTAAATATTTGCAGCATGAATGAGAACTACACTTGGGTTTTGTACCATGTCAATGAAATAATGTGGGGATGTATCCTAGCTTATTTATTGATCGCATATTATTAGCACTTAAGTTTCTGTTAGTATACGCCACAGATGTTGTTGATTATACTCAAGGGAACATCGTTTCTATTTTAAACTTATCTGAACCATGTCTATTATCGCATTGTACTTTTGAGGTTATGACCGCATTGAATTTGTAAGCTTTATTGTGTTCTGGTCAGATCTTTCGAAACATTACTCAAATCAAATTTTAAGTTGGTCAATAGAGGGTACAATTTGTATCCGTTCCACTTTAATGCTTGACCTTTAAGATTAGATTGTTTACTGACAAACAACTCCAAAGCTTAATGTAATTCTTTCTATTTAATTGTTTAATTACAGCTATAATAATAAATTTTAATGATGGTAGTGAAAGTCCAACATAATCCATCAGTAGATAATACTGACGCAATAATAAAAATTACTAAAATTAGCATTTATAAGCAAAACAATAATGTACGAAAATTAGACTGTTGAAAATAGAGTTGTAAAAGTTAATGTCATCGATTTTTTGCAACCACAACAATCTTTATTCCAAAAAGTAAATTTCTGTCCTAAATAATTGTATCTGTTTGTAAAAATTTTACAACCTAATACAAACTTTTGGCAATTATTAATGACTATTATGTTATTGTAGGCATGCATGTGTTATGCATGAAATATTTACTGTTATGGGTAAACTAGGCATTAAAACAATTCAATTTTTATTTTTCCTGAAAGAACAGGGACTTCGTGAAAATAAAGGGCATGCCGGCTAACTGCATTGGTGCGGAGTTCGTTCCTATGTATAAATGAGAAAAGAATATAAAGCACAGTAAAGGCATACAAAAATGAGATCTATCAAGGTTTCCAATGAAAAATTCTACATTACACTAACACTTACCCTGAAAGGTCTTGTCTATGTCAATGTTGAGGAGCGCAACACAGTCTGTTACTGCAAGCTTTGTGGTGTCTTTTTCTATGTGGAAGACTGTTATTTTGCATAAAACTCTCTTGCTTTGGTTAATCCTACATTCGTTTGTCAAGTTTCTCTGTTAAAATAAAATACTCCTACCAGATTTAACTAGCACTGGGGTAGCTGGATATCCTTTACAAATTACTAACTTTACACCTATTCCATAAAAATCAACCTAACTTAACCTCTATTAACGTAAAAACAATTTTATTATGCAGGCACTTATAAGTATACCTCTCTAAAAATAACTTATCTGCAATCCGGCCAGGTGTTGTTGAACTAAATCCTAAAAAAAAATCTTAAGAAAAACTGACCCTAATCCATCAAACTCTACATTTTCCTGCTTTCCTATTTAATTATTACATTAATGATTTCCAAATTAATGATAATGTTGCACTGTCACCTTGTCCTTTCCAAAATACATAACACCTACATAACTATTAATATTTTACTACTAATAAACTTATCCTTTGATTAACGTCCTATGTCAAAAGAAATGTCAAAACATTTACGTTCTACGTTCACATATAAATTGTACCGAATCATACACAAGTCTATGCTATTACTTACAGTTTTCTTCATTTGATTCAGGCAAACCACATAATGTTTTTCTATTTTCTAAAACAACAGCTACAACATAACTCCAAAATTCCCAAAGTAATGTTGGGATGAACAAATCTAGTTTCACTGTTACAACCAGCCATAACAAGACAAATTTCGCCTGCAGGCTTTTCGAAATTTACCTTGCACCCGGTAGAATCGAAGACTTTGTTTGTCCTGTATTTTGTCCCATTTAGCTGTGTTTCGTTCCATTTTCTAATATACCTGAACCTCACAACATATCCCAAATTCTACACTAACATCCTTTCAACGAGTCAATTCACTTGAATCAAGTCCAGACCCTTCTTAAAGTAACCCCTCTGGGGGATCTAGTGTTAGGATTTTTATCTGGCTCTAATTATATCTCTACATTTTCGATGTGTTCAGGCAACCGATTTTTATAAGACTGTCCTTAATAATAATTTCGTTGTATTCAACAAAACTATTTATTTCCACTATCAATCATTTTATTAAGGTCAGCGACTATGTTACTACTATGTATAGATTGCTTTTTCATCTGCGTCACGCTTCCAGTTTATTATAATGCGACAATGACTTCATCTATGTCATCCTATATATCTGTATTTTGCTTTGACAATGTATATTTAATATAAACTGTGTGGTTTTCCTATTTATGATAATTACAGCAAAGTCTATTAAAACTACATCGTATCGAATGCAATTTGTTCAATTAAAACTTCAAAAGCTCATATTTGGAGATACATACATTAACAAATCTACAGTTATTTTATAAATCTAAAGTTTACCGAAAAATGACATTCTTTCACTATGAAATTCTGTGGTTGTGATTGGTTTGTTTACATTTCTGTGACTTTAAAATAATTTACAACTCGTTTTTAAGTTTCCGACATATTTACATAAATAAAACAATTATCTTTGTGGTTTTCAGTTTAATTTGAATAAAATTAAGAATTTAATTGCAAGTCTTTGTTTTTAAACATTTTATATGAAATTAAGATTCTACAGGGTGCTCCTATAACAAATTAGTCTATTCAAGATTAAATAGTATGTGTTTCCTATTTAATTTATGTTTAGCGTTAAAGCATTGAGCTACACATGTTAATAAATAGTATTGTGTTTTAACAACTACTGTGCTATAAATGTTGTGTATAGAAATTTCCAAATATTGCATGTAAAATTTATTAGGAATTTTTAAGAAATAAACATTAGTTAAACTAGGAATTTTCTGCAGACAATTGTGGAATATTTATTTACAAAATGTTTTAGTAGAATTTTTATTTCGTTTACAGAATATGGAAAACTACAATGTTTGATTCTTAAAAAAATTAGCTACACATCTAGGTTTCAAAAAAATATTGTTATAGAAAACTCTAACGTCTGCTTAGGACTTTATATTGTCAGTCTGTTTAAATATTGCTACAAAGGTGCCGAAGGGCCTAGAAGAAAGGCACAAAACCATTAAACAAAGTAGATTGATTGACAGTTACAAGAGTGCATTTAATGGACTAATATAAAGCATATACAAATGAAGCAACTGAAAATGTCACGAAATTTTTTACAATCAGTTGTAACACTTGTATTAAACATCAAGAATTTAGGAAATTGATTTTAGATGGGTAAGAATATGAGTATTATGAAATTATTGGTTTAATTGAAATCTATGCAATAGCGCCTATTAACCAATCATAATATTAACCAAACTTTATTTGAAACAAAAATCTGAATTACACATAATGTGTTACAGGTTGTTTCAAGCTGCTATTGCTGAACTTAGAGCGCAATTTAACATACTGTAAGTCTAAATCAACCTAGAAATGATGATATAAACGACTCATGAATTTAACAAAATGCTTTGCTTTGCTTTGTATATTTTTTCCCATGTGAAATACGGTAGTTTAAATATTTAAATTTGTACAAATAATACACAATACAGCTATAAATATAATGCTACGCTATCCACCAGAAATTTCTCAATGGAGTAGTAAAGTCGTTTTTGAAACAAGATTAACAGATCATATTTGGAAGATGCTAGAATTTTTGACAATTTGATCAAAGATGGGAGCTTGTTGTATAAAGTTGGAGCTGTATACCAGAATGACCTATTGCATCAAGTGGATGAAGAGTTTCTGAACTAATAGTTTGCATTCTAAATATTTTGAAGCATTACAAACCATTGTTGCCATTCTTTTTTTGTATTTTAAAAACTAGATCAGTGTTTTTTAGTAAGCTATTACCCCAAATGACTCGAATTTTAGAATTAAATAAGGCATAGTATGCATTGATAGTTTCTTTTCCATCAATATCCTGGACACATCTCATATCTTAGCATGCCTTGGCGAATGAATTTGCAAGCTTAATAACATACTCGTTCCAGTTTACATAGCAGTCTATTAGTAGCTTTAAGAATTTGCTAGCGATTGACAAATGATGTTTTGTCCTAAAGTGATATTTCGTTTTTTCAAAGACATGGAACAAGTTTTCTGAGCATTTACCGATAGCTTGTTTATATCGAACCATCTGTTAACCAAAGCTATATCAGAAGTTACATTAGTTTCAAGTACTGAGACGGATATAGCCTTCCAACTTGTAACAAGTTGTGTGGGGCTAGCCATAAATTAAATGAGAAAGGAAAATTTTAAATTTGGATGGATAGACAAATAATGACCCTGTAAAATAGATTTCACAAATAATTAATCTTAATTAAGCAAAATATTTCAAATTTTGTTTTTATAAAGGTCATTTGGCTAATAAGGTATAACATTATTTCTTTTAATTACATTGTAAATATAATAATTCAGGTCGATAACTTATTTTAAAACCGCATATGCAAATAACTGTAAATGCATTTCTCATGAAAAGATAACTTACAATAGACAGATGTTGTTCGTCCTGACCACCAAGGACATTAAAATACTGCCATATTACAACACTAATTCAAATTGCAAAGTAACTGATGCTGACTGCAAGTAATAGGATTTTATAGAGGGAGAAATGTGATATAACAACTAAGGACGACGGTTAAGAAAGTTAAGTTTAGAAAATAAAGTTCAGAAAGTGAATTATAACCATAAATATGTAGTCATACAAGCATGTAATACAGGAAGGCTGCGTTGATGGGGGCGGTTATGAGGACAGGTTAAAAGTTAGTTGATGGAACACAGCTTCAAGTTGTAAATATAGATGCAGGGAAAATCATGCAGCATACCACTTACTTTTTTAACTACGCTTGCACAGGCAGGGTACGTTTAAATTCAATGGTTTGTGGAATTAACATTATGTTCAGTTAAAATGAGAGTAGGATCTGGAGATTTCGTCCTACTGATAATTTGGAATTTCATGTTGTGTGTGTTAAAGGAGTTGTGTTAGTTGGAAAGAAAGACTTGTTAGCTGGGAAAAACGAAAAATGGACATGCTGATGGTTTCTGGACATCTGAATTCAAAAGCATTATTAAACAGTGAATGAATGAGCTTATATGTTTATACTTTTTAATTATGCATATATGAATTTTAAATGTAAATGGGTTGATTTTTATGTAGTAATGCATCAAACGTGAAAGTATATTTTGTAGAACGATGAATTGGCGATGGAACTCGTTTTGATTAAATGTAAGCATGATATTATTGTGCAAAGAAGTTTGAAGCACTTTACAGTAATAAGAAATATGTGCGCCGTGATTTTAAATGTAAGTTTTATTGGTGAAATTTAGTATTACTTAAAGCATGAAGCTTTAGTATTTTGAATGGGCACAAATGATAAAAGGAAAGTTGGTATTTAACTGTTTGTAATCGAAGGCATTTCCGATTTAGAATGTCTTGTAGTCCAATATGGGAAACGGGAAAATTTGGAGTGAAAGTATTATTGATGGATTTGATTTAAGGTTTTTAAGGATTTCTTTTAATAACACCTGGCCAGTTGGATCTTAGGAAGTTAGGTTTTTTTTAGGAACACATATTTGTAATTATATTGCAATTATTTAATGTTAATAGAGGTTCAGTTTTGAATTAATTGTATTTGAATGTTATCAAAGGAATGATGATAAAACGGCGAAACCTTTTTAAGCGTATATTTTTTTTTTTTGTATAACAACAATGGTGATGATTGTGATTATGATGATTATGCTAAAAAACTAAGTCGTGTTCATATCAGTTCCCAGAGTAGATTCTATAAGTTTTATTACAAAGTTTTTTTTACTCAAAAAAAATTCTAAAACCCCCAAATGCCAAAACCATTTGTCCTTTTTGTTACCCTGCCTACTCCCCAAACTTTTTATTTTAAGCCAATTTTAAATAGTTAGATGGCGTAACCCAACTATAACTCTAAACATACAAAGGTGACATAAGTCAAATAATTAAAACTAGATGGAGTTCCAACATTCTCCCCCCTGGTAAGTAGAAACAATTGAAACAAACAAGCTGTTTCTGCTTAGCCACACATTGTTACACTACATCCAGAACAGCTACTTTCGTAGCAGGACGCGTATATGTCCGTTGATAGTTTTAACCACCACTTGTCTGACTTGGTCGGAGTGTCTTCCTCTGTGCACTTCCACTACAACTCCTTTTACCCAAGAGTTTCGCTTTGTCTCTTCAACAATTACCACAACGTCCCCTACTTCAATTGGCTTCACCTTCTGAAACCACTTTGTTCTTCGTGCTAAGGTCGGCATATATTCGTGTAACCAGCGTTTCCAAAAATGAAGTGCCATTTGCTGTGACAACTTGTAATTTCGACGCATCGCTATTACGTCAGACTCGTGCACCTCTTCAAGCGGTTTTATTCCTCCTGATGATCCCAAAAGGAAATGATTAGGTGTAAGTGCTTCTGGTTCATCAGCACTAATAGGCAGGTATGTAAGTGGTCTAGAGTTTATAATACTTTCGACTTCTAATAAATAGCAACGTAGATTCTCGTCGTCGGGTCGCTTAGTAGGCATCATACGTTCAAGACAACACTTTACCGATCTAACTAATCTCTCCCAACTCCCTCCCATATGGGGAGCTGCGGGTGGATTTAACTTCCAAGTTATATTCTCAAAGTGCGCTTGAACATCCAATGGAATTTGATCAATTAGTTTTTTCAACTCATTTTTTACGCCTATGAAATTCGTTCCATTGTCTGTATGAAGCTCAATGGGCATACCGCGTCGAGAAATGAAGTTCCGAATACACATCATACACGAATCCTTGCTTAAAGAGTGTGCAAGTTCAATATGTATGGCTCGTACTGTAAGACAAGTAAACATACACACCCATCTCTTCTCTACACGACGCCCTACTACTACTTCCAGTGGTCCAAAGTAATCTATTCCAGTATAGGAGAACGGTCTTGAATATGCACCTAATCTAGCCTGAGGGAGGTCAGACATCTGGGGTGGATTAGGATGTGCGTGTAGATTTTTGCAAAACTGACAACGTGTCCGTATAGAGTTCAAAACTACACGCAAACGTGAAATTACATACAATTGTCTGAGCTCGTTCACCACTGTTTCGTGATTCGCATGTAAATACTTCTCATGGTAATGCATAACGATCAACTCGGTTACTTTATGGGACCTTGGTAATATTATTGGATTTTTTACATCAAACGAGATTCCAATTGCTCTTGACGTGCGTCCTCTCATCCAAAGAACGCCTTTCTCATCTAAAAATGGAGACAACTGACACAAGAGGCTGCTTTTCTCCAATGGTATGTCAGGATGGTTTTGTAACTGATTTATCTCTTCCCGATAACTGTTCAACTGTGCTTGTCGGTACATAACTTCTTTTGCTTGGCGTATTTCAGTTGGTAAAAGTACACCCGATCTTTTAGATTTATTTTTAAAGTTGTATAGTATTCGCACTATCCAACCCATAGTTCGATATGCCTTCCTCCATTGAGAACATTTGTTTATAAATTTTTCTAATGAGTTAGGTGTTACGTCACTGTGGAATAGTTGTAACTTTAGGTCGTTTTCAGTTTTCATATTTTCCTCCTTGTTTCTTGTAAACCATTTACTCTCGGGAAGATGTAAAAACTGAGGTCCAACAAACCATCTGCTAGTAGAGGATATCTGCGATTGTGATTTCCATTTGGTTGCATCGTCTGCTACGTTGTGAGCGGATGGAACCCACCGCCAATTTGCAAGGGTTGTGGTTTCTAGGATCTCAGCTATGCGAAGAGCCACAAACTGTTTATATTTCCTTGCATCTGAACGCAGCCAAGCAAGAACATTTGACGAGTCGGTCCAAAAGAAAACTTCTTCAGGTACAATATTATGACCTGATATAATGGTATTTGCTAATCTAGCTCCAAGAACAGCAGCTTGTAATTCAAGCCTAGGGATCGATACTGGGCGAAGAGGAGCTACTTGACTTTGCTGCTACTAATGAACAGCAGACAGCTGTTGACGCTTCATATCTAAAGTACGCTACCGCCGCGACGCTAACTCACTGGCATCTGTAAACACATGTAATTGGAGAGTCTTATAATCATACGAAAAATAGCATCTCGAAATCTTAATTTCTCCTATCTTAGGAAGTATTTTAATCCATTTAACCCAGTCGGTAAATTGAGAGTCCGTAACTAACTGGTCCCAACCTATTTCAGAGCGCCAAATGTCTTGCAAGAGAATTTTAAGACCAATCAACAGGGAGGACAGGAAACCCAAGGGATCAAAACCATCATAAGCGTTCTCAAAACTTCCCGCTTAGTGGGCTTTCGGACTCCTGCTACTACTTCCTTGTCTAATCGACCAAAGTTGAGGTTGTAGTAAAATTGGTCGTCCATAGTGCTCCACCACATACCTAAAACTTTAGAACCAGCAAATCCATCGTTGCCGTTTAAATTCTTTAGTTGACTAGTGTTGTCGTCCTCCAAATTCAGCTGGGAGGTAATCAATTTTGAATTTGAAATAAAGTTTCGTATAATGAACTTGGCTTCTTTATGTATCTCAATTACGTCGTTTGCGATCTGCAGAGCTTCCTCTTCTGAATCAAAACTCTCAAGCCAGTCGTCTACATAGTGATCTTCAACAATAGAATTCACTGCTTTTGCATTTGATCCTCCGAACCGTAAAGCATTAATATTCTCATTACCCTCATGACGTATGTGATCGGTTCATCGTTTGGAGAATTCCGCCAAAGGAATCTTTGGCTTTGTTGGTCGCTTTCACGTATAGCCACCTGATGATACATTTCTTTGATATAGCCTGATAGGGCGAAAGAGTACGTTGATTAAAGAACACAACATATCGGGACCTTTCAACATGGGGGTTTTAGAATTTTTTTTTGAGTAAAAGAACTTTGTAATAAACCATAACATTCTAAGTGAAACGATATTGTCATGCCAGTGATGGAATCGTATTTGCAAGATGCATTTTATTTTACAATTTTCTTTAATTTGACCAAAATTTAATTAATATTTTTATGGGATTTGTAGATAAATGTAAAGTATAATATGATAGAATTTAGGAAATCACAAAAAAGGCCATCTTTGGAGTAACCATCTTCTGTGTAGGAATAATATCGAAGGGATTACTTAGATAACGCGGTTTGGTGTTCCTTAATTGTGACAAGATAAAAGCTTTTCAGGGTAAGTGAATATTGCAATGTAGTTTGTATTTCGGCCATTCCAAATGTATATTTTTATTTTTTTTCTATAGGAACCCACTCCTGAACCTCTGTAGTTAACCAATACACTACAATGAGAATTGACGTTCAAATGATCAAAAGTAGATTTGCTTTTGCAACTAAAATTCTCAGCGCCATGTATCGTTATGCCCCCATGATGCCTAGTGTTTTGACAATAAATACTTATGACATCACAATTATCAATATGTATATATTCTTTAGGATTTAATCAGTGTTTAGTAATGCATAAGATGAACGGAAGTTTGATGATGCTAATATGGTTAACAAACGATCAACCTTGAACTGCAAAATTGTTACAATTTTGGTGGTAAATGTTTAGTTACTCACTTACCTAAAGAGTCCACGATCTATTACATAGAATCTACAAATGAAATAATATAAATTACATTTCAAATTAACAATGTAAATTAATTATTAACTTTGCTACCTTCTAATTTAATGCTTATTAGCAGACTGTATATCAAGTATGATATTTGTCCATCACTCAGGTTTCATCATAGGTGTGATTTGTGGGTCTATAGCTTAACTTTCCTGTATGGAGTCTGCTGGTTTCTTCCTACAACATAAACGAGAACAATACAAAGGTAAAGTATAATAAGGTATATGTATAGGAATCGACAGGTACTCCACCACATTTTATAATGCACTCCCGCACAAGTCTTTCCAGATAGGTGATCACGTCGAGAATCCTATTATGGCTTTAAAAAACGTGGAACAGGGTTTCTGTGTATTTATCGATAGCTTGTTTATAACCAACTAACTGTTATCCAAAGCTATATCAGAAGTTACATTAATTTCAAGTACTGAGAAGGATGTAGCCCCCCACCTTAAGCTTTGTTGGCAAAGTCTTTAATACAAAATAGACGGAGTATTGGTTCCATACAGAACCTTGTGGCACACCAAACTTCAATTTTAATTTCGATGATGTAACAATTTCCATCACGGACAGATTGTGTTCGTTCACCAACATAAGACATAGACCAATCATTAGGAATTTCATATATATATATATATATATATATATATATATATATTGCAGTGGATTTTTCACAAAATCGTTTCTCACCCCACGGATTGGGTGCCATAAAAGTGCAGTGAATTTCGCAAAAAATCGTTTCTCGCCCCACGGATTGGGTGCCATAAGAGTGCAGTGGATTTTGGGAACACTCAGGATTGCCTTCGTTGTACCGTCATAAAAATTTCTGAAATAAAAAATTTCTTACTATACTTTTGGAACGCCTCCTTATTTTTGCACACCTCGGCTAGCTCTAAAATCTGCTTCTTGGATACCAACCATCCTAAATTCAATTTTTTTCACATATACAGTCAAATGAAATTACCACTCAAATAATGCAGCAAGACATACAACCTTTTTATTTACACATATTAACAAGTTTCCATTAGTAAGAAAATATTTACACATTTGTATATACAGTTTGATAAAATATGTTACCATCTCAATATTTAACTCTTTTAAAATTTCATGATTTTAATATATTTCAACAATTGTATTTTAGACGAGTAAATGAGCCCGTCGTGCAACCTTAAATTGATTTTTATTCTGGTCTATTTTGAGCTCAGTATAACCCAGTTACTCTACATGCTTTTACACTTTGCATTTTTGTTTAGAATAAAGCTAAAGACCCGTTTACTCCTTACAGCATCATTTTTATATCATTAATAAACATTTTAAATAATCAAAATCACGTCTTGTCCTGTACATATGCCCTTTTAAATGAGTTTTATGGTACAATAAAATACACCCGCAATAGTCAAGACAAAAGCACAAAATACCAGCACAAATGTTCAAGCAAAAGCAAGAAATTAATTTTCTTTACCTGGAGTAAGCTTCGCCCATCGTTATGTCTGAGGATGTGTTCCAAAACCATCGTCGTTGTGTCCATACACTTTGTGATTATACCTGGATCCAACTCATGTCCACTAGCTATTCAAATCTTTGCAACCCTTTTAGTATTTCTACCCAGATAATGGTCTCGACCAAGCTTAACCTTCCATAACCACTACACTTCACGCATACTGGTTTCAAATTTCTCAATTCGCTTACCCAAGTACCATCCTATCATCAGATTGTAGCATGTAGTAACAGCACCTTTTATAAGCCAGCGCCCACTTGTGCAAATCACACTTTTAATACATTACCGGTACGTTACTAACAGCTTTTACACACTTTTAAACAGGAAGTTGTATAATAATTTAACTAATAAGCGATAATCAGTACAACGTAAGAGCACGTAATAGCAAATACGTAAGAGATATCTAAAGAGCACGATCTAAGATCTAAGAGATATAAGATCTAAGAGAGCTATAATGCCTTTCCCAGTGTATTTATACGCTTTTGAATACCCCTTCACGGACCCTCTTTTCCTCGAAAAGCTTATTTTTCAAACCGATTCTCAAAATTTTGTTCGTAACGAACTTCAACGTCTGAACAATTCCAAGATTACCGTGCTGTTACATAGAAATTCGCTCAACCACATCCAACCGACGCGAGCTTCTCAAAACTTTTAGCTTTCGACCAATTATATTGCTTTCCCCCGGTGTATACGTCCAACCCTTAGTACCTTTCTTCGTTTCACCCATATTTATCGTCTCTTTTAGAACCCCTCTCAAGCTACAGAAAATCGATATTGTGGTTGGCCTCCAAATCTACTGCGAATTCTAGCCGAGTATATTAACCAACGTTTTATTATACGTGTTCTCTGTCCGTTTTACATTATAGATATTTCATTTCACTTAGTCTTCAAAGCATTTGTTATTTTACCTGCTTGTCGCATCGACCGTTACAAACAATTCTATAGAATTTTGTGCCAACGTTCATTTCAGTTCTTTGAACTTGACATACAACGATCAGGTGTTTCTTTGAAGTAAACTATCCGTTTAAAATTATAATTCCGAGTTTTTAGCACTTCTTAGGATTTGTATAACGAACGTTTCGTTTATTTAAATGGAAATATGCGTTTAAATTATTGATTTTCTATACTCAAAAGCTCCATTTCTTATCCAATGCGCTTAATTTAAACTATTACAACTAATTATGCGTATCCTTGAGTTTTCATGTACTCTATAGCTTCCCCCCTTTATGCAATTTTAACATTCTGATTTAGAAATACAAAAATATCTTAATAACCGTCCGTTATCACTATCTTAACTAATTAATTTGGCGCGTAAATAAATTGTTTCTATTTCTTATTTACACAGTTGTTAAAAATTTATTATCTAGACCTATATACCCTTCTTAACCTATAATTTCCACGACAATATATATAATATATATATATATATATATATATATAATGTATATTGCTTTAGAGCAATTACATTTTTATCTGAGCTATTATTGTAATTTAAATTGAACGCACCTGTCATTATTACTTTGCTGTGTAAAGACGTTGCATGAAGGTATCTAGAGCAGTAGGGAAGTAGCCAATGTGTAGTGCCCCAAATCAGTGACGCATCTGAGAAACTGTGTGTTAACAATAGTGATTTATGTGATTTAGTTGCACGATAGAATGACGAAGTGTCAGCAGTTTCGCTGCAATAAAAGGTTTCCAGAATGATGTAATTCTCTAGCGGCGCGACGTAATTGACTAGCGGCGCGAGGTAATTATCTAGCGGCGCGACGTAATTGTCTAGCGGCGGACGTAATGTCTGGTGGTTGCGACAGTGGAATTGTACCAATTACTACGAAAGATGAATGAAAAGGTTACGAATACGTGAGAA
Source organism: Platerodrilus igneus (assembly GCA_036346225.1). Classification (NCBI taxonomy): domain Eukaryota; kingdom Metazoa; phylum Arthropoda; class Insecta; order Coleoptera; family Lycidae; genus Platerodrilus; species Platerodrilus igneus. Next base: position 2,717,591 of record JARFIW010000828.1, read on the forward strand.
AAGAACAATAGAACTAGAACGTCAGAAGAAATTAGTGCAAGAGTATTCTTGCATGATAAAATAACCTCCGATTGTAATTACAGTTTTATTTATTTTAATGTGTTTACCGAAGCATGCCAGAGTTAAATTAATTTTGTGCAACTGGGGGAAGTTGATTTGGAAGCTTCAGAAGCGATGCCGCTCTTTGCAGCAGCAGGGTATTATTGAAGAAGATGTGTACTGGGGGCAAAGACTAAGTGGAATTAGACGCTAAAGCAGGGAATTATATTATTAAATATTGTTTGGGAGCGTTAATGCATAAAATTTCTGGTCCGGAAATTTAGGTAAAAACAAAAAAAAATACATTATTGCAGATAATGTTGTAAAAATAGATTTTCTAAATTATTAAAAATAGAATTCAGTAAAGGAACTGTTTAGTGAGGGCAAATTTTTTAGATCAGTAAAGGTTAATCACATATTAAATATTATCTGTGGGTGAACGATAAATATAAAATATATGGATATTATTAAGTTTATAAAATACACGGAAAAAAACTTGATATTAAACGTGACATCAAAAATTCTCAGTTCCATATATCGTTGTGTCTACATGATGCATGGTGTTTCGACAATAAATACTTACGATATCACAATTATCAATATGTATATATTCTTTAAGATTTAACCAGTGTTCAGTGATGCATAAGATGAATGAAACTTGTATTATTCTGATATGTTTAATAAACTATGAACAGAGGCCATGGTATATTGCACAGAATTTACAAATGGAATAATATTAATTACGTTTCAAGTTAACAATTTAAATTAATTGTTAACTCTGCTTACCTTCTAATTTAATGCAAATTAGCAGCATGTATATCAAGTACGAAAGTTGTACATCACTCACGGTTCATCATATGTGGGATTTGCTGCTAAAGCTTAAGTTTCCTGTAATGAAGCCCACTGGTTTCTTCTTACAACATAAACGGAAACAGGTAAAGTTTGATAAGCGATAGGAATAGGAATCGACACGTAAAGCTCTGCTACATTCTATAATACCCTGACGTACAAGTCTTTCAAGAAAGGTGGTCACCCCCATCGTGGCCGCGCTTTCAACAACTTTTAAACCCACCAGCGCTTGTACGTTATATATCCTGATGGGTCAGAAAACTTCATGTCCGTTGCACAACCCTTGAGAATCATTGTTACTACAAAATTACACGATAAAAGCTATTACCAAGAAACCCCAAAGGTCATTTCCACAAGCCTAGTTTCCTAACTCTGCATTGCACAAACATGTGTAATAAAATAAATTGATTATACAAAAATCTCCTAAAATTTATTAATAACTACAATAATTTGTGGAGTGTTTTGTAACGCCTAACAAAATGCGAATGTTAAGTGTAAGAAGCGAAAATGGAATTTCTGGCAAACATCAGCTTAGTTGCAAAATGAAATGAGGACGTTGTTGGGTTGTGTATGTCTATTTATGCGCTGAATGGATCTTCATTGTTGTAGATGGAGGGACTTGGTGCAAATATGGATACATTCTCGGTAACATTATCAGTAAGTGGCAAAATGTGCACTAGGTTGCGATTGACTTGATAGTTTGTGAGACTCTTTGAAATTTATTTGTACATTGCACCAAGTGTAGCAGATATTTTTGCCACTATATTTCATATGCAACCTGTGTTGGATGAATTGATTAGTAGTTAATATGCTATTTATATTGAAGTAAACAAACACAGAATTTGATGCAGTGGAAAATAAGTTTCTGTGTTTATCGAGTGAATTACTTTCTTCAAAACAGTAAGTAATACACCTTAGATTACTTGGTTATTTTAGTTTTATAAAATCTGATAATACTAAATTGTATTTTCGTACCTGAAATAGCAAAAATACTAACACTAATGTATTTAAAGTATTTTTTAAAGTGTATCCAGTCCTTGTCATTACAGTTTTCATTATAATGCTTGTAAGTTTTTCAGCTATGAACAATAGGAAAATTTTCCTGTACTTTGACATCACTTACTTGTAGATTTTCGGCAAACTTGTTCTAGGTCTAGGAAATAAATATCTCCATTTTTTACTCATCAAAAAGGGTCAGTTTTATATGCCTTTGACATAATTTCTGTCGTGACATGTGTCTACGTACTTTCTGTTCTAATTAATGACAAGTACTTAGTTTCTATGCTTCTCACGTTTAAATTTTTTTTTTTAAACCAAATCTTCGCTGAAAGTATTTTAAGAAAATATTTTTACTGCTTTTCCAAAACTGGTTATAAAAGTTATTCCCCATTTTATGCAGTTATTTGAATTGCCGTTCTATTACAACAAAAAAATTTGAAATATTAATGCTCCCTAACATTAAATACTTCTAACACTCTCAATGTCTATACAGGGTGCATCCTTGTTGAAAAGTCTAGACTCTCAATAATTACTCTCTTACTATTTAATTTTTAACTAAATTAATATCACGTGTTACAAATACTAATAATTGACCTTGAATATAAAATAATTTCTTAATAACTATGTGACCTTTAGACTGATACATTATTTCGGAAAATGGCAATGGACTAGTATTCCTCTAATAACAACCTTGCTTGGAAAAATACATTGTTGTACTAAATTAAATGTGACACTAATGATTATTTGCATAAACATTTTGCATTATAATCTAAAGCATTTCCGCAAGTTTTAGTAAAATATTGCATTACTGCATTATAAATTTTAAGTTTTCAACTTGTTATGTGATCCATTTCATTGCATAATTAAAGTTTTTGTTTATTCAAGTCAAGAAAAATTCCTATTGAAGTTTTTCTGAACTACTTTTGACAGTTATTGGTAGAAGAACAACATTAAATCATTACTGAACAAATGTCTAGTATGTGTTCAATTTGTCTTTTTTTTGTTTAAATGTTTAGACTTTTTAAACAAATAACCAGATATATTACGCAGACTAAAAAAGAGCAGGTAAGAAACAATTCTAATTTAAGATATTAGCTCTTGATAACACTGCAAAACCTATATTCAGCAATATAGCAGGTCGGTGTGGAAACGTATGATTTTTAATATGGAGTTTAGTAGAAAATATAGATGGTGACTAAGTAAGTGCATAAATAGTACATAATGATAAAGTAAAAAGAAGATTGTTATTTGCAAGTTATGTACTCATGCATTATTGCAGCTTTCGAGTGCATCATTATCTAAATGAACCCATTTCAGGTCCAAATGGCACCATGTCTATTTTTATCTGTTCGGCATTTACGTTTCATGCCTTTTGCATTTAGAAACATAAAAATACATATTGCAACACTTCTATATTCCAAGAAAAACAATTTTCCTACATAGTCTTACTATCTTGATCCTGATAAAAATTCTGAAGATAGGGATTCAACGTTCTTACTTTTCTTTTCTTTGTTACTTTTCCTTCTCGACAATAACTGTAATAACATGTTACAGGTAAAAGAGTGGTACATTATAAATTTAGATTTGCCCTGAAAGGTGGGGACTCCATAACAATTTATAAAGGCACACCGATTAACTACAGTGGTACGGAAAAAACTTAAAACAAACATTTGGAATGGCTAAAATGCAAAAGCTGCGTTATTATGACCACTTACCTTGAAAGGCTTTACTAGTTGTCAAAATGAAGGGGTGCCAAATCGTCTTGTTTCGGCAATTCCTTTGATATTTTACCTACATGGAAGGTGGTTGTTCCGATTAGACCTCCTTTGCTTTTAGTTTCCTAAATCTCGCCATATCATACTTTACCTTTTTATACAACACCTTGAAAACAATAATTAAATTTTGTCATATCAAAGAAATTTTTTAAATAAAGTGCCTTTCTCATGACTCCATCGCCGGGGTGGCTAGATATCTTTCCACAAATTTATCTATTTTCACCTAGTTTATATATAAGCCAAAATAAAATTCAATATACACTTAATAACTAGTAAAATTAAATAATTACCATAAGGATACAGACCTTTTTTCTAAAAAAAGACTTAATTTTCTCACATCTGGCTGGTCAGGTATTACTAAAAAAAGAAAACCTTAAACAAAAAGTTAAATGTCTAATACTAACACAAAAATTGTACTAGTTTCTGATATTGATATACATGACATTCTGAATCTAGTTTCTGAAAATCCCATAATTAACAATACATGGAAAACAGTTAAATATCAACTCTTCCATTTACCCGTCCACTGTAACGTATTTTTTTACGCAGTTACACTTTGCTTATTAATCTAAAATAATATCGCAATAAAATAAAAATATAATTTATAAATTTTTGATCACTAAAAATAATTCATAAAATTTACAATAGCATATGTGCTCCTCCGCTTTATAGGTCTAAGTTCCTACAATAAGCTTCGTCAAGTTGTCATTTCGTGTCACTTTTCTATCAGCGTCTGAACAGGTAAGCTGCTATCAGCGGCATAGAAAGTCAAGATGTTAGACAGGCACATGGCCTGTAATACGGTCCGCAAGAAGATAGAATTGTGTTAACCTTCGTGTCGGAATGTGGTTCTTGGCAGTTGTAGCGTGCAGATTTTATTTTGTGTTCCACCTGTAGCTGCTTAATCGATTCCTGCTGGCCGAAGTATTAGAGGTTCCCCCATCATTAAAACAGTTGGTATAATTCATTAAATAAATTTTATTGATGTTTTCCTCATAGTGCAATATCAAGGATGCAGTCAATATCAAGGATGCAGTTAATATGAAGGAAGTATTTAATATCAAGGAATTAATATCACGGATGTCGTTAATATCGTAATTGTCGTATATAATGCTGAAAAGAAAATTTAGTTTGAGATTCGAAATACAAGAAATTTATAGGATGTACTTAAGGAGGAATTGGTTTGGTTAAATAATGTTTTGTTCAGAAGATTTCTCATAGTTCCAGCGATAAATTCATTCGTAATCATGTGTTTCCTGTTTGTGCATCGCAGATGGTTATGGAATATCCCACATCGGAGGTCATAGTTCAATTTCTTTTGGTCGTACTGTACTTTGACACATGAGTGATATTTAGTCTTTAATCACATTTATAATTATTTAAAAGTTTTACGAAAGATAGAAGGTTGAAGTTTTACCTTGATTTAAGTAACTTAAAAATTATTTAGTAAAAGAAAGATTCCGTTATAAATTTGTAACCTTGCAAAATTTATAAAGATGGCTATACAGTTTGCTTATTGTAATTATTTCACAAAGAGATAGCGTTAACTACACTGAAAAAGTTGTGATTGACATATGATGTCAAAAATATCTAATTATCCAATTTAAATATTACATGTTATTTTACTCTAATTTAAAAATATATTTAGCAATTTTGATGTCATGTACTTTGATTCTTAAACAACGTGATGATTTTTTTTATACATATTAAGTAAAACTAACTCTATGTTGAAAGATGCAATTTTATGAGAACTTAAATAATTAAATTTAATTGTGAAGTCAACGTAGTACTACAGATGGCTAAAGATTAATATATGTAATATGAATTATTAAGAGAGCTCATACTTTTTAGCAAATTTATTCCGAAATATTCAATTTAGAGATCTTTATGTTTTTTGAATACAAAACCATACTAATTTTCTGTTCTGTAAACATTTTAGTTGAAAAAGATTATGTTAAAACAAATCAAGTGAATTTAATTGAATAGAATCCATTTTTGCATAACTCTTTTATTATTAAAAAAATTCAAGTAAGATTTATTGGTCATTCATGAGCAAACATTGTGTGTAATGATAACAAATACCCTGGGTGTATACTTTTGGAACTTAAATTCTATTATATTACTTTTGGTAAATATTTTTGAGGACACAAACGGTGTCCATGTTGTGCATTTGTTTGTTCACAGGTTAAGTCGAGACATCTGTATGACATCTGGTAATTGAGATTTTGGTAAGTGCTTTACAAAGGTGAAATTCAGGTTTTGTGGCTATATTAGTGGTGCAGATTTAAGGTTTCCGTATTCCCCTAATACAAGCACAGATAATTTTTGTAGGTTGTTGTATTGAAAAATACGGTGGCGCTCATTATCTATATTTTTGGTCATTTGACAACCCATGACCCAAGCTCATGATCTACCCAGAGCTAACACTCTACTAGCTGTTTATGTCTAAAGAGTTTTTCTTTTTCTCAAGCCGTTTTCTATCCAACTTTACCTTGGACTTTCATTGTTAATAAGAAATTCTCGACCTTGTGATATCAGGTAAGGGTTTATGATTTATGGTGGTCCAATTTACTATCTGATACTCACGAAGGATGTTTGTTTTCACCACTGTTTATTAAAAATGCTAAATTTTTGGTCTTTAACAAATAATAAATACCGTCAATAAAGCTTACATTTAAAATTAATACGCACATATTTCTTAATATTTTTTAATGTTCCAAACTTCCTTTCCGGTTAATATCATACTTAAATTTACATAACTAGTTCTGTCACTAATTTACAGTTCAACAAAATAATTAGTTTCACTTTGTGTTACTTTTCTACTACATAAATACAAATCATCTAGAACTTGCATTTAAAATTCACATGTACATAATTATAAAATCATAAACTAAAAAGTTGAACCTTACTCTAGGTTTAATTTTCATTTTATTTTAAAATTTTCGGACGTCAAAGAATACCAGTTTCCTATTTGTCCAGCTAACTTCATCTCCTTTAACACAGAACAAAATCCCACTCGTCACGATGTTAAATCGATGAACACGTGATGGAAACGTGCCCTGCACTTACAAGCATAGTTTAAAAAAAAATTAAGTCATATGCGGGGGGTGTCCCTTGCGGAGATGTGTATATTCACATCTAAAAGCTGTTACTTTCAACTTCTCTTTCGCTTTCAAGCTTAGTCCTTATACTTTTACCTTCTTGTAATGCATGCTAACCATGGTCAAACTTTTGTTGGAACAACATAACATTTTTAATGTATGCTAAACACAAGATTATTGTACAACAATTGTTTATTTATAATTTATTTTTCCATGGGAAGCGCCGTACATAGCATCTTGGCAAATTCAGATTTGTTTTCATTTGTGGTTTTGAAATAAGTCGTCGTCCTAGATTTTTACGTTTACAATGTATTTAAAAGAATAATATTATATATTATCTGAATTACCTTAAAGAAACAAAATTTTGTAATGCCATGTTTAATTAACGTTTACAGTTCATAAAATTTTAATATACAGGGTGCATCTATTTTGATTCTGTCCATCTAAAATAAATTTTTCCTTTCCTATCTAGTTATATTCAAAGTAACGCAAACACTTTATACACATATTGCATGACTTTTATATTCCAAAAAATACAAATTTCTTTCGAAGTCCAAATGTATTGATTCCGATGAAAAATCTGAAGAAGAGATTCAGCATTCCTGCTTGCTATTTCTTTGTAACAACATTTTTTTCGTTTTATCGTAATTGTTGTTGATGTATGTCTTTATTGTTTAAGCAGTTTATGTTTTTATAACACATGTTGGGAGAGTTTTTTTTCTTCAGCTTTCAGCTGTACTTAAGTACTAGTACTTGTTCCAACTGTAGCCTACATAGTTATTAGTTTTCTTGTTTTTGGCGGAACCAGTCAAACACTTTTTTTGCTGTTGGCTGATCATTTAGAAAATATTGTCGATTCTGTAACACTTTATTCAAGATTCCTTATGCTGTATCGTGTGATGTTTTCGTGCATGACTAGTTAAACTTACTGAATTGCAGAGAAGTTTGAATAAAGAAGTTGATTGTCTGTGAAGTGATATATTCTGCAGAAGGCCCCTCCTTACTAAGAGTTGCGTATTTAAACAACCCTGATGCAACTATCACGCCTAATTAAAATATTTGCAAACGGTATGAACATTGGACAATATAAAATCATGAATTCAATCAGCTGTTGTTTTTGAAACTTTGATCAGCAAATTCAAACGTTAGTGTGGATTATGTTCTGTAGAGCACCAGTATCTTATCATCGATGACTTCCTCCGAACCGTAGTAGTAATAATGTAGAATATAAAATGCTTTGTAAAATTCAAGTATGTAGAATTGAAATGGTATTGACCAAAATTATTACGTGAAACCAAAATTTATTATCGAATTAAAATATCAATCCAAATATTATTTGTTAGAATAAAAATTGTACTATTAATTAAAGAATTATTACATCAAACAAAAATTTAAATACGTAGTATTAAAAGCTGTACAAACTTTGTATAAATAAGAGTTTAAATAAATTTTTACCCTTATGCTTAATTAAACTGCTTTGCATATAACGTAGCACTTTCTAACTTTGTTTGTTAACAATTAATTTATATACAAACTGGCGTGATGATAGCTTATTTTCACTTGTATGTCTTAAACAAAATCCTTTTAGAACATACGGTTCCCCTATTACATCTTTGTTAATCATGTGATTTGTGAATTATCTGTTGCATTATAACTTTCCCAGGATGTGGAATATTTAGAATTACCAGACAAATAAGGAAATTTAATAAAGCTGTTAAAGATTCATATTGCATATAATTTTCAATAGTTTTTACCTTTATTGGCCTTATATCTGAATAACAAGATAACAGATTTTCGATCATCTTACTTGAAAAATAGCAAAATGTTTGTACCTTTGCTTTAGGAATCGAGATTAGACGCAATGTGCGCTACACTATGTAAAATGATAAGTTATTTTGTTCAAATATCTGTACAGATGAAAGTTTATCTCTGTTATTTTCCTTTTTTTAGGAATTATTTGAATTGAATTATGAGCGTTTCTCATGAAATAAATTATCCTCACTATAACAACTGCTTTAAATAATGCAAATTTGCTTTTAATGAAGTTGAACGTATGTAATATATACAAAATAAAGATGCTGAGGAATGACAACTGTACCATCACTACATGAATGTCTTTAACCTAAATTAAAATAGAATAGATATTTTATACAGACTAGTAATAATAACATATACTAAGGTTGAAACGCCATGACATTGATTTCCCTAAGCTAATGGACCGACTTATAAGATCAAAATTGTGTCCGAGATGCGACTTCAGAAGTATTTACAAACAAATGATGCTGCAACCATGATTACACGATAAATTTCACATTTTTTTCATAGAATCGAATAATGTAATAAGATATGGTAAGTTCAATTAAAAAAAAAACCATTTTTGATTTTAATAGTCAAACTATAAAATGAATTTTTTAGCATGCTGAACGTTACACTCAGATTTGCTTAGCATTTTGAAATAACGTTAAATCTTTTTTTATAGAATTGGAATAAATCCACTTTGTAATTTGTTCAGTTTTTGGATATTCCAATTTATGTGACCTTGTGCAAATATCACAAATTTATAAAAACTCAAAAATCTCGAAAACGACATTAGATAGAGATATGGTTGTCTCATAAAAGTTAACATATAATTTGACAAGGAAATAAAAACTGTATAGATATACAGGAATTTTTTCTTAATCTTCTTTGGGAATTAAACCACTCATAGTTGTTAAAATCATCTTTGTTTACGTTTCGATCCATGGCCTAGGATCGTAGTCAAAATAATAAAAATTTCAAATTTGACATTTATGACATAAATTGAAGGTGACTTTGATTTATTAATGTTAATATATTTGGTTTGAATACATTAGCTGAAAATTTTAAAGTTTAGAAGAAGGAGTGCCTGTTTTGCCTGCTTTCATAAAAAACACCCAACACTTTTTAGAAAAATTATCAAACATAAAAATTGAAAATACATACACAATCGTAAGTTTTGATGTAGTAAATCTCTTCACAAATATCCCTGTAAACAAAACGCTTAATATTATAAAAAAACAAACTACAAAAAGATGACAACCTTAAAGAAAGAACAAAACTACGTATATCATCGATCATGGAATTATTTGATGTATGCGTCAATACCACATATTTTCAAATAAATGACCAATTCTACAAACAGAACTTCAGAATGGCAATGGCAAGTCCATGATCGACAATCTTTAGTAATATATTCATGGAGGAATTCGAAGAGATATAATATTCACACAAGAATTGAAACCACTAATATGGTGGGGATATGTAGTTGATGTCTATGCTATTTGGCCTCATAATACAGAACTAATTAAAAACTTTGTAGAGTCGATTAACAAAATAGAACCAACTATTAATTTCACATATGAATTAGAGCAACATGGAAAACTTCAGTTTTTAGATATTTTAGTTAGCAAAAACGATACAACAATTAAGACATCGGTATACAAAAAAAACCAACACACACAAACAGATACTTAAACTTCGATTCAAACCACCCACACTGTGTCAAACGATGAATTATCAAAACCACCAAAATTAATATCATCAAATCAAGAAATTTTAAAAGAAAAGAAGACCTAATTAGATGTAGATTAATAAATACAAGTATCCTGAAAAAATAATACCAAAATAAATGAATAAAGTCTCAAAAAATAAAGAAGAATAAAACCAAAACAACGATACGCACCAAAAAATGCTCTCAAAACCATACATATAAAGATTCTCCAAAAAATCCAAGGAATAGGTAACAAATTCAGAATCAAAACAATATTTAGAACCAACAATACACTAAGAGCACAATTAATAAAAACAAAACCCAAAAACGCAATACAAAGTTCAAGAAACTGCATCTACAAAATACAGTGCGATTGTAACAAGTTTTATATATGGGAAAGTTCCAGACCATTTGAAATTCGATTAAAAGAACATAAATCATATATAAAAAATAGAAAATTTGAAAAATCCATGATTTACCAATATGCATGGGACTCCAGTCATAAAATGCGAGGACCCAAAAATTATTTACAAAGAAGAAAACCACCAAAAACGCAAAATCGAAGAAGCTGCTTATATAACTCTACATAAAAATAACTGTGTAGCAAACTAAGCCGTGACTTTTATTGTACAATGGATTCCATTACTAAAGAAATAACAATTGACAATCAAATGCCCCCAATATCTAGGTAGCATGGTAAGTAACTAATTACATAACAATAGGCATATTAGCAACCCCCGTAGAACAGCATTGGTATCTGATAAATGTAAACTCGCCATAGGATTACCTCAGACTTAGAGCCATGTACAATCTTTGTTGTTAATAACAGCATTCGTATCTAACAAGTGTAAACCCGCCATAGGTTTGCATCAGATTTATATACAAACTTCGTTGAACCGTATTGGTATCTGACAAGTGTAAACCCACCTTAGGGTCACCTCAGAACCATATAAAATATTCGTAGAACAACATTGGTATCTGACAAGTGTAAACCCACCTTAGGGTCGCCTCAGAACCATGTTAAAATCTACCAAATAGGTAGCCAATCACAATGAGTTTTCCTCCTCAAAATAAATATAAAAAACGCTGCTTAAGCCTTACGGTAACGTAATCGCACACTTTAACAACCATCCTCTCATTTATATAAATAGAAACATGTTAAATGTTTTCCATTCTTCAAGTTATTGAATTTATATGAAATTTGACTATATAAAAATTAATCAGCTGATTTCACGTTAAGCGTATTAGCTACCTCAAAGTCGTTCCCAGGGCGCAACACAAATTGAAGGCACTCATTCTTCTAAACTTTAAAATTTTCAGCTAATGTATTCAAACCAAATATATCAAACATTAACAAATCAAAGTCACCTTCAATTTATGTCATAAATGTCAAATTTGACATTTTTATTATTTTGACAACGATCCCAGGTCATGGATTGAAACGTAAATGAAGATGATTTTAACAACTACGAGTGGTTTAATTCCCAATGAAGATTAAGAAAAATGCCAAACAAACCACCACAAACATACAGGATGTTCAGTGCTGACTGTCACCTACCTATTTGTGCACACCAGTGCATGTTTGGTTGCCTGTATGTATTGCGGTGCATTCCGGCCTACTTAATTACAGTCCACTTAAATTTATAACTTACTTAGTTTTCTAGCAACCGTTGTATATTAAAATAATGTAATGTCAATTATGTCAAAAAAAATAAGAACCTTCATAAAATTAGAAGAGTAAACATTAAACTATACACCAATCAAGCGATGATATCCTGCAACTAGTAAGGATCATAGCGCAGTGGGAAGCAGTCCCTAAACATGGTCCTCGAGCCCAAGATAATTCAACCACGCCTGTAACCTGCAGCTTGCTAACCCTAATACCAGCATGGTACACGTAAACCAGCACAATCAAGCGGATATACAGGTCAGCCCGTTCTTATTTATTACCCTAAACCTAACCTAGTAGTTGCATATCCAGTTTAACTATTTTAACGCCCTGTTTAATATCGTTAAACTTGTGTTTACTGTCATACTATACAATTTATTCATTCCAACCTTCTAGATCTAGTTAGTAGGTATTATAACTATCAATTCTAGGTGAATCTTATACACTGCTGTGGATGGTAAGTTTAATGCATTTTCAAATATTGAATTTATTACATTGAGAAATTACACCATATTTACTTGATACTATAGCCACCTCTTGCTCTTAGGTGTCATTTAACTTAATATTGTTCATTCTTCATCAAACAAGATGGAAAATGATCATAAACCTGAACTCCAAATACTTGTGGTTCGCAGAGCTAAAGTTAAAGCCTCTCTTACAAGATTTGATAGTTTCTTAAAAAGGATATCTTTGTCTGATATAACCGATGAAATTAGAACTGAAGTAAATGCACGTCTTGATAAAATAGCGCCTCTTTATTCTGAGTTTGATTTAATCCAAAATGAAATTGAAGAGCTTGAACCTGATAAAATCGATAAAAACGAACAAGAGCGTGACGAATTTGAAAATAGGTATTTTTCCATTGTGACATTTGCAAAAATGAAACTAGTGTCGCCGAAAACACAAAATATTCTTTCACGGTCTGAAACTAAAATTGCCCCCGAGTCTGCTTCCGGTGACTTACCAAGTAATCAAACCCTAAACGTTAAGCTTCCAGATTTAGTCCTTCCGGAGTTTACGGGCAGCTACGATCAATTTATTTCCTTTAAGGAGCTCTTTGATTCATTAATTAACCAAAATCCTCTACTCACAAATGTTCAGCGATTCTTCTATTTGCGCGGTGTGCTCAAGGGGGAAGCGGGAAAAATAATATTGTCATGAAGTGCTAGCGAGAGCAACTATAAAATTGCATGGGACCTGTTAACTCAGCGTTATCAAAATAAAAAATCCATCATAAACGCTCATTTGAAAGCTATTTTTGAGTTACCTAATATTTTCAAGGAATCCCATACATTACTGCGTAAAATGTTAGATGAATTTCAAACGCACTTTAGATCTTTAAGAAATCTAGGAGAAAACGTTGATGAATGGAATACCATTTTGATATTTTTGCTTAATTCTAAACTTGATTCATCAACCCGTAGGGAATGGGAAGTAGCAACAAAATCCAATACTTCACCAACAATTGAGGAGTACTTGAAATTTTTAACTCAACGCTGCCAATTACTGGAGTCGTTGGATACTAAGGTTGGCAACGCCAATCAAAATGCTCATCCTAAACGACCTTCTGACGGTCGCAGTTACTCACTTTTATTCACGAGTCCTCATTGCCCGTTATGCAATGAACCGCACTTCATTTACGCCTGTAAGTTATTTTCCGAGTTACCTATGAACAAAAGGTTATCGGAAAGCAAACGATTTAATCTATGTTCGAATTGCCTGAGACCAGGACATTCAAATACTAATTGCAAATCGCTGCACACATGCCGTTATTGTCAAAGAAGGCATCATTCACTTTTACATTTGTCCTCAAATCGATCATATATATCCAATAATGATCATTTAAATAAAAAACAACACTATAGCCAAGCCCGAACAACACAAAATTTTAACTGTCCTGCTCAGAATGGCTCTGAGACAAAAGGGCATAATGATGAACTTGACAAAGGGCATATTGAAAATAATAATACAACCCAAGACAGTATATGCACTCATGCTGCAACTTCAAAAATAAGCACATGTTCATCAGTATTACTATCTACAGCCGTGATCAAAATTTTTGAGAACAACGGAAAATCATTTCAATGCAGAGCCCTGTTAGATAGCGGCTCGCAATCTAATTTCATTACAAAGCAAGTCTTTGACAAGCTAAACTTAACCTACAATCACGGTAATATTCCGGTTTCCGGGATAGGCCAAGGTTGTACAAATATATCCAAACATGTTGTCATTAAAGCGCAATCGCTACACAATAATTATACCTTCCAGTTACCGTTTCTAATAAACGACTCAATTACCGGCATAATACCACAACAAAGGGTTAACTTAATCAATTTAAAAATTCCAAATAGTATTCAGCTGGCTGATGAAGTTTCTAATACTCCTTCTGAGATTGATATGCTTCTCGGAGCAAGCATATTTTATGAACTTCTAAGTTTTGGTCAAATTAAACTAGATAAAAATTTGCCTATATTAAACAAAACGAAACTAGGATGGATTATATCGGGACAATTACCCTATAATAGCATTTCTGTTTCACATAATTTCTTAGCAGTAACCGACCCTATCCAAACTCAATTGCAGCAGTTTTGGCAAGTTGAAGAGAACTATGCGTCCGAAAACCTATGACTAACGAAGAACTCCAATGCGAAACACATTTCCTTAAAACCGTCACTCGTGATCCCTCAGGTAGGTTCGTGGTAAGCTTACCGCTAAAGGATAATTATACTAAACTCGCCGATTCTGAAGAAACCGCAATTCACCGATATTTTTCTGTAGAAAGGAAGTTAAACAAAAATCTTGAACTCAAGAACCAATACTCCGATTTTATGAACGAATATCTAAGCTTAGATCATATGATCGAAATAAATCCTAAGGTAAACGGCCCTTTTCCAATTTATTATGTACCGCACCATTCTGTAGAAAAGAAGGACAGCACGACCACAAAGCTGAGAGTGGTTTTCGATGCTTCCGCAAAAACCGCTTCAGGCTATTCTTTAAATGATGTACTGAAAGTCGGACCTACTATTCAAAGTGATCTATTTTCTATAATTCTTCGATTTAGACGTCATGAATTCGTGTTGACTGCCGATCTTGCCAAAATGTATCGGCAAATTAATATCAAACCCGAAGAGCGGAGTCTACAACGAATTGTTTGGCGAAATAATCTTAATGAACGCTTGCTACATTTTGAGCTTAATACAGTTACATATGGTACGGCATCGGCCCCATTTCTAGCAACGCGCTGCTTAAAGCAAATTGCGGTGGAATGTCAAGCTGACTTTCCCATTGAATCCGACGTAATACTCAATGACTTCTACGTTGATGACTTGGTTACCAGTAATTGCTCCTTGACCGAGCTGCGTCAGATACAAAAAAAACCTAGTAAACATTTTTCGAGATTATGGATTTGATCTACGGAAATTTACCGCAAATGATCAATCTCTGTTAGAAAATATTGACTCTAACAGTGATCCGCCTGTCAAGCACTTTATTCAGAGTGCCCCCAATAGCAAAACTCTTGGAATATTGTATGAATCTGCTACAGATTGCTTTGTTTATAACTCCCAAATACCCTCAAACTTGTCCAATTCCATTACTAAACGAAGTATTCTTTCAACAATATTCGACCCTCTTGGTCTTCTTGGTCCAATCATTGTTCAGGCAAAAATTATATTGCAACAGCTTTGGTTAGCCAAACTTAACTGGGACGATCCCATACCAACCAATCTTTATAAATACTGGATTAACTTCTATAATCTAATGCCAAATGCCAATGTGCTAAAAATCCCCAGACATGCCCTGTTAAAAGATCCCGTTAATATCCAGCTGCATGGTTTCTGTGATGCGTCTATGCAAGCTTATGGTGCATGTGTCTACATAAGATCAGAAGATTGCTTTGGAAATATACAAGTCACCCTATTGTGCGCTAAATCGCGAGTGGCTCCCCTCAAGTCGCTCACCCTGCCCAGGCTGGAACTAGCCGGAGCTCTTTTTTTATCAAAATTAGTTAAAAGGGTAACCTCATCGCTGCAGTTAAATATTTCCTCAACATACGATTAGACAGATTCCACTATAGTCCTTTCATGGCTAAGTGCGGAACCTCGCTCGTGGAAGGTTTTCGTGTGCAACCGGATTGCGGAGATTCAAAATATCTCTAATATAAATGATTGGAATCATATCTCAACTACTTATAACCCGGCTGACATAATTTCTAGGGGAATTAGTCCCACTGAATTAGAAACGTCCTCAACATGGTGGCACGGTCCAACGTTCTTATCAAAGCATCAAGATTGTTGACCGCAAGATTGTCACATCACAAAATTCTCACGAATTTCTTCAAACCATCCTGAACTCAATCTTAAAACTATTTCCTTACCTATTTCATCTTGAGACAATATCTTTAAGAGGTTTTCGAGTTACATAAAATTAATACATGTATTGTCATACTGTTTGCGTTTTACTAAACGAAAAAAATTGAAGGTAAAATTTAAGCTTGATTCCTTACATATTACCTGTCGCGAAAGGCAAAACACCGAGTTGATTCTAATCAGGGCAATGCAGCTTCAGTGCTTTGCTGACGATTTACGGAGCTTGAAACTAGCTGGGTCAGTAAAATCAAATAGCAACCTAAACTCATTAAACCCATTTCTTGATGACAATGGGATACTTCGAGTAGGCGGCAGATTAGCACACGCTGACATATCCTTTAATTTTAAACATCCTGTATTAATTCCCAAAAACCACCCATTTACAATATTGCTAATTCGTTACACGCATGAGCGTAATTTTCACTCTGGCTGTAAAGCTACCTTATCCTTTACCCGACAAAGGTTTTGGCCCCTAGATGGTAGCAATGCTGTACGAAATGTCATTCGACCTTGTATAATTTGTTTTAAGGCTAATCCATCGGTTAATCATAATCAAATGGCAAACTTACCCGCGCCTCGAATTAATCCTTCTCATGTATTTTCTAATTGCGGTCTCGAGTATGCCGGGCCCTTTTTACTGAAAGACGGGAAGTATAGAAATAAAAAAATCTTAAAATGCTATGTCTGTATTTTTATTTGCTTTGCCACAAAGGCAGTTCATATTGAACTAGTAACCGAACTCACATCTGAATGTTTCATCGCAGCATTTAAGCGTTTTGTATCAAGACGAGGCATGTGCAACAATTTGTATTCCGACAACAAATCTAACTTCATCGGCGCAAACAATACATTCAAAGATATTTACAAAATTATCAGCGGTCAACCTGTTCAAAATTACTTTGACACTAGCCACATGCAATGGCATTTCATACCTGCCCAATCGCCACATTTTGGTGGATTGTGGGAGGCGTCAGTAAAATCATTAAAGTACCATCTCAAGCGTGTACTGTTAAATAAGTCTTATACATATGAAGAATTTCTAACTATATTAGCACAAGTGGAAGCGATATTAAATTCGCGACCTATCATACCTCTGTCCGCTGATCCAAATGATCTTGAGGCCTTGACACCCGGTCATTTCATAATTGGTCGACCTCTGAATGCAGCACCTCAAGGTGACGTGCTTGATATATCAGTCAATAGGCTATCAAAATTTCAACAATTACAAAAATTGACTCAAGATATATGGGCTCGCTGGAAAAAGGATTATTTACACGACCTTCATCAGCGACCGAAATGGAAGTTTAAGAAAGAGACTAGTTACCTTATTGGTAGTCTAGTAATACTTCAAAATGATAACAGCCTGCCTCAGCAGTGGGCACTAGGCAGAATTACACAAGTCCATCCAGGTGCAGACGGTGTAGTGAGAGTGGTGAACGTTTTGACGAAAGGTGGCACTGTGAAACGCGCAATAACTAAGTTGAGTGTTCTACCTGTCGATTAATATTAATGTTTGTTAGCAATAATTTAAACAATTGCATATTATTGTTCATGTTACATTAAGTATTCCAATTTCTCTAATGTTGGTTACGATTATGTATACACCATTTATATTGTTGTCTTAAACACTATATTTACACTTCCTATATTATCGAATTTACATTGTTAATTTGTTGAAACTGGTTACTTTCAAGGCCGCCGGCATGTTCAGTGCTGACTGTCACCTACCTATTTGTGCACACCAGTGCATGTTTGGTTGCCTGTATGTATTGCGGTGCATTCCGGCCTACTTAATTACAGTCCACTTAAATTTTATAACTTACTTAGTTTTCTAGCAACCCTTGTATATTAAAATAATGTAATGTCAATTATGTCAAAAAAATAAGAACCTTCATAAAATTAGAAGAGTAAACATTAAACTATACACCAATCAAGCGATGATATCCTGCAACTAGTAAGGATCATCGCGCAGTGGGAAGCAGTCTCTAAAGACAGGATTTTACATTTAAAATAATGATGGTAATGGCGACTTCAGGTATAACCGGAAGTGCTAGTGTATTGAAACTGTTATAGTCTTGTAGAACACGTTCGATAACTCCCTACTTTTAGTCTTTCATATGTAACTAACCTACCACTTAAAAAAACACCATGTATTTTGTTTCACGTAAAATATGGGTTTATGTACAATTTTTTCCGTGTATGAAGAAAATTATATAAAAACTTATATCATTTCCTGCACAACTGAAATAATTAATGGTTTAATTAATAAATCAACTATTACGAAATAAATCAAAATATATTATAAATTGCTTATTACCTGTATTAAAAAAGATTTAATAACTTCTGACAGTTTTCTGTAACATGCCACTGAACTCGTGATATTGCACAATTTTATTATCACTTCTATAACTACGATTATTTAGAAGCCTTTTTACTTTTCCTACCAGCAGAAATAATTAGCAGTTCAATTAATTAATTCATAATATCAATATTACTATCACAAGGCTAAACAAAACCTATTTAGGCAATCACAAACATAAATTTTAGTTGTGAAAATTTAAAGTATCTCTTATAGTTAAAAATAGGTCATAGAAATAAATGGAATCTGCTAAAAATTAATAGTTGTAAGGAAAATTGAAGTCAATAATTTAACGTTCACCTCAAACTGCACTCAACAAACAGACTAGAGTATTTTTATAATTAACGAGGATTGCATGTGAGTATTTCTTGTAACCTTCCTTTTTAATTTAATAATGAATGTTATGTAATCTTGGTTTATTGTTATAGATAACCAATCATTAAATATTGTGGTATGTTGAATATTATAAATGTTAAAGGTTGGGCTTTAAATTTACGTTAATGTGGAGATTACCAAATGACTGGTTCTACATTTCGAAATTTAGTTTTGGAATCAGAGTGATGAACATACATTTTATCATCTGTAAGGTAGGAATTTAAATTGACTTCTACTGTGGCATCAACTTTGGACACTATAATGTTACAATTTCAGAACATTATGGATACCTTGTTAATCATGTTCTGTTTGCAACACCTGTTATTTATATTAAACACCTAGCAGTTACCAGAAATCTTCTTTGGATCGTCGTGTATGTTGAAGATATTTCTTGTTTTTACCTATCGTATTAAAAAAGAAGAATCTTCTATCAAACAGCAAAGCATTTAATCGTAATTTATAGATTGTGATAAATGAAAAATTCGAAAATGTTACTTTGTATTAGCTAATTGCCTCGATTGAAGTGCTGGTGTTAAACGTCCCAGTTGCAGGTATTTGCGAAAAACATTCTGTTACTTTTGTTTAATAAATCTTAAAATATTATGAGTTTTTAATAGCAGGAGCATTCTATCTTTTTTACAAAAAATATAATGTAAAATAATTAATAATATTTATGAGAAAATTAAAAACGTACTGTGATTTCTGAGCATGACCAAATTAATGATATAGATCTCTGGAGTCTGGAGGTCTAATTAAATAATTGTTCAAAACTGATATTTGTGAAGCCATTTTGAACATCAAACAGATACTGCTAACTGCAGAGTAACGAATAAGGCTTATGTGGTAATAGCATAATTATATACAAGCTGAACGCCGCAAATAACCAAAGAATATTGTTCCATGCTCATGTAAGACCAAAACAAAAAAGATATTGTTCTATGTTTTTCAGTGAAACATCCTAAGTCGAGTGAACTGTGTGATGTTGTATGAAGTTGAGTGCACTAATAGTCTAAAACATGAGAACCATTTGCTGTAGGGAAGAGAATATGTACAATATAATAAAACGTTAGCAAGCTTAATGCACTTATATTACACGCAAAACTGTATTTACCTCAAATTAATCTGTAAAATGAAACACTATAGTAAAGTGAACATATATATTCATGGAAATGCATTTTTTTATTGTCGATCGTAATTTACTACAATTTTTAATTAAAAAAGCAAGTGAATTTCCAAATTTTTATATTATGCTTAAAGCATAAAATTTAAAAGACAGAAATAAAATACGAAAAAACAATATTTACCCGCTCATCAAACTATTCAGATATCTTAGTAACGCTGTAATGTAAAATCAACTACTAAACCTGGTGATAGGAACCTTAATGATGAAGTTCATGAACCACGAAAAATTAAAGTGCTAAACAGTTGAAAACATTTATGATGTTGTGACCAAAGAATGGAAGTTAAGGAGGTAGCCAAGAATGTAAGTATGACTACTGAACATGAACGCACATTTTGCATGCTCAATTAGACTCAGCTTGCTAAAAGATTGATGCTGCATTTATTGAATCTAGATCCGAAATATAAATAGCAAGAATTCTTCAACAACAATTTGCTGCATTTTAATAGCAAACCAATAGAATTTTTATGTTAATTTATTATGGTCTTCCATTATTATAGACTCGAATCAACAGTGGAAGTATCACAACAGTCTTTCTTCGAAAATTGTTCTCATTTTTATTCGTCGGAGAGCTAATGGTAAAGATGCTCTGAAATTTGAAAGAAATTTCTTATCGGCGGTTTTGCAAAGGGACACAAACTGCTCTCTTAGACAAAGTGAAAGTATCCGTTATCAAAAAAGACTGGTTATGGTTGATTCTACCACGAGTCACACTGATCAGTAAAATATGAACGTTTTACGGCTCTAGCTCGTGTTTCAACCACTTTATTTATCAGACGTAACCCCTCTTGATTTCACTTTTTGCTAAAACACAAGCCGCTTCTTGCTGCAAGAAAATTCAGAACAAACGATTACATTATTGCTGTAACGGACAGAATTTTGACGATGTCAGTGTTGATGATTTTAAAACGGGTAATGCGGATGTCAGCATTGCTGGTTGAAGTGTATAGGTGTTAGAGAGAAAAGTTGAAAAATAAATGAGAAATGCTTTAAATCCTACCTGCGTCAAAATATCCAGGTGTAATATATATCAAAGTTGTTTATATAAAGTAGATTAAAAACTAAACTGCTAATTAATTAAAAAATTGTTAGATATTCCGAAATTATTACTGAACTGATATTCTAGTTCAGATAATTTTATGAATACTAATGTAAGTATATTATGGTTATCTTATTAAAAACGTGTTTCTAAAACCTTGTAGCTAGTTCATCAAGTTGATAATATATGCGTGCTTTCTGTGTAATTAAAATTTCTAGTTCTATTTAAAAAACTAACAAGATTTGAGCGTTTAGGGTTTGGAATCTTTTTTCATGTAGTTCAAGGTTAGTTTTTTGTATTTAATTACCACCTCAAAAGAATAATGACAATTATTTACATACATCCATCTCAAGTTTAAGTTATGTTAAACAGCACTTAGAATTGCAAAATGTTTCTTAGAATGCTTAGATTGTTAAGGTAAGTGTCTGTAAAAAAAAACTGTAGATTGTGTATTGTATCTGATTCCTTCATTATGAAGAACTAAAGCGCAAGAATATTCTAGTGCGCTACAGATGCTCCCATATTTAATCACAAATTAATTGTGCTATTGTTAGTAGGAAATATTTGAACATGTGGTAAGGTTTTTGTAACTATTTGAGGTTTCATTCTATTTATAACACAATGGAATATTAAAAGACAATATTATATAGCAGAAATGAATCCCGAGTAACACTTCCTAAAAATAGCTTAGTTTATGAAGTACGAGCCCAACGCTATAATAGTTTGTCCTACGTGTAATATTAATAAAATTTGTTAAAATATTTATAATTGATTAATCAAATCGAAACACTAAATTAAATATTTATTGTAACTACCTTAACGATATGTATTATTGAATTTTAATCACGAAACCAAAATTCTCTAACCTTGAAAGAAAACATTTTCATAATAGTTTGTCCTAAATATCTATCACTGGGTACAACTTCCTTTTTGGCAAATGACAGCATCTAATCTCAAAGGAAGCGTCCAGACAAGTTGCTTGAAATCTTCAGGCATAGATTTATTCCAAATTTCTAATATTTTTGGTTGCAATTCCCCTTTTGTTTTCAAGCTGCCGTGCCGTGTCATATTACCATTACTAACCTATTCTGTGAGATGAACATAACTTTCCTGCAGCCACTTTTTAATTGTTTTAGCAGTATGACTTGTATCATCCTTTTAAAAATGTAGTCCCCTTCATCTGTTTGGAGTTGAGGTATTGAGGGTAGTAATCGCTCCTTCAGGATTGCTTTATATTTTTGAACATTAACAGAATCATTAAAGAACAGTAAATTACCAACGCTTTGCCTAGACTTGCATTCCTATAGCATGAAGGAAGCAGGATATTTTACTTTTCTCACTAAGCAGTTGGGATTATATACAATCTTCAAGTTTTTGGAGAACTCGTTTGCTGCTGTCACCAACGAGATTTGTCACTCTAAATGACAGCCACCCATTGTTCATTTTCCAATTTAAATTATTTTTAGCCCACGACAAGCGAAATTTCTTCTGTTTACAGGTTAATAAGGGCTTTTCTTTTACCTAAACAAAATTGATGAAGTTTATATTACAAAAGATGTAGTATAAAATCTGCATTGTGAAAGCTGTAACTCGTTTTTATCACATTTATTCTACAAGCGAAGACAACTATGCCTTCGTAGGATTCACCCTACAAAACGACTAATTCTGGCCCAGACACTTTTCTATTCTTCCTATTTCTCACAGTACACATATATCCGTCCCTTTGTATGTTAATGGTCAACCAGTTCTGCATATTTCATCAAACCAGGTTTTATATAATAAGCGATTTTCAAAATTTTGTAATTTGATAATAAGTATTATAATCTTTTAAGTATTTTGTCAATATTTCTAGGCACCGGCTTTTATATTTCAGTAAATACACACATAAATTCTTTGCTAATTTTGATAAGTTACAACAAAATGCACCAAAGAATCGTCCGGAAATTGTTCGTTAACATTGTTATGTGCCAAATTGGCACTAAACATTGTTTTAGTTTAATTTGACGTGCGGAAGTTTCGTGCCACAAATTCAAAAGACTTGGCGTATATTTTCGTCACGCCAGAGGGCGTTTGTGCGAGATCGCGCGGTAACTTCGCGCCGACGCGTGAAAGAACAAAAGTGGGAGAAGTGTTTCCGTGAGACGCTTTAACGTGGCTGTTTGCCTTTGATCTTCGAGAAGTGCAGTTGTCGTGCTTGGTATCGTATCTTTATTTTTACTATGTAGATTTCCCTTGCTTATCTTTGTCTGTCCTTGCCTGATTAACCCGTTCCTATCGTTCCGCTGCATATAAGAATATGGATACGACCTTGGAGCAGCCCACGACCCTAGAACGAGCCTGATGTCCATGCTCCGCCAACAGCACCGGAGCCGTCACCATCTCTAACTATCTTAAAGGGGGCTTTATCCATTTGTTAGGCGTACCCTCCGTTAATTGCCTTAAAAGGGCCATCAGTAGCCCTGATGGACTTCAACAGAAGCCAACTTTAACTCAACCCCGCAGGACGTCGGATTTCTTATGTAAGTAAACTATTGTCTTAAATTTATATTTTCCGATAATTACGTAATAAATTTGTGCATTGGTGACGTCATTGACAGATGAGCGCGCGCCGAAATCTGTAAAAAGATTAGCGTTACCAACCGCCCGTGGCGTCGTTCTTTCCGCGCTTGCGCGATGTATTTATGAACTTTTAAGTGTAAGAATTTGCGTTTTAAACCGTAAGAATTTGGCGCCTTTAACGTGGGAGGTTGTGAACTTAGAGGTTTTTTCCTTTGTTTTTAGGTTGTAATAACTTCCTTTATAAACATGTATTCCCAATGTTATTTATAGCTTTTTCACTAAAAAAATCAATTATCTAATATCTGTTGATGATCTTGAAATTTTATATTCGTGTTTTGGAACACTCCACATTCCTAGATGTCAAAAATAATTGTTACGGTACTAGAGGGGTACCGCCATTTTGAAATTAAAATTTAGCTGTTCTTATAAAATATTTTTTAAATATAATGTTAGTTTAATTTGGAATGCGGGATGTGTTTGTTAACTTCAGTTATATTGTTGAGTGATTAGTTTGTTTTTGGATGCATAAATAAGTTTCTAGCAAGGATCAATCCCTTAACCCTACTTTTTACACGTGAGCACACATAATAAATAAGCATTCAAATAATTGCATGTCTTAAACACGGTTTACTATGAAACTATCTACTTTATATTAAATTGAAACATAACCCTTGTCTGTTTTTTTCGACTTTAAAAAACTATTTTGAAACCATAAATCAACACTGTTTTGTGGCTACATTCTAAAGGTGTCTTACTAATCTAGCTATCTATTTAATGATATTTTAATTATCTTTACAAGAAATCTTGTGTTTAAAAGCACTTAACGAAATAAATTGCCCTTTTTCAATATCTTTTTAAGAAACGTTAAACTACGGGTTGTTGCATTTGTTAAATAACACATTACCTACATGTTTTTATAATTTGGAGTGTCTTTTTGTAGTTTATCAATGATATATCCCTTTTATTAAACACTAACTTTGCCGTCGTACAATTTTAAACGTGTTTCTTTAGTGTTTTGGATACTTACCGTAATTAAATTTGAATATTATACCTTACGAATGCCTTTTGTAGGAAATTTTTACCCTTAAATATCTTTATCGTACTGACCTGAAGTAGCTCTACCGTTTATTATCTTCTGAATTACCTCAGTATTGTATATCTCATATATATCGTGTCTCAAATATAAATCCAAGATGGATATTTCACATCTTAAGTCCCTCGAGCTCATTCACGAGATTGAGTGTAGAAATATTACCCCTGCTCCTAATCAAAATGATAGACGATCACAACTTAGAGCCATTTTAGCCCAGGAAACACTTCTCCCACTTTTATTCTTTCCGCGTCGGCGCGAAGTTCCCGCGCCATCTCGCACAAACGCCCTCTGGCGTGACGAAAATATACGCCAAGTCTTTTGAATTTGTGGCGCGAAACTTCCGCACGTCAAATTAAACTAAAACAATGTTTAGTGCCAATTTGGCACGTAACAACATTCATGACACTATGTGCAACTTGATCTGATAAAATACAGAATAGGCCGAACTGTTATGATTTTACTTTAGGGATTAAATCATTCTGGAAATTCAAATTATTAACCAAAAAGGGACATGAAAAATAATTATTATTTTCATGTTTTATCTAGCACTACAAAATCATGTGTTACAATTATGTCATTAGCTGTGCGAAAATAAGATTATTATATAAAAGTCATATTAGGACGAACTTAACCGTTGAACTCATAAATTGTCTTTAGTCACGTTATTTAATTCTGCATAACATGTTTGTTTGAATGCTGGAATTTCTCTTTTATTAGGTTGTAAATTAATTTATTGTTCTCAAACGTTTTATTATCAAAATAGTTTATAAAAACAACTTAATAAAATTCAATATTGAAAGGTATTTTCTCTTTGAAAGTTTTTAGATGAATCTATTTTGTAAATTTCTAATGCATTTTTAAAAATCAGTTTCTTAAATAATTTGAGCCATATTTTGCACAATTCCTTAAAGTTTTCAATGATTTAAACTTATTTCTAAAAAACATAAATCATTGGTTGAAATTTAGGGAGATTCCTTGTTCTTATTTTTGTATGGTCTTAAGTTAAAAAATAATTATAATCTACTGCAGCTTATAACAATTTTAAAAATTTGGTAACTTTTAAAAATATACGATCTGAACAATGTATAATTAGTTGAGCGAGGACGTCGACAAAAATTTGGCACTTTTTACACAGACGTATTACCTAAAAGTTTTATTATTTTTGTAAATAATTGATTTCAATTATTCTTCACGGTAATGTGTTTGGCACATTGGCCAATAGATTACTTGAGACTTTCTAAAAAATTTTGCTTCCTCTGAATGCAAGACCCTTACCAGTAGCATTATGTATGTTTTGCAGTATCGTATGAATTTCTTGCTCAAATAATTTTTTGCAGGTACATTTGCTTGTTGTCTGTCCAAAATTAGAGATGTACTCTATTTTGTATTTAAAGAACTTGAAATTGATACATTTAGGGAGATTTTTTTGTGCACAAACAATTTTCAGTACTTTGAGAGAAATTTTTAATTTAAGTAAGGCAAATTGTAAGCCACAGCATAAACGAATCCAGTTGTATTAGTACATATTTATAAAATCTTGTTTAACAACATTACAATTTATTTTCTTGTACATATTTGGTGCTCATCAAAAATATTAATCACTAATAACTGATTTAATGAACTGCATATTTAATTCTTATGTAAACATTTCATGCTCATTAAAAATTTGATTATTACAAAAATAGTTTTGTTTAGGGATTTCACAAATTTTGCAGAAGAGTTTTTCAAATCTACTGATAGAAAGAATTAGCACAAAGGAATTTAAACTGTAAGTTTATTTTATAACTATTAATTTTCATCGCAAGACGTGGTGCACAGCATTTTTTATTGGTTTCCAACTTAGGGGCTTGATTTCTTCAAATTCAAAAAATTTGTCAAAAGGGGAGTTCACAACATTCTTTGTTTGCGATTCAACTCAGGGACTCGATTTCGTTACTGACTTTGTTGAATTGTAGAATTTGTGAGATCCAGACAGAACCAGTTTGTAGCATATAGAGAGTGATGATTCAACTCAAGGGCTCGATTTCTTGTAAAATTTGTAAGAACCAGTTTGTAGTTTAATTTGACTTTATACATTCTAAGGCTTGTGGAAGAATTTTGGGTGATGAAAGAAATATAGCTTAAAGTAATTTTAACAAGGAGATTGAAACTACAACCGAAACGAATATTTTGAATTTAATGCGATGGAATAAATTAAAATTGATAAAAAATTAAATGATTTGTCGGACATATTTAAAAAGAAAATGCAAAGCTTTAATTTTAAATTAAATAACTTGGAAACGGAAACCGACGACAAAGTTGTATAAACGAATCAATTAATCAGAAAGTAATAGAGACAAAAAATCAAGGTTAATTAAATATATGCAAATTCTAAAGATAATTACGATCAGTTAAATGAAAAATTTCCAAATAATAATGCGGTAATCAATAATAGAGTACGAAATCAGGAAACAGATATGCAGACACTGCAAATAGAAATTACAGGAGCTCGATATGATAATTTCAAGATACCACTGGAACAATAAACAAAATTTTATAATGATAAGAAAATAATTCCTAAATCTTTATCAATAGTTAAAATCGGTAATTTGAACATATGCAAGTGAACAACAAAAATTAAATTTTGTTAGGGCAATCTTAAAAGAACAAGAAATTTGGTTCAATTTGATAGAGCAGGACGTAGAAACATTTGACGACTACGACAGAAAATTTCTCAATTATTATTGGAGGACAATAAACAATTTAAAGTGCGAGACAATTTGATTATGGAAAATACACATGGGAATATAAAAACCGCGGAAGATTAGTATAAGAAAGCAACTAGAACCACCATTGCAGGACAGACAAATTGTTAAATATTTATCACAATGCTTTGAGCACGAAATCCAACGATATGTAGCCTTACAATACTTAATAAACAAGGGCATGTTTTTAGCATACTTAAAATGCTATGATGACCTCAGACAATTAAGACGCACGGAATATAAACTAAGGGATTACCAAGCTAAATGCACGAGGGACAAAAAATACTATCATAATAACAGACGAACAAGTCGATAAGAAACCTCAAGACCCTATTCAAAACCCAGTTTCACGTACGAAATCTTTCATAACCAATATAAATGTGGAAAATACATACCGATGCGAAACAAGCAATGATGAGATTATCAGAGCAAGGCATAATCGTACGTATGCACAGATAACAAGTCGACTAAAAAGTCTAATCAGATACATTTTTAATTAAAGACAAACCAAGCAATTCCATAAAAATAAATCTGTATGATCATCAAACGGAATTTATTAAATTTGATAATCA
This sequence comes from Platerodrilus igneus, assembly GCA_036346225.1. Classification (NCBI taxonomy): domain Eukaryota; kingdom Metazoa; phylum Arthropoda; class Insecta; order Coleoptera; family Lycidae; genus Platerodrilus; species Platerodrilus igneus. The sequence continues at coordinate 2,745,822 of JARFIW010000828.1, forward strand.
ATCTGACCAAATTAATTATGAAAACGTACTTGCCATTCTTAATATAAAAGTTCAAGATAAAAATGTAAGAATGTTGATAGACACACATGTGAAACTTTTAATTTCTGAAGAATTTGTAAATAAAAATTATGCCAATGAAACGAAGGAACTTAATAGCAACAAACAATAGAATATTTGCTACAATAAATTGTGGGGTGATTCTGAAGTTGAAGGTAGTGTAGAGGAAATTTGTGAATTTGTAGTTGCACCAGGAGTCAAAATCAAGTGCACTATGGGTATAGATCTCATTACGAAGAGGTGAATGTGTATTAGTGCAGAGGGCAACATTGCCGTTGTTATCGATGAAGAATTATGTTGGAATGAGGTGTTAAATTGTTCTTTTTAATGAAGCAATAAAATACACTTGGAGACATAATGTTTTATATTACATAACTATCATTCAATACAAAAACAAAACCGTTGCCAGTAAACACACCTTCATTTATTTCCACATTACCACAGACCTACTACTACAGATAAGATGAACTTTTAATAAAACTCTAATGCGCACACTCTGCTTCTTAATGTCTGCAGATGCGTACTTATATTATACAGTTAATATAAAACAACAAAACACAGGGCGTATTATCGCATATTCCAACACCTACCCTTGCGATAATCGCGACAAAAAAAAATTTACAATAAAATATTGAAAACTAAAGTCAAACACTCTGTAATAACTACTACCTTATTCATTAATATAATTTCAACTTAAATCTAAATTCTTCAAACTTATTACGGCCTAGTGGCTTTGTAAAAATATCAGCTGCATTGTTGCGGCCTTCAATTTTTATTACATTGATTACATTTTGAACTACTAAATCATGAACAAAGTGAAGTGCAACATTTATATTCTTGGATCTTTTCGAAAAATTCCCATTATTTGCCACTATTCCCACTATTATCTTCATAAATCTTTATATTAGTTAACAGACAAAGATCATGTTGACTACGTGTAAATCCAAGACTAACAATAAACTTACTAAAACATTCATACCAGTTTCTCGGAGATTCTTTCAGTCCATATAGTGATTTTTTTAATTTATAAACCTTTCCTTCTCCAATTTCACACCTTTCTGGCTGTTCAACAAATATTTCAGATTTCACTTGACTATGTAAGAATGCAGTCTGTACATCCATCTGATGAATGTCATAGCCACGTTCCACATAAACACTTAATAATGTACGTACAGTTGATAACCTAGCAACAGGTGCGTACACATCATTCACCAATTCATTCTGTTCGAATCCTTTAACGACAAGTCTAGCTTTATACATGCCATAGGATTTTATTTTATACACCCATTTCACATTTAGCACCTTTGTGTCTACAGGTCTGTCAACTAGCTCCCAAGTTTCTGAATCATTCAATGAATTAAATTCTTTTAACATTGCCTTTCGCCATTCCTCTTTCTCCTCAGATTCTATTGCTTCATCATACGTTTTGGGCTCACTCAGATTTGCATAATTAGAATATAAGACATAATCGTTATAACGCACTGGTATCATTTTTTTCCTTTCTGATCTACCTTTGACCTCTTCCATTATCTCTTCTTTCCTTGATTCAGTTTCGCTATTCTCATCATTCAAACGAATACATTCAGTGTCTGATTCAACAAACCTCACATTTCTTGCCAATTGCACTTTACCATTGACCAAGATCCTATAACCTTGATCAAAATAACCTACTAATTTTCCTTTTATTGACTTATCATCTGATGTAGTTCTTTTTTCATCAGGTATTCTAACAAAAACATCACTCCCATACATTTGCAAATTTTTCACACTCGGTTTACGACCAAAAAATATTTCATACGGTGTCTTTTTCTCAAAAGTTGAACTATTTTTTAATCTGTTTCCTATAAAACAGGCAGCTAAAACAATTTCTGGCCAGTATTTTCTTTCTAGATTAGCTTCCTTTCTTAAGCACCGTACACGGTTCATAATGGTTCTGTTAAATCGTTCGGCAACTCCATTTAATTCATGATTATATGGCACGCATGGCACAATTTGAAAACCTTCCCTTTTTGCCACATCATAATAATTTTGATTCAGATACTCCTTTCCATTATCACACCTCAATTCTAATAAAGGACCTTGTGCACAATTTTTAAGGACATTGAAATATTCCATAAAGCAATCAAACACATCAGACTTGTTTTTAATACAGAATACTCTTGCAACTCTCCAGTAGTCATCGATAAAACTAACAAAATATTTTTCAAAATTAAAACCTTCCTCATCCATAAACTTTACATCTGTATGAATTATTTGACCACAGTAGTCAGCACGTCTTCGATTGTTTTCATATTTTAAATTTGACATTTTACTTTCTAAGCAAATTTCACAATGCATAAAATTGTTATCTAAAGAATTTGGCAAATCATTTAAATAATTTTGATGACACATTATTTGAAAATCATTAAAATTTACATGACCAAGCACTCTATGTAAACGCTCTTTGACTGACATATTTTTTGCTGTGTAATTAGCTGAAATTATGTTGCTTTTAGATATTACCTCACATCTTATAGGGAAAAGTTTATCTTTGACACTTGAATACAAAATTAATTCATTTTTCTGATCGTATACTTCAGCACCATGTGGCTGAAAAATTACTGATTTCCCTTTACTTGTCATAGCACTAACGCTTAACAAGTTTTTGCCTATTTCAGGGACATAAAATACATTTTTAATATCTACAACCCTTTCCGAATTTCCATTTTTAAATTTACATAAAATATTTCCTATTTTTGATGCTTTTAAAACTTCGGCATTGCCAAGTTTAACTTGAGTATTGACCTTAAGATTAATATAATTATAAAAATATTTATCTGACATTACTATGTGATCCATGCATCCACTATCAATCAACCAATCTACTATACCATTATCTTTTTCATTATTACTCACGTTAGAGCTATTGACATCAATATGAAATAATTGGACATCATTTTCTTCCTTTGGTTCAGCATTTCCAGCAAAGTTACCTCCTCCACTTTCTCGATATCTTTGTGGATGGAAAATTCTTCTTTGATTTCCACGAAAATTTTCCGAATACGATGTATGACCTCGAAAATTACCTCTTCGATTAAAGTTTGACCTACCACGACCATAATCAGAATATCCACGGCCTCTGCTTGCAAAACTACTTTGATTCTTCCAATATTCTGCTGTACGATTCCAACAATTTTTTTTTATGTGACCTGATCGCCCACAACCATAACATATAATATTTTTCTTATCAGCATTACCAGATACTTGAACATTTGCTTTAAAGGCTTGAGCATTCGGCTCAGCGTTACTAATTCCCTTTTCAACAGGGCTTACATCATCTGTCTTTTATTCAAATCTTTACGACTCATTAATTTCTCGCGTATATAATCAACAGTACGTTCCGCCTCAGGCACTAAATCAATTGTTTCAATAAGATGTCTACAGCTGTCTGGTAAACACATCATTAAATAACTAACTTTTCTTTTCCGACTAACATCACCACCGGCACACTGTAATTCATTGATTTTACGTTCAAACATCTCGAAAAACTTTTCAGGGTCGTCAGTATCATTCATTTTTAAATTACACAACTGGCGTTCAATTAGTAACTGTTTAGCTTCAGACTTTTTCATATATAAACCATCTAATTTTACGATTACCTGCTTTGGGGTATCACAATTCATCATATCATCCGCCGGCACAGAAATGGAAAAATAGTACATAACTTTATCGACCATAGAATTCCAATCTTCTTCTTTAATCGTTGTAGGACGAACCTCATTTTCAATAACAGCAATACACTTTTTATATTTTAATAAAAACATGAACCCTCGTCTCCACTGGTCGTACTTTGACCCCTTTGTAAACTTTTCAATAACAACGTCGTTATTACCCATTTTCTATTACCGTAAATTTTACTTTTTTTTCCTGTTTTAACAGATGCTTTACTTGTTTGAGGTTATGTTGCTCGTGCACGTTGCATATTTTATATAACCACCAACACGGCTTCGTTTTCTAACAAACTACAATTAACGAACCACGGTTTCTGCTACCATGTTAAATTGTTCTTTTTAATGAAGCAATAAAATACACTTGGAGACATAATGTTTTATATTACATAACTATCATTCAATACAAAAACAAAACCGTTGCCAGTAAACACACTTTCATTTATTTCCACATTACCACAGACCTACTACTACAGATAAGATGAACTTTTAATAAAACTCTAATGCGCACACTCTGCTTCTTAATGTCTGCAGATGCGTACTTATATTATACAGTTAATATAAAACAACAAAACACAGGGCGTATTATCGCATATTCCAACATGAGGAATTGCAGATCAACGAGGAAGTTGGCCGTATTAAATAAATCACTTCAGAGGTAAAAGTGATGCAGAATCTATTAATTGTCCAGATGAAATTAGATAGATGTTCATGATTGGTGGAGTTAGCATCAAGGTTTGCTGGTAGTTATATTTACAAACTTGAGATTTTAAATTCAGAGCCGTTTCTTTCAAAAGTATATCCCGTACCAGCAGCATATAGGGGTTAGGTTAGTGAGGAATTAAAACTTCTGTTGAACAGGGAATAATTGAGAAATCATTAACGCAATTTATTAATCCATTAGTGGTAGTAAAGAAAAAAGCTGCATCTAACCTCAATTCCCAAGACAAAAGTACAAACATTTTGCCATTTTTCAAGTCAGGTAGATTGAAAGTCTGTTATTATCTTGTTATTCAGATATGAGGCTAATAATGGTGAAAACTATTGAAAATTATTTGCAACATTAATGTTTAGAAGCTTTATTAAAGTTTCTTATTTGTCTGGTAATTTTAAATAGTCCACATGCAGGGAAGGTTTCAAAGCAACATAATCCACAAATCCCACGATTAAAAATGATATAAATTAAAGGGGGACCATATGTGCTAAAGGGGATTTTGTTTTGTGACATACAAGTGACAACAAGCCCTCAATATGCCAGTTCGCATAAAATTAATTAAAGATTATCGTAACTTAAATAAAAAATTAAACGTTCACAAATGAATTAAGTGCAACATTATACGCAGAGCTATTTAATTAAACGTAAGGGCGAGAATTTATTTTAACTATTTATTTATACAAATTCATAAAGTTTTTTGTTCTACATATTTAAATTTTGGTGTGATATAATAATTCTTGGGTGATACTACTATTTTTGGTTCCAAGAAATATTTCGTCTGTTAATTCTATATTTTTGTGGTTTGTGCTTGTCCTGAAATTATTATTATGACAGTATTTATTATCCCTCGTGCATTTAGCTTCGTAATCCCTTAGTTTATATTCCGTGTGTCTTAATTGTTTGAGGTCATCATAGCTAAAAACATGCCCTTGTCTACTAAGTATTGTAAGGTTACATATCGCTAGATTTCGTGCTCAAAGTATCTTGATAAATATTTAACAATTTGTCTGTCCTGCAATGGTAGTTTTAGTTGCCTTCTTATACTAATCTTCCTTTCCGCGTTTTTTTTTTGTATTCCCATGTGTATTTTCCCATAATCAAACTGTCTCGTACTTTAAATTGTTCACTGTCCCCCAATAATAATTTAGAAATTTTCTTTCGGAGTCGTCAAATGTTTTACGTCCTGCTCTATCAAATTGAATTAAATTTCTTGTTCTTTTAACATTGCCCTAACAAAATTTAATTTTTGTTGTTCACTTGCATATGTTCAAATTACCAACTTTAACTGTTGATAAAGATTTAGGAATTATTTTATTATCACTATAAAATTTTGTTTATTGTTCCAGTGGTATCTTGAAATTATCATATCGAGCTCCTGTTATTTCCATTTGCAGTGTCTGCATATCTGTTTCCTGATTTAATACTCTATTATTGATTACCGCATTATTATTTGGAAATAATATATATATATATATATATATATATATATATATTGTTGTGGATTTAAAGGGTAAATAGGTATAGACAATAGTATATAGAAATAGGAGCAAATTATTTACGCGCCAAATTAATTAATTCATATAGTGAAAACGGACGATTATTAAGTTATTTTTCTATATTTAAATTGGAATGTTAAAAGTACAGAAGGGAACAAAAGCTTTAAAGCATATAAAAGCTCAAGGATACGCATAATTAATCATAATTTCTTTTAATCAAACGCATGAAATCAAGAAGGGAGCGTGCTTGTATAGAAAATCAATAATTTCTAACGCAAATGTATTCAGTTTTAAAAGCCAACGTTCGTTATACAAATACTAAGAAAGGAGAATCTAGGAATTGTTATTTTCAATCAGTCGATAATTTCAAGAAACACCTGTTGGTTAAATGTTACTTTCAGAGAATATTAAACGAACGTTAATATAGAATTCCATAGAAATTGTTTTCAACGATCGATTTGTATAAACTGGTAAATAACAAATATCTTGAGGAGTGAGTGGAATGAACAATCGATAATATACAACAGATAGAGAAGCAGATAAAGCAAGCGTTGGATAGAAGTCACGTAAGATATACACGTGCAAAGGCGAAGGACAAATACAATATCGATTTTCTGTAACTCAAGTTAGGTTCAAAATGAGACAACAGATATGCGTAGAACAGAGATATATAGCTAAGAGGTGGCGCGTCTGAACGGGGGAAAATTTTATCATTGGTGGATAGCCAGCGTTCGTGACGGTGGTAAACTGAATTCTAGATAACAACACGACGAAAGTGGGAATTTTGCAGAAGTCAGTGTTCATTACATTAAAAATTTTAGGAAGTGGTTTTGAAAACAAGCTTTTCACTTGAAACGGGTTGGGGGAGGTTTGGAATAATATAAATAAACGAACGAGGATATTAAAGCTCTTTTCTTTCGACTTAGATCTGAATACGGGTTCAAACCTATAAGAATAGTAGTAAATGCTATTATCAATTATTAATATTCACTAAAGTAGCATTAACGTCCTATTAGAAATTATGAGAGCTGTAGTAACGGACCGTTAGTTATAAAAGTGATTGCACGAGTTAGTGCTTATTTAAATAAAAGGTATCGTTACTACGACAAAGTTAGTAAATGGATGGTTGATATATGGGGTAAGCAGAACTGAAAGCAATTTGTATGCGTGAAATATCTGGTATGGAATGTTACTGTTGAGACGAAGCTAATACCTTACGAAGAACAGGAGTGGTAGCGGAGATATTAGATGGTGGGGGCTCTGTGGATCCTGGCCTCAGCGTAGTAGATGGACACATCGACAAGGGTTTCTGGTAACCATCTCCAGCGGTGACGAGGAGTGAAGGTGTCTCCAGGTAATAAATTTGATATTTCTGTTTTTATATAAACATTTGTGGATATTTTTGTGTTGTGTGTTTGACTTATTGGGGGCGTATTTGTTGTTTTTAAAACTTGTTTAAAAAGGTACATGTGCAGGACAATTTAATAATTTTGAGTATTGAAAAAGGGTTGATTGATGATATATAAAAATTTATTCAGGCTATAAATTGTGGTTGTAAGGAGTAAACGGGTCTGTAAATTTGTTTTCAATAATGCGAGGTTTAAAAAGCATTTACAAAAACTGAGTTATAATGAGCTCACAATTGACCAGTATGAAGTCAAATTAGGGTTACATGTGGGGCCCATCTACCCATATCTACTCGCAGTTGTATAAAATAATTTCAAATTCAATGACTTTAAAGCATTCAATAAATTGAGCTGGTAATAATTGTAACAAACCTTCTATACTCGTGTGTAAATATTTTATCTGTTAATATGTTTAAATAAAAGGTTGTATGGTTGTTGTATTAATTTGGTAATTTCATTTGATGGGGTGTGAGTGTAAGAGAGGTATGTATGTAAAAATAGGTATTTAAGAAGAGGCCGATTGCTGAGCTAGCCAGGGTGAGCCGAGAAATTTGAAGGCGTCCAAATAAAAGAGTAAGAAATTTAAAAAAAAATTTTTTTTTTGAAAATTTTATGTTGGCCCGGGAGTGGGCACGAATTTTACTGAGGTTCCAAGGCAATATATATATATATATATATATATATATATATATATATATATGCATAAAAGTCTAAGTTATTATTTCACCTTATTCACTGTAATACGTTAGTATTTATCGACTTACCTAGGGTAAATAAATGAATAAATAAATGAAATAATAACTTGGACTTTTATGCAAAGCCCAAGTGAGCTGGTAATTGAAAGATGAAAATTATAAGATACCTTGCAGGAATACGGCTGTATGTGCTTTGTAGATTTTCAGGTCTGCTGGATATTGATATCTATGAGACCTTTCTTTTATGGCCTAAATTTTCTCATTTATTTTAATGTTTGATCACATACTGCAACTTAATAGAATAACGCTTTACAAACCATGAGTAAAATGTGGTAGAACTTACCGTGAGGATGATTATAACATCAATTTTTGAATAAAACAATATTTCTTATAAAATAAATATTCATAAATATTGAAAGTAATATGAGTGTCATTCTTAATAGTTATTTGTTTAAAAATATTTTTATTTTTAACGATAAGCAATTTGTGAGTGAGTGAATGTGCTTGAACATGATGAGTGTGTCGGGGGGGTTATGTTTGTGTGTGGGGTGCAATAGGGATCTTTTGGTGTTTGTGTTATCAACAGTGAGTTTGTTAAAAATATTACGAAAGATCCAATAATCAATTACTCTTTTGTTAATCTTTCGGTAAGTATCCAGTTGTAACCGTATGAACCTCGTTCTTTCATGCAGTTGCTTGTTATAACCGAAAAGCATAAGTGCTTTAATAGAAAATTCTGCCAAGTATGAATTGGGTGCAAAAAGTTTCAGCAGCACATTCATCGTCACTTGTGTACTGTTTACGGCCCAAACACTCTTAATGAAGGTGTTGTGCAGCAATGGGTCCGATTTTTAAAAATGGTAGAACAAACTCATGCGCTTCAAGAGAAATTCAAATGGGATGTTTTGATCATCCCCTATACAGCTCCGACTTGGTGCCAAGTAATTTTCATTTCTTCAATCACGTGAAACAGTGGCTTGCATTACAGCACTGCGATGATGACAACAAACGTCATAAGGACATAACAGATTGACTTCGTGTCCAAGCAGCTGAATTTTAGGAAGAATTTGTATATTAGTGAAACGGTATAACCAATGAGTAAAAACTTATAAAACGGAAAGTATATTATAAAATAAGTTCAGGAAATTTGCAAAAACTGCAGATTTTTTATCAACTTTAAGATTTAGATAATAAACTTTGGAAAAAAAATTAAAAGACTGTGGCAGATTTATTAATAATGTTGTTGAATATTAATATTGCATCTTTGCTCTTACAAAAATTTTGTATAAAACACATTTTCAAAAGATACAATCTATTAATTAATGGAATATTGTAAATTTTTACCACAGTATCGATATTATCGTTAATCACAAAATGCATAAACAGTGTCACAACGATAAATTTGTTTTATTTGGGATAACAAATGAACATTTTTAATTGCTACGAATGCTTTGTAACTTGTAGTTAAAAAATATGATAAGTAATAGAATATCTAAATATTTAATTGAAAGATTTAGAATCAGTTTAGAAATATGCAAAAGCATTCTTTACTTGTGGTCAAAAATCTACAATCTTTGGAGCTCTATGTCTTGGCTTAAGAAGCTTGATTGTATCGTTCAGTTTAGGATACAAATAGTATATTTGATGGGAATGCTTTTCACGTCTTAGTTAGCAAATATATTTAGCATAAATACGTTTCTCGCCTTTCCTACTTTTTATGGGTATGATGGTGTTTATTCAGCTTTTACAAAAGTTTTTTAAATTTGCATTTTCTTGTCTGCAACACTATTTTAATGACTGCTAAAGAAAGCGTGTGAACTCTAGTTTATATAAGAATTTAAGCTGTAGACTTTGTGTTTAATATTCTTAATACATGATGTCTTTAAATAGTGACGGCTCCAATGGTGTAATTGGTATGCCTGGGACTACTGTACCTAATTTCTTGGGGTTCAAATCCCGACACGGTCTGCTTGAAATAGTTGGACGAGCATTTTTCACAAAAGTACGTCCTTGTTGGGATGAGAGGTAAAATGTAGGTCTTGCGTGTGAGTGTTGTCACGCATGTGAAAGATCCCTTTGCTTGGAACAGCAAGGTTCTGCAAAATTTAAAATTTGCAGGTTGAAAAACTCGCTTCCTGGCCAATGTAATACCTTTGTGTGGAGCATTGGAAACTCAAATCTAGTATCTCTACATAGCTAGGAGTCGTTACGTAATGTAATGTAATAGGACATTGATATCTTAAACAGTCACATATCAAGGTCAACTTTTTACATGTTTATAAATAATTTTCACCGTTTTATGCAATAAAATAAAACTATGTATAATGAAACATTTCCGATTACTGTTAATTAACAAGAGCAAGTCATAATTTTAGATAAATATAAAAGTAAATAAGTTTTTCCGTTATGTTGCAAAAACTACATTTACATTTAAGTTTTTGTTTTACAATTATGCAATTTGCTTTGCTTTTGTTTTCATAAAATCTATTGATTTTAATAACATTTTTAAAAATGTAGCTGACTAATTACCTTATATCGGCATGCAATAATAGATTCTTATTGTTAGCTACTGTTCGTTGTAGCAAATGCTGAAATTGAGTCTTCATAAATTTCAAACTCAAACTGGATTTAAAATTTCAAATATGTGCTACGGTATTCCATGCAGATAAGAATAATAGTAATGTAAGCAACGAAAATAGCCCGCACTGAATCCCACAACTAAAGGAATCCAAACAATGCCATGTTAACTAGAAAGTCATAGACTGGGATGGCTCACAAAGAAAGAAGAAAAAAAAACCTCAAGAGAGAAAATTTATTTATAAAACATTTTAATAAAAAACATGTTACAAAAGAAAAACTAATCCCCAAGAGGAAAACAATATTTATCCAATATATCCCGAAGATTTACATAGTTTACATAGTTGCTGTTAATACAATTGTATCACATACAAAAAAAAGAAAATTGTATTAACAGCAAACAGGACATTAAGAACCTTAACATAGTTTATTCTTACTTATACAGCTACAATCCTCTCAACACAGTTTAGTAGTAAGTTCTACATTATTCCTCAACAACATATAAACACCGCCTTAATGTGATTAGATCACTAATTTGCTATCTATTGGTTTAAATCCTCACCTAGAATTATTAATGCAATTTGTTGACATGCTGAGTTTGTTCTTTTACTTTTAATCATAACGACTTGATTAGTAATATAACAACTGCATTACAATGTGCTCGTACCATGTTATTTTAAATTTTTAATATGTAAATTTGTGTTTGTTATATTTAAATGTGCTCCATGTTTCAACTATTTTATGATACTAGACAAGATCAAGTTTTAAGTATGTATGCAATTTATATGTAATTGACTGTTTACATGTGGCATGTTTTCGAATTATGATTAAGGTTGCAAAGGTCAACCGAAACGTCAATTATTAGAACAAATGATCAAGTAACTTTATATGTTTTTAACAAATAACATTCCAGAAATAACTAACAACCTTTTATTATATTATTACTTGTTACTGAAGTGTATGTTTTATATATATATATATATATATATATATATATATATATTGCAGTGGATCGTGGGGTCAATCTCTGGAACTCCCTAAAACCTATTCAAATTCTAACGTTGGGCCGTCATAAGATTGCTGTGGTCGGGGTCAAAGTTTAAGAATCGGGGGTGAGTCATTAAATACTTTTCAAAATAGAAAGTTCACAACAAAAAAAAATTTCTTACCCTGATTTCAGCTTTAAAATATCTTCAGCAGCTTCCCTGGCTAGCTCAGCTGTGCCTCTTCTCGGATACCTAAATTTTCAATCATTCTTCCTTCCCACTCACACACCATTCAATAAACTCGTCAAATAATACAACAATCATACAATCTTTATTTACCGCTATTTACAAACAATTATTCACAGATATATACAATTTGGTTACAATTCAATAAGTGATATTTTTGTAAAGTCCTTGTTTTAAAATTTTATTTGTAAACACATTTAATACAATTGGAGTAGATGGGCCCCAAATAATACTCTATATTTATTGCACACTGGAGTATGGTGAGCTCATAATAACCCAGTTTACTAATGTATGCCTTTTACCTTGCATATAATTACTTACAAAATTAATAAACCCATGTACCCTTAACAATCCAATTTAAATTCATAATGAAGTTTAGTAAGTTTTACATATACCTTTTTTTTCAATATTTAAACTAACCCTACTAATTGTCAAGTACACGTATCTTTTCCGATACGTTATAAAACCATAAATAACCCCAATGTTCACTCACACATCACCAAATAATTCCAACAGTTTATCAAATGACAGAAAATTCAAATGAGTTACCTGGAAAAGGCTTCATGTCTCCATCTCCTTCGATGATGCTATCCAGAACCCCTTTTCTTCGTGACTATGCGCTCTGATCGTCCAGATATTTATAGATGATAACCAAGCGCCTTGCTACCAATTGCGATTCCATCACAGCATCCAAATTTACGTATATTATACTTATGTTTATTGATTTATTGTGTCGTCATAAAACTCCGCCTGTAATATTTTTATCTGTCTTGTGCATATTTGATGTCGCATTCCAAACCCACTTGAGTTATAGAAAATCGATATAGCTGACAGCGTCACTTGACTCCACGTGGATTGAGTACGTGCGTTTTGAAAACGAATGTTTTTATATCCGTCTCTATCTGTAGCATATTATTGATCGTGCATCTCCTCTGCTCTTTAAGAAACTTCGTTAGTTTGATATTCGAAGCAACTGACGGTTGGAAATTATATTCTATGAAGCACGCTTTATTATGTTGATAAATTCGAAAAAGGCAACCTTTCAAACAAGCAGGTGTTCTTAATTAGTGATCGTTTAAAATAACAATTCCTGGAGTCTATATTTCACGGTATTCGATACAACGAACCTTTTGCCTGGGGATTATTGATTTTCTTTACTCTGGTGTGTTTTCCAATGCTATTACACGTTGAATTAAAGTAAATTAAATTAATTATGCGTTTCTATTTGTTTTTAAAACTGGTTTTCTTTATGAACCTATTACTTTTCAATCATTAATTGTAAAATACGTCAATACTTGTCCGTTTAAATTAAATAAATGAAATAAATTTTGCGCGTACATAAATTGTTCGTTTCCCTATACAGGGTGTTTGAAATTGCATTGCTTACCCCAAATTTAACCCTTTGAATCCATAACAATATATATATATATATATATATATATATATATATATATATTGTTCTCAGTCGCTTGTTCAATACAATTTCTTAAATACTTTATATTTGCATAAAACAACAATTTAAAAAAATAAAATATACATACTTACATCGTGTCCACAAGCACTTCTTAAAAAACGACTCTTGACAAGTAAAAAACTAAGAAAATAGAATAGTAGACAACAAAAATAAAGGAACAAAACCATCTACCAGACGAAATGCAGTGGTGGTATAGAATTTTATAATAACGCCACACCTAAACAATATTGTAACTAAATTTTTATATTGAAGATCTTATGAACAGCAATGCTAGTCTTATTTTACAATTAATCCCTTAACAATAAAAACTGTCGTCATTGACATATTTATAACCTTAAACCAAAGCAATAAAAATGTACCAGATTGTTCTACACATTTTATACACCTAACCTATACTTTATAATTAGAACCTGATTATGCAAAATTTCTCACACAATGAAATCAGATGTAAACAACATATTTTTTCCTAATTTTCTTTAAGAAATCTTTTTGTTTTATCCCAAAATATTTAATATCTTTGTCTTGAAAATTCTAACATGACCTAAATAGATACAGCCAACTATGTGGGTTGGCTTACAGAAAACCAAAATATCAATACACAGAAAGAAAATATATACATACACTGCAGAGATTGATGCCATCAAAAGGTAAGGTGCATCTTCCGACATCCTGTCCTCGTCCCTTGAAGTTCTGCAACACTGGAACCATCATTAAAGGAATGCATCAAAACAAATACATCTTCTTCCATCATATATTTGCCCAGATTCTACCATATGTTTTGGAATCATGATTGACGATGTTTACAAAGTCAGATTAAAAAATTTATGGCTGCAGGAAAATACCTAGTGTCTTTAAGCCATTACTAAAAATCAGTCAGTCTGTGATGACTATATTTGTATATAGCGGTATTCACGTTGACTTACAATCGCGTTAACCATATTTAAACCGGTATTAGAATTTAGCAAAATAATTGCTTGTAAAATTGTAGAAGTTCAGCATTTGTTTTTTAATCTTTCATAATCTAACAGTTAAATCAAACACGATGTGGAAATGTATAAAGATGTGTTGTATAATAATGTATTTGTATGTATACAATGTGTATATATGTGATTTCCATCAGAAATATTTTGTAATTCTTACCATAAGTCATACGAACAAAGTCTTTTAATATTTGGACTTGCGTGAGTTGCATTACTTGTATCACCGAAAATAATAGTCAAACAGCAATAAATCGAATTGTAACATTAGGACACTCAGTAAACTACAATGCTATATCATGTAACAACACTCATTTTTACAACGGAAAGCAATTCTATTTTTTGTTCAAGCAAGGAAAGCAGGTACAATAATAATCCCAATTTACATCGTAATTATTTTTCCTTAAAACAGTCATGTGTGAATCAGACAACCAGAAAAAACTAACTGACTAGCATTTTTCTTGAAGAGTCCTTTGGTAAACTCGTACATCATAACTTATTATTTCATTTTAACAAGCGACACTACGACCAACAATGGTTACCGGTTCTAGCATTCTAATTACAATGAATACCTGGATGTGTCTAGATACGAGATAAGAAATATATACAACCAACCTTGTGGATTATCAAGGCGTGTAGGATAAGTTGCCCAACTTCCCGCATTGAAATTATCAACGTATCATAAATCAAAGTAAATATTTAAGAAAGCAGATGATGTTTGATAACAGAAAGCCACATTGTTAACACCATAACAAAATAGGATAGATTTAAGTGTTTTAAATTACAATTAAATATTCTAATAGAACTATACAGATTGATAAGCAACCGTTTAAATTGAAAATACAGTCGGAATCGTTAATAAATATTCAAATGCAGGACTGCACATAACATATGATTTTTGTTATAATCAAAGCACTATTGTGAACTGCAAATTTTCTGGTGTTAATGTAGTGATAAATTGCAAAACCTGGTATTTTATTAATGTTCATGCATAATGGGATAAAACCAACCTATTTAGAAACAAAACTAGTGTTCTGTTGGTCATAATATATAACAATTTATCCGAAATGTGGCCTATCATCCTCATCATCATTAGGTCTTCAATACTGGACTGGTTAAATGTGTACTTCAAATGCTTCCTATTCTGAGCTAACCTACACATTTCCTGAAATTTCCACAACCGACATCTTTCACTATCTGCGTGCAATAGTCTAATCTAGATCTACCTCTATTTTTCTTTTTTTCCTATCTCTGCTGAAATACATCCCACACTATTATCCAATGTCTTAGAACGCGTCCTATTCTTCTATTTCTCCTATTTTTTTTTGTTTTCCACAGATATCTTACGTTCTCTACTATTTCTAGAACCTCTTTGTTCTAAACTTTGTCTGTCCGTGTTGTTATCCTCATACATCTGAAGCACCACATTCGAAAGGCTTCTACATATTTTCTTAATTGCCCCATTACATAGCCGTACAGTGCTGTGCTTCATACATATGCTTTCGACAATTTTTTCTTTATTTCTATGTTTAGTGTTTTAAAACATAGTCGCTTGTTACGTGCCATTGCACTTAAATAGTGTTTTTAGGTTAAGTTTTTATGTATGGAAGTTTCGCGGCATAAATTCAAATACGCGGTGCGCGGGAATTTTAAATAGACTAGGCGGTACTTCCGTACGTCAGAGTAGTGCATTTGCGCAGTGTGCTTATCCCTAGAGGGGTAGAGCAATACTAGACAAAGAGTGGGGAGAGGTGTTTCCGTGACGCTCTAAATCGTGGCTGTTTTGCCTGGGTTCTTGAGTGAAGTGGTCACCTCGAGGTATCGTGTCGTAGCTTTTACCTATGTAGATTTCCTTTGTTGATTGTCTTTTGTTGTCGACCTCTACCTTGTTCCTCGTTCCGATCCCTGCATAGGTGGGCAATCGGCGATGCTGGACCCTAGACGACCCTGAGGTACATGCTCCGCTGGCAGATCCGGAGGAATCAACATCTTTAATCCCTCCGACATAGTGCCCTGATAGAGGCCAACTTTGGTTCAACCCCGCCGAGTTCGGATTTCCGGGGTGAGTAATACCGTGTTTAAATTGTTCACGAATATGAACTTTTGTTAATTGTTATTTAACTTTTTATATTTCCGGTTATGGCGCAATGTAATTTGTATTGGTGACGTCATGGTGGATGGCCGCGCCCCAAATCTGTAAAAGGTTTGCGCTTTCCTCCGCTAGAGGCGTCACTTGCCTTATTCATTGCGCTTGCGCGATGTATCTTATGAACTTGGGTAACTGTATTACCGGCTTTTAGGAACTATCTATCACCATATAAATGTTTCACCATCTAAAGTGTAATACTTTGTTAACTGTTTTACCGACCATATAAACTATCACCAGAGTAGTGTAATAAGAATGGCGCCTTTTAAATGTGTGAGGTTAAGGTACATTGTATTAACAGATGTTATTTAAACAGCTTTCTCACTTAAAGAACCGTACTTTTATTCATGTAAGTATACAAATAAGCATTTACTTTGATTAGATACCTTTAAAACACAGTTTATTACGAAATTATCTATTAAAATATAACTTTTGTTTGTTTTCTTAACCATAAAAGCCCGTTTTTTTTTAAACTTAAATGCACTGTCTTGTATGTTACATTTTAAAAACTGTATTAGTCTTTCACCTATTCAATTAACAATATCTCAAATACCTTTACAAGAAACTCTTGTGTTTAAAAACACTGAGTGAAATAAATTGGTTTTTATATCTTTTTAAGAAGTGTTTGACTATGGGTTGTTGCTTTTATAGGTTAAATAACATATCACCTGCGTGCATTTTCTATTTTGGAGGGCCTTTTTGTAATTATCAACAAAATATTTATTTAATTGAACATTGATTTTGCTTTCATACACCCTAAATGTGTTTCTTTAGTGTTTTGATTAATTAACGTTTTAACATTTGCATATTATTCTTTACCGGTGACGTTCCTAATAAGTTTTCACCGTTAAATACCGTATCGTACTAACTTAAAGTAGCTGTAACGTTTTTTTTATTTTCTGATCTGCGTCAGAATCGCATATTTTATATATATATCGTGTCTCGAATATTCTATTCAGGATGAATGTTTCACATTTAAAATCCCTCGAATTAATCTACGAGCTTGAGTGTAGGAATATTATTGCAGCTAGTAATCAAAACGATAGAAGATCTCAGCTCAGGGCCATTTTAGCCCAGGAAACGAAAGGCATTGCTATCTTAAAGAAACCCGTTGGCGATTGGCCTCATAACGTATCTGAAATAAAACTTTCTTTGGACGATATATCTGGTATAATAAATAGAACAGATCCTGGTGTTAGTGATATCGAGTTAGGGAGATTGGCTTCGAGAATAACGCACGTCAAACAACGTATCGAATTATTATCCTTATATGACGACGACCAAGCAAGCCAAGCTAAACAAAGTTTGTTGTCCGAAGTATTATTACTTGAAGGGATTGTTCTTGACAAGCTTAATCCAAATGCAGACGCAGATATATCGTTACCCTTTTCAAATCTCGCACTCGCTTCACCCAAATCTGTAGGAAAATCTATACCGGTATACAAATGGGGTGTTACCTTTCAAGGGTTTGATTCGCAGGTCGCTTTATCGTCTTTTCTTGACAGGATTAATGATTTCAAAATCTCTCGCGGGTGTACAAACCAGGACCTATTTGTCTCAGCAGGTGACTTGTTTTCGGACTCTGCGTTAATATGGTACAGAAACATACGAGACCAAATTTCTACCTGGAAGGAGTTAGTTGCGTGTTTGAAACGAGACTTCCTACCTCACGGCTATATTAACGACCTTTGGAACGAAATACGTAACCGAACCCAAGGTCCTGACGAAAATGTTGTTTCTTTTATTACATCACTAGAAGCTTTATATAGCAGACTCGACAAAAAACCTTCAGAATCCGAGATTATCGATCAGTTACTTAGAAATTTAAACCCCTATTTCTCTGAACGTTTGGCATTACAGCAAATCTCTTCGTTAGCCCACTTTAAAGACCTATGTCGTTCTCTTCAGGAAGTGAAGTCAAGAATTAACAAATATCGCCCCCTAGAAACAATCTGGCCTTTTAGAACCTGATTTAGCTTGCCAAGCTTCCCATAAAGTATCTACCCTTAACGTTCCTTCTACCGTTACTAATAACGCAATTACCTTTTGGAACTGTAAGCGAAGTGGACATAACTATAATGTCTGCACATACCCTAGAAATATTTTTTGTTATGGTTGTGGTCGCTCAAATATCTACAAATCTAACTGCACCAACTGTAATCCTAATGTATTGGGAAACTCCCGTCGAGATATTTCAAATCAGGGTGTGAATATCTCAAGGATCCAAAATCGCCCTCATCACCAATCATTCAACGGACCCAGACGCCAATAAACTCATATCATAAAACTACTTCTAACGTTGTACCGTCATTAAATTTATCTAACAATAATACCGCTACTGTTAATGTACAAAATGCCTTAACTTCATTAGAGGAATTATGCTATACTACGCCAGCCGAGTGGTCTAAGTGGTTACAAACCGTCAATTCCTTTTATCATAAAAAAACTGCTGCCGTTTCACAACTTGTTAAAAAACCCTTCGATAATCGTCCACACTTATCTATCTCAATTGGTTCCTTAAATGTAGTTGCGTTATTGGATACAGGTTCTTCATGCTCCCTTATAAATAACGAAGGTTTGCATCAATTATCTAAACAAAATATCAAAATTCAAATTATTCCCGAAAAAACTTCCATAAATTTGGCTGACGATAATCAAATACATGTAACCGGTTCCCTTAAGTTAAAAATTCGAGTAGAATCTCTTGAACGTGACGTTTTATTTTTGATTGTGCCTGCATTAGCTTATCCTTTTCTACTAGGGGTTGATTTCTGTAAACTTTTTAATCTGGCACTTTATTTCCAGGATTTTTTATGGCAAACCTCTCTTAAAACGAGCTCCTGTGCATCTACAGGAAAATCTAACAAAATCTCTCTTACTGATTCCCAAAATATAACTCTTAACGCTACAATCGACAAATTTCGCAAACTTAATACCTCCGAACTTGGTTGCGTTACAACTGCAACACACGTTATCTCTACAGGTGATGCCCTTCCCTTTAAGCAACGTCAATATCCCTTATCGCCTGCATTACAAAAGCATTTACATGCTGAAATAGACAAAATGTTAGAATCTGGTGTTATCTCTCCCTCAAATTCACCTTGGACGTCTCCCGTATTACTATTTCGGAAGAAGAATGACGAATGGCGTGTCTGTTTTGACGGCAGGAAGTTGAATTCCGTGACTGTTTCTGACGCTTACCCTCTACCTAGAACTGACTCGATTTTAAGTCGGCTTCGAAACGCAAAATTTATCTCATCTATCGACCTTAGACAAGCTTTTTATCAGATACCTCTCGACCTATCTTCTCGTCAAAAAACTGCTTTTTGTGTTCCAGGCCGAGGTCTTTTCGAATATAATTTTTTGCCATTTGGTCTCTGTAACGCTCCACAAACTTTACAACGTACTATGGATCAAACGTTAGGTCCTATCTTACACCAGGAACGTGCCTTTGTATTTTTAGATGATATCTTAGTTATCTCAAGTTCCTTTGATGAACATATCGCCACATTAAATGAAGTTGCAGAACGCTTAAACGCAGCAGGTTTTAAGATAAACTGGGAAAAGTGTCAATTTTGTTGTTCGTCCCTCACATTTCTTGGTTTTATTATCGATGGGACTGGCCTACGAGCAGATCCTGCTAAAGTCGACGCTATTACTAAATCTAAAACACCTAAGACTGTTACCGAAATCAAACGTTTAATTGGAATGATTAGCTATTATCGCATCTTTCTACCCAATCTTTCAACTATATCTGCACCCATTACCGCTTTAATTAAAAATAAAAAGAAATCCCAAACTATCGAGTGGAATTTAGAATCCCAACAGGCTTTCGAACAAATTAAAACATTAATTACTTCAGCACCTATCTTAATCTCTCCAAATTTCGATGAAAAGTTTTTTATACAAACCGATGCCTCACTTACTGGTTTAGGCGCAATGTTATTCCAGGTAAACAATGGTTTAGAACATCCAATCACTTATGCGAGTCGTGCCTTAACTTCTGCCGAACAAAAATACTCTGCTACCGAACGAGAATTATTGGGCGTTATCTTTGGCATCGAGAAATTTAGAGGATATGTCGAAGGTACACACTTTACCGTAATCACTGATTGTGCAGCCCTCACGTGGCTTAATAACTTGAAACAACCCGCAGGTCGTTTGGCAAGATGGAACTTGCGTATATCTCAATTCACTTTTGATGTTAGGCATAGGCCTGGCAAATTAAATATCGTACCTGATGCCTTATCTCGTGATGTCGTTTCTCTTAACCTTCCAAATTTAATTATGGATACCTGGTACCTCAATATGATTAAAAAAGTTTCCGATAACCCCGACAAATTTCCTACCTTTCGGGTAACTAATAATAGACTATATAAATTTGTAGCTTCGTCCCCGCATAAAATATCGAATATCCCTGAATGGAAACTTGTCGTGCCCACTGCAAATCGCAGTGAGGTGCTTAAATTATGTCACGATGATCCCATAGCTGCACACCTTGGTGTTACAAAAACTCTCGCTAAAATATCTGAATTATATTACTGGCCCACACTGAAGCAATCTGTTTGTCGCTATATTAAGAGCTGTAAAATTTGTGGCTCCCATAAGAGTTCACAAGACGCTCGCCCTGGTTTAATGGGTAACTTTAAGCGTGTATCTTATCCCTTTCAATTAATATTGTTTGACTTATTAGGACCACTCCCCCGATCGAAAAGAGGTAATCAATATCTTTTAGTCGTTACCGATTGGTTTTCTAAATTTGTTATGGTGCAACCCTTACGTAAAGCTTCTTCCGCTGCTATAATTAAATTCCTAGAACAAAACGTCTTTCTTATCTTTGGTGTCCCCCAGATTATTCTTTGTGACAATGGTGCACAATTTATCTCTAAAGATTTTCAGAATTTCGTTAAAAGTTATAAAGTACAAAAAATTTGGTTTAACGCAAAATATCACCCCCAAGTAAACCCTACCGAAAGAGTAAATCGAGTTTTAATTACCGCTATCTCTTCCTATATTAACTCAGACCATACTACATGGGATGAACATATCTTTGAAATTGCTCAAGCTTTGCGTACATCTAAACACGAAGCAACCCAATTCACTCCGTCATTTCTTGTTTTTGGAAGATATACCCCAATCGATGGGAGTTACTATGGTTTAGTGCCTGACGATACTAACGTATTTGAATTTGACGATAAAGTACGTTGGGACAAAGACCAACAGTCATTGCCTTCTATCTTTAACGACATTAGAAAAAATTTGTTAAAAGCTTACGAAAAGAGCAAGGACCATTATAACTTACGTAAACGAAATATTTCCTTCGCCTTGGGCGAACAAGTTTGGAAAAAGAATTATGTCTTATCGGATGCATCTAAGAAATTTTCTTCAAAATTAGCCCTTAAATTCATTCTTTGTAAGGTCACTCGTGTTATTAGTCCCCTTATCTACGAACTTCAGGATGCTGAAGGAAAACGCCAAGGCAGGTGGCATATTAAAGACCTTAAGCCATTCTCTGCTGACCAAAATGCTACTTAGGTTTTTCATGTTCCATGCTCCTCACTATTTACCTAATATTTTTTTGTTCTCACCATCAATTAGTTAACTTTAAGTACTTATTCCTTCTCTTATACACCTACGTTTTATACGTTTAACTCATTTACCTTAAACCCTTTCCTTTTGGTTGACTTTTCCTTGACCACACCGTTACTTATATATCACTTCATTCTCTACACCCCCCCAATATAACTCTGTCGTTTCATTTAATTAACCCTTCAACTTTTCCTACTACATACTGTTCAGTCTTTAGTATTTCTCTTATATGGTTTAATTGTGTGGTAATTGTCGTAATTTTGGTTGAAATAACTCATTGAATTTTTATGATTGGTTTTAGCTGATGTTGAGTGGATGATTTTTTTCTTTGGGCCAACATAGGAGTCATGACCTATGCCTTTGTAAGAAATAGTTCATATTCGCAGTTGCAAAAACTAGGACTACCTATTCCGTGTGTTTTTCTTCTGAATTATTGCAGTCGCCTACATTATACTACATCATTATTTCTTTCTTTTTCTATTAAATCTACATAACTTATAAACATTTTTTTTTCATTGTTTTTTATTGAACTTTGTGGTGAGGTGTTATTGCTTCTTAATGTTATCTTATTAAATTCTCGGTTGTTTTAACATATGGGGACAGTGTATCTGTATTTAACTGCTTATAATTGGGCTTTTGTGTGTGTTTAGGGTGCTATCGTTTTAAAAAAACTACCTTAAAACAGTTTGTTTTGTGTGTTTGTATCTGTAATGATACCTTTAAGTTGTCGTGTCTACCTTTGTCTGATTTTCTTATCGTAGTCGAAGCACTCGTTAGGAAAATGATCGCACTAGTTCTCTTAGGAGACTAGTGAATTTTAAAAATGTGTATACCTTATCTTGTCGGATTAATATCGCAGGTGGTCCTTCAGACTGCGCTGTGTTTAATAGGGACAACTCTCTACCTTCTCTCGGACGCTTGTCCAAAAACTATACTTTTTTCTTAACCCGCTATCTCCGCTATGCCTTATTCTTCTTTCGGTGGACCTGTTCTTGTCCCGGAACACCCGTCTGCCACATAAGAATGATGTTCCCTCATTCCGAGCTACTGACCACACTGGTTGGTTGAGTAGCGCTTTGCTATCCACCTTTCCCTCTGTCGCTTTTGCTCAATGCGAGCCCTTCCTCTACTTTCTTCTACCTGGAAGTGTCTCTTATGCACCCCAAAAAACCAACCTCCTTCTTTGTACCTTTCCTATTTCTACTGCCTTTTCATTTCTGTTAGTCACCGTGTGGTTGCGCGGGAGGTTTTCACAGACACCTGGACCATGTCTCTGCGAATCTTTCGTGGGGTCATGCGGTGCCGCTGTCAGTGCATGGGCTCTGGCAGTGAAAGTATGTATGAGTGTGTGAATGTGTGAGTGAATGAGTATATATGTCGTTATATACCGTGTGGATATCGGGTGATAGTATCACCGATATCGATTATCGCCGGGTGCAGGAATGCACCCAAATGTCTTTACCGGTCCCCCGTGCTGTTCTTGTGAACAGACCTGCTTCACAGGTTTCTCTTTTTAGAGGGCACGGGTCAATCCCATTTAAACTGCTCTACTGGAGCCACTCTACTTGTTGTTATTCATTGTCTTGGGTAATAACCAGGCCAATATCTTTGTCTTCTTTATTATCTTTGACAATACCCTTAGTTTTAATATCGTTATCTTACTGATTACCTTTAATAATAACTTTAGTTTAGTCTCGTTATCTTACTGACTACCGTTAGTAATAATTTTGGTTTAATATCTCGTTATCTTACTGACTACCGTTAGGAATAACTTCGAGTTATTTCGCGTTATCTTACCGGTTATCTTTAGTAATAACTTTTTTAAATTCATGTCACCTTACCTACTATCTCTTATAATCACTTTAGCTTAATATCGTGTTATCTTATCGAGTATCTCAAATAATAACTAAAGCTTAATACCGTTATCTTGTCTATTACCTTTGAGGATAACAACTTAAGCTTAATATCATTATCTTATCTACTATCTTTAACAACAATTTGAGATCTTGTCTTATCTTTTTATCGTCCTAACGTGTGGTATATATGACCAGACGTGGGAATTATTTTATTTTTCTGAAATTTAAGTGAAAAAGCTAACCCGATTTAGAAATGTAATTTGTCAGGTTAGCATATAAGGATTTAGTAGGGGGTACTTTTGGTAAATTTGTTGATTCACAACTATGTCATGGACAAGTTTTAAATGTGCATCGTTAGAAAACCAAAGTACCAGTAACAAAATTTGCTAGAGTGCAGAGTGACGCACTCCAGGAACATTTTTAAATTTGGGCACTTCTTGCCAAAAGAAGAATAGTTTTGATGCAACACTCATGTGTGTTTGCACATAACAACTTTTATGTTAGCTTTAGTTAGATAGGTTTAGATAGGTTAGGCGACTTGTCGCACCCGTGTTAGTTTAAGTAGTGTTTCATGCTCCCCGACAAATTTGTGCTGTCGGTGATTAGTGTAGTCAAAGACTATCGGGCTACCTATTCCGTTTCCTGGTACTTCGGTAGACGTGTTATCGGTCGAAAAAACCAGGTGGCGCCTTATATAAACATTTTGTAGGTTTTAAGTTAGGGTTTATATAGGGTAGTTAGGATTTAGATTTTAAGCTGTTACTGTGCTAACAGACTTTTTCTTTTTTTAAGTTTTTTCTTTTGTGGCTTTGTCGCGATTGTTACGTGCCATTGCACTTAAATAGTGTTTTTAGGTTAAGTTTTTATGTATGGAAGTTTCGCGGCATAAATTCAAATACGCGGTGCGCGGGAATTTTAAATGGACTAGGCGGTACTTCCGTACGTCAGAGTAGTGCATTTGCGCAGTGTGCTTATCCCTAGAGGGGTAGAGCAATACTAGACAAAGAGTGGGGAGAGGTGTTTCCGTGACGCTCTAAATCGTGGCTGTTTTGCCTGGGTTCTTGAGTGAAGTGGTCACCTCGAGGTATCGTGTCGTAGCTTTTACCTATGTAGATTTCCTTTGTTGATTGTCTTTTGTTGTCGACCTCTACCTTGTTCCTCGTTCCGATCCCTGCATAGGTGGGCAATCGGCAGCCTTCGGCTGCTGGACCCTAGACGACCCTGAGGTACATGCTCCGCTGGCAGATCCGGAGGAATCAACATCTTTAATCCCTCCGACATGGTGCCCTGATAGAGGCCAACTTTGGTTCAACCCCGCCGAGTTCGGATTTCCGGGGTGAGTAATACCGTGTTTAAATTGTTCACGAATATGAACTTTTGTTAATTGTTATTTAACTTTTTATATTTCCGGTTATGGCGCAATGTAATTTGTATTGGTGACGTCATGGTGGATGGCCGCGCCCCAAATCTGTAAAAGGTTTGCGCTTTCCTCCGCTAGAGGCGTCACTTGCCTTATTCATTGCGCTTGCGCGATGTATCTTATGAACTTGGGTAACTGTATTACCGGCTTTTAGGAACTATCTATCACCATATAAATGTTTCACCATCTAAAGTGTAATACTTTGTTAACTGTTTTACCGACCATATAAACTATCACCAGAGTAGTGTAATACGCTGGTCATTCTTGTTAGATACAGCACTGCTCCCCTCCTACTGTTTTCTAAATATATAGCCTATTTCATCGCTATTCAATGGTATACAAAGGGGGTTAAGCAACCTGATGGCTACCAAAATTCTTTAACACTTAAGACCGAATATTGTTATTATTACTATTATTAATTTTTACGCCTTTATTAATAATTATTAGTTGCTGAAGCTGAATCCAACCCCAACAAAAATATTAGTTGACAATGGTTGGAAGTGAATTAGCATTTTGTAGCCATTAATCTTTGTTGTTATTATAATAATAATTATTGTTATTATTCATTAATAGTTTTACAATTAATCCTTTTGCACAATCAACATTTGTTGAAAATATTGCAAAACCAACACCTGTAGTTGTTTACAATAATCATTGTGTTTAGGTACAATATTGTAATATTAGGATTATCTACTTTAAATAAATATTATTATTATTACTTTTTCATCATTAGGTTTTTTGTCTTGGAACTGGTTGGACACAAACCTCCATTGATTTATTTTCTGAGCTAACCAAGATATTTCTTTGAAATTCCCACAGCCTATGGCTTGCCAAGCTATTAGATCTGTGTTCAGGGTATTGACGCAAAAAGGTGCTCTAAACATCTACTATGCCCTGTTTGACTCTAAAATGAGATTATGGACTGGCCTTTTAAAGCAATAGGCATTAAAGAATATTGATGTAATCTTTAAATTGCAAAAAGAACTATTAGAATAGTTTGTAAAACATCTAAATTTTATCACTGCAAACCATTAGTTAAAAAACTTAATGTTTTACATGCCCATCAGCCTTTACTTATGATTCTCTAACACTATTCTATAAACATTGCTCGAATTTTCTAATTCACCGATTCTATTCATAGTCATAACACCGGTAATGCCAGTTCCTATTATCGTCCTGTGCCTTCTTCTACATGTTTTAAAAGGTAATTCTGGATATATAGCCCAACACTATACGGTCCTTATTAACATTGTTACATGAACGATGTTACTACGTAGAAGAGTTTCTGGCGGATGATTTTGACTTGCCCAGTATTGTGTATATTGTTGGTAATAGGTATTACTTGTACGTTTTAATTTGAAGATTTAAATATTTTAAATTACCATGTTTTCATGAGTACAAATAAACAAACAAACTACCTGTGTACAATAGTTTAACCTAGGTCTATCTCTACCTCCTTTTTACTATCTCTGCTTCTAATATATTTCGTACTATTACCTCATGCCTGAGTATGTGATTTGTCATCTTATATTTTCTATTTTTTATGTTTTCAACATATTTCCTTCTTCCCCAACCATTTCTAGAACCTCTTTTTCTTAACTCTGTCTGTCCACGATATCTTCATCATACATCTGTAGCATCACATTTCAAAGGCTTCTTTTTCCTGTCAGCTTCTCCTACTGTCCAAGTTTTACAGTTTTTACCTCATGCCTTAGTATGTGACCTATCATCTTATCTCTCCTATTTTTTTATTGTTTTCCACATTTTTTTTCTTCCCTTACCATTTCTAGAATCCTTTTGTTCTTAACTTTGTCTGTCTGTGATATCTTCATCAAGGCGGCTCCGTGGCATAGTGGTATGTGTGTGACTACTACGCCCAAGGTCCCGGGTTCGAATCCCGACACGGTCCACTTGAAAAATGTTAGGCGAGCATTTTTCACAAAAATACACCCTCGTTCGGATGAGAGGTAAAATGGAGGTCCCGTGTGTGAGTGTTGTCATCCACGTTAAAGATCCCTACCTTGCTTGGAACAGCAAGGGTTCGGCAAAATTCCAAATTTTCCAGGTAAAAAAACTCGCTTACTGGCCAATGTAGTACCTTCGGGTGGGGTATTGGAACATCACAAGTAAGATATCTTTATCATACGTATGTAGCACCACATTTCAAAGGCTCCTATCTGAGTAGTTGCATTTTCTTGTTAAATGCAGCACAGCCTTGTACTAATCTTTGTTTTATAACTTTTATACTTTCTCATCTTGCGTTATTTGGCTTCCTAGGTATTGTGGTTTTCTCGTCCTTTACATTTTTGTTGATTCTCATGTTGGTAGTTTTATGGATGATAATTGCTTCATGATAGTAGGTTTTGGTTTAAATTAACAATAATAAGAAAGCAGATCTCCAACTTTATCAGTTCACCAGCTTCATTCTTTCAATTTACCGAAATGCCACAAACTACACTATATCAATGTTATCATATTACATTTAGCGTCTGGCTTCATAAAAAATATTGTAATGTACTTAAACTAGTTTTTTATTCACAGACCTTTACTTTTCAAAGTCCACTGTAAAAAGAATAAATTTGTGATGTATTTTTAAGCATAGTCTTAAAATATCTTTCGACATTCACTTTTTTAATACGCTTTATGTTTGAATTTCAAATAAAGTAAACATTTTCTTATCCAGTTGTTTTTAATTTTCTTCTTTATTTACTTATTTCTTACAGTTTTGACAACAATTGTTCAGATTTATGCTTTTTGTCTAAATACCTAACATATTCAAAGCGTGCCAATTTTGTTAATCTGTAGAGTTCTAGCATTCATTGGCTAAAACTTAGGAAGAACAGGAAGAGCCTCTGTCAACATAATGTATAGGTTACTAATATAACCTTAATGTGTGACATTCCTTTGAAATGTTTTATTTCATTTTAATAGTTCCTATATTAGTAAATACCAGCAGTAGGGTTAGGTTATTTCCTTTAAGAAATATAATTTTAGGTTACATACATTCTTGATCTAAGGGAGAATTACTTCCGTATCTTACATTGTTCATACTCAAAGGTTGTCAAATTTGTTATGATGGTTTTAAAGTACAGAAGTGACATCAGCTAACGTAACTTTGTATTCTAAATTACCTACATTTTTATGATTCATTTGTTTTTATTAATAGTGTATTACGCTGACGCCTATGACCTCATCGTCTTGGCATGAAGAAAGTTCACATGTAAAATTGTGCTGACACAAAATAAAAAGTCCCTTTCTCTAGTTCTAGTTAACCTCTCCGTAAGTTACTTTTACATATATTTAGATAGAGAAAAACAATGCAAGTAATTTCAATATGCAGTCTTAATTCGCCTGTTCGAATTCTGCCGAAAGAATTCCGAATTGTTTTGTGGAAGGAAAGTTGATTTTTTAAAGAGTACTTTGTAATTAATATTCAAAGAAATAACGTGTAACTTAGGTAGGTTAGTTAACCTTGACGGATAGGTATTGAACTGATTGGAAGTAGTCAATAATGTTCGAATAATATCCTACCAGGTTGGTTACTTTATTCTCGTTGAATTGACAACTTCATGTTGGACAAAAGCATGTTGATTCAAAATATCTAGTTTTCTCTTCGTAGTCCCAGGAGCGTGTTATCAACATGCAAAAATTACTCATCAAGTATTTATTCTTAAAATATCTAAAACTATGACCTGCAGTTACTGTATATGAATGAACATTTTTAATTAATTGCATGAAATTTATAAACGTACACACGGTGCTTTCTTGTTATTAGGTTAGGAATTTAGATAGTGATTTTATTCACTGAGAACGTTTTTCATTAAGCTAATTAAATTTTAATAAATTTGACTATTAATATTTGCTTAAGAATGTCTATCACGTACTTGTAATGAAAACATAATTGTGCGAAATAGTTGAAAACGTAATCATCTAAGAGTGTAAAGACTTTTTGTGTTGGTGTTTTTCACAACTAATGTTCCAGTTTTGTTATAATAAATTGTTTTGCAACTACTTAGAGGCATGATTAAAATTTAGGTCATTTATAACATTTGATTTTAAAAACTATCCTTTAGCTAGCTTTTCTAAATACACATATTATTGTTCTCATGTTGGTTTTGTCTGTTATAACAATAGTGTACCTAATGATTTCCCATTCGAATTTTAAACAAGAATCACTGTTCTGATCTCTGGTTTTGGCATCCTTTTGTTATTCTTTTCCATAGAAACCCTGCGAGACTCAATTATTGAGTTATTGGGTATGTACACGAGTATTCACATTCCTCTCGCCGTTCCTATTCGAAATACTAAAAAAGATTAGAACCAGTTATAGGGATAAATGGAAAGTATGTAGCTTCGACAAAGAGCACACACCTTTAATAGAATTATAAATGGGCTCCGTGGCATAGTTGGTATGCATGTAACTATGCCCAAGGTCTTAGGTTTGAATCTCGACACGCCCTGCTTGAAAAAATGTTAGGCGAGCATTTTTCACAAAAATACGCCCTCGTTCGAATGAGAGGTAAAATGTAAGTGCCATGTGTGAGTATTGTCACGCACGT
The DNA here is from genome assembly GCA_036346225.1 of Platerodrilus igneus. NCBI lineage: Eukaryota > Metazoa > Arthropoda > Insecta > Coleoptera > Lycidae > Platerodrilus > Platerodrilus igneus. The sequence goes on from JARFIW010000828.1 coordinate 2,775,728, forward strand.
TCAAGATTCCTACTTTGCTTGGAAACAGCACAGGTTCGGCAAAATGCAAAATTTCCCGATAAAATAAACTTGCTTTCTGGCCAATGTAGTACCTTAGGTGGAGCATTAGAATAAAAATCAAATGTAGTGTAATCGAATTAGAGCAGGAACGTAGAGAAGTAAATATTAGGAAGAGGGTGAGGCATTAATGTGCCCTATCCTCATTAAATTTTAACTTGTATATTGATGAGGTAATGAATACTATCAAATACAGAAAGACATTTGGAATTACTATACAGGGACAAAAAATTGATATGCTTAGATTTGCAGATGATGTAGCGGTATTAGCATCTAGAAAGGAAGAGTTAGAAGCATAGCTCTTGTAATGGAAACAGTGCTAGCAGAGAGGTACGGTATGAAAATTAACAAAAATAAAACTAAAGTACTACTGTGTAAAGGAGAAAAAATAAGTCAAAATCTAGAATACAAATAGGAAATGAGAACTTACAAGATGTTAAGTATTTCTGTTGCCTAAATAACGACTGGGAAATGTGCAAAACATATAAAACAAAAATTATCACAAGGCCTTGCTGCAGTTAATAAAAAAAGCAACTACTATGTTTAAAGACAACAAACATAGAAACAAGGAAAAGATTGCTGAAAACATATGTGAAGCAGAGCACTGTAGGGCTGTGAAACGTGGATAATAGGAAAAGCGGACAGGAAAAAGATGCTTTTGAAATGTGGTGCTACAGACCTATGATGAAGATATCATTAACAGACAAAGTCAAAAACAAAGTGGTACTAGAAATGGTAGGGGATGAAAGTAATATGTGGATACAGTAAAAAATAGGACAGATAAGATCTATAAAACACATCCTAAGGCATGACGGAATAAGTGCGGAGTATATTAGAAGCAGAGAAATGAAAAAAGAGGTTGAGGTAGACCTAGATTAGACTATTGCACACAGTTAGTGAAAGATATAGATTGTGTGAATTTCAGGGAAATGTATGGGTTAGCGCAGAATAGTAATCAATGAAGGTACACATCTAAACAGTTCCAGGACTGAAGACCTAATGATGATGGCTAATATCCACAACATTAACATTCGTAGAAAAGACATGCTGACAATCCCAGCATATAAATACAGTATCATTCAAAGATTGTTTGTGTACAATCATGTCAAATGCTACAACTGCCTCAAAGATAAAATGAATCATTAGCAATTACATAGTTTAAAGTATACCTAAGAAAAAAGCTACTTCCTGATCAAACCAGTGCGAAGCGGTCCTTATGGTATTGCGTCATATGCTAGTTTAATGCCACATTAATAGAAAAATTCAGTGTTAATTGTAATTTTTCTTTTGATTGTATGCGATGCTTTTGTTCTTTTTTACACTAATGTTATGTAAACTAGTTTAACTGTAAGGCCAGGCCATTTGAGCCTGAACTTCACCATTTGACTACTTCTTTAAAGTTTATTATATTTTTTTGTGTTAGCATCAATAAATACATTTATTATTATTATTATTAAAAATAAAGTATTAATAAAGAACTTTAAAGGTGAACGAAAACAATTTACCAAATACAATTTCAAAATTCCAAACAATTACAATTTTTAAAATAACGTAAATTCCATTTAATTAATTTATCAACCCATAAAATCACTGCATATTTTTTGTAATACTTATATTAATCATCAGTCTTTGTTAAGTAACGATCCTCACAAACAAATAATTTCCATTTCCTGTCGGTTCAAAAGAAGCTTTATTCATATTCTTTGAAATAGTTCTACAATTGACACAAACTTCGTAGAAGAAACTTTTTTACAATTCTAATTGGTTTGCAACGTTATTTAAATTGAAGATGAACTTGTTTAAAAATTGTATTGTAATCGTTTTAAATGGTAATTGAATACATTGTTGCAGATAACCTTGAACTATAGAAAAAAAGGGGACCTTAATATAGGTAACTTTTTATATACTTTTGTTAATTTGAAGCAAAGTTATATCTTCGAGCAATGAAGGCATGTGCATGTGGCCAATGTTATTTACATTTATGAATAACATCAAAACTTTCTCTATAAATTATGGTACAAAAGCTCATCCAACATTATCAAGATAATATATTTTAGTATTTTCTAGCTACCAAAACGGATATGAATCAACTAATACATCACACGTGGTGCACTTACAAAATTGCTAAGTACAAGATGAGCTATAGATTTTTACCCCACCTACAAAATAGCTCTGAACAACTATAATCATATTAGTAACTGCATTAATATCATAATTTCTTAGATTCTTTCAATAAAGTTTATCACCAGTATCTAATGTTAAATAATCCCTAAATTTATAATCGTGAAGTCCAATCAAGCTAGTAAAAATATATCAGTACTTGATAAACGTAGCTCATAATTTTCAATCCAAGACTAAAGATACACCAAGTACAACAAAAATTGCAATCACTTTAGCGCAACCAGTTAATTTCTCAGCGTTAATCAAAGCGTTCAACAAATAGAGTCTTTTGTTATAAAAAAAAGGTTACTGATTGGTCATGGTTGGTGTACGTGAGTGCCTTTTAGCAAGTTTTAACACTAGGCGTAGCATGAAGTTTTCTGAAACACAAGGTTTTATAATCTGAATTAAACGCTATAAATAAGAGTAGATTTACTTTGAAAGGGATTGTTGTATTTTCTGTAAACGAGTGAAGATTTTAAAATAATTCAGTGCTATGAAATAAATACGTATACAAATATTTTAATTAAAAAGTCTTGTCAAGTAAGATTTGACTTTATCAATTTTAAAATCGTAAGTAAATCTGCATGTTTGAATTATTTTTGTAATGGGGTCATGTAGTGTTTCAATTGCGGACTTCAAAATGGATTTCAATTTGAGACTTTAAAAAGTCGATTTCAGTTGGGGATTTTAAAATCGATTTCAATTGGGAGTTTTAAAATTGGTTGTAATAGAAAGTTTTAAATGTTATTGCAACCATTTCTTCGATTACAGTTCTTTTATAAATTCAATCATACCTTCACTGGATCATTTTAAACTTTACTGCTAACATTAGCTTTAACCTATTTGGTTTGTTTCTGCTGCAATAGAATTCGTTGCGAATTGAGTTTTGATTTAGACCAAATGTCAGTTTTTGTTTGAGTATGCCTTAGGCATTTCAATAAGATAGAATGAAACACGACACTGACCTCGTGCATTGGACAAGGATAAACGGCGCGTTTTACGATAAAATAAATCATAAACTTGACACTAATTGGATCGTTAAAGCGCGAAAGCGCTGTAAATTCTTGTAAATTCTTACATCAGCGGTGACTAATGCCTTGGAACCTAAATTCCAGAACCTTCGTGATTAATAAAGACAAATACGTCAATTTTACTAAGAAACATTGTATAAATTAACTAATGAATAAACGCCGGTTCAAGAAACTCGAGCAAACCTTAAAAGTTTGTACATAAACAGAAGAAAGCGACATTCATGAATTCATTGTTTTCTGAATCAAACAATATGTAAGATTGCGTTTAATCTGCGTTTTGATTCTTTCAAAACCCAAGCAATATGTGATGTTGAATGATCGATCATGCAGAGATGCAATGAAACCTATGTTTGAATTAGTTTTACAAGCAACATAGAACTTCTAAAGTGCAATATGTTGATGAAGATTCATTGTTTTGTAAAATACAACGAAGATAGAACGTTCTTCGATACAAGAGCTAATCTAACGTTAATTAATTAAAAATAGAAGATGCACTTTTGCAAACTAACGTCAAATGAAGATTTAAGATAATATGGATGATCTTGTAAACTGGGATTTGAACGTCAATTTTAAAATAAAACCAGGAAGGATTCAATACCGTTGAGGGTAATGAAAAGAAGATTTGAATGAGCATTCTTTAACAAATAGCCATAAGTTTAAAGCTTTGGATTTGTTTGTTTGTTAATCGATAATATTTTGTATTTTAAATTAAGAAAGTTCACATTTTTTTCTAATTGCAAAGCGGATGGTTTGCAGAGAATTTTGAGTTCAAAGTTTGTATAGCTCTTTGATTTTTAATGAAGTATCTGTGAAGAGTTTTTGGTCAAACACACTTACAAGCGTGGTAATAAGAGATAGGCAAATTAACCAGCTATTAATTAAAGAGGATTTTGTAATTTTTAACAAGGATTATTTTTAAGTAACTTGTAACAATTCCTTTCTGTAGGAACTTAAGCTGTAACTGTTTTATAAATTCTTTTGTATGAAAGAAAAATGTCCTTGAATGTATAGATGTTTCTTGAGATTGCCGTTTCATTTCATTTTGTAAATTCCGCAGTATAATTTTTGTTGAGCTAACCAGGCAACGCAAAAGAAAATGAAGGTGTGTGTGTGTGTGCGCGCGCGAGTGTGCGTGTGCGGGTGCGCGTGCGTGTGTGAAAAAGATCAGTAACTCTCGTTGTTCTTTGCTAATACTTCCGAAGTTTGCGTATGTGTTCTTGTACTTCTAGCATGTTATTTTCTTTTAATTTAAATGCCTGACCTTCAAGGTGTGCGATAATACCTACTTTCAAGTTTACAAATGGTACAAAAATAAATGAAATTAACATCCAACAGACAAAACAAACAATATCCTTGTTGAAAGTAAAAAATTAAATCAGATAAGTTCGTAAATATGAACTTAACCTTATTTATTATATCTTTTTTTGATACATACAGTTTATTTCGCTTTCGGATATTTTTATACATCCTAAGGAGATTGAATAAACAAGGTTAAATTTATTAATCAATTTTAATTAATTCAATTTTTGATTTTTAAGTAGGTTATTGTTTACTTTATCCATGAAATGTCAATTACACTTTATTCTGTACAAGTTTGTGAAGCTCACTTCAAGTATTATTGTAGTTCTAGATAAAACCTGATAGTTGGTTCAATTATTCTTCTGATGCCTTCAAAAATTATACCACATATACTAGTTTGAACTATTCCAGAACAATGAATCTAAATGTGGCAATTATGACATAACCGCCATCCGTTTTCGACGTTAATTTTAAAAATATGCCAGATAATACATTCTCATGGAGAGTTGAAAATAATTCTTTTAGAAAAAAATGTCTTTCACATAAGGATCCAACATAATACAAATGCTTTCCTTTGTTAAGTAATGCATTATTATGATATATTGTAGTGTAACGTTCCTAGTCGCGGCAACAAATCTGTACTCCTGTGGACGAACAAACACCTTCTCTTGACAATACCTTTGTGGACTAGTCGTCTAGTGGTTGTGGCTAACGACACCTACGTTGTGTGACCGAAACTTAACCCAAATATACACACTGAGATAGCAGGAAGGTTTGAAAGAAAATTACAGTAATTGTCGACCCTACTTTAATTATTATATGATAACCTCAAAATTAGGTTACCAGCAATTAAGCATGAATTACAAACAGTGTCGGACTCCCCTGGGTTAGCGCTGAGGAAAGAGTATCGGAAGATAAAACCTCAACAACCCTGCGCTTCTAACTGCATAAATACACCTCTCCAAGGATGGGGCGGCGAACAAGCGCCCTGTGTACTTTTAATATTACGGGATGTCAACTGTTACTCATACATTCTACATGTGAAACTGAGGGAATGTTAGTGTAGTCTAGCTAATCTTTTCTAGAAGGTGCCGAGGACGGCTGTGCCATTACAACCTGCGTAAAGTTGAAAAGGTCAAACACCGGGAAGATAAGAACCTTGACTACCAATGTTCAACCCCGCACGGGCATAAAATATTAATAAATTAAACAGAGGCTCAAACACAGGTTTATCATACATACCATTTAATAGTTTCCAGTCCGTTTTGCAATAAGGTTCACAATGACTAACCTACATTCTATCATTTGCATAAACATCACTACAAGTACATTGACAAACCAAATATGAATTATGCAGTTATAAATGCATAACTAAAAGCTGAAATAAACAATTACATAATTATGACATGTTATTAGAACATTGAAAACAAATGATAAAATATGTTGGTAACACATACATACTAAACTCTACAATACAAGCCCAGATTCAGGCTTTTACTCTTTATATAAATGCATGTCAACATAATATATTCAATCTAGTAAGCAAAAGTTAAGAATTGTTCATTATGATTGCAGCAGCTATAAACGTGCATTTAAAAATCAAACAAATCATGTGGCATTACAAATTACAAACAAAAAATATGAACAATAATTTTATCATTAATCCAATTACTATCTTAAAACACAACCCAATAGCATTAAATAATTACTGAAGCTTCTATGCAATGAGATAACTTTAAAATAGTATATTATTAAAAACATTACCTTTAATAAAACCAAGTAAAGCTGTTTGACCTTCCATTTTGAAATGCTGTATCTGCTATTTGCTTCTGTTGCAGCGGTAAAATGCATTTCTCCAGGGATTCCATGGTGACCTTCTGTTGCTCCAGTATTTGTCTGACTGTAGACCTGATTGACGAAGTGCCGATACGAGATACGATGAACGATAGGGATAGATAAGTAAGGGAGGAATCACTTGTCGATAAGTCGAAGCATTGCTCGCACTCGAAGTAAGACGGTATTAAAGTTTCTTGTTTCGATACATTCGCTCCTACGAAAATGTCAATCCTCTCCAAGAGAGGTTAAAGTTCTCTGACGCACATTGGCGGATACAACGCTGTACAAGTCATAAGAAACGCAATCTTAGCATTCTCTCAGACCACAAAGATAAGCCAATGACTGAATATTCCGTGCCAACCACAACTTTGTATGACTTTCGCGTATGTTTGCATTAAAACGTTAATATGCTGAGAATTTCCTAATGCAGAGTTTTAAAAATTCCCCTAAACCTAACTAATACAATAAATGTTAAATCTTTAAAAAAAGCGTAACAATGTAAGTTAAAAAGCCTGTGGAAATCCTCTACTAAAAAGTAATAATTAAAACGAAAATATCTGTGCTTCTCAAAACATTATTTAAAAATTCGTTGAAAACCCGTGTTTCTAAAATCCTCCACTAAAACTATGAAATACTAATTTAAAAAGCGGTATAAAGAGAATAAATACCCTGTACTTTTAAGTTTATTTCATAGCAAGATTAAGAGCATTTTCATTTCATTTCGTGCATTTTAATGCAAACTGTCGAATACTGTATTTTAAATTAAAACACTTCAATTGTTCCAGATTTTCAAGTTCATCTACACGTAGCCGATAAATCAAGTTAAATGACAATCGTGACAGGTTATTAAACGAATAACATGAATGAACACACCAATTAACGAGACTGAAAGCGTTTTTACGACACATAAATCAGATAACCCGTGATAACAAGCTCATCGATAAGTATTTTGCATTCATCCTTTGAGATACCCCAATTAACAAACGACAGCAAGATATTTATAATCTAATAAAACATAAACTGACAGCTATTTAGATAGCGTGATATATCCGATTTCAACGAAATTACATTAGCTTAGGAATCAGATTAACCAGAAGCATGTCTATTTTTCTAGATGTTAATGACGTATAAACCCCGATACTATATAAAGCTGTGATAATTAGGAACGGCAATCAATGATCGATTGTCCGTGTATAGGTTAACTACGAATTGTAATTAAATTGAATTACGTTCAAGTTCATGTTAGATGTTTAAAAATGACAAAAACAATGTGTTTTAAAGTAATCAACAACCAAAATAATTTTGATTGGAAATATAATGAAGTATATGCCGGTACGATAAATTTAAATAGAAAATACGACATGGAAAAGCATGGTATGGTTTTAAAATGAATTTTTTTGGTAAATACTTCTAGAAGAATGGAACTACATGTATATGGAAATTTAATTAACAATTTGGACAAGGACGAATTAATGAATCCCGGGATAATTTAATAGTGAGCGCAAGTATATCTTTGTTTAAATCTTTTGAAGGACATTTTAAGTAGGCTAGGTTGCATAACAGTTTGGCATATAGATGTTTTCTTGTAAGTGGACAATTTCAGATGTTTTGAGTCCGATTTAATTTGACCATTACAAATAGTTTTTTTTATATATACCTGAACAGCTACACGTATTAATGGATTTTAAACAAGAGTATTAAAATTAATCCATACCTATCTCAAAAAGAATTTTTTTTTGTTTGTACATAATGTGACTTACACAAGAAGTTTTGAGAATACTAATTACAAACAGAAACTGAATGTACTCTTTATTAACATTTTAGAAGTTATGAAATGTTGTTTGTAGATTTAAAATGTAAATTGCATCTGTAGATGTTAATGCTTGTGTGTGCATAACCTTTTTGTATAATGTGTGTTGAAGAAAGATGTTTGTGGATGTAGCTATTATTATTATTTGAAGAATTGTTTATTAATAAATATTTGATGTTGGAGTTTCGTTGTTTCATTTAATCTGTGCTAGCAAGATAATGATAATATGGGCGACCTCAGGCAACAATTCACCTCAGTTCTATTGATACCTAAAATAAAGGGATTCATTCAATTAATTTTTTTGAATGCTACTTTCAATAGCAATATATATATATATATATATATATATATATATATATATATATATATATAATAGAGAAGAATAATCCACATTTGGAATGCAAATGAATGCTTAATATATATTAATAGTTATTAAGATGAAATGAAAACCCAACTTTGTATTTAAAGTTGAATTACCATTTCAAATCGAACTAGTAATTGAAAACCACTAAAAGAACGGCTACAGCAGGACTTGAACCTTCAACCTCTGATTTTCCGGATCAGTGCTCTAACCAATTGAGCTATCTAGCCTAATTGTTTAGATGATGTTATACTTAATACTACTGAAGCTTGGCTCTTGTTAACGATTTTCAATTACGTCTTGCATTTAAGGAAATTGAATCTAGTTATATACATAATTCATGTACTAATAACTAGACTCAATTTCCTTAAATGCATATATATATATATATATATATATATATATATTAATAGAAGAATAATCCACATTTGGAATGCAAATGAATGCTTAATATATATTAATAGTTATTAAGATGAAATGCAAACCCAACTTTGTATTTAAAGTTGAATTACCATTTCAAATCGAACTAGTAATTGAAAACCACTAAAAGAACGGCTACAGCAGGATTTGAACCTGCAACCTCTGATTCTCCGGATCAGTGCTCTAACCAATTGAGCTATCTAGCCTAATTGTTTAGATGATGTTATACTTAATACTACTGAAGCTTGGCCCTTGTTAACGATTTTCAATTACGTCTTGCATTTAAGGAAATTGAATCTAGTTATATACATAATTCATGTACTAATAACTTGATCATCCCATTTTTGCAACGTTCGGAATAATACAAACATGTAATTATATTATTATTAATAGAAGAATAATCCACAACAAGGGCCAAGCTTCAGTAGTATTAAGTATAACATCATCTAAACAATTAGGCTAGATAGCTCAATTGGTTAGAGCACTGATCCGGAGAATCAGAGGTTGCAGGTTCAAATCCTGCTGTAGCCGTTCTTTTAGTGGTTTTCAATTACTAGTTCGATTTGAAATGGTAATTCAACTTTAAATACAAAGTTGGGTTTGCATTTCATCTTAATAACTATTTATATATATATATATATATATATATATATATATATATACATACAAACAAACATACACACACGCAAATGCACTAACACACACAAACACATACACACACAAACATAAACACACACACATGCACATGTGCACACACACACAAACACATACATGCACACCCACATGCACACCGAAAATAGGTTTATTTTTACCTATTTTGGCAAAAATAGCAACATTCGACACAGAAGAGATCCTGTTCAGCTGCATTTTTTCATAGCCAAAAATTATAATTGTAAAAAATAAGTAAATTTGATGAGCCTTAAATACTCCAAAGCAAGAAAATTTAATAGCAAGTGACCCAAAATAAACCACAAGGGTATCCTGTCGATACGTTTCGCTTTAGTTGCTTATTTTGAGTCATTTGTCTTTAAATTTTCTTACTATAAGTAGATTAATTTAAGACTCATTAAATTAATTTTTTTTATATTTATAATTGTTGGCTACAGAAAATGGCTGTTGAGTCAAATCTCCTCAGTGCCGATTCTTGTAATGTGTCTATTTTATATATGTACTGTTCTCATGAGCCCCAACTAGGGCAAAACGAGTCGACAGGATGCATTTGTGGCTTATTTTGGTACACTTGCCATTAAACTGTGTTTCTTTGTGTGTGTGTGTGTGTGTGTGAGTGTGTGTGTGCATGCATGTGTACATGTGCATGTGTTTGTGTGTATGTTTGTGTGCATGTGGGTGTGCATGTATGTGTTTGTGTGTGTGTGCACATGTGCATGTGTGTGTGTTTATGTTTGTGTGTGTATGTGTTTGTGTGTGTTAGTGCATTTGCGTGTGTGTATGTTTGTTTGTTTGTATGTATATATATATATATATATATATATATATATTGCATTTAAGGAAATTGAGTCTAGTTATTAGTACATGAATTATGTATATAACTAGATTCAATTTCCTTAAATGCAAGACGTAATTGAAAATCGTTAACAAGAGCCAAGCTTCAGTAGTATTAAGTATAACATCATCTAAACAATTAGGCTAGATAGCTCAATTGGTTAGAGCACTGATCCGGAAAATCAGAGGTTGAAGGTTCAAGTCCTGCTGTAGCCGTTCTTTTAGTGGTTTTCAATTACTAGTTCGATTTGAAATGGTAATTCAACTTTAAATACAAAGTTGGGTTTTCATTTCATCTTAATAACTATTAATATATATTAAGCATTCATTTGCATTCCAAATGTGGATTATTCTTCTCTATATATATATATATATATATATATATATATATATATATATATATATATTGCTATTGAAAGTAGCATTCAAAAAAATTAATTGAATGAATCCCTTTATTTTAGGTATCAATAGAACTGAGGTGAATTGTTGCCTGAGATCGCCCATATTATCATTATCTTGCTAGCACAGATTAAATGAAACAACGAAACTCCAACATCAAATATTTATTAATAAACAATTCTTCAAATAATAATAATAGCTACATCCACAAACATCTTTCTTCAACACACATTATACAAAAAGGTTATGCACACACAAGCATTAACATCTACAGATGCAATTTACATTTTAAATCTACAAACAACATTTCATAACTTCTAAAATGTTAATAAAGAGTACATTCAGTTTCTGTTTGTAATTAGTATTCTCAAAACTTCTTGTGTAAGTCACATTATGTACAAACAAAAAAAAATTCTTTTTGAGATAGGTATGGATTAATTTTAATACTCTTGTTTAAAATCCATTAATACGTGTAGCTGTTCAGGTATATATAAAAAACTATTTGTAATGGTCAAATTAAATCGGACTCAAAACATCTGAAATTGTCCACTTACAAGAAAACATCTATATGCCAAACTGTTATGCAACCTAGCCTACTTAAAATGTCCTTCAAAAGATTTAAACAAAGATATACTTGCGCTCACTATTAAATTATCCCGGGATTCATTAATTCGTCCTTGTCCAAATTGTTAATTAAATTTCCATATACATGTAGTTCCATTCTTCTAGAAGTATTTACCAAAAAAATTCATTTTAAAACCATACCATGCTTTTCCATGTCGTATTTTTCTATTTAAATTTATCGTACCGGCATATACTTCATTATATTTCCAATCAAAATTATTTTGGTTGTTGATTACTTTAAAACACATTGTTTTTGTCATTTTTTTAAACATCTAACATGAACTTGAACGTAATTCAATTTAATTACAATTCGTAGTTAACCTATACACGGACAATCGATCATTGATTGCCGTTCCTAATTATCACCGCTTTATATAGTATCGGGGTTTATACGTCATTAACATCTAGAAAAATAGACATGCTTCTGGTTAATCTGATTCCTAAGCTAATGTAATTTCGTTGAAATCGGATATATCACGCTATCTAAATAGCTGTCAGTTTATGTTTTATTAGATTATAAATATCTTGCTGTCGTTTGTTAATTGGGGTATCTCAAAGGATGAATGCAAAATACTTATCGATGAGCTTGTTATCACGGGTTATCTGATTTATGTGTCGTAAAAACGCTTTCAGTCTCGTTAATTGGTGTGTTCATTCATGTTATTTGTTTAATAACCTGTCACGATTGTCATTTAACTTGATTTATCGGCTACGTGTAGATGAACTTGAAAATCTGGAACAATTGAAGTAGTTTTAATTTAAAATACAGTATTCGACAGTTTACATTAAAATGCACGAAATGAAATGAAAATGTTTAATCTTGCTATGAAATAAACTTAAAAGTACAGGGTATTTATTCTCTTTATACCGCTTTTTAAATTAGTATTTCATAGTTTTAGTGGAGGATTTTAGAAACACGGGTTTTCAACGAATTTTTAAATAATGTTTTGAGAAGCACAGATATTTTCGTTTTAATTATTACTTTTTAGTAGAGGATTTCCACAGGCTTTTTAACTTACATTGTTACGCTTTTTTTAAAGATTTAACATTTATTGTATTAGTTAGGTTTAGGGGAATTTTTAAAACTCTGCATTAGGAAATTCTCAGCATATTAACGTTTTAATGCAAACATACGCGAAAGTCATACAAAGTTGTGGTTGGCACGGAATATTCAGTCATTGGCTTATCTTTGTGGTCTGAGAGAATGCTAAGATTGCGTTTCTTATGACTTGTACAGCGTTGTATCCGCCAATGTGCGTCAGAGAACTTTAACCTCTTGGAGAGGATTGACATTTTCGTGGGAGCGAATGTATCGAAACAAGAAACTTTAATACCGTCTTACTTCGAGTGCGAGCAATGCTTCGACTTATCGACAAGTGATTCCTCCCTTACTTATCTATCCCTATCGTTCATCGTATCTCGTATCGGCACTTCGTCAATCAGGTCTACAGTCAGACAAATACTGGAGCAACAGAAGGTCACCATGGAATCCTGGAGAAATGCATTTTACCGCTGCAACAGAAGCAAATAGCAGATACAGCATTTCAAAATGGAAGGTCAAACAGCTTTACTTGGTTTTATTAAAGGTAATGTTTTTAATAATATACTATTTTAAAGTTATCTCATTGCATAGAAGCTTCAGTAATTATTTAATGCTATTGGGTTGTGTTTTAAGATAGTAATTGGATTAATGATAAAATTATTGTTCATATTTTTTGTTTGTAATTTGTAATGCCACATGATTTGTTTGATTTTTAAATGCACGTTTATAGCTGCTGCAATCATAATGAACAATTCTTAACTTTTGCTTACTAGATTGAATATATTATGTTGACATGCATTTATATAAAGAGTAAAAGCCTGAATCTGGGCTTGTATTGTAGAGTTTAGTATGTATGTGTTACCAACATATTTTATCATTTGTTTTCAATGTTCTAATAACATGTCATAATTATGTAATTGTTTATTTCAGCTTTTAGTTATGCATTTATAACTGCATAATTCATATTTGGTTTGTCAATGTACTTGTAGTGATGTTTATGCAAATGATAGAATGTAGGTTAGTCATTGTGAACCTTATTACAAAACGGACTGGAAACTATTAAATGGTATGTATGATAAACCTGTGTTTGAGCCTCTGTTTAATTTATTAATATTTTATGCCCGTGCGGGGTTGAACATTGGTAGTCAAGGTTCTTATCTTCCCGGTGTTTGACCTTTTCAACTTTACGCAGGTTGTAATGGCACAGCCGTCCTCGGCACCTTCTAGAAAAGATTAGCTAGACTACACTAACATTCCCTCAGTTTCACATGTAGAATGTATGAGTAACAGTTGACATCCCGTAATATTAAAAGTACACAGGGCGCTTGTTCGCCGCCACATCCTTGGAGAGGTGTATTTATGCAGTTAGAAGCGCAGGGTTGTTGAGGTTTTATCTTCCGATACTCTTTCCTCAGCGCTAACCCAGGGAGTCCGACACTGTTTGTAATTCATGCTTAATTGCTGGTAACCTAATTTTGAGGTTATCATATAATAATTAAAGTAGGGTCGACAATTACTGTAATTTTCTTTCAAACCTTCCTGCTATCTCAGTGTGTATATTTGGGTTAAGTTTCGGTCACACAACGTAGGTGTCGTTAGCCACAACCACTAGACGACTAGTCCACAAAGGTATTGTCAAGAGAAGGTGTTTGTTCGTCCACAGGAGTACAGATTTGTTGCCGCGACTAGGAACGTTACACTACAATATATCATAATAATGCATTACTTAACAAAGGAAAGCATTTGTATTATGTTGGATCCTTATGTGAAAGACATTTTTTCTAAAAGAATTATTTTCAACTCTCCATGAGAATGTATTATCTGGCATATTTTTAAAATTAACGTCGAAAACGGATGGCGGTTATGTCATAATTGCCACATTTAGATTCATTGTTCTGGAATAGTTCAAACTAGTATATGTGGTATAATTTTTGAAGGCATCAGAAGAATAATTGAACCAACTATCAGGTTTTATCTAGAACTACAATAATACTTGAAGTGAGCTTCACAAACTTGTACAGAATAAAGTGTAATTGACATTTCATGGATAAAGTAAACAATAACCTACTTAAAAATCAAAAATTGAATTAATTAAAATTGATTAATAAATTTAACCTTGTTTATTCAATCTCCTTAGGATGTATAAAAATATTCGAAAGCGAAATAAACTGTATGTATCAAAAAAAGATATAATAAATAAGGTTAAGTTCATATTTACGAACTTATCTGATTTAATTTTTTACTTTCAACAAGGATATTGTTTGTTTTGTCTGTTGGATGTTAATTTCATTTATTTTTGTACCATTTGTAAACTTGAAAGTAGGTATTATCGCACACCTTGAAGGTCAGGCATTTAAATTAAAAGAAAATAACATGCTAGAAGTAAAAGAACACATACGCAAACTTCGGAAGTATTAGCAAAGAACAACGAGAGTTACTGATCTTTTTCACACACGCACGCGCACACTCGCGCGCACACACACACACACCTTCATTTGCTTTTGCTTTGCCTGGTTAGCTCAACAGAAATTATACTGTGGAATTTACAAAATGAAATGAAACGGCAATCTCAAGAAACATCTATACATTCAAGGACATTTTTCTTTCATACAAAAGAATTTATAAAACAGTTACAGCTTAAGTTCCTACAGAAGTGGTGGTTCTAACATTTCTGCAAGGTTGGTGGAAAAAATTTTTAATATCGTACACCACAAATAGCAGTACTATTAACTAATTTTTTTTTTATTTTACTAAATTGGCATGTATCTGATTGTGAGTCACTGTGTCAATTATTTCGTTTTTATAGCTGTCTCAGGCAGTAATGTTGCATTTAACCATTGAAACTAAAAAAAAATTGAACATAATAAAATCTGTTTCACAAAAGAATTTTTCCAAAGTTTATAGAAATGCACAACAACTCTCTCGGCTTTCAACAATTAATAAATATGTTGCCGAGCTTTAACCACATCAGTAGCTTTGACAATGATACCACAAAAAGTCCATAAGTGCAAAACACAAGAAAATTGTATACCACAACTGAATGATGAATGAATTTGCTGAAACATTGGCATTCATACGAACATGCAGGATATCTTTATAAGAATTGTATATGGTAAAGCTTTAAACCTCGGGTATCTAGATTGCCTACAGAAGTTCCAAATATTGTGTTGACTGCAACCATTCTAATGAGTGTGGCTGTGGAGATATTAATTAATATAGAAAATTATACAATACACAATCTTCAATGAAAAATGATAACGAAATAGTTGAAAACAACGACTGAAAAGATAATTTACAATTATTTTAAGAAATGACATACTGTAAGCAAAAGTAATTAAACTGCTTGTTACTTCTAGAAACAGTTATTGTATTTTAAAATAATAATGTAAAATTTTTAAAGAAATGGTTTTCGAATTTTTTATGCTAGATTTGTTTTTATATCTCCCTCAAAAAATATGGTACCAATCATTCTTCTGCAGCTATTTTGGCAAGATGCAAGCTAACTTCTCTAAAATAATATGGGTTGTCTGCAAACAACATTCACATACTCTGTGAATTTAGATATCCAGTTACATGAAACCAAACCTTTTATGTAAATAAGTCCTGGTCTAATACATCATTGTTCTTGAAATTTTTCACGAAAAATTGACAGGCTGCACTTTTTGTGCATAATTAGCTTGTTGACGTTTCTCGCAGGTGTGTATTTTGTATAAATGCAATCCAAGACTTGGAGCAAATGTTGCGACTGCTTCCTCTGGTAACATTTACATGTTCCTCTAATCTCCTAATACAAGTTGAAAATTGTTCTTCGCTAGTGTTTCTCGCTTAATGTAGACAGTTTCACTTCTAACAAGAGATCTACCTGTACCATAGTGTTGCAAGGATCTTGAATAATGAAAACACTATATAATGGTTTACACATCATGTGAAAAATATTGGTATTAACAATAATATCCGGAAATATTTACAGAAGACCTCCACAGCATGCTGCTAATCAATATTCCTAATTTCCATTTTCAAAACACTGGCAATTGCAATAATTTGCATCCTATAAAAATATTTTCTGTTCTTTCTGTTATTTTTAACTAGTTAGTGTTTCAAATTGCAACAAAATAATAAACATATAAATAGGAATTAATTTGGTGTTTGACAATCAAAATTTGAAATGTTAATTCAATGATGCAATGTAAATTTCATGCCACAGCCACCCAGAACTACAATAACTGTTTGACGATTGTTAATATAAAAAGCAATGTTTATAGATATTGCCATGGTTTTAGTTTGTACAACATTATTTGCCATGAATACAAAGTAACAAATAATCACTGTATTTTATGTTCGTAAAGTATTTATTTCCTGCAATTACAATTAGCAACTGGTAACGATTATAGATTATTAAAATAAAGTCAAAGAAAAACTACTGCGTTTAAAGTTTGTTTGTATACTCTACTGCATTTATGAGTACAACTTATAGACATTTAGATACACTTACTGTACTTTTACCTAAGTTTTAATATACATACTAAGCTTAGTAAATTTTGGCATAATAAAACTTGTAAAAGTATGTCAGCAAATTAACCGAAAAATGTTAACTATTACAATAATGCTTACAAGGACAGAATTTAATGCTACATAAAATCTCGGGCATTTTGCGATGAAATAATAATTTCTGCTACAATGTTTTTCCGAACAGAGAATTTTGAATTCAATCAAAGCCTACCACTATTTTTAAAAACAGATTTCGTGATTTGATAAAATATTTGATATCTGACATTTTGTCTTTTTATAATTTTTAATGCCATAGATAACAGCAGAAAA
Organism: Platerodrilus igneus; assembly: GCA_036346225.1. Taxonomy (NCBI): domain Eukaryota; kingdom Metazoa; phylum Arthropoda; class Insecta; order Coleoptera; family Lycidae; genus Platerodrilus; species Platerodrilus igneus. The sequence goes on from JARFIW010000828.1 coordinate 2,793,091, forward strand.
TTCCTATACAGCAGTTTGTCAAAAAAATCTGATACATTAGTTAATGATACAAAGTTTTATTGAAAAGTCTGATTTTTCCTTTATTGTAGAATGTTGCTTATAACCACTGCATGAATGCACGAAGTATTTATAGCAAGAAGCATAGAGTAGAATACAAAATCGTCACTATTTCTGTACAATTAATGCAATTCTGATAGTTTCATTTATCGTTTAACAATGTGGTACTGACCCATGAAATTTGTACATCAAGAACTTTGTGTACGTTGCTTAGAAAACGTTTAACTTTCATAAAAAACTTAGATTTGTTGGATGTTTGCTTATGTCCCATTAATTACCCATTGTCCTTTTCGTGATACCATTCCAAATCTATTTCTTTTGTTTTACAACACAATGTTTAACCGAACAATACAAAAATTAATGTTCTTCAACAGCAACATAAGCTACCCTATTGTATAATATTGAAATCAATTGGTTGTTCTTCCAGTAGTTAGCTAGCAAGTTTTAAAAAATCATTGGGTTTTAATCGAAGAAAGTGGCTATCAAATATGATATAAACCTCACGGGCATTTGTTAAACAAGGTTTATCCAAATTGACCTGGTTAATTTTCTGCGAGCAGCTTAAAAATATTGAATACCAAATTTTAGAACAACAGGTAATGGAATGATCCTTGTTCAGTGTCAAAATTGCACTTCCACTATTTTTTGTGTCAAAGGTGCGTAGTTGCCCATCAGTTACAAATGAGCTTGACTGTTTCTACAACCAATAAATAACTTTGTCTTAGATTATTTCAGAGATCAGAAAATTTGGGGTTATCTTTATTTTGCATATGCAATCTTGTGTTTTACAAAAATTGTCACATCCTTTGTGCTTCTGCTTTAAAACTATGAATTTCTTGTAACACAGTCCCATACCTTATTATATGCCAAATCGACAATAAGTTCCCGGATTAATTTTCTACAAGGGCGAAATGACAACAGTAAAATAGTGCACTGGCTAGTTTCAGTGGTGCGGGTTGGGTTCTATGAGAGCAAATGCGAAACTTTTAGGGGTATACAGATTATAACACTTTTACTAAATACCTTTACACCTACCTGGAGGGGTTTTTCAACTCTCTTTGTCTAATAATGCCTTTGAGTGCCAACCCACTTAAAGAAACCTTGATTAAAGCATGTCTAAAAGATGGATGTTCTGGAAGATGATTTAACCGATCTTACTGCAGTAGAGGTTGATGGAGTCTTATGTATACGTATCTCATCTTCTACTAGTTTAAAATAAAGAAATAACAACAACTTATATTATCAAAAATGAATATGACAGTAAGTAACAAAAAAAGAAAATTAAGATCTACCCCTAATTGGCCAAGTATGTGTGTATCTACAAAAAGAACAACCTAAATTTCTCAATTATAAACCTTTCAACCAATTTAATTTTTACATATGAATTATGTGGATCAATTGTGGTGCTTTTCCATATGAGAATTTCTGTGTTTACAATACGCTTTAAATAAGCGAGCACCAACGTAAAAGTCCTCTTAATAATAAGTTTTACCTATTGTTTTACAACCAATCGCAATTATTAATTATAGAATAGGATATAATGTTATAATGTTTGCAGGTGGAAGGAATAATTCCTTACAGCTTTTGTTGTCTTTAGAAAACCTTAAACGACCTTTTAGTATAGGGAAAATTGTTGCAGGTAATCAAATACTCTAACAGCATTGAATGAAAGCTTCCAACACTGGGTGCTTTCACCTGTTACGTTATTTTTAATTTAGCGTTTTCACCGCATTTGGGATATTGTATACTTACAATTCAGGAGTTTAATAGCGTCCTGAATTACCCGATAATAAATCTCATCCTACACCCCGACGATTGTGTGTCAATCAAATTTACATGTCTATCACTGAAGATGAAAGAGTCATAGATTCTCTCTTTTATTATCGGTGGGTTTTATAAGTTACAATTTCCCAAGGTTATTACCCCATGTTCTCATTCTCGTGGACTGTGTCGAAAGCTATCCTAAGGTAAGTAAGTAAGTAAGTAGATTTATTGCATAACTCAATCTAGGTTATTAAAGTATAAAACAAAATATTACACTATAAAGCAAATTATTAAAATACAGTTAATAATATAATTAGTTTTCATTTCTACAACTTAAAATATATTTTTTTAAATTACTCTTGAATTTTCTTTGAGAAGGCTGATTTGTAACTGATTTTGGTAATGTATTATATATCTTAACGCCATAATGAAATACATTTTTTGTGGTTATCGTTTTATTCTTCTTGTATATATAGTAATTGTCTGCTTTTCTTGTGCTGTAGTTATGTATATCTGACACTTTAATTAAGTTGCTAACCAAGTACGAAGGCAGCAAACCATTTATAATTTTATATATAAAACCATACTATTATATTTCATTTGTTCCTGAACAATGTGAATGTTGTTCTCTTTGTGTGGCCGGTCTTTTTCCCTGTTCTTATTATTACAACCAATCATAATTATTGATTATAGAACAACAGGTAATGTTTAGCAGGTGGAGAAAGCAAAAGTTCAATAACTTACAGGTTTTGTTGGTGCTTTACGAAGCTCTGAACGACCTTGTAGTGCAGGAAATTAGTTGCAAGTAATGAAATACTCCAACTTTGCGTTGAATGAAAGCTTCTAACACAGGGGCAACTTTACCTGTAACGGTATCTTTGTCTGCGTTTGGGAACTTGTTTACTAACAATCCCGGAGTATATTACTTTCATTTAAATTAGCTAATTTTCAATTTCATTCCGCACGGCGTTGGTTGCGGGTCAATTAAATTTAAAGCTGTATAACTGAAGACAAAAGACTGATTGATCTTCCCCAACCGTGGGTTGTATAAGTTTTTCTCCCAGAGTAATCATATGCTGTTTGTTCTCACTGGGTAGTGCATCTAACTGGCTTGATATTCGAGGTCAATGTAGTTCTGTTTACATGACTGAACAACTTGTTCTCACACTTTAACATTGGCTACCGAAAGGGGCATCATTTGTTTACGTTTGTAACACATTTTTGTATGTACTCCCTGTATGTTTGTTGTGGTTTGTTTTGTATTTTTCTTAATCTTGTTTTGGAAATAAACCACTCAAAGTTGTTAAAGACGATTTTAACAGCTTTGAGTGGTTTATTTCCCAAAGATTAAGAAAACTACATTTTTTATGGCTGTAATTTATAAGTATATAAATATTGGGAATAATCTAGCAAGGTTGCGGGTTCTTTTAATTTGTGTGAGCTCTTATTCCTTCCACAATTTAAACATACTGTATTAGATTTTTATGGTTAGTGAGGTTGCAGGGTGTGTCGGTCTAATTCCATGATACAGTGGTTTGTTTTTAAACTCGTGTGAATATGTACAAACAAAGTTTCTTATGCTGGTTATTTCTTTAGTGTTTATCTGTATTTTTCTAATTTAATACAAAGAGTGTAAAGTTCTGATCATTATTACTGGTTGTATTGAATATATTAAGTGCTTCCCTGTTGACTTCTGTATCCTAACTTAATATCATATTCAAATAGCCACATTATTAAATGTGCACTCCCAAAGCTTTTAAATTTGCAGGCTGCTTTCATGTTAAGAGCTCTTAACTAACTGAAATCAATAAATTCTTTCCTACTACTTAATGTTTACTTAAATAGCACACTAGTGTTTCAAACTATTTGCCAACGCTGTGGTTAATTGTACGTCACTGTAATCAAAGTGCTTTTTCATCGAAATAGTAACATAAAGCAGCATCTTTAAACGCTTCAGCATTATCGCATATTTTGATCAGTGTTACAAAACAAAGAAATCCAAATTTTATATAAACTCTAATTATAATTTCAAAATATAGAAAGTTGTACATTAAACATCGATATGTTCATTTCGTCAATATAACATGTATCCTAATATGCATGAGCAGTGCCTTCGAAACTCATAGCAGGTAATGTTGTAGCCTTGTCTAATACATGAAGTTACATACATATTCTTCTTTAACCTGCTCATGCAGATACATTTAACATTAATTTTTTTTTGAATAGCAATGAGTAAGGATAATTAAAATACCTTTTAATATTTGGCTGTATGTAATTAAACAGACAATGAAGTGAAAACAAAATATTTTTCAAATTACAATACATTTTTTCACACGAAATTAACGAAACTATTTACAGTTAAATCGCTGTAACAAGATTATGCTACGTGTAACCTAGTCGCAATATATCCTATCTTAATCCTCATTTAAATTTATATTTTAATAAAAATATGAACAGATAATCATCTTGCAATATGTTGTTCTATAAATCACTTTTAAATTATTATCTCGTTATAATAAATGGTAACCTGTTTTAAAAATGTTGTAAACAACTACATAGAAAAAAGTTAAAGGAATCTTAATACACTTCTAAATCCCTATGTTGTAATATATTTTCTTTTTAAACATTTTTGAAATATTAAGTAAAGGTGCTTTCATAATGGATAAATTGACTTTATTTTATTTGTAACTTTACCCTTTAACAAATATATCATCTGATAATAAGAATTAAAGCCATACATAAATACTCGACTCATTTTAACCAATTTGATGTTCTTATCTAGTGGAAACACCGATATACGTATGTTATGTATTAGTTGTGGATAAAGAAGTTTTTCACATTTATTGCAGATTGCAAAAACCTAATTGAGCACTCCTGCTAGTTTTCAATAACTGGGTGATTAGTTTCTGTCTTGAATATTTTCTAGGCAATGTATACAAAGTTTTTGATATACAAATTCCATGGGTTAGTACCATGTTATTAAACGATAAATAAAACTATCAAAATTGCATTAATTGTACAGAAACAGTGACAATTTTTATCCCACTCTATGCTTCTCTCTACCAATACTTCATGCATTCATACAGCAACAATAATCAGCGTTATACAATAAAGGAAAAATCAGACTATTCAAAATGTTTTTGAAAAATCAGATCGCTTCAATAAAACTTTGCATCATTAACTAATGTATCTGATTTTTTGACGAACGTTGTCTAGGAATTTGCCGCTATTATCTATGGCGTAAAAAATTATAAAAAGAAAAATAATGTCAGATATCAAATATTTTCTCAAATCGCAAAATCTAAGTTTTGAAAATAGCGGTACACTTTGGTTGAATTCAAAATCTTATGTCCAGGAAAACATTGTAGCAGAATATTTGTTATTTCAAGGCTAAGTGATTGAGAGCGGCGTTTTGTTAAATTCTCCACTTTTAAATTATTGTAATATTTAACATTTTTCGGTTAATTTACAGTTTGACATACTTTTTGTAACATTATTTTGTAAATGTTAACTAATAAACAGATCAATTGATTAATTAAATTTCAATAACTTGCATAACTTATAGAAAAAATTCCATAATAAATTACTTTTATATTTTAGTTAAGCTCCCTTATAATAAAGACCAAGTTTAGAAATAGCTTGCTTAAATATTGTAAATTCCAGCGGCGGTCATCATAATTTAAAGCTCTACCCTTGCAAATCAAATACAATAACCCTTTTAAAGCTTATGTCGGTTATAATTGAAGAATCTGATAAAATTAAATGATAATAGTACCTTTTAACGTAAATAAAGAAAAGCAATTTTCAGTTGAAAAACTTAATCTTCTTAATATTTTCGTTGATTGACAGCGGGTTACAGAAAACGAAACATTATAAATAGCCAAACTATTTCCCAATTTGATTTGTTCAAAGATTGCAAGTAATTTTAAGTAGTCTGGAGACATACATTGTATTTAAAATCCATTTTGGCTCAAATGGATTAACCGGTCTTTTGTTAATGGCAGACCACTGTCGCCAATAGGTATGGCCCACAATTAAGTAATTAAAATTTCAAGAAGATACAAGATATTTAAACTCTTAGAAAAATAATTGCTTCCCTGGCCCTCATCTTGAAAGGGGTTGGATTTGGTTTCTAAAATCTTGTTTTTTGGGAGGTTCTGTTAAGTTGTTGGATAACAGAAATATGACGTAAATAATGGTTAGAGTAGGAATTAATCTATATAACTTAAGGTTTTAGCCAAAAGACGGAGATTCCAATGGGGCTGTCCGTGGTCAAAAGGTAGAAACGCCACAGCAGTTCGCGGGTAGAGTTCTCCGGCAACACAAATATGATATTGCACTTAGTATCACGATAGTGAAATTGGAAAGGAGTAATTAACTCTTCCAGTTCGCGAGGGTTACGCCCGTATGGTCGCGGATTTATAGTGATGTAAAGTAAATAATAAAAAGCTTGTATGCATGTGACGCACAAGTTAAGTTAAATTATCAACAAGCTCCTGCCGGGTTCGTGTGTCATTTGAATTATTTAATAGTTGCGAAGATCCAAAGCAACAAGCGAGATTCTCTCCCCCAATTTAAGAGCTGTTCTGCGTTGGAAGGCAAGCCATCAAACAACTGATGATTTTTTAGTAAGTAAGTTTTTATAGTTAAGTTAGCATGACCAATTTTTAGTTAATTTACTTGTTAAGACGTTTTGGCCATAAACCGTAGGATTAATTTAGTGTAAAATTTATAAGATAAGTTTCTTCCATATAAAGTGTTTGGGAATTACTTATGTACGCAAAAATATCATAATTCCATATTCACCCATTCAATTAAATGTCTAAATTGAAATCAATGAATGTATGAGGTTCACGTTTATTGCTCTATTAATTAAATAGTTTTTGTTTGCTGTTGATTAAGTCAATAGTTTTTTATTTTTTTTGATCATGAAAGTTGCATAAGTAGTCAAAAGATAAGAGTTGATTAAAATAAACAATTGTCCTCTTTAGGATGACAAGTCTCTCAAGGTTTTGCACGAACATTTGGACATTCTCGACTAGTCTGGCGCCCTTGGTAATTGTCATTAAGCCACAATATTTATGAAAGGTAAGTGCCAAATCTTTTTGTAGTATATTATATAGTAATTTAGCCCTTTCTGCAAAATTTTAACCCTCTACAGATCCACGACCTTCCGCTAGCTAGTGCCGGTGACCCCCTTTAATTTTTGTTTTACAGGCCGCCCCCATTTTATAATTTTGATGAAAAATATATACTTAGTAGCTTTTCCGCCTGTAACATTTTATAATGCCAAAGTAGTAGATAAATGTATCTAAATGTTTATAAGTTGTACTCCACATAACATCTTCTTATAAAAGTCTAAGTTGAGAAGAATTTGAATATATTCTATATGATTCAGGGCCTTCTTTGATCCAAACCCAATATTTTTTGACGAAGTTTGAAAACTTAGCTAACTACTAAAAAAAACTGATTAATTTCAATATTATACAATAAGGTAGTTGAAGAACATCTATTTTTGTATTGTTCAGTTAAACACCATGTTGTAAAACCAAAGAAATAGGTTTGAAATGTTACCACAAAGAGGCCAATGGGCAAATAATGCGACATGAACAAACTTCCAATCAAATAGAAGATTTTTGTGAAAGCCGCTGATACTACTTATTTTTTAAGCAATGAATACAATGTTCCCGATGTACAAATTCCATGAGTCAGTACCATATTGTTAAACGATAAATAAAACTATCAAACTTGTAAAGAAACAGTGACACTCTTCAAAATATTTTTGGAAAATCGGACCTTTCAATAAAATTTTGTATCGTTAACTGATTTTTTTTGATGAGAATGTTGTCTAGGAATTTGCTGCTTTATCTATGGCATTAAAAATTATTAAAAGAAAAATAATGTCAGCTATCAAATATTTGATCAAATCACGAAATCTAAGTTTTTGAAAATACCGCTACGCTTTGATTGAAAATTCATCTGTTCAGGAAAATATCCTAGCAGAAATTTTTGTTATTTCAAGGCCAAGTGCTTGAGATTGATGCTGCATTAAATTCTGTCCTTGGAGGCATTATTGTTATAATTAACATTTTTCGTTTAATTTGCAGTTTGACATACTTTTACAAGTTTTATTATGCGCCATAATTTTTCTTTGGCTTTATTTTAATACCCTATAATTATTGCCAGGTGCTAATCTTAATTGCAGGTAATAGATACTTTACTAACGTAAAACACAGTAATTATCTATTACTTTGTATGCATGGCAAAAAATATTGTACGTTTACAAACTAAAACCATCGCAATATCTATAAACATTGCTATATGTTAAAGAACATTTTGATATATAAGTAAAGTTTATTTGATACCCTATTATACATTTAGTTAAGAAAATTTAGGTTAAAATGATTGTAAAGTTATTTTGTGTATATTCATAATTATTTATTTATTTACTTCTTTCGTTTGTAAATTTTATAGCACTAAATTGCTAATAATAATAATAAAAAACTAAAACTAAACAATGTAACGAGCGTCAAGCAGCTATTGTAGTTCTGGGTTGTCGTGAAATCAAACTTAGTTTGCATCATTAACATAACATTTCAAATTTTGACTGTCGAACACCAAATTAATTTCTGTTTATATGTTTAATATTTTGTCGCAATTTGAAACAATAATTAGTTGAAAAATTGTATACAAGAACTGAAAATATTTTTGTAGTACTCATATTATTGGAATGGCTAGCATTTTGAAAATGAAAATTCGGAGTATTGAACAGCTGTGTGTGCCATGGGGATCTGCAAATATTTCCAGACGTTACTGTTAATAACAACATATTTTTGCATGATGTGAAAGCAACTGTACAGTGTGTTCGTTCAAGGTCCTTGCAACACAAGGGTATGGGTAGGTCTCTCGTTAGAAGTGAAACTGTCTACATGCAGTGAGACACACCATCGAAGGACAATTTTCAACTTTTATTAGATTAGAGCAAGATGTTAATGTTAGCAGAGGAAACAACATTTGTCCAGAAAGTCTTCGATGTACCAGAAATGTCTAATGGCTGATTAAGTCTGTCAATTTTTCCTGCAAAACCTCAAGAACGATGATGTATTATGTCATAACTTATTTGTGTAAGAAGCATTTCATGTAAATGGTTATGTAAATTCACAAAGTACATAAATGTGGTCTACAGACAACCCATATTATTTTAAAGAAGTTAGCATCTGCCAAAATAGGAGCTCGATGTGCTGTATCCAGAAGAATGATTGGTACTATATTTCTGAAGGAAATATAAAATCAGGAATCTAGCATCAAAATATTCTAAAACCGTTTCTTTAAAAATTTTACATTATTGTTTAAAAATACAATAACCATTTATAGAAACAACACGCAGTCTAATTACTTTCGCTAACAGCATTTTCATTTGTTAAAATAATTATAAATTACCTTTTCAGTTATTGTTTTCAATGATTTCGCTAACAGTTTTTCTTAAAAATTGTGTATTGCAAGATTTTCTAAATTAATCACTATCTCCACGGCCACGGTTGCAGCCAACACAATACATTGAGATTCTGTAGGCATTTTCGGTATCCTGCTTGTTCGTATGGAATGCAAAGTTTCAACAATTTCACGGCTTTTAACTCACCCACCATTCAGTACAGTTGCGTTTGGCACTTTTGGACTTTTTTAAGGGATTGTTGTTATAGCTACTGCTGTTGTTTAAGCCCGGCAACCTATTTATTAATTGCTTAAAACCGTGAATAGTTTTTGCACATTTCTGCAACTAATAAAGAACTTTGTTTTCTAGATTATTTTAGAGGTTATCGTCCTTTTGTGCATACAATGTTATGTTTTGCATAAGCTGTCAAACCCTTTGTACTTCTGCTTTAAAACTATGAACTTCTTGTAACACAATCCCATATCTGTTTGTCAACTCTGTGGATAATTGTACATCACTGTATTTAAAGCATTTTTTTTTATCAAAATAGTATATTTAAAGGATTCACGACTAAATTTCATATCTGATAAGTGTTACAAAACAAAGAAATTCATTTTTTATATAAACTCTAATTATAATTTCAAAATATATAATGTTGTAGGTTAAACATAAATACTTTATGACAGAATATAAATTTAAGTTTATATGATGTTATTGCTTTAATCGAAACTAATCTAACACAAGATAGCAAAAATCGTGAATTAAGGTTTACAGATTATAATGTTTATCGTTACGACAGGAATTCGTCAACTAGTAAAAAACTAGTTGGGGTGGATTTCTTATTGCTACCCATAAACGTTTATATGCAGTACAGACAAAATACGACCCTAATGGTTTATGTTTAGGTGAGATCAGCGAAAAAGGAACTTGTACTAGGTGCAGTCTATATTGCACCATCCTTACCGGTCGGGGCCTATGTCGTATCAGGCCTGTTGAAGATATTTTTATTTATTATCCACAGTGTCTTTATTATCTATGGTGATTACAATCCACCATATGCAACATGGATACATATGATATAAAATGAATGTTTATTTATTTATTTCAGTACATTACAGATTTATAAAAAACAAGTTGAAAATGCAAGGCATTGTCGCAACGAACTTCCAAATGTAGACTTACTTTAAAACAATTTAAAGAAATTAAAATTATTATGTTGTAATAATTATAAGTATTCAGATAAAAATAAAATTAATTCGGGGGTCGGTATTCGTGGTCAGATTTTGTGGGGGGTACCATATTTCGACTCAGCTATGTTAGGGGAGTCCAAATATGTATCGCACATTAATTTTGGACCTATTTGAAATTTTAATTTTCCCGACGGAATATCGCGGGGGCACGGCGTCCCCGTGGCCCGATTTCAACTGACATCAAAACTTAAGCTCAGGACACCGAGCTGAATCGATTGATGTATCACACATTGATGTCCGACCATTAGAAAGGTCTCGGACGGACAGACGGACGGACAGACAGACGGACGACAAATCGATTTCATAAACTAACGAAGTTCGTTGAAAATCCAATTGGCACTTAACAAATTTAAACATATAACAAAGGTTATAAGAAATTTACAAATTGCTATTAAGTAGTCTTTTCAGACTCGATAAAGTTATATGAAAAATGTCTATATGCATATAGTCTGTGTTAGCTGTCATCATTATGCAGTCTATAACGGCCTGCTGCCCATAGTTTGTCCTATGAAAATTTAATAAAAATAAATTATCAGAGCGAGTAATCTGATGTTTTACATGGAAATTCAATTTTGGAAGCAGGGCATCGCAATCAATCAAGTTGTTAACAATTTTAAACACAAATATAAACATCCCTTGTTTCCTTCTTGTTTGTAGCGATTGGAGACCCAGTAATTGCAACCTTGCTCTTGGAGTAATTATTACAATTTATATGGTGATAGTTCTTACACTTAAAGAGTCGATAAAACAGTTTACGAACTACGTCGATAAATAAAGTTACAAAGTCGGTAATACAGTTTAAGAGTTCATAAATACATCGCGCAAGCGCAATGAGAAAAGCGGGCTACGCCTCTGGCGGATAAAAGCGCGAACCTTATACAGATTTGGGGCGCGGTCATCTACCAATGGCGTCACCAATGCATAAATTTAAGACGTAATTATCGGAAAAATATACATAAATGTCGGACAAAAGATAGCACAATAATTACTCACATGGATATGTCCCTGCGTCAAAGTTGACTTCTATTCCAAGTCCATCAGGGCTCCATCCCGGAGGAATTAGAGATGATACGCCGACGCTCTGCAAAAGCGTTCGGACCAGCTCCGGCGCTTCAGCGGGACATGGACATCCGACTCGTCTAGGGTCGTGCAGTACGTTTCGCCTCGGTGGTTCCAAATTTATCACCTACCTATGCAGGGAATGACGGGAAAAAAAACAGGTAAGGGTCGACAAACAAAAGATAAGCAAGCAGGGAAACTACATAGGTAAAGCTAAGCACGATACGATACCTGACCGACCACACTCCTTCAAGATTAAAGGCAAAAAACCGCCACGTTCAAGCATCTAACGGAAAACTCTCACCACTTTTCCCCACTCTTTGTCCAGTATTCGTCCAACCCTCTAGCGTCGCGCGATCTGCGCAAACTAACTATGACGTATCGGAAGTACGCGCCTAGTCTTTTAAAATTCCGCGCACCGCGTCTATTGAAAATATGGCGCGAAACCTCCGCACATCAAACATAACCTAAAACAATGTTTAAGTGCCGATTGGCACGTAACATAATATGATCACTTGTAAAGTGTATTTGGTACAAAGCAAATTTAGCGAACTTAGACTGCACCCCTTCAATGCGATCGATGTGACACGAGTAAGATGGTGACCAAATTACAGAGTTATACTCAAGCAGACTTCTATCCAAACCTGAGGAAAGTGCTTTTAAGGCTTTCATGTTGCGAATGGTTTTACAATTTCTTTTGATAAAACCCAAAGCTCTGAGGGATTTGGATACTATAGCGTTGATGTGGTCTCTAAAGGTTATTTTAACATCAAAGGTAATTCCTAAGTCAATGATACGCGAGACTGAACTTATAGAATGACTATTAATACTATAATTGTAGTTCATAGGAATTGTGCATCCTTAAAAGCGCATAATTTTACATTTAGAAATGTTCAACTTTAAGAAGTTTCCATCGCAGTAGGTCACAAAATTATTTAAATCTTGTTGCATTTTGAAGCAATCAGATTTTGAATGTATCACCCTGAAAAATTTCAAGTCATCGGCATAAAGTAACACCTATGAATTCTTGAACATGGACACAACATCATTGATGAAGAGCAAGAATAAAATCGGACCCAGGTGTGACCCTTGCGGAACCCCTGAAAAGTTCATCTGTGATTATCGATTCCATAATTTTAGATAGTATGGACAGCAGTGATATGCCTCTATAGTTAGCAACATCCAACCTATTTCGAGATTTGAATATGGGAAATAGTGTTGAGATTTTCCAAGACTTGGGAAAAGTACCAGTGTCAAAGCTATGCTGAAATAATAAAGTAATAGGTTTAACCAAGGATGCGCTGCAGTTTTTCAACAGTACCGGAGGTATACCATCTGGCCCACAACTCTTACTACAATTCAGAGCAGATATGTTTTCTTGCACCTTGTCGGTGGTAAATGTATGGTGGTATAGGCAGTTGCAAATAGTGTTGTGAGTATCAAAGTTAAAATGGCATGCACTGTATAAGACCTTTCAAAATGTTCAGCAAATACATCAGCTATAAGTTGAACATCATTTAGTGCACGTTCTTTGTAGATCATCTGCCGAGGAATACCATTGTTATTCTTTAAAGAATTAATAAATGAACAGAAGTATTTAATACTTGTAGGTATTAAAAGTTCAGTATCAGACAAGAATTTTTTGTTACAATGATTGATAAGAACTTTAGTTTCTCTTCATAAATTTGAATAAGCGTTATAGTCATTTATAGATCTTGTGTGTTTAAATTTTTGATAGAGTTTATTTTTCTTGTTAATTTGTTGATACATTAAAAATAATTTATGATACCTTCAACTATATACATGTGCATTAGGTGAATCGAACTCCAAACTATTATGGTACTTTTTTAGATATGGTCGTAGTTATAACAGAGTTGTTAAGTCCGTGGGTGATCTCTTAGTAAATTATTGTTTCAATCATACAGCTTATGAATTCGAAGAAACTACAACTGTAAGTAATAAGTTTAACGCTAAACCAGTGTACTACTGATTTTAAGAAAACTAATTACGATCTCCTTAATAATTATTTTGCTCATTTAACTGGATTCAAATCTTTAACTTAAAGGATGTGAATACCTGTAGTAATTGATGCTATGACATTATTTATAGAAGGAATAGATTTATATATACCCATAAAAGTGAAAGACCAATCAACATTTCCTGTTTAATATACATCAGAATTAAAAGAATTAATTTCCTCTAAAAACATACACACAAAGAATATACAATGTCCGGTACACTTCAATATTATTATAATTTTATCAGCATGAGAAGTGAATGTAAAAAATTATATAAAGAAGCTTATCAAGTATACCTGGCTAAAATCGTAAAGAATATTTATTGGTCACATGTAAATAATTAACGAAAATATAAATTTATACCATACAATGTTTTATGATAAGGTGTAAAGCGTTAGTTTATACAATACAGTGTATATGTTTGCAGAATTTTTTCCTTGTGTGTATGCAGATACAAAGCATAATACTCCACTGTTATTCAGTTCCTTAAGAAAATTGCAGAGTGAAATGCACTCATTGTCACTTATAAATGTTTTCGAAGGAATTATAATAATCTAAAATCTTTCAACTCTACATGTACTTTATAAAGGGGCAGTTTCATTATGATATTAAATTAGGACAAGTAAATAAAAGGTAAAAGCACCTAGTATATTTTTATACTCGTGGTAATCATTTGGTATTCATTTAGAAAAAGCAAAAAAAGTTGCTTTATTATTATTATTGGTAAAAACCAAGAACATTATCATTCCTAAATATATTTGTATTAATTCACATGGAGTTCAAGAAACCGCAACAACCACAGAATAATAAAATGTCATAAAATTAATGCATTCGCATGATCTGAAGACATTGAACTTGACCCTATGAAAGCATTAGATGCATAACATGCAAGAATGAAATTCGGAAATTTAACAGAAGGAATGGTAATTGCAATATAATGATTAAGTTCGGAGGCAAAGGTAAGAATGAAATGAAAGTTTAGGTTAACAAACATGTGTAAATCCCGGACCCTTGATCAGTGGTCGATGGCAAATTGTTTTGAGCTTCACTGGATGATCGAGGCCAATCAAGCGGGTTAATAATCGTGAATTTAAATCGCGTTGGTGGTGTACTAAATGGTAGGCGGCTCCGTGGCATAGTCGATATGCATGTGACTACTATGCTCAAGGACCCGAGTTTAAATCCCACATGTTCCGCTTGAAAAATGTTAGGCCAGCATTTTTCACAAAAATACTTCCCTCGTTCGGATAAGATAAAATGTGGGTCTCGTGTGTTGTCACGCCCAAAAAAGATCCCTACCTTACTGTAACAGAAAGGGTTCGGCAAAATTCAAAATTCTAAGGTAAAAAATTCGCTTCTTGGTCAATGTAGTACCTTCGGGTGGAGCATTGGAAATCACATGTAAGGTCATTACTAAGAATATGTTTTCTAATGCTATTACACATTGAATTAAAATAAATTAAATTAATAATGCGTTTCTATTTGTTTTTAAAACTGGTTTTCTTTATGAACCTATTACTTCTAACTTTTCAATCATTAATTATAAAATTACGTCAATACTTGTCCGTTTAAATTAAATAAATTTTGCGCATAAATAATTTGTTCGTTTCTCTATACAGGGTGTTTGAAATTGCATTACTTACCCCAAATTTAACCTTTTGAATCCATAACAATATATATAATCAATTGTTGATATTTTTTTTTATCCTGTAAAACAGCATTCTTTAGTCGTTTGCGCAATGAAGAAGTCTCAGATGAAGACTACAATCATGCTAAAATACTTAACAAACATATAACAAATATTCAGTTTTAAAAACATTAGTATGCAATTACGTGATTTACAAAACACGTACTTAAAAACGAAAATAAAAAGAACACAACAATGCAAAATTACACAATTCGTTCGTAAAATAATAAAAAGGCTTGTGCTTCAAGCACTTGTTTTTCTGGCACTTCTGAAACGTGTAGATCGCTAACATAAAACCATTTGCCTGATGGCATTTCAATGTTAGCTTCAACGTCTTTACATTCTGAAAACATGATTTTTTTTTTGGTTTTCTAGTATAAATTGCCAACGATAACTGTTGTTTTGCAACGGGGTTCTTATTTTAACATATGCGACATAATGGCCATTATCAATTGAACCTCTGTGTTCTACAACACCATATAATGTGTATATCGCTTTGGCTTGATTGGGAATGAACGTTGGAATGTTGCCACATTGTTTTGAACAGAATGGTGTTAGGTCTAGTAACATGGGAAAGGAAACGTAGTTATTTATTTTTGTAGATCGAAAACTGAAGAACTCAAATCGTTTTAAATGTATGGATTGTAGACTAGGAGTTGTTTAGAAGTATTAGTATTGTAGAGAGCACCCAGGGTTAAAGCGAAATTAGAATCAACAAAAATATGTGAAGAAACATAACTTTATTATTAAATAATTTTAACATAAACCGTAATAAACAGCATGAACATAATATCAGCCATCATCATGATCGGCCATCTTCTTGACCTCCTTTTTTCTCACTGGTTTACCACTCTGCGCATTTCCCAATATGTATTGCCGCCAAATTCAAATCTCATAAGTAAATATAAATTATCTATAACTCGGCCTACCTGACATTTTGATCGCCTCGATCAACTTAAACTAAATTAATTAAACAATATATTAAACATCCTAATTGCTCAACATAATTTGCAACATAACGGTAACATAAGCAAGTCATAAGTTCATAAGTATTACAATAACATAACGTAAGTAATTTAGGATCAGGACATAAGCAATTCGTAAACATAAATGACTACATACATAAAAATTCATAACCCATCACATAATTGAAATAAAAGTCTTAATTTAAGTCAAAAGTTGACACTTATGTAAGAATGACCGATGCTGTAGACAAAATACATGTTAATGACTTGAATATGGTTTTAGTCTTTGGGCATCTAGAATGCCATCATAGGGGATACTGCTGTTTTGGAAACCTATAATGTCAACAACGGCATAACGATCATTAGGTAATACCTTTTTAATAATATAAGGCCCTCTATACTTTGGTATTAATTTTTTGCTTACACCTATAGTTGTATCTACATTAGCCACCATTACGTCATCACCTTTTTTAAATAAATGTGCTGGTTTATGTTTTTTATCGTAATAAACTTTATTTTTATTTTGTGTTTTTATAATATTGTCTGATGCTTTAACTCTAGTTACATTAATATCTTCGTTGTCTTGATTCATTAAAGTTTCTAACATAAGTCTTAAGTTATCTTGCAATTTACCTAATTGCTGTCTTCCAAATAAAAGTTTGGATGGTGTTTCACCAGTAGCTCGGTTCACAGTATTATTAAAACAAAATTCTACCTCCGGCAAAACTTTACACCAAAGTTCCTGCCTTTCACTCGTAAGTTTAGCAATCATAGGAGTTAGGGACTGATTCATTATTTCGGATTGCCCATTTGCCCGTGGTGCTGCAGTTGCTATTGCAACATGTTTTACATTTATTTCAACTAAGAAATCTTTAAATTGATTTGATGTAAAGCATGACCCTCTGTCTGTGATTAATTGAGCTGGTCGACTGTACGACTCAAAATAAAGATTCAAGTGCTTAATAACTTCATCTGCTGTGATACCTTTGCATGGGAAGAACCTAATAAATTTCGTAAACTCATCGACTATGTCAAGTATATACTTATACCGACTCTGACCTACAGTTTCTAAAGGACCATAATGATCCAAATGTAAACATTAAAACGGGATATTTCCTTTAGGAATGCTGTTTAAAAACATTCTTTTTTTCCAGATTTTGGATTGAATTCTATGCATTTTAAGCAATTCCCTATAAAAATTTTTATTTCGGCCTTTAAATTAGGAAACCAATATGTGCGAGTGACTAGTTCATAAGTTTTGTCTACTCCTATATGACCCATATTATTGTGGTAAGTATATAACACGGTATGAATCATATCAAACGGAATATAAAATAATACTTTATCTTTTACTTTACGATATACCAGACCATTAATTAACTCAAAAAAAGGATGATCAGCACTTTCCAAACTTGTTTTAATACGTAAAATTTTTGGATCCTTGGATTGCTCAATTGCCAATGTTTGTTCAAAACTATTACCTTCCAATACTAATACATTATGTACTCTACTCAAACAATCCACATGCTTCATTTTTGGATTCGGACGATGTTCTACTTTGTAATTATAATATAAAGAAGCAGACACCACCTCATAATTCGAGGAACAACCTCCTTCTTAGCTAACGTAAGTCGGAAACTATCGCAATCAGTAATTATGCGGAAAAAATGCCTTGTAGGTAAGGGTGAAATCGTTTAATAGCATAAACAAACGATAGTGTTTCTAGTTCATAACTGTGATAATTCGATTCTTGGTCTGTGGTTCGTTTGCTAAAATAGAAAACTGGGTGAAATTTCCCATCTTTCTGTTTTTGCATAAGTATAGCTCCATAGCCTAGTGCACAACAATGTAACTCTGTTTCACTGTGAGGTGAAAATATAGCTAAAACCGGCTGTGAGACTAACATTTCCTTTAACAATTCGAATGTTTCCAATTGTAATGGTCCCCAAATAAATTTACTACCATTTTTCAATAAGTCATACAATGGCTTAGCCTTAAGTGCAAAATCGGGTATAAAACGATGAAAGTAACTTGCCAAGCCTAAAAATGACTGTACCTGCTTAATGTTATTACAAATAGGGAAGTCTTTAATACTTTTAATATTTTCGTCATTTGGTTTAATACCTTGTTTATCGATATGATAACCTAAAAAATCTATTTTTTCATATAAGAAATAACATTTGTCCAACCTTAATTCTAACAAATTATCAGTCACAAGCAATAAAGTTCTTCGAAATATTTCAATATTTTCTTCTGCTGTTTCAGTCGCTATTAATATATCATCAAAAAATTAGGAGTTTCTTTTCCTGTACCAATTCCATAAAAACTTTATTAATAAACCTACAAAAACTATTAGGGCTTGTGCTCAAACCAAATGGAGCTTTCATAAATTTATATTGACCCATGTGGGTTGTAAATTATGTATATTTAATCGAGTCCTCATCAATCGCAACATGGTAAAAAGCGTTTTTCAAATCCAATTTAGAAAAGTAGCGTTTTTCCCTAAGTTGATCTAGGTGATGATCAATAAATGGTATTGGATACTGATCTTTTACTATGTTTTTATTCAAGGTCCTATAATCAATACACATTCTAAATTCTCCACTTTTCTTTCTTACCATAACAACGGGGGAACAATACAGTGAATCACTTTCGCGTATTATGCCTTTAAATAAAAGGTCCTTCAAAATATCTTCTAAAGCAATTTTTTCAGCAAACGACAATCGCCTTGGCCTATAAGCAAACGGTTCATTTTTAATAAGATTAATTTGCATTTTATATTCTGTCACGGGTATCTCAGGTCGATCTGCAATAAAATAATCATTTTCTAAGATATTTTTTACGTTTGTAACTAAAGTAGGATGTAAGTCGTTATTTATATTAACAGTAAATTCATCTGCAGCGACGTCATTAATTAGCAAAACCTCATTCATTAAAAATTCTTCATTACTCACTTTAGGAGTAATTTGAACGTCATTATTTTTAAAAACAATTTTGTCGATAGCCAAATTGCAAAAAAAATCTCTTCCTAAAACACAATCTATGTGCATCGTCTCATTGTCTACTACATAAATGCACATTTCGTAATTATGTTTAACAACCCTAACTGTATCAACTAGTTTCCCCTTCACATTAATCAAAGAATCGTTTACTCCCAAGAAATAATTATTATGCAAAATTGGCTCAATTAAATATTGTGGCACTAATTTTTCCCTAATCATGGATATCGGACTACCAGAATCTAACAACGTCTCTACTCTTTCATTTAGAATACTAAACTCTACTTCAAACCTGAATGCTGGTTTAATTGGTAAACAAGCTTCATTAACCAACATTGGTTGTGCATCTCTAGTTGTGCGATTTCTTCTTAATGGACAGTCTCGTAACTGTTGCTCGCTCGATCCACACTCATAACATGTACCTGCCTCTCTTCGTGGTTTAGGACAATTTTTAAAGAGGTGTCCCAGT
This sequence comes from Platerodrilus igneus, assembly GCA_036346225.1. Lineage (NCBI taxonomy): Eukaryota > Metazoa > Arthropoda > Insecta > Coleoptera > Lycidae > Platerodrilus > Platerodrilus igneus. The sequence continues at coordinate 2,812,791 of JARFIW010000828.1, forward strand.
CGATTACAATTATAGCATTTCACATTTGGGGATGATTTTGGTAATTCAGACATAAGCGATGGCTTTTTATTTCCACCATAACTTTGATTTGATCTTGTATATTCTACTGCACTTCGGATACCTTGATTTCTCTCAGAGTCAGTTAACGAATTCATTACCCGCAGTGTGTTCTAGAGATGAAAATTCATGCATTTTCGCTTGAACTTGCAAAGAGGCATTATTAAAACCCTCAATTAAATATGTAATTATATCTGGCTCAGGAAGATTGTTTATTTCCTAATAATACTTTATCGGCATAGTAATCAACAAATTTTTCATTACGCCCAAGTTTACGGCTTTCGAACCTTCGCAATAATGTAACGATGTCTTCCACGCAATTAAACATAGATTTAATTTTCATTTTAAATTGATCGTAACTCATTGAAGCATTTTCGGGCCTGGAATGGAACCATTGTAAAGCTTTTCCTTCCAATTTCTTAATAATTGCCAATAATAACAGATTCTCCGGTATTGTGTAATTATCACAAATTCTATCAATTGTCTGGATCCACATATTCAAATCTTCTCCATTTGACGCCGAAAATTTTGGAATTAACACTGAAATATCTTGTAGGGATATTTCTGTAGCATGATCTGCATTCATCGTCGCCATAATCAATTCGTCGATGTTTACGGTAATAGCACTATTTCTAAGAGGCACCGGGGGCTACAAGCGAGTACTGCTTGTGCCGCCTTCATTGTTTCTTGAATGCGTAAGCGTGTCATTCAAATAAATCTTCATAAACGTTATCTGTAAACATCCGTCACAATTTCGCTTATCACCCCACACCTGAAGTTGTAGAGAGCACCCAGGGTTAAAGCGAAATTAGAATCAACAAAAACACGTGAAGAAACATAACTTTATTATTAAATAATTTTAACATAAACCGTAATAAACAGCATGAACATAATATCAGCCATCATCATGATCGGCCATCTTCTTGACCTCCTTTTTTCTCAATGGTTTACCACTCTGCGCATTTCCCAATATGTATTGCCACCAAATTCAAATCTCATAAGTAAATATAAATTATCTATAGTGTTAACAGTTGTTTGGACAAGTTCCAATTGCTTTTTTGAGCACATAACACAGCTTACTTTGTTGTTTCCAGTTAGTAACTCGCATGTTGAGAATTGGTTTAAGCAAGAATGTATGGAATATTGGCTTTCTTCGTATTGGTGTTTTGGTATTGTGATGCTGTCCTTTGTAACATTTATTTGGCTATCATCTAATTCTTCTGTTTTGTACTGCGATATTGGTGGAATTTGTTTTTCGGATATTGGTAAACTCAAATCTAAAAACAATTCGATCCGACGTGAAATATTCTTACAATCTTGACACTGCAATGTACTAACTAAGGTACCTTGATAAACTTGTTCGGTGGGTGATAGTAATTCGGATGCTTGTGCTCTTTTCAAGACCTCTTCGCGCACTGCTTCAAACAGATGTCTTAAAAATTCATGTGGTTCATTGTTGGCCTTTTGCAAATGCTGGCATTTTTTTTGTAGAACTTGAAAATAGTATATTAGGGTTATATACTTCTGGTTTGCCACTTTGTAATTCTTGTAATGTTTGTGCTAAATTACATGTTAATGGTCGCCATTTTTCTGAAGTTGCGTTTAGTGAATCTAATATCAATGGATCTTTATCGTGTGGGTTTACTATGTTACCAGGTAGTTGAAAATATTGTCCAGGCTCTGAACTTTTTTTGAGTAATTCTAATGGGTATGGAGTTTGTCCAAGACATTGTATGACTGAATTAAAAAAACAAGTGTTGCCTAAATTGGTTAAGCCGCGTGTTCTTGGAAAAAAATTGCTTTTGTGTGTACCTTTTTTTGGTTTGTCTTGACTATTTTGTGTTGACTTTTCAAAATTTTTTTTAGGGATCTCAACTTTGTTATTGTTTCGTTTCCGTAAATTATACATATTTATTTTTTTATCGAGATGATTAATTAACGAATGTGCCTTAGAATTATTTATATTAAGTTTTATTTGTATAGTATTGTCTTTAAGTTTATTCGATTTAGGAGTTTGTGGGTTACTGTTACAATTTGGTTGTTGAAGATTAGGTGCAATATAAATATCAGAATTTTGTTTATTTGTTTCAATGTGTTTTGTTTTAGAGACTCTGCAGTTATTATCGTCGTTTAAGTAATAACTGTTATCAATATTTTCTGATTCCTTCGTTTCTAGCGTTTTTATTGAATCTAAGATTAAGTTTATGTTTGGTATTAGATTATTGTTATTATAAATTGGTTTATTTTTAGTGAATTATTTTCGAATTGTTTTTTAGTGGATTTGTTAATAGGTTGTAATGGAAAAAGTGTTGAGGGTAAATTGGGTGTATAAGGTGTGTTTGTATTACTATTATTACTTTTTATTTGGTTGAATTTTGTTTTGAGAAAGTTTGGAAAGCTTCGTCGGGGTATGAGGAATAGTTCTTCAAAAGACTTTGAGGGAGGTATTGTACCTATGACTGCGGCAGCATTTCCGTGTTGAATGGCAATGCTTATTCCTTGAAATATAAAGCATGTAGCTCTGTGTTCTAATGTATTTTCACTTATACGTTTGCCGATTGCTTTAATAAATTGTTGTCCGATAGCTCCAATTACCCCAAAGGTTTCTATTGCAACTGGATAAAAAAGGTATGAATCGGTTAAATTTGAATATTTTCTTGCTTTTAAAGCTTCACTTTTTTTAGCTGCTGCACCTGCATTACTTGAGCAATCGGCAACATGTGATGGGGCAAGTGTATCAGTGCAAGTGAAATCCCAAACCGCGGCTTTACCGTATTTCCATGGGATGAGTGTAATTCCATCTGGACGCTTTCCGTCATTTCTGTATAAATGACTTGGTTCTAAGATTGATGGAACTTTAGCGGAAATTAAAGCGCGACGAATTAAGTCATTGACTGCACTGTGTCTGGATTGTCGTCTGGCGCTGAGTTGACAGCTCAAACCATGTGTTCCTGATTCATTCACTAATGCTCCGCAGATGCAATTG